>OX411327.1:12806766-15613533 GCA_948150665.1 Conistra vaccinii | reverse complement strand
AAGATGGAGACGGAATTAATTTGTGTGAAAAAATGTTTTGTCATTAATTTTTACCACTTATGTACATAGTTAATGCAAATTGACATTACTTATCAACTTTGATACATATGTCCTTTTTAGCCCTATTGCATAATTATAAGCATTGATAAATTGTTTAGTGTCAACATGAACTGTCTGGGAGTCAAAGGTTTAAATTGAGGGCCCTGATAGTTAGAAATAGTCATATTGTGTCAATTAAGTGCACTTTATACTAGTATCGTATATATTATATACGTCTATTGCGGCTATCAAAAGACTAGTTAATTCCAAATTCAAATTCTATTATAAATATTTTATTTCACATAAACCTACATGTGCACTGAAACGTCAGAAGCTAGGTTAAAATTAGTCGTTTCCTATGTAGAAAAGCCGGCAAGGAACTCGGTGATCCCAAAAGAATTAGGATAAGTTCAGGAGTATGATGGACCGTTGTGTGTAAAATCTTTAATTTAAGGTATTAAAAGATAAATCTAAGGACCTAAAAGGAACGTTGAGGATAAGCAGCCTTTAGGCTACTGAAAAGACTATCGTCCCATTCTTCGATTGCTCAGCGATGAGTGTGGAAATGAAGACCATAGAGCCATTTGGCAGTCCTGTAAGGCTTTTCTGTTAAAATCGACCGTGAAGACATGTGAAGTGAGCTTGAATTGACTTGTCATTTCTCCTGATGCTTCGGATTGACACTATTGACACGTCAAGCTCGGTTCACATGTCTTCACAGTGAGATTTTAACAGAATAGGTCATAAATGCCTGGATTACTAATCACTCCACACTTGCTAATGCATACAGGCACTAGGTATTCACTTAAAAACGTAAAGAAATAATAAACGAAAGTGAAAGGATTATGCACAGTTTTATTACGTTTACTTCCTACGAGTATATACGTATTATATTTTTCGCTCATTACCACTTACGTCGATATTATGTAACCCCATTTGCGAATCGTCTGATATCGCTCATGTCGTAGTAAGAATGCTCTTTGCTATAGTTTGTTGCATACCTAACTCTTTGTGGTTGCTTAAAGTAGGTTAATGATACAGCTGATAGTAACAATTATGTAATTTAACAACAAATTGACGCCGAAAAGAGTGCACTGAGGCACGGTAGACGGTAGGCCGACTTCATAGAAACGGACGAAGCGCGAGCTATACCTACGCGCCTCGATCGAGGTATGCGCGAGGTACGCAGACAGTCGCGTCTGTGCCGCAGTGACGAACGAACGGTGTGTTGTTTTTTTAACAATAACCGCGCGATTTTTACACTAAAAATAAATTCAAGTACATATTTAATATGACGAGTAGGATATATTGTTGCTGTTTTTGGTTGCATGAATTTGGCAATAACGCATCCAGAGATAACTTTTTTTAGATTACCTGGAAACTTTGAAAGGTATTATTATTAACAAACAACAACAACAAAATTATTTTATAGTCTTACTATAAAATAATTTTACTTACTGGTAGGTAGGTACATATTGTGTGTATTTTTAATGGATAAGTATTTCCTTTTATCTCCCGAAAAAAAGATGTCTGGATTAATAAATAAAGTGAATAGAGTAAAGGAAAGTGATAACACGAGTGAAATAGGTAGTTATAGGAGGTTCATGAATTAATACGGTAGGTACGCTTGTTTTAAAACCTCGGGCATTTGTGTTTTGTTTTGTTATTCAATTCACAAAGTATTTTATTTATTTGTGTAGATAAAAAAAGTATATTTACAATCACAAAACTAAATGGAAACACAAAGTAGGCAAATGTAATTAAAATACTGGAGGCGGGCAGCCCTATCGCATGTTTACGTACCGCGCGGCTGTAGGCACTTATTTCTAAGATATGGCTTAGTTATTCTACCGTCTACCGTGACTGAGGCGCAATTTGACAATTTGGTTGAAGTCTTGCGTAAGTTTAAATATTTGCTTTTTTTGGCATAGGACACGGCGATGTTGACTTGTATTGTTTTGCATCGTTACCTACATTCTTTCTTCGGTAAAAAATATAGTTCGAAGAGGAAAATAATAATGTTGGAAAGTTTTGATCATCTAACTTCTAGCTGTAGCGATAGCTATTGAAGAACTATTTACGCAGCGACGTGTCGGTAAACAATAGTAAAGTTTTCTTTATGATCGTGATTGATTTGTTATCTTAGATGACAAAGGGAAAGATATGTATCAGCTGTTTATTGTCCCGTCGAGGTTGCAAACCCTGGAATGTAATGGGCCCGTAACTACAGTAGATTCTAGTTTGTCTTATATACTTATTTTTGTAGTTTTGTGTCCTTCCTCCTGAGTCTATAAATCGTTATCGGTAACGATTTATAGACTCGATGCAGTGATTGAATTATCTATGGGACATATTATGTCTCATGGATAATTCAATCACTTCACAAGGCTTTACGAGACAAATTACAAAAACTAACATTAGTATGTACTCTTCACTGCAATTCTCGTGCATAACATGTTTTCATATAGCAGCAATTACAGATTTATTACAGACATATACCATTTATCGTGTAAACGTGAAAAGCAAATATTATCTTCAATAAAACGATGCTACAAACTGTAAAGTAAGTTGTCTTTTCTTTGACAAACACATTGCAGGGCGACGACATTGATGGCTAAATAATTATAGGACACTACGACTTTATCGTCATCATAGAGAACTGTCCTTACGTAAAACGTGATTGGACTGCGGTCATGCTCATGGAGTCGTGGCACATAATCGGATTGTTTCTTTAAAGGTCTGCACACATGCGCGGTACAAAAAGGGCAGAGGTAATATCTTCTTCTTCTTTCGTGTGATTAGTGACTAAACTGGTGTAAGAGTGTTAAACCCGCCCATGGGTCTCTGACTTGACTCCACATGCCGTCGAAAAATATCTCTCAGGTCTGCCTGTTTCCTCACGATGTTTTTCTTCACCGTTTTTGAAGCAAGTGATAATTACACATTACGCACATGAATCCGAAAAGTCAGAGGTGTGTGCCTTGGGTTCGAACTCGAGACCTATGACTTGGCAGTCCGAAGGTCACCCGCTAGGCTATCACTGCTTAGGTAATATCCTGATTGCTGATCTTGCTGATATACAAATTCAGCTAATCAGCTTCATAATTTGCGAGATGTAGATAAGACTGTCTACGCATTGTCTTCAGGTGTTTGCTTTAACACATGTGATCTCGTCTCAGAATTTCTCTAATCATAATGTGATAAGGAAAATTCTATGTATAACGACGGAGATAAATATACATACATACATGTTTTGAAAAGTGGGTCGGTATTGTATTGGTGTTGCTTACAGTTGCTAGATTTTGTCCACTTTTCAGTTTGAATCTCAAAGTGAACTAAAATCTTTTGAGGGGTTGCCATGGTTTTCCTTTTTTTTGTTAACTTGTACCTTTCCACATGCTAGGCAAAGACCTCCCCAGAATTCTTCCAGGTACCCTTTTCCTGCACCACCTCGAATCAGCCCTCTATTTATTAATTTAATTTTACATAAACTCATAATGATGTATATGTGTAATTGTGTATCATCCGTCATTGAGTTAACCTAGCCAGTTTGGACTGTCGACGAATTAGTGCTCCAATGCCATGTACCAGGTAATCGCAACTCCAACCACTCTAATCCGCCTGCCAATCTCGAGAGCTCATGTGTGCTTATATCTTAAGTTAGCCTAGCCCATAATACTTCTAGATTTGCTAGGGTTGCCGCAGCTTACACTCGATTATAAGTTACTTAGGTAGGGTTTTATTCGTGTTAGTTACTTATTATTTCTAACGTGACGATATTATCCTGGATGTCAACGTCCATTAAATATACGGAAATACGTGTACGTTATCGTGGACGGAAATAAGTGTCGATTCACCCCATTCCGGCGAGTTAATTCGTGCGAATCACCAATAAGCCCGAAATTTGATAGCATTGTCATATATGTCCATAAAGTTTACTTTCCTGTGTTATCGTGACGCCGTGACGTGGACGTCCACGATAAATCGTCACGGTAGAAATTGTAAAGGCGCACGTTAGGTAGTGTTTCATTCATAAAGGTTACTTTAGTATAATATCACTTGCTTCAAAACGGTGCCGCGGTGTAGGAAACAATCGTGAGGAGACTTGCCTGAGAGAAATTTCTCGAGGGCATGTAAAGCTAAGTTGGACGGCATAATAACTCTGACACCTGTTAGTTACTAACACGAGAAAGAAATAATCAGGTAGTGTTTTATCCTAACTAATATTATAAATGCGAAACTTACTTTGTTTGTTACGCTTGCACGCTAAAACAGCTGAACGGACTTGGCACATGGGTAGACAATGACCTGGAGAAGGTCGTAGGTTACTTTTTATCACGATATTCCCGATATTCACGATATTCACGATATTCCCACCGGATCCAGATTTATGAGGGTGAAACCGCGGGGCGCAGCAGTGTTTTAAAGTGATTTATTCTATAAGTTAAGTAGGTATTGAATAGAAGAAATAGGAAAATTAAATTGATTTTCGTGATGCGTGACGCCACTTTTCAGTTAGAATTTTTTTATCGTTTATCGCTGCAGTGAATGTATACATATACAATGTCGCCCATGCGCATGTGACCGCCCGTAATTTTCTGAATATTCATGAAAACATATCGAAAATAAACTTCAAAAGGGGGGGTCTATCTATAAAATTTTTCATGTTATTCAATTTTTAATTTTTTAAAGATTTGCTTTCTGTTTTTTGACACATCTCCGAAGTTTATGGGTCGATTTGGATTCTGTTTATTATTTCCAAAAGCTTATGAGTTATTTTAACAGGTTAATTAAAATTTTTACAAAAAATTATCGACTACGAAAGAATAAACGGAATCGAAGTCATTTTTTCGGTAAAAAATTGTGAATTTATTTTTAAAAAACTAGTGAAAAATGTTATAGATAGACCACCCCTTTTAAAGTTTATTTTCGATATTTTTTCATGAATATTCAGAAAATTACGGGCGGTCACATGCGCATGGGCGACATTGTATAGTCATAACTATGTTTCCATTTTATAGGTCGTTATAATTAATCGGTTTGTGTAACTGTGACTGCGATTAAAATTCAGTGGGGCCGTAAAGAAAATAAGAAAGAAAATTATATACGTTTTTGCGGTAAACGTGACACAAAGAAAGAACTAAAACACAAAAAAGAAAAAGGTGGGGGAAAATATGTGTCACATCCACGCAAAACAGCCATTGCTCAGCATAATGCTGCGACCCTAGACAGAGCCCCAGCGCTCGGGTTAAATATGGCAAATCGAATTTTGATGAAGTTCAGCCATGTAAACCATTAGCACTATCATTTGTGTTTTTCATATTAATGCCGTACTTTACCACCTTCACTGCATCGTTGGTCTAGTAATCGTAAGCACGACTGCTGAGCATCAGCTCCTGAGTTCGATTTCCTGGTCGGGCAGTTTTATTAGGTTTTCCTCCAGAAATTTCTCAGAAGCAGCCCGGAGTCTGGTTTTGTGCCCGGTTGATTGCAATAGACTCGCCTCCTATTACATGGGTCTAAAAATAAATGGCGAAATATGGGTGTACCTCTGCCTAGCCCTTTGTGGAAAACAGGCGTGGTTTTATGTTATGTACTAAAAATGTGTAATGTGTTTTGGAATAACTTGAAGAGTGCCAGCCCTAGTGCCAAGCCACCTGGCAGGGTGCCTAGGTCAACATGCCGCATGGCTCCAGTAACTGGTTATAGGACAATGGATCATTGACAAGCTGCCAAATGCACTTATTATACCTCATCCGTTTTATATGCAAGTGGAATAAACTATGTATACTGCGTTCGCAATTTATTTGCCAAACATATGTAATCAAACACGAGTTTTAGGAAAAACAACTGTAATGTCTACACATAAGGTTCAGTTTGCGCTACAACTTCATATTTTTAAATGACTTTTTCAACAGTACTAGTCGGTCTAAAATCAACCTTATTTACACTTGCATAAAGTTGATGTTTGTTTAAGTGGAAATAACAATTGGCAACAAGGATTTTAATAGACCTTAGGTTCAAGTGCGTAATTTTATTTCATTCATTAGCTCGTGGCTAAATAATAATAGCCGCACGGGTCGATTGAAGGTTAAGCTACACTTGTCGAGGTCGGTCCATGGATGGGTGACCATCCATTACTTAGCGAGACGCCTCCGTGCCTCGTAAAGCACGTTCAACTGTTGTTCCCGGCCGTCATTCGTGGATCTTTGACAGTCTTTACGGGTCGTCAGAAGCTTGTAAGTCTGACAACCAGTCTTACCAAGGGGTATCGTGTTACCCAGTTGCTGGGTTGTGGAGATCAGATAGGGAGTCGCTCCATGTAAAATACAGATACCCAGCTGCATCCGGTTAGACTAGAAGCTGACCCCAACATAGTTGGGAAAAGGCTAGGCAGATGATCATGACGAACGGTTCTGTAGGAATGCACGTAAACTTTATCTGCTTTAAATGCTAGTTCAAGAATGCGCAATTTTATTACATTCATTGCATTTTTCGATACGGTTGTAAATTGTAATATTTGAATTGTTTTGGTGATAGCATCAAAAAAGCTTGTAGTTTTTAAAGTCTGCATGTTTTCGTTTCGTATCTTAGTTTGCATGGTACGCTTGGTATCAAAATCAAATAAACTGTATCTAAAGTCAAGTTGCATGTCTGTATAATCTAATAAACAACATATTCAATAAATTCATATCTTTGATTATTTCAGAGAAAAAATGCACGAATAGTTTTGCTATCTTTGACACGTAGTAGAGTATCATAATATCTATGCTTACTATGTAAATATAACAATGTCAACAGTAATAGATATTAAATACTTGAAAGATAATGGAAAATGAAACGTTTCTTTATTGATTTCTGCATACTACGTGTAATGCATCTTCGCACTTTGCGTATACTATGGGCCAATATCAATATTGAAGTTATTAGTTTACGTTGTATACTACAAAGGTTATTAAGTTCGGTGGGTTTAGGGTGGCGTTCATTAACCTACCCACTTGTCATTGATCGGACGACGCTTATGTTATTATTGTGTTAAAGTACTCAGTAGCTAGACTAACTGACGTATGACTCATAATGGCGAGTTATTTAATTTGCATGTGCCTGTAACAATTAACTAGATTATTTGTTGAAAATAGCACTTCCAAATTACTTATTTTTTGGAAAATGTCAAGTTAAGAGCTGCCAGTGTCATCATGGTTGTGAAATATTGACACTGACAGCTGTTGAACGCGGTTCAGAGGGCCTAGCCTACTTTCTAAGTCCGTCAACGAAGAAACGGGCCTGTCCGAAAGTAGTTCGAAACTTCGGATGAACCCTGCACCCGATCAATTAACTTTTTCAGATGGGTATAATCATATTGGGAATAGGACAATTGCCAAATTGTGGTGTCATTCATAATTCGGTCGGGCCTCAAACTAATCTTATATCCGTAGGCGATACGGAGTAGGAATCACCCGTAACTTCAGCTGAAACTACAGATTTCGTGCTTAGGGCGTAGACCTCCAGACGTGATCGCGTTCAATTTCATTGGTAAAATTCGCCCTTAGTCTTCTGGTTAATCCAGAAACCTGTTAAAACTAGACTCCATTCATTAAATCAATCTTCAAAGGCTCCTTTGATTTAAAACCATACGCACTCTAGTTGATAGAGACGTTAAACCTCAATCACTGCATGCGATCGTAAATTGTAAAGAAATATGGTGCCCTATAATAGCTTAGTAATTAAATATGTATAGCTTCGAATACTTTGAAATACCATTCTTGGTAAAGGTCGGTAAATTAGGCGTAGTTGACACAAAGTCGAATGAAACGCCTTTCGATGTTAACTTTTAATTTATTTTAATGGTTTGGATGCCAAAGAGAATAAAAAGTGTACCTAGTACCTACCTATACAAAATATATGTACCTATAGTAATAAAAAAATGTCTTGATTTATACAAATTTTGCATCGTAGGTATTAATTGAAAAAGGTCTAGTTAGTTTTTATCAGGTCAGAAAGGATCTGACAATAATAAAACATGTGCCATGCAGTCACGTTTGAGAAGCGATCCGCATTCGTAGCAGATTCATGTCTTAAAAGTAACTTAAGAATACATCTAAAATCTGTAATAAAGTTAAAAAACATCTTGTTCCATTTATCGTTTGTACAGTAATATAAGATAATAAGACAATAATATACACGTGCTAACATAAGTCAACCACTTACGACGGGGATCGGAACTGTTTCTCCTAAACACAGGTTATTCTGTAACCTATCTAGGAGAACAGTACGGCACCCACTAACTAGATTTAAGGAACTTTATGCTTGTGCTGTATATATTACCATGCCATGTAATCTAGTCCTAGACAAACAATAAAACTTTATTATTTATTTATTTAATATAAGATCTGATAGAATGACGCACTCCTTATCGAAGAATTCCACTCAGAGCAATGATTTCAACAGCACTTCACCGAACCGCATGCACCTAATCGCACTGAAACAAACTTTTGATAAGTGCGGCTCGGTGGAACAGTTTATTTTTGGTCTCTCCATGTTCCAATTTCGAAATCTATTTCAGGAGAAGTGCTTCACTATCCTATCCTATCCTATCTATCCTTTAAATTTCGGACTCCTTCCGAGTTACAAACGGATTACGGAACGTGTGTAGTGTCCTTAGGGCCTTAGCACACCCCCACCGCGAAACCATAGCAGCGAAACCGCAGTAGCTCAATTCAACAGACTTGCGTAGTTGCGTCATATTCAACACGAAGTGTGGGACCCACCTAAAACCTCGACCAAACCAGTCTCGTCTGCCTGCGATCCTTGCTACGTCATACCACCATCTGGTCACATCTCGTTTGAAAACTAGCTCGCCTTGCACTAATTTACAATAACGTACTGCACTTGCACTATCACATAATTGTACAATAAGAACTATATTTTCTGTGCTATTCCTGTACAAAAAATTTGTGCGAGGAAAATGGTTCCAACACGCAATGACTTTCAGCATACTTATTATGTGATTATAAGACAATGACCGGCCTGCATTCTAATCGCATTAAACAATATTAAAACTTGGCTACTACTTCTAGTGACTCATACAGTGGATAAACAATAGCAATGTGTTTTTAAAAATAAATATGATGAGTTCTATAAAAAAAGTTACTCATAGAAATGTAAGTACATGGAAATGTGACTAAGTTACCTGTTGAGTTTGATGGCACGATTGAATTTCCGCTGAAAATTTCAAAGCAATGTGCCCATGGACACCTCACAGTGTAAAGCCCCCTATTTTGCGTTGGGGGGGGGGGGGGGGGGCGCTCAACGTGTACTGGGGTCTTAAGACGCAAACATGCTGAAAGCAAATTCTGCGAAACTTGCGTTAAAAGCGTTTTAAACGGCCTCCAACTACTTATGAGCAATTTCATTAATCCTTTCATGAAACACTTGAATCTCGTTTTGTAATGTAACCTTAAATTTCCAATCCTGCTTCAATAAATTATCTATATTTATATCAAAGCATATGCTTATTGACCATTATATTTCTTTCAACTAAAAATATACGTACATTTAAGCGAACATAATCAATTAATCATGTATGACTGAACAAAACGTAGTTTATCCTATCGCTAACCATGACCTTGCCACTGTTTAGATGATGTATTTGCAGCATTGTTTCACCCGAGACTCATCATAATCTGTCTCGCCTTTTCCCAACTATGTCGGGGTCGGCTTTTCCAGTCTAACTGGATGCAACAGAATACCAGTATATTACATGGAGTATATTACATGGAGTCTATCTGACCTCCACAACCCAGTTAAAGGGTAATACACGTCTTGGTAAGACTGGTTGGTCAGACTTTCGGGCTTCAGACGACGCGTAACGACTGTCAAAGATCCAGGAATGACAGCCGGGACCAACGGCCTAACGTGCTTTCCGAGGCACGGTGTTTCACCCACGGCTGTCCTCTAAAATCGGTTCCGATTGAGTGTAAACCGATTAGTCGAAGGTTAACGAACACAATGCCTATCGATTTTACCCCTAACTCTATTTCGTGGTAGACTTTATTTATATCTATAACGCACTGCCTGTCAAAACATTTACTAATGGCATTTTAGTCAACGGCAATAGATTTGTTTTCGTTTATTTTGTATGGATTTTTTTGGTTCGTGTTTGTGGCACGGTGGTTTAAGGCCACGGCCAGTCCCACGCGACGTTTGAATGTCAATTCTGGACAAGAGAATTTGTATTTATTGACAGTGAAGTATTGTGAAGGTTTCAGAGATAGTACAAATCTTTTTGGGTAAATCCAGACTTGCCTGCAGCTGCAGCAAAATCGAGGGTGGATTTATAAGTCTTTTTTTCTGCCACCGTTCTGTTCATTGCTGTGTGCTGATCCATCGATGCACATAATACTATCCTTGGTAAATCCTTGGCTACTCTGCTGAAAGTATCGTACTACAACCTGGCTTCATATCGTTATATTAATTTTCCCACACATTGCCATTTTCCTCTGCATAAACAGTATTTCCATTTAAAGTACAATGTGTACCTCATCATACAATGTAGTTGTGTTGGGAAAAGTAAAATTTTGAAACTGTATTATAACTTCATGAATAAACACTCGCTCTTATGAAAAGTTCAAGTTTGTAGGTCAAATGAGTTAAATATTGTGCGCTATTTTATTCAATTGTTGTCATTACATTACAATACTATATTTTACGCTATTAACTCATTGTCTGGAACTATAAAAGTGTCGTTTTCTTAAGTGCTATCGTTGACAGCAGTATCTAGTTAAAAAACTAGAACGGTTCATTTTTTTCATACTTTTCTTTCATTTTCGTTTGTATACCCATTCATTACAACCCTTCTATTACTTTTGGGGTGACGTCATATTATAAAAATAAAAAAAACATCCAATCAATGTCTGCCACAGTCGAGTATAATTGATGAGACCACTTTCATTTGTATGCTGAAGTATAATTAATTGACGTCCAATATGCTATTGAAAGGCTTCGATTCCATGGAAAGTTGTTGTACCATTTTATGTATTACATTAACTTTCTACGTCATTCGTTCGTATTCCTAGGAACAAATCGTGTGGGGACGTACAATACGTCCCCACACGATTTTAACGATCTTTCCAATCAATCAATCTGCAGTCTGTCTAGCCTTTTCCCTACTAGGGGTATCCATCCAGTTCGAATGAAAGCCATCCCTTGGGGGGTTGGCTTTCATTCGAACTGGCTGTAACTGAATACCAGTATTTTATATGGAGTGACTGTCTATCTGACCTCAACAACCCAGTTACTGAGTAACTGGATGGATACCCCTTGTAACACGGGTTGTCAAACTTTTGCACTTCTGACTGTCAAAAGTATCCGTAACGACTGTCAAAGATCTATGAATGATAGGCGGGACCAACGGTTTTAACGTGATTTTCGACGCACGGAGGGGTTTCGATATGTTATCGGTCACCCATCCTCAATAAAATTAAAAATATCAAATGTAGTTGGATTAATATGTGGGTTTATACTTATGTAAGTTATGTATCTTCATTGGGATTCGCCTGATCTCTCTCCGGTCGTGTCGGATTACCGTCCCATCGGACTATGTGAGTGAGGGAAGAGAGAGTGCACCTGTGTCTGCGCACACACTTGTGCACTATAATATCTCCCGCCCCGAAGCCAGGTTAGTGTCCGTTGAGATTGGTCGCCATGGCCGAAATATGGTCTGGAGGACTATGACATGTATATATATGTATATAATCTTCATTGGTCTAAACTATAAAGTTTCTGTCCACAATCAAATCAAATGAAAGTTATAATAGCAGTCCATGTAGGTGCCAATTATCCTGTCGGAACGTTGGTTATCGCCCTTCCGTAATCGTGCTGCCATTAGTTCGGTATTGTTTCCTTCCTAAACAGATTATATTTTGATTTTATGTACATTGTCGGAAAACGAACGAACTTAATTATTTATAACATATTTATAATCTATTAAATATTCATTGTTTACAGCATTGTGATGATCATGAATCAACTGAACTGAACCTAACGCTCTTTATATTGTTTTCTTATCGTTGTTGGAGTCATGTGGTTTAGCTATTGCTCATGTATTTATTACTCCTAAGACTACTACAAATCCATGTAAAATACAATATCTGCCATTATTTCAATCCATGTATAGGTATGTCCCATATTGTAACAATATGGGGCAAAACCATTTAAAGATCTATGAACTGACCTTAGACTCAATGCTATGACATCATTGGTAAGATCTCTCAAATACCGCGTTACCGATAAAAAGGAACATTCGGTTCCCCTCATCATGACGTCTGCGGTGGTGACGTCATTCTCCCATGTTCCCGTAACAAGCTGTTCCGATGGCGCAATTTGGGGTTTGTTATGATGTCATTCAGTGAGGTGGATGTTTTATATTGTTTTAAGTATATTTTTTTGTATTATGGTGCTTATAACATAGTTCTTATACAAGTGGGAAAGTCTTTTTTTTTTTCAAGAGTTGGATTTGTGTTGGAGATAAATGACAATGGTATGTTCAGGTTTTAATGTGCTAACTGACATTATATTACAGGAGTTTAAAGAGTAAAAATGTTTAATGTCCAAATTTTTGTGGTGCTTCTAATAAGCATATATTTATTAACGAGTCGTTAAGTTCTAACACTGTTATTAGAGTGTCACGAAAATGTGAGTAACATTATGATTATAAGAATTTATTAATTACAGGTTATTAACGAGAGCTGACAAAATAAAACATAGTATTTTGTCACAAAATACTATGTATTATTTAATTGCCTAGAAATTAACAACGTCTTTTTAATGAAAGACAGTGCTGCGGCAAAGAAAACTATGTAGTAACAGTAAACAGATGGTGCCTCCCATATGTTAAAGTGCTTAAAAGTTTGCAGACTTGTAACTAGAATATTTACAACTATGGAAACTTCTGTCCGGTATTTCTAGGTATAACGTTTTCGCTTACTTTAAGTTTAATCTTAGATGGGTTTCAATCTGTATCCGCTCAGAGATAAGAACGCAAATTATCTGGACTATCTGCAGTTACCTCCTATCGCAGAACAATCCACGCATCACCAAAACACGTCAGTTACGTCAGCTACCACCAGAATGCCAATGCCCGTAATTTTAAACGTTCAAAATCTAGTCGCAATTTACTCTCAGGGGCAATCAATGTCAAAAACTTGTCAAACATGTGCGAAGCAAAAAGAAGGATTATGATTTTAAAGTAAAAAAAAGTAAAAAAGCTTTATTCAGTTTAGAAAAACACAGTACAATACAATATAAAAAAAACGAGTATCAGATCACATAGGAGCCTTAGGTACTAGATTTTTACAAATTCCCTGGACCCCACACTAGGATTCCCTGTGTCGTGGGGCCTGTTGTATAATGAGGTGTTCATCTGTTCCCTTATAACTTCTAAACTACATCACTTACACATATTCGATTTATGCCATGACACGACGTTTGACTCCGGATTTTTTTTTTCTGTTTGGCTACTGAGCCGATGTCGACTATTCGGCCAGTGTCATGCTCCGGATTTTTAATTTGTCTGTATCACTTACACATATTTGATTTATGCCATGACATGACGTTTGACTCCGGATTTTTTTTTTCCCTTGGCTACTGAGCCGATGTCGACTTTTCGGCCAGCGTCATGCTTCGGATTTTTAATTTGTCTATCTGTGATGTCTTGTTTATAGTTGGCATTTTTGTCGTAATTGGGTTTTAGTTTATTATAACTTTTATTTGACACATCGAGACAGATTGGAATGCGCACGTTCATAAAAATACGGAAATTGCCCTTCTATTTATCATAACATCTACCAATAAGTATTTAGTGTTCTGCTAACGACCAAGCACATTGTACGTCAGGATTCCTTTGATGTGCTAATTCCCTCACTATATCCCAGAACAAAGAACTATTGTGGGTACAGTTGTACCGATCTCACAGTTGATGTAATAGTTACCTTGGGCAGTATACATGTAGTAGCAATATAATTTAGATGACTCATACATTGATAAGACCTCGATATTTTAAAACTCTTTTTTTGTAGATGTGTTCACAATATTGAACTTCATCCGTGAACTTAAAATTTTTTTGCAGCCAGAAGTGAAGGTCATGAAATAGGAAATGTCTTCTATTTTTCACACCATTGTCTTTGTTTATCGAAACTGTGTCAACTTCATTATATTTACCAACTGAAAAGAGAGGGTTAAAAGCCTAGAGCTATAAAGCCCGTTTATTTTCCTTGCTTAGCTTGTAGGAAAAGCAGTACACAATGAAATAGTAATTGTCTATCCTCGTTTGACAAATGTTGTTACTATTGCATGTAAGAGTCAAGTCAACCAAAAAGTTACGCTACAAATGTAATGTACCACATGGGGGGCTATCCATAAATCACGTGAGGCTCGACTTGACTTTGGGTAGGGGTTAGTCTAAAACCTCACCACGTATCACCAGGTTGTTGTAAAAAGTTGCTAAAAACATCACGTGATGACGTGATTAATGGACGACCTCATGGTGACAGGTGAAAAATAATATACTTTTCAAGGCTCCTCTGACAGGTCTCTTTTGGAAGACGCGTGTTTAGCAATGGACTTCCATAAACCTCCCTAAAACAGTTGTCAATAACTTAGCAAGCTAACTAGCAACCACACTTGAGAGTCAAAAACTTTCTATGAGAAATGCTATATAGAAATATGCGAAATAGATGCGGGCTTCGCGTGACGGCGCCATCATAAAACAAACGTTGCGCTTGTAAAATAAATGGTCTGAATCACGGATTGGCACTGCCATGAAAAAGTGCTGCTGAGCATTTAAATTAGATACTACCGTGAAATATAAGAAATGACAACGAAAATAACATTGTTATTATTTGCGTGTCTGGAAAATTACAAGAGCGGTGAAGAGGTTTTATAGATTACCTTAGCTATTGCGTTTAATCTGACTAATATGCCATGACTATTGATTAAACAATATTGACATGATATATGTACTATATAGGAATCGGATATACAATGCCGCCCATGTGCACATTGTGACCGCCCGTATTTTTCTGAATACATATTTATAAAAATTATCAAAAATTAACTTTTAAAGGGGGGGGGGGTCTATCTTTAATATTTTTAAAATTATTCAATATTTATGCACTAATACTTGTGTTTTTTAAATAAATACTGTTTTTTTTTAGATTCTTCATACTCGCATCGCAAGCAATTTTGATACCAGTTTACAATCCCATGGATAGATTATTAACTATCGAAAAATAATCCATTAAATTGCAAATGGTTTGCTGCGGTTTGTAGTACACAATTTTTCGACAGTTTAGAATACGGACATAATTAGATTATAAACTAACGAAGTTCATAATTATACGGTGATATATATCGTATAGTGTTGTTGTGACTAGCACAGCTATTGAACAGCCCTTCCTGAAGACTGAGCTTATAATAGCCTAGTCCAGTAACGAAACTTTTTTTTAATGAGTTGTATTACTTGTATTGCAATATGTGGTAAAGTAAATTATTTTTGCATAAGTTATACTATTATATAGAATCAAGTTTTTCTAACTGAACCGACAGCTGGGCTGCTAGGGAGTTTGTTGCGCCACTTCTTCCCAGCTGAAGCACTAGGAAGTGGTGAAGGGCGGGCGTTTTTGGGACACTGTCATAAGACTGAGAATCAGCACTTTCCGAACATCAAAATTGCATGTAATTTTGACGTTCGAAAACTGCTGATTCTCAGTCTAGTTTGAATAAATGACTTGAATTTGAATTTTGAAACTGATAGTTGAAGGGAAATGCTGTTTCTAGTTTTCCAATCGAATATCTTTAGTTACACGAGAATGATTTATTTGTGTTTCTATTCACACTATTGACATAACACAAAATTTTATTTCTTCTGAAATATTAAAGCACTATTGCCGGAATCGTGTCCGAAAATAGACATCATTACGGTTACGAGTCGTGAAGGGACTATCTATTTATGTATCGCATGTCGTTTCTATGGGGACTGGGGAGTGCCGAGCTGACGTCACTGGCCGCACTCCTCGCCACAACGGGGCGTGCCGGCTACCCTTCAGCGGGAACTCCAAACATCCCGTATATTGTACGAATGCTCGAATACTATGGCATTTTATTTTTAAAACAAACACGCGATGGAATGCGTTAGTCAAATTAGTTGGCTTAATTGTGCCTAGGTCGTAGTTTGTTTCAAATAAATTGGTTTGTGAAACTCGTAAAGAATGAATTATTGTGAGGCGGTTAATTTCTAACTTAAAGGTAGGTATGTTTTATTTTAATGTTGATGATGCATAGTCGTTTAACTTTCAAATCAAGGCAGGTAATGAAATGTCTATACAATATATAGTACTGAAATATGAATGTTAAAGCCTTGAAATAAGGTCTTCCTTCTAAATGTTCTTTCCATCAATAGCGGTTGTGTTATCGTACCTGTTATCTAAACACCATAAAGCAAATGTTGTCATTTACATATCTCATTAGGTTTGTTCTTCAGTAAATAAATGATATGTTCTAACAAATAGAAAAGATAAACTCTTTACAAATTACTGTATTTTAAAACAATTATTGTCGTCAGAATGTTTGAATTGTTGTAAAGTATGTACTTATTGGAAGACATTACCTATTATAACAATAAGATACGTTGTATTTGTCATACGATGTTTACCTCGTCAAATGAGAAAATATGTACTATCGCAGACACGCATATCTGAACACCGTATGGACTATTCCTGCTTGCACCGCTCGACCGCTATAGTAACGCTTACCTACAAAAAAAGGGACGCTAAACAGATGTGGTCATCTTGTGTATGGGATTTTGTTTTTAAAGTGGTTAGATATGCGTGACCGCGATGGTAGGTACTATGTAATATTTATCCGAACTAGGAGTTGATCAACATGCACCCTTACGGAGAGCTTCCATAATAGAGGGCGATTGAGCCAAGATAAAAAGGGCGCGTCCTATCAACCCTGTAACACAAAATAATGGCTGAATAGACACTAGCCCGCTAATTACCCTTCGTTAACCCAGACACCACCAATCGAGGTCACTAAAGGTACCCCCAGACAGCTATTGTTCTTATTTAGGGCGTACAAGCAAATCTACCCTAGATACGGTGTCAGGGGACTCATCTAGGTACGAGTGCGTAGGTACTAACAGGTGGTAGAGTGTTCGCAACCTCACGATTTATGAATATTGTTGTATAAAAGCTTTGCGTCGTAAAGATAAAATATGCTTGAGAAGCAGGTGTTTATTTAGTCCGCGGAGAATTTGGGGGATACCCTGGGAAATTTTCAGTCAGTATTTTATATCTACTGCATTTGCTATGCGAGATATGTTATCGTTTTTATTTTACGGTTACCAACATTACTTTTGCGTTTCATATTGTTTTAGTCGCGTAAAAGGTGAATTAACAAATGCACAATCTATGTGTCTTAGAATTTAACACGTCTTTGGATTTTGCTTTTTATGTGGTTTTTCAAACTTCATTAGTTTTTACAGAACATTGTAGGTATTGTTTCAATAGTGTATGTAAGCTTAGCTCTTGTTAAATTACTAATCATTTACGTCATAATCCCAAAATAATGGTTCATATTCATCAAGGGAATTTACTGTTGTCGATATAACGTGTATGTTTATAAGCTGGTATTTTAAGCCCTTGTGCTGGTATTAACCAATCACCGGTTAAAACTGGGTACTTCATAGTATTTATATCTGCCCTGACTTCGACATGCTTGCCTCATTTTGCGGTTTCATCTCGTGAAATAAGATGAACAAATATTCCAATATGTACCTATTAAATTAATGTATTTCCGGATGTGCTGGATCAACGATTTGTTTGTTCTGTATTCATTATTGTTCTAGTAAGTTTCTGGAGTCATTAAACAAAGAAAAACATTGTTTTTTTTTCTATTTCATCTACTCTGTGTTTGCTGGCCCCTCACACATTACGCTTTGTCAGATTTTATCAAAATGAATAACATTTTATGCGCAATATCCAAAACAGTTGTCGCAAATGACCTTCATGCATCATTTAATGATGTGAGCACTCTGTTCATTGTTTAACCGCTCTGCTGGTCACAGTTAATCGTTGATCCATAGTGCACACAAAAATCCGTAGCAAATCGCCAAAAGCGATATTGGCAAGCGAAACTCTATCTAAACAAACAATCAAGAGTTAATATCGGTGTACGCTGCTGTCTGGATACATTGACTAAATTGATAGATGGACTGGCCTCTCCCAAAATTGAGTAAATGCTGGTGAAGGTGAACTGCATAGGCTAAGTTCGGTTAGCTAAAATGCAGGTTTTCTCTTCGTAAGGCTACCTAACAAGAGATGCCTAGTGTTACAAGACGTATTTTGATAGTCCAGTAATGGATTATCATGGGTGGGGATAAAACGTTCCACGGATACTTCATTTTGGCCGATGATGCCACGAAAGAGTCCCGCCTGTTAGTGAAGTTTTTATAAACCTTTTTGTTAAAATCTTATCATTAGGTATTTCAGAGATTATAATATTCCGTCTTCATAAACGTCATTTAGGGTAAAGAAACAAGCAAGTGTCAACAAGCAAGTTGCAAAAAGGCCACTATTGTAAAGAATTAATTAATGTTTGTTATTTTAGGAGTTTGGATTGTGCTGTTGTTGTTGTATCTTCTAGCGTTATGTGTGGTCAAGTATTCGCATAATTTATTTATTTAAAGTGTTTTATCGCTACACGATTTCATGTCATTGTACATCACAGACCCAAGAGAACACACATTTGGGAATGAATTTAGTTTATATTATGTAAATCTAAGGCTGGTTTCACAGTTGTCCGGGAGAGCCGTACGGATAGCGCCCGCAGTGCTCTGAACCTAGGGAGTAGTACGATACGTTGTACGGGCTCTACCTGGAGCAGCTCGCGTACGGACCAATCTGCGTCGCTGTGAAATAATGTTCTAGCGCCTCACGTGTCTCCGTTACGGGACGGGACGGGCGGACGGACGGGTCTCCTGGACAGCTGTGAAACCAGCCTAAGGCATTTGGTATTTTAATACACGGTATTATAGGTACACGATTCCTTCGTTTTATAAATCCTCTATAAGTCTTCGACCCATTACTTCATCCAGCCGTGATGCCGAAACTAATAGCAATAATTTAAACTTTGATTAACGATGTCTGGAGTAATTATGTTTTACTTATATATCATTAAGTTCGTCTGCTTTGTATGTACATCGTAAAGCGTTGGCCTTAGCGTCCGAAGCATCGATTTTTCAACATTAGTTTGGAACTAATATCATGCTTGCCTTGCCAGATGGATGTGTGAATTCAGCCATGCAATATTTTAAGCCTAAGTATGCTGTCTCCTGCTGGGCAAATAGGTCTCTTCCCACTTTCCGGTTTTACCGGTCCACTGCAGCCTACTCTTATGCGCCAATGCTTTAAAAAGGAGTCAAACACATACCGCCTCTTCCTGGGCCTGCCGCATTCCCGTTTTCATGATTGAAAATGTTCTGGTGTACCTACGCTTTTCCACTGTATTTCGATTTTCAAAGTTGTCAGTATTGGAATCATATAAATTACTTTTTTTTATAAACAATGCCTATGTTATTCTTATTATGCAACACTTTCTTTAATAGGTCAGATAAAAGGAAATATATATACTTTTTCCTGTTTCGTAAAACCAGCGCCCTTGGGCTTGACAGTCGGTCTATCGCAGCCGTAACTAATAATTATGCGAGGACCATCATGTGGATCGCGCAATCAACCAAATTTCATTTACTAGCATGTCCTCACGACTGTGGCTATGTATGTAGGTCGGAACGACGCGGAATAATATTATCTAAAGTCTACATATAGTTACCACTTTATTATATTTGTGTACCTTTGTTAGTTGTCTTTGTGAGTACGGCCTTTTCTGTTTATGCAAATGCGGCTGTTGATCGTAAACTGCTAGAGTGATTCTTGGGTTAGCTGAAAAAATATGATTGGTCCTAAAATATTTAGGATGTTTTGGCGAGAATTCGTAAATACCAAATAAAATGATAATTATTAAGAGGGTGCATCCTAAAAGTTGGCAACGTCGTAAATAGCTGTCAAATATTTACCTGTTTTGATTAATTTGAAAATAATACTGTATGGAAATAAGAAATGTGGCTAACTAACTATCTAGAATATTAATAATGAATTGCAATAATTAATATCGTAACACGGAATATTTAGTTTTAGATGTAAAAAAAGTATTTGGAAACTTTCCAAATGAATTTTTTACACCTAAAACGGGTACAACATCAAAATCAATGTTATAATTGCAGTTCATAATCAATATTCTAGTTCGCTAGTTAGCCATATTTTTTATTTCCATACAGAAATATTATCAAATTAATCAAAACAGCGAAATATTTGACATCTATTTGCGACGTTGCCAACTTTCAGAATAAACCCTCTTAAGTGAGCTCCTATAAATTATCTTAGAGACCACAAGCGTGACTTTACATTTGAAATATCAAAAATACATTAAATATTATGTAAAAACTATTCTAAAAGCAGAACTAGCTTCAACTCTCACTAATTAGAAAATGCACTAATGCATGTATTAGTCTGGCTGGGCACAGTTCGTTTGACTAATTTAATTCTGGAAAGTTACGGCTGGAAACTAATTGGGCCTCTCAATATGTCGGCGAACGTGGACGTTACAACGCGGCAACGGTCGTATTTAGAAAAGTTGCTTGTCTTTTCAACGTAAAATATTTCGAAGTAACGTAAAATTGGAAACAGAAGTTACCGTTGTTTAATTGAGGGAAGGTGTACTGCCATGGCGCTCTATGGTTAATCAATCCATCGACTCTCAATTAATCCTTTTCGGCACCCGCCAACTCTAGTTGGTCGCAATATTGATGTTTAAATTGAATTCATCAAGTGCCAGTCATGTGCTGATGTTAGCGAGTGAATATTCTGCGAAAAATAATATTAAACTCATTTTCCATTGTCTACAGGAGGGTCCTCACTCCACACTGCCAGACGACGAGTTCTACGATGCAGTGGAGACAGGCTTCGACAAAATGGAGGAGGAGCGGTGTGCACGTGTCGTGCCGCCCAGCGTGCATACACGTGACCAGGTCGAGTTGCCACCACCGGCCATCGACAACCGACTCACCGTGCACACTTTATGGACTGAGGTGAGTTACCTGTCACTTGAAGGAGCGTGGTTCTCAGCGTTCACACACGTGTCCAGGTCGCGTTGCCATCGATAACCTACTGTTACACTTTGTGGTCTGAGGTTAGAAATCTTATTTCCTTTTTATAGTGGTTAACCACGCGATTGACCGCAGCTCGCGATAATGACACATCTTAGGCTACTGGTTCCACTCCTGGCTAAAACCTTCTTTCTATCTTGCCAGATTGTCTTATTTAGTTTTTCCTATTAGTTATATCCCATTTACCAGAGCAGTGGTGGCCCAGTGGTAACGGCCCCGACTTACGAGTTGTAGGTCGTGGGTTCGAACCCAAGCAGGCGCTTTACTTTGTGTAAATAATTTCATCACCACTGCTCTCAAAACGGTGAAGGAATCGTGAGGAAACCGGCATGTCTTAGAACCAAAAAATTCGAAGACATGTGACATCTACCAACCCGCACTGGGCCCACGTGGTAGATTACGGCCCACTCCCTCTCACAGAGAGGAGGCCTGTGTCCCAGCAGTGGGAACATTAATAGGCTGATGATGATGATGATGATTAGTTATATCAGCCTTCCCTTAAAAAGGTTGTGACCATTTCCATGCTTACCGAATGTGGTTATTTGTAGCTCAGTACTAGGCTGATCAAGTAATTATAATCGGGTATTTTTCCATTTGCTCGGCGCCTATGGGCCCTAGCGTGATGTTAAATGGCCTGTAGCCTTCCACAAGAATTGGGCTATCAAATGCAAAAGATTTTTTCAAATTCACCTGGCAGTTCCAGAGATTGGCGCGTTCAAACATACAAACAAACTCTTCAGCTTTATAATTAGTAAAAAAAAAATATGAACCAATTATCATTGCTTTTTGATCAGCCTAGTATACGCTAAACGATTGAATGCCCTCGACATATCCTAGATTACTTGCACTTATAGCGGGATTACTTTAGATAGACGGGTTTATATGGATCAAGCCTTTCAACTAAGTCTGTCCCACTTCGGCGTTGCCCCAAAAACTTAATGCCATCCAAATTACCACAGGCCAGGTAGTTGATGAAAATACCGCGGTATTCATATTCTGGGTTAATGGTCCGATAAGGGAAACATTTCGTTTATCTTTTTTCATAGTAGTTCTCATGACATAAACTATGTTAGCATAGAGATACCTACTATTAACGACAATACTCATTTATGAATGCGTGTTCTATTAGCCTTTCGTTTAAAACAAGACTCGATATATCCGATCTTGTGTGATCCCATAATAGTCCACAATTCATTGCAAGTAGCTTTTCCGAAGAAAAAAAATGTCACTGCGTTATCATATCTAGTTAGTGGACCGAACAGGTTTTCAAACAACAGTTCTCGTTTTTATAACAACAATTCTTGCAAACTAGCAGTGGGACATATGAGCTTGGCGTTTGTGTGAAAGTTAAGTTACACAGTATTTCTTGAAGATGGATGAACAGTTTCTTCTAGCGTCACTCCACTCGGCACTAAACATTTATGACAGATTAAGAAAAACTAAATAGAAAGATGGAAGAAATGGAGGGAGACCTTTGCCCAAGAGTGGAAAATCCCCAAGCTTAAAAAAAATAATAATGAAAATCCAGATGTATGGCAGCTCTGCTTGAGCATGCCTTGGTAAAAGTTTCTTTCCAAATAATAAATATGGCCACTTGACGTTTCCAGATCGACAGGATATCCACAGAGCAGATCCAGGCGGCGTTCGAAGGCGTCGGCGGAGAGATCGGATGGCATCTGTTCGCCGAGGAGGGCGACATGAGGATGTACAGGAGGTACGTGGAAAATGTTTGTAGAAGTGGGTATGTGGACTTCATTCTTATACTACTTTTGCTTGCCTATATTTTACCCCTTTATTCATAAGCAATTTGGAGGTCTATCGACACAGTTATGGATAAGGGTCTTTCGGGGTCTGGTCCGTCGGGGTTTACTGTTCGGGCTCTTTGTTAGTTCGTTAATGCACATTCTGGAACAATGAGGTCTTTGACGGCTTGATGTGTCGATAGCCCACAGATAAAGTATTTTATGGCCCATTGCCTTCTCAATTGCCAACAAATCTCAGATGATAAGTACAGTTAGCGTCACGTAAGTTTGCCGCTCTGAAACCGTAAGCTTTCCGATGCGCATGGCATGGCGCACGCGCACTGCTATTTTAGTACATATTTTAACTACTGCGCAGTCATTTGTAGCCTACTGCAGAGCGGTAAACTAACATGATCCGAACAGTATTTATAAGCGTTTGCAATGTCATGATTTTATGAATAAAGGGGTGAAAATGTAGCTTTAGGCCCTTTGTACACGGCACGGTGTCTTTGCGGTACAGACAAAAACGTGTCTGTCAACAAGCTTCCATGATAGTGATCCATACAACACTGACGACTGTGCCTACAGGCCGGCGAATAAACTGTAGTTTGTCACTGCAAGAAAAACGTGTGTGTACAAAGGGCCTTATTGTAGTTATTTGTAATGTAAGCCAGTAGTTTTTAGTGACAGTATTGCTTTTAAGTTTTGGACTTGTTTGTGGTGTTTAATATTATGTAGTTTGGTATAACTTGGCTTGTGGAATATGTTTTTCTGGGATTGGTAAATTAAATACTGTAAATAGATTTGAAGGTTTTTTTTGGTACATTTTTTGGTTTCGGTATAACCATTGATTAGTACAGATGGGACACTTCGCAATAAAGTGCAATTCAGGTCGCACAGCGCTTATTATGTACAGTTATATTCACCTAGAAGTTGCCTCTCTTTCTATCGTGTAACTCTTATATCTTCCGACTACGTTACGCCCACTGAATTCGACAAGTCGAGCACGCCGCGTACCTACTTGTAGCTTCATACTTAAAATGCGGAGTTTCCGATCTGTATTCATCTGTGGGATAACATTATTTACTGCGAAATCGTTTTCCTGGGATTGGTCGATACTGTAAATAAAATCTGGAGTTTTTTTTATTAGATTGGTAGTCTTCTTCTTTTCATTTGTTTAGTGACTAACCAGACTAGCGAGAACGGTCTCTGTGAGATGGGTCGAGTCACACGTTTTTATCACATTTTATATGAACAAACTGTGATAAAATGTGTGATGCGAGCCATGTCACAAGCCCGTGCGCGCTAGTCGGGTGTCAGAGTTTTAAAACCGCCCATGGGCCTCTGACTAGCAATGACGTAATGTGAAGTTTAGATTTTTTGCTTTTTTGGGGGCGTTTTTAATGTTTGATTATTGGGGGCTGTGTAAGATTCTTCATACAACTGCTAAATTACATCACAGGGCCTGCTTTGCATGCGTATATTACACGATTTTCCACGCCACACATTCCTAATATGCCAGGATGCTCAATTTTATGTACTTTCTCAGGGAGATGGAAGTGGATGGCATGGTGACTGATCCCCTGAAGGCGATGCACAAAGTGCGCGGAGTGACTGCGCGCGAGATGTGTCACTACTTCTTCAACCCGCGCTACCGATATGAGTGGGAAAGTGAGTATTATAAGGATAAGCATGATTTATGCCCGTTTTCACCGACAACTAAGTGACACTTAAATGAATCCCTAAATAAAAGTGCACTGTTGGATTTTCAACTCTCTGCGTTGAGCCTAGCGTTGAAAATCCAACAGTGCACTTTTATTTCACTTAGAGAGGGTAAAAACAGGCATTATTTGTTCTAAAATATACAGACATTTAAATAATATGATGATACACTATAATACACTTAATTCCATGATCAGATATTGAACATCTGTGTCTGAATAATAACACTTTATCTGTAAATACGAAATACCTAGTATGAAATAGGTGTACATACATACACGCTTTGCGTGTCTGTCTGTGTGACCGGTTAGATCTTCCTAACTGCACAGCAATGGATTCTGATGCGATTTTCACCATAATTTAGAGATTTTATTCCGAAAGGTTTACACCAGAAAATACATAGCAAAAAATACATTTAACACTACAAAACACACAATGGGCGGCCTTATCGGTTTCTGCGATCTCTGCCAGGCAACCTTGGTATGGACACCTTGGTTCACCTTGGTGTATGTGTAAAATAAATTAATATTAAACTCAAATAAGATAAAATAAATCTTGATGTTTGTCTAGTTGTAAAAATTGTGTAAAGCAGGGTTGCGTAGTAAAATATAGGTTAGTACTCAGTATACGGTTCAATAATGTTTCACCAAAACACCATTGACACATTTTTATTTTACAAACAACTTATTCCGGATATGTTTTATTTTATAAACATTCGCTTTACAAATGTTTCGCATGATATTTAATCATTTATACTTTCATTTACATATTTTTTTATTTCCGGGCCCTATCAGAATACCAGCGCTGCGACTTTTAGTATTAAATGTCGCAGCATCGTGCTGAGATAGGAGGCTTTTGGCCTCGCACAGGACTCCTTCTTTTTTACTTTGTTTTATTTTTATTGTTTTTTATTTCTTATTGATGTTTCAATGTGTTTTAGTTTAGTTTGTGATCTCCTGTGCTTGTCCCAATAAATAATTTTTCTTTCTTTCATTTAATATTTAGATTCGTTTGGAAAAATCACGTTATACTAAATTTTCTAAACCAGTCACAATGTAATTTCCATTTGGGTCTAATAATTTACAGGCAAGACGTACCTACCTCTTTAAAGTTACTAAAGTATTTTTTTTCTATAAATATTTTCTAGTCGTTTTTGGCACTCGCCGGCCGTTACCGCGGCACCGCTCGCTTTGCTCGCTCGGCTCGTGCGTAGGGGTTCGCAGTTCTAACCTAACCTAACCTAACCTTTTTTTGCGAGTAAAAATATTTAACCTTATCTAACTAGTTCGGTTCTGATAGCCTCCTAAAATATTGTTTTTTCTGTTAGCACATATCGTTTCTAGCATTTTTTTTTAAATAAAATATTTTTTGTTGATTTATAAATTCAAATTTGTCTTTTGTCAATGTCCCTTTTCTCTATTTATGAGTTTCATTTTTAGGAAATTGCGTAATGCCAGTGGCGTGCCTAGGGGTCAAACTTAGGGCAAGCCAATAGATTTTTTACTATAAAAAAAACAACTAAGTGAGGGATTGACTGATTATCATGTACAACATTATTATAATATAATTTTGGTTAGAAAAATGCGAAGAGTTCCACATATTATTTCAAGCATTCGTACGTAATTGTCATAGGCGCCATCTATATTATTGAATGCGCGTAATCACACCGTTTAGCCGAACCTTTTTACCGCAATATTCGCTTGTCACATGCATAATTAAATTTCAATCCAAGGCACTAGATGGCTCCCAAAATAACGATTTGTCGAATTAGTTGATTGAAAATTTTAATTATGAGATATTACCAAAGTTTTTAATAATCTAATACAATGACAATAGTCAACACTCTCAATCTTTATTTCAAAACACGTATGAAGAATCTCTTCGATACGAACATTATTGTGTTTTGTGATGTCAATGAGATGTATGTTTTTCAGTGGTTTACTAAAACTACAAATGCCATACAAAGAACACTATTCATGTGCTTTCATGATTTTCAAGGCACCAGCTACCTACCTACCTTAGTAGTTGGTCTAATAAACAATCGAATGCCTATTTTATTTTAATGTGAAGTAACGAGATTGTAATATTTTGTCTGTAAAACTCAAAGTATTTACCTTTCCGAGTAAGGATTGCACACACTTTAGTACTTCACAATGCGTTTCCGAATTCGTTTTAAGAAACTTTTTAATCACTTCAAAACAAAGATAATTACAGCAAAAACTAATCACAACTTAAATTCACAGAAAATAAAAATAAATCTAAGCGAAAAAGTGCCAGTAGCCGCTCAAAACAAAAACAAAAATTGAACTTGTATCGTTCTAAAGACTTGCGCAGCGCCTCGCAACGACATACGCTCCTATTATTCATAATCAAACACACGATTCGTTCCATTCATAAAAAATCAAAAGCCTGGCTTAAAAATTAGAACAATTTGCGAAATAAGTACATACAAATGGTATCAACAAAGTTCACAATTTCTATGCGAAAGTTGAGAGGTCCAGAAGCCCGGTTTAAGCCAATTGGTGCGAGCGAGAAAGCTATGCAATGTACCACAGAATGTACGTCTTCATTCATCGATGTGATCTCGCGTCCTGCTTATCGCTGTAGTGTTAGAGCGAGATCGCAACTGCGGCATACGAGAAAGTTTGGCAACAGTGCGTTATGCAAAACGGCGCGGAATTTAAATATTATTCTTTGAGTACGTAAACCTGGCATCGTAGCTTTTATAGCGCGCGGCTGATACAGTGAGTGCAGCGCCGTGTTTAAATGTTATTATTCTTATCAATTCTTGCGACATGAATATTGATTGATTGACTTGGTTGGTTTTACAAGTTTACAGGTGAAGTTTTTTTTTTTTTGGTGGGCTTACGTTTTAGGCAAGCCGGGCTTTTTGGCTTATATGAAAGGAACGCCACTGCGTAATGCAATATGTAAAACGTTTTTATTCCAAACGTTGTTATAGGAGATAACATGAATAAAATTGAATTGATTTATGATTTATAATAAATAAAACATAAGCAGAATTTCACGTGAGATTATCTTGTCAACTGTCAATATTGACTGAATGTAAATAATAATTATTACTATTTTATATTGTAACATTATGCTAATATTATGAGGTTCGTCGACCTTCGATAAGAACAGATATTTGCAGATTTAGTTATTCTTTCTCAGAAAAATGTCATTAATAATTTAAGGGATTATGTAAATGACAAATGGTATTCCACGAATGGATAGAAGAAGTAATGAGTACATAAGAGGAAGTCTGAAAGTGGCACCGGTGACTGAAAAGTTGTGCGGAAATCGGTTGTCATGATATGGGCATGTGATGCAGAGGAATGAGGAAAAATTCATGAAAAAAATAAAATCTTTTCTCTCTACAATATTATTATAGTCTACTAATGAAATGTTTTTATATTCCAGCCACACTAGAAACGATGACAATAGTAGAGGAGATCTCGTCCGACGCGCTCGTGTTCCACCAGACGTTCAAGCGCATCTGGCCGGCCTCGCAGCGGGACGCGCTCTTCTGGTCGCACGTGCGACAGGACAGCGACAATACTTATGCCGTCACTAACCATTCCACCACTAATGCTGATTATCCGGTTAGTATAAACTTACAAGCAAGGTAAGCAGGCCAAGAGGCCTGCTTGCTTGCCTGCTTGCTTGGGGGGATATTTTTAATTTCTTCTTAAAAATGAAAAATGGTTTCTAAGGAGAAATGTAAAATGAAATAAAAATATGTTTGCTTACTAAGGCGTTATGTTTTGTACTAGATAATGAACTATGTGAAAGAGACTTACTTTAAAGGGAGAGAGAAATGTTCATATCTTATGATTATAACACTTATCAAGCAGTTTAAGATGTCGGCAAACGAAATGCGGTTCGACCATTGAGTTAAATGTACTGTTCGTAGTACATTCAAGTCAATGGGGTTGACTGCGGTTCTTTACTTCATTGGCTCTTCGCTCCTATGCCAACAACAACCTATACAACGTTGTTGTGGTGTTCATGAAAACTTTAAATATAAAAACAATGATCTACAACTAAGTTTGCTTAATATTTTGAATTTTCCGCCAAGCATTATTGTTTGATTGGTACTTAGTTTCCTGGCTTTACTTTCTTAGCTAGATTTTAATGTTTCAACGGTTTTGGTTGTTCCAGTCGAACACGGGCGCGTGTATCCGTCTGTTCGTGACGGTGTGCCTCGCGTGCCGCACCACGTACCCGGCCGGCGAGCGGCCCTCGCGGCAGAACATCACCACAGACATCGCTTACTGCAGTACAGGTAAATACACCTTATTATTAATCATAAATACAATAGGAGCTCGTGGCTAAGTAATAACAGCCGCAACGGCCGATCTAACAGGTTAAGCTAGGCTTGCCGAGGTTGGTCCGTGGATGGGTGACCATCTTTACATACCGAGACTCCTCCGTGCCTCGAAAAGCACGTTAAGCCGTTGGTCCCGGCTGTCATTCGTGGATCTTTGTCAGTCGTTACGGGTAGGCAGTCGCTTCATGTAAGATACTGGTATTCAACTGCATCGGGTTAGACGGGAAGCAGACCCCACGTAGTTGGGAAAAGGCTAGGTAGATTTTTTATTCATCATAAATACAACTTCATCCGACATGTTAACGGTAAATTCTCATATTATAATCCATACTATATAGATATAAATAATAATTAATGCTTTTACCACTGTTTTTTGTGCTAGCGGTGTTAACTTATAATTAATTGTTGCACCCGCAATTGTATCCTATTATAAATAATACTGCTAATGTAATGGTGTAAACAATTGTTGGTTAACCTTAATAAAATAAAATAAAGACCGTTCACTTCTCGACGACTTGTGGTAACGCGAAAGTTCATAGCTGGCCGCGGTCATAAAACGTGGGAGCGAAATGATACGAGACTCAGTACAGGGTTTTTAGAAATTGCGTCCTTAGTCCTAACTATTCACCGTTTTGAGTCCGCGTCGTACGTTCTAAGACCACGACTGTCACGAGTCTTGACGTTAAATATTATAACTTTTTTTAAGAAATTTATAATCTAACGAGCCGTTGTATGTATGATTATTGAGATAAGACTTTTTAACTAATATCCCTGTTCATCTTTCAGTGAACCCAGGAGGCTGGGCCCCGGCCGGAGTACTTCGAGCGGTGTACAAGCGAGAGTACCCAAAGTTCCTCAAGCGCTTCACCAACTACGTAGTCGAACAGTGTCGCGACAAACCTATCGCCATCTAGCGGCGCGACCCGACAACCGGAGGGCAAAGCACCTCCCAATCTGAATAATGGCGCTCACTTGATCCAAGTCAGGTGAAGAATTATTCTATACAACCCGTACCCGGCACTACATTTCGTATTATCGAATATATGTTTCTCAGAAGTTAATAAATATAGCGGTATTTTTCATTATTCGTTGGTGAGAAAGAGACAAAAATCTCCCGTGAACTGAGAATTCCCAACCGAAGTGTAGTGCTATTAGACGTTTAAATAGGTGTTATGTAATGTTAAAGGTTTTATTCAGGGTGATATTAAGGATTCCTGTTTCATAGTACTCCGTTCAATTGTATTTTCTTCGCGATCTCCGTGTCCGAGTCTGATTTTTACACAAAACTACTGGAACATTTTCGTTTGAAAATGGACTCGGGCATAAGTGGACAGTTTTTATTCGATGTCGTTATTAAATAGAGTTTTTTGTTAACGAATCTATCCGTGTTTCGGGATGCCAGAGTGGGATAACGCTATACGTCGACTTAGCGGTAGAAAGAGAGCATACGTCACGTGTCCGCCTGTTTTGCGCTAAATATCTAACTGTACTAGTTTTAAAACTTATTAATTGATTTATAATATAAAATAATCGTGCTGGATAAGCCGGTGTCATAATTAGCATATTGTATGAACAAAATATTTAATTAAATTTGGATTGGTTTCTTGATTCTGAATATTAAAATGATTAATTTCTTCTTTTTTATAATTAAGACCGACATTATAGAAGTAATTTACTTCAGTAATAATTTTGATGTCGAACTGTAGTTTCTTAAAAGAGATTTCTAAAAAACCTTGTAAATTGTATTTTAATGTGTAAAGGATTGTAGAACATGCTGTAAAATATAATGTATGTCGTTGAGTGTTACAATATAATAATATTTATACAATGTAATTCTATAAAAGAATGACATAATACTCGTGATGAGTCGATGCAACTATTTAAAGCGATGTTGTGAAAAGGTAAATATTTCTAAAGCACTTTTGACTGCAAATACTATGATTTGATTGTATGTATTCTATTTTCTTCGGGTTTAAATAACAAAGTATCGGTAAGGCTGTACACTCGTCTAAACAAGTTACTTAGATATTAAAAAGAAGCTTTTATTGTGAAAAATATGAGAGAAATACTACTTCGTTTGTATCGAAATGTGTACATGTGTACATGCATTGTTAAAATAGGCTATGGGAACTTTTCTATCATATACACGGCCAGTCTCCTCTATGGAACTTTACGTACGGAAACGGGGACTCGGCTGTAAACATGTCGATAAAATGCCTTTGTAAATAAATAAGTGTTTGGTGGATATTGTGGCTCTTAATATGTATTGGACTCTTTAAAAATATACGAGTGTAAATTGAGGAATCTCTAAATGGCGAAATTTCTTTTCCAAGGCGCGTGCAAGTACCTGACGTAGATTGTCACGCCGAATTGAACTTTATGGCTGAACAATATTATACTTATTATTGAAAAATTGTCTAGCAAGCGGAAAGATTAAATTAGTACTTATCTTTTATAGAAGGCCTTGTTGTTTGTGAAGAAAAGAGGGTAATATTCAAGGATGGTGATAGTCTGATGTGTTCAGTTAGATAAGTTCGCGAAAGAAAACACGTACTTTAGCTCTTTCTGGGCTGTGGGCTCGGGGGAGGCGCACTGCAAAAGTCGAAACACGAAAAAACTGTCTTGAAAGTCTGAAGACATTCAAATAAAGTCCTTTTTACGTGTTTCTTTGCCTTTTTTCGAGTCCACAGCCTCTAATCCATTTCATGTACAGGGTGGGACTAAATAAATGTAGTTCTTAATATTATATCAACTAAGTTACTTTAGTTTTTGACCAAATACAATCTAGACGAGTTGGCTTATAATTACGTAAATGTGACAGAAAATAAATTAATAATTATAGAATTAATTACTAATTAACATTTTGACATTTTTCTATTTATTTCTTCTTTAATTTAGGTCAGAATGTAAAAAAATTTTATTATGATTACTAGATCGTTTGTTTGGTCAAAACTATATATTGTGCACATAAAGAAAGTAGTTTCTGCCTACCCCAATGGGAAGACGGCGTGAGTTTATGTATGTATAAAGAAATAAAGGCTTCGCCAAATAGAACGCGTACGTAGGGCGCGTTAGAACGATAGCCTGACGCTGCGCTATAGCGCCGTATTGCGTTATACAGTAGGATGCAGAGAAATCTCACTCCCTTGCATTGTTTTTTACATTTCTAGTGGGTGAGATTTCTCTGCAGCCCACTGTACTATGACGTACTTTTGCTGCAGTGTTTCCACTTACGTTTTTGGTTTTCCCCAGTTTTTTTAATGAATTATCCCTAATATTCCCTAAAAAATATAAAAATTCCTTGGTTTAGGGAATTTTTCATTTTTATAGCATTAAATACCTACAAAACATTCATTATTAATCGAGAGAGACGAAACAAACCAACTCTAGGTATAATGCGAGTTATTTCCGATGTCGTCTTTAGCCACGGAAATAGTACAATTAATAATAACATGGTAAACTAAAATAGGGTATTTTACTCTATACGAGAAAAAATCTAAAAATATATTATTGAGATAGTTTAGGCAAAAAGCAGTCTGAAAACGTTAGTCTTAGTTCATAAAATAGCAAACTAAATTTTTAAATTCAATTCAAAGGTTTCAGCTTTTTTAATCTGTTTCATAACACCAAATACAGCACCAAATAGTATTCGCCATGTTATTACGTCATACGGCTATGTAAACTTAGAAGTGTCAACTGTCAACTATCAGTGTACCTCCAATCACTGCATTTGTTTACACAGCCAACTGACGTCATGACAACAGAGCAATATGGCGTCCACTGCGTTCAGCGTTTCCGTCAAATTACGCGCGAAATTTAAAAATGAAAATTTTAAATGCATTTTTATGGCACTTAACGATTGAATAAAAATTTTGTGATTTTTTTTGTGGTTCATTAGCAATACAGAATTCAATTGAGACACTTTTCAGAAATGGGTGTAATACCCTATTAGACGAATTACATTCATAACGAGTTTCAGGGAAACCCCTTTAATTAATCAGTGGTGCCATAGAGTATAGTAGTACATTGAGTGCTGCCTACTATAAACAATAGGGCTACCAACTCAAGTTCAATTTTTTCCTAAAATTCCTTAAATCCCTGTCAAAATAAAATATCAAACTTGCTTATTATTGGCCATTAAAAAAAATATAAGAAACATTTTTTTAAAGTGGAAACACTGGTTTGCTGTCAAACAGAGCGTCAGCGCTAGTACAATTCGCTGCAAATAACTTTGCCGGTCTGAAGAAGACTACAAATGACTGCGCAGTAGTCAATCTGCCTTATAAAACAGTAGCGCGCATGCAAGTACGCATGCGCAACCTAACTTCAGAGCGGTAAAGTTATTTGACGCGAACTGTAGTGCGTTACGCACGTTACGTTAGCGTGGCGTCAGGCTAGCTCTCTAACGCGCGCTTGGTACGCGTTATATTTGGCGAACCCTTAATGATAGTATTGTATTATTTACGTCATACTGTCATAATATGTTTTATTAATGTTACTTTATTTGTATGAAGCAGACTTCCATTCCAGCTTTTTTTTAAATCGAATATTTGATTTTGTATGCAATAAAAAAATAGGTTTAATAACTAAAGGTTACTCGGATGAACTTCAAATATATAATATTGTACAGAATTTCACGTCTCAAAGTAATATATTATTTGCTGTTAAGTAATGTTAAAGTGGTAACTTTTTTGTTGATTGTAGTAAAAAGGTTAACGGTAAACATTACGTCACTATAAAAGTTAAAACGAGAGCGGAAGTGTAAAGATATTGCATTTATAATACCGCAATGTTGCAATTGTAATAAGTTATATAAAGTATGTTTTTTTTAATAATTATTGTTTATAATAAAATGTTTTATGGAAACAACTCGTATTTTTTCAGATCTTTGTAGAATATATAATTTAGGCATAATTTAATTCTAAGTCACATTTAGTTTTTCGCAAATATTTTGAAAACTTGACATCCTAGTTAATAATTAAATTCGAATTTGAGAAGCTGCGCGAACCCTCGCGCGTTGCCTGATATCCTTTTGCGATTACCAACACGGATGTCCGAGCATTCTCGCGTATTCTTGAGAAGACGCGCGTACCCGGCGCATGCTCGGCCATAGGCCCCGGATGCTCGATTTTTCTCGCATATCCCCGAGAAGTCGCGCATAGCCTTGCGCATCCTCGAGCATCTGCTTGTGGGTTTCGAGTATTCTTGAGAATGCTCGCTCATACTCAAAGATTAGCGCGGACCTCAAGCAACCGTGAGATGCGGGTGGTGGAGGTAAAGAGACCATAATGTAGAAAAATAAAACAGTCATATTTCGTCACTTCTTTGTGAAGTGTTTTGAATCTTTATTCATTTACATTAACATTAATTAATTGGTACTTATACAAGTTATGCATAGCACACGTCTCCGCATATAAAATTCACAACAATGTAATTTTATCTATTCTTCACATTTAAATATGGGGACCAGCCCCCGGTATCTTAATAGTTATAATTTCTCAAACATGACCAACTTACATTAAACTCAATATAAATAGAAATCAGTTGGATTAGGTCTTGATCGTCTACAATAACACAAACATGAACAAACCACTGTAGGAGACTAAGTTAAACCCTGGGAGAGGACGAAAACATTTTCACCATAGAACAATCCCAAATCAAGATTTTATAATCATTAAAATCTAATTAAATTGAGCTAACTATAACAAAAATTAACTAATTTGATCATTAGAATTTGTTAGTAGACAAAAAAAGTACGTTTTGGTAGGTTCATATTATTGATTAAATAATATAATATGAGATTGAACACCGCGACCTATTCAATACAGCACAAAATTGGAGTAGCAAATTGAACTACGTAATAATATGTATAAAGTTGACGAATATTGAAGTAGGTATGTATGTAAAACGTTAACATTAGACCGCTATGTATTGACATTGAGCACAAGGAAGCGTATTTTTTATTTAGTTTATGATCTCATTACAATTGTAGTATCAACTATATTACAACTCTTAAATACCAGCGTCATATAGACGAATACATAATTCAATCATCGCTATTACATATAATATGTTAGACCTTATTCGAATACAATAAATTATTTTTATTAAAGAAATATTCAAGTGTTCTAATATATCTATTAATAAATAACATTAACATTTATAATTGTTAAGTATAAAATGTTATAAAATATTCCCCAGGAATGAAACAAAAGTGTTTAGGTAGATTTATTGTTCAACAGTTTTTTATCAAAATCATTCGAAAAATTTGGAATTTTGATATGATTGAGGCCGAAAGTGTGCACTACAAAAAGTTTTTTTTTATAAAAATAGGAATTCTTTGAAAGCTAAGTGTATAAATGGACCAATTGTTCAATAGTATAACAATATAAGAAGTAGAGAAATACTTTTCAAGTTTGGTGCGATTCTTAACGTGAGGGCGTTTGCTGGCTGACGAGGAATTCCAGACTCCATGGATAAAATTGTCAATTACAAACAAGTTCTCCTACATCCATTTTAGATACCGCGGCACCACTGAAATGCAATTTTATGCCATGACATAGCGCCACGTCTATCGGACTTGAGTGATGGCGCGGCCTCTAGTTCGGTTGAAAAGTCAAGCGACTACCGCCCTCACTATACACGGATCATATTCTATCAGTAAATAAATGGTAAGGTGTGGTGATAAGGTACTGTCATGGGATGCAGTGAGAAGTGATCGTAACACCGCTAAATGAATGAAACATGGCCAATTGTTAATATGGCACTTATATCACGGACATTGTAAAACATTATAATATTACATATTATGTAACTAAGATACCTACCCGTGTATATGGCAACTTGAATACAACAATTAGTGGATTATGCCGATTGTCTATGATTCCACAGACGACACAATAATAGAGATATTTTTTGGATAAGCACAACGTATTATATTGTATGCCATAAATTTCATATCTTTGCTATTAATGTCATAAGTTGCTTTTATTAATAGGATAATATAAGCTTACATGAGGACTCCTGACTCGACATATTCAATACGATAAAGTCCAGGGCTACAATAAGGCCAATATGTATAGTTCAGCACATCACTAGTAAACATATTCTATCACACAAGTTAAAACATTTAAGTACACACAAAGCCAGACAAAATCATGCCATCTGTGGACAGTTAATGAAAAATCCAATGATACATCGATGCAGTAAATATTTTGCATTCAAATATTACCTAATAAATACGACTACTTAAAAAAGTAGATATCAACAATTATAATTAGTGATATCCACACTAACACGGATATATAAGTATAAAATAAGCGTATTATCGGACACATCCGTCAGGCATCAGCCTATGATCCGTTTCAGACTTATAACGTTGACATCCGTACCTGTCCACCCGCGCGCACTCGAACACTTCCGACGGCTCCCGAGCCTCCAGCTTGTGACGTCAGCGGGTGGTTCGTCTCGATCCCTACACGTGGCCGGCGGGCGCCGCGCCTACTCCTCGGCGGTGCCCCGCGCGGCCTGACGCGCCTGCGCGCGCCGCACGTCGGCCAGCGTGGTGACGCCCGCCTCGTCCAGCTCGCGCCAGCGCGCGTGGTTCATGCGCGCGTGGTTCACCAGCTCCGGCATGTCGATGAATGCTGGAAAACATGATGTTAGTGTCAGGTCGTTGTTGAGTGACTGGCACTCCAATGGGAGGACTCCTCATTAGCATAATTGACTCCATTGCGGAATCCATTTAATTACACTTAAAATACCCTCTTCTTCTTAGAGACAAAGATGAAATGTCTCAAATTATGTACACACACAAATACCCTTCAAACCGAAAACGGAGCGGAGCAAATGCTTCAGAAAGAGCCCTTTTTCTTACTCTACTCTACTCTACTAAAGTTCTATTTGAAAGTGTTAGTACTCACCAGCCCAGGCCTCCATCATGTCGATGATGATGTAGTCAATGAAGCCGATCTGCGAGCGCGGTATGGAGCAGGTCGCGCGGTCGAACATGGGCATCACCACCGGCAACTCCTTAGCTTTCTCCTCATCCGTTTGAAGGAAGTATTCTTCTGCGATCCTGAAATATATGGAGTTCAAGTTTTAGTAACTACAACTGAATAATGACTGCCGTTCACAGACCACTAATAGTGGGGTAAAATTATCTACAAAATGTCAGCAAGTGAAATAAAGTGGGCTTAGGCTGCCTGTCCAACGGAGCGGACAGGAGAGGAGCAGAGATGTGTCAATATTAACCAATGGAATCAAAACTCCGCTCCAGAGGTACGATTCTATTGGTTAATTTTGACACATCTCCGCTCCTCTCCACTCCTCTCCGCTCCAGTGGACATTCAGCCTTATTGAAAATAACTTTTCACCAAATCGCTTTTTACTCGTATATTATTTACAAATGATGTAACAAAAGCAATATGCAAGGTAGATTTCGTTTTGTAGGTCTTATAACGAAAAGTTTTGAGGGTATAACATAAATATATCTAATACTTTTATATGAATAGATTGAGTGAAAGATAAAATAAAGAAAGACAGAAAGAAGAAAAAGAGAATCAATGATGGATGGATGGATGAGGGTTTGACGATTACTGAGATGACGGCCGGTAGATACAGATAACAGAAGAAGAAAAAAAGTAATACGGTCCCGACCCCAAAAATTCTACTTTTGGTAAAAGAATGTAATGGGACTCACCTCCTAGCCCACTCGAAGGCAAACTTCTGCGGTCGCGACGCGTTGGACACGTCCGCGCACTTGATCATCATCCTCTTCACTAACACCACGTTGTCCGGCGACGACAACGCTGTCGTATCCAGGGCTAGTGGTTCTTGCTGGAAATTGTAGAAGGTAAATATAAATATTAAACTATCTTTGGTTAGGAGAAAAATCAGTCGCTTCGGGCTAAAGCACAGGTTTCATGTTTCAATATAGGTGGAAGAAAGCGAAGAAGCAAGAGAGACATTTTTTTTAAGTAAGTATGTAGGTAGGTTATGGGATTTCAAAAATTAATCAGGAAGTCCAGATTATCAGACTAACAAAACGATTGACGATAATTTATCGCATACCTACCCCAATGCAAGATATGCAGAATTTTAAACGTATGGAGCACTGAATTTATGTCAATAATGGGTCTACCAGACGCAGTGATTCTGGTTTGGTTTTTAGGTAACACGTCATGATTCAAAGTATCCATAGGTATATTGCGGCTTCTAATATTTTCCCCACATTGTAAGTCCTTTCGGTTCTTTAAAGTTACTGTAGGTATAGGTACTCTTTTTCCCATACTCACATCAGTGTGCATATTATCCTCCTTACTGCCACTGGACTTGGCGTAGAAGACATTGACGAACTTGGCGAGATGCTCGAAGTGCTTGGTCATCTCCGTGGCGAGGATCATGTCGATGACGTTGTGGCGCACCTGCTTGTACGTGTCGCGGTCCATGTTCTTGAAGATGTTCACTCGGTCGTCGTCTGTGGAGGTAGGGAAGTTGATGTTAGATTTGAAAAGGACAGAAAGAATGCAGACGGTCTTTAGGTACTAGAGATATAGATGTCTTTCCAATCATCTGGTAATAATGAATTTAAAATTGCCAGGAATAGGAGTGATCAATGGATAAGGTTATATTATTTAGTTTGGGGGGGGGACAAACAGTAGGTTGACGATGCGTGTCAATAATTCCTGTTATCTTAATGTTAATTATCTGAATTTATTTATAAATCCGACAATTTAAACAGAGTTAAAATGTGCTCTTAGAAAGTGAAGGAGGAACATACAAAAGCATATTAGAGCTGACAGCCCGCATCATCCTTCAGCTAGACACAAGCCCTCTAATAGGACTATAGCCAGGGACTACACCAGAATATTTAACAACAAGCCGTGTGCCCGATAAAGGCTGCCTGTCCACTGGAGCGGAGAGGAGAAAAGAGGAGCGGAAATGTGTCAATATTAACCAATAGAATCTTGGCTCCGCCGCTGAGTTTAGATTTGATTGGTTAATAATGGCACATCTCCGCTCCTCTCCTCTCCTCTCCGCTTCAGTGGACAGGCAGCCTAATCCCCTCGGCAAAAATTACGAACTTCATCTTCATCTATTTAACCCCTTTAGGGGGTCAATTTTCAAATATCCTTTTATAGTGGTCACTTTCGTTATGGAACTGTCCACTGATAACGCACATAATCTTTCTAAAAAAGATTATAAGCGTTATTGTAATGTCTAAAAAATCTTTTTTTTTTATGAAATAAATAGTCCGTTTTTTTTTTTACCGACTGGTGTTTTGCCTCCTGAAATTCGCAGGACAATAGCCAGCCGCATCGAGAGGGCGAAGCTAAAGGTGATCCACATCACACCACCCAATGCACAACTACAACCCATTGTCCCAGAGGCTTAAAGATTTTTATTATGTGGATTTTAAAATACACTTACTAAGCGTCAGCTTGAAGGTCAAAGCAGCGTGATGCGACTCTAACACGCTGACGTCATTGTACAGCACAGCCAGCGGGTGTCGAGCATTGCACAGGAAGGCTGACGACGTGCCCGGGTGGTCCACGTCATGCGCCGCGGCCGCTATCAGAGCTGCGGCGGCTTCGAGAGGCTCTAGTACTGACTTGAGCCGGTCCTTCTCCAGGAAGAATGCTACGGCCTGGAAAGTAGGAATAAAAATAGTTTACTGCGGTGAAAACTACATAAATAATATGAGAACAAATGAAGTATTGCAAAACGTTCTAATCGTAAATGGGGCTGAAAATAGTCCCCTGAGGGACAACTTTTTTTTGTTTACCCATTTAATAGAATATCGTGTCGTATGGAATGAAAGGTTCTACTCAGGTCTCGAACTCATGAGACGTAATATTTTGTAAATTGTATAGGCAACAATAGATCAATATTTAAAAATGAAATTGCTTAAGATTTCCATCACTATGTTCATCGTGAAATATATTTCTTTCATTAGTGCTTGGGCACCTTAATTGTGCACAAAGATTTGAAAAGCAGTCAGACGTATTCTTAATATTTTACACAAAAACTACTTATATGGATTAACTCACACATACTTGTACAACAACCATACCTGAAGCACATCAGCAGCATGCGTCGAATTATGATACGTATTGACAGCATGGTAGTTTGTCTCCACAATAGTCAGCCAGTGCAGTAGCGTCCTCTCATCGCACTCAAGCGCAGCGCACACATCAAAGCGTCCCCCCATGAGGGCGAGTCCTAAGTGTGCCAGCGGTCTTCCACGGGTCAGGTCTTCTAGTTTGAAGATCTCGAATTCCCAGCTTAAAGCTGTGTCTAGGAGCTCGCGGAGTTGGCCAGTGGTCTGAAAATTATGTTGTATTTGTTGTGAGGTACAGGTGAATACATACAGCGAAACCGAAGCCGGTTTCAAACCGGTTTCGAATGTTTTTGGGTGGTAAACAAGCAGGCAGATTTGATTATATGTGGTCATTGCCAACCTGCAGTCAAAGCTGAAATTTCTCATGTGTCTGTAAATTATTGGCATCATAACCTTATGAAAATGAACACAGCTACGCTGCTCGGCCGTAGAAATTGATTAGGTGGTAGTCCTTCGCAAAGAGTTCTACTTCCGACATGGTACCTACAATATTACCCACTTTATGCTAGAGAGACTCAGTAAGCCTTATCGATAATCCTGCAGGATGAACGGGTGTAAGAGTAACGCAGGTGCTTAGGAATCACACTATAATCACATAGATCACACAAGTTACAATCTAACACAACTTTTTAGTAAAAGCGCGCGCACATTCGCTCGCTGGTACCCTGACGATTTCAATCTGAACTTACTGGAGCTTGCGCGGGTGCCCTCAGACGGGCGGCCGGGTAACCACTCTGGGTTGCCATGCTAGCATTTACATTCTGCCGTACGCTATATGCTCATTTAATAGTATAGGATAAAAGGGACAACAATAGCTGGAAACCTTTTAATAAAAAAGATCTAAATATAAGTTCTTAGTGAAAGTCGAGAGATGCTAAAACCCACGCAAATTTTGTGGGTTGATAGGTATGTTCCGTTAAAAGGCATTATAAATAAATAAGTTCCTAACGAGTCTGTAAGAACACTTTCCTGTTTTATAAATAAACCTTTCTGAAGGAGTAACATCGTGGGTGGTTGCACCGCTAAGGTGTAAACTCCTTGTAATATTGACTTTATTGATACAACACATACATAATAATATTGTGATTTTTTTAATATGTTTATATGAATTAGTAAAAACATATCACTTTTAAAAGGGTACTTTGATATTATTCCATTCAGAGTAACGATAACCGAAATGATTCTAAAATAAGAATCTGAACTATTGGTTGGCTTCAAAAGACTCACGTTCCTCATAATGAGGGTAATTCCTATCATCCTACTCATACAAATACTAAAGATAGAACTACGATCAAAATAATGAAGTACCTACAAACATAGTCGTTTTCAAATTGTCAAAAACAGAATAATCTATCCAATAATTAAAGTTGCCTATCCTAAAGTTAGAAATGTTTTGATTTGAATAGTGAAAATAGAGGTTTGGAAGGAAATAGGGGAGGGCCTTGGCCCAGCAATGCGTAACAAAATGAAGGATAACAAAAAAAAAGTGAATATAGACGAAAATCTTATTAGTCGGGTTACCTTGTGCTTGATGTTAGTTCTGTTGGTCTGCGATCTGACGACAGTGGAATCGTTGCTGCTTCGTCGAGAGGACAACGTGTTGGTCGGCCCTTGCTGTAATTGAATAAACATTATCTTAGTTAATTATGTACTTATTGAGTAGTTAATTTGATTTCTCTTTACAGCATATAGGTAGGTATTCTACGAGATTCGCATGCTCTAAAATTATTGTTCTAAATATTTTGTAGTAATAATTTTTTTTTGAAAGCATGCCGTGGTCTGTTTAGAAAATATATTTGAGACAAGTTCAAAATTAACTTCTCTCTTGTTATTTTATTGAAGTTTCTTGCAATATGGCGTGGCTGGTACATATTATTCACAAAATTAGATAGTTATTAGTATCTATATTAGTAAATAATAAATAATGACTGATTAAGGAATTAGTATTGTATATTTTTAAACGATTAAATGAATTGCTGTAAGACAGATTTTTGAAAATTGTGCTAAACACCAATTTATAATAAAACATTCCGAAAGGGTGGATAGTATTGAGACTAGGACGGAAATTATGTTACCCAGGGTTCATTCTATATTTGTATACCTTTAAAAATTAAAAACATCCAATAATAAGTTAAAAACATACATTAAACATTTATATATCATTCACATTTGTATACCTAGGGTGTTAGATTGTGCAAATATTGTTACCGGCATTACGTGTTAGTTGCTATTCTAGAAAGCCAAACGCTTTTATAATTAATAATACCTAAAATACATAGTTACAATACATAAGTATGATAAACAAATATTTCAAATTACTTTAAAATGAGCCCTGTGTAAAAGAAACGAAAGCATGAATCACAAAGATCTATGTACTATCTAAATAGTCTATATGTTTGAAGGATAGACATAGACAGACTTGTAATTCCAAACCTCCTACCATAAAGAATAGGCTAGTGTTCACTTGCTCCCTCTTGCCCACGCGAACAGGATCGTAAACAAATAAATACCACCGTTAGTACATACATAAACATACATTACTTGCATGCATACATTACTTTAAATAACCAATATCTACAATCAATATCACATAAAAATAATAAAAACTTCGTGTTTTAGTAAATCATAATATCATCTACATAGACGTAATATCATAATTAATTATAATTATCGTTATGTGAACAGACAACATCAATTTGATTATTAATTTTGTAATAATTATACGGTGTGCGGGGTAGCATTACGTGTCTTGGTAAGAACGATTACACACTGTGAATTATATACGAAATATAGAATTATTGCAATTTGGTGGAAAGCTTCTTCTGGGTCTTTTAAAAGAGGATTTAAACTTACCGATAGTAAGGCTCCGATGAGGTCAGTGGCGATGGGGTCTTCAACACCACGCATTCTGGGATCATCATTTCCCCTCATTTGAGGTAAGTACAGCTCGGAGGTCCTTAGCATGTCCACTGCCCTGTCGATGCACGCCACTGTAGATGGAGGGGCACCCTCCGTTGCCGCGGACAACAGAGATATCACCTAAGAGCAGACGTAGTTTTTATCCGACGCTTTTTCACAAATTTTAAATTTAATAAAATTATAATATGATCAAAGGAAGCTTCAATGTCTTTTTTTTATAATGACTGATGAATGTTACAAAGTGAAAGCAGTTGATTCACAGCTTTTTATCGGACGATGCTTCACTATTCATATTTCACATAAAGGATGTATTAATATGAACTGAATCACTGTTTGCCGACAAAATGTGTTGCAAGTTTGTTTATTTAATGATATCATTCCACGAGTAACTTTATAGTGAAATTACAAAGGGATTGTGTGACTCAGAAAGATCAGGTCTAGAAAAGATATATTATAAAAAAGGTGAGATAAGAAAGCTAAAGAGAATTCCAGGTATTTTACGAAAGTAAGTTTAGTACGAGACCACTATGTTTTCATTATGACTATCAGTGGATATGAAAATTTATTGCCCTCAAACTTTATCAAGGTAGCCGAAACTTGGTAATAATGTAGATACCTGCAGCTAAACATATGAAACAAAGGCTATAATATTAATACGTGGACATAAAGAGACTCATATATTGTATGAAATGTTCTCTGATGAAATATGTAACAATAATAAAATTTAGTGGCCACGTGTGTCGCATAAAAATATAATTTCTTTTGTATGGGACGGCACATACTCTATCATTTTATCTTTACTTAACTACCCAATAGCTGCAAATATTCTCATAATAATAGTTATTGGTAGGAGACTTCATGAATTATATTGCTTCACAAGTTCTGTGCTAAATATTAATTGACGTTTTGATTTCATTTAAGAATAGTATTGGTGCTATCAAGTCACAAGGGCAGGGCCGTCTTTACCCGGGGGTGCAAGGGGTGCGTGGCACCCGAGCGCAGGATTTTAGGGGGCGCAAGCTGATCGCCTTATACCTACCTACCTACAAACAAATAACATGCGTGATCAAAAAAAAAAAAAAACTTAACAAATATTCATTAAATATAGGCACCAATATTATATTTTTATTGTAGAGTCATCATCTGTCATCGTCATTTCAGCCGAAAGAAATCCAACGAAAGCGGTCCACTGCCGGACAAAGGCCTCCCCCGAGCACCGCCCCTTCGACCGGTTCTGTACTTCGCGCATTCAGCGAATTCCGGCGCCCTTCACAGGTCATCGGTCCACCTTGTGGGAGGCCTTCCAACGCTACGTCTTCCGGTACGCGGTCGCCACTCCAGAAGCTTTCGGCCCCATCGGCGATCTTTTCTACGAGCAATGTGCCCTGCCCACTGCCATTTCAGTTTGGCAATTCTACAGGCTATGTCGGTTATCTTGGTTCTCCTACGGATCTCTATTCATTTCTGATTCGATCACGTAAGGAAACTCCAAGTATAGTCCTCTTCTCTCCTTTGGGTGACTTTCAGCCTTCTAAAGAGGCCCATTGTGTTGTGAGCGACCACGTTTCGTTGCCATAGGTCATCACTGGCAACACGCACTCGTCAAACACTTTCGTCTTGAGACACTATGCTATTTGAGACGAGAAGATAGTACGCAGCTTCCCGAATGCCGCCTTGCCGAGTCGGATTCGACGATTGACCTCTTTCTCGAAGTTGGACCTACCTAACTGGACAGTCTGTCCTGGTAAACATAATCATTCACAACTTGGAGTGTCTCAACACCGATCTTTATGAGGGTGAGTTTTACGAGTACTTGGGCATTCGAAATGACCTTTGTTTTATCCATGTTCATTTTACGACCTACTCTTTCGGAAGCTCTTCTGAGTTCATCGAGCATTGTACTGAGTTCCTCCATAGTCTCAGCCATGACTACTAAATCGTCGGCAAACCGAAGGTGACTGATGTACTTGCCAACTCCTTTCTATTCTGGACTAGAAAGGAGTTGGCAAGTACATACCTTGAAAACATCCTCCAGTACAGCGGTAAATTGTTTCGGAGATAACGTCTCCCGGTCTCACCCGTCGCTGCAGAAAAATAAGTTTCGAGGTCTGGTCCTGGAGTCGGACTGACATAGTTGCGTTTTCATACAAACATTTCAGAAGCTCGATGTACCGATAGTTAATCTGGCACCGTTGGAGAGACTGCAGTACAGCCCAAGTCTGAATCGAATCGAAGGCTTTCTCGCAATCGTCCACAAACGCTAAGCAGCGAGGCAGGTTATATTCTTCAGTCTTCTGTATAACCTGCTACAGCTTAAGTATGTGGTCTACGGTGCTAAAGCCTTTACTGAATCCAGCTTGTTCGGGAGGCTGGAACTCCGCGAACCTGCGCGCGATACGGTTCGTGATTACTCTAGAAAACAGCCTGTGTAGACATGGCTCAGAAGTAGTCAGAAGTGAGTCATCTCACTTCTGTAGAGTATAACTTAAATAAAAAAGGAACACAAACATTTTCTTTTTCGTTGACAAGGGGGGCGCAGGCTGATTTTCGCACCCCGGCGCCCATTATGGTTAAGACGGCCCTGCACAAGGGGCAAGGTCATCACATTAAATAGTAGGCGTCGTAAACCGAGGTTTGAGTGAGACTTTTCAATGGAAGCTCCTGCAATTTAGTAAGTCAGTTGCGCCACCAGACATAAACGCGACAAACCGAGTGACCGTCGCAGCTGGAATGTTTTAAGGTGAACGCCTACAAACATTCTTAAAAAAAAAGAGTGTTCTTCCTACAACTTTGAAACGTGCATACCTTAGTAATAGGAGCTTCAAGCGGCAACCCTTGCAGCTTTGCAAGAGAAGTTCGTCGCAAGCCATCGGAAGCGACTGAGCGTACATCCAGAGATCCTCGCCGGATGGAGTGCAGGGATCCTCGACCACGCTCGTTTTCTATCGCGTGGGTCGGCTCACACACGAAGACTATATGCGAAGTGCTCCTTTGGGGAAAGAGAGAAGAGATAGATATTAAATAGAGATAGCTTGGGAAACTATGTAAAGGAAAAACTTTTCATCATAGGTCTGCTGCAAACTTATTCCAGCGTGACCTCTTTTATGTCAGGTAGTATCTAGTATAAAATCCTTAGTAGTGATCCGGAATTTGGAAACTGTGCCCGGTAAAAAGTAATATCGGTATAGGATCACCCCTAGGTTTTTAGAGATAAAGATCGGTAAAGGTACTTAGACCCTTAGGTTCTAATACATTTACCGGCCAAACGTGACTAAATGCACCTTTTTAAGGACGTTGATACAAATATATTGGGCCCAACTTTAGCAAGGAAAATGGATCACATAAAGAACATTTGTCGTTATCTTAAAATAAACTAGGTATATATCCGAAAGATCATACTGCAATGACTCGTCGAGTATCTCCTGATCTCTGGTTATGATCATGACAGTTGTGGTCAGTATTGTTAACCACAGGAATGTGAACTGCGCATGTAAGTAATGCTACTGCATAATAATATTCTTATTTTTATTAATTTCCGTATTCTTGTTTAGTTTCCGTAGATTATGTAACTGTGTTATTGACTGCTAATAAACATTTCGACCGTTAATTACCTACGTCACTATGAGGATATATTTTTGACAATATTCTTTGTTTTGATATCGATAATATGTTTATATTTCCACTGAACAGAACGAGGAAATTAGGCAATTTGCTCCTTAATTAAGACCAAATTTTAGTAACGGAGACGTAATAAAATGTCTATAATAATCGTCGTGTATAATATGTCTATTCAGGTTAAAAGATCAAATCTGTTGGCGAGGGTATTTCTCCAAGGGTGTGTTGAACTAAAACCTTACACGTTCATCAAGAAACGTCTACGGGCAGAGTAATTATTCAAAAATCTGCGTGTTAACACGTAACATAAACTATTAACGAATAAAAACTATTATTCTATAACACTTTAGATTATGTTTTTGCGGCAAGCACTAATAGTACCACACATAGATATTAACATGTAAATCGATGTTTTTAGTGTTCCGTAGTCAACAAGGAACCCTCATAGTTTCGTCTGTCTGTCTGTCCGCGGCTTAGTTCAGAGACTCTTATTACTAGAAAGCCGTAATTTGGCATTACACGTTCATCAAGAAACGTCTACGGGCAGAGTAATTATTCAAAAATCTGCGTGTTAACACGTAACATAAACTATTAACGAATAAAAACTATTATTCTATAACACTTTAGATTATGTTTTTGCGGCAAGCACTAATAGTACCACACATAGATATTAACATGTAAATCGATGTTTTTAGTGTTCCGTAGTCAACAAGGAACCCTCATAGTTTCGTCTGTCTGTCTGTCCGCGGCTTAGTTCAGAGACTCTTATTACTAGAAAGCCGTAATTTGGCATGGGGAAAAACGGTAAAATAAAATCATGAAAAATAATTGGGTACCTCTCCTACACGTAAAGTGTATGTTTATTTTTTTCTCGCCTACCCAAGGTGTCGTCGACAGGTTGTCGTCGAAGATGTTGTTGTAAAGGTCGTTCAAAAATGTTGTGAGCGTGTGAAAACCATTTTAGGATTCAGGGATCTGTTTCACATTTTTGGAGTCAGGGATTTTTGTTAGAGTCAAGTGCACCTCCCTCCCCCCTGTCAGCTAAATAGTTGGTTTTGGATATGTGAAAAAATTCATGGCAGTAGTATATGTAACGAAATTAAAAGGAAAGCTATCTTATCACAGCTAAATAGGCTCTACATTCTTAAGGAGTAATAATCAGCCAACTTGCATCTGTAGTTAGTAACTACAATGTTGAGTTTGTTCTTGGGATAAATTAATCCCAACTACGGAACCCTACATTGTGCGTGGTCCGACTTGGCCGGTTTTTTTAAACAAAATAAATATTATGTGCGAATCGAGTATTTAAAATCGTTCGAATTTCCGTAACGTTTATTCCGCGCGTTCGGCTAGGCCCACGGATTGTAAAAAGTAAGATAAGTAACTTACTTGGTGAGTCCAATAGCAGCTCCTCGGCAAGGCAACAGGATGGGGTCGGGAGCGGCGCGGCGACGCAGCGTAATAGGTGCCTCCCAGTCGCGTGCGCCGGTGGTAGCCAAACGTAAGGCTTCGCCCCCCGCGGTCTCAGACAACACCTTCGGACCCTCGTCAACGCGCCAGCCCAGTATCTTGCACCAGGATTTATTGGCCAGCTGTTGAACAAAATGTAGTTCAATTTCACCACGGCTTTATTTAAATTATCAATACCTATTAACATATGTTTCGTGGTATGAATCAAAACAAAAGCGCGCGTGCACTGATGCGCGTGCATCGCGATACTGTACTACTTGTCGCATTTACACCCGTATGCTGCCGATTGTAATGGACAACTACACATTGAGGCTCTATGAACTTGAACCGACGTACCTATGTTCCGTAAAAAAAACATTGCTCCACACAAAGTTAGTACTACCGAAGTACCAACTCGAGAATCGTGAACGCTTATACAAACACAACTTTCATACGAATAATCACTCAAACCAGGAACAACCAGAAATAGGCTATCTGCTTCTTCAACCTTGAAAATGAATGGGTTACCCATTAGAACATGGGTGTTTCGTGGGGTCATCCAAACAAACACCCTATTCGCTCCAAGCAAAATCTTAGCCGTTGGTTGGTTTATGAAAATGCTCAATTTCGGCTCCAAATCTCCAATCTAGTTGACAGATCTGAGGAGCAGTTCCCATATTTTTAAGATCGTTCGCATTCTGGTCTCAGTCTGTCAAAAATACAGGATGGCCAATTAAGAAGCAGGATATAACTTTATTTAGTTCCCATTTTGATTTGACGCCAAATTTTGCAGTTGTTTAGTGTCTATTGGGTATTTAGTTAAAATGCGGCTTTGTCATGGTCAGTCTAAAAGAGCATGGCAATACTTTCATAAATTTTATCCTGAAGTTCTTAAACGAATTTAAAAACTGATTAAATTTTTCTAAAAAATCATTAAGAAAATATAGCGAATACCTACCATTTTGATGACTGAGGATTTCGAGACACGTCCTGACTTTTTTCTGTGGGGTTATCTCAAGGAACGCGTCGAGGTCAAGCTTGAATACGAAAACCGGCATAATAAAGTATGCGAAAATTATGAAATTAAATGAAAAAGACAATGAAAAGCGATCGCATGTTTAAGAATAAAGAAGGAGCAAATTAGGCAGATCTTATTCACTGTTTATACAGTGAATAAGATCTGCCTAATCTTCCCCTTTTTTAATAAAAATAATCTTAATTTAAAGTTGTATTACTTCCTAATTGGCCACCCTGTATCTTTGATTTCCGTACAATTTTGACAATGACTGTCGCTGAGATGAGATTCCGACTATTTTTCGAACTTTTTTAATTACGGTATTGGCCTTCAATGTACTCACGAGTATCCTCTGCTGGTCGTCAGTCACGGCGACCAGGTCGCGGCAGCGGTCGGCGACGGCGGCGAGCGCAGCCACGGCAGCAACGTGCGCGCGTACCGATGCGCCCGCGGCGCGCGACTGTAGCACTTCAGCGCACCACGCTGTGGCGCTCAATGTTTCCACCATCACCTGTTAAGGATATGAGATATCGGTTATTTGGTGTTTTGGAAGAGTTCCTATAAGAAAAATCTACCCACAAATTTCGAATTAATGTGCCATTATCTTGATTCAACTTAATTAGAAGTAGGGTAGATACCTTCACAATATAACCTCTGCTTTAATATTTTCATGAAGTGTGGGTAGAGCAGTGCCTACTAATGTGTCTAACTGTCTTATCTTTGTTCAAAGGAAACTAATTAGATCCTAATTAACACTATGTGCAGAAAGAGGACCTTTATTATTATTATTTCATTTCTAAATGATAACGAAATTATAAACACAGAAGACATAGAAAATATTTTTGCAATTTTACTTCCTAGCTAAGAACTATATGAACGAAAATTGGAAAATCGACAACTACGGAAATGAGGATAGTAGATACTTAGAATTTTTTTCTGTGAAAACAAACTAAACATTTAAAAGTAGACATGGCGTATTTTTTGTAAATTCAGAACTTTTTCAACGCTGCGGAAGGATTTCATGCCTAATATTTGAAATGGAACGTTTTTTTTTAAATAAATAAAAAAGGCAGTATATAGAGTGCCACCATTGGCACTCTATCCCTATCGGATAAAGTGCCACTACAGGCACCCTAGTAACACCGCCTCGGCCCGGCTAAAGTGCCGCAAGCATTGGATTGTCATTGTCACTGTCACTAAGTCACGTCACGTTAGATCGCTGTAAAACACCACATTCCCAAAACATTACATTCTCTTGTGCCTAAACGGACCCTGGCACTTCGCCGGCCGCTACCGCGGCACCGCTCGCTACGCTCGCTCGGCTCGTGCGTTGTGTGGTCACAGTTCTAACCTAACCTAACCTAAATAACAAGTGACAGTGACAATGCAACGCTCACGGCACCCTAGCCGGGCCGAGGCAGTGACACTAGAGTGCCACAAGAAACTCGCGGCACTCTATACACTTCGAATAAAAAATGAGCCTGGATGTTGTATGAGTTTCACTAACGACATTGACTCTATAAAACAAATGCGACTATTTGGGGCCGTTCTCTTGAATACGAATTGAACTAGTCTTAGCATTTATTAACTGTGAACACAGAAAGTTGAATGAAACATTCGTTTTATTTGCAAAGTTAAGTGTTTCTTTATGATCAAACCACAGATCTATAAGAAGTTTTTTTTTCTATGGATCAAACGTTATTTACTTGTATGATTTGGTCAACCTTAGGGTGTACACAATTTTTAAAACACATTTAATAATTCTATATTCTAGGAAGAAATGACAACAGTAAGTAGTAGTTGTAGTGTCTGTTGATAACAATACCTGTATATTTTATGACAACCCTTTCTTCTTAAAAAAACCATTTAATTATAACTGGAGTGTGAACTTACTCAAATATTTAATGAAGACTATCTAAAACTATACCCAGGCTTGTTTTACTTGGAATCGTGCTTGGCATTCTCGAGTGTAATGACAAGTTGTCATATGACACGTATGTTACGATAAGGGTGGCTCAAAGTTGTTCGTTCGGAGCTCATTACTGGAATAGCGTCGAGGGAGCAAACTTCAGGCGAAGCTATTGTTCCACCGCTGTTGAGACATCTTTTGTTGCTAGACTCGTCTATCTAGGTAGATTTGTGGCTATGTGTCTAGACAATTTTGGTAAGTTGGTTGGTATAGAGACATACACTTGAAGCATGTCTTGTATGTTTTAGATTAAATTGTTTTGTGAACTAATAGTTTTAGTACTTAATCGTTCTTCTGTCCTGAAGCATGTATGCACCTGCATAAGGCTGCCTGTCCACTGGAGCGGAGAGGAGAAAAGAGGAGCGGAGATGTGCCAATATTAACCAATAGAATCTTGACTCAGGATCACTGATCTAAACTCAGGGGCGGAGTCAAGATTCTACTGGTTAATATTGGCACATCTCCGCTCCTCTTTTCTCCTCTCCGCTCCAGTGGACAGGCAGCCTAAGTGACATGAAATAGAAACTAAATAATATAAGCACAATTACACATAATCAGCCTATAATGTTCCCACTGCTGGGACACAGGCCTTCTCTCGGTGAGAGGGAGTGGGCCCAGTGCGCCGTGGTAGATGTCACATGTCTTCGAATTTTTGGTTGTAGGATATGGCAGTTTCTTCACGATGTTTTCCTTCACCGTTTTGAGAGCAGTGCAATGGTGATGAAATAATATTCATAAAGTAAAGAGCCTGTCTGGGTTCGAAGCTACGACTTACAAATCGTAAGTCGTAGCCGTTACCACTGGCTCATCACTGCTCTCTAAATCTAAATAATGGTTATTTTTAACCCCAAGATACAAATAACAGGCTTCTAAAATGCATTTAAACTACATAGGCTGGTGGCGTTAACAATGAGGTAAAATGTCCCCAAGTTCCATTTAAACTCACTATGGGGAAATTAAAGGGGACAACTGGCAAGTACTGGCAGCCCACTCAGTACACAATAGCTTCTTATTACATGTATTACTAGGTCAGTTTAAAGCCAGCGCTCGAGGTAAGTGGCTCACATTTACATAAACTCATTGTTATTCACTGAAGTCATTGTAAACCGCGTTAGTTCAGCTCGGCCGTCTTGTCTCTTTTCATTGACTGGAACTAACTAAAATATGGATCCAGGGTACGTTAAATATCAGTGTTATGATAATAACATCGTTGTATTTACAAGGGTAAACTCAGGCATTTAATGTTGAGTGTTGTTCATAATTTGCTGTGTTTATTGTGTCCATTTAGTGAAGGTTTTAATATTAATAGTTCTTTTTGCTTGAGTTACAATGGCTAAGACGTAAACAGATGCGAGGCCAGGCTTAGGAATATTTGAACAGGACATTGCTCATTAAAATTACAGAGTTAAACTATCTGCTCATGAATTGAGCTCTAAAGTCAAAACTTATGCGGAAAATAGAAATTCGTTGAAATTTGTTATTACGAAAGTCTATTAGAACCAATAAATTATTGAATATTTTTGCGTGAAATACGGACAATGTCAATTTCATAATACCGAAGAACTTTTCTAAATCAGGCTCAATTACGTTATCAATAAAAATTTATCAACCGTTCAGCAAAACTTTCCTTTACAATTTGCGTACAGTTTTACAGATTCCTTTTCACAAAAATTATAAAATTATCCTGTAATTTTTGCTAATAATAGTCTTTCATAATTTCAGAAAATTATCGACATGGATACAAAGCTTCGTTCGACTTTTTATACTTATTCTGCGAGTTATTCTTGCAACGTTCCAGTTCTACGGATTCCTTTAAAAAGCCTATGAAAAGACTTCGCCCGGCTTTTTTAGACAACAGACATCGCGTTTTGTGTTGTCGTGTTATACCAAGCTTTCAACGTTTCTGAACTTATTGTAAACAAAATGGACGACATCGAAATATAGCTCATTTACTTTCGTATCTACTGACTACTGAGTATAATTTCAGTACTTTTATTGTAAGATTCTAGCGGAACTTTTAGCATTGCGATTTTTATTAAGGGATCGTAAAATTGATGAATGAAATAAATGTTTTAGAAGATGTTGCGCTGTATTTTTAGTAAACGTAGGTATTTTTTTACAGTTACAGCTATAAACTTGGCGTATTTTCAAATAATCCTTCAGAGCTGTTTCTTAGATAAAATAAAGGTGGATATTTTATTTTTAGTTATAAAACGTTATTATAACGATAAAACATCCAATATCTAGAAACGATTCATCACACTACTTACAAAGTGGCGAAGAGAATCGTGTCTTTTAAAACGTTAAAAGCTTTATTATTTGAGCTACAAAGCTAGTTTTGTGCGAAGAAACGGTCTTCAGATTGGTGTCAAAACTGATTTTCAGGGAAATTTTATGTTTGTTAGACTTAAAAGATACGTAGTGTTTTCCTAGAATATTTTCTTAACTGCTTGACCGTTACAGTGGACATCAGGTGGGCATAACAATTAAAATTCTATTGTGTCTCGTTAATGACAGCTGAAGGTTTATGTTTTGTACGTAGATATGTTGTTAAAGTAAACTTTGCGATTGCTTATGTACCAAATCTTCGGAAACCACCAATGGAAAGCAATATAAATCCTAGATTGGTTGTATTGTAAGATTTTAGAAACATGTTCAACGTCGATAAAATGGTAACAAACTCCTGCAAGATCGTGGAGTGGAGATCAGATAGACAGTCACTCCATATAAAATACTGATACTCAGCTGCATCTGGTTGGACTAGAGACCAACCCCCACATAGTGGGTAAAGGCGTATGCACACTATAGTGTGCATCGTTACATTTCCGTGTACCATATAATTTTCACGGATTTTCACTTTCGGTAGTGAACCGAACGTTGAAAATTCAACATTGCGGTTTTATAAGGTACTTAATTTACTTTGGTAGATCAGATACAGGCGCTTCGCTAACGACGCTATTTTGTTCATTTTCACGTGTCTTTTATCAGCAGTCTGAACGTGTGAAAAGAGGTTTAAAGACGACGTCGGCTAAGTCAACAGCGATGACGCCGAGTGTTAGCCATTTACTGTAGTTAACTAGCTTTAACCCGCAAAATTTCGCTTTTTTTAAAATAATTTTATTAAGGAAGTGTATCGTCTAGTAGCGCTGCCTCGGCCCGGCGGCCCCGGCTTAAGTGCCGTAAGCACATTGTCACTGTCACTTGCTATTTTATTTGATTGTTGAGGTTAGTTTCTTTCATCTATAGCTGGCTAAACTGCTATAAGTATATGCTAAAAGTGCTATAATCCCTTGGCTTAGCAAATGAAAATGGCTGAAAGGTAGGTTAGGTTAGGTTAGAACTGTGACCACACAGGCAGGGTCTGTTTACGCACAAGAGAATGTAATGTTTTGGTAATGTGGTATTTTACAGCGATCTTACCTCAATAATCAAACAAAATACCAAGTGACGTGACTTAGTGACAGTGACAATGCAATGCTTACGGCACTTTAGCCGGGCCGAGGCGGTGTTAAATAAAGTGGCACCTCTATAGGTCACGAGCTATCCGAATATAATTTTATTTCAGACTTTTATTTTTCGCTTTTGAGTTGCCATTTATTGTTTTCCTCAAGTAAGAATTTCCCTCAACAGTCTTACGTCTCCATCGTCAGACCCTCAATGACAGTCACACCCGGCTAGGTCTAGAGTTCTCATTAAGGTGAATGAAATAAGTTCAAACACGAGGTAGCAGCTGTATACTGCTGAGGAGATATCGCGACTGTCTTCCGTCTCCATTATCAGATCACATTCAGGTCTTTATTATGTGGTCGTGTCATCAGAACTATATATGTGTGCGAAATTACAACAGAATCGGTTCACAGTTGAAAATTCAGTAGGTGTAAAATCAATAAATTCCAATTTTATAACGGGGTGGATTTTAGTTTTCAATTTTACATGAGACCAACTTCGAGGTTTACCCTCCCCAATGAACCAAGAATCAATAAAAAGTTATGCATTTCATACATAAAAAAAGAAAGACGTGTAGCACTCGGAGACTGCCGCGGTAAAGCTATTGCATAGTTGTTTTTATCAACTAATGCAATTATAATACAACCAATGCCACCTAGAGGCGAGTTGCTGAACTAAAGAGACAGGGGTGTTATGTTAGGTTATTTTCGTTACGGAATTTCTGGATTCGGTCTCCACGCTCAAGGCCCGCGATGGAAGCTATGCAATAGCTTAAAAACTTATACGTGACGACTTGAGAACCTCCTCCTTTTTTTTTGTCGGTTAAAAATATTTGACCTAGGTCTTAAGGGGGAGGCGTGAAAATTAATTCGTTCATACCATGTATATAATAGAAATATGTAGGAGATAGTCGTTGAAAACCGAATATATAAGTGATATCAGTAATATGCACCATCAGTCAGTTACAACAATAAATCATTCAACATTAACCCCCTTATTAATACACCCGGAGTAAAGTTGCACCCTGTAAACTTTTGTTTTACCATACATTCTTCGTGGTTTAAGTTTGGCATAACTTTACCCCGAGTTTATTAATAAAGGGGTTAGGGACTGCGGCTATACCTAATAACGTCGAAAATGTACTTAGGTACTACCCATTTGGGGTCGTCCATTAATCACGTAATGCTTTTTTAGCAACTTTTAAAACTTTATTTTTTTCTTTCACATATTTTTTTTTCAATATCCCCCTATTATTTTATGGAGTAACAAATGTTTAAAAAAAAACTGTTTTTTTTTAAATAATTTCTTCTTCTCCGTTTTTTTCATAGCCGACAAATGATAAAAAAATTTAGATAATCTGATAAAATAATGCATAAGCTTTTAGAAATAATAAACAGAATCCAAATCGAGCCAATCACATACCTAGGAGATAAGGGCAACAACGCTCAAAAAATAAATGTATAACATGAAAAATATTAAACTTGAAGTAAATTTTGCTAAGTATCTGGTACTTTTTGATAAGCCTACACTGTCCTCTCATACCTTTATCACTGTAATTAAAAAAAAATCCTTTGTAAAAGCCATTTATTTTTAAAAGAGTAATCGTGGAGTTTCTTTCCGGCTCTTCTCCATAGGAAACGAGCTTTTGGAACCGTGCACCTAGCTTCTGACGTTTCATAAGTGCCCTTGTTGGTTTATGTGAAATAAAATATTTTGATTTTGAATTTGAATTTTCGTAAATTTATCATGAATATTCATAAAAATACAGGCGGTAACATACCCATGGGCGGCATTGCATAAAGTTCCCCTTATATTAAGAGCTTTCTACTTTCTGTTACAAAGCTAAGTAATCAATGAGTAAGCTCACCCGGTTGAAGCCCGCATCCAGGTAGGGAAGCACCGCAAAGTCATCTTTCAGGTAAGCGCTGTAACAAAAGAGATAATAAATTAGGAATTGTTGAAGTTCTTTCATTTCGTAGAATTATTCTTAACTATACACCGTGACATTTTAGTCGTCTTACAAAAGCAGCCCTCTTCATGTATCTAATGATTACAAACCATTCATAAAAATAAAATTAAAATATTGTGATCACTTTTTAATTTCTCTTCGAGGTATTTTATGTCGGGTAAATAGAGTGGCCCTTCATCATCAGCCTATTAATGTTCCCACTGCTGGGACACAGGCCTCCTCTCTGTGAGAGGGAGTGGGCTGTAATCCACCACGCGGGCCCAGTGCGGCTTGGTAGATGTCACATGTCTTTGAATTTTTTGGTTCTAAGACATGCCGGTTTCCTCACGATGTTTTCCTTCACCGTTTTGAGAGCAGTGGTGATGAAATTATTTACAAAAAGTAAAGCGCCTGCTTGGGTTCGAACCCACGACCTACAACTCGTAAGCCGGGCCCGTTACCACTGGGCCACCACTGCCCTTAAGACGACTAAAATGTTACGGTGTATATCAATTTTTTTTAATGAATGTTTAGTAGTCATTGGATACTTTGAAGTGGGCTGCTTTTTTAAGACGACTAAAATGTCACGCACGGTGTATATTCAGGCCGATCTGACCGACTTGACCGATGGCCGGTGGACCAGACGAGTCCTGAAGTGGTGACCGCGTGTATCAGAAACGGAGTGTGGGCCCCCATCAAGATGGACCGACGACTTTAAAAAGGTGGATGGGACAGACTGGATGCGGAAAGCGGACGACAGTGTTGTGGCGCAGCCTTGGAGAGGCAGTGGACGGCGATCGTCTGAGTTGATTGATTGATATATTCAGATTCAATCGAAGTATTGATTAGGTGGTTACATTATAGTGAATCTGAGTAATTCTTCGGTACTCTAAAAATAACATCTCTGTGATCAAATATCTATCTACGCCATGATATAAAGTTATGCTAATTTTTTCTTTATCTTCTCACGTATATTTAGGGTCATTTGCAGATCTTGTAATAGCAGTAGACTTTTACAAAGAGAATACATGGCATGTTATAAGTTCATGTATTTGTGTAAAAGTGTTCCAATATTAAAATTACTTACAGAGAGAACCGTTCCTGGCGCCTGTCAGTAGGATAATAAGGATCAATTTCGCAGTATTTGTTAATATGAAACTGACAGGTTTCAAGAACGCAATGTCTCGACGGCTGAAACTGTAGTAGGTATTCTATATGATTACGTTGGATCGCTCTTCATTCATAGTAAAACGCAACAACAACGCAGTCAACGAATACGAATACGAATATTCGTATTCGCCGAATAATTTCAGACTCAATCTCAATCTTCCTAGCCTTTTTCCCAACTATCTTGGGGTCGGCTTCCAGTCTAACCGGATGCAGCTGAGTACCAGTATTTTACATGGAGCGACTGCCTATCTGACCTCCACAACCCGAACCCAGTAACTGGGTAATACGATACCCCTTGGTAAGACTGGTGTCAGACTTTTCGGGCTTCTGACGACTCGTAACGACTGTTAAAGATCCACAAATGACAGCCGGGACCAACGGCTTAACGTGCTTTCCGAGGCACGGAGGAGTCTCGGTATGTCAAGATGGTCACCCATCCACTGACCAACCCCGGCAAGCGTAGCTTAACCTGATGGATCGACCCGTGCGGCTTGTTATTACTTAGCCACGAGCTCCTCCGAATTTCAGACTAAGCAATATAAATAAATATTTATATTGCTTAGCGTGTTTAATTTCCTTTTATCTTCTTTGACTAATAATAGCGTGCAGTGCGGCTATAGTAGAATCAGGTATTCGTATTCGTAAAATTAGTATTCGTTGCATCACTATAGTCATAGCATCTAAAAGCGTTCCTAGAAAATAATATCATAGGTACTTTAAATTCTCCTACATCGCAATTGAAATACGTTTCCAGTTATTAAAATATTGAGTTACATTGGAGTATTTCCCAGTAGCTCCTTTCAAAGTAGATTTCAGTGCGACGGTACAGCATTTAGCTGATTTTAACTGAATGCTTTCGACAGTTGGTCGGTAGTCGGTAGTTTCATGAAACTCGGGTTGTTTTCCGATTCGCAATGAATAACTTCCGCTCGCAACGGAGCTCTTTATACGTAGGTACTCTATTTAGAAGTAAGCATTGCTTTTGAGATGAATGACTAATTATTTTTATTAGCTTGAGGAAGTTGTAATTATTTAGTTATGTTTTATGTAGGTACTTAAGTAGTTGTTTCTATTAGTGGATTTGTTACTTATTTTGCAAAAAGTTTGCTAAGTGTTTTAGTACCTATTTTGAACGCGTATTTTCAGACCTTTTATGTAAGTACAAGAAAAATGCTTTTCCTTTATATACAAATACGTCTGAGATTTTTAAATCTCCAGAACCAATTTTCACGGATAATTTATTCACATTCTAGGTAAAATTCCCTCATTTTTGGATCGTGACAGTTTCGTCGCAAATCAAGTGGGTAGGTACGTTATATTATATTGTTCCCACGCGTGAAACATTACTAGAAAATGCCATGTTTATTTAATGACTATAACGTGTTTGGCTTTTAGCAGTTCATTTGGAAATAATATCGCTTTAGAAACACGGTGATAGGATCCTAAAAAACCTACGAAAAGGATCGAAGAGAGCTACGGAAAGTTTTTGTATTTAGGAAAATCTTTACTGAATAAAAAGTCTTGAAGCTCGGTTTCATTGTTTGTTGTGTTACGATGGAGGGCTTGAAACATTTATTTGATAAATTTTGAAATTATATTTTCATAACATAAACTTATCAGTATTATTAATAAAACAACTAACACTGTCATTCGCAAACGGGGAAGCATAGAGCCGAAAACTAATCAGATATGGCAAAATGAAAAATATTCGTAAAAGTCAAAAACCGAATTACAATAAAATATAATGACATACCCCTAAACAGTACAAAAGAAAACAAAACAAACCATAGCAGGCAAACTGTGTCAAGGCTACACAGAGGGTGGTCATAAATTAATTTGCACTAATCCTTCGCAGCGTATAAACGTCCATTTGATGTCTGGAGTCCATTCATCAATCCTTCAGAAAGACGAACCGTCCTCAATGGTCGAGCGGCAAGTTCTCTACAATATTATCTGGGAACATTGTCTTTCTCTATACAATTCCGTCCGAAATCGGACCTGGGAAAGGCGACTGACAATGGGACCCGTAGGCTAGATTGGAAACAGCCTTGAATGAGTATGAAAGCTGTCCAGTCTAGGACGTAGGTCTAGATAGCAATGAAGGAAATAGAACAACAGGTATTATGGCAGTGAAAAGAAGCGATGTTGAATACAAGAAAAAAAGGTACAGTTAAAGTATCTATACCTTCAAAATCTGAGAAATAGGTCGACTTCAAAATACGTAAGTAATTTCAATGGAATAGTATCTCCGTGTGTACAATGGTTTTTCGTTTTCAATGGCAGTACTTAGTAAAAAATGATTCGGTAAAAGTATTACCCAGAACAAATTATAGCACCATTCGCGACGGTTATTTTAAGCTCCCCAAAAGAAACTGAGCTGAACTAGACATCTTACGTTGATAGTTTACCGCATCGTGAACGACGAGAAACGAGATTACGCGGCCATAGTAAATGTACGGTCGCTACTTCGGCGTCGTCATCTCGTTGTCGTTGACGTCTCGTTCCCGGTGCGGTGGACCAACGGCCTAAGGGCTTATACATACGTTCCACAATATTCCAATATTCGTCATTCCAGAGCCAAGGAAATGAATTGTTTATCAAACTGACTTCCAACTTAAATTGTCCGCATATTCAAATCACTACTGTCATTCTATATTTATTTTATGAAATGGTTTTAACACGGAAAATTCACGTAGCGTGCTAATTTGATAACCGATTTTTTTTTTATTATCGTCCTTGTGTTACCGCCCACAATATTGTAATGGCCGCCAACGTCCCAGATTTCGTCACTGTCACTTAACTTTATCAAAACAAATTGCTAGGATTTGTGCTCACGGCTCAACGTACGTCATTTGTCCTTCGTGAATAATAAATTAAACTGTGTTGGCTTAATTATTTGCATTCAACAATTAATCTTGATAAGAGACAAAGCTGTGTTTTATAGTTGGGAGTTTAGATGGCTCTGGTTATGTAGAGTTAGATTGGATTTTGTTAAATGCTTTTGTTTTTAAAGTTTTATGTGAAGATTTGAATCCTTTTGTCTGTTCGTATATACAATGTCGCCCATGCGCATGTGACCGCCCGTAATTTTCTGAATATTCATGAAAAAATATCGAAAATAAACTTCAAAAGGGGGGGTCTATCTATAACATTTTTCATGTTATTCAATTTTTAATTTTTTAAAGATTTGCTTTCTGTTTTTCACACATCCCCGAAGTTTATGGGTCGATTTGGATTCTGTTTATTATTTCCAAAAGCTTATGAGTTATTTTAACAAGTTAATTAAAATTTTTACAAAAAAATATCGACTACGAAAAAAAACCGGAATCGAAGTCATTTTTTCGGTAAAAAATTGTGTAGGTATTTATTTAAAAAAAAACTAGTGAAAAATGTTATAGATAGACCCCCCCTTTTGAAGTTTATTTTCGATATTTTTTCATGAATATTCAGAAAATTACGGGCGGTCACATGCGCATGGGCGACATTGTATAAGACAGTGAGGTATTTAGTACAATAACACCTAAATGATATTGGATGGTTTTGCGTTGGTTGCCATGGTAACTATTATTGTTTTAGATTCTGAGGTTATAAAAAAGAACGCTGTAGATTTTTGTTGGAATAATATTCGGGTTCAACCCCCTTACTAATAAACGTTGTATATCGTCTGTTTATTTACACAACGCTTTGTCTTCTTTTTTCGAATGTCAAATTACTGACGACTGAAAGAGAGAAATAGGTGTGTAACTATACATACGATATACAACGTTTATTAGTAAGGGGGTAAGTGTTGAATTAGATTTAATACGTATCGCTATTAGGCTTTTTAACGTTTTCCGATAACTTGTCAAAAAAAAAAGATTATCTCTCTGCCCCTATCTTAATTTATAATTTAATAAAAGGAGACATCTCGTATAATTTTATGATCAAACAGCACGGCGTTGATTCGAAGGCGTTAGAAGCCAATATTAGCATAGAAATTATAAAGGCTCCCGCGGACAGGGTTGACGCGACTCTAGTGGAACAATTTCTATGAAAAATTCACGGACATTGTCCTACTCGTGTCGCGTCGCGCCGTCGTGTCACGCCTATCTTCAGGACTCTGAATTCTACCTGCATTTTTTTTGGAAATGTTCGGTAATTTCGTCGCTTATCCTTGACTAGTAAAAGCGCCTCGTGGGTGCTTCGTTACGTTGTCATGGCAACGGAAAAATATCTTTGTGTATAGTTTGTTAGAGACAACATTTTTAGTATTATGATGAAACACGTCTGTGTTTACCAATACCTACTAAAATAGTTGTGGGTGGGTGATCAGTTTGATCGACAGCTTAATATACCTTAGTCCATTGTTAGGTGAGAAGGTCTTTGGGACTTTCTAGTATTATCTTAGGATGACACATCCATTGATGATTTCTTAACCATTTTAAAATCTACCTGGGTTTTATTTAATATAACTGACAATGCGACATATATATACACCGCCAGCTACGAACTACGCATCAAAGACATGACGTCACACAAATCCCTTATCGCGCTATTAGAGTTTACCGCGCGAACGGAATCCGACATCAATCGTTGGGCAGTTGCCCGCCAGACACGACACCCGTCTTGTCGGAGGATCCACCCTTTTCTATAGAGTAGGAGTGAACTTTACACCCTGTTTCTCATAACTCTAAATTGTCAAAAAAATATTTCATTGCTGCTGGCATAATAAAAGGTGCTGTTTACTAAAGTAGAAAACTATGTAAAAAGTTATAAAATTGTCAGATAGTCGTATTGTCGCGTGTCACCTGTCACCTGTAGGTTATATTAAATAAGTCCCTGGTACCGAAAGTAACTTAGTTCATTTTCTTCTTTAGCTTGTAAATATACGCAAAATAAATTTTGCAATTTCCCTTGATGTTTTAAAAGGCAGAGTTGTTACTTAAATCGGGAAACGCAGAAAGAAAGAAAGCCTTGAATTAAGATGAAAGCATCTAATAAAAGATTAAAGAAGCTTCTTATTCTTTGCTAAAAGTTCAAGTGATTTGTCATGTCATAGGGTAAATGAGTACGCACTGTTTGAATCAAACAAAAAAAAAACCTTTCAAGTAATCAAAGTAAAAAAGGCTTTTGTAAAAATGTCTACTCTAACCATACAATACAACGTGCCGCTACAATGGCGAGATGAATTTGACACACGAGTAAAGCTAGTGGCCAGTAATCATAAAAATATAATAAGAAAAAATACTTAATTATTTGAAAAATTCAAATTTTCAAACGCTCGCCGACATAGGGCTTTCCCTTTCCATAAAGTCGCCTTCTCTTTGTACGTTATTCGATTTATTTTCATTGATGCGTGTTATATATGACCCAGGCAAATGACCTCTGCGCTACAGTTGTTTAAGTACCGGTTGCTCAAAGATGTTTTTTTGTTGAAAATTCTTAATAAATCAATAAATAATCACGTTTAAAGAAATTAAACTATCTTCATCAAAAGAAAACGCTAATCTTTAAACGTGTGTTAAATTAATGTCACCATTAAAGTGACACGCTGTATAAGTAACCGCTAGAGAGTTCATCAGACTGAAACTGACCTGGCTGCAGCATCAGGTCATCTCTACCAAACAAAAGTTTTGCCATCTCAGCGGAGCGAGTAGGTACCTTAGAAGTTTCACCTTGTGAGCCTTATAGGAAATTGCTCAAAATAATTAGATAACAAATAATCATCCTAATATACTAACAAATAAAATAAAAGCTTGTAAAAGAGCCAGATTATATTCGATATACAATATAAGAGCCTTCTTACACGATACAGAGGGTACCGTGTATAGAACAAAAGCTATTTTGGCTGTCTGGAGTACACATTTGAAGGGTACGAAGCTTCCATTGATTACCCATTTGGGGCACAGGGTAAAGAGGGCACAACACAAAAGGTATCGAAAATACTCCGCAATTTCGTAATAACTTTTTTGTTTGGGAAAAACACGAAATAACATAACATCATGCCTTGTTTATCCGAAGAGTTGGGCTGGGGTATACTCACATTTCGCCAGTTATGTTAAGTATATAGGTAATTATGGGGCGAGCCTATTGCCATCAACCGGGCACGAATCCAGACTCCGGGCTGCTACTGAGAAATTCCAGATAGAAAAACCCAATGACACAGTTCGATCTGGGCACCGGGTTCGGTTCCCAGGTCGAGCTTTTGTCATTGGGTTTTGGTCTAGTGGTTGCAAGCGCTACTGCTGAGCATATGAGGTTTCATATGGTCAGCAGTAGCGCTTGCCACCACTAAACCAACGACGCGGTCTAAAACACGAAATATTGAGTGAAAATCAATTGCGACACGTTTGGCTGGTTATGACGAGGAGAGGAGCTTGTGGTTAAGTAATAATAACCGCACGGGTCAATCGATCAGGTTATGCTACGCTTGCCAGGGTTGGTTCGTGAATGGGTGACCATCTTTACATACCTGATACCGACACTCTTCCGTCCCTCGAAAGGCACGTTTAGTCGTTGTGCCTGGCTGTCATTCGTCGATCTTTGACAGTCGTTACGGGTCGTCAGAAGCTCAAAAGTCTGAGATTCAGTCTTATCAAGGGGTATCGCATTACCAGTATTTTACATGGAGCCACTGCCTATCTGACCTCCACAACCCAGTATGTGGAGGTCAGATAGGCAGTGGTTCCATGTAAAATACTGGTATTCAACTGCATGCGGTTATACTGGAAGCCGACCCTAACAAAGTTGGTAAAAGGGTAGGCAGATTGATTGGCTGGTTATGACGAGGTTGATGTTAAATACGATAGTATCTCGATTGGTTTATGAAGTGTATTAAATTCGATTTCTTACGATTGAATAATATTTTGATGAATGGGTAGGCGGTTTAAAGTATATTATTTTCCGACATGCTTATAGCTTATAGTAAAAGCTTTTTTGTGTGTTACAGACGATTAAAAAAATGTACTTAGAATTAATTGTGTGTAAGTATTGACAATCATTGGTTGCCGCGCCGTGTTCATAAAATAGGTAGATTCGATTTTCAAGTTCATTTGGTTTCTTTTTCATACTTTTCGATTAGAAGAACATTCATTTCTATGATTTAAAAATAGAATGAAACATTGTCTTTGAAAGCGGCTAGAGTGCGTTTCATCAAATAGTTTCTATGTCGTAATGACCCGTAATGTTGGCTCCACTGTTAAACTTACACAACAGACCAATTAGGTAGCGCCGTAGCGTATTCCTGTTTGTCCTACAGCAGTGGCGGCGCTACCTAATAGGTCTGTTGTTAAAGTTTAACAGATATTCTGATTCTGATTCCACTTCACCTATGAGGCGCTAAGCAGACGAAATACATATAACGCGGACGCAAAATGCCAATGGATTTCCATACGATTCCAATTTGGTCCATCGTCTGCTCAGCGCTAGGGATTGCAAATATTCGATAATTTTTAGTATTCGAATATTCGAAAGCTTTTTCAGCCTTATTCGAATAATATTCGAATATTTCTTTTTATTGCCTTAGAAACTAATAAAATCGCCTAAATTGTCTAAAAATAAAAAAATGGTGTATCAGAACGTACCAACAAAGTGGACGTGGGAAGCTTTTCCAGCCCAGTGGGTTGAAACTGGTGGGGCTCAGCAAAAATCCAGTCAAAGATTTTTCACAGTAGCTTACCACTTCGCTATAGCAGTTGACCCTTCAGTTTGATAAGTGATGGCTTTTGTTGTGTGTTCTGATAATCTTTGAGGGAAGATAAATAAGTTGTTTGAGGTAGTGTGCGCGGGTGAGACATTTTCGGTTATCGTAACTTTGTAGCTGTGTTTTTATCTGTTATGTCTTCATTGTTTAACCAATATTTTCCGATTTTTAGAACCTTACAAATAGTTAGGGAATTTTTTTATTTCTAATTTCTAAAATGGTATTTAAAAAAATCTGTCTGTAATTCTGTATTCTGTTAAAATAAATAATAAGCTTAATATTATTGCTTGTTTATTCTTGTTTAGGTTAGCTTGAAAACGTATAATGAACAAAAATAGCAACTATAGCTGCATATATCTGACTGACCGATTCCTTGACAATTCCACTTCCTTGAAAGTGCTTGTAAATGGTTTAATTGAAATAAATGTTTTGAGTTTGATTAATTAGTGAGATTTCTAAGTAGGAGGTACAAAAAGTAATTACACCGGTTTTAATATTTCATTAAAATAAATGCAATAAAAGTTTAAAACATGGCAAAAGTAAAAGAAATATGAGCGAAAATTAAATATCCATTCTGAAAACAGGTGCTTCTCACTGTTGAATGATATTTTTAGCAAAGTGTTTCTGTTTCAACTTTCATTTTAATTTCAGCTCATATTTTAAACGTACTTCTTTGTTTTATAAAGTGTAATCACTGTAATGTTTGTTTAGGTAGGTATGTATGTTTTTATGAGATTCTCAGGAAATAATTCAAATAGATGACTTTTCAGTACTTATTGAATACCAGAAAAATCGTTTAGTAGCAACTTTTTTTGTTTTTAAATCTATTTAATATGTATAATAAAGCTAAAGAGTGTTTATTTTTTTGTTTGAACACGTTGATCTCTGGTATAACAGTCGTTTTTGAAAAATTCTGCATTTGATAACCCAATTCTTGAGGAACGTTAAATTCTATTAACACGCTACGATCCTTAGGAGCCAACCAAAAAGAAAAAACGGCAAACAGAACGTTAAGCGAAAACGTAGTAATAGCGCGGTCAGACAATGCGATGCGAAGTTTTATAAAAATGTTCTTGTTATTTTACTATTTGCGGTGTCTTACGACATCCGCGCGAACGAAGTCGCGGGCTGAAGTATGGATTAAACAGCTATAAAATCGAACGCTTCAATGAAAGTAAGGTACCTCAAAGTCAACGTCAAAGTCTAATCATTTATTTCAAATAGGCCCTTGAAGGCACTTTTGAACCTCAAAATTTACAAAATATAGTATTGATTCTACCGCCCCTTCCAAAAGGTAGTTTTCGTATTTAGAATAATGGGCAAGACACTCCACCGTTACTATTATAAAATGTTTTACAATATTTTGTGTGTTTTACAATATTGGGTACATTATTTATATAATTATATGTGAAGACGATGCATAGGTGTTAGTTCCCCAAAATAATATATAGGCTTAATAGGCTGTAGATCATTTTCTATATTGTTAAGTAACTGGTACTAGTTGACAGGCATACACTGTCCTCCCATACTATACCTATTAACATTGTAATTTGAAAACATTGTAGAAGCCATATATTTTTAAACTAGCGGCCTGCTCCTGCACGGCTTTGACAACTTGACAAAATATCGTAACTTCTTAGATAAACACATAAACCACTGTCTATTTCATCACCACTGCTCTCAAAACGGTGAAGGAAAACATCATGAGGAAACCGGCATGTCTTAGAACCAAAAATTCGAAGACATGTGACATCTACCAACCCGCACTGGGCCCGCGTGGTAGATTACAGCCCACTCCCTCTCACAGAGAGGAGGCCTGTGTCCCAGCAGTGGGAACATTAATAGGCTGATGATGATGATGACACATAAACCTTCCGGAATAAATTCTCTAAACGATGGTGAACACCTCATCAAAATCTGTTGCGTGGTTTAGAAGAACACCGCAGACATACAGACAAACGCGAAAAGCGGCTTTGTTTTATAATATACTAGCTGCACCCGGCCATACGTTGCAATGGCACTTTTCTAAATATATTTTTTTTACCCAGAAAGCCTCGCGGGCTTGCTCAGAACACCCTGCCATAGTTTCATCAAAATCGGTCCAACCCTTTCGGAGTCCATAAAGGACATACAGACAAACATTCATGTTTATATAATATAGATATAGAAGAGTAACCGTAGAGCTTCTTGCCGGCTCTTCTCCATAGGAAACGATCAATTTATTGGAACCGTGCACTTAGTTTCTGACGTTTCATAAGTGCCCTTGTAGGTTTGTGTTAAATTAATATTTTGATTTGAAATAACGTTCAGTTAGAAGTACAAAATGAGCAGCAGTATGTAATAAAATTAATAGCCATAGGGGCATCAGTAAATAACTATTTATAAGTACAAGATTAACGTCACAAACTGTTATACGGTATTCAATGAAACGAGACGAAATTGCCGAAGTAATTTCCCCTCCACGAAATATTTCCCCGGGATTATGTGATTGGAATACGTGGAATTCCTCATATTTAGGAAACTCGGGGATCAACGAATGTGATACAATATTGTTTGTTAGGGCAGGAGGAAGTCATATTATGATAGTTTGTGAATTATGTACTATTGTTGTTGTTACAACATTATTTTTTGTTTCTACTAAACCTCTTAAGGGGTCATTGTACTCAGCATTATGAACAACTTTCACACTATGGGACCAGCGCTGAAATCGCGAAAAAATGCAAATGTGCTAAAAATTGTAAAAATTAATTACATTCATAAAAATTGTATACCTACTTAATAAAGCTTTGTATCAAAGGTTTTCAAAATTAACTCTTTGTTAAACCTTCAGAAAGTAAAAATGTTCAGTGTGTTGCTAAAACAGTTAATTCAATGTCATAGAGTTAGTAAAAACAGAATTTAGGCTCTGGAAAAAGTATTAAGAAGTTCTTTCTATTTAATTTGTAATCTCTTCAATAATAAACAGCTTAACAAAATAGACACAGACTTCATAGATCTCTTTCAAAACAAAAACACCAGACCCAATCCTAACATAAAACTGCAGAATTTAAAACAAAACAAAAACAAAGTAAAACCACCTTCACACGCATGGCCGCGTGTCGCAGTCCTTCAAAGTTTCGACGTCAAAAGCGCACATTTTAATTATAAACAACACGTTCCACAAAAGGAAACTACGTTCAGGTATGTTTTGAACTTTTGATAATTCTTTTGATCTCTGTACGCTGCCAAAAGCCGCTATCTGGGCTGTCACGGTACACGTTAGACGTTGACGTCGCGTCGACGCAACATAAACGCGATAGTTCGTGTTTGTGCAAAGCCTTGAGGGTGACTGTCAAAATCGGTAACTCTAAAGGGTGGTTCTGAAATTTTGTTATGTGAGCAGCAATTTTATTGGCTTATGTGGTATTAGAAAGGAGGAGCTCGTAATAACAGCCGGATGGGTCGATCCAACAGGTTAAGCTACGCTTGCCAGAGTTGGTTCACGGGTGGATCTTTACATACCGAAACTCTTCCGTGCCTGTAAAAGCACGTTAAGCCGTTGGTCTCGGCTGTCATTCGTGGATTTTTGACAGTGGTTACGGGTCGTTAGAAGCCCGAAAGTCTGACAACCAGTCTTACCAAGGGGAGTATTACCCATTTACTGGGTTGTGGCAGTCAGATAGGCAGTCGCTCCATGTAACATACTGGTATTCAGCTGCATCCGGTTAGACTGGAAGTCGACCCCAACATAGTTGGGAAAAGGCTAGGCAGATTTTTTTAACGCAGACGAAGCTAAAGTAGTTAAAAAGTAAAGCAAGAGTCTGCAATTATACCAGCACTTATACCCTTCAAGCTGGAACACAGCAACGCTGTTGTGCAGCGGAAATAGGTAAAGTGGTTTCCCTTTACTGCTACATAATATAATACACCATTTTAGCACTGTTTTAAACGTAAAACACATTAAATTAAAAAAATAGCAAGATATAATTAAATTAACTAAAAACTTTGGATAAAAAATCACAGAGGGTTGGACGCCCCTGTCTCGGAATCTTGGCGCAAACCTAATGCAACCATCCCGGAGGGTCCACTTGCAAAATGTATGGCGGAATGGCATATGAGCTCTACGAAAATGGGTGGAGTCGAAAGAGTTAACACGTTCAGTGCCGGGAGCCCTCCTGGAGGGTTCACCTAGTCGCATATAGAATGGCGGGATCCCTCGCGGAGGGCTCATTTTAAATGTAGGTTTTTACAGGAATACAGCATTATAATCCGTGAAAATAAAATGTGATGTATATTTTAACAAGATTTATTATAGTAGGTATATGCGTGTTTTGAAATACAAGCATATTTTTTTTGTTCACGGTTATAAAAATACTCACTAAAAATGTAAAAGGTTCGAAACTACGTATAGTGACAAGACCCCCTGAGGACACAATTTTACTTCGTTTTACAACACGGTTTAAAACTTAATGCCGTTGACCGTTCGCGATGGTTAACTTTAGCTCAAACGTAATGCCGGTAACCCACCCGTAGGGTCCACTTCCAATGTGTTGTCTGTCTGTGTGACCGCGTTTTTCTTCTAAACTACTCAACGGATTTTGATGCGGTTTTCACCATCATTAAGATAATTTATTTAGGAAGGTGTATGTGTGTTATGCATTAATATTAAACTTAATAAAGACTATATAACTAACTAAATTCGTAAAATCCGTGCAAAGCACGGGTAGGTCGCTAGTTTTAAAATATTTAAAAGTAGATACATTGACAGGGGTGTACAACATTTTAGGTCGCTCGGATGGGTCGACGCGCTCTTTATAGCCAGTAAAAGGGATTGCTTCATTAAAGGGATGGATCGGTACAGAATATTGCATCGCATTTATTCTTTTTTTATGTGTCCGAAGTTTAATTTGTTGGTTTTGGAGGAGAGGATATTGGAGTTGAGGTTATAGGGTGACGGGGAAGCAGATCTCAGATAAAACAGGTATTCTTTTTATTTCTGTCTGTAGTCCATAGTTGGCCAGACTCTTTCAAGGTTTTCCTTCAGTGTTGCATCCGGTCGAATAATTAAAGAAAAGAGTATAAACTCGTTTTCATTTGCAGTATAAACGATAACAAGTCTATACTCTATTCTCTAAGGTAAAACCCAAACCAACCGGGTAACCGGGTTTGGGTTTTTACCTATGCATTAAAAACTTCATGACTTTTTAAAACCTTAGTTTAGATTTTACAAATAAGCTAGGATTATAAAAAATGCTTCGCTTTGTGAGTCGTGCAAAATAAAAAGCGCTGGCAAAAACGGAATTACAGGTTTTTATTAAATAGAAAGCTGACGCAAAAAAAAACGAAATGAAAATACTCGAAAGTAACATTTCAAAGTTAGAATTCAACAATAAAATTCAAAACAATAAACCATCCACTAAATGCTACAAAAAAAAAAACAACAATTCAAATACAGGTGCTACGGCGTAGCGCGCGTAGCAGGCGTAGCACAGGTTGACAATAGTTACTAGGAATGACATTCAAAAATACAAATTGCCGAAACACATGTACGGAATGACCCACTAGGGATGTGTAAAAAATTAAATCATATTTTTTTTATCTATATCTGTACAGGCACGTATTATAAATTGAAGTCGGTTTTCGTGTCTGTCTGTGTGGCCGCGTTGTTCTTCTAAACTACGCAACGGATTTTGATGCCATTTTCAACATCATTTAATTGAAGAATTTATTCCAGAAGGTTTATATGTAATAAATTAATATTTAACTAAGATAATATAAATAAATCTTTATGTTGCCAAATCGTAAAAACCGGGCTAAGCAGGGTTGGGTCGCTAGTTTAAAATATCATATTTTGGCGAATTCCCCGGCTTGATACGTGGCTCTCAGAAGCAATTGTTCTGATGTTAAAAAGTAATTTAAGCTGCACCGTTTCGGAACGGAACAAGACGATTTACGAGTCATGTTATCAAACCTTTGGCTATTAACATTGTTCGGAACATTTGTTAAGCTCGCTGATAATTTATAGAGAGACGTTTTTATTAATCTGTTTGATTTTTTAATTTCATTTGAGTGATATTTACGACGTTTAAGTCGTATGAGGTGAACATCAAAACATGATAAAAGACAAGGCGGCAAGAAGGTGTCTTTGATAGCAACACCCATTGTTTATTCCTCATCCTCCGCTCAACTGTCGATTTTCTTTCAGAAGTCGATAACAATAAATATTCTATTGTGTCTCGTTAGTGACAGTAAAACTCATAAACAGTAGTATACAAAGGAAAGTCATAGAGCAGAACTCTTTAACGAACGTGTCATCTGTGTTGACAAAATGGATTATGTCAGAACGGCGCCCGGTGGGAGACAATAGACGTGTCGTATACCACAATACCTAATACAGGTAAATAAACTACATAAATATAGCTTCCTATTTGTAGGAGAAATACAACCATGTATTCACTAGAGAACAATTGGCGTGAAACACGTAAAGGTTATTATGCTGAGCGATGTTGCACAACGCACGACATTGCCAGATGTAGCGTAATAATAATATGACATATGGGGTAGCCAAAAGTTGCTACTCAAAAGTTTATTTTTGTTTTTTTTCACTTTGTGTAACAAGACGTGCATCATGATGCGTGTAGCTGTACAAAGACCTTAAATGGCCTGGGTGGTAAATATTTGTGAAATTATCACTGAAATTGGATATGCAACACAGTTATAACTAGCGCAAGAGTCAGAGAATCCTTTTAGCCTTTAAAAAATTGTTTAATGTCAATTTTTTTTTATCTTTTCTTTATATACAAAACAAGATGGCACCGTACGTTCCGATTTTAGCCACACGTCAAAAGAACCGTGTAGCCTTTTACCTATTAATTTGTGTAGATAATGTTTTGAGAGGTTGATACAATACACCACACATTGACATTATTTTAATAATCCTTCTTGTAAAAACTAAAAAAAATTCAAAGCATAATCATTAATTCTTTTGAAGTGAAAATTTCTTTAGCGGCGTTGTGCACTTTTTAGGGATGGGTATAAAATGTTAAACTCGCGTCAAGACGTGACTGTAAGATCCGTTGCCTAGCAACCGACAAAGTAAATATCAAAATATAAAGTCTTTGACATTACGTAAAGATTGCGAGGTAAGAAATTGTACCCATAGTGATGGGTTAAAAAAGCAGTCAAGTTTTACTTCTGCCGGAGTGCAACCCGTTGTTTTTTTTAAACACAGTATTTTATATTCAGTATTTTATATATTAGTTTTAATTTTTCTTCGTAAACAAATCTAAATTAATAAAACAACCAAAAAAGTATGAAACCAAGTCAAAGCAAAATGCTTCCTCATCAATTTTGTGTTAACTGGTCTTTTACAATGAAAACTTTGCAGAGTTTAATAATAACGTGAAATTACATCGCCGCTGTTGCTTTTATGACGTCGCGTTGTGTTGAGAAAATATTCAACAAAGAATGGACATTTTCTTAATAAGCTCTAATGTAGGACGCCGAGTAAGTTACCTGTAAAATTATTTTCTGAAGAACGTAGTTTTTTATTAACAGGTTTGGTTGGTGGTTTTATGAGTAACTTAATAAAGTTATTCTAAGCTTTTTTAGCATTTTGCCTTTTTTCGTGGTGCTTTTGTTGTAATTTTAATTTGTTTATTTTTTTTATATACATACATAACACCTGTAGCCCCCGAAGGGTTAGGCAGAGGTGTACCTATAGTACACCCACATTTCGCCAGTTATGTATAAGTCCCATAAATCCAGACTCCGGGCTGCTACTGAGAAATTCTTGATGGAAATACCCACTTTGCCCGACCTAGGAATACGGAACCCAGCTATTATCGAATTACGCAATACATTTTCGTTAACGATTCCGATTAATCGGTTTCATTTTGACAGTTCAACAACATACATTGCGTTATGTACGTTGCTGAGCAGATTTATTTTCGAACTTTTGAAGCAATGTATTAGTAATCTGTTTCAAAGCGATTCAGATTATGATTGATCGTGTATTACGTAATTAGGGTACAGGACTCCATGCCCATGCTCACATGCTCAGCAGTAGCGCTTGCGATTACTAGGCCGACGAGGCTTTTGGTTTTAGTGTAAGTTCAATTCTAACTTGCCAGTTGTAAAAAAAACTATGAATTAATTCTAATCAAACATTGTTTAGGTGAAATAATTGATTTATTGAAGATTAATTCTGAACTGTTGTTACATACTTAATATTCGATTTTTATGATCTTTTTTAACGACCTTCATCCATGTTTGGAATGAGATTACCATTTCTTCTTACCATTTCTGATTTATAGGTACACTGAAAACACTCGTAAATATAATGGAATTTTTATTACTTTGCACGAAGCCTTAGCGAAAAACTTTAAAATTCCTGAATGTAATAGTAGGCAGGGATAATGAATTCATGGCTGGCACTGTATTTTGCAAAAAATAAAGAGAAAAATAAACCCTTTTCCAGATAAATTTTCATGCCGTTAAAGTATTAATTTTCTGACTAATTTAATTCCATTATGTCTGAAACCGCCTCTGCAAAAAAGTTAAATTAAAATATACTTTCTGGGCGATGAATAATTAAGACAGGGCTGAATGATTGAATGACTTACAGTGAGAGAAAAAGTGTCCTAGAGGTCTGTAATATTGTGTATATGCACGTATTGTAAAGTTAGGGAAATTAATTGTTAGGCAAATTGACTGCCAACTTAAAGTGTGTACGATACAATACGAAAATGGTTTAATATTTTTTAAAGTGAAGACTTTAAAAACTATTGATTGGAATCTCCTTTTCAGTAAATAGCCTGTGTTAGGAGACTCCACTCTTCCAATATCTTACAAACGTAAAATTGTCTTGTTTTAATTTGGATGTTATATAAATGAAGATGCTAAATTAAATAATGATATGAAGAAAAGAGAATTAAACCCATATGCATGCGAGTGTGTGAGTGAGAGTGAGATTTTGTGACATTCACATTCAGTGAATGTGTGAATGTGTGGATGTGTGAATGTGAATGAATTAGAGAGTATGCGTGAGGTTAAGAGGTGCAGGCATTAGGTTTAGGTGACAAGTGTATACGGACACAAGTTCACTTTAAATTAAAATTACAATTGAATTTATTCTTCTTCAATTCACTGTTTGACATTTGTATGAAATGGCTATAATATCACGGCAAATTGACGTGAGGTGTCAATTAGCTTAACAATTAACTTCCCTATCTGTACAATATAAAATAGAAAAGTGTACAGCAGAAATAAACATGGAAATTATTTGTAGGTTATGAACTTCGAATTCGAGCCCCTACGAACGAAGATGAGATTTCAAATCAGTGTTTGATGTAGTCAATAGTAATTACAAGTTGAAATAATCTCGTTCTGTGTTTTCTGTTTGTACCTACCTATAATTTTGAGCTTTGAGCTAATATTAGTTTTCTGTATTTCAAATTCAATAAACTACCAACATGAAAGGAATGATTCTGTCTTTCCAAATATTATTCGAATAAACCTTTAAATGGGTTTTTATACAAACGCAATGGTGAAAAAATATTTTTTTTAATTTTAATTTTTTATTAATTTAACATACCATAGCATCACGCTTGTATTCCCCGAAGGGTTAGGCAGAGGTGTACCTATAGTACAGCCACAATTCACCAGATATGTTTAAGTAGTCCCATGTAATAGAGGGCGAGCTTTATTATTAAATTCGTTTATTTATTTGCGTTTTAATCATGCCAAAAAAACCCTGACAGACCCTGTCGCATTTGTAAAGCACATTTATTTAGTACTAGCTGCGCCCCGCGGTTTTACCCGCGTAAGTGTCGATCCTGTGGGAATATCGAGATAAAAAGATCCTATTTCCTAACGCAGGTCATGGTTTACCCATATACCAAATTCCATCCAAATCTGTTCAGCCGTTTTAACGTAACAAAGAAAGAAACAAACTCACTTTCGCATTTATAATATTATTATAGGTTAGGACTAGATGACCCGAGGAACTTAGTACTAAGTTCACCGGGTGCCGGGTGCCATGTGAGACAATATTTTTTTCCTAAACCACTCTAGCATTAAAGCGAACTATTCAAATCAGTCGAGCCATTTTCCAGTTTTTGCGAGACTAACGCACGGCATCAAATATTTATATTTATAGAAGACAATAGAGATAGATAGATGAAACTAAAAACTTCACAAAAGTTTCTATTAAATAAATCCACTATTATTGTTGTCGTTGTAAGTTTTTAATAGAAAATAACCTAGAAAATAATAAAATATCATTTTATCTGGTTTCGAGGAGCTCGCAATAAGCGAGGTTGGGATCGAGTATCTTAAAAAGGCTAAGAAGCTTTTCAACAAATAATGGCTTCTATTTCACTTTCCTTTTAGATTCTTTTAAACTTTTTTATGACTTCATGGGTTTTTAAAGTAAGAATAGAGATATCTTTTTTCCGCTGCTCGCATACCTACTGGTCGATTTTGAAAGCAAAATGGACACTCTGAAAATTCCTTAGCGTTGTTGTCCTAATGCTTTATGGAACATTATGCAAAGAAATCAAAGAACGTATTCAAAATGGGAATAAACTATTCATCTTCGTTCAGGAGTGGCAAGTAATAACAGCTGCACGGGTCAATCCCGTTAACCTACGCTTCCCGGATTTGGTCCGTAGATGGGTGACTATCTTTACATACCGAGACTCCTCCGTGCCTCAGAAAGCACGTTAAGCCGTTGGTCCCGGCTGTCATTCGTGGATCTTTGACAGTCGTCCAGTTACTGGGTTGTGGAGGTCAGATAGGCAGTAGCTCCATGTAAAATACTGGTATTCAGCTGCAACCGGTTAGACTGGAAGCCGACCCCAACATAATTTGGAAAAAGCTACGAGTACTTCGTTAAAGTTTGCGTACCTACCATGGTCATAATTATTGTATCAATTCTTCAATAGTTGCCATAAATTACGAAATTATTGAATATTGATTATCTTTTAAAGATTATAAAGTAATTGCATGGTAAGTAGTCGAGCTATAAACGTGTATAGCCCATAACTACTTACAGCAGTTTGATATAATGATTCATTAACATAAGTACAGTATGATGACAAAACGGAGGTGATAACGTAAATTGTCTCTGTAGACCCCTCTCTAGCTAACGAGGTGGTGACACGGTTTGATCCGTCAAATAGATATTAATTAATCTTGGTTGTTTCTCCGAAATCATTAACCTTACATTGTTTATCCTAATTGTTTACATATACTAGTTATTGCACGTGGTCTTGCTCTATGTTAAGATATTGTGTATTGGTTTGTAGTTCACATTATATCATAATAGCCCGGATAAATGGCAACTAATTTAGCTATTTTATTATGCTTAACTTTTTTACTAAATACATGGCTTTTTTAGGTCTTTTTTAAGGCTCCGCCGTCCATGCGTCTGTCACAGGACTGTATCTTTTAAACTCTAATATAATAGAATAGGTAGACACTTGAAATACTTATTCACAGAATGTTTTTTACTATGGTCTCTACAATATCAAGTTGTATTAATAAAAAAACAACGGGTTGCGGGCAGAAGTGAAAACTTGAACATTAACGTTGTGCATTTTTGAATATTTATTTATCAGTATTAAAGTACTATCATTTATGTGGTTAAATATATGGGTAAAATTTCTTACCTCGCAATCTTAACGTAATGTCAAAGATTATCTATTTTGATATTTACTTTGGCGGTTGCTACGCAACGGATCTTACGGTCACGTCCTGACGCGAGTTAAACATTTTGTACCCATCCCAAAAAAAGTGCACAACGCCGCTAAAGAAGTTTTCACTTCAATAAAGTTGAAATTATACAGTTTTTTTTGTACAGTGGTACAGAAACGTTCGTGTGGGGTCCAACTCGCACTTGGCCGCTTTTTTATCGTTTTAATCATGCCGATATACGGAACATGAAAAAGTTACACCACAGACTTTCATAATAAGAGTGACAAACCACTGAATCGTATAAAAAATACTTATACAAGTGTAAACTATTATAATTAGGTTACCAAGCGTTTATCGTTGCCAACAACACCCACATTGATGAAAGACTGACAAATTTGCCTCGTCTAGGTACTTAAATTGTTTAAAACTTAGTTAAAAGGAAAAACTAACATATAGTTTCCTCGCAACTTTTTTCCTCGATATAGTTTGCACTCAATCCATTTAGTGGCGGTGCCGCCCCAGATCCAATTTATCTGGGCTCAAAATTAAATTGCTTCTCATCCCCCCACGTTTAGCTTGTCTCCTCTAACTACAATTCATGCCGATCCTATTCAGTTCCGCGTAGGGTTGAAAGTGCGATGAAAAATATGTGTAGGTATAATGTTCATCAGAAGATTTGAGTTTTCATAAAAAAAAAATGGCAGATAATGTTAAATTGTTGTAGCGAACTACGCAGCAACTACATGACGTCACACAAATCCTGCATCGTGCAGTTAGAGTTTACCGCGCGAACGACATAGATAAGACTATTCGAAATCAACTTACGGGCAGTTGCCTGCCAGACATAACACCCGTCTGGTCGGAAGATCCTCTCTTTTCAAATGATGATGAGTGAAATTTACACCCTGTTGATAATGTCATAACTCTAAAATTGCCACGTCTGTCATATGCCGGAGGTGCTATAGGCTAAAATAAACACACTGCGTGTCACGAACAAAAACACGGCAGGCCCAGGAGTAGATGGCGGGACGAACTCGCTTTTTTTCTAAAAGATTGGCCACAAACAGAAATAGATACAGATAAGTGAAAGGGACCTCTTTGCCCTGTAGTGGTACACAAACGGCTGATAATAATAAATAATAAAAAGGTAAATTAACGGAATCAGTCCTCCTGTGTGTTTCGTAATTTTATATTTAGGAATATAATAATATTTCTATGCTGGTTGGTTTGGTATATGCTTTCTCAATCATTACATGTTTGTGCTATATTGCTAAGTTGGTTTGATTAAATTAGCATTTGTTTGTCGAATTAATTGTTTGTATCCAAAATGAATTTTGCTTTAGTGATTTGTGCCTTTTACATTTTAACATTATTTTATTCCTTCCATAAAAAATGCGGCAATGGCGTTAGGTGTCAACCCTAGCGGTTCCGCTTCATCATCCATGCGGTGAGTTTCATTCGGTTATGAGAGTGACGCGGGAAAAGTGGCGAAATGTTAACAACTGACATGGATTTAAAACGCCTTTGAACTTCACTGAGTTTTTACCTCAGTTGTTTTGCTGAAACAGAGACAATAATGCGATTCGATGTCGGTGTCTGTTTGTTACAGTATAAAAACGAATACAGCCTAAAATACCTACTTATTAATCAAATAAACCCCGTATTGTATTTTACATACATACGTACATAAACTCACGCCTTCATCCCATGAGGGTAGGCAGACACTACAGAAAACCACTTGCTACGATCCTTACATACTCTTTTTGCTTCGTCTACGTTTGTATCTTACATACACCACGATAATATTTGCATTAATCATTCTTATTTAATTATCATCATTTTGTTTTTTTTTTCTTTAGTTCTTTATACAGTCGTATTTATTGTATCTACCCTAATAACATTATCAATTAATAATCTTCTACTAAATATGGTTAGTAACCTACCCAGAACTCGTATTTCTAGCAAATTGCCATATTATACCTGCCATTTCTATACCTCCTGAATAATCTCAGAAAGGATTCCCTAATAAAACTTTTCGTAATTATAATTCCAAATACTGTAACTGAGATCAAAGGCAGTGCCGGTGGGCTATTTTATTATGTTGAAAGGCTAAACCGCTGAAACTAAGAGCAATGGTTACTGTTAAATAAGGAAGGGACGAGTTGTAAAACAAGATGTAGAATTACGTTTTCACTAACAATAGGCGACACCTAAATAAATTCCTAAATAAAAGCTGCTGTTGGATTTTCCACTTTCGGCGGTTAGTCGAGCGTTGAAAATCCTACAGCGTGAAAACGGGCATTGAAGTTGTTATTCGGGTGCTAGTTCTAAAACTAGAATTATATTACAGAGGATCGGAAAAGTGAGGCTTTCATCTAATTTGGATTCAAAGAGTTTAATCGAAATTGCTGTACTGGCCAAAAACAAGCGAGCGCCCGGCCGGCAATGTTACTATGAAAATCCATATCTGTCGTGTTTAAATAAATTACTATGAAAACTCATATCCGTCGTGTTATTAAAACATGGAACCGATTTTTTACTTCAACACATGGCAACCAAGGAGGTAACTTATTAAAGATTTTATTTAAATTTTGAACTGGCTTAGCAAGAGCGGTTTAAAGAAAGAAGAAACAAATGAAGATATTGGCGCGTGAAAAATTGTCAGGCATTGATGGACTCACATAAGTGTGCATAGGCTTCGCCTCACCCTACATTTTCACGATCGTCCATTAATGCCCCAGTTGCATGCCGCGACAGAAATGTACTATTTACGCCGATGAGACTTTTTTTCTCGCTCGCATATCGACGAATATTTAAAAAATGGAACGGAACTATTTTTAATATCGAACAGTGGAATCATTGGAATTTAAACGTTCCATAAAGCAAAATGACAATGTCGATTTTCATTTTCGTCTGCTAAAAGGTTTTATTTCCAGCCTTCACAGAATTCGTTACATTTTTTATGCATGCATTTATAATCCTACCTTTATAAAGCCTGTGCAAAAAAAGTCATAATTATCTGTCTAGCTTTTTCCCACTACCTATGTTGCAATGGGGTCGGCTTCCTGTCTAACCGGATGCAGATGAATACCATGCAGTATTTTACATGGAGCGACTGCCAATCTGCGATGCCCCTTGGCAAGACTGGTTGTCAGAGTTTCGGACTTCTGAAGACCCGTTACGAATGTCAAAGATAAAATAGTGGTGTATTGAGATCAAAATAGAGTATCGAACTAAACTACCAAAAGATCGTAAATACTTTCATACAGAACCGGCCAAAAGCGACGGCAAATTGAGCACAAAAAATCGATGGTATCTGTTTCAAGCTTGAGAAAGACAGTAAAGTATGAAAAATCGTTGTCATACTTCCGTTCAGATAGGTACTATAATACCATTATATTCATTACTGTTTTTTTTCACTTTAAATAAATAAATGGTGGCTTGTTTGAAAGTCGGAACGAATCCGACAAAGTCTGCGGATAATCCTCGGAAATCTCATTTAGGTCAGCTTGCACAGGTCAAATAACAAAGCACTAGGAAGAGAGGAGCTTTGGCAGGAATAATTAAAATTCTCCCGCGTGCATAAACAAAGCAATTGAAACTAAAAAGTCTTTATTAGCATTTCGCTACCAGAATTCTGGTTAAAGAATACAAAAATACGAAAATGTTAGGAGATGGATCTACAAAGAATGAAACAGAAAGTTGTCAAAAAAAAGAGAAAAAATAGAAAAAAATAAGAAGCGACTTGATCACGAGCTTTTTCGGAATGCACCGATAATCTTCATTGTTTAATAGCTTTCTTATCCTGGACACTTAAAAACCTTTTTGGCTCAGCTCTAGTGGTATTACAAACTTCAAAATGACCTCTGCTCCCCTAATCGCGTAATACGCACTCGGTTAATTCGCCATAAGATTCTTTTACTCAAAAATATTAGCGGTGTTACCGAGTAGTATTCAGCAGACACTTGGGGCAAACCGACGGTGTATTTTTAGCGTTCACTAATTGGCCCGAGCCTCGGTATATTTCGTCTTGGGTTGCAGACTCCTACTTATCTCACGTTGCAGGCTCCTTTGAGACTGATATACAAGCCGACTCGGTTTAAGGAGCTAAACCTCGGATTTTGAGAATGGAATTAAATTGCGAAAGTAGTTAGTTGAGGTTCTTTAAGGTTTACGCAGACAGGCACGTCGCGACGGTGCAACTTGATTCTGGTGGAACAATTTGCATGAAGTTTTCATAGAAATTGTTCTACTACTCGTAGAGTCGCGCCGCGCCTGGCTTTAAGCTGTTGCTACTTTTCCAAAAAATTGGGAAAATGTTAAAACAGGGGCCGAATTATTAAAGCCATTATTCTTCTACTGCAAATTAGGATGATGCTATTCATCCTGATGAGCTCCATCTTTTAAGATATTTTATTTCACTTAAATCTACATGGGCACTTACGAAACGTCAGAAGCTAGGCCCATAATTATTGGTCTTTGTTGTACTATACAATGTCGCCCATGCGCATGTGACCGCCCGTAAATTTCTGAATATTAATGAAAAAATATCGAAAATAAACTTCAAAAGGGGGCTATCTATAACATTTTTCATGTTATTCAATTTTTAATTTTTTAAAGATTTGCTTTCTGTTTTTTGACACATCTCCGAAGTTTATGGGTCGATTTGGATTCTGTTTATTATTTCCAAAAGCTTATGAGTTATTTTAACAGGTTAATTAAAATTTTTACAAAAAATTATCTACTACGAAAGAAAAAACGGAATCGAAGTAATTTTTTCGGTAAAAAATTGTGTATTTATTTTAAAAAAAACTAGTGAAAAATGTTATAGATAGACCCCCCCTTTTGAAGTTTATTTTCGATATTTTTTCATGAATATTCAGAAAATTACGGGCGGTCACATGCGCATGGGCGACATTGTATAGTACTTACAATTTCCATGGTCGTTTCCTATGGAGAAGAGCCGGCAAGAAACACCACGGCGACCTACTGTTTGAAAAATAATTGGCTTTTACAATGTTTTCAGATTACCTAGGTACAGTGTTAATGAGGACAGTGTGGATCACCAGGACCAGGTACTCAACAAAAGTAAAACATAGTAAATAGTCAACAAATCGTAGCATCTTTGAGTCTAAAAGGCCAATAACGTTCTCACATTCACGGACTCGAAAAGCTGCTTTAAAAAAATGGACCAATTATGGCTCTAACCGCATTTTACGGGCCTTGCATGTTTTGTTATTCATTTTCCAGTGCATAAATCTATACTATTGCATAAATCTATACGAGATATTCACAATTCTAAGTTTATTCATTTAAAAAAATAAATCACAAAAACTTGCTGTAGAATGTAGGTGAAAAGCGCCACAATGTGTCTGAAGCACATCTCCAACACTTACGGAACTAGGCTAAAAGCGTCCCTAGAGCGCGCCATAGATATACCTCAGTGACTGCTTTGTTACGTCATTATATGAGAATGAAGTTAAATGTGGAAAATCTTGTAAAAGAACATAATATAATTTTATTTAGGAACATAAAGTTTTTGTAGTAGGTACAGTCAGCTGCAGAGAAATCTCACCCCCTAGCAATTTATACACTGCTAGGGGGTGAGATTTCTCTGCAGCACACACATGAGGGACTTACAAAGTATGCATTATTAATAACATGGTGTAGGTACAATTAATGGTTGGGTGAATCGCTGCTCTCCTAGCTAGATCACTGAGTAATCTGTATTTAGTAGCATTGTATAATTGCATAGCACATGTGTGAGTACTATGTACAGACTATAAAGCTACCATTTAGGTACTGGGTAAGTCTTTCATTGACTTGAATGTGCCCTGGCGGCTGAGAGTATGTCATGCTCACTCTAATGTCACGCTGACGGTGGCGTGTGTGTTGGATCATTTAGCTCCCTTCAAAATGGTTGAGCTGAATGGTGCTAATCCATGCGTCATGTTCGTGAACGGGCGCCGTTAGTTGTGACTGGTCATCTCATAGCTGCCATGGCTTATTTTAATTTGATTTAATTTTTTAATTGTTTTATTTTTGTTTTTATCTTTTATTACGGACGCTTTTAACGTTTTGCATCGTTCTCACATGTATAAGTTCAACATGAATGATGTAACCAATATTTTGTAACCAAATTTTTATTTAAAAGAGTGTCCGTGGAGTTTCTTGCCCGTTCTTCTCCATAGGTACCTACTACGCTTTGGAATGGGCATCTAGCTTCATCTTTTCTGACTGACCGACCCCTTGACAATTCAAAAGTGCCTGTAATTGGTTTATTTGAAATAAATGCTTTGAGTTTGAGTTTGAGTAGAGACAGTTTCGACTTCCAATTTGAGTATCACAAAAAACATTTTTTGTGATACTCAAATTGCCAGGCCGTAAACGGCCTGGCCACAGCCCTGCCGCTATCAGCGGTAGCGGTGAGCGGCGCGGCGAGCGGTAAAAACAAATGGACAGAAATGTATGAAGCATACCACGGCGCGCCGCTCGCAGCGGCAACTTTTTAGTTCCCACACCACACCCACCCACTGTGGTCAGGCACCACAGCTTTGGGCGGTGCGGCAAGCGGCTCGGCGAGCGGCGCGGTGTGGGAACTAAAAAGTTGCCGCTGCGAGCGGCGCGCCGTGGCATGCTTCATACATGGTAGGTACGCGGTAGAAGGACTGCAGGGCGATGCGCCGCGCTCGCAGTCTTGAGCAAGCGGTCTTAGCTAACGCAGTAATATTGGAACAATGTTTTATTGTACGTACGTAACCTAAACCAAGACACCACAGTGGCTATATCGCTATTCCATAACGATTGAAGCACTGCAAAATGCGTGTGTAACCGTCTTTAGAAAACTAAGTTACGGTATAACACGTAGCAAATATAATATTAATTAAAAAGGCCGCAACGAGGGTACAACAACAAAAACTTATTAGTCGCCTAAATTGTACACCATTTATTCACTTCTACCTCTGATGATAGGGTTGACAAGACGTAAGTTCGTCTGAAAAATATTGGATCGTTTTCTCTGTTTGTTATGCATACCTACAGGTGAATTATGAGCCTCCTTCTTTTGAAGTCAGTTAAAAATCATAACTAATATTATTGTAGCGGTTACACCGCGACATACGAACTACGCAGTAAAGACATGACGTCACACAATTCCTGCATCTCGCAGTTAGAGTTTACCAAGCGAAAAACATAGATAAGACTATCCGAAATCAACATATGGGCAGTTGCCCGCCAGACATAACAACCCGTCTGGTAGGAGGATCCTCCCTTTTCTATGGTGGATGAGAGAACTTTACACCCTGTTCCTCATACCACCAAATTGGTGACCCCAAGAATGAACGTCAACGCAGCCTTCGTGCAACTACTTCAGCGTGACGTCATCATCATCACTCCCGCAAGCTTTCGTGAGGCGAGTCACACAGCCAGCCAGCACCCACGGCTTCAACGGGTATCCTGACCACCAGCATGCAGCGAACGCGCATTCCTGGTCATCACCCTCAGCCACATCACCCCAACTCACTGGGGAATCACCGCAATCACCTCAATCACCGCAATCACCACAATCGCCGCAATCACCGCAAACAGTTCCGACCCACCGTGAACTGTGCGGCACCCGGTTCCGACTCACTGGAACCACAATCACCATCGCCGCAATCACTGCAGACAGTTCCGACCCACTGTGAACTGAGCGGCACCCGGTTCCGACTCACTGGAACCACAGCTGGCACTGTGAAGCATCGCAAGATCCAAAACTCAGCCCACTATCGACCTCCGGTCTCCGGAGGGGAGTGATGTAGCGGTTACACCGCGACATACGAACTACGCAGTAAAGACATGACGTCACACAATTCCTGCATCTCGCAGTTAGAGTTTACCAAGCGAAAAACATAGATAAGACTATCCGAAATCAACATATGGGCAGTTGCCCGCCAGACATAACAACCCGTCTGGTAGGAGGATCCTCCCTTTTCTATGGTGGATGAGAGAACTTTACACCCTGTTCCTCATACCACCAAAATTATAAATGCGAAAGTGAGTTTGTTTGTTTGTTACGTTTTCACGCTAAAATGGTTGTACAGATTTGTATGAAATTTGGCACATGGGTAGACCATGACCTGGATTAGGACATAGAATAGGTACTTTTATCCCGATATTTCCACAGGCTCAAGACTGATGCGGGTGAAACCGCGGGGCGCAGCTAGTATCTAATAATTACATAATAGAACTATTAAGAAAATTGTCCAGACTATTCCGTTTATTCTTGTTTCTAAAGTTCTTCCAAAAAGGCGCAGTAAAAGTTGAAAACTGGTAATTAAATTCAGTTAATTTGCTTTCATAGACACCCTGACGATAACAGCTAGTTGTTCCAGGAACCATTAGAAGCAAATAGGTTCATTTGAAAGCTGCTCACAAAACTTTTTTGATATCGTTTCGGACAGCCCTGGCCCGGTCTGAGTCACGAACTTCCGATCGTAATGATGACTTCTTTATATCTCCTAAAGGTGTTTCCTTTTGCCTCAACGTTTCGAGGCCCTGTTTGGAACATTACTTCGGAAAGTTTATCGAGTTATATCGTTACCAAAGAATATCTTCGAAGTAAATCCTAATGATATTTTATTTGTGTTTATTATTTGTAGGAGATCAAGAGATTTTATTACTGTTTATATTAAATCCAATGAAATCTTTGAAAGTAAAAAATAGATGAAATGGAATTTGTGACTGCATGTAATGTGTAATCTGGGGAGCTCATGGCTAAGTTATAATAGCCGCACGGGTAAATCCATCAGGCTAAGGTAAGCTTGCCGGGGTTGGTCAGTGAATGGGTGACCATCTTTATGTAAAGATGGTCACCACCGATGGCTTTCCGAGGCACGAAGGAGTCTCGGTATGTACCGAGACTACGAGAAAGCACGTTAAGCCGTTGGTCCCGACTGTCATTCGTGGATCTTTGACAGTTGCTACGGGTCGTCAGAAGCCCGAAAGTCTGACAACCAGTATTACCAAGAGGTATCGTGTTACCCAGTAACTGGGTTGTGGAGGTCAGATAGGTAGTCGCTCCATGTAAAATACTGGAAGCCGACCCCAACATAGTTGGGAAAAGGCTAGGCAGATTGATTGACTGCATATAATGTACCTAAGTAAGACCTCTAAGCAAAGTCCTACATTTAATTGTTCATTGATTGAGTCTTTTATTAACTTTGTACGTTGCAACCGTTTACGACGAACTGTAATTCAGATTCGATATGACTATAAATGAGTAAGTACCTACGTCTATGTAACTTAAAGCTTTCGGCAATTATAAAACAACATTCTCTCAAAGAACTTAATTACCGAAGAAACAAGCTACCTAATTGCTCTATAGAATAGAATACTTTTATTTCAGACAGTCCATAGAGTTAGTAACAATTTTACTTAACATCTAGTGTTAGAAGATACACAGAAGAACATAAAATTAAAATTCAGCGTGGAGCTGCATCCACCTCCGCAACATCGGGAAATCACACCGATCTGCGAACACACTGAGAATACTGTTGGTGCTGCCGAGAACACGTGACATCAGGGATGCACATCTTTTTCTAATAATGGCGGCAAAACCATCAATGTTATTATCCGTAAACATACCTGATGCGCTACAACGCCACGTCAACCGCAGCAGTACTCTCAGTGCATTATTATACTGAACGCGTAGATCGCTCTATGTCTGTAGCAAAGTCGAAATGACAAAAGACTAAATTAACATTTATTAGTTCCAGACTAAGGTATAACTTATACCAACTGATGTAGCCTGCTACAAGTCACACTACAAGACAGAAACTTCCATACTAACTTGATGTGAAACTTTAATAGTCAAAAGTGAATACAAACTGAACTCGCTTTAAGCAAACTTTGGTCTTTACCGCTTTGGAATTGCTCCAAGATAACTGTGTTAAACGTTACTTTGAAATCTACGAAACTTTTTAATACTTTGCGGAATATCACGAAAAGTTGGTAGGTGTAAGTTATTTTTTTAAAGCCAAATTGTTTTTCTACTACAGATTAGGCAAAATCTACTGTCAAAAGTCGCTAAATAATAACAGTCGCACGGGTTGATCCAAGGTTTTAAGCTACGCTTGCCGGGGTCTGTCCGTGGATGGGTGACCATCAATTAGTTTCGTTACTTATCAAGTCCCCTTCGTGTTCGCACGTAAACCGTAGGTCACAGCTGTCATTTGTAGATCTTTGACAGTCGTTACTGGTAATCAGGAGCTTCAAAGTTTGGCAATGATATCCATCTTAATAAGGGGTATCGTATTACCCAGTAACTGAGTTGTAGAGGTCAGATAGGCAGTCGCTCCATGTAAAATACTGGTGTTCAGCTGCATCCGGTTAGACTGGGAGCCGCCGCCTACAACGTTGGGAAAAGGCTAGGTAAATGATGGGTCTCTGTACTTTAAAAAAATACTAGGTACTTCGTTTATATGCAAAACTTCCGCTCAAAACACTTTCAAATTGCCGACAAGCCCTCAGTTTCGCGATGTGTGATACCCTGTTTTATTGATAGCCTGTTTTATTTTCATACGAAGTTTTTTTGTCTATCAATACCTTTTACGCAACAGGAGCAGAGTCAAAATATTGCGAACTAAATCTCTCAACTCTTCTTGGTCGCGTACTTCATTACTGAAGGTCGCATCCCTGAAAGGCCTTCGTGGCTGTACGTTGTTCTCCCACTTCATTCGGTACTCAGCTCCTCTCAGGGCGGTCGTAAGGAGTCCAGTGAAGGCGAACTAAATAATACTTAACTATTAAAGTCAGGAGACTGCGTACTCGAACAATAGAAAATTTTGAAACCATCTACCTACTCAGTTGTTTCAGAAAGAAAGAAAGAAAGAAAAATATTTTATATGGGATAGAAACGTCTTACTTTCGTATATCTTATTCCTCTCGACAGAATAGTTTGCGAAAAAGAAACGTTGGAAGTATCTCGACAGTTTTCATTTTCAATTATCTCTGTTTCGTTCTGTTCGGTCAGTTTGCAGTTATTTTCATTCAATTCCCACTTGGTTTAAAAAGTGTCATGGCGGCTTTGGGCCACTGTTTGCCGTGGTGAGAAGAAGACCTATGATTGTTATCTCATGTGGTTTAGATTTAGTAGGTTTTTAATATGAACTTAAGAAAGTGATTAAGAAGAACTGGTGTTTTTTTAAAATCATAATCGCGACAAAAATATCGACAAAGTTCGATACAAAAGTTCAATACCTTCTCGACTCAAATGTATGGGTTGGCTGTTATGTCGCGGTTACGATGTTGGTCTAATTCAAATTCAAAAAAATCCAAATTCAAAATATTTTATTTCACATAAACCAACAACGGCACTTATGAAACGTCAGAAGGTAGGTGCACGTGCGGTACTAGGTAATGGAGTAATATTACCACACACTTATGAATCTTATGATACACGCTGTATAAGCCAGTAAACGATGCAGCAAATTTGAGATCTTTATCATAAACAAATATAATGTTATTGTGAGAGTATGTTTTAATTCTGTCCTCTCTCCTCAAGGAATAACAAAAGCATCAATTTTCGGAATTCTATTGCTTTGTTTTCCCTTTATACTTCCATGTATTTATTTAACCAATTCTGACAAATTTCTAGTGTGTTTATAGGGATGTTTTCTAGAAAAACTCCACTCTCCCGACATATTTTGTTCTGTGTTTTAGGAAAATCCCAGTGTCCGGAGTTTATTGATGACCTTTTGCTCTCCTAATGTGGGACGGGGCCAATATAATTGAATATACCGTCACATACATAGCCTCACATCCTGGTTCTATATTACCGTCACATACATAGCCTAACATCCTGGTTCTATATTACCGTCACATCCGGAAAGTCCTCTGTCAACCCTCCCCCGCCTTAATTAACTGAATATCGTTTTCGTTTCGAGCAAATCTGCCCGACGTGCCTAATTTGCCCGGCGTGCTCCATTTGCCTGACATGTCCAACTTGCCCGATATTGAAAGATAGAAATATCGTTTATATTAGATACACAACGAGAATAATAGATTCTACAGAAAAACAATATGTTATGTGTACGAAAAAGGCTCAGTTTGGCAAAACCAGACCAGAGACTAGTGCTGACTATTTAATGTTTTGCTGGTCGGTGGATATCAGCCCGATGGCATTCAGTAAATGGGCTTTTTGGTCGCGTGCACCGATGGACGGATGGAACGCTTTTAGAATCAACCCTGTGGCTTCGTTTATTTGCCCGTCACGGTTTTACATTCTCGAAATAGCTGATGTGTACTTACCCGTATTTGAATTTCTCTTTTGGAGTTGGTAACATTTGTTTTGTAGTTATATTTGGTTGTTGAACTTCATAAATTGTTAATTACGAAGGAACCGTTTATAAATTAGGTGTGTCCGACCTAAAATTAGCAATTTTAAATCCGAGGAGATAGCTGTAAGTTTTAACAACTACCTAATAATATATTTGATTATTATATTAAATAAATTAAATTATTTGAAAAAAGATTTTTTTTTCACCAGGAATTTCTCAGTAGCAGCCCGGAGTCTGGAATTGTGCCCGGACAGTATAGGCTGAGATAATTATAATAAACTGTTTCTTATCCCTCATTTACGTTTCAAAAGATGAGAGGGATAAGATCCGATGTATTATAATTTTCATATTAGCTGCTAATTTACATCAATCAGCGTGTAAACAAATTAAATAAAAAGCGAAATGAATAAGCAATTACACAATATACATTACAAAACAAACGTTCTCTTGTTTCTCAATACTTTGTCCAATCTAAAAGAGTTCCCAGTTGTTACAAACGCGAGTATTCGATTCACCGACTCCTTTGAAAGTCACATTAAAATGTTTGTGAGCGATGTCCACATTTGAGAAGAACAATAAAACCAACGCTTTGATGAAACTTCAACTTAAGGCAGTTGTCCCACCGCCGGTGATTAACGAGTAGCGAGCAGAGCTAGCAACTGAAAACGAGTTGGCGAGCAGCGAGTGCGCGACGGTGAGGAGCGATTACTCACTGGTATGCGTATGTACTAAGCGCGAGTCTCTCAGCGAGTGTTCTGCCCTCCAACAGCGCCTCGCTGAGCGAGTAATCTCTATAATAGCTCTTATCGCTCAGCGACTAACTAGTGGAGCGAACAGTCAGCGATCTACTATTAATATAATCTTTTGTTTATACGGAATGTCTATCTATAGTAAGTCAGTAATTTCTTGAGCGAGAAAATAGCCGATAGTTAGTCGCTTCTTCGTCGGCGGTGGACAAGACAACTGCCTAGAGCTGCCTGTCCATTGGAACGGAGCGAGTAAGCGAATAAAGTGCTAGATGCGTGAAGTATAAGTCCGGTCGTAAATGTATTTCGGCTGAATGATGATGCGGATTGCGGAGAAGAGCGAAGGAGCAGTGCGTAGGAGTGTAGCAGAGGGCCCCAGTCTATTGAAAAAGAGAGAGGACGTATCTCCTCGATGACGGACGAGCTCCTCTTGGACGTATGTGTTCGAAGCTATTTAGTACACAGACGGCTAACTTGCATTTAAACAATGTTGTGAGTGTGATGAATCGTCCATTCTTATCCAAATTGTAAAAGCCAATTATTTTTAAAAGAGTGGAATTTCTTGTTAGGTCTTCTCCATTGGAAACGATCAATCGGAACCGAGCGCCTAGCTTCTGACGTTTCATAAGTGCCTTGTAGGTTTATGTGAAATAAAATATTTATAATTTTTACATCACTCTTTATGCCATAAGCAAAAGTATATACACACACAATAAAAATATTGTCAGTATTGTGGAAAGATTTATCGTATTCTTGCCTGTATAACAAATACCTTATTCAACTTTACATTCCGCGCTTCAAATGTATAAAACTAATTTCCGTCCCGCTCTGTAGCCATGTCCACAGAAGCGGAGCGGGGACATAAATGTAGGGAAATACAATAAGTTTGGGTAATCATTTTCTAGCTCTATCTATCCGCACCGAGAAAGGCATTCATATTCTGATGGATATTTCAGAACATTCAAAACTGCCACGAACTTGAGTCGTTGCATCGAAACTGTAGTTCACGTTCGTCGTAAAACACAAGTTTTGGCGGTAATGTACTCACTGGCAGTGGCAAGTTATTGTGAACGTGCACGTCAGGTAAAGTAGCTACCTTAGTACAGTCAACCTCAAAAGATGTTCTATGGTCTATGTTATTGGGTTTGGTTTCCGCATTTAGTCCGTCAAGTGGACCATTGTACGTGCCTCAAAAGATGTATACAACAACATAATCAGCCTATAATGTTCCCACTGCTGGGACACAGGCCTCCTCTCTGTGAGAGGGAGTGGGCCGTAATCTACCACGCGGGCCCGGTGCGGGTTGGTAGATGTCACATGTCTTCGAATTTTCGGTTTTAGGACATGCCGGTTTCCTCACGATGTTTTTCATTCACCGTTTTGAGAGCAGTGGTGATGAAATTACACAAAGTAAAGCGCCTGTCTGGGTTCGAACCTACGACCTCGACCCTGACTCGTAAATCGGGGCCGTTACCACTGGGCCACCACTGCTCTCAAAAGATGTAGATACATCGACAAGAATCACTTGTGCTTTGAGGATTTTAAGACTACGTCAGCTGTTACTTATACAGCTATACTTTCTTATATACCATCGATACGCTTTTGAATTTATTCGGTAAATATATTGGACATCGCGAATTAGGCCCTAAGAAAAAGAATTAGGGTGCCATAATACTGTATCATTGAGTAGCTACAATGAAGTACCCAATATAATGTGTGATGCCTGCGGATTATTTTTTATGTTATTATAATAATATTTATTCATATAATTCAGTCATATAAATAAGTCAAGTGTACCTACAGATGATACTGTTTAATGTTAACATTGTTATTTCATTTGATTAAATAAATAAATTAAAAAATAAATAAATTGGTTGTATAGTGTATACTTGTGTTGTGTTGTGTTGTATTGTACATAATATATATTATATATTTTAGTGTTAGATTCTATATTATATTTAATATGATTTGTCAAGGATAACACCATAAATAAAGGTTCTATAGTTGTATTATATTCTCAGTACTATTTATTTTGTTATTATACCTACTATGTACAAATCACTGAACCTGACATGGGGAAACCATGTCAAGTGATTTCATTTTTCTGATTACTCTTATCTTTTTTTCTGTAACAAATAAACCTATTTTTTTTCTGTTTTTTTTCTAATGCGTAATATAAGTAAATTTTTAAGTTAAAGTTTTTTTTTTAATCTAAGTAAATGTAAAATGTGTGTTGTAAATGTTTTGTAGCTACTCATTGGTACGATTTCATGGAACAAAGATTGTAGACTATCAAACGAGTTCTTGTCGATATTTAAATCTTTTTGAAGCTGACTGTACTTGTGTATTTAGAGAAGTTTGTACTTCGTCCATCGACGTCGAAGTTATAGTGAAATTGGAACTTGATACCTTAGTTGTGCACAAAGATTGATTTCTGTGGAAATGGGTGGTCAGGTGGATGCCGTAGGTTTGTTTAGATCGAATTTTGTATCGCATTTATTAAAAGCGGTTTATGTAATGTGATATTTAGCGAAATAATAATACTGTTAATTATTTATTATCTCATTTAACACGTAGTAATATGGCTTCTTTCTTGGACGGGTTTTAAAACGCACCATACACTTTTTAATAGATTTAAAACATCCTTTCGAGAGTAAAGAAATATAAAGAAACCTAGACGCCTACAAAATCTCATCACCTGTACGCAAACAGTCGCTTTTGATACCATAAGTAGGTAGGTAGGTACGTATAAAACGTGCTCAAACATTGTCTAAATTAGCATACAAAAAAGTCGAGTATACTTGAAACAAACTTGGCTAACTCCTTAAAAAGGAAGTGTGCTGAGATTCGACTTTGCCACGTACCCTACCCAAGTCCTAACTTTTTTCTCTTAAATGAAAGTCTTTAAGTAGGTCATAATATAAGATGATGTACCATACCTAACTTGGTTAAGTTTTCTATGTGAAGCGTAAATTGTATACTGATGGATTATGATGTCGAGCAACGCCGCACGCGGCAGTACCGCCGCGTCACTACTGGTCCCCATACATTTTCTATAGGTTTATATGAGATTACATTCCGAGCACGGCAGCTATGCTGCGCGACATTGCTGCGACAGCACTGCTGCGCGGCAGTGTCGCCCTGCCGCCGCGGCAGACCAGTAGTGCGGGTGTTCATCACAGCGATAGCATGAATTTTGACAACTCATCATCATCATCATCTGCTTCCAGTCTAACCGGATACAGCTGAATACTAGAAAATTTACATGGAGAGACTGCCTATCTGGCCTGTGGAGGCCACCTTGGTAAGACAACAATATAATAGAGTACGCGCCACGATAGAAAGCCGGCGGAAAATTGTGAAACTACATTTTTTTTAATGCAATTTTATGCAATGACATAGACACTAGCGCCGCGTCAAAAGGACTTTAGTGGTGGTGCGGACTATACGCTAAAGTTTACGTCAAGCAACGTTTTACGTGCCACAGATAAAGATAAGGCATACACCTGCACTCAGCGTTGTTGAGCGAAATACTAACCAAGGGGTGTTAAGTACCCATAAGTATGATCACTATATGGAGAAAAATACATCACGTCGCGTAGTATAAATCGATAATGTTTTATTAAGCTTTTAAGTAAGAGATGTGTCAGGGATTATGTCTGTACTTGTCTAGAGACAGAAATAATACATGCCATATCGGAATATACGTAACATTTTATTAAAACAATATTTAAAAAAAATATATATTTACTTTTTTTATATTAGCCGAATATTATATATCTACAACACTTTCTCAAAGCGTTGTTGCCAATCTTAAGGTTAAAGTCACTTGCACCCGTACTTTAACAGTAGCTATCTATTCTAGCAAGTACTCAAAACTGATTAGCGTCAGAAATAGGTGTAACAACTCTTTACAACAGGGTAGGTATTCTAAAGTTTAATAGCTTAGTTATTACCGACAAATTAATTCCAATACAAAGAAGTAATATTACAAAATCTCCTAAGAAATAAGGACTCTAAAGTAATTCTCGACAAAGTCGACAAACAATCTCAAATTCAATACAGCTAATAATAAGGCCATCGGCCTCTTCAAAGAATAGCCAATAAACTCAGTTTTAAAAGTTATTTAATTAAAGCATTTGAGACGACGGTTTACGAAGCTCGTATCGATTCGCGCTGTCAAACTCGCTTTTCCAACAAAACTTTGAAACGCGGCGAATTTGCAATGTATCTGTAATACGAGGAGTTTTTAAGTAACCTTACCTTCAAACTTGGTATAAAAGGGTTGGAGAATGTGTTTGGTGTTCTGTGAATAAGGTTCAATGTAGAGGCACAGTATATTGTGGTTTAAATCGGTGACCGATTTTTTGTCGGTGAAGATTGCTTTTCCGTACAGCGCAGTAAGAAAAAATCGCACACGACCTACAAATGAAGCATAAATATCATTATCATCATCATTTCAGTCGAAAAACGTCCACTGCTGAACATAGGCCTCCCCTAAGCACCGCCACTTCAACCGATTTTGTGCTTCCTGCATCCAACGGATTCCTGCGGCCTTCACAAGGTCATCGGTCCACCTTGAAGGAGGCCTGCCAACGCTACGCCTTCCGGTACGCGGTCACCCCTCCAGAAAATTTCAGATTTCGTTAGAAAAAAATATCACTTGCAAATAATAATTATATCAGGCGATTTACAAATAATCAAACTTGCGACGAAATAAGAATATGCCTAGGGTACGATATAGAAAAGTTGGTGATCAAGAGATTCTACAGAGTCTGCTTCCAATTTTCAAACCCTACAAAAAGTATATTAGCTGCGGCCTACGTAAGATTTCCGACCAATAATACAATGGCATGTGACCGCCCGTATTTTTCTGAATACTCATGATAAATTATCGAATTATACATACATAGACTTCTAACATCATAACACTTCCTTTGGCTTTGCCGTAGTCGGGTAATTAACTTTAATAGGTCTATCTTAAATAAACAAAAAATAAGTTCGGCAATTTTTAATTTTTTGAGTAGCGTTTGTGATATTGGCTCCATTTTTATTAAAGTTTGTCGACAATGAAAAAAAAACGGAGGCGAGGACTTATTTTTCTAAAAAATATTTAAAAAAAACACAAGTGTAAGTCCATAAAATGGTCCCCTATTGTACCTATCCCCTAAGATTAAAAAATCAAAAAACATCTAATAACATGAAAAATATTATTCTTTAATATTTTTCATGTTATTAGTTTTTTTTCAAGTTAATTTTCGATAATGTTTCATCAATATTCAGAAAAATGCCCATGGGCGACATTGTATGGTCCGACCCAACTTTTACCTTCTAAAGATGACCGGGAGCGAAGGACGGAGCGTCTTACAAAAAGTACCCCTAAAGAACTTTTTAACAAATTAGGTAAATATATTTTTCTTTCTTATTTTCTGATGTAATACCCAGCTTATTAATTTTAAGATACCTAAGAATTATAAAGTTAAGCGGCTGATGTTATTATAGTACGATTTCAGCGAGAAAATATATTATTTCAGTAATTTCAAAACTATTTTGTATAATAAATGGCTGGTTGTTGAAGTATAATATTATTGAAAGCTTTTGATGAATCAATCAAGTAAGTTTATTACCTACAATTAAAATGTGTATCAATCAGAATATTGCAGTCATGGTTGAAAATTTCATATTTCAATGTGAATTTCATCAAATTGCTGTACCCTATTTAATGCGAATACGCATGTTAATATCGTCATTTTAATCATCGGCTTCATATATCAATAACACAACATAGTTTTGCGAATCAAGAGAGAAGCAAATCAACATCACAACAATAATGCATATCTTAAAATATCTCTACAATATCCGACCGAGAATGAATTACCAATCTGCATGAATACGAGTATAATTTTTTCTAATACTTGAAATTCATCGAACACTATATTCCATCGAAAATACGCCACGGGAGGACTGTAATACGTGAACTCTTATTCTTATTCTAACTGTGAATAATGGCAAGTTATGCGGATGTTGTGTTGCGGAAGTATCTGACAAATTCTTACGATATTCATAAGCATGCGCTGCCTTCTTTCGTTTCTTCAGCAACTTTGGATGTTTGGATGTTTGATACTCAATCACGCAAAAACGTCTGAACGGATTTGGATGAAAGGCACACAGATATGGTTTATAACTTAGATTATAGGATACTTTGTATCCCGGTAGTACGTTCCTGTGGGATAATTTCCGACATCCATACAGCCGAAGTCGCTGGCAAAAGCTTCGCCTAATTTGAGAATACAAGTCTGTAAAGATATTGTAGCTATACAACAAAAAAACCCAGTCCGATCCGTCAGGCTGTTGTTAAGTATCGTACTGGGAGTCTGTTCATGTGTTAATTTTCAGGAAAAAGTAAAAAAAAATCGTCACATTTTTTCAATGGCGAAATTTACGCAGTTATTATTGTATAGTCTTAGACCGACACTAAACAATCTCAAGGCTTGTCAAAGGCTGATCGCAGTTGCAGTATGTTACTGCCAAGTATGCCGCTTTATGATAATTAGAACTTATCATGAGCACAGTATAAATATGGTGAGTATGGAAACTAGGCCTATTTGTTGGAATAATAACCTACTCTCCATTTTTAAAAAAGATCGCGGTGGCCCTTCTTGTTGATCGAAGCGGTAACCACTCGTCTCGACTGGTCTCGACACGGCACCCGGAACTGACACCACTTCACACCACCGCGACAATCGCTTGTGGTCTCATGAATGAGCGCGTCTGTGTTTCGTTTACTACGTAGTTTCTGTACTGTATACAGGGTGGCAGGGACATCGACGCGAAGCCGGTTACCATGGATTCAGTACATGGTTCTGAACGCCCCTGCGTTGAAATTTTTCGTCGGTTATTAAAAAAAAAATCTGCTGTTTCATAGAAAAGTGCAATACCTACGCGGTCAAAATGTATGGAGCAGCTGATTTTTTTTTTTATAACCGACCAAAAATTTCAACGCAGGGGGGTTCAGAATCATGTACTGAATCCATGGTATCAGGCTTCGCGTCGATGTCCCGGACGACCCGTATATTTATACTGTGTCATGAGTTTGAGTATCTCAAAGGTAACTCAGAGAAGAACAACTTTTCACCAATTCGCAGTCGAGTACACTTCGAAACTCTTCTACTATCTACTCAGCACGTTTTCTGGATATCAGAGATATTTTCTACATAGGTATGCATTAGAATGGCATGTATCAAATATGTTTGACGTCGAGAAAGAGGATCATATTCATCCCGTCCCTGCACACTCGAATACCTGTGAAGGTCGTGAGCTATCTCAATAAATGTCTATTCGTACATTTTACGTTCAGCTCAATGCGACGGCTTCATAGCTGTATTCGATGCAAATATATTTATATTTCATGGCCGACCTTGACATGGCTGCCATTTTGATCTTTGAAGTTTTATTTTTACGTTTGTCGTAACTTCATAATTATTATGCAAGTAGTTTCATTGACGTGCTCCTGGAAATGATAACAATTTGTTACGGTCGAGTTGAGACAGAAAAGTCTAAAAACACCGTAAGCCACTTGTCAGTTTGACTTTAACTAAGAACTGAAGAAAAATAAAGAGAAATGGTTTGTTTTTCTACGGTTTCAATTGAAAAGTAAGCCTGAATCTAAGTTTATTCACAAAATAAATAATAAAAACCGGGAAATAAAGTTTATTTTACTCTAATACTGCTGTACGATTTATACGGAAACGTGTAAACCGGTTCAAACATATTTTTTCTTTTCACATTAAAGAAAACGTTTTACCTTAAACAAATACAAAATACGATTGTGACAAGCTTATTACTTTTCTTTGTGAATTAGACTAAAACATACCTTTTCTTGACGACAGCGATGAGAATGATGTGCTGCGTGTTCTTAGTTCCCCGTATCGCTCTGAAACAAACATAATTTTGTGTTATTAAGTGGAATTTGACGAGTATATACTGTAGATGTCTGGCGACCATAACATTATTTTCGTGTGGAAATTAATATTCAATAAAAAATCAGGTGCAATGTACCGTAAGTACATGCGGTATACCATCTGTAAACCGAAAAAACTTTACTGGAAAATCGGATAACCGGAAAAAGAAACTCCGCAAGGCGAAAGTTACAAAATAGCACAATGCGTAGCGTTTCGTAGCGCTGCGTAGCACCGCGTAGCGCATCTTTCAAGTTTCGCGAGCGTAGCACCAACAGCGGTAACTTTAGCGCTGCACAGCGGGTATTTTAATCAACGAAAAAAGTCGGCACCAAATACACATTCAACGAAGATCCATCAAGTTACCATTTTACGCTTTAAGTAATTAATTTATTTGTTTGGCGCCGAATCAAAATTTGTTAAATAAATTAGTTTAGGAGCTTAGTTAAGGTTTACACAAAAAGGTTATTTTTTATTTTACGCTTTTAAGGTTTTTTTCGTCAGTAAATTTTTTTGTAAAAAAGTTTTTTATAATAATAATTGACCCGACTAACTTATAAAGTGAATAGTTTTTTTAAGAGCAACACTGGTAGTTGTAAACATTTGAACCTGCTTAATAAGAAGTCTTAAACCTCTTGGCCACAATGACTATCACAAACCAGAAGGTACCTATTATAAATTATTTATAACACATAATTATTTATTTATATGCAATCGGTAGTGTTTCTGTTGGTGATCCGTCTTACTAAGCCAAGATGATGAATGGCTGGATTTGATGTAATTTCTCATTTATTCTATTTTATGTTTGTTTTTTCTACAGAAAACATAAACTTTAAGAATCTTACAACACCGTTTAGAACCACTTGCAACTGTACATTTATATACTACAGTGTAAAATTCTATTCATTTTATTCCAACAATTCTTGTTCGGCTTAGCAGTTTCTTTCCCGCTTACTCAATGCCGAGACCGATCACACGGAAATGTAACCGGGTAAGTAGGCAACATGTAGCCGGGTACCCGGGTAGGTAAAATGTACCCGGGTAGGCAAAATCACTCTCGAACGAGGGAATCCTTCAAACCCGATGCGATGTTGCGAACATAATTCGCTTTGTATCTACACTACACAAGCGTGTAAATATTAAACGTAGATGGAGGATTATGGAGTATAAATCGTTCTTTAAGTGAGATATTTTGTATAAGTTATTGACTTCGAGGAATGTAGTTTATATCTTCGAGGAATGTAGGATACATGTGATAGATAACAAGAAAATATAACTTTTGCACATTAACTTTCTATTCTGTGAAATTCTAATAAAAAGATTAATTATTTCAGAAGCCTGTAATATCCGAGGATAATTTGATATAGTAATTGCAAAATACTGTTATCTCTTTCATAATCATAATGATTTTTGTCATGCTTCCTCGCAAAAAACCGCAGTTAAGTGTTTTAGCATTAGTGTAGAATAGAAGGTCTTGCCAATTTCAAGTAACAGCTTTCAGAGGAGCGGTTCCTTTATTTATAAGAACGTTCGTATTTTAATATCATTTTCGGTGTTGTATGTCAAAAAAAATTGTTTAAAAACTGTAACCCGACTACGGGAAAATAAAACTGATCTAAAAAGCACGAAACAAGAAAATATTTCAGACAGATATCAATGCATAGCTTAGGTACAAAAATGGTCAAGGTAAACACTCGTCGAATGCCATTATAATTTTGATGGTGTTCCTGGTACCCATATGGTATACAGGCATGCGACCACGGCTTTTTCTTGTGGAAAATTTATATAGTCTATGTCACCCGGACCATTATTGTGAATTTATTGATACCTCATTCATCAAAGTCGGTTCAGTAGTTTATGCGCTATACAGTATTACTATTCTCCCTCGGCAAACTTTGTGTTTCGTCAGTTGTCGGATTTCTATCTTCAATCGATTTGAAAGTATATTGAGAGCGTCCAGTCTGCACCAAGTGCAAAGGGCAACTGATAGAAATCTGACGACTGATGAAACACGAAGTTTGTCAAGGGATATTAAGAAAATAGTTATGTAGATACATACATACATAGACTGCTAAAATCATAACCCTTCCTTTTGGCTTTGCCGTAGTTAGGGGTTATGTGTTACAATCAATGCCAAAAACTTGGCAAATCTCTAATTTGCCAACATTTTTGACAAGTTTTTGACATTAATTGTCGCTGAGAAGAAATTGCGATAGATTTTGGACGTTTTTAATTATGAGAATTGGCCTTCTGGAGTCAGGTGAATGATAATTGCTGCCAGTAAACAGAAGTAAACCTTTAACTATCAAAATACAACGTTCACAAAGAGAATACACCCTGTTTATTTCTTCTCACGTGAGCAACTTCCCAGAAAGGTGGCTTATTGTTATGATATTATATTGCAAAGGAGCTTACTTATATCGTCATTGTTTGTTCAGAAATATGATAACGTGGCAGCTCTATTCTTGTTTCACAAAATATTACTGTTGAGTCGGGTATACGGGTCTTACTTTCGGCAATAGCAGCTAATTGGCGAGAATATAAATAAGTTTATTTAACTACGATATTGATATAGGCCGAAGCTACGAAGCCTCGTTGGGTTTGACAAACAACTGCAAACGACCCGCTTCAGCTTCGTTTATGTTTTTAAGGCCCGTTCATGGCCTCGACCGATGCGACTTGCGAGCGACGCGACTTGCGAGTAGGGCTAACATTTCGAAATTTGAAAGTTCTGACATTTGCAAAAAAGTTCGGATATTTACCTTTTTAATCTTATCCGCATTAGCGCTACGTGCACTTAGTTTCGTTTTTTATAAACAACTACCCTGTAATTTTGTAATAGTACTAACCCACTATGCCAATTGGCTTTCTTTTTAAGTTATAGTATTGTATTTTCTCTGTAAGTGATTGTGTAAATCTTTTGAGAAAATAAATGTCTAAAACCGTAATCTTATTTTATTCAGCAATTAACTAATAATTTATCTTTTTAAAAGAAAATCTCCTTAAATTGAAAAGTCGAGAAATTGAGAAGGGGCCCAAAAACCTGGACAAATCCGGATAAATCCAGACGGATGGTAACCCTACTTGCGAGCGACGCGACTTGCGTCTATCGACACGCGCGCGCGTCATTTGTTTCTGTCCGTCGCGTCAAGGCGTGTCGCGATGACTCGTGGCATGCACTAAACAAATGCTTTCATAGATTTCTCCACAGTCGCTGTCACCAGACGCGTTTTGCTTGACAGTGTAGCTTGTGGCCAAGGTAGGGATGGAAAAGGAGATTGCCCAAGCGAGTAAGGAACCTAGTATCGCCTATCGGTATCAAACCACTGTACTGACTCAATGATTTACGGCTTAAAAAAAGACAGACAAATAGCTTTATTTCTTATTCTTTTCGTGGGGTTAGTAACTAACCTGGTGTAAGAGTTATTTAAGCCACCCATGGGCCTCTGACTTCTTCACATACTTTCGAGAAATATCTCTCAGGCATGCCGGGTATCCTCACGATGTTTTCCTTCAGCGTTTTAGAAGCAAGTGATAATCATACAATACGCACATAAATCCGAAAAGTCTGAGGTGCGTGCTTTGGGTTTGAACTCAAGACCTATGACTTGGCAGTCCGACGGTCACACCACTAAGCTATCACTGCTTTGCTTGCATTTAAATACTAAATTGCGGTCTATTTTTGGTTACCAGATAAGCTGCTTTTAGTACAAAACAACTTAACATTTTCAGCCCAAAAAAAAACCAAATGTAATACAAAATAAAGTGTTCATAAATTAATTTCAGGTGCTTACTATAATCCTGGTAATAGGACATGGATAAGGCCCGTGTTTGGCGTTTACGTAATTAAATAGGGTTTACGTTCCCCCCTCGTTTTCGTTGCTTGGTGATATTAACACCGTGTGTTGCAGGTGATAATGCTTAGGGGAGGTAATGTGGTGTTAATTAACTTAATACCAAACTTGGTAGTAATAAGGAAGTTAATTGACTCAGGCGTGACTTTGCGGAAATCCATTATAAAATACAATAGACGATGTGTATTTAGTAACTTAATCCGCTTAACTGTTCTTAAAGAGTTAGAGAACCCTGTAAGAAATCGACACGTGTTTCGTCTCTCAACGAGGCATCCTCAGGGCGACGATTGACTTGTTGCGAACTTGGACACGAAGTGTTGCCACGACAAGAGCCGAACGCAAAGTGAGCGTACACTGCGCTTTGCTGTGCTGTGTTTGTGACAACAAATGCAACTTAACCGAAGTTTCAGGAAGAGCATTCGTGACTTATTTCAAAACTAGAGCGATTTCATTTTAAGTTGCGAAATCGAGAGAATCTGTATTGAATGATTTTGTTTCCATCAAGAAACATGAAAGTAATAATTGGCAACGCTGAACGTAATCTAATTAAAAGTTTCAAATAGCAAACCTCTCAGATGCTGAGATCATTGATTTGTTTTGGATTTAGTATCCAGAGAAGTCAAAGCGTTGATTTAATTTTTTTCCCCGTTTAACTGTTACTTAAACTGCTCATACTGAAGGATTCAGCAGGTGTACCTATTGTATAGTACACTCACATTACGCTAGTTATGTTTAAGTCCAATGGCGAGCCTATCGCCATAAATCAGGTTCAAATCCGGTACCCTAATTACGTAATACACAATCAATTTGTTTTGAAACAGATTACTAATCCATTGCCTCATAAGTTCGAAATTTAATTCTGCTCTGCAACGTAATTATCGCATTGAATGTTGTTGAACTGTCAAAATGAAACAAATGATCGCTATCGCATTGCTTCTGCAAGATAGGTAATAGACCTGCGGGTTGCAACAGAGAAATCCGGGAATCGAAGCCAGGACCACATGCCCAGCAGTAGCGCTTGCGAACACTAGACCTGTTACTTGTTACTAAAAATATTATTTTTTAGTAAGTCAAAGGGTTGTAACACACTATACAGATGACAATCCAAAGGAGATGTTTCAAAATGGGCCAGGTCTATGTACAGTATCTCAAAAAAAAGAGAAAAATCCGTAGAATTCAGGAAAAATACAGATAATTCAATTAAATGTTTACTGTTGTGGTAGTAAATTGATATTTATTATCAATTTTTATCGACTTTCAACATGGCGTCTCACGGATTTAGTTACTCTATGCTTAAAAACATTGACAGTAAACCATAGATCATAGAAACAGAACTGTCAGCTGTCACAACAGTGTGAAATAAACATGTCAAACGTGACAAACGTCAATCAAAATGACAGCAGATCATAGAAACAGAACTGTCAGCTGTCACAACAGTGTGAAATAAACATGTCAAACGTGACAAACGTCAATCAAAATGACAGCTTACCGCCATGACGGGTTTTTGTTGTGTTGCAATTTCAAGTGTAATTTCTTGTGTTTACCAGCAAACCAAGCCATTTTAAAGTAATTGGACAATTAAGAACTGTTTTAAATGAATTTCCCTATTTTTTTGTATAGTGTACAAGGACCTGGCCCAGGCTCCATACATTTTGAAACATCTCCTTCATGAATAAACAATTTGTCGTAACTGACGTCATAATAAACGCAAATAACTGTACGCATGTATGCGTAAACACACGTTGTACATTGTTGCCGCACGGAATTTCTTAATTACCTCCCTGAGGTCTCGATACCGCAGGAGAAGCTCTAAGGTTCTACAATATTAATTAAGTTTTCAGTTATCTGAAAGATGAGAAGTGTGGCTTTTGTATGAAGAGAAGATGTAGTCACTATACACTTGCAAAAACCTAGCCAAAGAGACCAGAGGAGCCAAAGTGATGGTCATCCGTTAATTATGCGATGTTTTCTTGCAAATTTTTTATCCCCCCCTCCCCCTTTGGTGATACGTGGTGAGGTTTTGGACTAACCTCTCCCCCCCTAACCAAAGTCACTTGTATATTTTGGTGCAAAATATCTTTAAAAAAAATACAGAATATTTTATTTAAAATAAAAACAAAGAAAGATAATCATTTTATTGGGGGACCGCTTTTCGGTTTAGAAATGCACTAAATACACGTGATATCTTACTACACCCCGCCCCCCTCCACCTTGTGATATTTCATGAATTTTTCCGAACCTCCTTGCCCCCTTTCGAGCCTCACGTGATTTATTGAGGACCCCATGAAATAATAAAAAAAACATGTGCTTAATTCAGAAGAGTGGTTCAAAAGTAATAAGCACACAAATGGACAAACAGACGAATAGATGGTGCAGGAAAACATTGCGAGGTAAATGTCTGGGCCAATAACCTACACTGAGCAAGCGTGGTGATAAAATCTTTGTTCCTTCTTGGTATGACAAGGGGCCTTTGTCCTATAGATAGTGTATTATGATGACATTATGCCTATATTCCCCAAAAGAGGAAAACCTGTACATTATACCTATATTTCGCTAGTTAGTTATAATTGGCATTCAACGAATCCATGCAGACATCGGGATGATACGGAGAATTTGCTAATGTTGAAACTAAATAACAATATGCCGAACTCAGATTGTTTCCAGGACCCGACACTAAATAGTCACGTTTGTGATTCCTGGAATGGCTCACCACCTAATTAATACTACGGAGCAAGTTAACCACTCCTTATACTCGGGCCGCACCTAATTAATATACCTTATTTGCAGGTAGGTATGGAAGTCAGCCAAATCAATCTGCCTAGCCTTTTCACAACTATGTTGGGGTCAGCTTTCAGTCTAATCAAACCAGTATTTTATATGATGCAACTCCCTATCTGTCCTCCACAAACCAGTTACTGGGTAAGACTTTATTTATTAATTAAAACTTTATGCACAAGTAAAAAAAAATACTGTACAAAGGCGGACTTAATGCCAGAGGCATTTTCTACCAGTCAACCTTAGGATGAATCAGAGACATAACGTGGCAGGTGCAACATAAGGGACAGATGACTTGAAAATGAATACACACTAATAGATAGATAAATACATGTAAACTGAATAAACTTTGTCAGGAGAAATAACGATAGGTAGAGGAGAAAACAAATCCAGCAAATCAGCGCTGCTAAGATTTACCCCTTGATAAGACTGGTTGTCAGACTTTTGGGCTTTTGACTAACCATAATGTCTCTCCAAGATCTACGAATGACAGCTGGGACCAACGGCAACGACTTAACGTACTTTTCGAGCATAACCCACTCAAACCCGACTATATCCATATTGATAGCAAACTAACACCCTCTTCAAGCCCGACCGTATCCATCGGGATATGGGCGACACGGCGTAGCCCGGTGGACACGGTGGGGCTGGATGGATATTCCGTTTGGTCTGTGCGTTGTTTCTTTCTATGGCCTGAGGTATATTATCGTCGATTAGAAGTAAAATTGTCAAAAAATGATAGGTAACATCGCAAAATTCTGAAAAATGTCAAAAGATACGTAATGGGGCTTGTCAGTGTCAAACCCCTTGATTTGACGTTAAAAACGTGTACGAGTGCGGCTGTGGAAGTCAGCCATTTTGTGTAAAATAGTTGGCTGTCAGCTGCTCGTTTTGTTTGCACTTTCATATTTTGTTTCAGTTAGAAACCGTTGATGCTGAAGTATTATATGATTTGCAGAAAAGTTCTGTAGTCGGCGGCCGTCTGTGTAAATAACGTTTTGTTGTAACTTGCCTAATAAAATAGATCCCACCTAAAAGGGTTTAATAACGAGCGGAATGTAAATATTATCATGGCAGCCCAGAGTAAAATAGTTACCCGGCTACCCATCTGAGGGCGCCCGCGCAAGGTCCAGTAAGATTTCAGTGTAATCAACTAATCACCCACCCGCGAGCGAATGAGCTCTTACTCAAAAGTTCTGTTGAATTGTATCTATTGATTTGTGTGATCTGTGTGATTATAGTGTGCTTCCTACACACTTGCGTTCATCTACCGTTACACCCGTTCCGCGGCTATAGTTTTATACATTGAATTCGTATATACAAAGTAACTTTTGATCTACAAATTCTACAATATCTATTGTTTTTCGACTAATTCCATAAAACGCAATAATTTCTATCGTAGTTATGTGTATATATTTGTTTAATAAGGAAGGGTCATCGAGCTTTTTGTTTCCTGGTAATAACTAATGACTACCCTCCATCTAATAAATAAATTTTATTTATTTGAACCCTGTATTATCCATGCTACTAAGACTTATCCGACAAGAATTCTAAGGTACACCCAAATCGTTTCGTTTCGCGTTACAATCATGCGTAAAAAATCCGCGTCACTACTGCGTCAGATGCGAGAAAGGGGCGACAGTCTCCTGAGCATTGTTGCTAGTAAGACTGAAAGCCACTTGGGGCACCTATGCGCAGTGCAGGATTGTTACCAGGTGTCTCCAGAAGATGGCTTAATAGATATAGTGTTCCGTATATTGTGCCTAAGTTGTGTTGTATTTTTGTTTTTGTTTCTAATTGTTTATGTTTGTGTCTTAATTAATTATACTAACGTAGTTTAAGTAATACTTACAAATGTGCCTGGATTAAAGATGAGTAAATAAATAAAGAATAGTAAATCGCGCCAAAAAGTACAGCAATAAAACAGGCAATTTTACCCAGAAATTATTACAGGCCAAACAAAACTTCGATAGGTGGAAATTACCCTTTACCGTTGACAGGTGCGTAAACATAGAGCTAGGCTATTTCATTAGTTACCTGCCAAAGGGTTAGGCCCTGAGGTTACTGAGGTACCTCCTGCCACAGAATAGATAGGAACAGAAGGTCGGCTCCATCCACACAACGGGCGAATACAGGCGCACGCACACATAAATGCGTACGTACAGTCACGAGTATAAATACCTTACACTTACGCAGAATTACAAAGGGTGTTTATCGTGAAATAAAAATTACTACTTTAAGAAATTACCTATTTCATAATAGGATGGTTTCTACTAATATATTTATACCAGATGATGATGACTTTTTTTTTTTCCAGACCGTATTTTGGCCACGGCGGTCAATATCAACGGAGACTAGCCTTCGGTGCAGGAGATATTATAGTGCACAAGTGTGTGCGCAGACACAGGTGCACTCTCTTCCCTCACTCACATAGTCCGATGAGATGGCAAACCGACACAACCGGAGAGAGATCAGGCGTAGGACCACAGATATACACAGATAATTATATCTGTGCGTAGGACCAACGGCTTAACGTGTTTACCTAGGCACGAGGGTATCACACCACCAACTTCCAAACTTCGGGCTGTTACTAAGAAATTCCTAATGGAAAATCCCAAAAACACTTTGCCCAACCCGGAAATCGAACCCAGGACCCCACGCACAGCAGTCGCAACGCGCTTGCGACCGCCAGACCAACGGAGCAGTTACTACTAATACTATGTTCGTAAAACCATAAAATATCTATCAATACTTTATGATAAAATCGCTTTAGAATCTTGTAAGATAAGAACCTATTTTTGCTGACTGTACGGCGCAGCAGCGCGGGTGGCAGTGGCGATGAAAACCAATCGCGAGTTCGCTTGCACTCGGTGTACGTGGAGAGTTTGTATATGTGCGTGCGTTATAAGTATAACTCGTTGTATGAAGTTGACCGTTGACCTTCTGTGCCAATATTATGTTGTGCTCCAACTTAATGAGTACTTGAGGTTTCTTCAGCACGAATCATTGACTGCGTTGTGTCCTGATCCTGACGTTGACTTGGTTCGTAAGAGATTTGTTAATTATTGGTTTTTGGAATTGGATTGTTTCGGTGTAATGAGATTTACTTTTCATAAGGTGGGGTTCAATATACACACTTACCCTCTTATTCATAAACGCTGATTAAAATTAAGAGACGTTAGGTGCCGATTTCGCCAATGAAATTGAACGCGTTCAGCGCATCTAGACGTACACTGACAGCTCTTGAACGCTCAAGAGCTGTCAGTGTACAATATTCCATAACAATTTTAACACTGACAGCTCTTGAACGCGTTTTAAAAATACTGACCGCGTTCAGTTTCGTTGACGCTTAAGGGCTCATTTCACCAATGAAACTGTCATTGGTGAAATCAGCCTTTAAACGTCAAAAATGAATGGTTAAACAGGCGTTAGTCATTGCCTAGTTTTAAGCAGCGTTTATGATAGGGTTAATGTTTTGTTAACCATGTAAAAACTGCTGTTGTTTTGTTTAAAATACGGATCGTGTAACATTTGGCACATTATACAATGTGTTACAATAACCCTGTCCGATACGAAAAGGGCACAATAGGTACTGCAATAACATTATCAAAAACAAAAGTAATAAAAAACTTATTATTATTGAAAATAAAAAGTTATTGCTATTTAAAGTTCACGTTTTTAGTACCAAAATTATCCCATTTCCATAAAAAATTGGTAAATTTTCAACAAGGGACGTAAACTCAAGTTATGAGTGTAGACACCCGCTAAACGGCGGCCGCGAGTGCCTCATGTAATGACCCGGTAAAATTCCCCATTCAAAAATTAGGCGATTTTTTTTCCCTTTTTATTGTAGGTACACTGTGCATTTGGTCAATTTACTCAAACTTATTTCTAAAAACATTTGAAACAAACAAAAACTAAACAATCTGTGATGTTAATGTGTTGCATTTAAGTTAAAATGAAAGGAAAGTCGAAAAACATGATACCTTCCCATATTTAAAAAAAAAAAACCTGGTAGAGCTTACTTTTCTGAGTATTTGTAACGGAGTTCAAAAAAGGAGGAGGTTCTATGTATTTTTATATAATGTTAATCGATATTTTCGTCAATTGTGTACCGATTTTGAAAATTCTTTTTTTTTTTGGTATCGGAAGCTTGCGTTATGGTCACTGTTCCAGCGCCTGGTAGAGCTCACATTTCAGACTATTTTATAATTGCAAAATCAATTCACAATGAACAAAGTCAGCATCTCGTTAAGTTTCTGAGTAATCGAGTAGCTTATAAAACGGTAAAAGTTCATCCTACCTACCTTTAACGATTCTCTCTCGATACTCGTAGTAACTGTCTCTGGTGCACATTGCTTGGATTCCAATAACGGTCTCAGAAAAAAATCTTTTGTAAAAGGCTTCCTTTAGACGTACGTAATTTGGCATGGGTATACATATTTATCACGCTAAGTGGTAAAATAAAATCATGTGAAAATTCTTTAGATATGATGTCTTTGGATGTCTTTTTTCTCGTTTATCCCATTGTGTGGGGTGTCGTTAGAAAGGTCGTTCAAAAATATTGCGAGCGTGTCCGAACCATTTTTGGATTCAAGGATCCGTTTGCGAAATATTAAGCTTTAAAGTGCTAATTTTTGTTAGATTCAAGTGTGTCCACCCTGCCAGCTAAATGGTTGGTTTTGGATATGTGAAAATTTCAAAGCAGTAGTACTCGTAGTATAGATAACAAAATTAAAAGGAACACTTTTTACTTAAACTTTAGACTGTTGATAGTCGTTACGTCCCCGTTAGGGGGCGCGGCAGACGGGTTACTGGTTTGGAATGGGTGTACATTCGTCGGGGTCATGTTGCCCTGAGCTGCCCTGATGTCCTGATGCTGGCCTGAGGCAATTGCGGCGGTAGTGCAATTTGTCTATGATGCGTTTAGTGCTTAACGAATTTAAAACATTGTTTTGTTTCTGTCAACCGTTTGAAGATGCTAAATAGCCTATTAATGTTCCCACTGCTGGGACACAGCCCTTCTCTCTGTGAGAGAGAGTGGGCCGTAATCCACCACGCGGATCCAGTGCGTGTTGGGTAGATGTCACATGTCTTTGTATTTTTCTAGGACATTCCGGTTTCCTCACGAAGTTTTCCTTCACCGTTTTGAGAGCATTCGTAATGAAATAATTTACACAAAGTGAAGCGCCTGTCAGGGTTCGAACTTACGACCTTCACGAACTTACAACTCTTAAGTCATGGCCGTTACCACTGGGCCACCACTGATCTAGAAGTTTGAAGATGATAGAGACAGAAAGATAAAGATTTGTGGTGCAAGAGGACCTTAATCAGAAATTCAGAAACCAAAGCTGAATCGCTTCTATAGGAACATTCACGAGTGGAGAAGGGCTAACTTTTCTTTTCTATCAATTAAATGTTAGATGTAAAATAATTACTGTTGCATAAATTTTGTTCCGTATCACGCAGAAAATTAAACCTTTTAATTAAAATAGTAAAGTATTAATAAAATACGGCCAAGTGCAAGTCGGAGTTTCACACGAAGGGTTCCACTATACCTACCTGGTTAAAACTACATAGTTAATTGACTCAGTCGTGAGTTTGCGGAAATTCATTATACCATAGGTATCTACAATAGACGACGTATATTTTAGTAACCTAATCCGCGAGTCATAAAGAACCCTTTTTCTTACAGGGTTACTTTATGACTTTTAGAACAGTTAAGCGGATTAGGTTACTAAATATGTTATCTATTGTATTTTTTTACACTACATATCAAAAAAATACTTGAGTAAAAAAACCCTTGAACTTTTAACTTTATTTTATTTTAATTATTTGTTGTTATCGGTCAGAGTAGTAGGTACACACTCTGTGAAAATTTCAAGTGTCTACATATTAAGGCTTAAGCTGTTTTCAGACCAGCGCGATTTCTCGCGCGACGCGACACCGGTTATTGTTATACCGTGAAGTTTTCTTAGAAATTGTATAGTTCGTGTCTCGTCGCGCGACAAGTCGCGCTGGTCTGCACGAGCCTTTACGGTTGCAAAGATACGGCCTTGTGACAGACGGGGACGGACGGACGGACAGCGGACCTTAGTAACTGGGTCCCGTTGGTACCCTTTGAGCCCTACCCAAACGGGACCAAAAAAAGTAAATTTTATGTTCGTTGCGTTTAAAATTAGCACTAATGAAAAGTTTCCATTATATTATTATTGTGCGGATTACTTAGTCTAGATCTAGGAGAAGAGCGTAGGTGTCTAGATTACTAATGAAAGCGAGTTGTAGAACTTAGCGAATTAAGATAACTGAGGTATCAGCTGCTTGCGTGAAAACTTAGGAGTTGGCAAGTGTAGTATTTGATTGCTTTGGTTTCTATCTCACATTTAGCGATAGTATTTTTACCTTTAGGTACTCTGTTTATAATGAATAATCCGGCCACGTGCGAGTCGGACCACGCACAATGAAGGGTTTCGTAGTTGGGATGATGAATTCATCCCAAGAACAAACTTAACTTTGTAATTGAAAAAATGTTCTCCTTACATCGATATACATCACGGTCAATTCTCTAACTATAGATGTACGGTTTAATCGCATTTGTTTTGTGTTAAAACTACAAATGAACGATTTTCGGACTTTTTCCTTTACTTGTGTTGTGAGACCTTGCTTCTTGGTTTTGATTATTTGCGAATATCAAAATATGTCGCATATATGGCCGTATTTTTTTATTGCGTTGACTTACAAGCTTGATTTTTGGAACGAAGTTCCCTTTCGCTAAAAATTAAGACCAAAAGTTGTAACGACACTTTTGTTTAAGACCAAAAGTTGTAACGACACTTTTTGCTAAAGTTGTAACTTCGTTCCATCCGAGTGTCCCTTGACACCTCTAAAGTATTTTTAGAGCTTCAAGGGACCCTAGGTCTACCTATTTGATATTTATTTCAACATGATTCCTCCACGCATTCCTGAGAAAATTTTTGTCAACTGACAGACAGACGAACGGACGGAAACCGAAGTGATTCTATAAGGGTTCCTTTTTAGGGTTCCGTACCCGAAGGGTGACAAACGGAACCCTATTCATAAGCCTCTGCTGTCCGTCTGTCTGTCAGCGAGCTCTATCTCATGAACCGTAATAGGTAGGCAGTTGAAAATTTCACAGATTGAGCATTTCTATTGCCGCAAGAGCAACACATAATAAAATTAAAAATTAAAGGGGGGTCGCCATACAATAAAATTAAATTTTGAAAAAAAATTAATCTGACCCTGGCATGTGGGGTATCATTGTCTAGAGCTCATCAAGCAGAAAATAAATATAATTTTTATTTGTTTTTATCTTCAAAAATGATGAATTAGGAGGCCGTAGAAGTTGTCTGTTTTAGACCATTTTTGTAAGAGCTCTATCTCAACAACTAAACAAATTAGGAATTTGAAACTTGTGTGTATAATGTACCATATACTGTTTATAATCAACAAATACTAAAAACGCCGATTAATAACGTATTTTATATAATATGGGCGATTTACTGCAACTTAAAAATAATATTTTGTATTTCATGCTAATATTATGCGATATAAATTCCACAGATAACTATTTACTAGTCGGAGTAATGACATGGAATTAGTAAGTACCTACTATCATGGCAGCATATACTATTTCGATCATTTAAATTTCGATCATCCAAAAAGGTCTACAACATAAGCTCTCTTCAAAAGATTTTAAAACCGGCCAGTATTTTTTGAGATTAAGAACTTTATCGACTTTTTAATAATATTCAGTAACATTGAAATGAATGGTGGTACATACAGGGTACTATTCAGTTACCTTAAACCGTTTTGGATACAATTTCATATTGAGAAAACTTATTTGTGTAAAAATATTCAGCCACGGCGGCCAATCTCAATGGAGTATAGCCTTCGGCGTGGGAGATATTATAGTGCACAAGTGTATGCGCAGACACGAGTGCACTCTCTCTTCTCTCACTCTCATAGTCCGATGGGATGTGTAAAAATAATAAGTAAGAAATAATAGATTTCTGTATGCTGTATGTATATAATGTAAGCGGGCACGCCCTATAAGCCAGGAGGCTTTATAATTCGGGTATTAAGTTCTGTTTACGTTTTTAATTTTTTAGTATTTATTTTCGCTTGAGTTTAGATTTCGATATTTTTTTTGTTGGTACATTGGCGTGTGCTAGCTGTCATTATGGCAAATATATTTTATTCAATGTTTTGTGTTGAGTAATGTAAAATATTGGCATACTATTGTATAGAATCAAGTTTTTTTTCGTAACTGAACAGACAGCTGCGCTGCTGGGGAGTTTGTTACGCCACTTCTTCTTTCCAGCAAAAGCACTAGGAAGTGGTGAAGGGCGGTCGTTTTTGGGGGACTGTCTTATGTAATTTTGACGTTCGAAAAGTGCTGATTCTCAGCCTAGTTTGAATATATGACTTTTGAATTTGAATTTGAATTATGACTATCAAAAATAACGTAAATAAATACCTGTATTGACGGAATGTTGTAATTAAAATTTGGCGTACTACTTACATTCTATTTTGTACAATATAGTCTGATGTAGCAAGAGAAATCCTTTTATTTATAAGTAACTAGCTTTACCCGGCCCGGCTTCGCACGGTTAGCACTAAGTACTTATCTACGGCGCACCTACCTTTCCTAATTACCTATTTCTACCTAATTACCTACCCTACCTACCTACCCTAACTGCTACCTAACCTAACCGGTATTTTTAATTAGGTACCCTACATATCTACCTGCTTACCTACCACATATACCTATTTATACCTACTAATAATAAGTTAGTAGCAAATAAATAACTTTGACTTTAGTTAATGCATGTTACTAAAATAAATGAAATAAACTTCTACACCTATAATTTAACACAACAACATTTTTTCATTAAAATTAGACAATTTCTTTACAAATCTTTGTTTTTTTATAGCGCCTCTGTTGTTACCTTTACGAAAGTATCACAAAAATGCATTGTGTTAAATCTTGTACGACATGGTATGGAACCCTTCGTGTGCGAGTCCGACTCGCACTTGACCGATTTATTTTCCTTTTGAAGTACGGAACCCTAAAAATGGCGAAGACATGTGTCAATAACTAACTTGACTTAACTTGTCAATAACTAATTTGTAGCCAAATCCTTAACCCTTTAATACAAAAAAATATATATTCTCGGTGTACTAAATATAAAAGGATTAAAAATTTCCGTTTCAAATCGGTTACATCGGTATTTAAATTCACAAAGCCTTTATTCCTGCAGACTTGAAGTTTGTAAATTCAGTCGAATCAATTAGGAGGCAATAGTTGTAATAACTTTGTTGTTCGAGTGACTACAAAGTCAAAGTGTCCGTGGCATGGCTCCAGATACTAAACTTTGAAGTCCTTTATGCAATTTGAATTGATTTAATTTATGTTATTTAAAGTCGAGGTTGTTCTGTTGAATGAAACGGTAATTTATTGATTTAGTTATATAAATAGGCAGTTCCATTTAACTTTATATGAAGTGTAATTAGTGAAAAGAGAGAAAAATACATTTGTTTGTAGGGTTGGTACCGACCTAATCTTTGATTGACCTACGTTTAATTATTTGGTATCTTTTATTTACTTACTTATTAAAAATCCTGCAACCTAATTGCGTAACACACTATCAATCTCAATCTGAATGATATTACACACACACACACAACACAGACACTCACACACATGTGTGTGGCACACTTTCCTGTTAAATTATTATTTTATACTTTTTATTTGTTTCCTTATTTTATTTTGTTTACTTGTGTTATAATATAAATTATAACAACATAATTATAACTATGTTGTGCTGTGTGCCTTTTTGTCTGTGCTAAATAAATGTATTTTCTTTCTTTCTTTCTTTATATTGAAGGATATGGCAATTCATTGCTTCATAATTATGTTCGAATGTCTGCTCAGCAACGAAATAACGCAATATTGTTGAACTGTCAAAATTAAGTCTTCAAGACTCAGTTGTATCAGTATGCAATTTTACACAAGAGTTCCTTTTAAGGTGAGCACTTTTATGTACACACATCAAAATAAGTTTGTGATCAGTTTGAAAAATCGAAATCTTTTTTGTTACGGTAGACTATATTATAATTTCTTTTTCTTTTTAGATTCTTTCAGGTAGTGTATATCTATTTAAAAAAATATATAACGTAAACACTTTTTCTTATAAAGTTTAATTTTAAACATATATCAGCTTTTGCTAGTGATCACAAACTTTTTTTGATGTGTGTATATTTTGACCCATCGGGCTAAGGGCTTGTTTAAGTATAACATACCAAACAAACCGGGCCACCTGTTTTGACTCTATCAATAGAAACACCTCCTTAATAATCGTGCAGGCATATCAAGCTGAAAACCAAGCAATTAATGTCAACGTCAAGAAAACTGTTCGCTGACATTAATTGGATTTTCTTAGAGCACCTGAATGGTGCGTTTCGAGGAATACTTTTGGTGCGTTCCAAAGTTGGTGCGTATCGAGGCATACCCCTAAAATAAACATATCTGGTGCCTTTCTAAGTTATCTACCAGATTTCCATGTTAATATAACCGTAAAGATACTCAATAAAGAATGCGAGCATGTGACGTCTAATTTACTTTTACGAGTATATACCGAAAGTAGTTAGTTCAGGAATGCGCCTGCGTCTCTTCAATTGTCAGCGGGGTCGAATTCCTTCGAACCAAACAACCGTACTATACTCGTAAGTGTTTCTATTGGACTAATGTGTTATTTGAACTGCTATGTGGAATTAATTGAAATGTAAAATGGGTAAGCTGGAGGCTACAAGAATGTTTTGTAGAGGTAGGTACTACAGAGTTTATAGTCGCTGGCAATCGTAGATGCACATAATTCGTTGTTGGTTGATATTCAAAATAAATTATGGCAATCTATATAGAATAATGACATGCAAATTGCAATAAAAGTGTCCATTTTTTTAATGGCAATAAGTGTACATGGGCGACCTTACTCCCAAATACTCCCAATACTTGCACTTAGTGTACATACGCAAAACTTACTACGAATGCGCCAAAACCTTGCCAAGCTACGTGCGGCGAGCGGCGACTGTACAATAAATTGTTTTGCTGTTCAAATTGTTAGGGAAAATTTTCTTTAGAAATTCATTCGCAGAACCAAAATAAAAAAATGGTTTTTAATTGAGTATCTTAATTACTACGTGACACATCAATTATTACTCGTAATGTGTAGTACCTACCTACATTCTCTAAATTTTGAATATTTTTTGGTAACTTCATGCTCATTCATTAACTTTATGAAAGAAAACTGTTATTACGATCTTGTGGTATGAAGCTTATTAATTTAAGTTTCTACAAATATGAATCCACCCCAACATCAATCTTCGACTCTATTACAAAATGGCGCATTAAAGTTTCAAAATCAAATTCTGCAAACTTACGACGACGCGACGTCCAACTAACGTATTACCTTGCAAAATGAAAATGAATCCCTATAAAATGTTATGACCGATCTGCTGTCGTTAAAAATTCAATCTAAATTCCAGTGGCTAAGACGCAAATTGCTTTGGAGCAATACTATTGCAGTTATAAGCCCGTTATCGGATATGACGGGGTCATCAATTACCATTGATGGCGATTAAACTCGAATTGAAAATGGATGTCAGTTTTTAAAATCGCTTTTGTAAAAGTTTGTGGAAAACCTGTTAATGTCTGGGTATTTACTGAAGTCTACTGAAGCATGAGACAGAATGTAAAGAAATATTATGTTATTTTTAGGAAGATACTATTTTTAGGAAGATCTTTGTTCAGTGTTCGTGAATGTTAAAGGAAGTAGGGTATTGAACTGCCTATTATGACCAATCATTATTAAAATCTCATAGGCATTTCAACGTTAACGAATTTTTGTTGAGTTTTCTGGAATATATTAGGAACATAGTGCAATGCGTGTTTGATTAGTTACATACAACTCTGAGCTAAATGAGGAATACAAACTTTTACTAAACAGACACTTCCATAAGTTTCTTATTCTAGCGTATGGCAGTCGTGATGACTCGTGGGTTGCAGCTGAAAATCAGCGTCAAGTGGTACGCTTTGCGTTGTTATTACTTGCCATCTGACATTATGCTGAGCTGAGGCCCTTTTGGAATTATAATCATTTGTTTTCTGTTTTCATCGTTTTAAGCTGCCTGTCCACTGGAGCGGAGGGGTGAGGAGAGGAGCGGAGATGTGCCTATATTAACTAATAGAATGGCAACTCTGGAGCGGAGTTTAGATTCTATTGGTTAATATTGGCACATTTCCGCTCCTCTCCTCTCCGCTCCAGTGGACAGGCAGCCTAAAGGTGTATTTTGTGTAATGCCAATAAACACATTTTTTTTTTCTTTAAACAATCCTACTTTAGAATATCTATTTATGTATAAAAACAATTGTCGTGCGTTAGTCTCGCAAAAACTCGAAAATACTGATTGTTTTTTTTTTGTTTTGTTCGCCTAATGTTGTTTAGGTTTTAAGAAAATTTGGAAAATCCCTAAGCAACAGCTGAAAAACCGAATAAAATCTCAATTTGAAATGTGGGACGTGGTTCACCGGTCATGTGTGGGTCAAATGTGAAAGTTTGGATGTTTGTTACTCAATTACGCAAAAACGGCGGAACGGATTTGAATGAAATTTTGACAAAAAAATTCACAAAAAGTTTATAACGTTCCCGCGGATAATTTTCCAACCTTCACGCGGGCGAAGCGGGCAAAAGTTAGTAAATAAAATAAAATAAAATAAATAAATCTTTATTTCAGACTACAGGGTCCATAATTTTTGTTAGTATTTTGGTTTTGGTTTGTATTTTGGTTTGTTTTTGGTATTTTCGTTTTTGGTAAAGTAACTGGTAATTATTTTTTCTGAGGAACGCGATTTCAAAACGCCTTTACGCACTGTAGGTTCAGTTTTAATTGCTTCATAAATATGTAAAAACACTGTCCCAGTGATTAAAAACCGCAGAGTAAATGAAGCGTATGACAGACTCCTAAACGGTCGTTTTAAAAATGAAGTACCCGCATTTCATCTGAATTTAATTTAAGCTAGGTTTGAAATGCCAATCATTTATTTATTTATTTAACCATTTATGTACACTTAAAAACAGACAAGAATAAAAGAACAGAAAAATACGTACAAAGGTGATGCTTATTTCTAATAAAGAAATCTCTTCCAGCATACCTGCGATAGGACAGGGGATACAAAGAGATAATGATGAGATGTTTATTGGTATTGTAAAATGTGGAATTGTGGATACTTGTTTAATGTTTAGATTTCTGGTCATAAATTCAAGAATACCGTGGCTTTTATTTGGAATTTAAAATATTTTAAACATTGCGATCATAATAAATGTGTATTTACAGAATTATAATCATTAAAATTATTAATACATCTCTTTAAGTTAGAATTTGTTCTCAAATGTTATGATTTCATAGAAAAGTCATTTAATGGAACATAATTCAATTCAAGAATACCGTGGCTTTTATTTGGAATTTAATTTCGTTTATCTCACAAAATATTTTAAACATTGCGATCATAATAAATGTGTATTTACAGAATTATAATCATTAAAATTATTAATACATCTCTTTAAGTTAGAATTTGTTCTCAAATGTTATGATTTCATAGAAAAGTCATTTAATGGAACATAATTCACAAACATAATTCTCTAAACACATATTATTTGATGGTCGCGAATCATATTTTGATCAAGAAACAACCTTTCATTATAAAAATCGTAAGAAAATTTACCATACCACCTTACCGCCTTCGCAAGTGAAGATAATTAAGTACACCTGGTGAACTCTGGATAGTCAGCCCACTGTAAAAGTGCTGACTGACTCGCTAATTATCTTTTACACGGCTTTAGAGATAGCTCGTGCTGGCACGACTCGAGAACAGACAGTAAAATGCAAAAACATTGCACATTCTGATACTATTTCTATACTATGCTATCATCGGTCTAGATTTCCAAGAGAGAGAGATTTCCCCATAAAAAAAAGGTACCTGTGTCAAACTCAAAGCATTTATTTCAATTAAAACAGGCACTTTTGAATTATCAAAAGGTCGGTCAGTCAGAAAGAAGAAGCTTGTTGCCCATTCCATTTCCAAAGCGTAGTAGGTTGCTATCAAGAAGATAAGTAAAGAAGTTACACAGACACTGTTGTCGAAGACTCTTGTAGTAACAAAAAAAAAAGCTGAGAGGTGTCAAGGGACACCCGGATGGAACGAAGTTATGGAATGAACCTCACAAAGGCATGCCACTAATTAGTACCTGTGGTCGCTCACAGATGGCGTTCTAATAAAAAATAATTATGGAATGAACCTCACAAAGGCATGCCACTAATTAGTACCTGTGGTCGCTCACAGATGGCGTTATAATAAAAAATAAAAAGTGTCGTTACAACTTCTGGTCCCAATTTTTTCCGTCTAGCCGCCTTTCGCAACGCGCGAAAGGGAACTTCGTTCCAAAAATTCCAAACATTTTATATAGATACTGTAAGCCTTTAAGAGAAGCTCGTCTATATCGTTTGTCTAACAACAAACAAGAAGAACAATACCACTTAACACTTGTTATACTGAGCACTAATCACAGGCATTAAGCCCAGACCCGTAGGTGCCGTGCGCTTGCATGTCGCGATGCGGTCGCATGCATTCGAATAGCTGCAGCCAAGTTGATTGCGTGCGGCTTTTCATAATAAAATGAAAATAAAAAAAACTTGGTGCACGTCCAAACGCGCTTACTGCGGGGTTTTCCAGAACCACGTTGTTTGATTGGAACTTTATTGTATTTGCAACACAGATCTAAACTAATATTTATAAAGAGAGAATATTTGCTTTTTTTGTATGTTTGTTTGTGATGGATAAATTCAAAAAATACTTAACCGACTTAAAAAAATCTTTCACCTATAGAAAGCTACTTTATCGGTGAGTAACATGGGATGCGAACTAAGTTGCCAGAAGTTAGTACAAAATATACAGGCTGTAAGTGATATCGACGTGCAAATTGTGATGAATTCAGTACAGCATCCTAATTGCGTAAGACACTATCAATGACAATCTGAACGATTTTGAAGGATATTGCTAATCCATTGCTTCATATGTTCGAAAATATGTTTGCTCATCAACGTAAATAATGCAATGAATGTTGTTGAGCTGTCAAAATGAAAGCCATTGCTGCTGTAAGTGTGTTACGCAGTTACCCCGCGGGTTTCTAAGCCCACGAGCATTGAAATTTTTTCACTAAGGGTTCTAGAATCATGTGCTTAACAGCCACATCAAGGTAACAGTTTGCGAATGTCCTTACACCGTGTTTATTACATTAAGGCTCGAGCAGACCAGCGCGATACGACACGCGACGGCGCGACGCGACTCGAACAATATACAATTTCTATGAAAACTTCACGGTATAACAATAACTGGTGTCGCGTCGCGCTGGTCTGCACGAAGCTTTACTGCGACGGAAATAACTACAATTAGAAAGAAACCATTTATTTCTTTTAAGCAGCAATTTTACGTTACATAATGGAGGGCGGGAAAACATCTCAAAATCCACTTATGGCGACGTTTAAGCCATTTGCAATGCGCGTTAATATTTAACAAGTATTCCGAAAAGTGTCACTAACTGCTGCCATTAATTTTTCATATCAACAGCTGTGCTAAAAGGTTTTCTCTCTTCTCTTAGCTTTGGGTAAGAGCTGGGACAAATTCGTTCTGGAAATAATGACCGGTTTTGTCCGAGGTCTAAGGGCCATACTACACGGGCGGTTCTCCCGCCGCGGGAATCCGCGCGACAAAGCTGCCGCAGACCATCAAACTACACGGGACGCGGTTTATCACACTAGCCACGCAGGTAGGTAGCAAGTTATAAAGAATCGAGATTTATGCGGGTGAAACCGCGGGGCGCAGCTGAATATTTGGTTTGAAACATGTTCGACCTTAATATGAGCTTAATGACATCATCGTTCTAATAAGGTTTGGTTCCCTCATCTCAAAATAAAAAAGTGAAAAGATGCGTGTGATGCGGCAATGTTGGCTTTTATATCGATAAAATTGCAAGTCGGTCTTATAAGTAAGCACCTAAGCACCAATTTTTATTTATATACTGTTTTTTGCCACGCATGTAGGTACTGTAGCAGCAATAATCTTCTATTATTTTTAGTTAATTATAATAAAATTGTTATATAAACGGACCAGATTTAGTTGGTGCACGTTATGTACACGCACAGTCGCGTCTCAGGCCGCGTCCTATTCAAAAGTGGTAGTCGTGCTCTTATGTCACTTTTTGTTCGGTGATCCTGAACGCCTCGTTGCGCCTACAGAGGGTGCGCTTCGGTTTAACGAATAAAAATTGACATATAGGACGCGGGGTATCGCGGGATCGCGGGATTGGCGACAGTGTGGTCATAGCTTAACTATTCGCTACAGACCCATAAACAAGTTAACATCATAAACTGTCACCATTTCCGAACGTGATCGAATCTCCGTTCGAAAAACATTTACTGTCATCGTAGATTTCCACGTAAGGGAATGAAGCAGTACAAAAATGTAGGGAAATGAAATGTTTGAAATAACTGCTCGGACATAATGTATGTTCTGTCCAAAATGGCGGCGTTTTCTGCCGTCGATGTACGGAATATATTATTGAATGTAATGCCTTTATATGATGTGTGAGTATCTAAGTTTATATCTTAGAGATTTCTGCTGAATATTTTATGTTTAGAATGTAACACTGATTAATAGAGTAGTGTCAATAGTTTTTGATATCTAGTAGGTATGCAATATAAAATGTTAACTTCCAAATATTTAACCTAGATATAAGTTAAATGTAATAATACTTGCTGCATCCTAACAGGCTCATGCAATCTTAAGTTTTAGCCTAGCCTATAACTGAGTGTACATTATGCAAAATAAATAAATATGTATTTTTGAATGCTGTGATGGAGCGAACGTTAGTAATAAAGAACAAAATGTTGTAGGGTTATAGTTATATATAAATGGTTCAGTTTTTTAAGCATTGGCGTATTAAATAATACTGGAGAAACTCATGGGTACGTAATAACACCAGCACGGGTCTCTTCATCAGATTAAGGTATGCTTGTCGAGGTTGGTCCGTGGATGGGTGACCACCTTTACATACCGAGACTCCTCCGTGCTCCGGAAAGCACGTTAAGCCGTTGGTCCCGGATGTTATTCGTGGATCTTTGACAGTTGTAACGGGTCGTCAGAAGCCCGAAAGTCAGGGCAGTCGCTTCATGTAAAATACTGGTATTCAGCTGTATCCGGTTAGACTGGAAGCTGATCCTAACATTGTTGGGAAAAGGCTAGGCAGATTGATATTGCCGTATTAAATAATAATGAGATCAAACTTATTGTTTGCCAGAAACGTATTCTTCAAACATTACTCCTTTTAAGAAATTGCCAGTAATCTCACCAGGGTTGGACTTAACAAAGTTGTCCCCAACGTGAATTGAATTCCGGCCCCTCGGATACAAGTTCCTGAAAGGGATAATACACTGGCGACGTTAATGGAAATCTTGTGGGGAAGTGTGGGGAATACGAAATATTGGGGAGAACACGATGAACACACGTATGAAAGTTCTTTTATTTCAACTTACAAAAGATTTTTATCGTATTGATTCGATCTCGAGTAGAATATTTTCTACTCGAGATCAAATCAATACGAAATAAATATTATAGTAAAAACATTTCTTTTCTTTTTGAATATTAACCAATAGACATTGGAGATACAAATAATTAGTAACATTTCGTAGTTTGAGCTAAAAGTTTTCATAGACATTTTCGAAAATTGTATAAGTACTTAAGATTCTTTTAGAACAGCTATGATTTACCCAAAATATTTTATTTCACAAAATAAGCTTCTAAATAATCTTATAGGAGCTCGTGGCTAAGTAATAGGGATTGGTCCGTGGATGAGTGACCGTCTTTACATACCTAGACTCCTCCATGCCTCCGAATTCTTTCAGAGGCACGGAGCCGTTAAGCGGTTGGTCCCGGCTGTCATTCCTGGACATTTGACAGTCGTTACGTGTCGTCACAATCCTGAAAGCCTGACAACCAGTTTTACCAAGGGGTACTTATTGTACTACCCAGCTACTAGGGTGTGGAGGTCAGATCGGCAGTCGCTCCATGTAAAATACTGGTATTCAGCTGCATCCGGTTAGACTGGAAGCCGACCCTAACATAGTTGGGAAAAAGCTAGGCAGATTGGTTGAAGCTTCTAAATAATCTTCACGATTTTTTGTGTCAATGTGAATACAATTTTGAGAAAGTTATGTCATATGTATTAAAAGGGCCTTAAATTCCAACACCAATGTACTCGATGAAATGGCATGCGATCCGACGCTTATCAAGCTTGTCCTCGATTGAGTACAGACAACAGGCTCATTATTCCATCAGGGCCAATCGTCCCGAATTAGACCCAACTAAGAGGCAATATGCAATAATCAATACGCTAGTTATATGGAAGATTTAGGCAATAAATGCTTGATGACGTAACGGTATGGCGTCGGGAAATCTTAATACTCTTTCCTGAATAAATGGGGGTAACAACCTTGTTGATTGGGTTACTATATTTAACAGTAATTTAAGGAGAGAGAAAACATAGACAACAAAACATTTACAATATAAAAAGTTACAAAAGCAAAGACTGGTTTTAAGGTAAATATTTTTTGGAAACTGACTACTGAGCATGAAAAATCTTTATCATAATAATATATTTACAATATTAGATGACTTATAGGACAAGAAATATTCACACAAAGTATCCATAAAATCATAGATATTCTATTACAAAATTCGTCGAGGCTCTATTCTAGGACCCTTATAATTAGACGAGGATAAAATTATGAACTAAAGGAGAGATAACACGAATAATGTTATTCGTGTTATCCCGTTAGGAGATACTTATCAAATTTTGGAACTGTCAAGTCATAACTCCAAGAAAGAAATTCCTTCAAACATTGAAAAGGTCTCACTAAATATATTACTTATTCAAATTCTTTATATTTATTAGCGTGACAGCTGTCAGAGAGAATGCTAATGGTGAAAAGGTGACGAGATTAAATAGGATTTAGCTCCTCGGGCGTACAGTCTATATTAGATGAATCAAAGATTTAAATTGTTAGACTTGCCCTCACCATCCCTAAGACGCTACTAATACTTAGATTAAACATTTACAAGAATGTCGTGTGTAAATTAGTCACTTACAGGCATGCATATCATTGAAATGCAACACAAACAACTGTTAAAATGCTCTCTTGTGCTTTCAGAAAGTGTTCTAACAACGCAAGTAATTCTAACCAACCCAAAAGTGTGTACATAAAAAAAAAACATTACGATTTTTATATTAGTATAACGTTTATTACGCCATTTTTATTCTTATTTAAATTAAAAAATTGTTTCCATGGTTCTCAAGTCACTTGTGCCATTATGTGTCAGAACGAAACAGAAACCTAACCTTCTTTTTTGACGCGGTAGCGCGAATCTAACGATTTAAATCTTTGGAATGAATCTGATTCAATCTCGACCAATTACGTTAACTCGTCAAGAGGTCGCCTTACATTGAAAGTACTTCAGTCGAAACGAAAAAGTAGTGGAAAGATTTGGTTTTATGTATATACACCCTTTTCGGAGAAACAAGACATGGACGGGGTGTCTATGTCTTGTTTCTCCGAAAAGGGGACTTTACAATAATTTATTACTTTTGTGTTTCGTCTGGTTGACAGCTTTTAACAATGGAATTATTTGAGAGGTAGGTAGGTGTTTGTTTACAGTTTCGGTGTTGCTTTTCTGAATATAGGTAACCTAATTTAAATATCAAGCTACCAGTAAAAGGTTCTCTTTCGGTATTTCGCGTTATTTGTATATGGAAATATAGCGAAACCGAAGAGCACCAATATTGGATAGAATTAAAAGCTTATAACTGTCTAAATCGACTACCCGGAAACCGCGTCCTATTTAAAAGCGGTCGTCCACGACATCACCGTTCGCGCGACCAGCGTCTTGCGTCTGCGACCGCGAAGAGAACAAAATGTTAGAATTTATTTAGAACGTGTCATGAGTCACCGCGGTGCGACTTGCGGAGAGGAGAGCGGCGCGGGAACATTCGAGCGCCGCCCTGGCGCATGGCGCCGCAAGACGCACCGCAATATACACCGCCCTATGTCGTGGCCCTGGCCTTAAGCCCACGTTCGCACGGAAGTAATAAAATCGCGGCGATTTTTATTCGCGAATTGGATTTTCTACGCTCTGCTTAGCGCCGAGAGTTGAATATCCAACAGTGTGTTTTCTTGACGCGCTGGGATACTTGCTGGATGCGCTCTGTTGGATTTTCAATACTCGGCGTTGTTTTTTGATACCTAGAGTTGAAAATCCAGTGTACGAATAAAATCGCCGCAATAAAAATACGTGCGTGCGAACCGGGCTAAGTCAATTTTTGTTCGGTGAACCTGCATGGACGCGTGGTTGCGCCGATGGAGGGCATTTTCTGGTTTTCCCAATAAAAAATTATACTTCAATAAGACGCGGGGTAAAGCTCAACACACACATGGCGGGTGCATGGCGGGCGCGGATCGGGACGGGAGTACGGCGGGCTTGTATATTTATATTGTAATTCCTTTCTATTATATGGATGTCAGCATACAAGCCCGCCGTACTGCTGTCACCTCCCGCGCCCGACACGCACGTTGAGCTGTGTGCAGTGGTAAATTGTCCGTGTTTTATGGGTGAGGAAAAGTTTGATACTAAGTTGGTGTAGGTAGTTGTAACGAGCTGTACAACTTTTGATTGCTCACCTATTGAAAGTTACGTGTTCAAGTTTTGTTATTGTGCCAAGAATTAGATCCATCTTCTATCAACATCTCAATGCCATTAGCACATATAACGAACTATGGCCTGCAGGCTTTGAAAGTGGCCCTTTGCCTTTACCGACCCTTCTAACAGTTTGTTACGTCAACTTTTATGAACTCAACTGGCTTCTACCCGCGACTTTGTCGTGGAGTTTGTTGCCGGCTCTTCTCCATAGGAAACGACTAATTGGTACCGTGCACCTGCATAGCTTTTGATATTTCATAACTGCCCATGTAGGTTTATGTAAAATAAAATATATATAAAAAAAATAAAAAAATTGCAGATTTTTTTTGTCGAACTTATGAAGCAATGGACTGGCAATCTTTTTCAATTGGTTTCAATTTAAAATTGATTGTGCATTACGTAATTAGGGTGCTGGTGATAGATAGGTTATTGATTTCGGCCGTACTTAAGTGACGTGATTATGACTCAAATTTCTCAAACTGTTTAAAATATATATATTTTATTTTACATAAACCTACATGGGCAGTTATGAAATATCAAAAGCTATGTAGGTGCACGGTACCAATTGGTCGTTGAACAATGAAAAAGATTGCCAGTCCATTGCTTCATAAGTTCAACAAAAAAAATTGAGCAGATTTTTTTTGTCGAACTTATGAAACGACCAATTGGTACCGTGCACCTACATAGCTTTTGATATTTCATAACTGCCCATGTAGGTTTATGTAAAATAAAATATATATAAAAAAAATAAAAAAATTGCAGATTTTTTTTGTCGAACTTATGAAGCAATGGACTGGCAATCTTTTTCAATTGGTTTCAATTTAAAATTGATCGTGCATTGCGTAATTGGGGGGCAGTTTTGGCATTCTGGAGATAGAAAAACAGATCTATCTATGGTTTGTTGAACGTCCCAATAATCTGTCAGAGATTATGAACCTTACGGAAGTGTGGGACGACATTCAATGGCAGATAGAATTATACTGTCTACCATCGATAGCGATCTGTCTTTTACTGAAAATAGGTTATTGGGTTCTGCCGTTAGCGAATAAATTGGCGATCCAAGTATTGTTACTGGCACACAGACACACGCGAACATTTTCAGAGATATAAGAAAAGGTACCGAAGACTACTTGAAATTCAAAAGGGACTATTACGAAAAAAACAACAGTAAAATTGAGGACTTCCTCTCCAAGCCACTTGATAAAATATCACATCCAACACTGATCGATGTCATCCAAAGTAAACAATATGCAAAAGGAAAATATTGGAACGAATCAGGGATCTGTAACTTAAAATAAACGGGTGGGGTTGTCAACATTTTATGTTTGAGTAAACATCAATATAGACTACGAAAATATTGGGAGAGTAAACTTTGCGCGAGATTCGCGACGATGTGAGGAGTACTTATTACTATTTATATTTTGTATCAGTTATTTGACGCCAATATTTCCAGAATCAGCAGCAGAGTTTTTAGAAGACTACTTCTGAAAGGACATGTCAGTAGATAAATAATGTCTGTCTTTAAAAAAATTAAATAAAAAAATGATCCAGGTTTGGAAGAAGATGAAATAATTATACTTAACATTTGGTGTACTTATAGGTACATCTCTACCTAACACTTCGGGGATTACAAGCGTGATGTTATGTTATTTCACTGTCATAGATTTCTGCAAACTACCGCCTGATAACCATCACTTATGTCTGTCTTTGTAAACCTACCACCTACATAAGTTCACACTGTGGAATGCAATAAATTTTTGGCAGTGTATAGAGTGCCACCATTGGCACTCTATCCCTATCGGATAAAGTGCCACTACAGGCACCCTAGTAATACCGCCTCGGCCCGGCTAAAGTCCCGCAAGCATTGGATTGTCATTGTCACTGTCACTAAGTCACTTCACTTGGTATTTTGTTTGATTGTCGAGGTTAGATCGCTGTAAAACACCACATTCCCAAAACATTACATTCTCTTGTGCCTAAACGGACCCTGGCACTTCGCCGGCCGCTACCGCGGCACCGCTCGCTACGCTCGCTCGGCTCGTGCGTTGTGTGGTCACAGTTCTAACCTAACCTAACCTAAATAACAAGTGACAGTGACAATGTAACGCTCACGGCACCCTAGCCGGGCCGAGGCAGTGACACTAGAGTGCCACAAGAAACTCGCGGCACTCTATACACTTCGTAAATTTTAATGAACGGAGTCTTGAATATAATCACCATACCTATTACAGCTATCAGCATCCTCGTTCTTCCAGATCAAATAGTATTTAAGGTTGGTACAAATGTGTTTATATTTTTAATGCCCGGGCACGTTACACGAGTCTAGTTTTTTAAGCTACGATAACAAGCACGTAATATTCTGGCTAACTATCCTGGATTGCCAGTATTGCCACATGCTGGGACTGTTTAGACCATACTAGTTTTTATTAAACATAGCAGTGACTTAGTAAAATTATCCGATTGGGTACTTAGAGCTTCGCCGGGCACATGAGGCTGGTACACAAGCCAGAATAATAAACTCATTGGTCGATTCTAGCTCAACAATAGAACCTCATCATATTATACTATTACACTAGTTTGCTGCCTTTCTTACTATCTTTAGCTTACTAGCCAAAAATGTGACTATCTCGTGTGTAAGTAGCGGTTACACCGCCACATACGAACTACGCATCAAAGACTTGACGTTACACAACTCCTGCATCTCGCAATTAGAATTTACCGCGCGAGCGACAGTTGCCCGCCAAACACCCGCTACACGTGTAACCTGGCCATAAGGCCCAGTTGTTATGACAAAACAAAAAAATATGTTTAATGATCCTTTGTCATACAACCGGTCACATGATAGTAGCGTGCGATTGCTAAATATTGTCATTGGATTTGGGGCTAAATCAGGACTATGAGCTTGTTTCCTAAACTATACTAATATAGTATAATCAAACTTACTTACAATAAACATAGCTAAAACAAACTATATTATATTCACTGCTATAAACAAAAAGATTGGTCCGCATAATAACTTACATATCGATGGTCAAGTACTGAATAGAGTGCATACAGAAAAATATCTTGGTCTTATACTTGACGATCAATTAACGTGGAAACCACATATAGAATATATTAGGAATAAGCTCACATCACTAACGGGTGCACTACGCGGTATAGTGCGATGTCTGCCTAGACAGGTACGTTACAGTATATATAACTCTATGGTTAAGTCTCACATAGACTATTTGATTGAGGTTTGGGGAACTGCTGCCAAAACAAATCTAAAAATACTACAAATTGCCCAAAATAAAATAATAAAAACACTATTTAGATACAACTACTTAACACCTACCGAAAAAATTTACAGGGAAACAAAAGTTATGAACCTCTTTCAAATGTATAAGTATAATACGTGTATACTTGTCAGGAAAATACTAACTAGAGACATACACTCGCAGATAATATTTACAAAAAGGGTACAAACCTACAAAATTTTAACAAGACAGGCTAACGATATCTGCTTATCCCAGCCTAGGACTAAATATGGAAAAAGGAACATCATGTATGAAGGGGTCAACTTTTATAATAAACTGCCTAAGGACATAAAAGAAATCAAATCGTTTAACATCTAAAAGAAAACGTTAAGAAACTACATATTAAAAGATCACCTCCGGCCAACAGAATAAAAAAAAAAAATATAAATATATATATATATCTCTAAAATATTAAATATACTTTGCCTTTCCTTATGAGCAGTATTTGACAAATCCGCTATAATAAATAAAATCTCATTACAGTAAAATAAACATAACATCTAAATATACACAAATATACAAATTCTTTTATTATATATACAAAATCGCTACTTGCACGTTAATTTAAAAAAGCTAATGAGTAAACATACTAACTTTTTTTTTTTTTCCGCACTGTGGTGTAGGCCTTAGTAAACACGCTACAACCGCCAAGTTGCACCCTACCCTCACCGCTTAAAATTATGCTGTTTCTTGTGTAGAACTACCCACTTCTGATTTGCTTTATTTGACACAAAGCTAGATACTAAGTCAAAGTGTGTTATTATAATATTAGTTTTAGGATGATTACGTACTATGTGTAGTAATTTTTTATTTTAAGCTACGCTTGGTGGCACATAATTTTGTTTAAACCCTGTATGTTTTCTCTCTAAGTGAATTTGTAATAATTATTTTGAGAAATAAATATCTTTAACCGTATACGTACTAATTAGTCACTGTAAGCAGAGCTACCAAAATTCCTACGTCCAGTAGGTACCTCTGTAGCGGTTACACCGCCACATACGAACTACGCAGCAAAGACATGACGTCACACAAGTCCTGCATCGCGCAGTTATAGTTTACCGCGCAATCGACATAGGTAAGACTATCCGAAATCAACTTACGGGCAGTTGCCCGCCAGACATAACACCCGTCTGGTCGGAGGATCCTCCCTTTTCAATAGACGATGAGTGAACTTTACACCCTGTTCCTCATACCTCTAAACCTATTCTGTGGATGTTAAAAGCTTAACTAAATTACAGTCCAGTTCACATATAGGACATTGAAGTTTGTTTATTTGCAAGCGGGCAGGGAAGGCGTTCACTTCAATTTGTCGGTGCGTGGTGCACGTCATAGCAAGTTCAATTTAACATGGCCGCGCCACGCGGACGGGAAGCAAATTGTGTTCCGTACCACGCTGCACACAAGTTGCTCTCATAATGGTAATGGAGATTGACTGTGAATGGTATTAACTTTTGTTGCCGAACGAAGGTAATTTGTGATAGTTTTGGAGTGAACGTTTTGTTTCCTATTCCTAAGGCGCGGACACACAAGTGGCGACTGGCGCGGGCATGGCGATGGTGTGGCGCGGACGTTGCGCCGCCCGTTTCATAATTTCATACAAATTATGTAGGAACGCCACTTGTAGGTATATGTCCCGTGCTTCAGTTGCAATGCAACTTACTTTGTAAACTTTTAGACATTAATTTATCCGTACTGAAATTAAAACATTTACTAAATTCAATTCCTTGGGTTTTTCTTTTGCTTCTATAATTCTAGTAAAAGGTACAGTTTATAAACGTAGGTACTATTTCGTTCTTTTTTTCAGCATAAACAGGTTCAATACCAACCTGGCTAGAAGAGAGGCGTCCAACGACTGCGGTACTCGCGCGTCTACAACGATGACGTGCGGCTGCTTGGTATCCGAGTCGCGTCGCAACGCGTCCAGCGCGTCGCGAGCGCTTCGCACCGAGCGCGCCTCGCCGCCAGTCCGCGCGACCGCTCCGCATGCCGCCGCGCACACGCGTGATTGTCGCTCCGGAAACACGCATAGTAACTGCCGACAAATGATACTATGTGAAATTATAGCTTTTGCAGAAATAAAAAATAATTATCATGGCATGTGTCCGTTACAGGTTATAGCTTTAATTATATTATAGTTTTGGGTTGGGATTAAAAGAATGTGGGGCTATTTGGTGGTTCTAGAAGGCTTCAAAACAGTTCTTTTTTGCTGGAGACGCACTTTTCTAAAATTAAAAGTAGGTAAACCAAAAATCTACTTATTTAAGGATGCAAGAGCGAGCCTAGCGAGCTCGGGATTTGGGGCACCCTGACTCGGACAGGTTAAGTTCCTTTCATTTAAACCCTGAAGACAGAAATAGGAGCCCCGCTAAGCGATGCTCCGCCGAATACAACTTATTTAAAAAAAAAACTATGCTTCCTCCCTTCTACATTTTATTTATCAATCTTTTTATGAGATTTATATCATATAAAAAAACGTTTATAAAAACGAAGTATCTCGAGCTTGGGGTAATCTGATACTGATCTGCAAATTGCAAAAAACGTAAGAAGAATTTCGCGGACAAACTATTGGAGTATACTTACCGAAAACTACTTCTATTGATATTCTAAGGATGAACATTAGTTTTAATAGAGAAATAAGGGTACAAAATACATGGAATAAATACCAAATATAAATATTTGAAAGTTATTATGCGAATATACGTGCTATAAAAACTAAAATAATGAACTCAAGTCTATTACCGCGCTTGACATAATAAATATAGACCTGCCTGCCGGACATGGAAAATTACTGCCAAAGGTAAAAATAAAAATTAATACCTGCCTACGAGGAATAGAGCGAACAATGTTCAGATAAAAAAAATTTATAGAGTACGTCACACCAAAATAAGGAAAATAATCAGAGTTATGCACAAAAACTGAAGTGGAAATGGGCAAAAACTACTACTGATACTTAAATATATTGAATTATAATTTATGTCGTGATGTAAAAATAACAAAACTAAAATATGAATACGAATACTAGAAATAAAAAAAACTGTTTTTATTCAAAGTTACTGAAAATTTATACGTAAAAATACTATTACTATCTAAGATTAGATATTCTAGATTTTTATTAAGTGGAGGTATATATATAAAGTGTATAGGTAATCTACAGGAAATAAAAGGCTGTTTTTAAATTATTTATCATTTATAAGGCCGTGTCCTAACATAAGCGATTTGACAAGACGGTGAAAAAAAAAACGCCAAATTGTTTTTTTATATCTGATAATTTTAAATCAAGTACTTTTCTTTACTTAAATTGTTGAAACCTTTTTTATAGTAACAACTTTTGAACTTCAAACAGCTCTCTAATAGGCTTCTCTTTCTTTGAGCCTTTTGTTCCAGTTTCAGTCCCAAACGAAGCTCACAGGCAGTCTTTGTTTTGAATCTATTATCATTCACTCACAAACACAGGCCCTCAGTTCATTCAATGAACGATTTTTTCATTCATGGCGTATTTTCAATGTATTGGGATTGTCAGAATAAGCCTTCAGGTTTCTATTGTTAGTGCCGACAATGTGCCATGATATACAGCTACATAACTACGTCACAGTATAAATACGTAACAGTATTATATCTTCATAGAAAACGGCCGAACGAAACGACGCGTTCCAAAATCTAAGGGTATATTGTACGCAACAGTATCGTATGCGTGGCAGTTACGCATGGAAGAGGAAGGTTCATCTACTAAGGGACCGTAGGTAATTATTTCAAGGTCACTACCGAGATATAATACCGTTACTTATTTATACTGGGACCACGTATTTACAACTGTTTTGGTTTGTGAACCACCGATTGGGTCCCGGTCCCACTAAACGCACGACGACATCGTGGCAGGCCGAGACGAAGATGGCGGGACGAGCTTGATACCGAAAGGACTGGCCGATACTAGCAACAGACAGAATTGTGTGGAAGAGGGAGAGGGAGGCCTTTGCCCTGCAGTGGAACAATACAGGCTAATTAGTTAGTTGGTTTTTTGTCAGTCGGTTTGTAAAGGCCTCTGCAGATAGGACTCTGATGATACAATTTCTATGAAAACTTCACAGAAAATGCTCTACCGGTGTCGCGTCATGAATACGCAAATAGCTATAAAACGGCAAGTTGACGTAGGGTGTCAATTTCCTTGACTATTATTTTGTATTTAATAATTTCTATTCCATTCAACATCTTGGTCCAAAGATGACGGTATTGATTAATGCTGGGGCTCCAAAATTTAAGTGGAAAAGTCATTAGACTGACGTAAATCAATTAGAGAAAGGTCAGAACTGCCAGGAATGCGATTTGGTAAAGAACTATCTTGGCCCTTATTAATAATTAGTGTTGACGTTACTTAACCAATCCCTTACAACTTAACTAGTATTTTTTATTTTAAGTTTTCGCAAGTCCTAAGAGTTAATGTTGACACAGTGCAAGACATGTCAGAAACGAAAAATATAGGATGTCAAGGATAGCTATGACTTTCTTTCTTCTTTTTCGTGTAGTTACTGACTAACCTGGTGTCAGAGTTTTCATGCCCGCCATGGGCCTCTGACATGGGTCCGTGATATCGTCGAGAAATATATGTCTGGCATGCCAGTTTCCTCACGATGTTTCCTTCACCATTTTTGAAGCAAGTAAAAATTTTACAATACGCACATGAATCCGAAAAATTTTAGGTGCGTACTACCTCACTTTTTTCGGATTTTTGTCTTTTTTTTGCCTTGGGGTTCGAACTCAGGGCCACGGCTTGGAAGTCCGACGGCGGTCACATCACTAGGCTAACACTACTACAGCCATGTCGAAAATCATTTGATTAAAACTGGAAGTGTGTCTTTTAACTTCTGCAGGTAATCGAATAAATCTATCATTAGTAACTAAATATAAAGAGTCTCAATATTAAAAGTAAAAACCTGGAAACATTTAGAGGAATTCTCTGCTATTCAAAATCTACAGTGAAAAACCGGTAAATGGATGAAAGAAAAGGAAATAAGCGGGCATTGAATAGAGCTGTAATTTTCTAAAGATATCGTTTCTAAAGAAAAAAATTATTGTACATTGTTATAGTCGCCTATGAAAAATCTCTACAAAGACACAATTTACCGTTTGATTTTGAAGTTTTATTTGCATGTTTGCGGTAGATAAAGATTTAATATAACAATTGTGAGGTTTACTTCCTTTGCTGGACATGTGACATGTCCTATTAAGTAATTATACGCTAATGATATGTGGCCGATGTAAAGCAATAAAAAAATTACTCTTAGACAATTTTTAATCGACGAAACTTAGTTGTCGCCTTTTAGCATAGCAAGAGCGGTCATTGACCGACCTAGATTTTCTAGCATTTTTGAAGTGAAAACTTCACTGAGCACTTTTTTGGTGAATAAAAATCATGGAACTTGCGTCATCGTCACCTAATGCTTCCCATGATAAATTTCGTGTTGAAAACGCACTCTGTTTTTTTTTTTAATGAAGTTACAGCTTTCGTTCTTGTACTGACAGCAAGCCACATAAATTCCTGAAATTTCGTTAGATGGCGTTACTTAGTTTCACTTCTATCGCAGTTCCCAAAGTTTGCCCCGCATGTTTTTATTTATTTCAAATACTGAAATAAAGTCCGTTAATGTCCTGAATCGATATCTATCGTGATCTTCAACATTTTATTATAATTAAAAACCAGACATTGTTTATTGTTCCTAAGGAGAGATATGGGAAGGGAAAGGGCAATGACCGCTATTGCCATGCTAAAACGCAACACTATTATTAGTTTTTTGAAAGAAATCGCATAGAACCAAAAAACACATGTTCGTTTAGTTTTTCGTGTGCAGTTTCGCAGTTTTAAAACACAACACAAACTATAAAGGCCAGTATACTCACAAACGTGGTCATTTTGTACTTTTAGTCCAATTAATAGGTACCGCATCGCGCGTTACCACAGATTGTGTTAAAATATTTTAAGTAACGGTGTTGCCAGTATTAATTGCTAATGGCAGTTGGCAACACAGTTATACTTTTACAAGGTACACTATTAAGGGAATTTTGTTATAACGAGCTTATAAAAAATAAACGAAGCGTTTAGTTTAATTTTGTGTTGTGTAGAACTTGGTAAAACACTGTTTCAACTGACATTTCTCATAAAATATTTTTTGTTTTCAGCCGCAGTTAACTGCTGGATGCGGGAAGCACAGAATCGGACAAAGTGGCGGTGCTTGGGGGAGGCCTATGTCCAGTAGTGGACGTCTTTCAGCTAAAATGATGATGATATTTTTTGAAAATGTATAATTATCTTTATCTCGTTTACTCTTTATTATACTTACTGGGTTCACAGAGGACAGAAGTGACTGGACCTAATAATAATGTCCTTGTCTCATTTTTGATTAGTGTTAAGGCGTGCACTTTTGGTTTACCCAAACTTTTTTTTTTTTTCTTAATAGCTTTTAGCGTGAACGCGTTTAAAATAAACCCTTGATGTACATTATCCCGTAGGTACTGTAAGGTTTTATTGTATTATCAACCTTATGTTGTACTGGCTGTTATGAATATATCAGTTCGAACTATCTGATGAGTCACTTTCTAATTTAGAATAGATTCGTAATAATTGTTCGGAAGGCTAGCTGTCACTTCGTAGGCGCGCATTCATGTTGTAATATATTTTGACCTAAAATAACTAATTAAATACATATTATAAATATAACGTATCACTGTATCATTGAAGAGAACCCGCACTACACATTCAGCTACTGAGAACATAACTGTCCCACACTAAGAGCGTCTCGACGCCCCACACGAACACGCACCCCTCACAGTACTACTACCGGATAATGTACATCAAGGGTTTATTTCATAAGAGGGGCAATTCGCATTCTCCCTCCTAATTTTTTAACAAGTTTTAGACCGTGATTGTTTCATCCAGCGGTTTTTGACCTTGACTGTTTCCGAGATGAGATTGGGACTCGGATTTGAACGTTTTTAAGTACGAGAATTGGAGAATATTGTGTACATCAGCTACAAATATGGCCGATATAACTTGGCAGTTCTGAATATAGGCACTATGAACTTTCGCGCATGTTCTCTCACTCACACTCGCCTCATGTCACCATTTGGTCACCGATTAAGACAGATACTTCAATTCTATAGATAGCTAACGCTATATTTACCTACAAAAATATTACAGGCGTTTCGTGTGCGCTAAAATGTACCTTACGCGGATGCCCGAAAGTACAGACTGGATTTTTGTTTCCCCGGGGAAACGCGAGCCGTAGGGTACGTTAGCGCGCGATGTCGAACGAGTGAGGGAGGCCTGATTTGGTTTCTAAAAAAATTTTTTGCGTAGACTCCTGCGCGAAGTGCGGAAGTGCTAAAGTGCGGAACTGCTAAAGTGCTAAGTTGTATCAGCCGTATTGTAAGTGAAGTTAGCAGGTTTATAAACTCCAATACCTACCTAAAATACAAAGTTACTTATAGATTCAGGAAATCCCTTTACCTACTGAACCCAAACTACGAACTCTTCATTTATAATCCACAAGTGTCATATTACAACAGGCTTGGGAAATCTTATAGCGATTAGTTTTAATTGCAACATGAATATTTGATGTCTGTTACATAAGGACGGTTCCGACAACGAGACGTTTTAATCAAGCAAGTCATTTTGTTAACACATGGCTCTACTGACCGTTAGTAGTAATGGGAGGGTTCGTTCAGAAATTTATGGGTATTTGTTGAGAAACTTTAGTTTTGTTTTACATTTAAGTTCGACTGCATTACTCACTGTGCAAACTTGCAAAGCTCCAAAGACATTCAGGACTAGATAGTACTGTGGGTGGATGAAAAGCGACTGGCGATGCCTTGAGTGCGTGACACCCCTGCTTCTATTCTTGCCAACTGGCTATTGTTTAAGTGTTTATAGGTGCTGGACATGTGCTATTCTCATATAGCTTGTGCCTACACGAGCGAAGAGAGTACCTTATTTGGCTTTAGTTTATATGATTACAATTAGCTTGAATACCGGCCTGTAACCGTCCTACTTCATGGCAATGATGTTTTCTGATTTTCTGATACAGAGATACAATGAAAATAAACACCATACTACATACACACACACACACACACACACCCCCACTACCGCACAGGCACACACAAATACACTCACACACACACACGTGCACACTTCTTATTCACAAGGAATTGGTGACCTCAGACCATACAAGTCCAGAGGATCTAGACAAGTGGTAATCACTTTTAAAGCGTTTCAACAAGATTGAATTTAGCTATTCGGTAGTTTATGTCAATCGAATACCTTTTTCGACTTTTCCATCATCAGAGTGCAAAAAAAAAAGTGAGGTTCCCTCACTTTTTTCCATGATTAACAGACAGATAAGTATGAAAAGCGATATATAAAAAAGTTGTCTTACCTCTAGCGGCTCCGGGGGCGAGTACAGCATAGCATTGGGGATGTGCGCGGGCGGCGGCGACCTGTTCTGCAAAGAGATACTTCTGTGTAATATACATTAACATAACATTCACTTAAACTTAACACTTTAGAGGAATAAACTAGATTCTGAAAACCCTTCCTGTTTCTGATTGGTTAGACAGCTGTCAATTATTGTTTTCATAAGATTTGACAGTATATATAATTGATAAGGGTTTCAGAACCCGTAAGTAAATGATCAAAAACGGCGGCAGAAAGACGTGGATCCGCAGTTGTAGTCCGTGAAGTTCAAATTTTCTAACGTTTTTTGCAATTTGCAGGTCAGTGTCAGGTTGTATCTTAATCAAAATATGATTCGCGACTATAACACATATGTATTTACAGAATTATAATCATTACAATAATTAAAACATCTCCCTAAGATAGATTTGTTCCAACAAATCTCTTATGAAAAAGTTCTTATTACACAAATCTAACTTGGAGAGATGCAAGTTGCAAAAAACGTTAGAAAATTGGAATTTCGCGGGCTACAACTACGGATCCACCTTAAGGTATTTTCTTATAAGACATATGTAAACAATGTAGAAAGGAAATAAAAAAACAAATAGTTCGGAAAATTCTAAATTGCATGCCTCATAACACTCATTCATAAACGAAAAAGAAATTCAAAACATAGTTTCTAACAAAAGTGAACAATTTATCACTTTTCTTGAAGTATGTTTTGACTGCTTTTTTACCCATTAATAGGATATGGGTAAAATTTCTAAGCTCGCATTCCTTACGTAATGTCAAAGACTACTTATTTAGATATTTACTTTGTGTGGTTGCTAGGCAACGCACGTCAAGTCAAGGTTGGAAATATTTAGATATAGATATTATATTTTAGTTAGTATTTTATTAATTATAATTAAACTACTTTGAAAAAAAGAGCCATTTTCAATAGGGTTACTTCAACTTCCTTCTATGCCTGAAACGAATGTAATAAAAAAAAATTTACTCAATTAATTGATTTTATCGCAAGCTACAATGTCAGGTTCAGGTTTCATACATTGACGGACAGGATTAATTTTTCAACTATGTTGATGCTTTATTCATTTCTGCAGCATTAAATCAATTGTTAAAAAGTACAGTATTAATCTCCATTTAATCATCTATACAATGGTATATAAATTAAGTAGATTCTGTGTACTAGCAGGAGTGTAACAATAAAAACAGTTGCAGAAATGGAGCAAAATTTTCAATTTTCCATCGTGGAGCACACTCTAATGCTTCGCATTATGAGTCGTGCAATAACAACACCGAAAATCGTAATGCATTTATTATGATGGAGCCGTAGTTCAAAAATGTTATTGGACCCTTTATGTTATGGGAGTAACAGTTCGTGTGTTATATTGCTTTATACCTACACATAATTGACAAAAAAAGCACCATGTTCAGTGTACATAGGTACTTAAAAAAAGTTTATAAGCCCGGTTACATTAAGCTAAAAAATATGCGTAAGTTTTTGTATTGTGTCAAGTTTCAGGTATATATTGTACGAGTATACTTCTTAAGTTGTATACCGGTATGCCAGTTTTCAAGAACGTGTAGCAACAAACTTGAGAAGCCTTAAGAAACTGCCGATTAAGAAACTTCCCTAAGTAATATAATAATGCTCCCGATCAACATGATTTAATACATGTTCCATAAAATGATCGCAGTTCAAGACTTTATGAGAAATAGGTAGGAATATAAGTTAGTTTACCTATGTACCTGTGTTTATTGATACTTACATGTGATGTTGATGTAAAAGATTACAAATTGGAAGGCAGTTCTGTGGAAGAATTTATAGTAGATGATCCGATCTAGGAACGACCTTGACCCATCTGTTTAATGAATGAAAGTATTTTAAATCAAATTTAGTATGTTAGAAAACGTATCGAAAGTGGGTTTGCGAATAAATTCCTGGCCAGACTATGATTAATTTATTAAAAAGGATATCAAAAAGGATTTTTCTTTTAAACATCGCAAGATATACAGTTATACACCAATGGAAAGAGCTTTCAAGGACAACCTTTGCTACTAACTCGACTTTTGACAATTTGTTAGTCAATTCGGATGATGATAAGTCAATTTGATGTAAAATACTTTTCATCCATAAAACTGATGGGTGAAGGTCATTTGTTGGTCGGATCTTAGATTATTAGTTGTTGACATACTAGCGAACAATAAAATTGTTCGCTTGTATGACAACAAAATGAGTAATTTTTTTAATTTGCAAATCGGTTATGAATATTAGACAGTAGTTGTAGATTTTAATTTCATTTTAGTGCAGAACCACCATCAACAGCCCCATTTTGCATTCTAAGGGTTTCCAAAAAAAATAGCATGTAACTGCGTAAACATTATATCTACTTATAGTCGCGAAAATATTTACTTTTTCTTCTTATTGGTGTTCCTACCTGTTTATTAGGTAGGTACGAGTATCTACATGTTTTCACACCTCCGCGTCACAGTGTCTACGTCATTATTTTATATCCAGAGCGTCACAATCTTAATTTCATAAGGCGGAAAGATGTCGTGTATTTCCGAGTTCTTGGAAAGTTGTGCGACGCCACATGTAATACACTGTCGCTGTTTCTATGTTTAATTTAATTGGTATATTATGTTCTTGTACAAATAACATTCGCATGTATTTCTCGAAGGAGTAAGTAGGTAGGCAGGCAGAGGTATTACTTTTATTTTGGCTGTAATGTTTAATAGCGTTCATCCAAAAATTTGCCAACGTCGTCGGTAATAGTTGTCAAATATTTACCTGTTTTGATTCATTTGGCAATATTACTGTATGAAAATAAGATAGGTATATGGCTAATTAGTGACCTAGAATATTAATAATGAATTGCAATTATGACATTGAATTTGATGGTGTAAGTTGTAACCGTTTTAGGTGTAAAAAGGCATTGGGAAAGTTTCCAAATACTTTTTTTACATCTTAAACTAAATATTCGGTGTTACGATATTAATTATTGCATTTTATAATCAATATTCTAGTTCACTAGTTAGCCATTATTTCTTATTTCCACACAGTAATATCAAATTAATCAAAACAGGGAAATATTTGACAACTATTTGCACCGTTGCCCATTTTCTGTATTTAAACGCTTTTAAGTTCCATGTAAGAGGATGAAGGCTATTGCCATAAACTGAGCACAGATACGGACTTTGGGTTGCTACTGAAATATATCTGAGGGGCGATTCTAGTATTTTTAAGAGCGTTCACATTCTAATCTTAGTAGGTACAGTACGACACAACTTAGATGTAGCCTCGGCCAAACTCGTTAAAACGATCACCATCCGAACTGAGTGCGCCTTCAAAATCACTAATCTTGGTTGCTTTTGGTAAAAATGATCTTTACAAAAAGCAATAACTTGTAATGTCATATAGTCAAACACGTTCGTAAAATTGAAATGAATGAATGAAAATTCTCAAATTCATGCTACATCAAAGTTGTGTCGTACTGTATCAATCTGTCCAAAATCCCTCTGCAATTCATTTGTGAAAAAAAAATTGCAATAACATAACATAGATTGTCGCTGAGATGAAATTGCGAGAGGATTTTGAACGGTTTTACAACAGAAACATAACATCACGCCTTGTTGCCCCGAAGGGTTAGGCAGAGGTGTGCTCACCCACATTTCGCCAGTTATGTTTAAGTCACATTTAATAGAGGGCAAGCCTATAATTGCCATCAACTGGGCACAAATCCAGACTACGGGCTGCTGCTGAGAAATTCCAGATTGAAAACAAAATAACACTTTGCCCGACATGGGAATCGAACCCAGGACCACTCGCTCAGCAGTAGTGCTTACGACCACTTGACCAACGAGGCAGACATGTAACGTTTTTAATTACAGGAATTGACCAGTTGAAAATAACTTCACTTCGCTCTATTTTCTATGCCTTATTTTTACTTAAATGCACTTATGATTTAGTGAAGGATCGTGACCTTATAAACCACCCTTTTATACTTAACCTTCAAGGTCAAGGTCAACTCTAAGATGTATAGCTATACGTATTGATAATGCTCAGTTAATATTCTGCGTAGGCGAGGGTTTAAAAGACGGGCTTTTTATCTGCGTCTCATTTGATTCGCTTCGATTCGATCAATCAAATTGCCTGAACATGCTGAATTACAGGCAAAATGGGTCGAGTGATACAGATGAGAGTAGTAAGGTCTGGAATTGAGATATTTCTTTATGAGGTACAGATTTTCGAAATAAGTGAATACATAAAACCATGAAAAATTGCCTCAGTGCAAACCTATACAGCGCGGTGGCGTAGTCAACCATGCTACTCCGTGATTTTCATTTGTTCATGCATGACACTGTTCATAACACTACACACTGAAACAATACTGAGAATACTAAGAGGGAATAAGAAAAAAAATTGTAGGCGCGCAGCAATTAGGGCATTGATGGACGATCGTGAAAATGTGGCCAAGGCTTGTATAGTACTTTTCTCAAACAATGCGCGGAAATTCAAACTAAGTAAATTAAAATAAATTCCAGAATCAATGACGAACAAAGAAATTTTTCACGCATAAGTTTGTTTGTTTCTTCTTTACTAACAGCTCTATTTGCTAAGCCAGTTCGAAATTTAAATATAATCTTTGTTAAGTTAGGTACTTACCTCCTTGGTTGCCATAATATTATTATGTTGAAGTAAAAAGTTAGTTCCATTTTTAAATATCACGACATTCATGAGTTTTCATAGTAATTTATTCGGCCGCTAAACATGACAGATATATTATGGTTTTTCATAGTAACATTTGTTAAGAAAACGCTCTTTTCTTGCTAATACTTTTAATGCACACAACTGTACTACTTCACAATCAAACGAAGACTGACTATCCATTACATTTTACCATTTAAAACGACTTTCGACCCCACCCAGAAATAACGATAATATCATAACCGTTATTTCTAAGTGTTGTCAAAGTAAAATGATACATTCAGTTGCCATAATGGAAATACATTTAAAAGTTTCTTACAATATTAATCATTTGTGCTTTGACAGTGTTGCCACAGTGGATATTATAAATCGATATTAAAATCATACATAGTTTTTTCAAATTAAATTAAAGAAATCACGACACTCGGCCATCCGACGGCGTGCTAACTCCGAAGCACGCAATAATCACGACACTGAGGCAATACATCAAATAACAAATATAAGTAACTATACAAAAAATATAGAATCAAGATAATTATGTACAGAATACCTGCCCTGAGAATGTTACCAATTAATATTCCGTCAATAAATTTTCAAAACATAGCTTTTGATAATGTAATTAAAACCTTAATAATGACATTAGTACTTTGACATTATGAATTCTTGGACATTGTAATTTTTATTTTGACATTATTTTGACATTATGATTTATTCTTTGTTCCTTCCAATTCTACACCAGCAATGGTAGTATATGTGAAACAGTATTTTAATGTAAGACCTTAATGTACCATGTACTCAGAAATAAATAAATACAATATAATATACTATACAATAGACATTTGTGACAGGCAGTACCTATGCCTAACCTATCTATACCTGATAAAAGAGAAACGAGTATGCACTTCACATCACATCACATCACTTCACTTCACTTGTATAAATCCTCTTGAACGAATCCTCCCGGCCACGAGGCGGCCAATCTCACCAGAGACCAGCCACGGGGCGGCCAATCTCAACAGTGACCAGCCAAGCAAGCAGGAGGCATAGTGCATAAGTGTGTGTGCGTAAACAGATGCACTCTGCTCTCTTGCTCTCCTACAGTCCGACGGGACAGCAACCCATCACGACCGGGTAGAGATCAGGCGCAGGACCACCAGCTTCACGTGCTTTGCGAGGCACGGGGTGTCCAACGTCCAATCGCCAGGCTGCTACTATGTAATTCCTAGTGGAAAAATCAAAGAACACCCTGCCCAACCTGGGAATCGAACCCAGGACCCCACGCTCAGCAACCGCACTCGCGACACGAAACCGACGGGGTTGAAACTAATTTTAACAACCATTTAATATTATAAATAAATTAACGATTTATTAAAAGTCTGACAAATCAATAATGAACCAGAGGATTTTTGAATTCCTAACGATTTGATGTTGATCCACGGTGTCAAGAAATGAAATGAATGAAACACCTATTTATTTAATTTAAGTCTGGCATATTACTTTATTCCATCTTTGTTGAAATAAATAATCTTTTATACGTCTTTGGTTTTTGTATATTTAACCGAATTGCAAAATGATTCAAATATAATTAGCATTAAACAAGATTTAATTACAGGCTTTAATTCTTATATTTCGTCAATATTTGAAGGAATGGGTGGGACTAAATCTTCTACCTACAGATTAGGCTCATTATTCTGGAAATTGTTTTCAGACGACCCTTTAAACCTAATGTCGAATAAACAATTCTGATGCACTTTATTATTTATTTATTGTCGCGATAATGGCGTTGATGATGATGACCCATCGCACTTTAACCAGTTGCTGGTTCAAGATGCGAACGAACGCAAACTCAAACTTTTGAGTAGACAAGGTCGTCAGAATCGTCTGGTTGAACCTATAGGCTTGGCAATTTCCTCCAGGACAAGTAAGCGATTAAGCGTTTAGTAAATTTTTAACTTCCCTAGCACAAAGTCTTTAAGCGGTTTCGAAGGGAAAACTATGCCATGATCTGAAATTAAAATGATTCTAGTCGGTGCTTGTAAATTTTCGACACTTTTGAGTTGGTCTACCAATGAGATATTTTGTAAATGCATCAATAAATCAGTTTTACGTAAAATTTATTAGATAGTATTTATTGGTGACAAGGTAAATAGCCGGATATGCCATAAAGACACTCCAGTTCCCACCAATAAAATTATTTAAGAGAAATGTATACTGCATGTCTGTTATAATATCTATCCATTTACCAAATTCCGACAGTATTAATGTATTTGCACGCCATATCATGGCAGGATAAAATTACTGTAACATCTATTGTACCATATTCTAGCAAATAAATCTTTTTGACTCGATTTGATTTGACTATGGATAAATTATTATAATTGGAAAAGTAAATGGTCTAAGTATATGGCATGGACACATGGCTTTAGGAAACCAATATTGATTTTGAATTCGTTTAAAGGTTTGTCATAGATATAAGTTTATATTTCTTTTATATTTCTATGATTTGTGTAAAATAAAAGGAATAAAAAATAACCTAATATAATAATATTAGATTTAGTTCGGAAGATTGATGATAAGACTAAGACTATTTTGCTGTGCCCGACAGGGTCCATAATGATCACATATAATTTTAACTTACCACCTAAGTACACATTGTGGAATGCAATTAAAGTATTGAGTATTAATTATTTTATAAAAGCCTTGATGTAAACGATATTCTTGATTTGGATTAATTCGTGTACTTCAAGTCGAGATAATATTGCCCGAGTAATGCTCCTATGGTAGACTCTACCTCAACATAATTATAGACGTAAAGTTCCAATTGATATTAAATATATATCGGTCACTTTATTTGAAGGGTATAGAAAATTCATTATCCTTCATAACAGTAGTTCAATAAAATTCTGTCCCATTAATCACTGATTCAGTTTCAATATCAACTCTGAAATTTCGGTTTGGTAATAGAACTTCCAGAACCGTTTATGTTTGGCAGATCTTAATACAAAACAATGGCGAAATCTTATTTGAAACATCTGAAAAGTGACACTTATTCGAAAGAATTGACTATCTAGGTCTCTGTGTGTTCTTCCTTACCTAAGAATATTCCATTTTGAAATAGGATTAGAGTCCTAAAAAAATATGTAGCTTGGTTGGACATTGTCAACCATTAACAGTTTACAACTCATGACCAGATGCTTGCGTTACTAAATATTAATCTCTGCTTTCTCTAATAAAAATATTGCACAAACTAGTTCAGAAAATGACGCAGAGCTAAATAGGATATTTTTCATTTAAAGACGCAGTGATCTAATTTCAAATAATACAATGTGTGTAACAAGCTGCCATTGTTCTTTCTTCAAGACAGTTCTTTTGCTTTCTAGCATTCCATAATTTATACAATCTACTGCCTTTCGGCCATCATTTTCACACCTACATGACTTACTAACAGCACACATGGCTGCATAGAATAACATAAGTGCCTTCGTTAAACTTTGAACTACAGCTCACCTACATGGCTGCATAAGATTAAATAAGCAGGTGCTTATTGTAACTGAGTTTAACGTAGGTACGTTAAACTCTGAACTATAGCTCACCTATATGGTTGCACAAAATTACACAAGCGCCTACGTTAAACTCTGAACTACAGCTCACCTACATGGCTGCTTAAGATAACAAGGCTTTGCACTTCAGCTCACCTACATGGCTGCAATAAACTATACGCGTACATCTCCATAAAGCTCACCTACATGGCTAAACTAGAGTGCAAGCCGTAAAGAACTATAAGTTATACTCGTACATCTTTATTTTTAAACTCTGAACTACAGCTCGCCTACATGACTAATAAACTATACGCATACATCTCTAAAGCTCACCTATATGACTGAACTAGAGTGTAAGCCGTAAGGAACTAGAAGTTATACTCGTACATCTTTATTTTTAAACTGAAGTACAGCTCGCCTACATGGCTGTAATAATCTGTACGCATACATCTCCATAAAGCTCACCTACATGGCTAAACTAGAGTGTAAGCCGTAAAGAACTATAAGTTATACTCGTACATCTTTATTTTTAAACTCTGAACTACAGCTCGCCTACATGACTGTAATAAACTATACGCATACATCTCTAAAGCTCACCTATATGGCTGAACTAGAGTGTAAGCCGTAATGAACTAGAAGTTATACTCGTACATCTTTATTTTTAAACTGAAGTACAGCTCGCCTACATGGCTGTAATAATGAGTGCAAGCCGTAAAGAACTATAAGTTATACTCGTACATCTTTATTTTTAAATTCTGAACTACAGCTCGCCTACATGACTGTAATAAACTATACGCATACATCTCTAAAGCTCACCTATATGGCTGAACTAGAGTGTAAGCCGTAAGGAACTAGAAGTTATACTCGTTCATCTTTATTTTTAAACTGAAGTACAGCTCGCCTACATGGCTGTAATAATCTGTACGCATACATCTCCATAAAGCTCACCTACATGGCTAAACTAGAGTGTAAGCCGTAAAGAACTATAAGTTATACTCGTACATCTTATTTTTAAACTCTGAACTACAGCTCGCCTACATGACTGTAATAAACTATACGCATACATCTCTAAAGCTCACCTACATGGCTGAACTAGAGTGTAAGCCGTAAGGAACTAGAAGTTATACTCGTACATCTTTATTTTTAAACTGAAGTACAGCTCGCCTACATGGCTGTAATAATCTGTACGCATACATCTCCATAAAGCTCACCTACATGGCTAAACTAGAGTGTAAGCCGTAAAGAACTCTTAAACTTTACAGGGTCTATCTACACTATACTCGTACATCATAGGTCGCCCACATGGCTAAACCACAGTGCACGCCGTATAGGGATCTACACTATACTCGAACATTTTTGAACAGCTCACCTACATGGCTGAACCCGAGTGCACCCCGCAAGGAGTCTACACCATACTCGTACATCTCTGAACAGCTCACCTACATGGCTGAACCCGAGTGCACGCCGCATGGGTCTACGCTATACTCGTACATCTCTGAACAGCTCACCTACATGGCTGAACCCGAGTGCACGCCGCATAGCAGTCTACACTATACTCGTACATCTCTGAACAGATCACCTACATGTCTGAACCCGAGTGCACGCCGCATAGGAGTCTACACCATACTCGTACATCTCTGAACAGCTCACCTACATGGCTGAACCCGAGTGCACGCCGCATGGGTCTACTATACTCGTACATCTCTGAACAGCTCACCTACATGGCTGAACCCGAGTGCACGCCGCATAGGAATCTACACCATACTCGTACATCTCTGAACAGCTCACCTACATGGCTGAACCCGAGTGCACGCCGCATGGGTCTACTATACTCGTACATCTCTGAACAGCTCACCTACATGGCTGAACCCGAGTGCACGCCGCATAGGAATCTACACCATACTCGTACATCTCTGAACAGCTCACCTACATGGCTGAACCCGAGTGCACGCCGCATGGGTCTACTATACTCGTACATCTCTGAACAGCTCACCTACATGGCTGAACCCGAGTGCACGCCGCATAGGAATCTACACCATACTCGTACATCTCTGAACAGCTCACCTACATGGCTGAACCCGAGTGCACGCCGCATGGGTCTACTATACTCGTACATCTCTGAGCAGCTCACCTACATGGCTGAACCCGAGTGCACGCCGCATAGGAATCTACACCATACTCGTACATCTCTGAACAGCTCACCTACATGGCTGAACCCGAGTGCACGCCGCATGGGTCTACTATACTCGTACATCTCTGAACAGCTCACCTACATGGCTGAACCCGAGTGCACGCCGCATAGGAATCTACACCATACTCGTACATCTCTGAACAGCTCACCTACATGGCTGAACCCGAGTGCACGCCGCATGGGACTACACTATACTCGTACATCTCTGAACAGCTCACCTACATGGCTGAACCCGAGTGCACGCCGCATAGGAGTCTATCTACACTATACTCGTACATCTCTGAACAGCTCACCTACATGGCTGAACCCGAGTGCACGCCGCATAGGAGACTACAGTATATTACATTTTATAATACAATATCTCATGCAGTCATTAGTCATAACCGCAATCAACAAAATCTAAGCTGCTGCTTAAACAAACCAGCAAACAAAACATAACCAAACTACCATACCACCGTACCATCAACAAACTATAAAGCTGCTCAGAAAATTCAGTGAACGGAGCAGACAGAGTTAAAATACTATTCAAAGTGAAATCCTGTGGCGAAATTCCCAACATTCACTCGTACAATTTTTAATTAATTTATTTTCCAAGCTGTCCAATGCAATGATAGATCTATCGAGGAGTTGCCTCGACCAAGAGTACCACGTGCACTGGTCCAACTATTTTACTTATTGTTTATAATTAGTCCAACGCAACGATAACCCTATCGAGGAGTTGCCTCGACCAAAGGTAGCACGTGCATCGGCCCAACCATTTACTCATTATATTATTTTAAATTAGTCCAACGCAACGATAACCTTATCGAGGAGTTGCCTCGACCAAAGGTAGCACGTGCATCGGCCCAATTACTTTTAACTATGATTTAAATATTAACCATCTGGGAAATACGCCACAATGATTGCTACCGAATCATGAGACTACATAATAACTATACTTAATGCTCACTGAACATAACTGGGATAAAAAGAACGAATAATGTATATAGAATTCATAAAACTACTTACGATTTCATCAACAGCTAGCTCGTGGTTCTTGTCACTTCTGACTTGTTAAGAAAACGCTCTTTTCTTGCTAATACTTTTAATGCACACAACTGTACTACTTCACAATCAAACGAAGACTGACTATCCATTACATTTTACCATTTAAAACGACTTTCGACCCCACCCAGAAATAACGATAATATCATAACCGTTATTTCTAAGTGTTGTCAAAGTAAAATGATACATTCAGTTGCCATAATGGAAATACATTTAAAAGTTTCTTACAATATTAATCATTTGTGCTTTGACAGTGTTGCCACAGTGGATATTATAAATCGATATTAAAATCATACATAGTTTTTTCAAATTAAATTAAAGAAATCACGACACATTGCTGGCCGGGCGGGGCGCCCGCTTGTTTTTGACCAGTAGGTAGGTACAGCAATTTCGATTTATCTCGAAGAAGGTTGTCAAAATAATGTTCGAATTTCCAAGCATGTTTGAGAAAAAGACATTAATATTCATTGATTGTGTGAATAATTATGTGCAAATATTCATATTATTTTATATAACAACGAATGTTTTGCAATACTAACTGTCCTAATTTGTAGTACTTAAGATACTTTATCTAACTAAATGAAGTGGCTACTGTGTACTATTAATATAACAAGATTGATTTGCAAATGAAGAATAACGATAACGTCGAAATTGTTACTATAACCTACCTGAAATGTTTTAGATACTTTTTGCTTAGCGTTGAACTGTGATAAAAATACGTTTATTTCTTATTTCTGTACTAACTGCGCCCTGTGGTTTCACTCGAATAAGTCTCGATTCCGTGAGAATATCGGAATAAAAAGTATTCTACATCCTAACATAGGTCATGGTCTACCCATGTGCCAAATTTCATACAAATCCGTTCAGCCGTTTTAGCGTGAAAGCATAACAAACAAACAAACTCACTTTCACATTTATAATAATACTAGCTTCTATACAACGTGAAAGAATCACAGTTTTGCTAGAACAAAACGTTGTTCAGACCATGGTCTACTATCATTCTATAGCATCCAATATGTTATTAAAACAAACTAAACTAGGCAGGCACGTATCCAGACTTTTGGTTCGGGGGGGGACAAACATTGAAACAACCATGTGAACTGTGTGAAAATCGCTGTAATCACTGTACTATAATTTTCACTGTACTATACTATAATTATATAAGTATTTTTCTGTTTCCGCTGGCAGCCATTACGTCTAGTACCATATCAGGATCTGGCGCCAAAGCGGAATGAATAGACAATAGAGCGAGACCAGTAAGCCTCTCGCCCGCCATTCTATTCCTTAGGAAGGATTTTATTCTCTTTAGGCATGAAAATGACCGCTCCACAGATGCCATTGAAACCGGAAGGGTGGCCAGAATATGTATTAGCCTGTTAATGGTAGGAAAGAAAACTTTGTCACACGTGTCTAAAATTTCCATAATTTCGACTGGTTTCTTATCTGTGTTTTTCCACTTGGCACACCACATACTGTACTCTGCTTTTATTAGTGATTCTCCAACACTTTCTTCCCAATAAATTTTCATATTTTCTAATTCACTTATTTTCCTCTCGTCCACATTTTTCGGAAGAATAATTTCTAAAGAAGAAAGCAGCTCTCTTTGATTCGCAAATCTATCATTCATGCCAGATATCAAATCGTCCAAGCACGGTATAAAAATAGTTCTTCTGAAGTATTCTTCAGCAGTATCGCTGGGAGGGTTGCTTCGTGCAGTTTGGTGGGCAGTAACTCGAGGACGCTGAATTTCTATTTGCAAGACATCTTCCGCTATTTTGCAGCATGCGTTATATATTTCTGAGAATACCGGGTTAACATCGTCACGTATCTCTTTTAGTTTTCCGATAATGTCATCGGAAAATTTCATAGCAGAGGCCAGGTCGTGTGTAGGGTTCTGCAAATATGCTGACAGTGGGAGAGTATAACTGAAAAATCTTTCACAGGTTTTTAGAGAAATCAAGAAACTACTCTTTTCCATCGCAGCTATGAGTGTAGAGGCAGTTTGGGCGACAGTTTTGTTTGTGTAGGATAGTTCTCTTAATGTAATGACAATAGGTTCGAGTAACTCACCAAATACATTTATAGAGTCGTGACGTTCTATAAATCTAGTGTCACATATGCCGACCAGTCTTTTTTTCTTACTTTCTGGTGTGAGCTTTTCCACATTTTCCTTGAACTGTTTCCCGGCCATTGCATTGTTGCGAAGTAAATTGCAGACTTCCTTCACAACGCCTATTGAATTTCTCACCTCGGGAACTGAAAGAGCTTTTGAAAGAACTAGGTTCAGACGATGTGCTGAGCAATGTACGTATGTGGCCTTAGGAAATTCTTTTCTGATTCTCGTCTGCACACCACTGATGTGTCCTCCCATGGTAGCAGCTCCGTCATACCCCTGACCAACTAGTTTATCGAGATTCAAACCAATCTCATGACATTTCTTTAAAATTTCTGCACTTATATTTTCGGCACTTAGGTCGTGTATTTCAATGAAACTGAGAAAGTCCTCCCTCAAAATACCTTTATAAACGTATCTCGCACATAAAGACAATTGCTCAGTTCCACTCACATCTAAAGTTTCATCGCCAAGAATCGCGAAACACTCTGAACTATTTATTTGTGTCACAACTTTTTTCTGAATTATCTTTCCGCAAGTATCTATTATTTCATTTTGAATAATAGGGCTAAAATACGTTGCATTTTTAGGGGTTGTAATGATATGATCTTTCAGGATATTATCATAGCTTGCTCGGTATCGTAGCAGAGCCCTGAATTTTCCATCTTTACTAAGTGGCTTTTCTAAAGTCAATGGTCCACTGTCTTTGTCTCCACGAAGCGGCAACTCTTGCTCTCCACAGAAGATGATAGTTGCGATTATAGGTTTTAGTGCTGTTCTATTTCTTTCCTTTTCTTTGAGCCTTTGATCATTAAGCAGCGATGCAACGTCTATAGCTGCTGAATCCATTACGCGTAAGAAATTTTCTGCGCATAACTTAGAAAACTGGTGATATTTAGCAGCAGAATGTTCGCGAAATCTCTCTGTTGCATCTTTCCAATTATCAAATGGTTTGCTGACAAAACTTCCAAGTGTTTGGTGGGAACCTTTTCCAGCGGTGCCTGATGAAAAGACAACGCAATATTTGCAGAACACACCATTCCTCCTCGGCGAATATGTTAACCATTCCCATGATCCCATCCATTCTCTTCGAAATCTAAGTTTCCTCTTTCCAAAGCTACTAGCCGGAAACGAAAATGACGCATCTGGGACAAACGGCTGTGTAATAATATTTTTTTTCTGTTCATCTGTGAGTACAAGAGGAGGATACTGTGTGTTATATATGGCATTAGAAACCACGCCGATATCAGGAAAAGTTTCACTTATAATCATTGTATCTATCTAAATCTGCACGTTTTTGAAGTTGAACATTCTCCTTCATCTCTACATCTTCCAGCCGGTTCGGCTGAAATCACATTTTTTTCTGTAAATTTCGACGAAGTTGTTTCTAGTTGTCTACTATCAACAGCAGAAGCCATGCTTGGAGTAGTTTTTTCCTCGCTAGTAGTAACAATTTTTTTTGCCACTGGCTTGAAAAAGTTGTCAATTCTCTTCATTTTAGCAGCAGCAATTTAAATACGTTCAAACAAGCACAAATCAAGAAGCACTCACATTTCACACATTACTTACAGGGCGAACGGTCCAACAAATTATGACGTCTGCAGGTCCAAAATTGTCCAACACTATCTCACGTACGTAACGGACTGGCGATTTGGCGAATCCAATGAAAACAGCGGTTTTGAAGTTTTTTTCCTTTATTTCACGGCACGGGCAAAGTATCAGGTGAACCAAGTCGGAAGGAATTTACTCTACTCTCTATGAAACTGAAACCAATATCAAAATAAACTGGTCTATTGCACTATACTGTCACTATTGCAGAGGTATTTCACTTTTCTTCTCGCTTGTCGCTCTCGATTCTCACTTGAATCGCTCTCGAAATAAACTGACATGCAGGTTCCCGGACTCCCGCCCCCGCCGTATTTATACTACATTTTCGTATTCTGGAACACTGTGGAATATTGCGCCATCTACTACCTGGTAGCAGAAAGTTATGGAAGCTTCTCGATATTTCGCTACTCAACGCGACGATCTTTCTACTATTAGTTTTTCTACTCGACGATAGATGTCGTTCATTACTGTTTTCATTCTCGGTTTCTCTCTAAATAGGTTAGATGGCACTACTAGTAACGTCGCTTACATAATCAGATCAAGATCTATCTATTTTTATTTTACCTACTTATTGAAAGAACACGCAAGCGAATAAATAAACAGATGGCTTAAAACGTTTTTTTTTTTCAGTCAGATTTCGGGGGGGGGATAAATCCCAACTATCCCCCCCTCTGTATACGTGCCTGAAACTAGGCGTTCTCAAATAAGTCTTATGTTGCTCAAACGTGTTCAAACATTAACCGTAACATCTAAGGACTCATCGCGGTAGCAAAATGGCATTCAAAAGAGTTATGAGGAGTCCACGTGGACTACAAGGATGTCCGGCCAATGCGGGCCGAAATTTTAATAAATAAATCAGTCTGTTTTTGTGCTTTTTCAAATACCATTGACGTTTTTTTTTAAATTGATTGTTATAGAATGGTAGTAGACCATGGTCTGAACAACGTTTGTTCTAGCAAAACTGTGAATCAAATTTCACGTTGTATATATACCCGGGGCTTCGCCCGCGTGGATGTCGCAAAATATCCCACGGGAACATACTACCGGGAATACATGATACCTAATAGCCGAGGAAAAGGGCGCCAGCGTTGCCGTCAACAATTATTTTGTTACGAGTAATTTTGAAACTGTGATATCTCTTAAAGCATTTAAATGATATGATGTAAAGGCATATTTGAATGCCCAATTTAAATAACATAATTTATGATACCGGTCAAAATAACTTCGGAAATAATAATGAAAATTTTATAAAATTTTGAAAGATGAAAATGGTTACTGTGGGTCATCTTTAGAAGATAGACATATGCCATCGCGGACTTTTTTTTTGAACTTTTTAAGATATGCAATACATAATAATATATGTAGAACATAATCTCTCACGGCTTACGTGGCGCACGCCAGTAAAGCTCCCAGTCAGCATGATTTTTTCCGACATCTTCAACCATAATCGTCATATTTCAGCCAATTTACACAAAACCTTAATAAATTAACCACTAAAACCTTCCGCATGAATCACTCCGTCCAATGGTGAAAACCGTTTGAAAATCCGTTTGGTAGTTTTTGAGTTTATCGCGTTCAGACAGACAGACAGACAGACGCGGCGGTTGACTTTGTTTTATAATACACTCGAGAGCAATGAATCCGGGTCACTTAAAGAATCCAAAAAATCTCGGAAACTAAAAATGCTAGGTTAATGCAATAAATTGTATTTAATAGACAATGTAATACTCCTTAAATGAAGGTATTAAAACTTCTTAGTTATTGTAAAGTTATATCATAAAAAAATCAAATTTGAAAAAGGGCCACTTTCGAAGATGGAACTACGAAATTACAGCATTTGGTTTTGCTTTTGTTTGTAATCTGTTATTTATGTGGGTACATAAACCATGTTGATAGTGCTCTATATTCATTATTCAAGCTGAAATTATGTCGCTTACGCCTGAAGAATGCACCAGAATACTTACAATGCTGGAAACCGGCCGGAGTCAGCGCGATACAGCCAGGACTGTCGGTGTGTCGCTGTCAACAGTACAAAGAGTTCTCCGACGTTACGAAGAAACTGGTTCTAACCTACGCAGACCAGGAACGGGCATAACCAGGTGTACCACAGCACGAGAAGACCGATACTTGGTGAACACCATGCTTCGAAATCGCTTTCTCACAGGAACTGAACTCACAAATCAGTTTCGACGCCTCGGAGGAAGTAACCCAAGTGCATGGACAGTAAGACGTCGGCTTGCTGAATCTAACTTAAAACCCCTTAGACCTGCAAACGGCCCTAAACTGGAGCGTGGGCATCGTATTTCAAGACTAAGATATGCCCAGAGCCACGTAAATTGGAGTATTGAAGATTGGTCAAAAGTTATGTTCTCCGACGAATCAAAATGTATGCTCTACAAGCACGATGGAAGACACAGAGTGTATCGAAGACCAGGGGAAAGATTCAAGCAAGCATGCATCGAAGAAAAAGTAGCCTACGGTGGTGGGTCTGTACTTGTGTGGGCCGGAATTTCTTCTGAAAGTCGCACAGAGCTGGTGATCATAGAAAACGGCTCTTTAACTAGCGTAAGATATGTGGAAGAAATCCTCAATGATCACGTTGGTCCATTTATGGTCAATTTAGGTGAGGATGCTATATTTATGCATGACAATGCCCGACCTCATACAGGTAGGATTGTGAATGACTACCTTCAAGAGATGAACATTACTCGTATGGAGTGGCCAGCGCGCAGCCCGGATATCAACCCGATCGAGCATGCTTGGGACGAGCTAGGCAGATGCGTAAAACAACGAAACCCTCCCCCAATCACGCTTCGTGAGCTCAAAATTGCTCTCACAGAGGAATGGGAGAATATTCCCCAAAATCGTATAAGGAACTTGGTGTACAGCATGCCAAACCGCGTAAACGCAGTAATGGAAGCACGAGGAGGCAATACGAAGTATTAAAATTCAAGAAAATCGTAATAAAGTTCAAAAATTTCATGTTTCATATTTTTGTTTTAAGGAGAGATCAGCAGTTTTTTTCTTTATGTAATTTTGTGTTAATAAAATGTATGGTGACTCATATTTTTTTTACTTTCATTTAAGGAGTATTACATTGTCTATTAAATACAATTTATTGCATTAACCTATCATTTTTAGTTTCCGAGATTTTTAACATTCTTTAAGTGACCCGTATTCATTGCTCTCGAGTGTATGTAAGGATGTATTATTATAAGTTAGGATAGTTTGTTAGGATTTGAAAACTTGCCTGCTTATTTGTTTGCATCTCTGTTTGTATGTTTTTATCAACAGCACAGAAATAACCAGCCTATCAGTCAGTTTGTCGCCTATAAAATTATTTAGGACAGTCATACACTCGCTTCGCATCTGCCTTAAGAAAGCCCCGGGGTAATCTCGCGCGGTTGCGGGAATGAGGGCGTATTACTGGATCCTGGGATAGTGTTCCCGGAGGAGAGTCCGGGATATCCCGGGAGACCGCCTGCGGGACCGCGTGAGTGCCTCTTTGATCCGATTATGGCTTACGTTCCGCAGAGCTGTGAAGAGCTATTTAGAAAATGAGAGCAAACATTTTAAAATGAGCGTTTATAGTGTGTTCATGAATCGATGTTAAATTAATGCATTTGTTGTGAGAGTAGGTATCATGAAGTTATGCATGTGCTTAGCTATAATATTCGTTTGTGTTTTTCCTATAAAGTAGCCAGTATACCTAAGCCGAAAAGTTTGCAAGTAAGTATTCAAAAACAAACTAACCGATTTTAATTATGAAAATTTCGGGAATGTCGAGCCGCGTTTTTGTTTCTTCCCTCAAGTCAATTATTGATCACAGTCAGTCGCTTCAAGCCAATAATGGCAGGTATTAATAATTAAATAGGTATGAGCAGTCTCAAGTCACGAGAACAATGGCCACAAATTGGCTATAATTGACATTCATTAGCCTTTGTTTTGAACGGCTATGAATGGATTAATTTAACTACTGACCTGTATTTTATTTACTCGATCGGACCGCTAAAGGAGGAGGTTCTCAATTCGGATGTTTATATTTTTATATTTTAAAATGTTCGTAATAGCCCGTGGTTTTTATTAGGAATATTTTCAAATTCGGGAATAATTTACGTCATTTTTTCTATGGGATTTATTTATGCACTCAAGACCGTAACTCACGATTTAAACGATGTTTATGTGTGATTATTTTTTTGTTTTGTTTTGGTCACGGAAAAGTTATCAGGAAAAAAGCGGAAGAATAGGAAAAATTACGCAAAACTAATTCTACGATTAAGTATTTAAATCAGTCAGCTAGTTATTTTATTTAAAAAACTAATAAAAAAAAAACCATAAATTATAAAAATTACTGGAAAAAAAGACTGCCAGTATGCCTCTACGTAACAGCCATTATTATAATTTCCGGTCATAACATAACCGCTAAAATAGCACCTATGTACTTTCTTTTTTCTCAGAAACCCCAATACATAACAAAGTTAGATGTTACTCAATACATAATATTAAACGCCTAAGTAATGGAAATCGCTATTAAATTACTTCCGTTGCGTTACTTTCTAATATCATGTAAGTACGGTACGTAAATAAGAGTCAATTAATAATTGCCTAAAATTATAATTAAAACTAATACTAGCGACCCGCTCCTGCTTCACACGGCTTTCACGGCATGACATTAATACATCGAGATTTCTTAAACTTAACGTTAATATTAACGTATTATACACATAAACCTTCCGGAATAAATTCTCTAAACGATAGTGAAAACCTCATCAAAATCTATTGCGTGGTTTAGAAGAACAACGCGAACATACAGACATACGCGAAAAGCGACTTTGTTTTATTTTTAACCGACTTCGAAAAGGTTGTTTTAAAATACTTATGTATAGATTAACTGCGAATTCATTCAATTACCAACCAATAATTATAACGATATATGTTGACAAAATTAATATTTAATTAATCAAGATTTTATTGTTTTTTTTTATTGGGTTTTTCCATCTGGTAATATGTATACATTCTCAGTAGCAGTCCGGAGTCTGGATTTGAGCCCGGTTGATGGCAATCATAGAAATCTTATATCTATGATGGCAATAGACTTGCCTCCTATTACATTGACTTGAGTGTTACATTGACGTGAATGCAGGCGTGATCTCCAAAACCTCTTCGAAAGTAATAAATAGTTTGGGAAATCCAAAAGTGCACGCATCATAACACTCGTTCATAAACGAAAAAGAAATTCAAAACATAGTTTCTAACAAAAATGAACAATTTATTTAAACACTTTTCATGAAGTAGGTATGTTTTACTTACCTATCAAGGGTAAAATTTCTTACCTCGCAATCTTTATGTAATGTCAAGGACTATTTATTTTGATATTTACTTTGGCGGTTGCTAGGCAACAGAAGGGTCGAAGTTGGAAATATTGGAAATATTTAGATGTAGATATTATATTTTAGTTAGTATTTTATTAATTATAATTAAACTACTTTGAATAAAACAGCCATTTTCAATAGGGTTCATCCTATGGTTGAAACGAATCTATTAAAAAAAAATTGACTCAATTAATTGATTTTATCACAAGTTACAATGTTTTCAGGTTTCATACATTGACGGACAGGATTTTTTTTCTACTATTTTGATGTTTTTTTCATTTCTGCTGCATTAAATCAATTATTGAAAAGTACAGAATTAATCTCCATTTAATCATTTATACAATGGTATATAAATTAAGTAGGTTCTGTGTACGAGCAGGAGTGTAACAATAAAAACAGTTGCAGAAATAGGGCAAATTTTTTTTTCGATTGTAGAGCACTCTTTAATGCTTCGCATTATGTATGAGTCGTGCAATTATTACGTAATTTTTTGTCATACTTGCCAAATCTACCTACGAGTTAGAGATTTTTAACTTAAATAATTATGAATAACATGTATTGTAACCTTTATTCAACTGGCTTTCTTAACAGTAATGTGATGAGAACAAACCCTTAAATAATTATGTGATCGAATAGGAGGTACCATAACGCCAGCCGCCCGTAAATAAGCACCTTTTAGGGATGTCCCAAATTGTTGATTTAGGCAATTGGATTCTTTAGGAAATACCTTAATAATAAATTGACGTGGCGTCTGTTTGCTTCGAAAGGTGAGGTGTGTGCAATTTCATACGATTTACCTACGTATTTAGTTCCAAATAAATCGTTACTTTAACTTTAAGTATTTAAAAAGTCTGGCTACTCGTAGTCAACCGACTGCTATTTTATACGGTATTCGATTAGATTCCCGGATCGGGCAGTGTTATTGGGTTTTCAATTGGCTCGGTCTCTACTATCAATACACGCATTTTTATTTCTTTTTTTATTATATGGAAATTGAATAATCTGGCGAAATATTACTAGGTATACATCTCTGCCTAAGCCTTTGGGAAATACAGGCGTTAATAGCACGCCAGTTATGTTATATTTTTTTCCTAAGTATGTGTATGTGTGTGGAGGAGCTCGTACCAGCCGCACAGGTCGATCCATCAGGTTAAGCTACGCTTGCTGGGGTTGGTCCGTGGATGGGTGACCATCTTTACATATCGAGACACCTCAGTGCTTCGGAAAGCACGTTAATCCGTCGGTCCCGGCTGTCCTTTCTGGATCTTTGCAGTCGTTACGAGTCGCCAGAAGCCCGAAAGTCTGACAACCAGTCTTCACGGCTATTAACAATATGACAGGTACCTTTTTATCAGAACAGCACGATCACAAAAAAAAAAAATGTATCGTTTTATTAGAGTTAGATACTCTGATTACAAATAGGTAAAGTAAAATAATAAAGAACAAACCGCATTAAGCTGAAGGACTTACAGAGCTAAATAGAAACTACAAAGTGAATCTACCAACAGAATGCGCTTTTATACGAGTATTCTATATTTGCAATGCAAACGACAAGGCTTAAACATCTTGCTTTTTGCTACATAGAAGGAATTACCCTCCTTCTGGGGCAGTCGGGTAAAAAGACTTTTAATTTAAAGTCGTACTTCAGGATTATCTTCTGTTATGTAATATTAGCTGTGCTTGGGTGTACTTGCACAAAAGAAATATTTTTCCGGGATATAATGAAATGTGTGTTTTCTTCACTTAAACTTTTTTCATGAAACTGTTATTATTTTAGTAACAAAATGTAACAAGTTACGCCATCTATAATATTGTATTAAGAATTGTTTTTTAACTGTCAATAAAGTTAGTCGTTATCCGAGAGTGCACGTTTTTATGGGCCCAGGTTATGCATATAAAACGGTGTCCAATGAAGGGCGATTTATTCAAGAATTATAGACGAACAATATTTGGTAGGTATAGGTATCCAGTGTATATAATTAGCTAGCATGATTAAAATGAATACAAACAACAAGTGAACTTTAATTGTTTTTTAAGTTTCCAAATTATGTTATTCAATTAAGTCGAGCGAAAATGCATTGCTTGCTTAACCGGTCAATACAGAGACAGCATTTTTCAAATTAGCTCCGGATTAAGATGCAAATTATTTCATAAAAGTTTTCTCGCATTTCCTGAATTAAGTACAAAGTAGTTTTTTCCCCTAATTGGGTTGAAGTAGATACAAAGTTGTTTTTTAAATTAATAGAGGTGCTTTATCGAGATTTTGCATACAATCTAGGTACATAAATGAAATGTTGTTCGTTGGTAAGCGCATCGCTTGAGAACGGCTTCATCGACATCGTATTTTTAAGTAAAAATACGATGCTTGCTTTTAAAATTGGTGTATTAAGGTTTCATTGAAAGTTAATCAGAACCTAGAGAAAATAAAATTAAAGTTCAACTGCTGAATATTAAAATTTCATATTACCTACCCAGAGTTTTCTGAAAGAAATTCGAAGCTGCATACAAAAGAAGGTTGTTTATTTACTTCAAAACAAGATCTTAATGAAAACCTGAGGAAAATCCTCTCCTATTTCTTGATTGTTTACGCAAAACTAGGTTTTTTCTATTTATTTGAGAACTAATTGAACCCGTGGCTCAGTGTGCATGAAAGTCGAGAATTGAATCACAAATTATAATGGTCCTTTTATCCTTTATTCTATGCTATTTATTGTGTAGATCAGTGTTTTTCAATCTTTTTGATGACGCGACCCCCTTTGTATGAAAAAAATTGTCGCGACCCCCCTATCCTCCACTGTGTATAATCTGTATTTTATTATATTAAAACATCAAATACGTACAACAAACTACACTGTAGACAGTCAGAAAAGGATAGATTTGAAGGTCGTAAAATTGAATCAAGTGGCGGAAAAACTTCTTTGACAAAGGAATATATACGAAGTATTTACTTAGTTAAGTTACGTTTTTAATTTTGTATAAGGGCGCATAAAAGTAGAGGTCACTCAAAGTTACATTGATCCGTGATAGCGCGATAATTTACTGTTTTGATGACGTTATTTATTTTGATTTAATGTAATTTGAATTGAAGTAATTTCACTTTATTTGTTTTTTTTTTGTTCTTATTTGGTTTTATCTGTAACATTTCTAATAATTTATATTTGGCAATGAGTGTTAATAACCTGAATTTATTTATTATCATTTATTTTTTAGCTACAGAAATCTTAGGTGAATCCTGTAGAAATTCGTTGTAGAAATACGAAACGCTTTGAAATTGATTGCCACTTGTCTAGGCCCTCGGGGCAATTGAAATGTTTTAAGAGTGTTCCACGTACAGACAGATTCTCGTTAAAGTTGTATTATAGAATGTAGGTAGGAGGGTAATATCCCTCGGTCGGAGTCCCGGGTGTCATGGCGCGACATTGTCGTAATGTTTACTAATTGGTCCTCGTAGGCGTAAGATTGCTCGGTTTCACTTTGAAGGATTTGTTGCGTAGTGATTGTGTTTTGTTACAGTAGATTTTAGGGTGAAAATTTGTAAAAAGAGTATACTTTTGGTTACACATTGACTTTAAAAGTGCGTTTTCACTGTAGCGGTGACGAGCAGAGCTGAGCGGAGACGTACAGGAATCGTACAATTACAGACAAGACGAGAGACAGAGAGAGAACATTTCAACCATTGTGATTGGTCGATTCCTGCAGATCTCCGCTCAGCTCTCCGGTTCAGTGGGAACGCACTCTAACAGCTTAAGATGAAGAGTTTCATCAGATCAATACCTAGTGTGTACTGTGTATTCTGTGTGAGATCATACTCTATCATACTTGGATTGACATATTATTATAGAAACGAACACGCCCGCGAGCGGATTAGCTGTGAAAATTACATATTTATCTTACTATTTTTCAACATGAGTGACTTATGGATGTTGAAAGAAACGACCAAAGAAAAAGAAACTTAACAACAGTAACACCGTTAGGAAAAACTTTCATTGAAACAAGATTCAGATTTTTCTCTGTAAAAAAGAGCACTATCGACGCTGACACTAGAAAATAAACATATGCAGACTGCGCCACATACACGCTAATCGCGATACATGGCATCGACATGTGCGTAGTCGCTTTTCAATTTAAATTAATCTGGCAACACATCACTCCACACATCCGTGGTTTTTCGCACAACCTTTAATTAAATATGAATAGGGAGAAACGTCACCTATCATATTGACTTAGGTTGATGCATATTCTAATAATAAATTTAAAAATTTCATACTTAAAGAAAATAAAACTCTTATTGTCATTGTCAAGTCAAAGAAAGGGTATTAAAACAGAAAAAAAAGGCAAAAACAAATTTTTCATATTTTCTCGCTGTCGTCGAAAAAACTAAAAGGATTTGTGAATATTTCAGTAACTTTTCTCTGCAAGCGATTTTCACTGTCAAGATTAAATATGCAGTACTTACTTACCTTTTCTTTCAAGTAAAAAAAAACTTTATTATGAGACACTTTTTCAGGAGTAAGTACATTTTACGTACCTACTTAAGACAGCATTGTTCTTATTACGTATGTTCAGTGCTGGGAGCTTATGGGATGCCAGGAGCCCTTGTGGAGGGCTCATATTAAATACACGCTCATTGCAAATACAGCATTATAAAACGGTAAAATAAAATAAAATCGAATGTAATATACATTCCATTTTATTTTATTTTACCGTTAACAAGATTTTTTAGTATACCTATGCGGTGGTTTTAAAATCTAAGTATTTTTTTTTAACGGTTACAAATATTCACAAAAAAATTAATAGGTTGGAAACTACGTATAGTGACAAGACCCCGTGAAAACATTATTTTACTTCATTTTAATCTTTTATAACACGGTTTTAAACGTAATTCCGTTGACCGTCCCTAAGGCTGTCTGTCGACTGGAGCGGAGAGGAGCGGAGAGGAGCGGAGATGTGCCAAAATTAACCAATAGAATCGCACCACTGGAGCGGAGTTTTGATTCTATTGGTTAATATTGACACATCTCCGCTCCTCTCCTCTCCTCTCCGCTCCGGTGGACAGGCAGCCTAATGGTTAACTTTAGCGCAAGCTAGCTTTGACGTAGGTAAGTGTCACCCATGTGACCACTGTGTCTCGGAATGCCATACCTTGTTTTCTTATACCATGCATCAGACATGCCATGTTATTACTGTGAGCAAATAAAAATACAACTAAGTATATTCCATTTGAAATAAGATTAGACATTTAAATAAACATCTTTATCAGTCCGTTCAACCGATTTTGACTTCTATTGCGTTGGTGGCATAACAAATGGCAGCTGTAATAAAAAGTTGGTATTGTAACCACTTTTTGCGTTTAATGCCATCCATATGCCTTCGGTACAGAAGTCAGAATCAGTTGAACGGACTGTCAAAAAGGTTTGTTTAAATGTCTAATCTAAGCCTAATTTCAAATGGAGTATAGATACTGCTAGGTGTGCATAGCAATAAAAAATCATTGATGCGTCATTTTCGCGTACGATAAGACCCGCCCGACGGACGCGGCGACGTAGGTATTAAATTTTTCATTGATTTTCAGATTATACTCTGACGTAATCACTGAAGTATGTGAGGGTTTATACGATTTCCGAGCTCATTCTTAAATAGATTAGGATCATTTTTTTGCGTCACCAAACTGTCATCTAAGCCTTTCGCCACTTTCGCGTCATAATCTGATAAGAGTACATCTGTGACGTCTTAATCATCGATGATAATAATAACTGTTTCTATGGCGATGTTCAATTGTTTTTACGTATGAGTAGAGTTTGAATGATGACTCGAAAGTTTCACTTTGGGTTGTTGTTTGAGGAGCAATATCTACGTACATTATTATATGTTGGAAAAATATAATGATTGCAATCTTCAATTAGGATAACACGTTATCTAGTAGAGGTTGATTCCTAACTTATGATTGGTTCATTAAATAACAAAATAAAAAAAGCATAATCATCCTACAATGTTCCCACTGCTGAGACACAGGCCTCCTCTCAGTGAGAGGGCGCGGGCCGTAATCCACCACGCACAGGCCCAGTACGGGTTGGTAGATGTCACATGTCTTTGAATGTATGGTTCTAGGACATGCCGGTTTCCTCACGCTGCAGCGATGTTTTCCTTCACCAATAATTTTACAAACTAAAGCGCCTGTCAAGGTTCAAGTTCACGATCTATAACTCGTAAGTCACGGCCGTTACCACCGGGTCACCCCAGCTCTAGAAAATCAAAAAATTCAAAGTAATTTATTCAAATTAGGCTGAGAAACAGCACTTTTCGAACGTCAAAGTTACATAAGACCCCAAAACGCCCGCCCTGCACCACTTCCTAGTTCTTTAGCTGAGACGAAGAAGTGGCGCAACAAACTCCCCAGCAGCACAGCTGTCTGTTCCGTTAAAAAAAACTTGATTCTATAGGTACAGTAGTAAAGTAATTTAACATCACGAACACACAATCAATCTGCCTAGCCTTTTCCCAACCATGTTGGGGTCGGCTGCCAGTCTAATCGGATGCACCTGAATACCAGTATTTTACATAGAGCGACTACCTATCTGACCTTCACAACCCAGTAACCAGGTAATACAATACCCCTTGGTAAGACTGGTTGTCAGACTTTCGGGCTTCTGAAGACCTGTAACGACTGCCAGACATCCACGAATGACAGCCGGGACCAACGGCTTAACTTGCTTTCCGAGGCACGGAGTAGTCTCGGTATGTAAAGATGGTCACCCATCCACGGACCAACCCCGGCAAGTGTAGCTTAACCTGATGAATCGACCCATGCGATGTTATTACATAACTACGAGCAGCATAACTACGAACACACAAAACATTAAATTAAATTATTTGCTATATGTCAGCTAAGACACGCCAATATAACACCTTTGGTAAGTAGTTCTTCAATCTATTTTAAACGCAATTCCACGGCTTCTTGGATACTATTGCCGTGACAACAATTAATCTACCATTATTATTTTCCCTCCTTCGTATTTGTTACAAAGTGAAGTTTTAATAACAACAATAACAACCACATTGTAAGTAAGTGTAAAATATTATCATCAATATTTCATATTCCATCGAAGGCAAAGCACCTCAGTTTTTAGGGTTCCGTACCCAAAGGGTGCTAACGGGACCATATTACTAAGACTCCGCTGTCCGTCCGTCTGTCACAGGGCTGTATCTTTTGAACCGTAATAGGTAGACGCTTGAATTTTTTTTCTAAATGTGTGTGATTTACCACGGCCGCTATAACAACATAAAATAAAATACAATATACGACGTATATTTAGTAACCTAATCCGCTTAACTGTTCTTAAAGAGTCATAAAGAACCCTGTAAGAAATCGAAATGTGTTACAATTCTCAACGAGGCATCCTCGCAAAGCGTCTTTGCGTTCGGCGCTTGTCGTGGCAACACTTCGTGTCCAGGTTCGCAAAAAGTTAATCATCATCCTGAGGATGCCTCGTTGCGAGGTGAAACACGTGTCGATTTTTTACAAGGTTCTTTATGACTCTTTAAGAACAGTTAAACGGATTAGGTTACTAAATAAAATAGGCGTCGTCTATTGTATTTTATAATGGATTTCGTAAAAAGTTAAAAGGGACATACATACAAGAAACGTGCTTCTTTTTTTTTTTCAAATATTGTACGTTACGTACGATAATTTACGGTATGTACAATAATTTGTGTTGGACACGAAAGTTTCCGTGCGACTGTACAATATACAATGGCACGGAACCTTTCGTGTCCAAGCCCGACTCGCACTTGGCCGCTTTTTCATCAGTACGCCAAGAACACGATATTTCAATTTAAGTCAATAGCAAGTATTGTAGCTCTATTCAAAGTAGTCGGTTTGTACCATTATTGTCTCGTCTTGCCTCTAATATTGATCTACAAGCTATTGTATTGCTCGTGTTTTCCAATATTCTTGCCTCTTGTTGCATTCACTTTCGTGAAGTGCCATTGACATAAATACGTATCGGAAATATTCTTTCTCTTACAGATAAACTCAAAGAGATCTTTTGTATTTGGTAAACATTATCTAATAATACATTCTTGTATATAATATATAATCTGAATCTCGGAAACGGCTCCAACGGGGGCGAAAAATCGACCTAGCTAGGTATCATATCTGGGAAAAATCGTTTTCTTTATTTTCACAGCCTCGGAAATCTGATAAAACGTTGGTGTACCTGGACGATATGTTTATATTTTCACCCCGAGCAGAGCTGACCAGATATTTTTGATGAAATGGTGAAATGTGGGTGTGAGATACACCTCTGTCTAACCCTTCGGGAATTACAGGAGAGATGTTGTCTTTATTTATTACCCGACTGCCCCAGAAGGAGGGTAATGTTTTTCGAGAGTATGTATGTATGTATGTATGTATGTATGTATGTATGTATGTATGTATGTCTATTTCTTTGGCACGCTCTGTAGCCTAAACGGCTTGATGGATTTTAACATATGAGGTGTCGTTAGATTTGTCTTAATTGTAGAAGTGTCATAGGCTATATAATATTTATATATTGCATCTGCAAATACAAAAAAAAAGGAGGGGAAGGTTTTTTTTTAAATAAATTATAACAATATTGGTATCAAATAAAAGCTAGTAATGAGTCAATTACAAATTTAGATATCGCCGTCCCCGGAGAATAAAACGATAACTACAAAAACGCAACTTTTCAGGAAAAATAAAAAACATGTTTTCGTCAATTGCTCCATAAATAATGGACGTCGTAGAGAGACGATTTTCAGAGAAAAGGTTATTTTTTATGTTCATTTCATTTAAAATTATTAAAATTAGCAGCCCACCGGTATCGGCAACAGGGTTCGAGCTACCGGTGATCAGGTCTCTAGAGAGGAACCTCCTCTCTATGCATGCCGTGTCCAGGAAAACAGTTTTCTGAGTTAAGCCCAGCCCAGCCGCGCAATGAGAGCCTCCTGAGGTGTTGGTCGAGGCTCTCCGCTATTAGGCCATTACGCTGCTCCCACATCTCCGCCGCGAAACCGTGGCAGCGGAACCGCTGAACCAATTCCGCTGCCAATTCCGCTGCCAATTCCGCTGCGAAACATGTCCACATTATGTTGCGAATCTATGCGGAACAAACGCGGAACCGCAAAAAACCGGCGGACTGCGTGCGGAGGTGTAAACGGCTTCCCAGCAGATCGGCGAAATCACGCGAGAAAGAGATAAAATCATAATCAAATCTGTACGATAGAGCAGGCAGTTTCGCTTCCGTTTCGCCTTTCGTACAACGGACAAGTCATGGCGGAATTTTTGCGGTTCCGCTACCACGGTTTTGCGGCGGAGATGTGGGAGCAGCGTTAACCGTAACGGCTATCGATACAATGATTGCAGAGTCCACGTCCTACATGTCGACAACCTCCTGTGCTAAGTCAATACTTGATTTTCGCGATCACGCGATTCTCGTCATGAGGGATAGTGATATCAACAATCATTGCACGGTGCTCTCGTCAATCTATCACCACAATATTAAGCTTATTGGTTACAATAGTCCTGTCAGTGATGATAGATCGATTCCAGTACAATGTAGTAATACCATTCTCTAAAACAGGGTCTGGCACATACTATATTATGTATTGTGTTCTGTAGTATGGTACTTCGGACTCCACAAGATTGTACTGCAAGGCAAGTTACTGGTGGATAATCCTAGCGAATAGATTGTGTCTGTGCAAGTACTCGCCGTTAGCAAGACGAGTACAACCGGAAACAATATGTCGGATTGATTCACCGGGACGGTGGCTTGCCGTTAGCAAGACGAGAACCACCGAAAACAATATGTCGGATTGATTCACTGGGACGGTGGCCTGCCCGACAGATGTCAAGCGTACCGTCCTTGACAATGTATTTCCGATAATTATTCATCATGATAACCTCGTCTATAATCGCACAGACAAAACCTTTGGTTTCCCCAAAGAGTTCGCCGAAATGCAGCCAGGATACAGACGCCAAAATGTCTACACAAGGCCCATGGAGAGCCCAGAAAAAGCTTCCGTGAAAATCTTTACCTTGCCATACTTCCTTTCGATCGTTAGTATCAAGTACTGTAGGTTGGCGCCAGCGCCATGTGGAGCGCGGTTGTGGAGGGTTTCAGCGTTTATTAAACCTCAACCCCCATACTTTTACGGGATGTACAGTCTCATCACTGATGACCGTGGGTGATGCATCTGATATGCCGTCAGCAATATACGGACCTTCCTATCCAGAGCATCTAAATTATCCATTCGTCTGAATCTATTTTAGTATGCCGAAAGAATACATCAAAACCAGCATGAGCCACCGTTTAAGGCACGCACCTAGTTTCCGTCTGATAAAAGACTACCTATTTAACATTTATTCAGGCGGCCAAAGCAAAGAAGCGCTTCCTCAAGGTTTCATGTCGGCAGCAGTGATGCCTTATGCTTTCGACAGTCAACAACACACGCAAATACTTGTAGGTTTCGGTTGAGGAGTGTGATCTTAGATGAATGGAATCCGAGAGTTGGATTCCCACGGATTCCGTAATCCCTCTCGCTTTACATGCATGACTGCTTATTTTTTCACACCAAATTCCATCGTGATGGCGCTACTGAACGTGTCTGCTATCTTCAGCAGCTCCATCAGTCGCAAATTGTTGGGGGCAAAGAGTTTCAAGTCATTCATGTAAAGGAGGTCAGATATCACCTGACCACCTCTTCTCAACTGATAGCCGATACTTGTATCTCTCTTGAGACTCTAGCCTTGTGCTTAGAGGTTTCAAGGCTAAGCAAAACCAAAGCGGACTCAAACTATCGCCCTGAACCCGCTCAGTCCTGGTCGTTTCATCAATCCCCCGGATCTGTCGACATCTTGGATACAGAAGGACCATCCTCCACTGCCCCATACACGACATCAAGAAGATGTGTAGAGTTGCGTCTATTTTGTGCAACTTTAGCACCCTAATGAGCTATGTATAGAGGACTCGGAGGCACCCAGTCATAGGCCTCCCTATGAAAGAAGCACGTAACGAACCAGAATCCAGGAACTTAGCTTATATTGCGTTTGTGTAAAATCTAAGTGAAGGAAGAGGATGACAATATGTCTTACTTTTCAAAACCATAAAAGTCGTTTTACTAACACAACGAAGCGACTGAATGGTTTTGAACGAGAATAAAATGATAAATGCATTTATTATTTTATTCTCGTTCCGTTTATAATGATAAATGCATTTATCATTTTAAAAAAAATCGACTAGATAATGATTAGTATTAGAACTAGTCGTAATTTTTTTCACGAGAGTATAATTCCCGACCGAGTTTTCACGAGAACATAATTCTATGACTGTTTGTCATACTAACAAATCGGAATAAATTTTGATAATATTATATTAACACTATAGGTATTCTCGTAATTTAAGGCCTGTGTTAAATCTTTGAATAAGTACTATTGTAATATTTAGTAAATTCGTAAATAACGTATAAAAATTACGAAAAAATTTGAGAAGATGTATTTATAGCACTCACAGATCCCAAAATTGACATAATTTAGGTACACTAAAACTAAGATAATGGCAGTTGTCATTTTTTTCTCCAGGGACGGCGATATATTAATAAAACTTAAAAGCTTGAAATAAAGAAAATTATTCAAAAAACAAAAAACCCGACTGCAAAAACACATAACTGAAAAGAGAAAAACAAGCATTATAATCTATAGAATTTTAGTATCGCAGGCGGGGACAAACAAAACTTACACCGTATTTCCGGTTATTAGTTTGTCCCCGCCTGCGATACTAAAATTCTATAGATTATAATGCTTGTTTTTCTCTTTTCAGTTATGTGTTTTTGCAGTCGGGTTTTTTGTTTTTTGAATAATTTTCTTTTAAAAGTGACTTTTTCAGTGTCGATTTCAGAAACATTTCACAACTTATGCCGGCGACATACATTATGGAAAAATTCCGAACGGAATATGGATTTTGTATGGATTTGCTGTCTTCGAAATTTCGAACGGAATTTTTCCATATGTACGAGTATGTGGCCGGCCTTTGATGTTTACGTCACGAAAAATCTTTCTGTGCCACTAACGAAAAAAGTTTACGTTTTTCATGATTAAAGACGTACCTTCGCAGTCAGTCAATCAGCCGTAACTCTTAATAAGTAGGTCAGAGATCAAATGAAACAGTTAATTTAACCTTCCTTTAAACACTATACAAATACGCTCTCAATCACGGTACGAACAGCACCCTAATTGCGTAACAGACATTATTTTTATTTATTTTTTTGGTTGTGAAATCATCAAATAACTTCTCCTGCTCTGGGTGGAGCGGGAGGGCATGTCAGACTCTTACTGACTAAAACCCACCCGTGTTCCTTCAGTTGCCTGTGTGTTGCCAGGTATCCCTTTCGGACTTTCCCGCGACCCCGGCAGGTATTGGCCCTAACGGACCCCGTCAGTTGTGCTGACTACTTATTGAGGCGCGCGTGGAACACAACGCGTCGTCGACCCGGGCCTGGTCCTTATCGGACGGCGAGCTAGGGTATTGCTCACGTACGTTCCAGTGTGTCCTCCGGGCGATCCACACAATGATGACACCCGGGCGTTTCCTCCCTCCTGCCTCATCCGGAACAGGAACCTCCCGAAGCAACCTTTTTCGGGGAGGACCTGCGTCAGACGGAAGGTAGGGACGCCGTGGCATGGCACCTCTCTAATCACTCCTCAAAGAGGGGACTTATCGCCGCAATCGTGGCGTGCCCCTGTGCCCACTTTCAATTACAATCCGAGAGTTAAGGTGGAACTAGTCGAGGGCTCGAACTCAATGGTGGGCCTGGCCAAAAACCACACTGTCGCACCTGGCATCGTGTCCGACAGAGATAGTATCAGTGATGAGCTGTTAGAAGCTGATCTACATGGACAACGTATAGTTCGCACGCACAGAAACACCGTACCGACCAATTTTAGTAAAACGAGCGCGTCAAAAATTACGAAAAGGCCTTTGGAAAAAAGGTTTTTCTGAAATAACCACTGCATAAATCAATTACAAATAAAATTTATTGAAATCTTCGTTAATTTTTCTGTGTCGGTACGGATTTTGTTTTCGAGATTTCACACTTCTTGTATTACTTATTTACGCCCAAAGTTGCGTTAAAATTAGCAAGAAAAACGAATCTTTGTTGGCTCATAACTTTTTAATGGCTTTTTATTTTACTATTCTGCTTCCGTACAGACAATTTTAATAATGAGACCTAACGATATCATGTTTAACTTTGAATGTACGATGTCAAATAGTGGAGTAAAACCCCTCCGAAGTTTGTATGGAAAAAATGAAGGGATTGCTCATCCATTGTTTCATAGGTTTGCAAAATTCGTCTGCTCAACAACGTAAATAACGCAATGTACATCGGTGAATCAATTGTCAGTTTATGTGTGTTACGCAATTACCTCGCTGGATGGAATCGGCCATATAGTACAGTCAACAAAAAAGCTGTTAACTAATTCACTTCGATATAAATCAGACAGCCGACGCGCAACGTGTGGGCCGCAGTGACACCGTACCGTAACGAATAAATATCAATTTGCAACTATTTGCGAACACTCCAGCGATTTGTTTACGAAAAACAGCGTGAGGTCTAGTGTCGTTTCGGAGCTTTATTAGATTGCTCTGTTTTTCGGGGTTTAATAGGTAATGGAGAAAGGCAGGTTTGGGTCAGATAATTTTAAAAAGCGTTTTCAATATCACTTGTCTCTAAAATCCTAACTAATATTATATAAATGCGAAAGTGAGTTTGTTGGTTTCTTTGTTACGTTTTCACGATAAAACGCCTGAACGGATTTGGATGAAATTCGGCACATAGGTAGACCTTGACCTGGAGACGAATATGGCTTTATTAATAAGTTGTCGGTATTTTTGTAACAGTATTCCATCTGTATTTACACTCCTGTCAACGACATAAAGCGATTTTACTCCCCTAAAAATGGGGACTGAAGCAGTTTAATGCTAAAATGATAAATAAAAAATAATGTTAACACAATCCATATCTAACTTTACTTACTTAATAGTATAAATATGAAAGTAACTTTGTCTGTCTGTCTGTTACTTTTTCATGTCGAAACTAGGGATGCATCGATACGCCCTTTTGCCGATACGATACCCATACCGATACTCTTGTAAAAATATCGGCGATACCGATACCGATACCGATACGCTTATTGAATTTTTCAAAAATTAAGGTGAAATAAATAAAACACAAGTCAGGTTATTTTTTTAATTAATATAAAATGAACAAATAACAGGACAAACTAAATACAACTGTTTAAAACTATAGACAGGTTGAGATTAGACGGACGACAACAGTCATCCTAGTGAAATGGGATAGTTAAGAGAGTGCGAGGCCAAAGTGGGCAGGCGAAACAAGACACTGAATGAATAAAGCGAGGGGATTCCCTGAGCATAGTTAGTTCGTGCCTCGTTTGCAACGAAAGAAACGAGACAACACGCGCGTTTACATTACATTTAGCGCGAAATTTGCAAAGTATCGTTGAATCGGCCACAAAAATATCGCCGATGCCGATATATCGGCAAACTTCGAGTATCGCCGATATATCGGTATCGGTATCGGTATCGGATGCATCCCTAGTCGAAACCACTGAATCGATCGTTATGAATTTAGTTTATTTGACAGATAAGTGGCCTGGAAGCTGACGAAGGAAATAGACTACTTTTCTATATTAAAAAATGATGAAATACAAAATACTCGCATACGAAGTCGCGGGCGACAGGTAGTATCTATACTAATAATGATAAATAACTGTTGTTAGGATCTGTATTAAAACTTACATAGGTCAATAAAATAAAATAAACTGTTAAAGAAAAAAAATGGTTCACTAGTGAAAAAGTCTCGTGTAGGCCCTGTTCGTACAGGACCTACGTCTCCGGACTCCGGTACACGTACGCACAACGCAACAGTCGGTGGCACCGAGTAAGATTAATGTCACGGTGTAAATCTTTCAATACTCGAATATCAAACAACTAATAATGGATTTACGGCAGCTTTGTTTTATTTCCAGTCTAACACTTATGTGTGTGATTTTATTTTATTTATTTTGGTAAATATAGTCCATAATATACGAATTCAGGTTTTGGGTGATTTGATTTATAATCTCCAATGTCTGTATCAGAGAGAATCTTGTTATACATATCTACAGACTACAGTTTCGAAATACAAGAACGTAATTTGTGATTAAAGATACCAAGTACAGATAAACAGTAAATATCCTCGTCTGACATGAATATTATTTGTCAGAACAATATGGCGTCAAACGAATTAGCTGATTCTCTACTAGATAAAATACTCATTATGAACAAGATTATAGTTTGATTTTTATCTTTTGAAGGTAAACATGTGTGTGGTACGTTTTTCAGACTTGAAGTAGGTAGTGGCGCTATATACCCAATTAAATTGTTATGTAATGCAAACATCACTGATTTTTGCGTGGTAAAACTTTTCACCAGACTACGGCAAACCCAATTTTTATAAGTAATCTGCGATCCAGGATGAAGAGTAGCCTAAGTTCTTTTCCAGGTCAAGTTCTTCTCATGTGCAAAATTTCATCCAAATTCGTTCAGCTGTTGTAGCGTGAAAGCGTAACTAGCAAACCAACAAGCAAACTCACTTTCGCATTTACAATATTAGAAAATACAAAGGACCGATCCCTCATGATTGATTGTCTGATGATGACTGATGACATGATGAGTGACTGTACCTACAGCCAGGGAAATTAATGGTTAAGCAAATTGTCACCCCACGTCAACTTGACGTGTTAAAGTTATTTCATACAACTGCCAAAGATGACAGTTGTGATTTGGATATTAACGGACAGTTAAAGTTGGTACAAATTCTTCCCCAAAGCTCTTTGAGGGTTTGATGTTTTTTGTCCGTGTCAGTGACATCAAATTATGATGATTTTTGTGTGGTTTGTGATCATTTATGTACATTTTTATTAATCTAACTAACTAACAATACTTTTTATCTGTCTGTTTCAGTGTACTACCCAGTGGCGGCGTAAGACGTCGGCGACGTCGGCGGCCTCTGACGGCCTCGCGTTTGAGGAGCTTCGCAAAAATATTTTACAAGTTATTAAAAATCCTGCATTCTCCCCAATATTCAAACTTTTCTTTAGAAATTAACAAAATATTTCCTATTTCTGTAAGAATGGTTAAATGAAAAACCAATTTTAAAAATCCAAGCCGTGCAAAAATTATCGAGCTCGCTTCGCTCGTTCTTGCATCCTACTTCTCAAACTTTTCTACGTTACAAATAGCGGCTAGTGTTATAATCTTGAAAAAATTCAGTGAGGGTATGAACCGAAAAGTTCGTTTTTTTTGCATTTGTGTTTGTTTATTTACTTACAAATTTTGGTCACCATTACTAATTACTAATTTTTATTAGCGAAATTCAGCTCATTTAATTAAGCGTTTTTCTTTCGATTGGGAAATTAAAGAGGCTTTGAAAAGCTGATGTCGCCGACTTCCACAATTTCGTCTAGCGCCGCCACTGCTAATCCCCAACCCGTCAACAAGCTTCACATCAAATTCAATTAGTAGTATTGAATTTATTTTATTTTTGTATCCGTCCTTCGCTCCTTTTTTTTAACACACACACGTTTTCTCACATTGGCAGAATTGTTGACATTAGCACCATTGCCATAGAGAAAAATAGAATAGAATTAAAGTTGGTAGTCAATTTGCTTTTATGACTTTACACTATACTCGTAAATTAGATGTGCCATAACTGCTCCAAATTATTTCTTCCACTAATTACTGCTCGCCCTCCTCACTTAACTATCTCGAAAGTTTTGCCATAGGTTTTTACATAATGATGCATGTTTTTCACTAATAAATGAAATCATTATTCAATAAAACCACTGCCGCAGAATTATAGATTATGGCGTAGTGATGCGAGATAATCGCGTACCGATGCACAGTCAACTGATGTGATATTGCTCAACTAACCAGAATGCACCATCGTGTTGCACTATATAGCCTCCGGCATCAAAATGTCAGGCCACAGAACATAAAAATAAATAGACGAGCTATAAACATGCCAGTCGTGTCTATAATATGTACAGGAGGAAAATTTTTTGAAGCCTCTCCCGAAAAGAGGCTTTATGAAACACCCCATGGATGTCCACCGATTATTTTAATAGTGTACAGCTGGGTTCTTTTAAATAGGTTTTGGGAAAATTATAACTGGCTTCAGTTTTTATTGTTTTTGCTTAGGTAGGTATGTTTTATTGGTTCATCTATGCAAAACTTAAACGTCGTCATTTCGAGGAAAAGAACGCTTTCAAGAACAGATGATAATCACAGTAAAACCAACTCGATAAAATCCATAAGTTTATTGATGAAGAGCATTGGGTTAATAACCACGAATGTTGCCTTAGAAAAAAAATTATGATGAGCAAGATATTTTTACCACGGTTATTACGTCACTTCAAAGGAAAAATGCGGAAAACGGAATCACATCCTCAGAGTAAAGACTTCACAGAATAATGAGGAATGAAAAGTCAGTTCGAGGAGGGAGAAAATATAACAATGTCGGTCCTTTTAGCAAACAAGACACCTAATTAGTTTAAGATGTCAGCTATAAACTATATTAAAACTGTACCAGCTATTCTTTGCTTTTATAACACGAAACATCGTACCTACAAAGATTGCCTTGCAGTCAGGAGTATAAAAAAAACCATAACTGCATTTAAAAGGACTGAGTTAGCTACAATGTTGTTAGTGAAAAAAAAAAAGAAACTCTGACAAAACTTTTGTCGCTTTCAAATCCATTACACGGAGACAGTAAAAGGTAAAGATACAGAAAGGCTAGAAGTGAAAAGTCAGTCCGAGGAAAAGATAGGTTTTAAAAAGATTACAATGCTATCGCAAGCTTTTATAAGAATCTTAGGTATCTTTCTATTCTATGTAGAACCATGTTTGATCTTCAAGTATGCTGTTATTTTAGTTAGAAAGTGTCCTGTGAAACGCTATACAAGGAAATAAATTGTTTAGTATTTTATTATGGCGGAAAAAGAAAATATTACATTATTTCCTTTTAGGAAACAAGATACTTAATTAGGTCAAGATCTCAGCTACAAACTATATTAAATCACTACCGGCTATTCTTTGCTTTTATTACATAAAAGATCATACCTACCTACCATACTTAGCCGTTGAAGAGTATAAAAATACTTTAACTGCATTTAAAAGAAGTATTGAATTAGCAATTTAGGAACAATGTTGTTAGTCGAAAAATTAAAAACTGACAAAACTTTTGACGCTTACAAATTCATGAAAATTGAGGCAGTAAAAGTTAAAGATAAGAAGATACAGAAAGTTTAGAAATGATAAAGAAAATTATTCAAAAAACAAAAAACCCGACTGCAAAAACACATAACTGAAAAGATAATAATATAACAATAATAACCGGAAATATGGTGTACCTAACTTTTGTTTGTCCCCGCCTGCAATACCAAAAATCTATAGATTATAATGCTTATTTTTCTCTTTTCAGTTATGTGTTTTTGCAGTCGAGTTTTTTGTTTTTTGAATAATTTTCTTTATTTCAAGTTTTTTAGTTTTATTAATATAGCTTTATTTGGAATTGACTCATTACCAGCTTTTATTTGATACCAATATTGTAGAAATTTATTTAAAAAAAAACCTTCCCCACCCTTTTTTTTGTACTTGCAGATGCAATACATAAATATTATATAGCCTATGTCACTTCTACGATTAAGACGAATTTAACGACACTTCCTATGTTAAAATCCATCAAGCCGTTTAGGCTACAGAGCGTGCCAAAGAAATAGACATACATACATACATACATACTCTCGAAAAACATTACCCTCCTTCTGGGGCAGTCGGGTAAAAAGTCAGTTCGAGGAAAAATTGGCTTTTAAAAAGATTACAATGCCATCGCGATCTTTCTAAGATTTTTATCAATTTATTTCTATGAGTTATATATACTTTTTCAATGTTAATTATACGGTTACTGAGAGGTGATTGACATGAGGAGATGACACCAGTGATTTAAATATAATCATGTATTATACGAGTATACTTTTTTATACCAAATTACTATTATTATCTTTCTAATCTTCAATGTATGGTCTTCAAAGGGTCTTAAATACGATATCTACTAACGGCAATAGTACCTATGCTGTTATTGAGCCAGGAAGTGTCGTTGAAAACCTTATGTAAGTATGTATTTTAAAAGCGTCACAACGAACAGTTTTTGTTGTTTGAATGCAAAGGCAAAACAAAATGGAAATAAAATTAACACAATTTTGCAAAAATACCAACATTGTTGATGAACGTGGTAACGTCATGTCGTTTGTTTGTATTCAGATTCATAGCCGACGCAAAAACGAAATAAAAATGAACTGCATGACAGCTACAAACAGTGCGTCTGTTACAGAAAAAATATTTGGACATTCGAATGAAAATTATTATTACTTCCTGCTTGGATATAATTATACTGAAATTAACGATAACTTAGACATATTTTAAAAGTTGGAAATGACTGAAATTAGGTCACAATATGAAAATAAAACGGTGAAGGAAAACATCGTGATGTCTTAGAACCAAAAAATTCGAAGACATGTGACATCTACCAACCCGCACTGGGCCCGCGTGGTAGATTACAGCCCACTCCTTCTCACAGAGAGGAGGCCTGTGTCCCAGCAGTGGGAACATTAATAGGCTGATTGATTGATGAAAATAAAAAAGTAAAAAACAGTTGGTTCAAAACGTTAGCGTGCAAAATTGACAGTCCATTTACTGTGTACTGGGCAGGAATACACCCACACAGGAATACACCCGCACAGGAATACACCCGCACAGGAATAGGAAATAGACTGTGTAACTTGTTCTGTTTACTAACAAATTACTAACACAATTTTATTTTATTTTTTTGTTTGTATTACTAACAACCCTACTAGCTTCTTTATATTTAACATTTTTTTATGGACTGTGTGTCTGAAATAAAGACAAATAATAATAAAAGGCAAATCAGCAAAAAAAGTAGAGACGTCATCAGAAGAAGGTCAACAAATAAGAAATAGTGAGTTTTCTGAAAATATTAAAAGATAAGATTGTTCTGTTAACGCCCTAGTTCGGGAACTTCCATTTAATTTCAGACTACCAATAAAGTAAAGTCAAAACGAGCAGGTAAAACAGTAAACAAGTGTCGCAAACGTATTCTAATGTTAACTACAAAAGACAGCAAGTTGTCAAAACAAATAAGGGCACCTAACTCTAAGCGAATACCCGGTAAATCCCGCGAGGCTATTACGCTGGATCAATTACCTTCCAGTGAGGGATCAACGTCAGGCTGTCGTAAGGGCTAGACTGAGGCACTCCATCGCCCAGCCTATTAGGACCCGTCAGCAGCAATACTCTTATCACAGAGTAGATTGATACTAGGGCATGCAATACCGGTTTACCATTTTACCGGTAAACCGCCTATTTTGACGGTTATTAAATGACCGGTAAAAATAAATGAAACCGGTAATTTACCGGTGTTTAATTTTGTCCATAATTTTTTTTAAGAACATAATGTTCATGTAAATGGTTGACAGTTTTGACATTTACGTTGACGTTTGTGACGTATGACAAGATTTCTTTATTTTGTCAAAATAACAGCTTTTTAGTAAATGCTGAAAGTTTAAACGATCCATACAACAAAAACACAATGTTTTTTTTTGTCTGTCTGTTTGTTTCATGTAATCTCCGAAACGATTGGACCGATTTTAACGGGACTTTATTTATTTTCTCATTTTAGGCTTCTGAAATAGTTTATTTACTTTATTATCAAAGCAAATTTTAAAAAATACATCCTTTACCGATTTACCGGTTTACCGGTAAAAAAAAAATGTTACCGGTTATTTTACCGGTAAAAAATATCGACGGTTTTTGCAATCCCTAATTGATACAGAAGGCCAGCTCTATACCATGGGTGAAAACGCACGCATATAGACGCGTATGGTCTGTTCCAAAACTGTTTGATGAAAGTGTACACAAATGACGCAATCACTCACTAAAGGGAGTTAGTAACACATTCATCTGTATTTACAGGTTTCAACTTTACATTAAACCGTTTTTCTAACAATTATTGTTTAAATTATTAAATTGTCATTGAAAAATCATGATGAAAATTGATCTTATAAAATTAACCTCAATTATTGTCAAATGAAAAACATCTTTAAGGTGATTCAGCATTTCAAGTGAAATATTCAACTAATCAAATCAAAGCACTCAATTCGTAAGTGTGTACTAAATTGGCATCCATACTTTTTGTGAGCCGTTTGTTTACACATTTTAATCAGATAAAGTACAACTATTTTCTTAATGTCCGTTGGCAAACTTCGCGTTTTGTCAGTCGTCGGAATTCTATCAATCAGTTGCCCTTTGCACTTGGTGCAGACTGGACGCTCTCAATCGACTTGGAATATATGTACTTCCAACTTGAATCGAAAATAGTTGTACTGTCCTTTGGAACAGTGGGGTATTTGCATAACACACATATTATATTACAATTGACCTCAATGTCTTTAATTTTGACAGTTCAGTCACGTTCATTGCGTTATTTTCGTTGTTGAGTAGATTTTTTTTTCCATCCTATGAAGCAATGGCCTATAATAATGGTGGCCCAGTGGTAACGGCCCCGACTTACGAGTTGTAGGTCGTGGGTTCGAACCCAAGCAGGCGGTTTACTTTGTGTAAATAATTTCATCACCACTGCTCTCAAAACGGTGAAGGAAAACATCGTGAGGAAACCGGCATGTCTTAGAACCAAAAATTCAAAGACATCTATCAACCCGCACTGGGCCCGCGTGGTACATTACGGCCCACTCCCTCTCACAGAGAGGAGGCCTGTGTCCCAACAGTGGGAACATTAATAGGCTGATTATGATGAAGCAATGGATTAGAAATTTCATCCAAAACCCTTGGATTGTGATTAAAAGTGTGTAACGCAATAAGGGTGCTGACCATACTTAGGTACGGCGATCTCAAACGATTGCCAGTCGCGAAGGCACTAGCTGACGTGAGCCGTGTCTGTGTGCGTGCGTGCTCTGTGTATGGAGCCGGCCTTCTGTACGTAGTTATCTAATCTGTGCTTCAGCAAGAGGATTATATTCCGTTTATGTTCATGCACGGGAAATAGCTCTCGAAATTCCGAAAGCTTTAGAATTATTTACCTTATTTTGTAAAAGCTAAGGTTGAAAATCAATTTGAGGGTGTAGGATTTACTAATGAGGTATACAGTTCCGCATGAATGGGCTTCATTGATAAATCGAAAATGATAATTTTGATGGAATTTCGCACACAATAATGCAGGTGTGTTTTCAAATAAATTATGAAAAGATCAGCTATAACTATCGTTAGCATGAAACTGAAATCACGTTTAAAGTTAAGTTCAAATGTTGAACAATGCACTAGAAGAAAACAAATCCGCTACTGACAAATTACATTATAATCTTATGCTACCTATGGTAATTGATTTTAAATCCATTTAACAGTTATTATCTTCTTCGTCACGAAACATAAGGAAGTAATAACAACAAAAATATGTAATAATCTATTTAAACCTGCCAAGTAATTTACAACACCTTCAACAGAGATTTAGCATTTATGATAAATAATTATCACACATTTTTACATACTTTTATTTATTAATCCCTGTTTTTTTATTAGTATTTATTAAACGTGATATCAGATTTTATAGGCAGGTTTTATGATGCCTGGGTCTTCCCCTACAATAATCCAAATAAACTCATGAGACATTCCTTTTAAAAACCAAGTAGACTTAGGTGCTAATGAAACTTTTAATCCTGGTAGTTATTGTATTATACATAAGCTACCGGAAATGCCATAAAAAAAATCTCAAGTACGACCTTCGATCAAAAATGCAATATTGATCGAAGAGTACGACCTTGTAATTTAGATTATACTCCATGCTTAGTCCTCGATAATGATTAACTATGTAGTCTCACTATTATTCCATATCGTGTTGACGCGTATTCAGAGAATAAAAACCTGAAAAACAAAATTTTTACGCTGGCAACTCTAGGTTACCTATGTACCATTCACTTTTTTCGCGTCGTGTAGCGCACGTCATTTTTAAGAAAATTATAGAATTTTCTTATAAAAACTTATTATTTTATAATATTATCAACAATAAACAGTCAAACAATTCCACTAAAGAAAATGTGGAAGAAAATTGGAAAGAAATCGCGTAGGCGAGCTCGAGGACGAATTCGGCTAAAGCCGGCGTCCTCTTTGGAATCAGTAATAAAGGCTGATAAGTACGTATAGGACTTAACAATGTTATAAACAAAGAAGAAAACACAGGTACGTATGTGTGATTTTGTTGAAAGTTTTCAGTGGATTACGATTGATTGATTTGGATTGCAAAGTAGCAGGAGGTTTATTATTACCCGCCATAATGCCGGTATTTGGTCCATCTGTTCTTGTAACATGAAGTTCGCGTTACGACAGGACCTCGAGGGGCTCGAGGCTTGATGTCGAACCTCAGGTTGAGGAAAAACGCACAAAATATAGTGTACCTATACCTAGAAGTTCTAGGTTATGCACCGCCTATGCAAGACATATTGCTTTCTCTGTTGAGAAACCAATAAGCAATAAGGCCCTCGAGACTTGATCTCGAAACCTCAAGTTGAGGTAAAAAGCACAAAATATAATGTATATATAGAAGTTCTATGTTATGCACTTATTGTTTTCTATGGTGAGAAACTATTGAGTAAGTATTACAATATTGATAAAGAATTATCAGTGCTTTACACTTGTGTCATCAGACTAAGTTAGTCCAATGATGATAATGTGCTTTGTAAGTACCCAAGAACTAAAGGATAATGGTTTTATGGAATTGCATGAAGAAATCATAATGGCCTTGGGAATCCCGTCCAGCTCCAAACCTAAATGTTTTACTTAAAAAGTATTTAATGTAATTATAAAGTATTAAAAGAAGAATGACCTATGTATAATACAATTTGATACCATTAATGTTGTAATTACTACTACTGGATGCTTCAAAATTGATCATAGAATTAGATTGTCTGATGAGTAACCCAATCAAGGAAAGGGACCAAGAGTGGAGGACCACTATAGCAATTGGGAATTGCTTTACTGGAATGTTAACAGGATTGGTAATTTGATAAAAACAATCAAATCACAAAGAATATAAATATCTAAAGAAATTCTCACAGATATCTCAAGACCAGTTAACCTCTGAAGCACCGCCGAAACATTATAGAACAACAGTTACACTGAAATGGAAAAGTTTTCTGTTTAGTGAAAAGTTTAATGAAGTTGTCAATTAAAAAGGCAGCCCCTTGAGAGAGAGAAATCTCAAATGACCCCTTCACGTTCGAGTCGAACCAAACAGGGAAGGGGGGGGGGGCAGGTAGCAGCCTAGTAGGACCACGGGGTGGAACCTACAGCAGAGGATTTCATCAGGCAAGATGTACCAGCACAAACCTGTGCGTCAAACAAAGAGGTAAAGACATTTGTATGTCGTTTTAAATATTTTTACTCCCGCTTGACTGTCACTAATGAGACACAATTAAATTTTAATTGTTATCCAACTGCAGCCGTCTGTTGGACGGTTGAGCTCTGGCAAAAGCTCACACAAGTTAAAGTTATCTGGTCATGGTTGAAGGGATATAAAATTCCATTTTATGGAAATTCCTACACAAGATAATACCTATATCACCTTAAAATTGTGCCTTTTCAGAGTCTGAAAATATACTTAAACCAAAAGAAATAAATAGGTTCTTAGATTTGAGTGTTATTAATAGGCGTACAGTGTGCGTCTATCAGTGGACAGTTTTTTGTTTAATCAAAAATATTTACTGTACACGAACGAGTTGGATATACCAGTGTTATATGTTAAATCAAAATAAATGTCGGATTAATTGTATCCATACAAAACAGTTTCTAATGAAAGACATACGGACTTCATGTAAACTCATTTTATAAAATGATTACATGTGCACAATTGATTTAAAATATGTATATTTTTTAATATCAGTGAACACTGAACGTAGATGTTCAGCTGATGACAAAAGATATTTGAGGGTTTATTGTAAAAACAATGTTCATGAATTCAGTAGTTTGTGCTTTGGTTTATGTACTGCCCTTACACAGGCCCACAGTAGTAACATCTTATCTTGTAGTGGGGGATAAAAATCTGTGAATTATCTTGAGGATTTTATGTTTGGAATATTATTGTTTTTAGTAAAACTATCAAAATTTTGCAGTCTTGGTTGTTACATAAAAGGATAAAAGTAATCTCAAATCCAATCGAGTTGCTGAGTACTTAGATTTGTGATTGATACAAAGAGTATGACCTTGTCAGTAAAAGATGAAAGAGATGTTCTATTCATCCATTATTTACACCGTAACCTAGCAACCTGTTGTCCATGTATGCGTTATGGTTTACTAATAAGTATGCTAACATTTTGGAAAACAAAGATGTACAGAGTTAGTTTACCACAGTTATTACTTTGATTTAATTATGAACAATATCAAGTGTAAGTAAAGAAGATCTACAGTGGTGGCATAAATGTATGAAAACCCTGTAAAAATTGTCAATTTGAGATTGAAATTTACTCAGATGCATCTCACAGTTGTTGCGGAATATTTGTTTTGATGGTCAGATAGCAAATGGGGTTTAGACAGAAGAAGACAAGGCAAATCATATTTAAAGCTGCTTTTCTTGGTGTACAATGTTTTACTGAGGACTTAAAATTATGCCAAATTTTATTATGTAGAAACAATACTACTAACATAGATTATATCATTAAAGGGGTGGAAACCAATTTAATCATCTTAATCTCCTGGCTAGGCATATGTGGCACTCCGAAAAATAGGGATTTTTACATTTTTATAAATGATCCAAAGACAGCATAAAAGCTGATCTTGAGTCTAGAAATAAAAACATTGATTGTGACTGGGAACTGGGTCCAGCAGCATTTCAGGACATAGTGAGATCTTTTCGAGATCATTCCATTGATCTATTTGCTACTAGAGCTAATAATATGTGACAGATATCCATCTTGGCGTAGAGATCCATTTGCAGAAAATATAAGACTTACATTAATTTTGGTAAATTAGCCAGTATTTTATGCATTTCCACCATCTGCATTGATTAAATAAACTATTCAGACAATTTAAGATGATCAGATTTTTTGGTATCTTAGTTTTTTACTATGTGACCACAACCTTGGTACCCATTTACGAGTATCATGGTCATTTCACAGATTAAAGTACCTACTTATTGGATTTTAACCATCAAACCAATTATTGTCGTAACCTTCCGGAATAGTGCATCATCTGCACAGCAGCCCTTTTTTCCCTAGGGGCCTGCATATTGTTAGGGAAGGGTTTCAGAAGCAAATGATGCCAGATGACAAATGATGATGATGAATGGTCAGGATATCTTCTGTATCAGATAACACTGTCAAACAGTATTCAGTAGCACTACATAAGTGGTGGATATGTGGTAATGATCATGTTTTTTCAATCACTATAATATTAGAGTGTTCGTACACAACAAGTGGCAAGCCAACAAGGGCCAATGGCATTTCATATACATCACTCAACAGTGCAGTGTTATTGATCATAAATTCTGTTGTAGGGACAGATCCTCAAAGTAAGAGGTTATTTAATGGTATCTTTAAATTACGACCAAGTCATCCTGAATACTGATGATATGTGGGATCCATCAATGGTACCTACTAAATTTTATAGGAAGATGGTACTCAATATAACAATAAATTATCACTTGACAAAGTAACCAAAAAGTAGTAATTCTTTTAGCCCTTACTAGCGGTCAAAGAAACCTTATCTGTAATTAGACTTAATAACATCCAATTGATTGATTCAGATATTAACTCAAAAATCACTGATTTGTTAAAAACATGATCTAAGACAGGAAAACAGCAAACAAATATTATTTTACTCTATTTTCATATGAAACCAGTCATTTGTCCTGTGATTACATTACAAAATTACATACACACAAATTGTGACAACCATAATGCCGTTGGATTACACATACAATGATGGACAGTGGCGTAGACATCAAGAAATTTACTTCTCATTCAACACGTCATGCTCCAATGGGAGTAGAGGTGTGTCAGTAGATATTAAGTATCTTTAAAACAGTTGGTTGGTACACAGGATCAAAGGGTCTTACAAACCATTATAATAATAGACCTTTGATTAGAGAAGATAATAAATATCTCTTTGGCAAGACTGTTGGTAACGTTGATGATGTGTTATTTGTCATAAATTAATGAAAAGCCAAAGAAGTATACCTACTATACATAGTTGATAATTAGAATTGGACGAGAATTAAGTTTAAATGTTGAAAAGTTTTCAGTTACATCATAAACTTGATTTTATGATATCTGAATGTTTTATTATTTAATAGTGTCAAACATATTTGTTATTTCCAACTTCATCTCTCTAAACATCTACATAGTTAATCATTATCGAGGACTAAGCATGGAGTATAATTACTAAATTAAACGAACTTACCTAAGTGAAGTTCTATTGTAATTATACGTAGTGCTTAGTCCTCGATACTATGTTCCCTCCCAAGCCCTAAACAAGGCCATAGTTTGTTTTTTGACCCTGGCATTGAAGTTGGAGAGTTACTGTCTGTTAATTTTAATTCTCTCATTGCAGATTACTCTAAATAGAATGGTACATAGTGCAGCATTGCGCTGCCGTTCAAGCCTCTTTTGTAGTTGTAAAAGTTTCATAAACTATTATTTCTTTTAAAAATTTCGAATTGAGTACATTTTCAAATTTTGAATTCTATATCGTTCAAAGTAAAACAATTTTTTTGACTTGCGTCATTCTATTGTGAGCCGCTCTGGACGATACGTCATGGTATAAAATAATTTTTCTCTGCTTCAAGTGTCGTGTTTTCAGTTTAAGACGCGAATGTAAAAAGATCACGATAGTATCTTTGTGCTAGCTGGCCGCAGTTTTGATGAAGCATATCGTGTTCATTTGTGGTGTCTAGTCCTCGAGTTATACCTATAGTTCGTGCCAGCCAAGCGAGAATCTAGAACCACTATTTTTTGGTGAAGTATTTACTGAACAAACATGTGAGTATTCAACCAATTTCCCGTTTATCAAATCATACACTCTCGCGTCCCACTAATCGCGTAATCTAGCCTATGCCGTTTCTAAAACTCTCTCGTTTTCGGACCTTGGCAGAAGCTCATCTTTTAATGCTACAATGGCGCCCGAACAGGGACGAAAACGAGAGAGTTTTAGAAAAAAAATTATTGAAAAAAAATGTTCGAATGGAGTATTTCTATAGGAATATATGTGTGTACCTAATTCATACCCTTGGCGACGATTGTGTTTTCGGTTACGTCGATGATTTGATCCTAATATCTAAGGATTTCCACAGCCATCTCGCCCTCCTCAAGAAGGTGTTGAACCGCCTCCAGGAAGCCGGTTTATCAATTAACCTAAAAAAATGCGAGTTCTGCAAGAGCGAACTCAAATATCTGGGGTACATTGTTAACGAAAAGGGTCTGCAAACTGACCCTGGCAAACTTGACGCTATTAGGGATTATCCTACTCCTACCTGTGCCAAGTCTCTGCGCGGCTTCATAGGAATGTGTTCCTATTACAGGCGTTTCGTAGACGGTTTTTCGTCCATAATCGCGCCACTCACCGCCTTGATCGGAAAAAGCAAAGGTCGAGATCCCATAATTTGGAATCAGGCTGCCGATCAAGCTTTTTCCAAGCTGAAAGAGGCGCTAATCAACACTCCTGTAATGGCTTGTCCGGATTTTTCCAAGCCGTTCTTTTTGCAGTGTGATGCCTCAGCGGTTGGCCTCGGTTCGGTTCTCTCACAAAAAATCGATGGTGTGGAGCATCCTATCGCTTATTATTCCCGCCTATTCTCCAAGGCGGAGCGAAATTATAGCACTACCGAACGCGAGCTTTTATCCGTTCTTGATTCTATAAAACATTTCCGGTGTTATTTAGATGGTATGAAGTTCTCGGTTATAACGGATCATATGGCTTTGAAATGGTTACTCACTTTAAATAACCCTTCTGGGCGCCTGGCCCGGTGGGCCACCGTCATATCCCAATACACTTTTGACATCGTTCATCGCAAGGGGTCGCAACACGTCGTCCCAGACGCACTTTCCAGGGTTTATGCCAGCCCTGTCTCGTTCGATCAGGGTCCCGAACATACTTCGGACCGTTGGTATAAGAGGATTTATTTGGGCGCTCGAGATACGCCTCAGATGTTCCCCGATTACGCGATTCAGAACGGTGTCCTCTTGAGATGTATGCCAATCACCAGCCCTCTCTCATCTGACCCATGGCGCGTCGTATTGCCTTCAGAGAAAGTTCCACTCGCCATATGGGAAGTTCACAATGATTTCCCTTCAATACACCCTGGTGTCTTGAAATCTTACCTTAAGATCAAGGAACTTTTCTACTGGCCAAATATGTTTCGTGACGTCACGGAAACATTGAGTCAATGTGAGGTGTGCAAGGCCTATAAAATTTCTAACACTCAACCGCGCGGACAGATGCTGTACCCGAAGGCCGTCTCCTCCCCCTTACAGCTTATTTCTATTGACATCGTTGGCCCCCTTCCTATCGCCTTTTATGGCTATCGCTATATTTTATCCATGGTCGACGTATTTTCCAAGTATGTTTGGCTCGTTCCTTTAAAAAAGGTCGACGCTAATTCTGTTGTTAAGGCGCTGGAATCTGAGATATTTTTTAATTTCGGAGTCCCACGCGCCATTCTTTGCGATAATGCCACCGTTTTCCGTAGTAACCGATTGCTGAATTTCCTCAGGTCTTACCACATTGAATCTCCAATTTTTACTCCGTATTATACCCCACAGGCTAATACAGTTGAACGCTACAATCAAAGCGTTATTACATGTTTAAGCATCTTAGTCGGCGAAAATCAAAGAAATTGGTCAAAATTATTACCCAAGGTCAAATTATACCTCAACTCATGTATCAACTTAGCTACCGGTTTTACCCCAAACTTTCTTATGTTTGGTAGGGAAGTTATTATAGATCCGACCCGTGCACACGGACAGACTCAAGGCACCGATTTAGCCGAAAGTCGGTCTCAACACGCGTCAAACCTATCTTCCCTCGCACAAGTTTATTCTAGGGTCGCCGATAATCTTTCTCTTGCTTTCCTCCGAAATTCAAAAACATATAACGCCAACCGTTCCGCTATCACCCTCAACGTCGGTGACACGGTCTGGAGGAGGAATTTCTCCAGGTCTTCGGGATCTGATTATTTTTCCGGGAAGCTTGCTCCTCGCTTTGTGAAGTGTCGGGTGAGTAGAGTACTCTCCAGAACAACTTACCTCCTTCAAGATTGTGACTCCGTTCATTCCGGGTCATATCACATCAAAGATATTTTGAAATAGCACCCCCATAGTCTACATCAATCATCCTATTAGATTTCCTCATATTCCAAAATTCGCTGTCTCTTTCTTCTCATCTCACCACCTAATCCAAATTATCATAAATATTGTTTTTATCCATAACCCCTCATTTTCAGGCCATAATCATCGCGATACCCCCCTTAACAAAAAAGCTAAGTTTCAAAGTACGTAATTATATAATTTAAATTTATCGCAAAATCTGTTACAAACTCTTTTCGAACTTTCTCTATTATACAGCCTTATTTTCACTCTCTGACTTTTTACTTCTTTTTACACTGTCACGTCATCACGCTGACATTTTCATAAGAAACCAAAATAATAATATTATTATAATTATGGTATTTGGCTATTTAGTGGTTTATTCGCCGATTTCTCGGTAAGTTGAATAATAATATAATTTCCCAAAATTCTCTGTTTCTATACAATTCCGTTATCTGATGTAAATAACGTACATAACACACTACGCATATCGTATCTATTTATATATTGTTTTTCTGTTTAATTTTACTCCGTAATTTTTCTTCTCTTCGCTGACCAATACGCTATGAGCGACCTTCTTGTTAAGTTCCCTCTATCCCTCTTGGAACCTCTGGATTTGTTCGGAGAGGTAACTCATCGCTCAACTTTATTGTTGACTCTCAACAACTTTGTTAGTGAGTTTTGCTGCTACGGACGAATAGGTTTGTGTTCGACCTCTAGGAGTGTCTTTGAGGTACTCCAACCCTCCTTACTATCACTCCTCTGATCAGACTCTAAGCACTCTATTAGCTGAAAGTCGGATCAGGAGGGATACCCTACAATTAGGGACATTAAAATACTGGTTTATAGCCCTTATTTTTGTAGGCTGGGGTATTATTTTTTCGGGACTTAGGTTTTTTTCCTCTCGTAGCCTGGTCCTCCTCAGCTTATATTCGTTGATTACAACCTCTAGCCTCTTCTTTTATCAACATTGCCCTCTGTGCATGTGTCAATAATTAATTTTAACCTATACTTAGATTCGCTTTTTACTTTAGTTTAGCTTCTTTATTTCGTCTAGAGTCTATTTCGCCATGGTATATTATCCCGTGAGTTATTTTAATTCTGTTAGGCTGTATTTTTCTTTAGTCGCGCACTTAGATTATTTTTTAGGTTTAGGTGGACGCTGCCTGAGCTCGCGTCGAGAAGGTTTAGATCTGGAACGTTCCGTATTTACTCTTTGTCGAATGCACTTAGTAGGCGCTCCTTAGGTTAGGTATTTTAATTCTGGTTTAGTCTTGTTAGTTGTTAGTTGTCTTGTAAGTATTTCATTTTTACTCTGTTACTCAGGACTTCCCCTAGCCTGGTCTCGTCTCCTCTTCAACTGTCACCCCTATAGGGGAGACATAATTTTTTCGGTTTTCCCTATAGGGATGTCAAGTGTCTTTAGTGACGACATCGTCTAGGGTTGTCAAAAATTTGTCGATAGGGTCGTGATTTTTATCGATGATGCCTTCCGTCTTTAGTGACGACATCGTTTAGGGTTGTCAAATTTTTTTTATCGATAGTATCGATAATTTTTTTTTTTTGCTGGAAAGGGTGTATTGCAGCATTGCGCTGCCGTTCAAGCCTCTTTTGTAGTTGTAAAAGTTTCATAAACTATTATTTCTTTTAAAAATTTCGAATTGAGTACATTTTCAAATTTTGAATTCTATATCGTTCAAAGTAAAACAATTTTTTTGACTTGCGTCATTCTATTGTGAGCCGCTCTGGACGATACGTCATGGTATAAAATAATTTTTCTCTGCTTCAAGTGTCGTGTTTTCAGTTTAAGACGCGGATGTAAAAAGATCACGATAGTATCTTTGTGCTAGCTGGCCGCAGTTTTGATGAAGCATATCGTGTTCATTTGTGGTGTCTAGTCCTCAAGTTATACCTATAGTTCGTGCCAGCCAAGCGAGAATCTAGAACCACTATTTTTTGGTGAAGTATTTACTGTACAAACATGTGAGTATTCAACCAATTTCCCGTTTATCAAATCATACACTCTCGCGTCCCACTAATCGCGTAATCTAGCCTATGCCGTTTCTAAAACTCTCTCGTTTTCGGACCTTGGCAGATAACCAAGGCCACAAGGCCTTTCCCGGACCCCCGTCCGTCGCCTGGACAGGATCCTGGCGTTCTCTACTCCCAGCCTGCGTCAACACAGACCCACGTCTTCTAGCCACGTCGGGTTTCTCCGCCAACCAAGGCGAGATCGTTCCGGGCAGCAGCAGGACGGCGCCCCGTACTTCAGGACTTCAGGATTCGTTGGCTATTAATCTCCATCGCATTAGTTTTAACTTTATTTTTGAATCTTAAGCTAGGCAATCCATCTACCGCGCTGAACCCAGATTTATTGCCGGTTTAATTGCTCTGTTCTACCTCGCGTCTCCGGGATTAAATTAGTAAAGGCCTATACGTATTTAACCCGCGTGCGATCGTACACTCAACCCTAAACCGCATAATTCTCCGTTCGGAAAATAAAAATCAACCGTAGTTATAAGCGGCTCGCAATCATACTTAAATTTATTTATCACGTTTTATACAACTGTTTCTTTTTTTTTCTTACTTTAAAAAATATAATACAAATCATATTTAAAATCTCCTATTATTTTTTTCTTTGTATTTAGTTATCCTATGCTAGAGTGGGTTCGATTCTCACCAAGCATTCTTTTTAACAAGTGGCAGAAGCTGATCTTCTAATGCTACAATAGAAGGTGTTGAACCGCCTCCAGGAAGCCGGTTTATCAATTAACCTAAAAAAATGCGAGTTCTGCAAGAGCGAACTCAAATATTTGGGGTATATTGTTAACGAAAAGGGCCTGCAAACTGACCCTGGCAAACTTGACGCTATTAGGGATTATCCTACTCCTACCTGTGCCAAGTCTCTGCGCGGCTTCATAGGAATGTGTTCCTATTACAGGCGTTTCGTAGACGGTTTTTCGTCCATAATCGCGCCACTCACCGCCTTGATCGGAAAAAGCAAAGGTCGAGATCCCATAATTTGGAATCAGGCTGCCGATCAAGCTTTTTCCAAGCTGAAAGAGGCGCTAATCAACACTCCTGTAATGGCTTGTCCGGATTTTTCCAAGCCGTTCTTTTTGCAGTGTGATGCCTCAGCGGTTGGTCTCGGTTCGGTTCTCTCACAAAAAATCGATGGTGTGGAGCATCCTATCGCTTATTATTCCCGCCTATTCTCCAAGGTGGAGCGAAATTATAGCACTACCGAACGCGAGCTTTTATCCGTTCTTGATTCTATAAAACATTTCCGGTGTTATTTAGATGGTATGAAGTTCTCGGTTATAACGGATCATATGGCTTTGAAATGGTTACTCACTTTAAATAACCCTTCTGGGCGCCTGGCCCGGTGGGCCACCGTCATATCCCAATACACTTTTGACATCGTTCATCGCAAGGGGTCGCAACATGTCGTCCCAGACGCACTTTCCAGGGTTTATGCCAGCCCTGTCTCGTTCGATCAGGGTCCCGAACATACTACGGACCGTTGGTATAAGAGGATTTATTTGGGCGCTCGAGATACGCCTCAGATGTTCCCCGATTACGCGATTCAGAACGGTGTCCTCTTGAGACGTATGCCTATCACCAGCCCTCTCTCATCTGACCCATGGCGCGTCGTATTGCCTTCAGAGAAAGTTCCACTCGCCATATGGGAAGTTCACAATGATTTCCCTTCAATACACCCTGGTGTCTTGAAATCTTACCTTAAGATCAAGGAACTTTTCTACTGGCCAAATATGTTTCGTGACGTCACGGAAACATTGAGTCAATGTGAGGTGTGCAAGGCCTATAAGATTTCTAACACTCAACCGCGCGGACAGATGCTGTACCCAAAGGCCGTCTCCTCACCCTTACAGCTTATTTCTATTGACATCGTTGGCCCCCTTCCTATCGCCTTTTATGGCTATCGCTATATTTTATCCATGGTTGACGTATTTTCCAAGTATGTTTGGCTCGTTCCTTTAAAAAAGGTCGACGCTAATTCTGTTGTTAAGGCGCTGGAATCTGAGATATTTTTTAATTTCGGAGTCCCACGCGCCATTCTTTGCGATAATGCCACCGTTTTCCGTAGTAACCGATTGCTGAATTTCCTCAGGTCTTACCACATTGAATCTCCAATTTTTACTCCGTATTATACCCCACAGGCTAATACAGTTGAACGTTACAATCAAAGCGTTATTACGTGTTTAAGCATCTTAGTCGGCGAAAATCAAAGAAATTGGTCAAAATTATTACCCAAGGTCAAATTATACCTCAACTCATGTATCAACTTAGCTACCGGTTTTACCCCAAACTTTCTTATGTTTGGTAGGGAAGTTATTATAGATCCGACCCGTGCACACGGACAGACTCAAGGCACCGATTTAGCCGAAAGTCGGTCTCAACACGCGTCAAACCTATCTTCCCTCGCACAAGTTTATGCTAGGGTCGCCGATAATCTTTCTCTTGCTTTCCTCCGAAATTCGAAAACATATAACGCCAACCGTTCCGCTATCACCCTCAACGTCGGTGACACGGTCTGGAGGAGGAATTTCTCCAGGTCTTCGGGATCTGATTATTTTTCCGGGAAGCTTGCTCCTCGCTTTGTGAAGTGTCGGGTGAGTAGAGTACTCTCCAGAACAACTTACCTCCTTCAAGATTGTGACTCCGTTCATTCCGGGTCATATCACATCAAAGATATTTTGAAATAGCACCCCCATAATCTACATCAATCATCCTATTAGATTTCCTCAATTCCAAAATTCGCTGTTTCTTTCTTCTCATCTCACCACCTAATCCAAATTTACTCTTCATAAATATTGTTTTTACACATAACCCCCCATTTTCAGGCCACAATCATCGCGATACCCCCCTTAACAAAAAAGCTAAGTTTCAAAGTACGTAATTATATAATTTAAATTTATCGCAAAATCTGTTACAAACTCTTTTCGAACTTTCTCTATTATACAGCCTTATTTTCACTCTCTGACTTTTTACTTCTTTTTACACTGTCACGTCATCACGCTGACATTTTCATAAGAAACCAAAATAATAATATTATTATAATTATGGTATTTGGCTATTTTGTGGTTTATTCTCCGATTTCTCGGTAAGTTTAATAATAATACATCCCCAAAATTCTCTGTTTCTATACAATTCCGTTATCTGATGTAAATAACGTACATAACACACTAAGCATACTGTATCTATTTATATATTGTTTTCTGTTTAATTTTACTCCGTAATTTTTCTTCTCTTCGCTGACCAATACGCTATGAGCGACCTTTTTGTTATGTTCCCTCTCTCCCTCTTGTAACCTCTGGGTTTGTTCGGAGAGGTAACTCATCGCTCAACTTTATTGTTGACTCTCAACAACTTTGTTAGTGAGTTTTGCTGTTAGGGACGAATAGGTTTGTGTTCGACCTCTAGGAGTGTCTTTGAGGTGCACCAACCCTCCCACCTTACTATCACTCCTCTGATCAGACTCTAAGCACTCTGTTAGCTGAAAGTCGGATCAGGAGGGATACCCTACAATTAGTGACATTAAAATACTGGTTTATAGCCCTTATTTTTGTAGGCTGGGGTATTATTTTTTCGGGACTTAGGTTTTTTCCTCTCGTAGCCTGGTCCTCCTCAGCTTATATTCGTTGATTACAACCTCTAGCCTCTTCTTTTATCAACATTGCCCTCTGAGCATGTGTCAATAATTAATTTTAACCTATACTTACATTCGCTTTTTACTTTAGTTTAGCTTCTTTATTTCGTCTAGAGTCTATTTCGCCATGGTATATTATCCCGTGAGTTACTTTAATTCTGTTAGGCCATAGTTTTTTTTAGTCGTGTACTTAGATTATTTTTAGGTTTAGGTGGACGCTGCCTGAGCTCGCGTCGAGAAGGTTTAGATCTGGAACGTTCCGTATTTACTCTTTGTCGAATGCACTTAGTAGGCGCTCCTTAGGTTAGGTATTTTAATTCTGGTTTAGTCTTGTTAGTTGTTAGTTGTCTTGTAAGTATTTCATTTTTACTCTGTTACTCAGGACTTCCCCTAGCCTGGTCTCGTCTCCTCTTCAACTGTCACCCCTATAGGGGAGACATAATTTTTTTTCGGTTTTCCCTATAGGGATGTCAAGTGTCTTTAGTGACGACATCGTCTAGGGTTGTCAAAAATTTGTCGATAGGGTCGTGATTTTTATCGATCATGCCTTCCGTCTTTAGTGACGACATCGTTTAGGGTTGTCAAATTTTTTTTATCGATAGTATCGATAATTTTTTTTTTTTTTGCTGGAAAGGGTGTATTGCAGCATTGCGCTGCCGTTCAAGCCTCTTTTGTAGTTGTAAAAGTTTCATAAACTATTATTTCTTTTAAAAATTTCGAATTGAGTACATTTTCAAATTTTGAATTCTATATCGTTCAAAGTAAAACAATTTTTTTGACTTGCGTCATTCTATTGTGAGCCGCTCTGGACGATACGTCATGGTATAAAATAATTTTTCTCTGCTTCAAGTGTCGTGTTTTCAGTTTAAGACGCGAATGTAAAAAGATCACGATAGTATCTTTGTGCTAGCTGGCCGCAGTTTTGATGAAGCATATCGTGTTCATTTGTGGTGTCTAGTCCTCGAGTTATACCTATAGTTCGTGCCAGCCAAGCGAGAATCTAGAACCACTATTTTTTGGTGAAGTATTTACTGAACAAACATGTGAGTATTCAACCAATTTCCCGTTTATCAAATCATACACTCTCGCGTCCCACTAATCGCGTAATCTAGCCTATGCCGTTTCTAAAACTCTCTCGTTTTCGGACCTTGGCAGAAGCTCATCTTTTAATGCTACAATAGGTAACCTAGAGTTGCCAGCGTAAAAATTTTGTTTTTCAGGTTTTTATTCTCTGAATACGCGTCAACACGATATGGAATAATAGTGAGACTACATAGTTAATCATTATCGAGGACTAAGCACTACGTATAATTACAATAGAACTTCACTTAGGTAAGTTCGTTTAATTTAGTAATTATTCAGCTTTATTGGATTACCCTGTTTGAAGTTTGGCAAAGAAAAAAAAACAAAACGTGCGGAAAAAACGTATTCTTCCACACTGACGTACGTTCTTAAAATGATTTAAAATTCGAATTTGAAAGAATGTCTCCTTGATTACACTGTCATTTAGAAGCCTCACAGGTTTCTTCCGCACGTTCTGTCTCGAGAAACATACCTCAATGAAGTTTAATGGGGTCGGCTTCCAGTCTAACCAGATGCAGCTGAATACCACTATTTACATAGAGCGACAGCCTATCTGACCTTCACAACTCAGTTACTGGGTAACATAATACCACTTGGTTGGTCAGACTGGTTGTCCTATGAGACCACAAAGTTACACCCACAAATCGTGTCTAGATTACTAAGCTTTTACATGACTTGACGATTGGCATTTGTTTATGACAGCTTGACAGGGACTTTGAATCCCTGTGTGAAAATGTTTAATAATGAATTTCTAGTGATTCCACCGACGACCCGACGTTTGAGAAATTCTACGAGTATTGCTGCCATAGGACTTTATTTTTCAGGCATCATTTGAACAATAAACTTTAAAAAAAACCAGTTTCACCTTGTTTACTCTTAATTCAATATCAAAAACACAGCCATAGCGTAAGTAAAATAGTGTAGATAAAATAATAAGTGCAAGAGATAAGATAATCTTATCGACACAGTTAATGTCTACTTGTTCCATATCATATCAAATAACAGTGAATTATTTACGGCCGCATTCTCAAACGCTGCTCAAGTAAGTCGCCTAGTCTCACTGTCTGTCGCTGCCAGTTCAAGGTGTAGGCAGGTATTGTATCGACTTTTAAGAAGCACCAAAAGTTATGTGTCGTTTGAGAATTCGGCTGTTATAGTACTTTACAGCTGAGCTGTCAGATACGCAATGAAGGGAATTAATTCGATAGGTAATTACATCAAGATACCGTAAATTAGGCTCGGTAGCGTAAAAAACATGTACCGACATTTAAAAGTGACGTACTTTTCAATGTCGGTACATGTTTTTTAGATTAGTAGGTATGTTTAATGATTAGATCAAGTAAGTGTCTATGTTGTTTCTAATTTGACGTTCGATGTATCTTCTAATTAATAAAAATCTTAAATTCATTCATTCATTCTTTGACTGATAACGCACAGACCACTGCGTCTAGATAGAAGCATGTTACACATAGTGCCTTATGTAGGCTGTTCAGTAGAAGAACCGACACAATTTTTTTAGGGATAGGGAGTGTCATTTGCTAGCACGAAATTATTTTATTATTTTTATAAACAAATATAAGTTAAAATTTATATACTTTATCACCATTTTAAGACTGAAAACACATAATATAGTAATTTTCTAGAACAAATTGTAGCTATTATAATTAATGTGCATTGCAAATACTTAAAACACCAAACGTTATTACTTTCTATTACAACCACAAACAAAAAAGATAAGACGACATGAAGAAATCATATCTCAATTACCGTGCCACTTAAAACATAGTTTCTATGTGTGAAAGCCTAAAGCATATTACCATCCCTATGAAAATTGTGTCGGTCCTTCTACCAAACACTCTGTATAGTGAAAGTGAGCACTAAGGTTTCTTGAAAATTCACTCCCTAAAGGGGTTAAAAATAAGCCTTAAATAAAATAAGCCCCCCAACGATGCGTAAATGGTCATGACCAATTTACTATGTCCGAAAGTACCTATATTCAGTCAGAGTCTGTTATTGTACAAACATCTTTATCACTCATGATCACAATAAAGCAATTTGAATTTGAAAAACAAGTTATACCAATTGGTGCAAGGTTAAATATATTGTGATGATCATCAACATATATCAACCCGTAAAATGGCGATTCTGTTTGTCAGATCCTGATTATCTTAACTTATAATACCTATTACAAAGAGGTAAATTGGTTTGTTTGTATGTTTGTAAAAGGTTATCTCTGGAAATACTGTTCCGATTACAGAATTTCTTTCACTAAAAGAAAGCTATATTATTCATACGTGGCGTTAACTTACTTTATTACTATTCTTTCTTCTCCATTGAAACCTACTACGCTTTGGAATGGGCTACTAGTTTCATCATTCTGACTGACCGACCTCTTGACAATTCAAAAGTTACTGTAATTGGTTTATTTGAAATAATTGCTTTGTGTTTTTTGAGGAGTGCGGAAAATATCGTGAGGAAAATTTTGAGTATGAATGTGGGTGACTTCAGAAGTAAGAGGAAGACCAAAGAAACGATGGATAGACTGTGTGAAAGATGATATGTCTAGAAAGGTGGTGACTATCGTGATGACGACTAATAGAGAAGTTTTGATGAAAAATAATGTTGCGCCGACGACGCCCAATTAGACAGGAGAATGATGACTTTTTTGACGGATCTTGTGAAAATCTGCATACGCGCAAAACCGCGTGGCGCACAGAGTCATAAATAAAATAAGGTCAGTCGGTCAGACCCGTCCCAGGCTTCCAGGTCCCAGTTGTATTTAACATTGACCAATTTCGTGAAACACAGAAATAAAAATGAATGCATGTTTTTCAAAGTAAATTCTTTAACAAGTTCTGGAGGAACTTTTCAGAGAAAACTGTGGAAATAAGATACTGAGAAACATTTAGAATTTAAGTTTTATATTACAAAATGATTATGTCTCTGTAAATAATAATATGCTTGTAACTACCCACTAAAAGATAGATGTCAATAAATATTTTTTTTAATGTTTGATATTAAAAGTGCTCATCTAACCATGAAATACGAAAAATATATTAAAAAATATTTATTGAAAATTATAACAGATAAATACTGGTAACATTTTTGATATAAGTAATGAAACCTCGCTTCGACTACATTTGTTCTTTTAATATTTGCTATGAAATAGGTATTTAAAGGGGGTAAAGTAAGGGAAAAGGGGATTAAATGAAAGAGAATCTTCAACTGAGTTTTGTTGCCATCTATTTTAGCCACTAGACGAAATTTTAGTTAAGTTTTTTTTTTTAAAGAAAGTCTTACATGGGAATTAGGAGCCTTCATTCTAAAAGTTGGCAACGTCGGAAATATCCGTGAAATATTTACCTGTTTTGATTAATTTGGAAAGATTAAATAGTTTGTAAATTGCATTTCGTAATCAATACTTTAGTTCAAAAGTTAGCCATATTTCATATTTCCATACAGTAATATTGCCAAATTAATCAAAACAGCGAATTTTTGACAGCTAATATTTGTAACGTTTCCACCAGTTTCTGTATAAACGCTCTTAAACATAACTGGCAAAATGTGGGTGTAGTATACCTCTGCTGCCCAACCCTTAAAAGTGTACCTAAGGATGAAAACCAAGGTGCTTAACTAATCAAATTTGCTGATCCTGAACTTACAGAACTTCATAATTATAACAAACGACGGCGACGCGTGTAGCCAGGACCTTATCAAAAACCTGTGATACTCCCACACAATTGGCTACACGATCGACAACTCGTCACATCGCGGTTACGATGTGAATGGGCATCCCCACAGCTGCCATTATCCACCATTGTCCAGCGAACAAGGTCCAGTATTGTTCGAGCCTTTTGTAACGACTGTAATCGAATATTCGCTTTCGAAGCCGAACAGACAGGTAAATTACTGCCAATCATAGACGTAGAAGCCTTTTAAGAGTATTAGGGTATTTTCCCGATAGCTACATGTATATGTTGGAAATACGTTACTGAGTTGACTAATCGGGACGCCAGCGCTGCCTAGCAGCGGTCGCAAGAGACTACACTACAAGATATTGTTCGGACCGGCCGAAACTAAGCAGACTTCATGGATGGCGGTCACGTAGTGTATACGTTAAGGAACTGTCGTGCGTTCGGAATAGTTGTGTTGTGTGCTACAGTGTGTGAATTGCTAGTGTGATTAATTTGATCGTCAATTATAATGTGATCTGAACTACAAACGGTTTTTCTATTGCGCAATAACCAACACTACCCACAGTACGCCCACAGTAGTTAAAATATACCAGATAATTAACGAAAGAGACTCATATTCTCGTATGTTATATATAATAAAACATTTGAGAGGGGAGAGAGAAAATCAAAAGTTCAAACTAGGCGGAGAATCTGCAGTTTTTGAACGTCAAAACTATATGTCGGTTCCCATTTACTATTGCGTTATCTGGTAAGAAAAAGTGGCGCAACAAACTCCCCAGAAAGAAAAAAACGTGGGGATCCGCATCAGGAATAAAGTTTCTTACGCAAAACTCGCATGCACACAGACACTCGTATATAACAGAAAGAGACAGAGAGTGAGAGAGAGACAGCGCATAGAAGGAGCATAACGCTTTTTCCTTTCGTGCCGATTTTTACCAGTCAACTCCTTCTGCAAGCCGCGTTAAGGAACTTCGTTCCAAAAACGAGTTGCGCCGGCTCCAAGCCACATGGGACAAGGGTAGGAAGATCTTGATAATGGAACGCAACTAAAGATGAACTAGAACTAGATGAGTATAAACATGAAATGAAGAGATCAATTTCAATACTTGTGTTAACATTTTTGATAGTTAATAGAATCTAGCAACTCTGGGCCTCTAAAGCAATATTTTAGAGTATGTAAATGTAGATTCACTCAAGGACGATCTAAATACATTTCAGGCCTAATGCCTGAATCCACATTGCTTAAAAGGACTGCTCCTGATTTCCATAAGGGTTGAACTAAAGATGAAATCCATTTTAAAAGGAGTAGATAGATGTTATGTATACAGCGTGTTTCTGAAAGTTGTGGCTATATTTAAGGGTGTGGTGCAGATCATCACAACTCAACAACTTTCTCAAAGGGACCAATATCGGACCCTTGAAAAAAATTTCAGCTGTCCCATACTTTCAAAACCTACTGACCCGTATGGGGTGGCTGATTATATTTTCGCATTTACGATATTGGACCTATAGCGGTTACACCACTACATACGAACTACGTATCAAAAGACATGAGGTCACACAAATTCTGCATCGCGCAATTAGTTTTTACCGCACGACCGACATAAATATTAGACTATCCGACATAACACCCGTCTGGTCGGAAGATCCTTCCTTTTGTAATGAGGATGATTGAACTTTACACCCTGTTCCTCATACCTCTAAACACCCATGGAAAAAGTTGTTCAGTTTGATGGTCTGTAGTCTCTAAAATACCCTTAAATATGACCACATTTTTCTGATACACCCTGTATATGCTGCCTTTCGTCACGATTTACATTCTAAACAAGATAGCCTACAATGGTTGACTTTTCAAAATTATGAATAACTTTGCCCAACGGCTTCGCCCGCGTGGAATTTTGTAATTATCCCACGGGCACGTACTATCCGGGACAAAGTATACTTGGTAGGACCAAGTATACTTTGTCCCGGATAGTACGTGACCCAGGTCATAGTATGTCCGAGTACCCAGTTTCATCCAAATCTGTTCAGCCGTGAAGGCGAACTTAAGTCGTTAAGGTTCAACTTTGAGAAAGAGGTCAATCGTCGAATCCAACTCGGCTGGACAGCGTTTGGGAACCTACGCAATATCTTCTCATCCCACATACCACCGTGTCTCACAGGAAATTCTTTGACCAGTGCGTATTGAAGAATGGGCCTTATCAGAAGGCTAGAGGTATGGAGAGGGCTATATGCTTGGAGTTTTCCTACGTGATCGAATTAGAAATGAAGAGATCCGCAGGAGAACTAAGGTAACCGACGTAGCCCGAATAATTGCCAAACTTAAGTGGCAATGCGCAGGGCACATTGCTAGCAGAACAGATGGGGCCGAAAGGTTCTGGAGTGGCGACCGCGTACCGGAAGACGTAGCGTTGGAAGGCCTCCCACAAGGTGGACCAATGACCTTGTGAAGACCGCAGGAATCCGCTGGATGCGAGAGGCACAGAATCGGTCGAAGTGGCGGTGCTTGGGGGAGGTCTATGTCCAACAGTGGACGTCTTTCGGCTGAAATGATCATGATGAAGTTTAAGGCGTGAAAAGATAACATACCGAGTTATTCGCATTTATAATCTTAAGAAAAAAATCTTGTGGACAAACAAAAATTATAATTATGTTATCGACTATATGTAGATAACATATTATAATTTTGGTTAGACCACAAGTTGTTTTTTAAATAGATTACATTTTACTATTCTTGAGTGTTATTCTAAATTAAGTACTTCGATACCTACTTTATTTATCGCCACTCAACGATCACTAACTCTTTATATACATCGTTCTTCTCGAAGATGAGTGTTAGCATGACGATGAGTGTTTAGTTATTATAAATCAATCAACGGAGCGTTTTCAAGTACGGGAATCACGTGACTATTACTTACCTATATTAATATCTGTTTGTTTTTGTATCTACATAGGTACATGAGATCATAGCAAACGAGAAGAACGATCCGTCAAACTTCATCTAATTAGTTGAAATGAGTTTATGACTATCCTTTTGAATTTGAAATGGAATTTTGGCAAAAGCCTTCTAAAACACTGACAACCAAGTAGGTAAGTACCTAGTATTTATAAAGGATTTGTTGAGTAACTTGAGAATCATTTAAAGGCAGGTTTATATGAGCCCAGTAATGTGACCGTACAGTACGTCAGTCCAGCGCTGACCTGCAATATTTTCAACTGATCTCGTGTAGACACTAGTTTCAACCCAGCCTAGTGCCACATCGCGAACTCAGCACTGGCACATAGTATTCTATGTGCCAGTGCTGATGTCGCGGCCTCAAGTGCTCCCAGTTGACGAACCTACCCGTCTATTTTCGGGTTCAGTAGCTTCCCGCCTGACTTTCTGCCAATCTCATCTACATGAACCCACAGACTGGGCTCATAATTCCGAGTCACTGGGTCCAGTCACCACCATCGTATAAACAGTTTAGATTTTCTTAAAGACGACATACTTTCTTCTGACAAAAACAAAAGAATGTCGATGAATATTCCTATTTTTTTATATTTCGCTTGACAGTACAACCTCTTTTTTCCGTCCGGAAGAAAAATAAACTTAACATCAAATACCTCCCAGATCTAAATCACAATCAGCCAATGAATTGCCTAATTGCTCCACATCCTGTCATATCAGATCGCTACAATCCAATTATAGTGAAAGTCATGTTTCGACGACCGTCAGTGTTGCCAGAGGCGTTTACCAACCTATCAGATTAATTCCAATCTATCCACGCTTGCAATGACAGGTTAATCTGTCACCAGCGCACAGATAATATATCGAAAACCAGTTTTGTTTGGTCTCTCATTAAGATGTAATTTAAAAAAACTAGTATCAAGTTTCTTATTTGAGTCAGTGACCGGAAGGCCTAAACTCGTAATTAAATACATTTACAATCTAGACGCAATCTCTTTTCAGCGACAATTAATGTATAAACTTGTCAAAAATTTAGGAAAACTAGAGGTATTTTTGTCAGATTAAGTGCGGTACTTACAGTTAATTTCACCAAAGAAATTGAACGCGTTCAGTACATCTAAACGCGTTCAAAAGCTGTCAGTGTACAATATTCTATAACAATTATGACACTGACAGTTCTTGAACTCGTTTTAGAAATGCTGATCGCGTTCAGTTTAGTTGGTGAAATCACCACTTAGGCAGATTTTACCAACGAAACTGAACGCGCTCAGAATTTCTAAAGCGCGTTCAAGAGTGTCAAAATTGTTATGGAATATTGTACACTGACAGCTCTTGAACGCGTTTAGATATGCTGAACGCGTTCAATTTCATTGGTAAAGAGGAACGTTTTAATATAATATGGAAATTACCCTTTGGACTTCTAAATCTAATAAAGCTAGATCATAGTTTGCGATACTCAAAAGATTGTATCAAGCTAAATCCTAAAAACAGGAAAACAATTGAGTCGCATAATTATAATACTTAATTTGATACCATTTTTTATTCCTTGATAAGATTAGTTCCAAGATCGGATTTCCGTGATGCATAATTTCAATGAAAAATTAATCACAAGAGTGTTTATTATTAACAACTCCAAAAATTATAACACGTTTCTTTTAAGATAAATTTCACTTACCACTTCTATTTCATCATCAGGTTCTTCCATAATGTTAGTCAGAATGGCACTAGGTCTCATAGACACCCGATGCCGGACTGACTTCCTATACAAATCAGGCTCTTCCTTCGGTTCTTCATCATTCAAAGTAGTAAATTGTTCATAAAAATTTATCGTTCGACTCAAATCACCATCTGTATTATTGTTATTGGGAGTACTAATGACCTGTGCCTTTTTAACCCTAGAAAGAGATGTTTTTCTTTCAGAAATTCTTCTGTACCCTTCTGCGTCTTGGTTCTCACCAAGTAAGTTGATCGCCCTTGGGCTTTGTAGCCCATATTCATACTCTAAATCGAATCCTCTGTCTTCAAACAAACTCTTGAATCGAGCCCAACAACCTAAATTCTTTTTATCTACCACCGGCTGATTTTCTAGTACATTTATATTATTTTTATCCATATTTACTGTTTACTCGTTTGTTCACTAGAATAAACAGAATGAGATGATTTCCATAACACAGTAATCGTTCACATAATGACTTGTCTATATGCTTGAGTAAATCTCTTCAAATTGAAATCAATGCCAATCTAATACTTAGGGATTATGAAGATAATGAGTAGTTCCTGTTGCTTGATAATGGTGATATATTATTAGTAGTTGATTTCGAAATCGTTACATGTTGCTTGATTTAACGTAAAAACTGTTATTCAATACATTTTATCGAGTCATCGACATTAAAATGCTCTTCGAGCAGTATACAGTGCCAACGTTTGCGTTCACACCTTGATTATCTTCGTAAATTCAACAAACGCGTTCACTTAAAAGACCAACACGTATGCACTTATGTAACACAACAAAAAGTATCACTTAAACCACAAAATATTTCACAATTACATCACTAATTATTTCACACGTGTATTCAGTTCGATTTGCACACCCCCGTGACTTATTCACACAGCGTTTTATATCAAACTAAAATATTAAGAATTATTGTATTGAATATGATAACACTTATCGATTAGAGTCGCACTGATTACGTTTCATAAGTTATTTGAAAATGTAGATTAAATAATTATAGCATTATTTCAGTGCTGAACAGTTGGACATGTCAGGAATAACAACATTGATTTTAATACTTTAAGCTTTGGAATACAATAAAATATATCGACAACATAATTGGGAGCACAAATAACTACTGAATTAACAGCTAATTGAATTACTGGAAATGTTCAGCAGTTTTCGCTAATTAAACTCATAATTATTACAATAATAATTGCAAATCAAACACTATCAGTTCACAAATTGGAAATGTATACTCGACCAACAGGAATTTCTGCAAATTCTGTCATCATGCTGGAATTGCTAATTGACAATTTACGTACTACGGAGATAGTGAAATGACGTTGGCATGTCAACTTTGTGTTAAGCTGCGTCCAGATAATGTTCTTTTGTCCGTACCGTACCTCCGTTTCATATCAGTTTCATATCAGGCGTTGCAATCCAAGAACGCTAGTTTGGATGTCCGTTCGGTACGGTACGGTGGTATGGCGTCTCGATACGGAAACAGGTACGTTCCGATCCATCGCGAGTCGATTTTTTCGCCCCGTTCAAAGGTGATACGATACAGCGTGGCGTCCAGAGTTTATGGATCGCGACGCTGATACGAAACAGTACGGTACGGATAAAAGAACATACTTGTTCCAAATCAGGTGGAAGTTGGACTGTGATAACATTAATGACAACCAGGATCGAACGGTTAGATGTGCTTTGAAAGGTACAGCACGCCTATAATCCCTGAAGAGTAGTTATGGTGAAACTTTAGTACACCCACATTTCGCCAGTTAAATTTAAGTCCCATGTAATATACCTCATTGATTTGCCATCAACCGGGCTCAGATCCAATCTCCGGTCTGTTACCGAGCAATATTTATAAGAAATTATAAGAAGGGTCTTAAAGTGTTTAGAATGGTCACCCATCCACAAATCAACCTCTTCAAGACCAGCTATAACCAGCGTAACATATTTTCGTACACGATTACGTTTACGACTAATCTGTTTTATTTTGACAGTTCAACAACATTCATTGCGTTATATATGTCGCAGGCATATTGTATGATTCGTCATTTTACAAACGGCGCCGTCCGTTTACAAACGCTTGCGGTTTTGCAAAATGCCTAAGGCAAATTGGCAACTCGTTCAATTGTTATAATTTCGACATTCATTGTTATTGTAGGGTGACCATCACAAAAAACACAGCTTGGACAAATCAGATATTATTCGAGCAATCAGGTACCCCTACCTATGAAGATTGAAGTAAGAGAAAATTATAATATGTGCTTCATAATTTAGAGGTATGAGTAACAGGGTGTAAAGTTCACTCATCCACCATAGAAAAGGCACTCATCGACCAGACGGGTATTGTGTCTGGCGGGCAACTGCCCGAAAGTTGATGTCGGATATTCTCATATCTGTCGTTCGCGCGGTAAACTCTAACTGCGCGATGCAGGATTTGTGTGACGTCATGTCTTTGATGCGTCGTTCGTATGTGGCGGTGTAACCGCTACAGGTACTTGTAAAGTATTTAAGTAACAAAAACACTCATACTTTTTGTACCAATAATATTTCGCATTAGTCCTCCGAGTTCCATGGACACCTGAGCGTTTTTTACGTGCCGGATAACCTTATAAACTTTGTCACTTGTGCACGGCATTTTCGCTGTTCCCGTTCGTGAATCGTAAAATTATCTTAATAAGTGTCTTTAAAATATAAGTTTTTTTGTGGAAAGTCCTTTGCACACGTAGAATTTGCACTGTTTTCAATATTATTCACTGTCACAAAACCACTACTCGACGCCATTTTTCTTGTTTTGATTAGCAGCGACGCGCGTGGTAAAAAATAGAACTAAATTCTTCAATTTGCCGCGGCATTTTGTAAACGGCGTTTGAATTGTCCATCAAATGTTGCGGCATATTGTATAATGACTAGGCAATTTACATTTTGCCTTAGGCATTTTGCAAAACCGCAAGCGTTTGTAAACGGACGGCGCCGTTTGTAAAATGACGAATCATACAATATGCCTGCGACATATACATTGATGAGCAGATTTTTTTCGAACTTACAACGCAATGGATTAGCAATCTGTTTCAAAACGATTCAGATTCTGATTGATCATGTATTACGCAAATTGGGCACAGGTACAGCTTAAAGGTCAATGATCGAATTTTCCGCGATGTTGTTATTTAATCACGAAACGCTCAGCTGATTACATATGTATAAGATCAGTAGTCTTGTAGTAATTATAAGGGCTGGGCTTCATAGATAGTCCCCTGATTGGATGCGAATGAACGTAATTAACTAATGATCGTAATACGTAGTTTATTCAAGATGTCGTGTGTCGTGTTTATCCTCATTAAGATCTTGGAGTTATGTAGATATAGTTGTTATGTGTTGTCTGATATTATCTACAGTAATTACTACTGTGATGCCTTCTAGTTTATTTTTATAGATAGGTACTGATTCAAACATATACACCAACGAAGTCGGTTGCATTTGCGTTTTAATCTTTAACTAGCTGGCTGTCAGACCAAACAATAATTCATACAAAAGAGCAGTGGTAGCCCAGTGGTAACGGCCGTGGCTTAGGACTTGTAGCGCCTGTCAAGGTTCGAACCTACGACATACACACATAGATCGTCGGTTCGAACCCTAACAGGCGCTTTATGTGTAAATTATGTCATCACCAATACTCTCAAAACGGTGAAAGAAAACATCGTGAGGGAACCGGCCGGCATGTCTGAGAACCAAAAACTTCGAAGACATGACACAACCCGCATTGGGCCCGCGTGGTGGATTACGGCCCACTCCGTTTCCCAGAGAGGTGACCTGTGTCCCAGCAGTGGGAACATTATAGGCTGATTATGTTATACAATAAAGAACGTTCAGTTTTTCCAGAAATGAAGATTTTCCGGGAAACTTTTCAAATGTTTCTTTCCGTAATAATCTGATTCGGACTAAAAACTATTGCGAAAATATTAAAACAAAAACTAGCCAAATGGGACCAGCGCAGTTCTCAAGTGATGCGCTTACTAATGAACAGCATTTCAGTTCATTATATAAGTAGATAGGAGAATCTCTATTTAGCTTATTGGAGTCAAATACAAAGCTATAGAGACTTTTCCAAAAGTTTTCTTATTCAGTAAGTACCTACTTGTTCTTAAGTGAAATGACATATATTTTCATTCTATCTGTCTTTGAACTAAATCGAAAACCTTTAAAACATTTTAGAGTAAATCTTGCGAAGGCAACTTCTTGGAACGTGTCCCATAAATAAATAATAAAACGTCCAACTGGGGACGTTTTATAACTCAAGTATTTTACATAAGTACAAACTGACCTGCATAACTCTGTCATTCCTTTAAATTAAGAGGCCTTTTTGCACCAATCAACGGCTCATAAAAAATGATCACATCACCATCAATCACAACAAATGGACCGAATCTTGCGCACGCCATCTTTAATTCTTAAGTGAGGCGTTTTGCCACACGCGGATATGAACCTTGACCCTTCTGATTGGTTCGGCGCCAGAATTCAATCAGTAATTCTGTCTTTTGAATACGTTATTGTGAATTAAGAGTTGTAGTTAATGAGAAAAAGGAATTGGGCTGTTTTATTAATGGGTTGTTTAATTGAATTGCATTGTTGAGTACTGTGGGTTCTTATTTACATACTTACACAAACTCACGCTTTCTAACCATAGGGGTAGGCAGAAAGTACAGAACACTACTTGCCACGATCCTTACATACCTTCCATTTCCTTTTTTTTTTTTGGGTTGGAAATCATCAAATAACTTTTCCGCTCTGGGCGGAGCCGAAAGGCGTGTCAGACTCTTACTGACTAAAACCCACCCTGCTGTTCCTTCAGTTATCTGTACGTTGCCAGGGGCCACGGTCACCCCTTAGGACTTTTTCGCCCCGTTTACGTTCAGGTTCATAAATGTCACCCGGATTTATGCCCGCTTGCCATTACATGAGGCTTAACAGTTTTGACTCCCCCCATTGCACCCTTTTCATAGAACTCATACGCCATGCATATTGGAAGTGAACCCTCCGGGAGGGTTGCCGGCATCACGTTTGCGCTAAAGTTAATCATGGCGGACGGTCAACGGCATTAGGTCTCAAATCGTGTTATAAAACACTGTAAACGAAGTAAAATTGTGTTTTCAGGGGGTCTTGTCGCTATACGTAGTTTCCAACGTTTAAGTTTTTTTTGTGAATATTAGTAACCGTGAACAAAAAATTTTAATAAAAAATGCTTGGATTTTAAAACCAACGCATATTACCTATCCTAATAAATCTTATTAAAATCTACATCAGATTTTATTTTCACGGTTTCTAATGCTGTATTCGCTAAGCAAAACCTACATTTAAAATGAGCCCTCCACGAGGGCTCCCGGCATCCCATATGCGACTAGGTGAACCCTCCAGGAGGGCTCCCGGCACTGAACGTGTTAAATATAACTGGCGAAATGTGGGTGTACTAAGGTACACCTCTGCCTATCCATACGGGGATTACAGTCGTGTTGTTATGTTATGTTTATATTGTGTTATTATTTAGTAGTATTTTTATTCAGTGTGTGTAGTAGCGTTGCCAGGTCTCCCACAAGATGGACCGATGATCTTCTGGTGGTGTGTGGTGAACGGTGGGCGTTTTGGGGGACTGTCTTATGTAATTTGAACGTTCGAGAAGTGTTGATTCTCAGCCTAGTTTGAATAAATGACTTTTGAATTTTGTGAAGGCCGCAGGAATCCGCTGGATGCGGGAACTACAGAATCGGTCGAAGTTTCGGTGCTTGGGGGAGGCCTATGTTCAGCAGTGGACGTCTTGCGGCTGAATATGGTGTCTAGTTTCTTCTTCAGTTTTCCTACTTTGGAGTTGAAAACGATCTTAAATAATAATTTATCATTTTCATTATTTCCTACGCTACGGGTCTCAGGATTGCCGACTATGAGGAAGTAAAATGAGCATGTTTTTTCTGTAAGCCCACGAGGTAGCGACACAGTCGGTACTAACTAATTACAGTTTGACTGTTAGTAAAAGTTTTTTGTATTAAGATTTTTAGAAAACGTTATGTTTCAATAACAATAAAATCTATCTATTTATTTAGCACGTACTGTCCCACTGTTGGGCAAAGGCCTCCCTTTCCCTTTTTCACACGTCTGCCTTCTGCCATTGAGGGACAAAACAACAACAAAGTAAAACAATAAAATAACATAACATCACGGCTTGTTTCCCCGAAGGGTTGGGCAGAGGTGTACCCATAGTACATACGGCGTACACCCACATTTCTTCAGTTATGTTTAAGTCCCATGTAATAGGGGGCGAGCCTATTGCCATCAACCGGGCACAGATCCAGACTCCGGGCTGCTACTGAGAAATTCCAAATGGAAAAACCCAATATCACTTTACCCGACCTGGGAATCGAACCAATGAGGTCCTGACCTCGTGTTCAGCGGTAGCACTTGCGATCACTAGACGAACCTTTAACGACCTAAAACAAATCTTTTAAAAATAGTAAACAATGTATGTTAATGTACCTTTAAAATCCAAAATTTTCTCTCGAACTAAAAGCAAAACTTCAGCATCATAGTAATATAAATACTTTGCACCGCATAAGGTCAAAGTTGTCCAGCAAGAATTAATTTGCTACACGTCTTGAATAGTTAACGATGCTAAGGTTAGGTGTTAACGACATCAAATTAGTTGAACCTTAAGAACATTTACATAACTTACTGAACAATGTTTTCATTGTTTCTAACCGAGCTGTTTATATTTATGGTAATTATATGACTAGTAACAGCCCATTCACAGATGGACGAATCGTCATTCGTGGGTCGTGATTTATCACCAAAAAAAAACAATCTACCTAGCCTTTGCCCAACTATGTTGGGGTCAGCTTCTAGTCTAACTAGATGCAGGTGGATACCAGTATTTTACACGGACCGACTGTCTATAATACTACCACAACCCAGTAACTGGGTAAAGAGCCTGCTACACGGTTGCCAACCGCGTCCCCGACAGAGGTGACCTTGGTTGACGACTGGCAAAGCTGTTTCAACTTTTGGGTGTAAACCATCATCAATCTACACGGTTGTAAACCGCCAAGGTCACCTCTGTCGGGTCGCGGTTAGCGACCGTGTAGCAGGCACTTTATACGATACCCCTTGGTATGACTGGTTGTCAGACTTTTGGCTTCTGACTACCCGTAACGACTGTCAAATATCCAATGAATGTCATGGAGGGGGTCTTGGTATGTACCTAAAACCCATCCACGCACCAACCGCGGCAAACGTAACTGCGACCCGTGCGGCTGTAATTACTTAGCCATGAGCATTATCACTCATTATTTTTAATTCCTTAGTGACCCATAAACTCCGTATCCACTCGCTCACGAATCGTAAAAAAATATAAATAGTTTGGAAAATCTAAAAGTGCACGCCTCATACATAACACTCATTCATAAACGAAAAAGAATTTCAAAACCATTTCAAAACATAGTTTCTAACAAAAATGAACAATTTATAACTTTTCATGAAGTCGTAATGTCAAAGACTGACAAAGATATTTACTTGGCGGTTGCTAGGCAACATCAAGTCAAAGGTTAGAAATATTTAGATAAAGATATTATATTTTAGTTAGTATTTTATTAATTATAATTAACCTACTTTGAATAAAAGAGCCATTTTCAATAGGGTTCCTTCTACAGCTGAAACAAATGTATAAAAAAAAAATTGACTCAATTAATTGATTTTATCGCAAGCTACAATGTTTTCAGGGTTCATAAATTGACGGACAGGAATTTTTTTTCAACTATTTTGATGCTTTTTCCATTTCTGCTGCATTAAACCAATTGTTAAAAAGTACAGTATTAATCTCCATTTAATCATCTATATAATGATATATAAATTAAGTAGGTTCTGTGTACTAGCAGGAGTGTAACAATAAAAACAGTTACAGAAATGGGGCAAAAAAAATTTTTCGATCGTAGAGCACACTCTAATGCTTCGCATTAAGAGTCGTGCAATACTACATCCAAAATATTTAGGTGTCCGTCACGAGTATCCGCCCAAAATACTCGTAATATTATTATCGGACATATAGGAACAAACCGTTGTGACAGCGAAAGTGTTTGTCTGTCTGTCTATTTCATGACTTGACTGTCAAACTTAGTCATTTTTTAATTGACATTTGTGACTCCATTTGTAAGCATACTTCTATATAACTACTTATTCTAAGGCATTTTGTAATTAGGAACAACGGAACATTGTTGCTGAAGTTATGGAAAAAATATCATAAGAGAACCGGAATTGAAAACCTGACCCTTCAGTATCGCCAAGGACGCAGTTTAAGGGTTCATCAATATAGTAATTTCATTAGAGTAACGCCGAAAGGGTCGACACCCCAAGATGTGATGCGATTCAACGTTCGGAACGATGCATTCTGTGTTTAACATTCGGTCGATTTTTGGTTGGTGGCGACGTCACATGGCTTTGAAGGTGGTGTGTATATTTGATCCTAGGTACAGTTAAACCAGAAAAGTTATGCGCTGCGTTAATTTTCGTGTTTTCTATTAGCATGAACTTAGTGACACAGAGTAACCCACTACAGAGGCAAAGCTTCTAAAATTTGTACTGCCACGCTTACCCGAGTTGCAGACCAAGAGCTAAGCTAAGTTAGTTTAGCATAGCTCGCAATTTCTCATACTTGTGCAAACCGCAAGCATGAACTCAAGTATAAGAAATTACGTTAGCTATGCGAGGTATGCTAAACTAACTTAGCTTAGCTATTAGTCTGCAACCCGTGTTATTGGTAGTGTACAAAATATTCTCTTTACCATCTGCTGTAGTACCTCACCTAAGTAGGCTCTGTGAGCCACCCAGTTCCTATAATGGGGTTTGAAGATTTTGGCCCTAAAATCAGCCACCATTTTGATTTTTTTTCAAAATCGAGGTGCACAATAAATGTCATATATTTGGATAGGGGACACTTATACAAACATAAAACTTCATATACAATACCATCATAAAGCGTCACGTTTCTGAGATATTTAAAGATAAAAATAACAATTGTTATAACGAATTTATTTATTGATGTTGTAGTTACTTCATGTTGATTAACTTATTTACACATGAATTCATTGAATACACCTCGTGGATAAAACATAAGATTTTTTAATCATATTCGGTATAAATAATATCATCCAAGAAGGCAGCTCTGGGAGGCTGAATAAGATTCATGCCATGCACCATATAATACATATACCATATAATCATATAACACACGTCCTCATTCGACGGAGGGTATACATATATTTTTGTCTCTTTCGCTCTTAACTAAAATATTACCTATACAGGATGCAATTATGTTTTCATAGTTCAATATACTTACCTGAAGGGAAAAAAACAAAAAAATCCTTGTTTCAGGGTTCAGTTTTTGACTTATATTTCGGTAAATAACTCCGAAACCTGACGCTTTAGGATATTATGTCACATGATATTTTTTGTTTGTATAAGTGCCCTCTATCTAAATATATAACTTTCGATTTACTCCGCGATTCTGAAAAAAAATCAAAATGGCGGCATCATGTTAGGGCCACCCTCCATCCAAAAATCTTCTAACCCCTTTCCTCTCTGTCACTGTCCGGTCGCATCAGTCACTCAAAAGTTTTGAAAAGATTGTTGGAATCGCATAGTTTTATTAATCTATAATTTTGTAATCATTACTATTTTGTAGAAAATAATAGGCAAGCACTTCCATGGGTGTAACAGGTATACAGGATGGAAGGGTAAACACCGTTGTCACTCAAACTATGGGTAGTTGGCTTAAATCTAAACGTAAAAAACCGAGTAAAAAAAATTACGTTATTTTCTTTAACAAATAATAAAAAGGTTATTGTCCGACACCGTCCGCGAATTCATGGATATGCACCCGCCCGAGTGACGTGATTGATTGCCGCCCGTCCTACCTACCTACACAACACATGAATATATTTTCCTAGCTTAAGACAGGCAAAAATACCTACCTTAGGAATTGCGTGACGATCCTAAATGACATCTGTAAAAAAAAAATTGAGATTTTCCATTGAATTTATGTTCTATAAACGAAATCAAACCACTGGTTTGAAGGATAACGGTGTTTACCCTAACACCCTGTATTAGATTTCATTTCATCATCTTCGTATTTCCGAAGATAGACGATGATTGTCGAAGCGCGTGGGATATCTGTATGTATTATTATGTGAAGAGCAACTTACGGCGACATCGACTAGGGGCTCGTCCTCCGGCGTGAGCGCGAGCGACGACCGTCTGCCGGCGCGAGCCCCCGGTGAACCGCTCGAACTGCCTGCGACAATAGAAATAACACCATTATTATAACATCTTCAAGAAATGCCAAGAATCAGTGCTTTAATTTTTTTTTTACAATTTGTTACAACAGACGGGCGGAGACCCCAAAAAGGCGATGCTGCTGAACAAAGTCCACTTCAACGTCAAACAATTATCGAGATACTGCATAGCTTCTCATTTTCGACTTCTTCTTTTTTTGTGTGGTTAGTGACTAACCTTTTTTTTTTTTTTTTTTTGGTTGGGAAATCGTCAAATGACTTCTCCCGCTCTGGGCGGAGCGGAACGGCGTGTCAGACTTTTACTGACTAAAACCCACCCGTGTTCCTTCCCTTGCCTAGACCGGGGCCACGGTTTCCCCTTAGGACTTATCCGCAACCCCAGATAGTGACTAACCTGGTATCAGAGTTTTTATGCCGCCCATTGGCCTCTGGCTTGGCTTCACATGCCGGTTTCCTCAGGATGGTTTCCTTCACCGTTTTTGAAGCAAGTAGATATTGTTTTTGTTACATTTCAGAATTTCCGAACATATAGAAAACCGCAAGAAATTCTAGTTCTTTAGTTCTAGTAGAATGTTTTACGCCGAAATCAGTACTGCCGCGAAACCGCAGTAGTTCAATTAAACTGGCTCGCGTCATGTTCCACTACTCGATATTCGATAGCGGAACATGACGTGAGCCAGCTGCTACGGTTTCGCGGCGGAGGTGTGCTACTGGCATTAATATCAGATGTTCTACTTTTATTGCAAAACAATTACTATTATGTTTTTCAGCACGCGATCGTTTACTATCAAGTACTCCTGATAGTGGTCAGGGCCATATAACCATTGGATTTTGCCGTAATCATCATCATCATCAAGATAAACTACCATAATCACTGGGCCAAAGAACGCTACCTTAGGGCTAAGGAACGCTACCTTAAAGCCAAGGAACGTTACCTTAAACGTTACGTTAAACACCCAGAGACAAATAACCTCGGAATTTTAAGATGGTCGCATATCCACGGACCAACCTCGGAGCTTAACCTGATGGATCGACCCGTGCGGCTGTTATTACTTAGTCACGAGTCCGTAAACTACCAAAATTCAGGCTATTTCGCTATTGTTGCATCAAAATATAGACTAGTGCAAGTTTGCTCTGAACTGCCAATGGCCGATTCCTATACTTTTACGGACCGTTTACGGTTAAAATTAAGACTCTTTAATCTTTACCGATAATGAAGCAAACACCTCATAGCTTTGCATAGAAGACCCTCCCATATAGAAGTAGCTATTACACGTAAATTATATAATATTTATATAACCAGTTTGGTAATAAAATTTGCTACCAATATGGTAATAAAAATTTCTACCAATATGGTAAATAAAGCGATGCGTTTTTGCATATAAAAAACGAGCATAAACTACTATTATCATTGATACCTATCTATTTGTTAGGGCTTCCCAGAATTAATTCCAGGTATTCTCTCTGAAGCCTTCTACCTCGAACTGTGCTATTGATCAAAATTCAGGCATTTTCTGCTGGAAATACGACCGCAGATATTCACGGAATGCTTCATAAAGCGCTTTGAAAATCTCATTGTATTGCAATTATTAGTTTGTGAAATACAGATTTTCATATAAAATAGCAACAGGAATGTTTCATAGAATTATTGATTTCATTTTGAGCTGAATTAATAAGTAAACAATTAGAATATTTTCATGCATGATACGTGAAATATTTCTCAGTTTGGCTTTTCTTGGACCCCACTAAAAACGTAAAGTAGACTATATCATGACATAACGGACGACCTATACAAGTAGCAATGACTTTCAAAGCGTTTTGTATTTCTAAAACGAATTTTTAAACGGGATTGACATGCTTTTCGGTAGTGTAGGTCAGTCCCATAAATTTTTGACGTCATCATCTTTATCGCTGATCACTTTGTCAGAACCAGCCTTTTTTGATCATCATCATCATCACCATCGTCACTATCATCGTCATCGTCCTCTTTTGTTACAACCGAAGAAATCATAATCGTGAATTGAGTACATGATTGGGTAAACTAGGTTTATTTTTAGCATTTTCCTTAAAAACTAGTCTGTATCTCTATCTATAATTGTGAGTGGATTTATTACTACTTCTGTCTACAGGTTTTAGATTTAGTATTGACGTAATAAGTTGATTCCAAGTTGTTTAAGTTGCAAATGGATGATAGTTTCAGCCTATAGTTTTAAAAAAGCAAATGATTTTTTTCAAAATTATCATTATTTTACTTTTAGAATCTTATCATCGATTTAATATAGAATGTCGAGTATAAATAGATTTATATTAAATTCTATTACAAAAACAGTTTTTAAATTTGATAAAATTATAAATGAATAGTTTTTTTATTAACCTGTGTCGGTATCATCACTGCCTCGTCTCTGAAGCCACCTTTGCACCAATTCGATGCTGGCTTCCTGACCAGCCAACATTATCATTCACACATTATTACATCACAGCATTCTTAACATCACTACACACACATTTAAATAACTAAACACAATTCTAATAATATTTCACTAATCACAAGGAATTATTTTAATGAAAACTCTACAGTCATAACTGTATTATTTTTTAATTTCACTTATCATCGCAAAGGTTGGTTACCTATACCAAAAACACAACGTAAAAAAAACACTGGCCGAAAGAAATGACAGCACTTTGCCGCGTTCAAATATCGAATTAATTAAATGACGAACGTCGACGGGCGAGTGTAAACAGCGAGTAGAGTAGATGAAGCCAAATTAATTTTGCACTCGCTGGAAATGGTTTTTATTAAATTCTGAACCATATTGCGACGTGATAAGAAGGTTCGATCGTTTTTTAAGTGCGTCAGTATTTTGGTGTCGTGGTGTGGAGTTTGTAGAGCGCGCAAGCGGTCGGTTAGGTAATGGCCGTCAAGCCGAGACAGTTGATCGAAGAAGGGGGGTGAATGTAGGACGAGTGTGGTCTGAGCATACATTAACCCACTGGAAGGGATACAGCTGACAGCCTGTTGATAGGTCTCGTGATATACTACCAGCGTTACTTGTTGACAAATTGTGGTGGTCGCTCTTTAGGTTCGGTTCGAATTGCTTACATATTTACGCGCGGAATGTGGTCCAGTTTCAAAGTTTAAATGTCATGGGAGCGAAGACTCTGTACAAGTTTATAGAGCAGTCAACTAGACCGTTATAAATAAATCATTAACTTTACTTGTAAATTTATTTCTGAACGTTTAAGAACTTGAAGTATTTTAGCACAACATAATAATGTGCTAAAATACTTCAAGTTCTTAAATAATATTATTATTTAATAGTGTTTTAGTTGGCAGTTAGCATGTTAATAGAATAAGGTAAATTTAAAAAACTTTTTATTTTATTTTTTAATTAGAATTAATAAATATAAAAAAAAATACAAATTAAAGTTTTAAGCCCGTTTTTAAAGTAAATTGTACATGACACGTTTTAAGCATACCAAGATTAAGACATTAATTTGTACAGGCAATTAAGATGACAATCATTTTCATATATTTTATTTCTAACATGACCATGTAAATACTCGTTACAACTAAATAATATAAATTACAGCCATTAATTGCGCAAAAGTGACTGTGTTTAGTAATTTATGAGTGGGAGGTCCAATGGCGATTATTCTGTTTTGCCTAAGTCAGCCCAAACAACTTTCACACTAATCGCATGGCCGCAGGAATCTGAGAGTCACATTCCTATTAGTTGCCAAATATTTAGAAGAGATAAAAGCTAGGCCAGGCCAATATAAGATCTGTTCAGAATAATTCTAGACTGGGCAGCCTTAAGCACTTAATTCATTTAAAACAATATGACATAAGTGCTTATGGCTGCCCAGTCTAAAATTGAAACTAGAAAAATCTGATTCGAATTCGTAGGTATATTTATTACTTGTTCGATAAGAAAGGCTTTGTCTTTTATCCTATCTTATTAACATCATAATAAAAGGTTAGGGTACTATTTTGATTCTTAGCTCGATACTAGCTAGCTTGCAATGACCCATGCAGATACAAAATAAATCTGCAGTAGAAGACAAAAAGCTATGCAAATAACATTGGAAAAAGTGAGTAGGTAGCTGTTAAGTTAAATATTAAGGGATATTTTGACACAGCGTCGTATCTTTTACAAGTAAGATTGACTCATAAGCTTGCTACACTACTCGGACTTCATCTTATCTTTCCAAAATAATCATCCGAATTGCCGTCTCTTTAAGACATAATCTAAATCAATTCACAAACATCTAAACAAACTCATTCATGCCGAAATCCTACATTTCCACATCAATGATGTATGGAAACTCATTAATTCTAAGACTGTCTTTGATACTGCAAACATTAATCAGAACGCACCATATTACAGTAACCTTTTGGTAATACTACGAACGCGTCAACGTAACTAGTTTTCCCGCCAACTTGTCTGTCAGGAGAAAATTACGAGATCTAAAGCAAGTAAGTACGTTGATGCAGGTGGTACTGCCATTTTGAAACTTAATTCTGAGAAGCTAATTTAATACAAGCTAATACATGTTTTATGCATGCTCGCTAGTTCCAGGAATATGGAAGATGGGAAGTTTTCGAACATAAAATTTTTAAAAACTGTTTAAAAAAAAAACACGTGATTTTAAAATTTACTTAGTTGTTTATATTTTAATCAGTAATATGTGAATTTCAGACCGGTTTATTACTGTTGTTTCAAATGCGGGTTTTTCCAACCTACCTTTAAATTAATGAAGTTTGTCCATGTGATTATTGTGCCAAAAAAGCTAGAGGACTCGGAGAATAATTCAAACGTACTCTTTCTACAGACGATATCCTATGCTAGTAAGTACCTATTTATTACTCTAGCAAGGTATGTAGGTACAGTATTAGGTATCTAGAGTGATTTTGTAACTTTGGCACGTACACAAAACAGTAAATTGCTAACGAGGCTATAACCAAAGCTACTTCAATAACCTCACTGTTACCAAACAGCCACAAAAGATATTAGAAAGTTCTGTGTCATCTAGCGTCTCTAACTCCATAACAGCATTAATTTCATTGGACTTGCGTTTATCATTCCATATATCGCAACTAGTCGGCTAGTCGCCTATTGTTCAAACCGGTTGATAGCTCGGAATCAGGCTGTTTGATCGATGGCCTGCTACTGCATTTGTGACGAAATTACATCTGCAGTAGTTACTGATGCCGCTGATATTATTTTGGTCGTGTAATGGATTGGATGATTTCAATCGGGGTTTTGGTGTTATGAGCTTTTAGTTTTTTAAATGTTTTGTAACAAAAGTATTTTGTCACGTTTTGCGCCACTCGTAATCTGCATATTTTTTTTGTTTTTTTGGTTAAACGTTGCTCCACACTAGGAATTTCTCCTGTATTGTGGGTGTGGACGAACATTTAAACTCACATACACAAACACACAGCCAGACCCGAAACAACTATTTGTAGGTCATACAAATATTTGTTCCGTGCGGGAATCGAACCCGCGACACACAGCGTTGCGGTCAATCGCTTAACCACTGCGCCAACCGTGCCGTCATTTATTTTTTCATTAATTACTAGTTTCTGCACGCGACTTCGTCCGCATGAAATTTCTTGGCCTCCGAGTTCTCCGAATCTCCGCGTCTCATCACATCTACCGCCCGCTCTATTACATCGTTAGCGTTTAGCGGTCTTTCTGACTTTTTTTCATTTTGCTCGGCTTCTTAGAGTCGAAGCGTGATGTTAAATAGCCATTACGTTTCTCAAGAATTGAGCTATCAAATGTAAAAAAAAAAAACTAATACGACTGTTAGTTCCAGAGATTAGCGCGTTCAAACAAAAACACTTCAGCCTTATTATCTGTTATAATAACAAATACGGTCCATCCTCACAGCCGTCTATCTATAGTACGATATTGTTTACCTATACTTATTCAATCTATCATCTATCAATCAAACTAAGATCAAAGAAAGATTATTACTGATATAAAGCGTTTAATTATGTACATTTTCATATTCTAAACACAACTTTAAAAAACATAATTGGCGAAATGTGGGTGTTACCTGCTACAGGTACACCTCTGCCCAACCCTTCGGGGAAACAAGGCATGATGTTATGTGTATGTTATTTTCATATTATTATTTTTACGTCAAACATTTATTTCAAACGTTATTAAAGTACTAGCTGCGCCCCGCGGTTTCACCCGCGTAAGTCTCAATCCCGTGGTAATATCGAGATAAAAAGTATCCTATGTCCTAGTCTAGGTCATAGTCTATCCATGTGCCAAATTTCATTCAAATCCGTTCAGCCGTTTTACCGTGAAAGCGTAACAAACAAACAAACTCACTTTCGCATTTATAATGTTAGTGTTGATTGCGTTTTAGATTATTTTATTAGATATTATATAATTTTTATATTTTTAATTTGAATTTACAAAAAGTATTATTAAACAGAAGTATTTACGTAGATCACCTTAGCATGATTGCCAAAGGTACTATTAGATGCCAAAGATATTTATTATAGTGCGCGCGGAACTACATAGTTGGCCGCTCAACTCATCACAAATCATCTCGCTATTGCAATCTCATGTGCGTTTTGTCTAAACTAGCCGGTACTTTCAACGCGTGTTGCCGTCGCGAAGTGTAAGTTCCGGCTAGTTGAGACAAAATGCACATGAGATTGCAATAGCGAGGTGATTTGTGATGAGATGAGCGGCCACTTAGTCGCGCGCGGACTATTGGTACACGTACAACGTATATAATATGTAGGTATGTGTACCTTCCTAAATAGAGTTGTACCTGCGACGCCATATTACGTCACAAGTCGACAGTATTTAGCTTTATGAGATGCTAACGTTTATTAGATCTGCGCCGTTTCCGCCACAATATATCATTTCGTGACCTTGACCTTGTTTATATCAGGCTCCTGCCTGCTGCTTGCCAGGCTTAATTTATTGCGGGGTTTTATTTGTTTTTAAATATGTTATTTGATAGCTAGAATAAAATATAATTTTATCAGTTCTGTGAAAGCCTTTTGCGTTTGAAGCACACTGAAACAAAATACCTCAAAAATAGGCTCACTATTTTTGAGGTACTTATTTTGTTTCATCGTGTTTGCTTGATGGTGGTCCTCATAAAAAGTTATCAATTAGTTTTTACGGGTACCTAAGATTAGGTTCTGATTGCACTTTCGGTATCTTTGTAACTTTGTACCTTTCTTTATGTTTTATTTTTTGTGCATAAATAGTTAAATAGTCGATTTAGGTACTTTCTAAGATGGGCAGTAATTTTATCGTTCTCACATTTACTATGTAAAGGTACGTAAAGTCAGAAACAGCAATATCACGTTTTCAGGTACACAAGTGATGCATTGAGCACGCATTCAACACTATCGTGATTTCGTGACTCGCAAGTGACATTACTGACACAAATGTCACTCTATGACCTCAAATTGCCACTAAGTCCAGTGTCAATCAACTCAATCGAGTTCTTTATGATTCACATATTAGGTATACCTACCTAACTATAGCTTTTCAGAAGAATAATTCATATTATAAATACCTATATTTGTTTATTAGTAGCCTTTGTGCTGCAGAGGGCTCATAATTTATCCGTGCTCAGACTAGCTGCGTCCCGCGATTTCACCCCTATAAGTCTTGATTCCGTAGGAATATCGGAATAAAAATTATTCAATGTCCTAACCCAAGTCATGGTCTATCTATGTGCCAAATTTCATCCAAATCCGCTCAGCCGTTTCAGCGTGAAAGCGTAACAAACAAACATACAAAAAATTTAATCCATAAATATAAATATTAGTTTAGATTGATCTGGTAGGAGCCATAGTCCTTCCTCAGTTCTAGGTAACCAGTCCACTTTACAACAGTGGACAAGCCGACGAAGATATTAAACTATTTCAATATCTTTGTTTTCATATCCTGCAATACCTAATAGTTCTGCACCAACCGAGGATTGTCCTTGAGTGCACTTGTGTAGTGCGTATATCCGTCGGTTGGTCTAAAGGGCCTCTGAGAGTTGGCTTCGGCCCCTCGTATGTCTTCCAAAAATCTGGGACACAGAGACGTAAAAATAATATTATGAGCCTTGCATCAGGGGCTTCGTTCAGAAAGCGGTACTTCTTCTGGACATGGCTCGTATGGAGCTCTGACCTGACCATGGTAGCTAGGACCCTGTTTACCGCTGGGCATATTCCTTTTTTGTGTGTTATTATATTTATTACTAAATATTTTAAAATTTACCTTATCTACTTATGTGTATAGTGTTTAAAAATAAATAAAGGAGAATAATAATGTTCGTTAATTAGCACTTTTTTATTAAAATAATACGTCGTTTTACATTACAAAGGCCTGTATTAACACCTTCATATTAAATCCTTTTCCCACAACAAAGAGAATGAGAAAATGTGACACAATCACAACAGCCGCCATCTTTTAATAAGAGCCGACTTGCTTTGTTAGACACCATCATTGTTATATCAGAATTGACAATGGAGAGGTGCTAATAGCAAATATATTACGTACATAAGAATACATCGACTGCCTCGGATCGTTGGGGTACTGGTCTCAAGCGCTACTGCTGAGCATGAGGATCCAAGTTCGCTTCCCGGGTCAGGCAAGCAAAGGGATATTGGGTTTTTCCATCTGGAACTGTTTAGTAGCAGCCCGGAGTCTGAATTTGTACCCGGTTAATGGCAATAGGCTCGCCCCCTATTACATGGGACTTAAACATAACTGGCGAAATTTGGGTGTTCTTTAAGTACACCTCTGCCTAACCCATCGGGGAATACAGCCGTGATGTTATATTAGAATATATCATAGTTCTCATTTAGTACATTACATACGAGCCAGGCATCGTAAAGCTAAGCGCATATAACAGCCGCATCGGGCCGCAGCGCATCGCAATTCAATACAAAAAAGCGCGATACTGCCCGCCTCGCCTGTACTGTGCGATCGATGGCTCAAATATAAAATGTACGCAAGTGATAGACGTTGTACGTTGCGGTGCCGTCAAGTGTGCATCAGCCTTTAGAAGACGTATAATTAGGGAAACATCCACTGATACTTAATTAAGAGTCCCTGAGCGTACAGCATGTTTGATCTCAGTAAGTTAATTTCCAAGTACAGTAGACCGCACGTCGGTGGTATAGTTTCACCGGGACTCCGGGACCGCCGTTCCGCGCCTTGGGCTTGTGGCGAGACGGGGGGACAGTGCAGGCCGCTCATTCATCATTGCTCACGGCACACGGCGTCCCGCCCGCTCCGCTCATTGGCAACACTGCCCCCGCTTCGCCGCGCATTCCTAAGGAGCTGAACAGCGCTCCCGGTCAATCTGCCTACCCTTTTCCCATCTATATTGGGGTCGGCTTCCGATCTAACCAGATGCAGCTGAATACCAGTATTTTACATGAAGCGACTGCCTATCTGACCTCCACATCCCAGTAACTGAGTAATACCCCTTGGTAAGACTGGTTGTCAGACTTTCGGGCTTCTGACGACCCGTAACGACTGGCAAAAATCCACGAATGATAGCCGGGACCAACGGCTTAACGAGCTTGCCGAGGCACGGAGGAGTCTTGGTATGTAAAGATGGGCACCCATACATAGACTAACCCCAGCAAGCGTAGTTTCAATAGAATAAGGGAGAATTTTACCAATGAAACTGAACGCGATCAGCACATGTAAACCGCGTTCAATCCGCGACAGCTCTTGAACGTGGTTTAAACGTGCTAATCGCGTTCAGTTTCATTGGCAAAATTGGCCCGAAGAGGCCAACTTGTATTGGTTTTGTTACCACTAGCGCGCGGACAACTATACAGTTGGGAATGGAGATAATTTCACAAGGTGACAGCTCGGTGCAAAGTTCTATTTCTTGAATTCGTACTGACTAAGTTAGATTAAGTTGCAGCTTTGAAAATCTTGTAAGATATCGCTAACTTTTCCTTTACTTTAGATGATTACTTTTAGAGATTTAAATAGAGTTTAGAAGTTGTTTCTGGGCATATATTTGACATAAGTTTTGAAAATTTCCAATACCTATTTTAATATTATTATAAGCAGCCTATAATGCGAGAGAAGGCCTGTGTCCCAATGCTGGGACACAGGCCTTCTCTCTGTGAGAGGTAGTGGGCTGTAATCCACCATGCGGGCCCAGTGCGGGTTGGTAGATGTCACCATGTCTTCGAATTTTTGGTTTTTGGACATGTTGGTTTCCTCACGATGCTTTTGTTCACCGTTTTGAGAGCAGTGGTGATTAAATAATTTACACAAAGTAAAGCGCCTGTCTGAGTTTTAACATACGATCCACGGGCCACAACTTCTGTTGTTCTAATACTTAAAGAAACAAATTATAACGTTAATATTAATTTACAACTACGTATTATTTATTTACTAGCTCAAGACAGAGAGGAGTGAAAAGGAGAATGGGCGATCTTTGCCCTGCAGTGGGACAACTTAAGGTAAAAATAAATAATAATAATGTATACATATTTACCTATGATATTAAAACTTATCTACACTAATTTCGACCTTAAAATCCCACATAAGGAAATAATAAGAGGTTGTTGTGTTTATTGGGTTTTTTGTTACACTCGCACTACCTCATTCTGTTGTGATTGTGTTTTTTTAGTGTGCGTGCATTTAACGGCTAACAGTTGGACTTAATTTTTTTCAACGAGGTCGCATCTTTTACTATCTATCTAGACATATTTATATCTTTCAGTGCTGATTCTTATTTTAATTTGAATAAATGACGGATGATATCGATTTGATTTTGAATAAAACCTAAGTTTTTAGGTTAACCGCATCTAACATAATGTGGTAACCGTCAAATTTCAATAACTCCAAGAAAAGAGATAATGTTTTGCAATATCCATTTTTAAATACGGGGCTATTTTAAAGCTAACTATTAAATAGCCCCTTAACATAATATTTATATTTATAGCTACACATAAACTCACGCCTTCTCCCCATGGGGTAGGCAGAAACTATAGAACGCCACCTGCTACGATCCTTACATACTCCTTTTAGGTACTTACCTCGTTTTTACCCGACTGCCCCAGGAGGGTAATGTTTTTTTGCCACAGTATAATAAAGTAACAGTATTATGTCTCGGCAGTGACATTGAAATAATTACCTACGGCCGGTCGGTAGAACTGCCGAGCACTCGATATTGTTGCGTAGGTACTGATATAAGCTGAGATTTCGAAGATATAGAATTTAGAAAATATTGTTTATGTAATACAATAATTATTACCATAACACCGAATATTTAGTTTAAGATGTAAAAAAGTATATGGAAACTTCCCAAACACCTTTTTTACACCAACGGTTACAACATCAAATTCTGTGTTATAATTGCAATTCATTATTTAGCCAGTTCACGAAAGAAATGTGGCTAACTAAGCCACATTCCTTATTTCCATACAATAATATTGCCAAATTAGTCAAAACAGGTAAATATTTGACAGCTATTTGCGACGTTGCCAACTTTTTGGATGAACGCTCTTAACCGGTAAAAAAAGGAAGGTAAGGAAGGAAGGAACCGGTAAGAAAAGGAAATACTGGTATTCAGCTGCATCCAGTTATACTGGAAGCCGATTAGAACAATGTTGCGGAAAGGCTACGAAGATGATGACGTACTGGTTTATATTATAAGACAAAAACAAACAAGCTTATCCAACTTTCTTTTATAGGCCACTTAGTAAGTTTTTCTTACTTAAACCTTTTGAACGTTTTACTTTCTTGGACAAAAATGTCAACCATAATCTTGATACGCACTTTATCATGGACCTTGTTTATAAACAGCCACAGACAGTTTTTGTTTGTTAAAAACAATAATAATAATTCTTCTCCTCATTATTCTTTAAACGTGTCTAAATGTCAGACACCCAGATTCTCAACCAGCGGCATTTATTTGCGAAATTTGTAATTAGTAAAAATATTTTTATGAGTCCTACTTTAAGTTTTAACGATTTCAGGAAATTCTTGGACTTAAATATATGTACTCCTACTAATGTGAAGAATGACGATTAAAAAATAAAAATATTCAGAGTGTTTGTGCATGTGAGATGTGTGCCTCCCAATGGATACCCAAATACAGCACTCAACAAATGTTTTTTTTTTTGTTTTTACATTTCTTAATTTTTTTTTTCTAATTATTGTGCCCAACTTCTGGTTTTTCCGAATCTATCCAATCAATCCACTGCCACTTTTTTTTTGCGATAACAATCAATGGATACCCAAAATACAGCACTCAGAAAAATTATAAAAAAATTAGTAGATTGTTATACAAGGGTGGAAAGGAATCAATTCCCATACGAGGTATTTAGACGCCCGAGCGCAGCGAGGGCGGCTATAGTCCGAGTAGGAATTGATGTCTCTCACCCGTGTTAAACACTCTACTTTTCATATCGAATATAAGGAAAGTAAAAAATAGTGTTTAAAATATTTATTGATATTGAATAACATGAGTAGTACCTATTTAAAATGAACTAACAAGTTAGAACAATTTGTAAAAATGTTTAAATATGGAACGCAGCGCATCACCGCTGCGGGCCGCCCCGCGTATAAGTTTTTTTTTGTTTATTCACACTGGCTGTTTATAATATACTCACAAGACCGGAGCCCAGTGCTTCCACTTTTAGGGATTTCTCCCTTTTTTTAGGGAAAAAGGCTAATAATAAGCATGGTTTACTGATATTTTATTTTGGCAGGGATTTAGGGAAAAATTTAACTTGAGTTGGTAGCCCTATTGTTTAATTAGTAGGCAGAACCCAATGTACTATTTTACTCTATGGCACCACCGATTGATTAAAGGGGATTTCCTGAAACTTGTAATGATTGTTATTCGTCTAATTTTAGTTTACCATGTTATTGTTAATAGTACTATTTCCGTGGCTAAAGACGACATCAGAAATAAGTCGCATTATACCTACAGTTGGTTTGTTTCGTCTGTCTCGATTAATAATGAATGTTTTATAGGTATTTAATGACATAAAAATGAAAAATTCCCTAAACCAAGGAACTTTTATATTTTTTAGGGAATTTCAGGGATAATACATTAAGAAACTGGGGAAAACCAAAAACGTAAGTGGAAACACTGCCGCAGCTTTTATTTTTATTCTATTCGATATTTTTCTTAAAAAGTTTCGTACCCACAGATATTAATGTAACTAGATGACGCGATTGTAAGTATGTACTTCGCGTGTCAAAAAACGGAGTAAAATTACGATCAATGATCGTAATCTGAGATTTTCATTTAGCATTATCGGCTCCGGAAATCCACCAAAATCTAGAAAAATGTCTTTTTAAGCCATATTGAGCTGTAAAGACTGTATAGAAAAATTGGCCGAGGCATTGGAAATGTTTTCTTTCATTGGTAAGTTTTGTTATTAAATTGTGTGTGAAAAAGTGGCACGCTTGGTTTTCATAAAGATGGAGGGACTTGCGATATCTAGTTAGATTTATATCTGTGTTCGTAGCCGACTACCTAACCATAAGTTCTATTTTTTAAATTCATTCCCGCCCTAGGGCGGGAAGCAATTACTATGAGTCTTTCCCGCCCTAGAGCGGGAAGCAGCGTCTCCCACCCGCTACTCGGATCAAACAAACACTACTTTCCGAGCATGAGATATGAAAAACATATTTTCTTATGTTTTTTTTTCTTGTTTTAGCCCAACTTCTAGTTTTTCCGACTCTATCCAATCAATCCAATGCCACAATTTTTTTATTTCGACACCTATTAATGGACACTCTACTCTTCTCAAAGGTACCGTACCGTATTCAATATGCAAATCGCTGTCAGTACCGACGTAATAGTTAATAATAAGCTAAATTAGCACAAGGCTGTCACTTATCAACGTACAGATACTGTCGGCTCCTAATGCTAGTATCACGAGAGCGATTGTTAGATATGAAAAACAATATGCACGTAATGACGAGAGGTCTAGTTTGAAAAATAGAACTGGTTTGTTACCTGTGTTGTTTTTAATCTGTGGGTCATGTGTGATGTGAAAGTGATTGGTGGCCAAAGTGTTTGCGTTCCCATTGAGGGACCACATTTGAATTTTGAGCTTTTGAATGCGTCAGCCTTTAGTAAAAGTTCTCAAACAATTGTAAATACCGCCTTTTATTTGTAAAAGTAGCCACTCAAAAGTTACAATCGGTTAAAGGTGGTCCCTCAGTCGTGACTGACCGGCATCCATATCTCAAAACATAGTTAACATTTACAACTGCTATAAACGACTACTCTTAGTAAAAGATTTGTAAAACTAATATATGGAATATCAACCATTCCTGTTCATAGAATAAAAAGAACTAGCATGCGGAAGGTGGTCCCTCAATCGATCACCATAAGGTCACCTTGAGTGGAGACGCCAATGGAATTTGAAATTTACTTATGGGTCTAGCGTTAGTAAAAGTACTTGAACGATTGCTATTTCAACCTCTAGTTTATAAAAGAAGCCATTCAAAAGCTACAATCGATTTAAGGTGGTCCCTCAATTGAAACGTTTATCATAAGAAAAATCAATTTACGTAGGATTCGGAAATTAAATAGACGAATGCTACAGTCTAGCCTTTAGTAAAATTTTTTTACTAACGATTACTTTACTAAACAGTATAATAAAAAAATGTACTGTTTTATCACAAATATTAATCGAATTCCTGGGAAGAAATACTAAGATAGGGGTGACCACACAGCAGGATTTTTCTAGTGACTGTTTGTTGATACAAATTTTTAATAAACATAACATAAAAGTAAAACAAGTGAACGTTTGTTGATATTATTTTTTATTAATAGAGTCTGGCTAACGAAAGTTGGCCCCAGAATATTGGCGGCAAATTTAAAAAATACGTGCATGACAACACTAAATACACCAGAGATACCGAACGACAACCTTGTCAAATTGACGTTCACGTTCATACAGAGTTGCTATATAAAAACTTATGTGTGTCAGAATGGCTGGTTGCCTGTGGCTTTGGTCTATGAGAGATGATTAGAAAATTGCTACATAATTGCTTATATTTGCTACATTTAATAAATAATTGCTACATACTATAAATATTTAGAAATAACAATTTTTTTTTGTACAGCCATCCTGACGTTTGGTTGGCTGGTCGCCTCCTAGTTTAAAGCCAAGCATGCAGAGTTTCCCGAAATGTACTGCGTCAATAATTGCTACATATTTGCTTCATTTATCTAATTTAGTTGTATCTTCAAACATATGTTAAATAAAGGATGTACCAATTATTTTAATTATCCCAAGGAAAAGTGCCTGATAAAACAATAAAGGCAAATACTTAGTTATGTTGAATCGGTTTAATCGTTTAGGCCCCCAGTATGTGAAACACTAATTGGTCACTACAAAGCTCATTGCAGACGAAATTCAGAATGGAAATGTTACGATGACCAATCGAAAAAAATTACGAAGAGTTACCTACTCATAACATAAAGTAGCAATAATAGCCTCCTAAAGTAGCAATACCGTTGACTGAAGACACACTGCAACTATTTGCCTTTATTGTTTTATCAGGCACTTTTCCTTGGGATAATTAAAATAATTGCTACATCCTTTATTTAACATATGTTTGAAGATACAACTAAATTAGATAAATGAAGCAAATATGTAGCAATTATTGACGCAATACATTTCGGGAAACTCTGCATGCTTGGCTTTAAACTAGGAGGCGACCAGCCTCCAAACGTCAGGATGGCTGTACAAAAAAAATATGTTATTTCTAAATATATATAGTATGTAGCAATTATTTATTAAATGTAGCAAATATAAGCAATTATGTAGCAATTTTCTAATCATCTCTCATAGACCAAAGCCACAGGCAACCAGCCATTCTGATACACATAAAAACTTCGCAAATAATTCCAGGGCCAACTTTCGTTAGCCAGACTCTATTTGACATCACTTAGCTAATTAAAAACACAGAAAGAAAATAATGCTTATTATAATAAAATAAAATAAATTACCCTACACTGCAATGTAACTCTGAACCTTTTTCAAACAAACATTACTAGAAATAAATACGTTTATTTGCGGCAAAATATGCATCACGCAAAACGGCCATCGCTCAGCATAATGCTGCGACCCTATGCGACACAGAGCCTCAGCGCTGATTTTCAGCGACGGCCGGCGTTGACGTGATGACGTCAATCGATGCAACATATATTGAGATAACAATAAAAATTAAAAAATAAATGAAGAACCAAAAATGTTAAACTTATTATAATATAATCATAAAAATGGCAACATTCCGTTCCGTCGGCGACTCACGCGCCAGACGCCACGCCACAGGCCTAATGTAATCTGAGGCCATAGTGTAACTGTCATAATAGTACAATATGAGACAAGTGTGCGTAATGATCAATGCACACGCGTTTCATTCGACGTTTTTTAACATACTTGCGAGGAAAAACAGACTTGTAATAACCTAGGCAACAGGAACGTGACTATAGAGATGATTCATGTAGATTTATAAAGTTCAACTGACCTTCGTTGCCAGGGTACTGACTAACCGTAGCTTATTTTAAAAACTTTTCTACGTCGGTTGGTGATAATACGAGTACTTTAGATTTAGTATTTTTGAAAATAATTTACCATTACCACACAACAAAAACGATATCAAATATCTATGGAATATGCCGCGCTGGTTTTGTTTTTTCCGCTAGCGATGCCCGCGAAAATGTTAATAAAGGCACTGGCAAAACCACTGAACAGCCTATATAAAAATATAATAATCACAAAATAATGTTTTGAAAACGCAAATTAAGGTTCATATTAACCTTAATTTGCGTATTCAAAACATTATTTTGTGATTATTATATTTTTTGTGAAAAATATATAATTTGATCATTTTTTATTTATTTATACAAGAGGCATAATAATGGATGAAATATTTGATGAGTAAAAAAAACAGCACATCTCTGCTCAGGTGATATAATACAGGATAGTTCATACTTATTCCATGTATAGGTACATAGTCCGGTTTCAATCAATATGTACATAGAACTTTTATTAGGATTACATTACCTACTCCAAATAAAAGCATTTTCATTTTTGACAGAACTTATGGTTAGACTAGATTTTTTTTTACCATAACTAAACGCCCCGGTTTGCCTATGGTATTTCATTTTACAAAAACCATTAAAAGCTTCACCAAAGTATTTTTTTATTAAATACAAATTCCATACTGCCATGATAGTACTTACTAACTCCATACTGCCATGTCATAGGACTGCAGGTACTCCGACTAGTAAATAGTTATCTGTGGCAGGGCAGGCAGTTAGGGTAATTTATTTTATTTTATTATAATGCATTATTTTCTTTCTGTGTTTTTAATTAGCTAAGTGATGTCAAATAATAATAAAAAATAATATCAACAAACGTTCACTTGTTTTACTTTTATGTTATGTTTATTAAAAATTTGTATCAACAAACAGTCACTAGAAAAATCCTGCTGTGTTGTCACCCCTATCTTAGTATTTCTTCCCAGGAATTCGATCAATATTTGTGATAAAACGGTACATTTTTTTAAACTGTTTAGTAAAGTAATCGTTATTAAAAAATTTTTACTAAAGGCTAGACTGTAGCATTCGTCTATTTAATTTCCGAATCCTACGTAAATTGATTTTTCTTATGATAAACGTTTCAATTGAGGGACCGCCTTAAATCGATTGTAGCTTTTGAATGGCTTCTTTTACAAACTAGAGGTTGAAATAGCAATCGTTCAAGTACTTTTACTAACGCTAGACCCATAAGTAAATTTCAAATTCCATTGGCGTCTCCACTCAAGGTGACCTTATGGTGATCGATTGAGGGACCACCTTCCGCATGCTAGTTCTTTTTATTCTATGAACAGGAATGGTTGATATTCCATATATTAGTTTTACAAATCTTTTACTAAGAGTAGTCGTTTATAGCAGTTGTAAATGTTAACTATGTTTTGAGATATGGATGCCGGTCAGTCACGACTGAGGGACCACCTTTAACCGATTGTAACTTTTGAGTAGCTACTTTTACAAATAAAAGGCTGTATTTACAATTGTTTGAGAACTTTTACTAAAGGGTGATGCATTCAAAAGCTCAAAATTCAAATGTGGTCCCTCAATGGGAACGCAAACGGCCAAAGTCACTGTCTTTAATGATAACTAGCTTCTGCCCGCGCAATTTCCCGCGTGAAATTTCTCGTTTAAACATAAAATATGACATTTCGCAATACATGTAGATTAGCTTTCGTGAAACAATTTTCGCAATCGGATCCAGTATTTCCGTAGACTACCTCCACATACGTATAAACTAAAAAAAATACTATCCTTACTAATAATATTATAAATGCGAAAGTGAGAAAGATGTTTGTGTTGAAGAAAGATGTTTGTTACGCTTTTACGCTAAAACGGCTGAACGGATGTGGATAAAATTTGGCACATGCGTAGACCATAACGTGGATTAGGACATAGGATAGTTTTTATCTCGATATTCTCACGGGATCGAGACGATATTTTAAACTTTATTAAGTGTAGATTAAAATAAAACAACGATTTAAACGTTTCTCCTTCTCATCCTAGATAAACTAAATTACTTGATTATATATTGGAACAAGAAAATATTTATTATTAGGTATATGAGATATTATTTTCTATTTATTTAGATTGTATGTTATGAATACTTAGGAATGCAAATGAATCTTGCAATTTAATAAGACGGTTCACCACTTTTTTTTTTCTAAAGCAAATAATGGTTCAGGATTTAAAGTCAGAATAAACATTTATCATCGGCCAGTCGTATCAAGTGCACGAGGACCTTCGTCGTAGTTAGTATATAGTTTTCTAGACTGTAACAAGTGGTATACTTAGTACGTCAATACAGAGTATGTTGTGAAAGAGAACTAGTATTAGGAGAACACAATAGACGATGTATATCTAGTAACTTAATCCGCTTAACCGTTCTTAAAGAGTTAGAGAACCCTGTAAGAAATCGACACGTGTTTCGCCTCTCAACGAGGCATCCTCAGGACGACGATTGACCTGTTGCGAACTCGGACACGAAGTGTTATCAACGCGAGCCGAACGCAAAGTGAGCTTCAACCGCCCGTCACCCCCACTTATATAGGATCGCTTAGCTTAGGATCGGCCGAGGTGGGCCGATCACGAGGTGGTGAACACTTCGTGTCCGAGTTCGCAACAGGTCAATCGTCGTCCTGAGGATGCCTCGTTGAGAGGCGAAACACGTGTCGATTTCTTACAGGGTTCTCTAACTCTTTAAGAACGGTTAAGCGGATTAAGTTACTAGATATACATCGTCTATTGTGTTTTATGATGGATTTCCGCAAGGTCACGCCTGAGTCAATTAACTAGTATTAGGAGAACACAATGAGGCAAGCTAGAACTAGGCGTATTTAAATGATTTTGTGCCTGTCAAACTTCCTCTGGTATAATGAATGAGTTCTGGTATTTTAGCAGTGTTACTGCAACTCTCTGAATTCTTTTTTGAAGATTCTTTTAACTTTTATCGGGGTCGTTGTCTTTTATTTTTAATCTTCTATTTAATCTTTATAGATTTATCTTCTAATTTAAAGAAGGTCAAAGATAAAGATAAAGATAAAGATCATTTATTTGTCAAAAAACATGCGTATACATACAAATTAAGCATGCAGGATGTCATAACATTTCGTTCGTCCATGTTTCACCTGTAAGGCGTACAAATTTATAAAATTTACAAAACAATTAAATAGGAACCAAATTACAAAATAGGTTATAAGGTAGTGTCATTTAAAAAATCACTTATATTATAATAGCAGTTGTCTGTTAATAAATCTCGCATCTTTTTTTTAAATAGATTTACCGGCAATGCTTTAAATGCCTGTGGTATTTTATTATAAATTTTTGGAGCCATACAGAAAACGCTTTTCCCCATTAATGCCGTCTTTGATGAGTGCAAACACAGTTGATTATTGTCACGTCTGTTACGGGGGAAAGTGTCAGCCAATCGTGGAAATAGAGATTGATTTACCCTAACAAATGTCGCGATTTCAAAAACATACAGAGATGGCAGAGTTAACAATTTGTGTTTCTTAAATAATGGCATACAGCTGTCTGTCGACTTCAAGTTGAACATAGCACGAATGCATCTCTTTTGGGCCTTAAACGCTATTTCTTTGTCTGTAGAATTTCCCCAAAATATAATACCGTAGCGCAATAACGATGCTACTAGACCATGATAAGCTGTTACTAAGGCGTCTGTGTTTGTCTCTGGGGCCAGTTTATATAAGGCGTACGCAGAAGAGCTCAGCCGTTTACTTAGGTATTCGATGTGTGCCTTCCAGTTCAATTTAGAGTCAATAATAATTCCTAGAAATTTTGTGGCGTCGACTTTGTTAAGTACAGTGTCCTTGTAAAGTACGTTGAGGTCAAATGCAGCCTGGGTCCGTTGTCTAAAATGCATAATAGTTGTCTTATCTAGATTTATTTTTAGGTTGTTCCTATTTAACCATGATATTATTGATGTCAGAGATTCATTTATGTCACTTTCATATATGTCTTTATTTTTACATGCTACAGTCAAAGTACTGTCGTCGGCAAACAGAGTCATGGGGTGGTCAATAGCACTAGGCAGGTCATTGATGTATATGATGAAAAATAATGAACCGAGTACGCTGCCTTGAGGAACACTGTATGTAGGTGTGAGTTCACTTGATACATAAATTTCCTCTTTCTTTGTCTTAACATTTATTCTGTTAATCTCTGTGTATTGTTTTCTATTCGTAAGGTATGACTGAATAAGATTTAATATGTTTCCCCTTATGCCGTAAGCTTCTAATTTCTGTAGCAAGATGCCATGGTCAACGTAGTCAAAAGCCTGCGTCATGTCGCAGTATATAGCACACACCGGGATTCTCCTATCCATATTCGTCATTACGGTATATAAAAAGTCATAAATGGCCATACTGGTTGACATGTTTTGTCTAAACCCCTTTTGCTTTTCACTAAAGATATTTTTCTTTTCGAGGTATGAGTATAGTTCTTTATACAAGTATTTTTCAAAAATTTTGGACATTATAGGAATTAAGGCTATTGGTCTATAGTTAGCCATGTGTTCCTTACTGTTTTTCTTAAATAATGGTATCACTCTTGAAACTTTTAGGGCATCCGGATATAAACCTGAGCTGATGCACAGATTTATTAGGTAGCTTAAGTGGGTACAAATGGTTTCAGAAACATACTTAACAACCTTTGTAGAGATACTGTCGTAGCCTGTACTATTTGTGGAATTTAAAGATTTAATTATGTTTAATATGTCTACAGGTATACTGGGTGCAACAAAGATTGAGTCTTTCTGTTTTATAATATTCGTTGTTACTTTATTTCCCGAACCTTTACTTGGTTGAATCTTATCTACAAAAAAAATATTAAACGCGTTAGCTATTTCTAAAGGATCATTTACTATTTTCTCATCTACATTTATATAGCTAATGGATTCTTTAGGTAAAAACAGTTTCGATTTATTTATTATGTTCCATGTCATTTTAGCTTTATTTGTTGCAGTTTTAATTGAATAATTGTTTTGAGCCTGTCGAGTCAATCTCATAACTTTTTTGAACCTTTTTGTGTAATTCTTAAAAATATTTTTATTCGTCATATTTGGTTTTAATCTGTAATGCCAGAGCAATTGACGTTTCTTTTTGCTGCATAATTTAATTCCATGTGAGATCCATTTTGATTTTTTAATTATATTTATCGTTGTCAGTTTATATGGAAAACAAAGGTCATAAAATAGTTTAAAGTTGGCAATAAATATGTCAAAAGCATTATTTGGATCTTCAGTTTCATATATTTCCGAGAAAGTCAAATGTTTCAAGCAGTCCTTAAATTTCACCATATTCTCTACGCTATAGTCCCGTCGTTTTTTGCGCCAGTATTTTAACATAAAAGATCTTTTCACCGGGCATTGTATTATTTGTGCTGTGTGGTCTGACAGCGCAAATTCAATAACGTCCGTTTTACATTTGGCTCCAAAATTATGTGCGAAATTGTCAATGCAAGTTTGGCTATGAATTCTGGTAGGTTGCTTTAAAGCTAGCTTAAGATTGAAATTTAGTAACAGACATTCGAAATCCAACACAACATTATTTTTATTCAATAAATCAATGTTAAAATCTCCCGCCATTATAATATGGTCATACTTTTTTTTACATATTTTTTGTAGCACTTTCTCTATTGTTTCATAGAATACATTTAGGTTATTTCGTTTCGGTACTCTGTAGACACATAGAATAATCATATTATATTGTATGAGCTCCACACCGCAACATTCAACTACACCAGTTATAGAGGCCTCAGCTATATGCGGAACTTCTCTCCATTGATGTCCGTTTCTAATCAAAATACAAGTCCCACCTCTTTTACTGTCTCTCCTACAGAAAAATGATGCTAAAGAGTAATTGGGGATATTTAAATGGTTTTCGTACCCGGCCATCATGAAGTGCTCGGTAACACACAGCGCGTCAACACTAATCTCCCTTTCTGACAACTCATTTAGGCAAACATTTAGAGCATCGACCTTATTTAAAAGCCCCGCTATGTTTTGATGCATCACGTAAAGGCTTTTAGTGACGAAAAAACTGCTTTTCCGTTTCTAATACATGTGTGGGATTGTGAGACGTTAAAGTTATTAGGGGAGTATTTACAGTCTTATTATTATAAATGTTGATGCATTGAATGTCATTAATTAACGCTAAAAGATTAACAAAAATGGAGTGGAACCCAAAATTATTAAGTTGGCCAGATTGCCTGAAGAATGTATTATAATCATAGTCAACATAAGCATTTGAATCTAATACATGAGCATATTTGTGTGTCCAGATGTCTTGACATAAAGAAAAGTTAAAGTTCATGACACGCCAATTATACATGTTTGAGTTCGTGTTATATTTATATGTGGGTAGACAGATAATAATATTAGTATGAGTTATTTCACTAAGAGTCTTCCTTATGCCTAATATGAGTTCAGAATAGTTTTTAGCTATTTTAAAGTCTTGTTCACCAATTAAAATCACACAGTAGTCACTCATCGTGTAATCGGTAATTTTTGTATGTATCCTCTGCAGGAGGTCACATGTAGCTCCATCTGTTGTTATATAGTGACAAAAATTAAATTGTTTCTCAAAAGTTTCTTCTACTATAGACAGGATCCTGTTTTGTTTATTAGCACTCAGAATGCACAATTTGTTTTGTTGTTGTTGTGGAGGTTGAATCTCGGGGTTGGCTTTTGTTTTGGTTCCTATTAAATTCTTTATTTCTTGTATGTCTGAATTATTCATATTTATTTTTGTCCCCTGTTCATTTTTGGTAGTATTTAGTAGATTTTCTGTGTTAGTAGTTTTATCGGTTCTTTCACGTTCTAAAATGTCTGTTTGTGTCTGTTTTGTTTTACAGCTCCTGTGGGTATTTTTTCTTGGCGTATTTTGACTTGATTTAGCTGGACTATTCGTGGCTACTTTTTTATACACGTTATTTTTTCGTATTAACTTGTCATTTTCATGCTTCAGTGTGCTATTTTCAACGGATAATAGTTCTATTTCTTTATGAGCGCTCTCTAACTGTTTTGCAAGATTTTGTATCTCCTCTCTTAACAACTTGACTTGGTCGTCTTCATCATCAGACATCTCAGGCATGCTACTGGTGGTACACTCCAGTGTGTTTGGAATAACATTATCACTGTGGTCGATAGTTGGCGATTCTGATTGTGTACGGGGCCTGGGACGCCTAAGTGTTACGTTTAAACTCATTCTGTCGCTTATCTGCAGTTAACTTTATACTACACTTTGTTATGATAATATTTTTTTTTTTTTTTTTTCTGGTAAGTTTTATTTTTCTGGTAACACTTTATTTTTTGTTTATTTGCCTTATCATTCCGCTGATTGAAGTTTATTCTGTTATGCGATAATTTCAAACTAATTTGCCATCATTCCAAAAAGTGAAACCTTTCGCGGGAATCGAACTCGAGTCTCAGAATACTAGAGTAACATATAGTAGGCCGTTTGACATACTTGCCACTGGGGCTGTTACATAGGTCATCGAAATTATTGAACAGTAGGTTCTGCTAAATAAAAAAAGTTTGTATGTCAGTTATAATTTGAACGATTTGAATATTTTTTCACTGAGTCACTGTGTCACTTTTTGTCGAATCACTATTTTCGTTATTGTTTTTATTTTGTATGTCACACGTTTGTTAGCTTAGTATTTGGTGGTACCTATATATTTCATAAAAGTCGTAAATACCACACGCAAAACTGTTTTTATCACAAAATTTTGTCAACATTTGTAAGTTTTGTTTACATAGTTCACAGTGAGTAATTTGTTAGATTAACACTTTCACACACGTAATGTATTAGTCTCTTGATTTTTATGACGTATTTACGTTGATACTGTTCAAATAACAATTTTTAAGGAATTTTTAAAACGGGAGCAGTGTTTACATGACAGCTAGCGCCATCTCTCCACCACGTCAAGTAATCGAATATAAAGCAAAGGGCGATGATCATGTCAATTTCTATCTGATAAGGTTTTTAAGTTTTTAGCATTACTTCAGTAACAGAAACATACTAAACTTTACCATTAACTAATAGGTTATAATTTCTTGAACCAGTCTCGAATTTAGCAACATCGGTATTGTCTAAATGACATTTGTATCAAATATCTACTGCACACAATGCCGCAATTAAGCCGGATCGCGCAATAACAGTTCAAGCTATCAGATAGCTAATACAAGAGGTATATCTAGTCTCAAATAAGGCTTAGTAGCGAATGGCGGCCAGGTGGGCTCAATTAATCACTGCACTATTATCTGTGCACACGCTCGCCTCTCGGCTCCACTTATGAAATTATTTATGCTGCATTGTGTACCGACTTCCAACCACGTGTATAGAGCAAAGACGATTTTCTAAGAGATGCCTACATACTGGCTTACACGTATTTTAGTCTGTGGTTGCAAGGATTTTGAAAATGGAATCTGGAGATATGCCGCGAAATATAAATTCTAGTTTTCTATGTTAGCAGGTTACAGTGTACCGACTACCAACAACGTGCACCTACAATGTAAAGAGGATTTACTAAGAGATGCTCATTCTTATTTACATATTTTAGTCTGTGGTTGCAAGGATTTTTAGAATGCCTTCATGTCTTCTAAATTTAAATTCGAATTATTTAGGCTAGTCAACAATAAAAAGGTTTGGTGACCTTCGCTAATCCCAGAAAAGATCGGAATGACGTTTTAATTGGAAATATTTTCTTGTCGCAAAATTAACGATCTAAAAAATATTTCGTACTGGAATTTACAATCTGTTTCGATACATTATCTAGGGACTTTTCGCGTAATGACGCAACCATTCATAACTACGTAGGCCGAACTTGATAATCTAACTAAGGTAACAAGACAGGCAAATAAACTGTATCAGAACCAGTGTTAATATTTTAATCAACAATCTGGTTAACGTTAGTGTTTATGACAGATCTGGAATATTGCAGAAACCGGTGCTGATTGGTCTACGGCGAATCAAAGACATTTAGATTCATGTAAAATGCCAAAGTGTTTATACATTTCGTAAATGTTATGTTTTATACTGCATATTGGTAATAAAATATTAAGATTAATAAACCTTGACTTGCAAGATAATTATTTTAATTCTAAATTGGTTAGTGAGAGCAGGTTTTGCGCTTGTAATGCTGCGGCGAAAATCAATTAACGTTTTCGGTTCGTAGCTTAGATCTAATTTTTAAATCTTTTTTATCTATATCCCAGACAAATGGTTTGCTTTATCACGGATTAGGTGAATTTTATGTTAAGTCTCCATCTGCATTTTGGCAGTTAGTCCCAACAGCGACGAAGGTCTGTGTAGCGGAAGCGAGCAGCAGACCAATAATATAATTAAACATAAAACCTTGGTCGTTTTTATAATTTCTAACGTGACGATATATGATTTATTATATTAAAATATATCGAAATATAATTTTGAAGATGCTTTTAATTATAATTTCCGTGCACGAAAACCAAAGGGCCTTACACGATGCAGTGCCTCAACTCAACGTGCGTAGTTACTCGCGCCGTCGCGCGCCACCATAACGAAAAGTTACCTTCAAACACAAAAACGTACCTACTTCACTAATTTTAGTCTTTCAGTTAAAATATCTTAGTTATCACTTAACATACTTTGCGAGTTAATTCTAGCTAAGGTTCTAATTGGTGTGCTGCACGACAAAGTTACACATCAGCCTAAAATTAGCAGGAAGTAACGGAAAATTTTAAACAACATAGCCTGTCGTGTTTCCCTACGTCATAAAATAAATGGAGTTGAAAACAACCTTTATTATTACTTTTTAGCGATTGTAGTTTTGAATAATTTATCATTCGGTATTTAACAATAAGGCCTCTTGTTTTGGACACGGAGCAGACTACTCAACAAAAAAACTGGTAGCGTAAAGTCGCATAATTATGATCACACAAACAATGCTTCCAAAGGGGTGGAGACCCGCTATCTAATTACGCAACACATTTTCATAAACGATTCCGATTAATCTGTTTCATTTTGACAGTTCAATAATATTCATTGCGTTATTTACGATGCACGATGTTAAGCAGTTTTTTGTTCGAACTTATGAAACAATGGATTAGCAATCTGTTTCAAATCGATTCAAATTCTGATTGATCGTGTATCACGTAATTAGGGTACAGGTGTCCTGAAATACAGGCCTTACGCCTAGCTTCCCAGCTCTCCCACAGTATAATTAAAACTATTATGTATTGTTCAATGATCATTTGAAAATGTACTTTTATATTGTCGTGAGAAATCTTATCTTATCTTACATAATTTTGTACTACTTCGTTGGTCTAGCGGTCGCAAGCGCTACTGCTGACCATGAGGTCCTGGATTCGATTCCCAGGTCGGACAAAGTGATATTGGGTTTTTTAATCAGAAAGTTCTTAGCAGCAGCCCGGAGTCATGGATTATGTGATAGGGTTGCCCCCTATTATGTGGGACTTCAACATAACTGGCGAAATGTGGGTGTACTATGTGAGTGCCTAACCCTTCAGGGAAAACAGGGGTAATGTTCTATTATAGAATGTTACTTTTGGAAAAAATATAAAAAATATATATATATATTACATAATATCTGTGGGTACCGTAGACTTGTGTACTCTGTGCAGTGCAGTTGTTGTAAACGCATAAATCGATACTGCTGAGTGCGTCATATTAATGTAATTGTTCATAATAATAATAATTTATCTTTACACCTAAATTGCTGCTTTACGATTCAGTTCCTGGTAACATTAAAAAGCCTTACGTAATGCTAGCCCCACACGTAACGATTTGCTTGCGCAAATCTAACTTGACTAGTTACACTTGCGCAAGCCTAATAGCCAACTCCCACGGTGCGCCATATCGCGCACGCGCACCAGCCCGCACGAGGACGCACCGCCACGCACGCGTTCAATGCGCGTCTGCGCTACCACGCACGCTAGGTTTCCCACGGTGCGTCGTGCGCGTGCGTCCGCGATATGGCGCACCGTGGGAGTTGGCTATAAGTTTGCGCAAGCAATGTTCTTAATGGTAGCCACACACGTTACGATTTGCTTGCGCAAACTTAGGCTTGCGCAAATTTGCTTGACGTCGGTATTGACCACACACGTTACGATTTGCTTGCGCAAATTTGCTTGACGCCGGTATTGACCACACACGGCTCAAATTTGCTTGTGATATCATTTCTGTTTAGAGACCGTCCAGGTGTGTTACGCGGTAATGGCATCAATTGATGACGCTTTGGCAATAGTAGGAGGAGGCGGAGCGCGCGAGGGAGAGACAAATGTTGCGACCTCGCGCCCCTAGCCGCCGCCGTAGGAGACGCCCTGGGCGTCGGGAATCGCGAGCCGATTTCCGGCCACCGTAGGCGCGGGCTTGCGGACGGAGAGCAATGGGTAGCTCGATTGTTGATAAAAAAAAACATGAGGGGCAGTCTTTGGGGACTGCCGATGGAAGTGAAAACAGTATCCTATAATATTATGTTAATCCAGGTAATAAACTATCTATCTGCCTCATCCAAATCCTCGTGAATTCATGCATGCTTAGTAGTTTTTGTTAGGTTTCTGCTCAGATATTGTGCACAACGTCTAATGATTGAAATACTATCTTGAATTTACGCAAGACTAGTACTTTTTGTTAGGTTACTAACAAATTCTACTCTCCCTCCGTCTTACGAATTTTCGATCAGGTTACGTGTCCTGACGCAAGTTTAACATTTTTTACCCATCCCAAAAAAAGTGCACAACACCGCCAAAGAAGTTTTTGCTTCAAAAAACTACTGAAATTGGAACACATGCCCCACACTGCAAACTCAAATTTGCACAAGCTTGGAATCGAAAATTGAAAATCACACAAGCCTAGAAATTTGCGCAAACCTCCCATACACGTAACGATTTGCTTGCGCAAGCCTAAGTTTGCGCAAGCAAATCGTTACGTGTGTGGTCACCAAAAATCGCTACAAAAAAAAATATACGTAGGTACAATAAACCGAACCATGTGCGCCGCGACACGACTGATTTCAATGAATTTCTATGAAGTACCTTCCGATGCTAGCGACAAGTCAACACGTCGGCACGTCGCCTTCTTAAAAATACATAGAAACCAGTCCTGTCGCGGCGACACGTCGCCTGCAGTTGCCGCCTGTGATCAACTACGGAATTGTACCCGGCGCACGCCAATAAAGCTCCCAATCGACAAGATTTTTTCCGACACCTTCAATCGTCTTCATCGTCATATTTCAGCCAATAAAACTTCCTCATGAATCACTCCGTCCATAGGTGAAAACCGTATGTAAATCTGTTCGGTAGGTTAAAGAAATCTACTGAAATTTGAACACATGCCCCACACACGCTCAAGCAAATTTGCGCAAACTCAAATTTGCACAAGCTTGGAATCGAAAATTTAAAATCACACAAGCCTAGAAATTTGCGCAAATTTCTTCCCACACACGTAACGATTTGCTTGCGCAAGCCTAAATTTGCGCAAGCAAATCGTAACGTGTGTGGCTACCATAATCGTTGGCTGGCATTAAGAACATTCAGTAAACATGGGGAATCCCACCAATTACATCATTTTGATTCGTACTTATTTTCGTCATTAGAGTTCTGTTATCATTATCAGTGTTTGTTTGATGTTAAATTAGGTTGTAAATTATCACGTGTTTAACATTATACATTCACCAAATAACAGATGTCTTAGGTAGTTATTTTGATAGGAATAACAAATTGGGCTCAGCATGTAGTCACAGCAAGTAGAGAAACTCGTAATGGTTGGAATGAGCGGCGGAGTTTGTTGCGCCAGTTCTTCTTCCCAGCTAAAGCGAGGAGGTAGTGAAGGGCGTTTTGGGGGACTGTCTTAATTTTCTTATGTAATTTTAACGTTCGAAAAGTGCTGATTCTAATAATAATATAGTTAATTCATTCAGGCGTGACTTTGCGGAAATCTATTATAAAATACAATAGACGACGTATATAGTAAACACGTCGTGTCCGGGTTCGCAACAGAAAGAAAGAAAAGAAAGAAAATAAATTTATTTGACACAGGCTAAGGCACACAATATTCACACAGTAACAGAAAAATAAAAAACAAGTCAATCGTCATCCTGAGGATGCCTCGTTGAGAGGTGAAACACGTGTCTATTTCTTACAGGGTTTTTTATGACTCTTTAAGAACAGTGCGGATTAGATTACTAAATATACCTACGTCGTCTATTGTATTTTGCTGATTCTCAGCCTAGTTTTTTTAATGTTGTTTTTTAAGACCTTTTACAATTATTAGCCAATGTTAACTGTTCTTCTGCAGGCTGCAGGGCCAGGTCGGAGGTGATCCATGATCGACCTTTTCCAGTATACAAAGAAGTATCGAAATGGGTCGATATAATTCTTCTCCTGCGCCGCATCGAAGGCATGACAGTGAATTAGATTTTGAGTGCCCAAAATTTCGCCACTTCCACAGCATCGTACTTGGCAGCGCAGACGCAGACGTCGATCATTGATCACCACGATTTATCTCTGGCCTAATCCCACGCGGGTACGTCTATAAAGCCTACCACTAAGTAAACACAAAACATTTTACGCGAGAAAGTTAACCCCCTTTAACTGCGTCCCATATATCAACGTTACCTAGTCAAACACAACCTAACACTATACTTTATGAACCTTGTAAAACACCATAAAAATAAATAAAACTGTGGGGACCAGCTAACGAGTTAATCCCTGCATTATTCACACTACTAATGCTAGTAAGAAGCGTCCCGCGACGTTGTCTGAACGCGCGAACTTGGTTGCGTTCACTCGTATTTATTAACTTAGTCGCCCAGTGGACACAGTTGCCTAGCTTGAGCTGGAATATTCTCGGCTCTCACTTCGAAGTTGAGGTAGAAACTTTAGGTGCAAACATTAGCTTAGATATTTATGTAAGCACGCAAGTATTTTAATCTAAAAGGCATTCTTAAAACCTGTGAGTTTTAGTAAATCCTTAGCTTAGAATTTTTAAGTATTTTAATATTAAAAAAGCTTCTTTAAAACTTGCAAGCTCTACTAATTTCTTGCACAGTTCCTTGCGAATTTGCATTCTTTTTAACCGACCGACGTAAAAAAGAAGGAGGTTCTCAAGTCAACGCCGAATGTCAGCCTCAACATAATTTAAACTAAATCTACAAATAAAATATATCTATATTACTAGCTGACCCCTGCCCACTTCGTTGGGCGGTAAACATAAATATATAGCCTATGACACCCACAAATAACGTGGCTTTCTATTGGTAAAAGAATTTTCAAAATCGGTGCATTAGATCCAGAGATTACTCCCTACAACCTCACAAACTTTACCTCTTTATAATATTATTAAAATACTTATATAAGTATAAACAAACTTGCGGGATAGGTATCAGTTAGCGTTATCTATGAAGCAGAACAATATATGATACCTACTTATTTCCTTGATAGAGCAATACATCTTCCAAAGGTCATATAAGGTTAATGAAACTGCCTGGTATTCAAGTAATGTGCTCGGAGATACGAAGGGAGCGCATTACACTAATCTGATACTGTCATGTCATGTTTGGGTCTTAGAAATCAACAGGTGGAATATTGTTGATGTCCTGAAGTCTTCCTGTACTCATATTCGAATATAGAATGTGGGTGACGTCATTGGAACACATTATGACCCAGCATTATTAAGAAACGTCACTTTGAAAGAGTGGAGTCGAAGTGTGAAGTATCGATGATAAAAAAAAAGCAGATGCTGGTTTTCAATTAATTTCGCCTCAAACAAACCTATATTGATTAATTCGTGCTACAGCACTATAAAAGTGACTTTGTAGAAGATACCTATAGTTTTTTACATTAAATTTATGTCATTAAATTATTTAGATTGAAGATCTTTACCAAATTCAGAGTCTAACCCATTCACATGTTTTCTAAAAGTTGATCCACAACACCATTTCATTTTGTTCAAAAACTGTCTCACAATCACTTATCACACAAAACACTTCCTTTCGATCCATTGAGCACTTTTACGAGTTCACTTGTTCACTTAAACACACCAAATAAATAAAAACACACATCACACACGAAATAAAAAATGATTATAATATTAAAAACAAACTTCTATCGATAATTATTATTGACACAGAAACGCGTGTAAGTCCCTTTGAGATTAGCAATGGACTGCCAGACATATGTATATAGGTAATTACTATAGATAAGGTTAGATTCTTTAGGTCATTAGGTAGTACATTCAATCAGAATGTATGTGAATGGTTCGATAAACAACAAGTTACGTACGCCTAGGTAAAAACGTATGTATGTAACTTGTTTATCTAACCATGCGACAGTGTTTAAATTTCTCTGAACCTATTCTTACTAACTTGCCGTCAAAAGAGTGCATTCTGAAAGTTCAAATATTTCGCTGTTTTAGAAATAGAAAGAAATACCTACAACAAACTAGTACCTATGTAAAGGAAAAAATAAAACAAAAAAAAAAATAATTATAAAGGGAAGGGCTCATTGGGCATCAAAAAAATCGTCCGCATTGCTGTCAGCGGAGAAAGTGCCGAAAAGGCTAGCAGCGTTGCCACGTTAAATGTCAATGCTGATTGAAAGAATGAAATTGATTTGAAACGAAAGAAATTGAAAATTGTTTATTGTCCAGGTAATACAGTAAGCAGGTTTACAGGTTAACACCAACTTGAGCCGACATGAGTAAAAATATTACCTACAGCTAGGTTACAAAATATTATTTACCAGTGAACCCCAAACTAGACAGTCTGTATCTTTGGGCTTGATTACATACATACATTAACTAACGCGTTCTCTTCATGGGAGTAGGTTTTTTCCGTACCAAGGGTTTATTGACATTGGCAACTTGAATTCGTCGCAATTTCGTTTTTAATTTTTTAAATATATTTATTACTTTACGAGGGTGCATTCAGAAAGTTAGCAACGTCGCAAATATTTCGTCGTTTTGATTAATTTGCCAATATGAATTGATCTAAACAGCGAAAAATTTTGACAGCTAATTGCAATTTTGCCATCTTTCAAAAGGCACCCTTTTTTTTGGTTGGGAAATCATCAAATTAATTCTCCCGCTCTGGGCGGAGTGGACCCTTAAAAATGCGGAGGATTCAAATTGTGTAAGGGTGCGTTTCCACCAGAGATGAGCGAGGATGTGTAGCGAGGGATGTGTGTAAAACTAACCAATAATGACGCTAGCTTAGCTCAAACTATGACATTGAAGCGATGTCATTGGTTAGTTTCACACACATCCCTCGCTACGCATCCTCGCTCATCTCTGGTGGAAACGCAGCCAATCGCAGAAAAACGCGGTCAATAAACCCTTGCAACAGAAAGAAAATATCATAGTTTTATGAAGTAAATAATCCTTCCCTTGGGCTATGGGATTCAAAGCGATCCTTCACCGCAAAAAAATTGAGACTACTCAGCAAAATTACTATCAAACTTGCCAAGCCAAGTCCCAAGTTTCTCTTTGAAATTCAACTGCTCAGATTGTTAAAACGTTAGCGAATAACTCACGAATAACTACATAGATATAATTTCCATAAAAGTCAATTAATCTGTTGGTAAAGCGTTCATGTTATTCAAGTCATCTCAATATTGCCTCAGATCAACGACGAAGTTCTCGCAAATAAAATTGACTGCAACTACTCGTAATATAAAAAGTATTAAAGTTACCAGACACGTTGATCAAGTTCAAGTACAACTTTGATTAACTTCTGTGCAAATCAGACTTAAAGATAAAACGAGATATCGATGTGTCTATCTGTCTGTACTCTGTTCAAAAGTATCTGATATAAATGTAAACAAATGGAAAGCGAAAACGTACCTGTGGATTGCTTTGATGTAATATGAGTACTTAAACCGGTAATTTTAATTTTAAATCACAATAAATATGACTTTTCTTTGAAATAATTACCTACATAATCAGCATATAAGTCTTGTGGACAGGTTTGACAGAGGCATACTCTTTTCGAGAGGGAGTGGGCTATAATCTACCACGCGGGCCCAGTGCGGGTTGGTGATGTAGATGTCACATGTCTTCGAATTTTTGGTTCTAGGACATTTTTTTCTCATGATGTTTTCCTTTACCGTTTTCAGAGCAGTGGTGATGAAATTATTTACACAAAGGAAAGCCTGCCTGGGTTCGAACCTACGACTTACAACTCGTAAATCGGGGCCGTTACCACTGGGCCACCACTCTGCTCTAACAATAATTGAGGTTAATTTTATAACGATTCGTCGATGATTTTTCAAATAAAATTATTTTAATAATGCTTTCATACACCAATACAATAAAAGGGAATGAGATATAAATTTCAAATCTTCTTATCTTAATATATATAAATCTCGTGTCACAATGTTTGTCCTCAATGGACTCCTAAACCACTTAACCGATTATAATAAAATTCGCACACCATGTGCAGTTCGATCCAACTTGAGAGATAGGATAGTTTAAATCTCAAATTATAGTCGCAATTTTAATTTATTGCAAATTAAGGCTACCCATGCGAAGCTGGGGCGAGTAGCTAGTTACATATAAATGTTTTACTAATTTCCATTAGTTACCTATTGATTGCGGAAGTGAGAAGTCAACCAAAACAGGGTTTGATTACATTTATACCAAATACTTTTGGAACAGATCATATCTCTGTGTGACGTCACAAGTCCTTTTAAAAACATATTGAAAGAAAACAGATGCATTATAATTTATCATTGAGATAATATCGGACTATGTAAATAGGTACTTAAATAGCATAAACACATAGTTAATTACTTTTAATCTTTGCGTCCTTCGCACTCGTGAGGTCATAGACTAAGATAAATGACGGGTCTATATTCTTCTGTGTCGTTCTAAAGTTATTAATCATAGTAAATACGTATCAATATTTAGGGCAGCCGTCGGTCAGCGGTCTCAGTTTAATGATCTGGTCATGTCCATATCGAGATGTCGACGCGCGAGTGACTTGCGCAGACGTCACTTTTAGTGAATAATTTCGTGCAGTCAATGACTGCTACTCAGGATTAGCGTTGCGTAAGGTTAGTGTGGACGTACCTTAATTGGCACAAAAAACAGGTTGATATGTTTATTCAAAAATACAATCATGTTTATGTAAGACTACCTTCTGCCCGCGACTTCGTTCGGGAGTCTATAACCTTCATCAAGAATTGGTCTATCCAATGCAAAAAGAATTTTTGAAATCCGATTGGTCGTTTCGGTGATTACTCCCTACAAACAAACTTACAAGCAAACTTTATAATATTAATATAGATACGGTTTTTTCAAGAAGCGTATGTCTTTATACATACTTCCCAAGGGGGTTAACAGAAACTACAGAACGCGGTAGTTTCTGCCTATCCCCTTGGGAGAGCTGGTGAGCTACGATACTTACATACTCCTTTTGCTTCGGTAATATTCATGATCATACACGCACGCCGGTTGCGAGTATTATTTACCTGGCCTTTCTGAAGAACATCTATACTAATATTATGAAGAGGTATTTGTTTGTTTGTATGCTTGTATGTAGGGGGTAATCTCCGGAACTGCTAGTCGGATTTGAAAACTTCCTTTTGCATTGGATAGCCCAATTCTTGAGGATGGTTATAGGCTCGGACGAAGTCGCGGGCAGAAGATATCACCAATAAAGCCACTATTATATCCTTCTGGGCCCTAGAGGCTAAACGCCGGGAGAGGACGCCCTAAAGTCTAGGGCGTCCTCTCCCGGCGTTTGCACTCACATCTGCCTTGTAAATACCTTTTGTAAGGTTGATATGTGTATTCAAAATACTTGGTTTGAAGACCTAGTTCTTCAAGAACCATATAAACTTTTTGAACCGCAGAAAGTCTTTTTATGGCTACTGAATCACTTTTATGACGCATATAAAAAATTATTTATGTTTATGATCTGTAAAATTCTGACGTGCATCAAACCCTATTATGAGGAACACACTTATAACTTTATAACGGCAAAGAGCACCATATGGTACCATTTTCCTGGAGCATTAGTTTTCATGGGAAGGAAAATACGTTTTTACTTGAGAACCTTAGTAAATGTGGTAAGTTTCAGTAAAGAGAACGTAATAATTATGTATTTTAACTTTTAAGAGCGTTTAATCTGAAAGTGGGCAACGTTACAAATAGATGTCAAATATTTCGCTGTTTTGATTAATTTGGTAATATTTCTGTATGGAAATAATAAATGTGGCTAACTAGCGAACTAGAATAAAAAATAAAATAAAAATAAAAATGTTTATTGCATTTAAATAAATTCTTAACACACATAAGTTGGAGATCACCTTTTAAAAAAGCAAGGAAATGCTTCTGTTAGGTGACTCCGCTCTTCCATTTATCATAATAACAGGTATACAATAAAAAAACTAAAAAAATAAATAAATAGAAAAATGTAACAAGGAGCGCATTTGTGTGTTGTATACTTGTATGTGAGTGAGTTTTTGAATGTGTGTGCGTGTGTAAAGGTGTGAGTGTGGAATTGAGTTGAGTTATTGAGTACGTGAGTTATTTTATATTAACTTTAGTTTTCGGTTTAGGATTATTGATTATGAAATGCAATAATTAATATCTTAACACTGAATATTTATTTTTACATGACTGTAAAAAAAAGTATTTGGAAACTTTCCAAACGCCTTTTTTACATCATAAACGGGTACAACATCAAATTCAATGTTATAATTGCAATTGTTTCTCCGTAGGGTTAGACAGTGCTACATCCACATTTCGCCAGTTATAAACAGGGGGCAGGCCTATTGCCATCAACCGGGCACAAGTCCAGACTCTGGGCTGCTAATGAAAAATTCCTAATGGAAAAACTCAATATCACTTTGTCAGTATCACGACCTGGGAATCGAACCCAGGACTTCCCTCATGCTCAGCATTAGCGCTTGCGACCACTACACCAACGAGGCAGTACAAAATCTAATATATAAAATTCTCGTGTCACGGTGTTTGTTGCCAAACTCCTCCGAAACGGCTTGACCGATTTTTATGAAATTTTTTGTGTATATTAGGTAGGTATGAGAATAGGATGTAAACTATTTTTCGTACCCCTAAGTGATAAGGGTGGTCCACCCCAAGTTTTTTTTTTCTTTTTTTGGACAATTTTTTTTATTTGTAATTTTTTTATTATTTGGCATTAAAAAATACATACAACCCTAAATTTTCACCCTTCTACCACCAACCCCTATTTTTTAATAGCGATATTAGTACTTTAATAAGTTTTTATGTAGGTAGGTAGGTCGGGCAGGGTAGGGTAGGTAGGTAGGTCGGGCAGGGTAGGGTAATTAGGTAGGGCAGGGTAAGTAGATAGGATAATTAGGTGAAGGTAGGTAGGTAGGGTTGGTAGGTAGGTAGAGCAGGGTAGGTAGATAGTAGGTGCGCCGTAGATAAGTACAGTACGACACAATTTAGATGTAGCATCGGCAAAATTCGTAAAACCGATCACTATCCGAACTGAGTGCGCCTTCAAACCAATCTTTATTACTACTCTATGTGGAAATGATCTTTACGCAAACGTAATAACCTGTAAAGTCATTTAACCAAATATACATTCGTAAAATTGAAATGAATGAATGCAAATTTTCAAATTCATGCTACATCTAAGTTGTGTCGTACTGTACTTACTGCTACCCGTGCGAAGCCGGGGAGGGCAGCTAGTAACTATATAAAATAAAAGCAACTATGATATTTATGGCTCACAGACAGTTAGTAACGACCAGTACCGCTTTACTTAAGTGTGCAGGATGTCCTAAATTCTGAATCATGTGAGCCCATTGTGAATGGCGCCGGCGAATATTTTCCCGAATGGCAGCTCGGATTGCGAAATTACAGTAGGATTATGTGAAATATCAATCAATCTGCCTAGCCTTTTCCTAACTATGTTGGGATCAGCTTCCAGTCTAACCGGATGAAACAGAAAAGATACCAGTATTTTACATGGAGCTATCTTAACAAATTAGATGAATACATACTATACATAGTTGTTAGTAGTTTATTATTTATTTATGGTAGGTAAGTTTCTTGATAATCTGTCATCTGTAAGTACCTACTTGTAAAAATAAACGTCTGCAGCTATCCGTTATTTCATTTCTCCTTCATAAGTCCTAGGCTAAGCCTTCCGTACTTATCATTAAAAAACGCCAACTCGTTAACTAATCATAAAATCCCTGAGTTCCTACTTACGACACTCTAGAGAGAATGAATTTTACAAAGTAATTAATCCAACAAAGATATGTAATTTGTAGAACTGGGAGTAATTAGTAGGTTAGTCAATTAACATAACGAAACAATGGCGTCGCCTGGTGAAAACTTTTGGGACGACCAAACAAAAGGTATTTTTGAAAGTATCCTTGTTAAAGTTTCAGAGACAAAACCCTCATCTCATGTATCCATATATTCTGTATCCATACAATCAATCTGCCTAGCCTTTTCCCAACTATGATGAGGTCGGCTTCCTGTCTAACCGGATACAGCTGAATACCAGTATTTTACATGGACCGACTGCCTATCTGACCTCCACAACGCAGTAACTGGGTAAAACGATACCTCTTCGTAAGAACTTGTTGTCAGACTTTCAGGCTTCTGACTACCCGTAACGACTGTCAAAGATCCACGAATGACAGTCGGAACCAACGGCGTATCGTGCTTTCCATGGCACGGAGGAGTCTCGGTATGTAAAGATGGTCTCCCATCCACGGACCAACCCCGGCAACTCCTCTCTCTCCCTCGATATTCTGTATCCATACAATAAATATAATACAATATGATTACACCATGCTATGGAGAAGACAGGCTTCCGTTTATATTGCATTTAAATGCATTTTATGTTCACGCCGTAGCCATATTTCAATATCATCAGATTGAGACGTTCTATTAGGGTTGTCTCATCGTTGTTGTAGAGGAAGTAAACTTGTATACAAATAAAATTCGTGGTATTTCTTGGATTAAGTAATGTAAGTAAGAAACGAGAAATTTGTTTCTGGCTGACCATATTGTCAGATTATTGTGATAAATATTACGAAGAAACTTTTCCCCTAAAAATTAACTAGCAATTCGTTTACTTAAGTATATTGCCTGGAGTCTGGAATTATGTCCCGTTGATGGCACTAGTTTCGCCACTGGTCCATGGGGCTTAAGTTCCACACCATACCTACCTACCACACCAGACTAGACCCGATCACCCACACCCATATTTCGCCAGGTGGACCTCTGCCTATTAACCCTTCGGGGAACCCAGGCGTGATGTTACGAAGTTATTATTATGTGCACTTACTTACATCAATGCTTATTTCTAAAATACTGTTGTTTTAATTTTGTACAAAATAAATGAACTCAAGATTTAAATATGTGATTCATTAAGTGTTAAGTACTTACTTAAATAGCAAATAGTCCACCCCTGATCGTGCTTATTCAATCTTTAATTATTTTTAAACTTAATTATATGGAATCGATTTTATTATTATTTGATGTTTTATTTAAATATTTAGACACACTATAAACCTGATTTACATCCATAAGACTTACTCGTATCGTAACTTAAGGTTCAGTTGAAAACCAGCGTCAGGCACTAGTTGTCTGGCAGTTATGCTGAACTGGGCCTATTTGGCGCAGCCGCTCCGTGAGGCACACAAAACTGTTTTAATTTTTTTCTGTTTCTTTATTGTGTGCCCAGGCACACAATATTAAAGAAACAGTTTTTTTTATTTATTTCTTTCTTTGTATTTTCTTTCATGAATCTAAGAGAAAACTATTCTAAGACTTGTCAACCCTATCTAAATGTCCTATTCCCTATGCTCGGAGATTTACCGGGGGAGCCGCAAAGAATAACACAGAGAAGACAATGTATGGAGCGGCTTATACTTTAAACTTGGTTCAAAGTGAGGCGTAACTAATTCGATTTTATACACAAGTTTCTCGGAGTTTGCGCTCCTCTCGCGAGTTTATTCTTAGTTCTTGCTTAATCAAAAGGAAACGTATGTACTTTGAAAGATTCGTAACATGTTTTGTAGCATATGGCGCGTTGAAAATTTAATTAGTCTTTGTACGCCTTCATGCAATTTATTATTTAATAAAATTAAAATTTTGTTGATGGGAATGTTCTGTTTTTTGTTGTAACATAATTGATTATAAATTTTGGTCATGGATTAAAATTTTGTGAAAAGTGACAAGGCTGATATTATTTTATGTATAATATTATTTATTACCCATGAAAACGTTCAAATTAGATAAAAAGCCGATTGAGTTTAAAAACAAAATTCAGAAAACCCTTGTTTACACTTAATTTCACAACAAAATAAGTAATCATAAAATTGTTTACAAATAAGTATCTTTATAGTAGACGCATCGTATCGACAATATGTTTTTTACCGACAAAATGTTGAGGTTAGCGTTTCAAAAAGATAAAGATGGTGTCATTGTTAACGCGTTATTGTTTACGCGTTGATTGTTGGTTGATAAGATACGGGTAGGTACACCATAAAATAGCTGCTTTATTTAAGCCTTTTGCCCGCGGCTTAATCACCCGGGTGGATGAGGTCGGAAATGATCCCACGGGAGGGTAATACCGGGATAAAAATCCATATCCGTATCCTGAGTCCTAGCCCAGGTCATGGCTTATCCTTGTGCCAACTTTCATCCATATCCATTCAGCCAGTAAGAATGAAAACGTTAGGTACATAAAGAAAGACAGATAGACAGAGTTTCTTTCATATTTATAATATTTATATAAGGAATAATATTAGTATGGATTTAGTACATAAATGAAGTATTAAAAATCCACTTAAAGCAAAATTGCTGTGCCAGTTACTATACACCGTGACATTTTAGTAGTCTTACAAAGGGCCACTCAATGTACCCGACATAAAACATCTCTAGGAGCAATTAAAAAATTGTTACAATATATTTAAAAAAAAAACAATGATTAGTAGTCATTGGATACATGAAGTGGCCTGCTTTTGTAAGACGACTAAAATGTCACGGTGTATACAACTTTATACAAGGGCAAGTAGTTTTTAAGGAAGTAGATATACCCACGTTTGCAGTTTAGTGAATCCTGTAAATTCTGTAGAGAATTTCATTTCATCTTATGTAGGTGTCATTAAAGTGAGACACCTATCATAGTTACCTTATCATTATCAGATAATTAAACTCAATTATCACCCTGAATTAGTGACAGCTGATAGCTACACCAGCAAGTAGACAAATGTTTAAAGTTCAGTACCGATTATGGGTACTTAAATATTATTCTCAGAGTTTTTCAGACAAACGACTGGCACACGAAATATGGCGCTGCCAAGATGCTGTCAAAACCGCTATATGTAACCATGCATGCACCTAAAGGGTCCCGGAAACGATCAATTGCAAGTGTCAATTTTGACGCGATTGATACACATTGATGCGCAAATTTATCGTCTACCAAATGTAATTGAAGCGATTGACAATTACTACAATCAAATTGATGGCAAATGATTGTATCGCGGACTCCTATGTCATCGATTGTCCAAAACCAATATTCACCTAGTTCGGCTGCAGATGCTCCTATGTTGAATTATTTTTATAATTAATAATTATAAAAATAAATTATTACTTATTTATGTTTACATATCTCGGGACCATGGGGTCCTTTAGAAGGCGTACGAGGTGCCCGGAGCCAACTCGCAGAGACCCTTTATTATTAATTATTATTATAATATTATCAGCTCCAGGTAGAAAAAATAACTAGAAATAGCAAAGTGAATGACAAAAGCAGATCTAGTTAGAGCGTAGAAAAATGACGAGTCCTCTGTTCACTTCTCTTGTTACAGCTACTTTCTAACCAATGCCACAAGCAACATAACATCACAAGGACCAACATACTCCACGAGCAGCCATCTTAACGCCTCTTGTGTAAAACCACATTTAATGAATATTTTTACAGCGTCGTTTGTAAGCCAACTGTTAAGGGCCTGCGCCCACTCGCGGTGCGGCACGGCAAGGGATTTTTTTTTACAAAAAGAGGTTTAATCTTCATATGATAAATTGTCAATGATATTCATCGTAGGAACAAAAACAAAGCTGCAGTAGATAATGCTTATTGCTGAGGTATGCCGTGTCATTAAAATTTCAATTTTATTGTCATACTGTTTAGTTATATTTATAAACATAACATCACGCCTTGTTTCACCGAAAGGACGGGCAGAGGTGTACCTATAGTACACCCACATTTCGCCAGTTATGTTTAAGTTCCATGTAATAGGGGGCGAGCCTATTGCCATCAACCGGGCACAAATCCAGACTCCGGGCTGCTACTAAGAAATTCCAAAGAAAATAAAGAAATAATTATATTCATATAAATAAAAATTATTTAAAAAAAAACCTATCAAAAAATTAAATATCAAATCATCGTTTTTTCATTGCATAAAAATCCCTTGCCGTGTCGTGCCGCCGTGGGCGCGGGTCCTCAAAGGGATTTACGAGCCGGTTCACTCCACTTGGGAGTATAAATCTGCGAAATAGTGTGTCTACGTGAGTCGTTTAAGTGTAGAATATATTAGGGTAATTAAAGTGAGTATGTTTGCTGTAAACTTTGTTGCAAGGAGTTTTATTGCGTGGAACCTCCTTGCGGTGAAAACCACAACTAGGCTGAATGTGTTTGTTCCTTGGTCCTACGAGAATATAAACGCGCGGGAAAGCAATATAATAAAACTTTGTGTTGTTTTTTTGTTATAAAAGTATGTACTTAGAGCGGTTGAATTTTTTATAGAAAGAATAAGATTATTGTTATCGGTGTAGGTATGCTTACAAAAATCAAAACAAAAACAACAGTTTTAGCCAGATATTAAACTAAAAACAAAACATCATAAAGGTAACAAAAAATGGTACGAATAACACTGTTTTCGTCCTCATTACTTCGTGAAAAACAAAACAAACACCCTCCAACCAAGACACATGTCATAAAGTACAAAATATGTACGTCTATATTTTTAAATAATAACATACAAGTCACTTACCCTTGCGAACCTTGTTATATCTGTGCATGATGGCCTCACAAACTGACGTCATGGATTCATTTCTCACGGCAAAGCAAAAAGCCGCCACGATTGTCTCGCCACAGTACAAAAACTAACAAAAAATATCTTCGTGGTGTTCTTGACAGAACGTTATCATGCGATCTGACGTAAACACTTGATAACGTGAGTCGTGATAGGACGTCTCCATAGCTGCAATTGCTGTCAATGATTGTTGGCAGTTTGTAAACGTGTGACACGACCTAGTATTTACGGACAACGTCATGAGTAGGTACTTCGAATTTTCTTTCATTACAAAGTAATTATTATGATAGATGTTTAGTTAAGGGGATGCGCCAATGTACCCCGCGGAATTCAAAGTTTCTTAAGTTTTCTGCAATTTGCAGGTCAGTAATAAGGTCGTCAATCATATTTTAATCAACATACAACCTGATACTGACCTGCAAATTGCAAAAAACGTAAGAAAATTTGAATTTCGCGGGCTACCCTGACGCTTTCACCTTAAACAATACTAGTGACGTGGTGGCGGCGTGGTAACGGCGCGGCGGCGGCGCGGTGTACACGTGCACTAAGGAGTCCCCTCCCGGCTTTATCACTCACATCTGCCTTGTAAATACCTTTTGTTAGTCGTCTTTCTCTTAACATAACCATCATATAAGCATACCTACTGTTTTCAATGTTTGTCACTCATCTCTTAAACCGCAACGTTGTTAATTAAATATAATTTTCAGAAATGAATCCCGAAATTCTCAAAAGCGTTTTAAGTCTTCTGCATCCCTACATAAACAATAGACCCTATACCTTAATCAGCCTATAGTATAATGGTCCCACTACTGGGACAATGTCCTGCTCTCTGTGACAGAGTGGGGGCCGTAAATTACGGCCCACTATTACGGTCCGTAATACACTACGCGGGGCCAGTGCGTGTTGGATGTCACTTCTGTCTTCGAATTTTTGGTTCCTTACGATGCTTTCGTTCACCGTTTTGACAGCAGTGGTAATGAAATTATTTACACAAGGTTCGAACCTAATAAAAACTCGGCCACCATTGCTCTACACTGGTCTGGTCTGGTGGTAAAAATAAATTACAGGATATGAACCTAAAGGTTAAGGAGGTTAAAGGCTTGTGCAGGTCAGCGCGACTTGTCGCGCGACGCGACACCGGTTATTGTTATACCGCGAAGTTTTCTTAGAAATTGTATTGTTCGTGTCGCGTCGCGCGACAAGTCGCGCTGGTCTGCACGACCCTTTAGAGTGTCTTATAATTAAGTAAGTTGTGTTTACGATTTTTGGCCAAGCCAGTGTTGTTTGTAAATCTTCCAAAAATATATTCATTCTTTCATATTTTTCATGTGATGTCGCCAAAATAAATTGTAAGGAATTTTTATTTGCCATTAATTATGTTTGTACGTCTAAGATTACATTTCGTTAAAAATAAGAGAAAAAAAAGTGTATTTATTGGATTTTATTGCAACCATCCCAGTCACATTTCATGATATGACTTTAGAGGGTACAATCTGAGTACAATAAACTTATTAACTCCGGAGTTATGTCCGATATGTCCCTCCATTAAAAGTATTAACGTCTACCAAAATGTCGGTATGAAGTTTTTAAACGATAAATTATGAATGTTTTGATGATTTCAGATGATAAAACCTGTAAAACATTGCCCATAATTTTCTTCTCGTTTGACATTTTCAGCAAGATATTTGATAACTCCAAGACTTTTATATATTTTATAAATATTTAACGACATTTTATTTATAAATATTTACACTTATTTTCTTTTAGAAAAATCAGAAACAAACACCAATGCTTTGAATTAAAATGAAATAAAGATAAATAAAACATAAAGGTAGATAATTTTATACAATTTACTACTAAGTTGTAAAAATTGAGATTGTGGTAATTAATTGTTATTACTTTGATTGCGTTTGAAATAACTGCAATTATAGAAACAATCATGATGGATGATTGCTAATAAACAACTTGTTTCTTTTTATTATTTCATTTAATGACAATAGATTCTGCTATTGAATAAATACAGTATCAATCAATGTAGCATTCATTTTAATTGAATAATTTACTGTTTGGAATTCCAGCTTTTAAACACAATTACTGTCGTTTTAGGAGTGAATGACAAAGAAAATGGAAGAGAGAGTGAGATAATTTTTTTAAAGAAATATTTACCGTCTTTTTTAAGTACGCAAAAAAAATCGCTATCGTTTACGTATTTGTTTTTATTATTTACAAAAATAGCATGATAAGTGAATTTGCGCGTGTGACGTGTCCCTTATCATTGTGCGCAAGTTATCAGCACCAGATGGGGGAAACACAGCAACAAAAAACGTAGGCGATACGCTACTGTGCGCTCCAAAGTACATTGTGTGATTTGTCCGTAGCTAACTGCAGGCAGAAGTAGCAGGCGACTTGTCGCAGCGACACTCTGGTTTCTATGGTGTTTCTATGAAATCGAATCGAATTTCTATGAAATCGCCTGCTGTTGCTGTCTGCCGTCGGCTACGGAACTGTCCCCTTAAAACAGTAGTAATTGACGGATCTCCCCCCTGCAGTAGATAAAAGTGTCGCACGGTACCAAAAGACAATCATCAGATAGGTGAGTAAGACGTTTAGCCCCATTTACACGATGTTATAGTACATTACTTGTGGTATGGCATACAATAAAATTGAAGCAACAAATTACTTGTATCGTCTGAACACTGTTTAGGCAGTGCCATTTCTTTTTTTGTGGATTCATCTTATGGTATGCCATAGGCACTTAAATCGAACCGTGTTTACTAGGCTTTCTGGTGACCAACGGCAGTGGTAGCCCAGTGGTAGCGACCCCGTGGGTACGAACCCAGGCAGACCCTTTACTTTGAACTTAGAACAAATTCCAACAAATTCGGATTGTTTTCGGACGTCGGAACTATACGTACGTATACGGACGACTAAGTCGTACCCAGTCTGTGCGCACCATTTGTAATTTAAAGGTCGGGATTATTCGTGCGAAAACGCATCCAGATTGCGCGTGGGATTTCATATGATGTAGAATGAGTATAGCTGCTCATTCACAAAAACCTACTTATCCATGCCTACAACTAGTCAACAAGGAAGTATAAAACAGCTATGACTGTCTGAAATAGCCATCTTACTTAGATTTTATGGCGGCCTTGCAGTTAACGCGTTCCACACACAGGCGACTCCATCCGTTTTACATTACAACATTAATTTTATCTGAACACGTAATAAATGTAATTATAGGAAAACGTAGAAAGGAAATTGATTTTCTTGGATGTTGTGTTATAATTTATTATGTAAGGCTATAAAAATAATTTGATGGTCTAGTAACGTGATAAAATTTTCTGAAGGCTGGCTGGAATGATTTATCGACCGGAAAATAGAGGTACTTATTGGCACTTCTTTAGCGACGTTGTGCACCTTTTTTGGGATGGGCAAAACATGTTAAATTCGCGTCAGAACGTGACTGTAAGATCCGTTGCCTAGCAACCGACAAAGTAAATATCAAAATAAACAGTCTTTGTTAATCTAATTTTACCCATATTGATGGGTAAAAAAGCAGTCAAAACATACTTCATGAAAAGTGTTATAAATTGTTTATTTTTTAACCGATTTCCAAAAGGAGGAGGTTCTCAATTCGTCTGTATGTTTTTTTTTTTTTTTGTATGTTTGTTACGCGATTTCTCCGTCAATTGTGGACCGATTTTGAAAATTCTTTTTTTGTTTGAAAGGGTATGCTCTCGAGGTGGTCCCATATCAATGTTATTAACTTTACTTGGGTAGTTTTTGAGTTAGCTTCAATAATACGTATTTTTCCCACTTAGTTTATATGGATGATATAATGATAACTTCCAATCACTGTTATTTACATAGCAGGTTAGTGGTATTCGAATTTGTATGGGGTAGGTACCACCACTAAAAAGTGCAAAATAAAAACTTTTTACAAAAAAAGAACAACCGACTTCCAAAAAAGACACTACAAAGTCAAAAATAACTTTAATTTCGGAAGTCGGTGGCAAAAAACGAAAGTTCAAAACCAAATACACCGACTTCCGAAATTAAAGTTATTTTTGACTTTGTAGTGTCTTTTTTGGAAGTCGGTTGTTCTTTTTTTGTAAGATTATAAAGAAAAAGCTTGAAAAGTTTTTTGTTAGATTATATTTTGAAAATAAATAAATATAGGTACTACTACTTACTACTAATGAATATTGTATTTAACCACATAAATTATAGTACTTTTATACTTACTGATAAATAAAGCAATTCGTGCGAAATTATTCACACATTTTTTTAATAATTAGGTAATTCAATATAAACCTGTGTGACCTGACCGCCTTTGTTGTTTAAAACTTGTCGGCTTCATTGAAATTATAAGATTGTTTATCTGATCCTGCGGCAATCTCTCCCAATGGAATTTTAACAAGTCTTTCAGTCGTTGGGTAGTTGACACGTCTCTGGGGCATGTCCCATGCGTGCTCTATAGGATTGAGGTCTTTCGATTGAGCAGGCCACGGGAATACCTTGATTTTTTCCATTGCCAATTACTCTCTGGTCCTCCGAGCTGTATGCGAACGCGCATTCTCCAATGTCATGCATCAGCGTGAAATCTGAAGTAAGACTTTGTGAAAATGAGTGAACATAAGGCTCGACGACATCTTCAGGTTTACTAATGTTTGCCATAATTTAAAATGCCATAATTTTATATGCCATACTTTTATTTGCCATAATTTCATTAGAAATAACGCTTCAGTTGCCATAATCGTGAAATGACATAAAATCATTTTCACTAATTTCATTGGTCATAATCGATCAAGTGTCATAATAATTTTAATCCATAAATTCATTAGCTATATTTTTTATTTTCAATAATGTCGTTTTCCATAACATTTATTAATATTCATTTGCCCATACTAGCACAACAATGCTAGTTCAGTATGTACCATGCTTGCTTTGCAAAAGAGGAAATCTAGCACTCGGCGGCCGCTGCCGCGGCACGCTCGCTACGCTCGCTCGCCTTCGCGCGTTGTTTGGTCACAGTTCTAACCTAACCTAACCTACCCGTTTCGAATTTGACAAACTGTTTATTGTCTGAACAAGAAAACCTTAAAATTACCCTAATCTGCCATGCATGCTTGCTTTGCAAAAGAGGAAATCTAGCACTCGGCGGCCGCTGCCGCGGCACGCTCGCTACGCTCGCTCGCCTTCGCACGTTGTTTGGTCACAGTTCTAACCTAACCTAACCTACCCGTTTCGAATTTGACAAACTGTTTATTGTCTGAACAAGAAAACCTAACCTAACCTATCCTATTTTGCAAATGTACGTATGTATGTATTTAAATGAACATTCGGAATAATACATATCATATAATACAATACTGAGGACATCTGTCTGTAACGTTTCTAAATTATGTTTGTCAAGTGTCGATTATGTAATGTGTTACTTATAGAAACTCATGATTATGACACATGTTATTATGGAAACTAATATTATGGCAAATAAAAGTTATGACAAATAAGTTGATATGGCAAGCGTTATTAGTATAAATGATAATAGTGCAAGTAAATATTATGAGTGGGGACGATTATGGAAAACAATAATAGGACAAATAATATTATGGAAAACAATATAATACCACATCTTCAACGTAACTTTCAGCGTCATTTACTAAAACGAGCACAGTTCGTCTGTTCTCCATAAAACCCGCCCACACCATCACTGTGGAGTCACTGTAAGGGTACAACTATGTTGGATTCGGCTTACAGTCCAACCAGCTATGCAACTGAATACCATATTTTACATGGAGCGACTGCCTATCTGACTTATATACTCGTATGCATCTAATAAATTAAATAATTATTAAATTAAATAAATAAAGGAGCAGTGGTGGCCCAGTGGTATCGGTCCCGATTTACGAGTCAGGTCATGGGTTCGAACCCAAGCAGGCGCTTTACTTTGTGTAAATAATTTCATCACCTCTGCTCTCAAAACGGTGAAGGAAAACATCGTGAGGAAATCGGCATGTCTTAGAACCAAAAATTCGAAGACATGTGACATCTACCAACCCGCATTGGGCCCGCGTGGTAGATTACGTGGCTGATGTATTATGTATCTAATAAATTAGTGATAGCTGATTTATCTACTGAAAACCACTACTATTATCATCATCATTTTCCTGCCCTTGTCCCATGTTACTTGTGGTCGGCGCAACACGTTTTCCTTTTCCAGTCTCCCCTGTCAACCGTCCTGTTATCAATAACTCCCTTCTCTTTCATATCATTCCTCACACAATCCATCCATCTTTTCTTTGGCCGTTCTCTCCTGCTCCATCCATCAACATTTATATTCATCACTCTATTAGTCACATGCGTTTGCTCTCTCCTCATCACATGCCCGTACCAGGCCAAACGATTTCCTTTCAACTTTTCTGTCACTGGCGCCACTTTTAAACTTCCCCTTATATACTCATTTCTTACTTTATCCATTTTCGTCACTCCACACATCCATCTCAACATTCTCAGCTCAGCTACATGCAATCTTTTTTCATCCGTCTTCTTCACGGCCCAACATTCCGATCCATACAGTACGACAGGCCTTATCACTTGTAGATTTTCCCCTTTAACTTGAGGGGCATCGGTGGGTCACAAGTTGTTGTTGGCACGTTACGTCTCGGTCTACTCCGCCATCTCCTTGGACAAGCGACCCGAGATACAGAAAGTCGGAGCAGATCGGTAAGGGCGTGCGAGATATATAGGCACAGAGATATCTAAAACCACTACTATTCATTAACTTATAAATCCCAATTGAAATCAGTGTTAACATATTTCGAATTAATGATTCATTCTGTATAAATACAATCACGAACAGAAGTGTTTTACGCGTTTGATTATTTAGAGCAATATTATTTCTGTGGGAGGTGAATGGAAGCATGGCGGCTCGCCAAACGGTCAGAGTATTAGCATAAAATAGATAGGTACAGAAGGTCGAATCCATACAGCGAACGAGATAGCATGCATACATAGACGCATGCGCAAGGCAATCTCAAACTACAGTCCGGCCGTCGAGTTATTAGTACCAGATTATTTTTGAAATGTGCGTTTAGTTTTTACAGAATAAACAATTGTTCTTTCTTTTTTAATTGTCCAACTGACGTGTCAGGAAAGCATTGTTTCGACGGCCGGACTGTATATCAAACAAATGCCAGTCAACGAATGTCGAAATGTCAAACAACGAACGAAATAGCACGCACAAATATTTGCATGCGTAAGGCGATCTTAAACTACAGTACGGCCGTTGAGTTATTAGTACTAGATATTTTCCAACTGACCGGTGTCAGGAAAGCATTCTCTCGATGACCGGACTGTATCTCAAACAAATGCCATTCAACGAATGTCGAAATGTCAGACAACGAACGAAATAGCACATACACATAGACGCATGCTAAAGGCGATCTCAAACTACAGTCCGGCCGTCGAGTTATTAGTACTAGAAATTGTCCTGACTGACTGTATCTCAAACAAATGCCAGTCGCGAGTGCACTTGCACTTGCTGTACCTACCTGAAGCCTGTTTATGAGTGCGTGCCTTTTTGTTCGTTTTATAGACCCGACCTTCTGTACTTATTTATTTTGTGGTATTAGTGCAGGAAGACAAATAAACAAGAGTTTATGGGCGACATGCTAATAATCCGCGGATTTGTGAATAGATTACACATGTCAGGTACGTACAACGGTTTGTTTCTCTTGTTAATGTTGTTGTTGAATCGCCTGGACATGTTTACATGGCAATTTGTGACGTAGATAATTCACGTCGTTTTGGACGATTATGTCTCATAAATGGTCACGTTTATAAGATACTGACCTGGGAACCGAGCAGTTTAGAATCTGGCGCTTGATTTTTGCTGGGCATATCTAAACGTCTGAGCGTTTAGATATGCCCAGCAAAAATCAAGCGCCAGATTCTTTGATTTCTAAACTGCTCGGTTCCCAGGTCAGTATGCCTGACCTATGAATGGACCCAAAGGACTTGGCGGTCGGTAGTCTCATACACAGACACAATATAAAAATAGTTACTAGCTTATACCCGCGACTTCGTCCGCGTGGAAGTGAACTATACTATAAAGCATATCTTATGACATTCGGCAATAATGTATAGCTTTCTATAAGTGAAAGATATTTTTTAATCGAATGAGTAGTTTCGGAGATTACCTCCTACATCCAAACTTACAAACAATACTTCTTTATAAAATTTGTTTAGACAAAAACTCTTCAGTAGTGCCTTTGCAGTAATTTCTATAATAACTACTAAGAAAAAGTTGCAACAAACTTTAATATTATACAATCCAGTCTAGTTTCTACAGTTCTGCTCATTTAACTACGCGCAATTTAAATTCCTTTAAACAGCCCGTTTGAATGACGACACGTTTATGGCAAAGAAAATTTCTGCAGGATTTAATATTCAAATCAGGGCGGCCATCAAGGCAGTTCAAATTGTACCTCGATGAGCTAAATTTACATTACAAATGGCTTACAGGAAACGCTCCTGTGTTTATTTTCTACGTTCGAGAATAGCAAACAAACGTGCCTTAATGGTACTAAATTAATCCTTTGTACTGTGTATAGGTAACATGTAGAATGAGATATTAACTTTGTGTGCAATTACTTAGTGATTTAGTGCTTTAAGAGTTATGTTCGCGGTTGTACATTCATGCAAACAAATGAATGTCTGTTGCATTGATAGTATCCGTTTTGGTTTAGGAGAGGTCCTACCTTGTGTATTGAAAGAAAAGTAAAATAGTTTGGAAAATCCAAAAGTGCACGCCTCATACTTATCACTCATTCATAAACGAAAAAGAAATTCAAAACATAGTTTAAAAATGAACAATTTACATTGATCTCAATGACAATTTATCACTTTTCATGAAGTCGTAATGTCAACGACTGACAAAGATATTTACGTTGGCAGTTGCTAGGCAACGGCACCGGATCAAGGTTGAAAATATTTAGATATTGATATTATATTTTAGTTAGTATTTTATTAATTATAATTAAACTACTATGAATAAAAGAGCCATTTTCAATAGGGTTCCTTGTACGGCTGAAACGAATGTATAAAAAAAAAATTGACTCAATTAATTGATTTTATCGCAAGCTACAATGTTTTCAGGGATCATAAATTGACGGACAGGAAATTTTTTTCAACTATTTTGATGCTTTTTCCATTTCTGCTGCATTAAATCAATTGTTAAAAAATACAATATTAATCTCCATTTAATCATCTATACAATGGTATATAAATTAAGTAGGTTCTGTGTACTAGCAGGAGTGAAACAATAAAAACAGTTGCAGAAATGGGGCAAAAAATATTTTTCGATCGTAGAGCACACTCTAATGCGAAGCATTACGAGTCGTGCAAAATAATAGTATACCTATCTATTGGTATAATATTTATGTAAAAAAATAATCTTAATTATTGTTTACCTATATTCTATTATTCTATACCCATAATAAGTCAACAGCACATCAGTGGTAGCAATTTGATATTAACAGAGCGCTTTTATGGCATTGCAGTCAGGACGATTTTTGGTTTTATTTATTTAACACTGATATGCCGTAGACTTTACATCTTATTATACATAGATAGAGCCATAAGCCATTATGCATATAAAACAAATATTTCCTTTTTAATATTATATGTCATGAGTAAATAAGGTTTATTTTTTTTCGGCGACTCCTTATTTTATGAATTTATGATGTTGACAACCTTTTTAAGGTTTCTTATATTTTATTTGTTTGTTTTCCATTTTCCCAACGTACCTACTGAATCCATAATAATCAACGGATGCGTATTTTTACCTTATTTTTAAAACAAGATTAAAGCAAAGAGCCATGTTATTTTTATAAATCTTTGTGAAAAAAATGCCAACTGTTTATTTTGTAAGCAGTCATGTTTTAAAGTAAATTAGTATCTTTATTATAAAAAGAGAAAGTAAAAATGTTTATTTTTCACTATGCACTTTCGCAGCTGATTGTACGAACGCAATTTATTTTTAGTTTATATTTTCGTCAGGTTGTTGAAAGCAACGTTCGTGAACTAATTTATTCCAGTCACTTTTTGCGGCTATTCCGATGCAATTGCGAGCCTTAGAATCATTACACATGAATTAATTCGCATTTAGCATTTCTGAATACTGATATCAACCGCGTTATCCCTGAGTTTGTTATGAAACCAATTCAGCACCGAGACTTTATCGATGCGAACATTATCGATTCGTATCGCTCCGGATTCTACTCATTTCCATTTACTACACACTAAAAAGGCCGTAACAATTTGTTGACTCCCAACAACATGATACCTGTATAGCGCTAGTAGGTTCTTTTGGCGCGTGGCCAAAGTTTGAACTAAGTCCGCTATCTTATTTTTACTATGGTCACATTTCACAAAATAATTGCAAAAATGTTTACGAACTGCGCCTGTCGACGTCACTCGAACGCCAAAAGATCCTTATAGCATTGCATATATTTAGTTTCTCGTTCACTTCCACCACGTAATGCGGAGTTGTGGAAAAAGTTTGTGTAGCAAGTAGTCACGGCAAATTGAATAGAATCTCGTGTGCGATACCTTCGTGGTGGCACTTGAAAATGTTTGCGATCCCTGCCGTGGCATAGTTGAATCGAGTAACGAATATACAGGCTGGTTGGAAATGTTATTGATTTTTATTTATGGAAACTGTAAGTACAGTGTTTTCGCAGTTATTTTACCTCTTATTTTGCATCACTCTCAAAAAAAGAAAAAAAAATCACAGTGATCTTAATACCCGTTATGGTGTGTCCAAACATTGAGCGGCAAGAGCGCGGCAAAACACGCGGCGTTTGCAGGACATTTCTGTCGCGCTCTAGTTAGGACCAAACCGACGAATGTTTGCGAGACACGCCGCGCACATCAGTTGGCAATATCAATCTGCCTAGCCTTTAATATGTCTGAAGAAATACGTCCAGACATAATTAGTGACGTATGCTTTCTAAAAATGTTTGAGCGCGGCAGGCTGGAGAAATTCAATGGTTGCCGTTGGGTTGCTACCACTGACAATTTAATAACAGTGATCTTTATTGTATTTACATTAAGGTTGTTGCAGTTAGAGGTAAAATAACAATAAAAGGAGCTTTGGTGTTTCAAAATAGAACAGCGTAGAAAAGAAAGTAGATGTTGAAGTAGACGTCTACAGCGCGTTCATAATAACTTAACCCGTGACACGATAGGTAGCAATAAATTTTGAAGTCTTAGTTTCAATACCAATAGAGTTCAAAATGGCGACTGACAGAACAGTACTACCAGTCACATGACTGCAAAAATCTGTGCTAGATATCAATAGCGTCACCGTTCAAGTTATACTGACCGCACTGTACCTGCTTAGGAAACTAAAAGCTGCGACTTTTTATCTGTCAAAGTGAATTTATAAACGGCCATCCATTAGGGTGGTCTGGCTGTGCTTAATTATTCTGTATACGTGGTAAATTCGAAACCTTCATAATATCATAATTATTTTTAAAAAATCTACAAGAAGCCACAATATTTAAGTACCATATCTAACGTTCCAGAAACCTTAAGCATGGTTATTAATTAAGTAAGTATTCATTACAATTATATTGGCAAGGAACAAGACAACATATGAATCATTGCGTGGTAGATGTGCATAGTACATATTATGTACATATACCTGTTTATTCATTTAATTAATTTTTATTTTTGCGAGTCCTTTATTATTGTCACAAACTATGATAATAAATAAGATCTGCATTAAAATCCGTTCCGTTTCGTAGTTTACAAGAACAACGCAGTCACACTATTTTGCTTTGAAGGTTTTAGTTTTTATGACACAGAAGATATTGGGTATTTATTTATTTTAGTTTCTCATTCACAACACACCACACACATGTATGTCAAAATATTTTATTTGATTTTGTGAGCTTTTCATATTATCGTATCTTTTACTACATTTGATTTCTGTTAATTTATTAAATCGGACGTAAACTTCCGTGCACTTCATACTCAAGCATATGGCACTCGTGGGTTGCAGCTGAAAATCAGCGTCAGGACCATCTGACGCTGATTTTCAGCTGCAACTTGCTGCACTTTGTGTTGCCATCTGACATTATGCTAAGCTGAGGCCCTTTTGGCATTATAATCTCTGGTTTCTGTTTTAGTTATAAGGTGTATTTTTCTAATTTAATGCCAATAAACGCATTTTATTTCTTTCTTTCTTTCTATAAATAGTATAAAACAACGTCGGTTTTCGTGTCTGTTTGTGTGTGTCCGCGTTGTTCTTCTAAACTACGCAACGGATTTTGATGCGGTTTTCACCATCATTTAGAGAATTTATTCCGAAAGGTTTATGTGTATATTACATTATTACTTATTATTACATATACTTAAATGTTTTGTTCATTATTCTATTTAATTATTGTATCCTCACTAAGTGTAAAATCTCCATTTTTTATGTAAGTGCTGTGTACGCCTGTAAGTGACTAACTCACCATAACTTCATGCTTATGTTATTTTCTTACTATGGTAATGTGCTAGTGAATTGGTCGTTGGTGTATCTTTAAAATAAAATAAAATTATTAATTTGCATATACTTAATAAAGAAATGTGGAGTTTTTTTCAAGTTAACATAGAACTATTTAATCTCTTATTCAAATAAATTTTATTATGTAATAATTAAAGTCAGTAAATACAGCTTGAACAAGTAGCATTTTAAAATATTGAAATAAACAGAGCCTTTGCAATATCAACACTCTGTATATCGGATCAACTTCATTCATATGGGGCAGAATATTCCTAGCCAACTTCGCATGCAAATGCAATTTTTCAAAAGCGGGCAACATTTCAAATTAACTCAGTTCCGTTCGTAAGTGAATGTTGTGGAGTCTGGCAACACTGCTTAAGTAGTTTACTTTTAAACTGTGCATTTTTGAAGTTTCTAGACAAAGTTTGGTTTGTACAAAGGTTAAAACTTAGGAGGATCTTAGGAAGAGAGAGGAGTACTCTAAAGTTTGGAGTCATGAGTGAAAAAGGGGGTGAATCTGTTGATATGTGGGTGGTTTATGCTACCTATCTTAATCTTATTTACCTTCTACATAATTATGATGTATTTTTGAGATTCTGTTGTATTTTGCGACTGTGAGAACGTTGTAGGCATTGTAGACTCATAGATGTATCGATTTGTTGGCCATTTCCTATTTGATTAATACCTAGTACTTGTTGACAGGCCTACACTGTCGTATGTGGGATATCCCACGGGAACGTACTACCGGGATTAAAAGTACCCTATGTGTTAATCCAGGTGGTGTCAGGACTATACATTTTTCTCAAAATCTGTGATTACAGCCTCAAATTTTTCAAAAAGTTAAGGACAGCGTCCTAGTCCTAAGACCGTTTTCCTGTAGCTACAACGATTAAGGTAGCTGTCCTTACCGCCCTATCTCAAAAATCCACCCTGTATATGTTTTACCTGAATGAAGGTTGTTACAAACATTAGATAAGTACTCATTTGAGTTAAGGGGGATGCGCTAAGGTAGCCCGCGAAATTCAAATTTTCTTTCGTTTTCTGCAATTTGCAGCTCAGTGTCAGGTTGTATGTTGATTAAAATATGATTCGCGACCGTAACAAATATGGCTTTACAGAATTACTCGTATAATCATTAGAATTAGCAATCAATCTGCCTAGCCTTTTCCCAACTATCTTGGGGTCGGCTTCCAGTCTAACCGGATGCAGCTGAATACCAGTATTTTACATGGAGCGACTGCCTATTTGACCTCCACAACCCAATAACTGGGTAATACGATACCCCTTGGTAAGACTGGTGTCAGACTTTCGGGCTTCTGACGACTCGTAACGACTGTCAAGGATCCACGAATGACAGCCGGGACCAACGGCTTATCATGCTTTCCGAGGCACGGAGGAGTCTCGGTATGTAAAGATGGTCACCCATCCACTGACCAACCCCGGCAAGCGTAGCTTAACCTGATGGATCGACCAGTGCGGCTTGTTATTACTTAGCCACGAGCTCCTTAGAATTAGAATCATTAGAATTAGCAATACAACTCCTTAAGTTAGCAAAAGTGTCAAATTCATGATTTCATGAATGAGTCATTCAATACAGGTATGTATATGAACTTAGAGAGTTGTATTGATGACTTTTATGATTACAATTCTATAAATAAACATTTGATACGGCCGCGAATCATATTTAGATCAACATACAACCAGATACTGAAGAAAATTTGAATATCGCGGGCTACCTTGGCGCATCCCCCTTAAGCTAGGGTTTCTTAAGACCACCACATATTGTCCGCAATTTAACGTCGAATGACGTCATTGAAACGTTAAGAAAGTAAGTTGGTGTGTTTCCCTAGAGAGCGTTTTCTGACACCGTAATCCAACCCCGCTGCCATAATTTTCATGACGGCCGTTATGTGGCGGACACCACTTTTCTAGGCAACCGTAGCTTTACTGGCTAGCTTTATGGCATGACCAAGATTATTCTGGACTTTAAAAGGACTTTGATCCGTGAGTTTGTTTCGCCATTTCTTCTATTTGGTTTTTGAAGTGATATCTTCTTTAGCGGCGTTGTGCACTTTTTTTGGGATGGGTAAAAAATATTAAACTCGCGTCAGGACACGTGACCTGATCGAAAATTCGTAAGACGAAGAGTTTTTGTTGACAGCGCACTCACAGCGCAGTCTGTTTTACTTTTTGTTTTTTTTTTAATGGAGCTACAGCTTTCGTTCTTGTACTGGCAGCAAACCACATAAATTCCTGACATTTTCGTTAGATGGCATTACTTCGTTATTTTTTTGGAATTGTTTTATTGGAGCTACAAGCTTAGCAAGCTTACAGCTTTCGTTCTTGTACTGACAGCACGCCACGTAAATTTCTAAAATTTTCGTTAAATGGCGTTACTTAGTTTTCACTTCCATCGACAGTCTCCAAAGACTGCCCTGCATGTTTTTTTTAAATTTTATTTGACGTGTAAAAGCTATTCCGATATCTTATTTACAGAATGAACAATTTTATTTTATTTCTTTACTTATTTTGTACTATGTTTTGTGCTCTGTGTTTCGTACCCAAATATTGGTTTGTAAAGGTAGCATTCCGTACCCGACCGCAGGCGGCAAATGCAGGCGATGTGTCGCCGCGAAACGACTGGTGTCTATGAATTTCTATGAAATACTTTCCATACCAAGCTAACACGTCCTTTGCAGCTACGGGCGAGCGACAAATGAAACGTCTAGCCCGACCGCAGACCAGTAGTACCCGCCAAACCTCGACTCCTCGAGCGTCAACACGTTTTTCTATCTTCTATCTACAGACTGGAATACGGGCTGCTGCCGCCTGCGGTCGGGTTCGGAATCATGACTGCAGCGACATGACGTCGCGACGAGTCGCCGCGACTTGTCGCCTGCGGTCGGGTACGGAATGTTACCTTTAAAGTTGCAGGTTAAATTACAGATACAATTTGCAGATACATGTACCTGTCTCAATTACAAATAACTATATTATATCCTACGCGCCTCTGTCAGAGGTATTTCAATTTCAATAGATATTTACCGGCAAATGTGGTTCTATGTGAATATTAAATTTCAAATAGCTGCAATAATGATGAATCGAACGAAGCATGTTTGAAATAGTTGGAATATTGTGCTAATAGTTTAATTTAGTGTGTTGCGATTAATGCAGTAAATGTAATGTGAACCGTATATGTGGTTTCGGTTAAGTACAATTGAGTGAAATATGAAACTAAGCTTGTGTGAAATAAGATTTTGAAATGAAAAGTCCTTACTGTACAGTATTGCAACAACAACGCCGCCCAGTCACAATGACAAACCGAGCGATATGATTGGTTTCTATGTTGGTAACTCTCTGCGACTGTACAATTGGCGTCACGTGGTTTGTGGTCCCAGTCGACCGATTAAAAATCGCAATTGGGCAAATGGGACCGCAGTCCCAGTTTGACAGCGGTTTCAGTTTTCAGTCGGCTGATTACTCTGGGCCGGCTCACAACTGGTGAGGCGCAGCGCAGCGCATTCGTCACTACCAAACAAATATCGTCCTTGCTGCACTTGAAAGAAAGTTGAAAAACAAAAAACTTTCATTTACTCGAGTGCGCGTCTAAGCGGAAAGAGGCGCGTGTCTTAGGTTATTTATTGTCAACTTTATTTTTAGGCACGCATCGTTGATATTTGTTTGGCGGTGACAACCGCGCCGCGCTTCACCTCGCCAGGTGTGCGTCGGACCTGAAGCGATCAACGAAAAAAAACAGTTGGCCGTTTATTTTTAGAACAGTGTAACTTTTATGGTCATCGCAGTAACATACTAAACTATGTATCCCTAATATAGTAACGTTTAAATTTTGGCCCAAACCAGCCATATACGAATACTTAGCATCCCTGATATCAATGCGACCGTGACGTACCTCTCGTCAACAAATAAAATGCTACAGTATGTATAGGGTTGCCCCCTAATTGCGTAACGCAATTTCAAACACAATCCGAAAGATATTGCTAATACATTGCTTCATGGGTTAAAAAAATTCGTTAGCTCAACAACGTAAATAACGCAATGAACGTGGGTCAACTGTCAAAAGCAAACCAATTGCGATCAATTGTCATTTTACCTATGTGTGCTTTAATTTTATAACTGATTTATAATTATCTACAATCGTTAATTTTGTCCGTAAAAAGATGTTTTGCGTATAACGAACGGACGTCTTGAATTCTTAATGAATAAATAAAGCTCTGGCTACACTGAGGCAAATCCCGCCGCAACTGCCCGCTTCTATTGTTTTAATTATCGACAAGTCATGCGACTATTAGCGCCAGTTTGAACGCCTCCATAGATACAAGTTACTTAAAATAATCAGCGCAAACAAATTAAATTTTCGTATCGCATCCAAAACCCTAAGGGATTGGCGAAAAGGTAATGATAGTATCCGTTAAAATCTGATGTTGCATACGTACCTAAACATTTAGGATCACTCGTACTCACTCGTACAAAGGAACATCAAACTTTTTTTTTTTTCTAGAATCAGTTATACTTTGTGCAGACCAGCGCGACTTGTCGCGCGACGCGACGCCGGTTATTGTTATACCGTGAAGTTTTCTTAGAAATTGTATTGTTCGTGTCGTGTCGCGCGACAAGTCGCGCTGGTCTGCAAAAGCCTTAAAACTTTCCTAAAGGTATTCTAGCTGCTATTCTATTTTTTTTGCCAAAATAAAATCTCATTGAATATGTAAATGAACTCAAAGAAAAAAGCCGTGAGCTGCTCAAAAATCTAGATATAATAGGTACTCTCTTTTAGTACTGAATTTGTAGGCATGCCACAAAGGCAGACTTATTTGAAAATACCACCTTATGAAAGGATCTTAGAAATACCTTGAGCTTTAATTTTGATTTATTTCTGAAATTCTAACAATTTATTTTTGCAACATAACATCACGCCGGTATTCCCCGACGGGTTAGACAGAGGTGTACCTATTAGTACACACACATTTTGCCTGTTATGATTAAAAGCGGACCACTGACGCTGCGCACGGAGAGACTACGCACGCGTGTTTAGCTTCGCTGTGCAAGAAAATTTATGTGATATCATCTACTGCAACCAATGGACACGCTACACATGAATTGACGTCATTGCTACACGCGTGGCTTGCTTGAATACGTCGCCCATGCAGCGCAAGCGCAACGCACGCGGTACACGGAAGCGTGTGTAGCTTCCCTGCGGGGGGTGGGACGGGCGGGGCACAGGGAAGCGTCGCACATAGTCGTGGGTTTATTTTTGTCTATAGCGTGTGTTGCAGTGGAAACATAGACCCACGTTGTCAAACAAACGAACACACGTAGATTAAATGCGCCGCGTGCCCGTGGACAGCGTGCGCTGCGGTGGGACGGCGCCTTTAGTTTAAGTCCCATGTAATAAGGGGCGAGCCTATCGCCATCAACCGGGCACAAATCCAGACTCCGGGCTGCTACTGAGAAATTCCAGATACCAATTTATTTTTTGTATTCCATCTAAATATTTGTATTCTGTTTTGCCACAGTTCTAAGTATTGTCTCTTGTGATAAAAGGATTAAGATAACGCTATTTTGTTTAATTATTCAACTGTTGCTAAGATCGTTTAGAAGTTGGTACACGACTACAAAAAAAAGATGTCAAGCATTTTCACATGGTAATTTGGTTTTTAATTTTCCATAGGTACAGTTGACCGCATGTCGATGGTTTGACCTTGACCTGGCCTAGCGTAGTAGAGTTTCAGTAAAATAAGAGGCCAAATAAAACTGGTTTTGTTACTACTAACGTATGATCGTGTACTATCCTCGACACCCCGGAAAAACCCTGGCGAAAAATATGAAAACCAAGGAGTCTTTAATTCATTTTCTCATTCTTACCTAGTTGAGTGAGACATTGCAATAATTCTACGCAACGAGAGGTCGAAAATCGAATCGAAAGGACGAAAATCCCCTAATCAAGTCAAATCCGTCACGTAAGCTATAATAAATAAACAATATAAAGGAACGCACACCCCTATCAGTCAGTTTGTTGTGTGACATTTGGCTCGCTTCCATCATGTCGCCGACGTAACATCTCTATTTCTATCAGGCATTCCAGTATCGCGGATATTTTATTGTGGCCGTTATCAGTTGCTTTTATATCTGTTCTATTTGTTTTTCTACTTATTCTAAATTGGTTGGGTGGTGACGGGTTTTCCTGACGTGCGTAGAAATATTAAAACGTTACGTGAATTTTATTCAAGGAGTTTTTTTCAGGTGGATACGAGTATCTTTGTGTATAATGTTGCCTCTGGGACAGATGGAGGATTAATCTTACAGCCGGCTCTGACCACATAAGGATCCTAGCTCTAGGACCTTCAGTAGAATGCCGTTGTTTATGCTAGTTGAACCCGTGAACCGCTACGAACTATTTTATCCGGAGAGGCCTGTACCGTTGGTTGTACCATCACACTCAAGACCTTAAATGGCAAAGGCTTCGCACTGTTTATCCATTGTCAATACATTGCCGTTATATTCAACGAAGTATATAGTGATTTATAAACTAAAACTTATTAATGGCCAGGCCTCGACAAAGGTCTAGAGTGGTGCCATCAAAAGTTTTGGGTCGAAGTGAGTGTGCCAACTTCTCACGACATGAAAGGGTATATTGCCCTTTTGCAAAGCTTTTTAGGGCACTTTTAAAAGACCGATGTTAAAATGCCATCCCTTTATTAAATCTAAAAGAATAGGTCTAAAGTATTTTAAGGTTCCATCTGGCCTGGGCTACCAAGAACGCGCGAACAGAAATTCGAACGATTTTATTATTGAAAATACTCGTTTCACATAAAATATTTACTTATGTACTTTTATTTTAAGACTTTATTCATATTATGGGTGATACTAAACTGACCTTCTCGCAAAAATTTAAATCCAAAATACTATATTGTCAGTTGGTCATGGACAATTTCTAATAGTATTAAGGATCAAATTGGTGGTGGTGTCACGGTGTCAAAAATACATTCTCTTGACGGCCGGACTGTAATTTTATTTTCTATTCAAAAATCGTTCGAATTTACGTCACGTTGACGTAAATTCGAACAATTCGAATAATTCGATTCGAAAAGTTTGAAATCAGTAGCCGTACATGTACGTGTGACGTACATGTACGGCTACTGATTTCAAACTTTTGGTAAAACCGCTTTTAGTCGAACGTTCTTCCCTCGGTTCAGGTCAATCTACCAATCAAATTGGTTGTCATACTGACCAGCATCAGTTGACAGCAAGACCAGTGGTGGCCCAGTAGTAAAGGCCCCGATTTACGAGTTGTAGGTCATGGCTTTACTTTGTGAATGATTTCATCACCTCTGCTCTCAAAACGGTGCAGCTGTGAAAGAAAACATCGTGAGGAAACCGGCATGTCTTAGAACCAAAAATTCGAAGACATTTGTGACATCTACCAACCCGCACTGGGTCCGCGTGGCTAATCTATTACAGCCCACTCCCTCTCACAGAGAGGAGGCCTGTGTCTCAGCAGTGGGAACATTAATACGCTGATTACATCGATCACTAATAAAGAACTAGATACACAATCAGCGGCAAAAAATGTCCTCACCGAATGAGCACCCACTTGAACATTTGGGTGCGCTTTAGATTTAGTAGCATTCGAACGCTCCGACGGTAAACACGCGAGTTCACGCGACATAGTATCGGTCTAAAAATTTATTGCTTTTTTAACATATCTTTGTGAATTAACTTTAAGCATTTCGTTTAAGGTTGAATTTACATTAATTTACATTTATTTCAACTTTTATTACCTAAACAGTTTTAAGAGAACTTTTGTTTGGGATTGGGTATCTAGTTCTTTATTAGTGATCGATGGCTGATTATGATGATGATGATGATTGACCAGCAAATCTCTGTTTCTAAATATCTAAATTGTACGCTCAGCCTAGTGTAGTCTGTTGCTAGACATAGATTCATTCCAAAAAGCATTAAACATCACATTTCATCTGGGGCAGTCATAATTTCTGACATCTACTTCACTTATAAGCGTGGAGTATAACAGATTGATCTTCTTCCATTTTCTTTGTGAATATTATATCTAAAATATTTACACTGACGTGACGTTTATTTGAACAAACGACCTCCCAAACGCCTTATTTTACAACAATCACTGTTATCATCATGTCCATAAAAAGTATTTATGTTTGCCTGTCTGCATATTTGTCCTGAAAAAATTATCTCAAAAACTACTGAACTGATTTCTAGGACTTTTAGATTTAAGGTATTGTTTTTAAGAAAATTATAGTTTTATTATTTTTATAGTTTTACTCCTTAATACAGATTACTCAGTGATCTAGCTAGGAGAGCACCGATTCACCCAACAATTTATTGTAGCTACACCATGTTATTAAGCTTACTTTATAAGTCCCTCATGTACTACAAAACCTTTGTTTCGAAATAAAATTAATATTTCGTTTATTTAATTTATAAACATATAATTTACATTTTTAAATATTTTTATAAAAACAAAAAAAAAACAAAAACATTTAAAATATTAAATAAATTGTAGTCCACCGGTATCGGGAACAGGGTCCACTTGCTACTGGCATAGTTTGTTATTCCTGTTTTTCGTAATTTTTATTTGCTCGTATTTCGTATTTAGAAGTTCCATTCGCATGAACGCGTCCACAGTATAAACCGATACAAAAACAAAGCACGATCGTTCAACAGCTGTCTTGTCAGTAGTTGCCACTCAACTTGCAATTAGTTGGCAGATTCGAGCCGACATCTGCCAGTTGCGGTTAAGTGGCAAAATGTGACGGTAATATTGGAAAGTTTATTTGCCAGACTTGTCACAAATTGCCGGAAACTTGCTATGCCGTTTGGCAAAATACTATGTTGTTGCAAACTGGGGAAACGACGTCGCTTTGATCCGGAAAAGTTTTTACGTTATCATAATAAATACAATTGGAACTTACAGCAGTACTTGTCATTTACAGAAACTGTTTTCCATCTAGATATATTTAAAGGTAGGCGCATGTACTAGATGCACCTATCTACATAAGTATTATATGTTTAGATGAAAGTAGCTTAACGGAATTAAAAGGTTTGAGTGAAACGAGGAACACGGTATGTGCACTGCACTCAATGGGAATCTAAGAAAACTCTGCGAAAAACCTTTAATGAAATTGATTCTGGACGAATTGGATGCACCACTAAGGTACATAAAAGTTCGACGTCTAGGTACTACAAAACTGCCTTTTCAGATTCGGACAGAAAGTCGATATTACTCGATATACTCGGAAATTGGATCTTTTCCAAACTCTAGAATACGGATAAAGGAAATGAACAAGACAACAAACCCATAAATGTTTAACAAGGGTCACTGAAGTCGGGTGCTTATGGTCTGTTTCAAAAGTAACAGATAAATATGTAAACAAATTGTTCAGAAAACGTACCTGTAAATGCCCATTTTGTTTGTGCCTCTTACAAATTGAGTGTACTTCCTGTCACTGTTATTTACATAGCAATTAGTGTGGTATACGAAATTATGTGGGGTAGGTACCTAGCAAAATTAAAAAGTGAAAAAATTAAAACTCTCTTACAAAACACATAAAATATGTTTTTAATTTGACATTTGAAGTCATTTTAATGTGACATCTACGATTTAGGTTATGAGATTATGTTAATTCGTAGATGAGTATTCACTAATGTTATTCTAACAATCATTGTTGGACAAAGTAATCTATATTAATAATTAATAATAATAATATAAAGAGGTAAAATTTGTTTGTTTGTTCGTTTGTATGTTAAGGAGTAATCTCCGAAACTACCAGTTGGATTTGAAATATTATTTTTGCATTTGATAGCCCAATTCTTGAGGAAGGTTATAGGCGAACGAGATCGCAGGTAGACGCTAGTGTGATATAAAGATGAAACATTCTAAATACAGATGAATGTACTACCTACTGTAGAATTTAAAAACACTTTGTCTACAGTTTCATCAAATTGTTTTTAAACATACTATACAATTAAATTTTTGGGGCAAATTGCTGAAGGCTCATAACCACGATTGGGTTTCGAATTCAGAAACACATTCTTTTGTTTGTCGGAGACAGAAAGACACCGCTACTTACGACCCGTTTGACGTATTCACAATATATCTATCTATTTCCTAGCTCAGTCGGTCAGTCCATAGTCCATTACATAGTTTCATTATGTAAAGATAAAACCATGCGGTAGCTGTTATACACGACAAACATACCTACTACAGGTATACATGTATCCTATGTCGTTATCTACGTATTCGGGTAAACATTGTATTATTGATTTTTGCCCATAATGCGTCGAGTATAATACTGATAAAGGGGAACTGTTACTGAAAATACATGCGGCTAAATAATATACTTAAGTATCAGTACTTTACGTCAATTTATTTAGCCGCTAAAATACTCTGTAGATAGTTTTTTTTTAGAGAAAACCAGCAATATTTTTGTTTCTACGTCGCTTGCACTTTTCTAATCTCATCATATACACACGTGTAACATCTAAAGAGTTCAAGGTCCAGATGGCGCCTGTAATACAGATTAACAGGTGTCCAGATTATCACACATGAGAACTGTTGACTGAGCTAAATGTTTACGGAACACAACAATCGATTAGATGTACAGTCACGAGCATCAATATGTATCCACTTAGCAAAATTCATAAGCGATTTTCTCGTGTAATATTGACTGGAACTTTGAGATAAGGCCTATTGCACGACTCGTAATGCGAAGCATTAGAGTGTGCTCTACGATCACAAAATTATTTTTGCCCCATTTCTGTAACTGTTTTTATTGTTACACTTCTGCTAGTACACAGAACCTACTTAATTTATATACCATTGTATAGATGATTAAATGGAGATTAATACTGTACTTTTTAACAATTGATTTAATGCAGCAGAAATGGAAAAAGCATAAAAATAGTTGAAAAAAAATTCCTGTCCGTCAATTTATGAACCTTGAAAACATTGTAGCTTGCGATTAAATCAATTAATTGAGTAAATTTTTTTTTTATACATTCGTTTCAGCCGTGGAAGGAACCCTATTGAAAATGGCTCTTTTATTCAAAGTAGTTTAATTATAATTAATAATAGTTTGGAAAATCCAAAAGTGCACGCCTCATACTTATCACTCATTCATAAACGAAAAAGAAATTCAAAACATAGTTTAAAAATGAACAATTTATCACTTTTCATGAAGTCGTAATGTCAACGACTGACAAAGATATTTACGTTGGCAGTTGCTAGGCAACGGCACCGGATCAAGGTTGAAAATATTTAGATATTGATATTATATTTTAGTTAGTATTTTATTAATTATAATTAAACTACTATGAATAAAAGAGCCATTTTCAATAGGGTTCCTTCTACGGCTGAAACGAATGTATTAAAAAAAATTTGACTCAATTAATTGATTTTATCGCAAGCTACAATGTTTTCAGGGATCATAAATTGACGGACAGGAAAATTTTTTCAACTATTTTGATGCTTTTTCCATTTCTGCTGCATTAAATCAATTGTTAAAAAATACAATATTAATCTCCATTTAATCATCTATACAATGGTATATAAATTAAGTAGGTTCTGTGTACTAGCAGGAGTGAAACAATAAAAACAGTTGCAGAAATGGGGCAAAAAATATTTTTCGATCGTAGAGCACACTCTAATGCGAAGCATTACGAGTCGTGCAATAAAATACTAACTAAAATATAATATCTTTAACTAAATATTTCCAACCATTGACTTGACGTGCGTAAGTTGTCTAGCAACCGCCAAGTAAATATCTTTGTCAGTCGTTGACATTACGACTTCATGAAAAGTGATAAATTGTTCATTTTTAAACTATGTTTTGAATTTCTTGTTCGTTTATGAATGAGTGATAAGTATGAGGCGTGCACTTTTGGATTTTCCAAACTATTTCATATTTTATGGGTTCCAAAATACTATATTCGTAACAACATAAAATAACAATCAACACAGTAGGAGGAAATCACTTTTAAAAGTTGCTAAGTGTTTACATATTGGTGATTTGGTGCTCGTGACTGTACCTACATACCTATGACGTAGTACGCATGACGTGAGTCGAATGTTGAAGGATCTCATTTTAAAATACCATAACATCACATTTTTTAAATACTCTGTATTTAATATACAGTATTCAGTATGTACAAAGAAACCAAGGACTTGAAATAAAGAAGACTGTAAAGTATATGCAGGTGAAATTCTCTCCTGTCCGGTGGAAGCGCATCCAAGTTTTCCACGTATGAAAGAGGAGGTAGCAAATATAAGTTAAAATAACTTAGTTATGAACTCCAAATTGCACCTAACTAAAGCTTAAAAAGTAATAGTAAGGCGCTTTAATTTGATTGAACACACAATTCGACGCAATAACATATGTTTCTTGTGGTCGTATTCATGTTTAAGCTGTTTTCAGACCAGCGCGAATTGTCGCGCGACGCGACACCTGTTATTGTTATACCGGTAAGTTTTGTATTGTTCGTGTCGCGCTGGTCTGAAAACAGCTTTATGGTATAGCCCAGAGCGTTTTTGAGCAAGTATATGTAGGGTGAAAAGTTAAATAACTGAGTAGGTGCGGCATGATGAGAGAACACCGAAAATATATTTGAAAAGTATCAGTTAGAAGCCCCGTGATCAGGAGTCTACTTTCAATTGGGCCAAAAATAAAATGATTTTCAGAACCTTTGATTTTGAGTACAATAATACCTCAATGTGATTTTGGTATGATCGTGTACGGCCTCATATGACTTAAGTAGGCAAATCTTATAAAGAAATTGTGAGCTTTCATAATTTTTTTCTGAAACGCTACACGCTTGCTACACGGTCACCAAACGTGTGACATAGGTGACCTTGGTTGTCGACCGGCAAAGTTGTTTCAACGTTTGGTCGTAAACATCATCCGCACGGATGTAAACCACCAAAGGCACCACTGTCGGGACGCGGTTGGCGACCGTGTAGCGGGCGTTTTAAGAAACGCATGATACGCTTTTCACAATTTACGTCATACAAAACCACTCGAGACCAGTTTTCTTGAAGAACCGATGACGTTAAAAACTTATTGACGCACAATATTTTACAGCTGACCGACCGGCGGCGACCGCGGAACTAAAAAAAATGTTTACAAAATAATAATGAAGGAAGTTTAATAAATATTTTGATCTGGCGTATTCGGTCATGTTATATCGATCACAGAGAGTTTTTACGACATACGATAGGCTATTTTTTTCCCCAACCGGGTAAAAAATAGCCTCAGGCCATCGGGCGAATATTGGGAAATGAACGGTTTCCAAACTTGTGAAATTCAATCGTACCTGGGTGGTTTTTCTGGTTGGAAACTTTGTTTTTACGGTTGATTGAAATTGAATTTGATTTCAGGTGCATTTTTTGTGGTGTGGTTTGTTTTAAGGTGCTCCTTCACCGGGAGCATTCGCCTGTAATGTAATGTTACAGATTCGATTTTGATCATTACGTTACAATACTGCCTCCCTGACTGACGAGCATTCGCTTGTAATATTTCAGATTTACCCTTACCTTTAAAAGATTCATTATAACAATGCGTTATACAGTACGACACAACTTAGATGTAGCATCGGCAAAATTCGTAAAACCGATCACCATTCGAACTGAGTGCGCCTTCAAAATCACCAATCGCTATTACTGCTTTAGATGAAAATGATCTTTCGAAAACGCAATAACTTGTAAAGTCATAAAGCCAAATACATTCGTAAAATTGAAATGAATTAATGAAAATTTTCAAATCTATGCTACTTCTAAGTTGTGTCGTACTGTACCTATTAATGCGTGTATTTACGCACGATATAGGTAAAACCTTTCCTGGCATTATCCAAGTGTAGTTCCGCCTTGTTGGTCTAGTGGTCGCAAGCGCTACTGCTGAGCATGAGCTCTCGGGTTCGATTCCCAGGTCGGGCGAAGTGTTATTGGGTTTTTCTCTGGAAGTAGCAGCCCAGAGCCGGGATTTGTGCCCGGTTGACTGCAATAGCCTTGCCCTATAATACATAGGACTAAAACATAACTGGCGAAATGTGGGTGTCCTATAGGTACACCTCTGCCCGACCCTTCGGGGAAACAAGGCGTGATATTAAGGTGATGTAGTTATAATGATAATGTTCTCACCTTTAAGGGGGATGCGCCAAGGTAGCCCGCGAAATTCAAATTTTCTTACATTTTTTGCAATTTGCAGCTCAGTGTCAGGTTTTATGTTAATTAAAATATGATTCGCGACCGTAACAAATATAGCTTTACAGAATTATAATCATTAGAATTAGCAATATAACTTCTTAAGTTAGCAAAGGTGTCAAATGTCATGATTTCATGAATTAGTCATTCGATACAGTTACATGAACTGAGAGCGTTGTATTGATGACTTTTATGATTATAATTCGATAAATAAACATTTGATATGACCGCGAATCATATTTAGATCAACATACAACCTGATACTGACCTGCAAATTGCAAAAAACGTAAGAAAATTTGAATATCGCGGGCTACCTTGGCGCATCCCCGTTAAGCTACCTTTGATGGGACAATCTGGGACGTTAACCTAAGTTTATCTCAAGTAAATAAAAGAGCATAAAATATAAGCTCGTTTTTCTCTTTACTTTCCTTTTTCGTGGTTTAATTGCAATTATAAAACAGATAGAACTAATGAACTTATCTTCAAACAACTTAGGTTCTCAAAGGAATTTCCACGTGGTCACACTTTAGTTAATAAAATAAACTAACTAAGTAAAGTTGCTCACTGCACTAACAAGAATTTAATTAAGTTTCATATTCCGCTCGTAATTCTACTTAATGTGGCGTTATTTTAGTAATTTCAGCAAGAAAGCCGGTGTCAGGTGTATAACTAATGAAGACACGACTTCTGTTACGGAATTGTTTGATACAACCTTCATAATAGTCATATTTCAGGCAATGGACACTCGCAATGTTTTGTAGTTACAAGTACATGAGATGCTTCAGTGATCTGTGGAATGCACCTGTGGATAATTTAAGTTTATCGACTTAAATTATCCGTGTATTCAAATCTTTGCTTAACAATTAATTTGCCCGTTTTTACGCGAAAAACTATTTAGGTAAAATACGTATTTATGTCAGTAAATTTTTTAGTGTTACATATTTAAACATCTTTTTATTTCTGTAAATCGTTTGAAGAACTTGAATTAAACAGAATGCTGTTTTAGCGGGAAAAGTTTGGCGCCAACGTCAATTGAAATAAGTGAGTTAACCTAAAATGTTTAAACACTAGTGATGCGCATTAAAAGGGTTGGTTTTTTTTTTATTCCACCCCAATGGTCAAAGAGTTTCTATGCCAATAAAGTCACGGAAAACATTAGAAATATTTATAAAATAAAAATCGTAAATTGCCGAAAAATAACTTAATAACAGTCGGTCAAAATAAACAAAGTCAAATAATACAATTAATAGTACAGTACGACACCTCGTAGATGTAGCATCGGCAAAATTCGTAAAACCGATCACCATCCGAACTGAGTGCGCCTTCAAAATCACCAATATTTATTACTGCTTTAGGTGAAAATGATCTTTCGAAAACGCATTAGTTTGTAAAGTCTTATAGCCGAATACATTCGTGAAATTGAAATGAATGAATGAATGAAAATTCTCAAATCTATGCTACATCTAAGTGTGTCGTATCGTACCTACCTCTTGTGTTTAATAAGTACCTAAAATAACCGGAATATAATAGGAACAGCAGGCTCTGCGTAATCCGGAGCTCACTAATCCGACACGTCTAATCCGGCATTTTCTAACTTAGCTCTCCTACTCCTATCATAGATATCAGTCTCCTACTCTGTAATTAACTAATTACAAAAGTGCCGGATTACAGAGCGAGCGCATTGATCGTTGTCGTTCTGCTGTCCGGTCCGATTCTACAAGTAGGTATTATTATGTAAACTAATAAAGATTTTTTGCTTTGTTAATCTGTGTTTAATTATTTCTTACTAAGTAGCTAACATTTCACAAATTCAATAATACGGCGCAGATACACGAATAAGGCGAAAAAAATGGGTGCCGACTACCGAACGCCTACTGTAGTTATAAAAGGTAAATAACTTTTCCTTCTCATTAAATGCCTACTAATGTAGTATCTGTAACCAAATGTTCATTATTCATATTTATGTACCTACAGATAAACCATAAATCTACTAATAAATATCTAGGTACGATACGACGCGACGTATACAGCATACGTCACAAATGGATCAAAAAAATCAATCTTCCTAGCCTTTTTCCCAACTATCTTGGGGTCGGCTTCTAGTCTAACCGGATGCAGCTGAATACCAGTATTTTACATGGAGCGACTGCCTATCTGACCTCCACAACCCAGTAACTGGGTAATACGATACCCCTTGGTAAGACTGATGTCAGACTTTCGGGCTTCTGACGACTCGTAACGACTGTCAAAGATCCACAAATGACAGCCGGGACCAACGGCTTAACGTGCTTTCCGAGGCACGGAGGAGTCTCGGTATGTAAAGATGGTCACCCATCCACTGACCAACCCAAGGCAAGCGTAACGTAGCTTAACCTGATGGATCGACCTGTGCGGCTTGTTATTACTTAGCCACGAGCTCCTCGTCACAAATGGATCAATAATAACGTAAATAAATACAAATTGTTATGTCATACATAGGACTATATTATTTAACCGCAAATAGAGCAGCTCTATCGTAATTTAAAATTAAAATAAAATTGAATGTATAAATTTTTAAACTTAGATATTCAAGTGGCTGTGTTAGGTCAAAATATACTTAGTTATAACTAACAGAGAGGTCAAATCACGGACTTTGATTCTTAAGCGTGACAGATTGTAAAGATTTATCCTTAGTTAATAACGTTACGTCAAAGTAGTTTAAATAAAAACATTACCTGTGTTTTCTTCGCTATCCACTTCCATATTGTTCATAACCATTTAAATCAAAACTAGCACAAACACATAATGTTCTTCACTAAAAGTCCATCATTTTGCTACATTTTCTGTAATTTTAAAAGTTAATAAATGAAATAGATTTATTCCAAGACGTTCACCGCGTCAAAGGCTTATGTCAAGTCAAGACACAAATCCCAGCACTAGTGACGTGCACTCAGTATATCGATATAATTTTTTAAACAAATATTTCGTAGCAAGGAAGTCGCACACTCTAGTAGCTACATACAATAGTTTATCGAGCGTCAAACGCGTTGAATATCACTGACTAGGCAACACGTTATCGTCTACAGTAACACGATACACGGCCGTAAACAAACCGGCAGTCTGTACTCATTAAACGCCTGCGCACTGGAAACACTGATTTTTTACTACACATTATTTTTATTTTGGAACGCAGCATTTTTAATAAATTAATATCAACCTCCTTAGTTACCGTTCTCAACTGTATCCCACAGCGTTCGAAATATAATTCGCCATTTACTTCGCTTTCAATATCACTGACTGGTCAGCTCCTGCGACTTGCCTGTTACAATTGCTAATTAAACCACAATATAAATTCATTCTAAGTAAAATCACACGTTTGTCACAAACTCCGTCACGTTTCCCACGTGGGTCGCGTTACGATATTTAACACTGTAGGTGTGAAGTGTGTCCACAAATATTTAGCAACGGTAGACTATTTAATTTAATTTTTTATCTAATTAATAGAGCGTCGTTGCACGTAACTGGAGGTCGACTGATAAGCGCCGGCGCAGGCCGCGGCACGCAGTCATGAACTACAAGATATTCTACATGTCTACATACCATTCTTAATATTACAGCATCGTGTTAGAGTGGAGTTAGCGAGGAGATAAAAACATTGATATATTTGCGCGATCCACGTGAGCGAAGGTCGACGAGACCGCCTCTGACATCGATTGCTAATTAGCCTTATCGAGCGATTAGCGTAATCACCTCTCTAAGATTAACATTTGTTCTATTGTTTGAAGAAGTTCAAGTATACGTAGATTACGTTGCGTCGTGTGACGTCAAGTCACTTCCACTGACGAAAAATGTTTGTTAGTGACGTAGGTTGGCGCTATATTCGGACTTTGGAGAAAATGGGTCGAAACTCGAAACTTTTGTTCGTAATGAACAGAATAGGAGAACATGTAATGAATTTCAACCCTCAAATATTCTTGTTAATCTTGTCTTCTAATTACATATTTTTGTAAAAGTGCCTATAGGTCTCCATCTTTTTGGTACGCTTAACCGCTAATTATAGATAATCTTGGCTGATAATCAAGGTGAAACGTAACAATCATTCGTCTTTAATAAATTGGACACGTCGTTTCTTATCTTATGTTGAACATTTTTCATAAAGGTACGGGCTCACTGCGCGGCTCTGACGTCACACGTCAGTGTGATCATTATTATGGAGAGGATCTTCTCAATTGGTGCAAAAAATGATCGTAGCACGTGTCGGAAACTGTAGATCTTTAATAAATAAAATGTAGGTTGACTTGTTTTTATTTATAAACGGGCGGCCTTGTTATGTCCTTTGCAAAAAATAAACTTCAATTATTGTTTGGTTGGTGATTTCACAAACACTTTCGTTTCTTTTATTTTTAATTATTTACCAAACAAAGTTTACACAAAAAAAAACTTATATACTTATTTTTTACCAAACAAAGTTTGGTACTTAAATAAGTTTTTTTTTTTTCATGCTAGGATAATGTTATGACCTGAATTCGATAGCCTATCATTTATTATTTCGCACAGATCACGATTTTCCTTTGCTGTTCATTTCGTAGAAGCCGCTCAAACCCACGGGGTTTGTATGTTGTCACAATTTTTAACTAAACATATTTGCTAAGCATGAGATCCTGAGTTCGATTCCCGGGTCAGGTAAAGTGTTATTGGGTTTTTCTCTCTGAAATTTCTCAGTAGCAGCCCGGTGTCTCGATTTTTGCGTGGTTGATGGCAATAGGCTCGCCCCCTAGTAGTAGGATTTAAGCATAACTAGCGAAATGTGGGTGTACCAGTGTACTTACTACAGGTACACGTCTGCCCAACCCTTCGGGGAGACAAGCCGTGATGTTGTGTGTGTTATTTTTAAAGGTTGTAGGTACCGGAAAAGAACCTTAGTGTTAAATAATATGTTTAATAAGTGTGGGCTAATGTCATCACATGCACGTAATCATCGTTATCTTGTGTGAAACGAAACTCATTACTCAATACTTTTATCTACATCTACCCATCAAAAAAAATAATATCGATAAAATTGCGTACATCACTGTATGTAAGTACCGCATACCTATACTGTCTTAAGAATAAGAGAAGAACTAAAAGTGAAATAATAAAAGTTTCATAAAGTAGTAACTTATTTATTCAGAGGTTAGTCATGGGTGTTTTAATTCCAAGGTAGTTTAATCCTGTAAATTCCTAAGGCTGGTTTCATAGCTGCCCGGGAGACCCGTACGGGCCGTCCGTATACGGCAGACCCGTACGGGTAGCGCCAGCAGTAGTGCTCTGAAACGAGGCTGTAGTACGATACGTTGTACGGGGTCTACCCGGAGCGGGTCGCGGTCGCGTTCTAGCGCCTCACTGGTTTCACAACTGTGAAACCAGCCTTAGTTATAGACAAAAGGCTTCAAATAGGTAGGTACTTTTATAACACGCATGTTAAAGGGTCGCAGAATTTTGAAAGATATTTTGATGAAAAGGAGTAAAAAAAACCCTGTTTTCCTTACATTTTCAATTCAGTACGTACTTCACGCGTTATCCATTTTCCCGCCCCGTTGAGTAGATAAGCTTTTGATGCGTTGCTTATACGCGTAAAAAATCTTGCTTTAAAATTACATTATTTTTTGCTAATGTTTTTCTATATATTTTTTTCCATTTTCTGACAGCTTTGTTTGTTAGATTAAGCAACGTATGGAAATGTTAATGGCATTGTTCATTGTTAAAACCGCAACGAGTTTTATTTTGCTTATGACGTAAGTTGTAACGTAATCGATAAGTGTTTAATCAATTAGATAATTCAATCGAGTGTATGACAACAGTTAGGAAGGTCTCTTCCTAGTTGTTGTCAGACACTTCATTGAATTCCATTATAACGTTTTAATGTTTGACGTCCACCTACTGACTAATAATGTGTATAACATCACAACACTCCTTGTTCTAGGTCTCGAGTTCGAACCCAAGCCACGCACCTCGGAATTTTCGGATTATATATTTGTCGTCATCTCAGTAGTCACCCCTTTTCTACCCATATCATCTTTCACACAGTCCATCCATCGTTTCTTTGGTCTTCCCCTCCTTATAAAGCCATCGACATTCATACTCAAAACGGAGGAATGTGGAAAATGTCGTGAGGAACGACCTTTTCCTCATTCCTCCGCATTACATGCCCATACCATTACAACCGAATTGCATACAAAGTTTCAGTCACCGGTGCAACTTTCAGACTTCCTCATAAACAAATAGAATCTAAACTAGAGTCATCTATTCCGCCCGAAAAAAAAATTCCATGTCATTTCCGATCAAAGAGTCCGTTTGAAAGAGCAAAAGCCACCTCGATTGTTTACGCGTTAAACCGACAAAGCCGATTAGATATAAAGAGTATAATGTGTAGGGATGCATCCGATACCGATATCGATGCCAATATATCGGCGATACTCGAAGTTTGCCGATATATCGGCATCGGCGATATTTTTATGGCCGATTCAAAGATACTTTTAAAATTTTGCGCTTTAAAAATGTAATGTAAACGCGCGTTTTTTCTCGTCTATTTCGTTGCAAACGAGGCACGAACTAACTATGCTCGGGGAAACCGTAATGCGAAACCGTACCAGTGGAACCGCTATAGTTCCGCCATGACTTGACCGTTGTACGAAAGGCGAAACAGAAGCGAAAATGCCTGCTCTATCGTACAGATTTGATTATGATTTTATCTCTTTCCTGCGTGATTTCGCCGATCTGCTGGGAAGCCGGTTACACCTCCGCGTGCAGTCCGCCGGTTATTTGCGGTTCCACGTTTGTTTCGCATAGATTCGCTGGCAGCACTAACTATCCCATTTTGCTAGGTTGACTGTTGTCGTGCGTCTAATCTCAACCTGTCTATAGTTTTAAAGGGTTTTATTTAGTTTGTCCTGTTATTTTTATATTAATTAAAAAAATAACCTGAATCGTGTTTTATTTATTTTACCTTCATTTTTGAATTCAATAAGCGTATCAGTATCGCCGATATTTTTATAAGAGCATCGGTATCGGTATCGTATCGGCAAAAAGGTGTATCGAGCCATCCCTAATAATGTGTTACACACATCTAACACATACACAAGCGTTTTTATTAAGCACGTCAGTAATCGATGCTCATAAATTTTATACGAGGGCTTCCCGTCTCACGAATAATGAGGGAATTTTCATTACACTTATGATCTATCAGCTTATTGTATACTTTCGATAGTGATGAGTGAACAGCGATGTTTTATTTTATTTTAACCGACTTCAAAAAGGAGGTGGTTCTCAATTCGTCTGTATGTTTATTTTTATTTTTTGTGAGTTTGTTACGCGATTACTCCGCCAATTATGCATAAATTTTGATGATTCTCTTTTTGTTTGGTAGGTCATATTTCACAGGTGGTCCCATATAAATTTGATTAATTTTGCTTGGGTAGTTTTTGAGTTAGCTTCAATAATACGTATTTTTGCCACTTAGCCTAAATGGATGATATGATGATAAGTTCCTAAAGTTCCTGTCACTGTTATTTACATAGCAGGCACACAAATCCGAATACCACTGTATTCGAATTTGTGTGGGGTAGGTACCACAACTAAAAAGTGAAAAATAAAAACTTTTGGACAAAAACCAAAAAACCAAAACCAGACACCGACTTCCAAAATTAAAGTTATTTTTGACTTTGTAGTGTCTTTTTTGGAAGTCGTTGTTTTTTTTTTTTTGTAAAAAGTTTTTATTTTACAACATAACATCACGCCTGTATTTCCCGAAGGGTTAGGCAGAGGTGTAGGTACTTATAGTACAGCCACATTTTGACAGTTATGTCTTAGTCCCATATAGTTAATAGGGGGCAAGCCTATTGCCATCAACCGGGCACAAATCCAGGCTGCTACTGAGAAATTCCAGATGGTCAAACCCAATAAAACTTTGCCCGGCCCGGGAATCGATTCCAGGACCTCATACTCAGCAGTAGCGTTTGCGACCACTATAACAACTTGTCAAATTTAAATTCAAATTCATTTATTCAAACTAGGTTAAGAATCAGCACAGCAATTTTCGAACCTCAAAATTACATACGACATTTCCATAACAACGCCCACCCTTCACCACTTCCTAGTGCTTTAGCTGGGAAGAAGAAGTGGCGCAACAAACTCCGCAGCAGCATAGTACCGAGGCAGACAACGAAGTTATTTTTTGCTTATCTGCTTTTAAATCTTGCCGAAGTATCAGTAAATAATAATGGACTGTGCACAATGTACACATGGTGACAAAATAACAGGGAGAGTGAAAGTGCCGGGTTTATGCACTTTAAAAAAAAAAATGCTTGCGCATTATAATCATAGTGCAGTGGCTTCAATGTTAGATCACTTTCACTCAATGGATGGCAATCCTGCCGCCACTGAAATACCATCGTATTTGGAGATCTCCCATTACATTTTCCCATTGATAATTTTAGGCGCATTGCAGGATCCGAAGTGCTGTTATTAGCTATATCTTTTGCCAAGATGCAGTTTGAAAACTGACTCTGCATCTGTTTACAAAGATACACTTACTGTTTGTGCAACAAGTGGTGGGTCCACTTGTTGCAGAAAAGGTCAGCGTGTCGAGATGCCCTAAATGTGTTGGCGCCACACAAAACCACGATTAGCGTAAGCCGGGATTAAGATAACAACTGTATTTAGGTACCCTGAGGTTGCTAACCATTTTACATCGAAAATAGGTCACCTCGATCGATGTAAAAAATAAGCGGTAACCGAGGGGTCTTTTTAACGGGTGTATTGTATTATTCTATTTTTTCACGACATTTTTCTATGCTAAAGCAAAATGGGAAGAAAAACAGATGACTGAAACAATTCGGAGAACACTGAAATATGGGGAGGCGCGTAATAAAATTGAGACAGATTGTTGCATATGCCATTCGGAAACTCCAAATGGTTTCGGAGAACGAACGTAGAATCCTACTCCTGCTATTATAAATGTGTGTCACGCAAAAACGGCTGTACGGATTTGGATGTTTTGGCACACTGATAGTTTGTAACCTGGATTAACACATAGAATACTTTTATCGCGGTAGTACTTTCCCGTGGGATAATAGCTAGCCATACACGCACAGATGTGCCCGAATGATCGATCGATCGATGCATTCGAACTAAACGCGGGCGAAGCCGCGGGCAAATAAGAAATAAAGCGAATAGAATGGACATAGTGCCATCGTTCCAATACCAAATAATTCACTACGATTACCTACATATTATTATGCTTTCATTTTAATCCGCAATTTACCCCTTTGACCGTTGGTAGTACTCATTCGGATTACCACGTTAGCTACCGTAATTGCGTAATACACGATCAATCAGATTCTGAATCGTTTTGAAATAGATTGCTAATATCCATTGCTTCATATGTTCGACAAAAATGTCTACTCAACAACGTAAATAACGCAATGAATGTTGTTGAACTGTCAAAATGAAACAGATGTGTTACGTAATTAGATAGAGGGTCTGTAAATAAAGCGTCTTTTTTAAGCGCCATCGACGCGTAGACGACGCGCGTATAAAAAATGCCATGCCCTTGGAGTTAGTGAAAAGTCTTTGATTCTGAGAGGTTTCCGATTGAGAGAGTGAGACTTGAGATTCAGGGTGTGGCCCTAGAGAGGCGAAGAGGCTTCCTTCTCTAACTCGAAACATTGACCTTAGGACGGAGTATTAAAATAAAGCTCTGTTAACAGTCTTTTCATAAACCACACCAAAGCTCAGGCAGTTTGTTTGCCAAAGCTCTCTAATCCAGCTTACTCGTGTGATTACAGTCTCACGTATGCAGCCAGCATTTCAGCCACAAATAACAATGGCCGTTGAAATTAAACCTAATTGCCGCTGGGTTCCCGGAATAATGGATATGAACACGAATCTCCATAGGTACAGATCCGGGAATTATGGAAAATATGGCGAAGTCTGGTGGAATGTAAACAGAATTGATGGTGTTATGTATTCTGTAGAGGCTTATGGGATGGTAAGCATTTTCAAAAAATGTGACCCCCAAATCGGTTGTAGGTTACAAGGAGGAATGTTTTAGGGATTATGTTATATTAAATATTATATCATATTATATTGTATTATATTCAATCTTCCTAGCCTTTTTCCCAACTATCTTGGGGTCGGCTTCCAGTCTTACCGGTTGCAGCTGAATACCAGTATTTTACATGGAGCGACAGCCTATCTGATCTACACATCCCAGTTACTGGGTAATACGATACACCTGGGTAAGACTGGTGTCAGACTTTCGGGCTTCTGACGTCTCGTAACGACTGTCAAAGATCCACAAATGACAGCCGGGACCAACGGCTTAACGTGCTTTCCGAGGCACGGAGGAGTCTCGGTATGTGAAGATGGTCACCCATCCACTGACCAACCCTGGCAAGCGTAGCTTAACCTGATGGATCGATCCGTGCGGCTTGTTATTACTTAGCCACGAGCTCCTCTATAGGATTGTATTATATATTATATTATATTATATTATATTATATTATATCATATCATATCATATTGTATTATATTATATTATATTATATTATATTATATTATATTATATTATATTATATTATATTATATTATATCATATTGTATTGTATTATATTATATTAAATTGTATTGTATTATATTATATTAAATTGTACTATATATTATACTAGGACTATATTTATTTTTGAGTTATTGTCCCAAGACGATATTTGCTTTGCATATTATTATACATATGTGTATCATAATTATTCATAATGAATGCATCCGCAACAGTGGTACTTAGGCTGCCTGTCCACTGGAGCGGAGAGGAGAGGAGAGGAGCGGAGATGTGTCAATATTAACCAATAGAATTAAAACTCCGCTCCAGAGGTGCGATTCTATTGGTTTATTTTGGCACATCTCCGGTGGACAGGCAGCCTTAATCTTGTTGGTATTAGAAGTGAATATGGATAAGCCAAAAAATGTTAAATAAACAGTCATTTTAATGCTTTAATATTCGTGAATTCGCGATATATTTCTCTTTTAAAATACTGTGTGGAATCCAAAACCAATCTTTGGGACTGACTAGATACTTAATGCCGCAAAATTAACCTCGTTTTTTTCTATAAATAAACTCTATCAAGACACAGATCAATTCGTTATGAGATAACCCACATAGATAAATATGTAGTTTGATAAACAAAACTAAAAAAATAACAATTAATTGAAACATTTGATTACAAACACATTTAAACGTTTGGTTACATTTATGGTAACTCGAATAGTTGTCAAAAACGGTCTTACTCCGTCCTAATGGACTGTCAACTCTATTTTGTAAACATAAGGTTCAAATTGGAAGAGTGGTGATTCCTTGATCCTTCAAATCACCTTATCAACTGTTATCGTTATCACGGCTATGACGCACGAGTGACAGCAGTGGTAACTAATTTACATGTACCTATTTACCGTAGGCCTCATTTTGTTCAACACTGTGTCATCGTTAGTGGGAGGAGCTCGTGGCTAAGTAATAACAAGCCGCACGGGTCGATCCATCAGGTTAAGCTACGCTTGCCGGGGTTGGTCAGTGGATGGGTGACCATCTTTACATACCGAGACTCCTCCGTGCCTCGGAAAGCACGTTAAGCCGTTAGTCCCGGCTGTCATTTGTGGATCTTCGACAGTCTTTACGAGTCGTCAGAATCCCGAAAGTCTGACACCAGTCTTACCAAGGGGTAACCCAGTTACTGGGTTGTGGAGGTCAGATAGGCAGTCGCTCCATGTAAAATACTGGTATTCAGCTGCATCCGGTTAGACTGGAAGCCGACCCCAAGATAGTTGGGAAAAAGGCTATAGGAAGATTGACTGTGTCATCGATATTGCTATCACGAATTATGATTGTTTGGTGCGATGAAAGCAAGGGAAATTGACTGCTGGCTTCCAATTAAAACTGACTGCTGCTGGCTTCCAACTAAAACTGCCATCTTTCGCATAAACTTACAGATTTACAGATTACAAATACCAAAATCAACCCAACTAGGGTTGATTTTGGTATGCAGCATATCAGTACAGATAATTTTGGTAGTAAAGATTTACCTTCAGACCAAATAAAAAACCAAGACAGAGCGCTGGCAACAGTAAAGTGAAGCCAGTTTCGTAAACATGTGTGCACTTTTTGGGGTGTAGTTGGTTCGTAGTGTCATTGTAAAAGGTTGTAAATGAGTGCGTGTGAGCGTGTATGCACAGACAAGCGGTGTAGTTTTGGCATTCTTCACAGTATTGTTCGCAGGGCTCTGTCTTGATTTTTATTTGGTCTGAGGATTTACCTATAACTGATCAGAGAATTTATGAAACTTCAGGAAACTTGAGCTGCGGAATTCGTTTGTAATTGTTTTGGTTTATTATTCAGCACGTCGTTCGAGCCGTTGGTCCCAGGTCCCAGCTGTCATTCGAAGATTTTTGACAGTATATTACGGGTCGTCAGTAGTCAGAAACCTGAAACTCTAACAACCAGTCTTACCAAGTCTTATCGTATTACCCAGTTACTGATTTGTGGAGGTCAGATAGGCAGCCGCTCCATGTAAAATATTGCTATTCAGCTGCGTCCGGTTAGACTAGAAGGCTAGGCAGATTGATTGTCAAGGTTGAGGGTTTGTCACTTTGGCATTGAATCCCTTGCAGCATTAAGGCTGCCTGTCCACTGGAGCGGAGAGGAGAGGAGCGGAGATGTGCCATTATTAACCAATCAAATCTAAACTCAGGGGCGGAGTTAAGATAGAATCTTTTTGGTTAATATTGACACATCTCCGCTCCTCTCATCTGTTCTCCTCGCTCCAGTAAACAGGCAGCCTAAGGCTCGTGCAGACCACTTGGCAACTACACAGGCGATTTGTCGCGCGACGCGACAACGGTTATTATTATACTGTGAAGTTTTTTTAGAAATTGTATTGTTCGTGCCGCGTCGCGCGACAATTCGCGCTGGTCTGCAAAAGCCTTTAAGTCCACGAATATACCACAATTGTACATGAAGTTTAAATAAATAACAAGTAGGTACTATAGTATACAGATGGACATATTATTTACCTTTTGGCAAACAACCGACGGACACTCTTAACCGTGCCAACTGCATTCATAACTACTTTGAATGATATTCATTCATATTAGATTACATTCAGAAACGAAATCTAAATACAAACTAGTCCTCGAACAGAACTGCACTGACTATCACGCTATTATCTAATGGGGCTGAACGTCAACGTCACGCAGTAAATAGCCCGTGGATTGCGTCAACGCATCTTCTATTTGAATGGATAGAACTATATTTGTTGGCAACAAAATAAAAATTGCTATGTTGCGGTTGTTTTGTTATTTCTATTAGAACATATTGCACGACTCTTAATGCGAAGCATTAGAGTGTGCTCTACGATCGAAAATTTTTTTTTGCCCCATTTCTGTAACTGTTTTTATTGTTACACTCCTGCTAGTACACGGAACCTACTTAATTTATATACCATTGTATAGATGATTAAATGTAGATTAATACTGTTTAACAATTGATTTAATGCAGCAGAAATGGAAACGGCATCAAAATAGTTGAAAAATATTTCCTGTCCGTCAATTTATGAACCCTGAAAACATTGTAGCTTGCGATAAAATCAATTAATTGAGTCAATTATTTTTTTATACATTCGTTTCTGCCGTAGAAGGAACCCTATTGAAAATGGCACTTTTATTCAAAGTAGTTTAATTATAATTAATAAAATACTAACTAAAATATAATATCTTTATCTAAATATTTCCAACCTTTGAATTGATGTTGCCTAGCAACCGCCAAGTAAATATCTTTGTCAGTCTTTGACATTACGACTTCATGAAAAGTGATAAATTGTTCATTTTTGTTAAAAACTATGTTTTGAATTTCTTTTTCGTTTATGAATGTGTAATATTACGAGGCGAGCACTTTTGGATTTTCCAAACTATTTTATAGTTTTGTTGTGTGTTTTATAGTTTATATCCTAACTAATATTATAAATGCAAAAGTGAGTTTTTTATTACGCTTTCACGTTAAAACGGCTGAACAGATTTGGATCAAATTTGGCACATGGGTAGACCATAGCCTGGGTGGGAAATCATCCAATGACTTCTCCCGCTCTGGGCGGAGCGGAAGGGCGTGTCTTACTGACTAAAACCCACCCGTGTTCCTTCCCTTGCCTGGTCTGGAGTACATAGGCTACTTTTCATCCTGAATCGCGGACGAAGTTGCGGGCAACAGCTAGTTAGAACATAATTGTTAATTCTATCTAAGTAGTTGTTATTATTCATGTAAAACTTATTTGCATGCCCTATACAGGCAAAAAAAATAATGATAATTATAAAAAGAGAAATGATAATAACCGGAAAAGAACCAGAGTTACCGACATAGCTTGCAGAGTAAGCAAACTGAAGTGGCAGTGGGCTGGCCATAATTGTCGAAGGGCCGACGACCGGTGGAGCAGACGAGTCCAAGAATGCAGACCGCGTATCGACAAGCGTATTGAAGGACGACCCTCAGCTAAATGGACCGACGACCTTGAGAAAGTGGCCGGGACAGACTGGATGCGGAAGGTGGAGGACAGGGTGTTGTGGCGAAGCTTGGGGGAGGCCTATGTCCAGCAGTGCACTGCGATAGGCTAAGTTGATTGATACAGGCAAAATATAGACTATGCATAAACCACAAAATTTTTACATCTGGTATAACCGACATATTATTATATTTTTAGCAAATAAATTATTCTTATCCGTAGACGGAGTGGTACGCCAAGCTGTTGCCCTTGACATTATAGATAGGTACCTCTAAAATAGGGCAATCCTCTAAAAAGGTTGATGATTTATTCAACCCTCTTATGAGTAGGTATTATGTATGAGTGAATTGAAACGTATAAATACTCGATCGATAAGATTTATCTACACTAGAATAAACTTCTAACATAAAGATGAAACTCCAGTTATCTACGTCTAATCAGGGGGCCAAGTCTACTAATTTACAAACGTCACAATGGTCTCTCGATGGTGAGTTTTTGACAGATTTTGTAGTGCAAATCTGTCAAAAACTCACAATCGAGAGACCATTGTGACGTTTGTAAATTAGTAGACTTGACCCCCAGATCACCTTACAATGTTTGTTTTTCCTCTGAGTACCATTTTTCTAAGCACACAATATCTATCTGCCAAAGAAATCATAACAAACAACTCTTAAATGAAAACTATAGCTGATAGGTGGGACAGCCATGGACTGGGACATTGGATACGCCTACATGCCACTGTGGCGTATTAATGAATAAGTAGTTTGTGTTGTTTTTCTACTAACACTAGTTTCTAAGTCGTGTGTATACTGACCAAATGCACTATTTTTATAATCCGAAATAAATTATTTTAATTTTTAATTTACCTAATTTATTTAAGAAAGTTAGCGAACTATTGCTGAAAAATACTGTTAACAGCAAAAAAAGAATATCATAATTAACAGTGTAGGCGTTGCTGAGAAAGAAAGTAGGTATATAGTAACAAATTGAGTTATCATACCTAATAATGATAGATAACATAACATAACGTCACGCCTGTATTTCCCAAAGGGTTGGGCAGAAGTGTACTTATAGTACATCAACCTTTTGCCAGTAATGTTTGACAACGATAGATATTAATTGAAAAGTTGCGAATAACGAAGGTTATCGTCTTTCAGCAGACAAATAAATTGTTCTACGAAATATGGAGATTTTGTAAAAATACTAGCGACCCCCCCTGGGTTCGCGATATCTCAAAACATCGAGTGTTCTGTGCAATACAATTACTCGTAAATAAAAAAACCATCGATTTTTTACAAACAAAAAGCAAATACCAAATAACTGACTATCTAATTTATAACCTATGATAAATCTATTTTATGTATTTATCTGTGCAATTTCTAAGTAAAATATTAATGTTTAAATGCACATAATCTTTCTGGAAAAGCATAATCAGCTTATAATGTTCCCAATGCTGGGACACAGGCCTACTCTCTTCGAGGGGGAGTCGGGTGTAATCTACCACGCGGGCCTAGTGCGGGTTGGTAGATGTCACGTCTTCAAATTTTTGGTTTTAGAACATGCCGGTTTCGTCACGATGTTTTCATTCACCGATTTAAGAGCCAGTGGTGTTGAAATTATGTACACGAAGTAAAGGGTCTATCTGGGTTCGACCCCACGACATATAAAGCTTCGTGCAGATTAGCGCGACGCGACACCTGCTATTGTTATACCGTGAAGTTTTCTTAGAAATTTTATTGTTCGTGTCGCGTCGCGCCGTCGCGTCGCGCTGGTTTGCACGAGCCTTAACTCGTAAGTCGCAGCCGTTTCCACTGGGACACCACTGCAGTTCAAAAGTTTACAGTTCCATCATATTCTTAGTATCTTTGCTGATGATCAACTATCAAACTAAGTATTTTTTACATTTTCAGACTCTTTAAAGATTCTTACACTTTGAAATAAAAACTAAGGGCGAATTTCACCAATGAAACCGAACGTGATCATTATTTTCTGTAGAATGTTGACTCTGACAGCTCCTAATCGCGGTTTTTTGCTAATCGCGTTCAGTTTCATTGGTGAAAATTGCACTAACACACGTATTACAGAACCTCACTCAAGCATTAAGTACTTAAAACTCGTTTAAAACCTTTTAATTGGTTGAAAGTAATAGTAATAGTTTTAAGTAATGCTTGAGTCTTGGGTGAGTTTCTGTAATACGGGCCTAAGGGTCGCGCCACACCTGCCGAACGTTCGGCGTCGGCGCTGAAGCTACGCTCGTAGTGTTTTGCAAGTTACCTATGACACATCAGCTGAAAGTTACGTCGCGTAAGAGCTCAACCGTCCGAAAGACTGATGCAGTTGGTTAACAATTAAAATTTAATTGTGTCTCATTAGTGACAGTCAACCGGAAGCGCGCGGAGTGGCGCTGAAGTAAACGCCGCCGACCGTTCGGCGCGTTTGGTGTGTCATGCCAACCGAATACTACGACCGATAATTCCGTCGCTGAAGTGTCGGCGCCGAACGTTCCACCTGGTGTGCCACTACACTAAGAGCTCACAATATATCTGGAGAATATGGGAGTAAACAAGTTTATACTTTCTCAACGTAAAATGAATCTCGTTGGATCTCTCTTTATATCCTCACGTGAGGGCACTCTATAGCTCTTTGAAAGAGGATTTTATACAAGTGGGGTTGTTAAAATATATACCTATTTATATATATTATATAGCGATAAAGGAACACAATAGATGGAACTTGAGGACTGTTTTAATCTTGTAAGTTAGGTGACGATACCAGAATAATAGACCATTATATGGAGATCTGTGATTTGTCTCTGAATTTTCAAGGGTGTAAAAATGATTAAAGAGCAACCTTTAAGAAGCTTTAAAAAGTACCTTAAAAAATTACTAATTCAAAAATGCTATTACAAGTACTCTGTATCAGATGGTTTAAATGACAAGACTGTTTAATTTACAATGTTCTTATATTAAGTAATTAAATAGCTTTAACTAAATTCAATAATTTGTGGTATATATTTAATGAAAATTTTTGCATGCTATGACGCAGAATGTATAAGGATTAAAAAATATTGTAATATCTAATCGTATTAATTAACTTCATTCTTTGCAAATAAATAAATCTATATATCTATAGTTAACATTACTACACACACCAATGTGAGTACAAGAGAAATAAAGCTTTTCTTCTAGTGCGCCCGGTGACAACTTACGCCGATGACGTGGGGGGCACAACAGCTTTCCCGATAATTCATTCAATAAAATTTTTGGACAAAGTTGCGGGCGGAAGCTAGCTAGCTAGCTAGCGCCTAATTAGAGAATAAAGATGATTTTTCTTTAAAATTCATATTAGTTAATGAAAACGTGACTTCAATTAGATAAGACTTAAGTACAACTCTACAATAAAAAAAAAACTTTTAAGTAAGGCCGCTTGCCCATTGGTCCGTATTTTACCGCGCAGTACTGTACAGTACTGCGCGGTACTGCTTATGTTTCCTCACTGGTCGGTAAGCACTCTGTACCGAATCGGTACTGCACACAGATATAGATATACCTAGATAGCGCAAGAGCATCTACTTCGCGTGCCCGAACGTGGCTCAGTGTGTCTCATTTTATATAATATAGTATATGGTCTGCGCCTGTCCGCCGCGCTAGTCGGACATAAATAATAAAATAGAAAATGCCTATATTCGTAATACTTTATAGCTTTTTACTAGGAACGGTTGATGTGACGTGAGTGTTAACAGGTTATGACAATCGAAACAAGTGATACTATCGTATATCGCTTCAGTTTCATGGTATAGGCGCTTTGATCATTTTTCAAAAATGCCACGCATGGTTTTCATACAGATCGTGATACTTGCCTTATCTAGGTATTATTATATATCTATATCTGTGTACTGCACTGCTTTCATCTAGAATTCCAAATTCAAATTAATTCAATTAGTACGAGAGAGCATGACCAACATTTTTGCCTTATCGTTTTACGAACAAAATCGTATAAAAACGATAGATTTGGTTATTCTTAAATTCAAAAATCCTATTTTCAGAAATTTTCCGCGTCACATCTTCTGACCTGACCGCATTTTTAAATATGTCGATAATTCTTTTTTATCATGTTTAAAAATGATAGATTTTACATACCGAAAACACCATTTTCAGAAACCAGTAGCTTCGAGTACGTACCCAAGAGACCATTTGAGAAAATTAAATTTGAGGCAAACAATAAAACCCATAGCAATCCATCTGAAAATCTTGTTTTCTGGTGAACATTGGTCAGTTGATTCGAATACGTCATTTTTGGAAATGTGCTCAGGCCACGTTTGACACGCAAAGTGACGCAACGGAAATATCTGAAAACAAACTTTTTAGTAATAAAATTACGAAATCTTTGTATATTTTTATTATCAGACACATTGTGATGAAACCGTCTGCCAATTTTTTTTGACATAGCAGAAATAGGCTCCCATAAAACTGTAACGTTTCTGACCGGTACTGCCCACCGAGTCGGGTTCAGAATCATCAAAACGTAAAGATTTTTTTACAATTATTCCCGTAAAACGATGTGACATGGATTTGGTCATGGGCTCTCGTACTATATAATTCACTTGTTTTTGGATTTTCCCCAGTTTCTGAATGAATTATCCCTAAATTTCCCTAAAAAATCTTCAAATTTCCTTGGTTTAGGGAGCATGATTATAAATAATAAGGTAATGGCACAATTAACATGGTAAATTAAAATTTGATGAATTGCATTCATTATGAGTTTGGGTTGAGGGAATAAATCGGTGGTTGAATAAATCGAATCCTTTAATAAATCGGTGGTGCCATAGAGTCAAGTAATATATTGGGTGATGCCTACTATAAACAATAAGGTTACCAACTTAAATTCATATTAACCCCTAAATTCCCCAAATCCCTGTCAAAATAAAATATCCCTAAACCAAACTTAATATTGGTATTTTTTCCCTAAAACAGGGAGAAATCCCTAAAAGTGGAAACACTGCGCGGTAAGCTTCCAGTACCGATGCAGTAAAATGCGTGACGTCACGCAGTACCGAAACGATATCGCCCCGCACACTTACCGACCAGTGGGCAAGCGGCCTAAGTCCTAGAAAAATAATTATTATCTGAGGCGAAAGTTCCAATCTTACTTATAATCCACCACTCAACTTTGTTTGAAATCGCGCTCATCTCTCAAAGTATTCTTATCTGTATTCCAGACTTCAACACTGGAATTACTCACTGCGAGGTATTAAAAATTGTTTGGAAAATCCAAAAGTGCACGCCTCATACTTATCACTCATTCATAAACGAAAAAGAAATTCAAAACATAGTTTAAAAATGAACAATTTATCACTTTTCATGAAGTCGTAATGTCAACGACTGACAAAGATATTTACTTGGCGGTTGCTAGGCAACTTACGGACAAAGGTTGAAAATATTTAGATAAAGATATTATATTTTAGTTAGTATTTTAATAATTATAATAAAACTACTTTGAATAAAAGAGCCATTTTCAATAGGGTTCCTTCTACGGCTGAAACGAATGTATAAAAAAAAAATTGACTCAATTAATTGATTTTATCGCAAGCTACAATGTTTTCAGGGTTCATAAATTGACGGACAGGAATTTATTTTCAACTATTTTTATACTTTTTCCATTTCTGCTGCATTAAATCCATTGTTAAAAAGTACAGTATTAATCTCCATTTAATCATCTATACAATGGTATATCAATTAAGTAGGTTCTGTGTACTAGCAGGAGTGTAACAATAAAAAAAGTTACAGAAATAGGGCAAAAAAAATTTTTCGATCGTAGAGCACACTCTAATGCTTCGCATTATGAGTCGTGCAATACCTAGGGCCTGTTTCACCACTTACGATTAAGTTCCTATAACTTGCTTGGCAGATAATTTCATACAAACTCTGTTCCATTTTTGAATTTATTCGGTAAGTAGTGGCTATTCGGACATCGTGAAATAAGCCCCTAGAGTCTTATTTGATGGAAGATCTAAGGGCCTATGCACAACACAATAACTACGCACCGTCGCCGTCGCGCCGACGCACGGTTTGTGTATCTGCTAAACTTGATAAAACCTACTAGTTGTGTTTGCAGCGCGTTTTTGTTGCGTTATACATACTCGCGACGACGGTGTTTAAAAAAAAGTCGTGTGCATAGGTCCTAAGGCCGTTCACACATTGATTTTCTGTGAAAACCAATTCACACAAAGTCTCTTTCTGTATACATTATTCTACGTAAGTCTATTAGAACGAAGTTCTTTAACGCGGCTTGTGGTAGGAGTTGGCTGGTAGAAATCGTCACGTAACGAAAAAGCGTTATGTACCAAAAAAGTCAGTTTCAAGGTCTCAAGTTTCAAGTGTCAATTTATTTTGTTTTTGTTTTTTCATACAGAGCTATCTAGATAAGTTCTAAAAAATTATAATGACAAGCTTATTACTAGATGGCTCTGTATTAATATATAAAAAGTGAAAGGAACTTCGGTCCAACGAGTGTCTCGCGCAATGACTATATATCCTATTGGTCTCGCGATAGTGAGATGAGTTGAACTCAACTTAAGTTCAGAATTGAGCTCCATGATTACTGACAAATGCTTGCCAGTGCAAGCAAAGAACCACACAGATTTGAGTGACAGATTTGAGTCCTGTCCAGTCAGTACTGGACAGGACCACTCATATCTGTGTGGTTCTTTCCTCAAAATACTTTCAGACACTAATCCACATGGTCCTCATGTGGCTTGACCAACATAATGTCTGGACTTTAAAAGAGAGTGCGACCTCTGAGTTTGTTGCGGTCTTTCATCTCAGAGTAGTCAGATAGGAAACGCCGACCTCTTCTAGCTTTTTTTTTTTAATATGTCGTGTAAAAGTGATTAAAATATCCTATTTACAGAATAAACAATTTCATTTCATTACATCTCCCGAGTTTTTTGAGCTATGAACGTTTTGAGTAGTTTTTGAGTTTGAGCGTTTTCCTACGAGACCCTCCCTAGTACAACATATTAGTAGAATTACAAAACTAATCGTGAACGACATTTTTGGATAAGTTTCCAATGTGCAATACAACTCCATCCAAAATGCTCTTGTTATCCGCAAAAGTACAGCTATAACAGCAATGTACGTAGTTAGTAGCGTGTTGTACGTGTTCCAAAGAAGTGTTTAACCGTTTACATGCAATATCGACGTCACTAGACAGACTACAATGACGTCAGGCACCCATGACGACACTTTTAACACCGTCGAGCATCGGCGACTAGCGATTTTGCGACAACACCAAGCCTGAAGTTTTGAAAGTGGCGCCAGTGACAGACAACTTGATCCATCGATCCAGGTTACCTCGTTTATGGTCAACATTAACGTTGGTCTAGTGATCTCAAGCGCTACTGCTGAGCACGAGGTCCTGGGTTCGATTCCCTGGTCAGTCAAAGTTTTTCCATCTGGAATTTCTCGGTAGCAGCCCGGAGTCTGAATATGTGCCCGGTTGATGGCAATAGGCTCGCCCCCTATTGGACCTACATGGGACTCACAAAACTGGTGAAATGTGGGCGTCCTATAGGTACACCTCTGCCCAACCCTTCGGGACCATACATGCGTGATGTTTTGTTTTGTGTCGATGCTGGTTATGACATTTTCTGAGGGATATGTTTTGGCACTTTATTTGTAATTGATAAAAGGGGTAAGAATTGGAACCTAGATGCAATTGGAATAAATTCTTCTTCTTTTTGTGTGGTTAGTGGTTAGCCTAATTACGTAATGCACGATCAATAATAAATTGAAATGAATTGAAACAGATTGCTAGTCCATTGCTTCACAAGTTCCCAAAAAAAATCTGCTCATTTTTTATTTCGAACTTATGAAGCAATGGACTAGCAATTTGGTGTCAGAGTTTTAAAGCCACCCACGGGTCTCTGACTGGGCTTCACATGCCATCGACAAATATCTTTTCTAAGGCAGGCCGATTTCCTCAAGATGTTTTCCTTCACCGTTTTTGAAGCATGTGATAATTGGAAAATACTGGGGATATTGGAACATTAAAAAAAAGGTTTCCACTTTCATCAATTACTCTAAGAACCTCTTTTCCGCTAAAATGCTTCTAATCATATTACTCGTATAAATTAAAGTAGCTTTTCGTGCCTGTCTGTAAGACTGCGTTGCTCTTCTAAAATCCAGTTATCTCCATCATTTAGGGAATTTAATCTAAAAAGTTTATGTGTATAGTTAATTAATATTAACATTACAATAATGTAATAACGAAATATTGATGTGTTGTCAAGTAAAAACTTTAGCATCGTGCGAAGCAGGGGCGAGTCGCTATTTACCCGACAACGGCGAAACAAAAAGGAGGGTTATGATTTTGACCGGTATTTAAGTATTACCTCATAACTTTAAAACTTACTTACTCATCACAATTTGACAAATGAGGTATCGTTGGAAGCGTCTTGATCGACCACTGGGAATTAAAAATCCGGACTCACACGTAATTTGTTCGATTTATACCCTAACACTGATTTTTTATTTGTCTGTCTGTGATGTCTTGTTTATTATACCTTTTTAGTTGAGTTTTTCGTCGTAGTTGGGTTTTCGTTCTATAATTATTATTTTTTAATAGACATTGCGTTTGTTGTAGGTATACTGTAATTTTAAATATCTTTTGCACTTAAACGCCAACCAGATTACCTTTTGTGTTACACAAAACAGCTTGTTAATTTAGATCGTTGATCTAATATTGCACTTAACTAAGTAACTTTTTTAAACATTGCATATTTATACTGAACCGTCAAACTAAAGTACAAGCATAATGTTATTATGTAGAATCTACATACAAATAGGTGTCTTGCAAGCAACTTAAAGTGCTTGAACCCAACTTGGTACAACTTTGAAGCATGTATTCGCTCTCACTTAAGCTGCTTGTAGTTGCTAAGTTATTCATGTATGGGAATACCAACGTTGTTATTAGCCTTTGTCTATCTGACTGTTTCTAAAGTGAGAAGAAATACTGTTCATGCATGCAGGCATGGCACGGCCATTCTGCGGTATGCTGAAGTCCCTTTGTGAAGATATCAACGAAGTGTGAGTGTTATGGGTGTTAAAATAAGATTCAAAATCATTTCCGCTTACGAAGAACCTTTGCTATACCATGTAGCTTCGGCCTTAAAAGCAGGGCTTGAAATACCGGTATTTTTGGGAACCAGTACCATTGGCCTTGGTGTGATACCGGTACTTGAGTAGTACTTGTACTATTTTTACCGGTACTAGACGTATTACCTGTACTATTGGTATTTAATCAGTATCGATACTGTCCCGGTACCAAAATTTCTGTAAGTTAAAGTAAGAAAACAGATATAGTAAGGAAAAAGGATAGTTAATAGGCATTAGAAAAATAACTTCAAGGTTGCCAACCATACGAGGTTCCTCGTACAAATAGTATTAGATTTCATGGTACGCGCCGGGTACCAGAATTTTGTACCGGAAGGTACCAAATTGGCACAATGGCACCTGTTAGGTGGAGTTCCGGTACTCGTCTGGAACCGATATCCAAGTACTGAAATGGTAAGAACTGCTAAGTACCGATTCAGAACATGTTCTTTTAGTACCAGGTCCAAGCTTTACTTAAAAATTGCATTATATAGCATACGCACGTACGTATGCACCTATTATTTCTTAAATTGATTGATTCTCCCTTTTAAATTATTTTTTGTTAATTGAATTTTAATAACATAATACACAGAACCTTTGCAGTACACAGGAAAATCACTCGCATTTGTAAATAATCAAGAACTTTTCAAAACAAAACAAGGCAAAGCGTATTGAGACATTTTTACAGATTAATTAACTTTCGACTTTGCGCAGTTTCAATTAAAATAATATTGATGTCCCATTCAATGGACTCTCTCTCCTGGGGCGGTGCTATCGCTTCGTGCCACGCTTATGCGAAGGGGCATACAATTTACTCTCGATCAGTTCGTACAATTTATAAGTTAATTGATACGTATGATAAATTCATGTGACTTATTGATTCGCATACGTTTATTAAATCAATTGAATTTTTATAAAGAAATCTTGATATCTCCCTTTGTAAAATACCAAGAATTTGTTTTTTTGTTGGTTTGTTTGAACGCGCTAATCTCTTGGACAAGGCGGAGTTAAAAAAAAAAGAAACATGGTACCCTGACTCTTGAGGAAGGCTAAAGGCTATTTAACATCATGCTGCGACCCTTAGGAACCGAGCTGAAAGAAAAAAGTTATAAAGAACGTTAATGGTACGAGAGCACATGACCAAAATTTTTGTCTTATCCTTTTACGAACAAAACCGTATAAAATCGATAGATTTGGTGATTCTGAATCCAAAAATTCTAATGTCAGAAATTTTCCGCGTTAAGTCTGACCTGACCGCATTTTTAAAAATAGTTTGGAAAATCCAAAAGTGCACGCCTCATACTTATCACTTATTCATAAACGAAAAAGAAATTCAAAAGTTTAAAAATGAACAATTTATCACTTTTCATGAAGTCGTAATGTCAACGACTGACAAAGATATTTACGTTGGCAGTTGCTAGGCAACGGCACCGGATCAAGGTTGAAAATATTTAGATATTGATATTATATTTTAGTTAGTATTTTATTAATTATAATTAAACTACTATGAATAAAAGAGCCATTTTCAATAGGGTTCCTTCTACGGCTGAAACGAATGTATAAAAAAAGAAATTGACTCAATTAATTGATTTTATCGCAAGCTACAATGTTTTCAGGGATCATAAATTGACGGACAGGAAATTTTTTTCAACTATTTTGATGCTTTTTCCATTTCTGCTGCATTAAATCAATTGTTAAAAAGTACAGTATTAATCTCCATTTAATCATCTATACAATGGTATATAAATTAAGTAGGTTCTGTGTACTAGCAGGAGTGAAAGAATAAAAACAGTTGCAGAAATGGGGCAAAAAATATTTTTCGATCGTAGAGCACACTCTAATGCTTCGCGTTACGAGTCGTGCAATATGTCAAAAAAGTTACCTAACTGTTTCATAGCAATCTGTCTGACTTTCAGAATGTAGTTGAACGATAGATTTTAGATACCTACCGAAAACACAATTTTCAGAAACCCATCATGTACCCAGATCATTTCAGAAAATTTAAATTGTGGCAAAAAATAAAACCCGTCTGAAGATCTTGTTTTTAGGTGAACATTGGTCAGTTGATGCGAATAAATCATTTTACAGAAGAAATTGTGAGCATCTTATGTGTTGAAACCATTTGAAAGTGTTTTACCGATCGGTAGCATTCTGTCTGAAAACTGTTGGACATAATGAAAAAGGTTGTCCAGATGTAGACAAAAATATAATAATATATCATACTAGTGTCTCACGTTACTAATCAGGCAACTTTTCGATAGATAGAAATTATTAATTGCATTTTATACTTACAATGGCAATGCCATTCATTTTGATAATTTCTTAACATTAATTGCGTTATTTACGTTGTTGAGCAAACAAAGGACGATGCGTTAAAACGTCCCCCCAAACCTTACACCGACCAACAGATTTAAAATGTATCTCAGTCCAACCATCTTGGTAAGGTGATCAATTTTTACTATGACGACATCTGTCAAAAATATGGGATATCCCAGAAAAATCATGTTTTAATGTTATTATTTTTGGCACAAAATAACATGTTGTAAACCATATCTTTGATTTTTAATCACTATTTTTACTGCTAAATAATGGCTAGTATCGTCTGTGAGCTGTTTCACTCTATGGCCTGACGGATGTTCTCGTCAATTGTTAGGTTAGGTTAGGTTAGCCTAACCTAACCTGCTGTTTTCTTTAATATTTTGTACAATTACGCAATCACAAGGATACGGTGGTGCTGTTCATCTTTGAGTAGTTCCATGTAGCTACCTTGAAAATCCAAGATCAGTAAGTTGATCACTGTACTGTACTGTCACTAACCTAACCTAGGTTAGGTTAGCTTAGGTTAGGTTAGGTTTTGGCGAAAAGGCGTGTCACCTACAGGGGACGTGACGGCGGGTGTTGGCACGATATATTATGTCGTGCGGTATTCCACAGTGCTCGGTCCTGGGCCCACTTCTGTGGAACATCAATTGTCAAAACGTCCCCCCAAACCTTACACCGACCAACAGATTTAAAATGTATCTCAGTCCAACCATCTTGGTAAGGTGATCAATTTTTACTATGACGACATCTGTCAAAAATATGGGATATCCCAGAAAAATCATGTTTTAATGTTATTATTTTTGGCACAAAATAACATGTTGTAAACCATATCTTTGATTTTTAATCACTATTTTTACTGCTAAATAATGGCTAGTATCGTCTGTGAGCTGTTTCACTCTATGGCCTGACGGATATTCTCGTCAATTCTTAGGTTAGGTTAGGTTAGCCTAACCTAACTCACTTTTTTCTTTTAATCTTTTGTACAATTACCCAATCACAAGAATACACAAATGCTGTTCATTATTCAGGAGTGCCATGTGACCTTCAAAATTCAAGATCAGTTTATCACTGTTAGGTTAGGTTAGGTTATGTTCACTGCGTCCATTGTCGGGAGGACACGGCGCGGCATACATTGGCAGAGTGTGCCGCGTGGGAGGAGCCGCGCCGTGCCCTCGTTCCAGAAGTTGGAGCCGACTTGTCACTGCCGGCCGTCGTTCGTTCGATGGTCGGAAGTGCCGAGTCGTGGGACGCGGTGGTTTCCTTCTGCGAGACAGTCATCTCGCAGAAGGAGGCTGCGGATAGGGAGAGGGAGATCTCGTCCACTCACCCGGTCCGCAGCAGGCGCACCGGGCGTCGGCGGAGGGCGGATAACGCCCTCTTCCAGCCCCCCTAAATGGGTCCAGGGGCGACGGATTCGTGGACATCCGTCGCCCCCCATCACACAGGACCAGAGATGGCGGCACGTAGTGTTCCACGGGGGGTACGGTAACGGGGGGAGTTTGCACACCTCACTCCCCCTACGGGACGGGGCCCGCAGAGTGCGGGCCGTCACCAGTCCGGGGCAGCGGAAGTCGCAATTTGCTCCCGCAGCCCCCCGACGCAAGTGTGCGAGGGAACACCGGGGTGGTTTTAGTCAGTAAGAGTCTGACAGACCCCTTCGCCCACCCCAGGGCGGAGGACATCCATGAGGATCTCCACCCCGAGAAAAAAAAAAAAAAAAGGTAAGGATGGGTAAGGTTAGGTTAGCCAACCAAAATGTTTTTTGTTATTACAAAAAATCCCATTGATTTTGCAATTGAACAAGACAGTAAGTTTTTTTCTGGATCCTTATAAACATATTGGCATGTATCACATGGCTGTTGGAGGGGGGGGACGGGGTCCGACCCACAATGCGGGCCACCACATGCCCGTGAGTCTCGCACCGCACTCCTGCTGCGACGTCAAAAAGGGGCGCGCTTGGAACACTACGTGCCGCCACTACGGGTCCTTCTGGAAGGGAGGCGGTGGACCTCCCCGAGTCCGCTGTCCCTATAGACCTGTTTACGGGGGCTGGTAGAGGGCGAGGTTAGGTTAGCCTAACCTAACCCACTTTTTTCTTTTAATCTTTTGTACAATTACCCAATCACAAGAATACACAAATGCTGTTCATCATTCAGGAGTGCCATGTGACCTTCAAAATTCAAGATCAGTTTATCACTGTTAGGTTAGGTTAGGTTAGGTTATGTTAGGTTAGGTTAGGTAAGGATTCGTCCACCACTGGACGGAGGACCTCGCCGATGCCGTTTTCGGCCGCCGAACTCTGGACGCCCTCGGGCCAGTCCTGAAGGATTGGCTCGAGCGGTCCCACGGTTTCCTCTCTTTCCGTCTGGTGCAGGTGTTGTCCGGCCATGGGTGTTTCGGATCGTACCTGCACCGGATCCAAAGGGAGGAGACCCCGTCGTGCCACGACTGTGGCGCGGCGGAGGACACGGCTCAGCACACCCTTGAGGTGTGCCCAGCCTGGTCCGAGCTGCGCCGCGGTCTGAGCGCAGCGGTCGGGCAGGACCTCTCGCTTCCCGGCGTCGTCAACTCGATGCTGGAAAGCGAGGGGGCTTGGACAGCGGTCGCCTCCTTCTGCGAGGACGTAATGTCGCAGAAGGAGGATGCGGAGCGCGTGCGGGAGGAAGACCCTCTCGCAGCGCCGCTCCGCAGGCGAAGACGGGGCATGAGAAGGCGATTGTACGATCGTCGTCTTATGCCCCCTGGTGGTGAACAGCGGGAGACGGGTGCGGGGGCGCCTTCTCCTGCATTGCACAGTTCACCATCCATGTCGGGCGGGAATGACAGAGCGCTCGCGGTCATTCCTGGGCCCCTCCCCGATGGGGGGGGCGTGTCGGGCCCGCCTGCAAGGCGGGCGGTCGTCAGCGGGGGACTGGATGTTATGGCTCTGCCGGATTCCCAGTCCTCCTCCTTGCAGACGAGGTAGGAGCGCCGCTGGGTCGTTTAGTGGGTATACCGGATTTTCCGGGGAGTCCCACATACCCCTCCCATCCCCCGATGGGTGGGCATGCGTAATGCATTTTTCCCAGCGTCAAAAAAAAAAAAAAAAAGGTTAGGTAAGGATGGGTAAGGTTAGGTTAGGTTAGGTTAGCCAACCAAAATGTTTTTTGTTATTACAAAAAAATCCCATTGATTTTGCAATTGAACAAGACAGTAAGTCTTTTTCTGGATCCTTATAAACATATTGGCATGTATCACATGGCTGTTGGAGGGGGGGGACGGGGTCCATACAAAATTGGTCATGGTCCTTTTTCAAAGTTATGAAGGATTTTGAAAGAAATTTCAATATACTTCAAATTTTGTTGCGCAAACTTATTACTGCACCCAGCATTGTATATCAATAGAAATGTGGTCTTTAATTTACGCAACAACTAACATGAAAGTAACGAATTATGAATTCGTTACTTTCAAACAAAAATCTTCAAACAGATTTCCTGAACATAACAAAGAATTAACATTGTGTTCGACGTAAGACCTCATTATTTCCTCATAATATTTATTTTGGCATCGGCTCTTCCAACCTGTTTACTGTTATTTTACGTAATCTTATTTTTATGTACTTCATACTTACCTTCCTACGTCAAACGTGACGGGATCGACATTGAACATCAACATTAAATGTAAACAGTGGCTAATCGAGAGACGAAACGTGAAACGAAGTTCGGAAAAATTATGGTTTCTACTTAAGGGTACACTAGTCGACGGAACTCGTTAGTGGGCGCGACTAACATGCATGCTAATTATTTATTAATTTATTTACTGAAATAAATGATGAATTATAAGGAAAACGAGCGTGTAAAATTTCATGAACAGACCTTTAGCGTATAGATATTATGAAAAAACTACTTAATGTATCTATTCAAAATAAAATTATTTGTACTATTGAATACATTATCTATCTATCCTTGTACGGTTTCTATTTTGCCATTTTCTTACTACATAAGGTATTTATTTACGCCCAAACATTTATTTGTGTTGAAATATGGAAGTTTCGACATTCATAACTTCCAAACCAATATGTTTTTTCAAATTCAGCTTCGATCCAGGGCTGTATGGAAGAATGACCAACTAGCGTACCCTTAAGGCATTGTCGCAACACCGCCAATTAACGAGAAGCGAGTAGAGCTAGCAACATAAAAATTTGTTAGCGAATAGCGAGTGCGTGACGGTGATGAATGATTACTCGCTGGTATGCGTATGTACCAAGCTTGAGCCCGCGTTCTATTTAAAAACAATCGTCGCGCGAATACACAATCGTCGCATTCATTATGTCACTTTTTGTTACCGGAAAGCACCCTCTCTCGGCGCGACCACGCGTTCAGGTTCACCAAACAAAAAGTGACATAATGAATGTGACGATCGGATATTCGCGCGAAGATTGCTTTTAAATAGGACGCGGCCTGCATTTCTCAGCAAGTGTTCTGCCCGCCAAGCGAGCGTCGCTGAGCGAGTACTCTCTTGTCGCCGCGACCGCCGGCGGTGGGAACAGTCAGCGATCAATTAACTATTAATTTATTTCGACAGAGTCTACAACATATCCCTCGGACAGGCTGGAGCTAAGCAGAGTTCATCGGTGGCGGTCAAGCAGTGAACACGTTTTGAAACTGTCACGCGTTCCGAATAGTTGTTTCGTGTACCTGCAGTGTGTGAATTACTAGTGTGATGAATTTGATCATCGTTGCTGGTGTCCAGCAATGGACTGCTACACGCTGGTGATGACGATGATTATTTCTGCAAAAGGGCTATGATTATAGTCTTTAGCTATGGTCAGGTGTCCCAACAGAATAAGCAGGGTAAAGTAGCAAGGGACCGACCCGTAATACAGATGACCGCTATCAAATACCTATTTGTTTTTCACAATTCCTTTCTCCAGGCACACTCATTTAATGAACAACATCTGGTCATACGAGCTCTGCTCGGGGTGGTTTCCGAGGCTGTGAAAATAAAGAAAACGATATTTCCCAGATATGATACCTAGCTAGATCAATTTTTCACCCCCGTAAACTCCTAAATTGCAACTTTCATCGAAATCATTGGAGCCGTTTCCGAGATTCAGATTATATGTTTATACAATGTCGCCCATGCGCATGTGACCGCCCGTAATTTTCTGAATATTCATGAAAAAATATCGAAATTAAACTTCAAAAGGGGGGGGTCTATCTATAACATTTTTCATGTTATCCAATTTTTTATTTTTTAAAGATTTGCTTTCTGTTTTTTGACACATCTCCGAAGTTTATGGGTCGATTTGGATTCTGTTTATTATTTCCAAAAGCTTATGAGTTATTTTAACAGGTTAATTAAAATTTTTACAAAAAATTATCGACTACGAAAAAAAAAACGGAATCGAAGTCATTTTTTCGAGTATTTATTTAAACAGCCTCCAGAGGCCTCCAGTTATAAAAAATTATTAGCGATAAACTCCAATGTTATATTTTCTACGAAATTAGGCCGTAACGCTTTAATATAATTGATATTACGAGGAATATAAAATTGTTATAATAGGCCTTATAAATCCTGTTATCCGCTAGGAGATTTGTGAACATTTTGGTGAAGCCAAGTTATCTTGAAAGTAGAAGTGATGTGAAATTATTTATAATTTTAGTGAGTTTCTTAGTTTAACTAAAATAATATTTAAGAAATCAACTGCAGAAGCCGACACGGCTAGATGCATTATCTATCAAGAGGCTCCTAAAGTTAGCACATGTTAAAATAAAATGGGACGGTATTAGGTCAGACCCTGTCGTCCTGCTTCGTAAAATAATTTAAAAACTGAGCGCGAATTTCTTACTCACGGTTAAATCTTCATATTCTTAGTGTATCCGTGGCAAAAAGTTCAAATTCTTATACATTCTATAGGCAATTGAATTGCAATATAAATTGCATATAATATGAACGAACCTACAGCTTGCCCACTGCCATTTTTGTTCAGTCTATCTCAGTAATTTCCTCTCAATACAGATTAAACTGTACACGTTAATCTAATTAATGAGTCTAGGCAACGATTAGCGCCTGATACAGAATGCAGGCAATTACTAAGACTAGCGATTGTGAACGTACCGGAATAATCGCTCAAAGCGGAGAATATTATGCACATTGCACCAGTAACTTAGTACTGCGATTAGCTATGATTTCAGTGCAAAGAAAAGTATTTTTTAAAGTATTTTAATAAAAATAAAATAAAATGGCAAAAGGCGATTCGCATTGGCGCAACGAGGGTTCTGTTTACTGCTGTTCTTAGATCAATTTTATTTTTAATGCGCATATATAAGTTTGGTTGTGTAAAGCAACATAGTTTGGTTTTGGCATGTATAAAATTGTTTAAATCCATCAAAAATATTAATGAACTCAAAATATTTCAAGATGTCATGACGCTCAATCACAATCTTCCTTGATTTTCAGCATTTCTATGGCTCATTAAAATATTGGTTAAACAAACTTTTCAAAATAATTACCAGAAAATTACATACCTACACCTTTCAATTATTATAAGTATACTGTTATTGTAATGAGTTTCGTCGTATCAAATTGATTAATTAAGAGAAAAATTATAATCTGATGGAAAATAACTACGGTTAACTGAGATAAGCACTAACTATAAAGGCCGGCGAAATTTTCATGTTTTAATTATAGCTCAAACTTTCGCGTATTGAAAATCATGAACAAATGGAAATATGTAAGTGGTTTCTTTTGTGTACCTAAATTAGATATTAAATAAACCGATGTAATAAATTGAGTTGGGTATAAGTTTTGAAATTAACCTAATGTGTGCCGAACAGGACCCAGTTTGCAAAGGCTTGTCACTGACTTCTAATATTATAAATGCGAAAGTGAGTTTGTTTGTATGTTACGCTTTCACGCTAAAACGGCTGAACGGATTTGGATCAAATTTGGCAAATGGGTAAACCTGGAGAAGGACATAGGATACTTTTTATCTTTATATTCCCACGGGATCAAGACTTATGCGGGTGCAGCTAATTGTCTAGAAATTATTAAATTCAACATTAAATGCAAATACGACGCCAGGCTTGATCAGGAAAAATTTTAGATAATTTGCGCACGGTTACGTTTATTAGAATGAAAAACATTTTTGCATTTTCAATTTATTGTAATTTCGATTTTTTGAGACCTCAAACTAAGTAAGTTCAAGACATTCTTTTTATTTTAAGCTGTTGCATAGCTTCTATCGCGGGCCTTGAGCGTGGAGACCTAATCCAGAAATTTCGTAACGAAAATACTACCTAAGAAAAGAGTGTTTTGTATTGAAAATTATGTTTAACTGCTTGACAACAAAGTTCAAATTTACTTAAACGAATGATACGAGAGTGTTGTATTGAAAATTATGTTTAACTGCTTGACAACAAAGTTCAAATTTACTTATACGAATGATACGAGAGTGTTGTATTGAAAATTATGTTTAACTGTTTGACAACAAAGTTCAAATTTACTTAGACGAATGATACGAGAGTGTTGTATTGAAAATTATGTTTAACTGTTTGACAATAAAGTTCAAATTTACTTAGACGAATAATCCTTGACTATTAATAGTTAAATTAAAACCTTTTTATTAGTTTGATGTTCCCATTACGTTGTGTCAAGTTTTAAAAACTATAAATGTGAATAACAGTTCCTGTCAATGTCATCATTGCTATTTCTTGTATTCGGGTTAATATTTTACAATTGCGTAAGTTGATAAAAAATACTATGCAATAGCTTCGCCGGGGCAGTCCCCGAGTGCCACACGTCTTTTTTTTTTTAGTTTAATTTACATAAACTTTTATAAACTCTAAATTATTCCACAATTTTCCTATTGCAAACATCTGAGATTAGGGGCAATGGTTTTTTGACAGACATTTTTCATAATTAGTCTAACTTGTCGCATAACGAAGTAAGGGCACTTTGGGCGATACGGTTGCTAAATATCAATCCAACAATATATTTTGTAAACTGCACATTATTAAAATAAAATAAATAAATAAAATCGAATCTTTGTGTTCTTCTCACAGCTTCTCCTGCTTTGCATGTTGACAAGTTCCACAACAGCACGGAGAAGAGATGACGACAGAAGCTCGAACATCGGACGTTATCGCCCGGAAGATCGTAACGTCGCCGATATTATCAAAAGATTTCTAGAAAACAAAGGTCTTCAGCCGTTATATTTACCCTTACGGTCTGGAAGCAGATCTGATCCTGTCCAGCAGAAAGACTCAAGTGAGAAGAAACCGGATCCAGACGATTCCAGAGAAAAGATGCTATTCGGACCTCCTCACAAAATGAAAAATGGTTAGGAGGTGAAGGATTTTATTTTATTTGAATAAATGTCAGTTTTGACAGATTGTTTTTAGTTTTAATTTTATTTAAATAGTAAATATGAGTACTGTATAATGTCGACACATTAGAAACAAGCGGTTATTAAAACAGGAATTTATTTTTGGGTTTCGCACCGAAATGGTAAAAAAGGAACCCTTCCTTATGTTACTTCCCGCATCCAGCGGATTCCTGCGGCCTTCACAAGGTCATCGGTCCATCTTGTGGGAGGCCTTCCAACGCTACGTCTTCCTGTACGCTGTCGCCACTACAGAACCGTTCGGCCCCATCGGTCATCTGTTCTGCGAGCAATGTGCCCTGCCCACTGTCACTTAAGTTTGGCAATTCTTCGGGCTATGTCGGTTACCTTAATTCTCTTACGGATCTCTTCATTTCTGATTCGAACACGTAGGGAAACTTCAACCATAGCCCTCTCCATTGCCCTTTGGGTGACTTTTACCCCAGTAGCACACCTCCGCCGCGAAACCGTAGCAGCGAAACCGTAGTAATTCAAATCAACTGGCTCGCATCATGTTTCGCTACTCGAGTTCTGCTACTCGAATTTCGCGTAGCGCCGTTTTGATTGCCTTTCGGGCTTTTGACTAACCGTAACGACTGTCTGTGACTGTGTGTGTGCTGTGTTTTGGCTTAAGGTTGAATGAAACAAAAATAAAATATTTTCTCGAACAAGCAGTTTTGAAAAATAGGTTTATTTGTCACAGAAACACGTGCATACAAAGAGTTCATAGTAAAACAAAATAAAGAACAGAAATAGTCGGCAGCTGCACGTCATAACTGTGACAAGAAGGCTTCCACTCAGCATAATGCTGTGCTATGGGCGACCCACAGCACAGCGCTGATTTTCAGTGGTCACCCGAAAAACACTACCGAAGAGTTACATATTTAATAAATAGGTAACAAAATAAAATAAACAGTACTTAGAATATAATACAACTATACACAGAAATATATGAATAAATATTATATAACATAAAATTCGTAGAACTAGTTTTAACTAAAATTATAATATGAAATAACTAGTAAATTCTAGTATTTACAAAGTCATCCAGTAAAAACTATTTTTATCTAGTGAAAATGCGTTCTAACTCAAAACGTGCCTCCGGCTTTTGCGCCTTCATTTCCTTTGCGTCGCTTTGTGCGGCAGTGCCGGGAGTGCCCGGCGGCCAGGCGCCCGGCAGTGCCGGCGGCCTGGCATGTAGTAGCCATAACATATCGACGGCTCATTTAAATATTTGAAAAATAGTGTTCAAAATAAATTACCTTGAAATTCAATTACCATTCAATTACCTTTCAATTATATTTACTGTTTTCGTAGGTAATCAATTTTGTCGTTTCTAATTGAATAATTACGAGAAAATTCTAAAAATTAATTGAGATAAGCGCTGACTATTTAAAGGCCAGCGAAATTGTCACAAGTGTCATTGTTTATAGCTTCGCGTATTGAAATTATGAACAAATGGAAATATGTAAGTGGGTTTTCTTTATTTTAAGGCATTTCAGAGCTAAAGTGTTTTATCTCATTCCACGGACATGGTTTCTGATTTGTTTTGAGTGATTTTGATCAAAAATTATTTTGAAACACTTGATAATATGATACCACTAATTGTTGACTGAAAAAGCTATGAACCAAGCCAACTCAATTTGAAACACTTGATAATATGATACCACTAATTGTTGACTGAAAAAGCTATGAACCAAGCCAACTCAATTTATTCTCTAGGAAGCTTTTTTTACCCAGTTCAAATAAATATGCAGCATTATTTTTCTATGTATTACCATTGTTAGATGAACCGATGACCTTAAAAAGGTGGCTGACCGGATAACTGAGTGTTGTAGCGCAGCTTGAGCGAGCCATGTCCAGCAGTGGACGGCGGCTGCGATGATTGATTTCATAGTTTATAAAAGGAATACTAACATAGCAATAGCTTTGAATTCTGCATGGCACATACGCTAAAATAACTTCTTTACCTTCTGCTTGCAGCTTCTCCTGTTTTGCATACTACAATTGACAAGTAGTACAAAAGTTCGCAAGAGAGATGGAGACCAAAGTACAAAAATGACAGGTTATCGCTCTGATGATGATTCTGTACTTAATTTATTTCAAAACAATAACTTATTTAATAAACTCTTTGAGTCACTCAATCCTGTCCAAAAGAAAAATCCAAGCGAGAAGAAACCGGATAAATCTTCAAAAGAAAAGATGCTCTTCCGACCTCCTAGTTTTTTTAAATCAAAAAACAAACACACTTAAACTATAAATTTTTAATTTAAAAATAAATTAGTTTTATTACATTGCATTCATTGCATAATTATCCAGTTCTGAGTTATGTATAATAAATGTCAGTTTTAAGAGTGTTTATTCTAAAAGTTGGCAACGTCGCAAATAGCTGTCAAATATTTACCTGTTTTGATTAATTTGGCAATATTACTACTGTATGAAAATATGGAGCAGTGGTGGCCCAGTGGTAACGGCCCTGACTTACAAGTCCTAGGTTCGAACCCAGGCAGGCGCTATACTTTGTGTAAAATAAATACATCATTAAATGATCTGCCAAAGGTGACTCAACATCAAATGGTGATGTTTGCAGACGACAGTACTGCCATAGTGAAATGTATTGATCGCAATATTTATCAAGATGACATAATTAATACACTATCGGACACATCACACGGAAATTGAAGAAGTTAAAGTAGCAAAATTCTTAGGTTTGTTCCTTGATAACCAACTTAACTGGAAGGCCCACATAGATGACCTAAGTAAGTAAAGATCGCTTTTAGCGATAAGACCGCCCATTGTGTCACCCTATGTAAAATGTCTAAACCTATGTCTGTAATTTTTATGGTGTACATAATAAAGAGTATTCTATCTATCTATCTATCTATCTAAGTAAGAAAATAAATAAATCAGCATACGCACTTTTCCAAATTGCTAGAAAAATAAATATGAATGCGCTACTAGTTGCATATCACGGCTTAGTAGCCTCAATTTTGCGATATGGTATTGTTTTTTGGGGCAACTCTACCGATAAGGATATCGTTTTTAAGGCACAAAAAAGATGCGTAAGATCAATGTGTGGTCTGAAAATTGATGATAGCTGTGTACCATTCTTTAAATCGCTGAAAATACTTACCCTACCCTCATTATATATTTTTGAAATTAGTGTTTTCGTCAAAACAAACATGAGATTGTTCGAAAAAGTGTCAACGTTACGAGATGTTGCGATTCGTAGCCAATACGCAAATTCTTTAAGCAATCAGCGTTGTAAGACTGCCTTAGTGAGAAAGAGCGTTTTAGGCATGGCACCGCGCATTTATAATAAACTACCAGATGACATAAAAAATTTGAATGTTGAACAATTCAAAAAAAAATTAAAATTGTTATTAATTGAAAAATGTGATGAATTTCTAAATGATAAATTTTATTAATGTAGACTTATTTATTTATTTGAATGAAGAAACTATTTTTAATTGAATATTGTGACTAATTGTAATTTATGATTGTTTATTTATGCATTGACTGTAGAAATTATTCCATAATGTTTTTATTTCGCATGCAACCATATTTGTACGCCTTTTGGCATAATATAGCGACCTATGAACTTTAATTTAAGAACTGTATTCACTACCTATGTTACACAAATAAAAATGATTATGATTATGATTACTGCTCACAAAACGGTGAAGGAAAACATCGTGAGGAAACCGACATGTCCTAGAACCAAAAATTCGAAGACAAGTGACATCCACCAACCCGCACTGGGCCCGCGTGGTGGATTACGGCCCACTCCCTCTCACAGAGAGGAGGCCTGTGTCCCAGCAGTGGGAACATTAATAGGCTGATTATGTATGTATGTATTATGTATGGAAATATGAAATATCGCTAACTAGTGAACTAGAATAATAATTATGAATTGCAATTATAATACTTATTCTTTTTGTGTGGTTAGTGACTAACCTGGTGTCAGAGTTTTAAAGCCGCCCATGGGCCTCTGACTTGTCTTCACAAACCTTCGAGATGTACCTGCCGGTATCTTCACGACGTTTTCCTTCACTGTTTTGAAGCAAGTGATAATTATATAATACGCACATGAATTCCAAAAGTCAGAGCCTTGGGTTCGAACTCGAGACCTATGACTTGGCAGGCCGACGGTCGCACCACTAGGCTATCTCTGTTCAATATATTATACGAAGTGTATAGAGTGCCGCGAGTTTCTTGTGGCACTCTAGTGTCACTGCCTCGGCCCGGCTAGGGTGCCGTGAGCGTTGCATTGTCACTGTCACTTGTTATTTAGGTTAGGTTAGGTTAGAACTGTGACCACACAACGCACGAGCCGAGCGAGCGTAGCGAGCGGTGCCGCGGTAGCGGCCGGCGAAGTGCCAGGGTCCGTTTAGGCACAAGAGAATGTAATGTTTTGGGAATGTGGTGTTTTACAGCGATCTAACCTCGACAATCAAACAAAATACCAAGTGACGTGACTTAGTGACAGTGACAATGACAATCCAATGCTTGCGGCACTTGAGCCGGGCCGAGGCGGTGTTACTAGGGTGCCTGTAGTGGCACTTTATCCGATAGGGATAGAGTGCCAATGGTGGCACTCTATACACTGCCTATATTATAACACTGAATTTGATTAGCTAATTTGATTTTTTGAACAGCGAAATATTTGACATCTAATGGCGACGTTGCCCACTTTCAGAAAGCACGCTATTAAGTTTGTTTCAGTTTGATTGGAGTAAGTAACTACTTGAGCAACCTGTCGATAAGTTCTGTGTATGGAAAGAGAGAAGGGAGACCTTTGCCTTACAGTGGGACAACATAGGCTTATAATAATATTCTGTCCTTAGTATAATAATAATAACTCTCTGGAGCCCTGATCCGGTAGCTTGGACTCTGCTGCCGATACCGGTGGGCTACAATTTTTTATGTTTTTGAATGTTTTTATAATTTATATTTTTATATTTAAAAATGTCATTTATATGTTTAAAAAAAAATATAGGAATTAATAATAATAGCCTTTATTTAACAATGTTACCAGAAATTTACATTTATAACAAGTTTAGTTATCTGACACCGGTACGTGAAGATTGTCTTGCTTTCCAGCATAGGCCTCCCCTAGAGCTTGCCACACTGTGCGGTTGTGCTTGATTTCTTCAAGTAATTCCTGCTTTTCTTCTAACGTCATTCATAATATGGTTTTACCCAAATAGACATTGACAACTTTTCAAAAAATCTCATATTATATAAATCATCATTACATTTGGCTGACGTAATTTTCATGCAGTTTTAAGTAACAGTTCAGTATAAGTTTTTAATGCCGCAGAAACTACGTAAAATTACATTAAAATACGAACGAACTGGGTTAGTTCTGAACACGTTTAACAAGCATAACTCCCTGAAAATTTAACTGGAAAACATATACGAACTGATTTCCGGCGTAAACTTTTAATCTATCTCGTTGCATGAGGATAATGAAATGTTACAGGGATTTAATCAAAACCTTTGGGTTGCTTAACGTTTCGACATGGTTACGCTGATTGTGGTAACATGCAGGCTTTATTGACTTTTGTCAACCTTTCTGAAATCTTTACAGTTTTCCTGGTCTAATGCAATTGTAGGCTTATCTTTTAAAAAGGAATCCAAGTGGAAAAAGGGAAAGGAGCACTGCAGTGCGACAACATAGGCTTATTCTAATTAATCTGCCTAGCCTTTTGCCAACTATGTTGGGGTCGGCTTCCAGTCTAACCGGATGCAGCTGAATACCAGTATTTTACACGGAGCGACTGATACTCCTGGTAAGTCTTACCAAGCAGTATCGTATTACCCAGTTACTGGGTTGTGAAGGTCAGATAGGCAGTCTCTCCGTGTTGTCAGACTTTCGGGCTTCTGACGACCTAACGACTGTGAAAAATTCAGGAATGACAGCTGGGACCAACGGTTTAACGTGCTTTCCGAGGTACGGAGGAGTCTCTTAACCCGATGGATTGACCCGTGCGGCTGTTATTACTTAGCCACGAGCTCCTCCAAACTTATTCTAAAATCTAAGGCACTTTTAAATGATTGTGGAGCCCGGAACTCATGACCATTTAGGTAGGTAATTATGGTTGGTTTCTGAATACATGCCTTAAGCACGTTTTTTTTTACCATACGCATATAGTTGCAAACTTATAAAAATTAATTCGAAAAGTCAAAAAAAAAAAACTACTTACCAGATATCCTCTTAATATGCAGCTGTGTCGCAAAATTATTCCCCATTTGTGACACATAGCTGTCCTTCTTGCTGGATAGCTGGATGCTGAAGCCATCGGACTCTAGCGAGGCCCTGGGGGCCTTGGCGGCCTGTACGGCCTTATTGCAGACCGGGGTGGGGGCCACTTTGGCCAGGGCCGCCTCCTGGGACCCAGTGCTGTCGCGGCGACGACTCTTGTGGTCAAGTAACATGCTTGGGGTGCAACCCATGTTGGCACTACACTTTGGCACTAACACTCACACTGAACTTGGATAGCATTGTTTGATCTGTAACAACGAAACGGATAGCGTTAGACATTGTATTATTTATATAACTTTATGCAACATGGTACAGAGGTGAACTCAATGCTTGTGGGATTCATCATTTCCTTTGTATACAGGGTGACAGGGACATCGACGCGAAGCCGGTTACCATGGATTCAGTACATGATTCTGAACCCCTCTAGCGTTGAAGCGCTGAAATTTTTCTTCTGTTATTAAAAAAGAAATCAGCTGTTCCATACATTTTGACCGCGTAGGTTATGGCACTTTTCTATGAAACAGCAGATTTTTTTTTTAATAACCGTCGAAAAATTTCAAATCCGTGAATCAAGTACTGAATCCATGGTAACCGGCTTCGCGTTGATGTCCCTGACACCCTGTAGGTATATGATCCATTATTGTATTCTGATCCATTACCTATATGGTATATGTATGGTGGTATGGTGGTAAGGTAGCAGTGATAGCCTAGTGGTGTGATCATTGGACTGCCAAGTCATAGGTTTCGAGTTCGAACCCAAGGCACGCACCTCTGACTTTTCGGATTCATGCGCGTATTGCATAATTATCTCATACTTCAAAAACGGTGAAGAAAACATCGTGAGGAAACCGGCATGCCTAAAAGATATTTCTCGACGGCATGTAAAGCTAAGTCGGAGGCCTTTGAGTAATGGGCTGCTTTAAAAACTCTGACACAGGTTAGTCACTCACCACACGAAAATAAGAAGACCTAGGTATATGGTTTCGTTATGTTTTTTTTCCTACGAATAGTTTTTTTTCGATTAGTTGTTAAAAAATGAATCGAAGTTAGGTATCCATGAGCTGGTCTTGATCTCGAAAACTCCTTAGACTTTGAAACTATTCCGGGGAATCGCATATACGCTGTTCCACAAAATCTTATAAGCAAGAGTCTGAAGAAACTTATTAATAGGTAGATATTACAAAAATGGTAGATTTCTCAATAAACATTGTATAGCCTTGAGCGTTAAAAGGTTTGTATCGAAGACATCAGCTACCTACATAGGCGACCTTGAAAAATATATGCCTGAACAAGAGACGAAGTACGGTTCGAGTCTTTGCCCTAAAGGTGCTGATAGACTTGAGCATTCATTTGTAACAGAACATCGAGCATTCGCCGTTTTTAAATTCGAATAACTGAACAACGAACAGAGCCAAGCATAGAGATGATAGATTCAAACATCGCTACGAACATTTGCACGATAATTCTAGCGAACGCTCTAGTCAATGCTCGTCAGAAAAATATTCTTCACAAAGATAGAAACGGAACAATGACAGAATGACTGGGAAAATACAATAGACGATGTATATTTAGTAACTTATTCCGCTTAACTGTTCTTAAAGAGTCTTAGAGAGCCCTGTAAGAAATCGACACGTGTTTTGCCTCTCAACGAGGCATCCTTAGGATGACGATTGACTTGTTGCGAACTCGGACACGAAGTGTTGCCACCACACGAGCCGAACTCAAAGTCACGCCTGAGTCAATTAACTAGAATGACTGGGTTCGGCAAAAATCTCGAAGAAAATTTACCGTCCTTTCGCTAGAATGCTCGCCAGAATGCTCGCTAAAATACTCCCGTTTATTTTTCTGTAACGTAATATTCGCTAGAATGCTCATTACAAGTGAATTCTCAAGTCTATCAGGACCTTAAAACATCGAAAAAAAAGTGATAAGTATCTTTCATCTTCAGAAACCTTTATTACATTCATCGTGCTCATGAAGTAGGTAAGAAAGTTTTCCAATAAAACATAATTCTTTATCAAAGTTACTTTTGTATCAGTGTCTCATTACTTTCCAGCTTACGGCTACTTACGGCAAGTTGCGGCAAGTTTTTTAATAATAACTTCATGTTCTTTCTTATGTTTTGATTTGTTTATTAGAAAACGACAAAAAAATCAATCGGCCCAGCCTTTTCTCAGTTATGTTAGGGTCGGCTTCCAGTGTAACCACGGCGGAAGCAGCTACATACCAGTATTTCATATGGAGTGACTGCCTATATGACCACCACAACCCAGTTACTGGGTAACACGTTACCCCTTGGTAAGACTGGTTGTCAGACTTTTGGACTTCTGACACCCGTAACTACTGTCAAAGACCTGCAAATGACAGCCGGGACTAACGGCATAACGTTCTTTTTGAAGTGCGAAGGGGTTTCGATATGTAATGAATGGTTACCCCTCTACAAACCAACCGCGAGAATCGTAGCTTAACCTTCCATCGACCTGTACGGCTGTTATCGTTTAGCCACGAGCCCCTCTATTAACAACGACAATTTTTTTTTTTGCTGACAATACAAAGTGGTAGAATTGATAATATTAGATCAACATCTTCCTGCCCTTGTTCCACATTACTTGGGGTTGGCGCAACACGGTATTAAAATAATCCATTATTATTCCCTGTTTTTTGTTATATATGTTACTGTAAAAGCCCGAACTGCGGTAAATCTAAGGGATTACCGGTAAATCCTAAGATTTACCAAGTCTCACCCGTAAAAGTCCGAATTCTTCTATAATTATCATCAATTTCTAACTTTTACCGGCTTCAGTCGGTAAATCTTAGGTTTTACCATAGATACCGGTAAATGCTAGTTTTCAAAGTAAAACAATGCAGTTAATAATCAGGAACTATTGATTCAACATTACTATAATTATTATTGCTATGAGTCAAGTCTTAAAACATGTTTAACCAGCTTTAGAAAAAAAAAATTAAGAAAAAATAACACAAACAAAAATTACTTCTCATTAATGTATCACCCTATTTTGGCTAAGTAAGCTAAACAGTCTTTTGATAATCATTACTTGTTGAGTAAAAAAAATAAAACACAAAAAAAAATCTTTTCACTTACACCTACTTTGGCTAGGTACGAATAGGTAAGCTTAACATTCTTATTAGTATGGGTTTAAAAAAGGATTTAACTTGTTGCATCATGGTGATATATTATAGCATTTAGAAATACAAAGTAAGTAATCCTGATGACTTGCAAGCGCACTTCTTCGTCGAGCATTTTTTAAGGCATCTGCACTTTTTGAATCCTGCCCTCCGGAGAGAATTTTCTTACATCTTTTTCTTTCTTTTTCTTTTTCGACTATTAGTATATTTAAATCTTTGATTTCGGACATTTACCGGTGTCTGTGGTAAAACCTAGAATTTACCGACTGAATGCCAGTAAAAGTCCGAAACTAAAGATTATTATAGAACAATTCGGATTTTTACCGGTGAGACTCGGGCTTTTACAGTAACATATATACAGTTTGTTATCCAACAGAGGCTGTTCTCGTTAACCCGCAATAGTATAGCGTTCATACATGCAAAAAAAAACCAAATAACAACGAAAACAAAAAAAAAACATTTTAAAGTGTACGTACGAAAAAGATTAAATTCATACGTAAATAAAAGAAACACTCTGTACACGTGCACTTGTTGCATTGTTTTTCCACGTTGAAAGACAAGTGGGCGTGTACAGTGTTTTTTTACGTTTCTATTTAATATTTTTTTGTGAATATTTTAATAATAATACTCGTAAACTTTTTTTTAATGTTAATTTTTTTTTTGCATGTTTGAATGGTTTACTATTGCGTATTAGCATGAGCATAAGCATCAACCTTTCATTTTCCCACTGTTGGGACACAGGCCTCCTCTTTTCGAGAGGGAGTGGGCTGTAATTTACCACACGGGCCCAGTGCGCGTTAGTAGATGTCACATATCGTCGTCTCGCATTAATACTGTATAATCTCAAAACTTACTAATTTTACAGGAGAGCGTTTTAAAGGTTTAACGTGTAATATTTTTAATAATAATGATCTTTGCAACGTTTATTTTTTATTTTTTGCTAGTTACATTATCTGTCTTTCAAAGTAAGATAAAATTATATATTAATTTTGTTAAATAGTAGCCGAAACATAGGTCAAAAAAATTATCGTTTTGAGTTTCAATACTTTTCTAGATAAATTGTTGCTTTTAATATAGTTTTAATGAAAAAGATCAAGACAGTATCATTCATACTTTATCACAAACACTGTACTATTACATAATTATACATTTACATACAATTTTGAAGGGAGAATTGATTCAAACTTTGCAACACGTTTATAGCGATAAGTGTATAATTTAGAGATTGTATTATACTAATGAAATAGAATGCTTACCTTGGGGTCAAATTTTCGTTTTTGTATACTTTTGAAGAGACACAACGAGTGGACTGCACGGTCGTTTGAACGTAACTAAAAGTTAAATAGTATTCGCGCGATGCAAGTTCTCACTTCGGCCAATTTAAAACTAACCAATGCGCCATCTAGCGAGTGTATGTTGAACTACGCTCTTTTGTCAATATTTAAGAGAAAAATACTGGTGATACGAAACGTTACCGCGTATTATCTCAATTTCGAATATTTTTGGAAATTGTACACTTTTAATGCGAAAAGGCGATATCTTCGAATTTTTGGTTCTAGGACATGCCGGTTTCCTCACGATGTTTTCCTTCACCGTTTTCAGAGCAGTTGTGATGAAATTATTTACACAAAGTAAAGCGCCTGCCTGGGTTCGAACACACGACCTACAACTCGTGATTCGGGGCCGTCACCACTGGGCCACCACTGCTCCCTTTGATAATATTAAATACTCGCGTAGGTAATTCAAGTTCAAAGATACTCTGCCTTGTCATTCAGGCGGTAGGTAAATCAACAACATTTCTATGTACATTAATGTATTCTAAAATGCGATGGACCCTATTATCAAAGTAATCTCAGGTGGATTTACAGGAGCCTTTGTTTCTCGTGATGGAAGTCTTAGACCTCATTTAGGAGTAACATGTCTGGACATAGCTTTGAGGTCTTAGAAATGCTCTATTTGCGGAGCTTATCTCCTTGGAAACAAATCCACTGAAGGAGTATTATTCGGCTTTTGATAAGGATTATTTTAATCTTGGAATTGTTCTGCTCTGTTTGTTTAATTTTGGTTTAAATCGTTTTTGTTTCGTTTCGTTTTTTACTAAGAAAGAACTTTAGTCGTCATTAATACAGATTCATGACGACTAAAGTTCTTTCTTAGTTATTGATAACAATCTAAAAGAAGAAAAGAAAGAAAATACGTTTATTTGCGGTAAATATGACACATAGAAAGAACACAAAAAAAAAAAAAAAGACGTGTGGCACTCGGGGACTGCCCCGGCGAAGCTATTGCATAGCATTTTTTATCAACTTACGCAATTGTAAAATATTAACCCGAATACAAGAAATAGCAATGATGACATTGACAGGAACTGTTATTCACATTTATAGTTTTTAAAACTTGACACAACGTAATGGGAACATCAAACTAATAAAAAGGTTTTAATTTAACTATTAATAGTCAAGGATCATTCGTCTAAGTAAATTTGAACTTTATTGTCAAACAGTTAAACATAATTTTCAATACAACACTCTCGTATCATTCGTCTAAGTAAATTTGAACTTTGTTGTCAAACAGTTAAACATAATTTTCAATACAACACTCTCGTATCATTCGTTTAAGTAAATTTGAACTTTGTTGTCAAGCAGTTAAACATAATTTTCAATACAAAACACTCTTTTCTTAGGTAGTATTTTTGTTACGAAATTTCTGGATTAGGTCTCCACGCTCAAGGCCCGCGATAGAAGCTATGCAATAGCTTAATAAAATACGAGTTGAGGGAAAATATGCGTCACATCCACACAAAACGGCCAATCTAGCCTAATATCGTCTATAAGTAATTTAATTCTAATATTTTACGACTTAGTATAACTAAGAATAGTGTCAAATACAAAATTCTTATGGTCTGGTAATTGATCAAAACTATTGATAAATTCGATAAATGATGGTATGCACAATGTTTTTTTTTCTGAAGGGTTCAAATAATTATTCATTTGCTGGTCTATATTTCGTTATTTCACAATTCGTAATTTCTTTGCATTTTCTGTTCCATAAATTCAAGGTCACTCAGCAAGCTATGGAATGAGTTATGCTTGGAATCACTCTGAGGGATAGAATCTGGAACAATGTGATCCGGTAGAGAACCAAAGTTGTGGACATAGCTCACAGAATAAGCAAGCTGAAGTGGCAATGAGCCGGCCATATTAGCCGGAGAACCGATAACCGTTGGGGTAAACGTGTTCTTGAGCGGAGACCGCGAATTGGCAAATGTAGGGTAAGAAGCCGTCAGGTTAGAGGCAGCGATGATCTTCGCAAGGTATCAGCTGGCTAAGAGTTGCTGAGAATTGCGCGGAATGGCGTGAAATTGGAGAGGCCGATGTCCAATAGTGGACTGCTGTAGGCTGATAAAGATTCATTACTTTCATATTTTGTTTCCTGAACAAAACTTTAAATAACACCAAAATTACAATTTTAGAGTAAAAAACGCCCTTGTGCACTACACGGAATTTTGCCGTCCGGCAGGCCGATTCCGACCAAACTAGTATAAACATTTATACAGGACCGTAAATAATCGGACTGCTGGACGGTAAAATTCCGTGTAGTGCACAAGCGCCCTATATACACTCGAGAGCAATGAATCCGGGTCACTTAAAGAATCCTAAAAATCTCGGAAACTAAAAATGCTAGGTTAATGCAATAAATTGTATTTAATAGACAATGTAATACTCCTTAAATGAAGGTATTAAAACTTCTTAGTTATTGTAAAGTTATATCATAAAAAAATCAAATTTGAAAAAGGGCCACTTTCGAAGATGGAACTACGAAATTACAGCATTTGGTTTTGCTTTTGTTTGTAATCTGTCATTTATGTGGGTACATAAACCATGTTGATAGTGCTCTATATTCATTATTCAAGCTGAAATTATGTCGCTTACGCCTGAAGAATGCACCAGAATACTTACAATGCTGGAAACCGGCCGGAGTCAGCGCGATACAGCCAGGACTGTCGGTGTGTCGCTGTCAACAGTACAAAGAGTTCTCCGACGTTAGGAAGAAACTGGTTCTAACCTACGCAGACCAGGAACGGGCAGAACCAGGTGTACCACAGCACGAGAAGACCGATACTTGGTGAACACCATGCTTCGAAATCGCTTTCTCACAGGAACTGAACTCACAAATCAGTTTCGACGCCTCGGAGGAAGTAACCCAAGTGCATGGACAGTAAGACGTCGGCTTGCTGAATCTAACTTAAAACCCCTTAGACCTGCAAACGGCCCTAAACTGGAGCGTGGGCATCGTATTTCAAGACTAAGATATGCCCAGAGCCACGTAAATTGGAGTATTGAAGATTGGTCAAAAGTTATGTTCTCCGACGAATCAAAATTTATGCTCTACAAGCACGATGGAAGACACAGAGTGTATCGAAGACCAGGGGAAAGATTCAAGCAAGCATGCATCGAAGAAAAAGTAGCCTACGGTGGTGGGTCTGTACTTGTGTGGGCCGGAATTTCTTCTGAAAGTCGCACAGAGCTGGTGATCATAGAAAACGGCTCTTTAACTAGCGTAAGATATGTGGAAGAAATCCTCAATGATCACGTTGGTCCATTTATGGTCAATTTAGGTGAGGATGCTATATTTATGCATGACAATGCCCGACCTCATACAGGTAGGATTGTGAATGACTACCTTCAAGAGATGAACATTACTCGTATGGAGTGGCCAGCGCGCAGCCCGGATATCAACCCGATCGAGCATGCTTGGGACGAGCTAGGCAGATGCGTAAAACAACGAAACCCTCCCCCAATCACGCTTCGTGAGCTCAAAATTGCTCTCACAGAGGAATGGGAGAATATTCCCCAAAATCGTATAAGGAACTTGGTATACAGCATGCCAAACCGCGTAAACGCAGTAATGGAAGCACGAGGAGGCAATACGAAGTATTAAAATTCAAGAAAATCGTAATAAAGTTCAAAAATTTCATGTTTCCTATTTTTGTTTTAAGGAGAGATCAGCAGTTTTTTTCTTTATGTAATTTTGTGTTAATAAAATGTATGGTGACTCATATTTTTTTTACTTTCATTTAAGGAGTATTACATTGTCTATTAAATACAATTTATTGCATTAACCTATCATTTTTAGTTTCCGAGATTTTTAACATTCTTTAAGTGACCCGGATTCATTGCTCTCGAGTGTATTACAATTTCAGCGTACTTATAATTTAACATCAAAGTAGCATTAAAATATGTACGGTAATAATGTATTTTATCAGAGTATAAAACGAAAAGGAAATGCTAACAAGAAGCGTTTTTTCAAACGAATTTTCACGTGATTATCCCTAACTTCGTTCACGACATTTCGTCCCAAAGTTTTAATGAAATAAAACATCATAATAGGGCAAAAACATCACAAAGAAAAGTAAAAATCTTTTACATAATTGACGTAACAATTTTATCTGTAAGATTATGTAATATCGCCCGGGGCTCGGTGAAACTGACCTCTTTTCAGAAAAACCTCCCTTAGGCGATGAGGTACGGATTCCTTTTAAAACGGTCTGTATATAAAATAAATATTACGATGAAAAACCTTTTTAATGAGACACTGGTTTCATGTCTTGATCTACCAAGAATCGTTAAAATATTTATTTATCGACTAGCGACTTGCCCCGGCTTCGCACGGGTGTAATTTACATGTGAATACCGTAATTGAGCAGTGGTGCTTTACTTTGTGTAAATAATTTCATCACCACTACTCTCAAAACGGTGAAGGTAAACATCGTGAGGAAACCGCCAGAGAGAAGCCATGTGACATCTAGCAACCCGCAACGGGCCCGCGTGGTGAATTACGGCCCACTCCCTTTCACCGAGAGGAGGACTGTGTCCCAGCAGTGGGAACATATAGTCTGATTATGTATGTAACGTTATTCTCTATTGTAGACATAAATTACAGGCACATCGTGACAATAAACACACTTAAACATAACTGGCGAAATGTTATACTAGGTACACCTCTGCCTACGCCTTCGGGGATTACGGCGTGATGTTATGTTTGTGTCTAAGACAGTGTTACAATTAAACAACGACAGCTTACGTACAAAGGCGAGCTTAACCCAGAATTGGGTTGTCTGACAGCAAACCTCAGTGCGAAGAGAAATTTGCAAATGAGGATAGTTAACAAGTGTGTGGCGGGATCTTCATCGCCACATACGAACTTCGCGTCAAAGACCTGACGTCACACTAAATCCTGACGTCACACAAATCCTGCATCGCGCAATTAAATTTTACCGCACGAACGACGTATATAAGACTATCCAACAGTTGCCCGCCAGACACGACACCCGTCTGGTCGGAGGATCCTTCCTTTTCTATGGAGTATGAGTGAACTTTACAGCCAAATTCACAATATCCAGACTAAAAATAAGTAACTAGAACATAATTATCATCCTAGGAAGGGTTCCGTTTGTGACATTCTAACTAATAATGTAAATGCGAAAGTGAGTTTGTATGTTTGCTTGTTACGCTTTCACGTTAAAACGGCTGGATGAAAAGACAATGACCAAATTAGTATGAAGACTGGTGCGTTTTGTTTTTTTGGCGGCCGTCGACCCAATATGAAAAAAACGGTGCAGAAGAATATTATGAATGAATTATTATATGGGGTTTTATATCGAAAACTCAGTCCGGACTAAGTTATATCAGTTTAAAGATTAACTATTATTTTCATAATATTATGGAATAATTCTTATTACAAAGCATATTTTTTACCTTCCCAAGCGAAATTCACTATTTAGTTATTACTTAAATCTTCTAATACATGTATATATATATATATATATATACATATATATTTTATTTATGTATTGGTTAGAAACAATAAAACCGGTCATATGGTGAATGTTTTATTTGAATTATAACATATTACAAGATATAATAAATATAAAAAACAAAATAATAATAAAAAAACGCGTTTACCGCCGGCCGGTAGCTTAAACCCTGTTCCCGATACCGGTGGGCTACTATTTTTTATAATTTTAATGTTTTTGTTTCCTTCATTACTACACTACTTTATTTTATATGCTCATGGTACTTATCAGATAAAACAAGCTCGAAGCTATTATGGTGAGCATGGTGGTGGTGGATCGAGTAGAGCGGCGCACAATGATCATTGACATAACGGTCCCACATGTCGGCAACCTCGCGAGCCAAGTCAAGATACTTGATACTACACTACACCACCACTATATCAGGTTTATTGCCAACAATAGTCCTGTCAGTGATGACGGAACGATCCCAGTACAATGTGATTTTATAATTTTCGAGGACTGGGTCAGGCACATACCTGTACGGCAATTACGATTCCACAAGGCTGTATTTCAGAGCAAGTTGCTGGTGGATAATCCTGGCTACAAGGTTGTGTCTATGCAAATACTCTTCGTTAGCTAGACGATGTTGGGATCAGCTTCCAGTCTAACCGGATGGAGCTGAATACCAGCATTTTACATGGAGCGACTGCCTATCTGACCTCCACAAGTCCACAACCTAGTAACGATACCCCTTGGTAAGACTGGTTGTCAGATTTTCGGGCTTCTGACGAACCGTAATGACTGTCAAAGATACACGAACGACAGCCGATACCCACGGTTTAACTGACTGGCTTTCCCAGGCACGGAGGGGTCTCGCTATATAAAGATGGTGACCAACCCCGGCAAGCGTAGCTTAACCTGATGGAACGACCCATGCTGTTATTAATTAGCCACGAGTTCCTTCAACGTTAAAACTAACTTCAAGTGCTAATTATTGAATTATTTACAATAGTATTTTTTTCCTATAAACACCCATATCTCAGTTCGGACTGAGTTTATGATATAAGACCCCATATAATGATTCATTTGTTATGTTCTTCTGCATCACTTTTTTCATATTCTATCGACAGCCGCCAAAAAACAAAAGGCATATTTACAATAGTATTGTTTTTTCCTTTTAACACCCATATCTCAGTTCGGACTGAGTTTATGATATAAGACCCCGTACAATAATTTATTTGTTATGTTATTCTGCATCACTTTTTTATATCCTATCAACAGCCGCCAAAAAACAAAAGGCATATTTACAATAGTAAGTATTGTTTTTCCTTTTAACACCCATATCTCAGTTCGGACTGAGTTTATGATATAAGACCCCATACAATAATTTATTTGTTATGTTATTCTGCATCACTTTTTTTATATCCTATCGACAGCCGCCAAAAAACAAAAGGCATATTTACAATAGTAAGTATTGTTTTTCCTTTTAACACCCATATCTCAGTTCGGACTGAGTTTATGATATAAGACCCCATACAATAATTTATTTGTTATGTTATTCTGCATCACTTTTTTCATATTCTATCGACAGCCGCCAAAAAACAAAAGGCATATTTACAATAGTATTGTTTTTCCTTTTAACACCCATATCTCAGTTCGGACTGAGTTTATGATATAAGACCCCATACAATAATTTATTTGTTATGTTATTCTGCATCACTTTTTTTATATCCTATCGACAGCCGCCAAAAAACAAAAGGCATATTTACAATAGTAAGTATTGTTTTTCCTTTTAACACCCATATCTCAGTTCGGACTGAGTTTATGATATAAGACCCCATACAATAATTTATTTGTTATGTTATTCTGCATCACTTTTTTCATATTCTATCGACAGCCGCCAAAAAACAAAAGGCATATTTACAATAGTATTGTTTTTCCTTTTAACACCCATATCTCAGTTCGGACTGAGTTTATGATATAAGACCCCATACAATAATTTATTTGTTATGTTATTTTGCATTACTTTTTTCATATCCTATCGACAGCCGCCAAAAAAACAAAAGGCACCACTTTTACGCAATGGCCTTTGACACATGAGTAGACAATGATCTGGAAAAGACATATGATCCTTTTTATCTCAATATTCTCACGGGATCCAGACTTATGCGGGTGATATAACGGGGCGCAGCTAGTCTTCAATACAAATATACATAAAATTTTGTGTTTTTTGCAATGTCAACAAAACACCTTGTTATTAAATGCAATTATATGAAAGTATATAGGTACCGTAATTATAACAAACAAACTTCTTTTTTGTCTTTCTGTCTGTCTGTTTATTCCAGCGAATCTTCGTAACGGTTGCACCGATTTTGACGGGACTTTCACTGGCAGATATAACTGTGTTATAAGGAGTAACTACTTTTATTTTAGAAAAAGAATTAACCCTCCACGCGAGCTAAACCGCGGGCAGCAGCTAGTCTAAAATATAAAATACAAATAAATATCGCGTTTGAAAAATATAAGGTTAATTCAAGCTCATTTCCTGTACAGTAAACTGTAACACATAATTATTAATTATGTAGTAACGTGTATTTACTTAGGATGCCTGTATAAACAACATTTTATTTTCCTTTTACACCTAGCACGAAGTTTATGCTGTCACGGTTGGCTGGAAAAAGGGGAAGCCATGGGCGACGATCCTTAATGGTTATTCGGGTCGGCAAACAAGTAAGCCCTATGGGATTATGAATATTATACCGTTTTTATTTCATTTTCTGTTTATTTTTATGTCTCTGTGGGGAAAAATAAAATGAGGTAGGAAAGTCACTGTAGTGTTGTGGACAACTGCGAAAGATTACGTTGTAGTTGTTTTGTTAGAAAATATTATGTTAATTAATATGCATCGAAACAAATCTTTTATCAGAAACTAGCTGACAGACGTTGTCCTGTCTAAATTTCAATAATTCATACAAAATTCCCATAGAAAATGTACATTCCAGTGGCGCGGCGTGGGAAATCGAAAGGGGTAAGCCGAGAGCCGGAGCCAAAAAAAAAAAAAAAAAAATCCACGAATGACAGCCGGGATCAACGGCTTAACGTGCTTTCCGAGGCACGGTGGAGTCTCGGTATGTAAAAATGGTCACCCATCCACTGACCAACCCCGTCAAGCGTACCTTAACCGGATGAATCGACCCGTGCGGCTTGTTATTACTTAGCCACGAGCTCCGATATAACTGCCAGTCAATCATTGATATTAATTTATCGTAAAGGGAAACATTAAAATGTTTGAAAAAACCATCACGTCGTTTGTAATTTATAGTCATAATTATCTGGGTTCTTATTTTCAAAAGTTAACCTTGAAAAGCATGTTTCCTCACAAAGTTAATAATCCGTCAAGCAACAATCTATCCTAATCCTACTGATCGTTTTAATTACTTTCAAATCTACTTTATACAAGTAATTTCAACATAATAAATTATATTCTTACCCCACTTATCTAATTACAACGTACTTTATTTTCACTAAACTCAAAACACTTAAACACTGTCTTAATCACTGTTCTATACCTACAACAAGTATCAGTAATGAGAAACATGAATTCACTGAAAAATTAGTGATCAAAATGCAAATAATTGTTTTTAAAATACGATTACGTCAAAAAACAAACAACCACAAATGTTGTATCAATTCAATGTCAATATTATTAAGTATGTCCGAACTCCGCGCCGAACGCATTACGAAATTCAACGGAAACAACCGAATAACTGCGTGTGCGTGAACGAGGTGGCAATAGCTGCTTCTCGTTCCCGTGCGTTTTAAACTTCTCTGTCCATAGCGTAACTCGGCGCATACCGGCTTAACAGTATACTATCTACTTACCCCAAATACCTAATTAAAACGTACTTCTCTTTCACGAAACTCAAAACACAAACACTATCTTAATCACTGTTCTACACAAAAAACTAATATTACTACTACTAGTAATGATAAACTAATGAATACAAAATGCAAATTAACTATTTATTGTAAACAAATTATATGGTTATAAATATAATGCGATTACGACAAAAATCGACCACACATCTCACATTGTCAATGGAAATTGGAATGATTGATGAATGCACAGACTACAATTTATAGATGAATGTTTTGATTTCCGGTCCGACCGAATGAGCGAAGTTCAAGTAGAATGCATTACGAAACTCTACGACAAGAACCGAGTATCAAATACGAGTGCGAGCAATAGCAATAGCTCTTTCTCATTCCCACGCGCGCGTTTTCGCCTACTTTACCTACTATAACTCGTTGCGAGCCGGCTTCCTAGTTTGGTATAAAACGCACGGAGTCACGTGACCGAGTGACGTCAGACGGATTTTATTTTCTATAGAAATTGAACTCACAATAAGCCGAATGCGCCTACGAGTTATTTTAGAGCGAAATGTTTTGTTGTTGGAATATAAAGACAAAATATTTAATGTAGGCGTTTTGTAATGTTTTAATTGTATTCAAATACTTATAGTGTGATTATTCAATGATGATAGAGTGGTTGTGTCCGAAGGGAAGCCGATGGGAATCGAGTTCTTTGGAGTATTCGCCACTGGTACATTCAGATTTCCCGAATTTTCAAATTTTCCCGACAACATTTCAAATTTTACCGACAATTTTTCAAATTTTCCCGACAATTTTTTAATTTTTTCTTTCCGTAAAAACCTGATTCGAACTATTATGTACATTCTAAAACAAAAATTTGCCAAATCGGTCCAGGCGTTCTGAAGTGATGTGCTTACCAACGCACAGCATTTCATTTTTATTATAATAGATAATATCGTCCGATAAAACTGTTTCCATGGGGATTCATAGTTGGAGAGTACTGTATCCATAAGGACCTATGAATAAATTATGCGTAATTAGACATACACTGTTTCTTTTCAAAACGACTTCTGACTTTAGAATAAGCCCAAACCTTCGTGTATTTTGATTGATTTTGTACTTTATTCCGAAAAGATATGTCAACTTGTTAATTCAAAATTGACAATTTAGACTTGTCAGTTTATGTAATTATAACTTTAACTATGTCGGAATAAAGTAAGAAATGATAAAATAGCTCGATGATTTAAACCTGGGTCGAAAGATGAAACTTTGTTCTGTAATAACGCCGACAATATTATCTCACAGACACCTACTGATGTCGAGGAATAACTCAAAGAGTGACGCAGGCAAAATTTCTTACTTAAAAATTTGAATTTCGTGAAATTCAAATCATATTTTAATCAAGATACAACCTGACACTGACCTGCAAATTGCAAAAACGTACGAAACTTTCGCGCATCCCTTAAGGGGGATGCGCCAAGGTAGCCCGCAAAATTCAAATTTTCTTACGTTTTTTGCTAGTTTATGAACTGATTTTAAACAGTTAATACGAGGCTATAAACAATCAACTGTTTCATGTTGTCTTGATTAGTTAAGAGTTTAATAATCAACCCAAATAAGTATAATTAACACTTACTACCCTTAACAGAAAACGATTCAATTTGAAGTTAACATAAAATGAATAATCTTCCAAACATACGCAAAATAAATGAAACAATAAATTCTCCTTTCTACTACATAACAGTTGTGTCGAAAAGGCTAGGGGTCTAATTAAAATATGTTTTCTTTGAGTTACATGTTGGCGGAACGTAACAAGGGTAGAATATTGTGGTTTTGGTAAATAAATGCGAATTGAATATAAAGCTGCAAACATAAGGAATTACTTTATACCGTCAAGACAGCTATAAATGGCCGCCACTAGTATTTTTTTTGGGAATGTGTTCATTGGAATATAAAATATCAATATAAATCAGTATTACAAACATGTTGACCAGAATAAGATTCAAAGTTTCAAACATGCATCCTGCAAGGGCACTGCAAAACAAAAGCAGTGCCCACAACATCATGTGACATTTTTATAAAACATAGTTCCGTACCCTAATTACGTAATACACAATCAATTTGTTTTGAAACAGATTACTAATCCATTGCTTCATAAGTTCGAAATTTAATTCTGCAACGTAATTATCGCATTGAATGTTGTTGAACTGTCAAAATGAAACAAATGATCGCTATCGCATTGCTTCTGCAAGATAGGTAATAGCCCTGCGCATCAATAGAACGTTTAGTTGCAGAATGTTCCTTTCGCAAAACGCAAAACGTACCATTCTCAAAAATACCTTTTCTCAAAATGAATAATTATCTTTTATTGTTGCAGTAGCTAAAAAATCTGTAGTCGTTTTCAACTTGTCTCAGTTGGTAGAACCAAATGCCACTCAAAAATCATTTTGATGGAAACTAATGGCTTGACTTCCAAATAATTACTCTAATGATTATACGGCCTTATACCTAATGATGAGGGTTGAATGATGAGGGATGAGGGTAAAAAAAAATACAAAATTGGCTTGACGGTAATCAAGCCGGCCATAAATGCCCGATTATGTTTATACATTTCATATCATGTGGCATTTTTACAAAACATAGTTCAAATCAATAGAATAGAATATAAATTACCGTTTATTGTTGTAGTAGCTATCAAATTAATATTTGTTAGGTACCTACTTATTTTAATAGAAAAAAAAACATCTGCAGTCATTTTCAACTTGTTTCAGTTGGTAGAACCAAATGCCACTCAAAAATCGTTTGATGGAAACCAATAGCTTGACTTCCAAATAATTAATTTGATGATTATATGACCTTAAACCTAATGAGACGTTATTAAAAACGTAGTAGTTTCACTATTTTCTAATTAGATAGGTGTAACTTAAAATTGATAACACGACGTCACGCCATACCAAACCATTAACCTCTTTCACGTAAAAGGTGGGGAAATACGCCTTAATTATCTAAAATAATGCCAGGTGTAGACAGACCACTGTTACCTGAATACATAAATGTTTTTTTGCTCAAAGTGCGTAACTTACTTTTTAGTAATTTTTAGATATGAGTCGAGCGTGAAAAATCCAACATCGTTTTATTTAAGCCCTCATTTAGGTGTCGCCTATAAGATACATTTTGCCTTAAATTTATCTTTGAACACCTCCACAGGCTTTGGTTTCTCACGTCCCGTCCCGTAGGTACGTGGGTGCGGAGAGACACAAATCTCACATAAGATCCGAAACATCTATCGTCTACATAACTATCAGCTCTTTTACATACCTACTTAAGTTAGGTAAATGCAGAGCTAAACATGGACATAATTATTAAGGCAATGATTTATGAAGATTGTATTGATGATTTCTACTCAAAAAATAGAATTGGTAACGTAATTTTTTTAATTACCACAGGTGTTTCGATTTCCATGAAGTGATCAAATGCAATCCTGTCTACATTTTCTCCATAGGTACCAATAGAGAATAATACGTAATAACTGAAATCTTTTTCAAAGATTTTATTCATCGCAAATCTTCAGACACACTTGCTCTATCGAAGATCATAGACACGTTCTACAAAGGGTTATTGCTCTCAAAATGCGGAGTTTTACAACTAACTATAAAATATATCTCTGCTCTGCCATACCATGAAATTCTTTTCTGTTATAACTTGTAAGGCTAAGTGCCAATGCAAGCTGAGCTACAACGAGATTAAGTAGCGTTTAGAAATAAGAACACGGCGTAGTAATCGGCAAGAACACCATTTTATTAATACTTTTTTTTGCCATTACTGTCCCACTGCTGGGCAAAGGCCTATACTCTCTTTCCACTTCTCTTTGTCCAGAACTGCCAAGGACCAATCTTTAGTTAAAGGAGTCCAGCTCATACCGCCATCTCCGTCTGGGCCTGCCGTGATGTCGACTGCCATTTCGAGTGACCACTGAAAATCAGCGCTGTGCTGTGGGTCCCCCATAGCGCAGCATTATGCCGAGTGGAAGCCTTCTTGTCACAGTCATGACGTGCAGCTGCCGACTATTTTTGTTCTCTGTTTTGTTTACTCTTGTCTTTTTGTATGCACGTGTTTCTGTGACAAATAAACCTATTTTTCTTTCTTTCTTTCTATTTAATTAAGGGGCTTGTGGCTTAGTAATAACAGCCGCACGGGTCGATCGTTAAGGTTAAGCTACGCTTGCCGCGGTTGGTCCGTGGATGAGTGACCATCATTACATACCAAGACCCCTCCGTGCCTCGGAAAACACGTCCCGGCTGTCAATCGTGGTTCTTTGGAATCGTTACGAGTAGTCAGAAGCACGAAAGTCTGACACCAGTCTTACCAAGGGGTATCGTATTACCCAGTAACTGGAGTGTGGAGGTCAGATAGGCAGTCGCTCCATGTAAAATACTGGTATTCAGCTGCATCCGGTTAGACTGGAAGCCGCGGTCGGCTTCCAGGCAACGTGGTTGGGAAAAGGCTAGGCAGATGATGAGTGAGTTATTTAATTAGGTAAATAATTACTTCCATAATAATTTACTATTAATAAAATAAACTTTTACTATTAAAAAAAATACTTCAATTTATCCTAAACCTAAGAATGCAAGAGCCATCATAAAAAAGAAATAAAAAGATAGCTTTTTTCATCATACAAACTGAAAACAAAGGTCATACAAAAGATTTATACAAACTATTATAGTTATCCAGCAAAAAACCGGGTATAATAAAACACTACTTATCTAAAATTATTTCTCGCTCCGGCCACTATAAAGCCTTGTCTTTACGACTATACTACATTCATACCCGCCTAAATATGAGAGGGGTATCATCCCTCACAGGCTTTCTCTGACGTTTATTTACAACCTTCAGAACAAGAAAAAGATTTTTCATGATCCTCTGAAGTGGGTCTCGAGAAAACTTTTCTTTTTGTACAGTCGACCTCGTAATTGCCACGACCACTTTCGACAACAATTCCCAGTATATCAAAACGTATTTAGGTAGAAACTATCTAACTGTCTGTCTGTCAGATAGACAAATATATACCTTGTCGTTTTAAGATGTATGTATGTATGTATTTTTTGGTGTACACTAAAGTATATATAAATGGATGGCTGTTTATTTATAAATAAATAGCCATCTTTTTATACCTATTATTCCAAAATAAGTACGAGTGCTTCTTACTTTTTTGTAATATCAACGCACGCTTTAAACTAAGAAGGAACTATCCATAAACCATTATTTCGAGGACATTTGGGTGGGTTAAACCTAAAGTCAAAGTTATAAAAAAAAAAAAACAATTAGGCACGTTTCAATGTCAAAATTAACAAAAAAATAATTCATTCTAGTCGCCCCTTCCAAAAGGTAGTTTCGTATGGTGAAGAATGGCCAAGAAACTCAACCGGTACTCTTTTAAATCCTAAAATGGAGCTTATGTAATTATTTCAACACATAGGCCTAGTTTCCATACTGTCCATATTTATGCCGAGTATTGTAAGATATATTTTATGTTAAAACAAGAAATTTTACGCGGATAAAGTCGCGGGCTGTGCTAGTTAATAAAAAAAAATACTATTGTACTTTTGAAATGTTACGAACTTTTACCGCGCTTATAGTAGGTACTTTAACTTCAAACAACCCCTCTGCATATTGCATTTTCTTCCCCTCTTCCAATATGACATATGGTTGATTACCAACCCTCCTTGGTAATTTGCAATATCGAGGTCTATAATGGGGGAGGCCTCTTGTGAACCAATCTGTAACGCTATGTTATGTACGGAATATTTTACTCTATAACCTTTTGTGAGGTTGGAATTCACTAAGACTATCATCATCATCATCAGCCCATTAATGTTCCCACTGCTGGGAAACAGGCCTCCTCTCTGTGAGAGGGAGTAGGCTGTAATCCACCACGCGGGCCCGGTGCGGGTTGGTAGATGTCACAAGTGTTCGAATTTTTTGGTTCTAAGACAGGCCGGTTTCCTCACGATATTTCCTTCACCGTTTTGAGAGCAGTGGTGATGAAATTATTTACACAAAGTAAAGCGCCTGCTTGGGTTCGAACCCCACGACCTACAACTCGTAAGTCGGGGCTGTTACCACTGGGCCACCACTGCTCACTAAGACTAACCTACGTACAATTCATCATTCTCCTGCTCGTATGTCAATTTATTTGGGTTCTGTGCAATAAATCTTTTTCTTCCATACTTCTCTATTAGTCGTCATCTCGGTAGTCACCCTCTTTCTAGCCATATCATTTTTCACACAGTCCATCCATCGTTTCTTTGGTCTTCCCCTACTCTTTAGCCATCCATATTCATACTCAAAACATTCTTTACGACAGTTCCGTCATTCCTATAATTCTGATGAATGATTCTGTAAAATAAAAATCGGGCAAGTGCGTGTCGGATCACGCATAATGAAGGGTTTCGTAGTCGGGATGACTTTATCAAAAGAACAAACTTAACATTGTAGTTGAATAACATGTTCTCCCATATGGAATGTATGGGAGAACCTGTTTTTGCAATTGTAAATGTAAGTTGGTCGATTATTGTTGAGCCTACTTTAGCTGTGATAGTTTTCGTTTCACACATGGTTGGTCATTTTGCTGGCAGGGCTACATGACTCTAACAAAAATTTGCACTTAAAGCTTAATATTTCGCAAACGGAGCCCTGAATCCAAAAATGGTTTTCAAACAGTCACAATATTTTTGAACGATGTTTCCAACGACAACATGGGAACGACAACATGGGATAGACGACAGAAAAAAAAACATCCGACTTTACCTATAGGTTCCAAAATATAAAATCATTTTCATGATCTTGAAACAGTACCGCCAGCAGAGTCTCTGAGCTAAGACGTCAGTCTTCGTCAGACAGACAGACAGACGGATATGGCGAAACTATAATGGTACCTTGTTGACTACGGAACCCTAAAAAAGGGAACACTGACACACACAAAGTCAACCACAACACAACACACACCCACATTTTTGCACAAAGCTTTCATATTCCATTAATTAAAATGATTTAAAAGCTTTCACTATATTACTTAATATAATGAGGTGACAAAAGCAATCATTATAAAAGGGCTCCATTAAGCGTTGTATCCGAGTGTTATGAAAACGAATCATCGATTCGAAGTTGATTCTGCAGGTAAGTAAGGTATCGAGTTATTTAATTGAAAATATAGCTGAGGTAAAATATAAAAGGGTAGACGGAGGAATTATCCTTCAAGAATAACTTCCACCCACATTCATATGCGTTCCTTGCGAGGCATGTGTGGTCTGACTATGAATGATAGGCTGAGGAATGATGTGATAAGACAACGGTGTGAGTTAAAAGAAGATGTAGTGACATAAATTGAAAAGGGTATGCTGAGATGATTTGATCATGCTGAGAGGATGAATGAAAGGCGACTAACAAAATGTATTTACAAGGCAGATGTGACTGGAAACGCTGGGAGGGGACGCCCTAGGAGGATATATAGTGTAGCATTAGAAATCAGCTTCTGCCACTTGTTAAAAAGAATGCTTGGTGAGAATCGAACCCACTCTAGCATAGGATAACTAAATACAAAGAAAAAAATAACAGGAGATTTTAAATATGATTTGTATTATAATTTTTAAAGTAAAAAAATTAGAAACAGTTATGTATAAAAGGTGATAAATAAATTTAAGTACGATTGCGAGCCGCTTATAACTATGGTTGTTTTTTTATTTACCGAACGGAGAATTATGCGGTTGAGGGTTAAGTATACGATCGCACGCGGGTTAAATATGTATAGGCCTTTACTAATTTAATCCCGGAGACGCGAGGTAGAACAGAGCAATTAAACCGGCAATAAATCTGAGTTCAGCGCGGTCGATGGATTGCCTAGCTTAAGATTCGAAAATAAAGTAAAGACTAATCCGATGAAGATTATAAGCCAATGAGTCCTGAAGTCCTGAGCACGGGGCGCCGTCCTGCTGCTTTCTGGTACGATCTCGTCTCGGTTGCCGGAGAAACCCGACGTGGCTAGAAGACGTGGGTCTGTGTTGACGCAGGCTGGGACTAGAGAACGCCAGGATCCTGTCCACGCGACGGACGGGGGTCCCGGGAAAGGCCTCGCGGCCTTGTTATCTGTCAAGGTCCGAAAACGAGAGAGCTTTAGAAACGGCATAGGCTAGATTACGCGATTAGTGGGACGCGAGAGTGTATGATTTGATAAACGGGAAATTGGTTGAATACTCACATGTTTGTACAGTAAATACTTCACCAAAAAATAGTGGTTCTAGACTCTCGCTTGGCTGGCACGAACTATAGGTATAACTTGGGGACTAGACACCACAATGAACACGATATGCTTCATCAAAACTGCGACCAGCTAGCACAAAGATACTATCGTCATCTTTTCACATCCGCGTCTTAAACTGAAAACACGACACTTGAAGCAGAGAAAAATTATTTTATACCATAACGTATCGTCCAGAGCGGCTCACAATAGAATGACGCAAGTCAGAAAAAATTGTTTTACTTTGAACGATATAGAATTCAAAATTTGAAAATGTGCTCAATTCGAAATTTTTAAAAGAAATAATAGTTTATGAAACTTTTACAACTACAAAAGAGGCTTGAACGGCAGCGCAATGCTGCAATAGGTACTGACCTTATTGGTGATATTCTTCAGAATGGACAGGTGCGTAGAACTCGCCAGATGTATGAACGTAAACGAGGCAAAAGGAGTATATTATAAGGATCGTAGCAGGTCTTCTGTAGTATCTGCCTACCCCCATACGAAGAAGGCGTGTGTTAATGAATGTATGTATATATGTATTCTAGTGTTTAAGTATGTAGTGAACATTGAAAAACGATGCTAAGTTGGTATATCTTATTTTAACTTTTCAACTCATTTCAGAGGCATTGAATATCATCTAGTTCCAACTCTAGACTCTCTCTTGTTCCAAATTAAGCAATAGGTAACTTGTATTCAAATTCTACTTTAATGAACTAAGTTGATAGTTCTATATTAACTGCTTAAAATATTAACTGCTCTAATATTATATAATTTAAAGGCGATAATTATTTAATATTAGCTTCTGCCCGTGACTTCGTCCGTGTAAAATTTCTTGTTTTAACATAAAATACAGGGTGGCAGGGACATCGACGCGAAGCCTGTTACCATGGATTCAGTACATGATTCTGAACCGCCATTTAAAAAAATATCATCTGTTCCATACATTTTGCGCGACTGCCTATCTGACCTCCACAACCTAGTCACTGCAGGGTAATACGATACTCCTTGGTAAGACTGGTTGTCAGACTTTCAGGCTTCTGACTACCCGTAACGACTGCCAAAGATCCACGAATGACAGCCGGAACCAACGGCTTGACGTGCTTTCCAAGGAACGGAGGAGTCTGGGTTTGTAAAGATGGTCACCCATCACGGACCAGCTGCGGCAAGCGTAGCTTAACCTGAAAAGTCGACCCGTGCGGCTGTTATTACGTAGCCCAAACCCCTGTATATATAATATTAGTAGGTATAGATTAAAATTAAGTCACACCTTACAGAATCGGCCCATTATTGTTTAAGTTTAATATAAATGGCACCCTTTGTTTCCAGTCCCTCATTTAGGAGGCATTAATTAATTTTGTGACGTTATAGCAAAGTAGAAATATTACTGCCACGCAACAAATGTCTCATTGCATTACTGTAACTTTTTGATTTGTGTTGACAGGATTTCCTTTGTTTTGTACACACGGCTACACATCAACCTATACATATCCAGTTTAAGCTGACTTCGCATTGTACGGAAATCGTTTACAATACGAGATCACCATAAACTGGAAATGTATAGCTTGATGTGTAGCCGTGCGTACCTTGACATGTGACAGGTAGTGATATCGTAATTAAATTAACTGCCTTAACCGTTTATTAAAATCGCCAACATTATACCTACATGCAAGTTTTTAATTGCAGGTTTTATTTCATTCTAAACTCACAATAAAAATGCTCATTAGCATATAGTCAGTTCCGATAATATACTTACTACAACGAGGCAAGCAAGCAAGCAATGCCACCAGTCTCTTGGGTACATTACCAGTCGACAGCGATGCGGAGTAATTTTTCGAGGCCTTTTTTAATTTTATTAATAGTTTTAATTAGGTTAGGTTATTATATTTTAATTTTGTTAGTTAACTTAGTAAGTATAAGAAGTTTATCCAGTGTATATTTTCTTATCCTGTTGTTGTTTAATAAATAAATCTCTACGTCACGACATAAAACATTTTCTTTCATATACAGATATAATAATATGCTATCCTACACTAACATTTAACAAAGCTTAGGTACAGACACCAGCACATCAACCTACTCCAATCTGTTAAATTTTCCCAATCAACATTGAACCTTTTTCTTTATAAAGGCGATAAAGTTGAAAATCTATTTTTGACATAATGTAGTAAGTAACATGATGTGCTGACGTCTGTACATTACATTTAAATCTCTAAGGGCCTATTTCAAGATGTCCGAATAGCCACTACTTACCGAATAAATTCAAAAATGGAACAGAATTTGTATGAAATTATCTGCCAAGTAAGTTAATAGGTACTTAATCGTAGGTGGTGAAACAGGCCCTAAGTCTGTTGCCATAACAACAATGTTAACAGCATTGTTGTGTTTCGGCAGAGAGATAAGATAGCCAGTTCCTCTGTGGTTGAGGATTCCGGGTGAAGTTCGCTTCCACCTTCGGCCTGATCATCACTTACCATCACGTGAGATGCAGGCCAAGTGCTTCACCGTTGAAGGTAAAAAAAAAAAAAAATTGACAAATAAAGTTGTTACATTTTCATTTGAAGCCTGACTCCTGAGCTGGGTGGTTACAGGAGTCAGTGCCTACACCCGTTTTATGAAAATTAACAATACGTATACTTTGTTATACAACAGAAAATAAATAAATAATAATAAACATAACAAAAATAATAAATGTAACACGACAAAACATAAAATGGGCGGCCTTATCGCTTTCTACTTATCATATTCTTTTTTAGCTGTACGAGTATATTGCACTTTTTAATATCACATCAGACGTCAGAGTTCAATTTATTTGTAGAAAGCGAAATCATACTTTCCGTCTTCAAGTCAAGTCACGTATAGTTCAGTTCGTGACATGAATGTAATTCGCGGGTGCATCGATGCACTCCGGGGCACAGGATCATAGACAATCTTGTTTATTATTGACAATGTCATATTCCTTAGTCTAGCCTAGATATGGGAGTGCGCTGGCGGAATAAGTAAAGAGATAGACTCGTGGAAAGTTGCGGTTTTAGTTGGTAGATATTTATGAGTTGTGAACTGTTTCATGGTCTTAGAAAGACTCTTTATGGTCTCTAATTTTTAGAAGTTTTCGTTTTCTCCCCCAAATAAAGTTTCAGTCTATAGCTAATAATAAGAAAAAAAAATAGGTATAGAAAGCTGGCGTAAATAACATACGTAAACTCTGATTTTTTATTTACTAAACCAAAATAAAGCGAGCGAGCCTTTTTTTAAAAATAACACAATACATAATTAATATAACTGAGACATCACGAAAACAGTGAAGGTCCTCCAGCACGCGTAGCATGACCACCATAGCAACGCGTTTTGTCGACGGAAGAATAGACAAAATTATAGGTTGTGATTGTGAATCTGTCATTTTGTCTACAACTTCATGCTGCAGAGAATGATTCAGTGGTCCTGGTCCTTATATATTATGACGATCCCAAAAGTCATTTTGGTCTAGCAAATTAAAATTCAGAGTATAGCCTAGAAAAATGACTGCCGAGCATGTTTGAGTGACGAAGACGGTTCGACTGTACAAAGCGGGAAGTTTTCTAAAACTCTGCATACCGGTTCACTTTCGGACAGCATTTGGTTTACAAAGGGCTGATTTCACCAATGAAACAGTACGCGATCAGCATTTCTAAAACTCGTTCAAGAGCTGGCAGTGTCAAAATTGTAATTGAATATTGTACACTGCCAGCTCTTGAACGCGTTTAGATGTGCTGAACGCGTTCAATTTCTTCGGTGAAATCCGCACTAAAACTTCTATATAAAGATAATTATTATAGCAATTAAAGATCTATAATAATAGATCTATGGTCATAATCATAGCATAAGGACATTGACAGCTGAAATTCATATCCACGCTGTAGTAATTCGAGGGGGCTTCCCTACTCACCAATTAGCAACACATAGTTACATACTGTTGGAAATGCGAAAATGCTTACTCCACTACCCATAATTTGCTTGGTAATATTAATTTGCGTATACTTATGAAAGTGTTTTCAAACTTTGTCTTTTTCAGAAGACTAAACAAGCACAAGATGCTTACCTGAAAAAACCTTTTAGTGGCTTTTAATATTCACTTTACCAAACATGCCTTAAGGAGGATCAGCAAAGGTAGCCCGAGATTCCATTAAATGAGTTTTTCATGAAATCATGACATTTGAGAACAAATCTAGCTTAGGGCGATGTATGATTCTAATGATTATAATTCTGTAAATACATATTTGTTATGGGCGCGAATCATATTTTGATCAAGATACAACACAAACCTTACGAATTGCAAAAAAGTAAAAGAAAGTTTGAATTTCGCGGGATACCTCAATTTTATTTGATAGTTACCTATTTTTAGTTTGCCACGTAAATATAAACAAAAACAAAAAATCCCCTACACCATATTTATATGTCCATCGCAAAACACTTGATAAAAGCACGCACGCGATGTCCGCGTCGCTACAAGAACCCTTCACCTATTTTAAACCCACCCTTTGTGCTTATGACGTCACACGACGTCACACCACGTCACACGACGTCATAATAAAATACTGCTTTTTAATTTATTCATTCGGTCCCAAACAATGCAATTTATTCACTCATTTTCGTTTTTTGAACTCAAAGGAGTATGTAATTTGATTAATTATTTAAATTGACGGTTATTGGCAATCAGGGACATTGATTTCGATTTCAGCTCGAGTACTGCCTGAAGAATGGTTTATAAGTATTGATTGGAATCGGGAATTAGAATAGTCTCGGTAAAAACATTACCCTCCTTCTGGGGCAAGCGGGTGAGAAACAGATAATAAATCGGTGGGGTACCGTAAATGAATCCGTGATTTTGCTAAGAATGTTGCTTTCATTACACTACAGTCAATCTGCCTAGTACTTTCTGAACTCCGTCTCAACTCTTCCGTCTAACCGGATGCAGCTGAATACCAGTATTTTACATGCAGCGACTGCCTTTCTGACCTCCATAATCCAGTCACTGGGTAACACGATATCCCTTGGTAAGACTGGTTGTCATACTTTAGGGCTTCTGACTATCTGTAACGACTGTCAAAGATCTACGAACGACAGCTTTCACTACACTACAGTAGTGGGTTATTATGAGGTTTAGGAGACTCACGCATTTATATGACAGAGGCGACGCTCTATTAAGCTAATACCTATGTGCCTATGTGATATGAGGAACAAGGTGTTAAGTTCACTCATCCTCTATAGAAAAGGGAGGATCCTCCGACCAGACGGGTGTGTCTGGTGGGCTACTGCCCGATGATTGATGTCGGGACGTTGTATATATACTCGTCGATGTAGATGCCACCACACACCTATACGAAAGTTCTATTGTTTCAATAAAAAAGGCGGGAGATGTCATGGGACACCCGGTTGGAACGAAGTTCCTGTCGTTGTATGGGTACGTATTACAATACCGAAATTCAAAAGACCTATTTTAAAATACCTATGGACGAAATCCCGAAAAATTAAACGCCGAATGATCGTTTGGTCGAATGTTTGGAATTCCGAAAGTCACAATATCCCAATTAAGTGATTTCGTAATTGGGATATTGCGAAAACCCGGATACTTAGAAAATGGTGGAATAAATTCTGCGAGCAACTTGGAAGTAGCGTTCGCCGGCCGCTGCCGCGGCACCGCTCGCTTCGCTCGCTCGGCTCACGCGCGGGGTCACTGTTCTAGCCTAACGTAACCTATTTCACACACTGATATACTACTTATACAGACATAATTCAATAGTTCGCAAGTGATGCATCATTTTAGGTATTTTGACCACCATTCGGGATTTCGTCCATTTGGGGTTTCATCCTTTCGGGCATTTGGACATCGGTATTTCATGTTTCGATATAACGGCTATCGGTATTTAAAACTTTCGGTATTTTGAACTTCGTTGTTTTGGACGTCGGTATTTCAGTCATAGTTATTACGAAATGTCGGTATTGTAATACGTACCCCGCTGTATATTATGTACAGAGCCATCTAGTATAAGTTTTTAGAAGCCTAAAACGTATACTTACTAGATGGCTCTGTATTAAAAAACAAGTACGAAAACACGTAACGAAAAAGCGTTATGCGAAGGTTGAAGGTCTCAAGTTTCAAGTGTCAAAAGTTATCTTTTGACACTTGAAACTTGAGACCTTGAAACTGACTTTATCGAGCTTATCGCTTTTTCGCTACGTGACGATTTCTACCTGTCAATTCCTTCCGTAAGCTGCGTAAAAGAACTTCGTTTTAAAAACTTAGCAACAATGTAGCAAACAATGTTTTTTTTTGTCAAGAGCATCCCCAAGGTACTTATAAACCGAGCCCTTCAAATCGGGGAACCAGGTTACGTGTTGTAAGATTCGCGCCAATATTCCAGTAATTTTCGCCTATTCGACATTTTTATCATACCCCGAGGGAAGATAATTCAGTCCCCCTCACAAAGGAAATTGAACGGGAAAGGTGGAAGAAGTAAATAAAAACGTGAAATAACAATTTGTGTTGAGTATTTTACGTAAAAGTAAATATTTTGCTTATTTTTTGGTGTTTGGCTTATGTCACGTATTCGTAGGTACTTGAGACCGTTGAAGCAGTCACCTAATTTTAAGCGAATATAAGCATTTGTATGTAACCAGCGCGATGTTGGAAAAACTCCGCCTGCACCACAAATCACAAACCACATTCGCACGGACTATCGCGGCGGGATTTTATCGCGCACTGGATTTTCAACTCTGGGCGCACTCTCGTCCCAGCGCGTTGAAAAAACACACTGTTGGGACATAAAAAAACGCCGCGGGAAAAATCGCCCGTTGCGAATCTGGGCTTAATCCCACGCTCGCACGCGTTAAACTCATTTAGTGATTTGTGGTATGAAACCACACATCACGTCCGTCATTCATTATATCGGCCGGCCGTCATGAAAATCTGTAATTTTCACCACTATTTGACGTTGAGGTGTCAAAAAAAGTGTGTGACTGTTCACCGTTTCCTTAGGAAACCAAAGATGTAGTACAAAAGCTAATTTGTACTTGTAGATTCCTATGCCTCACCATAGTAGCCGAAAAAAATATTTTTGTGTCTAATAACAGTTTGAGTCATCAAATCATTTTATTAATAGATCCCATTAGGTTTTTCAACAAAAAAAAACATCGGGCAGTCTTTGGGGACTGCCAATAGAAGTGAAAACGAAGTAACTTTTTGATACAATGTAACGCCATCTAACGCAATTGTCAGGAATTTATGTGGTTTGCTGTCAATACAAGAACGAACGCTCCATAAAAAAAACCAAAAATTAAAACAGAGTGCGCTATCAACAACATTTCTACTCTCCCTCCGTCTTACGAATTTTCGATCACGTCACTTGTCCTGACGCGAGTTTAACATTGTTTACCCATCCCAAAAACAAAACGCCGCTAAAGAAGTTTTGACTTAAAAACAAATACCATTAACTAAAAACAACCGAACGCAAGTAAAACAAAAAAAAACTGAGACTGAATAAATACTGTGCTAGCGGCAATAATAAAAAGCTCCTAGCTAACTGAAGCCAGGTATAAAATACAAACATTAACTGTGTGATACAGTACAACAGTAGGTAGTAAGCTATCGTCGGCAAACACATATTAATCCATTTCCCGTTATTGACTTGCACTCATAGGAAAACATACCTACACTGAAGTCTATATCTTTTTTCTATGATACGGGCTATGTGTCATTGATATAAATAAATGGAACGAATTTGTTCTACTTTTATAGTATTTGAACAGTATTTTGCAGCCTAATTTTGATAGGAAATATATTTGGTAGGTAAAGTAACTGGGTGATTATGGATGCTGCTGTACTATTATTGAAGCTGGCTATCCTTTTCATATTATGCTTTTTACCTCCTTATTAACATTTTTTTTAAATATAATCTGTTGCCAAATAGTACATTACTGTCGCGGCCTGCAACAGGGGCATTGATGGACGATCGTGAAAATGTGGGCCGAGGCGCACCCATACGTGAGTCCATCAATGCCTGGTTGAGGCCAAGGCTTGCATAGTACTTTTCTCAAATAATGTGCGAAAATTTCAAACTAAGTAAATTAATTATAAGTTCCAGAAGTAATGAGTACAGCATTTTCGATATATCTCGAAGATGGTTGTAAAAAAAAATTATGCTTGAATTTCCAAGCATATTTGAGAAATAAATCTAATGGTTTTTTTTTTGGACATGCTGACCAAATGAGGTAAATAACCTAATCATCCGGTAAGCTACCGGATGATTATTTTCCCTCGTTTGGTTGCTATTCTAGACAAGAGGTATTAATAAGCAGTTATTTCAGCGTTCAAATATCTCTGCCCAAAATAATTAATAAATATTCGATTGGTTCCGAAAATCTGTCAATAAGTGAATTCCAGTTGTTTGAACAACAAAAGCAGAGCTGCCAATACATTAATTTATAATTGCTTCATTACCCGTCACTGATGCTGAATTAAGTAATTATTTTAGTTTCAGCAACTATTTCCGAGAACGTCGCTGTCAGGCTCTCCGTCTATTTTGATTAAACTATACATTCTAAACCTTCGGCTCTCAGTACAAGTTTCGAAAATCTGTCAGGGTGGATTTTTGAGACGGGTCCAGTAAGGGTAACCGTGGTAGCTACAGAAAAACGGTCTTAAGATACTGTCCTATTGAGAAATTTTTATCTGCATTCACAGATTTTGTAAAGAAAAATACAGTAAGCAAGAAAATGGGTAGTTCCGATAAAAAAAATTTTTTGATGCTAATCGATACAGTTTCATAAAAGGACCAAAATACTCTACTGGAATTCTTTGATCCTTATAAGAAACAGGATCTAATGGAATAAAAAAAAAAAATGTGTATACTGCCTGATGTTGCCGACTGTATTTTTTTTTTCAAAATATTTTTATGTAGATCAAAATGTCCTAAGATCGCTCCATCTCAAAAATCCGACCTGTATAATATTGAAGTAAACTGGACACAGGATAGCCCTCAAAACTAAGATAGAAATGCAACCGTCAGGCGACTACTTAGCTCTACACTGACTGCAGAGCTGATAAAAAATCGTGGACGTTAGTAAATATACTGAGAATGGTTTCAGTTTCTCTTTTCTGAGCCAACGGTATGTCTGTTGATGTAAGTGACATCTACGCAAACATAAATTGCGTTGCCTTCTAGCAAACTGGAAAACGCTCAATGAAGAACGCATAGTTCAGGCAGATCCTGAAATAAGTCAACATGCTTTAAAAAAACCGGCCAAGGTTCCGTAGTTGAGATAAATTTACCTATCCCAAAAACAAACTTAACATTGAAGTTGTATAACATGTTCTCCCATACATCGATTTATGTTACGGTCAATTCTCCAACTGCAAAAGTAAACTAGAAAACGCAAAATAAAAAATTTGATAAAGCTACAAATTAACAACTTTCGGACTTTTTCCTTTACATGTGCTGTGAGACCTTGCTTCCTGCCAAATTGCATGATTCTAGGTCAACGGGAAGTACCCTGTAGGTTTTGATTAATTTGCGATTAAAACAAAATATATCGCATATATCATATGGCCGCATTTATTTTTTGTGTTGACTTAGAAGCTTGATTTTATTTTAGAGCTCCAAAGGACCATAGACTTAAGTTTTTGATATTAATTTTAACTCAATACCTCCAGGCGTTCCTGAGAAAAAGGGTCTTGACAGACTGACAGACAGACAGACGGATGGACAACGAAGTGATCCTATAAGGGTTTCGTTTTTTCCTTTTGAGGTACGGAACCCTAAAAGCCATTGCCAGATGTTTTCAAAGCATCACAATACTAATCCTCTCGACAATCATAAATCATAACAATAGAATCATATCCTCATTAGACTCTAATTGAAGATCATTGATAAGCCACTTGTATCACTCAGTAGTTTGCCAATTTATGGAGCCACGAACAATGTTCGAGAGAGACCTATAAACAATAATCCCCGTAGAGTTGTACAACTATAACAAGCTTGTCTGTGGTATGTGGGGTGGTGCAAGTCAAAGGAAAATCGAGATTCTTACCAAAAACCTAGATCGTTGACAGAAAATTATTAACCGGAGATGTTAACCTGAAATGCTGAAGATATCGATTTTCATTTTTGACCTTTGCAATAACATCTACTTCTACGATCATACTATTACCGAAATCAGCTGTTTTCTGATCAGTGTTAGGAATAGGAGACAAAAATAGGTCATCTGTGTCCATCTTTTTATTTAAAGTTCACTTTTTACGCAATCCGATTTATTGTTACAATAAATTGAATACACTTTTTATTTAGCAGAATAATGCGTGTGCCTTTTAGTCTGTGTTCAATAAATTTCCTTTCTTTCTTTGAAACGTGATAGATATGTTTATTAAAAACCCCATTAAGTTTTCTATTAGGAAGGCAAAGTTCGTTTCGTCCACCTGACCAAGTTTACAGGTTACTAAACATGCACTGTATTTTCATTCCCTCTTACATTTCTTCGTTCCATATCAAGTAGTTCATAGTAATCCAATACACGTTATTTTGAGAAATCTTAACAATTATAATACACAAGCTTTCACTAAAATATAATCTACTTACAAGTATATATTTTTTTTAATGGTAAGACCTCATTGGGCATCAAAAAATTCGGCCACATCGCTGTCAATGGGAATGGGAAATGTGCCCAAAAGGCTGGCAGCATTGCCACCTTGAATGGCAATGCTGATTCCTTGTACTAAAAAATAGACCCCTCTGCACGCTTACCATAACCACAATAGAAACCGGTTTTGTCGTCGGAAGCTATTCTTCCGTCGACAAAACCCCTATGGTTGTCATGGAAAGGGTCATGCGTGAAGTCACGTGAAGAGTCAACCAATCACTTGGCGATGACCCGAAATACTCGATGAGCACTCGGACCCAACGGCCCTAGTGTTTCAACCCCAAACGGCTCAAACATTATAGTTCATAGTTAACAAACTAAGCTTCAACCTTGGACCACTTGCCACAATAAACCAGGTTGTAGGTACGTTTTACTGTTATAATAGTGGCATATATACACCTGAGAGGAGTTGACGTAGGAATAATTGAATTGTCATGCGTGCGAATATACCTAGTTACCTACCTATACATATGTAATATGTATGCATACCTTTAGTTTAGTACAATAGAATGTACGTCCTATTGTTTGAAGAAGTTATACTGTGTGTTGTTTTCATTGAAATAATAAATTGTGAGATATTTTCCAGCTAAGTCCAGTTTCAAAGGGTTTATATTAGGATGGTAAGCGTGTTCTTTTATTCCGACAACATTTTTTTCGATCGGTTCTGCTTTCTTAATTATTTTGGACTGGCCAACACTAGCAACAGACAGAATTGTGTGGAAGAGGCAGAGGGACGCCTTTGCTTTGCAGTGACACAATACAGGCTAATTAGTTAGTTTAGTTAGTTAGTTAATTATTTTCCACAAACCAAAGTCACACAATCATTTTTATTTTATCATTAGCTGCGCCCCGCGGTTTTGACCGCATAAGTCTAGATCCCGTGGGAATAAAAAAAAAACCATGGGAATATCGGGATAAAAAGTATTTTATGTCTTAACCCAGGTCATGGTTCACCCATGTGCTAAATTTCATCCAAATCTGTTCAGCCGTTTTAGCGTGAAAGCGTAACAAATAAACAAACACACTTTCGCATTTATAATATTAGTTAGGATTTTAGTACAACAAAGAGAGCTTCTCTCTATCTGAGTTCTTGTTAGAAAAGGTGATGAACTAAAACGTCAAAAAATCCTAATCCTACGCATCTCAAAAACCCACAAACTTCAGGAAACATTCTAACTCCATTTGCACAGATGGAAAAGGGGAAATCGGCACGCATAAATGATGCGGTTTATCTACCAGGATCTACCCACACCTCTCCAAGGACCCGTCGAGAGAGTATTAGTAAAGAATTTCTCCGAACAATTTAGTGGATTGCTCTTTAATCGATCCAGCCGAATGACAATCGAGTCGCGTACGACTAAACCGATCGAATGAATCCGGTTCACCGACGCTCTATTTTCGGATCTGACAATAGCGAAATAATCCGTGGTTCTCTACTAATTGCCGGTCCTTTGTCACTGCCCGCTTTTAAGTGGTAAAATTTGGACGTCATCTCGCTTGCTCCTTTCGGGGAATACCGGCTTGATATAATATAAATTATAATATAACCTAATTAAAAACAAAACGTGAAAAATCGTTTCAACGCTCCCAAAAAATAACAAAATTAACGTTCCCTATGTTTTATTTTATTAAGCATAAGAACATACTCGAGAAAAACGCAGGTTCATTTTTAAGGAAGACGGACTCGAGCGCATGATATTACATTCTAAATAATTTATAATCTTTTTCATAACACTGCGTTCCTAGGTAACGCTGGGTATTTGCGGGCCATACAACAGTATTTTTAGTTTCTTTACGATGTTGGCAAACTAATGCATAACAACTAAAATTTGTTTTCGCGCGCTATGAAAAATCGTTTTAAAAAAAGGCCCAGCAGCCTTTTTTTATATTATCTGACAATGAGACATATTTGTCAAAAAAATACCGGCCAAGTGCGTGTCGGATCAAGTACAATGAAGGGTTTCATAGTTGGGATGAATTTATCCCAAGAACAAACTTAACTTTGTAGTTGAAAAATGTTCTCCCATATATCGATATACGTCACGGTAATTTCTCCAACTGCAAAAAGATAGTGAACGCAAAGAAACAAAAATGGTATAAACCTTATGACCTTTTTCTTTTATTTCTGCTGTGAGACATTGTCTCTTGCCAAACATGATTCTAGGTCAACAGGAAGTGCCCTATAGGTTTTCATTTATACCAAAAATATATAAAATATATCGCAAATGGCCGTATTTTTTTATTGCTTAAATGTAGAAACTTCATTTTTAGAGCTCAAAGTACCGTAGACCTACGTATTTGATATTACCTAATTTCAACTTGATACCTGCACGAGTTCCTGAAAAAAAGGGTCTTGACAAAAAGACAGACGGACAACGAAGTGATCCTATAAGGGTTCCCCATTTTCCTTGAGGTACAGAACCCTAAAAAATACATTTAGGACTTTTAAGTGCTTTACTTTTGCCTGGGAAAACCATATTCCATTGTAGGTACTTAAGCTGTTTTCAGACCAGCGCGATTTGTCGCGCGACGCGACACGAACAATACAAAACTTCACGGTATAACAATAACCGGTGTCGCGTCACGCGACAAATCGCGCTGGTCTGATAACAGCTTTACACGTTTTCATGACAGGTGGTGGGTGCAGAAAAGTATTAAAGAAACTTGAAAAATTGACGAATTGTCGTCTTTGTGTTTTTATTAAACAGGCCCCTGGGACTTGGAATTATATCCGTAAAGTAAACTATTGCCAATAGTCGCAATGCGTGAAACATTGTCATAGTCAGTGGTTTTAATGAGAATCGTCGCAATAACAGACAATCCACAAAGTGCGCTTTGATAATTCCTAACGTGCTGATATTATCGTGGATGTCCACGTCCACATCACGGTATGACGATAACATGGGAAAGTAATATGTATGAAAAATGAAGACGTTTTTTAACATCATCAACGTCATTCTCCTGCCCTTATTCCAATTTATTTGGGGTCGGCGCAACAAGTCCCTGTTCTTCCACGATAATGTTGCACATATTTCCATACATTTTATGGACGTGGACGTCCGCGATATCGTAACGTTAGAAATTATAAAAGCGCACTTTGTGGCTTGTCGGCTCGGATTTAAATCCGTGATGGTACCGGATTTCGTGACCACAATTATGTCATTTGGGCGGCATGGCGGCAGATCGTAACGAGTTCCGTGACAAAATATCTTTATCACGGATCTGCGTTGACGCGTTAGTAGTTCTTCAGACTTGTTCCGGTGATTAATCGGCAGAACCGGACGGCAAAACGAATATTTATGTAGTAATTGCTTGAAGTCGACTTTGTTGTTCAACAAATACTGCTGAATCGAATGTACCGACCCGAACAAAGTGAGCATGCCGTAATCTGTCCGCTTGACATAAACTTGGCACCTGACTTGATGATCGGTTTTAGTAGGTACTATTGCAATGTTTCACACCTACACGGTAAATATAATGCACTTTTGTGCGTATACATATATTGCATGTTTGATGGTATTATGACTCTTTAAACAATAAGGATGTTGACTGGAAAAAAAAACTATTTAGTCCGTCGATCAGATAATAAAAAAAATAATTGACACGTATGTTTCGCTTTATCATAGATGCGTTTTATCTAAGTATATCATAAAAAAAACACAATTCAGCAGGTATAAACTCTTCTTCACATCTTGACTTGACTACGTAAAAAAGGAAAAATACGTGTCGCATATTTTTTAATAATCCATCTGAGGAACAAAAAACATTATATTATTCAGAGCTGTCAGTTTATTGTGCGTGAAAACTACGGATACTACTCGTATTTGGATAAAAATATACTCGTTTTTGCCATGACAAACAACTTTCTTCCATTACACTAATTGTGCAATAGACAAACTCACATATAAATTACAAATTCTCATTAATTAAACACCCATTTCATTTATGACATGTTGATGTTGTAGATACGACGAATGATCAAACAGATCAATTTAATTTAAGTAAACGATAGTCAATTTGCAATTCAATAGCTTAATAACTTCATTTTATCACCATTTACTTTGGTGTAACGTCCACTTTTGACAAATACCTAAGTGACAGTGTAATTGATAAACATCGTAACTTAATGGTCCAAGTTAGGGCACAAATTCAATACATTTCACTTAGTAATGACGTCATGACCTCTCCGTAATTGACCTTTTGCTACCTAAGGCCCAACATAGACGAAAGAAATATCTATAGGTATGTTTGTTAATAAAATATATGTTAAGTTATTAATTTTTTTTTTGTGTTTGTGTGTCCCTTTCTGAGAAAATATAATGAAATAAATCAAGTTTTCGTGTTTGTATAAATGTTGCTATTTCTAAGTTTATTTCTAGGAGAATGTTTGTTTTATCTTTTTGTATTATTTGACCTTCTTCTTAAGAAAACAAATTTAAATTACCTTCTGCGTAATATGTACACATTGGATCCCTCATCGGCTTTTAGGTACCTTCGGCAAGGGCTAATTCTTGAACAGAGATCACACTTACCTGAAAACAAAGAAGAAAAACATTCAGATTTCTTTTCTTACCTTTCAATCTTACTGATAGAATAATTATTTTTTCGTCAATAAATTTTTCACTCATTGGGTAAAACAATTTGATCAGTTATAATTAACAAGGTAATAACTTCTCAAAAATGAGGAATAATCAGCTAAATCTGCGAAACATGATAACCAATTCACCATATTTTTAAAAAACTTACTGAGACCACTCAATTATATTTCTTTTATTAATAAAAACTTATTATCTAAAGCCATAAAAAAGTCAAGCATCAAATATGAAGTCAGCCAAAACTGAATAAAATACCCGACGTTATAAAACCCCACGCCAGCAAAACTAAAAGAATCGAGATTTTCTCAACCAAAGAAAATCATAGGTGAGACATAAAAGAGTATTGAAGATCAAATTTCATGCTTCGCTATCTAGGATTAGATTTCTGAGGAGCCTTGGTCACAGACTAGATGGGTTCAGAAGGTCAACTCCATACAACGAGTAGAAAACACATGCACACATAGACACGCTTCACGTACAATGAGTGCAAGCGCACTCGCGACTGGCATACGTTTGAGATCGCCGTACGTAGAATAGACTAGAATACTCTTTATTATGTTCACCATAATATCAATTACAGATATAAATGTATGTAATACACAGAGCTTGAAAGGGCTTGGGGCTAAGTAATATAATAGACGCACGGGCCAAGTCTACTAATTTACAAACGTCACAATGGTCTCTCCATTGTTAGTTTTTGACAGATTTGCCATACAAAATCTGTCAAAAACTCACCATCGCGAGACCATTGTGAAGTTTGTAAATTAGTAGACTTGGCCCCCAGGTTAAACTACGCTTGGCGCGGTACGGAACCGCGCCAAGCGTGTGGGTGGGAGAACACCTTTACATAACAAGACCTCTCCGTGCCTCGGAAAGCACGCTACGCCGTTGGTTCCGGCTGCTATTCGTGGATCTTTGACAGTCGTTACGAGTCGTCAGAATCCCAAAAGTCTGACAACCAGCTTTACTAAGGAGAATACTCCTTGGTAAAGCTGGTTACTGGGTAATACGAATGCGTATTACCCAGTAACAAAGTAAAGTAAAAAAGGTTTATTCAGTTTAGAAAAACACAGTACAATATAAAAAAACGAGTATCAGATCACATAGGAGCCTTAGGTACTAGATTTTTACAAATTCCCTGGACCCCACACTAGGATTCCCTGTGTCGTGGGGTCCAGTCTCTTCCCAAGTAAGGCAAACAATTATTTATTTAGGTGAACTAATTAATTTGGAGAAAAAAAAAAAAAAAAAATACAAAAGAAATAATAATGAAAAGAAAGAACAATTAAAATAGTTATAGAGTGTTAGTGTGTGTGGAGTGTGGGGTGTGTGTGATGTGTGGGATGTGTGTGGGGTGTGTGGAGGTATAAGTGATGAAAGAGGGTGGGTTGGTGCGCGCGTGTCATGTATATATATATATATATTTATTTGTATATATGCCAGATATTACGACTGTATGTGCAGAAGGTCTTCTGTTTGGTCATAACTTTTGGGACGCAGCCATTTAAATACAGCATTTTTACAGCTGGTGTACGTTAAGTTGAGTATAGTTCTATTGTGAGAGTAGAATTTCGAATAGAGATATGAACCAAAAAAAACAACAGGTTGTGGAGTTCAGATAGAAAGTCGCTCCATGTAAAATACTGGTATTCAGCTGCATCCGGTAAGACTGGAAGCCAACTCCAACTCAGTCACAGTCACATACATACTATTTAAGGGAGTATAAATGTATGTTGTAATGTATGTGTAATATTTATTTATTTAAATCACAATTACTATATGTATAACACCTTTACGGACTTATCCAAGGCGATGTTATAAGTCACAATGTCTACACCAAATTACAAAAAATAGAATATAATGCCCTGCAAGCAGAATAAGAATTCTATACTAAATAATATAACAATTAATAAAAACATGACAACTTTTAATATGTGTATGTATTTGTGTATGTGCGTGCGCCTGTTTTCGCTCGTTGTATGGAGCGGGCCTTCTGTACCTACTATTCTGTGGTTCAGTATGAACTGGCTGGAACAAACTGGGGTGTAATGTTGTAACATCCATTCTATTGTTAGTGCGAATTGTAATCTCATGCGGTTTCGTGTTTCTACGGGAAACAAGAAGATCTTGTTTGGAGTTTGTTTATGAATTTTAAACTTTCCTTTTCATTTAAGTCCTTTTAATTTTGTTTAAAAATGTAGAGTTTTTTTAGCTATTCTTTTCATTTTAAAGTATTTTGTTTAGTAGTGTAGATTTTTTATAATTTTCTTTTTTGGTTTAAAGTTTTACGTGAAAATTAAGTAGAAAGTGAAAACAAAAAAAATTGTCTTACAAAATGGAAGAAAGTTTTTATGACCTTTGTACGACTACAACGTCGTTTTTAAGTGCTATTATTATTATCCTATACTGTAATGAACAGAGGATTTTCCTGGGAAAAATCTAAGAATACAAAATGAAGCAGAGTTTATAAAAATAAAAACTTTCCTGTACTTATATTCCTATTATAAAGAAGTTTTTTGAATAAAACAGCATTTAACTCACCGCTTGGAACTGCAATGGAGCTAAACTACCAGTAGTTAGAGTTCCACTGGGGTTGTTAAGTAATGCAGCTTCAAAATGGCTGACTACAGACCTCAATATATTTATATTATTATAATACAGCAATGAGATCCTCCGGGAGTGTGCTTAACATATTTTATATGGTCTTGGGAAAGGTTAGTTCTGTTTTAAATAATACCTACCTACACTTTCATACCAAGTACACACGGCTACATTTCCAGTTTATGCTGATCTCGCATTGTATAGGATATCTGCACAATGAGAGGTCACATTATACTGTACTGTAGCATTGCCAAGTTGGTTAGCAAAGTTGATTCTTTGGGCTAAAATTAGACCCCCTCTGCACGCTTAGCATGACCACAATTAAAAACGGTTTTTGTAGATGGAAGAATAGACAAAAACAATCACAATCTGTCATTTTGTCTATTCGCCCGTCGACAAAACCCGTGTCTATGGTTGTCATGCTACGCGTGCTGGAAATGTACAGCTTGATATGTAGTCGTGTGTACCTCCTTGTATTTTTCTTCAGAAAATTATTATACGAGCGAGCTTCGCTGTTCTTTTAATAAAAGAAAGAAACTTTCCTCGCTGCTATAATTTGGCTGAACACTTGAACATAAATTCTCTACAGAACTGACAGACTAATATTTTCTTTTTACTACGATAATTTAAGATAAGGCCATGATCAAACATAAAGAACTTGGAAAAGTATGTGTTATTTTCCATTAAATAAAACATTTACCTTACAACCTTTAAAGTTATTTATTAAATATATTAGACTATATTATTATTAATTTAACAATCTCATTTATGAAGGATTCGTAAAGAGATTTCTCCGAAACGAACGAACGTTTCGTCTCACTTCATTATTCTGTATAATATATTATTTTTATCTCACGAAGCGAGGACGCGCACTTTACTTGTGGTTACCTAATGTAAAAACACGCTGTGAATTTGTGTGTAAGTACAGGAGCTCTCGGTACCGTGCAACACACGGACGAAGTCGAAAGTTTGTGTGTGTGTGTGTTATTTATTTATTTATTTTATTGTGTTTGGGTGGCTTACAGCTATCAATACAGAGAAACAGTGAGGTAATTGACGACAAACCATTAATAAACCTTCACAGTTAGCCAAAGACTAGTTTTTCAAATTGTTAGGTATTCATAAAGTATAACACTTAGCTAGGGCCTATTTCACGATGTCCGAATAGCCACTACTTACCGGATAAATTCAAACATGGAACAGAATTTGTATGAAATTATCTGCCAAGTAAGTTAATAGGAACTTAATCTTAGGTGATGAAATAAGCCCTAGCTAAGTATAACCTTAAATTAACTATTCAATTAATTACCTGTATATAGGTTAAGTAAAGATGCATGCGCAACCGCTATTAGGGTCGGGCCACACCTGCCGAACGTTCCGCGGCGGAACGTTTGGTTGAATACGCTCCTAATGTTTTTCAAGTTACCTATGACACATCAGCCGAACGTTACGTCCATAGAAATATGACGCGACGGAGCGTTCCGCCGCGGAACGTTCGGCAGGTGTGGTCCGACCCTTAGAATACATCAGAAACAGTATTATAGAGCTAGAGCGATTGTTATGTGCTGACGCTCCTTGTTTGTGCACTTGGTTACCACAAGTAAAGTGCGCGTCATTTCGTGAGATAAAAATACTGTAAGCTTAATTAACTAGGTAGGTATTTGGCTTACGAATGGTTTAATAAGGTTTATAGTAGGGTTATTAATTGCATGGGGTTTAATTAAATATTTATGTTTTTATTACAGGGTGAACAGTGTCTTGGCGACTACCTACATCAGAAGAAAAACTTTTTCCTAGATATATTTCCGTCTTTATCTTGTACTTTTAGTTTGATAGTTGTGTGACAGTGACAAGAATAATGCTAAGCTAAAAGTCCGTGCTAAATAAGTAACGATTTTAAATTCCGGTCAGTGATTTTGTTAGTTCGACTTTTGGACACTAGTGCAGCTGTTTATGGCGGCAACGCGACGTGGCGGTTGACCACGGAGATGAAACCGCCCCTCCCCTCGTGCGGGGGAACTAAGACACGCCCATCAAACTACTATTTATTTTCGCGGTAGGGCCTTAAGTTTTTACCTACTGTATGCCACGTTAACGGTGTCAAGATTGTCCTTTAAGTTTAAATCCAGTTCACCGAACTACATTTTGGACTGCTAAACACCAACCTTGCTCAAGGTTACCTCGTTAGTACTCTATAGAACTACTAATTTATGTTCGTAGGTACCTAAGCTAAGCAAAAACATTGTCGTCAAAAACAAACCAACGTTTACTTTGCCTAGTCCAGTCCAGACATACTTTTACACCAGGCTGTAGCCGTGAAGAGCTGAAGGACAAACTCAGTCCAAAAGTACAGTCATTAGCACTTCTGTGCTTACACTTGCACTACGAAAGTCATCCTTGCTGCTGCGACATTAAGGCACCGTTAATGTCAGATGATGAACACTGATATGCAGTTGACTGTACCTCTCAGTTTTCCCAGGACTAAAACAATACAGAGGCAGGAACTAAAAGATTATTTTAAAATATTCATACCGAACAAAGATGGCCGTTCTAATTAGCTAATGGGTTCCGTTGATAAATTATGAGAGATGATAAATGGTACTGTTTCGAATTACGCGACGTAGCAGCTCTTTTAATTTAAATATTTCTTTTAATTTTGTGCTGTGGTGAAAATGTTGGTGTCAATAGTTACTACGAGTATAATGAAGTAAAATTTTTTGTAGATCTGTTGGTGTTCAAATTTTGCAAGGAAATCCTACGAATGTAAGATAACTTTGAAGTGTTTAAAATCTGGCGGCGGGGCTGCCTGTCCTTTCAAACAAAACTAATGGAAAACCACATAGCCCAATAAAACATTTGGCTAAATTGTATACTAAATTTTGTTAAAAAAAATCTTGGAGTTTCTATAAATAAATTCTCCTTTTTCCAAAGATCAACAGATAATCTATTTTAATCAGCGTAACAACCAATATATTGAATTCACTGATTAAAATAGATCTAAATGGAACTCTCACGTTAATTATAAAAAAGGTTCTTCCCTGACCTCTTATTTAATTAGGAACCTTTTCTTACTTTCTAGATAAAACTCAAGAATCACAAGTCAATCGTCATCCTGAGGATGCCTCGTAGAGAGATGAAACACGTGTCGATTTCTTACAAGGTTCTTTGACTCTTTAGGAACAGTTAAGCGGATTAATTTACTGAATACAATTCGTCTATTGTATTTTATAATGGATTCCGCAGTCACGCCTGCGTCAATTAACTAAAACTATCTAACTCGACAGACGTTGTCTGATCGAAAACCCCGTAGAAAAAAGGACGTTAATTTTTTCCGGCATTTGAAAATTTCCCGGGAAACTTTACCAATTTTACTTTTCATAAAAACCAAATTCGAACATTTTAAAGCGAAAAAAAAGCCAAATCGTTCCAGCCAATCATCTCATTTTTTTTTTTTTTATATAGATTGATAGATAGTGAAACCCTTTCCAGTTACATCTGACGGTACCCTTTTCTATGACGTCAGGCGACTCTTCCGTCTAGCGAGATCGTAAAAAACAAAGAAAATGAGATATGATTGTTTAAAAGAAATTACAGGCATTGTGTTGTTAATTGAATGTAGGTGTCATGGCGGCGGCAACAATGAACTGTCCAGAGCACTGGGGAACTGGGAACTGGGCATGTGAGCTGGGGTAGTAGTAGGGTTGTAACTAGGGCTGTGGGTTATAACTACAACTTTTTTTTACACAGCAGTAGAAAATTAACAGTAAGTATTTATAAAATAATTATAATATATAAAAGTTTTATATAAACATAGCTTATGAGAAACTAAGAAACCAATTAGTTTCGCATCGTTTTAGGATTCCGTAGGAACAAGGAACCCTTATGTTTAGGTAATTGCTTTTTACGGCGAAAATAATAGTAATTTAATAAAAATAAAAAACATATTCGCTGCTTTATAGTTAGTTCAGTGTTGTTATAAATTTTTATGATCTAATTTGAAGTATTTTTTTTATACTAGCGGTTTATTGTTTACTAGCTTCTGCCCGCAACTTCCTCTGCGAGCCTATAACCTGCCTCAAGAATTGGGATATCCAACGCAAAAATAATTTTCCTAATCCGACTGGTAGTTCTGGAGATCGGGGTGATCTCCAGAACTACTAGTCAGATTAGGAAAATTATTTTACACATACAACTTACCACAAACATATAAACAAACAAATGTTATGCTTGACTGTCACTAATGAGACATAATAAATTGTTATCGAACTGCATCAGTCTTTCTGACGGTTGAGCTCAATAATTATAGATTGTTCGGCACCTTAGAATTTTTTCTTTCGAGAAAATTTTATGGAATCGTGTTTTCGTCAAATATAGTACTTATTAACATTAATCCTCAACTTTAAAATTTATTTTTTTAACGGGAGGATCGCGCTAATCAATTTGAGGTAGTATAGACCTTTAATTATGAATAGACGGTGCAAATTAAAACAGCGTTTTATTATCAATTAAATTTTCACTTTTCACAAAATTTAGGTATGTAGATTTATTTAGACCTTTATTTCAACGTACAATCATCATCATCATCATCAGCCTATTAATGTTCCCACTGCTGGGACACAGGCCTCCTCTCTGTGAGAGGGAGTGGACTGTAATCTACCACGCGGGCCCAGTGCGGGTCGGTAGATGTCTTCGAATTTTGCCGGTTTCCTCACGATGTTTGAACCGGTGAAGGAAAACATCGAATAGGTATAATCGAATAGGTGTAATAATAATCAATTAAACATTTTTCGATTATCTAACCTCAATAAAATATGACATTTTGTACGAACAAAACAAACAACAAAATAAAACTTACCCGCCAATAACACAAAAAAACGAACAAATCCTACAACTTTCCACACATTTTTTACATTACACAGTCTTTAATTTTAACAAAATAATTGGCTGAACAAATACAAACACTCAAGCCCACTATTAATTATTTTTTCCTTGATCAAAGGCAACACAGACTTTATAAAACACTGCTGCAAGTATACCTATTAAAAAAATTAAGTAAACCGTTTCACCACACAGACTGTTACCAACTGTTTTTAAAAACAATCAGGGCAGTTGTGGTCAGTTTGTGGCTAAAATGAATATAATGTAACAAAGAATATAGTTTAGCAACGAGGATTCAGTCACTTTTTGTTAATGGTCTATTATAGTTGCCATTGTTAGGTATGTTTTTCAATAAATTTCAACAGGTAAAACACTTATAAATTGTCACTTTCCTTATCTAGTTAAACTTATTTCATATTTGAAAAAAACTAATATGTACTAGGCATTTTAAAAAGCGGGAAACCAAAAGATTCTCGTTTTTTAGGGTTCCGTACCCAAAGGCGTGACCCTATTTACTAGTGTGCGTAGTCCCAGCGGAAAAGTATCGAATTTGTTAATTTCAATTTAGCAGATATTTAGTGTATGACGTCGTGTAATTATTGCGTATGGTAAGTACGAATTTGTGCATCCAACCATTGGAGAGCTATTCAACAAAAACTGTTTCCGCTGGGACAACGTCATCCTAGCGGCACTGCGTAAAAAATTACAACTCTTCACTAAACCGTTTTTTAGTGTCATCAAATAGCCAAACGTCAGTGCAGCGGCAACGTGAATATCTAAGCAGATACATATAAAACACGCAAATTTCATTTAAACACACACATTTACCTCTCCTTACATACTAATAATTGAATGTATTTTTTAAGTCCACGGGAAAAAAGGTGCCGCTGGGATGACGTAATCCCAGCGGAAACCGTTTTTGTTGATAATTATGCAGTATTTAAGAAAAAAAAAATGTCGTTTATCATCTATAAACTCATCGATACTGTAATAGCTCTTACTCAATAAATATGGATGGATGTCTTTAATTTGTATTTATATAAGTTTATGCTGTTTATGCTTTCGAACCCTTCGTGTGCGAGTTCCGATTCGCACTTGGCCGCTTTATTATTATATTTATCCTCAAACAATGTTATATAATAAACACATAAGTCAACGACCTTCCTTCAGTAAATCAACCCTGAAAAACGCTAGCAAAAGCCAAGAAGGGCCGGAAAAATACTTAATCACGTGGACATGTAAACATAATTGTTGATAGCTCACCCGAATCCCTCCTTACAGCCGTGATCCCTCGGCCGGAGGGGGGTAGAGAAGGGAGGGCCACCCTAAGTTACACCTGTTGATATTTGGCGGCCGTCCAAACCCAAAAAGCGAATATTTGGTCAGGCGTCCGTATTTTGTGCCGAAGTGGCTCCTTCCAAGAATTTATTAGACAGCTGGACACGTTAAAGATGTGTTATTGCCACGTACATTGATGTTGATGCATTGGGCTCGGCGCTAAAATACTCTTGTTTTACGTAAGTACAGTCATGAGCATAAATACCTTAGGCCGCGTCCTAATAGAAAGCGATTTTCGCGCGAATATTCAATTGTCGCGTTCAATTCATATGTCAGTTTTTTTTTCAGTGAACCGAAACGCGTGGTCACGGCCGACAGTGAGCGCCTTCCGGTTTTTCGAACAAAAATCGCAAAGATTGCGTTTTATTAGGACGCGGGATTCCACTTATGCAAGATTCAAATGCGATTTTGTCCAAAGTAAATAAATATGTTATGGCGTTACGACCATAATATTATCGAAACAATATCTCGGTATAAATAAGTACTTAACAGTATCATGTCTTCATAGAAAGCAATCGAAACGGCGCGCTTCGAAACAAGTGTACTTTAAGGAGGATGCGCAAAGGTAGCCCGCGAAATTCAAATTTTCATAGATTTTTTGCAATTTGCAGGTCAGTGTCAGGTTGTATTAAGATTAAAATCTGATTTGCGACCGTAACAAATGTTTATTTATAGAATTATCATCAATACAACTCTATAAGTTCATGTAATCCCATTGAATGACTATTAGTATGTCTTTTCTCAAAGTTGCAATTTTTTTTCAAGTGAGTACTGTGAAGTAGATATTATGCTCGTGAGTATACCAACAGGTTACAAGATACAGTTGTTCCAAGTTTCCACGAATCCTCCCACATTTTGTTAACAGACGATAAAACTTGTTAATTTTCTTTGTGTTTTAATGTCTAGCAATAAATGTACGTTCTAATACAATTGTTAGTTACAGTTAATGACGCGTGGGCAGCTCGTTATTTGATATTTTTACCTTTGTTCTAAATTACGTTTAGTTTCATGGCGGCCCAGACGTCACAGATAAAAATTAAAAGACGTTCTATTCAGTCTATAGTCCATTTATTATAACATTCGACAAATAACAGTTATCACTCTTTCGTTATTTCGATATTAATGTATAATAAACTCCATCATTTCACGATACCTAAATGCAAAACAATGTAATCTATTTACCATTTACACAAAAAAAATAACTCTATCGTGTAGTAATTTCAACAATATGACACAATAACTATCGTCATTTTGTGCCGTTTTGTCTAATGCTTTATACTAATAAATGGAGTATAACTTGCTAGAACAATTGAAGAATTGTAGTTTCTTCTATTGCCGTTAACCTGTCAGTTTCCTGTCATTCAGAGTTGACAGACAGCATTATTAGTGATGCAGTGAGTGCATACGATATTTCAAATGGACGGCAAACAAAGACATTGCCAGTTTAAAAATAAGACAATCGAACTGTCGAAGTGATTCATGTGCTCTACTTGTTCAGATGTATTTATTATTCAACAAGCATTGTGTCAGGCAAAACGATTTTCAGTTTCAGTCTGTGTTTTGCATATGTAATGACTGTAAAATGAATGGCAACATAATAATGGTTTAGAGCAGGGAATCCCAATCGGTAAACTATAGATTTATTCAATTTTATGTTCTTGATTTAGAAAATATTAAGGCTAGTTTTTAAAACCCAATCGTTTCATAATAGGTACTTGCTGTAAAATGAGCTTCAGCTTTTCTGCATAGTCGACAAAATAATTTTTCCCTTTTACTGAATGAACGGTCAAAAGAAAACCGAACCTATTCGAGGCGACATGCTACAATTTTCAAGCTCGCTTTGCTCGCTCTTCCATTCTACATTCTCTTGATTCTTCAGCTTTTTTTTTATAACTCGACAAAGTAACTCCTTTTTCTGTATGAATAGTCAAAAATGTAAAATGTTACGAATCCGAAATTATACGACTGTTTTCGAGCTCGCTTTGCTCGCTCTTACATTATGCATTCGTGAAATTTTCAATGTCATACGAGAGCCCAAATTGATCTCAATGCATCACCAACCGACAAGGTGGACCAATGACCTGGCCGTAGGAATCCGCTGGATGAGAGAAGCACAGAACCGGTCGAAGTGGCGGTGCTTGTGAAGAGGGCTATGTCCAGTAGTGAACATCTTTCAGCTGAAATGATAATGATGACATCACCAACATCAAATAATGTAATCTTCGTAGGTAGAAATAAACTGCACTAAGATTTTATAAACATGTTAGTTACTAAAACGTGACTTCATGTATACATACATGCACATATATTCATTTTTCTCGCCTGAATGTAGGCCATATGAAAACAATAGCTCGTCCTTCTAATAAGAAATCTAGAACTTTCCACTCATAAATGTCTTCGACACAGTGCGTCTAGAGTTTTGTGTAGACAAGATTTTTTTAACGGAATTAAATGCCTCTTTCACTACGGCCATATTGCCTGTGCCTCCAGGCATTTTATACAGGCAGACATATTTGCTTGTTCCAATTAATCATGTTTCGACTTTGATTGAGATGTCGTCTTTGATGTTGTGTAAATGTCGCAAAATAATGAATTATCGAATCCGCTGTTTTACAAAACCGCGTGTTGTTTTATAAAACAGCTCCGTTATGTAAAATAGCTGAACGACGTTTAGCGGTTTTTCAGAATTACTGAACTTCAACACGCGGAATTACATAAACTTTTTGCATTTATCAATGCAGCGGGTCAACAATTAGAGGTTATGTAAAACACCGTGAAATGAAACGTCAGATTGTAGATTTTAATTCTAAATGACTCTAAAAAAAATCAATGGCACAAACGCAATGGAATGCGAACTTTGTCTGTAATTTATTTTTTTGAATTGACTTACTAGGTGCTTGTCAAAAATCAGATTAAATTAACGTCGTCTTTTGTGAATTTTATTTAAAAAAACAACAATATCTCTGGCTGTCAAGATTTCATAGAAAACTATATAGGGCAAGATTGGAGATGTTCTAGTTAATCACTTGTAGTAGTTAATCTACGGTCCGGTCCGGTTTGCCGTGTCCTTGCCGTTGACAAAGGCGACGGAGACGGACGGCATCTGCCGTGATTGGTGTGAGCTGTCAAAGCGAAACAGATGCTGCTTGGCTTACCTTGATATGCCTGCAATCTGTGATATATTGCATTATTAACCGGAGTGGATAATTACTTAATATCATGGCTGTTTTCCCCGCAGGATTAGGCAGAATGACCTATATCCCTACACTCACATTTATGTTTAAGTCCCATCTAATAAAGGGTGAGCCTATTACCATCAACCGGGCACAAACCCAGACTCCGAACAGCTACTGAAAAATTATTTATGAAAAATCCAATAACGCTTTGCTCGACGTGGGATTTGTAACCAGGACATCATGCTTAGCAGTAGCGCTTGCAACCACTTGACCAACGAGGCAGAAAAGAGGGTAATAAAATTATGATTCTGTTCTGTTATGATTCAGATGAATACTTCGCCCTTTGATGACTTAAAAAATGCTATTTGAAAACTACGGTGGTGACTAATGTAACGCGAAATTGCCAGGTAACCCTCGAAATACGAATTTTCTGGTTGTTCGTTGGTCAAAACAACCGTAACAAATATGTGTCAATACAATTGTTTATGTTTAAATTCTCCTTTTGAATGACTATTCCATGGAATCAGAATATTTGAGACCAATCATTCTAAGTTAAGCAGAAACAAAGCTAGCTGTATATTTTAAAAAGAAAAGTCTGAAAGCGTTTTCAAGCTTGAGTGAGTTTCTGATTACATAATTATATATTTACGTACTGTAATTTGAACAATTATAGAATGAAATCAGTGAAAAGAAGTTTTATATTTTACATAAAGAGATGATTTAGTTTATTCAAGATCCATTTCAAAGTTTACACAACCCATATTGGATTATCTTAACTTGTAAAGCGATCGTTCTCACCTCTACAAAATTCATTTATACCACAGTTTTATTCCTAGAATCAACTGTAAATTAAATTCGATTGAAAAACAAAAAAGATGAATGGATTACGTACAGTCTCTAAAAACAACTCGTTTTTCCTATAAATCTAGAGTTTTCCTCTAACAAATTACTAGAAATCCATACTCACTATACCATAAATTTGAAAGTAAAAAAAGTTTGTTTGTTTAGTTTTTTGTTACGCTTTCACGCTAAAACGGCTGAACGGATTTAGATAAAATTTGGCAAATGGGTCGACCATGACCTGGGTATAACACAGAATACTTTTTACTTCAATATTCCCACGGGATCGAGACTTACGCGGGTGAAAACGCGGGGCGCTGCTAGTTATATTAAAAATGCGAAAGTAACTCTTTCTGTATGTCTGTTATATTTTCACGTCAGAACGGATTTTGAAGAAATTTGGCACACAGATAGACCAAGACCTCGGTTAAGACATACGATGCCTTTTATCCCGGTAGTACGATCCCGTGGGACAATGTCCGAACTCCACATGGACAAAGTCACGCGCAAAAGTTAATACTTAGGTACACTATACTATAAGAACAATACAAACTCAATCTTCCTAGCCAACTTTTCTCAAATATCTTGGGGTCAGCTTCCAGTCTAACCGGATGCAGCTGAATACCAGTATTTTACATAGAGTGACTGCCTATCTGACCTCCACAACCCAGTAACTGGGTAATACGATACCCCTTGGTAAGACTGCCATGGTGTCAGAGTTTCGGGCTTCTGACGACTCGTAACGACTGTCGAAGATCCACAAATGACAGCCGGGACCAACGGCTTAACGTGCTTTCCGAGGCACGGAGGAGTCTCGGTATGTAAAGATGGTCACCCATCCACTGACCAACCCTGGCAAGCGTAGCTTAACCTGTTTGATCGACCCGTGCGGCTTGTTATTACTTAGCCACGAGCTCCTCTAAAAGAACAATACAAACTGATCGAATAGTTGAGAGTAACACTATTATTTAGTCATCCAAAACGCATATTTGTGGCAACTATTCCCGTCTCTTCGCGGAATTCTCTTATTTATGAGCTGCATACGGTAGGCATGTGGCTGGCTTACAATCTACCTACATACATTTAGACATTTACTGCCTACATATTACAATACGCATTCAGTTCAACACTAATGGTATTGCGGCTATTTTTCATGACGTACTACTTCTCTAAGAGTGAGTCTAGTTTTCAACTTCAACAAGTTAATTTTTGGTATTTTGCTGAAATAGGTTTTTAAGCTTATTTACTGCAATTACTTGCTGTTTGACTGTACTAATACAGTCAGCTCAAAAATACGTTTGACAAGAATTCATTTATTTATCTACAATCTTTGGTAAGATACCATTCCTTATCGCAGCAGGCGGCAACTGCAGGCGACGTGTCGCGGCGTCATGTCGCAGCATCATGATTCAGAACCCGATCGTAGGGGGTAGCAGCCCGTATTCCAGTCGATAGATAGAAGATACAAAAACGTGTCTTCGCTCGAGCGTTGACGGCACTATGTACTGGTCTGCGGTCGGGCTACATGTGTCGCCTGTTGCTCGCCCGTAGTTCGCCCAACGACGCGGCGACGTGTCGCTAGCTGGAAGGTATTTGATAGAAATTCATAGAAACCAGTGGTATCGCGGCGACACGTCGCCTGCAGTCGCCTTCTGCTGTGGAATGGTACCTTTATATTGTGCCCATGTGTCGTCACAATAATAACACATTGGAAACTTAACTGTAGCAACACATTGATAGATAAAGTATTATGGAACACAAATAACTGTAGACAATCAAATTATTTTTTTTCCATGTCATATTGAGGCTAACTGCACCTATGTTAGAGACATTTTCATAGAAAATGTATTTTTATCCATTGCATATTTGTATCATCATCTGCCTAGCTTTGTCCCAACTATGTTGATCGCCTTCCTGTCTAACCGGATGCAGCTGAATACCAGTATTTTACATGGAGCGACTGCCTATCTGACCTCCACAACCCAGTAACTGGGTAATACGATAGGTACCCCTTGGTAAGACTGGTTCTCGTCAGACTTTTGGGCTTCTAACTACCCGTAACGACTGTCAAAGATAGTCACCCATTCACGGACCAACCGCGGCAAGCGTAGCTTAACCTGATCGATGCGCGACCCGTGCGGCTGTTATTACTTAGCCACACACCGCTCAGCACATTTCATATTTGTATCTGGTTTCTAAACAACTGAATAAACACACATACGGGTCAAGGTCTTCCGGGCCCCGGGCCGTGCTGGCTCAATGATCGTGTACGTCATAGGTACATTATGGGCCCGGCCGACGGAACGGAGCTCTAAAGGTCCTTGGACCTTACATGTACTGACCCTAAACAATTATAATGTTTTTCAAAGATTCTAGCACGAACGTGCGACGTGACCGGAACGTATATTCGAACAGTATACAAGGTGAAATATAATTCTTGGGGTCATTGTACATGAGTGCAATGACCGCTCATCCCATTGTTCATAATGTCATTATGAAACCAACCCTAAACCGCGAAATAAAAATCAGCTGTTCCCTACAGTTATGTTCGCATAGCTCGTCAAAATGTCGATGCAATAATTTTTTTCGATTTTTGGATTGTTTCCATAGTGAAAGTTGTTCATAAGGATGAGTACAATGACCCCTTAAGGGGGATGCGCCAAGGTAGCCCGCGAAATTCAAATTTTCTTACGTTTTTTGCAATTGCTACCTTGGCGCATCCCCCTTAAGAGGATGCCCATGATTTCAATTACACCCTGTACAATTAATGTATATTTAAAACATTTTAAAAGTGTAACGATAGTGTTTCCTGGGCAATGCGCCACTTTTTCTTCCCAGCTAAAGCACTAGGAAGTAGTGAAGGGCGGGCGTAATTTTGACGTTCGAAAAGTGCTGATTCTCAGCCTAGTTTACTTTAAATAAATGACTTTTGAATGTTGAATTCTTCTCCATACGAAACTACCTTTTGAAACTAGTCAATTCTATTTTCTTATAAATTTTGACGTTCATAAGTGCCTTTTTTGTGCCTATTTGAAATAAATGATTTGACTTTGACTTTGAATGGTAAAATACAACTGTTCGTACTTACTTTTTTTTTGCGAAAAGCATAATTTGTATCATCCATAGACATGAACATAACATCACGCATGAAATCCCCGTAGGGTTAGGCCCAGGAGTACTTATAGTACACCCACATTTCGCCAGTTATGTTTAAGTCCCATGTAACAGGTGGCGAGCCTATTGCCATCAAGCGCCGGGCACGAATCCAGACTCCGGGCCGCTATTAAGAGACTCCAGATGGAAAACCCAATAACACTTTAACTGACCCGGGAATCGAACCTTGGGCCTCGTGCTCAGCAGTAGCGCTTGCGTTGCTAGATACAACGAGGCAACTTATCCTTTTCCCAACTATGTTAACCGGATGCAGATGGATACCGTATTTTACATGAAGCGACTGCCTATCTGACCTCCACAGCCCAGTAACTGGGTAATTCGATACCTCTTGGTAAGACTGGTTGTCAGACTTTCGGGCTTCTGACGACCTGTAACTGCTGTTAAAGATCCACGAATGACAGCCGGACTCAACTTCCGAGCTTAGAAATATATGAAGTCTTGAAAATAAGTTGATATTATGTGCGAATCGAGTACACTCGAGAGCAATGAATCCGGGTCACTTAAAGAATCCTAAAAATCTCGGAAACTAAAAATGCTAGGTTAATGCAATAAATTGTATTTAATAGACAATGTAATACTCCTTAAATGAAGGTATTAAAACTTCTTAGTTATTGTAAAGTTATACCATAAAAAAATCAAATTTGAAAAAGGGCCACTTTCGAAGATGGAACTACGAAATTACAGCATTTGGTTTTGCTTTTGTTTGTAATCTGTCATTTATGTGGGTACATAAACCATGTTGATAGTGCTCTATATTCATTATTCAAGCTGAAATTATGTCGCTTACGCCTGAAGAATGCACCAGAATACTTACAATGCTGGAAACCGGCCGGAGTCAGCGCGATACAGCCAGGACTGTCGGTGTGTCGCTGTCAACAGTACAAAGAGTTCTCCGACGTTACGAAGAAACTGGTTCTAACCTACGCAGACCAGGAACGGGCAGAACCAGGTGTACCACAGCACGAGAAGACCGATACTTGGTGAACACCATGCTTCGAAATCGCTTTCTCACAGGAACTGAACTCACAAATCAGTTTCGACGCCTCGGAGGAAGTAACCCAAGTGCATGGACAGTAAGACGTCGGCTTGCTGAATCTAACTTAAAACCCCTTAGACCTGCAAACGGCCCTAAACTGGAGCGTGGGCATCGTATTTCAAGACTAAGATATGCCCAGAGCCACGTAAATTGGAGTATTGAAGATTGGTCAAAAGTTATGTTCTCCGACGAATCAAAATTTATGCTCTACAAGCACGATGGAAGACACAGAGTGTATCGAAGACCAGGGGAAAGATTCAAGCAAGCATGCATCGAAGAAAAAGTAGCCTACGGTGGTGGGTCTGTACTTGTGTGGGCCGGAATTTCTTCTGAAAGTCGCACAGAGCTGGTGATCATAGAAAACGGCTCTTTAACTAGCGTAAGATATGTGGAAGAAATCCTCAATGATCACGTTGGTCCATTTATGGTCAATTTAGGTGAGGATGCTATATTTATGCATGACAATGCCCGACCTCATACAGGTAGGATTGTGAATGACTACCTTCAAGAGATGAACATTACTCGTATGGAGTGGCCAGCGCGCAGCCCGGATATCAACCCGATCGAGCATGCTTGGGACGAGCTAGGCAGATGCGTAAAACAACGAAACCCTCCCCCAATCACGCTTCGTGAGCTCAAAATTGCTCTCACAGAGGAATGGGAGAATATTCCCCAAAATCGTATAAGGAACTTGGTGTACAGCATGCCAAACCGCGTAAACGCAGTAATGGAAGCACGAGGAGGCAATACGAAGTATTAAAATTCAAGAAAATCGTAATAAAGTTAAAAAATTTCATGTTTCCTATTTTTGTTTTAAGGAGAGATCAGCAGTTTTTTTCTTTATGTAATTTTGTGTTAATAAAATGTATGGTGACTCATATTTTTTTTACTTTCATTTAAGGAGTATTACATTGTCTATTAAATACAACTTATTGCATTAACTTATCATTTTTAGTTTCCGAGATTTTTAACATTTTTTAAGTGACCCGGATTCATTGCTCTCGAGTGTATTTTCTAGTCTCTTTGCAGAAAACTGAAGTTCTTATGAAGTAATACTAAATGTTTTACTTGTAAAACCCCTTGATCCTGTGCCAATGTAATCACAGTTGCTATTGTTTGCAGTGCATTGCTCAGTTTCTACGACACCATTCATTGTTTGTTATGAAATAGCGTTGATGTATAACGATCTTTGTATACAGTCCTACTGACCTATTTTAAAATCACGGTATTTTTATACGATTTTGAAATTATCAGAGTTTGTTTAATGTCCGCAAATAAAGAAATATTTGGAAACCTTTATTCCGATTGTTTTGTGTGCTTCCATTAAAAATGTTCGATGAGACGAACAAGGTCCTTAAAAAAGGTCGAATGTAATCGTTTCTTAAAATTCAGAGCGATACATTTGTAATTTTTCCTGTTTTGAGAAGGAATAGATTTTTTGTTTAATTTTCATGACATAATGGCGGAATTAATAGGTATTTTTCTTCAAATCTAAACAAATATTTTGAAGAGAAAAGATTTGAGTTTGTGTATGTTTGTTTGATACGCGTTCACGCTAAAACGGCTGAACGGATTTGGCTGAAATTTTGCACATCGATAGACCATGACTTTGGTTAGGACATAGAATACTTTTTATCCCGATATTCCCACGGGATCAAGACTTATGCGGCTGAAACCGCGGGGCACAGCTAGTATAAAATAAACTAAAACTATTAACGTGGTCTTATCGTTATATTTAACAGCACAATTCAGCCAAACTATTAGGATTTTCCATAATTTATTCAAATACATAATATTCATAGGTAACTAAAACATGAATATATTATTCACGCTACCACGTCATTTTCTATTTACATGTTAAAAACTTTTCTCTCGTCCCACAGTGTAGCTAAATACTGCGTGTAACATACTTCGCACTCTGCCACAGAGTAGGAAACTTCGCCATCGAACTGACTGGTGTCAGATAGTGCGATAGTGCTGTCCGTAGACCGTAGGAACATATATAGGTAGGTGTGTTTCTCTCTAGTTTGTTGCAGAAGTTGATAATGAATTAAATTAAATTATTCTGCTGGCTAAAGGCTGGAAGAGCTTGGGCTAGGGCTTCACCTTGAAGTAGTACAAATAAAGTTCGTCCTATAGAAGAACTTATGTGGTATCTGCAAAATTAGCCTCAACGTGGGCAGCTACAACAACACTTTGAAAGGAATATTTCCAAATAACTTGTAAGATTTTGTGACATTGTCGTTTATTAGCGCGACAAAACAACATTGTATGACTAAATTTTTTGTTGGTTATATTGAAATAACTAGTACGTAAATGCGACTGGTAGGCTTATTGGTGATTCGCCCGAATTTACTTGCCCGAAACGGGTGAATCGACATTTAAGTTATTTAAATTTATTTGTAGGCGAATCGATTTCTGGAGTTTTGGATCCGCCTACGAATCGAACGCAGAGGAGCTCGTGGCTAAGTAATAACAAGCCGCACGGATCGATCCATCAGGTTAAGCTACGCTTGCCGGGGTTGGTCAGTGGATGGGTGACCATCTTCACATACCGAGACTCCTCCGTGCCTCGGAAAGCACGTTAAGCCGTTGGTCCCGGCTGTCATTTGTGGATCTTTGACAGTCGTTACGAGTCGTCAGAAGCCCAAAAGTCTGACACCAGTCTTACCAAGGGGTATCGTATTACCCAGTTACTGGGTTGTGGCGGTCAGATAGGCAGTCGCTCCATGTAAAATACTGGTATTCAGCTGCAACCGGTAAGACTGGAAGCCGACCCCAAGATAGTTGGGAAAAAGGCTAGGAAGATCGAGATCGATCGGATCCGCCTACGAATAAATTAAGTTCGTGGCAAATCGCCTCAAGAAAAAATTATATTATTTAAAAGTGTCGCTTCGCCCGTTTCGGGCGAGTAAACGGGCAAATCACCAATAAGCAGATTGATACAGCAAGTATAGTAGTGTTTCTTCTACAGAAACACAACTATACGTCTTGCTACAGTACCTACGGGTACTGTTTTATGTATAACACCGGCGACGATTTTAACAAGACCTGTGTGTATAGTTGCACTGACTATCCTGGGGCCGTACGCAATATTGTAGCCCGCGAAATTCAATTTTCTTACGTTTTTTGCAATTTGCAGGTCAGCGTCAGGTTGTATCTTCTATAAAATAGATTTGTTCCAAAAGAACAAATTAATCTCTTATGGAAAAGCTTTATGGAATAAATCTATCTTAGAGAGATATCTTTATGATTGTAATGATTATAATTCTGTAAATTAATAATGTTATAGTCGCGAATCATATTTTAATCAAGATACAACCTGACACTGACCTGCTAATTGCAAAAAACGATAGAAAATTTGAATTTCGCGGCCTATAGCTGCGCACCCACTTTAAAGGAAGAAACTATGATCTGTTCCAAAAATGTAAGATGAAAGTGCAAACAAACCATTTCAGGTTTAATTTTTATGGGATCACTCTCTAAAGAGAATGATTAACACATTAATGTGTATTAAGGTTTCAAGCTTGTATCAGAAACAGGCTATAGCTAGGTAACTATACTTAAATCATAGACAGATAATCAAAATAATTCAGAACAATTTAAATTGCTCTAAGTTAAGTAGGTCCTAAACATCAACATTATCTTCAGCCATTCTCGACGGATTACTGTCACAGCTTAACAACACATTTTCGTCCAAAATAACGTTATCGTCCCCTCGTGACTAAACTGACACCCACACGGACTAAAGACGTCAGTGTCTGCTGTTTCTCCAAGTTAGCACTAAAACAAATGTCACAAAGTCACAATGGACGATTTTTTTTTTTTTTTTCGTATAAAAAAGTTAAATGGCTTCAAAAAGAATGCATATTAATATTGAATAAATTTTGGAGTGATTACGCAAGTTAATAAAGTTCTGAATTTACGTAAAACATTGTTTATTTTCAGACATAATTTGTGATTAAAATAGGAATGACGGCCCGACTAAAATTGGATGAGTATTCTTGTGACTTAAGACCAGAACCCAGTCATAGTATACATAAATTATGAACAGTACAGAAACTACGTAGTAAACATTCGAAACGGCACACTCACACAGACGCGCTCATTGACGAGACCCCAAGCGATTGTCGCGGTGCTGTCAGTTGCAGCCGAGTCGAGACGAGTGGTCGTGGGTAATTATTTCAACAAATAGGTCTAGTTTCCATACTGTCTATATTAATATTGTGACTCAGTTTCTGAATTGCGAATTTGAAGTTAAGAACTTGTCAAACTATACGCGCTACCTTAAACGCTCCCGCAGACCGGCGCGACACGACAGCGCGATGGGCTCTAGTAGAACAGTTTCTACGCAAAATTCATGGAAATTCTTCTACCAGAATTGCATCGCACCGTCGCTTCGCACCTGTCTGCGGGAACCTTACAAAATACGGGAGTTGCCCCTCAGATCTCCTCAGTAATAGTTAAAACAATACCATAACAATAACATAAATTGAATATTTCTCCGAATACAGCTGAGAAAAAAAATTATAATTACAGCTATTAAAATTTGACCCCGCTGCTGTGTTTAAAGTAGGTTTCCAGAAACTCTAAAGAGTCCTCTAATAAATTATGAAGCTCTAATTATACTAGATACGGTCAGCAAATCATTCTTATATTCGGACAATATTTTTTCAGTAAATTGATTGGTCATAGTGAAGTCACAAATTAAATACCATTAATAAAAAACCACTGTTTTCTGAAAAATGTTCAGCAAGTGATTTGATTGGTTTTTTCTTGACGGCGCTTGCCGTTTAATGACGACATTAATTTAACACACGTAGGTATACAGTTTCGCGTTTTCGTTTCATAAAGGTATTTTTTTCATTAAACGTTATTATTTATTGATTCATTTTAAATTTTCTAAAATAGCATCTTGGAGCAACCTATAACTTAAAGAACTGTAGCGCAGAGCTCATTTGCCGGGGTCACGGATCATAACATCGCATCAATGAAAATTGCAAAGAGTCGGCGAGCGTTTGATTTTTTTTAATTTTCAATTTATGAATAATTTATTCTTATTATATATTTTATGATTACTGGCCACTAGCCCTACCCGTGTGTGAAATTAATATGACCATTGTAGCGGCACGTTATTTATGAGATTTTTCACTAGATTTATGCTTTAAATGCTTTCATCATCAGAGTTTCTTAATCCGAAGCGGAAAAGTGTGAAAACTTGATAACACATAACAAATCATTACGCCAGTTTTCCCCAAAGGGTTAGGCAGTGTCTGTACACCCACATTTCACCAGTTATAGCTGCGCGCATAAAGCATAATACTTTGTGCAGCACAGCGCGACCTGTCGCGCTGGTCTGCAAAAGCCTTAAGTCTCGATCTCTTGGGAATATTGAGATAAAAAAGTATCCTATATCCTAATCCAGGTCATAACGATACATGATCTACTAATGTGTAAAATTTCATCTAAATCTTTTCAGCCGTTTTATCGTGTTAGCGTAACAATCAAACAAGCAAATAAACAAACAAACTCACTTTCACATTTATAAAATAATATTTGTTTGGATTAGGATGTAGTAATTTTTAAATATTGGTATATCTTTTGCCGACCATACTAAAGAAAGGGCTACATAGCCTAATAACCTAGTTGTAAGTTGTACTCCTAGCATGTTTGCCTGCCACCGTCAGATTATCTCAGATTATGACGTGTTTATCTACCACCGTGCTAACCACTACATCACAAGGTCAACAATACACCACAACCGATTATCAACCTTCGCGTCAAAATTATAGAGTACATTGTTGTGGTGACGGTGAGTGCTTTACATCAACACAGTTTTCCCGAAAATCGTGTAATGTATCGTTATGACGTGGATATAATAGCTGCTAGATGTGGTATGATGTAATATTTTATGGAGATTCAAAGCAAGTTGACGAGTGATTCATTGGTGGATTGTTAAAATGGAAAACGTAAAATATGACTAATATTAATCTTGCCTAAAAGTCACTGGTATAAATTGAGCAGAAAATTTTCCAAATAGAAAACCAGCTGGTATCTACTATAAGCTTAAGATAAATGATATCAAAAAGCATGCAAGATTATTAATTCCAAAATCGAGAACTACATGTTGACAGATTTTACAGGCATCGAAAATTCAGCTGCGTCAACAGAAACCGTAGTACCCAAATAATTGCATTAATGAACCTCAGTTCCCTTCAGAAAGTGTCATCAATCCAGCCTATTATCTCAGGGCTGGCAGAGACGATGATCGATCACTTACAACCCGACACCTTCGCTCTTCCATGCTATTTTTGTTGTATCTGGGGTAACGAAATTGGAGAAATCTTACGATTTGAATATGGAAAAGGCCAAAAGGGGTTTTGGATGAATGCTCCACTTATATACGTGCTACTTAAATAAAAACACGCACACATACAAACAAACCAGTTTAATCCCACAAGAACACACACACACAATTAACCATTAATCTCACTCAATAAAATGTTAACATCAGAATTATTACGCAATCATAATTTTTTTTTTCAGCATGTCAATCCCACTAAAGAACACTGTCCTTCAAGATATTCCTAGTTTGAAGGGCAGGGGTCTTACTCTTTTGTAATAGCCATACCCATCCCATAATTATTAGCTAAACAACAATGATGTTGCTTAGGCTTACATTTCCGTTTTCTTTTTTGGCAATACCTATATTACCTATGGCAAGCTCAACAACACTTTTTAATTAACAAGAACCAAGTAAAAGCAAGTAAATTGTGATAAAAAACCACGCGTCAAAACCTATCTTCATTATCCTGATTGAATCGTAGTTCTAGGATAACAATTGATTTAATACAGACCACCTGTTCACGCACAACTCACAACAGCCATTTCCAGTAGGAACATCCTTATATCGATGCAACGTTCGATTAAAAAAACCACACACAAATAACAACTTTACTGCATTACGTCAAAGTTGATTTTTACATGAACATTCTATTGCATTTAATTATACACAGGTGTTGGAATGGCGTCATGCTCATTTATCTTCCCGTAACAATAAAGCGATGCAGGATTATGATATAGCGGTAAAAGTTTATACGGAGCAAGGCTGTGAGCTATTTTCGTATGCAAAATGTTATACAGTGACATTCAAAACAACGGTTCACACTTCAAAATAAGTTTGCATGACGAATGATTTCCATAAAACATGTTGTTAAACTCTGTCCGAAGCACGGACAATAACAAATCATAAAACATCACAAATGTCTGTACAGTGCAGACACTAAAAACAAAAGACGCACTGGTTTGATGTGAACGTACTGAATGTCAAGAAAACAGAAAAAATCCGGAAATAAAAGTTCTATATTTAAAAACATTGTGATAATGATGGAAAAGTTCATGTAGGTCACGACTTTTGATTTCGAATTAAGAACTCTATCATTCTTCTATCTTTACAGACGTTATTTTACACGGAGCGATTTCATTGCCAATGGCATATCACTATAAAGTGCAATTCAAGCAACAATAAAAGTTCCACCGTCTAAACAGTATTTAGACGATGCAACTCGTATGTTGCTTAAATTTTATTGCATGCATTGTGTAAAAATCTGCCTAGCCTTTTCCCAACTATGGTGGGGTCGGGTTTCAGTCTAACCGGATACCAGTATTTTTCATGGAGCGACTGCCTATCTGACCTCCACAACCCAGTAACTGGGTAATACGATATCCCTTGGTAAGACTGGTTGTCAGACTTTCGGGCTTCTGACAACCCGTTACGACTGTCAAAGATCCACGAATGCCAGCCGGGACCAACGGCTTAAAACGTAAGTACTTTCCGAGGCACGGAGGAGTCTCGGTATGTAAGATCAATGGATCAACCGCGGCAAGCGTAGCTTAACCTGATGGATCAACCCGTGCGGCTGTTATTACTTAGCCACGAATCGTATGGTGTGAATGGGACCTTAATCTGAACACGATCTAAGCCACGTTCAAGAGATGTTAGTGTCAATCATTGTCAACAACGATGACTCTGACAGCTTTTAAACGTGGTTTAGTTGTGCTGAACGCGTTCAGTTTCATTTGTGAAAATCTTCACTGTTTTCACAAGTATTCAAGTCATTAAGCTGGGTCTACGCTAGACGAGCCGAGCACAAGCGGAGCACGAGCCGAGCACATATTCGTGAACATTTGTCTTCAATTTAGTTCACGAATTTGTGCTTGGCTTTTAGGATTTCGAGATCCACTCAAACGAATACTCGATAATAAACACGTAAATGGGTCTTTTCTCTTTCAACACGGAAGGAGCTGATCTATAATTAACTATGAATAAGCTGTGTAGGCGACAGGATAAGCCAATGCAAATTACGTTGATAAAGCATAAAGCCGCGGAAAGCAATAAACAGGCATACACATAATTATGAACAATGTATGGTGCTTCTAGCTTCTATTTAACTCCGCAGATAGTAATGATGAGGTTTTTCCAGCTAATAGCGTTATTGACGGGTTTTTCACATAATTATATTCATTGGTTTACTTGCAGTTATTTTACATCTACTCGTATTTATTGTATTGAAACATCTAGCCATCATGATGATTTTAGTGTCTGAGTATTTCTTTTTCATTTCTCATACTCGGAAAGTAGTGTTTGTTTGATCCGAGTAGCTGAAGACGCTGCTTCCCATCTTCGGGCGGGAAAGACTCATAGTATTTGCTTCCTTCTCTAGGGCGAGAATGGATTTCAGGTTAGGTTAGAATAAAAAGGCTGCGGTCTTGTGCGTATACACTCAGAAGACCGCAGCCTTTTTATTCTGTTTTTTATTTAACTGCCAGTGTGAATTTAAAAAAATACCTATTAAGCGGGACGGCCCAGGGAGGTGACGCGGTGCGTTCCATATTTAAAAATAACTAATAGTTTGGAAAATCCAAAAGTGCACGCCTCATACTTATCACTCATTCATAAACGAAAAAGAAATTCAAAACATAGTTTAAAAATGAACAATTTATCACTTTTCATGAAGTCGTAATGTCAACGACTGACAAAGATATTTACGTTGGCAGTTGCTAGGCAACGGCACCAATTATGAAGGTGACAGCCGGAGGACTTAAAGAAAACCGAAGTTATTTTAATAAGGGTTTAATTAAGGTAAAAATTACAATATAAACTTAAGTTAATTCCTAAGTCTAGATTCGGACGATGCTAGTACCGAAGTGTCTAAAATTAATTATCTTAAAGATTACAATGCTACCGATTCCTAAACGTGGATCAGCAGATTCTAAAGTAGGTGAGCGTTCGGCGATTCGGCGACACGAGGCGCCGATTCGTTGATTCAGCAAAATGATAAACTGCGATTTTATGTGGAAACATCCGATTGACGTAATTAGGTTATCATTTCGCTATTCGGATGATTTGGTGTAGGCAGGGCACGTAACACCTTCCCCCTCAGAACAGCAACTATTTGAGAACTTTGAGCGAAAATGTTGCTGGTATCTGTTTCTTGGTCCTGGGTGATTCTGCATCTTCATGTTGATGGTTTTCGAGTCTTTCATCTGATGTCTGTGGTTTTCTAACCTTTGTGCAAATGTTATACCGTCGTATGGTGATAGTAACGGTCAGTACAATTACACCGAATAGTACTACGTATAGTGGGATCGTCGTATGGTACAGCGAATATTCCATATTTGCGTGATCTATCTGTACTGGATGCTGCATTAGGATCTTATCTTCGATTTCGTGTAGGCTTTTCAGGTGCAGTGAGTTTAGTTTCAGATGTGGGATGGATTCTTCAACAATGTTCAGGTTCATAGGTATTTCAGTGATTTTTAGCGGCTGCCCTTTGATATGGTCATTAATGTTGGTAATCGTGAATCGATCGGTGCGTAATAGGCATTTTTGCGGGATAGTGGCGAGATAACTTCCGTGCAGAGAGATGAATTCTTGACGTTCGCATTGTAGCTCTGTGCGGGTCGGTTCTGGAAAGGTAAGTGTGTATCGTCTGTCGTCCAGTTGTTCCATTGCTGCTTTAGTCAGTGTGAGCTTCGTAGGTAGGCATGATTTCTCCAAAGATTGGTTGTAGATGAGACCTTGGATACAATCTAGATGACCTCTCGTTGCTTGATGGTTGATTCCTTCTTCGCAGAGATGATATAGGTCGAACTTCGGGCATTCAGCCTCCATGTACTTGAAAGCTTTCCCGTTGGTTGCAATGAAGGGATAAGGAGGAATGTAGGTGTACATGGATTTATTGGGAACTATTGCTAATCTGTATAATTCAAATTTATCAGGAGAGATTATTGGAACTTTAAATATGATAACTATTTTTTTATTTGTGTAATAATAACCAGGTTTTATGACTGTATAGTACTCTCTTAAATCTGCATCTAGTAACTGATCCTGGCCGTATATAGATTTTAATCGCTTAGTCATATTACTTAAACTATCTATGCTTAACATACTATGATGGGTGCTCGATGCACGTATAAAAGCTAACGTATCTTCAATTCTAATTATCTCTGAAAGTAAATCTTCCGCATTATCGCTAATTATGGTCAATAGCTGAGCAAACTTTGCAAATCTTATAAGATCATTCTTAGCAGCAGCTTTCTCGTCTAAGAGTAATACTAATGTACTATTGATCCTCTCTTGATTGCTTACAATTTTTGAGAGTATGTCACTATATCGGGCCATCCAATTTTTGTTAAGACTGATATGCTCATTTAACTCTGATACTATTTTGTCGTTGTTATTTTCTAAAATGTTAATGGCATTATTATACTTTTGGGCATCCGTATGATCTAAGTTTCCGGTAATGCTCTTTATTACGGACCCTAATCCGTCTACGAGACCTCTCTTGCTACGACCGGGTTCTAGCGTTTTTAACTGAGAACTAACTTGACTTAATTTATTAGTTAAATGATTGATTTGTAGTTCATATAAGAGAACGGACTGGTTATCTAGTTTAGTCTGGAAATAATCGAGTTGGGACATTACGGAATTGAGTCTATGTTCAATGTCAGTTAAGTCAATGTATTGTAGGAAAGTGTGGTAATGTGTGATGAGCCTTGTTTGTCCAAGGTTGAAAGGTAGGAGTCCGGGTCCATCGTCTAAGCTTTCAAGTTTTATCTCGAGCGCCGGTATTGGTTGAACGATCAGCGCCAGTAGTATTCTGTAACAATTTTGAACTCTTAGGGGTACGTTTGAGTCGAGACTTAGCTACAGGGCCTTTCTTTTTGGAGGTGTATATATGAATCGGAAGGTCAGCTAAAACAGTGTCATGTGTGTAACGTGGTGCTAATTTTTGTCGGCAGGCTTCCGGGTTAGAGATGAATATTTGTTGCTCCGGTTGATATTCTATTTCGGGCTCTCTGTCCTTGTTCCTATTTTGTATAATATCTGTACGGTCGGTAAGCGTTAAGTTGTTGATAAGGTCATATACAGTTTTCATCTGGTCTCGGTGTGTTAAGATATATTGTTGCATGAGGTGTTCGGTCATGTTAACGTCAAGGGGATCTCTTGGGTCAAGATGTCCTCTAATTATGTCATGTGGTCTACACTTGGTGAAGCTGTGAACTGAACTATTATATGCTAATATGGCATAAGGCATGATATTGATTACAGATTCGTCTTTCTGTCGTAGTCGTAAAATACGTAAGTGTTCTAGTAACGTAGAGTGAAATCGTTCTACGATCCCGTTATCGTTAGGGGAGTGTGGTAATGTTCTATGGTGGTTAATTTTGTGTAGTCTTGTGAATTCGGAGAATAGCTGGTTTGTGAATTCTGTGCCGTTATCGGTCACTATGGTCAACGGTAAACCATGATGTGTACAATAATTTAAAACTGCCTGAAGTACGCTTATTGCTGTACCATCTCTCAAATGGTACGCTTGTCCGTACTTTGAGAAAACATCTACCATTGTTAAATACTTTTCGTTTTGAGCTGTGAAGAGGTCCATATGTACTAATTCGAAAGGTTTAGTTGCTGGGGGTACTACATTAAATTGTGGTCTGATCGGGTTCCTATCATATTTCGTTTGTCCGCAAATGGTACACTCATTAATATACTTAGTTATTTCCTCCCTCATCTTAGGCCAATAATATTTCCGAGAAAGGGCAAGATGACACTCGTTTATTCCTCTGTGATTAGTTTTTCCTTCATGATACTGTTTTATAATGTCTTGCTGTCTTAAATATTCTTTGACGTCCTCTAATTCTGTTTTTGCTAATACTAAGTTAATAGCTGAGCTTTTAAAATGATTCTGAATAATAGGTATAATTGAATACATTCCTAAAGGTGGAGTTATTTTTATAGCGGTTTTAACTTTGGGGTTGACATATTCTTTTATGGCATACACTACGTCTTGCTCTAAGTTCGATTCTGAAACCTGAATAAATGTACGGGTGTGTGTATCAAAAGGTTTAGTGGCGGTTGTACGTCGTTTAATATCTCCTACTATAGTTATGCATAACTGTCGGTGAAATTTATTCAAAGGTTCATCAGTAATAGGGATTTCTAAAATAGGGTTTTCAGTGCTGGTATGTGCAGTGAGAGTCGTAGAACTTGTTCGCGAAGGTGGTCGCTCTGAAGGGTTAACTATCATTGACTCTGTCTCCTCATTGTTAATTTCTACTCGGGATAAGGCGTCGGCATTGGTGTTATATTTTCCCTTTTTATAAACTATAGTGTAGTCGTATTCACTTAGTTTAAGTCGCCATCTAGTTAGTCTTGAGTTAGGTTCCTTAAGGTTCATTATCCACTGTAGTGGCTTGTGGTCGGTGTATATTTTGAATTTGCGACCAAATAAGTAAGGCCTAAAATACTTTGTAGCCCATACTATAGCTAAAAGCTCCTTTTCGATAGTACTGTAATTGATTTCACTATCGTTTAAGGTTCTTGAGGCGTAGCAGATGGGTTTATCTGAACCGATGGTGCCTTGTGAGAGTACAGCGCCTATAGCTACGTTAGAGGCGTCAGTGGTTAGGATAAACTCTTTGGTGAAGTCGGGGTATTGTAAGATTGGGTCGTTTGTGAGTAAAGTCTTACATTTGTTGAAACAGTCAATGTAGTCAGGATCAAAACTTATTTTATTAGTCTTTTTAAGGCATTTTGTCATAGGCTTGGTGATGCGGGCAAAATCAGGGATGAATTTTCTATAATAGCCTAATAATCCGAGGAACTGTTTTATTTCTTTCGGAGTTTTTGGTAATGGGTATTTTTCTATGGCTGCAATTTTATCAGGATTAGGCTTAACACCTTCTCCACTGATTACATGACCTAAAAAAACCGTTTCTAACTTTAAAAATTCGGACTTATCCATCTGAATCTTAAAGTTAGATTCTTGCAATCTCTTAAATACTTTTTCTAAATTAGTCATGTGTTCTTGCAATGACGTACTAAAGATGATGACGTCATCCAAGTACACGAGGCAGATGTCATTTTGTAGGCCTCTAAGCACATTATCCATCACCCTTTGGAAGGTGGATGGAGAGTTCTTTAAACCCATGGGCATGCGCAAGAATTCAAAGTGCCCATGTTCTACATTAAAGGCTGTCTTCGGAATGTCATCAGGGTGCATCTCACATTGATAAAATCCAGATGCCAGGTCTAGAGTAGTGAAATACTGGCATTTACCAAGCTTGTCAAGTATGTCATTTATGTTAGGAATTGGGTATTTGTCGTCTATGGTCTTGTCATTCAGTTTACGAAAGTCTACTACGATTCTCCACTTCTGTTTGCCTGATGCGTCGGCCTTCTTAGGAACTACCCAAATAGGTGAACTCCAAGCTGATTCAGAAGGTCTTATGATACCTTGGTCCAGCATCTTAGTGATCTGGTCTCTAACTTCTTGTCGGTGAACAAAAGGGTAGCGATAACTCTTCGTGTATACTGGAAGTTCGTCAGTCGTTCTAATACGGTGTTTTATTTTATTTGTAAAAGTCAAAGGTTCTCCCTCTACATAGAATACATCAGCAAAACGGGCACATAAAGTTTCTAAATTCATTTTTTCCTCGATGTTTAAATGGTCTGTACGCAATCGCGATAAAACCTCTTTAACGCGCTTAGAATCTTGTTTAGTGCTAATGCACTCGTTATTAAATATCACGGCTTGTAAAGGGCGTTCAAATGTTACAATTAGGTCATAATCGGTCGGGTTTTCAATTTCTACGATACCAGTACAGTCGGTAACGCGAGTAATGCATTCATGAATAATGCAATTACAATGTATTTGCTGAGCTATGGAAACGTCACCGTCTGGACTAAAGATAGGAATATTTAATAATTTTGATGACTTCGCGGGAACGGTTTCTTGATAATTGGACTTTTTACGTTGATAAAAATGAATAGGAATGGTTGTAAACTCCGTAATTAAATTATTATTTTTAAGATCAATCTGTGCTCCGTCGAGTAAGTCTAGGCCTAACAGACCGTCAAAGTAATTATGGAACTTATAGATGAAAAACTTAACATTCGTAGGGTTATTAAATTCAGAAAAGTTCGGAATAGTAATAGAATGTTCATGCGTGCTGGTAACACGGGCATTTGTTACTTCAAAGGGGTCAAAGTTTAAAGGTATATGTGAAAAGTATTGTTCGATTGCCTCGGGACTAATAAAAGACTGGTTAGCCCCAGTATCTACTAATAACTTAAGTGGCGGATTTGATATCTGAATGTAACGTAATTCTTTTTTAGATTGTATATTTAATTCTATTTTAACCCTTTTTGATCCTTCTCCTTGTGAAAATCCGGATTAGCATTAGGGGTAGGCTGTGGTGCTTCTAAGCATTTCGCGTTATTAGAACCTTGAGATGATGTGTTGTCTTGTACATATGAATGATAGTCGGGCTCGGTCTGGTTGAGATAATAAAAGTCGGGATAGTCATAGTAACTGGAATAGTCAGGTTGTTCATAGTAATAGTCGGGATAGTCATAGGCGTTTTCAAAGTCGGTCATTTCGTTATAATTCATTTCACGCGTCCTAAAGTAATTACTAGGTGGTGGGTTTCCCGATCTACGCCAATCGTGTCCTGGTGACCCAAGTGGTCTTGATACGAAGTGGCTAACACCGCTCATTGGTTTCGGACCTGAATTGTGTGCTGGGGAACTTGCGTTTGGTAATTTAAACACGTTACTCTGGGGGTGGTAGTTTGGCGGGGGTGCACGAAACATTTGCTGGGTACGACTAAACATGTTAGGGGCACGATGAGGTACCTGATTCTGCTGGAAGGGTGGCCTCCAGTGTTGCTGCTGCGGCTGCATGGGCATAGGCTTATGCCAGCTCGCGCCTGCACTCGGATAGCTAAAAGATTTGGGTGTGGTCATAAGGACCGCGGGTGGCATTCTATGGGTTGAATGCACTTGCTGTGTCGGGTTACGTCGCTCGGGGATGCTTTCGTTACGTTGCTGTAGGTACATGACATTCAATTCCTGCTGTACAAATTCCAGAGCCTTTTCTATAGTTTCGGGTCTCATACATCGGATACGGGACCCTAAAGGTTCTTTAAGACCTCTAACATAAGATTGTAACGTTAGTTTTTTATAAAGATCGCGTTTTGCTTCGATAGTAGTAGCTATGTTTTCGTGAAGGGTGACATAAGTCATTATAGTGCTAAAAAGAGTCTGGCATTTGTCGTAATATTCCTGCGGGGTGCTATTTCCTTGCGTGAGTAAGGACATGTCATTATATAGGGCGGTCTCGTCCCTCTGATCGGAAAAGTTGTTAATTAATGCGTCACGAATCCCTTGCCAATTTCCCGGTATACCGTTGGAATTTATAGTTGTAGCTGCAGATCCCGTGATTTTATTTAAAATACCGTTTATTACGCATAAATTAGTTAGCTCACAGTTCGGGTCATTTCTGACGTATTGTATTACGAGCTGATCGCATATTTTAATAAAACGAGTTAGAACATTCGGATTGCCATCAAAGTCTGGTACTGGGCGCAAAGCCTTAAAGATAGTATCGGGGTTCAATTCCATTTCGTCACTATCAAATAATATATCTATTCCTAAATTATCTAAGTCTATAACCCTATTTAAATCTACTTCCCGGGTCCTATTTATCTGTCTGGAAGAGACAGATGTTCTCCTAATTTCCCTTGGATGAAAAATTTTGAATTAATATTATATAAAGGGGTGAAAAGGAAGGACTAGGAAGCAACACTTCAAAGAAAGTTTCAAGTACTTACATATACATGGTTTCCTTGGTGTATCGATGGCTGGATACGTCCTCAGCTGCTTCTTCTTAAGTTCGGATATTCGACGAGGTACTTGGAAATACCGACAGCGACTATCGGAGTCAGCAGATTAACGATTTTTGGAAATCTATACCGCGCCGCGTGCTGCCTCGAATATCCTACCGGCTGCGCCAATTATGAAGGTGACAGCCGGAGGACTTAAAGAAAACCGAAGTTATTTTAATAAGGGTTTAATTAAGGTAAAAATTACAATATAAACTTAAGTTAATTCCTAAGTCTAGATTCGGACGATGCTAGTACCGAAGTGTCTAAAATTAATTATCTTAAAGATTACAATGCTACCGATTCCTAAACGTGGATCAGCAGATTCTAAAGTAGGTGAGCGTTCGGCGATTCGGCGACACGAGGCGCCGATTCGTTGATTCAGCAAAATGATAAACTGCGATTTTATGTGGAAACATCCGATTGACGTAATTAGGTTATCATTTCGCTATTCGGATGATTTGGTGTAGGCAGGGCACGTAACACACCGGATCAAGGTTGAAAATATTTAGATATTGATATTATATTTTAGTTAGTATTTTATTAATTATAATTAAACTACTATGAATAAAAGAGCCATTTTCAATAGGGTTCCTTCTACGGCTGAAACGAATGTATAAAAAAAAAATTGACTCAATTAATTGATTTTATCGCAAGCTACAATGTTTTCAGGGATCATAAATTGACGGACAGGATTTTTTTTTCAACTATTTTGATGCTTTTTCCATTTCTGCTGCATTAAATCAATTGTTAAAAAATACACTATTAATCTCCATTTAATCATCTATACAATGGTATATAAATTAAGTAGGTTCTGTGTACTAGCTGGAGTGAAACAATAAAAACAGTTGCAGAAATGGGGCAAAAAATATTTTTCGATCGTAGAGCACACTCTAATGCGAAGCATTACGAGTCGTGCAAAAATTGTTGTAACTTTTCAATTAATGTTATAATAGGTACCTACTACTTACTATCTCATTAAATCAATAAATATTTTAGAAATTTTACTATATTTTTACTTTCCTTATAATATAAGGAAAATAAAAATATAGTACAATTTCTAAAATATTTTTAAAAAATTAGAAATTTTACTATATTTTTACTTTCCTAATATAAGTAAAATAAAAATATAGTAAAATTTCTAAAATATTTTTATTTTCTAAATCACTTTACTTTTCATTTCAAATATTATTTGAAATGAAAAGTAGAGTGTTTAACACGGGTGAAAGACATCAATTCCTTTCAACCCTTATATAACAATACTATCCCTGTTTCTCTTAAGCAGGTAAAAAAAAAACAAGAACGTATCTACACTCTAACTACCCATTTTCTTTTTAAGTCCATATTCACATTTCGGCTTCGTTATGGATATTTCAATCCCCTTATTTATGTGCAATAAAAATTGTGCATTAAAAAGAAATTAATAAGTTAAAGAAGAAGAATTTTCATCAAAAGACTATTACGTCCCACCGCGTCCTAGGACCAACCTGTTTTATATTCAGTATCCCAGGAATTTTCCTCATCTCGCCATACATAACATAATACTTGACGCTTCATTTCGTTCTGGCCTCTGCTTTTTATAAACAAAACCTCGTTACACTGGACATTGTTTATAAGACGTATATTTTTCAGTAAATTCACAGGAGCCTTGGCATCATAACTGACATGACTGTGAAAATACGATTTAGGCGCGAACGCAGATTTGTTACGTGGTGAGAAATATTGTAATAATAACATGTTTAGTCATAGCAAAGTTATAGTGTCGTGGGTGCTTTTATATGCACATATTACTGCCTACGCAAATATGCAGACTAAGGCTGACTGTCCACTGGAGCGGAGAGGAGCGAACCGGAGCTATGCCAATATTAAGCAATGGAATTGCATAAAATCTCCGCTCCGCTTTAGTGGACAGGGATTTGCGAACTTGTTTAAAAATCATGTAAAACCGGGAAGCGGAGCGGGGAAGCAGAAAAAATCTGGCCACGGGGGGTATTGCAGCCTGCTCAAATTACTCGTCGCGTGAACTCCGCCTAGCTTCGCACAGTCCGCAACTCCGCTCCGAACTACCTCGCTCTGCATCAATGGACAGACACAGTCCGCAACTCTACTCCACATTACTCGCTCGCTCCGCTCCGCTGCCTCGCTCCCCGTGAAAGGCAGCCTTAGAACACATTATAGGCTGATGTAAGAATTGCAAAAATATTTTTAATATTTATAGAAAACCCGTCACAAGCTTGACTAAATACGCAGACGTGACATTTTAAAAACAGATGTCTGATACTCTACATATTGGTCTTCAAATAATTGTGTTTCTTAACAAAATCCGTGTTTTAAATTAAAATTATTCCAAAATTGTTTGCGTTTCATTATTAGCTACTTTTAATTAGCCACATCTCTGAAGTATTTCCGCGCCTTGTTATAATTCGATTCCGGAAAATGGCTGCGCTAATTCAAATAACTTCTGCCCTCAGAACTTTTCAATTTATGTTACTAAGTCCATTACTAAGTCAAGGGTGTTTTTCCTATGAAAATTTTAATGAGCCGTTGAAGTGCACAATTCCGTACCCGACCGCAGGCGACAACTGCAGGCGACGTGTCACGGCGTCATGTCGCTGCAGTCATGATTCCGAACCCGTCCGCAGGCGGCAGCAGCCCGTTTTCCAATCGGTAGATAGAAGAATAGAAAAACGTGTTATCGCTCGAGCGTTGGCGGCACTACTGGTCTGCGGTCAGGCTACACGTGTCGCCTGTTGCTCGCCCGCGGCTTCCAACGACGTGTCGCTAGCTACAGAAGGTATTTCATAGAAATTCATAGAAACCAGTCGTGTCGCGTTGATGCGTCACCTGCAGTTGTCTCCTGCGGTCGGGATTATATGGAAAGGTACCTTGATGGTCTCTTGAGTCACGACCGTGAGAATACTTATGGGACAGAAAAAGGACCAAGACTTGGATTTGTACCGGTTCAGCAACAAATCCCGCCGATAAATCGAAATAGACGGTGCTTTCAACCGGAAGACGTCAACTGCTGGATATACATAATATAGGCCTCCCCTAGCATCGCCACTTTGACCAGCTATCTAATTACGCAACATATTTTCTTAAACGATTACGACTAATCTGTTTAATTTTGCCAGTTCAACAATATTCATTGCGTTATTTATGCGTTATATATTTATTGCTTCACAAGTTCGAAAAAAAATCTGCAGGGCAGATTTTTTTTCGAACTTGTGAAGCAATGGATTAACGTTAAGGATTCAGATTCTGATTGATCGTGTATTACGGAATCAGGGTACGGTTCTGTGATGGTCCCATCCAGCGGAATCCTGCGTTCTTCACAAGGTTATTCACCTTGTGGGAGGCCTTCCAATGCTACGTCTGCTGCGTTTCAATATAAGACTGCATATTAATCATTAGTTTCCTATGCTGTCTGTTTGCTAACACAGGCTGTCGCTTCCTTAACATTCTCTTCGGAGAATTATCTCAAATGATCTATGAATGCATGAATAGTATTTGCATGAATTAGTGAAGTAAGGTTACGAATATTATTATTAGGAACCTTAGAAACGACATTTATTTTAATAATTTCACTGTTGCTTCTATCTTCCTTTGTACCAGATTAATGTTACGTTCTATGTTATTAGGTTAGGTTTCCGCACTTTGGGCCGATCACCGCCTTGTCCTCGTGGAGGCTATCGGCGGCGGAGATCTCTCGCGTCCAGCCCTGGTCCAAGCCATGGTACGGAGCGAGAGGGCATGGGAAGCCATCACCTCCTTCTGCGAAGCAGTAATGCTCGTGAAGGAGGAGGCGGAACGCGCGAGGGAGAGGCATATTTTGCGCCCTCACGCCCCTAGTCGCCGCATGAGGCATCCTGGGCGTCGGAAATCCCAGGCCCCCGGCCACCGTAGTTGCGGGCTTGTGGGTAGCTCGCCGTCCAATAAGGACCAGACCTGGGTCCACGGCACGTTGTGTTCCACGCGCGCTTCAAAGAAATGTCAGCACAACTAACGGGATTCGCTAGGGCCAATGCCTGCCAGGGTCGCGGGAAAGTCCGAAAGGGATACCGCCGTGGCCCCTGGCAGCACACAGGCAATTGAAGGAACACGGGTGGGTTTTAGTTAGTAAGAGTCTGACACGCCCTAGCTCCGCCCAGAGTGCGAGCGGGATTTAGATTTCAGGTGAACCACTGCGCGTGGGCCATGGCCGCCGTCGTTGGTTATTCCATCAGATTAATGTTGTCAATCGTTTTTTTGTCACTTCTAGCAATTTTTTGTCAAGTTTTCAGGCCGGGTAATGTCGCAAAGATTTGATATGGCTCTCTCTACGATTTAGCATTGGAAGGAATCACCTTTAATGCCAAATAGATAGATGCCTACTTAGCCTGAAGGTATGGATACCTCATTATTTGTTTTCTTTGCCAACATGGCTGCTCTCATTGTAAGCATCCTCCTTTGAAATGTTATGCTTTCTAGTTATGTGCTTATGGCATCCATTCTTACCTTAGGCCTCTACTCAATCACCGCGTACCATCACTATTAACCCCATCACCACATCTTAAACATATCGCGCTATTATTAGAGAAAAAAAAAAAAAACTAAAAAAACCGGCTAAGTGCGTGTCGAACTACGCACAATGAAGGGTTCCGTAGTTGGGATGAGTTTATTCCAAGAACAAACTTAATATTGTTGTTGAAAAATATGCTCTCCCATACATTCCAACTACAATTGTAAGTTTATGCACAATATTGACTATGGTCTTAAAATAAGATTTACCATGTTATTTTAAGACCATAGACTTCTTATAGGCTTTCCTGTAATCTATAACTAAAGAACCATTCTCTGTATGTTTTCAAAATGTTAGGCTCAGTAGTTTCGGAGATGAGGAGAAAGCCCCGCGAATGGTCAATTTTCATCAATTTTCTTAAATAATTTTAAAAGTAATGATTTATTTTAAAAATCTTAAAAATAAAACGTTGTCTCCCAAGTCCCAAGCCCACATTTAAAATTAATTTATTTACGTTAAACGTCCGTGTTTGGGTCACCGAAATACACATGTGTACCAAATTTCAACTTAATCGGTCCATTAACTTCGGAGCAAATTGGCTGTGACAGACGGACAGACAGACACTATTGATCCTATATGGGTTCTGTTTTTTTCCTTTTGAGGTATGGAACCATAAAAATGTCTACCATTTTAAGCCAAGTCCTGACCCCTATGAGAATGAAGGTCAAAGGTCCAGTTCGTGAAGAGTAAACAAAGATTATAGGAACTGATATGATTATATTCTGCAACATTGTAACGCTTAATGTAGTGAAGTAGTAGTCAATGTATACCTACTGCGTTCGCGATTTCGTTTCCAAATATGTGTTTTAAAAAACAACTTTAAAACCCACACATAAAGCTCAATATGCGCTACAACTTCGAACATTATATGACCTTTTGAATAGTAGCTATTAGTCATTCTGAAATAAACTTAATTTAGACAACCATAAAGTTGATATTCGTTGAAATGGTCTAAGTTAGCAATGAGCTAACGTGATGCGCGCGCGCCGATACAATCTACTAATGTTGCATTGATTAAGATCTTAACGTCTGTTTTGCTAGCGTGTTGATTAAATTTATTGTGTGGTTTTTAGGAGCATTCATTTCGTTATGAGTATATACTGCAGTATTGGATATGAGACATCTCCAAATGATGCAATAATTAAGATCCATTATTCAAGATAGATAAGAGAAATCAGGGAATACAGCTTTCCCGATGGGAGGATGAAATTAAGCTGGCAGCAGGTCCAAACTGGAGGAGGATACCTAGCGACAGACAACAATGGAAATTGTTAGAGAAGGCCTATGTCATGAGGCACACCGAAATTCGAGACATTTTGTGATTTTTTATGTAAACTTTATTGTAAACTATGCTGTCTAGTTTCGGAATAAAAGGCTTTATTATTTATTATTATTATTCAAGATAGGTTTTCTTTGTACTTTTGACTAAGTTCAAGACATGAAATACAAAAGAGAACTTAGTAATGGCAGTATTTTTGTCTCTTGGCATTCATAATTATGTGCCTTGAAAGATCTTTTTCCTGCAATCTATCAAGAATAGACCACCTGCGGTAACCAAAGACAACCGAATCCACATAAAAATAGCATCTGTTGATGTAAGAATGTATACGTGTCTTCATTATTCTATAGGTATTTCTAAAGGGCAATATCGCCCACGTATTGTACGTATGTTGGTGTCTCTTTCAGACTTTTTCATTAAAGATTGTCCGATGCCAAATCCTCCAGATGCCCTTTTGATTGTAGGCTAAAAATATTTTCCAATTTATATCAAGACAAAACAACAAAGAACTATTCAAGTCTAATACCTATCTTTAAAATACCAAAAGCGACTTGAAAACCGATTCCCGTAATTAAAAACTTTCTAAATCTAGTCGCGATCTTATCTCAGCGATGATCAATGTCAAAAACTTTGCAAAAATGTATCTCAGAGGTATTTTTGACAGCTCAATCTGTCAAAAATACCTTCGGCAGAAACGTTCTTAAAATATGGCGTGGGTAAAAAAAAGAAATGATATTTAGCCCGTCAGTCAGGTAATAAAAAAATATTTGTCACGTATTTTTTGCTTTATCAAATTAATAAAAAAAAATGACTTAGATAAAACGTATTAAACTTGGGGACTGGGGGATCGCTACGTCTAAATTCAGAATAAAATCTAGCAAAGCCTGACGTCATACCACTTTTTTACTCAATGTGTTTTACAACGTTACGCCATCTAACGAAAATGTTAGGAATATAATATGTGGGTCGCTGTCAGTAAAAGAACGAAAAAGTAGCTCCATCAAAAAATTCCAAAAAAATAAAACAGAGAGTGCGCTGTCAACAACATTTCTACTCTCCCTCCGTCTTACGAGTTTTTGATCAGGTCACGTGTCCTGACGCGAGTTTAACATTTTTTACCCATCCCAAAAAAAGTGTACAACGTCGCTAAAGAAGTTTTCACTTCAAAGAAATACGCGTCCAATATTTTCTAATAAGCTACCTGACGGACAAAAAATATATATATTTAGTCATCTTCCCTATTCCGGGAAGTGCCCGCTTATCAACAGCAACTTCAAAATTATTAAAATAGAAAAAATCTCCAACCAGTTTTTACGCCCACTGGCCTTTTCCTCCAAAATCTGATTAAAGCCGTCCAAGTCATTTTAGAAGTTTTCCATAACTTTTCCTCGGAAGAAAATTGTCAGTAACAAAATAATATTGGAAGAGGAATTATCTAATAACGTTCTAACACAAATAATGGTGAGTACTGGGACATCGAAATGAACGAGGAGCGAAACAATGAGCATTGAAAAGGTGTTTGAACATTAGTATGATTGATTAGTGTCGTTAGGATGTGTTTGATTATAATTTATGTGCATCATCAGGACAAACAAAACAGGAAAAAGAAATAAATATGCACAATAGACGGTGTTATAACATAAATATAAACTCACGCCTTCTTCCCATGGGGGTAAGCAGATACTAAAGAACTACCTCCTACGATCGTTGCATACTCGGTGGTCTTACAACGACTGTAAAAATACCCTCTTCGTTTCTCATACTCTTAAAGTTGATCAGAGGGATGAAAATTTTACTTTTCATCACACCTATTCGAAAAACGACAATTGCCTATAGAATCCTCTATAGGCAATTGTCGTTTTTGCGGGAGCAAAATTCAACTTTGCTCCTTAGGGAGTTTGGGGTTTCTCTCTTCTGATTGGTCCACTCCGTGCTTTTGAAAGCGTACTGATTTGTGTAGTTAGGTTGGAGGCGCTCGCGTGAAGGTTTGATGTATAAAAAAATTGAGTACGTAGCTTTTTATTTTTCTCATAGGTAGTGATGAAAAATAGTGTGTATCACTCGGGGACAAAATATTTTGTTCTCGGGCGGCGTATATTGAACTCCTCGCTAACCTCAGGATTCTACTTTAGAATACCTCGCTACGGTCGGGATTCTACTATAGAATCCTTCGCTTAGCTCTGAATTCAAAATAACGCCCTGGAAGAACAAAATATTACTTTGTCCCCATGTAACACAAATAACTATTTCGTCCCGGGAAAACGGTTTTCCCTGCTGTCTATAAAAAACTATGCAAGCCATCTCCCTACTTTTTATCCAGCCACTCTGTTAAATCGAGGCGTAAAATTGTAATTAAAAAATATTAACAACAATCTTGTAACATGACTTATAATTTACTATGCACAAAATTATTATTTAATTTACGTAGATTTGAACTAAATATTTACCATCATCTATATATATAAAAATGCGTCCCTATTTCCCTTGGTCACGTAAGTTAGGTAGGGTAGGGTAGGTAGGTAGGGTTGGGAAGGTAGCCGTAGATAAGTACTTAGTGCAACCCGTGCAAAGCCGGGGCGGGCAGCTAGTCAGCGATAAAAAATACTGGCTGGACAGAAATCAAAGAAAGAAAACGGCAAACAATTACTTACAGACAAACGTTGACTATCATCAAATTATGCAAAAATAGAAATGGGCAGTATGTGGCAGTGATAATATTTATTTTTCCATTGAAATGAAATCTGTAACACGATGCTAAAAGAAAGACTTAAACTGGAAGCAAAATAAATTACTTGAAAATCAATATGAATTGCAAATTGCACTTAAGTATGCAACTTTATAATAGCAGCTATAAAACGGCTGCTTTATCACGGAAAGCTCCCATAAATAAAATATGCAAAACTATCGATTTGACCATCACTATCATAGACCATAGAGCGATCGATATTCAATAAACTAACTATGTAAACACGCCATTTTGATTCAATCTTCCATGTCCTAGCAATTCCAATCTAGATGAACATAAATACTAGATACTATACCAAATATCACTTAGTTTGAAGTAATAGTGTTAGGTTTCAGTATCGAGATTGTTACTTAAACTTGTAGAGCTTAGAAAAACGATATTATTTGATCAGTAAAAGTTTCGTTCGTAAACAAAAACTAAAGTGGTGGAGTAAAATCTCTACCTACGTATGATTTAATCAAATAAAAGAACTTTTAGGCACTCTAGGGGCACTTAAACATAAAATACAAGCTGTTGCCCGCGACTTAGTCTGCGTGTATTTTGTATTTCATCATTTTTGGGCTTCCGTACCCGTGTGCCAAACGGAACTCTATTACTGAGCCCCCGCTGTCCGTCTGTCGGTCAGCGGCCTGTATCTCATAAACTGTAATAGTTAAACAATTGAAATTTTCACAGATTGTGTAATTCTATGGCCGCTGTAACAACAAATTAAATAAATTTAATAGTTAAAGGAGGTCCATGGGGACCTCCATAGAAGAAACGTGAATTTTCAGCGTGTATTGCTAGATCTTATACGGTACGAAGCCCTTCGTGTGCGAATCCGACTCGCACTTGACCTGTTTCTTTAATACAAATATCCAGTATGAAAAGTAACTTGTGTCCTTCCTTGTGGCTCCAGGCTACCTATAATCCCGGGGTTGCAGGAAGTCCTAAGGGGAAACCGTGGCCCCTGTCAAGGCAAGGGAAGGAACACGGGTGGGTTTTAGTCAGTAAGAGTCTGACACGCCCTACCGCTCCACCCAGAGCGGGAGAAGTCATTTGATGATTTCCCACCCAAAAAAAGAAAAAAAAGGCTACCTATAATCTGTTTAATTTCATAACGATCAGGAAGGCAATTCTCGCGCATCTTACATTCGTTATTGTCGCTCGATTCGTACTTTTCCTTCGTAAAAATCATGTTTTCACTCGTAAAAATCATGTTTTCACTCGTACAGCTATTCTCGCCATATCGATTCGAGCATTTGTCGCAGGAAAACCACGCAAAATGCATAGTTTACATGCGACTTGCAAAGAGTGGTCGGTACCAGTCGAAACGTTCATGACGTCATTTCGAACGGCGTACCAACGTCAAACAGTTGTTGTGTCATTCACAATTAGTCAATGCGGAAGAAAATAATAAATGTTTTTTTACAAAATGCGTTACGAGTTCATAAACATCTTAGAAAACGTTGCGATCGCCACAACAAGGAAAAATACACGAAAAAATACTTCACGCGTCCGCCAAAGTTGTCAACTATCCACTGCTTGTGTGGCGTCGATTGATAAGACACACATCTGAGATATATTTTGAAACGGAAGGCTTCTAAAACCAGTCAAGTGGACGACGATGGCTTTACTATAGTTGACGGCAAGAAAAGTCGATCACGGAGCAATTTTTGAGCTGCATCGCTAGTGCTCACCATCGTCATGCATATTTCCCGGTTGTACTTACAGATATTGAGAGAGGAGCCATGGTCTAATCAGTGCCGAATTAAGGGCTTTGCTGAAGTTGACGAGAATGAAGCTGTACTATAAATTTTAAGTCCTTCATCATCGAGGTTCCCGGGTTGCAAAAGGCTGGCATACAAACACCCGAATTTCACCAGGCGAGAGTTGCATGTAGATGTTACAGGGAAGCATTACCAAACCCAAGTGTGGTGTGATAATAATTGTGTTTGTGGTGTAATATAAACCCAAGTCTAATTAGTCTGTGATATATTTATGTAAAGGGTCTTTTGCCACCCAAATTATTATACATATTGCTATTATTATTGTATTACAACTTTACAACAGGTCCAAAAACATGATGCAGAATTTCAAAAACATTCAAAAAACAATAAAGATTTCAAACATGTATAATTGTTATTAATATCAAACTTATAATTAACAAAAATACTATGCTTTTACATTATAACTTTGCATTATAAGAATCACTAGTTTACACAAAGACATTAATTAGTATCTTAAATCTCTTTGAGTTTACGCGATTAGTCGGCGTCATGTGTATCGCGCTGTTTAGTAGCCAGCTTAGGAATCGCCGGATCATTACACCACCTCTTGCCCAGTCTTCATGAATTTCGACAAACGTTGTCCAGAAATTTCACCACAAAAAAAATCGTGTTGTAATGAGCCTTCTACTGCTTGACCCTCAGCTGCGTCGTTGGAATGGTAGGTCGCAGCAGCCATCCTGAGAGTATTATGAGAGCCGGTGATTCGGTCCGGTCTTTACGGCAATCACGCTTCCTCTTCTCTATCTTCATAAGCTTTGATATTATTTCGGTATTCATCAGTTTACTCAATTTAATCATTGGTAGGAAATCTGTTTTTATTATTTGATTACACTTAATTATGACGTGACTAAAATCGTTGACATTTAACTATTATCTATGACATTGACAAATCAGCATTGCATTCTGTTGTAGCAATTAAAAAGGAGAGCTTATTAAATATAAATATTCTAATAAGTCTGAATGAAAAAGTTTTTATTTTATTTATTTTATTCACGGTGCGGCGCAGGCGTTGTGTCAGTTGTGTGTCGTTCCTATACATTTTGTATGAAATATGAAACAGGCTTATTAGAGAATGGGCAGCAGTCTTCTCTATGCATTTTCAACACAATACTGCGATCGCCAACCCGCCTGCCAAGCGTGGCGATAATGGCAAACCGCCTAAAAATTGACAAGCACCAAAAACGCCCCGACCTCGTCACACCCGACGATGAGGTGGAGACCATGTATGAGGATATTTCTAGAGTCATGCATGGCTCTAAAACTCACTTCACCGTTGTCATGGGGGACGTCAACGCGAAACTGGGCAAACGAAACGTTGATGAGTTGCGAGTGCAATTTGGAGTTGGACGTCGGAACCACCGGGGTCACCTACTTGCCAGTTTTATGGAGAAGGAAAGCCTCTTTATGATGAACTCCTTCTTCAGAAAACGTCAGCACAGAAAGTGGACCTGGCAGAACCCTGATGGTGCAACAAAAATGAGATTGACCCCATAATGTCGACAAAAAGCAAGTATTCAATTATGTCTCTGTGATCAATGCGGTGAAAACCGGAAGTGATCACCGCATAGTAAGAGGCATATAGAACTTAAAAGTCAAGTTGGAAAGATCTCGACTGATGAAGTCTACGCTCCGCCCGGCAACTACCCAAGTCCTAAACCCCGAGAGGAGCACCGTGGACGATTTTAGAAATTATCCATACGGTCGGGTTCAAGATCTTTAAGACCCGTCGTACAAATAGAGACAAGAAGCTCTCTGATCCTACTATACAGCTCATGAAGGAGAGGCGCGAGATGATCCTCCAGTCTTCAGATGATGCGCTAAAGTACCCGGCAGCTCAGTAGACGGATCTCTAAGTCCTTGAAAAGTGACATTCGCCGTTTTAGTGCAGACCGCACTAAGGACGCGATAGAGCGGAATAAGGACTCCAAGGTCTTTGCTAGAGATCTGTTTATTGGGCAGAGTCAGCTTGCAAAACTGAATACCGATGATGGCAGGATCGTATCCGCCTAACCTAACCAAAGAAGAAGAATTGCCAAACTTAATTTGCAATGGGCAGGACACATTGCTCGCAGAACAGATGGCTGATGGGGTGAAAAGTTCTGGAGTGGCGACCGCGTACCGGAAGACGTAGCGTTGGAAGGCCTCCCACAAGATGAACCGATGACCTTGTAAAGACCGCAGGAATCCGCTGGATGCGGGAAGCACAGAATCGGTTGAAGTGGCGGTGCTTGGTCTATGTCCAGCAGTGGACGTCTTTCGACTGATATGATGATGATGATGAAACGGGCGGTGCAATGCCCGCGCAGCGGCGCCCGCTGGTCCGACACAACGCTCGCGCCACTCGCCCTTTGTGTATGTCCCGCGCCTTAAGAGCCAAGAACAAAGAAAACATTCAGTAATAGGGCGGATTTCACTAATGAAATTGAACGCGTTCAGCACATCTAAACACGTTCAAGATATAAATGATTATATCATTATTTACTTTAAGTATAACACAACTTGTTACGAAATCTATAAAAAAATATTTTTCGCTAAATGTTTATGAAATACGTATAAAGTGGTGCTCGAATTTTTTTTTACTTAAAAATAATTTTTCAAGATTGTCGACTCCCCAGTCATGTGGACCAGGAGGGTTTTACTTTGGTTGAGGGCAAGAAAGGTCGAACCCGATGCAGCCGCAACAAACGCGGTGCCCCCACCTTGCTCCTGTACATTTCCCGGTTGGATCCACAGACATCGAGAGAAAAAGAGCTAAGGTCTAATCAGTGCCGATTTTTTTGTGGTTTTACTTGAGTGTATACTTGTACGAGTCATGTAACGTACTAGGCACGCACGTACTACATACATCAGCACTTTTCCGTCACTTTGCACAAATTATAGTGTAACGTGACAGTACACGATCAGCATTCATAGTCAGCTGTACTCATTCATATAGCATTAGTTACGTGGTAGTTAAATATATTCAATAAACCATCATCTTTGGCTATCCGTGACTTATCATTTCAAGCTATCATCCAAGGTGGGTGCGACCCATTCAGCAGCGCATACAATACTGAATTTACAGAGTCGATTATTTTGTCACTAGAATGAAATGATATGACCTACGCCCCTATTATTATATTGTACCACTAACATGATGCAGTATTTCAAAAGCATTTCAAACAATAAGATTTCTAATGTTTTTATTTAATTTTTTTCAATGCAAAAGTTATAAACAAAAATACTATACGTAAACAATACATTATAATAATCACAAGTTTACACGAATACTCAGCGTCCTGTATCGCCAGCTGTCCAGGAGCTTAGGAATCGCCGGACCATTTCCCCTCTCGCCCAGTCTTCATGAATTTCGAAAGATGTTTGTGCGGTACTTTGACCACAAAGAAATTTGAATTCGTGTTGTAACGACGCGAAATTTGTTTTCACAAAATTTCCCAACTATTTTTTGGGCTTTTTTAAAGTAATATAACCGGGACATGTAGTTATACCAGCGTCGTTAGAGCAGCAGGACGCTCCAGTTGTTGCAGTACCGCACTCTTTACGACAACCATACTTCCTCTTCTTTTTCTCCATCTTGATAAGTCTTGATGTTATTGTGGTAGTCCTCAGATCACTTATAATATCATTGGCAGTTATCCTGTTTCTATTTAATTACTTGTTTACCAATGTAAACAAACAGAAATTATAACTTTAATTTGACGTGACAAATATCTTTGACATTGACAAATAAACATCAGCCATGCATTCCGTTGCATGAGAACTTATTTTAATGTTAATAATAAAATATTAATGGAGTTACGAAATCAATAATTATGATGGTAGGATTCATAAACGTTTATGTAAGTAATAAAAAGTTGCCCAAAACCTTTTATACGCTTATCATTTTTAATATACTTCAAGACGTACATCTATGGTTGCGTTTGAAAAGTAGCATCGTTTTGTGAAATGGATCGCTTCGCGCGACGTATTATGACAACATTTTTTCCTTCGACTCGTTTATTGTACGAATGACTAGAATACGGAAAGTCACCATTTTATATGCGACTTAGGAAGACGAGCGGCAGTTCGAATTCGACTAGAACGAGCGTAAACGCGAGAATTGGCCTCCAGTTCAGTGCTTTAGGCGTTAAAAGTATCAGACAGACAGACTTACTTTTTCATTTTTTTATAATATTAGTATGGATAACTGAACAAAATCACAAAACCAATCTGCCTAGCCTTTTCCCAACTATGTTGGGGCCAGCTTCCAGTCTAACCGGATGCAGCTGAATACCAGTATTTGACATGGAGCGACTGCCTATCTGACCTCCACAGCCCATGTAACTGGGTAACACGATACCCCTTGGTAAGACTTGTTGTTAGACTTTCGGGCTTCTGACGACCGGTAACGACTGTCAAAGATTCACGAATGACAGCCGGGACCAACGTGCTTTCCGAGGCACAGAGGAGTTTCAGTATGTAAAGATGGTCACCCATCCACAGAACAACCCCGGCAAGCGTAGCTTAACCTGATGAATCGGCCCGTGCGGCTGGTTTTACTTTGCCACGAGCTCCTCCAGTATAAGTGAACAAAAGGTGACAAAAGTTTCCCTACACTTGAATCACGTTTGCACTAGGGTTTCTGGAGTTGATAGCGGCAAAACGTCTATTGTATCATGCTGTATACCGTCTAAAAGGTACTAACCACTCACATGGATACTAAACTTATGCTGGGACCACATTGTCGCGATAAGGCGAACTACACTTCATGCGCTTCCTCTCGCACACAGCTCGACGTCTCGCTGAGAAACAGAGAGTGCGCGAAGTGTAGTTCGCTTTATCGCGACAATATAGCCGTGGAATTAGACTAGTAAATGTCACTGATATCATCTATTTTGTTATCATAACAGTTTGAGTGAGCCCTCCACAGTAATGGACTGGCCCTAAATTACACCGTTACTAGTGTAACAAAATGTTTATTTCGATTTCTCTTAAAAATTGTTTACTCTGTCCCATCTAAATAGAAGCTTGACGTCTCGCTGAGAAACAGAGAGCGCGCGAAGTGTAGTTCGCTTTATCGCGACAATGTAGCCGTAGTATTAGACGAGTGTCGCCGACATCATCTATTTTGTTATCATAACTATTTGAGCTCTCCACAGTAATGGACCCTATGTTACACCACAGTGTAACAAAAAAAATATTTATTTTTTCTCTTAAAAGTTCTTTACTCTATGCTTTATCTAAATATAACCTTAATCTGCTGTCCATTTGTCTGTCGAGCAATGTTAATGGACTGAGTGTACTACGAGATATTTTATAAGTAGCGCTTTTAAAATTATCTACTGGATTTTGAATGAAATTTTTCAATCGGGAGTGTATCTTTTGCAACGAAACACAATGTTGCAACTTTAATCCTAACTAATATTATAAATGCGAAAGTGAGTTTGTTTGGTTATTGGTATGCTTTCACGCTAAAACGGCTGGTCAGATTTCGATGAAATTTTGCACATAGACAGACCATGACCTGGATTTTTACTCCGACTAGCGATTGACGATCGGCTAGTGGCCGATTGCTATAATTTACGAACCGCTAATGGTTAAAATTAAGACTCTAGTATCTTTACCAATAATCATAGCTTTGCATAGTAGCTCCCATATATGGAAGTAGCTATCACAGGTAACATTTGCTTACGAATCTATTTATATGCTCAGTTTACCAATAAAAAATGCTATCATTGGTAAGAAAAACTATTGGTTTTGTATATAGGAACCGAGCATAACTTTAGGGATGGGCCGAACATGGATTTCACCGAATATGAACATTCGGCCGAATGTTCGGTAAAACTTTTACCGAACCGAATATTCGGCATAATTGATTCTTTTTATAACTGAGTATTTTTGTTTGTATAGGAGTAGGTAATTGATTGATATCTCAAATGAGTACCTATAAAAAATGTTGTTTCTGTTTCTTTTCAATAAATTATTTTCACTTAACTAAGTAGAAACACCTAGAAATAAGATTAATAATCTGCTAAACTATTGTAATTTAATCATGCAACTCATTCTTGCTATAAATTATTGATAAAAACAAAAAACTTGCTTAATTTCTTTCAATAAAGACCTGATATCTGATTTTAATATATTATTTTATTATAAAGTTATCAACCTATCATTGATGCTCAAAACGGCTGCATACTTATATTTTGTTTTTAATAACCATCTTTTTTATCTACTGTTATTGGAAATAAAGCTACAGCTGAATAAGCTGCACTGTAAATTACTTACCTAATAAAAATAACACATTTAACACTCAACTCATGATAAATCATAGAATCATACACGGCTCAATACAATAAAAACCTTGAGTACCACTTTGCCGAACATTCGGCGATATAACCGAATATTCGGCCGAATACGAATATTCGGTAAACCTGCCGAATATGCCGAATACCGAATATAAAACGAATATTCGGCCTATCCCTATAAGTTAATTGAATTTTCTTCAGATTAAAGATCGTTAACAAATCACTCATGTTCGAAAGCTACAAACAAAAGCTGTCTGATATCGAAGAGCGCAATTTAATGTTCTCAAAAAATGGGTGAAATTCTGAAACACTGTAACCGAAACAGCTTTGTGAATTATTGTTCTCTCGGGTCACAGGTGCTACGTAGAAAATGGTTTAGCAAGCAACCGATCTTCATCAATTTATTAAATTGATATTGACAATGTGACAGTCAAGTCGAAGCTTGGAACACTTTCTACCGTGCGCCAACTTACGGTCTTGCTAGTTTTATATATAACCACACTCAAATTCTTCTTAAGGTGCTCCTCACCGCAACAGTTTGAACAGCTCACATTCGAGCATTAAATCAGTGAGGGAGGAGAACCGAGCATTACAATCCGCAACCTGTTGATACTAGGCTGTTCAAAAAGTAATGATAATAATCGGTTCATATTTTCTATACTAAATTATAAAGCTGAAGAGTTTTTTTTATGTTTGAACGTGTTAATCTCTGGAAATATCAGTCGGATTTGAAAAAATCTTTTTACATTTGATAGCCCAATTCTTGAGGAAGCCTACAGGCTATTTAACATAATGCTAGGAACCATAGGCACCGAGCAAAAAGAAAAATAACCGATTATCATTACTTTTTGAACAGCCTAGTACAATTCGAGCCGCACTACATCAGTGAGGGAGGCGAACCGAGCATTACAGTTCGCAACCTGTAATGATACAATTCGAGCATTAGGTACATCAGTGAGGGAGGAGAACTGAGCATTACAGTGCGCAATGTCTATAATACTTTAATACAACGTAATGCTCAAAATCGAATCTGAAATGTTACATTACTAGCGAATGCTCGCCAGTCAGGAAGGTAGTACATATTGTAACGTAATGTTCAAAATCTAATCTGAATTGTAACATTACAAGCGAAGGCTCCCGGTGAGAGAGCACCTTTAGAATCAATTCCAAGACATCATACGTCGCATAATCGTATCAACAGATGCTGTTTCCATTTTAGTAGTATTACCTCGTATTTACTAGGTACTTTACCCATTGTTACTTTACTTTTCTTCCTCAGAAATTATTGTAAAAGTGAAAGTGTGTGTGTGTGTGTGTGTGTGTGTGTTTGTTACTCCATCACTCATAAATGGCTGAACAGATTTCAATGAAATTTAGCCCACAGATAGAACATCTCTTGCATTAAAACATAGGCTACTTTTTATCCGAATACATGGAGTCATTTACTTAGAATTTCAGAAAAAGCGCGGGCATCAGCTTGTATCACATACTCAGAGTTGCCTACTTAATATTCAGGCAGGTTAATGCTCCACATTACTCAAGAGCTCATTATGGTACCTACATCACGCGTCACTCATGACGCGAAGGTCACTCGGGACTGCTGCCGGCTCGACTATGGCCGGTGGAATGATTTGAATTATAATTAAAATAATTCAACTCATATTTTTGCTTTCATTACACTTCAGTATATGCTTAGAGTTTGGTTTAATTCGTTCTTCTGTATAAGCCACAAAGTGAGACACTATTTCCTAGGAATAAGCATTTGTTTCTATTTCATGGTCAGTCCAGTGTATGCCAGTATTCGGAATCACTGGTAGATATAACCCAGGATTCCGCTGGAGAGAAGCACAGAACCGGTCGAATTGACGATGCTTGGGAGGAGGCCTATGTCCAGCACTGAACTTTCGGCTGAAGTAGATGATGAGGGCCCAGGTTGAATCTGTTATTTAATGGCGACTTCGCAACGAAAAAGTATGTGACGTGCTTACAATCAAAATTCAAAATTCAAAAGTCATTTATTCAAACTAGGCTGAGAATCAGCACTTTTCGAACGTCAAAATGACGACACTAGAGTCTGATCGATATAAACGACGCTAGAGTCTGATCGCATAAACCCGAATTATAATAAAAACACAAAACGCCACACTATATTATCGTGAACACATAAGTGAACCTCTCAACGAGATAACACAGCAGTATGTCAAGGACCTTGTTCCACGTCACGCCTGTCAAATTAGAGCATTGGCCACACCAATTACTTACTATAAAACTCAATAATGTGACCGAAAACATCTATGACGCGACTAAAACAACAATATGACACGGTAACCGCAAAATTTTCTTATTTTTCAAACAATAGCAGCTCAACATTTTTACAATATTTCCTTACTTTAAATTTTAAAACAATTTGCATGCATTTTAAAATAAAAATATCTGTTTTTTGACAGCTACTAATTAAAATATATTCCCGCCGGCCGCCATCTTTTTGAAGCATGACCGCTAAGTGGCTAAATCGTCTTTGGTTCTTGATTTTTGTTTAGCTAAAATGTTTCAGTGATTTGAAGTGTTGTTGCTTTATTTATCTATGGTAATTATCTATGAAAATGTTCGTAAATACAATAATTTAGGTAGGTATCGTAGTGTAATTATCTCGTGAACCACTGAAGTGTGTCTCGTGAGGTTATCAGAATTTCGGTTAGTTTAGTAATAAGAGATAAATTAATGGCAATTCAATACTACAATTTTTTTTTTAATAAATCGACTCATCGTGATTCTATGTGTAGGTTTTAAAAGTTTATGCCAGTTGCGAAATAATCAGGCTTTTTCATCTTCATCAAATAGACAAATCACAGAGACTAGTGATCTTTAAATTTTCAGCGGCTATTAAAACCTATAAATATTGTACAAAACGAAATGGCTTTTTCGCCGGTAAACTCTGGCCTTTTACCGAACCAACCTTTTGAGAAAAGTTACAATTACAAATCCGTACCGTATCAAGTTTATAAATAATTAACGAAAACTCAATATGTTCGTCCCGAAACGGTCGATGTCGATCTGGGCCACAAATAGATTTTAAAATGTGAACAAGGTATTATTTTTGGGAAAGATAACCAATACTCCTTGTTGTCATGACGTCATTGCGTAATCAGGAATTGACGTTTCTGGTGACTGTAACCGATGAACCTTTTCGATGCAACCCAAATGGAGAATCGTGAAAGTGGGTGGAGTTGATGAACCCCAGAGATGAAGCAGCGTTTTTCTAAAGCTTAAGTCTAGACTTATGCATAAAGTTTAGGATCAAGTTCGTGTCGATGGCAATATAATGTAAATGGACTCGGCCCAGAATTCGGCTACGTGTTTGGTGCCATCACTAGCGTCCATCAGTTCCTGTAAAGTGCAACTGTTATGACACGCATGACATGTTATAAAGTGTCCCATCGTTTGTGGAACAGCACCACATTTACACTCCAAGGCGGAGTCGTCTTTGAATCAGCTTCGGCTAACCTGGGTCCGGAAAACTATCAAGTTGAGGGTGATAGTTTTTTCATCAAATACATAAGGACTTAGTTAGTCAAATTAACATCAAATGAAGACTGAATCACGTTATTATAAAGATAGTGCTTAACATTAATTTTTGTGTCATGACTGCCGTATAATGTGTTCTAGGCAAACGTCAACCATTCATCGATCACAACATCAGAGGAGATAGCGATCAAATTTGAGCCTTAAAGCCCGTCACAGACGTAGCTCATATTAATAGACTTTGCTTTCTCTTTTTTTTGCGTAGTTTTTGGTGCGTACTAGAAATATACAGGGTGGAAATTTTGAACCTCACTCACCTGGAGGGAAAGTACTCTAAATAGTGGAGATAGCATTTAGATACCATTTTACGCAAAGGAAACATTCCTTTATTTTTTTAAAGAATAATTTGCATTCAGAGATTTTAGAAAATTCGCTTGCCACACTCGTGAATCGACCGCCGCCGCCGCCGCGTGCCGACGCCTTCGGTCGGCTACGGAATTGTTCCTCTACAATGTCAAAAGCGTCAGCTGTTTTAAAGCAGAGTCCACACTACAGGGTCATATTAAATTAGCTAGCGAAACTCCGTAGACGTGATGGTATCGATAAAACAAAACATACATTAATTTGACGACATTTTTTTTGGGGTCATCAACCGCAGTTAGTGTAGACACTTGAAATATTAGTTCAAAGTGTGAAGTTTACACAAAATTACAGTTTTTTTTGTGTAAACTTCACAGACGTGATTAATATCGATATCTGAACACGATGAAACAAAGAAAACAGAATTTCGCAACTCATACTTCAAGTAACAACACGACCAGCGTTCGTTGTACCCCCAAAAAAACATTCAATCTTTTTTATTTTACTTTTCATGTATCGATAATGTCTGAAGTTTCGCCAGCTAATTTTATTTGACCCTGTATTATACACCATTAAAATGCGTAGTCTATTCCTGTAAGCATGACATATAAGGGCAGGGTCTCACGTGCCAAGGTCCCATCAAAGTACTTGCACAATTGTTCTCATATCTTATTCTAAAGAGGTTCCTCTAGAGTTATTGTGAATGATGAACGGCTTTCAGGTGGAGGAGCTGAATGCAAAGTTGTCGAATAATTTATTTATCTGATCAACGTGGGAAGATGTGCGGTGATTGTGGAGGTAAAGGAGAAAGTGCTGAAGGTTACGTGACAGAATATAATTTGCGTTTGTGACAGCATCTAAGTAAGTACCGGTATTTTTACAAGGTGTTTTTTTTTTTTGTGTAGAGTAAATACTTAAAGATAAAATACAACAGACGACGTATATATTTAATTTAGTAATCTAATCCGCTTAACTGTTCTTAAAGATTCATAAAGAAGCCTGTAAGAAATCATATAAATACATATAGTTCTATACAAAAAGATAGTTCTTTGTATCCTAGAATTTGCCCAGTTTTTGTTAAACGGGGGCCCAACATTTTAAACATCCTCCAGTAGGTAAGTTGATAATTGTTAAAATCTGAAACTCAATATTAATATGTAATACTAACGTGGTGCATTTTCAGATTTTCAGTCTCAGGAACTCGACATGTAAAGCAATGTCAACAAAAAAATTTCTTTCCCGTCCAAAATCGAGTCAAATTGACCCAAAATATTAAAACTGGATCATCCATAAACTGACAAAATTTTATCTCGAAAGACGCAGTTATCAGTGAAACTTAACGTAGTGATGTGATAATATCGGGCTAGTGTCGCACCCAATTGTTTATGGGTCGACTAATGACCCCTGATATATGTAGACACAAGAGTAACACGGAAATGGTTTTATTTATGTAGTGTAGTACTAATGATTTGTGAAGGAGTATTTTATGTTTTATTTTTTTATTTGCGTTTAGTTTCTGCAGAATAAAAAAATTTTCTTTCTTTCTTGCTTTCTTTTTTCTTCTGCTGTTTGTATGTGTATAGAATAATTATACGATGTTATTGGTCGTTCTTTATAGAACATATTTAACAGAGTTATTCACAGTAGGCCCTATCAGAATACCAGCGCTGCGGTATTTATTATTTCTTTAAATACCGCAGCATTATGCTGAGATAGGCCTTTTTGGCCTCGCACAGGTGATTATATTTTGTAAATTTCACAAATACTCCGTTTTGTTTATATTTTCTTGTTTATAATGTTTTTACAATTGCTGTTTGTATTTCCTGTGCGTGTCCCAAATAAAATATTTTTCTTTCTTTCTTTCTTTCTAGTTATTGAATTAGGTGCGAACTCTAGACGGCCTCATTCTAAACGCCTACAGGTCTGGTCTTGGCCTTGGTTAAGGCAATAGTGCAACGTCGTTTCGCCAGTAACTAGGGGGCTAGCCCCCTAGTTACTGGCGAAATGACGTTGCACTAATATGTCCTCTACTTAACCCTTCGGGGAATGCTGGCGTGATGTTATGTTAGAACTGGGTGTTGTCATGCAACTTGGGAGAGACATGTACTATCGAAGAACTTCATCTAAGCAGTTTGAAATCAAAATCCTGTAAACACGATGCCTACATCTTCTGCAGCCCCGGTTCTATAGCCGTCGAACGCTGCAAGCAGAAATAAACCATTTTTTTTTTTTTTTGGTTGGGAAATCATCAAATGACTTCTCCCGCTCTGGGCGGAGCGGAAGGGCGTGTCAAACTTTTACTGGCTAAAACCCACCCGTGTTCCTTCCCTTGCCTAGACCGGGGCCACGGTTTCTCCTTAGGACTTATCCGCAAAGAAATAACCCTTACGGTGTATAGATATGAAGTTATTCGATCCTCAAGAACATTGCATGTGTTGCAGTTGGGGGAACTTAATTTCTTCATGAGAAATCCCTTCTTATGAATAAATGTGGAATAATGTTACAACTTCAGAATAACCATACATTTTTCAAGTACTTCCCCAGCGGTCAATTTTGCCTAATGCACGATGATCACTGGGTAAGTCTCGGCGGCCCAGATACAGGTGGCGAGATGACCTATACGCGTACCACGTGGGCTGCGGCTGCGCTGGTTCGAGATGGCGCAAGAACAAAATATTAAAAAAAAGTTTGACCTAACTTATCTCCTAAAGAAGTAAACGTTTTGTTTTATCGATGTATATATATGAAGCCTGTTTTTTCCTATCTGACTACAATGTATGTCTTATAATGTACCTAATCAATAATAAATAATAGTTCTACTATTTAAGTCTTCGGCACGTTCCATGATCCATCAGACCTTTTATTAGAAGTAATAAAACAATGCATTTAATTAATTATATTCCAAATTAATTAACAACAGCATATTATATTCTAAGCACGTTAAACCAATGTTTTGTTAATAAGGTACCTTACCATTTAATGTAATGTCGTTGACACTTAGTTAGATTTATTACCTGATTACTTCCTGCCAAGAGATTATGTAGACAGTTCACTAAAACTGTTTAGGTGCTGTGTCCTTAACGATAAACAGTTTCACAGTCTTCTTATAGTCACTAATCCATAATCCTTAACACATCTGACATTGATAGAATTGTCGACATCGACACAATTGGCATAAATAAAAAAAACAACGGGTTGCACTCCGGGAGTGCCGGCAGAAGTAAAAACTTGAACATTATCGTTGTGCATTTTTAAATATTTTGGAATGGTTAGGGAATAATTTCGCGCGAATTGCTTTATTTATCAGTATAAAAGTACTATAGTTTATGTGGTTTAATAAAATATTCATTAGTAGTAGTAGTAAATTTATTTATTTTCAAAATATAGTCTAACAAAAATAAACAATTTATTTAAACACTTTTCATGAAGTTTTGACTGCTCTTTTTTACCTTTATATGGGTAAAATTTCTTACCTCGCAATCTTTACGTAATCTCAAAGACTATTTAATTTCTCGGTTGCTAGGCAACGGATCTTACGGTCACGTCGTGACGCGAGTTTAACATTTTTTACCTATACCACAAAAAGTGTACAACACCGCTAAAGAAGTTTTCACCTCAAAAATGTCTATATTATTTCAAAATGGAACTGTTATTTCATGTCTGACATTATCCGGATGTGGTAAGAGAGGCAATAAGAAAAATGCCCCAGACCAGCAGTGGTTTGGTCTCTGTTCAAAAGGCTCGTACTTTTACCCGCCTGCGGCGAAGCCAAAAAAGGAGTGTATTACAGATAAAACCGAATTTAAAAAAGTCATAGAGCAGACGTATGTCGCGTACCGGAAGATGCTGCATTGGAAGGCCTCTCAAAAGGTGGACTGAATCCGATGGATGCGGGAAGCACAAAATCGATCGAAGTGGTGCTTGGGCTCAAGCATCACCCGAAAGACGAGAAGACGAAAGACGTCGTGGACGTCTATCGTCGTTATTTGATAAATAAAGTTTCAAATCACATTGACAAGCCGTTTAAATATGTACACGGGAACATGTAATAAAATAGGCGAGAAAAAATATCGTCCTTCTAAGAAGAATCTTTTCAAATCCTCTCTAACAAACTCGAGGTGTTAGCAATGGATTTGGTTCTACAAAATCGAATCTACCTTCGACGATAGAATCCTCTAAAAGTAGGTAAAATATTCTACAAGCCACCTCTGTAGGGATTTCGAACTAAACCCACAGATTAATATCTACAGATGGTTCACTCCGCAAAATCATTTAAATAAAAAGCGACTCTTGCTACGACACAATAAAGCGCAATTTAGGTCGCACAGCGCTAATTATCTACAGTTATATTCACCTAGAAGTGGCCTCTCTTTCTATCCCGTAACTCTTAGATCTTCTGACTACGTTACACTCACTGAATTGGCCCAACAAGTCGAGCCCGCCGCGTACTTGTAGGTAGATTCATATCTAAAATGCGGTCAAAAATCATCTGTATTCATCTGTGCTCAAACTCTAAATTATCGTCGAGATTAGACTAGATTTATTTATGTTATTATATTCAAAATATGAGTCCACAAAAATGTTAAATAGGTATTTACTTTATTACTTTTTTATCAATTTATAAATGCCGTTGTTTTATGTTTGAAATGAAAACGGATCATTTGATTTAGGGAGATGCAAAAAAATATAAGCATTAAACTCACGCCTTCTCCCCATGGGGGTAGGTAGAAACTACAGAACACCACCTGCTACGATCCTTACATAGTCCGTTTTCTTCGTGCAAAAGGAATGCATAATAAAAAATACAAAAAAAAAAGTAGACCCTACAGATCGCGGCACGTAAGTTGAACCGAAATGGTGGTTGTTCGCGCTGGTAAAACTATGATTATACTTCGATTGAGACTCGTAAATATTTTTCTGCGCATTTAAGGTTCAACTAACGAACAGCGATCTGTAACACATTTTCGGGTATCAATCGAATTATTATTGTACCTACGCGGACGCCAGCCATTTTGGTTCATCTGACGTGCAGCGCATACATAGGCGTAAAAGATCTGTGCAAATCTACAGTTTGACATCAAGCGGCTGCATTACAACCCATTACAGTATTTTGCAATGACGCAAGCAAGCTCCATTTCCTATAAATAATAATCCGCAACTGAATTTATCTTAACATTCCACTCTGGAAGAAAAAGTGTTAATTTCTGCAGCCGTTAACGTCAGTGCTAAGATAACATAATTAAAGCAGACCATGACCAATCAACTTGCAAAAACAACGAGACCCATCTGGATCATGGAAAAATTCTCTTTGCTGATGTGCGCTTGTAAAATTTCGAACGTTACGATATTATCGTGGAGGTCCACGTCCATAAAATGTATGGAAATACTTACGTTTTAATTTTACTTTGTTTTATTTTAATTGCTTTTTTAATTATTTTTAAGCTATTGCATAGCTTCTATCGCGGGCCTTGAGCGTGGAGACCTAATCCAGAAATCCCGTAACGAAAATACGAGTACCTAAGGAGAGTGTTTTGTATTGAAAATTATGTTTAACTGCTTGACAACAAAGTTCAAATTTACTGAGACGAATGATACGAGAGTGTTGTATTGAAAATTATGTTTAACTGTTTGACAACAAAGTTCAAATTTACTTAGACGAATGATACGAGAGTGTTGTATTAAAAATTATGTTTAACTGTTTGACAATAAAGTTCAAATTTACTTAGACGAATGATCCTTGACTATTAATAGTTAAATTAAAACCTTTTATTAGTTTGATGTTCCCGGCCATTACGTTGTGTCAAGTTTTAAAAACTATAAATGTGAATAACAGTTCCTGTCAATGTCATTATTACTATTTCTTGTATTCGGGTTAATATTTTACAATTGCGTAAGTTGATAAAAAATGCTATGCAATAGCTTCGCCGGGGCAGTCCCCGAGTGCCACACGTCTTTTTTTTTTTTATTGATGTTTTAATAAGTGTGTCTTAGTTTAGTTTGACATCTCCTGTGCTTGTGTCAATAAATACTTTTCTTTCATTTTTTTCTTTTTTTTTAAGTTATCATGGACGGAAATTTAAAAGCGTCTTCATATATTTCCATACATTTTACTTCCCTGTGTTATCTTGATATCGTGACGTGAATGTGAAAAGCGCGCAATGGCCGACTTTATACGTAAGATCTGTCGTACAGATTAAAATAATCCAAAACTGTTATGTTCGGAACAAAACAGACTTTTCATTACAATTTGTAAGGATGTTAACTAAAATTTTTATTTGTCCGTCAGGTAGATTATTAAAACATCATCATCATCAGCCTATTAATGTTCCCACTGCTGGGACACAGGCCTCCTCTCTGTGAGAGGGAGTGGGTTGTAATCTACCACGCGGGCCCAGTGCGGGTTGGTAGATGTCACATGTCTTCGAATTTTTTGGTTCTAAAACATGCCGGTTTCCTCACGATGTTTTCCGTCATCGTTTTGAGAGCAGTGGTGATGAAATTATTTACACAAAGTAAAGCGCCTGCTTGGGTTCGAACCCACGGCCTACAACCCGTAAGTCGCGGTCGTTACCACTGGGCCACCACAATTCACATTAAAACATATTGGACACCTTTCTTTTTCTTTTTTTACATACTACTAAACCATTTTTTATTAATATGAGAGAGCAAAAAATACGTCTCTAATATTTTTTTTATTATCTGCCTGACGGACTAAATAGTTTTTATTTTCTCAGTCAACATTCCTATTGGTCAACTTTCTATATATCTAATAACTATCTGTCTATCTAATGCACAGTCCGTAGAGACAGCCTATCAGTGTACCAACCGTATCGTGTTCTGTTGTATTCATCATCATCATCATCAGCCTATTAATGTGTGTGATGAAATTATTGGGTTCGAACCCACGACCTACAACTCGTAAGTCGGGGCCGTTACCACTGGGCCACCACTGCTCTATTGTATTAACTAATTCCAATTTCGCCGATTCTTGCAATGAAGATTTCCATTATCTAAATCACGGGATGAGCGCAGAGCTGGCACAGTTGCTGCAACTTACTTATTGTAGGTCGTGGGTTCAAACCCAAGCAAGCACTTTACTGTGTGTAAATTATTCCATCACCACTGCTCTCAAAACGGTGAAGGAAAACATCGTGAGGAAACAGGCAATTTTTGGTTCTAGGAACAAAAATTCAAAGACATGTGACATCTACCAACCCGCACTGGGCCTGTGGATTATGGCCCACTCCCTCTCACAGAAAGAGGAAGGAATAATGCTAAATCACGAGAGTAGTTTTTTTCTCAAATCACAAACTTCAGGCTTTTTCGCAGAACTCAGTAGTATGTCTGCTCAAATCTACTCAATTCCAAGGGCGTCGTCATCCTATCGCCCAGGGGGTGTCAAGTTGATATATGGAGGATAGAAAAAGCATGATGCGAGTTTGAGAATTGGCTTTATAGATATGTTTTTTAATCTCTAGGGGGGGGCCGCGGCCCCTACCTGCCCCCCCCTGGCGACGCCCATGCTCAATTCTGAAGACTCTCTGAATGCAGAATCACACAAATAATAAATCGGTACCTAAAAAATGATAGTCTGTCTGCACACCCACTAAGACTAAATTAATACGCGATATATTTTTCTTTGCTCAATTTTATTGGCAGTAAATTCAGTTTCTTTGCGTTACATTTGTGATGGTGATTCGTAATTAAAGTTTTATGGTGGGTGTAAAAGAGAGGTGTTTGTTATTGTAGCTGTCAATCTACAGATAGAGTGGAGACCGCCCACGGTGTGATAAACCTGTCGTTGACTACGAATCTGATGTCCCAGCTTCTTTTGAGACAATTGTTAAGAGCGCGCATTCTGAAAGTGGGCAACGTCGCAAATAGCTGTCAAATATGTCGCTGTTTTGATTTAGTTAGCAATATTATTGTATGGAAATATTGCTTAGTGAACTAAAATATTGATTATGAAATGCAATAATTAATATCGTAATAGTGAATATTTAGTTTTAGATGTAAAAACCGTATTCGGAAACCTTTTTATACCTAAAATGGTTACAACATCAAATACAGTGTTATAATTGTAATTCATTATTAATATTTTAGTTCAATAAAAGTATAGATCGATATTTCATATTTCCATACAGTAATATTAACATTTTAATAAAAACATAACTAGGTATTTGATAGCTATTTACAATGTTACGAACTTTTAGAATGCACGCTCTTAATATTTCTATGAAGAAAAACAATGTTTAATAGAATATCAGCATAACAACAATTCCATTGTTACAATGATGAGGTGTAAAATAAAAATACATGAAAGTGACAATAGTATAGATGTCATTGTGCGTGAGGTAAGTGATTTTTGTTTTCTTACGATATTTCAGTTCAGTCATTAAATACGTAGCTCCCAGAATTTACAAAGAGCAAATGCCATAAACATTCTCCAATCAAACATAAATTTTATTGAATGCACGACCGTAGTAACTTCTATAAATGGATACATAAATGATTCATTATTTTTTTACAGATACCTAAACACTTACCCTAATTCAGAAATTCAGCCATATTTCGTACAAATAACAAAAGAGTTTCCACGAATCATTCTATTTTCATAGAAATTGTGTAATATCTAAATATAATAATTGCATCAAATTAATGAATTATTTCGTATCAAAAGAATCATCAAACGCCGCGGACTGGTCGTTATAGTGAAATCATTCGGCATACAAACAACATAAAATTAAATGTTAATACAGAAAAAGCTTTGAGTTGTTGACGACCTGCGTCATGACCTGTCGCGTTTCAACACATTTTAATATTAGCGAGAAAAGGTGGGAACACATTTATATCAAGACACAAGGTTATGAGGGATCGGTATTCAGCGGTGACTTTTCATAACTTCGATGTGATTTTAAGATGGTTGCAAGCAAGCTAATTATACTCGTATCAGCTAAAAATGAATGCCTTGAACATTACTTTTAATCTCAAACGTTAGCTGCAATCAGCTTATGGATCTAGTTTCAGGTTAATGCTAAAGGCTATGCTATGTTGATGCTAAACCTTTAAAGCTGAAACTAGCAATGTAGGTAGATAGGTAGCTGTCAACTTCTCATATTCTCAGATTTGCCAGACACGACTACTTCTTCTTCGGTCTTTATGGTTAGACTTTAATTACACGACAGAATCGGATGAGTCCTCCTATACCCTTTTAAGTGATCAATGAGCCCTCTTACAGAGAGGAGACCGGTTTCCCAGCAGTAGGAACATTATGGGCCTATTATGCTATGATCAATGAGCACGCGTGTTCTGTGACAAATGTGTCGCTGGCTTAATCTTGTGAAATATTATGGAGTAATTATGAGTGACTTGATTCGTGTTAAAATTAATAAAATGTGAAGGACGTTGGAATTAGTTAAAAAGCTAATTTGTGGTTGTCAGACGGTGCCAAGTTTCAAGTCGTATGCAAAATTAAATTTGTCACCAATTAGGCATATGACTCAGATTTTGTGAAAATAAATAGAAAAGTGTTTTAGAATAGTTTGAAAGTTGTAAAATATAATTTAAATATTTTCAGATGAGCTTTACTTTCCAGTAGCAACCGGAACAAGAGTCCTCATTCCTCAGTAAAAACAGCAACTTTTTAAAGCAAAAATAAACTGTGAAACTTCTGCTGCGAAAAAAATACATTGAGTCGTTCTAAATGCGTTCCCGTCGCATATAAACGAGTGACAAATTACCTTGTCTATACACCGGGCTAAACTTCGCTGCGTTTATTTTCCGTTGTATTTATCAAAGTCCATGTCTAAGGTAATGACTGTCATGTGGATTCCATGACTAATAATAATGGAGTATTAAGGTGCTAATTAAGCGAATCTCTACTTTATTTTTTCGACGATCTGATCTGATTATATTCCGGTCTCAGATGCTTTTCCAAAAAATTTAATGTGTAGTTTATTTTCTTTAAAACTTTCGACTCCACCCATTTTCATAGAATACGCTGTGCCGAGATACATATTGGAATTGGAAGTGAACCCTCCGGGAGGGTTGCCGGCATTTCGTTTGCGCTAAAGTTAACCATCGCGGACAGTCAACGGCATTAGGTTTAAAACCGTGTTATAAAACACTGTAAAACGAAGTACTCGTAAAATGGTGTTATCAGGGGATCTTGTCGCTATACGTAGTTTCCAACCTTTTAATTTTTTTGTGAATATATGCAACAGTGAACAAAAATATGAAAAAATAAAAGTCCTTGGATTTTAAAACCAACGCATACACTAATAAATCTTATTAAAATATATATCAGATTTTATTTTCACTGTTTATAATGCTGTATTCGCTAAGAAAACCCTACATTTAAAATGAGCCTTCCGCAAGGGCTCGCGGCCTCGCATATGCGACTAAGTGAACCCTCCAGGAGGGCTCCCGGCACTGAACGTGTATTGAGCACCTGCCTCCTTTGACCGCTTTTCTCATTGTTTTGGTTCTAAAAACCGATTCATCAATCTGGTATATAAAACCTTGACCACCTATCTCTAGGTCTAAGCTGGTCAACATGTATAAACACATGTTTATAAACTCACGGATGGATTATTAAAAGTAAGAACCAAGGAATCTGCCTAGCATTTTCCCAACTATGTTGGGGTCGGCTTCCTGTCTAACCGGATGCAGCTGAAAATAGTATTTTTCATGGAGTGTCTGCCTATCTGACCTCCACCACCCAGTATATGCTGTCCGAGGCACGGAGGAGTGTCGGTATGAAAAGATGGCCCATCCGAGGACCAACCACGGCAAGCGTAGCTTAACCTGACGGATCGACCCGTGCGGCTGTTATTAGTTAGCCACGAGCTCCAAGAACCATGGGTGTTAAGGTTGGGAATTATAAAACCTAATACTGTAATATAATTATATAAACTGGCAAAGGAATTAGCGTTATTTAATTTCTAAGAAACATTTTAAACTGAGGTTTTAGAATCTTTATTTCAGTTTTTAAACACTTTTTAAAGAGCAAAAACCGCATTTTCTATCGATTGGTCCCTAAACAATACACCGACTAACTGTATTAACCGTAATTCGAATAAACACTTAATTAGTCCAATTAGTTGAAACTATTAGCTTAGCCCAGTTCACATAAAATGCAGAATAAAGCTTTGATAATGTGTGCAAGGCCAAGTGTGCAATATCGATTAAATAATTATTGTGGGAATGAAAATGAAGAATAGTAGGTATAGGGAGTGATAGCATATTTCTTTATCAAATATTATAAAGAAATATGTTACCACTCCCTATACTATTCTGTATCCTTTTCACAAACGACCACGGGGGTATTTAGTGATAAGAAAAACTCTGTTCTTTTTTGTTTGCTGGTGTATCTACATGTGGAGGAGCTCGTGGCTAAGTAATAACAAGCCGCACGGGTCGATCCATCAGGTTAAGCTACGCTTGCCGGGGTTGGTCAGTGGATGGGTGACCATCTTTACATATCGAGACTCCTCCGTGCCTCGGAAAGCACGTTAAGCCGTTGGTCCCGGCTGTCATTTGTGGATCTTTGACAGTCGTTACGAGTCGTCAGAAGCCCGAAAGTCTGACACCAGTCTTACCAAGGGGTACCGTATTACCCAGTTCAGGAACTGGGTTGTGGAGGTCAGATAGGCAGTCGCTCCATGTAAAATACTGGTATTCAGCTGCATCCGGTTAGACTGGAAGCCGACCCCAAGATAGTTGGGAAAAAGGCTAGGAAGATTGGTGTATCTACATGTGACTAATTTTGAATTGGCGACTGCCGTGGCGAAATACCGTGAAATGCCTATTTTTATTAGGGATCATAGCAGGTGACGGTCGGTAGTTTCAGCCTACCTCTATAAGAATAAGGTGTGAGGTTATGTATTCAGAAATTACACGATAAGCTTAAAAACATATACCTATATTTTCTAGTCTATCCACTTCTCATCGTATCCTTTTCAACGCGTGACATGTTTCCGCTACCACAATAAACCGCGCCTCACCGTCGACGTCGCGAAGCGTCGGCGGCGACGCGATTATACGCTATTGTACTTCGACACGTCGCGCGCATTCTAACATGACGTGTGAAAGGTATCTTACAGGATTGTACCGCTTTTGTTTATGTAAGCCAATCGAGTTAATTTGATTTACAAGTTGTCTGATAACTTACAATTTGTAGTTTCATTTATCGTGTTATTAGCACTTGGCGCTGTTGCTGCTGTAAGGGGACAGAAATTATGATTATGATCTATACATAATTATAAAACAAAACCAAGTCGCTTTTCGCGTTGGTCGGTTTCCACGTTGTTCAATAACAAAAATAACTGATTACCAGATACGTAAATCAATAAAAATAAATGATTTAAAATATATGATTTAATTTAAATATATAACTATATTAAATACACCAATAGCAATACAAAATGCTAAATGATTAAATAATTAATTATATAATAATAATATTATAATCTATGTATATAAATTAAATATAGGAAAATAATATACTATAATTTAATACAAAAAATAAATGAATAGATATATATATTATTTACAGAGAATAAATAAATGATCGATATAAATAGGTAGGAAATAATTTAAATATTTTAGTAATACGCTTCCTCTCTACTGCTTAATTATTTGAAATTTTCCTGTGCCCGACGTGGTCCATAATTGTGTCTATTTAATTATTTTTACCACCTGTATGTATACATTATGGATATGCAATAAATATAAATTGAAATGTTACAGGTGTTTTCTTGTATCGGAAGCATTTAAACATAGATCATGCTGTGATAAAAATAATATGAAGTAGTCATTATAGAAGGTGAACAAAGTACTCAGGGTGCGCATTATATTTTAAAAGTGTTTATTCTGAAAGTGGGCAACGTCGCAAATAGATGTCAAATATTTTGCTGTTTTGATTAATTTGGCAATATTTATTAGGTACTGTAAGATTTTGACAAAAATATTTAAAAAGTTTAAAATAGAGACAAGAGACCTATATAATTTACTTAAAACTAAATCCTATCGTTGTCATTCGGTTGGTCTCCCCTCTTAACAACTTATCTTTCGACAAATGCCTGCTCTAAGGCTTTCCACTTGTTTCTGTCTTTTGCTGTACGTAACCGTTCTGGGCCTGCTGCTTTCTTAAAATCATCTTCCCATCGCTTTGTCTGTCTTTCTCTGCTTCTTTTATATCTATATACACTAATCATCATCAGCCTATTAATGTTCCCACTACTAGGACAGAGGCCTTCTCTCTGTGAGAGGGAGTGGGCTGTAACCTACCACGCAGATGTCACATGTCTTCGAATTTTTTGGTTCTAAGACATGTCGGTTTCCTCACGATGTTTTCCTTCACCGTTTTGAGAGCAGTGGTGATGAAATTATTTACACAAAGTAAAGCGCCTGCTTGGGTTCGAAGCCACGACCTAAAACTCGTAAGTCGGGGGGCCGTTACCACTGGGCCACCACTGCTCCACCAGCACCAATACCAAGGTTTAAATGAGTAGGTAATTTTACCCATAATTCTAAACGAAGCTGAAGTAAACCACAGCGGAATTACTTCCGATTTATATTATTATCAATTGAGGAAAAAGCAGCATGAATTCCTTTCAACGAATTTTCCTAGGAAAACTTTATCATTAGGTACCGCGACTATAATGACTCTGTTAACAACGATTAATAAGTTAATCCAGAACCTACAATTCAATAATAAACTGCAGTCTATTTCGTAAAAGTTCCAATTATTACAACACAAAATATTAATAATACACTGAAACACAACGTCTAAATTACCTCAGCACATTTCAGGTCATCGATCTGCCAACACCGCAGGTTATTTTATAAAATAAAATAAAAATACCGGGCACATTCTAAAACAGGGAATATTTATCATTTTTATCAGAAGTAGGTCAAGTGCTGGCCGAACGTCATCCTCCCTCATCTCGTAATCCCTGTATTTTTCATCTCAGCTACCAACACGAATTTTAGTTCGTCTGAGAAAATTGAAATTGATCCCGTACGTGTTTTTTTTTTATCTAACTTGATAGTTACCTGGAGCGAAGGCTGTGATATACTTCAAATCTTTTCCTAAAAGCAAATGAAATATGAAGTTTTAATCTGCTTTAGGTAATTATAAAACTGAGAGGGGCTCGTGGCTATGTAATAACAACCACACCGGTCCATCGATCAGGTTAAGCTACGCTTGCTGCGGTCAGTCCGTGGATGGTGACCATCTTAACATACCGAGACCCTTTCGTGTCTCAGAAATAACTCTAACCCCTGAGTGGGTCAAACAGGATTAAAGTTTGTATAAGAACGAAATCGCAGGCAAATTATAGTTAAAAATATTTATCTCTGTAACCCTTCTAGCTTCTACGTGACCTTTTACAGTTGTAACCTTGAATTTCAATGTTTTGAATAAAGCCTAAGTTCTTCAAAGCCCAATTAATTTATTTCGCTAGAGTACCTGCCTACTCTTTAATACAATATAAATTTTGAAGCCTTTTACGGTAAAGGATTGCCAAGTGAACTGAGAAGATGACCTGAAAGATTTTATTACAAGTTGGCAAATAAAGAACGATACCGGTCAAGTCCTGTAGGCACTAAATAGAGCCGGTTTCCGAACGCTTCCATTTAGCGTGGGTCAAATTATATCGCGATAAGCCGCGCGTAGCGGTGCTCATTTTTCGAGAGTAACTCAAATTATTTTCCATTTAGAAATAAATTATACACATGATACGCACGGTTACACATCAAGCTATACATTTCCAGTATAAGCTGACCTCGCATTATACGGAAATCCTATACAATGCCTGCAATTGTGTGTCTTGTCTTGCAATTAAAAAAAAATATATATTTCATAAGCCTAATACATAAGGAGAGAAACATTTACAATGTAATTACTATATGTAACTAGTATCCTTAAATATTAGACTAGTACAATATGCTCAATTTTGTGAAACTCCAGACACCCGAACTAGGATGAGTCCTGTATCTCAGGTGTCAGCGTTCCCTCCTACCGGCCAGGCACATTGTGAAGCTAAACTATAATAATTGTATTAGTGTTGTCAATAGCTTCAATTGCATTTGGTAGACGATCTATTTGCGCATCAATATGTATCAATTACGTAAAAATGTATCGTTATCCTTTACACGTAACAAAATATTTTCACAGTTTAATAAAGTTAAAAGCCAATAAAAAGAATCTAGTACCCATGCAAGATAGATTCCTCACATCAATACAGAGAACGACGCAGCCAAGTCCACTGTTGACGCAGACTTATATATATTTGTTCTAGAACATTTATTTGCTGCCCAGGTCAGTTTATTAACAAGGAATACACCAGTGTGTGCTCAGGTAGTTAGCAAAATAGACTGCATGTGGACTTACGAGTATGTACTGTTGAACTCGTGTTATTTAATCCTGCAGTTTTCTACCTTTTTGTTTTGCATGGCCTATTTTTCGGGCAATTTATGACAAGATTCCCGTTTTACCCGAGCCGTATTGTAACCTACGCAGGCAATAATGAAAATCGGTCAAGTGCTCTTTGGGTATGCCCTTAGGGTTTCGTAGCAAGAGCGAGAGGGCATAAAATAATCCGTCGTAACGTAGGTTTTATAACATGGCACATTTAAAATTTTAAGCAATAAAATTCAGAAAAAAATATTGGCAAATATAGTTCCTAGTGTACTTTTATCATAACTTTATTTCATAAATTATAAAATGTGCCAATTGCCTAATACGTATCCATCTACATATTTCTGGAATTGTCGATTCGCCCACAAATAAATTAACTTCGTGCGAATCGTTTTCAGAAGAATAGTATTCGAACATAGAACCTCCTCCTTTTTAGAGGTCGGTTAAATACTGACGATTCGCTATCTACTACTACGACTATCCTATTTATTTATTTATATATTTATAGTTAAGTTATATTTGTCGGATCTGTCAGGATTTATTCCATTAGATTCAGATATCATGTGGGCAGAAGATGGGTTTCGTGCAATGACAACACACTGGATACGATACACGCTGTTTATTAAAATTACAAATTATCACAATGATCACAAATTACAATTAACACCATTAACTACAACGTACATAGCACAACGAATCGAATACAGTTCCGCGACGTCTTCACTCCATTGCTATCAGACACTATACCATACGACAACTAAACGAAACGAAGGACAGTTCCTAGACTGGAGGCTCCGTTCTCCAGAACGGTCGGAAGGCAAGTCTTCTCGCCCCGGCGCCCCAGTACCTAGACTCCGTCGTAGCACGAAGTAAGCCGAGTTCGTTTTCCCGCCACTCGGTTCACGACGTGCCGCGCTTCGTTTAGCAACCGTACTATTGACCGTCTCCGACACGGCCATCCTGCGCTAACACACGTCCTCGTGTGGTAATCCTGCAACCAAAACTCAACAACAGTGTCTGTTCGACTCGGCCAATTCTGACCATTTACGGGTTCCAACTTTCGAGATTAGGAGACTTAAATCTCTTACTTTAATTAAAACTTTATTGTTTTAACAAAACAATACTTTTACTTCTCAATGAACTAAACAAACTTTCATTAATCATAGCAAAAATCATCAACCAGAGCCATATACCATCGTTTTCCAAATTAACAGTCATCTTTTTACTAAGAGCCTTAGAAACCCACACACGAGTAAACCACTCTAACGCCACGGCTCTCTAGCCGACTAGCAATCACATTGCTCTCACACATGGTCTCTCCAGACCCAGACCTCCGCCAGAGAAACACGCCCATCGCACACCCACGGACTACTTGAGTTGCCTCAAGAGATACCGACTTCTACCGGGCTACGACTACGTAATACGACTACTGGTACGGTCTCACACAATACGGCCGATAGAGAACCCTACTCGCGTGGTTTCCATAACTTAGGCTTGCTCATCACCACTGTGATCACCATCTACTTCCGACTGGTACATGACCTACTGGCATCTTTATTTAATCTATCGTAAGCATATTTGTAACTACGCCTATAGTTAGAATTTAAAGCTTTAACGGATAGCGATCACCATTCAAAACTTCCATTACATTAAACAAACCTCTGAACTTCCGATCTAACTTAATCTGATTTCGCTTTTTGTTTTCTAATAACACGAAATCGACAACCGAATAGTTTGTTTTAGCTATCAAATCGAGCCTTATCATATTCCACACTACGTTTAATATTCTCTATGTCTAAAGTTCTAAATCGAACAAATTAAAAACTAGATCAAACATACAATTACCTAGGTTTATTAAAATGCTAGAGCAACCAAGTACCTCTTCATCCATCTAATCATTACACAAAGCAGGAATCTTATTCGTGGCCTGTGGCCAACATGGCCCCAACAAACCCCTGTTTGTTTTACTACGTTCCTCATGAACGCCGAGTCCCACATGCATGACTCTATGGTCTCTACCAGACCCGACCTCCGCCAGAGCCACCCGCCCACCGCGCATCCACGGACTACTTCAAGCAGACACCGACTTCTACCGGACTACGGCTACGGCATGGCTACTGGTACGGTCTGACCATCCGAACTAAGTTTCCACACTATCTTTCAATTTCAAATTCTCTACTTCAAACGGTACTTAGCCCTCGGGCATTCTCCTTAACCTATCATGTGCTTACTTGTAAGTACGCTTAGAATTTAAAACAAAACAAACAAAATACTAAAGCTCAAGTTGGTGCTCGCTAATCGTTACGCTACATAAACTTTGTTCTGTACTGAATACACGTGTTTGACCAATACCAGTCAACGCAACAACGTTATTAACTCGTTTGCCACTTAATTTGGCTAAACAACTCTCCTTTACTAACGAGCATTCAGCACCAGAATTGTAAACAAAACAATACAGCTCACCTTTTTATTCCAATGTGCCTGAAGGTAGTTGTGCGATGCAAACTTCCACTCGCCGATCACTGCTTGCAGCACGTGCTCCACCAGCCGATTGGCTGCCACTGCATGTTCGTGCACCAGGCCGCGATATGTCTTGGTTTCCGACACAAGACTCGCGCGCAGACTTGTGCGTAGACTCGTGCGCAGACTCGTGCGCAGACTCGTGCACAGACTCGTGCGCAGACTTGTGCGTAGACTCGTGCGCAGACTCGTGCGCAGACTTGTGCACAGACTCGTGCGCAGACTGCAACTTCTACTTCGAAGACGCCTTGCACTGCCGCCGCTACGCGCCCTCGATCTGACTTCAGCTGTGTGGCGCAATTTACCCCCAATTGGGATTGACAGGCGCCGCGCGCTAGTCCCTTGGCCGCGTGGCATGGTTCATGAAACAGAAATTTAAAAAATGGGTTAGAATTGGTAAACTACACAAAAAAACCATAAGAAAACTTTTGCAGGGTATTTCGCTAATATCTCAGAAACGGTGCGTCTGATCTCAAAAATAACCAAATTTTAATACCCTTTTAGATACCCCACGTAAGTGATAAGAATGCTAAATTCACTAAAAAAAAATATTTTTCTGTCTTACCCTCGAATTTTATTTTTCAAAAAAAAAACGGCTCGCCAACGGTCACTTTTAGCGTTTTCATTTTGCGCCTGAACCAACACGAATCTGGCCTTGAACAGCTCCTCAAACTGGTCCAATGTCATACCTGGATAGGTTATCTGCGTCAGCCATGTAGATGCAGAGTCCTTCAATTCCTTGCTTATTGTCAAAATAAGCTGGCTTCCTTCCACTGCCCTCCCGTCGAAACATAAGTCAGCGGTTGCGCACTATGATCGAGCATCGGAATCAAGTTTGTCGGGCTCGAATTCTGGCCACACTGGTGTACACTAACTTGCTATTCACTGGCTTCGTTTTTAAAGTTTGTAACAGCGCGTGCATTTGTTGGTTTTGCATTTCAAAAATTAACCGCCACTGATTGTTACTGTCACTGTCCCGCGTGTGATCTCATTAGCACGATTTGATCCCAGTTCTGATGTCGGATCTGTCAGGATTTATTCCATTAGATTCAGATATCATGTGGGCAGAAGATGGGTTTCGTGCAATGACAACACACTGGATACGATACACGCTGTTTATTAAAATTACAAATTATCACAATGATCACAAATTACAATTAACACCATTAACTACAACGTACATAGCACAACGAATCGAATACAGTTCCGCGACGTCTTCACTCCATTGCTATCAGACACTATACCATACGACAACTAAACGAAACGAAGGACAGTTCCTAGACTGGAGGCTCCGTTCTCCAGAACGGTCGGAAGGCAAGTCTTCTCGCCCCGGCGCCCCAGTACCTAGACTCCGTCGTAGCACGAAGTAAGCCGAGTTCGTTTTCCCGCCACTCGGTTCACGACGTGCCGCGCTTCGTTTAGCAACCGTACTATTGACCGTCTCCGACATATTTATTTATTATAATTATTTTTATTAATTTATATTTATTATAATTATTTTTATTTGTTTATTTATAATTAAGTTATATTTATTTATGTTTATTATAATTCTTTTTTATTTATTTATTTATAATTAAGTTATATTTATTTATATTTATTATAATTCTTTTTTATTTATTTATTTATACTTATACGGGGTGGCAGGGACATCGACGCGAAGCCGGTTACCATGGATTCAGTACATGATTCTGAACACCCCTGCGTTGAAATTTTTCGTCGGTTATTAAAAAAAAAAACAGCTGCTCCATACATTTTGACCGCGTAGGTATTGCACTTTTCTATGAAACAGCTGTTTTTTTTTTTAATAACCGACGAAAAATTTCCACGCAGGGGGGTTCAGAATCATGTACTGAATCCATGGTAACCGGCTTCGCGTCGATGTCCCTGCCACCCTGTATATATAATATTATAAATATAAAAGTTTGTATGTTTGGATGTTTCTTACTCAATCACGCAAAAACGACTGAGCGGATTTGGATTACATTTGGCACACACATAGTTTATAACCTGGATTAACATATAGAATATTTTTTATCCCGGTAGTACGTTCCCGGGGGATACAAAATTTCCGACCGCCACGCGGGCGAAGCCGCGGGCGAAAGTATAATAAAGAGGTAAAATGTGTACAAAAAGAGGTAAAATAAGTTCTGTTTCGATGTTACATTTCATGATAAAAATACCACGGTAGCCGGTACCTTTATATGCCAAGGACTTAATCCACAAGGAACTGACAGCCGTGATTTACGACGAATTAAAACTGCACAGTAACTAGAGGCCAATTAGTGGGAAAGTGGACCGTTTACTGCGACTATCGTTATAATTTATAGCCAGCAATAAGACTGGCCACAAACCCACACCGATCTCCTTTGATGAAACATAACAAAGAGTGGTGGAAACTTTTTACATCGATCTTTTTAATGGCAATAGATTATGAGCTGATTTAGCAACAGTCAGGTTACTTTTATCTGTAGAATAAATAAGACAGTTTTACATCTACGGGGTGGCAGGGACATCGACGCGAAGCCGGTTACCATGGATTCGTACATGATTCTGAACCCCCCTGCGTTGAAATTTTTCGTCGGTTATTTAAAAAAAAAACAGCTGTTTCATAGAAAAGTGCAATACCTACGCGGTCAAAATGTATGGAGCAGCTGATTTTTTTTTTAATAACCGACGAAAAATTTCAACGCAGGGGGGTTCAGAATCATGTACTGAATCCATGGTAACCGGCTATACATACATAGAGTCCGCGAAACCACTCAAGTCCGATAGACCCGGCGCTGTCTACCTGATTGCATCAAATTGCATTTAAAAAGTGTAGTGCCTCTTTTTCGCCGGACTTCAGTGGTGACGCGGACTCTACATACAAATAAATAAAGTGTCTTTTTGTAATTTCAAAATGCATATGAAAGTATATACGTGACTTATATTGCAAAAAAAAACTATTTACTTAAATTGTAGTTTCTCTCTCTGTCTGTCTGTTTGTTCCGGCTTACCTCCGAAACGGAGTGACCTATTTTGACGGGACGTTCACTGGCAGATAGCTGATGTTATAAGGAGTCACTTTGACTATTTTTATTTTAGAAATAAAATTAGTATCCACGCCGGCAAAGCCGCGGGCAACAGCTAGTATTTTCTATACAAAAGCTAGTAAGCACAATATTGTATTCTTCAGATAAAACTTATCTGACGGTTGTAAAATTGACTCTAAAGGAATTAAATACGCACGCTAAATGTGGGTGTATTAATAAACATAATGCTTACCAATTCACGCTAGATAGGTACTGTAAAAAAAAAAACTTTATCTCGGATAAGTATGTATAATCATATGGGTTAGTAAACAAAATGATAACTTATACCTATGTTAGTAAACTTATTATCTATTTGAAAACAAGGCTGTTTTTCAAAATGCATCTTCGAACAACATCACCTAACAAAGGAGAATCGTACCTCCCCGCTATGTTATTCAGGCTGTGTACGTTTCTTTCGCATTTCTCCTTGCCAAGACGAAGAAATATCGGTACCTACTCATATCTACCAACTAATCGATTTTTCCGAACAACACTAAATGCAAGCAATTAGGACATCCACTCGATTGACAATACATCTCGATTGACCTGACAACTTCATTAGTTCGAGTCGGCACACCTCTATTAATTACGGGGGCATCTCTAGAGCATTTGTTACCACAAGAACCAGGGGCGGGATGTCTTCGTTCTTTCGTTTTCGTTTGAGGCCATTATATGAAAATAATTCGGTTAAGTGAGAGTTTCGTTCGGCTGAAGGTTAGAGCTGATAATTTTATAGCATTAAGGTGAGGCAGATGGGTGTTAATGAGGAAATTTGGGGTCTGTTTTGTTCTTAATGTAATTTAAGGTGTTTTATAACAGGGTTAAGCCACACGCATCTCTGACTTTTCGAATTCATGTGCGTGTTGTATAATTATCACTTGCTTCAAAAACGGTGAAGGAAAACATCGTGAGGAAACCGGCTTGCCTGGGAGATATTTCTCGACGTATGTGAACCCAAGTTAGAGGCCCATGGGCGGCTTTAAAACTCTGACACCAGGTTAGTCACTAACCACACGAAAAGAAAAAGAATAGGGTTAAAAAAAAGCGTACCTATTTTTGAATACCAACCAAATTAAGGGAAGTTTAAGTGATATTACTGTGTTGCGAATTTATTTACCCTTATGATAGGTACAGTTGCTTAGGTTACAGTAATAGAGAAGTATTAAAGAAAAATAATTGTGATGCTGACACCAAATAAATTGGGATAAGTCAGGAGAATGATGATGATAGGTACAGTCACATTCAAAATAATATGTTCGTCAACATTAGGGCTATTTTTGTCTGCTTATTACACGAAATAATCTGCTTTACCGACTCAGCATTATTTAGTGCATCGTAATGTCGAAACCGCAGAATGACACTCAGACATCTTCTTTAGGTACATGTCAGACCGAATAAAAATGTCACAATGAGAGACTCAGTTTTTTTTTTAAATAAAATTAAAGAGTGAACTTTACACCCTGTTCCTCATACCTCAATAACGTTTTAGGTTGATGTCAACTCCTCATTTGCCAAAGGTGTCTGCTACTTTGATTTTTGATATCAAAAGTTATGAAATATATACAATAGTCTACTCAGTGCTGTAATGCCGTAGCTTCAAAAGTTATTATGTGTCCTAACTTGATAAAAGAAAGAATTTGAAAAATGTCGAAGATGTAAAAGACTTGACTGTCCCTACATACCTACTTCATAACGAACTGACTACTCACAAAATCTTACGCCAAACATTTGAGTCTTCTACAAGTATCTACCTATTGGCACGAGCCATAAAAACCCTTAGCTAAAGTTCAAAATATCCATTACAAGATTACCTATTGTAGTATATCTATTTATTAGATTTATGTAAACACTGTCTCCTGCACGTCAGCAGTGACGTCGCTGGCACTAATGTCAACTGTCAGTTCACCACGAATGGCGGGAAACAGTGGAAAATGAGGCGGTACCTACACAGGAGGCTTGATGTCGTGATGAGCCAGTGTAGTGACATAATCTGTTTAAATACGGGATCAACAGAATTCTATAGAATAGAATTGAATAAACTAGCAGACATCTGCCGACTTTGTTGAGCGGTAAACATAAAAACATAAATATAGCCTATGACACTCACAAATAACGTGGCTTTCTATTGGTATAATAATTTTCAAAACCGGTTCAGTAGATCCAGAGATTTACCCCCTACAACCTCACAAAAACTTCTTTATAATATTAGTATAGATATATAGAATAGAGAAATAATAAAGCCTGGCAACGAAATAATTTAATCAAGCCAAAAACAGAAGGACAGAATTCCATTGAAAATTTTGGGATAGCTAAAATAACTTCTCAAATTGAAGTGCCCAATCGAGTTACACAGTAAAGTTTAATCCCTTTTGAATAGGGACAATAGGTTTGCATAAGTTATTTAACCGTTTATCTACGTTTTACCAAAGGGTAGCTTCGCTTCAAGAGTTCGACAGTGGGTCAAGTATTTAGGAAGACATTAGGCGGTAAATCAATGATACTTATGTACAGTACAACAATTTTCTTAATGTCCCTCGGTAAACTTCGTGTTTCGTCAGTTGTCGGATTTCGATCTGCTTTGTTGCCCTTTGCACTTGGTGCAGACCGGACGCTCTCTCACTTGGAAGCTTACACCTAAGGCAACTGATAGAAATCCGACGACTGACGAAACACGAAGTTTGCCGAAGGACATTCAAAAAATAGTTGTACTGTAAGTATATTTTCTTTGCGTCGAAAGATCAAACACTACCTTCTGCCCGCAATTTTGTCCGCGTAAAATAACCTCGGCAATACTGTAGCTGTAGTTCTGAAGATAACAAACAACATACAAACTCACAAATACCAGTTTAAAATATTATTAATAGTATAGATTGTCAAAACTAATAAATATTATTTAAAACCGTCGTAAGTTATTTATCACTTATATACCTACAGTTTCTAGAGGATTATGGTGTTTTTAGAGTCTAAAAACATATATGAAGTCTAAAACATTATACATTATAATATATATTATAACATGTATGGTGTACATATTATTATGCGATACAAAAGAGTATTCTATATCGATAGTTACAAATCTATTATTAGGTATTCCTACTTTTTAGTCAAAAGGTGAGTAGGTACTTACTAAAAATTAATGTCCAATTAAATGATCAAGAATAAAAGTTCTTAGAAAATTAGAGATGAGTAAGTAATTGAAAAAAAGAACTTCTAATTAAAATTAGAAACCCTGCAAAATAAAAGTCTTATTTTGAAAGGGACCAGGACAGGTGATCCAAATAAAATTCTGAGTATCTCATCGTTCTAGGAAAAACATTTCAGACAGAAATCGTAGAATTTTGTACATTAAAAAGATAAAATTAACCATTTTCATAGAACGAAGTACTGTGTCTCGTTTAACATATTACATTAAATTTATTTACCATTGTCGACTCAAAAAGAAGAAGTTGGGGATTAAAATTGTGGTTTATAAAGTTTCACTGAAAATTCAATTACAATATTTCACTGAAAATTGATTCGTGAATCTGTAGCAGCTGTACAGTTCGCGTCAAATAACTTTGCCGCTCTGAAGTTAGGTTGCGCATGCGCGCTGGCATGCGCACTACTGTTTTTTAAGGCAGATTGACTACTGCGCAGTCATTTGTAGCCTACTTCAAAGCGGCAAAGTTATTTGACGCGAACTGTAAACAGAAGTCACGATTCATTTTGCTTTTTTAGAATCAATCTGCCTAGCCTTTTGCCAACTCTGTTGGGGGTCAACTTCCAGTCTAACCGGAACGGAGAAAAATTGAGTAACAACAACAATTTCCAGAACATTTTAATTCCAATATCACACATACACTCACGGAAAAAGCTATCCACTGATTTTTAACAAACACGTCAAAGGAAAATCGTCCGTAAATTAGGAAAATAAAGAGGAAATTTCAACTAGATTTGTTTGTGTTACGTTATACAAAATAGCGATTTAACCCGCTGTCATGGCTGACAAAGGTTACTTTGGAATTATTAATTACTTTAATGGAGCTTCATTATAATGTTTGTTATGACCAGAGGGTCGTGGGAATACTTGATGGTCAAAATTAGTACAGGTGGGTTCAGGTTAATTTGACTTTGATTGTTGATTAGCATATTTTTAGTTTTGGTTTTAACTTTTAATAATTGATTTATTTTTCAGACAAAGTATTAAAACAAAGTTGACATAAAAATCGCACACACACACACATTAAAATAATCCTCAAACATTCAAATCAAATAAAATTAAAATACATACACAATACACATATCATTTAAATCAAGTCAAATATTAATTTTAAATATTAATTCATATTCAAAATAAATATTAATCAAATATAATGCTACTCCCTCTCACAGAGAGGAGGCCTGTGCAATCAAGGTACAACCTGACACTGACCTGCAAATTGCAAAAAATTCGCGGACTACCTTGGCGCATCTCCCTTTTCTTTTTTTTTTTTTTGGGTGTCAAATCGTTTTATAGCTTCTCCCGCTTTGGGCGGAGCGGAAGGGCGTGTCAGACTCTTACTGACTAAAACCCACACGTGTTCCTTCAGTTGCCTGTACGTTGTCAGGGGCCACGGTCCCCCCTTAGGATTTTCTCGCAACCCCGGCAACGGCCCTAGCGGACCCCGTGGCGCATCCCCTTTAAAACAGTATCGCAATATACCTACCTAATTTCTATCGTCATCATCATCATCATCATCATCAGCCTATTAATGTTCCCACTGCTGGGACACAGGCCTCCTCTCTGTGAGAGGGAGTGGGCCGTAATCCACCACGCGGGCCCAGTGCGGGTTGGTAGATGTCACATGTCTTCGAATTTTTGGTTCTAAGACATGCCGGTTTCCTCACGATGTTTTCCTTCACCGTTTTGAGAGCAGTGGTGATGAAATTATTTACACAAAGTAAAGCGCCTGCTTGGGTTCGAACCCACGACCTACAACTCGTAAGTCGGGGCCGTTACCACTGGGCCACCACTGCTCAATTTCTATCGTGGCGCAGAGCAATATTTAATACAACACAGAAATACACAATACAGAAGCTGATGTGCGCGAGTGTACATACAAGATAAGGGTGCTCACGTTGACGCGATGCAACGGAACTGTATTCCGATGGAACGAGAAGTTATGAGGGAAACTAGCGGAAATATCTGGCGTGTAGAATAATATTAATTTATCTGGTATACTGCTGTTCCAGGATAAGCTGACTGAAAGACAAAGCACATGTACACAAGTAAACGTGTTATTTTGAAGATATCGTACCACAGAAGGCAGCTGATTGCGGCTACAGAAAGTTGACATTACGATATAACGTTGACATACGTTGTTGCATTTGCATGCAAACGCTTAAAACAGCTGGTCTTTTCGATGGCAAAAGTTAAAATATTACATGTTAGACGAGATAGGCGTAGTAGGTGGCCATGCGTTTTTTAGGTCCTCAGAAGTGCAAATGTGTGGACACTTTTGACGCTTCAACATATGGGGATTGTTTGGTCAGGAGCACCGTATTCGCAATGGCTAATACCACTGCTTATGATTTAAAAAATCCTACAGATTCTGAGCAGTGACTGGTCATAGAAAATATGCCCACTTAAAAAACGGCATCTACGGCAGCAAAATCTTGCTATCGGCACAAGCTATACGAATATAACGTAAACCGATGTGAAAAGATTATTAGGATAGTCAGCAAAAGCCGCCTAGTGTCTATCTTCCAGACGTATTTTTAAAGTAGGCCAGCAGTTCGCTGTCTATAGTCTGTCTCTTTAGTATTCGATCCACAGTCAAAAGATGTAACGCCCCGATAAGCCCTCCATTCATAACAACGAACATGACGTCAGTCAGACAGACGGACACGATTTAATTGTTCCTAAAGACACCTATGATTGGCCACAGACGATCAATTAATGCCAGTCACACGTAAACGCGAAAGTTAATTACAATATGACTAATGTAACTGTCCGCTTGTTTACGTGCTTGGCATTTCATATAAGGGATTGAGGTTCCATTCATGAGGATTCATGTTTCGATATCAAGGTTTCTATGTTGTGCAAATAAATGAAGAGCTAGATTCTATTTTTGTTATAATATTCGATATTCCACTAATAGAAAATCGACCGGTTAATAAATAAATAAACGTTTTGATTTCTCCCATGAATGTTTTTTCAAAAAAAATATGCTTTGAAGCTCTGGGAATACCCCTCTAGTAGTCTAACTTTACAGAAGATCTGCGATCTTCTGTAAAGTTAGGATATCGACGCACAACCTGTTACTATGAATTTCATTACATGATATGGACCCATTTTTTGTTTTTTTTTTGGTTGGGAAATCATCAAATAACTTCTCGCGCTCTGGGCAGAGTGGAAGGGCGTGTCAGGCTCTTACTGACTAAAGCCCACCCGTGTTCCTTCAGTTGCCAGGGGCCACGGTCTCCCCTTAGGACTTTCCCGCAACCCCGGCAGGCATCGGCCCTAGCGGACCCCTTCAGTTGTGCTGACATCTTGCGTTAAAATTGTTCGTCAGTATTTTTTTTTTAAATCAGCTGTTTCCTAAAAAAAGTGCAATACGAAAAAATCAATCAATCAATTGATTTAACAAACCGACGAAAAATTTAATTAGTAAGGAACAAAAAATTTTTTGTAGTAACTATGTAATTTAAAACTGTTTCGATCGAATCTCATGTGTTCATACAGTCAATATTATGCACAGCTTTAATATAAATTCTGGGAATCAAAAAAGCACTTTAGTTAGTCTGACATCATGCACCTATGTTCGAATCAGATATGGCGCCCAAAAGCGTCTGATTCACAGATAGATTGTGATTGACGTACTCCGAATATTTATTTAACCCCATGGAAGCAATCTGCGAGAGCATTCAACTGCAGAAACACTTATCAACACTTCATGAAGGGCAAATAAAATTGAGGTCAAATTGAGGCCAGTGGCATATCTGACAATCACATGGCTATCAAAACTTTTGATAAGGGATAGTTCGCACAGAAAAATAAAGCCTTCACTGGGTTTATCCCAATATCGTACCGTGAATAACATGTGTAACCTGCCGTGCGATGTGTAAAATCAAACAGTGCAGTGCAAATAAAGTTCCGGGCATGGGAACGTTCCCATATAAAACGTTTTCGATATCGCGACTGTTTTTATGCTCTCAATTGTACTACATGCATACTGACATGCACAGTGTTGATATGACGCAAAAAATCATACGCTTCACTTCAAATAAAACTGTGCAATCATAAAATCGCGATAGTACATACCTATTTCCATTCCCGCTGTCTATTTCACAGACAAACAGACTGACACACGTAATATTTATAGAGTAAAACAGATCTTCCTATGAAAATAATATAGTCGACAAGAATAGAGAGAAAGATTGTATATTACTGCAATATTTTACATAAAAAATTATCATTATCAATCAACTTCAAATAAAATCAATTCTCAATGCCAACTCAGAATAATTACATCTCATTTACTTCAAATAAAATCGATTCGAGCCCGCTCTCGAATAATTACAGCTTAGGTATTTTGAATCGATTCTAAACTCAAATCTTCTCGATTTTCTCGTTCGAATTTCTGACCAACTCAATAGCGAAAGTTATTTATAAAATGACGTCAGAGCATCGTCAGTGGTGTATTTTAGAATCGCCATACGAAATATGGATGTCGTCACTACTGCAGCAGTTCGATGAAATGCTTGGCTTTGTTTAGACTGTTATTATGGCAACACTGGCGGTTGGCTACGTCAGACTGTCAAGAGTGTTATGATGCAAAGGCAAGGCAATATTCATGTTTTTATATAAAATTTCTGAACTTCTAATCAATTTTAGAAGTAGATGCTGGTAATATGGGCTTCTCGATAAGCAGATAACTGGACGAATTTTGCCCCACTTCAGTCCTAGCTGGGAATATTTTGACGTAAGAACATAACATAAATATCACAGATATAACGCTGTTTTACTTATTATATTCTTTCTGGGTAGGTCAACAAATTCTCATCTTACTTTAATACAATTTTATTAATTTCCAAGACATCTAAGATCAAGATTAAACGTATCAGCAGAAATAATATTTGATCAGGAAACTTCGTAAGATAAATTGTTAAACAAAAATCAACTAGATCCCCAAAATATTTTTACGTTAACACAATCAGAAAGTACCGTACTTAACTTTAATAAGATTTTTAATAAGTAACACAAAGATTAATTTTAATATTAACGAGAGAATAAAGCACTCCAATAAAAATAACAGTATCTTTCTAAATGGATACCGTAAAAAAACCTTGGGACCAACGGCTTAACCTGCTTTTCGAGGCTCGGAGGGGTCTCGGTGTGTAAACGATGGTAACCCATCCATGAACCGAGACTGCTGCAAGCGATTTTAAAAACAAAACGACACACTATAAAACATTTTCGTTTCTAGAATTCTAGATAACAGCCAGCCCTATAAAGAACGGAATAACTCAATGTCATTCAGTATGTATGGAATTCGGAATATATTGTGTACCCGGACTAAATCAAATTCCTTACGTTTGCTCCACATTTTCTGCGTAACATCTTTTTACAAATTCTCAGTCCCTACAGTCATGTTTTCTTTAAAAGAAACAGTTGTTAGAGGTCTTAAGCCCCATGTAATAATGCCAGCCATATTGCCATTTGTATGAGGCAATATTACAAATAGAGAGCGCAGTGGTAACGGCCGCAACTTACGAGTTGTAGGTTGTAGATTTGAACCCTGACAAGCGCTTTACTTTTTGTAAATTATTTCATCACCACTGCTCTCAAAACGGTGAAGGAAAACATCGCGAGTAAACCGGCGTGTCCTAGAACCAAAAATTCGAAGAATCCGAACTAGGCCCGCGTGGTAGATTACAGCCCACTCCCGCTCACCGAATGGAGGCCTGTGTCCCAGCAGTGGGAACATTATAGGCTGATCATGCAATATTACAAACATGCTGCTACTGAGATCTTTTGTAATAAAAATGTATTAAGAAATATCTATCTAAAAGACTTCGGTTCAGTTACTAAACTATATTATTCTTAAGTGTCTCTTTGACATCCATCACTTCTAACTCATCATATAGGTACCTACATAAAACTCGTAATCATAGTCTATTGATCTGTTTCTATATATAGCAAAATCCAAAAAGAAGAAAAAAAAAAAGGAATGTAGGTAATGATTTTTTTGTTGCGATACAGATGGCATGAATGAAATCCCCTAAGATGAGCAGTATAAATGACAATGTGAAGTCCATCTCAAGAGAAATCAAATCGACACTGAACCAGCCTTCAAAACAATTGAACTCAGATTTTTAAAAAATCAAATAAAGAACGTAAAAATTGCTACCAATGGTCCTTGAGTGCATCAGCCATTACAATACGCACGTCATAACAACATGGCAGTAACATTAGGGCTCTAAAGATAAAAAACACATTAATCATAATACCGGTTTATCAAACAGAAACACTAGTTAGTTCTAACGGTTGAAAATAGAGGTGACTACCGATCTTCTCGGATTCTTCGATTGATAGCCATTTTCCTCTCTACCCTATTATTCTATTTCATATTTTCCTTTTCACCCTAATATTTTATTATTTCATACTAGCTTCTGCCCCGCTATTACTTCGTTTTCGCTTCTAGTGTTCTTTCTGACGTTTTTTTTTCTTTTTGCTCGCCTCCTAAGGGTCGTAGCGTGATGTTAAATAGCCTATAACCTTCCTCAAGAATTTGGCTATCAAATGCAAAAAGAAGTTTTCAAACACGACTGGTAGTTCCAGAGATTAGCGCGTCCAAATAAACAAGCAAACTGTTCATCTTTATTATTCGTTTATATTAGTATACATAGATATACAGATTTCCATTAGATTGGTACTATTTCTTTTACTTCCTTTGATCTCTAGCAGCCGTAACATAACCTAACCATCACAATTCCCACAACATTTCATCGATTAACCTGAATTTCGATATTGTGACTGTGAGTCGACATCATCAGTTAGCGCGCAGCAAAATTTCTAGATTTTATCGACAGCAGGCATCGATCATCAACTGTTTTATCGTTAGTTTTCCAAACATTTACGCAGTATTGTTTATCTACGTCATCATCCTTGATTCTACTATAGAAGGAAAGAAAGAAAATACGTTTATTTGCAGAAAACATGACGCAAAGAAAAAACACATACACGAAAATAACAAGTTGGAGGAAAATATGCGTCACATCCACGCAAAACGGCCATCGCTAAGCATAATGCTGCGACCCTATGCGAGACAGAGCCGCAGCGCTGGCGACAGCCGGCGTTGACGTGATGACGTCAACCGGTGCAGCATATAATAATGACATAAAAAATAAAATAAATATATATGTAAATATAGCTTTGCTAAGGTCTACTTCCAGATTAACTAAATGTACCTAGCTAAATATCAGCATTATCAGGTTTACCCCTTAAGCTCCGCTAGAAGCAGTCTGTAAACCAGTGTCCTTCAAAGTTCATCTTTCTGAAAACTTGGGATACTCCAGCTGCTATTAACGTGACAACCTACTGGGCCCAACAAATAAAAAAGTACCATTAATTGACTCTATAAGACGAATTAGGTACCAGTCTTCAATGTTCTTGGCTGTTCGTCCAGATAGTCCGCTGCCAAAAAAAGCCAATCTATAAGCCCCATAATCCATCAGTTCCAAAATAAAACATGTAAGTAATGCATCCTCTGGACGTGCGTCACAAATTGCCCAACTATTTTAAGACTAGTGTGACCCGGGTGAGATAACTCGGCTAAGTGCTCCGTACCCCCTTATCTTTATTTATCGCTGTGATAACGAATGATGAGACCGCTTATCATACACAATGTATTAGAACTAATGCCCCCTACCTACTACCTGTTGAATGGTGGCATTGTGGCACGGATTTTTGTGGAAAGGATTTTTGTTTCGCACTTGTTTTGCAGTTGTCGTATATTGGCTGTTTTGTTGAACTGAAAACTTTTTGGTAAGGGAATATCTTATGGGTTCGCGTCACCGACATGCTAATGTTAACAGTATATCTGTAGCTATGAGTTTGATGTGTTGCTTCATAGTTTTAAGTTTTCATTTCTATTGGCATCCTCCATAACTGCATATGTTTTTTTTTTTCAAAAACGTTGTTAAAAAAAGTAGTTTACTTATTGGAACTTGCTTGGTGCTTAATTAAAACTGCCTTCCCAAATGAGATCAGCCTTAGAACAGGCCAACTACTAACCTTTATAACTGGCTAATCTGTTATCCATGGAATAATTAAAAATACATATTTATTCTCGTACAGTTTATGACCGAGAAAAGGCATGAAGCACTTTGAGGTGAAGGACCTGCGTTTAGTTTAGGTTATATACTATTTTGGTTAAAATATTTTTACATTAGGTACGCTAGCCACTAAAGGTATTTAAGAAAATATGCTTGTAAAAATATGCTCTAATAAGTTATTTAAAAATATTTGAAAACTTTTTAGCCTTTGAAAGGTCTTTCATATTTATTTGAACGAATTGAAAGTGTTTTTATTTCATTCTCTTTCGTTAAATATTAATGTTTTCTGACACCTTTCGTCTGCACTTGATTTGAAATTCAGTAAGTTCAAAGTCGCAAAAAGCAGTAGCTCGCAGGTATGTACTTTAAACTTTTTTTAAGGTTGTATTTCAACATTTCTGAATATTTGAAAAGGCTTGATTGCGAAAGTTTAATAGAATGGGTATATTTATTAAAGTAATTGGGTACTTATGTGAAAATAGTCAAGTCTGAGAGGCACTTATTAGCAATATTGCTTTTACTTACATTTCTAAGACTAATAAAAAAAAAACACAGAAGATATTCTTTTATTTCGAAATTGCTAGCAATTCGACAGGTAGGTTATCTAAAATCTCTAAAAAGTAAAGTCTTATCAGTGTAAAACAATAATAACAAAACAGACAGTCAATATCACGAGTGTGACTTGAGCGACAAACAAACAAACAGTCGTGTTTAAATAACATGTATAACATAATGAACTGTCGTGTAGAATATAACAATAAATTTATATGGCCGCACTAACTGGTGTTTATGATAGAAGAGATTTTTTTCCAAATTTTTTTTTGGGAATGTCATTCGCTGGTCAATCGGACTTTCCTATGGCTGCCTCAATAAATAAAGGCCTCCAGCCAGGGCACAAAATTTATAAACTAAGCGACTAGACGCTAAGGGCAACCCCTGTGGGGTACCTACGGACCTCGGCTTAAGGCGTCGCTGGGGGGAGGACAGCAAGGGACAGGATCGGATCAGATTAAATAATAATATATCATAATCAGCCAATCACTGCTAGGACACAAATAATAATATAGACAAACTCGAAAGAATTTATAGTCTAGGACTGGAGCAGATACTGATATGCTTGCATAGGTATAGCTGCAATAATTTATTTGTTTCAATTTGTTAAGTTCGTCAACACAAACAATAATCAACAAAGTATCAAATTGCAATTTTTTGTGGCAAGCCCCATGTTCAGCAGTGGTCGTTTCTCGCCTTAGATGATGATATAAAACATCTTTCACAAATCCAGACACAGTATAAAACACTTTTACAAACCAGATATTCTTGCCTTCAACACAAGTTTCAAATATCATCAGGTGCTGAACCGCCTCGCAGTCAAGTATTATGAATTCAGGAAGTCCCGAGAGTGTTCTATCAACAAACGCCAGCATGACGAAATAGTTAGCATAGCCTCGATCGGCGTGTGTGCTCCGCTATAACTTACGAGTATTTGCCATAGGTGTACTAGACGTCTAGGAGAAGGAAAATATAGGTGTGCTCATGTTGATTTTCTTTTCTAGTGGTATTAGGTCGTTAATATCCTACTGTTGAATACAGGCTTTCAATTAATGGGTCTTAGAAGAAAAATCCTTTCTAAAAATCAATCCGTTTGACCTATTTGAAAGATGATAATTATTGGATTATTCAGTTAGTAGTTAGCTACTAACTGAATAATCTACTAACTGAATAATTCCAGGAAGTTTTCAGAAGGTATTTTCTTGTTTTTTAGGGTTCCGTACTAAAAACGAAAAGTAGAACCCTTATAGGATCACGTCGTTGTCCGTCCGCCTGTCTGCCTGTCAATCATCGCGTGGAGGTATTAAATTGAAATTAATATCAAATAGATAGTATTTGATACTAATTTCAACTGATATTAATAAAAACTAATTAAAAACTAAGTCTACGGTCCGTTGCAGCTCTAAAAATCAAGCTTCTAAGTCAAAGCAATAAAAAATACGGCCATTTATGCGACATATTTTGATACTCGCAAATAAATCACTACCTATAAGGTACTTCCCGTTGACGTTGAATCATGAAATTTGGCAAGAAGCAAGGTCTTACAGCACAAGTAAAGGAAAATTTCCGAAAATCTTTGAGCAACAATTGAGCACATTATTTTATTCAACTACAAAGTTAAGTTTGTTCTTGGAATTAAATCATTCCAACTAACGTACGGAACCCTTTATTGTGCAATGTGCGTGGTCCGACACGCACTTGGCCGGTATTTTTGTTTAGATCACGTTTATGATTTAGGCAAGAAATTCATTACTCCAACATGTTGATATCAAATTGATGAAAGCATTTGTACTGAGAACCCTTTCAAAACTCTTTTGATCTCGATATTAGTATTTGTACTGTATCTGTTTGTTTAGGTTTGCCGGCTGCTTTCGATTAAATAAATGGAAAACATATTGAATTTCCGTATATTTTCGTAATTTTGTTACTCGTAGATGAGTATTACTTGGCCGCTGCGCCCCGCGGTTTGAACCGCATATGTCCTGGATCCCGTGGAAATATCGGGATAAAATCTTTATGTCCTAATCCAGGTCATGGTGTACCAATGTGCCAAATTTCATCCAAATCTGTTCAGCCGTTTTAGCGTTAAAGCTTAACAAACTCACTTTCGCATTTATAATATTAGGTATAAGTAAGGATGATATAAGTTTAGATAACGTGCTAAAATAAAGACTCAAACCCCTATTCTGCCTATCCTTACATTCACCTTGGATTTACAGAGTTACTAAGTAGGGAGCTAATAAACTAATTGGTAAGAAGCAACGTCGTAGATTTTAGACAGACCTTTGTTATTAAGGAAGTCTAATGGATTAATTGGACAACTCCGTTCCGCCTAGTAACAGGATTTTATTTAAACTGATTAGAGAGTTTCAGTTTGTAAAAAATATCGAGAGCTGGGCGAATTTGAATACGAATGGAAAATTCACCGAGTAAAATCGACGGCGGTTTTCATGTAGAATATTATGCGTGTCTCATGAGGTATATTTGTTTACAGGATCAGTTTTTATGCGGTGACCTTCAGCTGAGATGCTCTTGATGAAAGGTATTTGGAGTATAGTATCCTATGTCGATCAAGAGGTATGGTTTCCAGCTAGACGATAATATTTGTCTATGCAAATAATTAAGAATAAGAATAAATTTATTGTTCCATTATTACAAAATAAGTTTCAGAAAATAATGATATTGTATGCTTACTGTAACTAGAATATTTAATTTAACATAGCAATAAAACAGTGGTCCCCAATCTAGGCAGCGCCTGTATCTTGAGGGTCGAGTTGCGTTATCATAATTTTTTAATTGTAACATATTTGCGTTAGCTTAAATTAAATTTCAGGTTGTTTGAAATAGACAGGATAGTTAATTAAATATGGGTAGCGAAATATAGAAATAATAATAAATTGAACCAAATAATGTATTTCAAATTATCGATGGAGTAATCTTACTATTTAAAAGTAAAGATACGAACAATTGTGCCTATCACTAATAACATAAACGGGGGTCACAATAAAATTATCGACCGTATCCTTGAAAATTGTCGCCGACAGAAAAAGGACGGCGGTTAGGAAAAGCACTCAAGAGCGGTCACCTCAGGGAAAACTATTGGGCTTCCAATGAAACGAATTCCAACCGTCTTTTCCTGTTAAGGTTGAGGTAAACACTACACGGGCAACTTAAATGGGCAATATTGGTCAAATCGTTAAGCAATTTACAAAGTACCAACACCGTGGAAATTATTTCTCTTATTCTTTTCGTGTTGTTAATGAGTAACCTGGTGTCATAGTTTTAAAGCCGCCCATGGGCCTCTTGACTTGGCATCACATGCCGTAGAGAAATATTTCTCAGGCATGCCGGTTTCTTCACGATGTTTTCCTTCACCATTTTTGAAGCAAGTGATCCGCTTGACTGTCACTAATGAGACACAATAAAATTTTAATTGTTATCGAGCTGCATCAGTCTTTCGGACAGTTGAGCATGTTAAGTGATAAATTAGTAGATACTGCCACACCACATACAAACTATAGGCTAGTGGCACTTAATAAATAATAAACAATGGAACCAGCAGTTTATAGGAAATAAGCCAGCAGCCTAACATACCCGTACTTATACTCTGCCTTTCTTATGACAATTCAACCATATTCATTGCGTTGCTTACGTTGACGAGCAGAAGAATTCTTTAAACCTATGGAGCAATGAATTATGAATTTCGTTCAAAATCAGATTGTAAATGTATTACGCAATTAGGGTGCAGGTTGGTATAGGTACTAATTGCTCAATTTCCTCTGACTTAATAATACTGTTACACTGCAGGGCACAGGCCCCCCTTCTCTTACAGAGAAGGCACGAGCATTGATCACCACGCTTGCTCACGACGCACGGGTTGGTGATTTCAGACTTATATTAACTAAAAGTCTAGGTTTCCTCGCGATGTTTTCCTTTACCGATGTCAGCAATGTCCAAGATAAACTCCGAAATTACTTATGAATCGAATTTCCGGGAAAATTTTATAAATCCCGTGTAGATGCAGCTTTAGACTGGAGTCGTTGGGGACCCCTGAAAGTTATATGTCAGTATGAAAGATAGATGTGTAGGTCACTGGATGAGCTGTCCTTCTTCATGTGTCTTACGATATGGGTTGAGACGAAGGTGAATTCTTTAGGGTTTTATTAATTCTACCAATGAATATTTTCTATCTACACTGACGAGCAATATAAAAAGTCACTTGCAAAGGGCCAAAAAAGTCTAAGTATTTCGTAAACTACACAAGTTAGCTAAATGAAGTAAAAAAAAACATGAAAACAGTTTTATAGGTATTTTTTATGCGCTATTAAATACACTTGAATGAAACTTTTTACATCAAGAATCTATCTTGCGTGGTTTTAGAAATATTTCATGATACATATGTTCTTAAATACTTTATTTCGGTATACGTTTCTTATTAGAATGGAATCTATGAACGTACGGTCGGTTTAGTGGAAAATGTATTTTCTTTTCGTATAGCTTGTTGTATGAGAGAACAACTGTTTATAATCGGATTAATGTTTTGTTAATTATACTATAACTTATTATGTTCAGAGGAAGTAGGTAGTAGGAAACTTGCCATTATTATAAAAGAAAGTGACTAAGGTGACTATAAAAATTGTGAGCTATGTGATAAAAATATAAAATATTGTAGGTAAGCTATTAAGGAAAACGTTACCAACAATAAACTCAAAAAAGAATCTTCTAATAAAGAAAAGAATTTTGTTTTCCTCCATTTTATTTCATTGTTTTCTTTTCAATCCTTATGAAAAGCCCCAGTATTCACGGTATTGCTAAGCAGTAAAAGGTTTCAGAACATGTCTAAATAACCTCCCAGAATTTTCTACACAGAAAAATAGATACCTTCTACGTTTTTCTTATACTCTGATCGCCGTGGAAATTGATTTAAAAAATCTTTGGCCAACAATAGAAGGGTTGACGACCTCCGATAATGGAATGTAAGTGAATTTTATGAAGTATATTATATTTCTTTTGTTGGGTCTGTTGAACAATGCCACAAAGGAACGGGGTACATCGGATGAATGAACATTGAGATATAAGTTAAACGTTTGGGGCGGTCATCAAGATCTGTCTGACGGTGAGTCAAATATGATGAAAATGGGAATGATAAGATAAAATAATTGAATTGGTAAAGAAAAAAAAAATTGGGCACCATAAAATATGTCAACAGAGTTATACGAATAAGAACATAATATTATTATAAAATAGTTTTCACGTGCAATTTAGACAGATACAAAAACAGGTGTATTTCGTTTTTTTTCTTGTATTTTTATTACACTTAGGTTCATTATTTTAAATACCTAGAGAAGACTCTCCTTTTTCTCTTATATATTTAAATTTGAATAAGATGACGTTCAAGTAAAGCTGGTTAGTTACTAACAATTCGAGGCGATACAACAAAATCCAACAACCGATTATTTACTATAAGTGCATCCACACCGAAGTTACTTTTTGTAGAGTAGAATTTTGTAACATGGTAACATTATTAAGTTTTACAAAATAACTCTCTATCTAGTCTCCAAAAAACTGTATCACAACAGTTTTTTTAACTAGTACCTACAGGATACAAGTGAACTTATTCACTAAAGTTAAGTATTGTATTGTATTGCATAGTTTCTGCTTATCAAAAATAAACGGGAACACTGTTTTTGAAACAATAAAAATAAAACATGTTTATATCCACTATCTACTAACACTTGCAAACTTTGCCCCAGAAAAAGTAACTTCAATGTGGATGCAACTAAAAATTGCATCCACTAATAAAAACATTGGAAAAACGATCTTATTCTCGACTACCTCTTTTATTTCTATAAAACGAAATCGTCCAGTCAAAAACCCTACAGTTAAAAACGTCGGAGTAACATGCTTGTAAATAATGAATTAAAGTAGGTTTGGTACGACTTGAAAGGTTCTTAGGGACCAAAGAGTTTGACCGTTTGAGTGACGAAATTTTAAATAGATTGGTGATTGTAGTAAGTACTCATCATCCATTCATCCTACAGAAGTTGTCAAACATGGATTTGGAAATGGGTTTTTCTGCAAGGTAGGACGCTATCAGGCTAGGTAGAGCGACGATCTCGGATCAGCTGGATGAGAGTTGCCAAGAATCGAGCTCAATGACGTGCCATAGAACAGGCCTATGTCCATCAATAGACTGTTGTAGTCTGATGATGATTTCTACAACGATCGATCCAAGAAAAATGATCTAATTTTGACGCTTGGTGGCTTGATTTGCGAGCATAATTTGACGTTATTTGTAAATGATCTAGGACTGGCTGGGAAATTCTGATCCTGATCGCATATTACCTGCTAATTACTCGTAATGTCTGGGAAACGGTTTATTAAATTGACTACTAACTTAAATTGTCCATACCTACATTCAAATCACTTTGACAGTTTTATGAGATGGCTATAATTACATGGCAAATTGACGTAGTGTGTCAATTTGTTAAACAATAAATTTCGCTTACAGGACTACTAATAAACGAACGAGAGCTTTGAATGGCTTATTTTTTCTCGGGAATTAATCGAAACCACAATCGGTTCTTCACACTTAACCAGTTTATATAATTCTAAGAAAATAACTGCCTCGGTCAGTGGCTGCAAGCTCTACTACTGAGCATAAGGTCCTGCGTTATATTCCCAGGTCGGGTAAAGTGTTAGTAGGTTTTTCCATTAAAATTTTCTCAGTAGCAGCCCGGAATCTGGATTTGTGCCCGGTTGATGGCAATAGGCTCGCCCCCTATTACATGGGACTTAAACATAACTGGCGAAATGTTAGTGTACTATATGTTCACTTCTGCCTAACCCTTGGGGGATTACAGGCGAGATGGTATGTTATAAGACTAAAATATAAATCGTGAACTCCCGTTTCTCTGCCTCACCGACTCTTAAAGGCAAGATATCTTAATAGTAAAGTGCTCAACATTCCAAGCGCTCCACGATTACAGTTTAAATTGTTTTAAGATAACCGGCGTAGACGTTGAGTCGTCTTAGAAATACTACTAAGAATACTTAGGAATCGCGTTGTAACACGACTATTAGAAATAACATAATATCATCACGATTTGTTTTTTCGATGGCTTGGTGTACCTATATACTCGTAGTCCCACATTTTGCCAGTTATCTTTAAGTCCCATTTAATACGGGGCGAGCCTATTGCCATCAACCGGGCACAAATCCAGACTCCGGGCTGCTACTGAGAAATTCCAGAACCCAATAACACTGCCCGACCTGGGAATCGAACCCAAGACCTCGTGCTCAGCAGTAGCGATTGCAACCACTAGACCAAGGAGACATAAAATTATTAGGTGTATACTCAGTGCTATTGAGTTACGTATTGATCGATGACGATATTGATATTGATACCGATTATTTTGTCACTGGATACATGAAAAACAGGATATTTTCTAGTTTAGGAGACAGGGTTTTATCATTGAAATTTTGACAGTACTATCTAACTACTACTTGGTACGGCTAACATCTTTCCTATGTAAACGTAACTATTTGAGTACTACTTTAATGTTTATGTTTTGAAAATAAGAGACGTATTTATTTGTAAGAATGCAAAAGAAAGAAAGAAAAATAGGTTTATTTATCACAGAAACACGTGCATACAAAAAGACAAGAGTAAACAAAATAGAGAACAAAAATAGTCGGCAGCTGCACGTCATGACTGTGACAAGAAGGCTTCCACTCAGCATAATGCTGTGCTATACCCACCCACAGCACAGCGTTGATTTCAGTGGTCACCCAAAAAATACAATAACTTGACAAATATACATGGTAAGTTTTAGTTAAAATTAAAAACAATACATAAATCTAAACAGATGTTTTGAAACCTAACTAAAGAAGTTTTTTTAGCCAAAAGATTGAAGTTATTGAAGAAGATATATTACGTGGATTCTTTTATTTATTATACTTGCTTTGTTTTTTCTCTAATACATAGATAATAACTATTTGAGGCTTGCACATTAGAATGGAATATCTCTCAACTAAGATGCATAGGGGATACGAGTGCGTTGACGTCAATAATGCAACAGATGGGGATCGAACTCACGACCTCACGACTACGACGTTCGCCCGTTCCATGTCCTGGTTATTGAGCTATCATCATCATCATCATATCAGTCGAAAGACGTCCACTGCTGGACATAGGCCTCTCCCAAGCACCGCCATTATTGAGCTTTATATTATTTGTTTTTATTTTATAGAGTATCGCATTCAACATAACATTTTTCTTTGGAAGGATTCCAGCTCAAATAATTATTAAGTTGAACTCTCCCATATTTCTAAAACATATTCAAATTAAGCAGAAACAGTGATATCAGCGTATTATATTTTCCGACTTTGCTAGTTTTACTTGAAATATGACAAAATATAATACAACATATTGTTTGGATGTGCCAACAACAGTGACATAAGACTAGGATTAATTTTGGCGGGATTACACTGTGCGAACATTTCTCTCGGATTTTGCTTGAGACACAAGAAAAGCTACCAATTATTTTATGTTGTGTTCTACGTAATAAGGATACAACATCAAAGATTACCTGGAAAAGTTTGGTAGGTATATGAAAAAATATTTCCTCGCAATTTCTGTTCATTCAATTCTTCAAGAACTCCAACGTGTCCATTACAAACTTAATTCCTAACAATCAGCTGACTACAAAAACACGTCAAAATAAACAACATTATAATAAAAACGACGCCCACTTACCTAATTCACACACAACACACAAAAACACATTAAACACACAACTCTAGTTTTCGTGAAACGTCAATTTTCGACAATCACGACGTCCATTCACGGGGTACTTCTGTGATAATACGCGTACCCCTCTGTCGCCTTGCGGAGGACGAGCCGCGGGGGGCAGGGAAGGTCTGGTACTCAGACGAGTCGGCGATGTCGGAGGGTGCTTGGCTCGAACGACGCGACGTGCACCTCCGGCCGCGGGTGCATGACGACTGGCGAAGTGACGACGTCCGACGAGTCCCCGCCCGCCCATCACCTCGCCACCGCCCAAGCAAAATACGTTTGCATAACCAGCAACTAGTACAACACACTTTTAATACTGTTGTTCCATTAATATGCAAATCCTAATAGTTTGCTGATGACTTACGTGCGTGATGTATTGGTAACGTCACTTACTAACGTTTTTTATCATCTACTTACAAGTATTTTCTTTTCTGGGAGAGTTGTACGCTTCATTACATTTGCGAAGAAACTTTCTCACGAGATTATAAAAAAATATTCATGTTTAAATTGAAAAGTACAAAAGTACAGTTTACAAGCTACTCTGACTTTACGCATTTGTTCTTTATCTTATTTCCTAACTGACTAAGTATTTCAGAGAAGACATAAGAAACAAACTTAAAAAAAATACAACTTGCTAGAGTTATTCAAGAAACATAGCTTTGAAATAAATATGTAATGTTAGTATTAATAAATAACAAAGAAAAGCATAAAAAATAAGGTTGTTTTGGTAATTTTTTATATGTTCAGAGGCAGACTGAGCGTGGGCTGGACAAGTCGCCACGTTCACATAAAAACTGTAATAACAAGAGAAATAAAATAATAGCCCAATGTTATTGTTTCCGGACATTTTGTTGAAACTGGGATAATAATGATTTGATCCAAAGATTCGGTAATGAAAATCACTACGAATGTAATGAATGAAAATAAAGAAAACTTGAAGGTTTACTCGCAGAAGTAGTAAGTAGATGGTAATACATTTATGCTTCCATGCTATAAGGAAACTCAGAATTATTCATGTGTGGAACAGATGAGGATCTTAGATAAATATGTGTTAAGTCAAGGGCATCATGCTGACAATATTGTATTCTTTTAGATACCGATTTTCTAATTAGATACCAAAATATTTGAGTGCTAATAATTAGACACATAAACAAAACTTACTTTGCAAATAAAAACGATCAGATTAATCAGATTAAAGCCTACCTTTATATTTACAAAATAAACATCAATACTCCACTATCTTGTGTGTTTGTATAAAAATCTTTGAGCTCAATTTCCACCAATTTCCTGATTTCCGACCGAGGCAGTAATTGGCATCCTCTGGGGAGTTTCGTGACAACACACTCTGAAATCTTTTTTTTATATTCCGTTCTGACACAAATTCTTTGTAGTAAAATACCTGTACAAATGACTACTGTGTGTTTTTCGACATAGTAATGGGTCTCTGTTTATTTTTGAGGGTGTGTAACAACAACTAAGGGTCAATATTTTATTGTTAAAAGTGTCGTTGGTCATGAAACATGAAAACGCACGTGTCAAGAAAAAATTAAGAATCTTTTTACAATAGACCTCATCCATGGTTTTCCATCAGGCGAGACGGAAGTCAAGAAAAGGAGGATTCCGTAAGAGATAAGCTGTTTCACTTTCCATACGACATTGGCCTGTTTTACCACCTACGATTAAGTTCCTATTAACTTACTTGGCAGATAATTTTATACAATTTCTGTTCCATTTTTGAATTTATTCGGTAAGTAGTGGCTATTCGGACATCGTGAAATAGGCCCTTAACTGGTTAAAGACTTTATTTTTCAGATTCATAGTACAGACGCCAGCACATCAACCTACTCCTATCTGCCAAATTTTTCCAATCAACATTGAACCTTATGCTTTAGCGATAAAGTTGTTAATCTATTGAAGAAATTTGACAGATTGTAGTAACTTGATGTGCTGGCGTCTGTTCCTACGACTAATCAGGAATTATTCCACCACAATCACTGCCTCGTTGGTCAAGCGCTACTGCTGTACATGAGGTCCTGGTTCGATTCCCAGGTCGGGCAAAGTGACATTGGGTTTTTCTATCTGGAATTTCTCAGTAGCAGCCCGGAGTCTGGATTTGATGGCAATAGGCTCGCCCCTTATTACATGGGACTTGAACATAACTGACGAAATGTTGGTGTCCTATAGGTACACCTCTGCCCATCCCTTCGACGCAACAAGGCGTGATGTTATGATGTGTTATCACTTACTTTGAACAAAATCTCCTACAGCTGAATCATCATCAATAACTCCGAATCAAACTGATCTGCTCGAATATTTCACATATCCATGCGAATTGCGTGTATTTTCAGAGTATATTAGCACATTCATACGCGTCCGTAGTTACGACATACACGTGTATGGAAATAGTGTCGGATTTCAAGTTACGACTAATTCACATTGAACTGTAGCACAATGGGTTCCATCGAATGCAATTCCAAAATATCCAATCATTGTTCTCTGTTGAATACATTCCTACTAAAACTCGTCAAAAAGTAGGACTGTACATAATAAAATGAAATAAAGTGTCTCAAACCAATTATGCAGTTATAGAAACATAAGTGCTCAAACATGGTATTAAAAAATATTACTAGTGCAAAAAAGGGCGTGCTACGAAAAAGAGGGATGTAGCTGCTACGGCGTAGCACGTAGCGTCGTAGGCTGTCGTAGGCCAAGTTATAGGTTCCTGAACCATACTACGTGTGGTGGAAGTTGTATACCTATAATTATTACAGTGTTTTAAGATTTGAGTAAAAAATGTTTGGACAAACTGTTCCGTCAAGAAGATTTGTGACGAAATCAGTATCCCCATCCCACTATATGAAATCACTCAGTAAGAAAGTTCTTACTGAGTGACAAGTGTCAATGATCATTGCTTGTTCTTTCTTTGTGCAAGAAGAGGCTTTGAATTTGCATTGGAAATATTACAATAAGGTAAGTATATAATTATTGTGGAAACTTGAAAAGCTCTTTATGCAATAACTAGCGACAATTCCTGATTCGCATGGTCTTCAAGACTTGACAAAACTTCGAGAGTTCTTCATTAAATGTAATTTAAGTTTAATATTAAGGCGACGGTAACCGACTTTTAATAATTTTATACTGAAGATCACGACAAGATTTTTTTTTGTTAAATTAGAGCATTTTTTTAATAACTTAAGAAATGAATATTTTAGATTATGTTTTATTACATTGCGAAATTAGTTTGTAAAGTTATGTCTAACACGGATAAAAAACTGTGAACCACGCAAAATCTATCAAACGTATTTTTCTGATACCTTCACCATTTTAAAGATAATTTAATTACGATCTTTTAGTGTACGTGTCTTACTAAAATACCTTTTGTTTTATGTATAATAAATTAATAATGCGTCTAATTTGGGACAGCGCTCCTGGATGGGCGAGTCCTATTACTAGCTGGACGTACGACGCGTTTCCTGAGCGCAGTACAGAACACGCAAGCTAACTACTCAAGGGCATTGGTATATATCTGCGTCTTATTGTAATATACACATAATCCTTCCGGAATATATTTTCTAAATTATGATGAAAACCGCTTCAAAATCCGTTGCGTAGTTAAGAAAAACAAAGCCGTCACAGACGCACACGAAAACCGACTTAAATTTAAAATATGTACAGATAACTGAGTGATTTTATTTTACAGGGGCGCAAAGTAATGAAAATGTTCAAGAATTTCAAGTTCTCAAATGAAGGCTATTACTTTGTGATATCGTCTTGCGATACTCAGAAGTCAGAACCTGTTGATTGCGGAGTTTACAAGAAAGACGATACACATCTTTGAAACAATTTAATAATATTTTCTGTGTAGCATTTGGAAGGTAAGCAATACCATCAATTACTAGAGTATAATAATGGTCTTATCTTATTCTAATGTGGACTTCAAAAGTTAATATTGATCACATCAGATTCTTTAGGGAATTAGTGGCTAAATATTAACAGCTGCGCTGGTCGATAGCTTGCCGCAGTCCTTTCGTGGATGGGTGACGGAGCAGTGGGAACGGAGATACACGTGAGGCGCTAGAACATTTTTTCACAGCGACCCGCGATCCGCTCCGAGTAGAGCCCGTACAACGTATCGTGCTACTCCCTCGTCTCTGAGCACTATGGGCGCTACCCGTACGGCTCTCCCGTACGGGTCTCCCGGACTGCTGTGAAACCAGCCGGCCTAAGGGAATTTGCATTTTTGCAGTCTGTGAAAAGGGTTAACAAGTATTAAAGTGTGCATAAGTCCTAACTATTTCGTAATTCTGAAATAAGTTTGATAGTGGCACCTAAGTATGTAAATAAAAGGAAAATTATATTAAATGTGCTGATTATGATTTGAGATGTATTTTGATAACATGTATCATGTGCTAATATTAAATGAATATTATACTAATCTGTGTTATTTCCCACAGAATTATTATCGTCAGAGGGATATTAACTACAGAAAAATAACACGATCAGTTTTCCGTTGGCTAGGTGTAGAAATAGCGATATTCCCTCCGGATTAAAGGTGATAAGGATCTATCTCTTCAGAAGTTGTCGTTAATGTTATTTACTGCGTTTATTTATAAACATGAGGTCCTGAATTCGATTCCCACGTCGGGCAAAGTGTTATTGGGTTTTTGGATTAGGAATTACTCAGTAGCAGACCGGACTTTGGTTTTGTGCCCGGTTGATGACAATAGGCTCGCCCCCTATTACTTGGGACTTAAACATAACTTGCGAAATGTTTACCTATACCATGGGGTATAGCTACACCTCTGTCTAACCCTTTGGGTATTACAGGCGTGTGTTATATTATGTTATTTATAAAACAGTATCCATTGGACCCGGTGGATTTTCTACTTCGCAATAAAAGTATTTGAGCATTAGAATAATATTAGGAAGCTCGTGGCCAAGTAATAACAGTCGCACGCGTTGATCCAACAGGTTAAGCTACGCTTGCCGGGGTTGGTCCGTGGATCTTTACATACCGAGACTCCTCCGTGCCTCGGAAAGCACGTTAATCCGTTGGTCTCGGCTGTCATTCGTGGATCTTTGACAGTCGTTACGTGTCGTCAGAAGCCCGAAAGTCAGACAACCAGTCTTACCAAGGGGTACCGTATTACACAGTTACTGGGTTGTGGTGGTCAGATAGGCAGTAGCTCCATGTAAAATACATTGTATTCAACTGCTTCCGGTTAGACTGGAAGCCGACCCCAACATAGTTGGGAAAAGGCTAGGCAGATTGATTGAATAAAAGTATTATAATTTTTAGGAAACTCTTCCGGAATCACTTGATGGAGAAAGTGACTACCTGCTATATAGGCTTCAACTTAAAATACTTACTAGGTTCACATGACAGTTACACAATAGTTACATTACAACATACACAATTAGTCATACAGTTAACTGAACTAAGAACTTCTATACATATTCTGAAGAAACTGAAACTGTTAACTATTTTATCACATAATCAAACTATTGAAAATAATTTGTATTAGGTACCTCCTAGGTTACGAACGGTTAGCAATAAGTTTTTGTTGCCGACCATATTAAGCTTATTTAGGATTGTATTCCCCACAGTTTGTGGTATTCCCCAAGGATGTAATGAAAATTAATTATCTAAATAAACCAATTTGATTAAAATATTCAGGACGTCTTGTGAAGACATAATTATGTCTAAATTCAACTTGTATATACTTTAACTCGGTAAATACTACGAACTCGCCGAGTGATTTGTTTTAAATTAAACTACGCTTGATTTCGAAACTAATCAGGGATTTTCGAAACATCTAAGAAATGCTGTAATAATTCCCTACGTTAACATAACATAACATAATCAGCCTATTAATGTTCCCACTGCTGGGACACAGGCCTCCTCTCTGTGAGAGGGAATGGTCAGTAATCTACCACGCGGGACCACTGCGAGTTGGTAGATGTCACATGTCTTCGAATTTTTGGTTCTCAGACATAGTTTCCTCACGCAACGCAAGGCACGGCCAGACACAGTTTCCTCACGATGTTTTCCTTCACCGTTTTGAGAGCAGTGGTGATGAAATTATTTACACAAAGTAAAGCGCCTGCTTGGGTTCGAACCCACGACTACAACTCGTAAGTCGGGGCCGTTACCACTGGGCCACCACATCACTGCTCTCTCCCCTACGTTATTGAATCATAAATGAAGAGATCCGTGGGAGAACCAAGTAGTAACCCACATACCCTGAAGAATTGCCAAACTTAAGTCGCAGTGGGCAGGGCACATTACTCGCTGAACAGATAGCCGATGGGGCCGGAAGGTTCTACAGTGGCGATCGCTTACCTGAACACGAAGCGTTGGAAATCCATAAGGTGGACCGAGGACCTTGTGACGGCCAAAGGAATCCGCTGGATCTGAGAAGCACAGACCAGTACCCTAATTACGTAATGCACGATCAATAAGAAATTGAAATGGATTGAAACAGATTGCTAGTCCATCGAGCAGTGGTGGCCCAGTGGTAATGGCCCGGACCTACGAGTTGTAGGTCATGGGTTCGAACCCAGGCAGGCGCTTTACTTTGTGTAAATAATTTCATCACCACTGCTCTCAAAACGGTGAAGGAAAACATCGTGAGGAAACCGACATGTCTTAGAACCAAAAATTCGAAGACATGTGACATCTACCAACCCGCACTGGGCCCGCGTGGTAGATTACGGTCCACTCCCTCTCACAGAGAGGAGGCCTGTGTCCCAGTAGTGGGAACATTAATAGGCTGATGATGATGATGATGATCCTAGTCCATTGCTTCATAAGTTCGAAAAAAAAATTGAGCAGATATTTTTTTCGAACTTATGAAGCAATGGACTAGCAATCTGTTTCAATTCATTTCAATTATGTGCATTACGTAATTAGGGTACCGGTCGAAGTGGTGATGCTTAGGGGAGACCTATGTCCAGTATACTAAAGTAAAATTTCAAAGAGCGTTTTATAGTCAAACTGCGTCAAAGTCTAACCGAATATTTTTTCATCCTTTCCACCAAATCCACGAAAGGTAAAATTAATTGAGCAAAAACATTTATTCCATTTTGGTACTGTTGTTGTTTGTGAAACATTCCAGTCTCCCCCCGGCGTGGAATGCGCGACATCGCGGTATGGTGCTGTTGCTAGGGAACCTACACATCAAGTTATACACACATCAAAAGTGTCTAGGGATCAAGCATTTTTATGCGGATTTCTTGAGATTGAGATGTGGCTTTGTAATAAATTTATGATTTTATAAATTTATATGGATCCTTTTTGGTGCATTTCATAATTTGAATCAGGAACTGTGAATCAAATTCGAGTAAAAGATGAAAATCAGCTGTCAATATTTTCCCTATAAAAACATACAACGCATTGAAGACATTATTAGTGCTACTGTTTCCCTACTACTGATTAAAACCAACGTTATTATGGAGCAGCGACGTCATTTAAGCAGGGAAGAAATGCTCAGAGCCGTGGGAATGATAGAAGCTGGTTCCCGGCAACGTACTGTGGCTTTAGCTCTGAATACAAGTCAGAGTGTTATCAGTCGACTTTGGACACGTTACCGAAGCACTGGTACCGTGGCTGAGCGCCATGGAGGACGGTATCGCTGCACCACACGGAGACAAGACCGATACATTCAAATCTTAGCTCGAAGAGCTCCAACAATAACCGCCATGATGTTAGCCGTGAGGCTTCATCACTCTTCAGGGAACTTAATTAGCGACCAAACAGTCAGAAACCGCTTGCATGAAGTGAACCTTCATTCCCGAAGACCGCTACGGGTACCACCTATAGCAATGCACAATCGTAGGATTCGATATCAATGGGCTCTTGAACACAGAAATTGGGCAGAAGAACAATGGGTTTCGTGTGCTTTTCTGATGAGTCTCGTTTTGGTATGAGACCGGATACAAGACGTATACGACACTGGAGAACCCCTGGACGCCAACAGCGATTAAAATCCTGCCAGGAAGTCCATCCTTATAGTGGTGGAACCATCATGGTATGGGCGGGTATTTGGATCGGCGGAAGAACTGAGTTGATTTGGATCAGAGGCAACCTCAACGCTCAAATTTATGCTGAGACGATTGTATCAGACGTCATCGTTCCTCTACAAGTGCAAATCGGTCCCTTATTTCAGTTAATGCATGATAATGCACGACCGCACACCGCAAGAGTTGTAAGACAGACTCTCGCCGCAGCTAACATCAATGTCCTGCCCTGGCCTGCTCAGTCGCCAGACTTGAACCCGATTGAGCATGCATGGGATATGCTACAGAGAAGAGCTCTGCCGAATATGGAGGGTATCCAGTCGCAAGAAGACCTTTTTTTGTTGTTGCAACGAACATGGGCGGCCATTCCACAGCGTGATTTGGATGAACTCATTTTGAGTATGCCAAACCGATGTTCTTGTGTTGTTAGTGTTCGCGGTAGAAACACGGATTATTAATTGTTTAAGTTACCCAATAAAATTTTAAAGAAAACTGTTATTTCAGTCTTTTTTTCGAACTTTAATGTTAGTGGTTCAAATGTCAAAAATCCCTTTATTAGGAAAATGGCAAATTTCTTTATTAATGCAAAGGTGACTTGGTTTATCGTTACTGTGACAAACGAAAACACTTTATTTGATGAATCCTTAAAGAAAATTTTAATTAATATCAATCAGGAGAAAAGTTATTGCAAAAATATATGTTGATCCCTAGACACTTTTGATGTGTGTATTAACACGCACTGCGTTGATATGTTACTTTGAACTTATTTCGCTTGAAAAAGTAATAATAAATAATACAATTTATTTTAAAGTGTTTTAAGTACCTACCTAAAGTTCCCACAAAATTAATAGTATCTAGTAAATTCGTAAATAATGGTTTTATTAGTGCCTAGGTAAAAACTTGTGTATATGTAGCTAAAATATTATTTACAGGTAAAAGACATGATACCTTGAAAATAGAATTATGTAGATTTCCTGCCAGATTTAGGTTTTTAGGTTTTTGGATTTGGGACTGCCTCGTTGGTGTAGTGGTCGCAAGCGTTACTGCTGAGCATGAGGTCCTGGATTCGATTCCCGGGTCGGGCAAAGTGTTATTGGGTTTCTCTATCTGGAATTTTTCAGTAGCAGCCCGGAGTCTGGATTTGTGCCCGGTTGATGGCAATAGGCTCGCCCCCTATTACATGGGACTTACATAACTGGCGACATGCGGGTGTACCAACTACAGATACACCTCTGCCCAACCCTTCGGGGAAACAGGCGTGACGTTATGTTATTTAGGTTTTTCCAATCCTGCATTTGCAGGCTTTGTGGCAACTATGGACTGAATATGACTGTAAATTGTCTTACTGCAGGCTGCAGGCACAGATAATATAATACCAGGCCAAGAGTCTCTTGTCATCTAAGGAGGAACAATCTTTCATCGTCACGGTTGCACAACGACGGGGGCGACTATTTAAATATAAAGTCCTTCCTGGCTAGCATATGAGCCTATAAAAGCAAAGTTAACTCAGTGAAAAAAATTACACAACTGGTTCTTCATCTCTATCTAAGACTCGCAGTAATATTGATTAACAGCGAACATATAAACGAAAATCTCACCCTCATTTCAAATTCCCGGAATTTATAGCTCTAGAGCTATCCAACAGAGCATCAACCGGGTTCAACCCTGCGGTAGTGCCATCAATTATTCCGTGTCAACACTCCGAGATCTGCGCTCGTTGACACGTGCAACCGCCAGCGTAATTCGCATAGATTTATCGCATCATGTCCAGTGGCGTACGGATTACGATTGGATCGACACAGCGTAAAATAAAAGCAAGATATACTGTCAATACATTATTATGTTGAGTATGCTACTGGTATGTCGGTATGAGGAGCTTCATCATTCATCATTCTCCTGCTCTTATCCCAATTTATTTGGGGTCGGCGCAACATGTCCCTTTTTTCCATACTAGTCGTCATCTCGGTAGTCACCCCCTTTCTGGCATGGCCAGAAAGGCCGAGATGTCATATCATCTTTCACACAGTCCATCCATCGTTTCTTTAGTCTTCCCCTACTCTAATAGCGAAATACTCATACTCAAAACATTCCTCACGACATTTTCCTCATTCCTCCGTGGGTAAGTAATTACAGCCGCTGGTGTCGATCGATCCGGTTACGCCTACCGCGGTCGGTTCGTAGATGGGTGACCATTCATTACATACCGAGACTCCTCCGTGCCTCGGAAAGCACGTTAAGCCATTGGTCCCGGCTGTCATTCGTAGCTCTTTGACTGTCGTTACGGGTAGTCAGAAGCCCGAAAGTCTGACAACTAGTCTTACCAAGGGGTATCGTATTACCCAGTTACTGGGTTCTGGAGGTCAGATAAGCAGTCGCTCCATGTAAAATACTGATATTCAGCTGCATCCAGTTAGACTGGAAGCCGACCCCAACATAGTTGGGAAAAGGCAAGTCATATTGATTTACATAATTTGTGCAAGTATTAATATTGTAAAGGAAATGTAAAGGAAAGTGGCACTATATAGTGCCAGAAGGACGATACGAGTTAAGGCACTTCCCAATTTAAAACCAGTCTATCGTACCGATAACGTTATCAATCAAAGCCTCATTCTTGTAATAACAGTAGCTATTTCTGATGAGACTCTGTACCTACTCCCTGAACCATACACCAAAGGTCCTAAGCTAACAGCAGGCCCAAGGCCCAGAGTTCAAAGGACCCCCACTACGGGTCAACTTAACTACTTAAGCCCTATTCAAATGTTAATTTTGGACCCTTGGAAATACACAATTTGGAAGTTTACATGTTCAGGGTTGGGTCGAAGTCAGATGAAGTTTGTGTTTAGGTTTTCGGAATGGCACTTAATGTTTCGGGAGGACCACAAGATTCTTGTCTCTGTCTTGAATGTTTGAACTGATTCGATTTGCATACTTTAGAAACATAAGCAATGAACATTTTATTACTGAGAGTATTGTTCTAATAAAATAATAAGCAAGCAAGCAAGTACCAATGGGACTTTTTTAATTCATATTTACTTTCTAAGATTATCTTGGACATAACTGACATCGGTGAAGGAAAACACCGTGAAGAAACTTGGACTTATAAGTCGCCATTTTAGAAAGCGTGGTGAAGTGATCAATGATTTTGTTCGTGCCTTCCCTGTATGAGAAATGGCATTTGCCTTGAAATGGGACAATAATAGGTTGGTATTTATTTTATTCATATTTAGCCAAAATCTAAGCGTGCGTGTCAACCTAAGCAAAGACGAGCGAAGCTGAGCTGAGACGAACACGAATCGACCAATCATAGACGAGATGAGAGACGCAATGAGAATTTCTACCATCGTGATTGGTCGAGGTCAGCTCCGTTCGTCTCCGCTTCAGCGGAAAAGCACCCTTAGATCGGGAACTAGCTTATGTATGTTATTTAGAATCTTTTTGACAATGTGGACTTCTGTACGTCCAGATGAATAATCTTTTGAAAAAAACATTGTTCATAAAGATTTTGTTTTTCAAAATAAAATTCAACTCAATTCAAATACAAATTAAATTCTGAATAGGTATTTATTTTGCACAAGATCTAGTGACACTTATCTAAACTTTACACCACATGGACAAACGTTTCCCCTTGCAGTCGTAAAACAAAGAAATGTCAACACAGTTATAAAATATTCACGCGCAAAATGCCGTGGGCTGGGGCTGGGGTATGGTTGCAGTTAAACGCTATTTTATAGCATTTCTGTTTCTTGCCCTATTAAAGCGCAATCATTTCTGACGATTTCTCTGTAAATGTTTGCTTGTAAAGAAGCATTTTTAAACCTGCAGCTTTTCCTTTCTCGGATTTAAGTCAGGTGTTTACATTTTAAGTTTATTGATGATTTAAAATGTGAATGTAGTTGTAATTTACAGTGATTTGTTTTCTACAGCGATATCATATCGAGACTCCTCGGTAACCCGAAAAGCACGTTAAGCCATTAGTCCTGGCTGTCATTCGAAGATCTTTGACAGTTGTTACACAGTCAGAAGCCCAAAAGTCTGAAAACCAGTCTTATCAAGGTGTATCACAAACAGGAAGTTGGTAGGGGGACGACAAATGTCTTCGAATTATTGGATGTCACATGACATCTATTACCAACCCGCACAGGGCCCGTGTGATGGACTCCCAGCAATGGGAGCATTATAGGCTGATTATGCTAATGGCGTCAGTTATATTTGCCTGGCACAATGTTTTTTTTTTTTTTTGTGTGGGAAGTCATCAAATGACTTCTCCCGCTTTGGGCGGAACGAAAGGGAATATCAAACTCTTACTGACTAAAACCCACCCGTGTTTCTTCCCTTGCCTGTACGTTGCCAGAGGCCACGGTCTCCCCTTAGGACTTCCCGCAACCCCGGCAGGCATCGGCCCTAGCGGACCCCGTCAATTGTGCTGACATCTCTTTGAGGCGCGCGTGGAACACGACGCAGCGTCGTCGACCCGGGCCTGGTCGTTATCGGACGACGAACTACCCATTGCTCTCTGTCCGCAAGCCCGCGCCTACGGTGGCCGGAAATCCGCTCGCGATTCCCGACGCCTAGGGCGTCTCCTACGGCGGCGGCTAGGGGCGTGAGGGCGCAACATTTGTCTCTCCCTCACGCGCTCCGCCTCCTCCTTCGCTGCCTGGCACATGCTGAGCTGGACTCTTGGTGTGTGGCGAGATTTATATCGCCACATACGAACTACGCATCACACTGACGTCAAGTGAAATCCTGCATCGCGCAAACAGAGCTTACAATGCGATCAGCATATATATAACACCTGACATCAATCATTGGGCAGTAGCCCACTAGACACAACACCCGTCTGGTTGGAGAATCCTCCCTTAATTTGTATAAAGGATGAGTGATCTTTACACCCTGTTCCTCAACCTTAAGACAATCACCGCACGATGCATGTTCCTTTTTCAAATTTATTTCTTTCTATTCCCGAATTCCTTTAGCGTGGCAATAACGGTCATTGACCCTCCAACATTTTTTAGCATTATTTATTTCATAGACTGGAATAAAGTCCTGAATCAATATCTATCGTGATCTTCAACATGTTTCAATAACGAAAAACCATACATAGTTTATTGTTTGGGTTCCTACGTAGAAATATTAGGGAAAGGGCAATGACCGCTATCGAATACCTCTATAGCGTAGTGTGACTTTCGTTTTTTTTTTAATTTTTTTTTTTTCATTAAATGTAACCTTGTGGTTTTTTGCCACAGTCTTCTTGGCATATTGTTTAGGTAGGTATGAAGGCGTGTATTTTTGAGTTACATTAGTGTCATAACATCACCTGTAATACACGAAGGGTTAGGCAGAGGTGTACCTATGGTACACCCACATTTCGCCAGTTATGTATAAGTCCATGTATCCTGTTCTCATGTTAGTCCAAACTCCGGGGTGCTTATAATATTTTGTGTACTTACCTATGTCACTTAACTGACTTTTTGTGAGCTGCGTTTATTTTTATGTTGTTGCACTGAATAAAATATTTATCTAGGTATTGGGTTATTAAAACTCGATGAATTATTCGATTTAAAAAAAATCTGTTACGGACTTGCAACGCCATCTGCACTTATATTATGAAAACTGCTAAACCCTCGAGCGGCGCTAGTTAACCTTCTGTTGCACACATAACGCAAATCAACGCCTAGCTGTAGCGTTCTCGTTCTGTTATTTAAGTACAGATGTCGCTAGTTAATCAGATGTCGCTTTATAGTTGAGTTTCATAGTTTTAACATAGATGGCGTTATGATTAGTAACCGAAATAACTCTCTGGGTATTTTAGGGTTAACTATTAATTTTCATTCTGATGATCATTCTATGAGATAGACACGCTAAATGCTTTGTCTGACATCACGCGTGTATTATCCAGTAGTAGGTAAAGGCAGGGTTACATTTTCTAGGGAGGTACCTAATCAATCAGCGAATTGATTTTATTTATGGCATTGGCGTTACATTTGTAACTTAGCCAAAGGTTATCTGTGAAAGATCAGTTTTAGTGATAAAACTGCCCGTTGTGTCACCCTATATATTTCTATATTTATATCTTGAATCTTATTGCTGTTTAATCACATTTTCGGTACCAACCTGCCCAAAAACCACAAAAAAAATTGCAATTTTCATCAGGAGTCATAAGTTATGACTTATAGACACCCGCTAAACAATGGTCGCCCGCGGCCCGATGTAATAAACCGGTAAAATTCCCCAATGAATAAAAAAAGGGCGATTATTTTTCTTTTCTCTGAAAATTACCACAATTATAGACTCTCAGTACGATACCAAACAACACCCTCACGGATCGAACAGGGTTTTTATCATCATCATCATCATCATCATCAGCCTATTAATGTTCTCACTGCTGGGACACAAGCCTCCTCTCTGTGAGAGGCAGTGGGCCGTATTCTACCACGCGGGCCCAGTGCGGGTTGGTAGATGTCACATGTCTTCGAATTTTTTCGTTCTAAGACATGCCGGTTTCCTCACGATGTTTTCCTTCAACTTTTTGAGAGCAGTGGTGATGAAATTATTAACACAAAGTAAAGCGCCTGCTTCGGTTCAAACCCACGACCTACAACTCGTAAGTCGGGGCCGATGGGTTTTTATACATGTTGTAAAATAAAAGGTATTCTAATTCTATTCTATTCAAGCGTGATTATTAACCATGGCTATTACTTGGTTTAAAGTACGGCCTTGGAATCTTTTAGGCTAAGGATCACATCTAGACACCTACATGGATTACTACGGGTTGAGTAATTTTGTCGAGATGTAATTGACGGAAAACGTCATAAGGAAACCAGCATGTCCCAGAACCAAAAAAGTCGAAGACAAGTGACATTCACCAACCCGCACTAGGCTCGTGGGAATTATGACTCCCTCCCTCTCACAGAGAGGAGGCACAGAGCAGCTGACTATGTATGTAAATATGTATATATGTAATTGACCTACTTTTGACTGGTCTTGGGACGTTTAAACCCGAAAATATTTAATAGCTAGGTATAGTACAATCTCTGTGGATTTTGGATTTAGGAGTTTTAGGGTCAAAGAGTTTAAATAAAATATATAATTCGTAATACATAATTATTTAATTGTGTATAATTATTTGAATACATCAAAAATTTTTGGTGTAATACGAAATTCGCTAATGCGCAATCCCCTGGCCTAACTACCTGTATATAAATAGGCCAGTATATATATTGTTGCTCTTAACAAGTATTGTACATCGTCAGGAATGTACTAACATCTACCACTACTTAGCTCCATTAATGCGGCTAACCGTTAATTGAATTTTACACAATAATCTTTAAAATTAAATACATTAAATTAACTAAGATTATAAAACATTAAATCAGTCATTTACAAAAAAAAACATTTTTTCAATATTTTTTACAACAATGCTACGATAAGATTTTTCTATTTTACTGGAGATTTTTTTTTCGTAATTTTGGATATTGCTTATTGCACTACGATTATTATAATTTATGAAAACTTATGAATAGGGCAAGCTGCCATAGCTCAACCACTCGACAACTCAGCTCAACGGACTCATTCAATCACTTCGACAAAGTTACTTAAATTACACTTAATTAAAACTAATAAAATGGCATGTTGTGATGCTAAACGAACTATTTGTGAACTTTAAGTAGTCTGAAATGTTTCGTCCAAATAATACCTTTGTCTGAATTATTCAATAAAATAATAATTATGGTTTGACTATTTCAAACGTATATTCGAGAATTATTACTTTCAGCATACGTCACAGTTTTCATTCATCAACTTTGCAGCCGAAAATGAAAATAAATAAAAACTGTGGCAAAGTTGAAATAAAAAAGTAAAAAAAAAACGCGTAGGTACTTTAGAGATTTTAGTAACATTCATTTTTTTCATAAACATCTACATTTTTTTAAAGAAATCTACGTACACTTTGCACGATTAAGTCGAAATAGCTTCTTGACAGACGCTTCTCCGTTCGTCAGTACAAACAATCAACTTTGCCACCCAAAGTGCACAAAGTTTCAATCCACAATTTATAAATACCTACTCACTAAGTACAATACTGACATCTTCATAGAAACATTAAAATATACACCTTTTGAATCAAGAATCACAAACGTACGACACGGTGTATAAAACGCTGCACTACCTCACACGATAACTCTATTTACAATAATATACAAATACGACAAACACATTTAGATTACGTTAACTAAGTATAGACGTAATATAACTCACATTATTAGTTGTAACACGTTAGTACTTATAAAAACACATTATATTTAAAATTACTTGTCACTTTAATGAGTTTTTAAATAGGTTTATAATGTGCTACAACTAATAGTTAAGCTAGACACAAGCTGCCGGTGCAGTAATAAGGAAACAAATTATAAATACAAAATTAAGTACCTATACATCATAGTTAACTCTTTCAATGGCACTTTGCGTTTCCAATTTGCTAACTCACTTCTGCAGCTGAGTATACGTAGAACAACATAATCTAAATAGGTTCCGTCACCACCCAAACACAAGCCCAGACGCCACGATCACTCATCACACATCTGTCAAATTATAAATAACGTAAAAACTAAAAACTATATTTACACAATTTGTCATTACTGTATGACATCATAAAAAATGTATTAAAATTATCATACAAAACATCCATTAAAGAACAGCAATGAAATTATTTTATATTTTTTTTATTTACAAATAATTTCATGTTCTTCTTAGGCAGTGTAATTTTTTTTAGAGAACTATAAATACTTTGAAAAAATACAAAAAAAAACTTAATCACATTTAAAAATAACTAAGTACATACGATAATATCTTTATTGGATGATCCGTAAAGTGAAAATTTTGTACTTATCTCGAATAATTTGAGTTCAATCTTTAAAACAATACTCTTTTGTAAGTTACGATTTCAAGTACCGAATATTTACATGGTTTTAAAAACGCCAGAGAAAAATATAAAATAGATTTCGTCACTGTTGAGTTCACATCAGACTAATTTTAAGATGTTTCAAATACTATTCTGGAAATAGTAGCTCAAGATGTTATGCGCTGTTTACATAAATGATTCTCATTTCTTGATTAGGTAATAATTAGTATAGCTATCTAAGACATAAACTCAACTGTAATATACAGTCTGATGACGAAACTCGCTGCCTATGCTCTGAAGAGGAGAGAGAGAAGAAATGGAAGTGGGATGATCTTGAAATATTTTATTTATGATGGTAGTAAATAAGTAGAGTTTTAGAGTTCAGAATCATGTCCTACGTGTCCCATATTAACAGTGACCGCGTCTTCCTCACTCAACGCAACTCCTAAACATGGACAATTCGTCAACATTCTGCATATGATGGCAAAACCTTTCTCAAAGCGTTATCGTCTATTTTAACCAAGATGACATTCAAAACCACAATGCTGCTTCCCTGAAGCAAAAATTTTGCGCTGTATCTAATTCAAGAAGTGAATCAATATTCGATGCTTGAAACCGCAGCAGCTAATAACTACGTTATAATGTGTGTGTATGTGTTTAAGACACCATTTGTCTGTGTCCATTTTGACCGTTTCCTGAGGGAAAGAGTACTCCTTCATACGTTACTCCGTTCAGCTCTATTGACACTACCAGTTGCTGGTCACCTGTGCTCGCGTCTCCTGGGGGAGAAGGACAAAATTAATTAGAAATAATAGAGGAAGTTCTGTTTTTGTAAAATAATAAATATATTTCATCACAGATGACAAGTAGCGTCTCTTGAGGGAACTAATTCAATAGTATCTGATATCATGATCTTTTTCAACAAAAAAGCTGAATCTAGCAAAATCAAAAATATTCTATGATAAATATACAACAAGCAACCAGAATTTGTAGCCTAAGACCTCAGCGGTTCGCAAGTCGTAAACACAACACAATATCAGTAAATGCTCACCTCTGGTAGTAATCTTGAAGGCAGCTCCATTGACACCGTTGGAATTGGGCATGCCGTTGATCTGTGGCGGCGACGTGGCGTCCCTGCGGCTGTGGCGGTGCGGCGCCTCGTGCGGCGAGGGGGGGCGGCTGGCGGGGCGCGGCGTGCGGCGCTTGGCGGGCGGCGCGGGCGAGCGGCACGCCTCGCGCTTGCCGCCGCTCGTCACTGAGTTGGGGCTCTCGCTGAGGTTCAGAGCCTCGCTGTAACCCATACTGAGGATAAGGAGAGTGTCAGAATTTGTCAACCGGTGGTTGAACTTATAATAAAAAAACTACAGAAAAGAAATCTAAATCCCGAGAACAATTGCTATACTGCATTTTTAGAACAAATAGGTTCTTAAGGCAATCTAATGACTGCTTTCGATTGACAAAAGAACTGCACACTGCTACGGGGAGGTCCTGTCAGTCTCGAATTTAGAATTGTAATCTATTCAAATACCTAATCCCGTCTGACATATCCCACAAAGCAATTACTTTAACATTTCTAAATTGGTCAAAATTACCAAAGACTGTGTTCCCCAGGGAACTATCTCGGGACCCATATTGAATTTAATCAGCATTAAAGATGTTCATAAAAATATGGTTTAATTTTTTTGTCAACTTACCGTTGTGGTTCAAGGTCCGGCTGTGGGCTGTTGTTGTTGTTATTGTTGTAGAGTGACCAGAGAGTGAGGCGGGAGACGTCGATGGCACTCAGGGCGGCTGCGTCACGAGGTGACATTATTGGTGCTGGGCCATTGCTGGGGGGTGATTCGGAGCCTGAGAAAGAATAGACTATTTTTAGTCAACATAAGTACTGAGCAAACAAGTAAGGAACTGGTAAACCTTAACTTTATCAAAAATACATTACTCAATTATATTTACAAGAATACTTTCCAATTGATGTCCATAATTTGCTGCACTGATGTTTAAGCAAAAGCCAACATTAAATACTACATCTACATGAAAATTAAATAAGACCAACTTTAGTTCCGTCTTCCGTGCAATTGGAGAGATGTATAATCTATTCCACAATGGACTAGCTAATATAAAATGAAAATTTCATAATAAAATATCGGTAAAATGTCGGTATTTTCATAAGAAAGATTTGACTTCACTTAGCTCAACTAGTAACGTTCTTATCATAACATTTAATTATTTAAATTTATACACATACCATTTCTCATAAGCTCCCTCTGCTGCTGTATCATCTTCATATACTCGCGTACCCTGTACTCGATGTCGTGCTGTGCGAGATGCGGCGCGTGCGGCGGCAACGGTGGCAGACGCGGCGCGACACCCCCCAGCGACAGCGACAGTGGCTGCATGTGCTGCGACAGCTGCGCGAGAGACGCGGGCACGCGGTTTAGTGGGGGCTGCAAGAAGACGGGGACGTTAGGTGATGATGTTAGGGCACCACTGTTTTGTCTATCTAAGTTCATGTTAGAAGTTCTATATGGCCATTCTCAGAAGATACGGATGGATGGTGTGAAAGATGGTTGGAAAGAAAGTGTATACTGAAATGACGACTGATAGACATAAAGATGACTAGATTGTTGAAAGATGATATTGTTGGAAAGAAAGTGTATACTGAAATGACGGCTGTTACAGATAATGGAAGAATAAAAAACTGCGCCGACCCCAGATAAATTGGGATAAGGACAAGAGGTTGAAAATTGGTAAGAATTCTTGAAACTATTGTCAGTCATTTAAATCTAAAAGCCCTTGCACCTAAACACTATTCGCTAACTTGGAGCCTAAACATCATGCTACTAACTACGAGTATAATTGGATAGATGGAATTTGGCTCAACATTCTGATCGTTTAGTCAATTAGTGTGTGGAATTATAGAAATAATAGTTTTGTGTTATTTCGGGCTTACTTGATTTACCTAAATACTTCTAAATCCGTTGTATCAATAATACTTACCATAGCTAAAGCAGCTTGTGCGTCGTACTGCCCAGAGGCGCGACGTCCCTCACGCTTGTTCCCTTCAATAGCTGCATCCAGCTCGCTCCTGGTTGATAGGTTCTTCTTCTCGCACTCGTAGTCATACAGATATTTCATGTATCTGTAAGAAAATACACAGAGTTTAACCGGATAATTCATTTATCAACAGTTTTCACACGTTAAATGAAATGAATGATGTAGTAGATCACAAAAATATAATAAAGGTGCTTAGTGAGAACTTGGGAGATACTTGAAATAAAAAAAATATTTAAAGCTATTAACAGCATACATGGATTTTTTACAAAAGCAGAATGAAGGACAGCAGTTGATGGCAAAGCGGCAACGCCAAAGCTCATTTCGTTTATCATTCAAAATAATCTTCATATCTATCAACTCGAAAATAAATCAAAAGATGTCACCATTCAATCCTTTAGAACGAACGAATCTAATAATAACTTTATTGCTCCGCCCGCGGCTTGACAGGCTTATAAATCATATTTCAAGCCCAATTATTATCAAAAGTCTATCCTTCAAGTATAATACGTACCATTACAATCCTAATCCTATTCTGTAACGTGTCAATTTTATATGACCCCATTGTCGCGTGTACCTTCCATATGTCATATTAAGCGGTCACATATTTAATGCGTAACACAATGAGAACCGCCGTCTCATAAAAACGCCACCTTTAAAACTGTCACATGCGATCTATATATACGACATTCGTCATTACTGTTAGTCTAATTTTATGAATGTTACTAGATGTAAGCTTTGGCATTAGAATACTTTTGTACTCGATAGAATTTTAACGAATGACTAATGTTTAACAGCATGGAAACAAGGAATCATTATGTAGAAGACAAATTGTGAATAAAAGACTCGATTCTTGAAAATGGATAGCTAACATCGGTTTCGAAATGATTTGCGTTAATGAAGCAATAATTTGTACAAACCAAACAAAAGATAGCTTTCTAATATCACAATGCCTATTTAGGACAACAATCTATGACATCGTTTGAAATATTTAGTTACAAAATCACTTCTAAGTCCAAACACACTATGAAAATTAACGTAACGAGACGCATACAGAAACAGATCGAAATAAAAGAAGCTGCGTTCGAAATCATCGGTTCGTGCGTAACCGTCGTACACTTTGAATCATAAACGTAAACCACCTTTATGACATCCGACAAAAGACGAGGTGAAGGAACTCTAGAGAGATAAATGGGAAATTATATCGGCTGCGATGAGCTAAGGTTATTAATTATGAAGTTGTCATATTGTCGCGTCCGACGCTCACGTAGTGCCATTGTGGGCCATCTTTTGTCTCCACCTCGTGAGAATTTGAATGAGGATGTGATACAAAGCAGGTCGAATATGGAGCGGGCTCCTGACTTGTAGGACCACACAGACACACCTTTTGTCGATCATGTTCTAGATTGAAGGATAATGGATACTGATTTGGATGAGGCCTTCAGAACGAAAGCTGTTCGAAAGGATTTCATTTTGAGAATATTGTGTCATGTGCCTAAAAAGTTCTAATCTCCTCTTGAACGATAACACATCTTGGTTAGCTTTAGTTTCTAGGATTATTAAGCTCTCATAAATAGAGTTTCAAATAGCTTATTTTGAGTATCTTCGGACTACTGACAGATGTTTGCTGTTAGTTAATTAAATGATAATCCTATTGATTGTGAAGATAGGTTTTTGGATGTACAAATCAGTTACTCACTGTGTTCGTAACGTGAAGGCAGCAGACGTGATGGACGATGGCAGCCTCAGTCCCTTGATGATCTCCTGCCACAACTTCTTATTGATGACCTCCACCAGCCCTCCGCGAGCTATCACCAGGTTGTACAGCTCGTACAGGTCTAGCACTGACTTCGCCATTATCGGTAGCCGATTGATTGGAGTGCCTGGAACAAAGATAATTTCGAAGATTAGTATGGAAGATTATAGAGGAGCTCGTGGCTAAGTAATAAAAAGCCGCACGGGTCGATCCATCAGGTTAAGTTACGCTTTCCAGGGTTGGTCAGTAGATGGGTGACCATCGTTACATACCGAGAATCCTCCGTGCCTCGGAACGTGGATCTTTGACAGTCGTTACGAGTAGTCAGAAGCCCGAAAGTCTGACACCAGTCTTACCAAGGGGTATCGTATTACCCAATTACTAGATTGTGGAGGTCAGATAGGCAGTCGCTCCATGTAAAATACTGATATTCAGCTGCATCTGGTTAGTCTGGCTGAAAGCCGAACCCAAGATAGTTACGAAAAGGCTAGGAAGATTGATTGAGTATTGAAGATATTAGAAATAGTCATAGACGATAATCAACATTGCAGAAAAGACATATTAACGGTAAGTAAGAACAATTTTAAACATAAGCATCCAGGTTTTGAAGAAGTTAATTTAGTAGAGTGTATGTTTATGTAGTCGAGAGAGTATGTTTAAATATGTAGTACAGTGTAAGAAACGATACTAATGGAATCTAAAGAAATGCAGAATTGCCATCAAGAAACCTCATACTATACCTACATAAACCATACTTAACTAGGCACTGAAATAGGGATAACTTAAGTGGCACGGTACCTATTGGTAATAAGAACATCAACTAGAAACTTCCGTCAGTAATAAAATTTCTCAAAATACAACAGCAGCAATTCAAAATCAGGGATAGCAAATATATCGTAACGTAACAAAAGAGTCTTTACAAACAGGAGAAACATGTTCATCACGATATAACGTCGAATAGAGGAGAGCAGTGCATTCCCTCACTATTGCAAGTTGTAAAACCCTTTACTGCGTACTTCATAAAGATCGTAAAAGCAAACTACGTCTATATAAGAATATAGAAACAGATACAGCGCTAGATTAAGCTGAAGAAATGCTGAATTTCTTATGAAATTATGTATAAAATTTGATAGTACCCATATTTTTTTTTATTCATCAATGCTCCACGAATATGGATAAAGCTATCGGAAGAATAGAATTTGTTTTACTGCTCCAACCGCATATCTAACAGCCAGTGACGATAAAATGAGAAGAAAAGCTGATTATGTTGACAACCATAACTTATCGCCACCTGTATGCCTTTGGAGACATTAATCACAATTTTATACGACGACATTACACGCTTTAATGTGATCTCACAACAACACCACTGCAGCTTTTAGAGGTAATGCTGCGTGTCGGATAGAAGTGCCTGTCTAATAAAGCTATGAAATCTAGCTAAAAAGCGTAAGACGTGACAATATCTATGAGATACGGACAAAAACATTCTAGATATTTAACAATCTATCAAATCAAGCTTTACAGCGCTTGCTGGGACAACACGCGTCAAGTGGGCAACAAGGCGAGCGTGCTAAATCGCATCGCATCGCACGATCGATGATTTACGGGCGCGAGCGAGTCAGATCGCGCTTTTACGATGCTCGCGCGCAGCATTAGTGGCCCCGATTTAGCACAGCCCGTGTGGCCACGGAAGCCAGGCCCGTTTGTTCTATGTGGCTAGTTTGCGACTATTTGATTTACTGTAATTTGGCTGTTAACTTAACCGATGACGTGACGAATCCGTACCGACAACGCTAACACTGCGATTTACAATAAGGAACTGTTAGCCACTTAGTTTCGCTTGTGAGACAGTGGAACTGTCAGCTTGTGATGTTTACATCTTTTGAACAAGAAAACAACAGTGTTTATATCCCATTACTTCGCCGACTGAAGACGGAGTTACATTCGCACTTGTTACTATGAAAATGGATGTCAAATTACCACCTAGGAAGTGTTAATTCCTCGCTAGATAATCACATGAATGTGTTGCCAAATTGTTTTACAATCTCATCAGCGTTATCTCAAATGGCCGTCAAGGCATCACTAGCAAACACAATTTTATCAAAAAACAATAGAACATCACCAATTATTCCAAACTCATTCCATTCATCTCCAACGCAAGCTTCTGAAAGTTATTTCAATTTGACTTGTGCGAACACGGCAGCGGCAATCAATCAACATTGTCTAAATGATTGTTGCAAACAATTCGTTACATTTGCACAGTCACCGCGCGCTCGATATCGAGTTACAAGCTGTCTCAGTTCGCGCCTGCCGGCTTCACGGGTTGCTCCTGTATCGTAATGTGTCGATTGGTAGCTATTGTAAAGCTGACTAACTACTCTCCCTTCGAAAAAGGAACACTTTAAGTCCAATTTTCAACATATAACAATAAAAAACGATTTGTGAAAATAAATCATTTTAACTTTACTGTCATTAATTGGGAGTTCTCTTAAGTTAACTACTACTTACGCTGCTGATATGTCTTGTATTGACCTAGCTGTTATACATAGGATGAGCATTATTATACTTAATACATGTATTATTATACCTACTTTCGTCACTTTCATTACAACTCACAAAAATCAACCAGCCGAACCTTCAACGCTGAATACAAAATCGCAAATACCCGAAACAAGAACAGCCCTCCCATGTAACAGCCTCGATCGTTTATTGATGAGAGCGAAACATTAGCGAAATACCTAAACGACTATTTGTCAATCCGTCTTCCTGTCTGCAGTTAATCATTCCCCCGGTTATCTGGGCCGGGGGTTAGCGGGGGTGAGGCGGGGTGTCCGGGGGTGGTGGCTGAAGGGGTGGCAACGTCACCCGTTCAGATTAATTGCCACGTTGGAAGAGTAAATGGAGCAACATGATGCGCAGAATTGGAGTATTTAGAGTACTTGTTGGGTATTGTGTGAGATACCTGGTATTTTGTTATTAGATGGGTTGGCAGTCATAGCAGGCGGTCTATTAAGAGTGGTTTTATCATTAGCAGAAAGCTGTAGGCCTGTAATGGCATCACCACCAAACCAGTAAGGTGAATCTGTGATGAGTACTAACAAGACAATTTGACAATTTGAAGAACAAATCACTGTGCTTTAAATATGAATACCTATGTGCAGTTGGCTGCGATTCCAATACAATTTTTAATTTTGCTGTTGTACTTGCGGTTCAAGCACATGTCACTAATCAATCAATCATTGAAATCAAAACTAACGATTCATCAGTTTCTTTGAAATCAGCAGAAGCTAAAGGTACAATTAGAGACCAACAATATTTTACATGACATAAATCTTACCGAAAACAATTCAATTAATAGCCATCACGTTGCAGAAAACTTATTTAAAATAGCTATCAATTCTGACATAAAATTTATGACCACAAAACACAAAAACCAATTCAAATACAGAAAGTACAGAGACGAAAATGTAATACAATAAGAAACGATCGGAAATTCCGTGTCCCAAACGATGATCGTCAAGAGGCTATGACTAACGGTAGCACCTTAATACTAACACGATAACGTAAACTGAGCCATGTAACTGGTAGTCAATAATAATGTAACAATAGATGACTCATGATCACGGTTAGTGAGGCAAAGAGTTCGGAATCCATAAGTTTTTTTGAGGAAACAGAAAAAGTAAGCAGACTTCTTACAAAGATAAGAATGACGATACAGGGATGAAATATGGCAAATCTTATTTCTGACTTCCATACTTTAATTGAAACTACGGAACCGATTGATTCTCAGTATTTTCGCTCGTAGAGTTTAGTTCTTGCCATTTCAGCAACATCTGTCAAAACCCATCATTTGCATCTCGCACATGAATATTCGTGCATCACGAATCCTTACTATCGATGCTCTCTCGATTCGCTCTACACTCGCCACCCACGCTCGTCACAGCACGTTGACAACCTTTATTGCACCCTACTAAGTTGCTTTGAGCCCGATAGCGACTTTTATGGCTAACATTTCACCCACAGTAAAATGACCTGTGACTTTTCAATACTCTGATTCACATCTTAAAGGGTACGAAGGCCAAAATATGCTGGTCATCTTTTGATAGTGCACCTCGCTTTGATGTGCAAGATTATGTGTAACTTTTCTATGCCATGACGTTGTAATGGTCACCATAAAGTGAAACCTTAGTGTTAAGGTCGCCTAAATAAATACTAATGACATGCTGCAGTCATAAATTATATGGAAATTTAAATTAACTGACGGATATCGTAGAGATGACAAGTCAAAGTCGTTACTAAGTACCTACAAAGAGGAAAGTTCAAGTAGCAGAGAAAAGTGTACTTTGTAATTTGTGCCTGCTAGCTTACAAAATAATGATGAAATCACAGGTAAATGAGGCAAGAAAACTTATGGGTCAGTGGTTACGGTGAATTACGAGAATATCGTAAATACATAATACAAATTACCCGCAATTGAACATGGTATAGATAAAGCACGATTTCCAACATCGAATGGCTTCTAAACAACATTGCATAAACGCTGGGTGCGTTATCAGGCGGAGCGCGCAAACAGTCCCGTTATCCGTCTAAATAACTCAGCGTTTACAAGAACCCGTGGACAAAAGCTATTGTTTATGAAAGCAATCACCCCAATAACGATTTCCACAAAACGCACGGGCTCGCCGGCGGCGGAAAACGCGCGATTCGATGCGCGTGCGCCGAGCCGCGCGCGCTATTTGCATACACGTACCATTTATAAAGGCCCACACAACGTAGCGCGGCTGACGGCTCACTCAATTCGGCCGCCCGAAGCGATATTTACGACCTATGTCAAATCGCCAGCGGAGCCAATCTAATCGTGCCCAATTGTGACAAATTATTGCTTTTCCTACGAAACCTTACGCTAAATTTGTATTATGAATTTCACTTTATGGACTAACGCACGCTTTATGGAACTGCGTACGAAATAAATTCCAAGCGTTGCCCGCTACAGTGTTGCCCGCGATTATTCGCACCTCGCCCGATATTTATTGGCACTCGGTGTCGCTTAGAAAGGCTAATTCTTTTGTGCTGGCAACTTGCGAGTGTCGTAAATCGTCTAACCGAACGCCTCCGAGTGCTGATAAAGGATTGTAAATAACGCCCGATTAGCCGACTAATCTCTTTTAAGTGTTGCAGATTGCAACTTTGATTTGCGCACCGTTTTACAGCCAGATTAAGTTGAAAATTTAATTTGGTTGAGGTTGCGTTAATAAATTGTGAGCGACGTTTTATTAGTTTAAAATGGTGATTTGGTTAATAAATACGGTAATAAAGTAAGTAGTGTGATGACACAGGAGTATTAATGACGCAGCGCGGGTCATCAAAATGTCAAGTGTAGAAGTCGCGCGGTGTGCGCGGCGTCGCAGTCGCCGGAGCGCGACGACACGGGCGATAATCGATTGAATCGACATTCGACGCCTCCCGCTTATCGAGAGCAGTATCAAGGCCCTTGGTGCCCGACAACCCCGCGGCGGACCAATGAGAGCCGTCCGCGAGCCCGTCCCGGCCGCTCATTGGTCTGATACGCTTTTGATTGCACCGCCCCACTCGATTCACGACTCGATCAATCTCAATTATTCGTGAGTGTTGGTACTATTCCAAGTGGTTGCTCTCAGCCGCGTTTAATTGCACATTAACTTCAGGAAAATTATTTCACAACTCGTACACTTGCAGGATTAGATATTAGAGTGTCTTATACAGTGTGTTCGGACTCTCCTACAATAAAACATGATATAGGTAGAGGAAAGATAATGTGGTTGAACATTGAAGCAACGTTTATTATTTAATTTATTACCTACATTATAAATCACAAAATAGCGCAAATGGTAATGAAATATACATCTATGAGTATAATAATGGGTAGTTATGCAGGATCAGTTGTTCTGGCCCGCGTATACATACATTGGTACTGAGAAACGTACAGAAAACCCACCTATACAACACTAAAACATTTACGATTGTAGATAAATTAATGCTAATGTGACAAATAAACCTACATTAATCATGAATAATTAACATAAAGCTGGGTTCACGTGTAAAAATCTTTCAAAGTAAAAGAGCTATTCATTAGTAACTTGTTGAAAGAAACGTGTAAACTAAGAACTTAACAACAGTCTACATATAACTGCATACTATACACTTGTAAAGAAACCTATCTGAAGCTATCATTATGTTTATAGGTACTTTATTTCTGAGGACAGACAGGCCAACTGAAAAAATCATTCCAATCAGTATGAGATTTTATATTCAAACAAATTACTTTTAAATAAAAAACACGATAAAGCCGTAACAACACTCCGATTAATCATTTAATTTGCATTCCTTTTTGTTCCAAGTTATTTTAATATTAATTGCAATTAAAAAAGGTGTGCGAAATGGATCAAAAACATAAGTGCATAGTGTTTATTTTATTTCTTATTCGAGTATTAAGGCTATAAACGACAGCTAGCCTCTATTTAGACAGTCGTTATAATTTTATGGGCGGAAGAATTTATTGCTCCTCGGAGCGAGGTTTTAATTTAGAAATACGATCATTCTAGTGTTAATTTCCACACTTCGGAACAAAACACGTGCACACACGAACACTCCTTTAATAAGAGCTAATAATTATTTATTAAGTAGTATTCAATATATGTTCTTATACCTAAGTTAAGCCTAATAATACACAACGCCAGCAAAAGAGTCATATACTATAATTTTGCGAAATTACCATAACTCAATGTAATATTTATTGCTTGTAGTACAAATTCCAGGAGATACGGCGCGAAAATGACATAAGGCCGAGGATACAACGATCAATCATGAAGGGAGCAGTAAAGTTGAGAACAATCCAGCGTAATTCCGTCTGAGAGACATTAAAACAGGCGGCCGGTCGGCCCTATCCGGTGCAACAATGTAGCAGACATCACCCCGCACCACACCGGCCCAGCGCAGCACCACTACACTGACTCCACTCATTGCACTCATTTCAATTTGTAATTATTGCTCGCGGTAAGCACGACCCCGCTTCGAAATTTGACAACATTAAAAACCACCAATGAATCAAAAAAACGTCACAACATAAACCCTGGATCCCAATAACACATAAATCATTTTATTCGAATGCAAATCAAAACCGAGAAAGATTAAAGTATCGCTCTCAGTGGAATTCAGGAGGCCATTCGATGTAATTGGCAATCATTCAGAAAAGAATATACTCTCGCTCGAACAATCAAGACAAAGGCGGCCGATAGTACCTACAGGCGAGCCATTACGGGTCAATACCCATTATTATGCTATATTTTCGCGAGCACAGCCCTCCGATATCCCGTACGCTCACATGAGACGGCAAATATCTGTAATTAAAGGTTGTAAAGTTGATTTACGGTCAGGGTCCGAGGATCGAAGTCCGGGGAGTGAGTCGACCAATGGCGCGTCGCGTAGCCCTCGTATCAATTTATTAGAAACGAATGAAAATCGCGGCTGCGGTGGCGGTGGTGCGCGATAATGCGGCGCGGTGCGGTCGCGCAGCCCATCAGCCATCAGGCCGCGCCGCCGATAGTATCGAGCGCTGGTGCGTAGTTTACGATCTCCGCCAGCACGGTAACACCGGCAATAAAATTGCAACAATGGAAATGTCGGATGCGGCTGAAAGACGACGATGCGACTACGCCGGATCATTGCGATGAATGCAACAATGGAATCCTCCAAACGAAGGTGGCAACTATCGACGGCCGTAAAGCCGAGCTATCCGGCGCGACGCGGCCGCCGTTATGGCTCTCGACAGATACGAACAATACCAACATAATGTAATTGTAATAAAACTGCGCGTGCACACACAATGTTAACGAACGAATACTATTACTGTATTCCATCTATTTGCAGGAGAAGTATAAATCTAGGGAAAACGTAGCTATGCGACGTCCGATATATAGATCGTAAAATGTTAGTTTGATGCAACAGCGACAGAACAAACTTGCCAGATATCACAACAGAGGCACCCCCGATGTAACTCAAGAACCCTCTCGGATTTATTCTTCAATAAGTCTCTAAGACGATCGATATTATGCATTGTTTGAAATCGTACGGTTCGACCCTTCGAACATTTAAAATCTGAAAAGTAATTATAAGCATTTGTTGTTTCCGAATGGTAGGATCGTCTGACTGAGATGTATGTAATTTATTATTAACGTAGTCATGTTTGCGCTTTTTATGGGTGCGGGGAAAATTGACCGACAAAACGAGTCTGCTTACAATGTTGTTTCCACGGCTGTACATAATTGAAAATCGACAAGCATCATTATGGTGTTGTTCCTAATTAAATTGTATTCTACAAACACTATGTGTGCATATTTAGTCTAAGGTTTAGTCCTATACCGAACAATCTAGTCCGGCTTGGCAGCTATTGTGCAGGTTCCATAAGTTCGCAATCTCTACTTACTACATGGTCTCTTTTATGACTCTCGTTTTGTCGCTTACGGCTATCGTAAAATATCATCGGGATGGAAACCCTTAATTTGTGTATCACTCCTTTTGTTGTAATACACTGTTGCTAATCTTTGTTTACGATGTTGCAGGGCAAAGATTGGTTTTGAAGAAAACCTATAAAAAGTTTCAAGTAGGTACGTCCTGGGGTTAGAATTATCTCTAAGCTTGACTCTACCAAAATTATCTTCCTTATTAACAAAATATGTATCCTCAAGATATTTCCATGTTCACGTCAGTTGGACCCAAATAATAGAATGCATAAAACCTTCATGTTTGGACGTGTCTAGACGAAGGTGTCGAGAATTCGAGTGCCACCGCGTTTACTGTCTCCTCTCAATGGTAATTTGAATGACAATTTAAATTACAATGTGGAACGGCGTCCCGGTGATGACGGAGCACATTTGGAACAAACACCTACAACGTTTATTCAACAAAATATTGTTACTAATAAGTCATAGCCCTTGGGGGAGGTCTATGTTCAGCAGTGGACGTGTTTTGGCTGAAATGATGATGATGAAGTAATAACCCATAACGAATTATTTGGAATATGGTATTTGTTTCTGGATTCATTTTATGAAGATTGAATCAATTTATACAATTTGAATGAATATTATTCACGTTTTAGGTTTAAACGATGTCCAACTCAAATAGAAACACTCATTCATTACTTAAAACCCGAACGTCCAATAAATCTACTGTGGATATGGTCTTTGAAACCAAGTTTAACGGTCCACACCCATAAAATAATAAACTAGCTTAGCACAATAAAACAAAATAAAAAGTGATTGAAGCTAATATTGATAAACATGAACCAACAAAGAATAAGAATAACATATAACGGAAATAAAATAATCTGGTGTTGGTTGACAAAAAACAGACAATGGAGTCAAAGGGCAAGAAGTTTTGACAATGGCCATGCTTGGCAGATAGAACAAATGAGGTGTCTGCCACAATGCTGCATTAACATAAATGGATGGAAGATGGGATGAAGGAACAGGGTGACATTCGACAGTGGTTTATAAACGAGAAGAAAGGACAATTATTATTATTGATTCCCTCATGAATATTGTTAGTAGGGCTGACTATCTGGAAGTGGGTTTGATGGATGTTGGTTTAGTGATATTAAAGTTGGGATGATACGTTTAAATTACATTCGATTTTGTTTGCATCCGAATACTCTCGCTCTTTGTTACTATTGCAAGTTATTTTACAAACCTTATTTTTATCTACATTTCTCTATTCCAGGTTTTTTTTCAGATTGACTTTGATTCTTTATTAACTCGATCAACTAGGCTCAAAACACCAACTTTTATATCTTCTGATACCATGCCGTCATCATTATCCTCCGCAACATCGTGCACTACGAAATCGGCTTCCTGAACTTTGACATTTAGAATAATCGAATTAGAGTTCTATATTCTATATCTGAGATGGATCGATATTCTTTGTGAAGTAATCCGATGAAGCGATAGGTTTAGCTTATCGTGGCGTTATATCGGCCGCTTCCTGCCGCCCCGCCTCGACCCTATCTATATCTATATAATAGATTACATTTAGATACGTGTAGATATTATGTTGCGTACTGATTTCCGTCGGTAGGTATTAGTGGGTTGATATTTTGTTGATAGTTTGATTGAGTAGTGGGTGTGTTTTCCTTGAAAAGTGTACGTGCTCGATATCTTGAACATTTTTATTTTCCTTGTTTACATTCAATTCTTTTTTTACATTTTCTAGGCCATAATCAATGATTTAAGTCCGTTTACTAACAAAATAACAGAGCCATGTTTTGACTTTAGCTTTCTGTGTACTCATTATAAAAGTACCTACTTACTTGTGTAATATATGGATCGCCCATTTCCTCCTTTTCTATTTCCCATTCCCTATCAAATTAATAGTCCTATAAATGCGATAAACTTTCCCCTATGAGATCCGCCCAGCTCGCAGGGCGGGCGGGGATCTAGGGCGGGCCGGCGCCGCCTACCCGTGTTACGCTCTATCATTTAATTAAGTTCGTAGTACACGTAGTAAATTAAAATACACAGAAGTAATAAATGATTCGTTACATTCGGAAGTAATAGTTACAATTAGGTACATCACTGTTAATTGTCGAAAGCTGGATATAAAAAAAACTTACAGTTTAGCATACTTAGCGATACGCTAAGCTCATTACCAATGCTGAATATCAAGAATCATATCTCAAGATTATTAAAATAGTAACTAAAGCTAACGATGCCCAAACGTGGACATCCGTGGGAAAGATACACATTATTGCATTTCGCGGATATGAGATAATAGGCATACACCGGCCCACTAAAGTTAAGTCCTGTGCTGTACACTCGCGTGACATTTTGTATGAGACTACAAGCAAGCTGTGTTGCCATGTGTACGCAGATAACGGGTATCCGGCACCTTTAGATTAGTCGATCGGCGGATATTAACTAATACTGTCAATATTTGATTTACGTAATTGGCTGTAATGATGAGTATGCTGGTTCAAATGGCAAACTAATGCTGGACCTTCATAATTATTAGCTAGAATTAAATTTAAGTGAATTTTGTAAATGCAGTAGTAAAATAAAAATACCTATGAATAATTAGGTAACACATTATGTTCCGAATGAATATACAGTTTTGAGAATCGTATAACTTGAGAATATTTGTAAATTTGTCATGTCAAAAACCTGTCATCGAATACATTCTTAGAAGCTCCTCCGAAAACGACATCTCACGACCAACACATTATTATCCACATCTACAATTTCAGCCACAGGTCATATTTTATTATTCAGAATATATTCAGCACCTGTGTCTATTAGAATAGTCCTAGATTTCAATCGGGCAGCGTCTTAATCACCAGTTATAACGCCGGAAGTGCTGTCATCACCGGTATAAATAATCACTTTTGGCCAACGGGTCGTTAGTGGGGGAAGCCGGTGCGAGAGACGAGGGGGGGAGAGGTAATTTAGCTGCTCATCCATCAAGCACACCTTCGCACCGACCTGGATTTAGCTTTCAATTAAGAATATTTAAAAATCTTACAGTTTAATGGACAAGGATTTATTCGGTTTTAATGTAGGTATGAACATACTTGGACGATATTATTTGTTGCAGTTAATAATATTGTTAAGTATATTTAGTTTTTTTTGTACTTAAATAAATAATTATTGTGTTAACAGACCATAAAAGTGAGTTCCTGTGTTGACACCTCTAACATTACAGTTAACGTTCATTGATGAATGATGATCGTCACGGACTATGAGAATCTGCAAATAAGCTCATGTCAAGTCCACTTGCATAATGCAGTTATTTTAATAATCACTTCCAGTTTTTGACAGGGATTTATTTTGTAAATAAATCAAGGCTGACTACTGAAAACTGACACGTTCACTTAGAGCAAAATTGATTGACAGCTTATTTGTCTAGATATCTTGTCAAATTCGTAACCATTTTGGCAAGAAGACGACAATTACACTTATGAACATACTTACATAGGCGTGTACCGTTTAGATATTCTTATACAATAATAATATCGCATATTGTTATAGGCATGGTCACATGAGCAGATCGAATTTGTGTAGGCTGCACATTTCAGCTTGACACGCCGTCAGACGTTTGATTTTTCGCGAATAGCAAACTGAGTGGGAAGGTCGAATCAAATAGAAATTATTTTCCACAGCTATTGAAATAGACGCGATGAGTGATCCGTGGGCTAATTAGATTCTAACGAGCGGCAATCAGCGACATCTCCTACTATCTAGATGGTCGGTGGTCGTTGAGTGATACTCTTTATTTTATAGCACGACTCGGGGGTGGCTACTATTCTCGTCCGAGGAAATGGATACGCGTCAATCGTCCGACACACGAAAAAACGTTATGAAAAGAACAATGTGCGGCTTCCGTGCTGCTATGTTTAGATGGTGTCCGTTTCAATGGACAGTTGGAATTGACTTCTGACCTTCTTAAAAGCTGAATGGAAGATATAAGAAGAAGGTGTTTGAATTAGAGCGACGTGTTGTGTTCGGATTTCAATGAGTCTGTCAGCATCTGGCACAATACGCACAACGACATGCTGCATGATTTATACATGGTGTCAGGACATCGACGCGAAGCCTACCTAGCCTACTGTTACCATGAATTCAGTACATGATTCTGAACCCCCCTGCGTCGAAATGTTTCATCGGTTATATTAAAAAAATCTGCTGTTTCATAAAAAAATGCAATACCTGCAGTCAAAATGTATGGAACAGCTGTTTTTTTTTTTTAATAATCGACGAAAAATTTCAACACGGGCGGGTTCAGAATCATGTTCTGAATCCATGGTAACAGGCATCGCGTCGATGTCCCTGACACCCTGTATAAGTCAAAAAATTAATATTCTCTAAATCAATTAACCGAACCAGATTATGATAACAATAAATTGCTGCATCCAATTGTGTTATCTCGTGCGGTAGCTGGATTTTCGCTTCGCTGTCGACTGGTACGCGATCACAAAGCAAACGTTTCGAATGCTGGCGGGCCCTTGTTAGCACCTCCGACACCTTGGAACACGATCGATTAGGCCCGCGGCCGCTCACATTCAATTATTTATTTATTTATTCGTAATTAAGCCGCGCAAGTTATGGACGCCGTTTCGATTTACGATCCAACCAGATGAGTTATCATTATCAGCGATCGACGATGCGATTGCTTTATGGGACGGCCAATTGACGAAAAAAAATTGTTTTCACACTGTTCTGCGGTTTGCTGCGTTTTACGTGGGTGCTTTTGCAACAACTTATCAGCTGCCATTTGTGCCAATTTTCGATAGACTCTCATTCGAATGTAATCGATCCATAATTTTAGCTACAGTTTTCATTTTCATATTGATATGCCATAATCTTACTTAGAATTTTAAATCAAGTGAAATAATTATTCGAATCGATCAATAATTTTATCACACATTCAACAACAATTACATAAACTTGAATACAACGACAAGTGGTTACAAACCAAATGTTATCTCATTACCGAGTACAATAAGCTCACCATTAATAACCTTGTATCGATACATCGCCAACGATTTTATCGATTCTCGCCACTCGATAAGGCGGCCGTCATGAGGCCAATTTGTAAGGGCCCATAAATTACTTTATTAAAATAAATCAGCCAGTTTATTGTTCTCTTCTCGCCTTAGCGACTATTGTTGTTTTGGGAGACGAATATATGCTTTCTGTACGGTTGTAATATGTGTTAATATTATTATTGTGACACAAGTCTTGCGTACTCTAGTTAAATTGCATTTAGATTTGGCACTAGATGATCTAATAACTCGCTTTGCAAGTCAAATTAAAATCATTTTGTCTATTTTATTCTATGATTAATTAATCAGAGCATTTAGCATATCTTCTACTCCACTCACAATAAGACACATGTATAATAAATTGTCATCAATATAATAATCTAGACAACTAGATGACGTGTATTTAAATAACTACAAATCATCGAGAACAGCACGCGACTAGTGGTCTTATAAATATTGCATATGCCGGCGGGCTGCATACAGTAATTCACACATTATTGGACCAGGCAATGAGTATAAACATGTTATTCGACCCCATGTAGCAATGGTCAAAATAATTGTGTAACGACATACGATATTGTAGGCGCCCGAAGCTCAACATTACACATGTAGCACACTCAAAAGATTTCAGGTAATTAATGTTTCTCAAAACCAATCAATTTCAAACTTCTAGACTTGTCAATTAGTGTCAAATATTTGTTGTACCATTCTGTCATTTGCACATTGATTTGCCGATGTACCTATTGGCATAAAGGAACCAAATTAACATTTACAAACTAACCACCTAAACAAATCAAATTAAATCAAACACGATTACGAGCAAGCTATATGCAATAAATAAGACAATTATAATGAAATTGAAGACATAGTAGATTTATCGGAAGAAGGTGCGAGACGGCCAAACGAGGCACGGGACGAGTCGAGTGCGCGTACGACCCGCGAGCGTTAATAAACGATATTAATAAGTTATGTTTTTAATTACGGGCCGATCGTGTGCTTATTTATCCGTGTGATTTTATAGGCCCCCGCGGCGGGCCTGGGCCCAAGGCCAACACTATAAAATATATTATGCCGATGAATAAATTCGATTCGTAACGAGATGTATCGGCTGTGGCATCCCATTACAGGTTATGTTATCAATGCAAGGAAATGGTGTAAATATTTTGAGATGAATTAGTGGTGTTATGTTTAATTTTCGGAGATGATTTATTTATAGATGGAGCAATTAATTTGTTTGAGATTAAAATTGTTGTAATTATAGATAGCCCGGAAACAAATTCCACATGCCTGGTAACTGCTTCGATTTTACGTAAAGACAATGACAAACAATTGTCAAAAAAAGTTACAAACAAAAACGTCCCCAATTTTAAAACTCGTTACAGCCAAATCCAATTTAAAAACGGAATCAAATCTAAAAATATCAAACAAAGTAATAATAAAAAAGAACTCGGTAACGTCCGATACCGTTCAAATCATGTGACGGATCGTGAAATAACGTCGCATCCGACGTCGCGGCGCAGACGCAACACAATGTGGAAATCCAACAGAAAATAGGAGAAAAATAAAATAGAAAAATTGAAGTGACAGCGGACGTAGATTGACGGCTGTGCCTACATACATAATGACTTATTGTCACGCCTACACACACGATAGCTGTGTTTTATTTTTAATGCAATGTAGGTACATCTAATTACGTCAAGTGTGGAGAATCGAAGAAGTAACTCAGTTTTCTATTCTTGATTTATGAAGTTTAGTAGTAATTATGATTATTATACTTCACTGTAATAAAATCAAGTTTAACTTTACTTGTGTCAATACATAAACTCACAGAACAGGGACATATACAAGAGCATAAATATTCCAAGTGACAGATGGATTAATTTTGTAAGTACAGATAATTTATGGGTCGATCTCCAGAGGCATTTTTTTTCGTGTCGGGCTGGATAAACCCATTTTAAAATCGAAAAACGTTTTCAAAATATTTTTTTATATACAGTTTGGTGCCTAATCTACGTGAAACAAGGCTAGTATTATGAATAAGTTCATTTTAAATATTAAAAAAAAAATCTTAAACCCTTCAATCCTGATCGCTCTGGGTTGACCCAACTCCCGATTGAATGAAAAAAATATTTTTTAACTTTTTAATGAGAAGGTTCTTAAGAAACAATTTATTTAGATTACATAATAAATAGTTAATCTTCATAGTAATAAAATATTTTTTGTTATATTAACAATACTTTTGCCACAATTTGAATTTAAAATCGTGACCGGGCATTTTTTCTCATCGCTCTGCCCTGAGGTGAAACATCGCGCTCATCCCTAGTTACACGTTATAGACACTCTATTCCCCTCCCGCGGGGCAACCCCAGTAGTGGTCTAACCGCCGAGGAGGATACCTGTGTGCCAAGTACCCACGGTCCAACATTACGAAGGTAAGTTTATGATTGCTCTGGATTTGGTTCTCGAATTTTATGATTGCTATGGCACGTTATTTAAAATAAATAGTAAGCTTGTGAATGTGTCTGTTATGTGAATTAAGTGATCGTTATGATGTTTTTTATGAGAAGTAATCACAACTTTCTACTGCTTTTACATTCGGCTATATTTATGATTTTGTGACTTTTTCTGATCGCTATGGCTGTGATTGCTCTGTCCAAAAAGACCAGAGCGATGATATTTTGCATTAATTGTACGTTAAAAATCTATTTTAAGTAGTAGTACCGGACTGTAACAATGACAAACGATGAACTATGCATATAACCTTTAATATATAACTTTTCTTGGGTTTCTTTGGATAACCTAAACCCATAAACAGATTTTGACGTATTTTACCTTGATGATATTATTATACTGGCATTTAGCTAACCACAACTGTAAACCTTTCTTCTCTAAAATTTAATGGCAACTATTGTTTCAGATTGAAATCATGCCTCGAAATAAATTATCTATTGAAGAAAAACGTCTTAGGAAGAAATTGGCTGAGCGTCGTAGAATGGCCAAAATAAAAAATGATCCAGCACCCTAATTACGTAATGCACGATCAATTTTAAATTGAAACCAATTGAAAAAGATTGCCAGTCCATTGCTTCATAAGTTCGACAAAAAAAAATTGAGCAGATTCTTTTTGTCGAACTTATGAAGCAATTTCAATTTAAAATTGATCGTGCATTGCGTAATTGGGGGGCAGATCTATACGCACAATGGCTTGTAAAGTCAAGAGAGAGTTACCAAAGGAAAAAAGCTCGGGGCACAGTACTACCAATGAGTGATTTGATGTGATCATGTTACACGTACACTGAATATGACTGAAAATCGCTAAATAAATAATATTTTATCAATATTTTTTTTTTTTGTTTCACTGATTTCACCATTTATGATCGCTCTGGCACCAATTATGATTGCTCTGGTCGCGAAATTTTTTGAACTTAAATATTTCGATAACTGTTTGTGTAAATTGAAGGCCAATAGTAAAAATGTACTATTTAAATATTCTTCTATTTAACGAGATACATAATTACCATTAAATATCAATATCTGAAAAGCACCAGAGCGATCACACGAATACGCCCGTTTTGGAGATTGACCCTTATACGGTTATTAACTCAAGCAGTCAAATAACTTTACTTCTCGCGACAGTCGTTTTTAGGGGTTTAGAAGCAGTTTCTTATTACGTAAGAGAACAAGGCCTTGATTAAAATGAGTCATGTTACAGGGTCACGCCAGCACAGCGGCTTGTTTGGTCTGGAGAGCGCCACCGCCAAAATACGGCACAATCACGCCCCGTAAATGGGTCACCGCAACAATGTCCCACCTTTGTAGACCTACACACAACTGTTATTAATCAAATTTTACAACATCGTAAAACCACGACGGGATTAAAAACCCACTCGAAAATACTGGAAATCATATTTTTATGAGATTCAGATCCGAAGTTATTATTTGAGATTTTTATAGTGGCGAGCTGTTTAGCGGTGGGTTTCCAATTTGTGGCGCGGGTGATTTACGAGCGGCAAGATCGACGCTAGACGCCGCGCAGACGCACCGTCACGCGGCAGTCGCACACAATGAGCCACTGTTGACTGTATCACCATGATGACGACTAGCTATAAAATAGTAACATTAACGCCCCTTATACTCGTCAAGGATATCGATTGGAATAAGTTAAAGGCTGAAATTGGATTACGACCGAAACGAAGTATGACTAATCCGTGCATTGTACTCACGCTCTACGCTCAAGTTTACATCGTATTTGATGTCTTTTATCTCGTTTTGTAAAATTTTTACATTACAGTCGTAACGTTAAACACCTTATCTGAACTATTTAATGGTGGAAAATCCAACGTTCACATTTTTCTCTGTTTTCCTACCTGATTATTCAGTTTTGTGTAACGCTACATATTTTACTACTCTCTCGTTGGCAGACGAGTGGAGAATTATAATATAATAAACGCGCCGTCCGATCAAGATAACAGTTACAAATGTAAGGAGATGTAATGATTGCAGACGAGATGAATCATTGTAGAGCAAGATTCGAAAGTTGATGGCAAATCTATTCTTACAAAGCATTCTAATTAACCGAGACAGTGTTCCGGTGAACACAAGCCGTCTCAAGTTTCCAATCAGAACTCTAGGAACCAACTCGATCTAATGTAATCGTAGACTCAGACGCATTGGCCGATCTCCCACTAGGAATCGGGATACGACAGCTGATTTCCGGCCTGAGATGCGAGCACTAGATAGCCCCAAGTCTCCGATTCAATCCTGTCAGAATGAAGATTGTTACTAAAATTATGTTGGCAGCCTAATGAGCAGATGTTGCTGATCTGATGGATTTTGTGGCTGAATTTTGCAGTTTCTGTTAACAAAATCCGTTCAATTATTTTCGTGTATGTACAGTTACTGTTGGCAGGCTGTGCACTAACGCAACGCGGCATGCGCGCGCGGTGGCGGGTGCGCGGCGTCCGGCATTGCGCTCCGCTGCCCGCATCCAACACGCGTATAAAATCTTTGATACGCAGCACCGATGGAATCGAAATCCGATATTCGACTCACAAGTTTATTTATCGCGAAATGCGACGATATTTTCGTCCGTCCGTCACTTGGACAGTTCACAGAAGCGGCAAGATTAATTGTATTTCGGTTGAGTCATCAAAATAATTAGAATGACGCTATTTTCGTTTGTGATGCTAATTTGACAGACGTCGCGGGAGATTTCATGTCTTCTTGTTTGCCGGCTGAATTCTTTGATTGGTGCTTTGTTATTTATTTTAATTCTTTTATGTATTAGAAGCACGAGCGAGAGCCACATCTGTTGTAACAGTGAGCGCGTTACGAATCGTATCCCAATAGGTGCGGTTGATTCCTGACGCTACTGCGCACCAAATGTTCAACAACTACATGTTATTAAAGCTAAATGACATTATTATATTAACCATAATAAATGTCCATAAAGCATTGGCTGCAATCCAGAAATATGACGTCGCTGTTATTGTGGTTGTAATGTTCAGATGGCACAAGAATCTGGGAAGTTTAACAGCGGGCCCAACTGGTTTATTGTAGGAAATATTTGATAGCCAACAGTTCTCAGAACTTAAATTTAATATACGGTTGTTAATTTTGAATGCGACCGCAATAAATGTGTTTGATTAATATCATTCTCGCGAAACAACTGTAACGGGTGCAGCCGCCTTTGATCAGAGAGCGGCTGTAGATCATGTTGAAACAATGCTATACATAAAGCGATTGGTGAGACATGGCGAATTATTTTATCATCCACCACTCGGCTAATTGTGGGCAAGTGTTGTTATTATGGATGTTGGCACATCGCCGAAGATGCTGGAGCAGACATTGTGTTAAACTAAACTAAATCAAATCATTATAGCTCTAATGGTGACTGTAAAGGAAATTAACATGATGCATGCTTAGTAAATGAAGACTCATTTGGTTCAGAAGTACAATTTGAGTAATACCTTCATGTTTTTGATAGAGCCCGTGGAAATTTTACAATAACCACACTATGGAACAGAGCCAAACACGTTTCCGCAATCCAATAATAAATATAAACTATTGTATTTTGATTGTGTGGTGATGTGGTACTGGAACGATGTCGTTAAGGTAGAAGAGTTGACACCGGAGTCACGTAATTATTATAATACGACAAATAACGATCTATGTAGTTAATCTTATGTGACAAACTGAATTGAAAGAGAGTTCAAGTGTCCTACTTATTTCATGTGAAGAAAAAAAATAAAAGAAACACAATTTAAAAGCAATTAGCTTCCAGCGTTTCTGTTATAACAGAGGAGGACGTTGGAAAGTGTAATTTTTGAATAGTACCGAGATCACAGAGTGCGTGGACGTGTTGTGACACTATACACTGAATGATTAATGAGACACGCTAATCGTGGCCGTTTTTATTTATAGCCTAGTCACCGGCAGGAGGGAATCAGCGTTTGTTGACATCAAAATAGGCCAATGGGTAACCAACTGATACCAACTACAATGTGAGTGTGAAGTCACAAGACACTGGAATGCGAAAACACGAACAAAATCGGCACAATATTCTGTCACAGATTCCATTTAGACGGGTCACTGAAAATATTTGAAATTAATTGAAAGAATTTTGTGAAAATATTTAGCTATCAAAATACATTTCAATTTGACCAGTGATAACGTACATTAAAGGCGGAATAAATGAGATGTCAGTGTCGTGTTACCCAGTCACAATATGTGGCGGTTCAGAGCCAGCCGCATGACCTCCACAATATTCCATTTATCTGGAATTAGACCATTACAACATTGGACTATTTCGATTCCGAGTTTTTCGTACAGTTTATAAATTTATGTTATGTTTAAATAATAATCTTGATTTCATTTTAAAACAAAATTGTTTAAGTCTTTGTCGGTGGAACTATTTCGGATACTTTTGATGTATAAATACATAACGTTTCAGTAAATACTACTGAATCATTAACTTCGGGGAGAAGTCATGAAAGCTGAAGCCTTTTATATCATAAAACGTTTATGATTATTTACAAACCGGTTTAAAATTATTTTCAATGGCTTATAGAGGTCCAATAACAAGCAACATTTCCCTTTGCATCTGTGTTTATAATTTTTTCACAGCCCAACTTTCTTTTGCTCGTCTTTTAAGATAATTACACCTGAACCATATGTAAGGTTAAACAAAATGTCAGACCATGTCCCAGCAATAAATAAACGTTGCGTGCTATAATTATCTACTCATATAAAGTCATTTGCGTCAGGCTGCATACTTTAAATTGAAAATTGCATATCCACAGTTATAGTTACAAATCAAGATGGCAAGGTGTGATTTGCACGTTATCCATCAGAGCAGTCGCAATCGCCACGACAATTGGACAATTATTTTAATTAAGTACCACAACTGTTTCCCGCCACTATACGCTTGGGATTCACCACAATGGTGTTAAAATTGCTGGTGAATGTTTTATGAAATAGATCGTGCAGATTAGACTCCATTAATGTACTTAGGAGATTCTATTTTGCGTTTTTCATTATATTTCCAAGTTATTTTTTTACGCACTCAAGAGCTGTCAGTGTACATTCCATAACAATTTTGACACTGACAGCTGTTGAACGCGTTTAAATGCTGATCGCATTCTGTTTCATAGGTGAAATCAGCCCAAAGGCTTCGTTGGTCCCGGCTGTCATTCGTGCATCTTTGACAGTCGTTACGGGTCGTGTGACGCCCGAAAGTCTGACAACCAGTCTTACCAAGGGGTATCGTATTACCCATTTACTGGGTTGTGGAGGTCAGATAGGCAGTCGCTCTATGTAAAATACTGGTATTCAGCTGCATCCGATTAGACTGGAAGCCGACCCCAACCTAGTTGGGAAACCACTGGTCCTGGTAAGTCCTAAGGGGAAACCGTGGCCCCGGTCTAGGTAAGGGAAGGAACACGGGTGGGTTTTAGTCAGTAAAAGTCTGACACGCCCTTCCGCTCCGCCCAGAGCGGGAGAAGTCATTTGATGATTTCCCACCCAAAAAAAAAAAAACCTAGTTGGGAAAAGGCTAGGCAGATTGATTTTTTATGACTAAGGGACTGTTTCACCACCTACGATTAAGTTCCTATTAACTTACTTGGCAGATCATTTCATACAAATTCTGTTCCATTTTTTTATTTATTCGGTAAGTAGTATTTGGACATCGTGAAAGAGGCCCCCCTTAGGATAATTGTTTTAAAACAAGCAAAATTAAGAGTCGGTCATTTTCTGTATTTTCATTCTTACATTTTCACTCCTCATTCATTCTTAAAACTCTGTTGAAATATTCCTTTGGTTGCAAAGCTTACTTTATCCTATGGCCCATTGCAAAGAGCCTCCTACCTACGTATATATTAAGATAAAGCCCCACTAATATTGTGACACGATCAAGAGAAAGGCCAATGAAAACAATTAGGAACCGGCCTCCGCCTGCGCCTGCGACAGACGCCATGTTTGTCCGCACAACTGGCAATTAAGTACCGTGACTACTAACGGTCGGAAACTAGCAGCCAGTTCAGTCATCCAATTATAATGAGTTTGTCAATATCTGGATTTGTTGAATGGATTATAAGTTCTAACAATACAATAATATAGTTAGACCACAGCAGACGGCTCTCGATTATGCTGGTATTGGGATAATATTATCGTAACTATCCTAATCAATATTATAAATGCGAAAGTGAGTTTGTTTGCTTGTTTATTTGTTTTTTACGCTTTCACGCTAAAACTGGTGAACGGATTTAGATGAAATTTGGCACATAGGTAGACCATGATCTGGGTTAGGACATAGGATACTTTTTATCTCGATATTCCCACGAGATCGAGACGTGGGTAAAACCGCGGGGTGCAGCTAGTAATATTATAAATACGAAAATGAGTTGTTTGTTTGTCACGCTTTCACGCTAAAACAGCTGAACGGATATGGATGAAATTTGGCACATGGGTAGACCATGACCTGGTTAAGGATATCCATCCTAGATTGCAGACGAAGTCACGGACAACAGCTTGTAAAATTATGTAGAGCTGCAATTTATAGTCGAAGTTTTTTTTTTTTTTTTGAGTTTTATAAGTAGGTATTAGAGCTTAGACATTTAGACAGAAAGTAGAACTATTCCTCGAAAAATGGATAAATTTCCGATCTGTAGAAAAATAGGTATCTATTTTCCAATAGCTTATCACACTTTTCGCCATGACGATACTAAAGCAACGCAACAACTCTTCTAAATGTCATTCAGCTAACCAATAAGAAAAGCGCAATATTCTGATTGGTTTACAACGTTCAAACTCGATTTACTACCCTAACCAATAGACCAAAACGCGACCAACTCAATAGAGTCGTAGATAAAATAGGCTTACTAACAATGTTGTGAGTTTGTGAGGCACACTAAGAAGAAGAAACATTTAGCAGAGGGCGGCGAGGGTACAATTACAGCGAAATGGCCAATAAATTATATAGCAATGGTGGTTGCGCGGGCGCAGCGTGACGTCGGGCGCCGCTTCCGCGAAACATCATCTAGCGATCGGCAAATTGCGGCGCGATCTCAAACACGATCGATATCGAGAAGGGCTAGCTAGCTGTAAATGAAGCGTTAGAGTGGTTGTTGGAAATAGTTGTAAACTCAAGATGGTGGTTTATGTTAGTAAACTCTGTTCGTGTGGTGATACTAATAAGATTCTTAAAAGCCATTAACGCATTTTTTTTAAACTAATTTACTTTGCAAGAATTAGAAAGAGAGGAGCTCATTGCTAAGTAATAACAGCCGTACGGTTCCATCCATCAGGTTAAGCTACGGTTGCCAGGGTTGGTCTGTGGATGGGTGACCACCTTAACATACCGAGACTCCTCCGTTCCTCGGAAAGCACGTTAAGACATTGGTCCCGGCTGTCATTCGTGGATTCGTCTGAAGCCCGAAAGTCTGGCAACCAGTCTTACCCAGGGATATCGTATTACCCAGTGGAGGTCAGATAGGCAGTCGCTCCATGTAAAATACGGTAGGTATTCAGCTGCATCCGGTTAGACTGGAAGCCAACCCCAACATAGTTGAGAAAAGGCTAGGCAGATCGATTGATTGACTTTGCAGGAATCTTAGGAGGTTTTTTTTATAATATTTGATGCTCATTCAAAATAATTTTATTTATTAAAAAAAATATTTATTATTAAAAAGTGTTTATAAATATTTTAAATATAATTTAAAGCTTTAATCATAATTATTCCAGAAGTAGGAGTTGATTACATGACGATATCGACTCATGAATCGGTAACAAAGTTGCGAATCATTTGTTTTACTTCATTTGTTTCCTTATGCCTCGTTTGCGACGGAAACGCGTGTTGACATTACCAGAATAGTCCTTTGTTGGGTGTGGTGGAGCCGTTTAATAACTTGAAACGTTTTATTTGAACGAACTGTACTTACTTATTGCCAGTGGCGTATTTTAAGATTCAGCGCCCTGGGCCTGTAAGCTTTGCCGCCCCATAAATTAACGAATAAAAGCAAAAAGTTTTAATATTATAATATATCATAACCCTTCCTTTTGGCTTTGCCGTAGTCGGGTAAAAACCCCAGTGTGTGTCTATTGAAAGACTTTTTCATGAAATCATGACATTTGAGAACAAATATAACTATTAATGATTCTGACGATTTGAATTCTGTAAATACATATTAGTTAGGAAGTGTATAGCTAACTACATTCTAGCAACATTCCTCACTATCGGATAGTGCCACAGCAGTGGCGCTATCTCCGTCCGTTTATAGTGCCGTAACTTTGCATTGTAAGAGGTGGGCAAGCTCTTAGAGTCGTCGTTGGTCCTGGCGCAGGGGAGTTCGCACCAGGCGGAGGAGGCCGAACTAGCATCACGCGGGGTAGCGACAATCGTCGATAGGATCCGGTAATTGGGACTCGAGATAGCCTTGCACATTGCACCTGCCTGCACTAGACATCGCCAATACCTTCAATACCCTGCCCTGGAGTTGCAGGGAGGCTCTCCGGTATCACCAGATGCCGACCTATCTCTGTCGTGTGGTCGAGGCCTATTTGACGGACAGGGCCGTCATCTATCCCAGTCACGAGGGCGAATGGAACCGGCGAGAGATGTCTTGCGATGTCCCACAGGGATCGGTCCTGGGGCCACATCTGTGGGATATGACTGGATGCTGCTAGAGGCGTCAGCGTGGTTCGCTACGCTGACGACACGTTGGTCCTGGCGCAGGGTAGGTCGCACTAGGCGGAGGCCGAACTAGCGTCATGCGGGGTAGCGACAATCGTCGATAGGATCCGGCAATTGGGACTCGAGGTAGCCCTGCACATTTCCGAGGCCATGTGTTTTCATGGTCCTCGGAACACGCCACCGTCGGGTTCCCAAATAACGGTAGGAGGTGTTCAAATCGGCGTCGAGTTGACGATGAAGTACTTGGGACTCGTCCTCGACAACCGGTGGAACTTCGTGGAGCATTTCCGGCGTTTGACTCCCAGACTGGAGCGGGCTGGGGCTGGGAGGTTCCTATTCCAGATACGGCGGGAAGAAACTCTCAGGTGTCACCATTGTGTGGAACGCCCGGAGGACACGGTGGAGCATACGGTGGAGGCCTGCTCGGCTAGAGCGGAGCACCGCCGTGTCCTCGTGGAGGCAATATTGGTAGCGGTGACCTCTCGCGTCCGACCCTGGTCCAGGCCATGGTACGGACCGAAAGGACATGGGAGTCAAAGGAGAGGCAAATTAGGCGCCCTCATGCTCCTAGTCGCCGCTGGAGACGCCCTGGGCGTCGGGAATCCATAGCCGATTTCCAGCCACCGCAGGCGCGGGCTTGCGGACGGTGAGCAATGTTCGCTGCCGATAAAGGACAGGCCCAGCTCGAAGGCGCGTTTTGTTCCACGCGCGCTTTAAAGAAATGTCAGCACAACTGACGGGGTCCGCTAGGGCCGATGCCGGCCAGGGTCGCGGGAAAGTCCGAAAGGGATACTGTGGCCCCAGGAAAGGACAACACACAGGCAACTGAAGGAACACGGGTGGGTTTTAGTCAGTAAGAGTCTGACACGCCCTCCCGCGCCGCCCAGACCAGAAGTTATTCCATATGTTCCCACCCAAAAAAAAAAAGCGTTGCATTGTCATTTGGTGTTTTGGTTGAGTGTTAGCGCAATAAAACATTTTGTGTATGGACAAAAGGCAATGTTACTACTGTTACTAGGAAAACTTTGGATGCAAGAGCGAGCGAAGCGAGCTTGGGACTTGGGGCACCCTGACTCGGACAGGTTAGGCTGCTCCGCCCCTCGCAGCCTACCGCCCCGGGCCATGGCCCTTTTGGCCCTAGGGTAAATACGCCACTGCTTATTGCCTTCAATAAGGCGGCTGCGTGAGAAGCCTATTTTGGTTAGCACGTACATTTTAAATAGTTCCCTGTAATTAGTTTACATTGATACAACACTATTTTAGAATAGGGATGGGGGAATTTTGTTTCAGCAAAATGTGTGCAAACACTGGCAATAAACCTGTACTGTACAAAAAAAAACAATAATGAATTTTGAAATTCGAACACATTGTTCTTATTTATAATGTTCTAGAACGCCGCGCCGTTTTAAATTCTCAGAAAATAACACGACATCTAATGTAAGAATTGTCAGAAAAAATAAAGACCGGCAAGTTTTTTTTTCCTTTTAATTTTATAGGGGCTGTGTACATTGAAAAGAAATTGGGATGTTTGTGGAGAAGCAAATGATAGACAATGGCGGTATGAGTAAAAGCTGTCATTGTGGAAAGTCCCGGCGCGGCGGACGTTTGGGTCCAAATATGGCTGGTCATAAAATAAGGCTGATCACAACAATATTAGGACTTAGTTTTTGTGACTGTTTATAGTTCGTAATTATGTCAGTAAGTTACTAAAATTATGTTAATTTGCAGAAGAAACGGAAACAGGGACTGCTGTCAAAGAAGATTTAAATGAAAATGATTTTTTTTTTATAAAAAAAATATTTTTTTTATACCGACTGTAATGAAAATGGGAAATTATGTAACATAACATAACGTAGCTAAGTAAGATATCCTATCAGTTACAATTCAAAGTAACTGAATATCTTAATTAAGTACGACAAACCAAAACAAACAGAATTCGATAAAAACATTCCTTCTATCGATAACATTGCTAAATCGTGACTCAGTCGACAAATTATCCACTTTTTTCGACGTCTACGTATCTATTGCAGCTTAGTGATACTGTCTCCGCCAATTCAGGTAGACGGAATACAATAATAAAACATTTAAGTTAAAAAAAAAACTATTTCAAAGCAATTAACTTGAGTAAGCCTCCGTGGCGTCAGAAGGATTACAAAGGACTTATCACTTTTTTGTCACACTGTAGAAATATCCAAAGTAACTTCAACTTTAGCATCTCAGTCTTAAAGTTGGTTTTTGGCTGGAGTTCAGTCTCATATTGTGTAGGTGGTCACGTATTTGTTTTTGTTAGATAACAAATTGGTCATTTTACAAGACCTCCGATGAAGACGTTCACGCTATAAAGTCACTAGTAGGTAAATACAGCAATATCGAAATCGATTAAATTGAATCGATACTACTTCATACAATGGCCAGCCCGATAAAAAACGCTACAATGACATAAAAGAAAAATTTTAAAAAGAAAAAAGTCAATAAAAATCCTTTTACACACTGTGTATAGAATTAAGCGCACGTCACGATAGAACAGCCTCTTAACACTTGACAAAAAGCTCATAAATTTTGAACCCTATGTCCTTGTAATAGAGGTGTATCATTCGTCAACTTAGCTAACGCAGTACAGCAGATGTCGCCGGCGACAAAGTAAAACGTACGTGCTTGTCGCGTAAACATGCAATGATGTGTGGGGCCGCCCGCGCAACAATAGCTACTGTGCAATTTGTGATTCTACTCTATAATACACCATAATTACCAGCAGAGAAAAATATATTTTTTTCCCGATTTTGGTAGCCTCGGGTCTGTGTGGTACAATCGTTTAAATTAAACTCAACATTTCACAATAGTCACCATTATATGGCTACACTGCAATTCTATAATCAAATACATCGTAATTTGCGTACCGAATCCTAAAGAACGCGTCCTCTCAAAAGCGTTCATACAATTATGCTTCATAAAGAATGTCACACACGAAAATCGTTGAGATTCAAATAAGAACAGATCTTTCATTGTAACTCGTATCGAATTTACGACGAATATGATTTACGGGCGTATTTGATGCGGATGGACAGACGCACAACAATAGGCTCGTACAGACCGGCGGGGAAGAAACGCGCGCCATGTTTTAGTGTTATAATGCGGTCACACTCCCCCCCTACTCGGCCGGAATAACTTTTTTTTATTACCTATACTTCTCGGAAACAAATGCTCGATTACTTTTATCGCCCGCTTTTATTGTGTTAAATTGAAATGAAAGGTGGCCAGTAATCGAGTATTCAAATGTACTGTCAGTTAACCTTACGCCACTTTCATTATGACTGGTTACGATTTCCTGTCGTGTGGAGACCACACCGCAATTTATTATTATTTTATTTTATCGTTTACGCTTGTCAATGGCCACATTTTCAATCAATTTCCTACTACTTCTTTCACAGTCCTTTCATGGACTTATACTGCTTTTTTTTTAAACACAAAATGTCAAGCATTTGACTTCTATTTTTTTTTATAGAAGTCAAATGCTTATAAAAATACGATCCCCATTATTTCAGTATAACGCGTAAATTAATCAATTTAAAAATTAAAGCACGCGGTCCAGTAAAGAGGCCAGCCATTGTTACCAAATATTAAAAACGAAAATCGAAAGTTTCGAATGTCGAAAGGTCAATTAAATCGCAAATATCGCCGTCCGAATTCGATACCTAAACATAATCGATTAAACACGCGTGGAATCGAATACAATGCGGGTTCGACTCAGGATTATTTTTGGCAGAATTAGGACCAGTCATGTGACGAATATAGTATATGAATCATGTATGTTTGTGTGTTATAAACGGCTATTGTTTTATGCAAATCTCTGAATTACTGAGATTTAGTAAGGTGACTTTGCTCATTAGAAAACTAAGGACAGCTGTTCTTTAAATATTTTTGTCATAATAGTGATCTTTCCATATTATCCATAGAGAACTTAGGAAATAATAAAAGATTCATAAATTAACAGATCAAGTTTTAGAATTTTTTTATTAGTTTAGTAGTCAGTCAGGTGATTATAATCTAAAAAAAGTAAGTAAAAACAGCTGTAATATATTGAAATACTGCGTATTTCAAAATGAAGCCTGTCGACCATTTCTTAAAGCATGTACTAAAACCAAAAGCTTTTTAAATTGATATCAATCTATAAACATCGCCACTAAAACGCTGCAATCTAAATCTAAATTAAATTCAAGAAAAAAAAAACTATTGTCACAGCTGACATTCTCAACATTCGCGCACATTACTCAGTTCCTGTATTTGTCATTAAAATATGCATTAACACTGTTTTCTTTTATTTCGTGTGATTTATTCGCAGTATTAATTTGGCGAGATGATATATACCACACCCACGGAATAAAGTCGGGAACTACAGTCGATGGCACCACGAACTAACTCGGTAGCTCGGCACTCATGAGGTGACAGCTCGCTATGTTGATAGAATCCCAAGATTTATTACAGGAAAATTATGTTTATCTACTTTATAGTGTGAATTGATGTAGTGTTGATGTATATATGAAAATATTATAAATTATAGTGAATTTTGGCGCCGTTCTCTCTCAGTTTGATGTGACCACGTTATTATTATTTATGATTTCTTTAAAAAAAATCTACAACGACTTAAGAAACTTGTTTAGACAACTTGATTATGGGAAGCTGAGTACAGAATTGTCGGTAAGTATTTACAAAATGAAAAGTTCGACATGTCCTATTAACATTACAATAACTTAATCCCTGGAAGTCCACGTTGAACCAAGTTTAATAACCGCGCCGTGACCGCGACCCTTAAGGTATTTTGACTTTTATTAATGAACACTTAAATATATGCAAGCAGAACTCATTCAAGCTCGTCCGAAGAATAAATATTAACCTCTGGGAATCTGATGGATCGGCCTTTAAGAAAGCCGAATTTGTGAAACAATAAACATTAGCATTATGAAGGAAACCGGTTCATTAAGCGATCGTAAATTTGAACGACGCTCAGACTTTGTAATTTGTATCCGATAAAAACTTACAAATGACAGTGTCCAACATAAAAAGTAACATTCAAATGCGTTATGGAAACAGATATATAGCGTTTCCGAGATCAAAGCGCGTCGCATAAAGACTAATAAAATAATTTTATTGGTAGCAAAAACAAAAGGAACGTTTAAGACGCGATAAAAATTATTAATAGAGCGGTAAACGTTGGCGGGACGATTTCGTTAAATTAAAAATGTGTAAGTCGGACATTCCGCGACTTTGATATATTAATCCACGTTTCGGCGCGAGATTATCATCGTCTATGTGCTACCGACCGCCGCCGCATTCGCAGGAAACCACGGCAACCGCTCATCCGCGCCTCCGCTAGTGCTGAGCCTAGCACTTACAAAATATTCAGGGAAAATTCGTAAATTAAATTATATACTTAATACTGGATATGATAAAAAAGAAAATCAGACAAAGACAAACTTAAATTTTAATTGAATGACACGGATTTAATTTCTTTTCTCACTTAAGTAAACATTTTTTTTCTCCGGTCATTCACTTTTTTCTATAAAAAAGTAGAAACTGTCCCAACACTAGTAGTGCGTTGATTAATTCCACTTTTATTTGTATAAGAATCAAGCAGCTGGCACCGAGCTTTTGATCCCGATACGCCGTAGAGCGCGTCGACATAATGTCGCTAGCATTTTTCACGACACGACGAAAACACGACAAAAATAATCGATCATAATCTTGAAGAATTCTAAGAAATGAGATAGCTGTATTTTTAATTAAAATCTTTTTAGATCGTCTGTTGTTTATAAATAAATGAAATGCTTTTTTGAATTTCGAATAGAAGTCTAATAATCCGATAAATTAAACTAGCACACTAACACATCGCTTTTGAAAATGGAATGTTTTTGAATTAAAACAAAAAAGAACGAAACGACGGTTTAAAAATTCAAGCAGTTATCAAAATAATGTTGAACGAGTGAGTTATTCGATGAACATGGAATGAGAGATGAACAAACAAACCAGTAGCGGCTACTAGACTTGTGTAAACGGCATAATTATCAAACGCACACGCAGGGAAAGTCGGCTAATTGGGAAAGCGCATACCTTGATGTTAGATGTCGTCATTATTATGTATGTAATGGAATATTTGGGTACCGTTCATGTACATAATGTGATTGGAATAATTAATTTAAGAAAATACGAGGTTCTTAATAATATTTTCATAAGGTCTCGTCAATCTATGACAACAACCTTAACCTGAATGAACGAGTCTGCCTTTTTTATTTATAGACCCTTTAAACACGAGCTATAAAAACAGGATTTAATACAGTTACAACCTTTTTCAAGTCATTCATTCATTCACCGCACACAGTGTTCGATAGTGTTGCCTCTTCGGTCTTTGCATACAACTCACATGGCGTAAGTTACAAGCATAAGCGACATACATTTATATAAAAAATCACTGTACAACGAATATCTTGCAACTTACCTACGAGCTACGATAGCAATAGAATTTAACTTGACATAACAGCTAATTTTGTATTATGATTAAAATATACCTTTACATAGGGCAAAAAACAATTTGTTGAAGTACATTACGTTATCCCTTTTTAGTGTTCCGTAGCCAAATGGCAAAAACGGAAGCCTTATGATTTCGTCATATCCGTCTGTCCGTCTGTCCATCCGGATATTACACAGCTATTCACAAGACTATTTGCTATCGATGAAAATTAGAAAAAATGTGTATTCTGTGCACCGTTATGCAAGGGTGTTGCGAAAAAACGAAAAAAAATTGAAGTAAGGTCGCTATCCCTAAATATGTAACCAAGGGATGAAAAGAATTCAATGCACATAAGTGCTTGGGGTATCGTGGGATCTCATAATTAAAAAGATGAAGATATAATATTCAAAACATCATTCCGTCTCTGTAATCTTCAAACGATTGACAGAAACAGAACGATAGCGTTAAATGCATTTAAGTTGCCAGTAGTAAATAAGTGGTACTGGTGGTTCTAATATTTCGTGCCAACACGACGGAGATACTTCCGAGGACTTCTGTGGAGCTCGTGGATAAGTAATAACAGGCGCACGGGTCGATCCATCATGGCCGGGGTTGGTCTGTGGATGGGTGGCCGTCTTTAACTCCTCCGTGCCTCGGAAAGCACGTTAAGCCGTTGGTCCCTGCTGTCATTCGTGGATCTTTGACTGTCGTTACGGGTCGTCAGAAGCCCGAAAGTCTAACAACCAGTCTTACCAAGGGGTATCGTATTACCCAGTTACGGTTGTGAAGGTCAGATAGGCAGTCGCTCCATGTAAAATACTGGTATTCAGCTGCATCCGGTTAGACTGGAAGCCGACCCCAATACCTATAGTTGGGAAAAGGATTTGAAATTGACATTTGACAGATTGATTTTAACGACAGAGATACTCCCGCCTATAACTTATACCGCGTCGTGATGCGGGTCTCCCATCGTGACGCGGCGATATCCGGACCGTTATTGGCACTCGATGACCGTCACAATGTTGTCTGATGTGCACCTACTCACTACTGACACCTTCAGTTGGCAGTTTATTGGGGAAATGGAGTAAGGACTGTTTGTCATAGGGAGGAAATGTAGAGGAAAACCTCTTCAGAGACACTCGCTATTTCTATGAAATAATGCACCTTTTACAGTGACTTTCATCATAATCAGCCTATTAATGTTCCCACTGCTGGGACATAGGCCTCCTCTCTGTGAGAGGGAGTAGGCTAAATGTAATCTACCACACGGACCCAGTGCGGGTTGGTAGATATCACATGTCTTCGAATTTTTTGGTTCTAGGACATGCCGGTTTCCTCACGATGTTTTCCTTCACCATTTTGAGAGCAGTGGTGATAAAATTATTTACACAAAGTAAAGCGCCTGCTTGCGTTCGAACCTACGACCTACAACTCGTAAGTCAGGGCCGTTACCACTGGGCCACCACTGCTCTACAGTGACTTTAGTCATTGTAAAAGATCTAAACCCGACATTTATAGATGTTACTTAGCCAGTGCTTAGACTTAGACATGTTGCCGTCTCTATCTTGCACTTGTAGTTTAACAGTTGTGAGGCAGCGACAGGATTATCGTTTAATCTAAGTAACTTTTTTGGATCTCGGCCTAAGTATCTCTATACTTACAGAAAAGTGTCATGGGAGTAATCAGTTAATGAGGTAAAGGTATTATACATAATAAAGGTATTCAGTATGTATAATATTGAGTTTCGCAAATGAAAAATTTTAGTTGATCATCTTCTGACCATTTTTTGGATTGAATTAAACTCAAGAGCGTTATTATTAGAGCTAGAGGCGGTGAACCGCTTAGATGTCTTATAAATAAGCTTAAAGTCGAGTTAATCATAAAAGCCAAATGTTTGCTAAGTCATATCCGCAAATTTTCATCGATATTTAAATAGTAAGGTACGTGACTACATGGAAATTTAGCTTAAAAAAGTACCATCAAAAGATAAGCCGAAATATAATCAAACAATAAAATTAAGTGAACATTAATCAGACTTCCTGTTTGCACCTTGACATTCCAATATCTTTCTGTAATCAGAGAGACAATTCCCGTAATTTTACGAACGTTAAGAGTTCAGTCTGACCTGTCTTATAAAGATCGTTAATCCTAAAAGTTGGCAACGGCGCAAATAGGTGTCAAATATTTACCTATTTTGATTAATTTGGCAATATTACCGTATGGAAACAAGAAATGTAGCTAACTAGCGAACCAGAATATTAATAAATGAATTGCAATTATAACACTGAATTTGATGTTGTAACCGTTTTAGGTGTATAAAAGGCATTTGGTAAGTTTCTAAATACTTTTTTTACACCTAAACCTAAATATTCGGTGTTAAGATATTAATTATTGCATTTCATAATCAATACTCTAGTTCGCTAGTTAGCCACATTTCTTATTTCCATACAGTAAAATTGCCAAATTAATCAAAACAGGGAAATATTTGACAACTATTTGCGACGTTGTCCGCTTTCAGAATAAACAAAAAAATATTCTGTGAAAAATACCTCTAATTTCCGTACATTTTTGACAAGTTTTTGACATTGATTGTTGCTAAGATGAGATGTGACTAGATTTCGAACGTTTTTAATAACGGGACTCGGTCTTCTGGTCTTATTCAATAGGAATTCTTTTGTTGAATAAAAACAGTTAATTTACATACTTAAACTTTTGATAGATACTTAATAACATTTTTAAATATTAGAATATAAAAATATTATATAAACATTTAAAAATGTAAAAAATTGTGGCCCACCGGTATTGGCAACAGGGTCCAAACTTTGGTAGATTATTATTAGTCATATTGTTTTGCAGTGCCATTACAGGGTGTTTGGAACTTTACTTTAAATCCCCCCCAGGGTAAATATTAAAACAAAAACTATACCTATTCCAAATTCCAAACTATATCGCATACTTATTCTGTCATTGCAATTTTTATCCTACAGTCCAAAACTTCTAACAAAATTCAATTAAAACTATAACAACGTTCAATGGCACATCGTTTTGACAATGATTACTAACTCCAGCATCATTAATCTTCCCCCTTGTCCTAATCGAGGACTCTTCGCCATCAATCTTTGGTTATTTAAAGCATGGGACATGCCTAGACTTGTTACTTCAATAAACGGGGCCGTGAAGAATTGGAAACATTCGGTTTTGAATATTAAAATGTTCATTTGTTTTTAAAACTAAAGTTTAAGCCCGTATTCTGAACGATGGTTAAGCATCTCGAATTGAAAAGGAAAGGTTTTTTTACTAATCTTAGTTTTGAATCGAATTTACATGAAACTCAATTCAAAAATGATTCACCAAAGAGCTTCGATAAAAAATATTTAGAAGATTATCTTCTTCAATCTGTTGACAGAACCATCATGTTCGATTACCTTCCATCAGTCACAAACCAATTCATACAATAGACAACGACTCAAAAACAAATCATCTAGGTCAACAAAAACAAAATTACATTTTTTCATACATATTAAATCCACAATCCACTTTCAAAACGTAATAAGTTCCACGCCCATTAATACATCGAAGTCGCTTCTAATCAATCAACTTTAGATTAACACTCGTCTAAACTAAAGGCTAAACAGACAAAAACAAATGAGCGAAGCCCAAACTCGAAATCGAATTAACCGCATGCATGTTTAAGACACCAATTAAACCTCCAACAAAGGCTATCTTCAATGAGACGAAAAAAATTTGATAGATCAACTCTTTAACCTAATCTATAATCTCAGCAACCTCAAGCTAAATAACACCCTAGCCCGGTGCACTATGGTTCAAAATCAAAGGGTAGGTTCCATGTAGAAACTCGAGAAGGCTGTTGGCACAACATCTTATATCGATTAAACAGATAATTAATCACGGGAAATGAATCCGAATGAGATGTTATTAGTTATACCACACTCGCTATTACGAAGTGAAACAATAGCCCGACTTTACATGGTGATCGTTAAACGGAGATTAACTTTAGTTTATATTTAAATTGCATTGTGAATGTGAGCACTTATTCAGCACTAATATATGTCGTTAATTGTTCTTTCAGACAGGAAGGAATTAACGTTCGTTTATTTTGCAATTAGTGAATGTTGATCGATATCGCGATAAGACATTTTATATGTTAAATGTCTGTTTCTATGTAGAACTGGCTAATTATCTAGGAAATAAATCTCAATTCCGGAACATTAAAAATGACACATTTGATATGAAAAATACTTGATGCTTATCCAAAGGAAATACCTATCAATCATATATCACAAATATAATGATATCTTTTGATTGAATTCATTTTCTTTAGATTATTTAAGTACCTTTTTATATGTACAAAATATTATTTAAAATATTTAAATAAGATAAACTTTTAAAACCAGCCTGTATATTAGAGACGGCAAGGAGCGGCCGCTGGCCGATCAATCAGCTGCTAACGAGCTGGTCACGTGGTCACAACATCCAACACACTTACCATATCTTCCATCATAATTAGGTGATAAAACGGACAAATAGACCAAAATATAAAATTGATAAAGGATTTTTTATTGCACCCTGTATAAAAATTTAGGTTATTTTAAATCTTGACAAGCTTGTTACAGTTCTCGAGTTCATTGCATTGTATGCCAAATAAAAACAAATTAACTGCAAGATACTTACATTTAAATCATCGATAACAAATTAGACATCAATCGCTGTCAAATTATCGAGTAATTTTACTTCAATCAAACTCGTTCATCGATTTGCAATAGCAGCATTAGAATCGATACAAAAAACTAATCGATTTATTTACAAATTGGAACACCCACTTCGCCAGGCGTGTAATGTAAGCAGCGTTTTGATTAACATTTACATAAACGTTTGTCGCTCGCATTACAACAGAGTTCGACTTGATAAAATTAAAAAAAAAAACGTTTTAATTTCTTTTTTTGAACGCAGACGAAGACAGAGTGAGGAGAAGGCGCGGGGCGTGGCGGACTAACTTTCATTACTCACGAGTAATAATAAATGATAAAACATTATTAATATGAGGAGATCACTCCGTTTGATGGCTCACACATGCTAACCTACGTCGAATAAATTAATTCTAATTATTAAATGTTCTTTCCTCCTTCGGGCTGTAATAATTTGTAGCGTTTGAATTAAATATTATGTATTTATGCAAAATTTAAACTGAATATATTTGATTAAAGTATAAACATAGATTCCTAGTGGTCTAGCCAACAAATCGTAATCAGTCTTATGCGATTAGTTTCCTGTGTTATCTGGTCGCGTTATAATAACCAGAAGTTTATTGGCCGGTTCCCCGGAATGATAAATTGAATAATAATTTATTCCGAACAAGATAAGGCAGCGTTCAGATCGCGCGCCTTGATACTCTCAACGTGTGAGCGGATGCATGTTACACCGAAGCTTAAAAATAATTGCAATAGTTTTCGACATATCGAAATAAATAAAGTGAAATCTGTCAATATTTTGATGTCCTAAAAACTTCGTAGCCGGCTCGGCATTGCTACGACGGGCTACGACATTAGTCGTTCTATTACAATTTTATATCCAAAGTTGATAATAGATAACCTTCGATTAATGTAAACTCATAGATAGCTGTGTAGAGAATGATTCGAAACCAAACATCGTTTTAATCAGTACAAGATAAATGTAAGTATCCGTCGTAGCACTTTCGTAGCGCGCCTACGAATAGTAAAAAAAAATTAAAAATATTTACAACCTTCTTAAAGATTCAAAGTTATTGATGGTTTTTGGTAAGAAAATCTACCTTCAACGTACCCTAGTCTTCCAACCAGCATTGCACAAGTTACATTCGCCACAGAACACCGGTGTGTGGTGCGCCCAACATTCTGTTTCAATTACACACAGAGGCTAACAAACTGCGGAGCGAATGGTGCCGCCCCCGATGCCAACCCCTGATGAAGCTATCGGGTTTTTATACGAGAACCAACCCTACCCTTATCAACAAGAGTTTTGAACAAAAAAATAAGATGCTGTGCCGGCTACTGATAGAACTGAAATTTTGTTTTAGTGGAAGATTATTTCCGCCTAAGATTGTCACCATCTTCAACATTAAACGTACTCATACTTTCAATGTCCATGCATTCGTTAAAATTTTATAAATTCTCACTTCAATGATTCTCAACTTTAAGTAAAACAGTACAGAAAAGAAACAAAAATAGCGAATTGTTCAGAAAATTCATTCGTATTTTTAAATAAACAGGTTTAGCAGTAAATTACACTAAGGTAGGTACAGCTGACAGTTACATCTGCTTAATTATTTATTACGTTTGTGAACTTAACTGCACGGCAAATGGAAAACATGCCCTTAGTTATAGCCTCTAAATGTTTCTTATCATTTAACTGCGACATAATTAAATTAAGAACTAGTCATCAATCATGGAATTTGAAACAATCAGAATTTACTTGGAAGTTTCAGAGACACCAAAACATGAGCCTAATGAGCCCATAGATGGAGTTGTAAATCAACTCAATCTCAATGTAACGAATGATTTCCATGAAAACAAAGAGCAAAAACAATCAATAAGAACAGTTAGTTAATAACTTTAGAAAATTTACAATTAATATCAAATCCTACACAAGAACGAAGCAGCAACTGCAACAATAACCATTGATTTGACTAACAACTAGGCGGTCAGATATCAACATGATCTATCTAGCGACAATCGGCGCCATTTACAACAGAGATCAATTAATGCTAGACAAGAACAGAGATACAGAAACACACGCGAGTGAATGAGACAGGTGTCGAGTTATCAATCACGCGCCCGCGCACGATCTCGACGCCCGAAGCGATCGGACGATCTCCCGCTTAATTATTTCTATTATGATATTTAAAATATAATGATTATCTCCACGGATAAGTCTCGTATAGCGAATTCCCACAGTTTTGAATGTTACACGTCTATAAATTTAGTGGATGATTGAAAGCTGCAATAAATAATTGCAATATGCTCTTAGAATACCCATATTCCAGAAGTTTTGCACATACACGCTCGTTACAGAAATTAATGTTGATTGTGTTTTTTAGAGTTTGTATGTGAGCAAAAAGAAATTCAGACCAGTTATGACTTTGATTGACAGCAACAATTTCTTGGTTGACATTACTAAAAGTAAATTAGATACTAATATCGGTGGTGATGAACGTATGCTTCTGTATAACAAAGCTAAAGCTACAAAATTTGCAAAGATTCAGATTTTCTTAAACACAATCATGCTCTGATTGAAATTTCCCCTATTAATTTGACGTCGTTCATATCTCGTAGCTAAGCTTCATTAATATCTCATAGTTCGACCATCATAGACCATGCTCGTCCATCACCCTTGATCTTATCACCCGATCACCGATCTCCACAATATAAAACCGTTTATACAACCAATGACTGATATTACCCTGTATCTGATTTGTATCTAAAGACCATAATAGGTTGACCCCTATTTCATAATTAATTGTTACAGAAGAGATATCTTACTATAGTGGATTGTTTCGTATCATTCGGATCGATGATCGTGAATGGAGCATTTAGAGTAGTGATAAATTACAATGAATATCAATCGTTACAAAGGATTAATCAAAATATGTTGAGGCTGAGGTTACAGATAGAGATGTAGCGAATTAAGTTTTTTTTCTCTACTTGAAGCAATATTTAAAGTCATCAGTTAGTTACTAGAAGTTGCAAAATAGGATGAAGTAGCTGAACAAATGGGTAATAATGACGATGTGGAATTATATACCTAGGTGTACCTAGGCTGAAATTAAAGTTAATACTTTACACCGATTAATATCGGTGTTATTACTGTCTCATCATTGGTAATGGTATTATACCATTTGTATTCATGCTTAGCAGGAGAGCTTTACTTTAAAATAACTTATGATATTATGTACTCCATTTTATGCCTCAATGTCTCCATGTCGACATCGCTCCCGCTGGGTTTCAAGTCGCAACCTTAGGGATGAATGATGTGGGAAGAGGACTTACCTCGCTTTTGCATGAAGGAGAACAGGTCATCCAGGAATTCCTTCCTTTGTGGATCATCGCTGATCTCGTATAACTGGAAAAAAAGAAAGATATTATTATTTAAAAGCATAGAGCTATAGAATTTGGATAGTTGAAACACTTTCTGTGGACTTTTTTGGTGTTTGGGGCATAAGGCAAAATATAGAAGGGTGAGACGTATCTAGTACAAATACCACATTAAACAAAAAAAGAGAGGTAGACGAAACAGAAAAAACTTCTGAAGGCGACGTAACTTCGGAAGCTAACCTAACTTAAAATTCTCACAAGGTGCGAAATGAATAATCAGCTAATTCATGTACCAACACTTACGGGTACAACTAAAACAACTTAGAAAAACGGCAATTTTTACATAAAACAGTTGTAATAATGAAGATATTAATATTCCAAATAGGAAGCGATGTTCAACGGAGCGTCGCGACCACGTGCGCCCGCATAAACAGAAAACATAGAAACTGCATTACACCTTATTCAATTCTCATACCTTAGATATGCATGTTCAGCTGACTATTAAATTGGACTATTAAGTTCTTTTTATAGATACCTGGAATTTATTAGATATCTACGTTATAAATAAAGTGAAAAGAGACCACATAGGCTGAGCCTTGTCAAATATTGGAAGCTCAAATCATGTTTATGAAAATATAGGAGTTAAAATACAAGGCAGGAAAATGTTATCGTTATGTTGGTTGAAAAAATCGAGGAACAACCCATGGATAAGGCAAAAAAGAACAAGATTTAGGAAAAGAAGTCCAACTTTAAATTCCATGAAGGAATCAATATACAGTTTTTACATTCGCAACCATGCTTTTATATTTAAGTATGTAGAAACCCAGGGGGTTCCAGATAAGACTCCTGGAAATACTCAAAGCCGCGGAAGGCGTGTCTTCTACATAATTACATCGATATCCGCAATTTAAATGCACTCGGCAATTTAAATACTGATAACACGTTCGTATCACTAACTACTGCAGATAAAACGGACTCGCTTGATTGGTCAGGAGGAGACAGAATGTAAGTATTGTATTAATTAATACCTAGTGCTTTTGTTTTTAAATGTTGGTGTCTGTTCTTGGCTAGCTTCGAAGTTCTTTTGTTTTCTTGTGTTTGAGTTTATTAGAGGAGATATCTACTTGAATTTTCTCATATAACTTATTGTTTTATGAAATTATTTATCGAGATACGGCACCTTATGCAACTGAAGATTACTTGTTCATTCATTTTAATTTATTAAAGGTACTAATGGCACGCTGTGTCAATGTTAGGCGTCGAGATTTATGGAAAATCCGATTGAATCTGTGATATTGACAAATTATCAACGTAATAACGCCACATGTCGACGCGAAAGCGTGATCCTGACATCATACTCAAACAAAGGGAATCCCGTTAAACAATCATGCGCAACTCGTCCGGTTTACATTGAAGAGCGGGCAAAAGTGTCCCATAGCTCGAATACATGTCGGCGCCTTCGTACACGCGATCAAACACCGAGCTATTTGCATTGCCCGGGCAATTACATCGACGCACTTAGCGCTACGAAGAACTGGGCCGTGGAGAGACAACGAAACGCCATTTGACACTTCCTGTTTCCGTCTAACACCTTTGTATACTCATTAAAGATAGATTGTCTTGCAAAAAAACTATTACGTATTAACATTAACCCTTCGAGAGCGGGACACATTTGACCGCGACCAAACGCTAAAACAAATGATGTACGTTGATCGTTCGTAAATGGAACGTGCTTTTTTATTCCGTGTGTGCTATCCGGCGCTAATCGAAAACGTTCTGGCTGGTGATTAATCGCGGGGGGCGAGTCCGAGTCGACAGTGACGATCGAGAAGATTGATGCGAGAGGCGATCGCCTGTTGCCGCTATTAAGAGTCAAGCCCTCGCTCGCGCAAACGCTTATGATCGTCTATTGACACCGACACGACTAATGTAAGAACACCTGGGTACCACGTGGCTAACGATACGCAAATACATTTACAGTTTCAGATGCAGAATATTTAATTGATTATGGCTCTCTTGGTTATATTAAAAGTTGGACCGGTTTTCTACGACGAAAAAAAACAGGAAATAAAATTCCAACGGTAAAGAGGATTAATCTTCACAAGACCGGAAAATATTCTTAACAACACAAAGTAAAGAAATTTCTCAAAATTGACCCCTAACTTCATCGTAAGTCGTAACTCTCATAGGGTAAGACACTACATTATGCATTCCAATTATCGCAAAACAGACGTCGACAGTGTTATAAGGGTATTACAACGTCCACCCGAACAATTCCCCAACAAATTATTGTATGAAATGACGGGAATATTATCATAACAGGGCTGGGATACTGTATGTCGCCCACCGACGCCATATTTGAATCACAAAACTGGCCGGCTAATCTCCGTAATCTCTATTGTGATGTGCCAATTAACGACCTCTCCCCTTCCGCTTGAATAAATAAATAAATATTTTGAAAACATGATCATTGTACCGTGGTAGCCAGAGCTTAAAAAAAGAATTGTATTCTTATAATATTTTGAAGTCTATTATGTGACGATACTACGCGTCAAAGTTCACACATAAAAATTGAATCGTTTTTGTATTATTTGTGTATATTCAGTCAGTCAGTTCAGTTCAGTCTCATTTCCTGGTTATACAATTTGTTTAAAATAACTATAGTCAGTATTGACAGGAGTGATAATTTAGCAATTTGTTAATAAAATAGGACAAAGTTATAAATAACATAAATCGTGTAATTTTATAGTTTTGAAACAATAAAATTATGATTACAATGAAGTTCATAAATAGTATACTAGTGACTGAAATAATGCTGAACAGACAATCTATCGATACTTCGATAGTTAAAGACAAGATCGATTAATAAATCTAAATAATCCTAAAAGACTGAGACTGAGATGACTTTGGAAACACTGACCGATGCGATGTGACTGAAGAATTTTCGTTAGAGTTATTTAGAAGAAAACAATTATTAAAACCAAATCTAGCAACACTGAAAGGACTCTAAGAAATCGCACTAAGAAAAACAAGAATGTCTAAGATTGGCCAAATGTCTGTTTCATATTCAAAAAGGAACTTATTCCAAGTCAAATGGATACAAAACCCTTTTAAAACAAACCAAATAGGCTTTAGTATTATTGAGAATTAAAGATCTAATCCGTTTTGGATCGCATTATTTTTATCGATATCGATACAAACATCGATTAGAATCACAAAGTAGACGAATCGATCGCACACATTATTAGTCGTTGCAACAGCGTTTACGATCGACTTGCTTATGTACAACAATAATACAATAAGCGCCAATCACTGTCGTTTGCTCGATGTCGTCAACAATCGGCCCCATACATATTTTATCGATGTGGCCTTTAACTCAAGGTGATTTCAAAATCAATCTTCTGTTATTATTGTGCTGTAAAACCGACGAAATCGATGGAAAACGAATCGGATTACCATCTTGAAATTAGTAAATAAAGCTTAACAATACTAATACTTGAATCTAGATTATTGGGTTGGTCTCCTGCTAATCAGTCAACAATGTCTAATTGATATGAAATGTGTTGCATTTCGTATTGTTTTATGAGCTCACATTTTTTTTTATTGAACTAATTGTCTCTCTTTGCTATGATGAATCTTGTGATGTGCAAAAACAAGCTAACTCCAACATGCCCCAATATGTCAAGTCCTAAAACAAACACATCAAAATGGCGTAAAAGAACCAAACAAACCACGCACTGATGTATCGAATAATATAAATCAATGTTTAGCACTGAATCACTAGTAAATGTTACAAGGTGTAGTCGCCATTAACTTTATATTGGAAACGTTCTATTTGGACACGTAGGTGAGGCCACTCTGAATCTCTGATAGACTATTGTTTACGAAGATAGATTTATGCACACATTTTTATAACTTATAAGGCCTTCATTGCAACGACATCATGTGGGATTTTAATGATAAACATCATTGAAGTGTAGTGAGTGACCGAAGCTTCGTTTTCGGGTATTTTTGATGATTCGGCCATATTTTCGTTTTTGGTCATAAACCGAAAATCAGAAGTTCATGAATCAGGTGAACCAATACAACAAGAAATACATACATTCTCTCCCTAGGTGTAAAAAAGAAACAAGATTTCAGTGTAGAGCGCAAAAAAAAATTTTTTTTCTTGTCATTCTCGTTTTCGGCTTCGTTTTCTACCGGAAATAAGACTAAAGCCGAAGCTTCTTAATCGTTTTCGGCTGAAAATCCATATTCGGTCGGACACTATTGAAGTGTAAATGCTGTATTGTCTTTTATAACAGTAACTGTTAACACAGCAGAAAGGAAACGATTACGAACGTACAACCGCAACGAACTGCAAAAAAAGTAATGCTAAAAACTAGTATATTACATGGCACGTTATCTACACTACTTCTCAATCAAGTAAAAGTTATCTTATCTACATCGAAAGTCAGGTACTGGTATGTCAAACAAACAAGTTTGAACTAGACAATGCGTACAACTTTCTTCAAATCACAATACAGGTCAACATCAATCCATATCAGTTCCGTTTTCGAAACCACTGAGGCACTGATTCATATAGTCTCCTCATGAATTTCAATACAATTTACACTAGCACTTGTCGACACATGGGCGCTTACATTAAATAACATTTTAGACTGCGAACGAACCTTGCCTCGTCCGCGAGCATGCGCCGCGCCGCGCCGCGAGACAATTTGAAATTGCTTGCAATAATTTAAAGGCGTAATATTTAAGAAGGATGCGTTTATAAATAAACTCGTGGAGGGTATCTAAACATAATAGGAACAGCGTTTATGGTAATGTAAGAGATTTATACTTATTGCTTTTGATGGTTTACGGGAGAAATTACTGGATAAATTTCGCTTTGCATACAATATGGTCGGTGTTAGACTAGTTTCTACGTTTGTTCGTGTTTTGTTTAATAACAAATAGATTGCTGTTGCATTTTACGTCCCCGATTTATAGCGTGATTCATTACGGTGTTAATTTTCAAGAATTTATTGCACTTTCTTTTTATTTTATAGCTGTTTTACGTTTCTTTACAACATTAAATATAGGTTGTAACGATACATCATTCGAAACATTTAATAGATCTATTATACAGCAATCTACAATGCTTTAGACGATTTGTGCAGTGACTGAAATCTGATTTACATGTTTATGTTCATCGCTTCTTAAATCAAAACATTGTAACAAATTATCATAACATTTATAGCTGAGTAGCAGTACGTATTTACGCAGCAAGTTCAAAAGAAAAACATTATACATAAGGCAGGTACCTAATAAGGAAATTGATTTTCCATTGCGTCGAAGGTAACAATGACAATGTTTCATTGCAATCAGCAAGAGCAGTAAAATGCTAATGTCTGCTCGTGTATTTGCGCACATTATGACGATAATGCGACCCATATTCTAAACACTAACCGATCGCTTGCATATCGCTCGAATGCTATAATTATAAGCGACGCCGCAGTTTTCCGTTTGTAATAAATTAAAATGTATTGATAAGTGTCAAATGCTATGTTGCTGTAGATTGTCGTAGTCACGCACTGTAAGTACCTGAGATAGCACTTTGTATTTAAGTAGAAGTAGAGTGAGGCGATACTAATGAAGAAACATAAAAAAACGAGTATATATAACAATAATGCGTTACCGTAGATAGCATTAAAATTTGTCCTTTAAATACCACATGTTACCAGAATGAAGAAACATACTGTGATTGATGATCAAATTCCTTTAAATCTAGGAACGGTCAAGACTATGAATAAAAGACAGACATCCCAAATGATTACAACGATGAGAAATGAGAAGAATACAACAACAATGCTACTTCCTACACTGATAACAAGCCAATTGCTGCTAAAATGAACTCAATAATTAATATACGTCATTAAGAAGATCGTGAGACACATGTAAGATCTAATCGGGTTCCCACACAAAACTATTTAGATAGAGATCATGATAGCAAATAATTTGAACGAATGCAACTGCAATGTATCATGAAGGCAATGTAACCACAAAATGTACGAAGGATCACGAAGCTCACGATTACATTATTGCTAGTAATAGGAATAAGTAAAATCATTATTATACTCATCTTGTATTTCAATATTGCAATTTGTAATTAAATGAAAGAATATTTAAAACTCATATAAGTACACTTTGTAAACAAGCATATTACAAATTAGAGGATTATATCCAAGATAAGAATGCTAGGAAACATGCTGGTCATGCTGCCATAGGATAATCTAGAATCTCGACAAAATCAAACGGGTTACTAATTTAATTGTATTATGCTTTTATTTTTTGTAAATTGTGAGGTTCAAAAGTGCCTTACAAGGGCCTATTTGAAATAAATTATTTGACTTTGATTGATGATTTGAATGAAGACAGTGTAGGAAGATTAGCTAATGCAGAGTTTGGGAAACACTTTAGTATTAGTTACTACATATTAGTTACTTTAATAATAGCAGATCAAGATTCAGACAACGACAATATTGTTGTTCCAGGAAAGCTTTCGGCTCAAGACCTATAAGGGCTCTTTAACGGTAATGACAGTGACAGAGCTACGAACAAAGCTGTCGTCAAATTCAAACCCAACATATATCAATAATTCAATAGCTATTATACATATTTTGAAATCAAGCAAACAGCATTCGTTACAAGACCGCAACACTAACAGAAGGACTTATAACCCGTAACTGATCTCTACCAGTGAGTCAGTTAAAAGCTGAAATCAATAGAATAATGAAATGAGAGAGAGTTGTCGAAGAGCCGGCAGGTGTCGCCTCCGTATTGTGTGTAGCACAGTTTTAACCGGAGCTGTAATGAGGTAAACAAACGCTGGGAGGATGTGGAACAAGGTGTAAGTGTCAGCGATACTGATGGTACCTCCATTGTTGAGAAAGAAGGAGCACTTAATTTTGCTGGTGAGGATATGTTTGCAGTTGCATAATTTTAAGTTGGTTTAAAAAGTAAGAAGTAATGTCGTACAAGGAAAGTGTGGGAAGTAGTTGCAAATTTTTCTGACTTGAAATTTTCTTCTCTGAAAGATACATTTTGGCAATATGGATGTAAAATGTGATGTTGATATAAAATTTCTTGCGAGGGACAGCAAAAAATATAGGCTTCGGAAAATAAGAGAGAAATCTGATGAATGTTACACATAAGGATCTATCACGATCAGCGCTCTAATTGAGTAACACACGAACAATCATAATCTGAAACATTTTAAAGGATATTTTTAATTCATTGCTTCATAAGCTCGAAAGCTTTGTCTGCTCAACAACGTAATTAACGCAATGAAAGTTGTGGAACTGTCAAAACTGAAACAGATTGTGATTGATCGTGTGTTACGCAATTAGGGTGCTGGTAACCATCAGTTTCTTTACAAAGCACCGAAATTTGTTGTTTGTCAAAAGCAAGTTTGTCAAGAGTGCACCGACAAAGAAGAAGAGCAAACGTAAACGTAATTCTGTGAAACGCTTCCGCCTATGACTTGTATTAATGTACGCATTATATGTAAAACACAGCAAAGTAGCCGAGGGCGTTGGCCGCAAAAACAATGCCTCAATTGATAGCAGTGCCTAGTGTCGAAATCAAAGTGTACCAGCTTCTACTTCTACTAATGGAGGACCAGTGATGGCGGATAGAACCACTACTGTAACGGTTGTAGTTTTAACTGTTTATGTAACAGTTAATTTAGCATGTTTGACCGAATTCTGATATGTTGAATTTGTTTTACTAGGGACGCCTTTATTGAAATCAACATGGGCTTGTTCTTCTTCTTTATCTGGACTATATACATATAAAATGTGTTCCTTTTGATGTCCATACTACATATTGTATTGCTACATACTAATACCTAAGTAAAAATAATACAAAAAGTCCTAGAACAAGTGTTGCACAAATATACAGGGTGGCAGGGACATCGACGCGAAGCCGGTTACCATGGATTCAGTACATGATTCTGAACCCCCCTGCGTTGGAATTTTTCGTCGGTTATTAAAAAAAAAATCAGCTGCTCCATACATTTTGACCGCGTAGGTATTGCACTTTTCTATGAAACAGCAGATTTTTTTTTATAACCGACGAAAAATTTCAACCCAGGGGGGTTCAGAATGATGTACTGAATCCATGGTAACCGGCTTCGCGTCGATGTCCCTGCCACCCCGTATGGTTTCAAGGTTTTTTTTTTCTATTGACAAAAATGGTCTGAATATATTTTTATATATTTTTTCACGTAATTGTGTTTTAAATAAATAATCGTAACTATGTCGAATTATGTTGAAGGAAAAACTAAAAAAAATTTTTTTTTTAATCATTCATATGCTAGTTAATTCTTTGAAATAGTCTCATTAATACACTAGAGTTATGGGATATCAAAAGAGACACCTTGTATAGAATTAGGCCTATAGTTAATTAGTTATCTCTATGTTTAACAACACTGTTGAAGTTTTCCTGTAATACAGTTGTATTAAAACCTTAAAAATCACATTGACAGTGACTAAACACTCTGTGTTAAACGAATTGTAATGGCTCATTGACCAAAAATTAATATTTTCTTACATGACTCATTTCTATTTTGAATCTGTGAATTCTTGGAAACCTAGCACGAAAAGTAGATTGTTTCTTGGCTCTCTCATGAATGGGTCGTCCCCAATCGGTGTACGCTTTGATAGCAAGTACGAAAGCGCTAAGTGATTCCCATCCCATATGTTTACTCATAAATTACTTCTCATTTGAGGCCAGTACTTCGCCGGATTGATAGGTAACGTTGCACACACTTGTATAATTATCATTTCCACCTACAATTAGATTAATTTATACTTGTTTGATGTTTATGTTGATATGAATTATTAATGGTTTTGAAATACCAATTCGTGAGACTGGTGATAGATGGGACGGTGTGTTCTCATTTAGAAAAGTGAACATTTCAATGATTCAAGTGGTTTTAATTGATTCAGCGATAAATAAACTAACAAAAAAAAGGAAGCTTTTCATAAATTCATGCTATATCTGTAAAAGGGATCAATTGCTCAGTAAAATCTAGTCTAACAATCAATCTGCCTAGGCGTTTCCCAACTATATTGAAGTCGGCTTACAGTCTAACCGGATGCAGCTGAATACCAGTTTTTTACATGAAGCAACTGCCTATCTGATCTCCGGAACCCAGTAACTGGGTATTACGATACCCCTTGGTAAGACTGGTTGTCAGACTTTCGGGCTTCTGACGACCCGTAACGACAGTCAAAGATCCACGAATGTCAGCCGGGACCAACGGCTTAACGTGCTTTCCAAGGCATCGAGGAGTCTCGGTATGTAAGGATGATCACCCATCCACACACCAACCCCGGCAAGCGTAGCTTTACCGATGGATCGAACCGTGCGGCTGTTATTACTTAGCCAGGAGCTCCTCCCTCCTCTAATCTTCTAGTCTAACAACTCGGGCATAAATTCGGGTCTTTGAACAATTAATTACACACGGAAGAGTACATTATATACATAATAAAACTACATAATAGTGAGCGGCTTATGTCCAGGGAGCGGGATAGCGCCCTCTGGTGGAATTATTCCGGGCAAGTAATCGCGTAATTGACGAAAACAATACGCGCGCGTGGTCATCAACGCGTGGGGACAAGGAATATTGGGCACTGGAAGCGACGGACAGAAAAAGCCATAATGAAACAGCTAGGTATGCTTTTCTGGGCTGGCACAGACATTGACAATTATTTGGACTCAGAAGTAAGATGGATGGTTATGTTTCACGGAATAATAACAATATTAATTATTGATATCGTAGAATTATGCATTTCATACATTTTTGAAAAACGAGTCGGGTGACACAATGACGACGGTGTACGATTTTGCTATCATTCAATTAGTCGAATTAAGAACCTCATCCTTTTGAATTAAAGTAAAAATAAAACTAGCCAATAGTCATCAAAAACAACTATTGCATTGCCATTATTACTGTCAATTTCATAAAAAGAAAAGGGCTTATTTTATTGGGACCGATTTAAACACAAAGCTCCTTGTCGCTTCCGAATCCTCTACATCGGTGTATGCTCAACTATAGAGTATACACAAAGTGTACACGATTACACGCCCTCTCTTTGATCTCCAATTAGATGAACATTTTGGGGTTCCGCATATCTGCCGTATGATAGGGGAGCTACCGATTGTAAATAAATATGTTCGTGCTCGTCCGGTCGTGGCGAGGGTGTGAATTACTTTCCCAACTGTGCTAAATTAGATCATTTCGTGGACAAGAATTTATGGGTAATAATTTTTGTGGAGTATTAAACTATGGTACTTCCCATACCTAGTTACAAGAGCAACGAAATATTACTAAGAAAATTGCATATAAAAAAGTCTTGTGCTAAAAACAGGTTAGGTAAGGTCATATTGTCCATGACCTAATTTTGGAAGATCATCCAAAATTGGGTCATTCTATGCACAAAAAAATATTACTAACACAACCCTTTTACTAGCCACCATAACATTTTCTATTCAAGAAAACAAAACCGATTCATAAAAATAATCAATCTGAAATAATAACGTGGCACTAGGGCGGGCGGCACGAACTGGGGCGGGGAAAATTAATCCGCCCGCCCGCAAAGCCTTGTATTGCTGGCCGCAATTATCCAGCGAGGATTAAGTCGGTTGTCGCTGGTTTTAGCCGGTTAGAACCGGACTGGTCGAGTGTAAACTAGTATTGATGTAATAATGAGTGGAGATATTATTTTTGTTGTGATTCTGTTATTCGCAAAACTGTGGAGCTTTTATAGATGCTCATATGAGTGTTAAACTTTGCAAATATCACTCTATGTTCTGTATAATAACTGGTAAATCTACAGATAAAATACTAATAAATATACACCTATCCTATTCAGCGAAATAGTTGCATAACACACAGTAGCAATGGCTTTCATTTTGACACTTCAACAATATTCATTGCGTTATTTACGTTGTTGAGCAGACACATTTTTTCGAACATATGACGCAATGGATTAGCAATATCCTTCAAAATCATTCAGATTATGATTGATAGTGTGTTACGCAATTATGGTGCTGGTTCCAGTTCTCATGTAAACCGATCCAGTTGTGGTTGGTAAACGGATTTATTGCAAAAATAAATTGAAAGAATCCGTAAAGAATCCGTAAAACGTCTTCAAATAGAAAACGGATAGGAAACTCTTTCAGATCAGTTTGACCGATAAATTGTCGGTTTACACCCAGTGTTGGACATTTCTATAAGTTTACACCCTTCAATAGAAATCCTATTAAACGCCAAAGTGAAATAAAATGAACCATCATAGAGTTCAAAATAAAAAAACAGTTTATACATGCATTCACTGACGGACTGCTTCGTTAATCTATTAGTCGCAAGCGCTACTACTGAAAAAGTATCTTATATCCTAACCTAGGTCATGGTCTACCTATGTGCCAAATTTCATCAAAATCCGTTGAGCCGTTTTAACGTGAAAGTGTACCAAATAAACTCACTTTCGCATTTATAACTTTAGGATTAAGTATAAAACGCATCAAAATTGGCTTTGACTTTGTCAGAGATAAATTCAGATTTATTATATAATATACAAAAAATCTAATCTTTTCTCGTTATAATGTGGGTTAGAGAATAATATACAAAAAATCTAATCTTTTCTCGTTATAATGTGGGTTAGAAGTTATTAAGAATAACAAGTTGCATTGCTCTCATATAATTTTGATAGTAGTATTAGTATATCATTAGAAAAGCAACTAGTAGGTAATACAGACATCACAGTTTTGAAGCAAAAAACTCATTTGTTTTGACAGAATTCCGTACCTGCCGGCGATGAGAGATTTTCTTGGCTGTTTGAGCAGCTTCCTTGCATCTATATTTATCATTTATTTGGCTCTTACAATTTTCGCATAGTTCCCGCTAAGATAACAATAGTTTACTTTAGCATTAATTTTACAGTCATTTGGAAAGTCAGATTATGTACGTAAAAGAGTTATTTTTACTTATAACTGTGATCTAGTAAGTAGACCCAGAAAAGGTGCTAGGTTCGATTCCCATTGGAGGCAAAAATTTCTGCTCGGTTTGGTTGGTGGTAAGGCTTGTTCCAAGTCCGCCTGGCTAGCTACCACCATCTTATCAAAGTCTGTCGCCATAACAACAATGTAAACAGCATTTTTTTAAATAACACAATTTTTTTAAATGAATAATTCATTTTCATTATTTAACGCTACAAATTGCGTGTATAATTATTAATAGGTAACTGAAATGTAGAGATCATAAATAGGTATTTGCAGTAATTTCACAACGGTCAAGAAACTTCTTGTTGTTCCAACCAAAATAGAAACCTTCAAGCTATAGATGCCTCCAGCACATTGTAAATATCTTAAAGCCTCAACACCTTATTTATTCTAAGTTTTCAACGTTCCATACAATATATTTTTCCAATATTTCCCGCCGTGTTTTCACCTTGCATAGGGAAACACGCTAAACGTCGTCGGTCAGCGCGTGTCGGAGGCATTAGCAAGCGTGTGACGCACACATGCGTACGCGCATCCATTCAGACATACGTTGTGTAAGGCCCGGGCTGCACCAAACCGAAATAATGTTGGGACTTGAAGGTTCAGATTAAATTAAATATTGGGTTTTGCTACTAAAGGATTTAGGAAAATAAGACTTTTCGCAAATACGTACAGGAAAATTTGTTGTTTCTAAGATAAATAAAATGAGCATTTTTTTTATTTTCATGTAATTTCCTATTATGTTACCTGCATAAATTAATATGGATGATATTATATGATAATTCAATTGAGATAACCTTGTTATTTATTAGCAAGCAGTTAATACGACTAATGCAAACGATAATTTGATTCAATATCAGATACTTTGCCGATGCAAAAAATGAAGGTAAACAGCCCGCATCGTAAATAACCGACCAATTTCCTGTAAGGTGATAACTAACCTAATAATTGTCGCTCCAACAGAATTATCAAATTGATTTTGTGCGTTACAAATCATTCCTTCTACTTAAAAAAAACAAACGACAACTAAAACAAGTCCCAGCGATAATTTACAATGATTTCTATTTAAACAAATTATTCAAACGCTGTGCCTAAATAATAAAACATGCTAAATTCTATACAGTGTTTGTATGTACAACATTAACACATAGACATAAAGATCGCATGTTAACGTGCTCACAAAGCCAAGATTTTCACCGTATATGGTGCTTAATGAATACACACTACATGGAAACCATGCATTTATTGGTCCCGCGAATGGACTCCAGTTTATTTGCAGGTGTAACAAACGCGCGGTCATCGCTCTCGGGTCGGCTGTGTGCGTCACCAACACACCCTCGCGTCAACACCAACATAGTTGTGCAGTGTACACACACAGGGGGAGGGGGGGCGAGGGGATGACCACACCGCACTGAGCGACGACATGCTAATTTCTTACCAAGCCCAACAATCGGTCTGCTGTACGTATAAATACAAATGACACCCGGCTCCAGGCGTATTTGCAATACTTTTGTTACTACGAACCTATGTGAACCTACAATTATGACTGCACATGTACTATTTGAGCAACACACTCCAGAGTTTCCTCAGATAATCTTGTTTCATGACGCCATTACTCAAAAATGTAGCAGTTAAAAGTTAGACCAATAAAATTTAAGTGATATGTAGAGATAAATCAATAGGGATCAAGAAGGGTTCTAATCCGATCATTAAGATATGTTGTCGTTATAAAATGATCCGTTTCACGCATTATCCGGTGATAAAATGGAGCTGCGTCATAAAAATAAACGGGCGCGAGTTTGACCACCCCTGACATCACAATCAGTACAACTTTGTCAACTAGATAAGATTTGTAAAAGAAAGCGACTCACATTCTGGAAGTAATTTCGTGTTGGTTTACATTTAACTAAAGTTACTGCTACGCTACCTGACCTAATCCAACAAAAAAAACTTAAAATACTATTAAAATGAGTTACAGTTTAACTATTTTTCTGCTGTCGTCAATAATATATTTCTGCATATATCTTAACTGAAAAGAAAAAATGTGTACCTTCCGTCACCGCGAACTTTTCCTTAGATAATGAAAACTCTTTTTTTATCAACATACCTACCTAGGTAGGTAAGCACGATTACCCGAAAGATTTAAAATACGAAGCTCAAAAAGCCAAAACTCAGCTTATCTTCCGTCATCCCTAAATTTTTCTGGAATTTTCCAGAGCGCGCGAAGTTAAATGACGTTTTAACCAGAGTAAGCATTGACCAAACGCATAATTGGCGTCATCTGTATAATCAATCAATTTTTAAACCAAGAAAAAAAAAGTAACTTGATTTTATTATCATATCAGCGTTTATCAAATCACTTTCTTTTTAATCGTTTGGAACGTTGGAAAGACCATAATGTAACCCCATGGGTGGAACCAGGACTGCCTCTATTCTTAGAAAGGAGACCACCCAGCAAAAACTTTGTTATACATTACGTATGTTTACTTGACAAACAAATTCAAAAACCTGAAGTAGGTACACCAAAAGTTTAATTCATAATGACACGATATTAAACGCCTATTAAATGCCCCATAAATAATCGAAATTTATATCGAATCCATTTTTTTAATCCGTCCGCTTCTCGTTATTAATTCGGCATCGTTTTATATTAAAACTATAATTAACTTCCACATAAAAAGGTCCCTTTAAACAGATCGCCAGTTTTTATTAAGCGATTTAATATACATATAAATCTTTTACGCTTCATTCCTCTATTTTATTACTAATTTATTTTATATTGTTTAAGTCAGCCATTGAAACCCGTTCCTTAGCTCATTCTCTGTTCGATATTTGAATTATTAAAATGGAAATCATATAATTTTATGTGCTAATATAAAATTGCAGAATTATTATTGCAATTTCGGAGCAACATAGTTGACTGTAACTTGTTTGTGAGTCAACATAATAACATTGTATATGTAGGTAGGTAACTATTGTATTGTTTTAGAATAAACTAATTAAGAATTAGTTTTATTGTTAATTAGAAATAAGTAATTAAACAAATATTTTTTTCTTTTCCTGCGACGCCTTAATTAACTTTTGAAATCATTTATGGTCGTTAGCACCCGATTGTTCGTATAAACAAAATCATTATAATTAAATAAATTGAACGCCGCCATGCTATGCACACACGGGTATCTAAATGATATAAAATTAGTGGAATGATGATAATAAGAGGAAGTCAACAGATAAAATAGAATGCTACTTGATAATAGACAAAAAATATCAACGGCATTTTCCCCAATTATGTAAATGTAGATCGGTATCCTTTAGTTGGTTTATAATTAATTGTTATTAAGGAATTAATCAACTAAGTATTAAGTGTAGCCGCAGCATAAGTCAATAGGCATAGAGGTCAATACAAATACGAAAAAAATATTGAACTGTCACTGTCAACTGTCATTAACCTGTCACTCACTGCCCGTGCACCGTTTTAGTAAAACATTGCCGCTAAATCTAAAAAAAAATAGATAAAAATAAAAACAAATATTGCGCTAGCAATTTAAATAAAAAAGTATGCGTAAGCGTTGAATAATTAGTCAATTGATTATAATTATTACTAAAAAGCTAACCTTTTTCTTATCAACTTCGAAAAAATTCGGCATCTTCGGAGGCTCGCTATGCGAGTTCTGATGATGATGATGATGATGGTGATCCTCCATGAATGTGTTGAAGAAATCCATGAATTCCATTTAATAGTACAACTACCAAAGTCCAATAACTCACACTAAACAACAATAGGAACTCAATTATTTACCGCGAACTAATAATTCAAATATGTAATAAGTCGAGCGCGCGACATAAACACGTGCACAATGAAGTATGGCGGCACGCCAGACGTCTTGCTCTTGCCAACATCCGATATAAACTAAATTGAAAATTGGAAACAAAATGCAATGTTCGAATCTTGATATGACAATAATAGGCGAGACAGAGATAAACGGAGCGGCAAGGCGCGAGCGAGATGGCGCGAGCGGCGAGACGGCTCCGCTCCACCCCATCGACATTGGCGGCGCAGGGGTTGTCGCCAGACGAGATCGCTTCGAAATTTAAAATTCCTACCTGCTTACTAAACTGAACCAACATCAACTCATTCAAACGATTATGGACTTTATTCCAAATGAGCAAACTACCATTTTTATGTACACCAACAAGATAATAAGCTTTTCTAGAACGATTTTTTAAAAGTTGTAATTATAAATAGCAAACGCGTGGATACAATGCGCAAGGCTATTCTAAGAATTTGTCTTGTTTTATAATATAACATTGATGATTGAAAGATACTGTTTTAAATTAGTGCGTGAATTGTGAGCAAAACAACACATAAAAGTACAAAGAGATTCTTAGATATGTATTTATGTTTTCAAACAACATTTAGGTTAACAGAATCGTAATTTACAATCGGCTATACCTATTGAAAACCAATAAACACCACAGTCAACGACACACGAACACGCATTAAAAGCGTAAACGAAGATATGAGAGACGGAATGAACAAATAATTCATGCATCACATTTTAACAGTAGAACCCTTAAATATTTTGGTGTTAATGGATATAAGAGAAGCGAGGCTAAAATTTTTAACAAAAAAGATTTCAGTAGCACAGTTTTAACGATGACCTGTCAAATTATCCCAAAAACCCCATAGGCGAATCGAACAGACCCTCAGAAATCGTGTAATTGTACAAGTGATGAGGGGTCCTGTAATAATTTCGGCACAATATTATTTCGTCGTTTCACAAATAATCAATTAAATTCCTACTATTGAAATGTCACAGGATTGCATGGGGCGAGTTTATCTTGTTATTGATATCTTTATAAATGGGGTAAAGTGGGCGAATCTGGTCATACGGGCACTTGAATTGATACGGGTGGATTTGGCAGGGTTAGTGATGTTGTGACAGGTCCATTGAGCCATTCAACGGGTTAACTATTCATTGTAGGATTTCTCCGAAAAAAGACTACTATGCTCTCAGTTTCAAACTTTTTCTTGTTATCATTATTGTCTGCTTGAGAATCATTAATAACATTAATATTATTTTCAGGAGATTTTAATTTCCATTGTCTGTAGAAACAACTAAATATTGCAAGGAAAACGTTGGCAAAATCAACTAAATCTAACAGTTCTACAAACTTATCACCATTATCAATAAATATTTAAATAGCCCATGCGCAATGGTCACTGTTGTATAATACAGCTTCAATAATCGTCAAAAAAGTGCAAGCTTTGTGTTTATCACACTTCCAATAATTCTCTATGGAATGCCCGACCGCCGGTGCCGTTATTTCGGGAATCCACTGAATAGACGCCGAAAAAATCCCGGTGACGTCATGCCATCCCTTATGGGATCGGAAAGCATACCCTTTGAACTAACGGCGGTTGACTTTTCCTTAAGTTTATTTAGAGAGACTTGACTCGCCTGTGCTACTGAAGATTTTAGAGATCGGTTTTTATTTTTATGAATTTTAGCATATGGTCTTATTTTAGATCTTTGAAAAGACCTGTCAACTAAACAACCTTGGATAATAGACTATCACTTGAACATACAATTCATATATTTACATAATATTCCGTTTTACTTTTAAACATCAACGTGCTCCGTGATCTACCTTATCGAAAGCTTTAGTCAATTCTAAAAGCTCACTTTACCTGAATTTAAAAGTAAATGTATTGAAACTATTTCAAAGATAATAAAATTTACAACTAAATGCCTACGATACGATCCACTATCACCAAACTCACTATCCTAAGCATAATATCTAACTGCAATAAAAATTAACAAAAGAATGGGTCGACTGGGTAATTCTGGCAAAAAATGTTTAAATAACGATTAAAATATTATTTTTGTCGTACAAACAATAGAACGTCGAAGAATCTTTATTATCGAAAGGAAGTCAATAGATACGGAGTATTATTGGGCACGGTTCTACGAAACATTCTGTGAAACCATGAAACAATGGGCCAGACGGACACCAATAGTTTTTATTCACCATGTGGGTGAGATGAAAGATCTACAATAAAGATTTAGTACAAAACAATTACAATGAAATGGATACGAAAAATTCCAAAGTAATCAGAAACAAATGGTCGACTTTAAATACACACGGTATTTTAACATTTTTGTGTGAATAGTTTGTGAGTCACGTTTTCGTTAATTTTGGGATAAGTGAACCTTAGGCCTACTTCTTTTCTAATAGCTTCATCTTTTTCACACATATTACTTTAGTATAGAGACGTGGCATTTTTAACACAATACATATTTTCTTCTATTACCCTTGTGGGTTTGGAATCAAGCTTACTCGACCAAATTAATGCGAGTCTGTTCATAATCGACCTCTGACATAGGCCTACTGACCTGTGCGTGTCTGGGCTAACTTTAGCATCAACCCGACGAGGAACACTCAGAATAAATAGAAAACGACCAAGTTTCATAAAAAACAGTACTTCAAATGGATATTTACCCCATTTTCAACTCATTTTAGGATTATCTACTTGAAAAATACTTATGTAATTAACATTCTTATAACTGATATTATTGTATAGAGTGGGTGCGGGCTAAGCGACTATATTATGCCATCGACAAGTAATTTCTTTATCAGTGCACCAATCCGGAACGTGTAATTAGAGTTTAGAGATAACGCTTTTGTTACAAAAAAGTATTGTTTTATGATTATTTTTACCATGGTTTCTATTTTTAATAGCTATCTCTTTGTATTGTAGCGGTTAGACCGCCACATACAAAAATTACGAAACAAAAAGACATGACGTCACACAATTCCTACATCTCGCAGTTAGAGTTTACTGAGCGAATAACATAGATAAGACTATCCGAAATCAACATATGGGCAAGTGCCCGCCAGACATAACAACCCGTCTGGTTGGAGGATCCTCCCTTTTCTATGGTGGATGAGTGAACTTTACATCCTGTTCCTCATACCCCTAAATTGGTGACCCCGACGTGATGAACGTCAACGCAGCCTTCGTGCAACAACTTCAGCGTGACGTCATCATCATCACTCCCGCAAGCTTTCGTGAGGCAAGTCACACAGCCAGCCAGCACCCACGGCTTTAAACGGGTATCCTGACCACCAGCATGCAGCGAACGCGCATTCCTGGTCATCACCCTCAACCACAACCCGGCGCTGTACCACATCCGACTCACTGGATGACGACGCAGCACCACCCCGACTCACTGGGGAATCACCGCAGACAGTTCCGACTCACCGTGAACTATGCGGCACCCGGTTCCGACTCACTGGAACCACAGCTGGCACTGTGAAGCATCGCAAGATCCAAGACTCAGCCCACTATCGACCTCCGGTCTCCGGAGGGGAGTGATGTAGCGGTTAGACCGCCACATACAAAAATTACGAAACAAAAAGACATGACGTCACACAATTCCTACATCTCGCAGTTAGAGTTTACTGAGCGAATAACATAGATAAGACTATCCGAAATCAACATATGGGCAAGTGCCCGCCAGACATAACAACCCGTCTGGTTGGAGGATCCTCCCTTTTCTATGGTGGATGAGTGAACTTTACACCCTGTTCCTCATACCCCTAAAGTATTTTATTGAATATTCATTAATAATAACAATTTTGCCATCATTGTAATGTCGGACGAAATGTGTATCTATCAATAATGGCCATTCAATTACAATAGATATTTAAGCTTCCCTCAGATAGTTCAAGTATCATCCCTAATTGCCTTTTGCCAACACTCGGCGTTTCGCACGGGGCGAAGATTTATCGTCGCGCGATTTTAATTAACACGTGATAGTCAATAGTTCCCGATTGCCCAGATCTCCCCTCGTGGTGAGTGTAATTAAGCTTGTGATAGCTTAATGTTTGGGTAGGCTCGGGTAAACCGTAACGTGATCGAGAGCCATTATGGAGGAGAGAATGATCGGTGCAAAATGAAACAACAAATAAAATAAGCATAGACAGTGGTGTTGGTCAATTAACAATTGCAAATAAAGTAATTATATTCGCAAAGTAACTATACTTGGAATTCATCAAATTAGTCGGGTGAAAGAGGGAAATCGGGAGAGAAAGCTTCTAGAATAGCTTCAAACGAAAGCAGAGTCAAACCCATTATTAGAAAACGAAATGATATCTCAAATCTGTTTTTCTCAACCTCAATGGGTACAAAAACAAATAAATATTTGCGCATATAAAAGAGAAAACGTCAAAGCGTATTATTGTTGTAAGCAAAGTTGTCAATGGGAATCCCATGATGCGTTTTATTTTAATAAGAATATTAGCCGACCAGCCAACGTAACTGCCACTTGATTGTGAATTTCTGTGTAACATCTATTAATTCAATCATTTCATCGTCAATATTTACTGAAACTGTAAACACTTGCGGTTTAACAGCAGATTCAAACTCAGCTAAGATTAAAGGTTTTTTAGAAAAAGAAAATAAATATGTTTTACAACTTTTTGTTGCTATAAAAATTAGTATTGATGAAAGAGTTTTATTTTCGCCTGAGACCGTTTTGAATACTAATATTTAAGAGGGATCTTAGTCGTAAAACATTTTTATATTTCGGCTTTTATTGTCACTATCTCGCTCTGTTTTATTCGTATGATTTTATGAAACTCCATTTCTATGGCAATTCTATTCATTTTGTTTTCACGTGATGAAACTAAACGTGGAATCAATCAACGGCTTATCTTCCCACATAAGTTGTAAAAGTCTTCTAAGAAGAGGGTTAAATGGTTTTCAACAGATAACAGCCCGACGACGACGCATTACTAGCCCTACTTACGAATTGTAAACAACTACTAGAACCATCTAGTAATTTCTACCTGCCTGATAAAGAATCTTGGTCATTTGAAGAAGCAAATATCCGTATATTTTCATATGAAACAGAGAATATAGAACAGAAAGATATATAACTCTCCCTTTTACACTTATAATATCTATAAAGTTTATTCCTGTCTCTCAAAATTTCCCTTTCTAAGCTCAGATCGTGACAATACATAAAGAAATTCAATGCGTTTGCAGGCGTTACATCAGCTATAACTCGCGACGTAACATAAGCGACTTACTTAATTAAAGTAGTGTTTAAAGCGCCTATAAACAGTCCGTTAATGGCGCTTCGTTTACAGCCCCGCGCCCTAGGTGGCGCGCCCGTCGCTACTATTGTTCATGCTATCACAAATGTTTGATTTTTAATTAGATTGACTTCGTTTAAAGCTTCTGTCTGTTAAGATTTGTTGGTTTTGGAACTTGGCAAGTAAGATTCAGCTTGTCAATTCTTATTTGATAATCTTTTACTTTTAATTCTAACACTGTCACCATTTGAAACAATTATAGATTCCTAAATTGACCTTAATTGATTGTTAACATTTTGTTAATGACCATTTTGAGTCTCAGCTGAATTTCTATTTACAAGGTTAAATAATTTCTTGTAAGACACGGCTTAGCGTCTACAAAATTTTGTGCAAGAAAATGCGACACTCCACTACACACATCAGTTCACGTTGTTTACGCTGAAGCCATAACTAACGTTCAGTACATAGCAAGCTCGTAAACAAAAGCATCATTTACTTCAGCACACGCTACAAATATTTGACAAAATTCCTTGCACAAGAGTGAACAGATTATAGCAACGTCAGCAACCAAACGTAATAAAAAACCCATCGGGAATCGTAACAGCAATTGTAACAGTTGCATGTTTAGGTACATCTAAGAATATCAAGAATCACACGTTGTACCGACGTGGCGACGGACGCGTTCCGTTCTCGACACAAGTGATAAATTATTGAAATTGATAAAACAATGGATAACTATACAAAGTGTTCCACAGTTGGGGAGGTCGTAAAGAGGAAACGTTACAGGCTGATCGCCGCCGCTTTGTGATCGCCGCTGTCTAAACAAATCAAGCGCACTCCTCTAGAGAAGATCACGTGTACGCTACCGGCTAGCGCTTGAAGCGTGCTCAAGCGATTGATTGGACTTTATTGTGCTTTTATTTTAATAGGTGGAGGTTTAGTAATGTGCCGAGCGCACCCTTTTTGTGCCCTATGCCATTGACTTATGTAGAATTTTAAAGAGACATCATCTTAGCGTCAAACAAGACACCTTTTCGATTCCAGATTTTTGCAGTTGTAAACTACTTGTTATAAACTGAACATCTTACGTAATCGTAGCATCAAATAAGAATATTCAAGGTATTTTCGTAAATTAAGAAAACAAACAATCTACTCTAAACATGTAAGATTTCATTTAAAGATCCTCATGTAACCAACAATAATTTGTATCAACTTTAATCTCGTCCACAAAGACCAAGCCATAAGGACCAGTGACACCAAGCACCTGCTCTTCTACTTAGTCTCCAGACGTAAAGTGCATCCAGAGTAAGTGCTACAAGTTACAGCTGTTTACGTGCAACTCATTAAGTGATTTCCTAGAACTTGTTTAATTGGGCTCTGATCAAAGGACCAATGTTTTGACATGTCCATTGTTAGGTGTTCCTTTGGTAGATCATTCGCCTTGATGTTTGTTGTGGGTGATTTGATTATGGAGCGTGGTTTCTTCTAATTGGGCTATTAAGATTTTTATTGGAATGTTAGGTACTTTCTCTTCTTTAATTGTATTGGTATTGTCTTCAGTTTTAGTCAATAAGACACCATCATTTAATATTCTTAGGTTAAACATCAAATATTTTATCTGGTAGAGGTCCACTGGCGAATATATGCAACTAGGCCTCTAGCTAGACAAAACGATTTGACGGATGTATGACGATTTCTAATTAAAAAAATTATTATAACCTAGATGCAAAAAAGTACAATGGCCAACATTGCACTAGCTTCAGCAAAAGACATATATTTTAAGCTACTGAACAGAAACAATGAATTAAAAAGTAGACTTTCAACAGGTCAGGTCAAGTGTTGCATTCGAATCGCAAATCTTAAAGGTGCTTACACATAGGCGCGGGCGCAGCGAATCGCGCGTAATAAAATCATATTGACGTATCGACCGACAAAAGGCGCCGGCGACCGTGCTCGCCCTAATAAACAATTACGTGTATAAACAGTAAAATTATTGTTGTTTGCAGTTTTATCGTCCGAATCGACTGTGCCGACAATCCATGTAGGGAAGCTGAGAAATTGCGAGGTAGTCGTGAATTTAAAAATTAAAGGTAACAATCGAGTCCCTCTCTACAATTGCTTGGAACATGTTTTCATATCGTTAAACTTCATTCTCCAATTATTCACAATATTCATGATAAAAATCTAAGCCAATAACAACTCCATATATCCTTTCATATTTAATATCTCAATCCCTTTCTATTCGTGTTCGTCCATCAACGCGAGCATCTTGATCGTTCAAAACATTCAGCAGATACAAAGTAATAACAGCGCTTCAGCTTCCCGCCGTAAGCAAAAAATATTATGTTGTAAAATTTAAAATAAGAACAGGAAATGATAACCCGCGGGTCGACTGCGCCCGCGCCACCCCCGGCATCGCACCAACACATGCAAATAACACTGACATAAACAAAATAGTGACGCCTACACGAGGAAGATGGCAATTAAATTACGCACACTAATGTGATGAATTATTTTGGAGTAAAAAAGTAAGGATATTTGAGCGAGACAATATGGCAGACGAAAATAACTAACAAAACAATGATATTTCAGAAAATTTTAACGATAGAAAAGATGATATGAAAGAAAGTAGAAACATCAGTGAAATCAATCGAACTAGAAATAGGCTATTTTATCCCCCTTTACATAAAATGATTGCCACACACTGAAAGAATTATGAAACAAATATTAAAAACACTCATAAAAATGACGGCAGATTACTTCTCAGGGTTCATGGCAGCGATAACTGTAAATCTGTATTTCAAGGGGATTGTAATCATCTACTCGAGGATTCGGGACATTTTTTGTTCATAAGCATGGATTTATTTATTTTTTGCCCGGGGTGGCAATCTGGAAATTTTAGAATAATCTCTAGTCAAGAGGGCTGCTGCCACATGTGAGCGAGGCATCGGTGATAAACATTTTATAGGAATGTTTGGAGCAAAAACTGCCAACCAAATGTTCGAATCGATTTAGGGGTTTCACGTAAAGGAAGTTGTAATATAAATAATAAATCTGCGTCCGTGGTTTTGGAACAAAGAACGGCGGCATTCATCAACATGGTAAAGGAAGTTCATATATTTTGTTAAATTGCTGTAAGATACAAAAAGGATATATGTAGATTTTAACAACGAAATACAGCCAACAGTGATTGAATCGCCAGATATGGCCAAAGAACGTGTTGAAGAAATTGCCAATGACAATACAAATTTTTATGCAAAAGAAACAAGAGAGGTCAAAGATATAAAAAATATTGCAAGCATTAACAGGCACGTTAACGTGTCAACGCGTGTCGTGTTGATTGTTTTCTTAATAGTTATATCAAAGGTATATCACCCTCTCTCCTGATGGAACAGCATGTGCTTTAGCTCATTTTCCTAAATTATGACGCTCAGTAACTACAATTACTATCGTCATTAGCTCTACAACCTCTTTGAAGACCAGTGTTCCCATCACTTCAAGCTCCTACATTGTCTAAAAATTGCTCCGTCCAATCCCGCTCCTAAGTTAGTAATCACGTGATATAAACGGCCGCGTCCTTGATACTACATTCACTTTGGGGGGCTATTAATACCGGCAGATGCTGCGTGTGCGCTATTTCAAGCCCCCACCCTCGCAGCCCTCGTAGCGCGAGCCACTCTAGTAACACGAGAATGTAAGACGCGTGGCCAAGAGGGGTAGATGAGATCAGTGATTTAATGTACGTATCGTAAGTGATTCAAAGTATATGGGGGTTTGGTATGGAAGATATATATATAGCAAGATGGCAACCAAAAAAGATTATGAAAAAAATGGACCAATTTTCTTAGCATAATGATAGTAAAAGGCAAGCTACATAAGTAAGTTGAACACATATGTATTTAAAGATGATTTCAAATCTGTAAGGATCTCTGCGGAGTGACTATATTATTCACCCTGGGTATCTTTTCAGGGTATATTTTTTATTAACTTACCAACGAGAGAAAAAGCAGCTTCTTTAATAAATAGTCGTCCAAGAGAATAATTCTATGCTAAGAAAATTAAAATTTGTGGGAGTTTATCTTACTCTCTATCTATGGTTGTCGCAAAATCTACGTCAGATTCCATTGCAATTCTCAATACTTCATCAAATTCATCGAGCGATTTCTCAGACAATGATAACAGAATCCCGGTTCAGCTATTAATAGCGTGTTGCACGGTTGCAGAGTGACGGTCACCCGACACGCTAATGCGCTATGACTCGATACATATGGCCCACGTGTCCACACCGATGGCCATCCACACTATTTCGACATAGCACATTCAAATCAAACCACTGATCCGTAATGAAATTAATTTTAAAGGTAAATCTATTATGTGTTTTACATCCGTGTGAGGTCTGCTGTGGTTGACATACGTCTTAAAAGAAGGACCCTGAGTATGACAGTATTATACAATCTACCTTGGTTGAGTTGCAAACAATGATGTGCAAGTTTTACCAAGTCTGAGTACCTACCGATGATATAGGAAGAAAATTTTATGATCCAAACATCATAGATCAATAGTTCTAACAAAATCTAGCCGAAATATATCAATTGGAAAAAGCATCTGTCTTCAAAATCGAGAGGAAAAAATCATTCACGCACCATTCATTCTTAGAATACGAATAAAACATTGCACAGTGATCCGTTAAACAAAAACTACAAATACAAAAATTACTCTAAACGTACACAGTTCCAAAAATACAGAGAGCAAATAAACATGCTTAAATCACAAAGAATCGCTTACGGACGTAGGTTACTAGAAACGTAGAATTAACACACAATAAAAACATATTTCTAACAAGTTGTATCGCAAGTGTGAGCCGTCAGTCGACGGATCATATCAAATAATAAATCAGTTTATACTCTTAAACAATGTACTTACGCGAATGGCGAAAACAAAGCTGGGAACAGGCTCAATTACCATCCATTTGCCATCAATGTTATTTCCGTCTATCGGCAAGTTAACGTAATCGTTGATACGATATTTCATCTATAAGTAGAAGAGCCAATAATTTCACGATGTAGTAATCATTTGATACCAAAATATCTCATAGTACGCTGGATTCTACTATTGAAACTGTTATAGTAGATATTTGTTTCTGTTTGCATTTCAACAACTGAACTGATTCTAGTTGCAAATGATATCATCCATTCTGTAATGGCAGGGTTATTGCGAATTAACTACAACATTTATTTTGATGACTCAAATGAAAATAAACATAAAAATTATGCTATTCTACTTTAAATGAACTTTCTAGATGATAGATACAAAAAAACACATCATTAAGAAGATAAAAAGCAATGAGATAGTGCTTTGGTCCTTTACATTAATAAACTGTACCGAAGGACCAGAAAACATTAATAGAATCATACTATTTTGATCAGTGGCCATATTTATTGTTTGGTGCATATGCGAATAAAAAGGATATCAAATTAATACACCACATGCGGCATGCTGCACGCATTGATAGCACTCCCACTGTTAGAAGATGCAATCCCGTCCAAGATAGTAGAGGAAGCGATTACTGAACAAATGCACGAAAGCGTCGAGCTCTTTCACGAAAATACAAGAGAAAAGAATGAAGAAATTTAAAAAAAAACACAAGGGGCAGAAATTGGAAATTATGAAACGCTGCAATAAAACTGGCAGCGTTCCTTGTGCCGATGGAAAGCGGGACCCAAGTGTGTACCTAGGTAGGTCATAAACTGGACTCTAAAGGACGTACTCCTGAAAGTTGAAAGATATTTCGGAAAATATGAATGCTTGTCAATATAACCTAATCGAACGATTGATGCTATTTCTATAAGCATAAAAAGTTTTGATTTTTATAATGAAACATTCACTGAAACTCCCACGTAAAACAAATTCAGCCAGAGACCATAAATCGATTAAGCCTCATCAATTGTTTCATCGGTCTCATCTCCCATGGCCCGTGACTTACGCCTACGTAGGGCCCCCATGCAAGCCCCCAGAAATAGCGATCAGCTGGGGTGCGTCAGCGACGATATCACGCCGAGAACCACGCGCGTGATATGTCGTGGAAATAGAAGGTAACTCTATACTGATCAAATTGTATGAATGAAATCCGGGAGTTTTCGTTGCAGGTGAAAAATTTTGGGAGTTGAAACAAGGACTGAAAATGAAAAATTATAATCGTGTTATTCAAAATGACCACCTCAAAAAACTTCGATTTGAATTAAGAGGTATGAGGAACACAATGTAAAGTTCACTCGTTCTCTATAGAAAAGGGAGGATGCTCCGACCAGACGGGTGTCGTGTCTGGTGGGCAACTGCCCAAAGATTGATGTAGGAAAGTTATATATATGCTGATCGCGCGGTAAGGGTCCTGCTTGCGCGATGCAGGATTTGGGTGACGGCAGAACTTTGATGCGTAGTTCGCATGTGACGTTGTAGATAAGAATTTTGGACGACAAAATACACTTTTCAATACACAATTCGATTTGAATACTGACTATACCTACCTACTTAATCCTATTGAACCTCTACATAAGGAAAACTCATAACCAAAACCGTACTAATCTAATCTTAAAAATATAAACCAAACAATACGTTCAATATTGTAAGCAATTAGTTACAACGTCTCGTCAAAATGTCATTATTGTAAGAATGACATTCAATATCAACCAATCAGAGCTCGTCACCAGATAATGTCCTCGTAATTATTGCTTCACTAAGTAAGGCTCCCGCAGACAGGAGTGACGCGACGGAACTACGCGATTCTGGTAGATCAATTTTAATGAAGTTTTCATATAATTGTTCTACTAGAGTCGAGTCGTACCTGTCTGCGGACGCCTTTAAATGTATCGATAATTTGTATTTAGTCCATTGAATACATTAACGTGTATGGTTTGTGTTAATATTAATGATAATTACTATATTAAAATAACAATTGATAACCGCGATGAAGTCATTGCTGAAGGTAACTTTGTAGGTTGATATGATGCAGCAAATATAGAATCATGTCTTGACATTATTTTAATATTTGGTTATGTAATTGCGTGTACGAGTATGTTTATTATAACCTTCACTAAAGCTGGTCCTTGCATCCAACTTATTGAGACCTAGATTATGGCACATGTGAGTCTAACTAATCCATAAATTGTTATGGACTTACTGAATGTAGGGAAATATTGCCAAAGGGCTATGCTTGGAGTTTATCGAATCAGAAATGAAGAGATCCGTGGGATAACCAAGGTAACCGACAGAGCTCGAAGAATTGCCAAAGTTAAGTGGCAATGGGCAGGGCACATTGCTCGTAGAACAGTTGGGATCAAAAGGTTCTGGAGTGGCGACCGCGTACTGTAAGACGAAGCTTTGGAAGGCCGCACACAATATGGTCCTGGGACCTTGTGAAGACCGCTGGATGCGAGAAGCACAGAATCGGTTTAAGTGGCGGTGCTTGGGGGAGGGCTATGTTCAGCAATGGACGTCTTTTGGCTGAAACGATGATGATGAGGAAAATATTAATTATCTTGATTGAGTGTATATAGTAATGACTCACTACTATAAAGACTTGCTTACGAGAAGCTGGAAGTAGGGTTGCCAGGCCCAAAAATAGAAAAACTGTACACAGATTCATATTTAGCCGAACATTTTGCCCCGAAAGCCTGACAAATGTTTTTAAAAGAAAAATAAACTTTTCTTTGTAAGTATATTTTATTACTTACTCTTATTCATTCGAGACTTACTCTACTCTTAGTTATATACCACATTTTGTTCTTAATAAAGTAGGTAATTTGTAACTTCTTCACATCGAAAGTAATTAAAACAATCAATAATCAAGCATCTTTTGGCGGGACGGGGTTGACCAAAAGCCTGACAAAAGCTGGACAGGCCGAACTTGTGTATATTTGGCCGGACACAATTTTATAAAGCCGAATATGTGTCCGGCTTTGGCAACCCTAGCTGTGAGACTTCTACGCAGTTTATTCGGCTTAGCTATTTTGAATATTAACCATGTCTTACAGGAAGATACCAACTCCTTGATGTCACAACAATAAAATGTTCAATGCTAACTATCCGTATAACACGTAGTTAAAAGACAAATGGCTGCACGCTCGATAATGAGGCCGATACACGTAATCGTACCGATTTATGTACAACACAACATTTTAAGGCTAATTGCGACGACAAATCGGCTATTTAACGATAATAGCCGCATCTAAATCTGAAGAAAAAACAACAATAACGAGTTTGAACACACCTTAATTAGGATCGGAAGTCTCGAATGCTTTTTAATGTTTGACTAATTTGTTTGTTATGTAGCTGTAAGTGTGACGTCACGAAAAGGTACAACGATAACACCAAAAGTACTGTTAGAAACAAGAGCTTATTATAATTCGAGACGCCATTAAAATTAAACTAATTGGCAGAAAAATATGTGTAGCCAAATAACATTCTGAAAGAAAATAAAAACTTCTACACCAAAACTTAAATATTTACCACGTTTAAAGACAAAACAATAAACAAAGGTAAAATCGATAATGATTATCTATGGACAATTATATTCTGTCTTTTAAACGGCTTAAAAGTTACACGCACTGCAGAAAAAAAAGCTTAAAAGCTCATTCCTCGTTAACTTTCCAATTTCAAGTGTATAAAACATTCCACCCTGATAAACGTATCGAAAGCATCCACAAGATAAACTGTCTAGACGGAATAAATATCCAAAACACTCGAATACCAGCACGATGGCTCACTTGGCTAATCGTTTGGGTTGCCAGTTAAAAAAATAAGTTACTTTTTTTTGGACGAACGCACCCATAACCTTAGTGCCACTTTAAAAGGTTTACGGCGAATCTAATAGGTCACGTGCATTTAAAACAACCACGTTTAGAGATTACGGAACCTTTTGGTGTGTATGGTGATGTTAACACTGTCGGAGAAAATTAAGCTATTTGCAATCTTATGGACTTCCTAAACAAACAACAGGGAGCAGAACAGGGAAACATGTACTGATAACAAATACGTCACTCAAGGGTTTAAATGTTGACATAAATGTACTAATCACAAAAAGAAGGTATAATAGGATAGCTGTTTAAGGGGAAAAATTATGCGAAGCTAAAGATTAACCCTCGTAGTTGAAAGACACACATGAAAGAAAGAAAAGAAGTCAGATCAACCTTAGAAACGTGTCCATTGAAAATAAAACCTGTACTCGTCCTACACTTGATTAATTTCACAATCAATATAAACCACAATCGGCCTATAACCCCATCAATTTGTAACAACCAACGTGTTTTGCAATGTAGGCAATTTATAGCAATGATAAATAGTATAAAATCAAACGTGTCGCACAGTCGCACATAAACTGCGCCTGCGCGGGGGGTGCCTGACTAATGGATGAGCGGCGTGCGCGCAGCCGAATACGTGACAATACTGAATCTTGGACGGAGGGACTTTTATAGGAACTCGTAATAAAATATTATTAAACAAGTGAAGGTGCAGTTGAATATCTTTACCTACTTACGGTGAAAAGTAAAACTGCGTCAAAATCTGTAAATGGTTCCAAGAAGCCAAAATACTGGTTTTTTTTTCATACTAAGCTGTTGATGTCAAAGTAGTTCTTCGAAAAGAAACTGGAAGAAATTCTACTTCTAAAAGACGAAATTAACACCAAAGCTACTACACTCTGAAAACTTTAGCTGAAGCTAGCGAAGATCTTAAACTTTTAGCTGTAGAAATGAAGATATTCGAAATCGGATAAAGTACCCAAAGTATCGAGATATATTTGGGACCCAAATATATCTCGACACGAAGATTACAAAGCTCATAACTATTTACATTGTGTACTTAAAACTTGGAAAGTTTACTAAACACAGGTGTGACGTAGCGGAAACAAGCCACACCTCAAACGCTCAACATTTTCGGTTGTGACACAAAAAGTTAATCTAAAAACATGGTCCATTCATGTCATACATTCTTGCAGGCTTTAAAATTACTCTATGAATACGCTATCAGACAAGTAGCAACACAGTAGACGCTAATAAAAGGAACAACAATATCCGCGGCGATGATTTAGGGTCGGAAAACTGCGGACTTTCCAACATGGCCGCCGTTTATGGACTTTAGGTCTCGCGTTAGTTCCACACTTTTTAATTTATAACCCTACCACGAAGCCACAAGGTGGAAATTCGAACAGTTTCCGGCTTTTTGCACAAATAACTGTTAATTCAACGACAACGCCCTAAAGAGGGCGCGATAATCATACTATTAGCAGCAATATAAATGTTTATACACACGGAACCTCGCAGGAGTATCAACCTTGTAATTTTTGTTATAGGGAAGAAATTATGTGGGAGGAGCGAGAGGGAAAACGTCATATTTTATTATTTTTGCTTTATTATCTACGCTACCATTTATCTAGAACTTTGTATTTACGATTAAGCAACCGTATAACAGTTAATAGAGGGTCATTATTTATAAAAGTAATACATAAATATATCATTTTCTAAATACGCACGCAAACAACGTCCACTATGTAATTAAAGTTGCAAAAGATTGAAACTTGTCATTAAGTTCACGTGGAGGTGCGATCCGTTCATAATCACTGCACAGTTTATCTTCAATTGAAGAATGAAGTACGGTGAATGAATGGAGCTTGTTTGCTGAGTCCCTTGAGTAAACGTTACCACAGATTTCATTCAATCGTCAAATTCATCACTCTCTTTGTCAATAGGCGAGGAGGGATCCAAAGTGGATTGATCAAATATAAGAAAGTGATAGAATTATAACAGCATGGTGTGATTCTGACTCGTGTTATTCATGTCTTATCCAGTAAACAGCCTGCCTATAATCAATTCTGTATGACATACGAGTACCTATAGAATTCTCACAATGAGCCTCTGTTGTCGGTTGGAATACTAGTCAGTGAAAAGCTTCACTATGTCATGTGTGTCGTCACTTTAATCATTAATTTAATTTAGAAAACAATTTTATTTTTGGTATTTTCCGTTCCTGATCCAGTTGCAACGTAGGATACCTATATGAAATTCCAGAGTGCCATAGTACATTACTTCAGCAGCCGGCAAAAGAGGATTGATGGACTAACGTGAAAATGTCAGTCCAGGCACACATACGTGAGTCTATGAATGCCTGGTTGCGACCAAGGCTTGTGTTGTAGGTACTTTTCTCAAATAATGCGGAAATTCTAACTAAGTAGTATCTATGTAGAACATTTTATTTGAAAATCAACAATCTATATAACAAATTAATAAAATTTAAGTGTCTGTATTTAAAAAAAGCAGTATTTTACTAAATGGCAATGCATATGAAAGTACCTATATAATATACGATAATTATAACAAAAAAACAATGTTTTAAATTTTTTTCTGTCTGTTTGTTTGTTCTGGCTAATCTCCGAAACGGCTGGACTGGTTGTGACGGGACTTCCACTGGCAGATAGCTGATGTTGAAGGAGCCTAAGTTACTGAAGGAGTAACTGAGGCTACTTTAACCGCGGGCAGCAGCTAGTTAATTATAAATTCCAGAATCAATGACGAACAAAAATCAATCATGCGCCAATATGTTTATAATTGTTTCTTTTTTACTTTAAACAGCTGTATTTGCAAGCCAGTTTGAAATTTAGATAAAATCTTTAATAAGTTTCTTCCCTGGTTGCCATATTTCGAAGTAAAAAGTCCGTTCCTTTTTTAATATTATATTATTACACGAGAGATATGAGTTTTTCATAGTAATTTATGCGGCCTCTAAACATGACAGATATGGATATATCCATACTAACTTTGCCGGCCGCTGCTCGCATGTATTTGACCAGTACAGCATTTTCAATTTATCTCGAAGAAAGTTATCAAAATAATGTTCGAATTTCTAAGCAATTGAGAAAAAGACATTCATTACACATCGAATTCAGGGAAATCAGTTACACCGATGCACGTCTTTTAAATCAAGAACCAGTTACATCATATCTGTGCTCAATGAACCAAATAAATCATAATTAGCGTCTAATATGAATCTGAACCCGTATTAACTAGAGCATTAGAAGTATAAGAACAATATCTAAAACTAAATAGCGGTATAACATCGGAATCGCACAAAGGCACCATGACGCGGCGCAAGTGGACCGGTGTACGCACCGCAGTCGCGCGTCAAATGAGAGATTATCGCCCGCGCGTGCAGCCGTGCGATATCGCAACGCGCGTTTGTTTCGGTCGGGGCAATTGGTGACGACTATCGAAATGCTATTTTGAGATTTCTTGTATGGTAATTAATTTATTGCTAGCATAAGATGGGTGTTGTGTGGTCTAGGTACAAAATATAATGCTAACTTGATAAGTGCTTAGAAAACTGCAATTTATGACACGAGGTCCACCACAACTAATACAGTAAAGTTGTGTTGGACCATTTTAAGTTCAACTTTGTAAAAATATATAATATAATTTTACTTTGGAACTTATGTAAAGGTTTTGTAGTACATGAGGGACTTACAAAGTATGCATTATTAATCTGAGTAATCTGTTTCGACTCCCAATTTGAGTATTGTCCATTAAACTAAGCTATGGTTTCATTGCAAACGATTATAGCTAAGTAACACTTATTCATCCAGTCAGTCTTTATGAACAGTCTTCATTTCATATCAAAATTTAATAGCAGCGCCACTTTTGTACAGCAACATTGTATCTAAGCCCCCTAACTACATAAAACCAGTCATTTTTATTAATCGAGATAATCTATCAACATTGTAGACAGACATTGAATGTACAAGCTACCTCCATCACAAAGGAGGAATACATTAAACCGAATAAATACCAATAACAGGCCGTAAACTGAATTCCTAAGAGCACCCAGCGAACGTCCAATTGCGGTACATTAACACATTGACTATGTTGCTTTGTGAATGCTCGTAGTCCTTTGTCCTTATTGTTTGGTCGCACATTGCGTCGCAAATTGCAATATGTAGAACGAATTAACGTGCTAAACTTTAACCTAGACACAAAGCACCAGGTCCACACCGTATGGCCTAAAGGACCAGAAACATTAAAGCCTAAATTAAACAACAAATTTAAAAAAATGGGCTATTGTCAGTAACTGGCTCGTTGCCGAAATAACTTTCGCCTTGGAAGACAGGGTGTTTAAGCTGCTGAAACTATAACAATGGCAAGACTTGTAAAACATGGTAATTTAAATAATGAAGTAGGTCTTTGGTTCAATTTTAATCACCTAGGTAAGGCAATTATTTTTACCCTAAATACTATATGTATCATTCATGAACGAAAGAATATGAATGAAATGAATTAAAAGCGATATAAAAACCTGTATTCATATCGACCACACCCAAAACTGTACAAATTAAAATTTCAACAATTTCTTTGAACCGCCCATATTCTGAAGTTTATAATTGATCCTTCGGCGGGTAGGTATCAATTGGAGTCTTTGTAAGCCTCGTTAAGGCCCGAGGCACGCGAGCATACTGAGATAAAAGAGACTATACCTCGCTAATTTGACTTCAATATACCATATGTGTAGGTAGGCCTGTAAGATGGCCATGTTTGCCACGATGAAAGGTTATCGATTACCAGTTGTATCAATTATTACAATTCTGGAGAAGAAAGTCCTCATTGATAATTATAGGTAAATGAATTATATTACAACTTAGATGGTGTGTGTGATGTGATGTGACCAAACTAGTAGTTACAGGAAGTCAGAAGCCCGAGACTCTGACAACCAGTCTTAGCAAGGCTGGTCGTGTTACCCAGTAACTAGGTTGCTCTACAACCCAGTACTGGGTACACGATCAGATATGTGACTAAATAATCGCAGAATTACAAGAAGCACCATACAGTTTTTGTGTGTCTAAAAGATGGACAGGGATATATTTTGAGCCAGCTTCGGTTTTACTTATTAGAACTCAGCTCAATTAATCTACAACTACATATACTATGTTTGTCTAATGTGTTGTATTGTATTGTGGTAACATCTTGCAATAGTTTCATTATAAGTTTGCCAAAAATGGTTCAACATCAATGGATTAGGTATCAGCTAAAAATGGTTCAACATCAATGGATTAGGTACACTATGATCAGGATATCAAGACCTATTGCAATTTATTCAAAAAAGTATATTGAATTATCTTCATTATCATCCTCCAGCACTTTCCAGTCGACAACCATTAAGAGCGGTAACACACTGGGACGCCATGGTGTCGTCGCTGGCTACGCAGTCATGGTACCTCGGGCTACCTGCCGTAGCCAAATGAGATTCCCAAATGAGTAGCCAGTAACACGCGGGCGTCCGTCCTGGCGATCAGTTAGCCACTGAGTGAGGGAGGCGTAACTTACTTATATATATACAAAATTCTGGCGACTTGGCTACGATTCGCCAGGTCGCCAGAGTACCCAGTCTCCACCTAGGGGCCGGTCGGTCGTCGCTACGCTTCCAAATTGGCGACGTCGCCAGACCGTCCCCAAGTGAGTTAACTGTCATACATTTCAATACGAATTGTTTGTATACGTAGCCGGCGACGTCGCCAGTGGCGTCCCAGTTTGCTAGCGCTCTAAAAAAAACCCATCTCTAAGGTTCAAAACTATTGGAAAAACCTTTCAAAGGTGTCGGAATGTAAAGGAAAAAGACTTATCGTGAATGTGTATTCGGTATTATTTAAAGGCACACAAGCGTGCCTCCAGTTAATTAGGGAACAAAACAAGCGTGATCGACACCAACAATTGAAACAATTTTATACCTTTCTCCCCTTTGATAGAATACTTAACAGCTTGTTCAGTAAAATCGTGAGGTGAAAATAAAATACTTAGGTATTACTTTTGTATCAGAAAATTACGGAACTTGTTAAGTTTCTGCTAAATGGTGCCGAAATTTGAGCGAATGAAAGGTTAATAATGGTTGAAGAAAAAGAAATATTAAGTACAATGTTTTTTGTAGCTGTGAAAATTATTTTTTTGGTAAAAACGTTTAAATTCAACTGACACATCCCTTTTCAAACGTCAAAATAACCAAATTCACCTCGTATCAGTTTGTAAGTTAATAATAATAAAAACGTCCCAACGAAACCCTCGAATACCCGCAATAAAGTCATAAAGAACACTGACAATCTGTCCTCAACCCTCCGAACGCGACAACGTATTATTATTCATCCGGGGGCCCGAATGACCCCTCACATGTTTTGACAACCCTTCGCAAAACCAATGAAATATGTAACAAAAGAACGGGTTGAACCGACCATTATGTAGCGATTTAGGAACCCATTTTATTGGACACATAGACAAGTAATGTGTGGCTGTGAATAATTCAGCAGGGTTGTGTGAGGGTTGGCGCGATTTCATTTGATTGCTCTATGGTAGGTAAATTGTTTATGATTCATTATGCAACGGTTGAGTTATTACGATGTTACTTTCCATTGACTATTGGAATGGTTATTGATTTTATATGTGGACAAACATTTAGGACGTAATGTTTTCTGTTTATTTTCTTCTTTTGGGAAGAATATAAGTAGTAATTTTATTTTTAATATCTTTTTAACTCATCCTTCTATTATAATTTTTATCATTCTCTTGTTTAACCTTAGCTCATCCGAATGTCTACGTCTGAAGAAATGTCCTGATTTATAACAAAACATTTTTAAGCTATTGCATAGCTTCTATCGCGGGCCTTGAGCGTGGAGACCTAATCCAGAAATTTCGTAACGAAAATACTACCTAAGAAAAGAGTGTTTTGTATTGAAAATTATGTTTAACTGCTTGACAACAAAGTTCAAATTTACTTAAACGAATGATACGAGAGTGTTGTACTGAAAATTATGTTTAACTGTTTGACAACAAAGTTCAAATTTACTTAGACGAATGATACGAGAGTGTTGTATTGAAAATTATGTTTAACTGTTTGACAATAAAGTTCAAATTTACTTAGACGAATGATCCTTGACTATTAATAGTTAAATTAAAACCTTTTTATTAGTTTGATGTTCCCGGCCATTACGTTGTGTCAAGTTTTAAAAACTATAAATGTGAATAACAGTTCCTGTCAATGTCATCATTGCTATCATAGATAATACACTTAAATTTCTTGTATTCGGGTTAATATTTTACAATTGCGTAAGTTGATAAAAAATGCTATGCAATAGCTTCGCCGGGGCAGTCCCCGAGTGCCACACGTCTGTTTTTTTTATAAATCATCAAAAACGAACTTACCTGACGGACCTGCTTATACTGTTCTTCAAAGCTCCAACCAGCAGCACTGCCTTCCGATGATGACGATGACGCAGAGCCGGCTGGCTGTGCCGGCGGCGGTGGTGCGGGGGCCAGGAACGCTGGGGGCGCATAAGGGAAGCCCCCCGTGGCCCCCGCGCCCGCCAAAGCGAACACACTGCTGGGGGTTGACAGAGGAGCTCCCTGAGCTAATGACGCCAGTGACGATAAGTGTGGATGTAGAGAGGACTTGAGAGACTCGAAGTCGTCACGCACCTGGCGGAGGAAAGGTTCGTGATAATAGCTTACAAGTGTCTTGTACACTGATTTCAATTCAAATCTTCATTCTGTAAACTAAGAATAAATACCCTGTCCTCAAAAACCATCAATTCTACAAAAGGCAGTCCACCTAATCCCCTTCCAGTAATTGTACTAAGTAGATTAATAGGATAATGCAAATTGCTTCTGCAGCTACCTTATCGCTAGACCAGTGCACGTAGCAATTAGCATGAGGATTTCGAAATCATCACTGTATATCCAAAAGACTTATATTATAGTTCGTAAGGACCATTTCGGTATGATCAAACAGAAGTTGGCCCTCGAATTATGATTAATTAGAACGCATCAAAATTGGCTTTGACTTTATCAGATAAATTCAGATTTATTACAGTTGCTTTCATCAAGTCCTGAAAATGGTTACTTAAGGCTTACTTTAAGTTCCCTTTCAAGAGGTCTTGGCGAGTTCCTCTGATGCGGATGTGTCATCTGGTGACTGTTCAGCGGCTGATGCTGCACCGAGGCGTGGTGGCTCAGGTTATGTGTGGGCTGATGCTGTATTGGCTGATGTTGCAGCGACTGGTGTGTCTGTAGCTGCAGTGGCTGGTGTGGTTGGTGGGGCTGGTGGGGGTGGGGAGCTGGCACGTCCCGCCCCACGCCCTCGTCGGAGCTCTCGCAGGATTGCTCCCCGGAAGACTCGCCCTCAGACCGTGCGGACTGAAACAACGAAAATATTGATTCAAGCATATCATCTATTTATCTAGCTTTGGTGCAATGCTGGCAGTAAGTAAAACTGGATGAAAACAAGGGCGTGGAAATAAAAACTGAAATTTCATGGAAATTGACGCCAGTTGGCTTGGCGCCACTTTGAGAAGTAGTCTTCTATTTTGACAATTTATATAAAATATGTGATGAAGTAGAGAAGTAGGTATGAAAGCAGTGGTGGCCCATTGGTAACGACCCCGACTTACGAGTTTGTAGGTCGTAGGGGCGAACCCAAGCAGGCGCTTTACTTTGTGTAGACGATTTCATCACCACTGCTCTCAAAACGGTGAAGGAAAGCATCGTGAGGAAACCGGCATGTCTTAAAACCAAAAAACTCGAAGACATGTGACATCTACCAACCCGAACTGGGCCCGCATGGTAGATTACAGCCCGCTCCCTCTCACAGGGAGGAGGCCTGTGTCCCAGCAGTGGGAACATTATAGGCTGATTATGCTACCTATATGATGAAGTTCATCCTTCGTTTCATTCATTCATTCAGTCACGCACGACTAAAGAAAAAAGAGGCGCTTTGTAACTTTTGACAGGTGCCCGGCCCTGACGTATCAGTGCTGCGCACTGGTTAAAAATTTATCCTGTACTATTAGTGAACGTCATTTCAAAAAACTTTCATTACCACAAACAAAGAGAGGCCTGTCTATGACAATCTATGCTTGAGTTTCGGGCTGTGGGTGATGATGAATTTTGACGAATTACCCTGAAAATCACTAAACCAAGCTTAACCTTTCATAATACCACAAAACCTGGGCTTCGTTTCGAGCAATATTTTCGTTCAAGTCAATCATTATTCGAACGCTTTTTGGTTGAATTCAAATATATTTCACTTTCAAGCTCTGTTCTGAAAACTAGTCTGAACTTTAAAACTCGAAAATCAAAGTGCTTGTTCTTACAAATACGAATCATTAAAGGATGTTACACGCAATAATACAGCCAGATCAAACCATTACAGTAAAACAGCCAAATCTAATTCAATAACGTAAACAATTCTAACATTGAAACATTATTAAATTATATTCCTTATTAACCCAAAACTGCAGCAGTGATTTTAGTTAGTCTAAGCACCACCGGTTTATCAAAAGGAAATACATAGTTAGAAATACAGTTTAATTATAAATCATAGACTATTCCAACATAACTTTAACGTAATTACAGCATACAGCTAGGTTTCATATACATATGTGACTTATTTTTAAATTACCTATAAGCGAGTGGCAGGTGCGGCCACCAAGACTGGTCAGTTTTAACTGCAATTACCTATAAATGTCGCAAGGCGTCAAACTTACACGTAAATGTAGAAAAATGCGAAGATGACACGTTAAGAATACTCTTTACATGTACAAGTTATTGTTAAAATAAGGTTCTATAAATAAATACGTCTATATTTGACGTAAACTGTTCTACAACGCGTGTTATTACCTACGATTTTTTCCAAGAGCATCGTTCAGGGACGATCGTCGGCATACAGAGGGTTAACAGCTAATAAAGTAATAACAATGTATTCTGTATAATTAGTACAAACTATTATTCACCTTCGATTCGGTTTAATCTATAATTGTTTACTTTCCGATGCATACACTTAATAAACACAATTTGCCGTGAGCTTCCGTTCCTGAATTGCCCGAGGAGTTAAATTTGTTCAATTATTTATACTTATTCTTTGTTTATAACGATATCGGCAGAGTAACATGTGGTGGCCGCAATAAGTCCCCTAGGGCCTACATTTGCTGAAACCAGCCGTATTAGTCAAGTACTTGAATACTTGTAATAACTATACAGGATGGATTTTTGAGACGAGGCAGTAAGGACAGGTACCTTAACCTAAAAGGATTTACACGTTGCGACAGTTTTTGATAATTTATTTGCAGATATTCCAGTCTCAACCACTATCTTTAAACTCTTCAGCAATTGTTGTTGAGTCCCTATTGAAAGAAAATGTTGATATTTGTAACCATGAATTAATTTCGACTATGTTAGTGCTCGAGACCTCGAGATATTATTAAAACTTTCACTACACTCAGTATTTAAAAAAATGCTGATCTATGGGAAAATTTTGTACAGCTTGCAAAATGCATAATCAACACTGTGCGCCAGAATTGAAAATTATTTTTAATAAACAAAATGTATTGACTGTAATTCCTGACTAGTAGAGAAATAAGAAGAAGAGTAGTAAAATAATACCTTTTTTGATCAGACCCCACGAACTTTAGGCCAATTTCTGTTCTCAGTAAAAGATTGAAAAAATTGATGCTAGATCTATTGAAATGACATTTTAATAAACATAAATGATTGAATACTAAACAATTCCGTTTCACAAAGAGTCGCTCGACTACCGACGCTGGTGTTGAGCTTCTTGTACATATTTTTGGGGCCTGGAAGAATGATGCCCTAGATATTTTTTGTGACCTGACCAAGCCTTTCGATTGTGTTTCTCATAATATATTGGTCCGGAAATTGCACCATCGTAATGGTGGTCGTAATGGTGGTGGTGTTAGAAACACTGCCTTGGATATATTTATTTCTTATTTGGAAAATAGAATCCAAAGAGGAGATGTTAACGGCTAGCGATTCCTAGGTTCTATTGTCACTATGGGAGTTCCGCAGGACTCAATTCTAAGCCCTTTTTTATTTCTCGTATATGTTAATGACCCACCTTCACTTATAAATAACAGTCATGGAATAGTGTTATTTGCAGATGACACATCGCTTTTATTTAACTTAAACGACAACAAACAAAAAGATCTTCTTACAGAAATAAACATTTCATTTAATTTTAACTACATAAGTAGTTGATATTATTCAACATCAACATAGTTGATTGATGGCGAACAATAATTTTAATTATATTCTTGAAAAATACAGCATAGTTTGTAAATGTATAGAAAGAAAGGTGTTAAAATTAGAAAACTAGACCAATTTACCTTCTTAGAAAGCAACTAGACAGGTTTCAATACTAATACAATCATCTACCGTTCTATCATTACAACTATTACAGCAATTGAGTTAATTTAATCGGATTCACGGAAATCCACGAGCGCTGGCTCGGCAGTACTCGGCATATAGGAATTAAACGCAGGTCTCCGCGCGTAATGCATCATTCCATTGCGAGAAATACAAGTACCGACTATGCGAAACCAGTCCCAGTATTAATGCACTTAAAGTTCCATCGGAATCAATATAAGGCAAGTGTTGCGAGCGGCAATCAAATCGTTGTTCGAAATGAGCGCGTTTTGCGCCGACACAGCCCCCGGCCCACAATTACGACATTAAAATTATTATTTTATTTCCATTTTTATTTATTATTCGCATTATTATATTGTGTGGAGTTATTATCGGTGAAATGTTTCGTTCGGATAAACGCTCGCCTCCGAACGACACGCAAGCTTCCTTCAACGGCCGACATCAGGGTTCCGCGTGTATATCAATTAATATGCAACAATTTATCGTACTTTGGAATACTTGTCGGTTTTTTTCGAAGAGTCAATGCTCTGTGTGAAAAAAGGATCCTGAAAGCTACACATGATGCGTGATTGATGGCGTAAGTACCCATTGTACTTTAATAATATCCGGTTCTTTTTGTACTTTTTCTAAAAATTACACGTAACTAGATCGGTTTATCGCCCCCGAAACCCCCTGCATATAAAATTTCATGAAAATCGTTGGAGCCGTTTCCGAGATTCAGATATCAAAATCATAGAATAGATACAATATCTGGTCAACCGAGCTCTGTTCGGGGTGAAAATTTAAACATATCGTCCAGGTACACCAACGTTTTATCAGATTTCCGAGTCTGCGATATGAGACGATCGATTTTTCACCCCCGTACACCCCTAAATTGCAAAGAGTTGCTCGTTTTAAGGTATAAGATAAAAAGACTGTAGGTATAAAAAATAACATGCATAATAACAGAAAATTTAACAAAAATATCTGGTTCATCAAAAATATCAAGTCGAAATGCCTTGAATTTTTATTACGTTAAAGCGTCACTTTATCTTCATCCCAGAGCAGTATAATCTCTCGTGAAATTCTCTACTCCCGCCTACGGAACCCTATAATCACATCAATCGCGCTCCTGTATCCACACCCTGTCATTTCATTCGACTTTTCTTTCTCATGGGTTCAGACTGCTACTGGATTCCTTCCACCTTTTATTACTTTTTAAGGTGACCGCAATTTTATTTAAACGTTATATCAATAAAATGAGCCACTTAAAGCGTTTATTTTAAGTTCGTCTACCTTATAAGCTGCGGATTTACCAAATTCAGTGAACAAAATAAACACGCGGCACACTAAATGTTGATGTTATTATCAAGTGACGAACTGTAAAAATCAACAGTTGCACGTTCCGATAAGTAGGATAACGTTAGCACAACCCGCGCTAACTCCAGAACAAACAGAATCGGAGCGACTTAGCAGCTTTGTGGAATCCCTCGCGTGATTTTATAATATAATATTAACTGTAAGTTGTTTAGTGGGCCGATGAAAAGGTATGTTGTATTGAACAAGTCAATAAAAGCGACCGGAATTTCACTACACGTTAACACGATGCCAAGGGAAATGAAGAATGAAACGTCGCCGACGCACACCGAGCGAAGCGGACACTTGACACAATATTGCACCCAATTTGTAACAAGTAAACAAAAACACACTGATACGTTTTAGATCGTGATCGTGACCCCAACAAAGAAACGGAAAGTGAAAGAATTCATCCATCGAAAGCATTAAACAACCCACTTGCTTATTATTTGAATAAACAGGGAATGGACTCGATGCCGTTCTCAGAAGAATCCCGAAGTAATACCCAGATATAAGCAGGAGGACACTCCGTTGATTAGCGCCTTTTACTGCCAACACAACGCAACCAAAAGTGGTCTTAAACCATTCAGAATTAAGCTCAATTCTAAATAGAGCATGATTTACAGCTACCGATATCAATGAAGATAACAACACAAAATTAGCTTTAGAGGAAAAGATACTCTATGTCGTCGAAACACGTGCTGCGTCCTTAGCCATCAATCATCGAAGAGTCACAGCACCTAATATTGAACTCTATGTCGTCGAAACACCGTTGAATATTATATAGGTAAACTTTCAGATACTTTATACAATGTAATATTTGTGATAGAAATCATAATCGTGTCTATGCGAGTAGATTTTATGAGGCGAAATCAAATAGAAACTTGTAATGAAAGATGTCGTGTGCGCTTAACATGTTTGGTTGGTATGCAAGACAAATACGTGTGGTAATAAAATATTGAACATTTAGTTGTTAATGTCACCGGAGATATCGTCGTTGTGCGAGGTGAAAACATTGAGGACTGTGTGAATTGATCGAACACACGACAATTAACCAATCGTGCGCGAGGATTTAGAAATACTCATTAACAAGCGGTACAGAGAAATTCATAACTCTAAAACTGCAAATTCATCAAAAGGTCAAGTTCTAATTTCGATTGCTATGGTATTTTAAGAAGAGTTTGCTGAGCTTTTAGGAGTCGATTCAAAGCAAACCACTACAGAATTTTCTTTGAATCATGCAGAAAGTTGAAGAACACATTCATTTGTCGCAGCAACGTTGGGGCATCTCATAAAGGACAAAGAAGTTCATTAGGTTCCCGTCGGCGGCGGCGCGGCGTGATGGTAATGTTCGCGCATCCACACTCCCTGGAATATTTATTAGCAGGATCCGTCACGACGAGCTTTGTCCACACATTAGCAGTGTTAGCGCCCGGGATGGCTACCTGCATGTTTACCTAGACATAACCCCTCCATATTTGCCTAGATATCCACACGTATCTGGTGTTTCGCAGAGGTCGTTGCAACACTCATTTGAGCAATGTATTGTTGACGTCGAAGGGAAATCTGCCTTCGTGTTTGCGTAATATACGAGGGAATGCTGATTGTACAAGATGCTTCACACAAATAACTTGTAAATGCAGTCATTCTGTGCCAACTGAAGACGTTCCGCGTTGTGCTATGGTGGACGGTGGCGGACATTATTTCGTACATTTGAAAACAGAATACATATGATTGGAAGAATGCTAGAATAGTACCTATGAAGTAATGAGCTGAAATCCAACAAAGAAGGCAAGAATGCCGCGTCTAGGGAAATGTGTTTGGTGTCACAATGTTGCCACATTAACAGCCGCACTCGCATTAACATTAGCAGACATAAAATAACCGCCAATAAGCCGAAGCACGCATCAAAACGTCGACAAAGCAACAGGTTCTTGGCTCGACAAACACACACTGTTTACATTACGATCCTGGGGCTTCATTTAATAATTCTCGGGAACTAAAAGCCTTTGAACATTTCATCAGATGACCCTCGCTGTTTGCACACACTCCTGGCTCGAGATGCTAATGTGGACACAAGGACCTGTATCGCCGATCGGCCTCCGATGCGTTTATTGTTAGCCCTTCCAATAGCTGTGGCTTCTTCTATTTCACTGCGATGCTCGATATCCTCGATATCTTGTGCAAACATGCCTCGGATTCTTTGTCGTTTTTTGGCTTTAGATCTTTTTATGTTGAAACCGAAAATGTTGATTGCCTGATTTGATATTAATCAAAAAGTTATAAATATACTCTTTTTGTATAGTTTCATACAATCATATTACGTACTATACCTACCTACCTACCTATTACGTTGACGCACGTACGTAGATGTATCGTCACATAGTGCAAGCGTGCAGTAGCGTATCAGGAAGCTACGAGTGTCACACGAAACGAGACAAGTATTTGAGCAAAACAAAAGGTGATAAGGAGAGGTAAATAACCCGGGCCATTGACGGCGTGACGGCAAGCGGCGCGCGCGCAGCCCGCACTCACGCGCCGCGCGACGCCCGCGACCCGCCACCGGCGCTAAACTCTCGTTCAACAGCTGTTTAACGCTTCAAATACCGCGCTGAAATATTTTCAGCGTCGACTATTTAGCGACCGACGGCTACCGAGTTGAATGGAGCCGTTGCGAACTCACCGACCGATTCACTACACAACATATTTTATTTAGAATCGAGAGGATAACGTCGGAGGTACGAGTTGTTTCTTGAGTGTCTGAGTGTCAGGTACATAAACATTTGTTCCACTGGTTTCTAATAGATGCTCATTACAACCGTACCGACGCTATTGAATTTGAAATCATTTGGCCTCTTAATTTTATTCAAAATACCGCAACAGCGGTAAGTAGAAAGAGATCGCGTCGCTTATTGTGATGATAATTATTTTTAGAAAACAAAAACTAGAAAGCGGTCGAACGGAGATGCCTATCTGTTAATTATTGTCACCAAAATGGCGGCCGTTATTGTGGATGCCACAAAATGGCGCAGAGACAAATCGTTGGGTTTCGTGTACGTTCCGTTTGATTGACGCGTGCCAGATTCCGCGGTAATATACCTTTATACATATTTATTTATGCGTAGAAAGCGCAAATAAAAACGAGTTCTTTAACACTGCGATCGAGATAATGAATCGATGTTTACGGAGAGCTGCGGTGCGCGATCCGACGCGGACGAGCGACGTCGATGGCCGATTAATACGTAGGGAATCTGGCCTGTCAGTTATTAAGATAATATTTGTGATTGGAAAATATCGAAATCGTTGAGACAATTTCGAAGCGTAGCAACGAGCCGGGGTCAAATATTGACAGTTCTCACGAGCGTCGGCGGACGCGGCCGCGGCTGGACGCGCGCCGCCCTATTCCTTCCGCTTTTCACACATATAGGTAATAATCGATCGCTTTTATTGCGTGGCGTGTGTAGGCGCGCCGGCCGATGGTGACATTTCGAGGAACCTTAATGTGAAATGTCGTTTGTCGACGAATCGAACGCGAGACGGACGTTAAGTGGACCGGCAAACTGGAGCGGTCCTTAACGCGTGATTTCATTGGAACACACGGACTGTTGCAGGTCTTTTGTCATCGATTTATCTGTTGATGCGCTGACGCATCGCGGAGTTACCGTGTGAAATGTGAACATGTCAGGTAAACTTCGAAGCTCAACCTTTATTTGCATTATTAACTTATTCTGCAAGGCGGCAAACAGCCATCATCGTGTATAAAGTTCTTTGTGACGCTAAGCGTGTTTGGCTTGACTCATTATTTTTAAAGGGAAGAGTCATTGATTCGCGAAAGTGACCCTGGGTCACATTTCCCCGAGCGGCGACGAGGAAAACTTGCAAATGATCAAACAAAACCTCTAATGGATTCATGAGTGCGGTTGATCGAGATAACTATCTACAGATTAGCATATAAAATTATCATGCATAAGCTTCTCGATGCAGCGAAAAATTATTGAACGTTTGGATTTTTTTATTTGTTATGGATTTCAATCAAAAGATTGTGCTAAGAATTACCAGTTTACCTGTCACTATATTGCATGTATATGTCACACATGTCAAACAGGAAAATGTTGTGCTTATAGGAAAATCTTTTAATACGCAATCCATCTAAGGAAATCGCCACATTACAAATGCCTGTAACCAGCTGAACGTAAGCAATAAACAAATCTATTACTGACGTTTAAAAGCTAATTTCCAATACAACAATTTGTACTAATCTTCGCAGTACCTATTGACTGAAGCTGATCAATAGAGGCGCCAAACGGATGTGTTCTCTGTATTTGTATAAAAGATGGCCGACTTGTGTCACTTCCTTTGTGGAAATCGTCAATCGTTCTGTTTATAGGCAGGTGACCTGTCACCTCGTGAGTAATTAAGAACTTGGAGATTTTTTGACTGTCTTGCGCAATATTTACAATGTCACTGATGTTTGGGTAAGATACGAAACATTATGGCTCAATGACGTGGGATGTCCAAAATCAGAAAAAGGGATTCCCAAGGAAGATAATACTTTTATCTCAATCAAACCTAACCTTGAGACTACTATAGATTTCCAATGCTTTGAGGCAGTGCTAGGTAGGTAGATAAAGACACGTCTAAGGAATCTCCACTTGTCAGAGAAGGCCTGAGAATCGATAAGCACAATATATTAGAAATCTCATTCAGCATTGTCTATTTACATAGTTGCACATTTGGTAACACTAGATATGGCACATACAATGGACGCGTGACGGCTGTAAACCATATCGTTAAACCCAGCCCTAACCAAAGTTTAATTACCTAAGGCTTGCGGTGCTCGTAAACACTTCAGGAAACTAATGCCCTGACCGCAGGTAGGTCACTTGTCTAGTGAAACGGATGCGTTTACTTTGTATCAAGTACTAAGATGAGGAATTACACAAAGATAACAGCTCTTGGATCGAAAACAGGACGAATAAGTAAAAAAGCAAGAAAAACTGAGAAGTTGACAAACAATGAGTTCGATATCTTACCAAAGCTTACGAAAATCATTGATTATGAAATGGCATAAAGCAGAAAATAGTCACAAAAGAATTTGATGATATTGACCATGTCGAAGAACAAAGTCTAAAATCTAAGGAAAAAGTTTGTCAAAACTAAGCCAACTGTATGAGATACAGCCCAAGAATTTTATACAAACAAATCGATTCGCAGTACGTCAATACAATTCATTGGTATCATAAATCAAGGAGAGAATTGATGTGTACCTGCTGCATTATCAATCTCTGCTCGATGTGGTAGTAGTCTGTGGTACCAAGTAGTGCTGTAGTGACACTTATCGACCCACTGACATCGTTAATATCGATCCCGATGATACACGAAGGATTCCGATCGTCGTTTGTATGTTTGACATATTAATGTAGTTATGTTGTGTCGTATTTGGGGGTGATAGATAGATATGGTCCTTAAATGTTTCTGTCTCTTGGTTTATTTGTTTAACTATTCCTTTGAATTGTGCTATAGAGCTTAAACATTATTGTCTATGTCTATTACTGTATCAATATTATGTTTAAACTTTTCAACGACAGCTCCTACTGCTGCAACGACTATGATTTAAAATTTCTTCCTTTCTCCTTCTAGTCTTCCTTCTAGTTTATTGTTAAGCATGTTTAGAAATATATATGAACACAACAAAAAATTAAAAAAAAAAAAATCTTTGAGCTAATGAATCATAATCATGATGTAACGCCATTCTTAAAAGATATATGACGTCTAGGCTCACCTTCTAGTTCGTTTTCAAGTTTATTTAAACACGAGATTCAAATATTTGCACCAACAATTGTATCAACAAGATGCGGTTCATTCAACACATTTCTAACTGCTTTTATTCTTGCTATTCTGTGGTAACATTTTGCAATGTATCCTTCCTACTTCTTCTTTTTCTTGGTCAATACCATTTTTTCTGTCTTTACATAATTCTGTCTTTTGGCAATCTATTTCCTACTCTAAAAGATATTGATGCAATTTTGAAAAAAAATCTTCAAACTTTTATCTTATGATATAATGATCTCGCGATGACCTTTGCTCAGCTCGTAGGTACTTCTTGCTGATAAAGATTGACAGGCTCAGCAAAAACAAGTTTATCAGATCATTGCTTTCAACCTTCACCCGTCTTAATATCCAAAATCAACTAACAGAAAACCATATCTGTGTATCAACGTCCACAAAAACTACCAGTGTCGAATCCATTATTTTTATTAAATCCTTCCTAAAGAGTCAGTCCATCAAAACAAACATACATTTTAAAAATCAATAACGTGAACCCTTCCCGATAGCGTTCAAATAAACCATGTCGATTCAAATAAAAGCAAATCGACAAAAAATCTCGAGTTCGAAAAGAATCGTAATCGAAGACCAACAATCTGTCAACCAACATTGTATTATAATATTTGTATCGAACATAACATATCATAATATTATAATAAATCGATTGATTGTTATCTATGACTTGAATTCGATCATTGGCCAGGAACGTCTGTGTAATTGGACCGGTTGTTTGCCAATTGCGTACAATCTAATAAGTTTGCGCTAAGTCCAAAATGTTGCCACACAAAATTTTTTTTTTGTAACAAATTATACAGGGAAGAGGCACAGAGAAAAAGGATGAGGTGACAATGTCATTTCGAAACCACAGATCCTGTCACTTCCTAATAAAACGGCGCACCCCGCTGCGCAGGCGCACCCCATTTACAAACAATACACCACGCAACCATTCACATTCGCATCCGATTAATTCTTATAATAGCTTTATACAACGACCATCTTTATCGTTGTTATTTCAATCTCGTTTTATATATTAAAAATATTACTCATACCAATCAGATAATACCAGAATACGCATCGAACACAGTAATTGATGATTTGATTCAAATGGTATGACATGAAAGTAAGATCGTGTCTTAAAAATACCAAGCCCGCATACCTGAAATAATTGATAAATCAATGCAGTTCTCAACGCGAGGGGCACTAAATCAAAAAGAATAAGTGACCGTCTATCATAACATTTTGACGTAGAGAAACGTGCTCGATATTAAACTGTTCCCGCTAGATGGCGCGATAACGGGCTGTCAAACTCGCCTGTCATTAGCTTATTAATGGCCGCCGAACGCCATTTTGATAGAATAAAAAGTTATTTGAGTTTTATTGGCCCTTTGTCTCACTTTGTGTACCATTAATTTTACAGACAAACATGACGACTCAATACGGTGGTGCCCTTTACATTACCATTTTAAAACCGTTTTATTATAAAAATTTCAATTGTTATCGTATCTAAATAAATGCGAAAGTGAGTTTTTATGTAGCGCTTTCACGCTAAAACGTCTGAACAGATTTGGATGAAGTTTGGGATATGGGTAGACCTTGACCTGGGTTAGGACATAGGATGCTCTTTATCTCGGTAATACGTTCCCGTGGGATCATTTTCCGAACTCCACTCGGACGAAGCAGCGGCCAAAAGCTATTTCTTGTATAATTTGATCGCGTTAAAAAAATAATGGCACTGATATCATTTCATGAAGCGACGATTTAAATGATCTAATTAAAGTTTGCGACATTGAATGCGTAATAGCATGGTCGCCAGTATTTCACAGAATACAATGGCTCTCCCACGCAACGTCTGGCGTGAAACTTGCACATCCTCTTGCAATTTGAAACAATTTGCATATCTACACACGTCATTTGTGTCTAAAAATAACGTAAATTCAATTTATGTGTTTACAAAAAGTTAACAAACCAGGCCGACTTAACACTTTCGCTATTATCCTTCTTTTTTTTCAAAGGCAACACTGTCTTATTTAGCCAAACATTCGGGAGGCAATCTGGCAAGTAAATATTTGTACAAACCGATTTGTGTCCTCGTTAAATAGAAATAAGATTCAAGTTTGTGTTACGTATTGGGTGAGTTATAGCATTTTGTTTAGGACCACGTGCGGCCATAGGACCACACACGGACGCAAGTCAACATCGGTCCCTAGAACAACACTATAGCACTTAGTATACTTTACAGGTAAACTAGTAGCTTTTGGAGGCACACGTCACACAAATTGATACGCGATTGCGTTGCCCAAAATGGTGAGTACTTAAAATTCCAAATGAAAGTAATAGGATTAGTTGGGAAAAAATCCAAAAAAAAAAAAACGTCAAATCCTTTTGTAAATAATTTCTAATTATTCGACAAGTCTAGGGATACAGGGTAGCAGGGTAACAGGGATATCGACACGAAAACTTTTACCATGTTTCCATCCCTGATCCTGAACCCACCTGCGTTGAAATTTTTCATCAGTTAATTTTAAAAAAATCTGCTGTTTCATAGAAAAGTGCAATCAAGCGGTAAAAATGTATGGCACAGCAGATTTTTTTTTCCACACGGTATTGCCATTTGCGAAATATGAGTTTTGTAAAAATTTACTTATCACATTGTTTGGATCCAATGCTCAAGAGATCCCGATCTCATACAAAAACAGTGATCGGAGTGGCCATCAAACGTTACTAAAGGAGAATAGAACATTAGCAACTTAAAATTATAATTTTATTGTGAAAATAAGTAATGTATTTCTGCTCAGATTCAAAATTTTTACAAACAACCATATCTTAGCTAACTTTCAGAAACCACTCATTAATTAAAACCCCTGCCCATACAACAAACAAGACTACCAGATAAATAAAACAGGTTTTCAGATGATTTAATTACACAGTAACGAAAACAGTAAAATTAATGTACGAGGTGGTGAATAAGCAGTGAAGGTCGCGTGGGTGAAGCTGCGCCCGCGCCGGTAGCCAGACGAGCCGACGACACCCGATGACACCCGACAACGAGACGCATAAGTCACGAACACTGACGTTTTAAGTGCAACTGCACGTTGCAGAAGCAATGCAGCTGTATCTTAGTATAAAATTGAGCAATCAGGTGTAACCTAAGAAAATTGGCTAACGAAGCATCAAAATCTAGGTCTGGATGATGTTAATTGATGTGCGAACATGATTAATGAGTGAGAATGCTAATCCACTAAAGGTACATTACACCTCTAAAAATTATTAAAATGCATTCAACCGTAATAGTGCAACTAAGTCAGTAAATCCTTTCTTGGATTTATGTAATATTATACATAATACCCTCCTACCTTGGATTGATAAACATAGTAAGAATAAGTAATTCGATAAAATTGGTCCTTAGAGACAATGCCATCATCTACATAGTATCATTTTTAAAACAAAATAGATACTCACACCATAGATGAATTTAAGTTGGATTTTTAGGAAAAAAAAACAACCGATCTTAATACCAACGTCATATCAGAAAATATAAATCGAGAGTAATCAGAACTTTACGATCAGAATATAAAATCAGATAACAAAGTCTGATTGATAACATTAATCAATTACTCAATAGCGATTACTCATTTTAAAACTGCGAGCCTTCGTATCAGAAACCTGAATGGCGAGAAATGCGACTACTGGGCGATTATAAAGCTACTATAAATTATATTGAAGAATGTATAGGACTCGTTCTTGATATTGGTCCTTTGATACTCTTACGATCATTAGGAGTTGGATGAAACTTATTTTATCTTAATTTGAGGCCAGTTTCATCACCTCCAAATAAATTCCGGACTTACTTTGGCAGATGTTTTCATTCAAATTATGTTCCATTTTCAGATCAGATTTGATGCTGATCAACATAGTCAACATTGTCTACCCTTCCAAGCATCCCTTCAACTGAAACCACATACAAAATGTTGGTAGGACCAAAATTAACAAATCATAAACTACATAGATGCAGTTCTGAAAGCTAAGTGATTATATTTATCCTGAACCTTCAGCTGCGCAGTGTCATCGGCGCAAGCGCATCGTGTCCGGGGGTGAGGCGACAGGAAGGGGCGTGGTCGCCGCACATTAGCGACTGTTCGGGGAACACACTGGGCCCACTCCCAATATCATAAGGACATTAATAACTTGCGTCATATTTAACGAAGGAAAAATGCTATAATTGGCACTTAAATATGTAGCAGAAGCCCGTCATTATCTAAAGTGGTAATTAAAAGATTTGTGTCTGCTTATCGTAGGTTTATATGCATTTCTAAAATCTTCTTTAGTTTAAATCAACTAAACTGCGTTTCGTAGTCTATCAACACTAGAGTATAATATGTTAGCTTAAGAAAGATGTCGCTTCACATTTTAACGAAAAGAAAGTTAATTACAAATCCATTTGAAAAACTTAAAATGTCCATTAATTTCCACTAAAACCACTAGGCAGTTCATACATCAAACAAGTGGACAAGCTACCACAGTTACGGACCACACGTGGCCAGCCAATTATGTGACAACGTAGTCCAAGAGCTCGAGAGGGTAAACATTGTGGGGGCGATCCGTAACACGGTAGTGATGACCCTCGGATGAGAGTCCTCCTGGGAGGTACACGCTGGGAGGGATCCGGTATTGAAGATTTTGTTCGTCGTTGAAGATGAAATTAAGACAGTAGAAGAGAAACAGTAATTAAAGACTGAAGGACCAATTTTTTCGGAAGTTAAGACCAGAAAATGAGAAGTAAAAAAAATTGCGTTTCTTCAAAATAGCAGTAAATTCAACCGTAGGAAGTAATTACTAAGAAATACAAAGAACTGTATGTATATATGACAGGATTTTTTGTAAAGAGTGCGACGTTTACGACGGCGTATAGAAATAGAAACCATACAATACAGAAATCAAAACTTATGACTTCCATGAAACTGAAAGTCAAGCTCAAGATGAGCTCTGAAAACTAATAATAACCTTTATAACAGTTTTACATAACAATGGCTATTGAATAATTAATTACAATCAAATTCAGTTAATAAAAATGGAAAGTTATATCTGACGATAACATTACCATAATGGCATGCATACATAACCCTCGAGCGCTCACTAGTGGGTGCTTATTAACAAATAGAAGAGGTCGGAGAGACCCCGGGTCCCGTAGGACCACCGGTGTTAGCATCAGCAAGTCAAATGGAGCGAGAAATACGCGAGTCATTTTAGGGTTGAATCTACTTAATGCGTTACGGAGACTGTATACAGCTTGAGGCTCTATAGGAACACATTCATTTCTACTTTAATTGATTACAAACTTGGATTTTTGTTTAGATATGAATTTTCATTGGAGCTTTTGCTTGATTATCCGTATAAAGAAAACCTATTATAAAATAACAACCGCGGATATTATAAAATATGATACATTTTAAAGGTACTTGTTGATAGGCCTACAGTGTCCTCTCATATCTATTAACACTGTAATTAAAAAAATCATTGTAAAATCCATTTATTTTTAAAAGAGTAACCGTGGAGTTTCTTGCCGGCTCTTCTCCATAGGAAACGATCATTTGGAACCGTGCACCTAGCTTCTGACGTTTCATAAGTGCCCTTGTTGGTTTGTGTGAAATAAAATATTTAGAATTTGCATTTGAAAGGTTTGTCGCTGGTTTAAAACAATATTTCCTAAAATTGTTATTTTCTGTTATAGCATAAGCACCAGCTTATGCTATAACAGAAGCTTAGCTTTATGATTTTGGTGGAATGCGAGCCTTACGGAAGCGCTTGAAGTGTAGCTACTGAATTTATACAATGAGTCGAGATACAGCTCATTTCTATAGTTGACCGAACTCACTCCATTTTATAAAAAAAAAACGAACATATCTTAGTACCCGCAGTAGCAGACCAATATTTGAAACTAAGTATACATTTCTGTTTTACTAAAAGTTCATTAATCCATTTGTATGCAAATTAACGCTTAAGTAATGCCTTCATTGTTCGACTGTAGGTATAGAATAAAGTTCAACATTCAAGCTTTGACGAACAAATGCCTAATTCAATTCAACGCAAAAAGGTACCCCAAAACAAAGCAACGAGCGCTAAACGACTGTTTTATGTGCCATTCGCAGTTGGTTGCGCGAGCGCAGGTCTCGCGTCGAGCGCGCCGACCGCTGCCCACGACGTGGATCGATACTTATTTGCATACACGATAAAAGAGACCAGTCAACATGCATGATATATTAAAATCACGTCTCCGGAACAATTAACAGAAACGAGCGAGCGATCAAATAATAAAAAGTGCCTTTGTCATTACAAACAGTCGAGGCGACGAACATTCTTAGAAACACCATAACGCCAAGAATAATAATAACTCCGTATAGACGATGAATCGGTTTTCAGACGTTAACCAATCGGACGGCGCGCGCGCAAATCGCCAATATGGCGGATATAATAATTACTTACTATATTGTGTATTATAGTTTCATACAACGTCTATGACTGTATCTGAAACTATTGAGGACATAACGTAACATTATTTGTAATGAAATCCGAACACGTACATTTTATAACGGATCGCTTACAAAGTTTGTAAAGATGTCTTAATCTTTATCTGGGAGATGAGTCATTTACTTATAAGTTTTTCTTTCTATTTTCCTTAAATGTCCATCCTTTGTTATATTCATCTTCGAATTTCCGGTTAATGTCACATAACTTCTATTTTTCAATGTGGTATTTGCTGTTAACACAAATAGGTATTAAATCAAAGGAAAAATATTGTAAGACCCATCTATTAAAAATATATAAATAATTACCATACCCAAACGTGAGAATTAATAATAAATAATTCCAAGTGCAAAATTATTTCTACAATAAAAATCATACTCGGAAAAATCAAGATTTGTATAAATTTTCCGGTCGTCAGTCACAAACTAGTACACAATAAAATTAGATACGTTTGAGAAATCAATGCGGAATGACGTAGATATAGTAAATCACAATAATATCACGAGTAGGTATCTATTCAAACGTTGTTGAGCATTCGAAAACAATTTTCCGTCGCGTAGAACGAGCACAAGTCAACCTCAAAACATCAGAGGGGACAAAAAGCCGAGACGAGACACATCACCTCCAACCTCCGATTGAGAAACCCAATTTGAATAACAATCAATAAATTAATGTACAACCGTAATTTATTCATAAGCGGAGAGTCTGTGACACACCGGCGGGACGAGCTCTGAATCCAAATGAAATTTTATAAGAAACGCTCCTTTTCAACGGCCCATTATGGACAGAATGTAATACTTTTCTTAACGTATCATCATTATCGCTCCGCATCACAATGCTCCTTTGAGTGCGAGTGTCGTTTAAGTGGACTAATCTCTTTACACGTAAAAACTGACGGCACCGAATGAGTTTCTCGTGTAGGAATAATTAGTCTGCAATTGAAAGCGTGCTTTATTTCAAGACACCGGACAAAACGGACATGACACGGTTGGCCAACGGTAAAACACTTTCACGAATACAATGATAATTATTACAAAAGAGTATGATTCCGAAACGGCCAGGCCTGTACGCAACGCCGTTTTTAGAATATGAAAAGAAAATATTTAAATAATGTCGCGTAGGCAGCCCATAAATAGCGGCTCGTTAATTACCGACTGTAATCACATTTCGCCAAATGCGTTACAACACACATGTCCCATCCCTTCGCTGTTCTAAATTTAAATATTATTAAAGGCGGGAGCTGGGCACGCTCCCTATTTCGATAGAATCGAAAATAATTTATGAAACTTTGTGTCACTTCGAAAGTTACCCAATGCATAATCGTGTGGCTCGTGGCTACTAACATAAATACAATTTTGTAATTAACCAACTACAGTGCATATAATGGCAATGCAAATATTCGCAATAACAAGTTTTGTACACTTTGTATAATGCATTACAAAAATATGCATCTTAAGACCTGACATCAGCTTATTTTCAAATATTTTCTTCAGTATTAGATTTATTCTCGTAATAGCCAAGATTTTTCCAATGGCAAAAGCTTTTTTGCTAACATATATGGAGCTTATAATGGCCAGTTTAAGGCGTTTATCATTATTTTTAAAGAAATCTTAAAGTAATTGCTGTCAAATTGCATTCACATAAAAACCAACATAATTTTCGCATTCCATCGATGAAAAAGTATAATGATTAAAAAGAATGAATTAGTTTCAAATTAAAACTAAATAGAGTTGCGCAGGAGCATCGAGTTAGATTCGCGTGTCGTCACGAGCGCCGGCGGCGACAGCCGAGCTCAATTGTCGGATGGATCCACATTTTAGTAGTCATTTGAACATAATCATCTCAATTTTACAACAACGTCTAACAAAATACTTTTGCAGAGTGGTGCGAAAACCGATACGGATAAAATTAACATCTAATTAGAATGAAGATTTTAGAACTGTTCTTACCTTGTTAAGCTTTTTGTGTGCAATATGACTGACAACATGTTCTACCCTCACTCAGAAAAATATTTATAATCAATATCAATTCAGTAATAGTATAAAACATAAATATTATTTGCTACCTTAATGACCTTAATTAACCAACTAATTTTTTGTTTGAGTCGTTTTAAATGACACTCAAAAAAGAATCGAAGAACCAAAGCTGTATTAAATTACTAGTATTACTGTTTTTGGTCCTTCGGAATTTTTTGTAACTGTCAGTTGCGTGGTTCCAAGTTTACTTATTGACAGATTCTTCATCTTCACTAAGTAAATTTTGACAACAGAACTTCATGAACCCCGCAATAGTGTCGAAAAGTTTGTAGTGTTTTTCATGCAAAGCCTCCCATTATGGAAACTTATCTAAACATCTATCATCGTCATTTAATCAAGGTTTTTTTTTGTCCATGTTGGCAGGAGTTTGCGTGTCCAAATCATTGCTTCAGGGGAACAGTAGCACTGATCGTGGCTCCAAATTGCTGCCTGTCAGAGCCGCAGTCAGGACGAGCCGATCCCACAGCCGATCAAACTCACTGCTAAATTGTGGGAATCGATTATTCCATAGTTCTTTGTCTGATATGACAAAAAATGCATCAATGCGATTTCTTTCTTCTTAGAACTCTATATAATTTTCATTCAATTGGTCTTTAAGTGGTGGGTAGTTTTTATTTCACTAGCTCCTGTCTAAGTCACCCGTGAGAATTTCAAATTGGATTAAATTGTGTTCTAGAACACGAAGATTACAAACTTATCTAACAGGGAGACAAGAAACGCCACAAAAGGAATTATGATAACTTTCAGTCAATAGAGAGTTTCTTTAAAATTGATGATAATTGAAGCTTCGAGACTGTCATAGGCATAATATTCCTCAAGATGTGCGGCAAAGCTCGATATGCCGTGATCAAGCGGTGTGCGGTTATGGCTAATTGCAAGCTTTCCCGCCATCGCTGCTTCATTTTCAAGATGGCGGCGGGCGTCGGAGTGCGATTTCACGTCATTAAGACTAGTTATCGCGCGACCTGCCCGCTATCCTCTAATTATCCGCTACCGGTGCCTCCCAACGCAATAGAAATAATATTGGATATTATAAACTGGAAATATAATTCACTTGATCGACGCGGTGTTACATGTGGCGTAAAATGGGCGTAAACTCGTCGAATAATTGCTTTCTAATGTATGAGAAGCGTTAGAAGTTGGCTGATGGCTGTCTATTTTCATCACTGGACGGATAATCGAGGTTTTGCATTTATTCGATTTTCTAGCTATTAGCTCAGGAATGGTTCCGTAGAAGCCTTCAATACGGTAGAATTTAATTTATAAGCTCACCAGACTGGGCAAGTTTTGTCTAATAACTTGAAAATCACATCATTCTTCTCTATCAAGTCTTTAATTTCTAAAATTAAAAAATTGTGTTTCAATTTCAAGTGTGATTTAAAGCAGCAGAGCTAGCGTGCGCGTGCGCCCCGCCCTCCGCCGCGCGTGTCTCGAGACGGATCCAGATACGTAATTACTGTAATCTGTAATCAAAACGCCCGCTATTAAACAGTAGCAACACTTCTCTATATGGACATAAATTCTATGGAGATTCTATTGACAAGAGTCTTTTTATACAATTGTAGAGTTTTACTATGAATTTTCAACTTTGGGCGGATTTCAGCAATGAAACTGAACGCTAAGAGCACATCTAAACCACGTTCAAGAGCTTTTAGTGTCATCATTGCTGCGGAAGATTGACACTGACAGCTCTTGAACGCAGTTAAGATGTGCTGATTGCGTTCTATTTCATTGGGTCAGGCGAAAAATTGAGTGAGATATTGATATTCAAACTCAATTGGGGAGCCTGAAATTGAAATTGATTCCCTTGAGTACTTTTTTGTTATACCTATTCCAGTGTCTGTCTCTTTCCATTCCATTTCAAGTCGGAAGTTCTGACGATTTCTCTGGAAGTATTTTTTAATTATAGTGTCATGCAAACTTTTGTTATTTAGCAGGGTTATTTCTAAACCCAATTCGTTTCTTTAGTGTAAAATTGAAAACAATATCTCCTGGATGGATTGCATAAAATATATTAGATCAGATGCGGAAACGGATAAAGAAATTGGTGTCAATATATTATGATAAACTTCTTAATAAATGTTGACTCTCCTGCATTTATGTTCCGATAAAACGATACTGAGTATTCCTAACATGTAAGAATTTCTACGAATTTGTCTATTTGCTATAACTACGATCGGACGATAAAAATGATAAGCTTGAATGGCTGTTCTAAGGAGTTAATGAACTATCTATTTCTTGTAAGTATTAATGCTGATTACAGACTTTTAAATATTCAATGGGCAATTGAAAAGTAAGGTCGCGAAACAATTTTTGTCAGCTACACTTGACACGATGCTGCATCGTTTTTCCAAACCAAACGATAGGTGGTTTTTCTGTCCTCATTAAAAACAAACATCAAATAGTCTATAGTATGCAGAGGCTCCTCCGTTTAGATTTTGATTGTTGTATCTTCAAATATAGGAAACATATCATTAGGGCTGCGATACACATCATTATTCCGAGAATCGGGATCGTCTGCATAGAGCCCGCTAACTACAGTCCGCGGTGGCGTGTGAGGCCCGTGAGAATCTGTGCGATATCTCGTACCTGCCAGATTGACGGCAGATCAATGTCATGCCGTTGTTGTTTTGTTTGGCTGCGGAGTTATTGGGCTACTGATGTCAATAAGTGTCAAAATATGTTTTGCGTACAAGGACCAGTTTAAGAATTTGTTCATGAGTTGAAGGACAATTTTTTTAACAAGCAGTAGGTACTTAAGACGCCGATATATTCCAATGGCATTGAGTGGTTAGCTTGCGTGTTCTGTGCTGAGCTCATGCAATGCGTCGTACGTCCAGCCAATAAAAAGACTCGCCCATTAAGGAGCGTTGTCCCAAATTAGACGCATTAGGAATTATAGATAAATAATTAAATTATCTTTAAAATGGTGAAGGTTTCAGAAAAATGCTCTTGATAGTTTTTGTGTCATTCTCAGTTTTTTACCCGCGCTACACATAACTTTACAAATTAATTTCACTATGTAATATAAACATAATCTAAAATATTCACAGATTAGGCTAGTAAAAAAATGCTCATTTTTAACAAAAAAAAAATCCAAATCATTGACACTACTCGTTTAAACGTGATCATTATCACAGATAAAATCATTAAAACTCGGTTAGTGTCGCCTTAATTAATTCACAATATTTTTTCATTTGGTTTTTGTCCTCAAACTTCTTACGATATACCTACTACAATTAAGAACCTACGTACAGTTATAATCATTTGAATTTTTTATCAACTTTGAAAACAGCTTAGCCGAAAAACAACTTGCAAATGGTCGCACATATTATCATTTCAATAGTAATGTCGCCATCCCTACGTTACCTTCACTATTAAAGAGATTTTTTATAGCGTACCGTGATTGGACGATTAATCACGTCGATTACGCATGCGCCACATCACTAACGCCGCGCGTTTATAGAGACAGCTACTTGAAAGGAAACATTCGGCCATTGAATAGCGTTTGTGAAGATCGCTTAATGCTCTTTTATGTGGCGTTAATTAATTATATTTAATGCGGTCGTTCGTTTTTGTCCCGTTTGTTTGTACGACGTATTAATATTTTTTTGTGCGTTGCTGATGAATTTGTTATTCATGCTGAATAAAAGTTGAGCACTTTGTCGGGTAGATGAAATGATGACATTTCGCAATGGTTGACATTTTGTGTGCGGGCTTTAAGATGTTCATTTATTGTGTTGATGTGTCACAATGCCACAATTCTTTTTTTTTTTTTCTTTTTCGTTTTTATCTTGCGATCAGTCTTTTAGACTATGAGCAGATGAGATGGTTCTGTCGGCATGTGGGGCGCCACTCCCAGTGGAGTCTGCCCTATCTTTCCGTAGTCATTCTTCGCACTGACTGTTCTGGTCGAAAATGTCCCGCCGCTTTTTTAATCGGCGGATGGTTTCTGGGATAGTAAGCTGCCCCGCAAGCTTATTCGGATGCTTTAGCAGTCGGGATTTGTAGTTTTCGCCATGGATACTTATTTCCTCGTTGACCATCGGAATATTGAGAATTTCATGGATCTCTGTTGTCTTGATAAACCAAGGTGCGTTGGATATTTGTTTTAATATATAGTTTTGTGCCCTTTGCACTTTCATTATGTTGGAGGCACTGGCTGATCCCCAAAGTTGGATGCCATATGTCCAAATTGGCTTTAGTATAGTTTTGTATATGAGGAGTTTGCTGTCTATAGCCAGTTTTGAGTTTCTTCCTAGTAGCCAGAATAGACCTCTGTATTTCAGGTTCATTTCTTCTCTTTTTGTTTCGATATGTTTCCTCCATGTGAGCCTACGGTCAATATGCATACCCAGATATTTTACAGACTCGTGATGTGGAAGTTGACTGCCGTTTAGGGTGACCGGGTCACAATCATTCTTACGGAGTGTAAATGTGATATGCACAGATTTGGATACGCTGGCGGCAATTCTCCATTTGGATAGCCATTCTTCAGTTTCGTTTAAACTGGTTTGCAAAATGCGAGATGCTTGTGTTGGACATTTGTGCGAGGCAAGTAAGGCAGTGTCATCCGCGAAAGTGGCAATTGTGGTTTCGGAGCTTTGGGGCAAGTCAGAAGTAAACAAGGTGTACAGTACGGGTCCTAGAACCGAGCCTTGTGGTACTCCTGCAGATATTTCATGGAGTCCCGAGGTGGATTTATTTTCTCTTACTTGAAATATTCTGTTTGTTATGTAGGATTTTAGTACGCCATAGAATGTGTGTGGTAACAGGGTTTTTATCTTGAATAGCAAACCCTTGTGCCAGACTCTGTCGAAGGCTTGCTGAATATCAAGGAAGGCAGCTGAGCAGTACTCTTTTTTCTCAAAGGATTGTCTGATCGTCCTGCACACTCTATGGACTTGTTCTATTGTAGCATGTTCTTTCCGAAATCCGAATTGGTGATCTGGGACAATTGACTTCTCATTGAGAACAAGTAACATTCTATGTAGCAGGGACTTTTCGAAAAGCTTAGACATAATTGGCAAGAGACTGATTGGTCTGTATGCGGTGACTTCATGTATCGGTTTGCCAGGTTTATGGATCATTATTATTTGTGATACTTTCCATATATCTGGAAAGTAGCCTACTCGTTGAATGGCATTAAATAGTATTGTGAGATACACAATTCCTTTGCGAGGTAATTCTTGAAGGACTTTTTTGTCAATAAGGTCATAACCTGGGGCCTTGTTGTTGTCCATTAAGTTTATATTCCTAAGTATCTCCTTGGGCGTTACTAGCTTCAAAGGTAGATCCAGTTGAAGATCTTGGTTGAGGACAAGGTCAATATCAGATTCATCCACGTTTGGTCTCGGGTTATTAGGTTTAAATACATTGCTCAGATGGTTCGCAAATGCATCAGCTTTGTCTTGTTCAGTTCTGATCCAGGTTCCGTTTAGGTTCCGAAGCGGTGGTTTCTGGTGCAAGGGACGATCCAGGTTTTTACAGGCTTTCCATAATGAATAATCAGTCGTTTTTGTGGCTGTGAGACCTTCCAAGTACGTATCCAGAGCGACATCATCTGCTTCAGTTATAAGAGTTTTTAGTTCTTTAATAGCTTTGTTTAGGATAGTTTTGTCATTTGGATGCCTGCTTGTGTGCCATATACGTCGTAGTCTTCTTTTTTCCATAATTTTTGACCGTATGGTTTCCGAGTATACTTTATTTTGATGTGAACGTTCTTTAACTTCTGGTGTGGACTTCCAACAACTTTCTTGGATTACCGAGGTGAGATTTCTCGTAGCTACGTCGATGTCCGACTCAGTTTTCAGTGGTATTTTGAGGTTGATTCCATCTTTGCCACAATTCTTTGAATTTAAATAACACAATTAGATTTCGCTTATTAAAATACGTTCTTTACAATTTTTCTTTTCTAAGGACCAGTCTGTATATTCAAGCTCAAAATAATTCCCTACGAACATTATAATCATGGCCAGTAAAACAATAAATGTAACCCATCCTTATAAATTCGTAGTAACAAATTAACAAACAAGAGAATGAATTAATCGTCTCCGTGGGTGTGAGGAGGGGAGATCAAAGTGCGCACGCGCCGTTACTGAGCCCAACTGTTTATAAACAACTTGATAGCCGTGATACTGAGCCTTTGGGAGGGAGTTTTAATTGATTGGATTAATATACGAGGACATTACAGTTTTTTTTTCATTAGGTTGGGAATTATGCATGATAATTAGAAACATGCTATTTTTTATAATATATGACGGATGTTCGAGCGGCTGAGACACTACGTGTCGCTGCTGGTCCATCATCTGTTGGTCCTCCATCGCGGGCGTGTACGTGCAGGTGTTTTAAAAATAATACTCGCAAAATAAAGCACTTAATTTACTTGCAAATATCGTAATAAAACTAATCCACAAAACTTAATGATTACAATGATTGACACTAATTAAATGATTTACAATAATTCTTAACCTTAAATTTAGAGCCAATGGATTTGTGTGCGCACCGCGTGACAATCGCATCAAAAGTGATCGCCACCGCCGCCATGACACTCACAACCCCATTCGGTGTTACCCGCCCTAAATAAAAATACCAAAAACATCGACTAAATCATCGCGCGCCGACACGGCTATCCTGCATCTTCACACGTCCTCGTGTGTGTTTTCTTCATCATCTGTGGACAAATGAACAACCACTTGTACACATATTTCAAAACTCGGTCATTCTGACCAAACCACAACAAACATGATAAGAGGAGAATTTATCAAAATTTTACGCCAATAGTTCAATCGTCACTAAAACCGAACACACTACTAAAACCGAATGGATACTAAAACAGTGCTACACAAATCAATGCGCGCCTTACAAGCTAGTCACATGAACAATTGCCATACAGAACATACTGCCACACAGGCTTCTGCAGGTGCCACACAGGCTACGGTTGCCACACAGGCTACGTTTGCCACACAGGCTACGGTTGCCACACAGGCTACGGTTGCCACACAGGCTACGGTTGCCACTCAGGCTACGGTTGCCACACAGGCTACGGTTGCCACACAGGCTACGGTTGCCACACAGGCTACGGTTGCCACACAGGCTACGGTTGCCACACAGGCTAGGGTTGCCACACAGGCTACGGTTGCCACACAGGCTACGGTTGCCACACAGGCTACGGTTGCCACACAGGCTAGGGATGTCACACAGGCTAGGGATGCCACACAGGCTAGGGATGCCACACAGGCTAGGAGTGCCACACAGGCTAGGAGTGCCACACAGGCTAGGAGTGCCACACAGGCTAGGAGTGCCACACAGGCTAGGAATGCCACACAGGCTAGGGATGCCACACAGGCTAGGAGTGCCACACAGGCTAGGAATGCCACACAGGCTAGGAATGCCACACAGGCTAGGAATGCCACACAGGCTAGGAATGCCACACAGGCTAGGAGTGCCACACAGGCTTCGGAAAATCAAATAAACTACTTACTAGCTAAACTTCACTTAATCAGAGAGCACTTAATACCGACGTCAAAACAAAATGAAAACGACTCACCGGATTAGGAAGAAAGGAGATCTGTAGGTGGTGCAGATATCTACTCGTTTCTCAACTCGACTGTTGCCGGAGTCAGCTCCTTCTTTGGACAGCGTGTGGCGATGTGACCCGTCTCGCCACAAAAGAAACACGTCACCAGCATCAATACTTTCTCCGAAACACTGTCTTTGCCAGGTTGTGATCCAGTATTTCCTGAAAACTGAGATTGAGAGTTAGCACAAGAATCGCGAGATCTTTTAATAGGCCAGGTTATTCCTGGAAAAGTATTCTGAGCTAGCCAAGTAGCAGCCGAACCCTTAAGGGCTTCACTCATCGCAATAATCAACCTACTGCTAGATACCTAATTGTTTTTCTTGCATGCACAAATCGACGGTATTGCAACAAACTCGAGCATCAATATCTCGAGAGTCGGTATTAAATTCAGGTAAAGCTAGCTTATTGACTTCTAACCTAGGTTCTTTAATCGTGCGAATCAATTTCATCATTTGGAATAACAATTTTCAACGGTTATTTTCACTTGATAAACAAATCAACACTCTGACCTGACTGTTCCTGCGCCGTTCCGTCGTATCCCAGTTCTGATGACGGATGTTCGAGCGGCTGAGACACTACGTGTCGCTGCTGGTCCATCATCTGTTGGTCCTCCATCGCGGGCGTGTACGTGCAGGTGTTTTAAAAATAATACTCGCAAAATAAAGCACTTAATTTACTTGCAAATATCGTAATAAAACTAATCCACAAAACTTAATGATTACAATGATTGACACTAATTAAATGATTTACAATAATTCTTAACCTTAAATTTAGAGCCAATGGATTTGTGTGCGCACCGCGTGACAATCGCATCAAAAGTGATCGCCACCGCCGCCATGACACTCACAACCCCATTCGGTGTTACCCGCCCTAAATAAAAATACCAAAAACATCGACTAAATCATCGCGCGCCGACATATATGTGTTTATAAAAAATTTGCGATCAATTGGAAAAAACGAAATCTTTTTTGTTACGGTAGACTATATTATAATTTCTCCTTTTTTTTTATTCTTTCAGGCAGTGTATTTCTATTCAAAAAAAGATATACTTACTTAACGTAAAAAAAAATCTTGATACTTAAAGTTAAATTTTATTTTCTAGTGATCACAAACTTTTTTTGATGTGTGTCTAAAGGCCCCCGCAGACAGACGCGACGCGACCCTGGTGGAACAATTTCTATGACAATTTCACGGAAATTGTTCTACCGGTGTCGCCGAAACCCCTGTCTGTAGGAGCTTTTAACTTGTACGTATTGGTAATTCTGAGTTCTTACCTATATCTACTTGACAATGTATTCCATTTAGAAAGACCACTCTAAAAGAAACATCAAACACAAGTAGTCATGCCGTGATAACAGTAGTTTAGTTCAAATCACATTCGGCCAGAACCGTTCAATAAACTTTATGTAAAGTACATGTGAAATAGTTTGCGCAAACATTTTATATTCGACCGCTAACGGTACTAGAGAGACCACGCACACTTCAATCCCTCGCAAAAACTGTCGACTAACCTACTTGATACTAGCTAATGTTCTGTCAATCGAATAAATAATGACATCAACAAATAGTTATTTAGGTTACAAGTGTATGCTAATCATTAAAATCACTGATCGATCGTTACGAAGCATCCGTCATCACGTGCAATAATGAGGAAAAAGTGATGTCTATTTTCTATGGATTCTAATCTTAGATTTAAGACGATAAACCAAATTTTACACGCCCATGCAGGTAATCTTAAACTACAGTTATTCCAGATTTCTAATATTTTCACAATAACATACAAGTAATAACAGAATGCGCCTACTACGGTCAGTTCTAACAGTAAGTACAAATACATATATTACACATGTTATTTACGCACAAGAGCAAATATTTTCCAAACTTCATCTTATGACAGTAAAATATGGGTATTATGATGATTTTAAGTGTTACATGCATGTACATGAGAACCTCTCATAGTACTTTATGCATTAGATCCAACAAAAGATTATTACCATTTACTACGTCGCTATAAATTACGATAAACATAATTATCATAAGCAATCATTATATAAATGTGTCAAAGATCAAGATTGGTCGGGTGATGTAAACGGGACATCTTAGTGACGTAAGGGAAATACCCCACACCCTTCGGAGAACTATCTGAGGCAGAAATTAACAATGGAGGAAGAGACAACTTTTTTTTTATTTGTCTATTGTCTGTATTAACTGCTTATCATTCAAAGTTTCTCATGAGGCTGAATTAAGTGAAATTGTACTGTGACTGGGTGAACTGTTTTAACTACTGTTTGCTACGACTTTTTTGCATACAGAGGTTCCCGTTTCATTATCATATGGGCATATAAGGCATTAGGCTGGTGGCCTACAGTAGTCCACTGTTGAACATAGGCCTCCAATTGTACGCCATTGTACTCTATTCTCGCCTTTAAGCCCACGTTGGCACGGACGTAATAAAATCGCAGCGATTTTTTTTCGCGTATTGGATTATCGACGCTCTGCTGAGCGCCGAGAGTTGAATATCCAACAGTGTGTTTTCTTGACGCGCTGGATGCGCTCTTTTGGATTTTCAATGTTCGGCTCAATACTGAGAGTTGAAAAACCGGTGTAAGAAAAAAAATCGCTGCGATAAAAATACGTCCGTGCGTACCTGGGCTATAGATCTAAACTCGTGAAACTCGAAATAATTATCTCATAATCTAGGTGTTAACATATTTTTTGCCATTTTCCTAACTGTTTCGAATGCAAAGTCGTTTAGCTATTTTTTTTACCCATATTAGACAAACCGAGTTCATTTATGTTCATTCCTGCATTTATTAGTCTACCTTAGCATTATCATTATAGTAACCTGTGACAATTAGCAAGTATAAGTACAAAGTAACATCTAGTTTTCTCATCTTCTCTGCAAAACTTGAAATACCACAACAGTAACTAAATTCTTCCGAAACTATTGTGGTGAGGACTACATTAACTACGTGCTACGGATTATTGTGCGTTCGTAGCAACCGTAGCAACCAAAAAACCGTCCAAGTGCGAGTTGTGCTAGCGCGCTAAGGGTCCCGTGCACATGTCTATGTTTAGTGTATATTTTTTTGTCGTTTCTTATCTCCCTTGGATTTTGATCCGCAAATTGAACTTATTCTTTCTGGGGAGTTTATTGCGCCCCTTATTTCCAACAAAAGCACTAGAAAGTGGTAAAGGCTTGGCGTTTTGGGGGATGGAATTATTAATTTTGACGTTCAAAAAGTGCTGATCCTCTGCCTAATTAAAATAAATGATTTTTGTTTTTCATTGATTCGATTTTTGTTTTTGATTCAATCTCTCCTCTGTGGTCACAGTCTCCCATTTTGGTGTAGAAGGCGGCACCTTTTTGGTGTTTGTGTAAACAGCATACCACGAGGCTGCAGTTTGTCAACATGGCCAATATGGCCAAACTTGTGCATCGAAACTGACAACTACGATCACACAAAACTATTTAGTTATTTGATGGATTTATGATGGGGTAATGTAGGTATATGTAGGTATAACTAATGTATATTTGTTAGAAATGTGTTGTGTTTGTGAAAGCACAGAAGTAGTCTAATCCTAAATGCCTTAAGCACAATATACCCAATCAGTCAATGACTCAAGTTTTAAAATTGATATCTTTACAGCCATAATCATCATCATCATCATCATGTTTATCCATAACCTGTCCCTATCATAAGTTTTCTTTTTCTAGCTAAGAAAAGGCACCACATAACTAGAGCAGAAGCATTTTCAAAATTAGAATGATGAACTCCATAAAGTTTGCAATTCAAATGTCCACCTACACAGTTTGCAGCGTTTCGCATGAGTTTATCAATAAATCTCGTAATTCTACGATAGCGAATGGGTAAATGGCGACGTAAGTGTGTTTACAAATAAATTTCCTTGTAGCGCAACAAAAATGTTAGTACATATGCCCAATAAAACTAACACGGCGTACGCGCAATAAATGATCATTTTATTGAGCGTAACCGGCAGTTATAAGTGGACGCCATTGGTGAATCGTCGCGCTCGTAAAAATTGTCAAACATGAATTGCTGTTAGTCACAGCTGAATAGAACCCATAAAACCTACGGCTTTTGAGCTTAAGGTCAGCATACATCGCCAAAGATGGCGCTGGCATATCTCAGGGCGGGTAATATCAATCGTTAAAATGTAAACATGTAGACGACTTGTTAATTTCTTTTGTGTAATGTATTAAATTGCGCACTCCGATGTGATGTTGTAAAGTCGCACACGCAGCGTAAATAATGAATGACGCAAATCTTGATGCGTAGGATATGTGCGAGATTAACTGAAATCATAATTATTATAATGGCAAGCGTTCTAGAGATGGTTTGTACGATTGACACAAGAGCTTCACCCATGCGCTGTTCATATGGTCAAACGAAATAAAAATTGTAGTTTATCTCTAAAAGCTGCACTAATGAAATGGAAAACTTCCATTTTAGATAATTCGATATTAATACTCAAACTAATTATCTTGTAGGTACTAACAATTACGTCGTATCTTTAACTCAACCTCAAATATGAACACATAAGACCTGTGTAGGTGGGCACTTATCCAAAAATTAAAGAAAGAATTATTTATCCCCAAGGGAAAAATACACCTGCCTCAGCGGACTGTTCCTCGCATCACTTTTATTTCTTCCAACGTTTTAGTGTCCGAAAAGACTACCCTAATTTGATCCTTGAAGAGCCTTTTATTTTCCCCTCCGCCTCTTTGCCCCAGCAGTAAAAAGAGGGTGAGGGTAGGTCAAGTTATATTTTGTAAGTGTTAACAGTACGTTTTAGTGCTAGTAAATAATTAAACCACCTAATTTGATGCGAAGGAAGCTTCTTTAGTGAGTAGTTTATGTGGGCAACGTCGATTGAATGACGCCGCACGCGCGTGTAATCATGGCGGGAAAATAAGACTTTAATTAAACAAAGGAGCAGGGAAACTATCCAATCCCTGATGATTTTACAGATACCTAAAGGTAAACACACAACTAAAACAAACTCTTTAGAAACTTGCCAAAAGAGTTTTAATGCCAATTTCAGCCTTCATGTATTTATCACTACTGGCCACTTTTCATCAAGAAATCTGCAGATGACATTAAAATGAATTTGAAAATAAACCTTTTTTTTTCTTTTGGCGTTTTATGTCATCGTTATGTTTTTTTAAAGGCTTTGGCCAGTAACTTGCACTTAGTTTTTTAATTAATTAATTACATCATAATTAAATTATTATTATATTAAACTACTAATTATTATTATTAAGGTTCTTTATACATATAAAAAATAATATTTGACATTGAAATTTCTGTTTGTTTAATTCATTGGCTTGGTGTTCATAAACAATTTTTTTTTTTTATATTATGTACAAAGACTACATGGAGATACAAAACATGGTTATATTATGTTCTAAAATTAGGAGCCGCTTACATACCTATTAAAAATGTTTAATATAGCTAACATTTACATACCACCTAAAAATCGTGGTAAGTTAACTATATCATAAACTCCAACCAAACAGTTCCGCGTCAGTCACAGTATTAATTATTATTGATTACAATTCGTGCCTATCGTATTTCAAGCAAGAAATCTTGGGAAGCCCTACGCAGGGTAATGCGATCTAATCTGCAAGGTATGGTATCAAAACCCTCCACAATTATATTATACATACGTACTTTAATACTAATATCTGGGTAATACCGATTTATTTGTTTTGGTACGTTTTCTAAAAATGAAACCTAACCTAACCTAACCCAATTAATTTTTACCAAAAATTTCATTTTCTCAATCAAATCTTGAGAACACGTTTCCAGCGATAACTTACACTGTTCGACCTAATTCATACTTTCTTAGTTTTTATTTGTAAGTAAAAATTGTATCACTTCTTAAATCAGTACCTACTGGAGAATGATGTAAGTACCAAGAAGTATTGATTGTTCATATCACTATCATGTTTCACCAATCGATAAGGATGACCTACCTTATAAGGAGCATCAAGTTACCCTGTACACTTGACACGGCAAGGGAAGGGAAGTGATTGAAGAACTGTGATTTAATCAATGCATTTCTTCAAAGAACATTATTGTAAGGACGAAATTCACCGATGAAACTGAACGCGATCAGCACCAAAACCGCGTTCAAGAGCTGTCAGTGTCATCATTGCTCTGGGATATTGGACACTGACAGCTCTTGAAAGCTGTTAATCTATAACCACGTTCAACTGAACGTGGTTATAGATTAACAGCTTTCAAGAGCTGTCAGTGTATATATATAGCAATGCAGAAAATTTTGCATTTCCTCTAGTTCCTAAGGCCGCATTTCCCATAACAATAATAACACTGACAGCTCTTGAACTCGGTTTAGATGTGCTGATCGCGTTCAGTTTTATTGGTGAAACCAGCCCAGTCTAAAGAAGGAACGCCTTTTGACCTCAACTGAGTGTTCCTGTAACCCTACTAAAGGAAGTAAGGACACAGTTGCGAAAGAACTCAAAATCAAGTCCTTTAAATGATAATCTTAACCACCACTCGCCATTCTCCTTTACATAACACTGAACCCAATCAAACCCACCTCAAAACTCCAACACTCATTGTTAACTCTCAAACCAGAGAAAATTATTGAAATATTTAAAAGCAACGATTACTTGCGCGTCGCGTCGTGACCGCTTGAGCAGCGCGCGCGCATGCCGCAGTATCAATCATCCCCACTCCGCCCTCTACAAAGCTGCGATCGTGCATCTTCGCCATTACTTTTTACCTTAATATTGGCTATCAGCCATGTAAAACGTCATTAGTGTTTGTTACCAACGTTTCTTCTTTAGGAGCTTCAAATGGTATTATAGTTTATAGTGTTAAACCTACGTTAATTACTGCTAGTTTTTTACCATTGTTTATCATAATGGTAATTGTAAATGTGTGGTCTGAAACTGACAAATTGTTAGTAGCATGCATCGGTACGTCGACAATATTATGGAAGAAAACCTATGCTCATATTCCGTGGCTCATATGCTATGTTCCCAAGAACGCAAAGTAGTGTAGCCAGATTTTCCAATCTATAACTTGTAAGTTACATTGGAAAATCATCGGACGCGTCCGTAAGTCGCTTCTGACAGTTACCTAAGGTCACGTCCGCGACTTACGACCGATAGTTTGCACAGTGTATTGCTAAATGTACTATCCAGATACAAAATAAGCCGCGGCTGGCAGACGCGTCCGATAATTTGTTCCCAGCTTAACTCACAAGATGTAAGAAGAAAATTGACAATTGCAGTTTTCAATAGGAAAATGACATTTCGTGTCACAATTTTCACTATCCACTAACAAATCTGAAATCAGAACAATTCCTTCACAGCAGGTGAGTACGACATGCACGCGCGACATTTTAATTAAGGACAGGCGTGCACTGATCGCAATATCGGAACGCGATTATAATGTTCGTATGACTTCTCGAAGACCCACCGGTGCCGTGTGATACGCGCGGTGTCGCCTTACATAACGCTATGTTTGTTATTACTAACGAACATCTTCTATTAAAATAATATTAGCTTCGGTTAGAGAAAGGCCTTTAATAACGAATGTTAATGCATCGGTATTCGTGTCGTATGCGCGTTTATAGACCTTTGTTTGCTCTTCCAACGCATTAGGTCTTGTAAAATAAACAGCTTTGAGCTTTGAAACATCAATTTTCTTGTGTGCACTGCAATTTATGCATCAGTCAAAATTAATGCCCGTTTCTATATCTTACTTTGTTATTGTACAGGTCAAGTGTCTCTAATATTCTGGGAGGTATGGTAGTTGTAACGGTAAAACTTGGCTAAGATTCCTGAACACTATCCCTTAGGAGCCGGAGCCGATGATTATCGTGATCATCGTTTATATCTTTTTCTGTCTGCCTGACATATCATATGCCACACGTCCTTCCTAGTACTTTACTAGGGAGGAACTTGATTGATTGCAATCAAAGTCAGAAGATTTTGGGTGAATTTCGCCAATGAAACTGAACACGTTCAGCAAAACTAAACCGCGTTCAAGAGCTGTCAGTGACATTTTTGTTGTGAAATAATGACACTGACAGTTTTTGAAAGCAGTTCTGAGGGGCAATTCCCGTAATTTTTAAGAACGTTCAAATTCGCAAGCTGTCAAAAATACAATCAATTTCCAACATTTTTGACAAGCTTGACAGATTGCGATTGCGATTTGAATGTGAACGAGAATTGGCCTTCAGATGCGCTAATCGCATTCAATTTTATTGGTGAAACTAGCCCTTTGTGGGTTTTGGCAATGGAATTAAAGAAAACAAGTAAAATCTGGAGACTTGCAGCATTTAGAGTCACATTATCGGTAATTTAAGGTTTTTGACTTATCTATTCATCCCTTTTGCGAATGTAAGCGTGACGATGTTTTTCTCGACTCCGTATCAAAGTTGCGACAAACAAAGGCGCGACAAATGCTAGGGCGACAGTACGAAAGGTCGACCATCAGCAGTGCGACAGAACATCAGCTCGACGAACGTTAGCGCGACAGATTGTTTTCACGACAAACGATAGCACGACGAAACTTTTGATCGACGAACGCTATTGCGACTGATTGTTTTCACGACCATCGATGGGACGACGAAACTTTTGATCGACGAACGATAGCGCGATACAATTTTCGCTCGACAAACTAAAGCACGACAAACATTTCTATAATATTTTGTTGCTAATAGCAGATAACAAAAAAATGGGAAGTACTAAGTACTTTCGTTTTTAATGTTTTTATTGGCAATATTCTTTATTGTCAATGTTAAATGACTGCAGTGCGCGAGTGCAGGTACGAGCAAGGTAGGCGAAAACCATGTATAAAGAACCTAAAACTTTTTTTTTTTTTCTTCTTATCTGCTATTAGCAACAAAATATTTATTTATTTATTTATTTATTTATTTATTTAATGCATGGAGGACTTACAGCTAATAAAAACAGATTAAAGGAGACGACAGTCACCAAAGAGCCAATGACAAGTCCTCACGTATAGACTTAAGATAACTATTAACTATTGATATATTATAGAAATGTTTGTCGTGCTTTAGTTTGTCGAGCGAAAATTGTGTCGCGCTACCGTTCGTCGATCAAAAGTTTCGTCGTCCCATCGATGGTCGTGAAAACAATAAGTCGCAATAACGTTCGTCGATCAAAAGTTTCGTCGTGCCATCGTTTGTCGTGAAAACAATCTGTCGCGCTAACGTTTGTCGAGCTGATGTTCTGTCGCACCGCTGATGGTCGACCTTTCGTACTGTCGCCCTAGCATTTGTCGCGCCTTTGTTTGTCGCAACTTTGATACGGAGTCGTTTTTCTCATGTTGATTTAACACAATTGTGTGAAATATTACTTCCTTAACAGTTAAATTGAGTGAGTCAAGGCGTTTATTTCTTTAGCTGGCGACATTTATGATCCGTTACCTACAGTGCGAATGTTTACAATCTTATATTTGCGTATCAGACATAATTTTGTGTGACTAACTAGATGTATCATAGAAATATGAAATACAATCATCGATTTCGCAGAAATATCGGTGAGATGTTGCATTTATTAGAACAAAAGAATTTGCAATAATGTATCGCTTGAATAAATTTTATAACCTGACACATAAGGGTTAGGTTGTAAAATTAGTTAAATTTAAATAAAATTAGTATTAAGAAGTAATAACTTTAGAGCATCAGCTTCATAGTTATTACTTACTTCTAACATGCTAACAAACTGTATAAAATCCAAACATTAAATTAAGATTAACCAACATGTTTATTACTGACGTCATGACAGATAAAACAATTGAATAATCACTGTATAGTCCTTGAAGCAAGAATCATATATGAACATCAGGTAAATTAAAATCGTTGATGTCTAATAAACATGATATAAAATTGCCAATAAATTTTAGTGCAACACAATTTCAGAGTTAGATTGGAATTGCAATACAGTTAATGAATCAAGATTTGAAATAAACAAGACAAGTTTTAATAGAGGTGATAGTTAGTGCTGAATCTATATCTATTATATTGTATAAATATAAATTAAAGTCGCATTTCGTGTCTGCCTGTGTGTGACCGCGTTGTTCTTCTAAACTACGCAACGGATTATGATGCGATTTTCTCTAGCTTTTAGCGAATTTATTCCGGAAGGTTTATTTGTTTAATTAATAAACTTACATACAATAAAGAAATATCAATGTTTTTTCAAGTCGTAAAACAGTAAATCCTAGGTCGCTAGTTGATGTATAAATGCAAAAAGAAAGCTATTGGAAACCTCATAGTAAATGAATCTTCGCAATTTCACCGCGGCTAGATTTGAATAAAATGTGCCCGGTGTGTCGCCGCCCTATCATCTAACGTACTTATGTGTATGCAAATGAGTGGGTACGCTATGTAATGACAGACAAACATACACGATCAATGAAATGTGATTAAACGGCAGAGATGCCGACTTCATTAGATGAAGGAGAAACGTTAGTGCTGTATGTAACGTTAGAAACATCATTAAACTAGCTTTGGCCCGCGGTTAATCCAGGTTATAAATTATCTGTCTGCCAAATTTCATTCAAATCCGTTCAGTCGTTTTTGCGTGATTGTGTAACAAACATCCAAACAAACAGACTTTCACATTTATATAATAATAATAATAAATAATAAAATAATAAATAATAATAATAATGTCAGTAGGATAGTAGGATTATGAACTAATGTTATGGTAGCCACACACGTTACGATTTGCTTGCACAAACTTAGGCTTGCGCAAATTTGTTTGACGTCGGTATTGACCACACACGTTACGATTTGCTTGCGCAAATTTGCTTGACGCCGGTATTGACCACACACGGCTCAAATTTGCTTGTGATATAATTTCTGTTTAGAGACCGTCCAGGTGTGTTACGCGGTAATGGCATCAATTGATGACGCTTTGGCAATAGTTCGAGGAGGCGGAGCGCGCGAGGGAGAGACAAATGTTGCGACCTCGCGCCCCTAGCCGCCGCCGTAGGAGACGCCCAGGGGCCGTATTATGACGTGTTAAATCCATTATTGTTCCGCTGTGAAAATGAGATGGTGCTATTTATGCAGTATAGCTCCGTCTCTCTCTCACACTGGAACAATAATGGATTTAACACGTCATAATACGGCCCCTGGGCGTCGGGAATCGCGAGCCGATTTCCGGCCACCGCAGGCGCGGGCTTGCGGACGGAGAGCAATGGGTAGCTCGATTGTTGATAAAAAAAAACATGAGGGGCAGTCTTTGGGGACTGCCGATGGAAGTAAAAACAGTATCCTATAATATTATGTTAATCCAGGTAATAAACTATCTATCTGCCTCATCCAAATCCTATTAGTAGCATAACATAATGATTGAATACTATCGTGAATTCATGCATGCCTAGTACTTTTTGTTAGGTTTCTGCTCAGATATTGTGCACAACGTCTAATGATTGAAATACTATCTTGAACTCGTGCAAGCCTAGTACTTTTTGTTAGGTTACTAACAAATTCTACTCTCCCTCCGTCTTACGAATTTTCGATCAGGTTACGTGTCCTGACGCAAGTTTAACATTTTTTACCCATCCCAAAAAAAGTGCACAACGCCGCCAAAGAAGTTTTTGCTTCAAAAAACTACTGAAATTGGAACACATGCCCCACACACGCTCAAGCAAATTTGCGCAAACTCAAATTTGCACAAGCTTGGAATCGAAAATTGAAAATCACACAAGCCTAGAAATTTGCGCAAACCTCCCACACACGTAACGATTTGCTTGCGCAAGCCTAAGTTTGCGCAAGCAAATCGTTACGTGTGTGGTCACCAAAAATCGCTACAAAAAGAAATATACGTAGGTACAATAAACCGAACCATGTGCGCCGCGACACGACTGATTTCAATGAATTTCTATGAATTACCTTCCGATGCTAGCGACACGTCGACACGTCGGCACGTCGCCTTCTTTAAAATACATAGATCTAAACCAGTCCTGTCGCGGCGACACGTCGCCTGCAGTTGCCGCCTGTGATCAACTACGGAATTGTACCCGGCGCACGCCAGTAAAGCTCACACCTTCAATCGTCTTCATCGTCATATTTCAGCCAATAAAACTTCCTCATGAATCACTCCGTCCATAGGTGAAAACCGTATGAAAATCCGTTCGGTAGGTTAAAAAAATCTACTGAAATTTGAACACATGCCCCACACACGCTCAAGCAAATTTGCGCAAACTCAAATTTGCACAAGCTTGGAATCGAAAATTTAAAATCACACAAGCCTAGAAATTTGCGCAAATTTCTTCCCACACACGTAACGATTTGCTTGCGCAAGCCTAAATTTGCGCAAGCAAATCGTAACGTGTGTGGCTACCATTAGAGACAAGAAAAGACATGAACAATAATGAAAATACAGACCTTTAATAAATCAATCAATCTGCCTAGTCTTAACCGGATACAGCTGAATACCAGTATTTTACATGAAGCGACTGCCTATCTGACCTCCGCAGCCCAGTACTTAACTGGGTAATACGTACTCCTTGGTTAGACTGGTTGTCAGACTTTTGGTCTTCTGACGACCGGTATCGACCGTCAAAGATCCATAAAAGACAGCCGGGACCAACGGCTTAACATGCTTTTCAAAGCACGGAGGAGTCAGCATGTAAAGATGGTCACCCATCCACGGAGCAACCCCGGCAAGCGTAGCTTAACCTGATAGATCGACTCGTGCGGCTGTTATTACTTAGTCACAAGCTCCTCAGACCTTCATAAATTAAGGATTTGCAGAATTTGAAGTTCCCATAATAAAATCCTACGGACAATGAGACCAATCGATAGAATCAATAAATTCGTTATAAACCACAAAACCGTTAACCAACATACGTTTGAATTGTTAATCAACGATATTAATAGGAATGCTATATTAACCAATAGGGAAGGTATTATGGAATAAATTGTTTCTGTTAAGTACGAATATGCGGGCGCCCGCGCAGTCGCCGTCGTCACCGAACTGACCTAACAAAACATCATAACTCCATAAGTGCTACATTCCAAACTAAACTTTATATTGATTGCAATAAATGTCATTTCAGTACTCCACAGAATTTATAAGTTATAAATAATAGTGAATTGTAATAGTACCTATAATTTAATAGTTGATAGAAAAATATTATAGTAACCGATAAGGTTTTGCTAAGAATTGCTACGGGTTGCGTTAGCCTCGCATGTTGTAAATTACATAGCGAATTACATTGACATGACAAATTAATGTTTTTCGTTAAAAATAGGACGTTATATAAAAAGCACATACATTGAGCGAGAATCCATTTCTTTCTTTTACTGCCAGACCAGCAATCTGGAGCAAAAGAAAAACAAACAATGTATCAAATGCTTCTTTAATACTGCAAAACTTATAAACAATTTATTAGGAAATAACAATATAAAACAATTTTATTTATCCTTAGAGCCTGTTCCATCACCTACGATTAAGTTCCTATTATCTTACTCGGCAGATAATTTCATTTTATTTCATACAAATTCTGTTCCATTTTTGAATTTATTCGATAAGTAGGTAGTGGCTATTCGGACATCGTGAAATAGGCCCGTAGTGTGGCAAAAGAGGGGAATCATATAGGCTAGTAAAAACCTACTTACAAATAATTAAATAATATTTACAGGAGATATACCAAATGGGTAACACAGGGTAAAATTTACAGCAAAATTCAGAAAAATTATGTGGTTAACGTTTACATTACTAACGTTACGTAGGCTATATTTATTACATAGATATATAAATCGATGTTTTTTATAGACAACAAGCCACAAAAATATTCGTTGATAAATCACATTTATTCATTTCCTTCAGTGTCAATTAAAAATGTCAATCACTTAACCCCTTTTTTCCTTTCACTGATGTTGGCATTTTTGCCATCCATCATTTTCAATAAAAACAATTTAGAAAAATTCTGCAAGTCCAATAAATGATTATGGATTGCACACGAATTAAAGGTACACATTAGACTTGTTATTTTATAAATGCAAACATAACATCTTTGTACAGCGTCATATGGATATTAACATAGAAAAGTAATTTCCTACAAAATAAAAAATCCTTTCATACTATGGTTCATAGACATTTTTACGTGAATATTAGGCAAACACGTAATAGAATACTACATAGTGCTGTAAACAAACCATAGTGCACACTTATGTTATTTTACAACTAATCCACGTTTTAAAACAGCACTATGCGACGAGTGAATTAAAAATACTAATTGAGAACATCCGGATTGTCTTACAATCATATTTATCAATGGCAATTTACTTCGAAATTCTTTTTTATTTATTTCTAAGATAAAATTGTGTTGATTTTCCAATCTCATAAATGTACTTAGGTCAGTTTTTTGTATAATTCTTCAACATTTTGTTTATACAGGGGTCTAGATAGCTATGCCTCTTTGACCATAAGATTAGAGGTCCGAAAGATATCTACATAATAATTATAATTCTATACTCAAATATACAGAGTCGATTTTTGAGATGGAGAAATAAGGGTTACTTTAACCGTTGTAGCTACAGGGAATCGGTCTTAGGGGACTGCCCTTAACTTTTTGATACATTATGATCTGCTTTCATAGATTTTTTTGTACAGTGAACAGTTTTCACAAAAACTTTTTTTTATGCCAATCGATCCTGTTTCAAAAACCTCTGCTGTACCAACTGAGGTTTGAGTACTAGAAAAGTCAGAAATCGCAAAAAAAACTTTTCCCATAGATTCCAACTGACTGACGAAAAAAATAAATAAGGAGTTAAAAACAAAGGTAGAAAAACCGTGCCTTATTAATTTATTCTGTTGATACAAATGTTCTACGATATTCAAAGTAAACATCATTATAATATAGAAGCGAATGCTGATGTTTCTCCAGATAAACAGGGATATTATTAGAATAATGCATCTCTATTGTGACTACTTACACATAGGTCGTCACCTCGCACTATGTTGCGTCGTTGTGTGGAAAGTACAGTTTTCTTTAATAGGGCAAGCTCAGATTGTATTGTTGGGAAGGTAATGTAAAAGTGTGTCCAAGCATTGAGCGGCAACGTGCGCGCGGCTGCCGCGCGAACATTCGTCGTCGGTTTATTCCTAACTAGAGCGCGGCAGAAATGTGTCCTGCGAACGCCGCGTGTTGCTGCCACGCTCTTGCCGTCAATGTTTGGACACACCTTTATACATAGATATACAATGAATTTATTTATAATATTATTTAAGTGGTACAAAGCTTTCAAACAGGATTTACCAGCACCCTAATTGCCTAACCCACGACCATTCACAATCTGAATCATTTTAAAGGATACCTATTGGTAATCCATTGCTACATATGTTGGAAAAATTTATCTGTTCAACAACGTAAATAGCGCAATGAATGTTGTTGAACTGTCAAAATGAAACCCATTGCTACGAGGTGGTGTGTTACGCAATTACCCCACTGGATTAACAAAACATTTGTTTCCAGTATGTCAAAAAGCTGCTAAGTTATCATGCGTCAAACAAACCCACAGACACACTGACATTTGGATTAACGGAGCAAAATACGGACTTAAATCCATCCGTGATCATAGATAGTAGCAATAATTGAATAGCTCCAGGGCGTTACGCGTCGGTGTGAGGGACAGCTCCGCGAACCCACGCAACCTTTCCTTTATAAATATTGAATGTCAATACGATTATTTACGACAGATATGTTGAATATAAATGAGAGATAAAGGATCAAGTTCGATTTGTGTATAAAGAACTGTGACAATGGTTCTTTTGTCGAGTCAGCCATTTTATTTGTATGCAAATTAAAATCTTCAACAAAAGGCCGTTCGTGTCGGATAATCAAAATATCTGAACATATGAAAAGTATCAATTTGATATGCAGGTTCGCATAAAAAATACAAAAGAGGTAGAGGTATGTAGGTAAGTACCTACATGATACGAATTTACAGTAAAGTGAAAGCTCAGGAAACCGTGCACAGGGTCACATAAAGAAATATGTATAAAAAACAATAGAAATATAAACGGCTAGTACCTGGTCGACCGAGTTCTGCTCGGGTTAAAATAGATAAACATATCGTCCAGGTATACCTTCGTTGTATCACATTCCCGAGGCTGTGGAAATAGGGAAAACAATTTTTTTCATATTTGAGACCTAGCTAATGCTTTATGCTGAACTGGCCCTATTTGGCGCAGCCGTGAGGCACACGGTACTATTGTTTTTTTCTTTTCTGTTTTTGTGTGAATATTGTGTGCCTTAGCCTGAGTCAAATAAATTTATTTTCTTTCTTTCTTTCTTTCTTTCTTTCTTTCTTTCTTTCTTTCTTTCTTTCTTTCTTTCTTTCTTTCTTCGTTCTTTTTAGATCGATTTTTCGCCCTCGTAAACCCCTATATTGCAACTTTCATCGAAATCGTTAGAGCCGTTTTTGAGAACGTGATTACAAATATTGTTCATATAGTTCTAGCTAGATTCAGATGCAAACTTTAAGATGGATTAAAACGTTATATAACTTATCGCAACTGTCACAATTTACCGTTTAGTTTAACTTTTTTATTAGACATAATAAATAGGTACGGTACTAAGTTATTTCAAAGTCATGATGAATGGTGCAAAATTATCTTATCGATCAATGATTTGACCTTAACAAACTTTAATCGTTATCTTGAACAAAGAAGGCACAATAAAATGTCGAGAATCATTAGGTTACAAGTCACGTTAAAAACGTGTGAATGTTTTTTTTTTTCCTAATATGGCTAGAGCAATAGATGCGATAGGGTGGATGCCCATATAGCCCACCTACCATTGTGGCGAGCACGCGACCAGGTAGCGTGGTGCGTTCCACCTGCCGACAACTGTGTGATACACCTCTTTGTGCCACACAAGTGGGTTGAGTCAGCAAAAAAAAAAAAAGAAACGTCAAAACATTGGGTGTATCAATGGTATTAACAGTTAAGTATATGTGGCTTATGGCCAAATCATTGTAAAAGAAGTCAACCGAGTTTTCTTCTAAACCTACTTTTTTTTTCCTAATCTAGCAACCCTAGAATTTAATTTCGATTTGACAAGTCCAATGAAAAATTCAAATTGAGAGAATATTTTTAGGGCGAATCTGTAAAATTAAACTCATTCGTAATTAAAGTTTTCAACCGCAAAAAGAGAAAAAGTACTTTCAATAAATACGTTTTCAGTTTAATTTTTTATAATCCAAATTGATACATGATTTAGAAACATCTGCTGTGTTGATGTACCGGTAGAACTAAATTCTATTGACTTTTTTATGTAAACTAATGTTCGTTCTTCTAATACAGAATACATCTGCATTTGAAATGAAGCCAAATAAATACTCTAACGCGCAATATTATGCAATAAACTGATTCACGCGTTTAAATATTACATAGTAGATAACTCGGGTTTCAATTTTCTGATAAGACATGCTAATATAATGGAAAAAATATTGTGGCAAATCGTTCATTTTCCTTGTATAAACAACAAAGTAAACATGTTTTTAGCCCGAATAACTCGACTTTAATGTTGATAAATAAATATGTCATATTAAAGTACGACACCAAAAGTCAACACATTTAAAAATAACTTTCATAAGTTCATAATTGAATTCGTAATTTTTCATCGAAATACCAAGAAATGGCGTAAAAATAACTGCCACACAAGCATAGTTAATTAAAATTAATGCAAAACGCCAAGCGGTGTTGTCAACGCGAAAAAATAAAATCTCCAAGCCCGCCAATTATTTCAATTAATGGTACGTCGCGGTGTCGACAGGAAAAGGAAGCGTGCGTTCGGGATATGAGCTAAGTATAGTCCGCGATTGTGCACTGAGTGACAGCTAGGCTTGATTAATTAATTCGTGGCCCTCTATTCGCCGAGTGGGGATAATAAATCGTGCGTTCCGGCCTCCCGTGAGATGTCGCCAAAGGCAGACACACCGCTGAATAAATGATTGAGTCAAACGCTAACATTATATGTGTCCGGACAGAAATAAACGGCTAATGATGTGTTATACAGGTAAGCGATAATAAAGTCTTCAGATCTCGTTACTTTACATCATTAGAATTCCCGGATTGTTCATCAATTCTGACGCGCTGGAAATGTTTCAGATTATATTTGTTTCTGGTACATTTGATGCAGCTACAGTTATTTCTGTTCCGAATCTAGATTATTCTATTATTATATTTATGTTGGAAACAGTAAATCATGTGACAGCGTGTATATTATTGCCGAATGTATGACTTTCATGAATCACAGGTGCCGTATATTTAGCACTAGAATATATCTACTTCGATAACAGCAATGATTACAAAATCTTGGTCTAATACTTAAGTAACATCTTATCAATGACAACGGCACTATTAGCATAGAAACCATAAACCGATGCCTTTGCGGGGAGCACAAAAAACAGACGCCAAAATATCGATGCCGTTCCTTTGACGAATTATGAACATGGACAAAAACAGTTCCGCTAAATAAACAATGTGCAGTCAAATTTCGTAGAGCCGCCGCAGATGGGAACCTTCGCCCTGCAATAAAACAAGCTTGAAACCGAATCGCAGCCGAATTCGTTATTAATAATCATATCGGCGCCATTTTGTTAAAGCCGCCACATTGATGGCGGCACATGTGTTGCATAGATGTCGCCAAACATGGATTTGTGTTCGCTGCGTGTTACGAAAGCTGCGAATTTTGTTTATTTCATTTCTTTTGAAAGCTCTCGAAGTTATAGTATTTTTACAGGGTTATTCTGAGTGATACTGTCTTCCTCCACTATTAAATGTCTTCAGCAACCATGCTGCTTGCATTTTCAGTCTTATGATTATCCAGCAATAATTTTTCGTAATACTGACTTTAGGGCATAAAACTTCGGATTAGATTTCCCATCAATATTTTTGTAATAATTGTTTTAAGATTTTTAGGGACTCAGTTTGCCTTGAAACATCCACAAATCTAAGGGACTGCAAAAATCGTATAGTTAGTAACTGAGACAACACCTGACCTACCCTTGGCCCTATGCCAACACTAATGGCAACAACTAGAAAGTGGCGGTGCTTTGCTTAATCTTTTTATTTCCAAAAAGCAAAAGACCATAGAGCTTACTGAGTCTTACGATAACGAAAACATAATAAAAGTGCCATAAACCCTATGTACCTACCTACCTACAACTTTCAGTACCTGAATACAACAATAGAAGGATAGGATCCCAGATGTGGCTCAGGCGCAGTCATCGGTACAAAACAATTGATGATAAGTTTTTTGCTATCGACGAAAACACCACGAGGGAATCGATATTACTGTTTGAATGGCTTTAATTTTTATTGCTGGTAAATGGTAGAGGATAATATTAACCAACTGCTTGTTCTAAATATGAACTGATGTCCTATGAATACTTTTTCTTTTAGCTCTTACAGGAATTATCAAAATAATTGCTATATATCTATAAGGTAAAATGATCCCAATGCATAATTTCTTACTTGATAATCATCCGCCTACGCTTATCCCAAGTTAATTGGGTTTAGCGCAATATATATCTTGTTTGCCTCCATACATGTAATTTTAGCCTTCAAGTCAGTGTCCACTTCCCCTTAAGCCAAGTCATCCTTCACAAATCCATCTATCATTTATATTCTTTTGGAAGTACTTGATGGAAATTCTAATTCTTAAATCTTTTCTAATTCTTAACAGTATCTGCATAAAGTAATTCTGAAGAAAATTTATAAACCCCATTTCTGTCATAATTTGTAATTTATCTACACCATACATATACCACCCTCAGCATACGAAACAAACAGATAATGCCAATGACGATATTAATCACGAATTCACGATAAACGTTAGTAAAAGATCAGTGGCTTTAAAAATACTATAGTTAAAGTTAATACTATTGTGATATCGACAAAAACATCTGGATATCCATAAAATCTTGGGGGGTCAGTAATATATTAATATAATACCAGTAAACATGAGGCTTGAGTAAAACCACTTCTGTCTAAGAGATTATTTCTAAATGAATCTCAGTATTTATAAGTTATAGCACTATAGGTACATTATTCTGTGGGCTGAAAATGCTGAAATGTCAAAGAACTAATACCCAATCATTGATATTCTAATACCCACCCACGGCTTTGTTTCTCATCAAAAGATTAAGCAAATTTTATTTATAGTCTCTTTTATTATTTCCGTATTGAAACTCCTTTCCAATGTAAATTAATATTTCGCTAAACAAATCCGGTGAAATGGCATTCAAGTGTAGGTTTATGTGTAATTTACATACATGAGCCGTACTCATATTTAGGACATATTAACATAGCGTAAGTACATATTTCTTTATGAATGTACAAATAAATAGATTTATGTTGTGAACGAGTATTTTTGCGCCTAGTATCGCCCAGTGGTTTGTTGACAACACATGGGTGTCGTATTACTTCATAAAAACTGTCAACGACATCACCTAAGCTTGTTTTTACATTCAAAGCTTATTTATCGTTCCTAATTTTTATATTAGTATTTAAACTATCACCCTATTCATCGCCATTACATTTCTTTACATTTATCATTCCATCTATTAATGTCGAGCTACCCTCATCTTAAAATACTTTTTCTCCTAAAAAGTGATCAACATTAAACAATTATTTAACTTTTATCAAAAATATTTATGTAAGTTGGTGGCTTATCAGGTTACTGTTGTCATAACAACCGGTTGCAGTCGACAACAAAACAACGCGTCGCAGCCGGCCTAACAATACGCTTGCTAACAACACTTCAAACATACCTTGCATGGCCAACAGATAATGCCGACAGACTGACAGCACGACTGGAAGCAACCGCATGGGAAAACAGGAACCAGAACTAATAAGAAACGGAGGCAGGAAATGCTCAATTACCCACACGAAGTTAATAGGTACTGACAGCCTCTTGCAGTTCCAGCACAGTTTCATCATCACCTCTGTTGTTAGAAGTCAATTAAAACAAAAGACAACTCACCACTGGACTGTCGTCGCCAAGGTCCGAATCACGGTCGGCGTCGGCCATGGCGTACGCCGGCACCGGCTCACGGTTCTTCACCCGAATCTTGGCGGCTTTTACAATGCACGGTGCAACGAATACGCCACGGAAGGGCACGTGCTTAGCTCACACACTCGCGTCGGACATACAACGGATACACGGGCCGTAGAGGCGAGAAACGAGCGTTGCGTGTGCTCGCACGGAATGGTATGGCGCGCCAGGTCGCCGCTCGCCCCTCTCTGCGAGGCCCCGCCTTAAGGCGGCCGCGTCACGGCGAATCAAACCGCGCGATATCAAACTGATATTTCAGCTCACGCTCCGCCCGCTACACTTATATTGTTTTTATTCAAGCTATAAAATAATCGCATGGCATTGATCGCTCTTTGTGATTAATAGCGATAGTGAAACGCGATATTAATGCGCCTTAATCGGGGTTTCGTTTGCGCATTTAATGAGCGTGTTAGTGTTAGTTTTGTACTATACGTATAGCTGCGTTTGATTAATGGATTGGATGAATGAGGTCGGCTGTTAAATGACCAACCCGTTCATTCACCAATCTGTTTCATTTAATTGGTTCTTAGGAAATTTAATAAGATTGTTACAGGCTTTCTACAATCAGTACCTATTCAAATAAATAATACAGGACAAATTATTTTGAAGGGTGTTAAGGTATCTAAGAATAACGCGTTGAAGTCTTTACTTAGCTTGTAAGCATAATATCTATTACTATAAAATAATTAAGTATTTTTAATGGTAAAGATTGGTGTTTATTCAAAATAGTATTTCAATTCAATAAAAGAAAGCTTAAAATCGATAACTGAATCGAGTTGCTTAATTATTAATATGAAGAAATATTTTTACCTAAAGTGTTCCAAGAACAATATTTGGGTAATGATTGTTGAGCTTTTCATTTAATACTTACCTAAAAAAAACATATTAATTTGCGAAAATTATATTTTAATATTTTGCCTAGTTTTCTAATAATGCGTTATCCCAGCATAAATTACTCAAACATGCAATATTATGGTTCACGGGAGAGGAGCAGATTTTTTTAGTTAACTAGAAGTAAGTACCCAAATTATAAACCAATACAAATAAATAATAGGATCTAATAAATGAATAAGCATAGATAAAATAATGTAGCTAAGAAATGTGATCATACCTTAGGGTCCATCCTAGGCCCTTTACTGTTTGCAACTTGTAAAGAACAACCTGAATATTTAATAACCCAGTCAATTACAAATTATGTTTTTCTATTCTACATTATAAGTACTTAAAGCTCTGTAGGTTTAATATGTTTAGTATTTATACCTATACGCACAAATACACACACGCTACTGCAGAGCATTAGGTCCTGGGTTCGATTCCCGGGTCGGCGAAAGTGTTATTGGGTTTATCCAACTGGAATTTCTCAGTAGCAGCCCGGAGTCTGGATCTGTGCCCGGTTGATGGCAATAGGCTCGCCCCCTATTACATGGAACTCAAACTAACTGGCGAAATGTAGGTGTACTATAGGTACTTTAGAGGTATGAGGAGCAGGGTGTAAAGTTCACTCACCCTCATTAGAAAAGGGGGGATCCTCCGACCAGACGGGTGTTATGTCTGGCGGGCAACTACCCGTAAGTTGATTTCGGATAGTATTATACATATATGTCGTTCGCGCGGTAAACTCTAACTGCGCGATTCAGGATTTGCGTGACGTCATGTCTTTGATGCGTAGTTCGTATGTGGCGGTGTAACCGCTACAGTACCTATAGTAGTACACCTCTGCCTAACCCTGCGGGGAACACCGGCGTGATGTTATTGTTATGTTTTATCTACAAGTCCTAGGTTGGAACTTAGTGGAGATAATCTGAAATGGTGAAAGTATAGTGCATGACAAGAGAACCTAATTCCCGTATTTTTCATCAATCTATTAAAAATAATCACCTCTAATTTTCATATAGATTTGACAAGTTTTTGACATTGATTTTCGCTGAAATGAAGTTGCGACTAGATTCTGAACGTTTTTAATTACGGGAATTGGCCTTCTGGTCACTGATGACTTTACAAGAGACCCAGAGGACCTTAACACTTTCACTGCAAAGCAGCAGATATAATAAAAAAACTACTGTAAATAATAAAAAAAAAAATAAAAAAATCGTTTATTTATAAAGGGGCACGTTTACAATACTGTTAACACAAGTTGACTCCTAGTCAACGTGTTAGTGTCACCGTGGGTCTTAGATCTTCTAAGAAACAGTATAAAAATACAGGAAAAAGATGTAAAGCACAAACGACAAAACTACATCCTTTTGATTTCATGAGCTGGGCACAAGTAGAAGAAAAGTGAAGAACGAGTTAGGTATACTTTTAAAAGTTTCCTCTATTAATTTTGTGGTTATCTATGAAAAATATTAGGACTGCTTCGTTGGTTCACTTGCAAACGCTACTACTGAACATGAGGTCCTGGGTTCGACTCCTAGGACGGGCAAAGTGTTATTGGATTTTTATATAACCAATTTCTCAGTAGCAGCCCGGAGTCCGGATTTGTGACAGTTTGAAGGCAAAAGGCTCTCCCCTATTATAATGGACTTGAACATAGCTAGCGAAATGTGGGTGTGTAGTGTGTACTATAGGTGCACCTCAGCCTTACCTTTTGGGGATATTTCAGGCGTGACGTTATGTTATAGGTGTTAATGTATTATTTATAAAGAAACCATGTTGTGTTCAATTGTTATTCCATTGTAATAATATTCGAAACCAACAATCAGACAAACATCACCAAATCGAATGAAATTAATCGATATTTCCAAACTCAATTAGAATGAGCTTTCGTTTTCACCATGTAGTCGGGAGCAGACAATACAAACAAGAATACCTCCTGTAGTACGTACATACTGTGTAGTGACGTAGGTATAGTACAGACAGCAACAATTAATACGGCCGGCAGATCAATCGCTTGTCGAACACTGCAAGCGGTTTTGTGTGGAGCAAGTTATGGGAGAGACGCACTTGAAGAGTTCTATAAAAATGTACAGCAATATAAATAGAGCTTCTCATAGGTATCCGCATTATTTTGTTATTTTTCCATAATTATTTATGTTCTGATCCTCATTTCAGTAAAATAAGAAATCATTAATTGACGATCAAAGGAGCGGAGCAACTGACTACCGTAACCGACTATTTAGTACAGCTATCAGTAGCATATGGCCACGTCGACACGATTACACATATTAACATTTATAGTATTCTTCACAGTCACACTGAGCTTTTCTCCAGTGGAAGCGTAGGCACGGCGTAGGCGCAGCGTAGCACTGCGTGGGAACTGCCTAGACATGTCGTAGCAGAGCGTAGGAACTGCGTAGATGGCGTTGTACTGCGTAGGCATGGCGGAGCATTGCGTAGGCATGGCGTAGCTTTGTTGCTATTTTATTTAATTTACTAGTAGACAAAACCTTGAGATTTATTGATTTTATGTGTAAGTAAGTTTAATATTAATGTTTTATACATGAAATCCTTTCGGAGTAAATTCTCTAAAAACTGTAAATGGTGGTGAAAACCGCATCAAAATCCGTTGCATTGTTTAGAAGAAGAATGCGGCCACATTAGGTGATCCACCGGCAAGAAAAAGTGCCCGTGGTCCAGCCGGGTGAACTAAGCAGGTGGACCACGACCGAATCCCGACACAAAAAGCGACTTTAATTGAATTTATAATATTTATAGATTAACCACATGGTTCTGGTTCTGACAAGGAAACATTACTGATGGCTTTGTTATTAAAAATGTCTGTATTTACCCACATATCGGGTAGAAACATATCCTTCATATTCTGGACATACGTTTGACGACCGCCTACACGCACCAGATTAAAGCTTTATAGAAAAAAAACTATAAAAAATCCTTATCGATCAAACTGTTACCAAACTTTACTTCTCTGGCTTCCACATGCCCTGTTTATACTCAATCTAATCCTCACTGTGATCATCACGACTATGGTGATCTGCTCACAGGTATACCGTATACTTACTGTGTACTTCAAAATGATTAATCTTGGGAGCAGTAGGGCAAGTGGTTTGGAAAATTGAATTAAATGGCATTTAAAAGGTACAATTCATCAGCATGTATATGATATCAATTTGACAGTGACAGCACATTAGCAGTAAGGGCACTTTCAGCGATAATTTCCATAAACAATACCTCTTAGTTAATTTATTCGCTCTTAACTTGCGCCACCGTCCCTGTAATCGCTCCGGGCTGATTGATGAACTCCCCCTCCCACTTCGCCAGGCGGACTGGACTCCCCCGCCGTTTAGCCCGAGTGATCCATGACTATGAGATCTATTACCCTGGCTACATTGCCACAATGCCCTGCAAAGTTTGTTTTATTTTGCACGGTTCTATCATGCTTATTGTTGGTCCATTTTAATTTTGCAAATGTCTATCTACTGTTGTAAAAATAGATTAAATCTTCCTCTTCTTGATAGTTCTTAAATAATTTAATTGGTGCGAATGAAGAAGGAAGACAAGCTAGTAGCGATGCTTCAAAAAATCTGTAAACCAAAAAGTTGTTATACGATTGTTGGTGCAGGCGCAGGCCTGTATTTCTCGCACTGGACTTCTATAAACTGATTTGAATGAGAAGTAAACTTCTTTGAAGGTAATTTTTTAAGGTCTGTAGCGGTTAGACCGCCACATACAAAAACTACGAAACAAAAAAGACATGACGTCACACAATTCCTACATCTCGCAGTTAGAGTTTACTGAGCGAATAACATAGATAAGACTATCCGAAATCAACATAAGGGCAGTTGCCCGCCAGACATAACAACCCGTCTGGTTGGAGGATCCTCCCTTTTCTATGGTGGATGAGTGAACTTTACACCCTGTTCCTCATACCCCTAAATTGGTGACCCCGACGTGATGAACGGCAACGCAGCCTTCGTGCAACTACTTCAGCGTGACGTCATCATCATCACTCCCGCAAGCTTTCGTGAGGCGAGTCACACAGCCAGCCAGCACCCACGGCTTCAACGGGTATCCTGACCACCAGCATGCAGCGAACGCGCATTCCTGGTCATCACCCTCAGCCACATCACCCCGACTCACTGGGGAATCACCGCAATCACCTCAATCACCGCAATCACCTCAATCACCGCAATCACCACAATCGCCGCAATCACCGCAAACAGTTCCGACCCACCGTGAACTGTGCGGCACCCGGTTCCGACTCACTGGAACCACAATCACCATCGCCGCAATCACTGCAGACAGTTCCGACCCACTGTGAACTGAGCGGCACCCGGTTCCGACTCACTGGAACCACAACTGGCACTGTGAAGCATCGCAAGATCCAAGACTCAGCCCACTATCGACCTCCGGTCTCCGGAGGGGAGTGATGTAGCGGTTAGACCGCCACATACAAAAACTACGAAACAAAAAAGACATGACGTCACACAATTCCTACATCTCGCAGTTAGAGTTTACTGAGCGAATAACATAGATAAGACTATCTGAAATCAACATAAGGGCAGTTGCCCGCCAGACATAACAACCCGTCTGGTTGGAGGATCCTCCCTTTTCTATGGTGGATGAGTGAACTTTACACCCTGTTCCTCATACCCCTAAAGGTCCAATGTTATGATTTTATGACACACATCAAATTAAGTTCACTGGCACTAGTTTTTGTAACAACAGTTAAAAAGTTGACCACTAGCTGCGTCCCGCGGTTTTACACGCATAAGTCTCGATCCCGTGAGAATATCGGGATTAAAAGTATCCTTTGTCCAAACCCAGGTCATGGTCTACCCATGTACCACATTTCATCCCAATCCGTTCAGCCATTTTAGCGTGAAAGCGTAACAAACAAACATACTAACATACAAACAAACATACTAACATACAAAAAATCAAATCTTTTCTCTTTAGACAAGCTGATCACCCACCAAAAAAGGACAAACAAAATAAAGTTAGCTTTATAAAGCTGCTTGTCAGTACGCACTATAACTTTTGTACTAGAAGCGACAACCCTTCATCGACCTGATTTAAATTCGCGAACTATTAGACTGGTAGCTTTCATTATATTATAACTTACAACCACCAAGTTTCAACTGCTACTAATAAAATATTATCGACAATGCGCTCGAGTTGACAGCCTTTTGCTAAACTCACATTTTACAGCCTGCTTATTTTTGTTTTCACAAGTCGCCGCGGCTTTTGTTTTTTTTTTCAGATCTTTCCGTATCAACTACTTCTAATCAAGAAACTTATCACTTTCTGTGGCTGAGTCTTCGCTTAAGAAAAATGTTAAAGTTTGCGATTCGGAATTTCATTTTGATCGATCATGTGTACCAAGAGATATATAGTTAAAACCTTGCATACTTTAAATGTAAAAACCGGCCACTCACAGTAAAGAGTAGATATTTTGTTTATTAACTTTTTAACGTATAACATACATTTTAAATATTTCGAAAAAACTATACAAAAAACATACTTTATCTTATTATTATTAGCTGCGCCCCGCGGTTTCACCCGCGTAAGTCTCGATTCCGTAAGAATATCGGGTTAAAAAGTATTCTATGTCCTAATCAAGATTATGGTCTACCCATGTGTCAAATTACATCCAAATCCGTTCAGCCGTTTTAGTGTGAAATATATAATATTTATTAGTTTGAATTATTAACATTAAACCAGTGAACTACTTCTGAGATCGCACTATTTAAATTGTCGCCAACCAGCTGCTAAGGTATAAGTTTAAAAAATCAAAAGTGAAGTGTCAGAGTTATGTAATGAGGTAAGGCAAGTCATTAATATAAATAAGAAACTAGAAAAGACCAAGTATTTAGCCCTGTGGAACACCCATTGTTTCTATATCCGACAGATCTTTTTTAATTGACGTCAAGTCTCTAAATTCTATTACTCAACGAAGTCACGGCAACAGCTAGTGCGTTGATAAGAGGCGGAGAATTGAATCCTGAAGATAGCACAGCGCTCTAGGGCTATGGATGCTAAGCTTCAGTAGGGCCCATATATTCATAAATGGTCAAAAAAGGTAAGCTCGGTAGCATTCGTTATTAGAAAAAAAATACTGACACAGTGACAGCCCGTTTAGCCACTATTTTTATAGTGTAATGTCGTACGGTATCCTGGTTGTGGGGAAATATTTATCATCATTTATAATGAAGTCTCTCGAGACGCCATGATGGTATGCCCCATTATAACAATCAATATAAATTACGTTATAAAAATGAAAACGAATTCTGTTAATATTAATATTTCGCTGAAATAATTATATTTTGAGGAAAATAAACCACAAGAAACATTATTATTTGTTTTCTCAAAAACTGTCACCTATTATGTAAATCTCGAGGATGCAGCGACGAAGGGTTATTTCACACAGCGTTTAGTCTGCGGTCTCCGCCATAGTTATAGTTGTAAAGTAATGGTTTTAGAGAATTATTGTGAAGAATTTTAATTAAAACGTAAATTCGAAGGTGAAAACATTAATGTCGTAACTTACAATTTAAATAAGTATCGCCCGAATTGTCACCTTCGTGGCAACTTAAGGATTCGCTAATTCCCATGCAAATTCATTTATGTATGGTTTTTTATTGCATCAGGTAAGTAGTTTTTTTTCTCAAGCACTACTGCTGAGTATGAAGTCCTTCGTTCCCGGGTCGGGAAAAGTGTTATTGGGTTTTTCTATCTGGAATTTCTCAGCAGCAGCCCGAAGTCTGGATTTGTGCCCGGTTGATGGGAATAGGCTCGCCCCTATAACTGGCGAAATGTGGGTGTACCTACTACGGGTACACCTCTGCCCAACCCTTCGGAGAAACAAGGTGTGTTATTATGTTATGTTTTGTTTTGAATAAATATATTTTCTCTCGGTCTTTTCTTTCTTCCAATGTCCCATGCTGCATGGAGTTTTTTGCAACACTCTGAGGTGTAATAAATAATTTTTGTGCCTTTTTTCCATCACCAATCTTTGGTCGGTTATCATTAAAAGAAACTCTGACACCAGTCTCACCAAGGGGTATCGTATTACCCCAGTTACTGGGTTGTGGAGTTCAGATAGGCAGTCGCTCCATGTAAAATACTGGTATTCAGTTTCATCCGGTTAGACTGGAAGTCGACCCCAACATAGTTGGGAAAAGGCTAGGCAGATTGATTGAATTTTTATGGTGTACATAATAAAGAGTATGCTATCCATCTATCGTCTCCTACTCTTTCAGGAGACGGTTTTAAAATTCAAGCGCTCCCAAAAGTGAAAATATTAAACCAAACAAACATTATGCTTTGTATTGAATCTGTAAGCTTTTAAAAACATATATAAATAGGTATATATGCTTGTTCGCTGTAGATAATGAAATTGTAAGCAAATATTTAAATACATGTGCAAACATCTTGTAGAGTAAACGTTTCTAATTCTGTTCTACTAAACTGTTTGGTAATAATGATCTATGCAAAGATCTATAAACAAAAGTTCACTTCAGTATTCAAAGATGGCGCTGTATGCTACCTCAATTGCTGCATAGATGGCGTTAGCATATTGATCGAAGAATAAAATATCAGTAACATGGTGGAACTCGAGACTTAATAATAATACTACTTCTTGTTGTTTTCAGATTTAAAAGGTTTTTTTTTTTACCCACTACGGAGAAGCTCTTGGCCGTTCACCTCATGGTAAGTGATGATCAGACCGACAGCAGCAGCTGACAGTGGTGTTTTATCGCTTCATTATGGAGCGCCTCTAAATTTTGCACGATTTTTTGTTTGATATAAATAACTGAGCGTTCTTCTGGTCTTCAACAAACATTTTAAACTTGCATTACGTTGCATATCGGAATTCCTCCACAGCCCCAACCCTCGTCCCAATGATAAATTAACTATATTATTAGACTCAACACTTCGCGGGAAAATTAAATTAGTCCAACGCAGCCCTTATTGCCCCAGAACAGAACCATTCGCCACGACCCACGTTGACTTATAGAAAATTTGTCATTACACTCTGACAGCTCACACTTGACACACCGCGGTTTGTGTTTTACATTAACTAGTGGAGGAATTATTGTTCATTATTTGTAGTTCAGTATGGTAGGTGTTGTTGGTGTTCTTTCTTCTTTGTGGCTAGCCCGTTTGCTAAGCATTAATGTACGCTCGCGGTTTGCTCCGAGCCCCACGGTTAAGTGTTTCTTAGTAATGCGTTCTGTCACTTATAAGCGTGAGAGTGCATACTCGCCTGCCGCACCTGCTTGAAGGTAGACAAGCAATGCGTACATTATGAGGGAACCGATTACAAAATCGTTAAATTATTTGTTTGTTCCCATTTAGAGAAGTTTAACAGACAATTGATACTAACTAAGCTGACATATTTCTTAAGTCTTCAGATGACTGGGCGTTCTATTATTTGGTACATCGTACATTGAATTATTGCTTTCCCTGTTTTGTAATCGTTGACTCATTTTGTAAAAATCTCCACAAATTCGATTGAGACGGTGTCACTTTCTACCACAGACTAACTTTTAATTAAAAAATCTAGAGTCCTTGTAACGTTTGATGTTAGACACAAACACTTGACTTTTCATCCTACCTTTAAATATGATCATGTAAAATGTCAATTGACTTGAAAGTTTTTGACATTTGCATAAAAGTCAAAAGGGGTAATTTTGGTTGTTTACTACCTCTCCTACATCACGTCCCGGATTTGGATTTTTGGCACACAGATAGTTTATATAACCTGGATTAACATAAAGCATACTTTATATCCCGGTGGTACGTTCCCGTGGGATAATTTTAGACGTCCACGCGGGCGAAGCCGCGGGCGAAAGCTTCAGTTACAAAATCAAAGACAAAGTTTTTATTTGTCAAAGCTTTTACAGTACGACACAACTTAGATGTAGCATCGGCAAAATTCGTAAAACCGATCACCATCCGAACTGAGCGCGCCTTCAAAATCACCAATCTTTATTAGGTACTGCTTCAGGTGAAAATTATCTATCGAAAACGCAATAATTTGTAAAGTCTCATAGCCAAATACATTCGTAAAATTGAAATGAATGAATGAAAATTTTCAAATCTATTCTACATCTAAGTTGTGCCGTACTGTACCTACTTTGAAAGTCCTGTTTATTCGGTTTCAATTAAAATAAACAGTGATGATAGGAATCGTTTATTCAATTTTTATTATAAACAATGATATTGCATTCCTCTTTTATACAAATTACATAATATAAAAAACCTAATTCGTTCATTTCGAATAGCTAGTCGTTATTGGCCAACAACGGCGCTTACAATAAATGCTATTTATGATTCGATCGTTGAACATCGATTTATTATGAACATCGATGTCTCGTTAAATGAAGGGGGATGATATTTAAATTAGGGGGAGGTGACGATAGGTACTGTTTGTTCTCGGGGTTGTTCTGTATAGATAGGTTCAGGTTGTTTAGCAGGGCCGGTCTTGGTGATGGGGACTATTCTTTCGCCTGCATTCGGTGGGGGTCGTTTAGGTGCGGTGATAGTGAGGACGCCGTCTGAAGACAGTGTGCTGACGAGGTCCTGCACGTCGTAGTTTCCTGGCAGAATGTACCGGCGTGTGAACTGGCGAGAGATGAACCCATGCTCGTCCTGCTTCTCTTCGTGCCTACCCTCGACTACTACGCTGTTGTTCGCAGCTTTAACCGTGATCTCTTCGGGTGTGAATTGCTGGACGTCTAAGATTACCTGGAATGGAGAAAACCAACGAATAAGTCTTGATAAAAAAACATGACATGAGAAGACTCTTTAATCAAGTTAATAAAAGTGAAGGTAAAGCTGATTAAATAATTGAACTAGTTAGTACCCACACAGGCGTCAGGTGCCATAGCTATTGTAATAACAAGGCACGTGAGACAGTCCTAACTCGCTTTATTGACTGTGCCCAATTTAATCACATCACAGAGACAAGTCGCTGTATTCCTATGTTGCCGACCAGTGCTAAGTATCATCATAAAAAAAACCATCAAGGCTAGTAAAAAGGAATAAACCATTGGTAATGCCTGCAAATAGTACAGAATAAGAGTCAGTAGTGGCATTGTCGGACCAGTTGGTAAGTCTAGTCACACACATACAACTATCTGAATAAAAGCGGACTTCTCACCAAAATTGGTCTGTGGTAAAATAAGGCTCCTGCAGTCAGCGGCGACTCGACAGTGCGACGTGTTTCTGGTAGAAAAACTTCCATGAAGTTTCATAGAGTCTACAAGATCGCGTCGCGGACTCGCGTCGCGCTTGTCTGCGGGAGCCCAGCAGTGACATTTATAAACGAATCCTACCTCAAACTTGTCCTTTGTTAGGTTAATAGTAGAAGCAGACTCCTGTCTTGTTAAACTCGTCCTCCATGGTCTGAAGTACGAGTTCCTGAACAGCGAGGAGGTCGGCAGTGTAGAGAGGGATGAGAGGAGCTCGTCCCTCTTCAGACCCATACCGAAGTGCTGGTCTAGCAGCCGGGAGGGCCTGTCCCACTCGTCCCACCAGTCACGGAACATCAGAGGTACTATCGACATCTGAAAAAAGAATTTAGTAAAGTTACTTTGTTAATGAGTTATCTCTTTATATTGTGGGCAGCCAAGAGCCTAAAGAACTAACCACAGCTTATTTCAATCTCATTCCATGATAATTTTGTTTTCATCGTTCAAGTGTAACCCCAGTCACTTTCGGAAACTTCCATGAAACCAACTCCTCTCAAAGCTGGACAACTAAGGAACTACTCACACTTATTCATCAGCTCTATTCAGCTTATGCCCATAGAAAACAACGATTTTGTATGGAGACGCGTACGCATCCGTTCAGCTTTATGCGTCTATATTCAGCTTTCGTGGCAAACAAGTAACAACAAGGCGGCGAGGGGATTGGCGCTGATAGCCAAAATACAGGTTTTGCCTAGTTCGGCTACAGATGCTTAACTCATTAAATTAATTTGTACTCAAAATTAGCCTAAGTTTAATTTGTAGAACATTTGTATAATAATCTAATCTAAACTTTAAATATAAAATGAGGACAGAAGCAAAACTGTATAAGTGTAACCAAAATCGTTTCCGTTCTTACGTTCAGCGAAACGCGAATGGAGCTGAATAAGTGTGAGTAATCCCTAAAACTCATACAAAACATCCCCATGACTGTCCTATTACATTACACGGTGCCAAGTCATAAACAACAATCAAATCGGCCATGGAAACCATAGGATTGACGATACTCTCGCGAGCGCTCGTAAAACTTATCTTTGAACTGAAATAAATCAACAACATTGTCTATTCATCGCGTAGATATAAACAGAGGATATTTTCATGGCGCGTTTATTTTCAGCGGTTACATCTCTTATGCGCTTGTGGACGACCGACCAATATTTGAATGCGCATTAGAAATATACTAGGTGCTCTATTTTTTTAACAATCTTATTCTTAAGAGAAACAATAGTAGGGGTACGTAGTTTTATATTATCTGTGGTAGGGGGCAATAGCCCAAAGGTCAGTCTCAGAGTAATAACTAAAGCACTCTGAGAGGTCAGTACGTCCAACTGGCAATCGAGGAGAGTCCATGTAGTTGTTGTTGTCTATGAGGTTTGAAACCTACAAGTTCCATTATTGAAATAAATGCACTTCTGTCAAAAAATCAGCTTAGCTGGAAGAGCTAACAGCCATGGTCGGTCAATAGACAGTGCTGGCTGGTATCTAAATAAAAAAGCTCTTAAAAGCAAATCCTAAAACAGCAATAAATATTGGATCCCTTCATAAATTAGGAAAAAGGAAAGAAAACTATGGAGTGGTGTGTAGAAGTTTTTCAACAAGAACACTATCGATAGAGCTGTTTGACCAAATTCAATTACAAGATTAACACTATTTGTATTGCTCCAACGAAAAGCTTGTTGAAGTTTACCGGGTTTGTTTACATTCACAAGCAATAATACGTGCACATAATAATCGACGAAATTCTGGAACGATTCCACCGTGTGTGAGTCACCTGGGCACGGTTCCGAACGGTTTTAGAACTGATGCAACCCGCTGAACTGAATGTATTTACGCTATGATGAAAGTTATGCGACATTATTCGTTTTGTAATAGGATAAAATTAGATCGACTGTTGATGTAAACAGTGAGAGGCAAAATATCTTCGGGATGAGTTGCTGAAGAGGTGAGTTAGTATAACTTTTTTTTTTACAGACGCAAGAATGGTTGTTTTTTTTTTTCGATATTGGACTACAATTGACTACATACATTTAGGTAGTTATTTTATTCCTTTAAAACTTTATTGCACCTTGTTCTGAATCTGATCATCATTATACTCGTATGAGCCGATTCAAAACTAGAAGTTGTTTTATTTACTAAAGTATTTACCTACGATTAATACCTAATTTATAAACTGCGTACTGAATAAAAAGGTGTTTTTGTATTGAAGAAATCTGTACATAACGAATTGCGCATACATGTGCACGTAAATAGCACTTGTTCAAACATAGCGATTATTTCAAACGCCTTTGATATTTTCATTTTCAGAAAAAGTATACGAAATCCCGTTTCACCGGTAGAAAAGCTAACCGAACTGCTCAATCCTTTCGAAATAAATAACAATTTCAATTAACACAAACAAAAAATCAACTATACCACAAAATGCACAAATGAAAAACACTCCTACGATATCACTATTAAAAAAAAAACAATTCACCTTTGTGGTTGTTAGTTCGTTGCAGGCGCGCGCCGCTCTGGACTCGAGACTAGAGACGAACGCCATATAATGTGATTTAAATAGAATTTTCAGCGGCCCACACGGGCTGATTCACGAGGATACACCTTGAACTTGAAGCGATAGGTACAGTATCATTCATTACCATATGTCGGACTATTTGGGTGGGAAATTGCCGTTTATGGTCCATAGAACTTTCTGGCGGAGATAGTATATAGACCTGTGGCGGTAACCATGATATTGTCGATGTTTGTCCGATTTCAAATCGTGTACTCTAGAACATAATATGGTTAGAAATTATATGCAATGTTGTTCATCCATCTTGAAATAACCGATTTTTTTTATTTAGATTTAGCGTACGGTACCCGGTATCTTGAAACTTACGCAATCTCGAAAACCATCCAGTGCTTGAATCCCAATTTGATGCATTTTAGTTACTTTTTCAGCCTGAAACCGTCCTACGCATTATTATAAAACATATCTCAGTTTTCTTACTACTGTCAAGGGCTTTCTTTTATTTATCCACCAATTTCAGGAATTTCATGACAACAGTATTCTTCACAGGCACTGTTCGGGTAGAAAGAGAAACCATCAGACAAGATGCATCTATAGGTACTAATATTAAGTATAATAAAGAGGTAAAATGTGTTTGTTTATTTGTATGTTTGTTTGTTTGTAAGTTTGTTTGTAGGGGGTAATCTCCGGAACTATCAGTCGGATTTTCCCTATTAGCCCAATTCTTGAACAAGGTTATACGCTCGCGGACAAAGTCGCGGGCAGAAGCTAGTATTTTATATAATACACATAGCATCACGCCTGTAATCCCCCAAGAGTTAGGCATTTGGATTTGGATTTTTGGCACACAGATAGTTTATAACCTGGATTAACATAAAGCATACTTTATATCCCGGTGGTACGTTCCCGTGGGATAACTTTCGACCTCCACGCGGGCGAAGCCGCGGGCGAAAGCTAGTAATTAACAATATTTTCAGTTACAAAATCAAAGACAAAGTTTTTATTTGTCAAAGCTTTTACCTACTTCGAAAGTCCTGTTTATTCGGTTTCAATTAAAATAAACAGTGATGATAGGAATCGTTTATTCAATTTTTATTATAAACAATGATTATTATATTTTATATTATATATATTTTATATAATACACATAGCATCACGCCTGTAATCCCCCAAGAGTTAGGCAGATGTTATGTGTATTATGTAAAATACGTGTTTTATATTCCCAAAATATATTGTAAAATATAAAGATCATGGTCACCATAATTATGATGAGTCTAATACATAATATTTGCGACGATATTTTCCCATTGAAAATCGGTGGGTGTCAGTCGAGAACAAATCCACTTTCTTGTAAAATGTAGGAGGATGATGATGCCTTCGACATCATTCCAGATTACTATACAGTGCATCATAGTAAAATCATTACCATCTCGTACCACATCGGCGTCACGAATGATCAAAATAAACACCCTATTTTTAGTTCGTGACAATTTTATCCCAATACATTGAGTAGATGATTGTATAAGATATAAATAGACGTGAAGAAAACTTCGGCCAACGCTTTCAGAATAACATTGTGATGTAAATAGACTGTTAATCATGTCTCCCGAATACTCACGATCTTTTGAGTTCTAGAGTGATCGCAAAGAATTGTTTCTATAGGTACCTACTCCATTTGAAATAAGATTAGATATTTAACTAAACCATTTTTACCGATGTTGACTTCTACTGCGTTGCTGGTGGCATGACTAATGGCAGCTGCAGTAAACTGTTAGTATTGTAACCACTTTTTTGCTTTTAATGCCATCCCTATGATGCCTACGGTATAGAAGTGAGAATCGGGTGAACGGACTGTAAAAAAGGTTTGTTTAAATGTCTAATCTTATTTCAAACTAGCTGCCCGCCCCGGCTTCGCACGGGTAGCACTAAGTACCTACACCTACCTACATACACCTACTTACATACATACATACCTACCTACCTACCTACACCTACCTACATACATACCTACCTACATACCTACACCTACCTACATACATACCTACCTACCTACATACATACATACATACCTACCTACCTACCTACCTACCTAAAATAAAATTGGTCCAGCCGTTCACGCGTGATGCCGTGACCAAGGAAATAGGGATTGATTTTTATACGAGTATATATGTATGTATAGATGGCCTATAATCTTCCAACGGTTTAATAAAATGCTTTAATACGAGTATTTGACGTACTGGCTAATTATTATTATAATTCCTTATTAGATACAACATCGTCAAAAGGCAGTTAAAAGAGAGATAACAAGACATAGGTACTCACGGCTACACATCAAGCTATACATTTCCAGTTTATGGTGATCTCGTATTGTAAACGATTTTCGTTCAATGCGAGGTCAGCTTAAACTGGAAATGTATAGCTTGATGTGTAGCCGTGTGTACCTAATCTGTGACAAGACTGCGACGTCGTTTGCTTAACGAGAAACTTCGACTGTTAAACATACGAGTAGTTCCCTCATAAAAAAAGCTAAATATAGGCACTGGCATAAATTAATTTGTCAGAGAGTTACTTGATTGATACCCAAGTGATGATGGTAGGGTGCCCAGAAGGTTTTTGAGCAAGCATACTCAGGGCGAAAAGTTGATAGCTGAGAGTGAGTAGGTGCGGCATGAGGAGAGGACACCGAAAATATATTTGAAAAGTTTCAGCTATGAGGCCCGTAGTCAGGATTCCACTTTCAGAATTCGATAAAGGGCCAAAATTAAAGTGATCTTCAGAGCCGTTGATTCTTACATGATCGTGTGCGGCTTAACCCATAATGATTTAAATCGGCAAATCTGACGAAGAAACTGTGTGGCTTTTCCTTTTCTGAATATTCATGAATGAATATTATCGTAATTAGATAACTCTAAAAGGGTCTGTCTATCTTTAATATTTTTCATGTTCAATTTTTAATTTTTGAGTAGTGTTTGTGACCTTGCTTTACAATTTTTGCCATAGGTATCTCCGATGTTATTGGCTCGATTTGGATTCTGTTATTATTTCTAAAACCTTATCATAAGCTTTTAGAAATTCACGATTCAAAATACGGGCGGTCACATACCCATGGGCGGCATTGAACCTATAGGTATAACCGCTACAGGGGCGTCGATGAGGTGCTTGCCTAGGGCGCTATGTGAAAAACAACGGCTCTGATTGGCCTTTTTTCGAAATTTGAAAGGGGAATCCTGACCACGGGCCTCATAGCTGAAACTTTTCCAATATATTTTCGGTGTTCTCTCCTCATGCCGCAGCTACTCAGCTATCAACTTTTTGCCCTGAAAATGCTTGCTCAAAAACCCTCTTACCATATTTATGTACCATTGCAGAACGGTAACACAATAATCATTTTGACGACGACAAAATGGAACAATACATTTTGTTACAGCGACTTTATGTCGTAGCCCTAGCCAGGGTGGTTTTCGTATGCACCTAGTTAAAGTGTTTAGTGACGAGCGATTAACCATACAGATTATAGTCGGAGTCTGATACCGGTAAAGCGTTTTTCACGACTCATGGAAAAATCTGATACCATGACAGACTTTCGCGTGACTTCTAGCGCGAAGCGCTCGAAGTCACATTAACAATGTATCCATACTTTAATATTATAAATTCGAAAGTAACTCTGTCTGTCTGTATGTTACCTTTACACGGCTAAACCACTGAACGGAATCCGATCAAAGGCAAGGAGATAGATGGCATCCTGGAGAAGGACATAGGGTACTTTTTGTATCAAAAATAACCCTTAAATTTTCATATCGCTAACATAAGAAATGCTGGGTTTCCCATACAAACTTTCATCCCTTATGTCGGGGGTGATATAAGGGATATGAAAATTTAAATTTATGCTTTTGGTAAGAAATAAGGAAATACACGTATCAGAGTTTTTGTAAAATCAACCCCCAAAGGGGTAAAATAGGGGTTGAATTTAAATAATGTATTATTGATTTTTTTGTGTCTTACTTTTAAGATATTTTAAAATTTGGCAAGGAGGTCGATGGCATCCTGGAGAAGGACATAGGGTATTTTTTGTCACAAAAATAACCCTTAAGGGGTGATATAAGGAATGAAAGTTTGTATGGGAAACCCAGCATTTCTTATGTTAGCGACTTCGAAAGGTTAGCGATATGAAAATTTTAATTTATGCTTTTGGTAAAAAGTTAAGAATTACGCGTATCAGAGTTTTTGTAAAATCAACCCCCAAAGGGGTAAAATAGGGGTTGAATTTAAAATTTCCATGTAATAGTGATTTTTTATTGTTTTTTTTAAGAGATTTAAGGGATTGAAAATATACTTCATAGTTCGTATCTTGAATTAACATTTAATCTATATTTCATTACAATCGGCCCAGTCTGTCAAAAGTTATAAAAATTCATAAAGTACCTATATTACAAATGAATGATATTATTAATAGGTAAATGAATGAGTCCTCGTATCACTGGTCAGTTTCCCTCAGTCGTCAGTTTATTTAATTCGCCAATTTCGTTGATTCGTCAGTTTCACTGATTCGTCAGTTTTCCCGATTAGACAGTTGCGTTAACTTGCCAGTTTCCAGTATTTGCCAGTTTTCGTCGATTCGTCACTCACCAAAAATACAAATAAAATAAAATATAGTCAATTAAAATGGAAATTAATTCGAACGAAGAATTTAAAAACACTTCTTTTAATAGGTAAATGAATGAGTCCTCGTATCACTGGTCAGTTTCCCTCAGTCGTCAGTTTATTTAATTCGCCAATTTCGTTGATTCGTCAGTTTCACTGATTCGTCAGTTTTCCCGATTAGACAGTTGCGTTAACTTGCCAGTTTCCAGTATTTGCCAGTTTTCGTCGATTCGTCACTCACCAAAAATACAAATAAAATAAAATATAGTCAATTAAAATGGAAATTAATTCGAACGAAGAATTTAAAAACACTTCTTTTAATCTTGATTACTATTTTCTACCGACTGTACCTACTTTGACTGACGAATTAAATAAACTGAGGGAAACTGACCAGTGATACGCGGACTCAAATGAATAATTAGTCAGGCATTTCATCATCATCATATCAGCCGAAAGACGTCCACTGCTGGACATAGGCCTCCCCCAAGCACCGCCACTTCGACCGATTCTGTGCTTCCCGCATCCAGCGAACTCCTGCGGCCTTTACTAGGTCATCGGTCCATCTTGTGGGGGGCCTTCCAACGCTACGTCTTCCGGTACGTGGTCGCCACTCCAGAACCTTTCGACCCCATCGGCCATCTGTTCTGCGAGCAATATGTCCTGCCCATTGCCACTTAAGTTTGGCAATTCTTCGGGCTATGTCGGTTACCTTGGCTCTAATGCGGATCTCTTCATATTTTTCAAGTAAGGCATTTAGAGTCATATAAACCAATTTATTTTTATTTTTTAACCGGGCCATAGTGTGAGTATAACAACAATGTATCATAACAACAATGTTAACGGCATTGTTGTGTTTCGGCAGTTAGAGATAAGATAGCCAGTTCCTCTATGGTTGAGGATTCCGGGTGAAGCTCGCTTCCACCTTCGGCCTGATCATCACTTACCATGAGGTGAGATGCAGGCCAAGAGCTTCCCCGTTGTAGGTAGAAAAAAAGAGTAGGACTAGCGCCCTGTCGCAATGGGTAGCTCGCCGTCCGATAAGGACCAGGCCCGGGTCGATGGCGCGTTGTGTTCCACGCGCGCCTCAAAGAGATGTCAGCACAATTGAACGGGGTCCGCTAGGGCCGATACCTGCCGGGGTTGCGAGAAAGTCCTAAGGGGAGACCGTGGCCCCAGGCAACGTACAGGTAATTTATATAAAATTAAGCAAAAATTCGTACAATATTATCCAAAACCTCAACTTCTTATTGATGAGTCGTAATGAATGCATTCCTAATGAAAATATGAAAAAAAACGTAATTTGTTTATGGCTTACTACGGCTTCAAGCTAAAGGCACGGTCCAACTCTCAAGCTCATACATTCATTTAGTAAAATCACACAGAAAATCTAACCTACGACTACGATTCAGGATGCTCCAATTATCGAGCTCGCTACGCTCGTTCTTATATTCCAATGACAGCTGTCCTATCCGAGTCATAATGATTCTCCAAATTTCTAGCAGGTTTCGCTCGCTCTTGCAATGTCTAGTAAAATTCCAATGATATCTAAAATATCTAAATATCTTCAACAATCTCGGTTCAGTATGCTTAAATTTTCGAGCTCGCTTCACTCGCTCTTCAATGAAAACTTAACGTATCTGAGTCAGTTTTCTAGCTCGCCTCACTCGCTCTTGGATTTTCTTAGTAAGGTCACAATGACAGCTTAAGCTCTCGACTCAGGATGCTATTTTATATTTAAAAAAACCCTCCTTAGAGCTTCGCCATAGTCAGATAAAAAGGGCCCCAACATAATTTTGATACAGGGCCCCGTTACTACTAGCTACGCCAGTACGCCACTGCTGTTGATGTTAGTCGGAACTAATCTGTATTTCGACCCAGGAAACTGCAACACTCATCAGTGACTACCGTAGTAGATTTTCTAGCTTTAGCCTAAGCCCTAAGAGCCATACCTCACCGGGATGCAATGGCGACGCGTCGCCTGGTCGTGCTGCCATCTAAATGTTATAGTGGGTGGCTGACCCGTCGTCCGCTTGGTTACGCAGCCTACCATACATTTGATGGCGACGCGACCTTGCTGCGTCGCCATAACATCCCGGTGAGGCATGGGTCCAAAGCATCAAAGAAACCCGACCCGACCAAGCAATTAAAACGCGGGAGTGGCAGATGTCGATAGCTGATGCTTTTTTAATCAATTTGCATGACATTCAAGCTAAATAACATACCAATCAAGGCCGGAAAACTAAAAAGACTAGAATCCAAGCATAAATTATTTAGGTAATTTAAAAAGTCAGTGTCAATACTGTCAGTGCCAGGCCGATAGTGTCAACGTCAACAGGTCAACCCTGGTCAACCCACGTCACTGTCAGAAAAACGTCAGCCCATCAGTCAACGTCTAGTGATGTTAACAATCAGTTTTTATTTAAGAGAAATCGATTCTAACTGTATTCGTTTCGTAACAATCGAGAGTGTTTCTTTTATAAATTTCTTATTTAAAATGGGGGAAATATGAAATTCATCCTCGAAAAACTTATACTTTGTCGTCATTTCCTCAATACTCAACGCGTCTCCAAGTTATGTGGTCTTCTGCCATGTGGACTGCTCGGTAAATACTGCCTCTAACAACCTTTTGGATCGCTTCTGGCCTTGATCTTCTAATGATGATTAATCAAAACATTTATTCACATAATTTGAGTAGTTATGTGATAGAGTGAATATTACATAACATTAATAGGACTTGTAATTTGGTTAATCTGACGTTCAATTAAAATTAAGTTCATAATTTATTTAAAAAAATATTAGAATGTTTTGCTTATCAGAAAACCATTTCTGATTATGCAAAACTTATAATTATAATAATATTACGTAATGCACGCTTTTTTTAACCGATCAAGCCGCGCGGCACGCCTTAATAAAGCCGCTTCTTTTTTTCTTTCTAGCCAGGAGCTGCCTACGAGAGCTACATGCAAGTTGGTCGCAGTTACTTCGCTGTTTATTGTGTTAGGACACCAAAATGGGAATTATTTGAGGCTCACAAGAAGACGCACATTAATCATAATTTTGTGTTCATTGCTTTAAAAGATTACAAAATGTGCATGTGTGTGTTTTCTGTTTAAGTATATTTACTACCAATCATTTAGTTACCTTTTAGCGATAACAATAGAGATTATTAGAGATTGATAATATACTCAATACTATTTGTTAAAAATCGCTACATAATCGATAAAAAAATAAACATTGAATGAAGTCCCTTGATGACCACGGCGGCACAACACTACACTTTACTACACCAACCGGTCACCGGTTTTACTAATGAATGCAGTTTTCCATCCGACTTATCGTTGTTTATTTTCTGAAAAACGAAATTTACACCCGTGATCTTGAAAAAGTAACTCTTCCCAAGTATGTTTTTTCCGTAAAACTACATTTTAGTTAGGTTACCAAAACGTTGTGATAAAAAAAACTGCCGATCTTATCGTAATTGTCATAAAGTGACTGCTTCAGATAGTAGGTGTGCAGATAGAGATACGCGTCGTTGTGTATTGAATGAAATAAACCTCATCCTCATTGCACAATGCGGTTTCCTATAACGGGAAGACAAGTACTTTGATATGAAATATTGCAGAAGCGAAAGCGTGTGTACGTTGCGTAAAATTCGTAGAGTGCCGGTAATTCAGAATTAGTGTTATTGGATGATTCAAGTGATTAGAACGCGGCAAAGGTCGATCGTCATGCTGCCTTGGATACAATACAGATGGACCGGCCTCTGCCTCCTTGTGACGGGCTTTGGAGCCCTGATGCTCTTCCTGTATGGGTTTTTCCCATTGAAATACCATTCAGGGAAGATGTCCCATATGGATGATCTGCCTAACTTCATAGATGGTGTCAGGTTAGTCTGGTTGTTTATTTACTTTGTTTTTTTATAAATCTCAAACTCAAACACAGAACATTAGATTGTGTAATTCACATAAATAACTGTTATGAATAAATTTAATAAAGAACATCAAAATAATGTATTTATTTTTCATATTCACATCTTTTTTTCTTCAAACTTGCAGTATTGATGGCCAGCAAGTGTACAGTTCTGGTGAGAACAGTGTGGTCCTTATGGTGATAGATGGCCTTCGGTATGACTTCGTAACTGATGAGTACATGCCATACACCGGTCAACTGCTAAAGAACAAGTCCGCTTGCATCTATGTGTCTGTGGCTGAACCTCCTACTGTTACTATGCCTAGGATCAAGGTAAGATAGGCTAAGGAAATATAAACTAATACAAACATACATAAACATTTTGTTTTGTCTACTTAACTCCTTTTAATAACTTTACACATAAATAAGCATTAAAAATATAATGATTAAGTGCTTTTGTTTTGTTTTCACTCACAAAACCAAAGAAAAAGTTCACAATTTATTTTTAGTATTCTTTCAGGTTCTTATTCCTGAATTAGTATTTATAATTACAGAAAATTACACAAGTAGATGATTACATGCGTAAAATTATTCTGTTGTGTACAGTCACCTCAGCGTAAGATGGAAAAGGCACAGTGGCGGCGCACAATAAACTTCTGGCGGGATATATTTGCAAGTGTCACCTTTACATATTAAAACTAGTTGTATTTATTCAGCTTTACGTGCACAATCGTAGAGACAAAGAAAAAACAAAAAACTTTGCTGAAATGATTATTTTCTAGTATTATAATTTGTTTATTTTGTCCAATAAATTTCATATCAAGAAACATGTTTTTTCTTTGGTCTTGTGTTTGATATTTTTTGTTTTCATGTGTGATTCATCCATGCTTTTCTCACATATTTATAATTAATTGAATTTCTCACATAAATAATCATATAATTTTTACCAGAATTCTTCTGTTCTCAAACAGACTTCTAACTTTAATACTTGTATTATTCTATTCATAGAAAGAGTATCCTATTTATATTATAACAAATATAAAAAATGCAAAAGTTTGTTTGTTTGTTACGCTGATGCTAAATGACTGAACAGATTTGGATGAAATTTTTCACATGAGTAGCCATGGCCTAGGTTACGAAATAGGATACTTTTTATCCCGATATTCCCAAGGGATCGAGAATTATGCAAATGAAACCGTGGAGTGCAGCTAGTTTATGCTAAAAGTTCTGTTGGAAATGACCACTTATCATGTGCTTGCACAACAGACGTGCAAAATGTATACATATAAGACTTTCGTAACAGATTTTTGCTATACTTTATCATCGGGCTGGGTACATACAGCATAGTTGGCGTGTTTTTGATTTGCCTAGCGTGTAGCATGAAAATATGCGCGTCGTTATTAAATTTTCTTCGTTAATTTAACGATAGTTACATCACCAGCCAGTATTTTAGTTAAGTATTTGTTGAAAGATTCATAAATTAATAATATAAGTGAAGCCACAACAAAAATATTGTTATGAGATCAATACTGATCAATGTCCAATAAATTACTGGTATAATCAATCATACTGTTAGCTTAATTAGTAAATCTAAGATTTTTTTTAAACTACAGCTTTATATTTAAACCTATCACGGCGACATGCAACATGCGGACATAGCCGCCTGTAATTAGGACTATTGTTGTTCTTAAAATTAAAATTTATTTGTTTACAAAAAAGTAGGTTTACAACCGTCTCTCTTCTCTCCTATATTGAAATTGAAACCCCTGGCCCCTCGACATTCTACCATTACATTATTGAGTGCAAATATATAATTTTATCTTGCACAATGCTATTAATTTACAAAGAAAAGACAGCAACAACAAAATAAATAAAAAGCTCATGCATTAGGATTTTTAAGGAACAAATAAAGAGTCCTATCACAAAATTGCGTTTTGATAGTTCAAGCACCTGATGCATCACATTATGTAGCAATTTGGCAATTGTAATTATGCTTATTTTGAGTTAGATATTTTTTTTTTTTATAATATCAGATTCACTTTAAGATTTGTCACGGAAGAACCCAGATGGTTTTGGGGGGGGGGGCTTGAGTCCCCCAGTGTCCCTTCCCCCTGAATCCGCTACTGCAATACGTCATAGTTGTCGAAGTCTTTCAGTTACTCAGAATTAGAACGCCAAAGTTGCCCATTTCACGCAAAATTCACCGTTGAAATCAGTCGAAATGTAATAGGGCTCTTAATTAATTGATGTCAAAGTTATACCTATGCTAGTTCAAGATAGCTGTTAATAAAGAAGGAAAGAAAGAAAACTAACGGAAATGAAATGAGTAATTAAATTACCTACAAAGTCATAAAAACACAAACGAAGGCTACTAAAATTGATTAATATGGTGATTCGCAGATTAAATTAATTGGTATTACTCAATTAATTACCAATATTACATCGGTTCCTGTGGTTCCGAGTCATTGCACATTGTTAATATAGCTGCAGTCATGCACATCACCTTAGGAAGAGCATGCATTAACTGATATCTTTTGCACTTTCCCTTCCTTGTGGCTCCCTTTCTCTGCATTGCTGGGGAATTACGCACGACTATTTGTCGTCACATTTTGTCGCGCCGAAACGAGACAGCCCGCATATAGGAAGAAAATAGTCGTACCTCGTTTCGACGCGAGAAAATGCGACTATAACATTTTGTCGCTTTGTTTATATTTTTCCTGGCTGGACATGGACTATGGGCTTTAGCCGACGTTCGCACGGACGTAATAAAATCGCGTTCGTCGAAAAAGTTCGTCAAGAAAAGACACTGTTGGATATTCAACTCTCGGCGCTAAGCAGAGCACAATACACGAAAAAAAATCGCCGCGATTTTATGACGTCCGTGCAAACGTCGGCTTACTGAGAATAAAACTGTCGTGTTTTGCTTACACTTCCGTGTTAGATAGGGTGGTAGTTCGCTATTGTTTTTCATTATGTTGTGTACTGAGTACACCTAAACAATGTACCTAAATTAATAATATAGGTGCCAGTCTGCCAGTATTTTTATTAATCTGATCTAAAATGTGCGTAACAGTACCAACCTATCTAATCTAAGTAGTAGAAATTAATTGGCTAAGGACAATATTAGTTGAAGATCATAATCTCTAAATGTAGTTTTATTAGACGTCGTAACATGATCATCATTGCACTTGGCTTGGCTTGATTGTGATGGCAATTTTGCACTGAAAACGAAAGTAATACTTACACCAGTATTTATAGCAATATTGCCTTGCCATAATGTCTGTGTTGTCTCCATACTGTTTTAACCACTATGTGTAAATAAGTAGGTACTCAGTTTATTTAGAGGAGCTCGTGGCTAAATAATAACAGTCGCACGGGTCGATCCATCAGGTAAAGCTAGTAACGCTACACTTGGTCGCCGGTGTTGGTCCGTGGATGGGTGACCATCTTTACATATCGAGACTCCTCCGTGCCTCGGCAAGCACTTGAAGCCGTTGGTCCCGGCTGTCATTTGTGGATGACAGTCGTTACGGGTCGTCAGAAGCCCGAAAGTCTGACAACCAGTCTTACCAAGCGGTATCGTATTACCTAGTTACTGGGTTGTGGAGGTCAGATAGGCAGTCGCTCCATGTAAAATACTGATATTCAGCTATATCGGGTTAGACTGAATCCAACATAGTTGGGAAAAGGGGCAGATTATTTTTTGTGTACTCAGTTTATTTAAAGACAACTATCAGTCAAAAGCAATAACTTTATTATTTCATTCCATCAGGCCATGATGACAGGCAGTGTATCAACATTCGCTGACGTAGCCCTAAACTTCGGAGCGCCAGCCGTGCGTGGTGATAGCGTGCTGCGTGTAGCCAACGCTAGAGGGCGCCGTACCGTAATGTATGGAGACGACACGTGGCTGAGACTGTTCCCAGGACTATGGGCCGAGTTCGATGGCACCACCTCGTTCTTCGTCACGGATTATACAGAGGTACAGTCTACTTAATTCTGCGGACGGAAACTAGATCTTGGTCCAGCAAGCAATGGTTTTGGATAGGCTGAACCGATTGACTTACAGGTTGGCAAAAAAGAGTCTGGAAAAAATTAGGGCGCCACTATCGCACTTAGGTCACTTCCAATGGGAAATAAATTGTTAAAATAAATGTGCAACAAAAAACGCTGCTTGTGGGTGACTCAAATCAAAACCTGCTACCACTTGTCGGCAAAGTAGTGCCATCATCATAGGTCTGCATTAGGTAAAATATTTAGTTCCAAATGTCACCACTTCAGATTCTTTTGTGTCTTTTATCTTGCATGGAATTGGGAAGATGCAAATATTATGCATCTTCTCAAGTACTTAGTTAGAGGATGGGCAATCGTGTGTTTGTATTGCAGCGAACGACATATTATTATTTTTGGTTTTGTGTTTATTGACATGATCACATGACAAAAGAAAAATTATGTCATATTGTTAAATTATCGTAAACCTCCCCTGGTACCAACTTATAAAGCTTAGAAAATGTGCATCAAATATCATGAATATTTCAGATTATATAATCTGGATTTACTTGCTTGATGATTCTACAGGATATTCTCCTTGCAGGTAGACAACAACGTTACAAGACATCTAGACAAAATAATGACGCCAGACGACGAAAAAAAGCCCAAATTTGACTTCCTAGTGTTGCATTATCTAGGATTGGACCATATCGGACATTTGGAGGGCGCGCGCAGCCCCAAGATCAAACCGAAGCTGTTGGAGATGGACGAAGTTGTTAAGAAGATATTTACTGCAATGCAGAAATGGGTAAGTATTTTAATTAATTACAAAAATAACGAACTTCCATAAACTTTCAATTCATCTCATATCCCCTTCCCCTCTCCTTAAGGGGATGAACTTTCTAATAGCCTTCCTTAAGATGAACGCACACGTATCTAAGCCGAACGCGTCGAACGAATCGAAGTCAACGAGAACATTGGAACGGTCTTCCAGATTCGAACGATTCGACGCGGGCATGTGTGCAAGGTTTCATAGAATTCTAAAATTCGTTTCGTTCGGTTCGTTCAACGCGTTCAGCTCGGATAAGTGTGCATTCACCTTTAATGCTCACTTTCGTTATAAGAGAAACTTGTGTGCAAACTTTCATGCTTCTAGACCTAGCGGCGTAGGCTATACGTTGTCTGTCAATGAATTTAATATTTTTATTAAGTAGAAGATCGATCCAATTGCACCGATATAAACATGTCTTACAAACAAGACTTCAAACCAACTGAATGACCGATTGGTTCCAGGACCGCAACGGAGTTCTCATAGTATGCGGCGACCACGGCATGCGGGACGCGGGCGGGCACGGCGGGGCCACGCCCAGCGAAGTGCTGGTGCCGCTGGTACTGGCCAGGAGTACTGACTTCCAGTGTCCTCACCCGTATGTAGATCTGTCTGTTTGTATGCTTTGGTATCTCAGGAGTTTTGATCAAAAGAATAAACGACAGAAAAATCATTTTTACTTTTGCATAATAATAATTACAAAAAAAGAAACGACCGACTTCCAAAAAAAACACTACATAGTGAAAATAACTTTAATTTCGGAAGTCGGTGTCTTTGGTTTTGAATTTTCGTTTTTTGCCACCGACTTCCGACATTAAAGTTATTTTTCACTTTGTAATGTTTTTTTGTGTGGAACCACCAAAAGTAATAGTTTTTGCGTTGTCCATATTCCATCCATACTGAATTATTGACCCATCACAACAGATCACCCAGTAGGTATATTACTGTGATGAAATTTGATCACTATTTGCAATAGTATTTAACTTTCTGCTCAGGCCAGGCCCCGGCCCCACAGTGGCCCAAGTGGACGTGGCGCCCTCTGTGTCATGGTTACTGGGCGCTCCGCCCCCGGGAGACAGCGGAGGCCGACTGTTACCTGCCTTACTGCCTCAGGATACGAGACAGCATCTGTATCTACTGCATGTGATGGCGCAACATAATGCGAAGCAGGCGCTGCCTACGGATACTGGTATGTATGGAAGATTACAACTCATATACATACAGTGCTGGATACATTTTGGCATAAGTAGGTCTTAATTAATTACACACATTTCCCCTTTAATTAAAGCTTCTTTATATTCTTCGATCAACAATAGCATCAATCCTAGATTAAGAACAAAAACACATCGCTCAAGTGGCCGCGATTGCATGTAACTTGATTATAAACCTTAACACTCAAACATAAAGTTTAATAACGTTTACAATATATTTACTACTTCGATTAAAAAGTAAAAGTATTTTTTTAATAAATGTTTATGAATAAATATAACATAATTTCTAAGCGATAAGATTGATAAAAACTATGTTGCAAAATAAGATCACAATAATATATGTGGTCTTATTTTCCGGTTGTTTGTAATGCGCTCATCGGAAATCTAGTACTAATAGTAATTGATCAAGTTTATATTAGCTTGCTTTTACTCCTGCATAAATAATCTCCAATTACGTAGCAATTTCCTTCTCCCCTCCAGAATTCTACAAGCAGTTCCAACGCGCAGAGAAACAATTCGCGCACTACCTCGCGACCGGCCAGCAGAGCGCCGCCAAGATAGCGAAGGAGTTCTACGAAGAGTCGCTCGAGAAGATGTCCGTGTTCCTCACCGAGACCAAGACTGAGTTCGACATGTTCGCTATTGGGATGGCTGTGCTTCTGCTGTATTTAGTAAGTTTTGACCGCATTTTTTAAGAAATAATGACGTGCCATCGACACGATAAGACGGTGAGTCATGTTGTATTCGCAGGATAAACTCTCACTTTACACTCGATGATTGCATTTCGGTACATGGTGGTCACAGCCGGACGAACAAATTGTTCAGTGTTTTTAAACAGCATTCTTCATTTTCCGGCTTGGGTTAAAAATGCGATACGAGCTTAGCGCAAAAGTCAAGAAAGTTACATCATCCAACAAGCAAACATAAGTCGATGTGACTTCCGTAAAAAATACAATATACACAGGTGACTAAGTGCTCTATAAACTTTAAACTGTATCTTGTCAATGGCAATTCATTAATGCGCAGCAGTGATAGTCGATTGGAGTCACCGTCGGACTGCCAAGTCCTAGGTCTTGAATTCAAACCCAAGGCATCACCTGCTTCATAAACGGTGAAGGAAAACATCGTGAGGAAACCGACATGTCTGTTAGATATTTCGCGACGGCGGCATGTGAAGCCGAGTCAGAGGCCCATGGGCGGCATATAAACTCTAACAGTTTAGTTAACTAAACACACGAAAATTAAAAGAAATAATCCGTCTTTATCAAATCAACTTCTGTTAATAATTACTTGCTATCCCCGTGTCGGGCAAAGTGTTATTGGGTTTTTCTATCTGGAATTTCTCAGTAGCAGCCCGGAGTCTGGATTTGCGCCCGGTTGATTGTAATAGGCTCGCCCCCTATTACATGAGACTTAAAACATAATTGGTGAAATGTGGGTGTATCTGCTACAGGTACACCTCTGCCCAACCCTTCGGGGAAACAAGGCGTGATGTTATGTAATTACGAGTTAATTATCTTTTGTTACAGGTCGCCACATCCCTCCTACTCGTCACTCTATACTCTTTACAACCGGAATCTCGTCACAAAGACATCGTCGCCGGCCATTCACACCACCGCTCTCACGTCGGATCAGTCATCGCTTTCATCGTCATCCTAGCGATAAGCAGCGCAGTCCTTACTACCGCCTGTTTCATATCAGAAACCAAAAGTCAACTATGCCATTTCAACTCACTCTGGGTCATCGCTTTTGCAGCAGTCGCCTGCACATTTACAGCAAGTTACTTCTTAGTAAAAACTGGCATAGAGAGGATAAAAGATCTGTCTACGTTGACAGAATTAAACGCTACTGATTATCTGATAATCGGAGCGACCATTTTCCACTGTTGGTCATTCTTCGGAACCAGTTTTATTGAAGAAGAGCATATGACGTGGTATTTCTTCTGGAATACGTTGATGTTCTTCGTGTTAGTGAGGACTGTGGTTGTGTTGCTTATGTATTTGAGTAAGAGATGGAGTGGCGCTACGGAAGTGCAGGAAAAACCGGAGTTAGCGCAGAGGATGAGTGCAGTCGGGGTGGGGATACTGCCGAAATGGGTGCTGCTTATTGCTTTGCATAGGTAAGTGTTACTTTTTAGACCTAAAACTGTCCTCATATACCTATTAATTAAAAACATTGTAAAAGCCAAATTATTATTTTTAAAAGGGTAGTCGTGGCGTTTCTTGCCGTTCTTCTCCATCGGAAACGAACAATTGGAATTCCCAATCATTGGTTTTCAATTGGACCTTCTTCTCACTGTCTTGTAGGTGTCCATATTTGACTTTGAGACATCGTATTTTTTTAAATTAAGTAACTCTGTATTGCTCCTCTCCCTTTTTCTCACACTTCGCTGTTTTTACGGACTAGTTCTTTCGGTAGAAGCACAGATTAATACAAATAGTTCAATCCGCAAAATCATTTAAATAAAAAGCGACTCTTGCTACGACATGAGGAGCTCGTGGCTAAGTAATAACAAGCCGCACGGGTCGATCCATCAGGTTAAGCTACGTTTGCCGGGGTTGGTCAGTGGATGGGTGACCATCTTCACATACCGAGACTCCTCCGTGCCTCGGAAAGCACGTTAAGCCGTTGGTCCCGGCTGTCATTCGTGGATCTTTGACAGTTGTTGCGAGTCGTTAGAAGCCCGAAAGTCTGACACCAGTCTTACCAAGGGGTATCGTATTACCCAGTTACTGGGTTATGGAGGTCAGACAGGCAGTCGCTCCATGTAAAATACTGGTATTCAGCTGCATCCGGTTAGACTGGAAGCCGTCCCCAAGATAGTTGGGAAAAAGGCTAGGAAGATTGATTGATCTTGCTACGACACAAAAGTGCAATTCTGGTACTGTTATATTCACCTAGAAGTTGCCTCCCATTCTATCGCGTAACTCATATCTTCTGACTACGTTATGCTCACTGAATTTGTCCGACAAGACGATCCCACCGTACTTGTAGCTTCATACCTAATATGCGGAGTGCGCTTTATGTATTATTCTGAAGTAGAAGTCACGTTCATCCCTTAGCATCTTCGCTTCGTGGGCATCTGTCTGCCACAATGTCGTCTACCGTATCTTCATATTATTTTTATATTTTTCCAGGTATCTAAGAACAATGAACCAAACTGGAGACAGGTGGTTATTCCTCCCAGATACAGCAGACTGGTTGAATGCACCAGAAAATGCCTTCTACCTTCAAGCTCATCTGGTTGTAGGTAAGCTGACATAAATAAAAGTCACAATAATAAAACTACACATTAATGGGGATGCACGCGCAAAGCTTAGCGTAGATGTCGCCAGCGGCGGGATGGCCGCTGTCAAATAATTTTCGCATTGTTTACATTAGTGGTTTTTGCTATTTTTTGTGTTGAAACCGATGCACCATGGTTATTGCTAACATGTATTGTTCCTGGAAGCTTATAGAATTGAAAGACGACCTAAACAAACCAGGAGCAAGGATTACTGGAAAGAAATGAGACATTATTGCGAGGTAGACTTCTATCTAATAAAATATTTTTAATCAGTGCTAGGGTCTAGATTTGGATAATTTTTTTGTTGTAACATGTTAATTATTACTTGGTTCATGGTAGGAAAATTTACGAAAATTGAGAGAACCGTACTTTAATAATAAATGGTATTCTTTATTGTTTAGGTTAGGTTTATTTTTCATTAGTGCTAGGCTCTAGATTTGGGTATTTTTTTAGTTGTAACGTGTTAATTCCTACTTGACTCATGGTAGGAAAATTTACGAAAAATGAGAGATCATTTACTTTAATAATAAATGATATTCTTTATTTTTTAGGTTATCTATGACCGAATTTTTTAATTCAGCAATCAAAGCCCTCAAGCTTCCGAAAGCCAAGCAATTGACGTTCCTGCTGTAGAACTTTACTAAGACGTTAATAGCTCCACCAAAGCTCTACCATATTGCCGAAAATTACCAATCAACATACTCAAAGTTACTTTTAGTTTTACTCTTTTAGTTTCCCACTTTCTATTTGCGTAATATCTTTGGTAAATAAATGAACATCGGAGTAAGTATTTTAGTACATCGTGGTACAGCACACTTATGCATATTTGGAGAAAATTTGAATTTACTGAATGATAGGTTATAAAATGTATGGAATTGACAGTTTTCAATGGCCATGTCGACGATGCGCCACCTATCGTGATAAAATGGCAGTAAACATCCCCATTGGTTCTATAAATATTTGTACTTTATTTTTTCCAGGCACATTAGGAACATTAATAATATGTCTATGGAACCTTCGTTACCTCAACAACGTCGTTTACGTTCAATCAGGGTTGACAATGGGCGCAGTAGGATGCATATTTTGCTACCGAATCGCGGCCAAAGCTTTAGAAACACCGTACGCAGACATCAAGACTTGGGACCCAGTACAAATAGTCAACTTGTTCTGGGCCATACTTATAGTCCAGTTTGGACTTGAATTGTATTCATACATCGGATCTTTGAAGACCTGTGGCTTGAAACCCATAGATTTTAGTGCTACTAAGTTCGTGTATAATAAACCAAAAGCGAAAACTGAAGATTATTTCTATGATAATTTGGTTGAAGAACCTTGGAATCTGGAAGAAGTGAAGTTAAATCTAGTGCGGTCAATGTCCCACCTAATGTTAAACGATCTCATGTTGATTGTAGCGTTACTAATGAGACCGCACAACGTGATAATGGTGCCCAGTATTTATATAACGTGTGTGTTAACTTCTGAGTGTATGAACCATAAACTGTTAGATTCTAAGTCCGGTAAGAAGACTGAAGTGGCTGACATTATTAGTAGAACGCTAGTGCATATGTGGATTGGTATCCTGTTCTTCTTTTATCAGGTGAGTCTTGCTTCCTGATCTATGAGTTATTTGCGATGATTTAGACTTTATTCCTATTATGGTAAAGGTTATATATGCCTGTATTCCCTGGCGACAGAAAAAATTACAAAGTAAAATAAGCCGAAGTATTAAAAAAATACTTTAAATTAGATTATGAAACTTTGCATAATAACTGAACTGAATATAAAGGAGATACTGATTTATTTTTGTTTTTGCCGTATAAAGAATTTACCTAAACTATCGACGCCTTGGAGTCTTCTCCCCGCCGCTCAGTGTTGCTTTTACTCAGTCCGCGAGCAGTAGTGTGCGAGCGAGATAAATAGTGAATTTGAGTTGCAATATGGACTAAGTCCCATGTAATAAGGGGCGAACCTATTTTTATCAACCGGGAATAAAGCCAGACTCCAGGCTGCTACTGGGAAATTTTCTAATGAAAAGACCCATTAACACTTTACCTAAGCTGGCAACAGAACCTGAGAGTTCATGCTTACGCCCTTTCAAGTTAGCGACCACTATACAAACTATGGTAAAGTTTTCAATACAAAACTGACCTATCGCGATCAGCAGTGATGGGGAAAGTTGTTAGAAAGTTTCTTGATAAAATCGTCCTAATCTTCCTTCCAGGGCAACTCCAACAGCCTGTCGTCCGTAGACCTGGGCGCGGGCTACGTGGGGCTGCGCGCCTACTGCCCCGTGCGCGTGGCGCTGCGCATGGGGCTGCACGCGTACGCCGGCCCGGCGCTCGCCGGCGCCGCGCTCTTCTGTAACGTGGCTGCGCATGCCGACACGTGGCAGCAGTCAGTATTGAACTTCTTTTATTAAAATTTTCCATTAACGTGTTTTAGCGAACCAAATTGCACCTAAAAACTTTTGAATACATGGCTACTTTTTTTTCTGTGAAACATACAAAGAGGAATTAAAGACTCATAGCAACTCTGGGTTAGGGAATTAATTAACAGCGATGGAGACATCAAACGGGTCAAGAAATGGCATTTACCACAAATCTGACAGAGACTGAACCAGGGATACAAATGGGATGACTCTTAATGGAGAATCACCTAAAAATGAGTGCAAGACCTACCAGCTGATTATGGTTGTATTAACACAGATAAAAAATAAAAAACACAGAAAAAAAATTAACCAGTTTGTGGCTGTGCTGGGCAAAGGTGGGAGACATTTGCCCAGCAATGGGACAAACATGTTATCATAAATATACTCTATACTCTTCATAGACGCCTATCCAGGGGCGGGGGGGCAGAGGAGGGCAGCTGCCCCCCCCCCCTGGATTTTGTATGCCTAAGTACTGTTGTCGATAAAAGTTATGTTACAGTCATGTTAAGGCTTACTATCATGCATAACCGACTTTAAAAAAGGAGGAGGTTCTATGTTCGGCTGTTTTTTTTTTAATACATTTTTTTTTTTTTTTTGCATATAGGTATACCGTTTTCAAAATTGGTCAACAATTGACGAAAATATCTATAAACATACATAATAAAAAACACAGATGAACATAGAACCTCCTCCTATTTTGAAATCGTTTAAGAATACGCGAACGCAACAGCAATATCAAAATACATGTATATAAAACATGTGCAGGGTGAAATTTCTGATTTGCCCCCCCTGGGCCAAAGGCACGCCCATGATACTCTTCTAATTCTCTTTATCTTGTGCCTTCTACGGCCAATCGGTCGGAAACGAGTCCAAATGAAAGAAAGAAAGAAAGAAAGAAAATACATTTATTTAGCACAGACTTAAAGACACACAGCACAACATAATTATAATACATTAAAAAAAATAAAAGATAAACAGGAATGTGTGCCTCACGGCTGCGCCAAATAGGCCCAGTTCAGCAAAAATGCCAGACATTTAGTGCCTGACGCTGGTTTTCAACTGGACCTGGCGTGTGAGGTGACGGATGCAAATCAGTTTTATACTACAGTGTGTGTGTATGTATACTTAGATAAAATAAATTGTGTAAGATAATAATAATAATTACAAATACCAAATTCGATTAATACAGCAAATATGTGTATGTATCTATAGTTAAATACTTAAGAAAGACCAGTGTAAAAATAATTAATAATATTCTAATACTTAAAATTGCAAAACAACAAAACAAATCAACCTGATAAATAAATAAATGAGACGAACGCATGATATAATATAAAACTAACGAAACGAACACAATAAAAAAAGCCTGCTTTGAAACGTTGCCAGACTTCCACATTCCAACAAACATAATTAGATAATCCGTGCACTTCAGCGTCTTCATCGCACAATACGCTGCAAGCAGCCGATCAAAAGCAAGCCGAAGCAAATCGTCACACCAGCGCCGTTTCTAAGCCTACTGCGGTGACGACCTCCTTTACATATAGTTACAGGTATACTCTTTGTTGAAGACACTCTTTTTCAGGCACATACTGTGTGACGTACCTGCCCGTCTGTCCCTATCCTATAAGCAAAGTAAAATTGTTCTCTCATTGTAAGGATAAGCCAATCAGAAAAGTTGGTAGCAAGCAGGGCTGGGCCTTGACATCCTAACAAGCCTTTGGTAGGCTTTAGCATAATGGGTTGTCAGTTACAATGCTTTCTGAAGGACAAAATATTTAAAAGAAGATGAGAGTACTAACTTCACAGACAGCTGTGCTGGTAGGGGAGCTTTTTGCGGCACTTCTCAGCTAAAGCACTTGGAAGTATGAAGACTCTACAAGACGAAGAAACTACAAGACAATCCCTCAACACGCTCGCGTGTTGAGGGATTGTCTTGTAGTTTTGACGTTCAAAAATTGCTGATTCTTTGCCTAATTTGAATAAATGACTTTAGAATTTGATTTTGTACATCCAAGTATCATTTTACACTATTTGAGCTGGAGTGCCGCAGGCATCCGTTTTGAGCTCTGTGCCTCTGGGCGCTTATACAGCGTGTAACAAAAACCCTGTCCGATCCGTGACGTTGTTGTTAAGAATCATATTGGGATGTCATTTTATGTGGTAACTAGCTTCTGCCCGCGGCTTCGCCCGCGTGGATGTCGGAAATTATCCCACAGGAACGTGTAACATGTCCTAAATCAGCGGGGTAATTGCGTAGCACTTACAATAGCAATGGGTTTCATTTTGACAGTTCAACAATTAATTGCGTTATTTCTCGAACATAATTATTAACTTGGCGCTCTGGCGCGTCATCCCCTGGCTGGCCCGCCCCTCCACCCTCGTTCTGTGCGCCGTCGACTCAATATCGCAGGTCATTCTTATCGTTCTAACTTTTAAACTATTTGTCCAAATTACTTAGTGTAAAAGACAAACTTTATCTACATTAAATACCAAAAGCGATGAAGGTATTTATTTTGATAAGAATTAACTAAATACTCTAAAATATGCAATGTAAAAAAAGTATTCAATTTAACTGTATTTATTGCTCACTATTTTGGTTATAAAGGCTTCCACATAAAAGGTAGATATATGCTGTCGCGGACTTTTATTTAGAACTTTTTAAGACAAACAATCCCACAATACATTTTCTTCATTTAACTCTAACGGTTTAGGCAGCGCACGCAGCATACGGTGGAGGTCTGCCCGGCTTGGGTGGACCACCGCCGTGTCCTCGTGGAGGCGATCGGCGGCGGTGACCTCTCGCGTACGGCCCTGGTTCAGGCCATGGTGCGGAGCGAGAGGGCATGGCAAGCCGTCACCTCCTTCTGCAAAGCAGTAATGCTCGCGAAGGAGAAGGTGGAGCGCGCGAGGGAGTGGCAAAGGCCGCGCCCTACCAGCCCTAGCCGCCGCCGCCGTAGGAGACGTCCCGGGCGTCGGGAATTGATAGCCGATTTCCGGCCACCGTAGGCGCGGGCCTGCGGACGGAGAGCAACGGGCAGCTCGCCGCATCGTGTTCCACGCGCGCCTCAAAGAGATATCAAGGATCGAAGGAACACGTGTGGGTTTAAGTCAGTAAGAGTTTGACACGCCCTTCCGATCCGCCCAGAGCGGGAGAAGTCATTGCATGATTAACCGCCCAAAAAAAAAAAAGGCAGCGCACGCAAAGATAGATCTCAGAGGGCAGGAATTTTTCCGACTTACTTGATACTTATCGTTATATTATGGCCAAATCACATAAAATCTTTATAAATTGTAGCATATGTGTTATTCTAATGTATAAGCTACATTATTGTAAAGTTTCATCAAAATCCGTTCAGTAGTTTTTGTGTGAAAGAGTAACAAACATCCATCCATCCATCCATCCATCCATCCATCCTCACAAAGTTTCGCATTTATAATATTAGTAGGATTAATTTAGGGCAGTGTTTTTCAACCTTTTTCATGACTTGACCCCATTAGTATGAAGAAAAAATTTCGCGACCTCGACCATTCGAGAACGATTTGAACTCAGTCGAGATTCCCGCTGAGTCGAAGTTTCTGCAGCACGAAACCTAGCCTGATGTTCCCGAGTTGCAGAGAGCCTTGCCTCACGACCTTCCTCAGATTCCTGTGATCGAACTTATCTCATCCTTTTAGCATTTCTGCTACATTGGGAGAGGTTGGATCTTCTTCGAGGCATTCTTACAATAAAATAGTACTTACTACTTAACACACAGTTATTTAGTAAACACGTACTATCGTAAACAATTAAATTATAAATACTTACAGATTATTATACAGTCTAAAATTGTCACAGTTTAAGTAATAAGTGTTAAGACGTGTAAACCAAACGTACTAACCTTATAAAACAAAAGAATTGCTAGAAAAATTAATTACTAACCTGAGCTAATAAACTTATACTTAATAAAGAAAATCAACAAAAGAAATGCCTAACCTATACCAAATACTTATAATATTTATATACAAACCCTAAATAAAAATTAAGATAAGTATACTGAAAATCAAGGAAAGAAATGCCTAACCTATAACAAATGTTCGATGTGATTCTTTAAATTGACATAACTTTTTTATTTATGAACCGATTGACATGAAATAAACACTAAATGTTAAGTGAAGTTTACTACAATATATTAGTGAAAACTGCATCTAAATCGAATAAGCCGTTTCTGATATTAGCGTGCACAAACACACAGACAAACAGACAAACAAAATTTAATTACAATCTCGGGTTCAGCATCGATATAATAACAACCCCTGCTATTTTTTTTTCATATATTTCCATTCTACAGACACCACTTTTCTACAATTTTATTATATGTATAGATATTCTGGAAAAAAACTTTGACTGAATTTTACCGGGTAATTACATGGGCGCTGGCGGCCGTCGGTTAGCGGATGTCTACAAGTCATAACTTATGACCGCTGTTGAAATTTTTTCATGGATTGTGTTTTAATTAATTGTATGTAATTTTGGTACCAAAAACGTGAATTTTAATAGCAATAACTTTTTATTTTCATTAATAATATGTTTTTTATGACTTTTTGGTAATGTTACATTGCAGTGCCTATGTGCACTTTTCGGATCGGACAGGGTTTTTGTAACACATTGTATACGGCAGATAAAACAGCAGTTGCATTTCACATAATACTTGTATTTTTAATTGTTTCCAGGTACTTACAAACAATATGGCGGTCGACGAACATCCTCGCGTTACACCGAATATACTCCGTAGTAGTGTATTGTGTGATAGCGACAATCTTTCGAGATCACTTGTTCGTGTGGAGTGTGTTCTCTCCTAAGCTGTTGTACGACTTTGTAGCAACAGTGTTCAGCATCCAGGCTTTAGCCACCATCGCACAGCTAGAGGTGCTAGCACATGTCACCAACTGGCTAGCTCGGATGTTCACTTACAAGTCAAGACTGTGATATAGTTATCAAATAGTTACCAAAGGTATTCTTGGTTGTCGAAACCCTACAGACAATTGCGAGACTATACGCAAAAATGTTGTTAAATATTGCCATTAATGTTATGTGATTACCGCGTATTATAGCAACGTCCAATATTTAGTGAATTTATTTCGTATTTATTTTTATAGTTATACGATGAGTTATAAGAGGCTTTGTGGAAGTACAAACTCTCTTTAATAATAAGGGTCGTACTATTACGTACTTCGAAATGGTACATTAACATAGCAATAAAAACTAAATTTAGAGTAAGTTATCTGTATGGATACAAAAAAAAAATGTTTTAAGACATTCCTTGAATAAAATTAATATTTTTGTATGTATCAAATGATTTTCATTGCGATTACGGCATGCTACTTTATTTAGGAGCAAAAATAATAAAACAAATTATCTTAACAATTGTTTATTAGTGTAAGTGTATACTGGAACCACCATTTTTTATTTATAATGATATTCTATAGGCGTCGCAGCGACCCCTAACCAAACCAATGTCCTAAATAAATCTAATTTTACATTACTTTGTGTGCATTTTAATTCAACTGACGAAAACTAAATACTTCGAAGTATACGTATATTTTTTTTACTTTGTGAAAATAATCACTGATATTGAATTGTTGATCTGCAGTTTCACCACCTAAAAGCGATATCTAGAAGATAAACGAGAAAACTATAAAATTTATCTAATGTATAGCTACCTGGGTTTGATCCGTTGGTAGTGAAACTGCGATGGATACATAAATGCGAGCGAAAAGCACCCTTACAACTGGAGGAAAGCGCCTCCCAAACGTTTCATAAAAAAATATTGTGTTCTAAATAAAAACAAGTTGGAATGCTTCAAATTTTACCCGAATGCTTCCATCTTCTTCCTTTGCAAAAATATAGAGTCGAAAAATATTTAATAAGTTAGAATTTAGTTTTTTCCTATAAATATCTTCTGCAGAATGGGATTTCAGAGACTATAATAATATATACCTACACATTTATGGTACATTTTGGCACTACCTATAAACACAGAATTTACACATACATAATAATTATATACATAGAAATTTAGACATAAATGCACATAGTGGCGAACGGTCGAAATAGCCAATTATTAAAAATAACTGCAAATATCTAACAAACTACACCTATCCCCATTTTAAAAATACAGTAGGTACATTTAGTATTGTCTAATAACAATTATTATTATTGGAATCCCAGATTTATTCAGGATTGTAGTTCAAAAATACAATGAAAATATGGAAAATTTTACTTTATATTATTGATATAGGTATCTTATTGAGCACGTCCAGATAACGTTTTACGAGCGTTAATACTATATTTGTTGCGTACAATATTACGCGCGTAAAACGCCTTTTCTAGACATGCACATTAAATCAGCTGTTACCGTGTGTAATATCATCACCTATTCACCTCCGAATTTGTTCTATTTATTCAAATACTGTCCGACGACCACATAATTAAAGTCTGCTGTATTTATTATAGAGAAAATAATTCGTAACTTGTATAAATATAAAAAAATAATGAGATTGCACTTTGGCAATTTTAAAGAGAATTTCTTTTAAAGTAATTATTTACAGCAGTAACAATAACTATACATATTCTCTCGCTATCAATACATAGGGTAAAGACCGATAGATTAACGAAGGCTTATGATTGTTTATCAGCGAAGATATGACGTGGCCTTAAGTATAGTGTGCACCATCCCCCTCCAATAACACCATTGGACTCTCCATTACCTGAACAACGAAAAAAATGCATTTGAAATAGTCTTAATACAATTTCAGTAGTTGCAGTGGAAATTGAACCTTGTGTAGTGGAAGTAGAGTTCATAATCGCAGAGCACGTTTAGCTTTAACTTACTTGTGGTCTAAAGCTCGATTCCCGACGTCAATGCGCCTGTATCTTGTACCGGTAGACCAGCACGCTGGCCACACCCATCAGGATGCTCAGCAGAATGGAACCCCACACCAGCATCTATATGCAAACCAATATTAGTAACTAGAAAATAAAAATGAATGAGCATTCAATGAGCATACATAATGAAGGAATATTGCCTTAGCCATTAAATTATAGGCAAACAGATTAATGACCAGAATGGTTATCAGCTCTAATTGATTAAGACTGCCATTGACGCGCTAAGAAGAAGCTCAAACCATACAAAATGTATTGTTTGAGCTTCTTCTTAGCGCGACAAACAGGTAACGTATACAAGGCTTCAATGCAAACCACAGGATAAGGATGTCGATGTTTTTTTTCTCTGTCAGATAGATTATAAAATAATATTGGACACGCTTTTTTTTTTCTTTTTTTACGTCATCAATAGATTACGGCAACACATTGAGTTAAAATGTGACTTGACGTGACGTCACTCTCCAGTAGATTTAAACTGAATGAAGACGTAGCGAGCCCCCACTCCCCAACTTTAATGCGTTTCATCTAAATATTTTTTTATTAATATGATAAACCAAAAAATACGTGTCTAATATTTTTTTTATCACATCTATTCAAAAAGACGTAGTTTAATCCTCGTAAACAGGGACCAAAATAGCTTTTTAATCCCTAGGGACTAAAAGTGATTTGAATTTGGAATGTGGAAATTGTTAGTAAAAGTTCTATTCACCAAAGAGATCGATCACGAACATTGTATGAATAAGTAACAGGCTGGCAAGAGAGAGAGATAGTGTGAATTTGATCAAAATTAAAATCCAAGATGGCGGATTAGGTTTTTTTTTTTCATCGTTTTCGACTGTGGTAAAGTCGATAGTGAGGTCAAAATTTAAATCCAAGATGGCGGATGCGAAAATTTTCAAATTTTTCGTCATGGGTATCGTTTTCGTAGTTTTTGACGGTGGTAAAGCCGATAGTGAGGTCAATATGTAAATCCAAGATGGCGGACGCGAAAGTTTTCAAATTTTTCGTCATGGGTATCGTTTTCATGGTTTTCGAGGGTGATAAGGCCGCTAGTGAGGTCAAAATTTAAATCCAAGATGGCGGATGCGAAAATTTTCTAATTTTTCGTCATGGGTATCGTTTTCGTAGTTTTTGACGGTGGTAAAGCCGATAGTGAGGTCAAAATTTAAATCCAAGATGGTGGATGCAAAAATTTAAAAAAAGATCGTCATGGGTATCGTTTTCATAGTTTTCGAGGGTGGTAAACCCGATAGTGAGGTCAAAATGTGAATCCAACATGGCGACTGCGATTTTTTTTTATTTTCATATTTTTTTTATTTTGTGTAAATCAGTGAGTAGGAAATTCGTTCCTGATGGGAGTCGGACCGCACACGTTTGTTTTCTCATAGAGGGTGATAAAAAGTAGAGTGTTCACCTCGGGAGCAACACTATTTTAAGCTCGAGTGATGTACTTTAAATCCCTCGCTGCGCTCAGGATTCTACTTTAGAATCCCTCGCTAGGCTCGGGATTCTACTCTAGAATCCTTCGCTCCGCTTTGGATTCAAAGAAACACTCTCGCCTTAAAAATAGTTGTTTGCTCCCTTAGTAAACAATCTACTATTTCAACACACTTGCTCGTAAAGTGGCTCTTATTGAACAATTTTTAGGTTCATAATGTAGTGTATTAAACCCAGGTGTTTTTTACTTTACATAATCGCACTAGTGCGGTAATGTGCGCCATAGATAACTATTTACTAGTCGGAGTAATGACATGGCAGCATGGAATTAGTAGGTTTGTCTTGTCATAATATGGTATTGGAATCATTTGGAAACCTGAGGAAAAGGAATCGTGGTATATAATTATATGAAAAGACTTATCGACGACTTACGAACCAATACCTTAGCTTTTCTGATCAAAACGCGCTGTTGGATTTTAAACCCTTGCGCCGTAACTTGAAAATCTAACAGCGCGTTTTGATTTAACATTCGTTTAGGTGCCGCTTAGTATTAGTGAAAACCGGCATACGTGTCGTAATGGTAGAATCTCACCTTTGCTCTACTAGGTTTCTTATCAGGCGAGCCACTCTTCGGCGGGCTGGTACCAAGCATGCGCTTAGCTAGCCTCCGCTCCACCGACCTTTCCCTGGTAGCCCTCTGTTCACAACGTTGAAGCTCTTTACGGGCCCCCGAGTCGTCAGGGGCCGCGGCAGCAGCGGCCCGCGCGGCCTCCAAGGCCTCAGAGTTGCGACCCATCAAGGACAGGATGCGAGATTTACGGTATAAAGCCTTTGCGTTCTTCGGTTGGCAGGTTAGCACTCGAGTTACTGCCTGTAATTAAGAAAACAAGATTTTATTGGAGATCTGGAAATGTGTGTTTGGAACCACATTATTACTCTGACAATTTTGACGACTTTTTTTTTTTTTTTTTTGCATTGACTCTGGAAATTGCATTAGGACTCAAGACACGAATACCTCTGCCTCCTCAAAGCTTGTTTCGGCATTGTTTTTAAAGAGCCGACATAGTAAATGCTATCTAGTATAAAAAGAAAAATAAATTGTCAAAACATCATCATCATCTACCTATCCTTTTCAAAACTATGTTGGGGTCGGCTTCCAGTCTAATCGGATGCAGCTGAATATCAGTATTTTACATAGAGCGACTGCCTATCTGACTTCCATAACCCAGTTACTGGGTGAAACGATACCCAGTAAATTGACAAAACATGGAGTCGTAAAAATATAACGACGATTTGGCGGTAAGAAAAGTAGGTCTAAAATTAAAACAATTTATGACATAGATGAACAACGAACACTGATTTCTAACATACCTGCAGTGCAGCTTCATACGCTCCCGCCTTCAACTGTGCAGCCGCCATATTGTTATGTACCCGGAGTCGTTCATCCAACAGCGACTGTAGATCAGCCGAGGTGGTCTCAAGATCACCAGTAGGTGTCGGCGCGGTTATCCCGCCATCGCTCTCGTCCAAAACGTCGAGAGCGCGTCTGTATAGCTGTACAGCTAAAGTTGGCTCCCCACGGCCATACCACCAGTTGCCGCGGGCACGACGACGGACACTGTAAAAGTGAACCTTATTAGTATGCAGGGTAGGCTCAAAATGTTAGAACACTAGGAAATGACAAGTGCACATAGCACATAGGATTTACGAAGCTAACTTTTTTTTCTGTTATTTAAATTCAGAATGTGCGAAGTGCAAATCAATGGGTCTTGGATTTAACCTTCAAGTTGGGCAGTGTAACTAAGATCTGAGGGGCATTCGTGGCTCCAACAACAACACCAATGTTTCGAAAATAATAAAGTGTTGACCAATATCCCCAAGATAACAGAATAGTATATAATTTCCTGTCTATTACTTCCTTGTTACATACACACATTGGCGAATAATTATTTTGTAATGATGATAAATATGATGTACAGTGGGCTCCATAGAAACCTTACGCCCTAGCAATGTAAAAAACAATGCAAGGCGATGAGGGTTTCTCTGGAGCCCACTGTACCTAAATATGTATTTGTAAAACTACGTGTATACCTACTTGTGTACCTATCCGCTACGCAACTTTAGCCATATTTTTTAGGGTTCCGTACGTCTGAATGAAAAACGGAACCCTTATAGGATCACTCGTGTGTCTGTTTGTCTGTAAGTACGTTTGTCACAGTTAATTTGCTCCGAATCTAATGGACTGATTAAGTTGAAATTTGGTACACATACGAATTTCTGTGACCCAAACACGGGCGTGTATAACGTAATTAAATGAATTTTGAATATGACATTCACTCTTGGAGGCAAACTAGGAAATTTTTAAACGTGTTGCAAACTGTTCGTGTGACATATCAAATGAAAGAGCTTGTTGTGCGGGTTTGAAATATACAAAGTGGAGACGACAATACAACAAAAAATTAAACGGCGTGTCCATAATGACGTTCCCATTCCGTATACAAAAATTCAATTGAATATATTCAATAGTTTAGTCATTATAGCTCGGCAAAATCCATAGTCGGCTGGGGCTATTTCGTTTATCCACCCCAAAAATCCAGGGTGGATTTTTGGGGTGGATAAACGAAATAGCCATAAGCCCAATAAGATGGATATTCTAAAATGTATGCCCCAGAATTCACCCAAGGCCTAGTTGGATAAACGGAATTTATAGGCTTAGGGTGGATCCGGAATACATTACATTTAATTTGTTTGAAAAACTCATTTTTTTATTTCGAAGCTAGGATTTATTTGACAGTTCCAAAATACTCTTAAGCATTAGTAGTGACAGTATTTTAATTTTTTGTTGTATGGTAGTCTCCACATTGTATAGGTACTTTACATAATTTTAAAATAAATACTTACTTTTAAAGATATTTAAGAAAAAATATCAAAATTGACTATTCCCCAAATCCCCACCCTTAACTCCGAAACTAGAGAGCCTAAAATACTTATAGATTACAGGAAAACCTATAAGAAGTCTATGGTTTTAAAATAACATGGCAAATCTCTCAATATTGTGCGTACAAACACTACAAACTTACATTTGCAGAACAAACAAACATGAATTTACATTTGGAATTGGAGAGCATGTTTTTCAACTACAATGTTAAGTTTGTTCTTGGGATAAATTCATCCAAACTGCGGAACCCTTCAATGTGCGACGTCCGACATGAACTTGGCCGGTTTTTTTATAAGAGACACACCCACTTTATATGAAGCTTCATTTTAAGTAGATAAAAGGTTATCAAGAATATAAATGGCACTTTCATGGCCACTGTGGCCATAAATGGTCATAAATTATAAATAAATAAACTTATAGCAGAAAGTTGTGGTTGGTGGTTCAAAGAGTGGTTTCAGACAACTAAATCATAAAGGGGCTCTATTAGTTATTAATAGTTATTGACCATGAATGATAATTCGGCGCGTAAAACAAATGCAAATAAAAATCTTGCTCATCATTATAAAATATCTTAATACTTTAGTCAGATAAGTAGTCTATCCTACGCATGATAAAAAAAATTCTGTGTTACGCTCAAACGCTGCCCCCAATATATGTAATCACAATAAAACAAGCATTGGTCAACGTTTAAAAATATGTCAAGGTTCTTATATCTACATCAAACTGAGTTTTATGTAAATATATTCAAGGGCGAGACTGCTTTGAAACAATCGTCAGAATAATACATTTTGATTTGACATTAAAACGAAGGAACAGGACAATAGCATCATTGACAAGTTGACAACTTTGAGACTTTCTAATTTTGTAATACCTACTGTAATGTTTTTGCACAAAGTGTAAAACAGTCGGACAATATGACGTAGTCCCATATGATTTGCATTTGTTGCAAGAACATAAGTTCCGCTATATAACTACTCATTTAAAAAATAAACCATAACCGAACATTAATTTGCATAAATACACAAACATTTTTTATCTTCATTCTTATTTCGGATATTATAAATTTAATCAACTTACGTGCCAAGATAATATATAAAGGTCAATAGCCTAAGGAACCTGTTACGTTGTGAAAAAGTGGCACAACAACCGGTGAATTATATGTTTTACAAAGTACAGGTTCAAGACATTCTCAAATGATTTTTGAAGTGAAAACTTCTTTAGCAGCGTTGTGTACTTTTTTTGGGATGGGTAAAAAATTTTAAACTCGCGTCAGGAGTGTGACCGTAAAATCCGTTGCCTAGCAACCGACAAAGTAAATATCAAAATAAATAGTCTTTGACATTACGTAAAGATTGCGAGATAAGAAATTTTACCCATATTGATGGGTAAAAAAAAGCAGTCGAAACAGTGTTTTAATAAATTATTTATTTTTGTTAGACTATATTTTAAAAATAAATAAATATAATACTAGGTACTACTAATGAATATTGTATAACCACATAAATTATAGTACTTTTATACTGATAAATAAAGCAATTCGTGCGAAATTATTCCCTAACCATTCCAAAATATTCAAAAATGCACAGTGTTCAAGTTTTCACTTCTGCCGGTACTCCCGGAGTGCAACCTGTTGTTTTTTTTTAAAGATAAACATCGGCTGTCTCATACGGTTACGGTTTTCTGTTTCGGACCATACCAAGTTGAGCTGTACCTATAGATATTCAATGTCCACTTTTGTTTGGTTTCATAAATACCATTGCCATGCCATCATAACATTGCCGTTTTAATATCAGATAAATAAATGAATGCGTTGTACAGGTAGCAACTAATTTATAATCAATCTTCTGTCCGAAGCACGGTTAGTATGAGCACATTGACCACAATAGAAACAAGGTTTTGTCGATGGTAGAATAGACAAAATGATAGATAAACAATCACAATCGGTCATTGTCTATTCTTCCGTTGACAAACCCGTTTCTATGGTAGTCATGCTACGCGTGCTGTACAAACTACAACGCATGCAAAGGCTAGCCTGCGTGGCGAGCACGGGCTGCATGAGGACTACTCCGACTGCAGCAATCGAAGCCATGCTGGGGCTGCCCCCGCTCCACCTGTTTATACAGCAGGAAGCGACAATGGCGGCGGTGCGCCTTAATGCAATTAATCTCTGGGGTAAGAGACACACAACACACCGCGCTGCTTGAGGGGTTCAACAATGAGTTATATCACGAAAGCCGCTAATGACCGGGTACCCAAACAATTTATCTTTGATAAAAAATACAGGATCCAACTTCACGAGGATAGGCGATGCGAGGGTTTGCGCCCCGCAGAGCTGCGGATCTTCACCGACGAATCCAAAACAGGTAGTGGCACAGGTGCTAGAATCTTCTCCGAGGACTTCGACATACACATAGCCACGCCATTGGGAGTCCATAACACAGTTTTCCAGGCCGAATGCATGGGTATTTTTCTTGCCGCCTCAGCCATTATGGCTAGGGAAGTTAAGGACCACTCGATACGCATACTCTCGGACAGCATGGCTGTTCTGCAAGCGCTAAACAGTCACACTGTTGACTCCGGGCTGATATACGAGTGCCACCAGCGTCTTAACCAGGTGGGTAGCCTCAATAATATAACCATTCAATGGATCAAAGGACACAGCGGTTCGCGGTGCAACGACGCAGCTGACGAACTTGCCAGAAGGGGTTCGAGCATGGCACCAGTGGGGCCTGAACCCATTGTGCCACTCCCCTTCGGGTACGTACTCTGGTAAGGAAACGAACCAGGGACCAACACCACAAACTATGGTCGGACCACACTGAGTGTAGGCAAGCCAAGGAGGCACTTCCTACAATCGATGGCCGCCTCACGAATAAGGTTCTCAGACTAACGAAACAACAGCTACGCATAGTCACAGCAGCCGTAACTGGCCATGGGTCATTTAATAAACACCTCTTTGTCATAGGAGTCACAGACAGTCAGAGCCTGCATGGAGGACGACGAGACAGCAGCTCATGTGCTGTTTAACTGCCCGGTGGTCGCCGCTTACAGGGCAAAGTACTTCGGTAACCCAGGTACCCTACGGGAGATTGTCAGTGACACCAAGTCGTTGCTGGCCTTCTTTGAGGAGCTGGGGTGGATCGAATAACTAATATTCCCACCCGTACGCAAAATACGCGCCTTGACGTGGAGTTGCGGATACCAGCCCGTATTACCTATTACCTATTACGCGTGCTGTATTAAAATTTAAAAAAAAAAACGAGGTAGTATTGAATTTTTTGAACTCACCCAGTTTCCATTCTCTCAGCAATAGGCAAGGTTTCGTGTTCAGGTTCTTCTTCCCAGCCATGAAGCTCGATACGGGCATCAAGCCAAGTTTCTCCATCTATTACAGGGCCCTCATACTTGGGGGCATCAATCACCCCAATCAGGCCCAAACTCTCACCAGGTTTCAGGCCAATTTCACCAAAACCAAATCGTGGGGCCAATTGTAGAAGACATTCTTCGCCTTTGTACATCATTGTAACTGCTAAGTCCAGGCCTTGTAGAATCTAAAAATAAAATATTTCTAGAAATTAGAAAATTAAATTGACTGTGGCAACAAAACAAGGGCTTATATTGCTACTATCAAAAATCAATCTTAATAACATTTCACACATGATTATGTCATGGTTACTCATTTATTTTTGCATTGTTATAAGAACTTTCTTTGTCCCAATTGGCAGAGTTCCATTTTTATATCAACAAATAATGGTCTGTGTCCATTATGTTCTGCAACATTTAAATTTAGGAATAATAAGACCATACCTATAAGAAATTACTAGGCCATACCACAGATTAATACAGATGGGACTCTCCGCAAAATCATTTAAATAAAAAGCTATTCTTGCTACAACACAATAAAGTGCGATTCAGGTCGCACAACGCTAATTACCTACAGTTATATTCACCTACAAGTTGCCTCTCTTTCTATCGCGTAACTCTTATACCTTCTGACAACGTCAGGGTTGTCATCTTTTAAAGAATAATTAGATAATTAAGTAGGTATCAGCTCTTGGTCTATTATATTTTTAAATAGACCACCAATCCGTAAGTAACCGACCACAGGCGACTTCATAAAAATGCGATTCGATTTCTTAAAAATACGATAGAAATCAGTACCGTAATTACGTAAATGCACGATCGATTGATGATCATAAGTTCGAAAAAAAATCTGCTCAATTTATTTTTTCGAACTTATGAAGCAATGGGCTAGCAATCTGTTTCAATTCATTTCAATTTCTTATTGATCGTGCATTACGTAATTACTGTAATTAGGGTACAGAGCGTCGCGGCGGCGTCACGTCTCCTGCTGCTGCCGCCTGCGGTAAATTGTTTAGTCTCTATTATTTATTCATATGTACGTACGTAACTGGGTAAATAAAAATGTATGTACGAATACCCTGTTGTCTACATAATTAAAAATTTACTAAGTACATAATATTTAAATATGGTTACACTAAGTCCGTGGTGTACCTACTACGGACTTGGTGGTAACCAAACAAAAATATTATTTAATTATGTACTTTCCTACCTATACTTATCGAAGCCTGAACCTGAACTTGTAAACAGAACTTGTTTATACTAACTATACTAAGTATAATAATAATAATAATAAAGCTCTATGGCGTCTCCTGTCACTGTCACTATAACAAAAATTTTGCTCAACTTTTTTTATATAAAAACGATAGATTTTCACAGTCCAGATTAAAATGAAACAGTTTTTAACCACAACAAAAATACCAGATACAAATTAAAATGAAAAACCACAGAAAAACGGACTATAAAAATACACATAAAAATAGACGATATAATATTACAATGTGAATGTGAGCATGTAAATAATGCAGACGAGAGCCAGAGCACGACAACAGGCACACCCACCATCTCCGGACTTGTCGCTCAGCTCCGCCTCGCAGCCACCGGTACGCGCCTCAACCGTGAGTGCCGTGCCATCGGTCGCTGCAGTTGCGTCGAGCTCGAGCGACGAGTTTTTCTCCCCGCCGTCGTCACCAACACCACCACAACGGCGAGGAAGAGGACGGCCACCAGCGGGCTTGGGACCTCGAGGCCAACAGGCCCCGAACAGGGTCCCCGCTGCCGGTGGAAATGTGTCGCGCATGCGATGGACCCAGTCCATTAATGAAAACGTCATGCGCGCATATTATGGGGCTACCGAGGGAGGAATTAACCTTACAGCGTACCGAGGTCGGATGCTCTCTCTGTTTCAGGTGCTTGAACCAGCCGTCAACGTCTCGGCCCAACGATTGTCGGATCAAGTGCGCGTCATTCAAAATAATCACAGATTGGATAACGCCACACTTGATCGGCTACGCTCAGAAATGCAGAATAGGTCTGCTAGTAACCCTCCCCTATCCCAGAATGTCGTGCATGTGCCTGCCGAAGTTCCATTGCAGGCAAACCAGCATGATGAGGAGGAGGACGCCAGGGCTATATCTGCAGACAACCTATGCAATGTGGAATTAAGGAGCGCACTGGAAGATGCGATTCGTGAGTACCGGTTCACATTACCTGACCTTAGACCACGGCTACCACGTTTGCCCATGAATAAAAGAAACAGGGCGCTGGTGTGTGCCCTGGATGCGTTGTTACCGAATTTTATGGAAAGCACCGCAGACCTTTACGATACACACTCAATCTTGTATTGCACGGCTGTTGCGGCATGCCGTATAGCTCGTGTCAAATTTCCAAACACTGACCGAGCTGTACGGCCAAAACCTGCCACGCCAGCCTGGCAATGCAGGATTGAGCGTCGTATTAATGAGGCCAGGGTACTCATCGGGAAGCTCATCTGCTTCAGGGAGGGTAATACACGCCCAAGGGTGATGCGCTTTGTGAGGCGGGCGTTCTCTGGGACTAGTATTAGTCCTCGAGAATATGTTTCCTGTGTCACAGAGCGCATCGACTTCCTGAAGCAGAAAGTTTATGCATGGGCAAACCGTATCCGTCGGTATAGGCGAAGAGTGTATCGATACACTCAGAACCGCATGTTCCAGAGCGATGAAAGGTGGGTATACAGAGCATGGGAGCGACCCATTCCCACTCAAGGTGTGACTGACGCGCGTCCACCGGAAAATGAGGCCATGAGTGCTTTTTGGCGAAGCATCTGGTCGGTGCCCGTCAGTCACACTGAAGGTGATTGGATGCGTGTAGTTGAGCGGACGTGTGATTCAATACCAGACATGGAAGCTATTAACATCAGCCCTCTGGATGTAGCCCGTGCAGTTCGTCCGTTGCCTAACTGGAAATCTCCAGGACCGGACGGACTGCACAATTTCTGGCTTAAATGGCTACAAAGATCACACGCCTGCTTAGCCTCGCAATTCCAGTCATCTCTAGAGACTGGGTCGCTACCAGTGTTCTTTACGACAGGAGTTACCCACCTGCTCTATAAATCGGGTAGTACTGCGGAACCTAAAAACTATAGACCAATCACATGTTTACCTACGGTCTATAAAGTTCTTACATCCATTCTTAGAGCAAAAATTGTACAACATATTGACTCCAACTCCATTATGTCTGTGTCTCAGAATGGATGTAAGAATGGGTCCCGCGGTACTAAAGAGCTGCTCCTTATAGACATGACCATAAACCAACAGGTCCGTAGATCCCGGAAGGATTTGTCGACATGTTGGATAGATTATAAGAAGGCCTATGATTCGGTGCCACATACATGGCTCATGAGGGTGCTGGAGTTGTACAAGATAGATGCAACTCTGCGCACCTTCCTGATGTCATGTATGAGGCAATGGAGGACGGTTCTTCTCTACCCAGGATGTCGACAAATCCGGAGGACCGATGAACGAATCAGGATTGAGCGGGGAATATTTCAGGGCGATAGTCTGAGCCCACTTTGGTTTTGCTTAGCCTTGAATCCTCTAAGCACACTGCTGGAGGATTCAGGTCTAGGCTATCGGTTGAGAAGAGGTGGTCAGGTAATATCTCACCTCCTTTACATGGATGACTTGAAACTCTTTGCCCCCAACAATTTGCGACTGATGGAGCTACTGAAGGTAACAGAAACGTTCAGTAGCGCCATCAGGATGGAATTTGGTGTGGACAAATGTGCAGTCATGCATGTAAAGCGAAGAGGGACTATGGAATTCGTGGGAACCCAACTCTCGGATTCCATACACCTTATATCCCTCTCCTCAACTGAAACCTACAAGTATTTGGGTAAGTCGGAAGCATTAGGCATCAATGTTGCCGACATGAAACAATCGTTGAGGGAGCGTTTCTTTGGCCGCCTGAATAAGGTACTAAATAGTCTTTTATCAGGCGGAAACAAGGTGCGCGCCTTCAATGGTTGGGTCATGCCGGTTTTGATGTACTCTTTCGGCATACTCAAATGGACTCAGACGGAACTTGACGCTCTGGATAGGAAGGTCCGTACATTTCTGACAGCAAATCGGATGCATCACCCACGGTCATCAGTGATGAGACTGTACATCCCGCGGAAGTGTGGGGGTCGAGGTTTCTTGAATGCCAAAACCCTCCACAACCGCGAGATTTACAGTCTCAGGGAATATTTCCTCCAAACTGACGTGGGGATGCACCGAGATGTGGTCGCAGTGGACAAGGCCCTCACCCCGCTCTCCTTGGCAAAAGAGAACTGGCGCAAACCTGCAGTACTGGATACTAACGATCGTAAGGAAGTATGGCAAGGCAAAAAGCTTCACGGACGCTTTTTCCGTGCCCTCCATGGGCCTGACGTAGACTTTTTGGCGTCTATATCCTGGCTGCGCTTCGGCGACCTCTTCGGAGAAACCGAAGGTTTTGTCTGTGCGATTATGGATGAAGTTATCATGACGAATAATTATCGGAAATACATTGTCAAGGATGGTACGGTTGACATTTGTCGGGCATGCCACCGTCCCGGTGAATCAATCCGACATATTGTTTCCGGTTGTTCTCGTCTTGCTAACGGCGAGTACTTGCACAGACACAATCTAGTATCTAGAATTATCCACCAGCAACTTGCCTTGCAATACAACCTTGTGGAGTCAGAAGTACCATACTACAGGTATGTGTCCGACCCAGTTCTCGAGAATGGTCAGGCCACATTGTATTGGGATCGATCTATCATCACTGACAGGACTATTGTAGCTAATAAGCCTGATATTGTGGTGATAGATCGACGAGAACGCCGTGCAATGATTGTTGATATTGCTGTCCCTCATGACGAGAATCTCGTGAAAGCTGAGAAAGATAAAAAAAATCAAGTATCTTGACTTAGCACACGAGGTTGTCGACATGTGGGACGTGGACTCTGCAATCATTGTACCGATAATCGTAACGGTTAATGGCCTAATAGCGGAGAGCCTCGACCTCAGGAGGCTCTCATTGCGCGGCTGGGTCAAGGGCTTGATTCAGAAAGCAGTACTCCTAGACACGGCACGCGTAGTGAGGAGGTTCCTCTCTCTAGAGCCCTGACCACCGGCAGCTTGGACCCTGTTCCTGATGCCGATGGGCGACTATTTTTTATATTTTTAAATGTTTTTTATATCTTTATTTTAAGAAATATTTAAAAATGTAATTTATATGTATTAAAATGAAATAAAAGAAATAATAATGAATATCGTTTAGTACCTATACTACCTACCAAACGTTTACATTAATTGCTATTCATAGGACATTAGTAATTAATTACTTAAAGATAGACGTGCATTTCTTTACCTTATTGTGTCCTTTGGAAGTGAGAAAAACGTGAGGTTCGGATCCTTATATAAGCTGCCAAGAGGGATGCAATAAACTGTTGCCTTCATTTTAGTATTTTTAGTTTTAATATCTAGCGACAAACGGCGCGCGGCAGCCCTACTGAATAGGCACAGTGAGACGAGCCCGCCGGGTACTTGTAGCTTCATACCTAAACTGCGGAGTGTCCCATCTGTATTAATCTGTGGCCATACATCCTTTATGTGTACCTAACATAATACCTAATCCAGTCACATTGTAAAATAGAATAACAATCACATGCTTTAATAAATAAACAATAGAATAACTTCAATCTTTATATAAAAGACTGATAAGATTAAGTATCTAACTATTTCACACTTCCTTTGATTGCCAACTCAAATAAACTTTTTGAATAAATGTTATCACTGATAGACAGATGCATGATTAGATAGCTACATCTATTGTAATGGAAAATACAAAGTCAATACCTGATTATTTAATAATATTAGTGCATTATACTGATATTATTTAATAATTCATGACTAAACCTCATAATGTGTAAATCTGCCTAGCCTTTTCCCAACTATATTGGGGTCGGCTTCCAGTTTAACCGGATGCAGCTGAATACCAGTATTTTACATGGAGTGACCGAGTGACTGCCTATCTGACCTCCACAACCCAGTAACTATAACTGCAATACCTTTGGTAAGACTGGTGTCAGACTTTCGGGCTTCTGACGACTCGTAACAACTGTCAAAGATCCACGAATGACAGTCGGGACCGACAGCTTAACGTGCTTTCCGAGGCACGGAGGAGTCTCGGTATGTAAAGATGGTCACCCATCCACTAACCAACCCCGGCAGGCGTAGCTTAACCTGATGGATCGATCCGTGCGGCTGTTATTACTTAGCCACGAGCTCCTCTAAACCTCATAATGTGTATAAGCAAAAAATCTTTTTTTTAACCATATACAAAAGTTGCATCTCATCATGTTATGATAAAATTATCCTTGTAAATTGACTTGTAAGTATTGTGTTTTTTAAGATCATGTTTGACCACTATCTCACCTAGAAAAGCTTTTTATTCACTTAATTATGCAAGCACATTTTTTTGTGCTACTGCTGGGCAAAGTCTTCCCCATCCCCTCCCTTCCATTTTCCTCTATTTTGCCTATCTTTGCCCATGAAAAAACAGGCATTTCTTAGGCCCTGGCCCATCATGACGTAGTACTTAGTATTCTATTACTTTGAATACACAATAAGTTTTTGAAACAAGACAACACAGACTCTCTATTTTTATAGGACTTAAATCTTTTGATACTTACTTCATTGTCACCCAAGTAAATCTTGACATGGTCCCTCTTTTCGACAACATTGTCAGTGTCTTTAATTTTGACCTCATAACTAATTCGGCAAATATCACTTCTTTGGGGTCGCAAACCATTTGAATCTTCACCTACTTTAGTTATCTGCAAAAAAGTTTCAAAAAATTTTGTTGATTTTTCTAAAGACAACATATCATGAGAATAAGAAGCAAACAATAACTGAATGCTAATATACCAATGACTTTCAAATCACTGCAAAGTTGTCATAACATGAATCACTAACAAAACAAAAGAAATGGTGATTGGTAGGAAGTATACATTGTTTCTTATTTACATAATTTTACATTTACATACAAGCTATCAAAACTTAGTCCAAAATTATGAGGATGAGGATGAGCTTCAATTATACAAGTTTCACTGAGTCTGCAAAATAAAACTCAGAATAAGAATGACCAAAAATCATTAAGTTTTCTCCGGTAAATTTTGGGTATGCATAAAATCACTCCCATAGAGTATGAGAATGTTTATTAGGGCTAAATGAAGGCTGATCTAAATCAAACAAGAAATCAATAGAAAATATTTGTCCATAAAACTATTGTAGATCCACTGAGATAATCAAAGTCTCTGCTGACCTTTTTAAGTAGTGCGCCTGACCCAAGCAAATCTTGCCACTCGTCAGTTTTTGTTTCATCTGGCTTTTCTTTGGAAGCAGCTGCTTCTGCCAGCTTTGCCTCCTCGATCTCGTGTGCCGCCGCAGCTGCGAGGTCTTCGAACGAGCTACTCTCCGACTTGTCCACCAATGTTCCTTCGCCCTCGCTCATCTACAAACACGCGCTCGTGATAATGTGTTCATCGTCAACTAATACGTAATAATGTTTACTTTCTATACATTATACACAGTTTAGCACATCTAACAAAAATACAAAATTTTATCAAATAACCAGTGCAGTCTTACCTTAGCAGTTCAATAATTCAAATAACTAAAATCTGTATACCACTTTCCAAAAAAATAATAATGAAAATATGTATGACAATTCAACTTTTTGGATTTGACTTGAGTTTTTTGTGAATGAATTGATTTGATTGATCATTGAATGAATGTTATTTTGCAAACAGAAGATCGTTCCGAATACGGTATATGAGTAAAAAAATTTCGAACCCAAGTTAATATTTTTACAAATATTCATATAATAATTATTCTGTGAAGATTAAAATTAGGCTCTATGTAAATAATTGGGCTTACTGTTAAATAAATCTTCGTTTGTACGTAGGAAACTAAGGGGATATTAATTTGAAAAAATATGAACACAAAAATAAATTTCTTGTATCTGTCTGAACGTATACGCGTTTTAAAGATAGCTATGAACATTATTAATGAAGAGGCATTTCTTTTTTCTGCATTGTTGGAAACGTCAAGGTTATTTTTCTTGTACCAAATCAAGACTTTGGTTATTTATAAAAATACATCTATGAATAATTAACACACAAAATAACAATAGTGTAGTGTGTTTTCATAACATGAAACAAGCCTTGTGATTTCACCAGATGTAAAGCTGTCAACTACCTTGTCAAAGTGTCAAGTGTCAGCCTGCGACTGGGAGCTGGGAGGATTTCGCCAAGCGGAATAAACAATCGATTTTACACTATACTGTTTTACTTTATATTTATAAATTATGCAGAAGTACGAAAAATTAGAGAAAATTGGGGAGGGGACGTATGGCACAGTGTTCAAAGCTAAAAACAAAGAGACCCATGAAATAGTGGCCCTAAAGCGGGTAAGGTTAGATGACGATGATGAAGGAGTACCATCCTCTGCTTTACGTGAAATATGCCTTCTAAAAGAGTTAAAGCACAAGAATATAGTTCGCCTGTACGATGTCTTGCACAGTGAAAAGAAATTGACTCTTGTGTTTGAGCATTGCGATCAAGATTTGAAGAAGTATTTCGACAGTTTGAATGGAGAGATAGATTTGGATGTCGTCAAATCTTTTATGTATCAGCTGCTCCGAGGACTCGCTTTCTGTCACAGCCATAATGTTCTGCACCGTGACTTGAAGCCTCAGAATTTGTTGATTAATAAAAATGGGGAATTGAAATTAGCCGACTTTGGTTTGGCTAGAGCTTTTGGTATACCTGTGAAGTGTTACTCGGCGGAGGTAGTGACGCTCTGGTATCGTCCTCCGGATGTCCTGTTTGGTGCCAAGCTCTACACAACCAGCATTGACATGTGGTCAGCAGGGTGCATATTTGCAGAGCTAGCTAATTCTGGGAGACCACTGTTCCCTGGATCTGATGTTGATGATCAATTGAAAAGGATTTTCAAACTTCTTGGTAAGTAGTGTATTGAACTTTATTTCAATCTATCATCAGGCAGCTAACGCTAAGGCCCAATAAACTAAGGATTGAAACATAAATGTTAAAATAGAAAACAACCTGTGCTAAATATAATAATCTTAAAGAACTGTTGCTTTTATTTGGTTTTTCTTCCAAAAACCAGTTTTGGTAAGCATTCCTTGTAATTTGAAGAAAATAAACAGCTTTACATAATTATCTTAACAGTATTGATGTCTGTTGTATCTTATTAACTTGTCAGTCTTCCTTCCTAACAAGATGTAAGTATTTCAATATTTTGAATATTAATCTGTGTATGTTATTACAATTTCCAGGTACTCCAAATGAAGACACTTGGCCTGGAGTCACCCAGCTGCCTGACTACAAGCCACTGCCAGTGTATCAGCCTAGCTTAGGATTGGCCCAGGTGGTGCCCCGTCTGCCCGCACGGGGGCGGGACCTCCTTGCCCGCCTCCTCACCTGCAACCCAGCACTGAGGATGCCTGCTGATGATGCCATGGCTCACGCTTACTTCCACGACCTCAACCCGTCAGTCAAAAATGACCGATGTTAACAATCAATACGTCCTTACCGCTGCACCTCAGAACTACTGGTTAGTGATAAAAACAATGATGAGGTGCAAGAGTGTTGTGACGACGAGACTTAAATGGAATAGGAATATAAGGATACTGACTTCATATACGTATAGTGGACCCAGTGAATTTATAATCTGTAGTTGGTGTGATGTTTGCATTTGTCTTAAATATTGTTATTTTGTTATGTTTATCTTGTCCAGTTATTTTTCGTCTAGTATGCAGCTAACGTTAGAGATTATTAAACATTTATTTGAGGAAGAAACAACTATTTATTGACATAATTTGTTGCAAATGTACATACATAATCAATTGTTGACTTGGAATGACCTCCATTACATCAAGATAACAATTATTATCTTGAAGTTGTTCAAGCTAGGTTCATACTGTTCATGTATACTTGATATTAGTCTTCAATGATCTCAATGCTTATTTATTGTATTGATATTAATATGCTTCACCAAAGTGAGGTTTATTTTAAAGAGTTTATGAGTTTATAGATATTTAAAATAGTTAATAATGCTCTTGTTAATAAGTTTACAAATCAATAACTTATACTTAATATAAATTAAGATTCGAATTTGTAATAAAAGTAAACAAAATCTTTTATAGTTAAGTAATAAACATTATAAAAAACCATCTAACATGTTTATATATTTTCAGCAGCTTCCTTCAATTCCGCGGTTATGATGTCACTCACGTATTCGCCGATCTTCCCACCGGTCTTCATAGTAGAAGACATGGATGACGACTTGTACGACGACGAACTTTCCTCAATTATTGTCTTTGACATGTTAGACATGCCTTTCATTCCACACATGTCTGAAGTAGAAGCTAAACTTCTTTGCCCCAATTGTTCAGTCAGTTCAGACAAGCCCAGACTTGATTTCGGAAGTGATTCCTCGATCTTGTTCGACGTGGCACCGCTATACGAGGTGTCTTTTTTTTCTGACAGACCCATCATATCAACAACTTGTTTGGACGACATCTTATCTCCGTTAGTGCATGAGACTGCCTCCTTGAGTAATTCGGGTTTTAGCAGTCGACTATGCTCTTCTTTGAGCATTATTTGAGTTCTATCTTTGCTACATGTCATGTCTTCAGTGTCCTTAATATTTTCCTTGACAGAATTTTGAATGTTTTCTGAAGTCATTTTGCTTTCGAATAGAGTCTTTCTGGGACTCGAGCCGCACATCTTGATTGGCACAATTTTTTCCGTTTCGTTACATGATCTCTTCTCCGCAATAATAATGAGGATACCGTCTGAAGACATTGTTGAGGTGACGTTCTCCGCGGGACAATGGCTTGGCAAAGCATAGCGCCTTTTAAACTGTCTCGAAATAAATCCGTGGGAGTCCTGTCTCTCTTCGTGTTTCCCTTCTACTATTATTTCAGTATCCGTCACTTTCACGCTGATGTCGTTCGGACGAAAATGTTTCACATCCAATGTTACTTTATAGTTACCTTTCTCGTTCTCTATTGTGGATCCGAATTCTTTAGAAATAGTTTGGTTGTTATTATAACACTTCCAAGAGCGAAAATAATTCGAATGCCTATCATAGAATGGATATAGAAAGTCGTGTGGTGGCATGCACATGCCGAAGTTTTGGTCTGATAGCCACCGAGCTGGACACATTCTAGGGAACTCCATCTTATGAGGATTGCGACGTTCGAACACAAGTAAACAATTGGAACGACTGAGTCACATCAGACTGTGCCAAATGCTTTTATAGCCAACTATACCTACTTCTTATACTTACTAAATATTTCGTATGGTTGCCTCTTACAGCAGAAGTAGGTACTGATTTGCAATGTTATAAATCTAAAGGAGTAAATTAGCAAGGAACGTAAGACGAGGTGTCTGATCCGTAGTCCAACTTACCCCGTTATGAAGACGCGTGATGTTTTACACGACATGCTTTTAAACTAGTTGCTAGAGTTCGCCTACCAATATTGAATGTTAACAACACTGATTGAGAAGACCGTCACTGTACCGGCTGTACCTATCAGTACAAAAATAATGAGGAGGATTTTACCAAGCTAAACTCTCACAAAACCTTTAGTACCTACCTTTGTCAGATAAAAACTTTTGAGGGTTCACCCCTATGATACAAACATCGATACCAGTCATTGATGGATGCTCGAACTTTCTCAACTGTATAAATAGCCTGACATTCAAATGTTGATCCTCTGTTCCAATCGGATTATTTTTAGAATCATGATCGAATTTCTATCGGGTAATTAGGTCTTTCCTGTTTACGTGTTGTTTGCTCTCTTAACAATGGCATGTTAGTTTCTAATTTAATTAGTAGGTATTACGAAGGCTATGACATAATAACATCACGGCTGTATTCTACGAAAGGGTAGGCCATAGTTTGAGAGTGAGTAGTGAGTCACACATTGGAATGGGTAGGCAGAGGTATGTACAGCACATTCACACTTTGCTGCTATGTTTCAAGTCCCATGTAATAGGAGGCAAGCTTATTTCCATCGACCTGGCACAAATCCGCCTGCAACTAAAACATTCCTGATTTTATCAGGAATGTTTTAGTTGTAGTTTAGTTAACTTAACAATAATGCCCAACCTAGGAATCGATTCCTCAATTCGATTCCTAGGTTGGTTTTCAACTCTCGGCTCTAAGCAGTTCGTTGCTGACTGAAGCAGATTTTTTTTGTCGAACTTATGAAGCAATGGACTGGCAATCTTTTTCAATTGGTTTCAATTTAAAATCGATCGTGCATTGCGTAATTGGGGGGCTGGTTCTCCTGGACTTAATATTGATACCAATCACACGTATTTCAGTGTATTATCTATGCCAATCACGTCTGTAGTTTCGCTAGATAATTTAATTTGGCCCTGAATGAATACTTGGTTGGGACTATTGAGCATTCCGCAGTTGCAGCCCGCGAAATTTAAATTTTCTTACGATTTTTTTTTTGCATTTTGCAAGTCAGTTTCGGGTTGTATCTTGATCAAAATATGATTCGCGCGATTTACAGAATTATAACCATTGGAATCATCTCTCTAAGTTTAAATTTGTTCCATAGCAACTTTTCCATTTGTTCTTCTATACAGTCCTCCCATACAGTCTGTATGGGAGAACATGTCTTTCAACTACAATGTTAAGTTTGTTCTTGGGATAAATTCATCCCATCTACGGAACCCTTCATTTTGCACAGTCCGACACGCACTTAGCCAGTTTTTTCTATCAGCTTTAGATCTGGAATTAATAACTCAATAGGTAATAAAAATGCAGATTAAAAGTCATAGGCTCATAGCACACATAACAACTTGGAAAGGGATCAACTCAATATAGTGTTAGAACTTATTTTCTTTCCTGCAGAGTACTGCTCATTAAGCTAAGAAAAAAGCATTTGAATAACTTATAGAAGTTTGAGAAATCAAAGAGGTAACTTTATAGGTATTATGTATTGCTAAAATAAAACTGATTGTTTTTACCATGTGGACAGCATTACTTGATGATGTTAACACAAGTTAAACTCAAACCAATATATTAAAAATTATTCCTTAACAATAATATTATTACTAAAGCATTTCCATTTCAGCCCTTTTCCTTTTACGGTGGTTAGCAACCATATTAGCAGTGGTAAGGACACTTTCTCCTCTCTGTAGCCAGGTAGAGAGAGCTTTCTCTGTGTTTGCAGCCTCAGCAGCCTGGAGACGTTCACTCCCTGATAGAGGTTGTATAGCACCCACTGAGTCCGTAGACACGCTGGCTGATAACAGCATTCTGAATCTTTGTCTGAATGTCTGCAAAATTAATTAGACTATTAGCCCATTTTATTGTATGGTTAATAATAAATTGGAGTTCATGCAGATTTGTGTAGTTTTTAATTATGATACTTGATTGAACATGTTGAGCAACTCCCTTGTGGAAAGCCTTACGAGGAAAATTTCCTGTAGTTGCTTTTGTTTAGATATGTGGTAGTAACATGCAAAAAACAGGGATACATTGGTAAACAATCAGCATGGTCAATGAAACTGAGTTAACAGAATGTCTCTTAAGCAGTACATATATATTTACCTATGCTAGTTGTTAGCATTACGTATGTCCAAATGAACAACGGACCCATAAAGGATCACCAAATCAGTTCAGCTGTTTTAGCGTGACAGCATAACAATCAAACTCAATTTCGCATTTATATATTTATAGTATAGTTTATGCTCACAGGATGGCATCAAGTTTGATACTTACGTTTATGAGAGTAGATGACACTTCGCCTTTGATATCATGTTTTGCTATGTAACATCCAAATTCATAAAAATATTGGCTTAATTTGTGCATATCTACTGTACAAGCATCTGCGTTAAGGATTTCTCTGTAGGAATCTTTATAAATTTTGGGTAAGTCCACAGATACTAAAGGCGGTCTTCTGGAATATAAAGATTCGGCTAACCACAAAGGTATTTCCACATTTGTTCCTGCTTTTAAGTCATCTTCTGCAGCGGAGGGATCTAAGAAGCCTGAAACAGAAAGTAAACAAAAACAATAACATAAATTGATAATTCACAAACAAATGCTGTTTGTGGGTTATCTGTTTGTTACTAACCCATTTTTGGTAGATCATGTAAAAATTTGCATGGAATTTTCTCATTTGTTACTAGTATATCTGATAAAGACAGGTAACCGCTATTTTCCATAGTAAATTGGTATTAAAATTGAAGAAAATAAGTGCACAAGTTTCCTTTCATATTGCAGCAATTTGGCGCGCTATCAATGTCAAACTCACACAAAATGTCAAACTTGTCAAAGCGATAGAGACAGAGGCCGCTTTCCGAATTAGAACGTAATCGCTCACAGCACTGTGATCAATTATTGCCGTTCCGAATAAGATATCACGATTATGGCAGGTGAGGGACTGAGGGCTGTCACTAATACGGAACGCTCGTGAACGCGCTCACAGTGATCTCTCAAATGTCAAAACTTTCATTTAAACAGTACGTTCCGAGTTAGACTGTCATCGATTTGAGCACCCTAAAAAAAAGCCGTTCCGAATAAGCGTGAGCACATGTTCCATGAATCGTCATCGATGACGTCATGACATGCGCCATCTTGCGATAACGCCGACCATGCCTTTTCCTGATATCACCGTGAGCGCTGTCAAAATTGACAGTTGTGCTGTTTTTGTTTTGAGTCTTTAGACTAACGTGGCATTTTCGAAATTGTGCTTCTGGCTTGCGTTCGTCACCTTACCCAAGGATAAGAAGAAATTTGTGGTATAAACACAAAGAAAATTATGATTGAAAGTTTTGACATTTGAGAGATCACTGTGAGCGCGTTCACGAGCGTTCCGTATTAGTGACAGCCCTCAGCTGTCATAATCGTGATATCTTATTTGGAACGGCAATAATTGATTACAGTGCTGTGAGCAATTACGTTTTAACAAGCCAGAAGCCCAATTTCTAAAATGCCACGTTCGTCTAAAGATATAATGCGACTCAAAACAAAAACAGCACAACTGTCAATTTTGACAGCGCTCACGGTGATATCAGGAAAAGGCATGGTCCCAGGTCCCCATGGTAAACGTTATCACAAGATGGCGCATGTCATGACGTCATCGATGACGATTCATGGAACATCGATATCGTGCTCACGCTTATTCGGAACGGCTTTTAGGGTGCTAAAATCGATGACAGTCTAACTCGGAACGTACTGAGAGACTGCAGTGAGTGATAGACAGGCGTACTTATAGACCGCGGTCTCCCAACTTACTCGACTCGCCGTTGGTGACACACGTGAAGATTTCTCACACCGCATTGCGATGTTTTTGACTTTCAAATGATGGCTCGCGACTCGCGGAGATGACAGACGTAAAAACTACGAACCAAGGCGGGCTACGAGCAAAATTTCTAACCTGTTGGATCGCCGACGATCTTACTCGGCGGTTTGAAAAGTATTAGGGTGACACACGGGTGAGTAAGGTCGCCAAGCCATAAGACCGCGTACTTGCTCGCACGTCTTCTCGCTGCAAAATTTTCACAGTTTTTATAATTTACTATGAAAATAAACTAACAATCGTTGTCGGTTTTTGCGCCTGAGTTAAAGGACTCGAAGCGTCCTGTATATAGTTCTACGCACGAGTGTGTAGTCACGTACTTCGGACTTCGGTCAACTTAGACGAGTACTTTGTTGAAGCAACTTTGCGAGTAGTCAGGTTGTCCAAACCTTCAGCTACTTCTTCAGCTTCAGCTTCAGCATTACTGTGTGTTTGCACTGGCGAAATATTCCCAACAAAACATGTTGGGATCTCTATTTTCTGTCAATTTTCCATACAATGTTTCAAAACGACTCAAATTCTGATCGATTGTGCATTACGTAATTAGGGTACCGGTTATCATTTAGCCACGAACCCTTTTGTACCCTATATATATAAAAATGAATCCTTATATCCTTGGTCGCGGCATTACGCGTGAACGGCTGGACCAATTTCGCTAATTCTTTTTTTGTTGTGTTTGTTATTGTATGGAGATGGTTCTTAGAATAGATAGGTGAAGGTAGGGTAGGTAGATAGGTGGGTAGGTAGGTATGTATTTAGGGTAGGTAGAATTTACGGCCTGGCCACGACCTTGCCGCTAGCAGCGGTAGCGGTGAGCGGGGCGGCGAGCGGTAAAAACAAATGCATAGAAATCTATGAAGCATGCCGCGGCGCGCCGATCAGTCCGATCACAGCGGCAGCGGGAGCGGTATTTGCCAAGCGTTTCGCGACAGCGGCGAGCGGTGCGGTGCGCGCCTGCGCGGCTTGAACAAATGTATGGATGGGCGAGTGAATGAGATGCCACTACTCAGAGCGGTACGGACAGTGGCAGTGCAGGGGCGGACTGAGCGGCGCGGCTGGACGAATAAAATATTTATACCGGTCATAAGGTGAAAGCGTCAGGGTAGCCCGCGAAATTCAAATTTTCTTACGTTTTTTGCAATTTGCTCGTCAGTATCAGGTTGTATGTTGATATAAATAAATATGATTTGCGACCGTATCAAATGTTTATTTATAAAATTATAATCATAGAAATCATCAATACAACTCTATAAGTTCATGTAATCCCTTTGAATGACTATTTCATGAAATCATGACATTTGGGGATTATGCTAACCTAAGGAGTTGTATTCTAATAATTATAATTCTGTAAACTTATATTAGTTACGCTCGCAAATCATATTTTAATCAACATACAACCTGACACTGACCTGCAAATTGCAAAAAACATAAGAAAATTTGAATTTCGCGGGCTACCTTGGCGCATCCCCCTTAACTGCGTGCATCCTTCCTGCATTTTTAGGTGCGGCAATAAAATTAAGCCTAGTTTGAAGTTTTTCCTGGCAATATCGCTTCGTTCGTTGGTTCGTTGTCGTACGGAACAGGTTGTCGGTTGTCGTGTACTACTGTACTACTCTCTGTGGTTGTCGTTTTATTATCTATGGTTGTCGTCAGTTGCGACAACTTGCGCTCGTAGAGTATATATGATCTGTGGTCAGTTCATAGATAATACACTTAGGTCAGTTGTCGTTGGTTTGGTTAGCTTACGTTTGGTTGGAAGTGTGTTTATCGGCCGATTGATAAAATTTACCTAGAACTCAGGTTATTTAGAAGGGAAACAAGAATCAAGAGTTCGTCTTGCATTCCCAGAGACATTAAAATACATTTGTGAAATTTCCGGTACCATAATGATGACTTTGAGCTAACTGGAAACTACACCCGTCGGCATAATATTTTGTATACCTACTATTGACCATCAGCATTATAAACCGATTGCAATAGAAAATACGCATCAAAATGTCGGGGTAAGACTATAAATCATTATTACAATAAGCGCTTCATTGGCATCCAAAGTTGTATCGTGTGGACCATGCAGTTTCATAAAATTTCGGTATGTTTTAACTATAGGCATCTACCTACAATAAAACTGTATTTCTTTTTTTTATCACATTTCTAGAAAACCGTATAGCATTCATGAGTTCAAGATGATAGTGGACTATTTAGTAGAAAACAAGTTTTATGGTGAAACCAAGGCTCGCAAGATGTGGGTGGATTTTGCAAACACAAAGGTAACAAAAGGCTTGTATGAAATTTCTTATCTATAACGTAATGAGTAGAAAACAAACTACTCACTTTGTAGTACCTATGTTAATTGAATAAAACGTTGTTTTGCAGCTTACTATGAGGACATGGCAGAGTTTAAAGGAAACATTCTTGAAACGGATTCTACCAGACATACATAATCCTTACTTCCAGCTAACTAATGAGCAAATAAGCAGCTTTAGATCTAGGTAAAGTAATTTCAAGCAATTGATCAATCAACTCAGCTTATCGCAGTCCATTGCTTAACATAAGCCTCTCCCATGCTGCGCAACAACACAAAGTTAATAAGTTATGTTTAAGTCAGTTAGCCATGATAATTTATAGACATAATCATAACATTATGCCTGTATTTTCCCCTAATCATGAAAATATCTGAAAACACTGCCCAACCTCAGGAATGAATCCATGGCCGATGCTCAGTTTGCATCTCCAACTGCTAGACTACTAGAACAATGAGGCTGTAAGTTATAAGTTAGGTATTCTCAGGGTTGTTGTTCATACAAGTGAAATAAAAAACAAATCCTTAAGTTTTATTGAAGTTATGGCATAGTGGCTGAGTTGTTGGTTTCTGTGCTAACAACAGGTTTGATTCCCTCATTAAATATATGTTTATCTAAATTTTTTTGTAATATACCAGTATTGCATAAAAATTATACCTATGAGAGTTAGTATTCTGGGATATGGTTAAAAAAAAGCAATAATTTTATTATTTTTATTAAATACTTTTATTTATTCATATTATTTCAGATGTGATCTGGCAGATAGGAACAAAAACAAGCTCGACATCCAAACTATTAGTGACGACTCCAGCTCAAATGGTATGATTCAATACAACATACTAAACTCTTTATTTTGGAGCAATTCCTTATGTCATGGTCTCATTATGCTTATAAAAATGAATTTAATTTCATAATTATGACATTATTTAACCTACAATCAACAAAAGAATCTTCTACGAAAGTAGTTCTGCTACTGCTATTTGTGTAAACTCCACGTTACTCAATAGAACGTAACTTATGTTAAAAAAAACTATTACTTTTTTTTTGTTATCCCATGTGGATTACAAAAAAAGTTTAGGTTTTAATCAAATATCTAAATCTTTCTTATTGCTTATCCCATATACCATTATAGACTATTGAGCCTACAACTAATGTTTCTATAAATTAGATCTGCATCTTTATCTTTTTCATTCCAAATCCCCTTTTAAATATATGGATGCTAGAATGCCACTGTAATGTAGAAATTGATAAAAAAGATTACTATGTGGAATAAATACGATTAGTCCTACACAGTTTAACTTATTCTAGGTCCGAAAGATAATGAGCCGTCTCACAATGAAGGGGAGACCACTGCAGGTGAGAATATAACATGTTCAAAGGTACCTGTAAGAAGTAGATCTTCTGCTGACACCGTAATACTTGAAAACTGCTATGAAACTGCAGAGGAGATTCAGAAGGACTTAGAATCCACTGAGTCTGATGAAAAGCCAACTGGAGCATCCAAATCTCTCAGGGATTGCATTACTTATTCTGAACCTTTGACACCTATGCTACAAGAAGTGCTGGATGACTTTGCATCTGAACCTGAAGATTCAGACAGGGAAGGCCAGATGGAGATAGTTGAAAATGTACCAGAAAATATTCAGGAGGTTCCTGAACCTAACAATGAAATTCTTAATACTAAAAGCATAGCTACTGATGTTGCTAAAAATGCCAAAGGACTGTCTGCTGAAGTAGTTGAGGAAGTATTGGCTCAGGAATTAGATGGTAGCAAACCAGAAAATAGATCTCCTAAGAAAAACAACGCAAATGTAATGAGTGATATAGAAGAGTTACCAGTAGTCAATTTGGATGATGAAATTTCTTCAATGCAAGTAGAAAATGGCACCGAAAAGGATGATGATGCAGATGCTGGGACTCCTGAAGCTACAAAAATTGTCACTGCTGAGGTAACTGAAAAACCAGTTGCTCAAAATTCTGAAACTCCTGATGTAATAGTTATTCATGATTCCCACTCAGAACCTCAAGTACAATCTGGTGGACTAAATAATTCCAATAGCACTGTAGATGCTTCACTTCCAAATAATCCAGAAGCATTAACAAACAAAAATTCTAAAACTGCTGAAGTTAACAACAAAGAAACACCAGAAAGTGTAATTGAATTAACAAATAACTCTGATCAAACGTCAAGTCCGAAGAAAGCTACTAGAAAACGATCTTGTTCTGGAGATAATTCAAACACTATAGACAATAAGAAAAAAAAACTCGATGTCAAGTTGAAATCACCATCAAAAACAGATAACAAGGTTACAGAATCTCACTTGGATATGAACGGAGAAGATAAGCTTAAAACGAATGAAAAGTCTATTAAACCAGATGTCATTAAAAAAACAGGGCTTGAAGACAATTCAATTGACCTAAACAAGTCTTCAAAAAGTTTTGAAACTCGTGTAGTAGATATCATGGAAACTGAAAAGAGAAGTAACACTAAGGAGTCACCAGAGATCAAGAACCCTTGCTTGCAAAACATCAGTCTGTTTGATGAACAATTTAATAAGACTAACTATACCATGTCAGAGTCTAGTGACACTGAACAAAATAAGAAAGAATCTCAAATGGATAAACAAGAGGCATCTGTGTCACATCCTTCAAATGATGTGGTGGTGTTGAGGTCCAACTCAGAGTCTGATGCCGGAGAAGTTCATGCTTCACCGAAGAAGAAGCAGCGTGCTGGAGTGTTAATAAGTAAAGCCGAAAGGGAAAAAGCTATAGCAAACATGTTTGGATTCACTAGTGGTAAGTTACGTTAGGGAGATATGGATCTTGTGTCAATGCTTATAGAGTAATGGAATGAGAAACATTTGGCATGTGCAATGTGATGCCAATTGTTTACACTTTGTACTTTGGGTACATTTGAATGCACAAGCTATACAGCTTCACAGATAAGGTATTTTATGGATATGGATTAGATTCCAAACAAGCATAAAATAGACTACCAAACTATCTTACTTTCCTCTACTTTTTAACCATTGTCAATATCAATATTGCATAACCTGATGGATTGAGACACACTTTGTGTGGTATCATTCATGAGATTGCCATCATCAGCATGATTTATTTCTAAAATCATTTTTTATTATCTATGTAATTATATTGTATAAGAAATATTTAACACTCGCTTCAGAATGCCTAAAACTGACACAGCTTTAAGATATGGGGTTGCATGAAAGAAAAAAGGTTTTTATTTATTTGGGGAATGCAGTTTATATTGTGTATTCAATTCATCATCTTGGTGCATACTTTCATACACAATTTGGTATAACCCTCACTTTATCAAAGGTCAACCCTACATGTCCCTGTAATTTATTTATATATATTCATGTATGGTGTAAAACAATATCTGTGTTATTTTTTTATTTTTATTTGTGCCGTTCTTTTCTTTTCTAGGTGGAGGAGTTGGTGCAAAGCGTAAGCGGCAGTTGAGTCGTCGTAGCAGAACCGTATCACACAATAATGCTTCATACAATAATGCTACGCAGTAAGTAATCAAGTCTGCTTCATCTTATTTGGGGTGGTTAACCCGACATAGTTTTCACTTTTAGTCATCACTCTCTTCCGCCTATTCTCACCACTCTTCCTCTAAGCATGGGAAGCAGGTGTTGGAAAACTCCATGAGTCTCCATGAGTCGCTTAAGTTTGACACTATGCAAATGTGGTCTCTGTTGCAAAGTCCATACTCAAGTATATTGAAAAAGAATATAATTTTTATTTATTTTTCTTGATCTCATCCGTCGCCACAATATCCAACAGTTCTAGTCTTTTGTTGCTGCACTTTGCACCAAATAAGCAAAGAAATGGTATTTCAGCCACACTGCTGCCGTCGCGTCGAACACAAGTGACTGGACATCAGAGAGCGAAGACTTCGTGTCGCCGCCGCGCAGCCGGAAGAACCGGTCAACCAGGAAATATCTGTGTGTATAACTGTACAAGAATCTTTTGCTGCGTGGCCTAAGTAGGAACTAACGCCGCCTTCTTGTTTTTTCTATCCGATTTCACTAACGTTTACCAACAACGCCCCCTTGTGAACGTTATTTAAGTGCTAACAAATCCTTGTAGCACTGTATTTTGTCTAAATCTAAACTAATATCCTAATTTATCGAAAGTGAGTTTGTTTGTTTGTTTGTTACGCTTTCACGCTAAAACGACAACATATTTGGATAAAATTTGGCGCATGGGTGGACCATGACCTGGATTAAGACTTAGGATACTTTTTATCTCGATATTCCCACGGGATGAAGACTTACGCGGGTGAAACCGCGGGGCGCAACTTTTTGATTTTTTGTATGTTTGTTACGCTTTCACGGCTAAACGACTGAACCGATTTTGATGAAATTTAGGGGGATACTTTGGGGAAGTCTTTCCCCAAAGTATCCCCCTAAATTTCATCAAAATCGGTTCAGTTCGGATATTATGGCTACTTTTTATCGACATAAAACGCGGGAGAAGTTGCGGACGGAAGTTAGTAGTCTATTTTGTAATGGTGTCCATTTGAAGATGAATGATGTTTCTTCTTCGATTGTGCATTTTTATCATAAAATTTGTAACGTGGCGATATTATCGTGGACGTCCACGATATCAAAATAACACAGGGAAGTAATATTTACGGAAATAAAGTAGCCAGACGCTTTTAAATTTCCATCCACGGACGTTATAACATATTTATACACGTTATGAACTTCCACGATAATTATCGTCACGTTAAAAATGATAAAACATTATAATATGTATCTTTTGAGATGTGATGTAATTGGCTCTTGTTATTCCGATCAACACAAAGCTGTTAAAAAATTTGACTACATTATCCAAGTTATCTGTTCTACAAGCAATGTACCCTGCCCATTGCCACTTAAGTTCGGCAATTCTTCGAACTATGTCGGTTACCTCAGTTCTCCTGCGGATCTCTTCTTTCTGATTCGATTACGTAGGTAAACTCCAAGCATAGCCCTCTCCAAAGTCATCTCCTCTCAAAGTCAAAGTAAATAAAGCTAAAAGTCACCCAAAAGGCAATGCCCTTTGGGTGACTTTTAGCCTTCTGATAAGGATCGGTCGAAGTGGCGGTGCTTGGAGGCCTATGTTCAGCAGTGGACGCCTTTTGGCTGAAATGATGATATGATCCAAGTTATATATAATAGATCAGCGTTTCAGAAACCTATGCCATGTTAATCCACATGGGATAGGGTGTGTAAAATTTTACAGGAAAAAAATACATTGTAGGGGTACTTTACAATTTTACTTAGCACATAGAATTTAACAAATGTCTTCTCATCATTATTAATGTTGATTATTTGCAGGAAGCCACAAGCTGTTAAGATATCGGCACTAGAAGAAGAAGGTGGTCTCTTTGTCATGTACGGGAAAAAAATATACCCAATAATAAAGGATGGCAAAATTGTCAAGAATTATATCACTTATTTGCCAGAAAGTATGTATGAGCGGTACCCGGCCGTTAATATGTCACATTGAGTTTCGGAAAGGTTCGGTTTTGTTGAGCGTTGTCCTCTGTCACTCATATTGTATTTTTATCTCACGAATCAACGCGCGCTTTACTTGTGGTAACGCAAGTGTACAAACACGCTGTGAATGTGTGCGTGAAGACGAGTAGCGTCAACACACAATTCCGACTTCGCCATTGTCTCTGACGGTACCGAACTACCGAGAGCCCCTCCTTAGTACAATTGGTAATCACAAGTAAAGCATGCGTGAAATCTGTGTGAAACTCTCTTTCTATAAATCGATGTGTCATGATAACGCCCGGCTCTTGCATTTTAGTCATTTAATGTTTTATATCACTTACTGATAGTTTGTTATGTTTTAGGCGACTCAGAAGAAGGTGAGACTTTCTGGAAACAGAAATATGAAGAAGAGAAGAAGAAAGCATCAGAATTGAAAAAGTAAGTGTTGCTAAAATGGTAGCAATACACTTTTTGCACATTGTTTAAATTACATACTTTTTCATAATTGTATTTTTAACAGGTTATTAGAAGAAGCTAAAGAGCCACGGCAGTTGAAAGATACACACTCTCCTGTGCCACAAGCTAACCCACTTAGGTATGTAATTTGCTATATTCATTCAAAGTCAAATTATTAGTTTTTCAATTAGGTACATAAAAGGCACTTTTGATCGTTGAAATTCATAAGAAAATAGATACATTGATTCTATTTACTCCTTCCAAAAGGTTTGTTTCCAATTCTTCTCCATAAGAAACTATGGAGAAGAATGAGAAACAACTCCATAGTTCCTCTTTTAATTATTTTTTACATTATTTTATCTATTCATGTTATAAATTAAAGTCGCTTTATGTGTCTGTCTGTGTGACCGCGTTGTTGTTCTTCTTGACTACGTTACGCTACGCGATAAGGTTTTCACCATCATTTAGAGAATTGATTTCGGAAGGTTTCTGTGTATAATACATTAACATTTATAGAAATAGTACAGAAATCTTGATGTTTTGACATGTCGCCACATCAGTACATTGCACCCGTGCGAAACGGGCGGTTCGCTATTATTTATTAATTATATGTGAAGACCATCGTCTTAGGTCAAAGATCTTCAAGCCGCGGCCCGCGGTGGCTTCCTTGGCGGCCCGGAAATAGCAAACTCCAAAAAATCAAAACAAAATAGGCCAAAAAAAAAACATCCATCGAAATACATCCCTAGTTCAGATTTCCTAAAATCAGAAATGCAAGGTCCAGGGCAAAGACCGGAATCACTGATATTCACCTTGAAAACAGTTTGAACAACCACTATTGGGGCAGATATTGGTAAATAAATTAAGAGTAAACAATGTCAAACATCTCATTGAATGAATTTTATTAGAATCATTTCCTGTTTCTAGCCTTGTAAAATTTTATAATAAACAAGCAACGCAAGCCCGCAAGCCCGCCGAACCGAAATCAAAGTATTCTTGGCCCTTGACTTAAAAGAGGTTGAAAGCCCCTCAGTCTTAGGTGCATCCACCTGGAATAAAATAACTACCACAATAGGTTTAAATTCTTTTAAGCTTAACACTTTTACTTACAGTGTAGGTTGGAGAATACGATCACATTCGGCGGAGGGTCGTAGTCTGTTCATTTCGTTTCATGTTCATTACAGACATCTTTATTTTTTAGCTTCACTGGATAATCAACATGTTCATTTTTGCAGTAATCTTAACTTAAGTGTAACATCACATGTACTTGATCCAAAAAATGGTATAATATTTTAATGTTGTGTTTCTGCATATTTTTAGGAGTTCAAGAAGAATTAGTATGGCTGGTGAACCTTCGAATGGCGTTGGTAAATATTAAATTTCTATTCAATGTGATGTTTTTATAATATTGTTATTTTTTCATTGACAGTTTTTTAACAAATATCTACCTCATGTTTTAGGAAAAGATAGATGTTTACCACTGCCTGAGGAAAAGAAAGAAGAACCAAAAGAAATCCCTCCTGAGAAAATTAAAATAAAATTCACAAGGAACAATGAGGTAACGTGTCAACAAATATTTTGTCTTATTGGCTTATCTTATGGTAAGGGATCGTTACCATGGCAACATCCCATTTTTAGCATAGTATTTTACAGGAACCCGTTTAGTTGTGGACTTTGTTTCAAAAGTAGCACACAATCATCCTGTTTGCCGTATCCAGTCCGGTCGATTTTAGCAATTCGGTTTTGTCCAGTAAAAAACAGGAATACCAGTTAGTTTCGCGGGATCCAGTAAAATGCCGTTCCCGCAGTACCTACTGCACGGCCGTGGGAATGAGTCATGATCTTGACAATTTAAAATACAATAAAATCAAATACGTTTATTTTTTATTTAACACTAGCTGTTGCCCGCGACTTCGTTTGCGATCCAGGATGAATGTAGCCTATGTCCTTCTCCAGGTCAGCTGTTTTAGCGTGAAAACGTAACAAACAAACAAACTCACTACTACTCGTACTGTTATCAAATACTTACACTTAGTACTCATTTCAGGAGGTCCAACTCGAAGGTCACTGGCCGCAAATCCACCCGGTCCTAGAGCAGGTGGTACATATATTCCACAAGGAGATTAAATCGGCGGTCATACCAGGATCTGGTATGCCAGTCCTTCACTCTGAACAATCCAAGGAGTTGAGTAGTGGGGCTTCAACACCTGTTATCGTCCCTGACCCTGGTAAGTTATAAACCTAATATGAGGTCGACTCTGTCTAACCCTTCGAAGAAAATAGGTGTGATGTTTAAATTCCCCTACGACGTAGTCGCGACTCGCGAGTAACCGCTAGTAAATTCATAAAAATCTTAGTTCAATAGGTAACGAGAGCTGATATATTATTTATGGATTTGGCGGAGACAGCAGAAGATGGCGGCTGATAATACACAGAACAGGGCGACCAATACTGCTAGTCCACCATATGATAATGGTCTGTTCCGAAAGTATTTGACGAAAGTGTAAACAAATCCTGTTCAGGGGCTGCAGTCTCGACATTTTACGACCGAATTCGGTGGCAAAGTCGTAATGGCGTCTCTAGTCCCAATATCTCATCACATTTTCGAACAAATATTGTTTGAAGATCATCATATTATGCCAGATGCCTAGCCTTTTATTAAATTGTAATTACAAAAAACATAGTCGAAAATTGAAGTTATAAAAACCTCAATTGTGAATGAAAAGCATCTTTAAAGTGTTTCAAAATGAAAATTTCGAATTTTAAAAATTCCTTAAATCTGTAGGAAACTAACTGATTGTGAAATATAAACAATAATGGACATGGAACTTGGCATAAAATAGTATATTGCACAAACATTCAAAAGGTACAGAGCAAAGACACACAAAAAAAAAAAACAATATGACAGCAGACAGATTGCAGCTATTGGCTGCTTATTGGTTGCGTTCCATTTCAACACCCTCTCCAGAACGCAGACCCATTGCTCTTGAACAGAAGGTGTGCTTCTTACGAATGATTTGAATTATTACTTTCTAAAAAAAAAAAAGAAATTCACAGGTACGTTTTCGATTCATTTGTTTTACATTTTCATCAAATACTTTTGGAACTGACCATAGATAGATTCGCCATAATAGCTGCTCTGGAATCGTAATTGCTGCCTACATCATTACGCGAAATACCATTTGAGAATTCTATATTATATTTTAATTTATAAATTTTACAGAAGTACACGAAAAAGTAAATGAAATAGAAAAAGAAATATTCAAAGAGATCGAAGAACGAGATAAAGAGGAAGAAATTGAGCCAAACGCACAAGCAACTAACGTCACTAAAAGGTAAAGTCTTCATTAGCTATTATTGGTTTGGCCATTAAAAAGTATATTTAATAATGACATCTTTCAAAAATCCATAAAAAATAACATATTTAAGGAATTAATTTCAATCATAACTTTAAATACCTATCTAAGTTTTTAATTCTGTGTATTTTGAGGGTTCCGTACGTCCGAATGAAAAAACGGAACCCTTATAGGATCACTCTTGTGTCTGTCTGTCCGTCTGTCACAGCCAATTTGCTCCGAAACTAATCGTCCGATTAAGTTGAAATTTGGTACACATATCAATTTCTGTGACCCAAACACGGACGTGTTACGTAAATAATGAATTTTGATTATGGGGGTCACATTTGGGATACAAAAAAAAAAATTAAATAAAAGTTTGCGCACTGTAGCGTGTGACATATCAAATGAAAGAGCTTACTGTGAGGGTCTCAAGTATTTTTTTTTATCATTTTAAAATAAATAGTTTTTAGATTTGCAGTTGGAATGTATAAGCAGCTGTATAAGGGAGAACATGATTTTTGACTATTTACGATGTTAAGTTTTTTCTTGGGATAAATTCATCCCAACTACGGAACCTTTCATTGTGCGTGGTCCGACACGCACTTGGTCGGTTTTTTTTTATAATCCTTTATTATAAAGAACCAACACTCTAGCCTATATGACTAATAAACAGTTTTAATCGAACGTTTTCGTTAATAATTATTTTAAAACTTAGTATTATTTTTTAACTTGTTGATTGAATGATTTTACTTTACACAAGTACTGTGTGAATATTCAGCTTAATCTTTACCTGAGAATGTCCCAACAGCAACAGGAGTCCATACTACACAAAAATACACTTTTAAAAAGTATCCTTTCATCTTCTAGGATAATTAAACCACCACCTCCGCGACAATCAACATCATCAGTTCACAGTCCAGAAGAGGAACCGAAAACATCCAATGGGCCGGAAACAAAGGAATCTGAGAAATATAGCCGCACGCGCAGACAAAAAGCCAAAGAGACTGAAAATAATAATAATACTCAAGAAAATGTTTCAAAACGACCGACGCGGACGCCACGTAAAATTTTAAATGGTAAGTCATGCATTTACATAAATCTGCCGCCGCGGTAAGGAAAAAGGTGCGCATCTAAGGAAAAGTATTGGGGAAAAATGAGTCTTACTAGATTAGGGTTACCATCCGTCCGGATTTGTCCGGATTTTTGGTACCCCGTCCGGACTATATCCAGCCTTCTCATTTGTCCAGGCTTTTCGATTTAATGGGATTTTCTTTAAAAAAAGATAAATGATTATTACTGAAAATAATAAGATTAAAAAGTTAAATATCCGGACTTTTTTGAACATGTTAGTCTTTTTGTCAGGACATTTCAAATTTCTAAATGGTAACCCTATACAATATGTACCTATTTTGTTTAGTAAGGCTTATTTTTTTTATTTTTCGCAGATTATCCCCTTTTGCTTTGAAATATTGTCTGGAAAAACTATTTCGTGAGTCTCCTTATTTCGCTTCTACAAAGAATCTTTTTTTTGCTATGTTTGTATGTGGCCTTAAATATGAATAAATTATGCTGTTTTAAGAAAATCTCGGTTTAAACAAAATATTCTAAAGTTGAAAATGTATTATTGTATGTAATATTAATTATTTATTCATTTTGTCTCGACAGAGACCGTGAACATAAACGAATCAAAAACAATGCAAACTCGGCGATCAACACAAAAATTGAACTCAAGCGTAAACAATGATGACGAAGAAGTGAGATACATGCTGCCGCCAAAAAACAACAGGCAATCGCTCAAGTCGCCTGCTAACAAAAAGACAAATCAAAAGAAAAGGTAAAACGTTTAGCAGTAAAATAATAAAATTAAAATGTAGGTGATATAAAAATTTGTATTGGGAAGTACCGGATAGTCACTAACATTGACCTATGATCATATTATGTATTAGAATTTTACTCTGCATAATTTATTTTACCATAATATTCCTAACTATTTATCCCAAGTACCAAATTATTTTATATTTTACTCGCTATTAACACTATGGTTTTATTTATTTTTCGAATCGCATGTTAGAAAATTTTATGATAATATTATTATTTTAACCTGTCCGATATCCAATGCTTGGCCAAAGGCCCCTTGATTTCATGAATTAAGTCTAGTTTTCAATATTTTTTAGTTTTCACTTATTTTTAATTTCCAATAGATATTTTTTATAATAATTAAAATATCTTTCTCTTTCTTTATAAGATTTTAACTTCTTTTTTCTATAAATCTTCAATATTTTATTTCGTATAACATATCATTATTGAAGCCCTGGGATTACCTTTCTTTTAAATCATTTTAAATAAATTATACAGTGTATAATAAGATGTAATTACTTAGAATATTCGTCTTTAATCTAATTTTAATATACGTCATTATTGTGGTAGCAAGAAAAATATAATTTTTGACAATGAGTACTGAATAAGAATTATGTGTAGAAATAACATTTTACAAGTACAAGTCATGTACTCATATTGAGTTGTTTAACAAATCATATCGCATGCAATACATTTTATATTAAACTAAGTCTCAACAATGGTCTCTTACCGCTAATATTATTATATTATTGTCCGCTAGAATGATAGCCATTCTATTTAAAATTATGATATTCTGTAAATAACAAAAGCAGTAGTTACAAGAAGCTCGACGATGTATTTTATACTAAATGAATATATAATGTAACAATGAATGGGAGCAGGTGGAAATACTTCAGATCAATAAACTTTTCAATGGTAAATTGTGTATTATTTCTATTTTCTCTGATAGTTTAGTCATTAATGATTATTTAATTTTATTATATTGTGTTTTGTGGTAAGATTCATAAACAGTGATCTGATATTCGGATGCATATTTACTAGAGATGGGCCGACTAGTATTTATAGTCGATTCGTATTAATAGGTCCAAATGCGTGATTAGGTAAGGCAGTAAGTTAGTTCCACTACTAATAAAATAATATATACTGTGTTAGCTACGTAATTCAACTTTGTTTTGAATTACCACCAAGAAACGCACGTAAACAATGATAGAAAAAATACAATGTAAACAAAAACATGTCCCGACAAGTCAACGAGCGGCGCGCGCCCAACTTACGAGCCGAAAGCGTAATCACGAACATTGCCGAGAGGTCACCCGAACTCGACCGAAAGCAATGTTCGGCTTGGATTTTCCAGCCGACTAGTCGGCCCATCTCTAATATTTACCTAAAGTATGTTTTTTTTCCCGGCAAAGGGTACAAATGTATTGAAGCGGCTTCTTATTTTGTTTTTTCCTGTGTTCGCTGTTATTTCATAAATAACACAGTGTGCATAAAATGTAGTATTCTTCTACTTATTTATTTTATTAACCTGAAAGCAAAATTCATCGGCATCGGAAACCGCCGCTGTGGTGTGGCCGGATTCGATTCCCAGCGGGGGTTAAATTTTCTGCTCGGGTTGGTTGGTGGTAGGTGGTAGTGTTCTTGATCCGCCTGGGTAGCTATTACCATCTTATCTAAGTCTGTCGTAACAATGTTAACAGCATTGTTGTGTTAGAGGTTAAGATAGCCAGTTGCTCTGTGGTTAAGGATTCCGGGTGAAGTTCGCTTCCACCTTCTGCCTCATCAATTCTTACCATCAGATGAGATAAAGGCCAAGAGCTTCTCTGGTGTGGTTTAAAAAAAAAACGGAACTTTTCCCGTACTGAAGCGCACTCCACACTATTCAAAAACTTTAGGTAAATATGCATCCGAATATCAGATCACTGTTCATAAAGCTTAAGATTTCGGTGAGTGCATTTTAAACATAATATTTGTTCGTAAACCTGCTTCCATTATGTATATCATTCCATACTGCATGGTGCTTGTTGCACATTGTACACTTCATTCGTTGCACTTTAGCTTCTGCTGCGCTGTGTGTGTTTGCTATTAATATGCAACTCTTGCTTTCCTTCTCAACAGTTTGGAAAAACCTTCAAAGATATTTTCATCGCCCGATACTGTCTCGCTGAATTCCATGGACAGTACCCAAGGATATCAAGATTCTGATGTAAGTCCTGTTAATCCAGAAACTAAAAAGAAAAAGAAAATTGATACATCCAGCTTTCTGATCAAAACCAGAAAATCATTACGGCGCAGTACGAGAAGGAAAAGTCACCCATATTTATACCACGATGCATACAACGATTCCAGTAATTCGTCTGTAGATGCATCTGTAAGGGTAGTTACTCGAGATAATTCTAGTTTGAACACAGATGCTTATAGATCCGAGTCTTACCAGCTTCTAAATCCTCGAGCCAAGGTGTCATCGAGACAACTGGAGCCAATAGATGAAACAACTCCAATTGACAATGAAACCTACTTTGTCCGGCATTTGGAGTCAATATGTAGAAACGAAATATCGGCTCAAATAAATCACAACTTTACTAGCCCCTCGTGTCAAATGACCAGTGACGTTGGTAGTTCCAGTAATGTATCTCTACCAATGTCTCCTGAATTATCAGTTGTAGAAAACATGTCTATATCTAAGGAGATGCTCAACTCTGTTGAAGATTACCCTACTATACATGAAATGCAAAGTAATGAAATAAAAGAAGGAACAACAACAATCTGCAGCAAGTATAATATGATATCAGATGTTGAAATCTCAGTACCACTGATGAACCAAGAATGTGAATTTGAAAGTTGCGACACAGTAACCGAGATGTCGACTGAACCAAAAAGTTTAGTCACAGAATCATTGTTAAAGAATATAGGCACTTTCAATATAAATGAACAGGTTACTGCAACAGATACTCTAAATAAAAAATTGCACGACTTGCTTTTGGAAAGCGCTAAAAAGACATCCGAATCTCAAAGTGCGCTAAAAGAAGCAAGCATGATGGATGTAGATGTCACTAGTGTTGAAGTTCAAAAGAAACCCAAGGCTACTAAAAAGAGATGTTCTACTCCTCAGAAAAGAAAAGTATCAAAGAAATCAATTGGTCCCACAATAGATCCTGTAGTGGAAGAGGAACACGTGGAGGCTTGTTCTCATAGTGGGAGGAAGTCTTGTCCACCTCTATTTCAAACAAATCTGTGCAATGACAATGTTGTAACAGAAGAAATTAATATGGCTAACCTTACTATTGCAAACGAAAAGCCAAAAGGCAGGAAGAAGAAAGACATCATCAGGGTTAAAATACAAAGACCTAAAAATAAAAAAGCTACGGAGAAACTTCGTACTAAATCTGCGCAGAATGCTAGCAGAATTTCAGTTTTTACTGATAGTGGTATAAATGACTCTGCGTCGGAGGTATTTCTTCCTGCAAATGATAGTGTTGATCTTATACACAATCATTCTGAAACATGTCTGCATGCTAATGAGTGTGTAGGCGATAGTATAGAGTTTGTAGAGAACTCTCTGAAGTCCGTGATAACGCTGGGCGACTCGATGCAGTCTGGCGACAACGAATGGAACAGTCGGTGTGAGGACAATGAAGAACATAGCAAATCGCCCGATTTGTTCTGCAACAATGCTCAAGATGTCAGCTTTTACAATAGTAAGTCCAAAACTTGTATTTACCATAGACTTGCGTTATGTTTTGTTGAGCACCGTTTGGTTTTTGGCAAAGAATGCGCTTTCGTCCACGATAATATCTGATAATAGGTAAAAATTATGTTCAATGTGGACTTTTACAAGAGAGAGAGACTTTTATAGTCTAAAGAGAAGCAGTTCTGAATCCTAAAGAACATAAACCATATTGACTTCACCATCGCACGAAATTATAATAGCATGTGAGGCGGCGATTTTGGCTATATTTCTAATTTTAAACCCAAAACTACTTTAATCGTAATAGCGAAACCGAAAGTAAAAAAGCATGACAACTAACCATTCTTGTTTACAGGGGCTAATTCTGACGTCAACAATACAAGTGACACAATCTACCACAGCCCACTTGGCACCGAAGCCTCGCCTAACAGTCTGCTCACCGAAGACCTGTCAGACGAAGCCTCGCCGCCCGCACGCCCTTCCAAATGGTACCTGTTCAGCGAAGATGAAACCAACACAAACCTGGTTGGGCCAGGATCAATAATGCTGAGCAGCGGCAGCTACGGCTCCAACCTCAAACAACTATTCCCTATTGCGTGCGCCGTACCAGACCTATCCACTATCACGGAGATGTCCAGAGAAAATGACAGCAGCAGAAAACCAACTCTAGAAGATTTAGATGGTCTTACTGGAGATGATTTCAATACTCTAAGTGCTTTTCATTCTAATTTTTAATCTTTGATACATTCCAGCCTGGTGCTTCAAAAAAAATCGATTCTATTATAATCCTTTATCTATACTTTAATTCTGTCATTGTTTTGTTTGTTTTGATATTTTTTTTAATGCATTAAATGTTTAATTATATTTCGATGCTCATTTATTTTTATTGACTCGGATATATAGATGTTGCATTTCACGATTCCATCATCGCGCGTTCATCATTCCAATTTATACCTTGTTATAGTAAAATAGGAGGTCACAAAGCGCGCGCTGGTGAATTGCATTATTTATAGAAATAAAAACTCCTTTACGAGACTGGCAAATGCAGTAATATTACAGCAAAAAGATGTACCATTGATTATCACTAAGAAGTTGGCAGTCATGTTAAGCTGGGAATGTTTGGGCTAAAATTTAAGAAATTTTGCTGAATAGCTCCAAAATAATTATATAACCGGAAACTCCATTATGTGTTTGATCTTGTTTTGATGTCAATGCTAAAACATAATTATAGAGATCTAATTATGTGGAATTTCGGACAATGGGCTTCCCACGCGGGACTAAAGACAGAGAAACTAAAAACCCGCAAAGTTACCAGAACATCCGGACAGTTCCACACAAGCGAATACCTAATTAGGCATACAAAACTCATTTGATGGCGTGGCAGTGCGCTGGTCACTCGAGAGTGGTGAGTAATTATATTTATTAGTCTTATGATTCATTATACTTCTTCATGGAACGGTCAAGTTGATTTGAAATTGGCAATATCGAAGGCGTTTGCCTTCGATATTGCCAATTTTTACTATAAACATATAATAACGAACCTACAGTGAACTGCTACCTATTCTGCCGTCTCCTTAATTAAAACAAGCGTGAAGTGTATTGACGTCTTGCGTTTCAGAGAACCGATTTTCGAATATCTGTAGCATAAATTCGTTATAATATGTATATAGTAAAAATTGGAAATATCGAAGGCGTTTATAATAACGAACCTACAGTGAAACTGCTATCTATTCTGCCGTCTCCTTAATTAAAGCAAGCGTGCGTGAAGTGTATTGACGTCTTGCGTTTCAGAGAACAGATTTTCGAATATCTGTAGCATAAATTCGTTGTTCTATTTTGGCACAGACAATAAAGCGCAATAAAGAGTAGATACTCAGAGTAGATTCGGAGTAGATACAACACCATGGTTACGTTATTATAGACCTCAGAGTAAGGTAATAACTAAAGCCTCTGAGTTATAGACAATGGTATAAGAAAAGACGAGAGTAGAAAATGTAAATGTCTGTGTTGTGTCAAGGATGGCCCAAGGTCACGTCCGTGATTTACGACCACAGAGACCACAAGTACCACACCACAACCGATAGTTTTCACAGTGTAGTGTTAAATGTATAGTAAAGTTAAAAGTTTATTTTGGAACAATAACACAAGTGTACAACAAATAAAACTATGATAACTGCAAAAGTATAAACTGTATGTATGTATTATCCAGATACAATTAAGCCGCGACTTACAGACGCGTCCGATTGTCTCCGATAATGTGTTGTGTTCCCAGCTTTACGGACGCGTCCGGTCGTCCGGTAATGTGTTCCCAGCAATGACTTTTATGGACTTCTTATAAATTTTATGTCTATGGTTCCCAGCCTGTCAATGTTACTTACTTACTGTCAAGTTTGACAATGACAACTAATGACAAGTAGACATTATTGTTATTTGTTTTTACAGTGAGTCTGAGCGATTTTGATTGAAATACTATTAAAATGGTATAAATTTCACGATGCCGAGAACTTTGCCACTAAGAATAAGTATAAGAGACTGTTTAGTTTTAGTTTTACTAGTTATATTTAATACAATTCACATTACTGATATGGGTAAGATGGTTGATTCTGCAACAATGATAAAGTAAATTGTTAATTTACATAATAATTCTGAAGTTTCAATACAATTTTGTGTCGTAGCTAACAACAATATGGATATACAAAGCAAAGAAAACAAAATAAAAGACGATTCCAGTGACAAAGGCGTGAATTTCAGTGAGAACGAAGAATATTTGAAGAGTTGTCCTTCTGTTGACCAGGATATTTCTGAGTGTTCCTCATTGCAGTATCCCTGTATAAACTGTGACAGAAGCGTAGATTGTCGATATGGAGGCTTCTATAATTATTCCTGCACTGTCAAACCAAAAATAGTTTGTAATGTAAGTAATGCTTAGTGTAAACACCACTTCATTAGAAAGATAATTGAAGAGTTCAAGTTTCTAACAATAATGTTTACTTTGTTAAATTCCAGGGAACCAAAACTTTCAACAGAACAGCAATGTGCAGGTTTTGTTACCAGACAGAGAAATGGGAACATCGCTGTGACCAGAAAGCAAACTGCAATTCTCTGGCTTCACCGCTGAAATATTACTTGTAAGCAAAACTGATATCACATTTTCCTTATGCCTACTTAAGCAGTGGTGTCCCAGTGGTAACGGCCCCGACTTACGAGTTGTAGGTCGTGGGTTCGAACCCCAGCAGGCGCTTTACTTTGTGTAAATAATTTCATCACCACTGCTCTCAAAACGGTGAAGGGAAAACATTGTGAGGAAACCGGTATGTCTTAGAACCAAAAGTTCGAAGACATGTGATATCTACCTACCCGCACTGGGCCCGCGTGGTAGATTACAGCCCACTTCCTCTCACAGAGAGGAGGCCTGCGTGCCAGCAGTGGGAACATTAATAGGGTGATGATGATGATGATGATGATGCCTACTTAAGTACTTAAAGTTGAATAACTTCTAACTACATTTGCAGGACAAACTGCACAGTATCTGATGATGTGGTGTGCCTAGGAAAACGCAGATTCCTCAAAAAGATCCGATGTTCATGGACTGCAGGCACTCGCTGGGGTACTGCAGTCATCCTCGCCCTAACACTTGGAGGATTTGGCGCTGATCGGTTCTATCTTGGCCACTGGCAAGAGGGGATAGGAAAACTGTTCAGTTTTGGAGGACTGGGAGTCTGGACTTTAGTGGATGCCTTACTCATTGGTATCCATCACTTGGGGCCTGCTGATGGCTCCCTTTACATTTAATTATAAAATAAAAATTGTCTCAGTGAATATTAATGTAGTCTGTGTACTTGAATTATCATTTAATAGAATTAAAAGTCTCTTTAAGTTCATTGAAATGTTTTATTACAATTACGTCTTAATAATCATTGAAATTATGATAGTAAATTTTACACACTTGTAACCCAATTTATTTGGGTTGGGGCAACATGTCTTCAACTACTAGCCAATATGCAGTACACAAAATCATATCAATTTAGCCGATCCCAGTGCATGCCTGATTATTTGGATGTAGTTAAGCAGAAAGGACTCAATCCATACATAACTCTACTAATATAATACGAGTTTATACGAGTATACTATCTATAGTGACCGACCGAAGGTTCGGTTTCGGTTTCGGCATAAAAATCTAGTTTCGGCATCAGTTTCGGTTTCTGCCGAACCTTCGGCCGGACCGAAACTCTGCGTTCGTTAATTATCGCGCGTCAGTCGGCTGACTTCGGGGTGCTTCGGGTGAGTTTGTGGCTCGTGTGTCACCCGCCATCATTAGTTTTTTTCAGCACAATTTTTTTTTTCTAAGTAGTAGTTTGTTAATTGAAGATTCGGTTTCGGTTCGGAAGAAAATCCCTGTTTCGGTCGGACACTAACTATCTACACTAATTAATTTAATTACTGGTACGCATCAACCGCGTTCGGCGCTCCGATTGGCTGTTCACTGGTGAAGGCCGGCCGGCTGCCAATCGGAGCGCCGAACGCGGTCGATGCGTAAAGTCGAGATGGTTAAATGAAACACACTAGGCCCTGTCGTATGCACGTGTAACGTGCATACGACAGGGCCTAGTGTGTTTAGCACAGGGCCTAGTTTGTGGAACTGATGAACGCTAGTGATGGCAAACACGTAGCCGAATTCTTAGCAGAGTCCATTTAGATTGCCATTGACACGCTAAAAAGAAGAAGAAGTGCTGGCCGGAAAGTGCCGTCATCATAGAGGTCCCGAGCCCGATGACTGCGATCCTATTAGTGTTCTATGCTCTGAGCTACGATCCTAAAGGATTAGTACCTACCGACTTACCTAAAGAATAGGAAACGTTTATTTGCAATGTACAATTAGGTAAACATTTTAAGGTATTTCTATATAAACAATCTATCTTATTAGATCAACAAGGTCGTCACCGGTTTGAATACAATTTTTTATCATACCTTTCGCCCATATTAGGAATTTCTCTTGTAAGTTTGGTGTGTTTACAAACACAAATCTCTCATGTACACATGTACACAACCAGCCACTCCACACCCGGAACAACTGTCTGTAGTCCGTACAAATGTTTTCCTCTGTGCGGGAATCGAACCAGCAACACTCAACCGATCAGAAGCGTGCGACGATGTTATTTTTTTGCAATAGGAGGGTAGTTAGTCTTTCATCTATTCTTTGAAACCTACCTAAATTATCCTGACTGTTAATCAAATTTTATTTTAGTTCTAGAAAGAAAGTAGGTATGCACTCCTTAACGATGCAAGGTTATGGTATGCAAATAAAGTTAACAGTAAGTTAACTTTCACAAAACAAATGCGTCAACAATTAATTCTAAATAAGCACCTACTAGGCAGTTTAATCGTTCATTGATGACCTATAAAGGTACTTTTACAAGCCCCTATGAGTCGGGCATATTAATAGACATGAAGTTACTAGATTATGTGACTGTCTAGCTCACAACTACTCTTAACTACTTCATGCAAGTTCATGCGTGGGTTTAATTCTCGAATTAAGGCACCCGCTGTAAGGCGCGGAGCGACTCTGATGGAACAATTTCTGTGAAAACTGCACGGAAATTGTTGTACCGGTGTCGCGTCGCGCCTGTTAGCTAGAGCACGTAGAGCCGTAGTTTGCTGCAATATTTTCCAGATATCACTAAAGTCAATAACGTCTCTTTCAGCACAGGTAATTATCGAGATATATAATTTTATGACTGATTTTCTACACGCGATTGTATCTATTCATTTCACATCCTTTGTTTAGAACGAGAAAACGAAATCACGCGCATACCGCCGCGCCGATATGTCGGGCTAATGAGACGAATTAAAAACACTGCCAGGGATGCTGTGTGTAATGTGAATGTGTGTGGCTATAGTAGGTATTAACAGCCAACAATGTCTTGACTGACTAGCGTTTGTGGAAAATAACATAGACGAAGTACCTACCCTGAACAAGGAGAAGTCTTACCTACCGACTCCTATTATTGTACGAGATTCTTACGTTACGTATTATCGCGTTGTCCCGTCCTGTATGCATGAATGCATGCATTTGCAATAGTAGGTACCTTTATAGGTGAAGTACAATAACCGAATTACGCAAGGTTCATCCCTTTGTAGAGTCACGGTATAATAGAGTGCTTTGTTTTTTGTTGAGAAGGTCGGACATAGTAGGTACCTACCTACCCTAACCTACCTAGGTACTAGCACAGTACTAGTGAGTCACAGCCTAGTGTTTAACGTTAGGTTTCGGTATAATTATGACTCTTATAGCGGAAAAACCCTGAGAAGTTGTAGGTATTAAATGTTTTGGCCTGAAATGTTTAGGTGTCCGTTTGTGTCATTGTATAGGCGCCGCGTAGGTTTGACGTAGGGTGTTAGTAGGTATGTGAGGGAGGAGGTGCCGGGCGGGCAGCGGCCGGCGGACAGCGCGCGGTAGCGGAGCCTGCGCAGTGCGCGCGCCGCTCCAGGCCTGCGCGATCCGTCATTCGTTCGCGGGTTCACGCCGCGACGCCACCTCGCCCCGTCACTAGCGCTCCGCTCGCCCCCCGAGCTCCGCCGCGTCAGCTCGCGCGTCAGGCCGGACCGACCCGGTCTCGTGGTGGTGCGTGTCCCCCCTATCCCGGAGCACGCGTGCGCTCGCTCGCGCGTGCGCGGCGCCACGTGCGCGCGACGACGGGCCGCGAGCATGCGAGGGGCACGGCGCTGCCGCGCGTAGCGAGCCAGGCCGTGCGCGCCATCGCCATGGGCTGTGCCTCGTCCGCCGAGGAGCGCGCCGCCATTGCGCGCAGCAAGCTGATCGAGAAGAATCTCAAGGAGGATGGCATCCAGGCTGCTAAGGATATCAAGCTGCTGCTCCTTGGTAATGGAGCTTTCCTCTATCTCTGTCTAGGTAGCAGGTGCGCGCGCACGCCAGCGCCGGCTTGAGCTCTATTGACTCAGACTTCTGAACCACTTTCCATTTCGGGAATGTAGATAAATGCATTGACTTAGTAGGTACCTATAGATTCTTTTTGGATGGCATCTTTTGAGGATCACTGATATGACTCTTCAATACACTACGAGGTCTCCATTTGAGTATTCAGGTCAACATTTTCTTTATTATGATGTAGATAGGAAATATAGGTATGTGGTAATGATAATAGGAAATCAGTGCTCTTCCGCTTGTCTTACACAGTTACACTCGACTAGAAGCAAGATAAGAACACATCAATAACATTCAATTATAGTAGTGGCATGCCTGATCTTTGAACTTCAACACAACATTCCACCTATGTGAAATTGACCTGGCGAGCTTGATATCAAAGATTAGCCGGAATATAATCCTACACAATTTGTATCTAGAACTAGCATAGAAGAGCTAGGGTCCTAGGGTCATACATAGGTACCTATGTATGACCCTAGGACCCTAGCTCTTCTATGCTAGTTCTACTGGACTTATGGAGGTATGTACCTACGTACTAAGCCGGCTTGCATTACAAACAACACAAAAACGGACTAAATGCGAAAACCAAACCCTTCATAGAACATAGATAACTATGGGCTATATCTTACCTACTATGGCGCATGTTACCTGCAAGCCTAGAATACCTACGTGGCAGATACCTAGGTATTTCTTAGACATAATTCTCGCTCAGAGGCATCGATCACTAATAATTAAAGAACTCAGAGGCCCTGTTGCTTGTCAAGTAGGATCTATGCTGACTGAGGAACTGGTGGATGTCCTAAAAGGTGCATCGAGAGAATGATAATTCGATTCGTGATTGGTGACGCTGGCAGAAAGATTCAGGCGGACCATAGAACCCATATGTTTGGGGACTGAGATACCTCCATGATGCTGCTACAAGTTGATTGCGTAAACACATTCGAAGCGACCTCAAACTGTTTAAAAACATAGCTAAACTTGACCAGTTGAGCTTGAAGTAAACAATTTTCTCCAAAACATACATGATGCTTTCCAAAACATAAACCATGTACTTAGCAAGTTTATGAAACAGCGATAACAACAGATAGCTTAGTTACCCTAAACCCCTGGGCCTGATGACGTCCCAAGCTTTAGGGGTTTTTCTTTTTTGCAGCGCAACTTACAAGTCAGAGTCGGTCAGGGTCAGGGTTCTCTCGTATGCTCCGAGTTTCGAATATCTACGAGTTCTACGACTATTCTCCATTCCAAATGCCAAATTCAAAACCGATTTTCTCCTACGGTATTGAGGTATTTTTTATCGAAACCATAATGCTAAAATTATGAAATAGATCTCTCTGTCTATTAATTAATGATTGTTGCATTTACATAAATGTACAGGGTGGCAGGGACATCGACGCGAAGCTTGTTACCATGGGTTCAGTACATGATTCTGAACACCCCTGCGTTGAAATTTTTCGTCGGTTATTTAAAAAAAAAAACAGCTGTTCCTACATTTTGACCGCATATATAGGTATTGCACTTTTCTATGAAACATCAGATTTTTTTTTAAACGCAGGTTGTGTTCAGAATCATGTACCGAATCCATGGTAACAGGCTTCACGTCGATGTCCCTGCCACCCTGTATAAACACATTCCAGCAAGAAAGTCTTGGCAAGATTCTGATTTTCAGAACTTACGACCTTACGAATTATTTCTTAGTTATTCCTAGTCATCAACATGCATGACACCAAAGTGTACCTAAATAGCCTAGCCACAGGCCGCAGATGCACATGATAGCCGCTACTGTCCTTGCACAATGGTTCATACCTACTGTATGTGCATTTTAAAACAAATAAATAAAATCAAGTGTTTCTTCACACTACCCGTGTCGAAATGCTTAAAATGCTATGGTGAAGTTTGTGGCGATGATGTCGGTTCGATTCCCGCCTTGGGCAAGAGTAAAAAAAAATCTTGAGTGTTCCCTTTGAATATCTACCTAAATAACGTCAGCTGAAATAAAATAAGCAGAATTCCGTAGCGGACTAGCGCCATCTGAAACATCATCATCTGCCTAGACTTTTCCCAACTATGTTGGTGTCGGCGGCGTCCAGTCTAACCGGATTCAGTTCAATACCAGTATTTTACATGGAGCGACTACCTATCTGACCTCCAAAACCCAGTTATTGGGTAATACGATACCCCTTAGTATTTTAGTAAGACTGGTTGTCAGAGGTTTCGGGCTTCTACCCGTAACGACCGTCAAAGATCTACAAATTACAGCCGGGACTTTTCGAGGCAAGGAGGGGTCTCGATATGTAAAGCATGGTCACCCATCCACGGACTGTCCTTGACAAGCGTAGCTAACCTTCGATCGACCCGTACGTGCGGCTGTTATTATTCAGCCATGAACCCGTCTCGCCATTCAGATGCCAAGAGGAGCTCGTGGCTATAGAAATAATTTTATTTTAACACCCAACTACATTTTTTTTTTAAGAAAACTTATGGTCAGATACGCTTTTTTATTTATTATAATTTCGATCACAACTTCGATGTTTTTCTACAGTTGCAATATTTAGATCATGTGTACTTGAATATAATATTTTTGAATCTTATTTTAATCAGTCAGATTAGCTCGAATAATTTTCAATTTTCCATTTACCATTATTGAAAAAAAAATGAATTTATGAATTTTAATCGAACAAAAATATGTAATACTCAGATGTACTAACAGATGTGTATTGTAAAAAAAAAAGCTAGAACTGCCTAAATGCGCGCCATCACATTTTTTGCTGAAAAAAAAGTAGAAATTGTCTTTGGCAAATCTTTGATTTTAGCGCATTGCTCGTGTTCTCTTTCGCGTGTGAATGTGCCTTCACGCATGTGTGAGCGAGTCCGAACGAAGATTTCCGAACGCACCCGAACGTCAGTCGAGCGGGGCGCGGTCGCTGTCACGGAGCGGAGTTGGTGCTTGTCATCCGGCCGCCATTATCTCGTATTTAAACGGATTTGTAAAATCAATTAAAGTTTGCATTGTCGTTGCGTGTTTTTAGTGTTCGGTGTAGTAAAAAACCCTGGAAAATATCGAGTTGCGGTCGTTTATCTAAAGATTGTGTGTTTCGGAGTCGTATGAACAGTGATAAGTGGTACTGTTAGGTTACTGTGTGTTGGGTGCTAACGTTGTGTAGGGTGGCTCCGGTCTCGCCGGAGCGGCAGGACGCGTGTGGAGCGCATGCAGAGGGAGCGGTGAGAGCGCGCCCGGCTCAGGGGTCGGGGCGGCCGGCGGCCAAGGAACAGGGACAGCTGCCGACATGGGGTGCGCCCAGTCGGCCGAGGAGCGTGCGGCTGCAGCTCGCAGCCGACAGATAGAGAGGAACCTGAAAGAGGACGGAATCCAGGCTTCCAAAGATATCAAGTTGCTCTTATTAGGTACAGTGTAGCTCTATTATTTGGTCGCGATCCGTGGCCGCACCCATGTTTCGGGGTTGTTGCAGAAATTTGGGCGTCCTCTTGAACGATCCCGACTTTCATGATGCCCCTGTGAATAGCGTCCGAACGCTCTTCATGCATCCTATTAGCTTGTTGCAGATTTTGAACGAAGAGTAGAAATGGTTAGTTGCTTTCACTTGGAACTAATCATTATGCCGGTATGTACGGTAGTTCCGTGCGCAAATGAAAGTTCCTATTTGTTTCACATTTAGGAAATATGTGTATGAAGTCATTGTGTAGTCATTTCTATGCTAATCATGGTTGATTTCTGTTCCAATGTCATGAACCTCAATTCAGGAGGGGTTTTCCTTATCGTATTTCGAAACTTAGGTACCACACGACATATTTCAACATTGCTATTATTTGTTTTACTTCTAATAAGATTGATTAATTTATTTGAACCCACCATGTCAAATCTCATAAGATGTGCCAAAACTATTTGTCTTATCACTGCTAAATAAACTCATTTCTAGAGTTCATAATCATAGTTGGCTAAAACTAAATATTCCTGCCAAAATAATACTGCTAACTAAATAAATTATTGACAGTAGAACCTCAAATGCAGAATGCAGATGCAGGCATCAGTGAATGTTGAAGCAATGACTATCTCTGGTTCATTGAATGATAAATCCAGTACAAATCACAAAAAAAAAAACCATGCACAAAACATAAATCCCATGCACTCTTTGTATATTAACAGAACTTATAATAACATACCCATTAATGATGTCAATATTTCATGAGAAATATGTAACAGTCACCCAGTACAATAACTGAAGATGCTTATCGGCTGTGGCTTAGTAGGCAAGGAGACTGCTCCATTGTGCTAGCTGGTAGTTTTCCTGCTATTTGCATAGATGACCTTGATGAGATTACATTTTCAGGTTGATAAAACACAAAAGAAAATCAGCTCAACAATGGAAACTAAACATCCAGCCTACACACACACAAGTGAAAATAAAACATATTTATTGCTTTTCTATACTGACCCAGAGGTAATTCCCTTTAGAAACACATAAATTATTCTCAAGTTGTTTTAGTTATTACAAAACCACATGTAATATTGTCCGTAAACAATCAACTAGTATTTAAAGAATTTTAATCACTGTAAACAGTACCTGTTGGCAGTGTGTTGAACGGTTGCCAATATTTCAGCAGAACAATGTCATTCATGTCCAAAGCTAAATGGCACAATACTTATTTACATTTAAATACAATCACTAGAGGAAACTGAATAAAAAACTCTATTGATACTATATTGTAATACCTAATTTAAGTAATAATTTATTTTATAGAACTTTTCCTTTGAATTCAATGTAACACAACAGTACAAGAAATGTTTTAGGATGATCTCAGTTACCACCTATTTCAGGAAATGTTAAATACCTATTGACATTTGCAGTCATTAAACTGTATTTTACCATTTAGTTCCAATTGAGTCATAACATAATATTTAAAGTGTTTGAATCTAGGCTTACACATAACTTATGTGGGAACATGCCTAATTTAAAAGGGGGGTTGAATTTGAAGTAAAATTATAATTAAATATGTAATTTAAAGTCTTACAAAAGCAAGTTGGTTTGATCTTGACACTGATAATTATGTGAGTGCATTGACACAAGCTGTGCTATATGTGATGAGTCTCGGGTGGTCACCTGTCTTTTTTTTCTCAATGACCATCATGAATTATTTGTAGGTCATAAATTTCTTTTATATAACTATGTCCTACATTCTTAATATGGATCATACACTCCTCTTTCCTGTGAGAAACATGTGACTTTACATAATTCTGTTTAATTAATCAACTTGTGGATCATTTCAATTGGCACTATCCAGCATTTACCTACACTACAGAATAATGCCCACCATTCGAAGTCAATTACTTAGTCATTTTACACCCAGAATGAGTCATCATTGTGTTTTTCTAATGTCTATAATGAAGTAGGCAGTTGGTATGATCAACAATTTCTATGTTTCTTATATAAATGTTATTCATTAAACTCATTAGATGAGTATTTTATACACTAACTACTACAGGTACATATTAGGGTTATATATTATGACACAAAATAATTGTATTGGATTTGTGCCCGGATGATGGCAATAGGCTTGCCCCTATTACATGGGACTTAAATATAACTGGCGAAATGTGGGTGTAGCTGCTACAGGTACACCTCTGCCCAACCCTTCGGGGAAACAAGACGTGATGTTATGTTTGAAATAATTGTAATTTTTTGCAGTTAATATTAATTTGATACTAATTTGCACTATTACAACATCTGACATCACTATTGGTTTGCAAAATTCAGATATTATAATTATCATCTTAGAGCAGTGGTGGCCCAGTGGTAACGGCCCCGACTTACGAGTTGTAGGTCGTGGGTTCGAACCCAAGCAGGCGCTTTACTTTGTGTAAATAATTTCATCACCACTGCTCTCAAAACGGTGAAGGAAAACATCGTGAAGAAACCGGCATGTCTTAGAACCAAAAAATTCGAAGACATGTGACGTCTACCAACCCGCACTGGGCCCGCGTGGTAGATTACGGCCCACCCCCTCTCACAGAGAGGAGGCCTGTGTCCCAGCAGTGGGAACATTAATAGGCTGATGATGATGAAGAATTATCATCTTTATTTGGTAATTTTTATAATTATACCACTCCGTCTTAATGAGACTTGAGTCCCGGGAGTGTGAAAATTCTTGGTTGGTTTTGTTATGTTGTGTTTCATTTTCTTTCATTTTGTTATTATAATGTGGTATGACAACTCATTTTACTCCTTCCATGGTGTATTTATGCCATTGTTACATTCTGTTTGTATTGTTAAAATGCCAAGTCAAACCACAGTACCTATCTGTTTCAAGAGGTTTATTTTGATCTTTTCAAGACATAACACAATCCTAACAAGGCAAAAAAGTCGCAAGGCAAATGCAAATAAAATTCAACACTTGGTTCCCTACCATACTAAGTCCTTTTTGAGAACTATCTAGGTATAACCAGTTTAGAGTTCTCTGTCATGTTTTCAGCGTCCATTGACATTCAATATCCGATACTAAACCAGGAAAAAATAAGATTTTTCCTTTTAACTTTTCTGGTGTAAATAATTCAAGGAAAATGAAACCAAAACAAAAAAAAAATGTTTCTCAATCACATAATGAGCATCAGGGTGACCAATCATATGTGACAATTGTGTCAACTAGGTATCTTGTGCTAGAAATTAATTGAGGTGTCACGGCACGCCGCCGTGGCCGCCAGTGCGTGCATATCTGACCATGAATGGTGTTTGGCTTTAATAAGCCACTCCTCACTTGTCTCACTTCGAAAAAATCCATGGTAATGTAATTAGTCCTAGCTCAGACTTATATAATCAAAGTTTCAGTTAGAAGGTAAAAGAGGGGTCTTTGGAACATGATTTAATGATTATTGAACAGGTAAAGTTATTTATTAGTCTCATTTGTCACAATTTATGTGGGTCATTCGTTAAGTCACATGGTCACACGCCATTTTCACCCAGTTTGGTATGCTCTCTCATAAACACAAATATTGTGTTGACTTAAAAAATAATAACAAGTTGTCATTAACGTCTAAATCAATGCTGTAACCAACTGAATCGAAGTCAAAATATATACCTAATTAGTAGGTATTTGAAGTAGCGTTCAGTCTTGGCTTTTAGTCGAAGTTATTTGCCAAAAAAAATCTTTAAAACAACGCCATTAAGTCCACTACGCATACACCAAATACCATTTGTTACGTGCGTGGCGTCGTTATTGCCCTGTCCAGGCTATCCACCTACCTATTTACCGAAATAATTCCAAACGTTACAATTTCACATCGTGCGTAAAGATCGTGTAGATTTTGTGCCATGTACTCCCAACAATTCTAATACGATCGTTATGTAAACTCGGAAGGCAATTAATTATAATCTATTGCACTAATCGGTCAATATCGATGTTATTAAAAAGATAAGAGTGCTATAATCCTTTAAATATTATGTCATTTGGATTAGATAGCTGCTAAGACTTGAAATAGAAGTTCCTTCTTCTACGTACTGTACACAACTTCTTGAATCGTAACTAATCGGAAGTTATTCGTGAATAGGCAAATGTTGTCAGGTTACTATTGAAGAGGCGATCGAGCGGACATTACAGACAGGTATTTTATCAGCCAAGCGGCATTCGAGCACGCGACGATGTTATCGTGATGATAGCGCAAAAAGGCACAGAGCACGACGTCTACTCATCCTGTCACCCCAGCGATACAGAAGTTCGATTCGATACATTATGTTTTTATCGAGGTTTACGCCGCGATAAAACATTCTGCCAGGTTCATGCGAAAAAGTGCTCTATGTTATCGATATAAATGTAACTAAAGACAATAAACTAAAGGCTATGTCATCGTTCCTCGCAGGTACGGAACACTATTAGGATCTAAAACCACGATAGTGAAGTAATGTGCCGTTTATTCCCTGCTCAGATCGTTTGATCTGCGTGAGATAACTTCTAAACTGTTCGAATTCTTAGCATTCACTATTTAACTAAATAATCCAACATGACATTCACTGTTTTAAAAGTTATTATATTGGGTGTTCGTGGGAATACTTTCTTGGCACGCGATTACCATCCACTTGATTGTGAAAGTTCTTCCACTGTGAATATAAAATTATGTGATGATACCTTTTATTTTGACGTACGAATGCATTGTCTTGTATTATATCCTTTATTATATTTAAGCCTAGACATCACAATCGAATTTAAGGTATGAATGGTTGTGCAAGTTGCAATGTAGAAATCAGGAGTGCACTTGTGTAGTGATAATGAGTATATCGGGGGTCAGAGATCGGCCATTCGCGTTGGCGAGCCAATTAGAGCCAACAGGGGTCATGATACTAAGAACCTGTATTCGACAGGGTTCGTTTTACTACACCCACGTAATTTCGTCACTTTATTAGCCAATTAATATCTACGTACGAAGGATATAACGGTAAATAAATATTGTCTGTAGTAATTACGCTTACATAACTGTTTTATAGGTTTGATTAGAGTACATGTAGATAATATTTAAGAGACAACAATTACAATTCTTCAACAATCTACGATTGATTACATTTTGTCGTCGAGTCATCACCATTGTTCAGCGGTGGCAGATAAATAATTACAGTCAATTAAACAAGGTTCAATGCGTAGGCTTTCTGCGTAGCGTAGACGTAGGTTATATCGATTGTCTTCTAGGAAACACGTGGCAAACCCGAAGCATGCTCAGTATGCGCAGAGCTGCAAGCACTGAAGTCTTTATCGATCAGTGTAGTAAACCCTTCGTACGTCCGCGTACAGTTCACTGTAAACGTTGTTAATTTATTTTCCCATGCTATTTTCACTGGACGAGACGTGCATAATGTGGACTGAAACAGTTTACATTTAGGCGGTAATTAAATGTTTTTATATCATCGCGTGTTTTATTACGTGGTTTGGCGAAATGTCTGCTTTGAAGAAACGCAGCTTTTATGTAATGTCGGTCGCCTAACTCCACTTCTCCAATTAATTGTAATGCATAATGAATGATTAAATAATATGAAAACAATCGCAACACGTGTTATGTACTGGTGCTCGAATAGTATTTAATTTGTATTTTTGTTTACAGGTGCTGGTGAATCCGGCAAAAGTACTATAGTCAAACAAATGAAGTAAGTATACCACATCTTAGTTTTGTTATTACTTATACTGCTATGTTGTTATACTGCGATGTCCTCCCTCAGTCGTCAGTGACGATCTTTGCAATGTGCAGATTTATTCGCAAAACATCAACATTTTGCAGGACCTTGTCACGTTTTAAACCTGACTAAATTTCAAAACCGACGTAGGTTGATGTAGGGTTGAGCAAAACTGTATGACTAGACGATACATTTTACGAGTCAACCAATTGTGTCCAAGAAGTCTAAACTAAGGCACAACCTGTGTATTATTCTGTTCGTCTGTACAATTGGTAATGTTCATTCAGTCAATTTCAGTCTTTTGTGGCTAGTCCTAGTCAGAATAGAGAAAAACTGCAGACAGCTTCTATTGAAAACTGACAGTATTTCTCTTGTCCTCATCAACATAATTACAGCCGAAAGACTTCCACTGCTGGACATGGCCTCCTCCAAGCACCGCCACTTCGACCGATTCTGTGCTTCCCGTATCCAGCGGATTCCTGCGGCCTTCACAAGGTCATCCGTCCATCTTGTGGGAGGCCTTCCAATTCCAACGCTACGCTTCCAGTACGCGGTCGCCACTCCAGAAACCTTTCGGCCCCATCGGCCATTTGTTCGCAGAACAAATGTTCTGCGAACAATGTGCCCTGCCCATTGCCACTTTAGTTTGGCAATTCTTCAGGCTATGTCGGTTACCTTGGTTCTTCTATGGATCTCTTCATTTCTGATTCGATCACGTAGGGAAACTTCAAGCATAGGCCTCTCCATTGCCCGTTGGGTGAATTTGAGCCTTGTGATAAGGCCCATTGTGATCCTTGTCCTGTATTTAATTAATTTTTCATCGCATCCCATCCTAGGATGGGCACAGTACGCTTACGGTACTCTTGGTCGTACAGTGTTATCAATTACATTCATTCGTATCTATCTTAATCAATATTATTGTTTAGAGATATAACACATCGGTGGATTGCCTGCTATCTCCCTGTACCTATCTCCTATCTACGACTTGTCAACAAGCGTTTTACATTTTGAAGATAAAAGATTACCGGCTGTATGAAAATTTCGGTGCAATATATGGAATGTCAGTATCGTATTATTAAGTAATATCTACGTATTTGAATTTTCCAATATTCAACGGAGATTTCAAATAATATTTGTCTTAAAGAACAATAAAGGTTTTGCATCAGTTTGTTAAGAAATCATGCAAAAATTCTGTATGCTAATAAAATTTGCATCTTGCATGAATAAATGTCGACTATCACCATTACCTTGTTATCGCAAAATAGTTATAATTTTGAGAGCATACACCTGATACACCTACGTCTGTCGCTAAATGCCTAGGTAACAAATACGTATAAATACGTTCCGTTGTTTAGCAGTTTTACGATACGCTTGTTCGTGTTATTTAAATTATAAGATATTTGTCTTCACGTCACGCCGCGAGCTGTCACCAACGCATACGAATAAAATTACTTGTGTGACGTCACCAAACGACTCCGACGAAGCTATTAGCCCTGCCAAATAGTTGACGATGGTCAGTGAAAATTGCACATGCTTAATCCATGTCAAACCAGTTTCTTATTCAGAACCTACTTAATCTTGAAAGGGGGTTTTGGGGTTTCAAACCTCCTCCGAAATGTGAGAAACCAGAATCTCAATCCAGAGATCGACCCTCCTAGGGTACCTCCGTACTCTAATACATCTGATAATTATTGTAATCTATTTCGCAGAGGAGTACTTTATAATCTACAAAAACAACAGTACGTCTGTACTTTTATCTAGTCTGACTTTGTATTGAATGAATTCCTACAATTCAGAATTCTCTGAGGAAGCCTATCCAAGGCAGGGTGCAAAAGTTTTTGAGCTCGCTTCGCTCGCTCTTTTGCATCCTATAATCTCTTAATTCTCAAACTTTTCTGCTGTCGATCAATTTACTTCTATTTCTGTACGAACGGTCAAAGACAAAGAAAACCTAACTTATTCGAACGGGATGCAAAAAATTTCGAGCTCGCTTCGCTCGGTCTTGCATCCTATATCGTCCGTAGCGGCCCTACTGGCGGACTAAGGTCCGCGGGGGCCTACAATGTATCCTAAATATAAATGTAGGGTGAAAAATTTTCGAGCTCGCTCCGCTCACTCTTATATCCTAGGTTCTTCTACTTCTTAAAGTTTTCTGCATACCTGGGCCCCAGGCCCCCATTAAGATTGCCGGGCCCCCGATAATACTATTTTTTGCAAATCTTTATTCTTTATTTACCCCCCCCCCCCGAAATCATTTCTCCTAAAATATGTTGTCAACCCAAACCCCCTCCCCCCCCCCCCCCCCCCGAAATGAATTCCTTGCTACGGCCCTGTGTCTGTAACTAGTAGTTGACAATAGTATTCATTTTGGTCGTTATCTAATCAAGCTGTTTACTATTCATATTAAGTAAAATAATCGATATCTCTACATTGTAGAGCCTACAATAACCTACGCTACGCTAATGTTGGTGAGATCAATGTTTTGTGGGTGTTTGCACCATGCCGTCGGTGACGTCATCCGCGTCCCGGATGCTACAGGTCTATGGAACGCCAGACGTTCGGAATCAAATTATTTTATCGATACTCAACTTACTTACAAAAAAATGTGAATTGGCTGAATTTGTCATCAAGAACCATTAATTCATTTCTTAGAATATAAATTTCGGAAAATTATGACATATGTCAATAATGTAAAGACGTCTAAATGTGCCATTACTCTGCATTTTCGAGTGACTTTATTATATGTATATATGTAGTTAGTTTAGCAAAACCAACTTTTATAATGTAACAAAAAAATAGAACGGGTCTGGTAGAAATAAGTAGGAATTCTGCGAATTCTGAAGAATCGAGCGCGCCGGTTGCATGGCCTGATTGTTTTTATTGGACAGTGCATCATCCGCACGCACCGCCTCCATTGTTCGAATCCGTAAAATACTAAAATATTTACATAACATCTTGTACAACGTGTCAGTAACTATAGCTTTTATAACTTTAAAAGAACGGTCTTATGTGAAATACTATGACTTGTTTTATTTATATAAACCCTGCACATCAGCAGAATCAGAATATAGCTAAACTTATATTAAATCTGTCTCTTTCGGCATCAGGGTGTCTACTCTCTAAGTCCGTCAACGAAGATACGGGCCCGTCCGAAAGTAGTCGATACGAGAAAACAAGTTTCAAGTTCAAGTTTTCGAACGGGCAACTACATAATCGGAAGTAGTTCGGGTCCCAAACTAATCATAACGTCCATTAGCGATACGGAGTAGGAAACGCCCGTAACTTTGGGTTCGTGCGCAGGGCGTAGACTCCCAGATTAGGCTGCATAAGTAACATTTTAAAGAGAAGTTCTTTTCAGGTTTCAGTAGACATGAAAGAAACTCACTCAATGGTACAAAAATGCCGACCAAACTCCGCAAAATAAATTGACTGTTGAGTTAGCTAGTAAAAAATTTAATCAACAAAAAAAGACAGTTACGCGAAATCCATATTCAGTGGTACATTTATCTCGCTCTCCGAATTGGCTATATTCGTGTTTGTCATTGAGGTGAGCCTACCGTCCTCACCTACATAAGTTATTTATGTACATGCAATTTGAATGTCTGATCGACTAAATAATTTATACAGACAGATCCGGACAATACGAATGCATCATAAATAATATAGGAATACGAAAATGTCAGGTAAAGGCGAAAGCGTCAGGGTAACCCGCTAAATCAAATTTTCTTACGTTTTTTGTAATTTGCAGGTCAGTATGAGGTAGTATTTTGATCTAAATATGATTCGCGGCCGTATCCAATGTTTATAGAATTATATATGATCATAGAAACTATCAATACAACTCTCTGAATTTACGTAATCCTATTGAATGACTATTTCATGAAAGCAGACAGTTGAGGATTATGCTAACTTAAGAAGTTGTATTGCTGATTCTAATGATTATAAATATGTAAAGCCATATTTGCTATGGTCGCGAATCATATTATTTTAAATCAACCTACAACCTGACACTGACCTGCAAAGTACAAAAAAACGAAAGAAATTTGTAATTATCGTGATGAGTCATTTTCGTAGAGCAAAAGTAAGTTACCTTGACATGTCACAATATAGAGTTTCGATACTTCTAATATATTTTATTTAGGACGTTACTTCCTCATGTGATTGCAAGGAGGTCCTCTTACAAACTGCACCTGCTTTGGCTCTGACTACAGCAACAGCAACCTGACATGTATAACCGTATGGAAGTGCTAGAATGACGACCTGTCCGTTTGATGTTATTGCCAATTTGGCAATAGAATAGTCAGATGTAAGGACGAATAACTATGACGCTAAATATTACCAACAGCTACTCGTTTGTAAAGGTACCATAACAATTAACACAAAGTTTCTATTGAATCTTAAACAACAAGTTAAATGAGTGCAATATGGAAACTGCATAAATTACAAATTTACTGCTAATTTCTTGTACATTCCCGTAACATTATGGCTACGTCATGAAATCACATTGCTCGAGGTTGGAACTTAACAATCTCGTTAAATACCGCACTATTGGACCGTTTGGACCTATGAATCACAAGGCGATCGATGAGTAACACATTTACGCCTTTTATTAACTCGTTCCCTCAATTTAGCCAATTATTTGTTGTGTCATATACCTATGTACCTAGATACAAATTGTGATAATTGTCCTTCCTTACATCTTCATGTAATAATCATCTACTTCTGAACACTGTAGACCAAATAGTGGACTCAGCCGATTCTTTTTATATTAATGACAAAAATATTATAATTTATAACTTATACATATTCTTTGACCTAAATTATTTTCTTTCCAACAGAATTATCCACGAAAGTGGCTTTACAAATGAAGACTTCAAACAGTACCGGCCGGTGGTGTACAGCAACACGATTCAGTCGCTCGTCGCCATCTTGCGTGCCATGCCCAACCTGGGCATCACCTACGGCAATAAGGACCGAGAGGTGAGCTGCTCGTTCTCTGACATTTGCTTTGGAGGGCATTCTACCAGATTTTTACTGTACCACATCAACAACTTCGAGTAATTTTGAAAATGTAGAACACTTCGTCGAAAAAACACCGTATCATTAATAAACTTACGATTAGAGCATACTGTCTCATTGATATGCCAAATACACCATTAATTAACAACAGTCTCCTGTGAAAATGGTAAGGCTTCCCAAATCTCCTATGATTTACAAAGAACAGCAGGAAACAATAGATCTTAAGGTCCTAAAGACCTTCGAGTCCCAAGATCTTAAATTATATAATTTTGTTCGACATCTTCCGGCTGTGATGCTAGCATAAGCAAATTCTAGCTTGCTAGGACATCAAAAATGTATAAAAATCTCCCACAAAATACTCAATATGATCCTAGTGATGAGTATACTGATCAAATTGAAATATTTATTCGAAGATATCAATCGTACAGTACTCATTAGTTTACTAAAAATCGAAAATCAAAGCGAGTATTCGTTGCGTAAACGATAAACTGCGTCGATTACGTGTCGGCTGTATTCTATAAATAATGGGCGATCGTCAGTAAAAATAATGTCGATTGCATCGAAATCTACATCGGGAATAAGTGCTCTGAGGCTTCCGTTTGCCGCTAATGCTGATTACAAGGCAATTTGTGGGAGACTGGAGTGTGTAATGATTTTATGATACTTATTGCATAGTAACCAACCTGGCAAAGATTCATTTTAATGCTGAACGCTGTAGCTTAAATTGTATGTCCATATATCGTCCGCCTAATGCGGAATTCTAAAATGGTTATAATTGAGAATAGCGTATGAATCCTCTTAAAAAGTACTAAGCTATTGTAGCTGTCACTATATACATAATTTACAAGTGAAAGGCTTCCATGAATAAACGAAAATTGCATCTGCATTTCCCCAGGACTTGTTCGATTCTGTGAAATGTTTTCTCTATGGAGATCAATATTGGGTATTCGTTATTCATGAGAGTGGCTCGCTCAGCTCGCTGCACGCCGACCGCCCGAGCTCGGCTTCACTCTGCATAACAACTTATTGCATTATTGTTTCCTATGAATATTACTCCAAAACAAATATTACCATTATTGTAAGGCTTTCAGTTTTATTAAACAGTTATTTCCAATTTTTATTGACTTGTAAATAAATACAAGGAGACATTCGCCAAGGTTATCTTTGAGATTAAATTGGTTTCTTAAGTGCGGGGTTGTAAAATACAATACATGACATTGCACTGTTGTTATTCTAATTTACCAACAAAACATTAATCAATTTACCACTTTAGATAAGGCTAAGTTAATTCGTAAACCTGTGTAGCTACCATGAGTTTCATTTAACCTTCTCGATCAAACGCATCGAGCGCGTTCGGCGTTCCGATTGGCCCTTCACCGGTGAAGGCTGGCTGGCTGCCAATCGGAGCGCCAAACGCGGTCGATGCGTTTGATCGAGATGGTAAAATGAAACTCATGGTAGCCACACTGGTTATTGTGCTAACGTTAACGAGATATTGCAAACTGAATAATTTATGGTAAAGCAGATAAGGTGGCAATGTCATGTTTGCGATAGTGCGCGATTCTATTAGCAACCAACGAACAACCACCAAACGTGTAATAAAATCTGAAAGGGATACATTGGCCAGTGTTATCATGAAGAGTAAGTACCTGTTCGGAATGTCAGTCAGATAAGGTATCTCAGTTCCGTTCCAACCTGTTGAAGAGTTGTTCATGTTAACGTCATCGGTTACACAACGAACGAGAGGCTGCTATGAAAACTGTAATTAATTCACTCGTCACGAGATGTGACGCACGTACCGTTTGACATAGGTACGTCGTAAACGGATCTTTAAAGTCCACGAGACAACGAGCAATAAAAATTATCTGTAATTTCCTGCTCAAGTAGTGGTTATACAAACTAGATTACAGTACGTATCGTTAGTAGTACTTCATGTACACACAGATCGGCGTATTTTCCACAGTTCACGCAATGTCCGGAGATCGATCCCCTTCACTGTATTCCCCTAATGAGACATGCCCTCTACCGTCCCCCCATTAGTTTTGCATATTGTACGCATCGCAAGCTATGTCGCTAGTGTGCACATGACACTGTCTATGTTACCTCATGCACCTATCTCTTTATCACAGTGAAGGACATGAAAGCAGTGGATGTGACAACCCTATCCGGCGCAAACATGTTGAAACAAAACCTAAGTACACGCACAATGAATCGCATGAGGGTTGTCTAAGCGTTGTTTCCTATGTTTAGACGATATTCTATGGTTACAGAGCGAATGGGATCAGTCAGTATTGTGATCTTCCTTTGGATGTGCCTCCTCAGTCTTGCCTTCAAAATGTACTGTCGGGTTTGTCCGTTGGTGCTTGTTAGTGACGAAACTCATGACAAAATAACCATGGATTTTTACAAATTATGACATGGAATCATTTGTCAAATCCCATACTTTGCCTCAATTGAAGTTACAGTAATTGCAAAAAGAAAATGTCGATAACAATTATCAAAATACGGCAGCGCTTTTTGCACATTTTTAGTGATATTCAATTTTTTTTACATTCGTATAAAAGATTTGTCCTCAATCTGATTATTTTACTGATGAAACTCTTCAGCTTGCCAGACGTTATTTTTTTCGTGCTTTAAGTTTTCTATACAAACTTATCAAAACCCATATCACGATTTCCTATAGCCGACCCTTAATGCCAGCCTAGGTAACGAGCTAATGGACGTCGATGTTTAAATGAATATGCAATGTGTAAGCAACAAGGGTGGCGGGCTATTCCGAGGAGGGGTTGTGAATGGCGCGGCGAGCTTCCGTCACCGCGCATGCGCCCCTCGATCCGCAACACCCGTCATAATTAGAGCATATTTCACAGAAACCTCTGCAACCAGCAAAAGCACAAGCCTGATGTACGAGTTATTTATTTCATGGCATGGCATTTCATGCCACAATGCTGCTAATATAACTATAAATTATTATAATACGCAGAACAGACTGGACTTGTCTCTGCTACATAAAGTATGAGTATTTATGATGCATTGCAGTTTACTCGTCAACAAACTCATGAAACTTTTAGACGAAGACTAAACAGATCAGAATTTTGGAGATTCTCATTACTCATTAGTCAGAATTCTTTCACTTGGCGGTTAGCGGGTTGCGTAACGAAAGCGTATTACGGTTCTCCGAGACGAGTTTGCTAAATGGATTACTAATCGGATTAGCGTATGTCGAAGATGCTGGGTCACTCAACTCCAATTGAGACGATATTGCTCTTCAACACGAATTAATATGACTCATCGTTCTTTATGGCTGTGTTTATGGCTTTTAAAGTTAGGCAATGGTTGTTGATGCATGATAGGAACATGTAACAGTGATCATGAAATAAAGGTTACAAGTTGGTAAAGAATTCAAAAGCATGAAGAACATTGAATGGTGATTTTGTAAAGTATTCATTTAGAAATGCTATGTGTTGAATGATTCTGAAAGTGATTCTTCTTTCTTGATTTTCAAATGCATTTAAAAATTATGGGATGATTTTTTATCAGTTCATTATAGCAGTGATAGCCTAGTGATGTGACAACCGGACTGCTAAGTCATACGTCTCGATGTCGAACCCAAGGCACGCACCTCTGACTTTCCGGATTCATGTGCGTATTGCATAATTATCACTCGCTTCATAAACAGTGAAGGAAAACATCGTGAGGAAACCGGCATGCCTGAGAGATATTTCTCGATGGAATGTGGACGCAAGTCAGAGGCCCATGAGCGGCATAAAAACTCTGACACCAGTTTATTCGCTCACCATACGAAAAAGAAAGAAGTTTGTGAGCTAGTTTGTGATTCGAAGCTCACTAATCTCCCTCCCTTCTACAAATAAGACCTGTCCATCAGTATTAAATAGGCCAACACAGCACTAATGAGTTATGCATGGACCATTATGTCGTTAATACTTCATTACTACCATCAATGCATTTTTGTTCACATTTTCGACTTAGTTACGTCAATAGAGCTTACACAAATTACGTGAAATTTTCACCCCTATATATCATTCATTCAAGATTCACTCTTCTCTTGGTCTCCCGGGTGTCCCTAAAGGAACAATAACATAATTATTTAAAGAGGAGTAAACTATTTGGTAACAGCTAGGTTAGGATTACATATATTGGTATCCCCAATTCGATATTTAAAGAGTAGGTAATTATTATAATGTTTCCTCATATTCAAATGTTCATCTAGCGATGATCATGTCTACGTCTATATTCTGCATTGAAGTAGAATAATATTATCATCTCCATCAATTTCCAACAAACATCGGAACAACGAACGGTGAATGAACCTCTTAGACCATCAGGTTCACTAGGTCCATCAGGGACGACAAGAATCACTTTTGAAGAACTAAAGTAGCGTTAAAACGCTACTTGAATTTTATTCTTCAAGGAGTAAGTAAAACTTTGAGTCATGGACAAAAGTCTCCACCATGGAAGTTTATTTCTGTATCTGGTAATTGCTTCATTCATAAATTAGGTGGAAACTAAATCCACGATACCTTTACAAATCAATATTTAGTGCGATCGTCGGCACTAGCCCGTCAAACAAAAATAAAGGAGTATTTTTTATACTCCTATAAATTCTACATTTGATCAAGGGTGTCATTATTCCACGGGAATCTCATTCAAGAATAAACTTTTAATTACTTTCGACTGTTTTACCTTGAGTGAAGGCAGAAATTAAGAGTATTAGATCGATGGGGGGAAATGGCCTTATTCTTTTATATCGCCACAAGCTAATGAGCCACAAATTCAAGCTATGGTAAAGACAGGCAGCAAAATGGCAGCGTGGAACATTTTAATGCACCCTGGCAGCCTGTAGTGGTTTTTACCCGGTGGCATTGCCCCTTGCCCCGTACTACCACTGCAGTGGTACATTGGCACTTATGGGTAGACAAAATAGAATTTGTGAATGATAGATGTCGGCAGCGGTGAAAGTGTTGGCTACGTTGCCAACTTCTTTGCTGCGGCGCGTGTTGCTGTTGACCTTCTTTCCTTTTTGGGATAGGTTTATATCCACACAGAGTAACTACTCTGTGTGGATATAAACCTATCCCTATCTATCTCTGATAATGACGATAGATATAAATCTTTTTTTTTTTTTTTTTTCGATTATTGGCACCTTAATTGGGTTTTTCCTTCTGGAAATTCATAGTAGCCGGTAGGATTCTGGATTTGGCCATAGGCTCGTGCTCTATAATACTTCTGACGATGTTTCTCTAGTGTCATTATGTACCTTCACCTCTGCCTACCTATACCTTCAATGAATACCTACCTACATGCGTCAAAATTTGAGAAATCTTATTGTAATTGACTATTCCAGAGCGACGGCAAGATGGTGTTTGACGTGATCCAACGGATGGAGGACACGGAGCCGTTCAGCGAGGAGTTGCTGGCGGCGATGAAAAGGCTCTGGGCGGACGCCGGCGTTCAGGAGTGCTTCGGCCGCTCCAACGAGTACCAGCTCAACGATTCCGCCAAATAGTGAGTACATACTTTGCTTATGGGAAGATTGTTTAGAAAGAACGTGTTGCTGGGTAGTTTGTTGCGCCAGTTTTTTTTCCCCAGCTAAAACACTAAGAAATGGTGAAAGGTTTTGGGGACTGGCGCCAGTTTTTTTTTCCCAGCTAAAACACTGGGAAATGGTGAAGGGTACTGTCGTAATTTTGACCTTGAAAAAGTGCTGACTCTGTCTAATTTGAATTAATGACTTGATTTTAATTAATACAAAATTATGCAAACAAAATGTTGTGTCGTGGATAAGTTGATAACCAAGATAATTCATTAGTTGTTAATTTTTAGAAGAGAAAGTTAATCTTGGATCTTTAAAACAACACAATAAACTCTCAAATGACGGACTTTATTTGAAAATTCAAATAAATCTAACTTTATTAATTTATTATTACAAAACCGTACAAAACACAAACGACCTAAATCCAACTTTGTAAAAAAAAACCTTTGGCAGTTAATTATACGACTTACTAAAACATTAAATACGTATTTAACATAGAAGATTACAGACTAGCGTGGTTACCGTTTCTCTTGTGGAGTGCGAACTGCAACGGTTCGTTTGGCACGTACGTCGGCGTCACGCTGTAGGTTAACTCTCCGTAGTGCCATGATACGTCGTATTTATGGAATGTCTGGGAACATATAATTTGACTTAGGATATCTGCACATAAATGATTGGACGACCAACCAACCACAATGTTAGGATTTTCAGAGAATGTGGCCCTCCAAATTATTTTGTTACTAGAAATTATGAGCTGTTTGTCCTCGATTTTCTACTCCACAAATTTTCCCTTTTCGTGACTCTAAGTCATTTATGAAAAATCTTTGCTGGCCTCATTTGAGAAAACAAAATTACAGTCAATTCAAACTCACCTTAGCCAGCAGAAGTTGCAACTCGGCTTCAGCAAATCTCTTCCCGATACACATTCGGCGGCCGAAGCCGAACGGAAGCGATGCGAATGGATGGATCCCTACTTCCTTTTGCTTGCGACACACCTCCATCGCCCGATTGTACGGGCATCCCGAATTTTCACCAACAACTATCGATCCTTCGTGTTTTTCCGCCGACTCCCGAACTTCGTTGTCTCGTAGCCATCGCTCGGGTACGTACTCCTTTGGTGACGGGAAGTATCGTTCCTCGTTAGATAGAATGTAATGCGGGAAAACTATGTGCGACTGAAATGGGGATAAAAGAATATTGTGAATATAAATTATGATGTTCTCACTTTCCCCTTCCCCGCCAGTCTAAAATAACTATTACTACTTAGGTAGGTATTTCCTCAAATTAAATGACCTAAGTTAATTGCTCATAAAATTTTTGTCTATATCATTGAATATGTGTCTATATTAGGGGAGACCGGGGCCACAATTAACAAAAAAAATACTTTTAGTTGTATCTTCGAAATGATTCAACATTTAGACTTGATTTTTTTGTTAAATGATGCTTTAATTATTCAGGTATCATGTTATTAACATGATACCTGAATAACTGACAAACATAAAAGAAATGATGTCTTAAATAGAACACTTTTTCTCCAAAAAGTCAGTTGTTAATTCTTACCTCATCTCCGGGGCTAGAATTAACAGCCCTGAGGTAAGTATTAACAGAAGGGGCCACAATTAACATTATGTTATGCCAACTGATATAGAAGAAAACAAATATATGTATGACAATATTTTTTGGTATTAATAAAAGTGAAATTAATACAGAATTGTATGGAACACATTTTCTTATTAATTTATAATACATATCAAATACAATTCAGGCAAGTGAATGATGTGATGTCGCCTTTCATACACCTAGCTTAGGCCCAGTCATTGCAAGAGATAGGTATATTGAATCCAGTCAGCACGATGTATCTTTATTACAGGAGACGTCATATACAACAATAAATATTGATTGATATATTTTATTATTTATGTACACACAGTGAAATACATAATATAGATCTACTACATTTTTAGAGCGTTTATACGTTTTTACTGAGCTCGTGGTAGAGCTTTTAGCAGAGGTCTTATGGTTTTGGACTAAGAAATCACTAGCATCTTTCTGCATGTCTGATGATTCAGCTACCGGTTCATAAGATATTTGCGCTATCACCACATCTGGGGTAGGTATTAACACGTTAATACTGACCCCGCCGATTTGTTAATTATAACCCCAACATAACAAAATATTGGTTAATAATTACACCAATACAGCAATGTAGCATTATTAAGTATGAAATAAGCTTCTAGGAAAACAAAAAACATAATCATTACACCGAATATTTCGAGAATAAATCAAAAAATTTGAAAGTTAAAAAAGTTCGTTACGTCCGTGAAAATGTCGCCCGGTATATAACACATTCTGATGATGCGAAGATCGCAGCTGACCAACCCTGAGCCATGCGGCGTGATCTGGTCGGCATATTGAAGCACCCGCTGTAGGTGTAGTGCTTATAGTTTTGGAGAAAATCACTTGTTAATACTTACCTCTGTTAATTGTAGCCCCGGTCTCCCCTATTTAATTTTTGTCTATATCATTTAATTTTTATGCTTACCCCTTTCGGTACTTCATATCCAGATATCACGGCATCTGACTGAATACATCTTCCGTTCCCCAAAATCACTGGTTTGATTCTGTAACAATGTCCAATAGACCATTTAAATACATATTGACATGAAATGTAAAATGAACTTATACTTACTACATAAATACCATAGATTTTTTAACAGTTTTCCTGTTCAGGGTACAAGGGTTAATGTCCTCCATTGAATTAAATTTAAGTAATTTCTTATTCGAAGAAAATGTAATTTTAATGGGAACACTTGCTTTTTACCTTCGTGAATGGTGCCGACAGTAGAATAACGTTAACGATTAGCATTTTATCATTTAAATATAGTTAATATATATAGCGAATAGTAGAGAGTATACTTGGCGAATTTATATAAACAGCAACAGCCTGAAAAAGTAACTTTTTACCGGTTTGATTACGTTCAACAAATTCCAGTTCATATGAGATCATTAAGAACATTATAAAACCCGTCACCCTTATGTCAATTACGAATTCTTCGCATTTATCGGTGCATGCGAACCTGTACTACAAGTATATTATTTACATAACGTGCTATAAACAATAGTACCTATTGTTACACTCTGCTTGTGGAGTGAGGTCCTAACAGCGACTCAGGTGCAAATGTAATCTGACGCTGACCATCATTGGTCACGTTACATTAAGACGATACACTTGTATCAAGTTTTTATCCTATAGGCTAATTGGAGGTTACTGTACTCGTGTCTCGAGGAAAATCTCTTATTACTATTAGTGATATTGAAACTGGCTCATTATTATATTAATTCTTTAGCCACAAAATGTTACCACGAAATTTTACTTAAGACGCAGATATATGCCAATGACCTTGAGACTTGCGTGTTCTGTACTGAGCTCACGCAACGCGTCGTACGTCCAGCCAGTAATAGGACTCGCCCATCAAGGAGCGCTGTCCCAAATTAGACGCATTATTAATTTATTATACATTAAACAAATGGTATTTTAATAAGACACGTATACTAAAAGATCAATAATTAAATTATCTTTAAAATGGTGAAGGTTTCAGAAAAATACTCTTGATAGTTTTTGCGTGATTCTCAGTTTTATATCCGCGTTTAGCCATAACTTTACAGATTAATTGCACTGTGTAATATAAACATAATCTAAAAAAATCATATTTTAAGTTATTAAGAAAATGCTCTAATTTAACTTTCGTTTTTCCAAATCATTAACACTACCTTCTCGTTTAGACGTGATCTTCAGTATAAAATCATTAAAAGTCTGGTATCGTCGCCATAAACGTTATATTGTTTACTGTAATTATTTAAAGTCATATCATATTATAAGACAAATTAATATTATTATAAGACTTGGATGAGATAGGATGAGGAAGTTGAAATTATTCTCATAAAAATATACAAATTAAATAATATGTAGGCTGGTGAAACCGCAAACTGATGATGACTAACAGCCTAACAAAGGACAAATTATCACCTTTGAACGGTTCTTACTCGCTTCATGTATCTATTGGAGTTTAGTATTTAGTACGGTGATGCTGCCATGCGTTAATTAAGGGTAGACAGACAGTATCGGGATCCACCAATGTTTGCTGCTCCTCCAATAACATTCGCCTTGGTAATGTCAATATTATGCTACTGCATGCCACCGTGATACTCTCGCGTGACTAGATAGCCGCCCTTTAGACGCCTTTTAGATAATAATATTATGGTTTTAAATGCCTGAAAGAACTGTTCTTGGATATAAGTGGGTATTTTCTTCTTAAATTTACTACTAAAACTTACCTCAATGATTCCTTTATACAAGCTTTGAGATAAGGCAGCTTGTCCAAATCCTTGCTGGTCAGTGTTCTGTCTCTTGGTAGATTTTTATCAAGTTCAATTTGTAATTTTCTCTGTGCTCTCTCATTATTGGCCAATAAATACATAGTACTCGCCGCAGCAGCCGCTGTAGTGTCTACCCCGACCAGTAGTAGATCCAAAGCCAATATTGTAGCAACCTTTTCACCAGAAGCTTTTGCTATTTTTGAGCATATACCTTTATCAGTCAATCTTTTCAAGCAGAGTGATCTAAAGGCGTCTAGAGCTTCGATATAAGTTTTGTAGGCAGGTGTTGAGTATATTCGCCATAATGGTGCTGAGAGTTCCAATACAGGAACACTATGGAAGAATCCGTGGATGCATCTAATGATTTCTTTCGCTTCTGCATCGTTATCTCGGAGGCATCCCAATCTTGTCCCCAGTGCCCAAGCACCCACAGCTGGAACAAAGAGTAGTGTTTTCTTTAGGCGTGAAATTAGCACTCGGAACAACTTTATGCGGAAAAGCACAATAGAGTTCACAAAAGGTGGCGCCGCTCGTCAAGTAGCACTTACACTCAAGGGCCCATTTGTAGAGTTCCGTGAGAAAATCTTTCGGCAGCTCACGATTATCGTCGAGAATGCATTCCATTCTGTAAACAAAATATTTTAAAATGTAGCTATCGACTAATATTTAACGTTCGCGTGTTTATTTTAAATTGCTTTACCTCAATTTTCACGTTGCCTAGCTGCTAATCAAAACCTAATTCATTTAAAGCCCATATGTAAATTATGTTTCTCAATTAAATTCATCTAAGCGTTAAATATTCCGCGTTAAACTCAGTCAAACGAAACGTAACGTTTCTCATTGAATGAGGTTTGTTGTTCACAATGAGTCAGTAGTCGGCCCGAGCCGTCGCTCAAAACAAATGCGCAGACGCCGCGCGGCGTTGTTAAAAACGGGATGTGGTCATTAAACTGAGATTCCACACTCAGATCACTAGAGGCAAAACGAAGTACTAGACCACAAAATTCCCGCATGCGTTTACGCCGAGCCCTTTATGATAATGTGTTCTTATTTGGAATTATTGTACTTATTAAATACACCGTTATTATAAGTAGAATGGGATTAATTCTAGTGTTACATATAAACTTCGCAATCTAACAAATACTTTAAATAAATAGTTTCCTAAAAAAATTCTTTAAACACCTACATTGATGGTACACACGGCTACACATCAAGCTATACATTTCTAGTATAAGCTGAACTCGTATTGTACGGTAATCCTATGCCATGCGAGATCAGCATAAACTGGAAATGTATCTAGCTTGATGTGTAGCCGTGTGTACACATCGTAATGTAGGCACTATAGTTCCATTATGATGACAGTGATTTATCACTATCATGTTTTCTTTCCAAAATAACATTACCAGAATAGCTCAGTAAATTAAATAAATCGCTTTTTTGAGATAAAAAAACAAAATACTACTACTAGATACTGATATCGTAAACTGATACCTGCGACATACCTGTGTACGAAATCGTCGGTCACATATTCCAAATCGGGCACCGCGGCCCTTGCTGCCTCCGGCGCTATCAAAGCTTTAGATACTTTCGATCTAAATCTAGACCACGGCTCACCATGTCTGCAGGAAATGTACAGAACTTAGAACACACTCACATCACGCCTTTTTTCCCCGAAGGGTTAGGCACAGGTGTACCTGTAGCAGGTACACCCACATTTCGCCAACTTAGAACACGTATAACTTAATTCCTAGCTTTAACATCTTAACACAAGTGTATTTAATCCCTTACACTCCAATCAGTCCGGGCTCGTTCCCAAAGAAATCCTTTCTCAAATCTTGCTTATAATGGCTGAGGCAAGGCGCTTTTGCTCTGTGTGGCATTAAGTCTTCCCGCCTGTAAATTCTTGCTGTTTCCTCTGCACAAAACGGAAACACCAAATCGGGATGTCCAAACAGTCTTGCCACTTTAGCCGCTCCCCCGGCGCCTGCTAAAGCTCTCAGGAACCAGAGCGAAACGTCCAAAGCGCGGGTTCTCCATGGGTTCTTGCCTATAGCGAATCGCCAACTGTTGCCGAGTATAGGCAGGGGCCTGGGGCCCGGCATCACCGTGTAGCACCGCGCGTTACTCATCGCGTATGAATTGTCAATGGCTTTAGCTTCAGCCCCTAAACTTAGCACTTCAGAGGAAGCAGTGGGGGCTACCATGTTACGTTTTCAGCGTCGCCGATGTCGTAATCTACGCCACCCGACTCAGTTGACGCAGTACACACGCATGCGTACAAATAAATACAACCTCGATTGATGTTACAAACCTCTCACTGACATCTGGGGGGTTGATGTTTTCTTAAGATTTTTTTTTTATTCCTCTTCTGGGAGATTGGAGGATATCTTGGACATGAACCTTCAAATGTTGTTGCTAATCCTCTCCTACAATCCCTTTGTTGCATTTTACAACATCCATGGTAATTGAGGGGATCCTAATTGTTTACACATAAAACAGAAAATATGTAAGTTCAAATATGTAGCGCACCATTGTCGCAAGTGTGATGACACCACTTAGAGTTCGGCTGTTAATATTAGAAACTGCCTAAAGGAACATGCAAGTCACGGCTAGGGACTTCAATTTAACTTGGCAAATCATTTCGTAAACTGTTTATCTACCGTTTAGAACCATAAGCCTATGTGAAATAATAATATAATGTTTTAATGACATTGCTAATTGTACGATTAATGAAGTAGTTACTCCACTAACTAGTAATTCAAGTAATTCGCATGATGTTAAGATAACACGCATACAGGAGATAAAATTAGAATGCCCGATCAAAACGTTTAAATTAATTTTACTCACGTATTTAATTTGCAAAATGGGGTCGCGATTAATTAAAAAGTCTGGTGTGATAACAACCTTGTTGTTACGATTATGAGCGTTGGCTGTTTGTATGTAGGTACACATTAGTACATTTCGATAATTTGATGGTAAGTGTTCATCTGTATTATGTGTGACGTCACCATCAATTCAATTTGTCAATCCCCAATGGAAGCAGGGAGCGGTGCTCGCGCGCCGATTGACTCGTCCGGTCTCTGCTCACTGTGTACATTTGTGTTTCTTCCGCAATCCCACCCATCCAGAAAATGTTTAATACTAAATTGTTCTGCCTTCATTAAAACCGAATTAAGAGAATCATGGCTTACTTCATCACCATTTCAATCTTTTAACACAAGAGTTGAGGGAAACGAACACAAACGAAACAGCGCATTCATGAATACAACGGATATCCTCCATAATAATCACCAAAGCTTCTATCATAGTCCGTTCTTGTTGGCTCATCTCGGTTGTATTTAATTTTGGGATGAAATTAAAGGAATTAATAATCATGTGTGTTAAATCACCATCGATTCAGTAATTCCTTTCTATAGGACTATAATGTAAGCAAAAACAAAACAACAGTACACGAAGTGATTACTAGTTCTCCAACACCTAACAATAAGGCGTTGTTTCCGCTCAGTTGATTCCAACTTACGCAGAATGATAAATGGCTATTATTTATTTTTTAACGGAATCATCGTGATAAACACGTTCCCATAAACAGGTACGGTTTACACACTTACATAATTATCGAGTTTATAATCCCTGACGATTTAGCCGTTACGATTAGTGCTTCACAGCGCTAAAGCAAGAGTGGCGACTCTTGAAACCGCCGTAACCACGTAAAAAATGATTAAAACTACAATAATAACGTGACACATTGTATACTACTTATATTGAATACAAAGCAATTTCCATTAATCATGAAAAACACGTCATGTTCTGGTGTATCGGCCAGGTTCTGGCCTGAGTCGAAATATCCAATTCTTCAGACCCTCACAGTCACACTATGATGGACTCTCTTATTCTGCTGATCACGGCTAGGCTATCTCATGGAGCTAGAAAACTTGCAGAAAACAAGCAAATTTTGTGTCCCCCGTGAACAAACTAACAATGATCAATAATTACAAAAGCATCTGTACCCTGAATTCCTGATACGTTCCACGTTTTGTCTCAGAGCTGAGTGGAACTGGTGTACCATTTAGTGGTCCGTCAGTAACACGATAAGGATAGTTGTTTTGTACTGTGTGGCGAGAATCGCGGTCGGCGGATGCTCTTGCAACAGTCACAAGGAGCCCTTTGTGCGCGGTTCAACGCTCGTATCTGTGTGTTTCTCATCAATCATGAGGAAAATCACATACGGAATGTACGTTGTAGTAGATACAATGTTGTGTATGTCAGGACCTTTTAACTATTCAATAATTAAATAGGATATCAGGAGTGGAAGTATGATCATTTGTATCAATGAACATTGTGCCAAACAACGTTCACGGATCAAATCTTTGGGTAAAAGAAGGCGATCTTAAAAGAAAGTTGTAGTGTGTCGAAATAACTTAGTAGTCCGCAACTGTCACCAGCACATTAGCAATAAACGATCCCCATATTTCACTATTACCTCACCGCTAAGCGTTGGCTCCGATGCTCAATTGGCGAAAAATTATATTTAACTTGCCTGTTGCGTTGCATTACCGATATACCTTGCGGAACTAAGTGATACCCAGTTACTCAATGCAACAGAAATTATTAATATTACTACTTAAGATCGTTCGTCTAGGAAACGAACGCACGAATCAAATAATTTCTTACATGGTTTGATGATAAATTGCTCTTTTTGTTAAGTTGGTGCTTGGTCTCCGTTATAATAATATCGATTGAATGCAGTGTTTGCCGCATATATGACTAAGCGGTGTACCTAAGTTAGAAAATACGTATTCATTGAATAAATAAATTAATTAATAGGTCTGACGTTGAAACAGAGTAGGTACCTACACCAAGTTGAGTCTGAAACAGTTGTCGACGATATTGATAGCTTCAGCTATCACGGAGAATATGTAATAAGCAATGTAGAGGGCATTTTGTATCAATATTTCATACTGATATTCTTCAATAGGTCTAGGCTCGAGCAAGACAACCTTAGACATAATTTAAAGTTACTAGAATCGACCTTTGAAGGGGTGAATTTCGTTGAAACCTTCCATTCGTGAATGTTTTATTCATTGGATCGCCGCTCAGGCGCCACAAAACTCACAATTGTTGTATAAAAACTTTTTACAAAAAAAAATTAAACCGACTTCCAAAAAAAACCACTACAAAGTGAAAAATAACTTTAATTTCGGAAGTCGGTGTCTTTCTTTTTTAATTTTCGTTTTTTGCCACCGACTTCCGAAATTAAAGTTATTTTTCACTTTGTAGTGGTTTTTTTTGGAAGTCGGTTTAATTTTTTTTTGTAAAAAGTTTTTATGTTTCACTTTTTAGTTGTGGTACCTACCCCACACAATATCCAAGACCACTAACTGCAATAAATAACAGTGACAGGAAGTTATCATCATATCGTCCATATAAACTAAGTAGGAAAAATATGTATTATTGAAGCTAACTCAAAAACTATCTAAGCAAAGTCAATAAAATTTATATGGGACCACCTCGGGAGCTTACCCTTTCAAACAAAAAAATTATTTTCAAAATCGGTCCACAATTGGCGGAGATATCGGTGAACATACATAAAAAAAAAAAAAAAAAAAACATACATAAAGTCGAACATAGAACCTCCTCCTTTTTGGAAGTCGGTTAAAAATATTGTGTAGTAAACTGCGGTAAATGATCGCTACATCATCGCCAGTGGCTGTTAGTTTGTCAATTGTAACTTAGGCCCCTGTAATTCCGAACGACAACTGCTCCAATGCGATATTCAACATTTAGCGGGGACGACGTTACGTCAGCGTTTTCATACTTTACACCTGCTAATAGCCCTTCTCATTAAGATTGGGCGATTCAATCCCCTGAACAAGTTAGTCTTACATACAATAACGTTTGATATCATTCTGGTGGCAGTAAGCAATCGCATGATACTTAAAGATAATTTTTTATTTATAAATGCATAGTCTCCTTGTCATACATGTTTAAAAGATTGTCAGCGGTCGTAAAGCAATTGAGATAGTATCGGTGAATTCGCGATTGCAACCGCCGCGGCGCCGCCCACGTCGTCTGCGGCCCATGGCGCGTGGCGCGCGGAAAGCCACCGGCGACAGATTTATGTGCCGATCGCATGACGCCCGCGCTAATTCCGGAAGCACTTCACAGCGCCACCGGCTGCTTAAGTCCTGAACTACCTACGCCCTCCATCTAACTCGGTAACACCTCATGAACCCCTATCGCCGCCGCTTTCGGGGGTAATGTGTCACCGCTGACTTTTATTGGTGTAGTCACACCATTGCGTAAACTTTCAACCGAATCCGTTCAACCCCAACTAAACAAAAAGTGTTAGTAAGGGGGGTTGCTCATGCTCGTTTCTGGTTCTTTTTACGCTCAACAGTCTTTTTATAGATCTCTGTTCCCACGATGTAGCTGACAAGTGTTTCGTGTTATGGACGTTATAAACAAACTAGCGAGTTGGGTTTATCCAAACTGGGACCAGATTTAGAAAGATTTTAGTCGCCGGGTTCATCCAACAACTGTCGTATCAGGAATTCAGGATGAGAATTCTTTGTGTAGTTCAGCTGGATCTCTCTCTGGACATGGACAAATTCTGAATGTATGGAAGTGACACAAAATTTTCAACATGTGGTCTGATACATCAGTTCCAAACATAAAACTGTTGAGTTTTCTTTTGATTGAGTCTTCTTGATAGTCAATGAATATTGATAGCGAGGCAGCGAAATCGGTCGATGTTGGTCGACATGTATGACTGTGTGCAAATCGGCTGTGCGTGACGTGATCACGGGTTCGCGTCGTTTCGCCCGCGGTTCGGCCGGCGCGGCATAGCGCGTAGTTATCGAAAGGGCTCGGCTCGGCGCGGCGTGCGGCGGCGCGCGGCGTATTGATCGCGCGGCCGGACCTGTTGCCGGGCGGAGGCCGCGCTCGTCGCCCGCAAGCCGCGTCAGCCGACAACACCACCATACATGGATTTTATGCATTACCCAGCTTGCAATCAGTACAAGGATTTCATCTGTCCAGTTTTAGGTATCGATTTTTCTCCTTTTCGAGATAACGCCTATTGCGAAGAGTCGCCGCTGGCCGAGATTTTTGGTAATTCAGTTTTGTTAGTTTTGCACACCAAATAAAAATATTGGAGAGAAAGCCCGGATAGGAAATAAATGTAAAATGAAATTCAGGATTGATGCATACTGGGCAATTGATAACTAGGTAAGTAGGTACATAAATGTAGGGCATTTTAGGATCAATTTAAGGAGAAATCCTAGGAAAATCGATACACACAGGAGTTCGGAACCGTCCCGGCACCGCTAAACGCTGTCATCAATACATCCACGTTCAATAACACCGGCGGCGTTCAATGGTATAATGAAATGATTTCGGCTGCTCCGAATGTAATTCATCCTTGTTTACTGACCCAGTTAATGTTGACAGAGGTTTGACGTCAGCAACGCCCAGGACCGACGCGAAAAAGCGCCAGTATGATAAACACTCGGGTTAGAAAATTTAACACGTATGTTTGTAATGTTTATGATATGTTTTAATTATAAGAACGGTCTTCGAGAGGGTTATCAGTGCACCTTCAACTGCCACTCCGACATACAGGATATTTATGACACAAAATAAAGTTACTGCTCCATAATTATGATTCCTTTCGACAGATCTTGTTGAAATATTACTAGTTACTGTAATAATTATTAAATAAATATCAAAGGCTAACAAAGCAGACTTCTAATAATAGTAAAGGTGTTTCGCGAGGTCAGAGTAACCATTTTTTTTATTGATTTTCCACGTTTGTAGTCCTGTATCTGCAGTAATTCGCACTGCGACACCTCATATTGCAGGGGATTTGCCAGCTATAACTAGTCCCTCGAAAGTACTCGAAACGTGACTACGACCAGCTTCAGTACGAAACACAAAGATATTCCGTATCGGCGAAATATCAAACAGTTTCCCATTGGTAGGTAAGTAAGGATCGTAGATGTCCTTTCTGTTGGCAGCCGTCCAAAAGCATCAACAATTCCACTGACATTGGAACATAATATACCCTACTTCTTGCTCCCATAGCACATTTGGACAACCTACTGAGCGTGTAATGAGATAAAAACTTTACAAATGTGTCAATACATATGTTTTATCTTTTAGCGTATCTAATGCAACTTACACAACGCCTGCACTTTTCTATGTTATTAGCCTATTCAACCATACGATGTTTGGAATTTTGGTTTTTTAGCTAGGCTAAAATCAACAGCAAACTTATCTCCTTCTACGAACATACTGATGTAAGAATCGAGATGATAGCTTAGCTCAGTATCAACCTATGCTTACAACTTGTGTAAGTTCGGCTGTTCTAGGCGATCTGGCATCGGGCCAACGATGTCAGATCTGCGATCTATACATACTGGCCTTGAATTGCAGTTGTTTCTGACACCAATCATGACATACACCCAATTGTCGTTTGCATAAATCATATTGGATAAAGTCAACTAAATGTGTGACATTTGAAAGACCACTTTGGGCAGTTCCAATATTGATGGCCCATTCTGCTATGATTAGTGTATTATATATCTCTGCTAAATTGTTATTGCTGACATGCCATCTCTTTGTCATATCTGAGTATGTCTGCCCTCCATTCTTGCCTTGCCTGGCCTTGCTCTCCTATTAATCTGTCGCTGTACCGATTGCCTAAATCGGCTGTTCGTCTGCTACAGTATTCAGGGTCTCGTACAGTGTTCGTGGTACTGCATAACTAATTGATTACAAGATTCTATTTAATTGTTATTATTGACATGCCATCTCTTTGCCATATCTGAGTATGTCTGCCCTCCATTCTTGCCTTGCTCTCCTATTAATCTTTCGCTGTACCGATTGCCTCAATCGGCTGTTCGTCTGCTACAGTATTCAGGGTCTCGTACAGTGTTCGTGGTACTGCATAATATAATTGATTACAAGATTGTAGGATTTAATAAAACAAATTATTCGACATTATAGTCGGGTTTAATGTTTTTTAAATAATTTGTTTTATTTCAAGCTTTTTAGTTTTGTAAGTATATATAGCTTTTATTTGATATCAATATTGTTGTAATTTATTAAAAAAAAACTTCCGCTTTTTTTTTTTGTATTTTCAGATGGTATATATAAATATTATATAGCCTATGTCACTCCCACAATTAAGAGGAATCTAACGACACCTCATATGTTAAAATCCATCAAGCCGTTTAGGCTACAGAGCGTGCCAAAGAAATATACATACATACATAAATATACTCTCGAAAAACATTACCCTCCTTCTGGGGCAGTCGGGTAAAAATATAGGTAAAATATATATATATAATCCAAAGCGTAATAGGTACAATGGCTACCCTTAGCTTAGATTTTTTCATGTTCTGTCGAAAATTGTCGTTTAAATAAATACAATCGCCATGATTACTAGTCGAATGGATAACAGCAAGTTTTTCACTATACCAAAAGATTGCGTGTTTTGCCAACGTAGTTTTTCATTTAGGTTGGGAGTTACCGGTGTATCGTGTCAAAGTTGGCCTTTCACACGAACGGTCACTACGGCGCCGATACATGCCCACTTGCAATTAAGATACTTTGACCTATTTGAAATGTTAATTTTTATAAACCTCATACGCTGAATAATGAAAATTTATTAGTGTTGCATTGCAGATTTGCTTAAGTTCACAGTGTTAGTCCTGTGCTACAATGAATTGCTTTAACAGTAATGTTGCTAATTATAGAATTTTGGCCGATGCATTCCTGTCTAAAAACGTCAACCAATAAACTACTGGACATTGATTCTGGTTTAGCGCTTAGCTTATAGCTATTACATGCTCAAGAACAATAATACCTGCCCATAATTTATCCCACTGCCATGCAAAAGATACTTTTCATTCTGAGAAGAAACGAGCATGAAAAGCTTTATTCGTTACAAGTCAAGGTTTCCTCACGATGTTCGTCCACCGACCACCGTATGTTGGTGATGATTCAAGAACAATATTTTTCATCAAATAATTCACCAGACGTGATTGTTTGATTAGAATGTTATCTTAAGCAATCTGGGCGAACAGTAGCGTTGTTTTGTCATTAATCTTAGGCGAGATCGAAGAAGTTCAAAGTCACGTTTCTCGGTACAGTCAACCGCTTGATGGCGTCACTGACTGACTCATTTATGATTTACCATCTCGTGATACAGTGACATTGACCACTTCTGGTACAAGTCACCACAATACAGTTTTAGTTTCTTAATTTCTCAGTGCCTGAATGTCGGCTTCAGAGCTACAAAGCTTTACCAAGATGGTGGAATTGTACAAGGACAATTTATTCTGCAACGACATCTTTTTACGCCCTTCTGTATAATTGTTCAACATAAAAATGTTGTCTCGTTCTCGTAAAATTTCTCGGGACTGCAATGCAGCGGTCATTGTAGGCGGATGCTTCTACTAAGTACGTCCGTGAGCTTGACAATTAAATAGAGTAGCCTTCTCCCTGTACAAATAAGATTAAATCCGCTCGACAAGCGATGCCATTACAGCATTTTACTCAATGGAGCGGTCTATGTGACGATTTACGAGAGGAGCCAACGCTCTGTAGTACACAGTTGCACGTGTGCCAGCTGCTGCGGAAAACGAAGGTTGGATACTGTGACGTCATTGTATATGATTTCTATTATAATAATATATATATGAGTACCATTTGAACCTAGTTTAGGACCAACGAAAACACATGTTTGAAATAAACGACTGTTTGTGTATGACTTTCTCTTTAAAGCAAAGACGTACGATCATGATCTTTTCTCAAGGTTTGCTTGAAAACGTGTTCTATTAATATGTTTACTTATAATTGCTTGTTTTGGGGAACCGTCAGTATGAAGATTACTTATGTGCTGGCAACTTAGAAGTATAGCGTGTTGTCTACGGTTCGCAGCTCGTTAATATGTATGCGGCAGCGTCGCCCGGCGTCGTTTAGCGTGGCGACTGCAACTAGTGGCCGGCCGGATGTCTGCTGATATAGCTTGCGGAATAATCAATAAAACTTAGCACTGTTTATTGAACTTAATGCTTCCTATCTAATTATGAACGCGAAACGTATTGTTACTTGGAATTAACATGCAAATTTCGTTTAATAATCATAAAATTTTCCGTCTAACTCCTCCTCTTTTCGTATTATTATGTCAGCGAATATAATTTATTGTTGTTATTTAGCCACCCAATAAACGTAGCTTATATGGTGTTTGACTGCAGATTTACTGATTAGAGACTTGGCAAACTTTCCAGAAACTAGAGTTCATAGGAGTGACGTACCCTGATAATGGGTTTTTCCAAAATCGTTGGCTACATTGATTCATTCCGGTTAGTGACTGAACAGCATCCGTTTTCCGGTCCGTTTTTGTGCATACTTGGCACCACTATTAATTAGTTGATTCATATTGTCCTGTAATACAAACAAACAAGTGTTTCAAACTGAATTACAGATTGATTGACATCATTCAATACGAATTCTAAACGTATTGTAATCGGTACATAACAATGAATTTAATACTTGCCAAATGTGTATACAAATATTTGATTGTCTTCACAAAAGAGTGCGGCAAGCGGACGATGCTAGAGTGGAATGCGTGATGGCTACCACGTATCACATGAACAGAACAATATTTTAATATATTAGTAACGAATAATTATGGTAATGTGACATGCATAGGTAAAATTATGCCTGCGTTTTTAATTAATTTTTGTTCAAAATTATTTGTGATTTACTGCAATGGTTAATTTGTTCTTCGAAATCTATGTATATAAAAATGAAACCCGTTTTCCGTTGTCACGACATAACATGAAAACGGCTTGACCGATTTGGCTTATTTTTTTTTTGTTGTGTTTGTTATAGTATGGAGATGGTTCTTATGATAGGTAGTTGAAGGTAGGGTAGGTAGGTAGGTATACAAGTAGGTAGGTATGTATGTTGGTAAAGTATGTAGGTAGGTTTGTATGTATGTATGTAGGTAAGTAGGTAGGGTAGCTAGGTAAGTAGGTAGGTAAGTAGGTAGGGTAGGGTAGGTAGGTAGGTATGTATGTATGTAGGTAGGGTAGGTAGGTATGTATGTATGTAGGTAGGTAGGTAGTTAGGGTAGGTAGGCGCCCGTGAATAAGTGCTTACCCGTGCGAAGACGGGACGGGCAGCTAGTGACTTATATTTCTATTATGTTTTATGAACAACAGTTTCATCTGATAATGTCATCGAGATCGCTTCGCTCGCTCTTGCATCTTAGTCTCTTCCTTCATAAACTTTTCTACATTAGTCGACAAAGTAACTCCTATTTCAGTATAAATTAAATAGTCAATTGGAAGCCTAGACTGGCTGGAGGCTTTGAGTGTAGTAGCTTAAGGCAACCACAGGAAAGTCCGGTTAAGTCTCCTCAGTGGTCAGCTACGAGATGCCCTACATAAAAAATAAAAATAAAAACTAGACAATACGTGGTGCAAAAATTTTTCGAGCTCGCTACGCTCGCTTTTACCATCAAGGCTCTCGTAGATGCTCAACTGTCCGATAGACTGATGCAGCTCGATAATAATTAAAATTTTATTGTGTCTCATTCATTAGTGACAGTTAGGGCATGCAATTATCCGCCCATTTTACTATTCGAATATTTCGGATACTGCCAGACAACTATTCGAATATATTCGGATAATATGGATAATTTGGATACCATTGTAAAAGAGGTAAATCAAACTTATATTAGTTTACAATCGACATTTTTATTACAAAAACTCTCCAACAATCGTATACTAAAGTATATCAGTTCGCACTAAAAGCAAAATCTGTCCGATCTGTCATTGACAGATACGAGAAAAGAAAAAAAGAAATCCACGGGTTATCTACCAATGGTATAATAGATCGTGAGCTGGTCAAATGCTATCTTTGTTAAGATGGCTAGAACAATTGAAAGCACCTTAGATGAAGACTGGAAGTCTTACAAAATAGTGCTTCGTAATAAATGAGACAAAATCACATCACTGACATTGCTAGATGTCAAAGTATCTGATGTATAAGTTGGATCAGCACAAACTAATAGCCACGAATGACATGTACTTTCATCGATTTCCTGAATATGAACTATTTTCTGTGCGTTTCGGGTCATTCAGTTCTCGTTATCGCGATTGTGCAGTCCTATCTTCCGTTAGACATATATGTGAAACTTTGAAAAACCCAATCCGGAAAGTCCTCTTTAGGAATACCTCCTAAAGAGGACTTTCCGGATTGGGTTTTTACGGTCCAGGCAGGAAACTAATTAATGCAAATCATGAATGCCGAGAATCATGATGAGGCCTCTGCTCCACATTCCTACTTCCCATATCAATCTGATTTTGGGTTGGTTACCAAATCAGATTATTCAAGTGTAGCAAATCCTAACCTTTTCTTTATGTTTCATTTAGCAGGCACTCTATTTTGGTTCTGTGAGATCTCGTCAAGCAAGACACAATACCGAGATGAATCTAGAGAACAACACTACTAATCAAAGCCATCATTCTTGCCAATGCCTTTAAAGTAAATGCCATGCTTGTCAATGCATTCACTGTTGATGGTTAACCTGCAGAGTCCTTTCGATCTCTTTGCTTATTTTCTCTGTTAAAGTAAATAATATTTCAGTTTCTGCTGCTTGTAATCACTGAGTGCTACGTCATCACCATCGCTGTCGTCAACTGAAGTCGAGCTCTGTGCAAAAGCACTTTAAAATTTTTCTCTTCAAAATTTTCTCTATGATGAATCTACATAGTAATTGTGTCATTAGATGGATTTTTGAAGATATAGCATGAATTGTCAGGATTGCGAATACCTATTTTATTAAAACACAACGTTAAGGGGGATGCGCTAAGATAGCCCGCGAAATTCAAATTTTCTTTCGTCTTCTGCAATTTGCAGCTCAGTGTCAGGTTGTATGTTGATTAAAATATGATTCGCGACCGTAACAAATATGGTTTTACAGAATTATAATCATTACAATTAGCAATACAACTCCTTAAGTTAGCAAAAGTGTCAAATGTCATGATTTCATGAATTAGTCATTCAATACAGTTACATGAACTTAGAGAGTTGTATTGATGACTTTTATGATTATAAATCTATAAATAAACATTTGATACGGCCGCGAATCATATTTAGAACCACATACAACCTGATACTGACCTGCAAATTGCAAAAAACGTATTGAAATTTAAATTAGAATATCGCGGGATACCTTGGCGCATCCCCCTTAAATGTTATATTATCAAAAGGAAAATGGAACAAAACTAACTATCCGTATTATCCGTTTTATCCGGATAGTAAAACAAATATTATTCGGATAATATTTTCGACGGATATCCGGATAATTCGGATATCCGGATATCCGAATAGTATGCCCTAGTGACAGTCAAGCGGAAGAATTACAATTAAATCACTGTCTGCAGAAGCTATTCTAAAAATGAATCATAGAGGTTTTAAAAAAGTACCTTCTACAGTTAGCATTGTTTGATAAAAGTTATCTGGTTGAAGTACCTTTTTGACTGTTTAGGAACAGAACGTATTTGTTCAGAAACATTGATTTGATTGATGAGTTTATCTCCTAAACTTTAGAACTTAAATAAACCAAATTCTACCACAGGGGAGCTCTTAACTAGAATTTGCTACAGGGCCTGCGCTAGCTTAATCCGGCACTGCTCAGGGTGTGTTTATATCGCGGGTGCAATGAACTAGACATGCTTTTAATAAGCATTCCACTAGCCCAGGAAACTGAACACGAACCCAAGCAATAACCAGCGAAAAATTAAGGTACAAATTCAGTAAATACCACAAACTTTTGATTTTCATAAAACACCCTTGGAAAATTACCACGCTATTGAAATAAAATCAAGGGTAAAATCAAATCCAAAATTACCTTTCCGTCAAAGCCCGTAACGAGCCCCTCTATATTTGAAAAACTTTAACGACATAATTATATCCCTCCCTTTAACTACCGAAAACGATTTCATTGTTTGTAAATAAACTGTTTTATTTCGAACCTACTGATTGCAGGTTTACTTTTAATCGATTACACGATAAACTTGATACGTTCGATTAACATGAAATATGTAGCATAATCGATTAGTGTTTATACAGCATTTAACGATGTTTTTTCATTAAAAGTGAATAAAAAAGGGACCGAAGGCGTTATACTCTAATTGTCGTATTCAAGCAATCGTAGTTACGTAGTTTTTGGGGTTCTTTACCCGAAGGGTGAACGGAACCCTTTTACTAAGCCTCCGTTGTCCTATCTCAAGAACCGTAATAGGTAGACAGTTCAAAATTTTCACAGATTGTGTATTTCTATCGCCACTATAACAACAAAAAGGGTTCCTTTCAAGAAACATATTTTTTTCTTTTTTTTTTGCAAAATATCGTACGATGGTTACGGAACCCTTTGTGTTCAACTCGCACTTGCTGGTTTTTTTATATTCCTGTTTGACATTATACAACAAACGTGGTTTTCCGTGGCTTCGGTCACGTGGACTTGATTTATTGATCCTACAGTGAATGGCATTACGAAAATAGAAATTGTACTTCGGTCGACTTTTTGATGAGTCGACAACTAATGGGCGAATAAGAATTTAAGAGTCTATAATACCTTACAGAATCATGTATGCTAAGGAATTAGCATGCATGATTCTCCGTTATATCGAAAATACTGCAGCATTAATTTTAAAATAAATAATATATGGTAAAGTTGAGAATTAACGTTTAGTACTTACTATGTGTGATGAAGAAACGATTCCATAAAAGTTTCTCAACAGAAAAAAAACCGAAAGCTTCAAACCGAACCATGAACCTCTGGTATTAAAAAAGTACTTAAAATTAGATCATGAAAAGGGGAATGCCAACTCTCCATAGACACTTCGGCCTCAAGTGCACACAATTCAAAGTATATGGATAGGATAATATGCGATTTAAATAATGAAACGGTCAAGGTCTTGGTTTAGAAAAAAGTTGGGGTTATTTAGATAAAATCGTTTTTTTCAATGAGGCAAAATCTTCAATTTGTGCTGCACTAAATGTTTTAATATGATTATATATTGATTCTAAAAGTAGATTCCAGGGGTTAGGTACTAACAGATTCTACAATCTTCTTAAATGGTAATAACAGATTCTACAATCCGGCGGTACATAGTAATTGTACTTACAAAAAAGATGTACCCGCAGTGCTGACGGGACAGCGAGCCGATTGGTCTTGTTACAGCCAGGAAAGAAACATTGATTTTGAGTGTTTGGTGCTCTTACATAATAAGGCAGCAGTATACTGTTGGATGTGTTCAAGCTTTGTCCCGCTTGCTATGCACTGTCAGCTACTTCAGATTGCACCGAAGGTAGGTTGGATGGTTCAAATTGCTCCATAGGCAGACTGGATGGTTCAGATTCCGGTTCTGTAGTTGAAAATGATGCTGCTCTAAACTGCTCTAACGAGATGATGATGGCAACTGAAATAATAATAAAAATTAAAGCTCAGTGCATAAAGACAGTAAACGTGAATTACTGTGGTTTTGGTACAAATAAATACACAATCAAAAAAATATCTATCACATTTTATATTATTATTAATTAATTTCTAAAAAATCTTTCTCAAGTTTCTAGACAATCTGTACTATGTGAAATATAACTTGTGCGGACACGAAAGAAGTTGAATATTACACTATAGACTCAGAAGTATGTCAGTATCAAATCTCAGAACTACGCTTGTATTAATTCTAAACTGTTGATAACTTACCGCTCTTGGTACAATCTGACAGGCAATCATTTCGAGTTGTTCATGTGGAGAATCAGACCTGAGTGTATGTGATCTTATTCTCAAAAGCAATCTGCCGCACGCAGCTGATGCACACTTGTCCATGATCTGTACATTTTGTTGTTCGCACACTAAACTGTCACTCGACACTTGTACCTAATAAACAAGTCATAATTATTAGATATCCTAAAACAACACTAACTTTGATAGTAGGTACTCTGTCTATTTATTTAAAAATCATTTCTCAGAGGAAGACATGATACTGACCTGTTGTGTCGAATTGTTGTATAACATTTTGCTCTTTCTGCTATTTCCAAGAAATGCCTTCGTATTCTCGTGACGTTTAAACCACAATTAACACAGCGTAAATGACCTTTTGAATGAATTACTTAGGGAACGGAAGTACTCGGGCCAGCGACAATGCCGGGGTCTTCATAATTTGTGGATATCGAGTCAAAGTTCGTGCTGAGGTTATCGTTAGAAGCGGGAGCGGAATCCATGTTCAGGCCGTGGTCGTCAGGGCTCAGGGTTCAAAGAATCTTCGGAGTCCATTTAATAAGCGTATTCGATGATTAAAATAACAAATTCGCAAGAAAATAAAGTTATGCAAACGAAAACAAAGAAAGTCGATTTGTGATTTGACATTGACATTGACTTGACAGCCGGCCGGCATAATTCAATGTTGCCACACCACACACAAAAAATTGATAGATCGATATCGATTTTTTTATCGAATCCTAATTTTAATACAAAATTATAATCGCCACTGTGACTCTTTAATCTTAACGACGTCAACTCTGATGACGTAACATTATTTGGTTAAAAAAAATGGATAAACAGTGTATTTTAGTTCAAATAATAAAACGATTAAGTACCTAATATTAAAAAATAAAATAAAGTCTTACCAGCGATTACACGACACGAAACACACACAAAACTCAAAATAATCACATTCACTTTTTCACTCACGGGTTCCCGACGTTTTTTTTGGTCGGATCAAAATAGGTATTTAATAAACGATGCTAGTTAGTGCAAATATTTATCTACCACGATGTATGTAGAAACTACTTATGGAAATAACAACACTTCCCGTCGATTTACACACAAAAATAATAAAAAATAACGAAATACGATGCCGAGCGCGCACTCGTGACTATAACGTTTTACCTGCGTGTGACGTGCGAAATCAGTCAGTTTCAACATTTTTTTCCAATGTTGGCTATTGATATTTTTGGATATTGGTTTTTATGACAAAAATCGTTAAAAAAGGGTGTATTCCCGTTCGTCCCACTGCCGTCGTCCCCCTGGTGGGACGAACGGGAATTTAATAATTAAATGATTTAGTTGACGAGAATATCCGTCAGGCCATAGAGTTAAATTGCTCACCGACCAGTTTAGCCCTAATTTCATAGTAGAAATAGAGATTTAAACCGTGTGTACCTGCGTCGGCCGTATGTCCGCCTCGGGGTTTGAAGGACAAATAGTTTGCGGCAGCCTTGCGGCTGCCTCGGGAGTTTAAAGGTTAAGAAGTTATGAACGTCTTTGTAAATATGTTTTCTTTAACATATTCTGTCTTTATTGTGCTGAACAGCTAAAGAATTATATGTAATTAAAATGTGTAGTAGCGTTTTTGTTATGATCCTATGCATTCATTATTATATCAACTATCAATTCGCTTGTTCATTTAGTATCAATAGTAAAAACATAACAACGTATTTGTTTGAATACATCGAATAATAAGCATTACGGATCTGATATTATAAGTAAAACATCCATGAAAACATAATCGATTATTTCGTGAACGGAATTAATAATTATTGGCAACACTGCTGATTTTATCCACAAAAGGGAATTATTTTCACGTATTTATCGTTTCGGTACTTTTTATTTGTGCAAAAATGTTCCCATCTTGTTCGGATAAATGAATATCTTGTTAGATAACTAGAAATAACGATGTTTTTTTTACATAAACGTAAATTGGTGGGCGTTCTCGGGCCATAAATGGGCATCCTTCTTTGCATAATAACTGAACTAATTATAAAGCAGATACAACTATGCTTTTTTTAAATTTTAATTACCATTATTTTCGCTATAAAACAAAGTACCTAAACTATTGGCGCCTTGGAGACTTCTCCCCGCAGCTCAGTCTCGCTCTCACTCAGTCCGCGAGCAGTATCGTGGGAGCGAGACAAGGAGTCAATTTGAGCTTGAGGTATTATGGACTCTTAATGTAAATTAGATGAGTTATTCTCAATAATGATTTGTAATGTTACGTTTTATGATGATTGTAACTTTCTAACTAGTATATTCTCTTTATTCCAGTTTCCTTGACGACTTGGACCGGTTAGGTGCGAGAGATTACCAGCCCACCGAACAAGATATTTTAAGGACTAGAGTCAAAACCACTGGCATCGTCGAAGTGCACTTCTCCTTTAAAAACCTTAATTTCAAGTGAGTATTCAACTTGATGGCGGATCATTCGACCATTATCATCACTGCGCTGGGCAAGATGCCAAGATTAGTAATCATTAAAAAACTTCTTCCGTTCTGGATCTTGAAAGCCTGAAGTTTTATGTCTGAAAAGAAGGTTGAAACATTAAGGCTTGTCCAGAGGTACAGTCAGCTGCAGAGAAATGTCACCCCCTAGCAAAGTAATTTTACATTGCTAGGGGGTGAGATTTCTCTGCAGCTAACTGTAGATTGAGGTAGACATCTTTGTCTACCACATAAAAAAATAAAATCTAAATAAAAAGTAGAGTAACAGTAGAGTTGTAGTAAACTTAAGATCAATTTGCCTAGCCTTTTCACAACTATATTGGGGTTGGCTTCCAGTCTACACCTGATAGCAGGGCACCTGAATACCAGTATTTTACATGGAGCGACTGCCTATCCGACCTACTCAACCCAGTAACTGGGTAACACAATACCCCTTGGTAAGACTGGTTGTCAGTCTTTTGGGCTTCTGACGAAATTGTATGAACTCTCATACAATTTAGTTTTAAGCTAGACAAAAACTGCAGTTTAACACTATTATAGAGACAAAAATACGAATAATTGAAGATTCTGTTGTTCGTCTATAAAATACTGTCCTTAGAAAGTACTCACAACAATTTACTTTTAATTGTCAAATATTTATAGCATTCTAAGGGCCTGTTTCACCACCAACGATTAAGTTCCTATTAACTTACTTGGCAGATAATTTCATACAAAAACTGTTCCATTTTTGAATTCATTCGGTAAGTAGTGGCTATTTGGACATCGTGAAATAGGCCCTAAGTCTACACATATACATGTAACCCAACTTGGTAGAAATCTATGCCTTTTTGACCAGGTTTTGTAGAAAAATCATCACAAATTTAACCTTAATGTATTCCAACAAATTCATATAAACCATGTACATTTCCAGATTGTTCGATGTGGGCGGACAGCGGTCCGAGAGAAAGAAATGGATCCATTGCTTCGAGGATGTTACCGCGATCATATTCTGTGTGGCCATGTCGGAGTACGATCAGGTGTTGCACGAGGATGAGACAACGGTAATTATTATTAATAGACAAGCATATTATTGACTAATGCAGGGAAAGGCCTCTTCTTATAAGGCATTAAGGACGCTTTTAACGTGCACGTCTTTTTACATTGTTCTCACATGTATAATTTCAACATGAATAATGTAATCAATTTTATATAACATTTTTTTATTTAAAAGAGTGTCCATGGAGTTTCTTGCCCGTTCTTCTCCATACATAAGTACCTACTACGTTTTGGAATGGGCAACTAGCTTCATATTTCTGACTGACTGACTCCTTGACAATTCAAAAGTGCCTGTACATGGTTTAATTGAAATAAATGCTTTGCGTTTGAGACACGAGCATTGACCACCACGTTTGCTCAAGACAGGTTGGCGATTTCAGACTTACTTTAACTATTAGCTGTGCCTCGCGATTTCAAACGCATAAGTCTCGATTGCTGGGAATATCGGTATAAGAAGTATCCTATGTCCTAACCCAGGTCATGGTCAGTGTTGAGCACAATTCATCATCATTATCCTGCCCAAATCCCAATTTATTTGGGGTCGGCGCAACATGTCCCTTTCTTCCATACTTCTCTATTAGTCGTCATCTCGGTAGTCACCTCCTTTCTAGCCATATCATCTTTCACACAGTCCATCCATCGTTTCTTTGGTCTTCCCCTACTCTTATAGCCATCGACATTCATACTCAAAACTTTCCTCACGACATTTTCCCCATTCTTCCGCATCACACAACCGATTTCAATTAATTTTTTAATTGTAGAAGCAAACAATTACTATTTTAATTGCAATTAATTTAATTGCAATTGATTTAATTCAATTATATTTTAATTGTGAGATGCAATTTAAATCAATAGCAATTAAATCCATTAATTGTGGTTCACAATTAATTTAATTGCAATTAACAATTTAATTGTTATTTACAATTAACTTAATCAAGTTAATTGTTTATAATAACAATTAATACTATTAGATTAATGTAAAAACTCGCACACGGGAATGTACTCCCGGGATTAAAGTATTCTATGTGTTAATCCAGGTTACAAACACAGAATGCTAAATATTAGGGGGAATTATAAAACGATCGAGGAAAAAAAAACTTTGCGACTGATGATGAGATACTGTTTTAATAACTTGAGCGGTATGAATTTGAGTAAGCGAAAAATTAACAAAACTAACGACCAATATTGATTAATAATAAAATCCAGAACAAGCTTACAAAAAGTGGGTTGTGATTAATCCATTTCAGATATTAAAATTCTAGCCGTGCGACTAAATTACTAAGTGAGCCACAAGAAATACAGAGAGGACGGTACTCCGTGGTATTTAGTGAAATAGTGCCAGAAACGAATCGCTGTAAATTCCGACTCCACGCAGTCTTTGTCTGCCCTACCCCTAGGTGGTTGTAACGCTTATCACCGCAGCTTCGTATTGCCAGCTTTGCAGGCCAGCCTCAGCCGCGGCGGCGAGTGTTACAGCCACTTGCACCTCAATTCGCAGGCCGCCTCGCCCCTCCGCGCCCCTTGCGATTTTAAATTACACTCTAGGGGTAGAGCAGACAAGACTGCGTGGAGTCGGAATTTACAGCGATTCGTTTCTGTCACTATTTGGCCTGGGACCGCCGGAGCCCCGCAGCGCCGGAGTCGTGACAGAAACCATGCCTGCTACATGTTTGCTTGCATGCTGCATGCAAGCATTGGTGTTTGGTGTGGTTTTTCTATTCGAAACACTAAGATAAAATGCCGCTCAGTATAAATAAATCATTTGCCAAATATTGAAAAAAATGCAGGACGTAACATTGACACTCAAACAAATATTAGGTTGCTCAAATATTATGAAGCTTCTCATTTTGTATTTTAAGTAACTCAAATTAGTGTTTGTAAGTTGCTGTTCTGTTGATTTCTCGTCAGTCGGAGTCAGTCGCTCACTTAGTAATACTATAACGTAAATTAATTATTTTTGTCGCTTTAAACTTTAATTTATAGTCACTTGTTTAAATACTACCCTAATATTAGTAGGAAGTAGGATAGGATTAACTGTAATTGCATCAAACAATTAACAATTAATTAATTGTAATTGCAAAGTTTTACAAGCACAATTAATTAATTGTTAATTGTCTATCTTGTACAATTAATTATATTAATTGTTAATTGTTTCCACAATAAATTTTTGCCTAACACTGGTCATGGTCTACCCATGTGCCAAATTTCAACTAATTTCGTTCAGCCGTTTAAGCGTGAAAGCATAACAAACCAACAAACTAAACTCACTTTCGCATTTTAAATATTATTACTAGCTGCGCCTCGCGGTTTCACTTGCATAAGTCTCGATCCCGTGGGAATACCGGGATAAAAAGTATCTTATATCCTAAACCAGGTCATGGTCTACCCATGTGCCATATTTGATCCAAATCCGTTCAGCCGTTTTAGCGTGGAACCGAAAAAAAACATAAACAAACTCACTTTCGCGTCTATAATAAACTAGCTGCGCCTCGCGGTTTCACCCGCGTAAGTCTCGATCCCGTGAGAATTTTGTGACAAAAAGTACCCTATGTCCTTCTCCAGGATCTCATCTATCTCCTTGCCAAATCTTATAGAAATCGGTTTAGTGGTTTAGCCGTGAAAAGGTAACATACAGACAGACAGTCAGAGTTACTTTCGAATTTATAATATTAAGTATGGATTAGTTAAGATAAGCCCAGGTTTCCTTTCGATGTTTTTCCTTCCCCAATGTCAGTTTAGAGCGAGTTGTAGGTCGTGGGTTCGAACCCAAGCAGGCGCTTTACTTTGTGTAAATAATTTCATCACCACATCTCTCAAAACGGTGAAGGAAAACATCGTGAGGAAAACGGCATGTCTTAGAACCAAAAATTCGAAGATATGTGACATCTACCAACCCGCACAGGGCCCGCGTGGTAGATTGCGGCCCACTCCCTCTCACAAAGAGGAGGCCTGTGTCCCAGCAGTGGGAACGTTAATAGGCTGTTTATTATTGTCAGTTTGTCCTAGATAAACTCGGAAAGTAATATTAATTACTTGCCCGGATTTGACGGTAATTATTACTTGTAGCTTTGGATTATTACAAAGGATTTTGTAACAAAAATGTCATCATATCTATACCTACCACTTCATAAAATACAAACTATGTACTGGTATTTTTTTGGTTTTTGTAATTGTAAGGTATTTTAAGTTTTTTCGAACTGACAGGGGCTTCTTCTTGTCTACAGCGAAGTTCACGAGAATAGCTGATGTTGTGGTAGAATTCAGCAATGTGGAAATAATTGCCCACAGTTCGCCAGTCTTTCATTTAGGTATCGCTACTCGTGGAGGCTCTTTTATAACCTCTTCCTAACGAAGAGGTGTCCCTATAGTACACCCAAATTTCGCCAGTTATGTTTAAGTCTCATGTAATAAGAAGCGAGCCTATTGCCATCAACCGGGCACAAATCCAGGCTCGGGGCTTCTACTGAGAAATTTCAGTTTTAAAAACCCAATAACAATAATGCCCGACCCGGGAATTGAACCTCATGCTTAGTAGTAGTGCTTGCAACCACTAGACCACCGAGACAGTCAGCAGGCTCTTACCCGACAAATCCCGTAGTTAAAAGAACAATTCAAAAGCCATTGTGTCGCCGATATCACGTCCGCGGGAGGCGAGGGGTGCACTCCAAATGCGTGCGTACCTTAAACAACCAATAAGGTCCACAACCTTTTTAGAATTTTAGAGATATGAGGAACAGGGTGTAAAGTTCACTCATCCTCTATAGAAAAGGGAGGATCCTCCGACCAGACTGGTGTTGTGTCTGGCGGGCAACTGCCCGCAAGTTGATTTCGGATAGTCTTTTCTATGTCGTTCGCGCGGTAAACTCTAATTGCGCGATGCAGGATTTGTGTGACGTCATGTCTTTGCTGCGTAGTTCGTATGTGGCAGTCTAACCGCTACATAATGTTACAGCGCGCACAGGTACACTCTTCCGGGTCTTTATTTTGGCTTATCATTTGATCAGTTCGTTCAAACGAACGTCATCACCATAGACGTAGTGCATTAGCAGTTGTCAGACTACTGACGAAAATGTACTATTGAGGGAGGTACATAGAGTATGGGCGTGTTACTCAAATACACTGGTGTTTAAATCATCATTCTCTTACTATTTTAAACATTCTATTCAGTCTGTAAGAACAAATATAACCATTCGTAAATCCTCTTCGAAACCTCCCAAAATAATATGTTTACTGTAATATTCCAGAACCGTATGCAGGAGAGTCTAAAACTGTTCGACTCAATCTGCAACAACAAATGGTTCACGGACACCAGTATCATCTTGTTCCTGAACAAGAAGGATCTGTTCGAGGAGAAGATACGCAAGTCGCCGCTCACCATATGCTTTCCTGAATACACGGGTAAGTTACCAGATTTGTAGTGTTTACCTTCCTTTAAGGAAGAGCTAAGATGCTGTAGCAAGGCGCAAAGACATTCAGTGGAGACGGCTTGAACTGCCACAAGTAGTAAGCGCTCCACAAATCTTGAAATGGGAATACAATGCCAGTTTTATCTCGTGAAATGAACATAGACAGAATGAATATAGAAAGTTTTCAACATATATTTTTTGGTAATATTTTAAAACTAGATGCCGCCAGCATTTCCTAGTGTCATAACAGTGTAAGCCCAGTATGAGCGGGCCTTTTGAAGAAAAATCATGTCTGATCATTTAATAAGAGCGAACTGTTCTCTTCTACAGGAGCGCAAGAATACGGCGAGGCGGCCGCGTACATCCAGGCCCAGTTCGAGGCCAAGAACAAGTCGACCACCAAGGAGATCTACTGCCACATGACGTGCGCCACCGACACCAACAACATCCAGTTCGTGTTCGACGCCGTCACTGACGTCATCATCGCCAACAACCTGCGCGGCTGCGGCCTCTACTAGAGCCGAGGAACGAGCCAGCCCACCCCACTGCGAATACGAGCACAAAACACCTCGCAACACTCACACACTGTTGCCGACACTCACATGACATGTCATTGTTCTGTTCAATGTTCAACGCCGGGTGCAATTTTGTGGTCGTATTTCGAGACGTTGTTCCTCACTCCCGCGACGCTCACTCCCTCGCAGTACAGCGCGACACATGTGTTGATATCTCTGTAACTCTGTGCATATCAATGACGTCGGTGCGGGGCGCGAGCTTCGCGGGCCGCTCACGCCGCAGCTACGCGTATTATAATTACCTATATATTTTTATGGAAAGTAAGCTTACTGGATATACCGCCGATGTGCAGATATCATGTGTCACATGGCTTGGGGCATTGTGTATGATTTTCAACTGCTCCCACCGGCAGTGTGCGACTAGATCCGACGACAGGTAGCGTTTCGTTTCCCCTGTAATATAAAACCGTAGTTTGGTTCTTGTTTCGGCGACCGATCCGGCGTGCGCGCTGGGATCGTTTTCGATTAATGTGAATTAGTGATCTAGTGTTCAATTCTAAATTTTGGTGCTAGGCATTTGGTATAGTGTTTCGTTGGCACAAGTGGATGTGGTCGGTCTAGTCGCGCGCTGTCCGTGTGGAGCACCGGTAACAATATGTGCTTATATACTCACTCTCTTACGGACCAAACACAGAAAGGAACCAATATTTAGTATTGAAATAAAACACGGTAGTGAGATGCATGAATACGTTCACAGGCCTACTTAAACTGATTACAAAACATCATTCCATTATTAAGTATTATATCACTTATAATGAGAAATTATTTTTTATAAACTTTTGAATGCACAACTGTAACTGCTCTATGGAATAAGACGAGGTCGTTTATGTTACATACCTACTATCATACCTTAAGCTAAGTCCCGTCATCCAATGTTATTATTTTAAGTTAAGCATCGTATTACGCACAAATTATTTATTCCAGTAAGAGCATTCATTTGTTACGCCATATATACAATTCTGAATATTTTTTTGTGTTCATATTTTTCTATATCATTTTACAGTTATCCTTAAGGTGTAGCCATTTAAGATCTATTCTTGTATTCAATTATTGAAATCATGTTAGGTATTTATTTTATCTAGAGTACTTGTATTAAACGTGGTATATGTAAACTTGTCATGTTTAATTTTATATTTAAAGGTAATTAACCAATGTTTATGATCATGTTAATCTTCGTCATTATTTTGTGAAGTGGGTGGAGTCTGTAATGGTAAGAAAGTGAGGTGTGGTCATTTGATATAATAACTAAGCAGTTATGTACGTATTACAGCTAGAGTACGTTGTGAGGTCGGCACGAGTAGCGCAGCGCCCCTCGCTCGTAGTCCGCGGACGATCGTTCGCGTAAGATATGTGAGTATATAAACTTTGTATACACTCGCGAATTGGCGTAATCAACTATATATACTATATAACATAATTTATTATTAATAATAAAAATAAAAATCTTACTTTTAAGCATTAGGACAGTAACTGTATCAATAAACATTAATTAATAATGCAATTAGACAGTAACCTTTACTATTGTCATAGTTAGGTGATTTATTTTCATTTTACGTTTATGAGTATGTAAAAAGTGATTAAATGAAAATGTACGCCTACACTGTGACCGCGCGGGCCATTCACCACTCCGCCGTCGCGAGACGCGCGGCTTCTGTGCGAGCTTGCTGAAGACCAAAGATATTGTTAATATTCACTGTCCCACACCATCTCAATATCTAAAATGTACTATCAAAACATGAGTGACAACTTAATTATAGAATAATGCTCGCATTAACTTTCCTTTAAAATTGATAAATAGATTGTTAGATGAATAAAATGTTGATCTCCGGATCGTGAACGTATTGGTAGTGGCCCGCGGCTCGAGCGCTCGTCGCTCGCTTGTTGCTAGGTAGGTTTTTTACTGTTATGTAACAATATGTGTACGTAAAACTAATAAAAAATAATATTAGCGCAGTTCTACATTCAACCTACATTTAAGTAAGCTTCACGTTACATTTAAAAGTTTTTTTAATGAGTGAACGATGTGGATATAATCATTCGACGTCTTCAGTATGAAGGCCCCATACATAATTACGATGGGTTCGTACATTAATGCTGGTGTGGTGTGGCGTGGTGAGCACGCAGCAGTGTGTGCGAGTGTGTGAGGCGGCCGACTGTGCCCTCGTCACAGTTGGCATAGACATGGCCGCCCGCCCGCGCCGCCGCAGTCGCGAGTCGGCGACTGGTGTCGCAGACATCTAGTCCATGTCGACAGTTTTGCATTTCAATGTGTTCCTCCGCCGCAGAACATTTAACTTGTATGCTTATATTTCGAGTGAATGTGATGTAAATTTTGTACACTGCCGCATTGTTTATTCGCTCGAATCACATTTAGTTTATAAGATTTGAGACAGTGAACGAATCGCACAAGCCACATGTAACATGTTTGTCTGGGACACAAAACGTGCGCACAAAGAGGAGAGGACGTGCGACGCGCGACCGCAGCGCACGGCGCGACTCGCAGCTCAAGCGACGGCGCAGAGCCGGCCGGCAGCCGGACGGCCGCATGCCGGGCGCACGGCACGTGGTATGTGCGTTAGCTTCTTATTTGAAGACTGAATTGTTGCGGCTCAAATATTCTCGCGCTTTATTAGATCCACAACTGGGGAAGTTATTGCAAAGTTTTTTTAAGGTAGTAGCGTTTAGTGATCGGGTTTGAGGCATATGTCTTATTCTAATTGTGATGTGGCATGAGATAATTCGAAGACTACCTGTATCGACATTTTACTGTCGGTATTAGCGAAATGAGCGACGTTCAGTATAATTTTTAATATTAACGCTGAGTATTGTCGAGATGTTGTCCCATCTAAAACAATATCACCATGCTTCATTCATATTTGCCAAAGTTAATACTAACCTCACTATTTATACCTACTGTATGTTCTTCGATAACTAAATTATGTCTGGGATTCGCGGTAAGGGCGGAGGCGCGGCGCACGTTTCGCCGTCGGCGCGGCCCCAGCGTCGAATATAGTCGTATCGGTACTGATCAGAGTACAATGTTGAAAATATCTTATTTAGAATTGATGAACATGTAAACATTTATTTCTAGCGCGTGCGAGGGATCGCTCGGGGCGCGAGGTTGTGCACTCGCGAGGCAGAGGCAGGTCGCGCACAGCCGCGGCCTCGCAGGCCCTGCCTGGTGCCAATATGGCGCCGAGCGATCCCGATTATTGAACAAACGTTTAAGAAAGTAAAATTTTTAGTCACTAGTGGGTAATTTTTGAATGTGATTCAATCTTATCTTTATTTTTCTATATCGAGTGACATTCAACTTTAATTTCATTTTTTTCCGTCTTGTTTTTTTGTATTGCATTTACTGAAAGCGATGTATTTAACCAACGATGTAATAAACAATATTTTCTCTTATTTGTATCTCGTCTGCACTGGTATTTTTTATTGAATTTACTATAAATGTACTTTAAGTGTATAATTTTAAATAATTACTGAAAATGATTATATTCTAATTTTTATGTTCAAATAAATTTTTGTTTTATTTGTACCCCTTCACATACTCCTCACTGGCCTTCCCTGAATTAAACAAGTTATCATAGTCGCGGCTTCTAAACACGAAAGTATAATGACCTTGCTTGAGCACAATAGCATCATAATAATCCGCCTATAATGTTCCCACAGCCGGGACAGGCCTCTGTGAGAGGGAGGGGCCGTAATACACCACGCGGGCCCAGTGCGGATTGGTGCATGTCACATGTCTTCGAATGTTTGTTTCTAGGATATGCCGGTGTCCGCACGATGTTTTCGTTCACAGTATTGTGGTGAAAATAAAATACCTAGTTTACACAAACTGCCTGCTTGGTTCGAACCTACTTATACAGGTACAACTCTTTAAGTCGCGACCAACTGGGCCACCACTGCTCTTCAATCCTTGATATTCACTGGCTGAATGCAGTACCTGGAGCTGACGTCGTTTGTACAGCCCTATCAAATCGGTTTGATTACAATGCAATAGAAATATCGGTGAACATGCTTCTAGTGGACTAAGTTTTGAATATGACTACTGGCCATCATTTCAGTATCATATCTGAGTATTGTCACTACTAAAGAAAAAAAAATTGAAATTAAAAAGAGTTTTTTCACAGAAATAAAATTTCAGTAAAAATCCTGGCCTGCGCCACAGAGCATGTAACTTTAGCCTGCGCCTGGTGACGGGGACCATCACGGGACACTGCTCGCTGAACAAACACTTCCACACAATAGGCATAACGGACAGTCCTCTGTGCAGGGCGTGCCCATGCACGCCCTGCAGGCTGAGGAAACCGTCGCGCATGGTCGCGCACGTGCTCTTTGAATGCACAGGCGTTACCCAGATTAGAACACAAATCCTCGGGTCACCCAGATCTTTCACGGATGTTCTGAACAGGCCAGGAGTTTTAATTAACTTCTGGAGGTGGGCTAGTTGGAATAACCTCCCCAAGCGGCCGCCATGGCCCACGCACAATGGTCCACTTGAAGGACTAAGTGCGGAAACCAAACCCTCTAACATAGAACATAGAAGGGGCTATCTTGTTTCTATGAGAGTTCCTATGGATGGTGTGCTGCTCTTGGATCCTTCATCAGATCCTGGACTGCACCTTGGGCTAAAGTACCTACTAGAGAAGGCATATTCCAAATAGCCAGAAGATAACGGAGCTATGTTGTTTAGTTGAGAAGGCCCTATAGCCACCATCTGGGTCCATCATTAGATCCTAGATTACATCTTGGATCTTGGGCTAACGTACCTACTTGTCAATCCAATCCAAATGGCCGAAACAGAACGGGGCTATAATGTCTAGTTGAGGATTTCCTATGGTGACCTTCCGGATCCATTATGAGGCCCTGGACTATACCTTGTACTTGGCAAGACAAAACCAACGACCGCAAACACAATAGTACTATTATGTTTATTTGAGGAGTTCCTACGATCACCTTTCAGCTCTATCATCAGATCTTGGATACTCTTTGGTTAATGTACTTGTCAATACAAAACCAACGAGTCCAAACTCGACGGTACTGTCGTGTTTTTGAGAATTTCCAATGGCCATCTTCCAGTTCCATCATGAGACCTTGAACACCATCTGTTGACGGTTGAGGAGTTCCCTCGTCTGAAGCCAATCCTGTATGCAGCAGCCAGATCTTGGTGGACTTTAGAACGGAATATCATAATTAAATGCGTATATAAAATTGAGTGTGTACTGTGTACCGTTGAGGAGTTCCCTCGTGTGAAGCTAATCCTGGTTGCAGCAGCCAGATTATGATGGAATTTAGAACGGACCATCATAATTGCAGCGTATATTAAAATTTCGTGTCTGTACAGTTGACCTGAGGAGTTCCCTCGTCTGAAGCCAATTGAACTCAAGAAAAGAACACAAAAAAAAATGGTTAGTTAACCATTTTTTTTTTGTAAAATACGTTACGATTTTATGGTTCTCCTTACATGTAATTTATCATGTTTATTAGAGAGATTTGATCCTTATGGCTGTTATTTTTTCTGTTTTTAGCCGGTTCAATTCCCGGTTTGCAAGCGATTTTTGAAAAATGTTTGAATGCAGTTATACTATACGGCCGATGGAGATGAATCAAGGTCGGTCGGAAGTTCGGAACTTTGCGCAGAAGGCTGCGCAGTAACATTTTTAGGGACCAAATATCAGCCGTATTGCGCAGATTTTTGAAAATATCTCATTTCCTTTTAGTTAGGGTACTTTCTGACTTTCCCTCCTCTTGAACTTTCCAACATTTCACTAGGTTTCGTTCGATGATGGTTGGCACGCTGGCACCGTAACCATCGATGTTTATCGGGATATTGACGCCATCTATGAGTCGAGCATTGTGAACAAGCTATTTTTTAGCAAACTGGTGCTACATTATCATGCATGACATAGGTACAGTAGAGGGTTGCAAGTGATTGCAACTAATCCATTAGGACTATAGATTGGGTGGTAAAGTAAATTAGTCGTGCTCGTGTCACCAACATAAAGGACTCAAGACAGACTTTCGACCGCTGTCTGACTTTTAGGAGACTATGTTTCTGCCCTTGCGAAGGAATGTTTCAGGCGCTTGGGATTTTGCGAAATGCTCGTGACTTTAGCAATCCAAATGTTATTAGGCCATACCATTCTGATTCGAAGCAAACTCGAGTCGTGTCTGTGTTTGGCACCTGTAGACCGCGAGTCGCGGCCCAAACACTGATGCTAGAAAAGGTACCTACAGAAAACATTCCTAAAATGCCTCTTCCGAAGGCTATACCATTTCTTTCCCTACATGTACAGACGGGCGCACATCAAGTTACTACAATCTGTCAAAATTTTCTTTATCGCTAAAGACTATGGTTCAATGTTGATTGGGAAAATTACACAGATTGGAGTAAGTTGATGTGCTGGCGTCTACGCGTCTGTACCCTAACAACTATCTTTTAGGGACGTTAGGTTAACTCGTTGGAGGTGAGAAGAGGTCTTGATCAGCTCACGGTAGCCTGTAAGACTTTACGGGGACGTATCGACTGCCCAGAGCTCCATGGCCTTTTTTCCGATTATTTGTGCCCGACAAATACATTGTTGGATATTATCGTCAAATCTGCATCGTCAGAGCCACCGACACAATCTGTTTACGCAACTGTCATCTAAACTGTAGCCAGAATCGATTCCCCAGTCTTTGTCAAGATGATAAATACCCTTCTGACTGCCAACCCTGAATCTGATCGTTTTGCGTTGTCTGGTGTTCTGTGGGACCGAGAAAGTGTGCTAGGGAGTCCACTATTCCATGTTAGTTTTAAATTAAATTATTGTCAATTAGGAAGATATGTTACGCGCTGACATCTCGCATCGCAATCAGTAAACTTGGGCTCGGCGCACGACTACATGCAGCAAAACTCACACATCTGTGATCACTGTGATCAAAGTCGCAAACTGATACGACGACGTTACTGATAGGGCCCTCGCGCACGGCGACTTTTTGTAGCGATGCTGTCGCGCATGTGTATCGATACAGCCGCGATGCTGTAATTATGTAAAGAATCCTGCGCGATAGTAGAATAGCGATCTAGCGATGCAGAAGCGCGTTTACAAAACGCGCGACAGTATCGCTACAAAAAGTCGCCGTGGGCTAGGGCCCAGACAAGAACAGCGTGGCGTTGTCGCGTCGCGCCTGTTTGCATGACGCTCTCTAAAATCATGACTTTAGCAATCCAGTATTCTATCATCATTATTCTTTTTTATTGGTCTGAGATTATTAATCTAAAACACTTCGGTTGGCGTTGGGTGGGGTGTTTTTAATGTTTTTTTTTCTGTCTAAATTATTGTCTATTGTTAACCTCTATTCTACTCGCTTTTGGCGTCCTGAAATTTATCAAAACAAACAATCAAACCTGTAAATTGTGTTTTATCTTTCTGGACTATGAAAGACGTAATTGACGTGATGGCTTTACAGAGCAGTAGACGTGAGAGAAGGCTACCTGACTATCGCAGTGCTCCGAGCCACAGTTTAGCGACCAATTTCATATTTGAGTGTGGGATAAAACTTGGTTTGCAACCAGCAACGGTCGCTACGGCTGCTGTATTTTACCATAAATTCTTCAAGGAAGCTGATAAAAATGATTACGATTGTTACGTGATATGTACTGCTTGTTTATGTGCAGCGGGGAAGTCGCGAGATGAACCTGTAAGACTGAGAGACGCAGTGAACGTAGCACACAATTCTATCAATCGTGGTGCAGGACCTTTGGAATTGGGCGATGAGTACTGGTCGTGGCGGGGTGCGGTCGCCCAGGCCGAGTTGCTCGTACTGCGGCTGCTTGGCTTCAACTTGGACGCGCCATCTCCGCACAGATATTTGCTGCACTACTTGCGCTCTCTTCAGGAATGGTTCCCTCCGTCACAGTGGCGCTCTGCGCCCATTGCCCGCACTGCAATGGCCTTTCTGCAAGATTTTCATCACTCCCCATCTATATTGGACTACAGAGCTCCACACATTGCAGTAGCATGCCTGACTCTAGCACTGCATGTCCTGGGAGTGTCAGTGCCATTAGCATCAACGCTAGATGATGATGCTGCATGGTATTCGGTAAGTGATTACTTTATCTGCAAAAACCCTAATATTGAGTGTTAACAATAAAAGGTGTGATTAGGCTGAATGTTTATGTATAACCGCCTCTGTGGTCTAGTGGTTAAGCCACCGGTCTCAGACCCAGAGGTCCCGGGTTCGATTCCCAGTGGGAGCAAAATTTTCTGCTCGGTTTGGTTGGTGGTAGGGCTTTTTCTAAGTCCGCCTGGCTAGCTACCACCATCTTATCTAAGTCTGTCGCCATAACAACAATGTTAATAGCATTGTTGTGTTTCGGCAGTTAGAGATAAGATGAAGTTTGCTTCCACCTTCGGCCTGATCATCACTTACCATCAGGGGGCCAAGTCTACTAATTTACAAACGTCATAATGGTGTCACGATGGTGAGTTTGACAGATTTGCCATACAAAATCTGTCAAAAACTCACCATCGTGACACCATTATGACGTTTGTAAATTAGTAGACTTGGCCCCCCTGGTGAGATGCAGGCCAAGAGCTTCCCCGTAGATATTAAAAAAAAATTGTGCCAATATTGATTTTTGTAACACTACACGGACTAAAACTATAACTTATAAAATGTTTCAGGTATTTACCAAAGACTTGCAGAAGGAGAAAAATTGGGAAATAATGGAGAAAATTATGCAAGTTTACAGCAGGGAGCCTGAACCTATATAGATAAAAGATATTCTGTTTAATTTCAAGTGCTAATAATTAAAGATACTTTGCAAGTGTGAAATTCTTGTTTTTATTATAATTATTCCCAAGTCCCAAGATACCGACAGCAAACGCCTAGTCAACAACAAAAAGTTATGTTTCCTATATCAACACTAATTTAATACTTCTTTATTTTTAAAACAGGATCAGACCAACAAAAGCGTAGTATATTTTGCGTGTGGTATTATTATAAAATTGTCTAGTAAAAAAAAAACATGCAAGCAGGTTATATAATATCAGCGAGACAAATGCGAAAGTGGAAAATACCTCATATACTACTACATAGAAAGTTTTTTTCATGTTTTATGAAAACAAGGTATGGCATTCCGGGAGTGACACTTGCTTACGTCACTATCCAGTTGCCACTTTATTGCAACAAAACACGAATCAAGGAAAGACTAGTCGCCATTCTGTTAAAAAATGGTATTATACATGTTTTCTTATAACATATTTTTTTTATACCATGCTCCTGAGCTCTGAGGCACTTTACTCACCCAGTCAAAGTGTTTGTGGTTTGTGGTAATGAGTTTGAGTTTGTTTGGTCAGCGTTTTGGAAGGAAAGGTCCAAACTACCTGTGAAACTACCTTTGCCGCTCGGAAGGGTGCCACCGGCTGATTTCCTAGCCGCAATTACAACTGAATCAATATTGATAATGATAAAAAAGAAAATAAATCTTTACATCTAGTACTGCATTCCATCAATTATTGACCAAAATGACTTTTATTGATCCACAGAGTATTTTATAGAAAAACTATACTGAAAAGCGTAACTCGGAACGCAGCCATAAGCAGAAGGCAGAAACGGCAGAAGTGATCAATACGTAGACAGAGAATTCTCTGTCTACGGATCAATACGATTTTATAAGTCAATGGTGATGAATGACTGTCACTGTCAGACGTCAGTGTGTCAGACTGTCAGGTCAGTAATGTGTTTGAGTTTGTGTTGTGTGATGTGATTTGTTGTAACTTGTCGCTACTTGTTTGTTGCCTGAGCCTGTCACAGTTTTGAAGTTTTCCCAACAATAGAAATCAGAAGAAAAACTTTTTCTAGTAAAACCTAAGTAATTTTTGAATCTTTACAAAACATTACGGCGCAATGAGCTCTGACGAAGAAACAGAAGAATTTACCGCATGGAAAGGCATTCCCGCCACTTTAATATGCATCAACACCTACGGCCCCGGTAAACTAAACTCTGCTCAAGTAGCTCACACAGCTACTTGTCGAATAATGCGACAGTATTTACGAAAATCAAGTTCTCAACTCATTGGAGTATGTTTGTATGGTACTGAAGGATCGAACACGTCCGTTTTTGGTATAAAAAGTGTTGAAGAAGTTTTCCCACTATCATTGCCAAGTTTAGATGATTATAAGAAACTGCAAAATATTGATATTTCTTCACTAAAGCAAGCAAAAGAGTTGACACTTTCAGATCTCCTCTGGTATTGCAATAAAGCATTTGCAAGTTGCAAAAAACAGCTCTCAACCCGAACCGTCATCATGTTATCTCGTTTCGATATACCTCCACTACAATCTGACGAAAAACCAGCACTAAAAAGAGTTGTGGACTTAGTAGATTCTAATATTGAAATAAAGCTTATAAATATTTCTGAAAGTGATTATGAGATAAATGCATTCTACACAAAGTTCTTAATTGAAGCAAATAAAGGAGAAGATGTAGCTTTACCAAAACCTGTTTGGGATCACAAGCAAATAGAACAATTGATGCATCAGCAATCACATCGCCACTTAGCTGTTGCCCGATTAAGTTTTGAAATTGGTGAAGGTTTGGCAATTGGGGTAGGAGTATACAATCTTTTAAATAGTTCTGGGCAAACACAACAAAAAACAGTTGATTTACATAGGGATACCAATGCAATTCTTGACAGTGTTAATAAAACAATGAAAGTCAAAGTGGAGAATGGTCAACACATGGATGTTGATGAGCAAGATGCCGAACAAGAGTCAAAGCCTGTGCCATTACTGAAATCTGAGGAGCTTCACTATGTCACTTATGGTGATGAAAAAATTGAGTTTACAGTTGATGAAAGGAAGACACTTAGTAACCCGTTTGGGCCACCCATGTTAAAACTCCTTGGATTTAAACCTGACAGTGTCATGTGCAAAGAAAAATGGTACTATAAATCAGGCTACTTTTTATTTCCTAATGAAAGCATAATAGAAGGGTCTTTTGTAGCATTTAAGGCCTTACATCAGGCTTGTACAGAGATGAAAAAAGTAGCAATTTGTGTGTTGTGTACTAGGGTGAATTCCCGGCCCACTATTGTAGCTCTTTGTCCCACCTCTAAACCTCTTGGTCTAAATGCGGATATTGGATTTGACATCATCTGTATACCTTTTGTAGAAAATGTTCGAGACATTCCAGTATTTGAAGAAGATGAAGATATGGAAATCTCAAGTGCAAATAAAACTGTTATGAAGGACATCCTGAATAACTTACAGTTTGATTATAAGCCTGATATGTTTGAAAATCCAAAACTGCAAGCGCAATATAATGCTATAGAAGCAATTGCTCTGGAAGATGAAGAGGTTGAACCATTCATTGATACTACAAAACCAGACATAAAGAGATTTCAAGGAATCCAAGACGACTTATTTCAGGAACTGTTTGGTCCCTTTGGAGCAAGTGCTGTAAAGAAACCTGGATCATCAAGAGGTGGCCCTGAGAGCAAGAGGGCGAAAGTAGTTGATAGTATTGATGAACAATTACTTAAAAATAGACTTGATAATCAGAAAGTAAAGGATTACACAGTATCTCAATTAAAAGATATATTGAAATACAAGGAAATTCCTGACTTACCTGCTTTGACAGGTTTGAAAAAGGGTGAACTTGTTGATTTAGTTTATAAATACTGCAAATAATCTTTTTAATGTTTTTTTTTTTACGTTCCCAATTGTATGCTACTATGTTGTATCTAAAATAAAGAGAGGTATTTTTGGAATAAATCAGTTTTATTTGGTTTGATCTAAACATCCTTTTTATTGACAACCTTGTTATCATGGTCCCATGCATCTTCGTCGTACCAACAGATACTTAACATAGGTAATCGTACCCCGCGTTCTAGACAGTGATCGTCGCTCTCGAATACAGTATAACAAAGTAGGTACCTACCTCTGCGCGGCGAAGGATTAAAATGTTGTAAGTACGAGGGCGGCACTGAAAATTTCGGGAATCAAGGAAGTGACACAACATTACTATTTAAAAATGTATTTATTGCTTTTCGAAGTATTCTCCGCAAAATTTTACACATTTTTCCATACGATGGAACCAATCATTGAAGCAACCATTCCATTCGGAAGTTGGGGTCTCCAAAATGGCCGTTTTGTAGGCGTCCACAGCTTCTTCAGGTGATGAAAGTCTCTGTCCATGCAATTTATTCTTTATTTTAGGGAAAGTATAGAAATCATTAGGGCTTAGGTCGGGGCTGTACGGCGGATGGTCTAATAATTCTATGTTTTCTTGCTCTAAAAACTCTTTTGTTCTGTGCGCGGTGTGAGAACTCGCATTGTCGTGAATCGTGATGGAGGATGATGCGGCGGTTGCCGTTCTCTTTACGGAGTTCAGAAACGACCTGTGGCAAACAAATGCTAGCATACCATTCTTCTGCATTAACCGTTCTTTGTCCCTCAAGAGGAATAGTCGTAACATGGCCGGTTTTGGAGACACGTGGCCACCATTTTTTTTGCAACACTCCGTGAACGAACAATTTTTGTTGGCTTTAACTCATTTTCGAACACCCAAACTCGTGACTGGTTTTTTGTTTCGGGTTCGTACGCATATATCCAAGATTCGTCACCTCATACGATGTTGTATAGGTACAGCAATCAGCATTTGAGGATCCTGCGTGGAATCTTTCGAGAGTTCTGACGCACCAAGTAACGCGAGCCGCTTTTTGCTCTTCACAGAGCGAATGCGGTATCCATCGGGAAAACAACTTTTTTGCACCTAATTGTTCATGCAAGATTATTTGTATTTGACTCATGCCAATGTCTAAAGTTGCCTGAATTTCGCGGTATGTCACATGTCGATCTTCCTCAATCAGCTTACGCACAGCATCAACGTTTTCTTGGGTGACTGCAGTTTTTGGACGACCTTGACGGGGATCATCACTGAGCTTGACACGTCCACGTTGAAATTCAGCAAACCAGCGATAAATTGTGGTTTTGGATGGGGCTTCATCACCAAATGCAGAAATCATCCGGTCAACACACTGTTTTTGTGTTAAACCACTTCGAAAGTCATAATAAATCATCGCTCTTTAACTTTCTCGAGTCAATTCCATTTTCTCAACGACTAAACAAGTTTGACAAAACCTTGTGACAAGACCGAGAATCTTTTTTTAAATAAATAAAATGGTAGGTACCATTCGATTTTTTAAACCAAGGAGTTTTTAATTAAAAAGATTTTAATATGACAGGAACAGTGGAAATATTCCATTCCCGATACTTTTAGTGCAGCCCTCGTACTACTAGAGCAGTGGTGGCCCAGTGGTAACGGCCCCGACTTACGAGTTGTTGGTCGTAGGTTCGAACCCAAGCAAGCGCTTTACTTTGTGTAAATAATTTCATCACCACTGCTCTCAAAACGGTGAAGGAAAACATCGTGAGGAAACCGGCATGTCTTAGAACCAAAAAATTCGAAGACATGTGACATCTACCAACCCGCACTGGGCCCGCGTGGTGGTAGATTACAGCCCACTCCCTCTCACAGAGAGGAGGCCTGTGTCCCAGGCTGACGATGATGATGATGATGATGATGAAGTACTACTAAATGTGATCCTAAATAACTACCTATCCAGATTTTCAGAGCAGTAGAGTAGTGCTCGCAGAGGCGGATTAACTGTCGAGAGCGCCTTACTGTGCGTTTGCACTGGCGAAACATTCCCAACAAAACATGTTGGGATCTCTATTTTCTGTCAATTTGCCATACAATGTTTGACAGTAACTAGAGATTTCAACATGTTTTGTCGTGATGTTTCGCCAGTGCAAACGCACAGTTAGGCAGCACATGGGCGTCGCCAAGGGGGGGCAGGGAGAGGCAGCTGCCCCCCCCTAGAGATTCAAAAACATTTCGTCAAAAGTTCAAGGCATTTTAATGTAAAGAAACTACAATATCTATAAAGAAATTTTGTTTACTTGGACGACTTTTATTCGTTCTTTTAAAGCTCCATATCTCCTAAACGGGGTCCGGAGACGTAATATTCGTATTACGAGTATGTGTTGTTGGTACGCCCAGTCATAATACCTATTAGGTTTCACTTCTAAAGTTCTGAATAGTTTTGGGAAAAAAACGACTGAAAGGTCCAATCCATACATTGAAAATGGAAATTATAATTTTTCTCAGTTCCTATCGGGACTACAGAGTTAAAAATCAAATAGCTGGTTCATAGAAAAGTGCAATAACTACGCGGTCAAAAATGTAGGAAACAGCTGTTTTTTTTTTTAAATAACCGACTAAAAATTTCAACGCGGGTTCAGAATCATGTACTGAATCCTTGGTAACAGGCTTCGCGTCGATGTCCCTGACATCCTGTATATTGTGGTAGACCGTACCGTACTGTTACTTTTTGTATTCAGTATTTTTATGTACTTGTTTACTCTAATTACTAAGTTCTATAATAAAAAAATAAAAGACGAAAAGGTATAAAAGGGTGAGTGTGGTATAAAATAAACAACACTTAGATCTACAAACAAATATAATTCAGTTTTCTAACATTTTACGATACATAATTTTTATAAATGTACAGGGTAAGCTCATGACGTGGGAAAAGCGGTACTAGTTCTCAACTGGCTACCGGATGTACACATGTGGTGCATAGTAATCATAGGTGCGGCGCGACCGCCGCGCTGATATGCTTTCACTTCGTTTGGAACAGGGATGACGACTTACAGCTACTGTGAGTGAAGACATGGAGTATGTTCCATTCCAACGTGCTGTCAGGTTACAAATCTACATTAGACACCAATGACTAGTATAATTTATAAAAAATTACGCTACGGTTAAGCGTATTGAATTTCAATTTTACATCAGTATGCCAGAGAATGCATATTATAGCGCTCCGAATGATGCGTTGGGATGTTAGAATAGCAGGCTCTGTGCGTCCCATGGAAGACAACAGAATGAAAACCTCCCATCGATCACGTCACGCATTCTAGACATTTGTGCTTTTATGTTAATATTAAGGATGTTGCGTGTCGATAATTTTCAATAAAAAAACTGAATAGACAAGTGTAATTTGATTAGCATTTCCTACTTTACCAATGCTGAATATTCTTAAAAACACCAGTATTAAGAGCGATATATATTTCTTATTCTATTTATATTTTATTAAATTCTATAAATAAATTTCACACAGACAAAATTTAACACATGATATTGATGTAAACGACATAGATAAATGACAGTTATTAGTTATTATTGCACGATAATATTAACTACTGGGTTCATTACACGGGGACACACAGACATAATGTGATGACGACGTGACGCACCTCACCTGTACAATGTAACAAACACAACGTTATACATAGCAATATCAGACCATGTACAGACGCCAGCACATCAACCTACTCCAATCTGTCAAATTTTCCCAATCAACATTGAACCTTATTCTTTAGCAATAAAGTTGAAAATCTATTAAAGAAATTTGACAGATTGGAGTAACTTTATGTGCTGGCGTCTGTACACGATCATAGGAAAACCAACCGAACATCACACTCCCCAAAGTCACCAGTGCTTATGGATAAATAGTGGATTCGACAGCATCGAATTAAATATTCAAAAATTATGTCCATTTTTAGTCAAAATATTTACCGCAAGTGATTTCACAAATTTAATCATTCAAGACACAAACGCGTCCGTGAGCAGTAAATATTCTGAGCATTGTCGTGTTATTATATTACAAAGAGTAGTTCATTATCATAAACCGGAACTACTGCATGACTGTTTAAAATGTCCGATGCACTAAATACACATATCTCACAACACGTTTCACAATTTCACATAGAAAAAGGCAGTTTAAGTAAGTTAAAACACGAGATTAATAATATTATAACTGTTAGTGAGAAAGTGTACTAAGAAAATTGTTTCCTGATTCATGTTGTTGTACGAAATAGGCACTTATAGTGAGAATTAACTATAGAAAATCGATGGGCGGACAACAATATTCTCTCAGAAATAAAATAAATACAATGTCAACCAGTACAGGGATCAGGGAATGTATTAGCTACGTCAAACTCAAACCCGTAGTTAGATACATAACGAATGCTATTGAATAACAACAAGCAGCGAAGCGAAGGCCGACATGTATTAATGTGCTAACACAGAGCCATGTCTGCACTTAGTTAACCAGTGAAATTAGAAAGCGGCACATTTATATTTCACAATAAAATAACATATATTCATACAATAAAATAAAATCTTCTATGGCATCTGAAATCAATTTGTACATTTTTGTACATGGCGTCAAAAACGATACACCTCACCCCTCAGGATTTGACTATATTCCATTAAAATTTCCTAATCTACTAATATTTAAATTACAATAAGAAATGACGAAAACTAACTACTACATAGTAAATATATACTTAAATATTTAGCGCTACACGTGATATTTACGCACTCACCTACTTTGGCTGGATTCACAAATAAAGGTGGTAGGGTGTTCTAATTCAAATAATACTGGAAAGTTGTACCTGAGGGTCGGCCGAGTGCGCCTGCGCCGTACGTCTGCAGTAGCGCGGTGCCTCGCTACTCTACCTAACATGTGTCCACTGAACCAAATCATTACAATTTATACACCAATCTCTTACAGGGACATATAAAAACAACAACGATGGGCTTCTACTATTTGTTCATTAGAGCTTTGTGTTCGCTATAAAAGTATTACAAAGATAAACACCTCAGATCTATTATAATGTAAAATTGTTAAAGAGCAAACAAAACAATAGGAACTCTCTACAACAGAAAAGAAAATTTAAATTAATTTAAAAGACAACATAAACAATTCCTTTTGCTTAACAAAATTACTATGAAACAATCATATTAAAAATACTCTGCGAAACTAAATAAATAATATATATATTTATGTAAGTATGTATATGCATTTCATTAAGACAGAATTTCCCGTTCTATATTAAAGACTTTCATAATGAAAAATGTCCGAAAGACATCTTTAAATTCATAAGCTGTCCTGTTAAAATTACATATACGTGAACTATTATTAATAATTTGGCATAATAATATATAATAAACTGATCTTCGCATTACAATCTCCATATACATATATCGACGAAAAACCATTAACCGAGCTAAAAAATAAATAAAAATAGTAAGTGATAGATTTAATCTAATCACAAAAAAATAAAGAATACAACTAAGTATATAATTTACCTAATAGGTATATAATTTTGTTATCATTCAGAAAAGCCTGTGTCAGTGGAAATATCTTAAGTTAATAGAAATGGCGATAGCGAATGAGAATATCCCAAGATAAGACGTGGCCGAGTGCCGAATAGTATTGCATTGTAACCACTCACTACGTTAACAAATTTATGTTAAAGTTTAACACTAATGCCTTTTACCCTCGAGTCATAAATTCTTTTATTGTTATCGTCAGCTGTTGACTTGTTCGTGTTTGGTGACGACATTCGTAGAAAACAAAAATTTGTTATGACACGCTTTTATTAAATAATAATTATATTGCACACGAAAAAGCTACAGAACTGTGATAGAAAAATTAATAAAAACAACCTCAAAGCTATTAATTAGTTCATACAACCGAACAGTGTTGGCGCGTCGTATAGTCGTGGGCTCGTCAACGTAACTATAAGAGTTATGGCACATAAACTGAGCATAATGTCTCGTCAACATTTTGTTTTCTACGCGCTCGCCTCGCCGCCACCTCCTCGGTGTACCTTATATTTACTTAGCTACTAAGGCATTTCTCTATCTAAAATAAGCGTATATTTGTATCAATGCAATATTATTGAGCGCTCGTTATGTTGTCATCGTTTCACCTTCCATTCAACGCGTAATCCCTTTTATTTATACTACAATTAACTTCAAATTAAATAATCAACATGGCACTACGTCAAATGAAATCAATTAATCTTGTGTATTTGTACCTCTACAACATTTTAGTTGGTTAAGCACAAAATATGTAAGCTGTTTAGTAAGCATACGCTTTATGAGCAGAAACTGACGTTGATTTCTATGAGGTTATGCTGTTCAATAAATACATTAGAGCTACCTTGTGAGCCTTAATTAAGTTATTTAACATTAAAACGATATCATTGTCATGTTTTGGCATAAAAAAGATTGATTACATTGATACTAAATTTAACTATTTTATATCCCCAATTTAATATTATTTGTTCTTAATAATCATCACATTATGGTCGTCAGAAGCCCGAAAGTCTGACAACGAATCATCTTACCAAGGGGTATCGTGTTACCCAGTTCCTGGGCTGTGGAGGTCAGATAGGCAGTAGCTTCATATAAAATATTGGTATTCAGCTACATCCGGTTAGACTGGAAGACGAACCCAACATAGTTGGGAAAGGCTAGGCAGATTGAATAATCATCACATTCAATAGCAGTAGTTTTAATATGGTAAAAATTAACTAAAACGTTAACATGACATATTTAAAAATGTACTATAATTTGGATGAGTGATGTGCGATGATGTCATAGTTTATGTCAGCATAACCTCACATAAAGCGTTTAAGGGGGATGCGCTAAGGCAGCCCGCGAAATGTAAATTTTCTTCTGTATTTTGCAATTTGTCAGTATCAGATTGTATGTTGATCAAAAAATTTGAATTTCACGAGCTACTTTGGCGCTTTCGTTTTAAAATGATTAGAGGAGTATAGATTACGGTGTGTGGAAGGGAAACAAGTGTGGGCGCTGGTGGTTGCGCGCGGCCGTTCATCGCACGTCGGTGAGGTTGCTCTTGTCGCCGAACAGCTTCACCAGCTGCTCCTCGTAGTCGTCGATGTTGCGCTTCATTATCTCCATGCACGGGCCCAGCAAACGCTCGAACGTCTCCACGTCAAGGACTGGAAAATAAAAGTCAAATATTATGCCTCTATTCTTACTCACTAATCTGGTTGAGCTCCTTGAGTTTTGAGTTGAGCTACACGGTTACTGACAAATGCGGGCACTGACTGCACAGGTTCACTCAAATCCTCAAAAGACCAAATCAGACACTATTCCGCATGATCCTCATGTGGCCTGACCAAGATTATGTCTGGAATTAAAAGAGACCTCTGAGTTTGTTTCTGTCTTTCTTTTCAGGGTAATTGGATAGAAACACCGAACTTATCTAGTTTTAGAACATTACTTAACTGATAAAAGTGTTTTCTCAAACAGCATTTGAACATTGTTTTGACAACCTTCTTCATGATAAATTGAAAATTCTGTACTGGTCGAATACTAGCGAGCAGGCGGCCGGTAATATTAGTATGAAAATCCATAACTGTCGTGTTTAGCGGCCGCATAAATTACTATGAAAACTTATTATTGTCGTGATGGAACGAACTTTTTATTTCGACTGTCATGGAAACCAAGGAGGTAGCTTGTCAAAGATTTTATTTAAATTGCGATTTGGCTTGCAAATAGAGCTGTTTAATATAAAAAAGAAACAAATGCACATATTGGCGAGTGAAAAATCATCGTTTTTCGTCCTTGATTCTAGAATTTACTTAATTTGAATGTCCGCTCTTTATTTGAGAAAGTACTATACAAGCCTTGGCCGCAACGACGCATTGATGGACTCACGTATGTCTTGTCTATTACAGGCCGCAGCAGTAATGTACTATTTTTGTACCAATTTACAGAAATAATAAATAACATTTAATCAATATAAATATTAGTTTCGAAAATATGACATGACAGTTCATAAAGTGCAGTCAATTGACCGGTAGATTATTTGGTCACAAACATCAATCATCAACTTGTGAACATACGGCGGTGGGTGAATTAGGATTGGCCCAGGCGCACATGAGATCGAAAAGTGTTCAATGAGCTATTTTATTTATTTAAAAAAATAGGTATGGCAACGGCATAATAATGTACATTGTACATGAAATAATCGCTATATGCTATCAACTACATATGCAATTAGATCAGCACCCTAATTGCGTAACACACGATCACAATCTGAATGATTTTGAAGGATATTGTTAATCTATTGCTTCATATGCTCGAACCATTTGTCTGCTCAACAATATAAATAACGCAATGAATGTTGTTTAACTGTTAAAATTAAAGCCATTGCTACTGTAAAGGCGTCCGCAGACAGGCGCGACGCGATTCTGGTAGAACAATTTCTGTAAAGTTTTCTTAGAAATTCTTTTATTAGAGTCGCGGGGTGCTTTCGAATCGCGCCTGTTTGCGGGAGAGCCTAAGGCTGCCTGTCCACTGGAGCGGGGAGGAGAGGAGAGGAGCGGAGATGTGTCAATATTAACCAATATAAACGCAACTCTGGACCGGAGTTTAGATTCTATTGGTTAATATTGGCACATCTCCGCTCCTCTCCTCTTCAGTGGACAGGCAGCCTTAAGATGGAACTAGTCGCGGGCTCGAACTCACTGGTGGGCATGGCCAAAAACCACGTTGTCGCACCTGGCATCGTGTTCGACAGAGATAGTATCAGAGAGCAGTTAGAAGGTGGTCTACATGGACAACGTCTAGTTTGCACGCACACAAACACCGTTCCGACCTATTTAGTCAAACGAACGCGTAAAAAAATACAAAAAGTCCTTTGGAAAATCGAGTTTTGCATACAATTACAAATAAAGTTTATTGAAATCTTCGATAATTGAGCTGTTGGTGCAGATTTTGTTTTGAAGATGACACTTCTTTTATTACTTATTTACGCCTAAAGTTGCGTTAAAAATAGGAGGAAACACGAATATTTGTTGGCTCCTAACTTTTTAATGGCGTATTATTTTACTATTCTGTTTCCGTACAGACAAAATTAACATTGAGACAAAACGATATCATGTTTAACTTTGGATGTACAATGTCAAACAGTGGAGTAAAACCCCCACGAAGTTTCTACGGAAAAAATATCAACTCTCAACTCGCTCTTAAGGTGGCGTTAATTATCCCGCTGTTAACTTCGACTTTCATGTTTCAAGATGCATTAGGCAGTTAGCGACTTTGACTCCCGCTCATTTCATACACAGACCTACTCATGGATATATTTTAATTATAAAACAGAATTTATTATAATTATAATTGAAATAATACGTTAATTAGATAGAAGCCTATCCTAACCTATTAATTAGTACTTATCGTTTCTACGCATTGTAAACATAATATACAGTAGACGTAATCAAATGAAGGTTATGAAAATGAATCCAAACATTACCGATAGAACTAGTTTCTTTATCGATATGTACTTCGTGATAACAAGTTTATAATTGAGCATTTAATTATTAAATAATGAAGTCTTCTTAGATAATTATAACGGTGACTTTAACCGCAAGACCGCTAGAAAATACTTTGTGATTATGTCACACTGGAAGAATCTCAAACATTCTATGTATGCACTTTTTGTAATGATAAAATTGGCACGTTTCCAGGTGATGTTTTTATTGTAACATTATATCGTCAACGGTAGACTTTAATAAAACAAACGAGGACACTAATAAGCATGATTGTCACTGGTGAAAACTCTGGGAGACATAATTATGAAAGCAAAAACGTGTGTTTGATATTTCATACACCTTTTAAAACGTACCCACATTTTACATACGGGTGGCGATTTATAATCTTTTCAACCATTTATTTAAATTTTGACAGCTAAAGTAAAGATGTCCAAATTGCATTTCTGACTCGATTTCGAAATTCATGATGAATTTAATCGAATTTATATCATCGAATTCATAATTCGATGAAAAAAACAAAGCATTGCATTTTTTCACATTGGTTTTTAATGTAATAATTACGGAACTTCATAAGCGTGTATATGTCAAAAGTTAAATAAATGGATGGAAATAGTATAGTCACCTGTATCCGTCAATAGGGTGATTTTACCTGTTGTACTCAACGTTCGCTACGAAACAAATATTCGAACATTCGAACAAAAAAATCTTTTCACATAAAAATTGAAATAGTCTGTCTGTTGTATTGTATAGCTTGATCTGAAATGACGCGCCCCACTACCGCATTTACGCACGTCGGGAATGCAGTAGTGGCGCGCGTCATTTCATAGTGGACAAGCTATACAATACCACAGACAATTTCGATTCATATGTGAAAAGATTTTTCAGAGTTAAATGTTGAATTTGATTTTTCAGAGTGGACAAGCTATACATAGGAATTCACGAATCCAATATGAATTTCATGGTGAAAGTTGACCCCCTTGACGGATGCAGGTGTCTCAATCGCGATCCTGTATAGTATAATTAAAATCCTTTAAGCGAGCCTATTATTGTTGACTGACGACATTGGGATTGTTATAATCAGTGCATTATGGTTTTACTTCCACGAGGAGAAATTTAAATATCTAGTGAAACCACATCAAAAGCCTGTAAAGCAGTTTTTTTTACTCAAAGCCATATGTGAATACACTGACAGATAAGGCCATGTAACTTCATGTTATACTATTTAGAGATTATGGAATTATTTTTAAATTACATCTGCGAATATCATGTTGTTTCGTGTTACTTGGTATATTACAGGTCTAAAATGTATTAGGCATTGTTCCATCAATATAGGACTTGACAATAAGAGGAAAATGAAGTTAATGTATGGTGATTAATACTGCAGCGAGGCTGACAGCCGGCGACATGCAAATGAGGCAGGCGCAGGAATAAGATGCTAATACTACCGTTTACCGTCCTGCCAATAAACACCTGTACAATGTCTTCGTTTTGTTGGGTTGGATGCACTGTTTTAATTATTGCCAGTGTAAAAAAACTTAATATTTTTCTCGTCAAACTATAGTTAACCGTGTGGCAGTCGCAAAAAGGGTCAAAGTATATCATAATCCCAGTTATGTTTTAACCGTTTTGTAATAAGGGGTGACCCTATTGCCAATAATCGGGCATAGACTCTTAATATTATCTTTTTCATCTTCATTATTATCCTAATGGAAAAATCGATTTGGGGAGCTAACCCAAGACCTTGGTATTCGAAAGCAAAACCACAACTAGGACTCGGTAGTCGCGCTTGTGAGCACAAGGCATAGCAGTACCGCAACAAGGCAATCATAAGAAAAATTATGTATGAGTATTAATAATATAATAATAAAAATAATACTTACATGCCACCCTGGTGGGTCCGACAGCGTAAGCAGAAGCGGCGCGCGGCTTGTGGGTGACGAGAGCCAGCTCACCGAAATACCCACCAGCCTCTGTTGAACACAAACGACAATCATAAGTTACACATGAAGTTTGTTTAAGGCCCTAGTAAAGTCAAATCTTGTTTTCAAAACTATCGATAGCATCAATTCGTTACAACCGGTATCGATAGTTTATATGGAAGATTTGGCGATCGATATTGTTCTCAAGGTCAAGATTATATCGATGGGCTTTCGATACTTTTACTTTCTTAGCAAACTGTTTTAGAATTATTTGTAATGTATTTTGACTAGCAAAGTAGACCCACTAGAACAGGGGTTCTCAACCTTTTAACATACGCACACCCCAACTTTCTTTTCAATTCACTACGCTCCTGAGTAACTTTGGCGACATAAGCAGAAAAGGTTAAGAATGTAAAGCGAGCGAAACTGAGGTCGAAAATGTTTGCACCCCCTTGGATATGTCATATTTTTCTTTTGACCATTCATAAACAAATAGGAATTACTTTGTCAACATAAGGAGAAAAGTTGAACAATCAAGAGCAGAGAACAAGCCGCCTCGAATAGGTTCGGTTTTCTTTAGTTCATTCATACAAAAATAGAAAAACTTATTTTGTCGACTGATGCAGAAAAGTTGAACCTCATTTTACAGCACCTAAGCAAATATTATGAAACGTTTGGGTTTTAGAAACTAGTCTTAACCTTTATAATACCAAGAACATAAAATTTTGTAAATCTATACTTTATTATTACCCACCGCAACCCCCCATGGGTCACTCTACGCCCCTGAGGGGGGCGCGCCCCACCGGTTGGGAATCCCTGCACTAGAAGAAAGGAGATTGCTTATTTTTTGAGCGAGAAACTATATAACGGCCACTAACTTAGTTTTCAATCTATAATCTTATTTGGAAGAGGCAAAGGGTAATCTAATAACTCCATGTCAAAAATAGTGTCACAACAACAAAGTTAAACCATACATGTGTAGTTTGCGTGTAGTAGAATATTTCACATACGGTGTTGTTCTAAGAAAAACAATCGATCATTCGCCCGACATTTGGAGCAGCCTGTGTGAGCGAAGTAAGGCAAACTAATAGGTTATTGATTGCTCAACGCTCTTATAGATGACGTTGTTACATGCTCTGGCTGTCCTGCATCTATTACTTAATAAACACAGCTGTGTGTACATGTATCGTGGAGTAAACCCTTCTCTTATAATTGAAAATTTCTTAGTGTGAAGTTGTTTTAGAACTATAAAAGGTCAAGGGTGTTTTATCAAGGCTTTCAAATGACTTATATACCAAGAAGCCCCGTACTAGCCACAAATTGTTTACCGGGATGCAGTGAACTCATCAGTAGGAACAGTGAGAGCTTGAATACGATGGACATCTGCAATTCCAAAAGCACCGTGGGTGCGTGGGGTTTCATTCCAAAGACGAAGCTGAAATGCTTTGTCCTTCAAGTCGGAACATAGCTGCTTGGCGATGCCAGTGGTGGCCCAGTGGTAACGGCCGCGACTTACTAGTTGTAAGTCGTAGGTTCGAACTCTGACATGCGCTTTACTTTGTGTAAATTATTTCATCACCACTGCTCGCAAAACGGTGAAGGAAAACATCGTGAGAAAACCGGCATGTCCTAGAACCAACCCGCACGGGTTCCGCTTGGTGAATTGCAGCCCACACTCCCTCTCATCGAGAGGGACCCTGTGTCCCAGCGGTGGGGAACATTGTAGGTTCATTATGCTTAACATATGAGAGAATTGGTTTGGTGGTAGTACTTTCCTGAAAGTGCTCCTTCACACAACAAAAAACCTAAAATTACCTATCCGACTCATTTTAGGTTTACTAAAATTAGTACAATTAAAGATGTGCGTGCCACTCACCCAGACGCTTGATCTCGTGCTCGTTGCCGTCGTCGCGCGTGATGCGGATGCTGATGGCGCCGTCCTCCACGAAGTACATGCCGTCGGCCGTGTCGCCCTGGCGGATGATCAGCTCGCCGTCGATGAGCGTGCGCGGCAGCAGCGCGTCGGCGAGGTTGGCGCGCTCGTACGCCTGGGTAAAGCAAATTATGTGTTATATAACTAACTAGCAACCCTGAAGATTTCTGTATTTTGCTAGCGAGATACCTACTAATGTATTATACACACGAAAAGCGACTTTCATTTAAAATTGGTATAGATTTATACAGGGTATCCGGTAAAGAATGGATAACCTTGAAATAGCATAATTATAATAGCCCTTAAGAACATTCTGAAAACAAAAAAAAAAAATACCCACGTAGTAGTTTTAGAACGGTACACGAACATAAGGTCTATATTATGCTATTTCAAGGTTTACCGGACAACCTGTATATGTAGATGTTGTGGACAAATTAAGAGTTAATAGGTTTCTTCTATGCAAACATTCAGTTAAGATTAAGATAGAGGTCAAAGGTGATCCTATCGTAGTATGTTAAATACAAACACGGTTCACGATAACGGTAAGAATTTGTGACCCTTTTAAATGTCGACACCACTTTAAATGATCAGAGAATTCAGCACAGAGGTAGCCATATTTGCGAACCAGACCTAGACTGACGTGCACTAATATACCGTGGGTTTTGCGAAACCCCATTATTGAAGAGATCTTCAATGAAAATTAAAGACCTTTTTAATGAAGACTGAAGTGCTGTAAACTGTTGAACGATTTGGTCATTGATTTGTGTTTTGTCCAAAATGCATATTTGTTTGATATTTGCCTATTCATAATTTATCTACTATATTATATACTATTCATAATTTATATACATTGTAACAGCGAAGCAATTTTCACGCCTCCCCCACATAGGCAAAATATTTTTGATATTCGGATAGCCTAAAAAAGTGCCATCTATACAAATAAATAAAATTGTAGTGTCTTGTTTGTAATGTCAAAATAACAGCTTTCTTCTTCTTAGCGTGTCGATGGCAATCTAAATGGACTCGGCCCAGAATTCGGCTACGTGTTTGGCGCCATCACTAGCGTCCATCAGTTCCTGTAACGTGCAGCTGACAGTGTCCTGTCAGCTGCACGTTACAGGAACTGATGCACTGATGTCCTGCGTGTCCGCAGGACATGAAATTAAGTGTCCCATCGTTTGTGGAACAGCACCACATTTACACTCCAATGCGGAGTCGTCTATGAATCTCCACCTGAACAGATTGTCCTTGCTTCTGCCAACCTGGGTCCGGAGTCTGTTTAAAGACTTCCAGGCTACCCAAGGCAATTCATGTCCAGGCGGGAGACTTTCAGCAAGTGGAACGAATGGTTTGGGCAATAATAACGAATAACAGCTTTTTAGTAAATGCATATGAATGTATATACGATCCATACAACAAAAATACTTTTTTTTTTGTCTGTCTGTCTGTTTGTTCCAGGTAATCTCCGAACCGGTTGGCAACTTTTTATTCCGATATACCCACGGGAACATTGGGATTAAAAGGAAAAACTTATTTATGCGGGTGAAACCGCGGGACGCAGCTAGTAAACAATATGAATGAAAAATCTCGACTAATTAAAAAGTTATGCAACAACATGACATTTCGCGGGTTCCAACGACACGAAATTTTTGAGAACAAGCTGCAGTGTTCGACGTCTGGTTAAAAATATTGGTATGTCCCACGCTTGGCCGCCATTTTACATTTTTATAATGAACGTGTGGGTTTGTTTCTCCGTTTAAACCTAATGATAAATAGCTAGCATGTGTTTGACAAATGACTGTAAATAAATAATATCCGGGAATCTTTCTAAACGAGTTCCCGTTGGTCGGCGACGTATGACCTATTTGAAAGCGTTTACAAGAAACTGTTTTCATTTTATGTTTTTAAAGAAAACAGACTCGTTAAAATGAGTGTATACCGAGAAACTAACTCCATTCCGAATGCAAGCGAAAATAAAAGTGGCAAGAAGCGAGAAATATGGTCGCTGACATCATTGATAGTAACTATACCATCGCGGACACTGGCGGTGGACCACTTTTCAACCTTATTACTAAGGGCATAATGGTGAAGAGTGGTCGACCGCCATTGTCCGCGGTTGTACATAGAGACAATATTTGCAGCTGCTTCAGGACAATTCAAGACATAAATTAAGTTTGCATAATATTCATTGAAGAATTTTAAAATGTAGGTATACTAAAAGATTATTTTGTCAATAGTAACAATATCTACGGAGGATAAGAAATGAAATGTCACCGTCGACGTCATCAAAACCCCACATTAATCAATGCATTCCACAGTCGCCACCCGAGTTTCAGCGTGACGTATGAGTTTAAGATAATGCCGTGACGTCATCGTCCGGAAGGTGAATAAATTCGATAGGAGCATCGGCGTCCGGTGGCTGTTATCTCTCGCCTCGCTTGTCAGAGAATATTATCTACACACGAACGAAACCCGCCTTTGACGGCAGTGGCGGTAGCATGCGCTTTATCTTTTATTGCCTGATTTACTTGAAAAAACAATTGGATAATTTTTTATGGTGTTCAAACATTGCTAAGGTATTGTTATGTAAATGAGATTTACGAGTGTTTTCCTAAAGTGATAGGAACGGAGATGAGTTGCTGTATGTACACTATTAGAAACGAAATGTCATGGGCGCCAATCATGAACATTTATTGAGGAAAGTTCCATCTCAAGCAATTTCCGGTAAATCGGGAATTATGTTATCACCAGGAAAAATCTAATTTGGGAACTGCCTCAGAAAGGTACGGTACGCGGAATTCGCTGCCGGCGCGCATTTAAAGATGCACGATTGTGACAGGAGAAGCAAAATTGAGTGGGTGTTCATACAACATTTAACAGAATGAGAAGTTCTAAAATTAGTTTGTTTGGGTAGGCCTGCTAATCGTTTACAAACATTTTTGATGTGTAAGGTTTTCCGAAATAGTGGCTATTGCTGAATTCTTGAATAAAGTACTATTAAAAAAAAAAAAAAACATTGAGTCCACATTGACGATAAAGTGTAATTTTTCAAAATACTTAGTTTGGTTTATCAAGAATTCAAGATCAAACAACAAAGTTGTTGTAATTATATCCAAACTAGCTGCCCGCTCCGGCTTCGCACGGGTAGCCTACCTACCTACTAACCTACCTATCCTACTTACATACCTACCTACCAACCCTACCTTCACCTACCTATCCTAAGAACCTTCTCCTTACAATAACAAACACAACAAAAAAAAAGAATTATCGAAATTGTTCCAGCCGTTCACGCGTGATGCCGTGACCAAGGAAAATAGGGATTTTTATATATAAGGTCCCATTAAAACCAAAAAAAGATGGACAAACTTTTAGTAATCATTCAGACCACCAAAATAAGGATAAAGGTAAAAAAAAAAAATAAGAAAAACGCATTAGATACTTACAAGAAAAATAAATCAGCTAACGAAAATACACCAAAAATTTTGGTTATCCAATGCTATTTATTATTTTTGTCAAAATAAAACGAAGTGTATAGAGTGCCGCGAGTTTCTTGTGGCACTCTAGTGTCACTGCCTCGGCCCGGCTAGGGTGCCGTGAGCGTTGCATTGTCACTGTCACTTGTTATTTAGGTTAGGTTAGGTTAGAACTGTGACCACACAACGCACGAGCCGAGCGAGCGTAGCGAGCGGTGCCGCGGTAGCGGCCGGCGAAGTGCCAGGGTCCGTTTAGGCACAAGAGTATGTAATGTTTTGGGAATGTGGTGTTTTACAGCGATTTAACCTCGACAATCAAACAAAATACCAAGTGACGTGACTTAGTGACAGTGACAATGACAATCCAATGCTTGCGGCACTTTGGCCGGGCCGAGGCGGTGTTACTAGGGTGCCTGTAGTGGCACTTTATCCGATAGGGATAGATGACTTTTTTTTTGCTTGGATATCTTCGGTTAGACGTACTGAACGCTGTGTTCAAATTTGTCCATCTATTTTAATGGGACCTTGTATATAGATTAATGGGGCGTCCGAGGTCTTACTCTTATTCTAAGTTGTGAATCGTTCTATCCTTTCTGTTTAACCCCAATCCGCATAGAAACAAGCGCTCTTATTTGCGTCAGTACAGAGACCCCACTATGTGAAGAGGTGCCCTCCATCACGTTTAAACCCTACACTGTACTATTGCATCCACGTCGATGTGTCGCTTCCTCCCCTTTCCTTACGGGTAGAGTCGGGTATTAGTGACAGCTTGTTAGCTAATTACCTGCGGGCGGCAAACTGACCCTTTTCCGTTAGTCCCGAGCTTGCAAAAGATTGTGTGTTCATAGAATCTCAGCATAATTTTTTTTTTGAAGTGATAACTTCTTTAGCCGCGTTGTGCACTTTTTTTGGGATGGGTAAAAAATTGTAAACTCGCGGACACAGGACATGTCACCTGATCGAAAATTCGTAAGACAGCGCACTCGCGGCGCAATTTGTTTAATTTTTTTTGTTTTTTTTTTTAATGTAGCTATTGCTTTCGTTCTTGTACTGACAACAAGCCACATACATTCCTGACATTTTCGTTAGATGGCGTTACTTAGTTATTTTTTTGGAATTGTTTTAAGGGCTCAGTTTTCGGTCTTGTACTGACAGCAAGCCACATAAATTCCTGACATTTTCGTTAGATGACGTTACTTAGTTTTTACTTCCATCGGCAGTCTCCAAAGACTGCCCCGCATGTTTTTCTGTAATTATAATTTAGATACATAATGTAAAAAAAAATTATTGCATAACCAGCAGTGCCCCGCGGTTTCAACCGCATAAGTCTTGATCCCGTGGGAATATCGGGATTAAAAGTATCCTATGTGTTGATCCAGGTTATAATCTATGTGTGTACTAAATTTCATCCAAATCAGTTCAGTAGTTTTTCCATGCAAGAGTAACCAACATCCATCCATCCTCACAAACTTTCGCGTTTATAATATTTGTAGGATATGATTATTCAGCCTGTGATGTTCCACTGCAGGGTCAAAGCAATTCCGTTTTTCACTCAACTTGATCTTGAGCTAATTCTATCAATAGACATGAAGCTCAACTCGTCATTTTCGTTTCCTGAGTTTGCCACGACAGACATGAAGCTCAACTCGTCATTTTCGTTTCCTGAGTTTGCCACGACATCACTAGAAGTTTTCTGGGATACTTTTAGCCACCAATTTAACCGAAGTGTGGTAAAAAATTTGGCCAAACCTTTTGAATCAAACAAAAGAGTCTCGTAAATGGTTACAGCATTCTATTTTAAACTGCTCATCCACATGAACCTAATCTTACTGAAACGCAGGGGAAGAAACGGGTAAACTATTCATGGCCGGGTATCGTACGGCTAATTAAGCAGATTATACACAATGCTTTTCACTAGTTTCTATTTATAACATCACGCTTTTATTTCAAGCGGTAGACAGAGGTCCGTCACTTTTGTTTACATAATTAGCCTATAATGTTTCCACTGCTGGGACACAGACCTCCTTTCGATGAGAGGGAGTGGGCTGTAATCCACCACGCGGGCCCAGTGCGATTTGGTAGATGTCACATGTCTTCTAATTTTTGGTTCTAGGACATGCCTGTTTCTCACGATGTTTTCCTTCACCGTTTCGAGAGCATTGGTGATGAAATAATTTTCACAAAGTAAAGCGCCTGTCTGGGTTCGAAGTCGAACCTACGACTTACAAATCGTAAGTCGCGGCCCTTACCACTGGGCCACTACTGCTCTCTATGTAATAAGGGGCAAGTCTATTGCTATTAACATAATCATCCTACAAAGTTCCTGCTGCTGGGACACAGACCTGCTCTCTGTGAATAATAACGCACCACGCGGGCCCAGAGAGGTGGATAATCAGGCACAAATCAGAAGTCTGGGAAGCTAACACAGCCTGTACCCTAATTACGTAATACACGATCAATCAGAATTTAAATAGTTTTGAAACAGATTGCTAATCCATAGCTTCTTAAGTTCGAAAAAAAAATCTGCTCAACAACATATAAAACGCAATGAATAGTGTTGAACAGTCAAAATGAAACAGATTAGTCGGAATCCTTTACGAAAATGTGTTGCGTAATTAGATAGCTGATCTAGGAATCGATTCTATGGGCCGGGTTCCGAGTCTAGTCCCTATCATTATGTGAAACCCAGATCTGGGCACGCCACAATTGCGGCGATAAGTCCCCTCTTTGAGGAGTGGCTAGAGAGGCGCCACGGCGCCCTCACCTACCGCCTGACGCAGGTCCTCACCGGACACGGTAGTTTCGGGAGGTTCCTGTTTCAGATCAGGCAGGAGGAAACGCCCGGGTGTCACCACTGCGTGGATCGCCCGGAGGACACGGTGGAGCATACGGTGGAGGTCTGCCCGGCTTGGGTGGAGCACCGCCGTGTCCTCGTGCAGGCGATCGGCGGCAGTGACCTTTCACGTCCGGCCCTGGTCCAGGCCATGGTGCGGAGTGAGAGGGCATGGCAGGCTGTCACCTCCTTCTGCGAAGCAGTAATGCTCGTAAAGGAGGAGGCGGGGCGCGAGAGGCAGAGACTAAGGTCGCTCCCTCGAGCCCCTAGCCGCCGCGGTAGTAGACGCCCCGGGCGTCGGGAATCGATCGCCGATTTCCGGCCACCGTAGGCGCGGGCTTGCGGACGGAGAGTGATGGGTAGCTCTCCGTCCGATCAGGACCAAGCCCGGGTCGACGGCGCGTAGTGTTCCACGCGCGCCTCAAAGAGTTGTCAGCGAAGCTGAAGGGGTCCGTCAGGGCCGATGCCTACCACCGGGGTTGCGGATAAGTCCTAAGGGGAAACCGTGGCCCTGGTCTAGGTAAGGGAAGGAACACGGGTGGGTTTTAGTCAGTAAAAGTCTGACACGCCCTTCCGCTCCGCCCAGAGCGGGAGAAGTCATTGGATGATTTCCCACCCAAAAAAAAAAAAAAAAATCATTATGTGAAAATAGGTTGCGACAACGCTAGTTTTGCAAGTATTTTTTGCTTGAAGTATCTTGATTGTGATTGCAACAATTATTTCAAGATTTAACGAGCATGTGGCGATGACGATAAGGAAAAAAATTAAGAAACTAACCAATTTAAATTTCTTGATAGCGAATTTTAAAATGTGGAGAATCAATTCAGTAATTTTCTACTACTATTATGCCCCATGGTTTAAGAACAAAACATGTTGAGCCAAGAGAATAATTTTAGACTTTAAGTACTTCAGTGTTAATGTGTATGTAAACACAAACAGAGGGAGCGTGTCAAAGACCTGTGACGCGTACAATAAGCGAGGATAATCAGGAATTGACAGATTATACCGTGGAGCCGTGTCTGACATAAGTTTAGAAATATTATGAGTTTTTATTATCACGGGTTTATAGACGAACTAAGCCCTTTATTGGGGGGCTTGTGGCTAAGTAATAACAGCCGCACGGGTCGATCGATCAGGTTAAGCTACGTTTGCCGTGGTTGATCCGTGGATGGATGACCATCTTTACATACCAAGACCCCTTCGTGCCTCGGAAAGCATGTTAAGCCGTTGGTCATTTGAGACTGTGACCTCTGAGTTTGTTTCGGCCTTTCTTCTCAGAGTAGTCAGTTAGGAAACGCCGACCTCATCTAGCTTATTTTAAACATTTTTTTTAATATGACGTGTAAAAGTGATTCCGATATCCTATTTACAGAATAAACAATTTCATTTCATTTCAATTTCATTTCATTTGTAGATCTTTGACAGTTGTTACGGGTCGTCAGAAGCCCGAAAGTCTGACAACCAGTTTTACCACGGGGTATCGAGTTACCCAGTAACTGGGTTGTGGAGGTCAGATAGGCAGTCAGTCTATATAAAATACTGATATACAGATTCAGTTGCATCTGACTGAAAGCCGACCCCAACATAGTTGGGAAAAGACTAGCCAGATGATGATAGACGAACTAAGCCCAGTCATAATACTTGCAAATTACTATGAATATTTTGCCATGAAGTGAAATGCATGTATCTGTGTGCAAGTGTCAGTCATGTGATCAGTGATAATCATGGTAGATTCTTAGTTTTACGTAAACAGTCGTTAAAGTGGCGATATAAGCCATTGTGTTGTGTACAAGTAAACTCATATTCCACACTTCACAGAGACATAAATTAAACTTCTTATCAACTGGTCATCTCGTGCCAATTAAGTGTTGGCGGAGTCTCCGCCCTCTTCGTTCACTGTTCACTCTCGTATACGGACAAATAGCATGTCTATAGCTATTTCATTAGTCTAGAATTCTTGATGTTTCTGCATCGGGCTCGCATGTGTGCGACTCGAAGAATTCGATCTCGCTCTATGAGTGTGAAACGTTGTGTCCTAGACGCCGGTTGGCAACACGCGACAACTTACGCACTATTAAAAATTTCAAACCCGACCTATTTTCTGTACCAGGCTTTGGGCGGTACAAAACTCGCTTCGCATATACTAAGGGAACGAGGTTCGACAGTGAGCGTCCGAACCTAAGACCGTGGACGTTGGGCACCTCTTATCACAGCCTAATCTTAGCTTAAATCAGTATTAACTGATAAGTGTTATCACGTTACGTACGCACGTATCACGCGACGGTAGCCACTATTACTTGAATATCTCCTATGGCCTTATCATTCGATTGCTTCTTACACTTTTCAATTGGCATCGTATTTATTATTATTATCCAGATAATAAAAACGTCACAAGAGTAATGAAATATTTGTGAAAATGTTTCACAGTTTAAATCAATAAGGGTTGACGTCACCGCTGTGTCAATCTATGAAAAAGACAACGTGCTTACGTTATAAATTTATAATACATGAAACAATAATTGCATAATAAAACGGGCGTGTATAATATTTTATAACGACATTAGCTTATTGTTATGATAATATAATAATAAATATGATTTACAATCGCGCTGGTGCTAACCCAAGCAATAAATCGTGTCGAGAAATGGGCACATAATCTCTGAAATAGTATAAGCACACCATATAAAAATAGGTAAGTACCATTTACATCTACATAAAACTATGTGGAAAACGCAAAAAACGTTTTAAAACTAGCGTAAAAAGTTGTTTACGCCGTGGGTTGACGCATAAATTGTATAATTTGCATCGAGTTATCCTCCCTTACGGCGGGCGCAAAGTTTATTGCGTTTAACTCTATTAAATATGCTTCGAAATAATTCCAGGAAAAATATTTTTACATCACTCTATTTTGAGCACGACGAGCGTCAAATATGACAAAATTATAACGTTTTTGGAGCGGAAACACAACGAGTTTCTTTGCATGTAATCGTTCTGATATCTATCTATAAATGGTGATATAATGTAGTAAGTAGTACAACTTGTTGAGCTACTATCTAAAAGCAATTAAGGTGCTTGTCCATCTAAATGGGAAACGGACGGAGTGGAAGATTGGAAAAGATTTCCCATGGAACGCTATATCGTTTTATTTTTCATGATCACTAATCTGTTTTCTTAAGCTTAGTGTTTGCGGCTTTATTCCCTTGAGACCGTTCAACGAGGGGTAGACTGGGAAGTAAACTTAAAGAAGGATGATCTTCTTTATGAAAAATCCTTAAGTCTTTTAGAAGGTAATAAAGTGAATCTTGCGTCTGGCTTTTAGAGTTGTATGTAAGAGAAAGACATGGGTATAATACTGCGTTCGTAATTTATTTGCCAAAAACGTGAACAAACACGAGTTTTAGGAGAAACAACTGTAATAAGGTTCAGTTTGCGCTACAACTTCATATTCTTTATGAGTTTTTCAACAGCACTAATCAGTCTAAAATCAACTTTATTAACACTTCGATAAAGTTGATTTTTGTTTAAGCGGAAATAATATAAATTGGAAACAAGGATGATAGATTTAGTACACCCAAGTTGTAACACACCAGAAATATATTGGGATTGATAATTTCGTTTAATTTATCAGTCCTACCATGAAAATGAAAGTGAGGAAACTGAGTAGGTATGGTATTAATGAATATTGGTAATAACAAAGTATCTATTACGTCATAGGTACTACGTTGATGTCAATTAGACGAATATCTGTCGAACTCATAAGATAAATTAATCGGCTGGGTAGCTCAGTAATAAAGGTATCTCATCTCATATTTTGGCGACACGAATGGCGCAATGTCGGGAGTTCGCGATGCCCTTCTGTATGCAGGGTCGCGTAATCAATTCCCGTATCAGGAATAAAATATTTGTATGACCTACTGCCATTTGTTACAAAAGTTTACGTATTTTTCTGACGGTGTGTGCCAAATAGGTCCCACATGACTCAAACCGTAGTACTGGAGGACAACATGAGTAAAAAGTTGTGTTAAAATTGAAAATTTCGCCTTTATTTTATTACTTAGGCTAGGAACACACACCAGTGTCCAATATACACATTGAAAAAAAAAAAAAAAAAGGATTTTCGAAATCGGTCCACAATTGACGAAAATATCGATCGGCATACATAAATATAAAAAAAACACACACGAACATAGACCCTCCCCCTGGTAAAAAAGTATGTCTACTTGTAGTGGGTTCAAAAAAATCCTATAATGGAAGGTGTAGACTAGGCAACATATTGATTGCTGAGTAGAGCTCGAGCGTGGTCAGGCAATATTTTCGGGACGCTGGGCAACGGATCCGTTCGCGCGTAAACGTGCTGAGGGGCGGTGACACTCTCGTTTCAATATTTCTAATGTTTCAGTAGTCTGTTTACGTAACATGTTGTAGTTTGAAAACTTTGTAGTTTTAGCTGTTCCTCTTATTGGTATTTAAAACTTTAAAAGTAATGCTTTTGCAAAGGATTGATGTTAACTAGGTATTAGATCAATCAAGTTTCCTGAAGCCCATCCGCTCCATAACTATACTCTTTTTACCTGACTACGGCGAAGCAAAAAGGGGGGTTATCAGCCTAGAGAAGAAAAACGTTTTCATAGTTTTAGCCTTGATAGAAAATACTCGCTACTAAGACACACTTCCAGTAGTAAGGTCGACAAATTAAGAAAACAAAGAGAAGACTTATGAGCTTCCAAAGTTTGTGTCTGCATAACTTTTACTTTACCGCAAAAGGAAAATTGTACTTATGTAGCTTAACTTTTGCGGTCATGACTCTCATTAACTTTATTAATACAGATGTTACGGAGCACACTGATAGCGCATGACAAATGCACGTCTAGATTTTTTACAACATTATTTATTTATTTTAACGCCTACATCAAAAATGGCTGGATAGATTTTGTTGTGAGTAGTAATAATGATCATAGTTATTTATCACATGTCAAGTCATTATTATTGGCAGCCTTGTTCCACCCCTTGCTGAGTATAGGCGGATAGGCCTCCTCCCATGCTTCCCTGGTATCTAATTGCGTAAACATTTTCGGTAAATGAACTAAAGCGCGGTCACTGTCGAACTGCATAGAAAAGAAAGAGAACCGCTATGACACAACGTAGGTAAGTCATTTATGTATTACAAAATATGAAGCAATTATCGATTTACAAAAAATCTATTGATTGCACTAGAAAATTAAAACACTATTACGGTAATATGTTTTAGAATAATCTGACAAAGAATTAGAATGCATGCATGTATATTTATGATTTTTAATCGTTAAAAGAAATCTTCGTGATTTTTTTTCTATCTTATCAAAGTTGTATTATGTTTTCAACACACTATCTTACTAGCATATTTAATTATATCCTGAAGAACATCATATTTTTTTCTGATTTTGTTTACTGCAGTGGATCATTATACTTTTAGGCATTATAAAACTTGCGTTAAGGCACGTTTAGGTCCTGTAGTCCCCTAAAGACTTATCTGTTTCATTTGCCAGTACAACAACATTAATTGAGTGATTTTTTTTCGAACTTTTGAAGCAACGGATTAGCAATCTCTTTCAAAATGATTCAGATAGTGATTGACCGTGTATTACGCAATTAGAGTGCTGTTATGTATATGCGACAGTGCCATGTGTGGTACATACATATCTGTCATTAATTAGGAAAAAACCTGCTTGTTCTACCAGCACACAAATTATTGTTTTATAATATCACAAAAAGTGTTTAACAAAAACTCGTGTAGTTTTAAATACATAATTTGATTGTTACTAATGACACCGTGGGCTCCGAAAATTGTTGATATTTGAAAACGTATTCTAAAATCTTTCTACGATTGTTTTAATAAGTTGATGTTAGTTTTATAGCATTGTGGGAAAGATTTGTGAACAGATTAATGTTAAAGTGTAGTTCATAAGTGCTTATTTCTCAAGGAATTCCAGTTTGTCGATGTATGTCGACTGTGACTGCGAGACACATGTCTTAATGCCAAACGTATTACCAGGCGTATTAAAGATAGTTTGAACAAAGCGGTAATCGTAATGATAACTTCCCACGCTATTTTTGGTTTGAGAAAAACTCAGTTTAAAGTCCGATTGTTTATGATATGAATGGTAGTTTTTAGAAAAAGATTCTTCAAACAATATTGAATGGATTCTCTTAAAATTTTGTTTGTATTATATAAAGATTTTGAGTATTTCTGCAAATCCGCTACTGTTATATTTCCTATCGTGATATCAGCTAATCGTAATCAGAATATCAAAATCTTTGCTCTAACAATCATTTATATCCAATTACACCTATTTGTCCATGAGCTAGTTGTTATGATATAACTGGTAACTGCACCTACATTTAATATACAAAATATGAATTCAATTCATAAAGTATGTTTAAAGGCATATAAACGGTCTTAGAAGAGCTTATGAAGCAGCATTGTCTCAGAAAATAATTAACAATAAGCTCTTTATATTTCCTAAAGGTTTACGCGAAGTACTTTTGCGGTTTCTATTTACAACTTCCAGGCCATTAATAGAAAAACAGAAAATCGCAATAGCTTCCTGCCTTTCCCAACCGTTCATAATGTTCACAAATTGAAATTGAGCACTCTCAAGTTTAGGAGAGTATTTACAAATAAACTTACGAATTTGCACCAAGAAATCTGCATATTCGTAAATATGAAGTGCGCGTTCAAATCAACTAAATATACAATTCTAATTTTATTAACCAACTAGCTGCACCCCGCGGGTCTCGATCCCGCGGGAATATCGGGATATCAGGCATCCTATGTCCTACTCCAGGTCATTGTCTACCCATTTGCAAAATTTCATCCAAATCCGTTAAGCCGTTTTAGTGTTAAAGCGTAACAAACAAACAAACACACTTTCGGATTTATATATTATTAGTTAAAATTACTTGGATTCCTGTCCCACAGTCAACGATATTAATCTAAAGTCAATGGCTTATCATTGTCATTTAGCCGAAAGACGTCCTCTGTCTCTGACGGTCCTGTGCTTCTCGCATCCAACGGATGCATATCGGTCCACCTTGTGGAGGGCTTACCCACGCTGCGCCTGCCAGTGGTTCCGGTGGTCATAACCGTTGGGTTCCCGCTTAAATTATGACAACGTCCAGAACATACCTGCAACGCCTTCAGCATGGGCACCTTCTCCAGCAGGTCCTCGTAGAGCTTGCGCTTCTTGAATGCGCTCTTGAGCAGGATGCGGCGGAAGGTGTGGCGGTCCATGGCCCACAGTTGGCCAGCGGTCTGCGCGCGCACCGACGCTGCGCGAGGCATGTTGTACATGAGGGCCAGCTCGCCGAACGAGCCTGAGCCTTCGTATGTGTGCACCACCTGGTAATTAAAGAGAAGTTATTGTCTGAACTAACCTTAGATACCTACGTCCTACACGCTTACAAGGTAAGACTTAGGTTCGCATGGACGTGTTTTTATCGCGGCGATTTTATTTCGCGTATTGGATTTTCGACGCTATCATTATAGACTACCATTACAAACTCCTAGGACAGTAAGCCCTCATACGCACTAGCGGTTAACCGCAGGGGCGGCTAACCACGCGGCTAGCCGCTTTTTATATGTAACCGCTTATGAGTGTACGCACTTAAGAGACAGATACATGCTAGTGACCTTGAGTGGTTAGCTTGCGTGTTCTGTACTGAGCTCACGCAACGCGTCGTACATCCAGCCTGTAATAGAACTCGCGCATCAAGGAGCGCTGTCACCAATTTGATGCATTATTAATTTATTAAACAAAAAACAGAAGGTATTTTAATAAAACTAGTAGATTAAAAGATTAATATTTTAATTATCCTTAAAATGGTGAAGGTTTCAGACTAATACGCTTAACAGCTTTTGAGTAATTATTAGTTTTTTATCCGCGTTAGACACAACTTTACAAATTAATTTCACTATGTAATGTAAAAATAATCTAAAATATTCGTAGATTAAATTATTAAGAAAATGCTCAAATTTAACATATATTTTTTCCAAATCATTAACACCACTCGTTTAGACGTAATTTCCGGTATAAAATCATTAAAAGTAGCTTGTCGTCGCCTTAACCGCTATCAAACGCGGCGGGTTAACCGCTAGTGCGTATGAGGGCTAAGAGAGATTCCCATTGGAGTAATGAAGAGTTGTTCAAATGGTACAAGCTTACATAGACCGTCTGCTTACGGCCGAAACAACCTATTGTCAGTAAAAGACAGATCGCTATTGATGTACAGTATAATTCTATCTGTCATTGTGTCACATTCCATAACATTCTAGTCTCTAACAGATGATTGGGACGTTAAAACCATAGATAGATAGGGTTTTTCTATCTCCAGTATCCCAAAACTGGTGATAGATAGGTCATTGGGTTCGGCCGTTAGTCATAGTCACCAATGTTATCGTACAACACAGGGGACTTGTAATAAATAACAGGTTAGTAGCCCCCTGCCACTTATTCACTATACAAGTCTGACATCGGCCATCACAACTTTATTAAAAAGTATCCAACGCAAAGATTATAGTTGTCCTATATCTAAAACGATCTGGCTACTAGTGGTGAAAGGAATGTAGAATGATATATTCATTTAGTTAAAAAAAACTTGGCATTTATCTCATTCAACGTTTGAAGGCGTCCGACAAACAGTTCGTATCTTTTGAAGTGGGTACGAAGATGTTCTGATTAATTTCTATCGAATCTACTTAATGAAACAAATTGAAAGCGATAACAATACCTGATTGTCGGTTTGAACGCGGATAAGTATAAATTTAAAACCGTATTAATTTAATCTTTCACGAGCTGTCCTTTATAAAGAACCGAAGTGATGGTAAACACAAAAACCGGCCAAGTGCGTGTCGGACCACACACAATGAAGGTTTCCGTAGTTGGGATGCATTTATCCCAAGAAATTTACATTCTAGTTGAAAAACATGTTGTCCTATTATTGTTGCAAATGTAAGTTGGTCGATTATTACTCGTTAACCTAACCTAACCTACAGCTGTTTTTTTTTTCACATATTAAAAAAAAAAACAGACTAGATAGATGGCAGGGGGGCACTCTAACAAAAATTAGCACTTTAAAACTTAATATTCCGCAAACGGATCCTAGAATCGAAAAATGGTTGTCACACAGCCACACCATGGGATAGACGAGAAAGTTACGAATAGGGGAGGTACGCAATTTTTTTTTACCTATATTCGGTGTCATTGCAGCAGTGCCAAATTGCAGCATTCTAGTACTAACAGTCTCTGAGCTAAGCCGCGGACAGACAGACAGAGAGGACATGGCTAAACTATAAGGGTTCCTGGTTTACTAAGGAACCCTAAAAACAGTAAGTTATTCGGGCTTATTATTTGTGCCAAATACCGCGTATAGTAATTAGCCGGCCCGTGAAGAATGTTGGACTTTTATTTTGAGTTTGACGACGACATTGAGAAATGTGGAAGGCGAGGCCAATAACCTATGCTGTAATACTGGAGTGTGCAACGTTAAAACCAAAGGGTGACCCTTTTTCAACAGTGGTATGCAGATCTTAGATAACATACATAACATCACGCCTTGTTTCCCCGAAGGGTTTGGCAGAGGTGCACCTAAAGTACACCCACATTTCGCCAGTTATGTTTTAGTCCCATGTAATAGGAGGCGAGCCTATAGCCATCAAACGGGCACAAATCCAGAATTCGGGCTGCTACTGAGAAAATTTTATATAGAAAAACGCAATAACACTTTGCCCGACCTGGGAATCGAACCCGGGACTTCATGCTCAGCAGTAGCGCTTGCGACCACTACACCAACGAGGTAGTCAAATAAGTCAAAATAGCATAAATGACTAGCTTCAAACAGACTGAGACGAATCTAGCACCCCATACTCAAATCTTCACAGCAGCAGTAACTTCTATAGATTGTAGGACAAGTAACTTGCACGCGATCCCAGTCAGTTTCAGTTCAACTTAATGATGATATTCATCAATCTATATCAACCATCATCACTACACATTATAAAGCTAAGTCCCCCCGCGTCTGTCTGACCGCGATAAACTCAAACTACCAAACGAATTATCATGCGGTTTTCACTAATGGACGGAGTGATTCATGAGGAAGGTTTAAGTGATTCATTAAGGTTTTGTGTAAATTGGCTGAAATATGACGATAATTGTAGATTTCGGAAAAAATCATGTAGACTGGGAGCTTTACTCTTCTCTTTAAACTCTTTTGGTTTACGCGTCGTACGCCACGACGCGAAAACCAAAAGAGTTTATGAAAACAATGTATTACGGAATTAATACATTGTTTACCTGGATTTACACATAGGGCACTTTTAATCCCAGTAGTACGTTCCCGTTGAATACTTTGGTCGTGGAAAGCTAGTATTTTCTATATTCACACAGTTTTGACAATAAGTATTTGAATGATATCTCCCACGTACCTTCTCAATGCGATCATCGCCGGTGACGAGCACGTCGAACATGCCATTCTCGATGACGTAGAAGTTGTCTCCGTCGTCTCCCTGCCTGATCAGGTACTCTCCGGCCTCCGTGCGCTTCTCGAACATCGCATCCAGCACCTACGCAAACCACGTTATGTGTCGACAGACTCAGGGTGAATTTCACCAATGAAACTGAACCCGAACAGCACATCTAAACCGCGTTTAAGAGCTGTCAATGTCATCATTGTTATAGAATATGTATTAACACTGATTGCTCTTAAACGCAGTTTAGATGGGCTGATCGCGTAATAACTATTCTTTAAAAAAAAAATCGCCCTCACTCTGTTTATAATAGATATTTTGTTAAAGATTTATAGTTTAGCTAGCTGCGAGAAAACTTCCTAGTGTACCGAAGTACGGATTTGTGCTAATATTGGATAGTTTTTTTTTTTGCTTCGAGTGTAACAATGTGATGACAGAAAACTTTCAGTACATTAGCGTGGAATGAGAAGTAAAATGTTACCAATTGTATGTGACCGTGGTCACGAGCACAACCCATCGTTCAATAGGTATCAAATAAATGTCAACAAAGTACGAAATAGTCGCCATGAGACACATTATGATGTAATTACAGGACATAAGAAACAACATATGAAATAGCATTACATTGTAAAAACCACAATTACTGGTCCAGCGAGTGGTTTTTATGTTTATTTTTATCTACTTTCAACATTCTTGTTTTGATATGGACGTAACTTGTTAAGCATTTTCGACACTTTAGAGAATCTGTGAGTTGGTATTGGTATACTATTAATCGCATAGCTATCGTTGACAGGGAGTCGAGAAGTAATGATTCATTTATCTTAGTTTGAGGATGATTGACGACTGTTTCACGCCACGCTGCTAGCGGTACTAAGTGCCAATTTCAACAAACATAATTTTTCAGATTTTACGCCAGCTTAGGGCGGATTTCACTGAACTCGATCAGCAAATTTATGCGTTCAAGAGCTTTCAGTGTCATTCATCAGTGTAGTGGAATATTGACACTGACAGCTCTCGAACGCAATTTAAATGTGCTGATCGCGTTCATTGGTGTAATCCACCCTAAGCTGGCGTAAGATCTGAAAAACTCTGTCAGATAGAACAAATAATCTAGGTTTAACTCCCCGGATAGAATAGAAAAGCTAGACAACTCTCACTGTAATGTATTTGTGCCCTAAATGTCATCAATGTAGTTGCTTCGTACACGAGGTAGACTGTTTTAATTGAATTTAGTCTCTCGTGGATCGTCAAGAGTTATTAGCAAGTTTCAACTGACCTGCTGCATTTGCTGAGCGTCGAGCGAGCGGAACAGCAGGATGCTGCGCACTGCCTCGGCCAGACGCTGGCGTTGCGCATCCGACTTCGGGAACACGGTCGTGGTTCCCTCGTCCGAATCATCTTCTTCGGGGTCGTAAGTCTCGGCGAACACCGATTTGCGTCGGGTGTTGAAGCGCGCCACTGGCGGCTCTGTTGTACACGTTACACACATTTTAGTAGATAAAGCAGTTAATGTTTTTGTAAAAGAATTTTCCTACTTTACCTTTGGTTATTGGTAACTGCATTAATAAAAACGGTTTAACTTAATGTTTATTATAAAAGAAATTCTGTTTTCTTATGCGCTTGGGGAACACAGACTCTGTGTAACACACCATTAATGATTTAAACTCAATCAAAACACTCAATTGTTATCTTAAACATATTGAGTACCTGAAGGGCCTGTAATTATCACATGATACGTAATTACTGCCTTCATAAATAACATTATATAATTTGATAATTTGCAACAGTTAAGTGCCCTAAGCATTCGTACCTATTACCAATCGTTACTCAGTTTAATATATATATATAATTATATATAGTTTAGTGCGGACTTCATTATGATACCAAATATGTAGGCTAACTTTGCACATGTGCTGAAGGCCTCGAAGCGTTCCATATGGATGTGACCTGACGTGTTTTGAGTGCATCTGTTCTCAAATGTTTTGTATCAGAGTGGTTTACTTCAGAAACATATTTGTACTATATGACGCAAACACATTCGTAAGTCTAGAGATTCGGTCGACACATGTGTAGTTTAGTTGTACGTAATGTTATTTAAAACACAAACATCGTTTACAAGTTGGTTGGCGAATCACGGGCATCTTCCCAAATGGCTCACTAACATATTTGACGCGACTTCTAAATTCTTAGCACGTACTTTATTCCAATACTTAGAGGCATGTAAAGGTTTGCAATGTAAGCCTATCGACTTCCCGAAGGCGAAATTAGCTTCGAGCCCAGAGCCTAGATCTCCAGCATTAGGGACATGCATGATTTTATGTGCAAGCCATTATTTAGAGACTCGTTCTATATATCCGAAGGCTAAACGGCTGGCGATAATATGCTCATTATTGTTACAGAATGACGGAAAACAAACTTGAAAATTACAGAGCTAATCTACAAACTGCTGTAACTATTATAAGACTTGTACTTTATTAATGTTTTAATTTCTTGCACTTGTCTTGCGTGCACTTATTCTAAGGTCCAATCGATTCTAGAAACACGCAAAGGAAAAGTGGCCGATACACGTGCCTGATTAAATAATTGTGTACCAGTGTACCTATAGAAAATATCAGTATGGTGTGTTCAGAGAAAGTGAAGTTAGTGGAAGTGTTTAGTATGTGGTGTTGCAGGGCCGGCAATGTAACAAGCTGCATTATTAATAACACGCCAAGACACTCTCACGGGCGGAGGCCAGAACACGGCAGCAGTAGCGTAGCCTCGAGAGCAAATCAAAACAGAATCGAATTATTTTGCCGACCATATAATATAATAAATATGACGATGATTGATGATGGTTTTATACGGGGTGGCAGGGACATCGACGCGAAGCCGGTTACCATGGATTCAGTACATCATTCTGAACCCCCCTGCGTTGAAATTTTTCGTCGGTTATTAAAAAAAAAATCTGCTGTTTCATAGAAAAGTGCAATACCTACGCGGTCAAAATGTATGGAGAAGCTGATTTTTTTTTAAATAACCGACGAAAAATTCTAACGCAGGGGGGTTCAGAATCATGTACTGAATCCATGGTAACCGGCTTCGCGTCGATGTCCCTGCCACCCTGTATAATATAATGATCTCAAAAGGTTTTTAATGAAATAATAAAAGGGACACTAGACGTAGACAGATCTTTTCAGAATTAGTTATTATTAAGTGTATCTTTATTATAAATTATGTATACAATTCCTACACCATGTAATCGCCCTAACGTATGATTAAAAATGTTAATAACTTTGAACTGTAGAGTAATTATATTTTTTACACGCTTCTTTCACAGTTAGCATTGAAGTTAATGAATGTTCTATGACACTATCTATTCCATAGATAACATTGTGTACCGTTAAACAATCCAGGATGTGAACCATTGTTGTATTGTACATTGATCCATTTCATAATGAATGTGAAAAATTTATCTACCTATCACTAACTTTTGATTTCAATTGAATTGTAAATTTTTGAGCTCGAAAAAGGGTGTGAAAATGATCTCATTCACTAATATTTACCGAGTGAAAATTCTGGGATTAATCTAGTAAGCCATGGTAAACACTTGTATTTCAGCTAATTATAGAGAGAATGACATCACATCATATTAATCAACAGGTGCTTATAACTAATTTACTGCTGAACTAAGGTAATTGCCCCATTTTGTCAAATTCATAGAGTAGCTGCGACAAAAAGGTATTCTTTCAAAAAGAGTCATCAACTTGATGTAAATCTTAATGTGGTTATTTCTATTCAAGTAGGTATGTTGTTCAGAATAATGATCCTAACAATGAGAGAGAAAATCTCTTACACAAACAAAACTCAAGGTCTGGTTAGCACCTGAACAATTTTGTTGTGATACTGCGCTACCTGTCATTACATAGGCTCAGCTAATTTTACGTAACACGCGTGTACATCGCCGACATCTGGTTCGGTTCACGACGTTAAACTCAGCAGCGGACATGGAAAAATAAGCCAATCTCATCATCACACAACTTCAAAGCGTTAAAAACAAACACACAAATAGGATGAGCGTATAGTAAACACTGTAAATTTATGCCTCTCCGAACAATTTTCATGTAAAAACCTGCATTTGTTGTAGAGTTCTCCGTAAGCTTCAAGTCTTCTCTTTTAGTACTTTTACACACTGAATGGTTTTTATTATTTCAACTGTTTGCTTATCATGACACTTGTATATCTTGTTAATCTGCGTTTATGACGTTTTATTTAAATATGTTTTAACACCAAATAAGGAATGTAAATATTATTAGGTAATACTTTCTGATTATATGGATAAACAATAAAGATAATTGTACGACTGGACAATATTATGTCATTCTTTGCAATTTATCACTTGGCAACAGTTAAAAATTATATTCTCCATAAATAAAATGATATACCATTGAAACTGTAATGGCAGTATGCCAAAAATTGAATCATTACAGATGTTGGCTATAAGAGAGTATTTATAATTCTTTTCTTTATTCAAGTCTATATTCGAAATTGTAAATTTAGATTATAGTATTAATTTTGTCACATTGCTAGAGGGTGCTAGCATAAAAATTAGCTAAAACTAAACTAAGTACCTAAATATGTACTGGACAAAAGCTATCAATGAGCAAATCATTATCAACGGCTAAATGAGACTGATAAATAAACAGTAGGTAGTAGTGATATAATGAGAATTATTAACTTTTTTTGGATATTAACTAAACACTGAATTGTATTTCAACACATTAATTAGGTCACTGTAACACCACAAATAGTAGGACAGTAAACTAATTAAAAATTCACTAGAAAACTTTAGTTTGATTTTAAAGCTGCTGAATGATTAATTACAGAGCTCCATATTATTATTTTATGTTATCCTTGTATGCATGGGTAGATATGAATATCATTATGTGTTATGAATATTATTAATGTATTTCTATCACTTCAAATGAGAAATGCAATAAAATCAAATTCCTTGGTCACTGATAATGTGGAGCTCGATTTGACTCTTGAATTGCGGACAGGGTACATTATAATTCAAATAAGGATGTTGTAATCCTAGCAACTACTGGCATAGCCCTACTTAACCCACCTCAGTCATTGCGGTCAACCGGTAACATTGTTATTGTCTAATTTGTCTAGTAAATGTGAGAGGACTAGTACCTTCTTCGTCTGATATTATGGACTCATCAGGGGTGCCGGCGGCTGCGGTAGGGGCCCTCACTACGGTGGTCGTCCTGTTGTTTTGTAATCTTGAGAAGAACTCGACCGCGTAGTTGATCACGTCTCCCGGTTGCTCCAGCAGATAACTTATGGTGAACTCCAATAAGATCTCTCTAAGGTCATCCGGGACTTGAATGCGTCCGCCTTGAGGCCTGCTCATTTCTAAAGGCGTCGCCTCTCTTTCTCGATATTATCCCGTGAGGAGAACGTCTAAGCGACACGATAGATTAAAACTTCGATATCATAGCCATTGAATTAGCTAAAGCGACACACCAACGAGCAAATTTTACGATGGGGAAGTAGCACTACATACAAACGTTAGTAATAAATAAAACCACACTATTATACTAAGATTCTGTTCAAATAAAGTCTTCGCTACGAGAAATTAAATCTAATGACACACTTTTTACTGAATATTCCTTGTCCTCCAGCCTGACAAATAAAAAATCTCCCTTCACTAAAAGCAAAAATGGCGAATTTTGGATTGCCCTACTTCACTTCACTTCACTCACTCCCTTTGAAATAATTGCTACAAGAAAAAAAAAAAGTACATAGACAAGCTAAATAAATGACAATCGATCGACAGACCGGCTCGTCAGCGACTAAAATAATAAAATCAAATTATGAATCATTATTAACGATAAATCCTTAGGTTTTAAAATGTTGTATGATTGAGAGTTTGTTTAATTTGAAAAAATATGTGAAACAAATGACTTTTCTACTATTTTTAAAGCTAAGAATACACTTACCACACGGCATGTGTGAAACACATTGGCCTGAGAGAGAGGGGGTCTCCTTTTTATTTATTAGTGTACTATTAGGTGTTCCCAAACATATCACTCCGTAAACGTTATTTCTGTTACCTCAACTCAGAAAATTATGTTATGACCGGGCTACTTACAGAGGAATTTTGTAGAAATTGTACAACAAATTGCGTGACTAGTCGCGCCATCTATCGGGAACCATTACTTTCATATCCCTTTAGTTTTCTTTGGTTCAACACTATGGTATCTTATCAATGATGGTACCTAAGTGGTAACTTATCAATGAGAGACTGGCCGCGAATTTTGAACTTACCTGCACCTTGACCTTGTTGATCGTCGCTGAATTTGAGGTGTTGGGTTTGATTTTCTACGATGCGGTATTGGTATGTAAATGGTGTTACACTTGTTGCCGAGTAATAATGAATCACTAAACACTTTGTCAGTAAGAAACTTGCGGCCAACTTTATTTTCATGGTTGATGACACCCACATTATGTTCTGCCGGATATTTGAATCGGCGACTGATCGCTATCGCTATATCGGCAGCTCTCACGGCCGAATTACGTCATAAGTAACCAGCGATTTGTTACCGCAGAAATGGAAACTTGTTTTATTTTATACCGGCTTACTGTGGCACGATTTTATTGAGATTTGAGAAGCCTGGAGATCTGATAATGAAGTAGGTACGCACTTGCGTCCGATTTGTATAATTGATAATATATTACAAATAACATAACATCAACTTGTATTCCCTGAAGGGTAAGGCAGAGTTGTTAAGTAATCCCACATTTTAATGGGGAGCGAGCCTATTGCCTTGCCATTAACACAAATCCAGACACCGGACTGCTACGATGAATGAAATTCCCTATGGAAAATCTGAATAACACTGCCCGACCTGAGAATCAAACACGGTATCCTATGCTCTGCCGCGCTTGCGACCTAGGCCATCGAGGCAGCCGTGACGCGTCATAAATAATAGTAATACTTATATATATTCAATGAAGACATCCGAAGAGGGCAGCGTCCAATTTGAGATTTTCCTATCTGCTACTAGAAATGTGAAAGGTTAGGAGACGGCAATGCCACCCTTCTCTCTCTATCCGCGATTGAGTAAATTATAAAGGCTTCCACAAACAGGCGCGACGCGACTCTAATGAAACAATTTCTAAGAAAACTTCACGGTAGAACAAATTACCGGTGTCGTGTCGCGGGAAGCCCGTTATTGCGTCATAGAAGAGGTAGTTGCGAATTTGGTAGCCATTCAGAGAATTTGTTTTGTTTTAGAATCTGTACCTACGGCATCAAAACAAAAAATATAGCCACAACCACGGCCACAACACTACACTGCACTGTACTATGGGTATTATTTATTGAGCCATGAATAAGAAAAAAACGTCACGTCTGTTAATTTATATTATTATCCTATATTTTTAAAGCAATATAATTACAAAATATCTTAAAACAAATTAACATTTGAAAATCTTATCCATTAGTGCATCGTTTGTCTGTGAATGATGTGAATCTAATATATTTTTCTTTAAATGACAGTATTTTGTCAGAGAATTTTTCATAGGATGCGCTATTATGTTTTTCGGAGCCTCATAAGGATTGAATTCAGTAATTATTTGTTCAGCATCTTCATCTGAAAATAAATCTATTGGAGCGCTTTTTACAATACAGAGCTTTATGCATTCATACCTTTCCAAAAACATGCAAAGATCTTGCACCGATCTGTAGGTTAAATATTCACTTTTGTCTGCTAAATATACTATTGAAGAACCGGGCTTCTCGAACACTAGATTCATGACGACGCCGCACCACTTGAAGAATATATCTAGTCTTATTTTACCAGTTAAAGTCAACCAAGGAGTGGGTATAATGTATTTGTCGCCAATCTTTACCGACCAAGGTTTTATGTATTTAGTAATTATGATAATGTTTTCGTAGAAGCCGACCCGTTTGGTAATTTTCTTGGAATCAAATTGTAGTAATATTTCTATCAGCTCTTTTTCATCTAGTCCGGATTGTTCCTGCAGGAGAAAAATAGTTTAGTTTTTATAATTAGTTGTCTTAATGACCTCACATCATTTAATTCATTCAATTATCTATTCATATTCATTTATCTATAATTATTTTTTTAATATTATAAATTAACGTTGCTTTTCGTGTCTGTCTATGTGACCGCGTCGGATTTTGATGCGTTTTCACAATCATTTAGAGAATTTATTCCGGAAGGTTTATGTGTATAATCTATCTATCTATCTATATTATATAAAAATGAATCCCTATTTCCTTGGTCACGGCATCACGAGTGAACGGCTGGACCAATTTCGCTAATTCTTTTTTGTTGTGTTTGTTATAGTATGGAGATGGTTCTAATGATAGGTAGGTGAAGGTAGGGTAGGTAGGTAGGTAGGTATGTATGTATGTAGGTAGGGTAGGTAGGTATGTAGGTAAGTAGGTAGGGTAGGTATGTATGTATGTAGGTAGGGTAGGTAGGTACGTAGGTATGTATGTATGTAGGTAGGGTAGGTAGGTACGTAGGTATTATGTATGTAGGTAGGGTAGGTAGGTACGTAGGTATGTATGTATGTAGGTAGGTAGTTAGTTAGGGTAGGTTGGTATTAAACTTATACATAATAAAGAAATTTCTATGTTTTGTCAAGTCTTAAAAACCGTGCGAAGCAGGGGCGGGTCGCTAGTTTAAGATATAACGCGCTAGATACCTGTAGTTCCTGGAATGTTGCTCCTGTTTCACCTTTTTTGTCCAAATGTGAGAGTATCGGATCTTTTATATCCAGGCTTGGCTTAATTTCCTTAACCTCGAGAGATGTATAACTGTAATAAAAATAACAATGTTAGCTGGTCGCATTTTTCAATAATGTGTCGTGTGGCATTGGCCTAAGGTTCAAATTAGAGTGGCATAAGTTTGCGTCAAACGGTAGAAAACAAACCAAATGAAGAAGAGAAATAATGGTATGGTCTTTGGGCAGAAAGTTTATATAAAAAAATAAAAACAGAAAACGAAATACCTTGATAAATACTTCACACTATGGTCGATGTCCAAATGCTTGTACAGTTCAGAAACTCTGCTAACAGCAGATTTATTTTTCCACCTCAATGTTCCCGTTTTCAATTTGTATTTAGTGTCTATGATAAGAACATTTATTTCTTCCGGCATGATGGGTGCCCCCGACGGGTCCGTGATAGCGGGCGCCGTGGCACACGTTATGTCTATAACATCGAACGCATGCATCTCACAATACATACAGTTGACTTCCGCAGACCCTTTAACATCATTCTCAGTCTGTTCTGCATCCAATAAACTGTTCAAAGTATCAGTAAAGTCAGAGTTCAGCCGATTCACCCACTTCCGTTGATAAAACGCTGAGATTTTATACGACGACTGACAAATGTCTTCCAAATCAAGTTTACGCATTTGGTTGTTAAATATTTTCTCTTTAGCTGCTATAGCGCCGCATTTGCGTAGTTGTTCCACAGCAGTGCGCAGGGAGCTCTCAGGATACTCTTTGAAAGTCTTATATATTTTTTTGCCCATTTCTGTACTGATTTCAGAATCTATTGTTTGCATTATCGTGAGTACTATAGCCTCCTTCAATGTGGCATGTTCAGGCGTCTTGAACATGTTACATAATTTGTTGGCGGTAGATGTTATTATTGTAAAATGTTCGTGGAAAACTTCCAAGTTCACTGCGACGCATGGCACCTTCTGGATGTACGATTTAGATTTGATAACTTCAGATATAGTCCACACCAATTCCATCATAGGTACTCGAGCCTTGTTGATAAACTTCGACATATTGGTTGAGTAGCGAAGTCTAAGCTTCTTCAAGAGCCCTTCGTACTTTTGAATTAGATTCCGCCTTCTTCTCAATTCGTTGATAATGCATTGCTTTTCGTGAATCAATGTTAAGTTTGTTTCAAGAGTTGAGGCTCTACTGTGGCACACGCCTTTTGTCTTTTTCGGATCATTGATAGAAAGTAAATCTTTGGCGACAATGTTTCTGACTATGAGACTGCCAGGTTGTGATGCGGGACTCAGAATCGTAATAGCAGCTTTACACATAGTTATTATCATGTCTTCCGCCTTCGACCATCTTATAGAAGAATCATTTCTCCTTCGAGTTAACTTTTCGTTCGATATTCTTTCGGCCACTATTTTTGGAGGAACCTTAGATTTCGTTTCTGGCTTAACTTTCTTACTTGTTTTCAATTTGGGCAGTTTGATTGATGCCTTTTTCTTTGACATCATGTGACTCTTGATTGGCCTCATGTAGTAGGTTTGCCAAAGTCGAGGTATTTCCATGTAGAAGCAAGAGTCGAATCCACAGGGTCCATTGCCGTCGCCGTATCGATCTCCGGTGTCAAACTTGAACACCTCTTCCTCGGAGCGCTGCGGCGGTTTGAGTTGCTTCCTGTCTCGCTTAGCCAACTCTATGACTGTGTTAGTGCTGATGGTATACACTTCACTCCAGTAGTTGCTCACATCATCAAACTTTTCAAAGTAAAATGATTTTTCTACAACTTTTTCGTCTAATGTCCTGGGCCATACGCCTGACGTGTCTAGTATTTTTGCGCGTCGATTTACATAAAATAAGAAACTGGTATATGTGACAATACTAGAGCTATTCGACGACTGCGTCGCCTGACGAACCAATTGTATGAGACCCAGCATCCCTAACACTTTCAGATTTAATCTTATTGCATTTTGTAACGTGTTAGATCTCATCAGTGTTTTATAAATGTGCGTCGGAGCATCTTTAAGTTTTATCTGGAGCTGGCTTTCATTTACTAACTGGTTGACTTCCGTCATGCCCATACTGCCCATATTGTTGATAACAAATTCTATTGTAACTTCTTGTATAAAATCGACTATGCTGACAAATCCTGCTGGTAGAGAATGTGTTTCTGGTTTCACAGTTTCGAAGTAAGCGAAGCGCATGAGAAACTCGTGAAGTTTTTGGATTTTCATATATCGGGGGTACGAAAACTGCGAGAGAGATGGACAAGTGTTTTCCAAGTTACCTTTTTTGATAGCTACTCTCTTATTAGTGACTGCTCTCATGCAAATCTCTTTATATTTTGCTTTTACCAACGGATCTGTGTCTTTCACGTGAGGAGCGCAAATTAAGACAGAGTACTTTTGAATGCCCGGCCATTTCACTTTATAAATTTTTATATGACCATCTGTGACCAACTTTTGTATGAACGATTTCAATGCTTTGGTATCCATGGGGGGCTCATTTATTTCTTTGGAAGCTAAATTGCTGAGTGTGATGTATCCACAAACACATTGCTTATCTTTGAGTACTTTGAAGATACCATTTGCGAATGTCAACTGTCTCAATGTGGGGTTTTTCTTGAATGTTCCAAGTGATTTTCCGCTTTCATAACCTTCTAGGACTTTTACCTCTGTGATTACATTTTCATTTTCTGAATGCATGTCTACGTCAGTATTTGTGCTTGTTTCAGGAAGGTTTTCTTCACTTGATGTTTTCTTTTCAGTTTCAAGTTTAATTCTTTTCGGTGGTCTTTCTTCTTCGGGGGCTGGTGTACTCTTTTCCTTAACTGGTTCATCAGGGGTTTGATTCTGTTTTAAGTATTCTAAGAATTTCTTTTTTTCTTCTGTGTATCTGACATCCATCTCTCCTGTGGCGGCTATGGCGATAAACCTGGAAGGTTTCAATAGATATTACTTTCATTTCTATTTCTCTTTTAACATCATTAAATTGAAAGTTTTCAAGATATACATTGGATTTATTATTTATTCAGGTAAATGAAGTAGTTCCTCTTTATTGGGAGTTAACCCTTATTGTGGCTATGATTGCGGCATTCAAGTGATTAAACTGCGCGCCAAAGTTAGAGTTTAATAAATTACTCAGCCTAATTACCTTGCAGTTCTCTGTTTCCCTTTATCTTCAAGATACTCCCTAACAATATTCCTTAACTTGAATGCCCTGCAGATTCCTCTACTTGTATAGAACTCGATACCTAGTAACTGTGCCAACTGTACTTGAGTGAGGCCATCAAGTCCTGCATCCAGGAACCGTTCATAAGCCTGTCTCATGAGGCTCACTCCAACCTTGTACTGGCATTTGAGATCAGGTTCCTGTGACTCTTCATCAGATTCTGAAGATTCATCAGCTTTGGATGAAAGGTAGATGAACTTTCTTTTCAGATTAGTTTTGGCCTTCTTGTTTTTGTCTTCTGCTGTTACCATTCGTTCTTCCTGTAAGTTTATGTTCCATTGTTAACTTTAAACAGTTCAGAATTGCAGAAATATTACACAAATATTTTCCAATACAAACATTTTATTTTATATTTTAGCCTTAGACCCACTTAGGGCCTACACACAGTGCCGGCGGCGATGCCACCGAGCATGCCGCTTTTACGGGCCAAGGTCTCCCCAATTTATTATGAACTCTTTACTGAAATTGGCGAAGCAAAATAATTTGTATAAGAACAATGTATTATACTCACAAAATTAAAAATATTCACTGTCTTCTGCAATCTTCTGTTCTGCTTCTGTGTGATCAACCCGTTCTTCACAATTACTTCGGTTTTCTCACTATAGTCTGGTTGCTGCAGCAAATACTCTATGACATTGCGTAGCACACCTGATTTTGGCATAGACAACACACTGGGCTGGTAGAATCTTTTCAACCTGACCAGTAGTGCCTTGACCCCTTTACCTCCGATTACTTCAGTCATGTGGCAGGTCCTTATGAGGTCAAGGCCTCGTAAGTATTTCCTGTTGTAGAATAAAGTCTTGGGATCCTTTATTACTTTGCTTAGGTTTGTTAAGCCTATTGTTGATTGACCCTGAAATTGGATTGGTGAGTGTAAGGATAAGATTTTATGTGTGAATGATGTTATATTGAAAAAAGTTACTAATTTACTAAAACCATTCTCCCCTGATAGTTGTGGGTCCTTAGCTGTATTGCTACCTTAAATCATTTACCTAAAACATTGCCATATTTGCCACTATAGTTAAATTAACCAAAGCTTTGTTTCCAACTTCAATACTTTGAATGACATTTCAAATTAGATTATAAGAGAGAGCAGTGCAGGAATGGAAAACTTGGAATTAAACTTACTTTTTCTAATTTGGTAAATGATTTACAATTTTCAAATCATTGTATTGCTATGAAACATTTCCTTATTTAATCTCAAGTGTTTCTGAATAATAATGAAAACTTTTCTCAAGTCTTAGCTATTTAAGTCCCTTCCAAAAATAATTTGAAAAGAAGTTACACTTACATTACCCCTTGACTTGCCTATCAGCTCCAACAAACAATAGTGTAAAGTAGTCATCTGCGCCAAATAATTTGTCGGCATATGTTGAGCCAAAGCATGCCATCTTTCTTCCTTATCAGCCACCAGAGCTAAGGTGTCCCCATATTCATCCATGGTGGCCTCATATGATTTTATCTGTAGTTCTGCTATAGGTATTAGTTTTCTGGTGTCATAATACTTGCAGGAGCCATGTTCACCTTCAACTGGACTGTATTCGTATGGGCCATCTAGGAAGTCGTCCTGGAAGAATGAATAAGTATTTGTAAGTGGATAAGGCATGTTAAGAGAAAGAAATTGATTGTGAGTATGCAAGTGAATATTTATTTTGTTGCTAAAGATATTTAAATTAACTATTAATTATCTAATGTCAGGTCGTCATTAACCTACACCAAATGTATTTACGTGCTCCTGGTATTTTATATAGACTTCCACGCAGTAATATTGTGCATATTATCTGGGTGCAGCTGATATAACAAAACTAACTAGTTTTATATTAGGCATGAGTAAAAATACAGTATTTCCATAGTAGATACAAAAAACGAAAGGCTTCCAGCATTTATTAGTAATTATATAAATTATTCACAAAAAACAATTTCAAACTTACAGGTTGTTTTAGGTGGCCGGTTGCTTCATCGATTATTTCGAATCTGTCGAGTATTTCTACATAGGGTAGTGGTTCTGGCAGTTGATAGAAAGATATTCTGCCAGAATTCACAGCAAATCCCCAGAAACGGGCTTTCATTTTCTCTGTTACCACTGAAGATAACCGTTTTTGTAGTCGCCGCCATAAAAGATCAACTGCTATGCCTTCTAGCCCTTCCAAAGCGACTTCATCTATAAGTATTTGTTTATAATTAACAGCAAAGTGTTTTAATATATTAGTTTCCATATTTTCGGACTAATTTTAATTCTACAAAAAGTTGTAAATAAACATTTCACATGTGCACAACTGCGAAGCAAGCACTTCTGATTGCGAGTGTCATGTCACTGTCAGTGTCAAACTGATGTCACCAAGGTATGGGTCGTTACGTGATTTTCGCGAAACGTAACGTAACTAGTGACTTCGAACGCGTCACCTGTTTTGAAAACTAGTGATTTTAGTAACTAGTTATTTTTAATTTTATTCGGTGATTCAACATGGTGATTTTAACGAAGTGTTACAGTTATTGGTGAATCGAAAATATAAATGGTTACTTATGTAATACGTTACATTACGTTACGTTAGCTTTTAGTTTTTTGAACGAATAAGTTTTTGTAGCTACTTTTGCACTCGTAACGTACTTTTGTTTCGTTTCTCGCTTTTCATTCGATCACTGCATTGTAATGTAACTAGTTACAGAAATCACGTGTTTCTGTGTGACTCGAAACTAGTTATTCGGCTACATGCCCTGTAGCCAGTTATTGTAACTAGTGACGTGAAATAACGCCCATACGATGTCACTACTTCCCAAAATGCTGGAATTCGAATCTTTGACTGGGGTATGGAACGCGTTTTGTCTATGGCAGTTCAAAAGATAAAACATGGGTACTTGAACAATGGTCTTTTTAGGATATGTGGGATACAGACTGCGTTTCCACCAGAGGCGAGGATGCGTAGCGAGGGATATGAATGAAACTATTATATCCAATAACATCGCTTCACTGCCATAGTTTGAGCTAACATAGCGTTGTTATTGGTTAGTTTCACACACATCCCTCCATCGTAGAAACGCAGCCTTAGGGTCGCGCCACACCTGCCGAACGTACGGCGCGGAAGGTTCGGTGGAATACCCTGTAATACTAATGTTTTTCAAGTTACCTATGACACATCAGCCGAACGTTACGTCGCGTTCATCATCACATGACGCGACGGAACGTTCCGCAGGTGTGCCGCTGCACTTAAGCCCTTTCCTCACTGGTTGGTACGTCAGCGGTGCGGGATGCTCGGTATACTCGGTACCGAAAGCTTACCGAGCGCTTATATTTCAATGAAGTGTTTCCTGATTGCTCGGTATACGCGGGAGCTGGGCGGAATCGTTTCGGTACCGCGTGACGTCACGCTTTTTACAGCATGCTCGGTATACTTGGTACCGAAAGTTTACCGAGCGCCTTATATGTATATTATGAATGCGAAACTCGAAAGTGAGTTTGTATGTTTGTTTGTTTATAATTTTAATTTTAGTTTAAGGCGAAATGGTATCCTGGAAGCGTAGGTTTTGAGGGGGTGAAGCAGACGCGGCGGGCGAGCGGCGCGCGGGGCTCCCCCCTCACGCAACTCACGCGCTCTGTCGCCCGGCTTACTGCTAGCGGGCAAATATTCATACGGTCTACAAAACTTTTTTTGTAAAAAAAAAAAAATACATTTTCGCATATATATTTTTTATAGAATGTACCTACTTACTAAGTACATAATATAATGGTAAAATAAATAAATAAACTGTATCTAAAGGTATGCATGTGGTTTATTTTTGCGTTTTATTGTAATTATTGTATTACTAGCTTTTACCCGCGGCTTCGCCCGCGTAAAGGTCGGAAAATATCCCACAGGACCGTACTACCGGGATTCAGATTATCCTCTATCCTAACCCAGATCATGGCCTATACGGATTTAGTTAAAAGACCATACGCCTTTCAACTAAATCCGTTCAGCCCTTACGGCATGAAAAAGTAACAGGCACATTTTAGGGTTGCGTACCTCAAAATGAAAAAATGATCTCTTTCAGTCGTCAGTAATTTGACATTCGAAAGAAGAAGACAAAGCTTTGTAACTATACTATATGTTTAACTATACAGACGCTATACAACGTTTATTAGTAAGGAGGTAATGTTTGTAGCGGTTACACCGCCACATACGAACTACGCATGAAAGACATGATGTCACACAAATCCTGCATCGCGCAGTTAGAATTTACCACGCGAACGACATAGATAAGACTATCCGAAATCAACTTATGAGCAGTTGCCCGCCCGACATAACACCCGTCTTGTCGGAGGATCCTCCCTTTTCTATGGTGGATGAGTGAACTTTACACCCTGTTCCTCATACCACTAAATTGGTGACCCTGAGACTGAACGTCAACGCAGCCTTCGTGCAACTACTTCAGCGTGACGTCATCATCATCAATCCCGCCAGCTTTCGTGAGGCGAGTTACACAGCCAGCCAGCACCCACGGCTCAGCGGGTATCCTGACCACCAGCATGCAGCGAACGCGCATTCCTGGTCAACACCCTTAGACTCATCACCCCGACTCACTGAGGAATCACCGAAATCACCTCAATCACCGCAATCACCGCAATCATCTCAATCACCGCAGACAGTTCCAACTCACTGTGAACTGTGCGGCACCCGGTTCCGACTCACTGGTAGCACAATCACCACAATCGCCACAATCACCGCAGACAGTTCCGACTCACCGTGAACTGTGCCGCACCCGGTTCCGACTCACTGGAACCACACCTTAAATCTCTTAAAAATAAGACAACAAAAATAATCACCGAAATCATCGCAATCACCTCAATCACCGAAAACACCGAAATCACCGCAATCACCGAAATCACCTCAATCACCGCAATCACCGCAATCACCTCAATCACCAAAATCGCCGCAATCACCGCAGACAGTTCCAACTCACTGTGAACTGTGCGGCACCCGGTTCCGACTTACTGGAACCACAATCACCACAATCGCCACAATCACCGCAGACAGTTCCGACTCACCGTGAACTGTGCCGCACCCGGTTCCGACTCACTGGAACCACACCTTAAATCTCTTAAAAATAAGAGACAACAAAAATAATCACCGATATCACCGAAATCACCGCAATCACCTCAATCACCGAAAACACCGAAATCACCACAATCACCTCAATCACCACAATCAGCTCAATCACCGCAATCACCTCAATCAGCTCAATCACCGCAATCACCACAATCAACACAATCACCACAATCGCCGCAATCACTGCAGACAGTTCCAACTCACTGTGAACTGTGCGGCACTCGGTTCCGACTCACTGGAACCACAATCACCACAATCGCCACAATCACCGCAGACAGTTCCGACTCACCGTGAACTGTGCCGCATCCGGTTCCGACTCACTGGAACCACACCTTAAATCTCTTAAAAATAAGAGACAACATAAATAATCAATAATGCATGTGAATTTTAAAATCAACCCCTATTTTACCCCTTTGGGGGATGATTTTACAAAAACGCTGAAAAGCGTAATTCTTTATTTCTTACCAAAAGCATAAATTTGAATTTCCATATCCCCAACTTAGAAATATTGAGTTTCCCATACAAACTTTCATCCCTTATATCACCCCCTTGGGGGTTATTTTTGAGACAAAAAGTACCCTATGTCCTTCTCTAGGATGCCATCTATCTCCTTGCCAAATTTCATCGAAATCCGTTCAGTGGTTTAGCCGTGAAAAGGTAACATACAGACAGACAGACAGACAGACAGAGTTACTTTCGAATTTATAATATTAGTATGGATTAGGAGATCACTATCACATATCTAAATAATATATTTATTCAAAAGCTGCCTGGACGTTGTCGCTTTTAGGGATAAGACTGCTAAATATTATACTGGTTTTAAAATCTTTTTAACAATGTGAATTCTTGTAATATGATGTGTATTATGCAAAAAAAATCCTTTTTATATCTATCTACTACACACATCAAAAGTGTCTAGGGATCAAGCATTTTTATGCGGATTTCTTGAGATTGAGATGTGGCTTTGTAATAAATTTATGATTTTATAAATTTATATGGATCCTTTTTGGTGCATTTCATAATTTGAATCAGGAACTGTGAATCAAATTCGAGTAAAAGATGAAAATCAGCTATCAATATTTTCCATAAAAAAACATACAACGCATTGAAGACATTATTAGTGCTACTGTTTCCCTACTACTGATTAAAACCAACGTTATTATGGAGCAGCGACGTCATTTAAGCAGGGAAGAAATGCTCAGAGCCGTGGGAATGATAGAAGCTGGTTCCCGGCAACGTACTGTGGCTTTAGCTCTGAATACAAGTCAGAGTGTTATCAGTCGACTTTGGACACGTTACCGAAGCACTGGTACCGTGGCTGAGCGCCATGGAGGACGGTATCGCTGCACCACACGGAGACAAGACCGATACATTCAAATCTTAGCTCGAAGAGCTCCAACAATAACCGCCATGATGTTAGCCGTGAGGCTTCATCACTCTTCAGGGAACTTAATTAGCGACCAAACAGTCAGAAACCGCTTGCATGAAGTGAACCTTCATTCCCGAAGACCGCTACGGGTACCACCTATAGCAATGCACAATCGTAGGATTCGATATCAATGGGCTCTTGAACACAGAAATTGGGCAGAAGAACAATGGCGTTTCGTGTGCTTTTCTGATGAGTCTCGTTTTGGTATGAGACCGGATACAAGACGTATACGACACTGGAGAACCCCTGGACGCCAACAGCGATTAAAATCCTGCCAGGAAGTCCATCCTTATAGTGGTGGAACCATCATGGTATGGGCGGGTATTTGGATCGGCGGAAGAACTGAGTTGATTTGGATCAGAGGCAACCTCAACGCTCAAATTTATGCTGAGACGATTGTATCAGACGTCATCGTTCCTCTACAAGTGCAAATCGGTCCCTTATTTCAGTTAATGCATGATAATGCACGACCGCACACCGCAAGAGTTGTAAGACAGACTCTCGCCGCAGCTAACATCAATGTCCTGCCCTGGCCTGCTCAGTCGCCAGACTTGAACCCGATTGAGCATGCATGGGATATGCTACAGAGAAGAGCTCTGCCGAATATGGAGGGTATCCAGTCGCAAGAAGACTTTTTTTTGTTGTTGCAACGAACATGGGCGGCCATTCCACAGCGTGATTTGGATGAACTCATTTTGAGTATGCCAAACCGATGTTCTTGTGTTGTTAGTGTTCGCGGTAGAAACACGGATTATTAATTGTTTAAGTTACCCAATAAAATTTTAAAGAAAACTGTTATTTCAGTCTTTTTTTCGAACTTTAATGTTAGTGGTTCAAATGTCAAAAATCCCTTTATTAGGAAAATGGCAAATTTCTTTATTAATGCAAAGGTGACTTGGTTTATCGTTACTGTGACAAACGAAAACACTTTATTTGATGAATCCTTAAAGAAAATTTTAATTAATATCAATCAGGAGAAAAGTTATTGCAAAAATATATGTTGATCCCTAGACACTTTTGATGTGTGTACTTTGAGTAACTGCCTACTAATAAAACTACATAACAATATAATACAGTCAGTACAACACATAGGTAGTACGAATTCTACTACTAGAAGGAAATTATGGAATCCAAACCAGGTTTTTTAAAACCGGTTTTACTGTTACCCGGTTTCTTTGAAAATGAGAAACAGATGTCCGTTTTTTATATTTATGTAAAATCACAAATGCGGGATCATATTATTGTTAGCTGCGTTGTGTGCCCTTTACGGGGCATCGGTGTGGGCGCGTTCCTTGAGGTTGCGGCCAGCCCGCGTCCGTTGAACGCGTCCCAAAGGGTCATGGCCATCCTGATGGTCCGGGGTTACCGTACAGGCTCCGGTGACGCGGCGAGTCCCTTGCTGCCATGGGATTGGAAGGCGAAAGTCCTCGACCACATTTGGGAGTGGCGCGAGGAGGTAAAACGCCGGGGTGTAACTCCGCTGCCGCGAGAAATCACGATACAGCGGACGAGGCTCCGGTGGGTCTCAAGGCGACCGGAGAGTGCGATTGTCATAACCCAGAGCTGGACACGCCATAATTGCGGCGATAGGTCGTCTCTTTGAGGAGTGTTTAGAGAGGCGCCACGGCGTCCTCATCTTCCGCCTGACGCAGGTCCACACCGGACACGGTTGTTTCGGGACGTTCTTGTTTCGCATAAGGCGGGAGGAAACGCCCGGGTGTCACCACTGTGTGGATCGCCCGGGGGACACGGTGGAGCATACGGTGGGGATCTGCCCCGCTTGGGCGGAGCACCGCCGTGTCCTCGTGGAGTTGATCGGCGGGGGTGACCGCTCGCGTCCGGCCCTGGTCCAGGCCATGGTACGGAGCGAGAGGGCATGGTAAGCCGTCACCTCCTTCTGCGAAGTAGTAATGCTCGCGAAGGAGGAGGCGGAGCGCGTGAGGGAGAGCCAAATTTCGCGCCCTCACGCCCATAGTCCTAGCCGCCGCAGGAGATGCCCTGGGCCGGGAATTGGTAGGCGATTTCCGGCCAACGCAGGTGCTGGCTTGCGGACGGAGAGCAATGGGTAGCTCGCCGTCCGATAAGGACCAGGCCCGGGTCGACGGCGCGTTGTGCGTTGTATTTGTTCTGACGCAAGTTTAAAATTTCTTACCCATCCGAAAAAAGTGCACAACACCGCTAAAGAAGTTTTCACTTCAAAAAGCTGCGTTTCGTAAAGTGTCCACCATCGACCTGAAACTATTTTTCAGATCCTCTCAAAGATATATCCCGGTTTCGGCGGGAATCTACAAACTCAGGAAGAACTTGTATTTGATTAAAGTTTACCTGGTAAAAGTTAATAAGTTTCGACTCCATTTTATTTTTCCAAAATGCGTCATCTTTTTGGATATACAGGGTGGCAGGGACATCGACGCGAAGCCGGTTACCATGGATTCAGTACATGATTCTGAACCCCCCTGCGTTGAAATTTTTCGTCGGTTATTTAAAGAAAAATCAGCTGTTTTATAGAAAAGTGCAATACCTACACGGTCAAAATGTATGGAGCAGCTGATTTTTTTAAAAATAACCGACGAAAAATTTCAACGCCCCCTGCGTTGAAATTTTTCGTCGGTTCAGAATCATGTAGGTCGAAGGAATACCAAGACTTAGAATAAATAACGTAGATATAACTGACCCGAAAAGTATCTCCCAAACTTTTAATGACTATTTTATTGACGAAATTGAATCAGTAACTAAAATTAATATTAATAATCAAAATTTAAAATTTGACATGCATCCTGACTCATTATTTTTAAGACCCACAGTTCCCCCTGACATTGTAATGCTAATAAATTCATTAAATAATACTAATAGCTCTGGATATGATGACGTTACAACAAATGTTATTAAATCAGTTTCAACTATTATAGCACCAGTACTTAGTTATATAATAAATATGTGTTTAGAATCGGGTGTGTTTCCGGATAGGTTAAAATTGGCTGTTATAAAACCACTATATAAAAAAGGTAGCAAACACGATCCAGCCAACTACCGGCCTATTGCCTTACTACCCATATTCTCCAAAATAGTAGAAAAAGTAATATACAATACACTATACACATTTTTTGAATGTAACAATCTTTTTGCTGATGAACAATACGGCTTTAGAAGAAAAAAGAATATAAATATGGCAATTTTCAATCTCTTTGAAAAAATTATATCGGGCATTGATAACAGAAGTCCGGTAGCTGCTTTATTCATGGACATGAGCAAGGCATTTGATTTTGTGGATAGAACAGTGCTATTAAAGAAGTTGGAAAGGTATGGAGTTAGGGGCAATGCATTGAACCTTCTAAAATCGTACTTGTCCGACAGAAAACAAGTTACGAAAATTAATAAGGTCTGCATTACGTCAAAAACCGAGCGTACGTATGTATCGAGCCAGAGAGCTAATAACTACGGTGTACCCCAAGGAAGTATTGTAGGATCTTTATTATTTATTATTTACATTAATGACATGCCCAGAGAAACACATCATCCCATGGTTTTGTTTGCTGATGATAGCACGGTCGTTTTTAGTGGTACCAATGATATGACGACACTTGAGGGAGAGATAAACCACTGTCTCCGAGTATTGGTAGAATGGATGGGCGCGAATAATTTAAATATAAATATTGACAAGACTAAAATAATGACTTTTGAGCAACGGACAAATCATAAGAAACCTGACATAAAATATGGAGACAAGACAATTTCAGAAACGCCAACTACAAAATTTTTAGGGCTGGATCTGGATAGAGACATGTCATGGAAAACTCATACTGACAGTGTATGTAAGCGCCTGAGTCAACACTCATATGCTCTACGTAATCTCGCAAAGGAGGTAAATAAAAAAGTTTTGGTTACGGCGTATCACGCATATGTTACGTCTGCATTACGGTACGGGATCATAATAATATACTGGGGTAACTCAACCAACATGGAGGCAGTATTTAGAGCGCAAAAGAGGTGTGTTAGGGCGATATGCGGTATTCGAAGCACGGAAAGCTGCAAACCGTTCTTTATGAATTTCCGTATATTAACGGTACCCTGCCTATACATATATGAGGTAGCCGTATTTGTCAAAACAAACTTCCACCTATTTGAAAAATTGCACAGTGCGCGTCATAAAAATAAAATAAGCGGTAGACAACACAAAAAAGCAGTATTCCGTAAAAACTTCTTAGGAATGGCACCACATATTTATAACAAATTACCTAATGCTTTGCTATGTATTAAGGATATAAATGTATTTAAGAAGCAACTAAATAATCTACTGACAAGTAAAACTTATTACACTATTAATGAATACCTTATAGATAGAAACTTGTGCGTAGAATAATACATATAATTATGGAAATACTTGAGTCCGATTTATATTATTAAAATTATTTTATTTGTATTGTTAATTGTTAAGGGTGTGTTGACTGTTTTTAGACATATAAAATAGATAAATTTATGACATTTTTATGGTATTACTTAGAATTAATGACATTGTATATGGTATTGAATGGAATTTATGACATAGTATAATTTAATAATCAATTTGCATGCCTGAATTGGTGCAACACAGTGGACTGCGCATTCACTTGACATCTAGAAATGTATGAATAATTATGTACTGTGTTGAGCAATAAACATTTGAATTTGAATTTGAATTTGAATTTATGTACTGAATCCATGGTAACCGGCTTCGCGTCGATGTCCCTGCCACCCCGTATATCGTCGCCCTCCCCGCTAAGCTGGGAGGGCGACGATATGACTTCCATTTTTTCATCTTCTCCACCACATATCCTGAAAATGTATCTCTGCTTGCCAATCACTCGTAGAGTCTGGCTAACGAAAGTTGGCCCTGGAATTATTTGCGAACTTTTTATATAGCAACTCTGTATGAACGTGAACGTCAATTTGACAAGGTTGTCGTTCGGTATCTCTGGTGTATTTAGGGTTGTCATGCATGTATTTTTTAAAGGGGTTCCGACATTTTTGTATGGGACCTGGCATACCTAACCGTCCGCCATTTGGAAAAAAACTGGTTTTGGCGGCCAGTGATGAAACAAGTGTCAATCGATAGAGTAAGTGATTGCAAACAAAAAATATTTAGTGATGAATATCGTAAGTGATATACTTCCTGAGATATTTAGAAAAAATATTACTACTTTATTTTTTTTCTCATGTTTTAACTCAAATATCTCAGGAAGTATATCACTTACGATATTCATCACTAAATATTTTTTGTTTGCAATCACTTACTCTATCGATTGATAGGTACTTGTTTCATCACTGGCCGCCAAAACCAGTTTTTTTCATAATGGCGGTCGGTATAGGTATGCCAACGAAGTCGGATGTTCTTTGCCGCCAATATTCTGGGGCCAACTTTCGTTAGCCAGACTCTAGTTGCCCTTGGGCCTGATAGTACCAGTTACTATTTTTTGTGTAGTGTGACTTCTTCATTGAAAACCAGTTGAAAACCAGCGTCAGGCACTAGTTGTCTGGCATTTTTGCTGAACTGGGCCTATTTGGCGTAGCCGCGAGGCACACATTCCTGTTAAATTATTATTTTACACTTTTTATTTGTTTCCTTTTTATTTTCTCTTTTTTTTACTTGTGTTATAATTATGTTGTGCTGTGTGCCTTTTTGTCTGTGCTAAATAAATGTATTTTCTTTCATTCTTTTTATTATATTTTAGAATTTGGATCTTGTTTTGCTTGACAGCATTTTCCATGACGTTTCTAAAAGCAGCTACAGGGCATTTAACCTCGACGACTATATTTTCTGCAACGACTCCACGACGGACTCAGACGACGGATTTTTTGTACGTGAAAACAAAAAACCTGCGAAGATGGGTTGTATCTTCGCAGGTTTTTTGTTTTCACGTACAAAAAATCCGTCGTCTATGGTGGCCCTACTAAAGCAGAATATAAAATGAATTGGTATGATAAATAAACTTATCTATTCAGGTTCAATAATTTCAGCTTCTTTAATTTATAACGATTTTTTTTTTGTTTTATAACGTTTATTCGCCATTTTTATCACTTTGACCTTAGGAAAAATATTGTAGAATATTTTCGGAGGCGCCGACAACGCGCGCAAAAAAGTTGTACACAGGTGCTCTCTACGACGCGTTGCGGACGACTGACTAGGTATGGGCGTTATTTCACGTCACTAGTTACAATAACTGGCTACAGGGCATGTAGCCGAATAACTAGTTTCGAGTCACACAGAAACACGTGATTTCTGTAACTAGTTACATTACAATGCAGTGATCGAATGAAAAGCGAGAAACGAAACAAAAGTACGTTACGAGTGCAAAAGTAGCTACAAAAACTTATTCGTTCAAAAAACTAAAAGCTAACGTAACGTAATGTAACGTATTACATAAGTAACCATTTATATTTTCGATTCACCAATAACTGTAACACTTCGTTAAAATCACCATGTTGAATCACCGAATAAAATTAAAAATAACTAGTTACTAAAATCACTAGTTTTCAAAACAGGTGACGCGTTCGAAGTCACTAGTTACGTTACGTTTCGCGAAAATCACGTAACGACCCATACCTACGACTGACGGGAGCCGCGAGCGGCGGCATGACCCGGCCCGCGCGCAATTCTATTGCATTATGTTTGCAAATATTTAATTTATTTTTTTATTTGTGTTGATATAGAAAAATAAGTCCATAATCCCTTAAAGTACTTAATAGTGAACACATAGACAAAATTTTATTACAATTGCTTTGATAACAATCGAATGAAATGGGTTTTTCTCAACACGGTTGTAACAAAAAATGCAGATTTTAAGGAAACTTTGTGATTTTTTTGTATCGAGGAAAGTTGTGTCAATCGTGTTTCGGGCCTCATACTTCACTAACTAAGGACACTCTTCAATTTTCATAATCATAAAAAAAAGTACGCAAATTCGGTGTTTTTTTTAAGAGAAAAAATTATTTTGCGTGAAGTCGAAACGCGTCAAAACATCTACTTTGGAGAAGTTTCGGGGAGGAGCTTGTGGCTAAGTAATAACAAGCCGCACGGGTCGATCCATCAGGTTAAGCTACGCTTACCGTGGTTGGTCAGTGGATGGGTGACTATCTTTACATACCGAGACTCCTCCGTGCCTCGGAAAGCACGTTAAGCCGTTGGTCCCGGCTGTCATTCGTGGATCTTTGACAGTCGTTACGAGTTGTCAGAAGCCCGAAAGTCTGACACCAGTCTTCCCAAGGCGTATCGTATTACCCAGTTACTGGATTGTGGAGGTCAGATAGGCAGTCGCTCCATGTAAAATACGGGTATTCCGCTGCATCCGGTTAGACCGGAAGCCGACCCCAAGATAGTCTACGCAGATTGATTGGTTTCGGGTAAGCTTTTTATTAATCGTACGTAAAAACGCCGCCATATGATTTATTAATAATTTCTGATGATTGAATAGTTGTCTAATAAGTAACATGAGACATATTTGTCTGATATAATTTTGGTCTATAGGTATCTGGGCAACCTTTTTCATAATGTCCAACAAGTTTTCAGACGGAATGCTATGTTACTGATCGGTAAAATTTTACAACACGTTCAAAATGGTTTCAACACATAAGATGCTCAAATCTTTTGAAAAATTATTTATTTGCATCAACTGACCAATGTTCACCTGAAATAGTTATTTGTGTTACAAGGGGACAACGTAATATTTTGTTCTTCCAGGGCGTTGTTTTGAATTCAGAGCTAAACGAAGGAAGTAGAATCCTGAGCTTAGCGAGGAATTCAATATACGCCGCCCGAGAACAAAATATTTTTTATCACATCTATTCAAAAAGACGTAGTTTAATCCTCGTAAACAGGGACCAAAATAGCGTTTTAATCCCTAGGGACTAAAAGTGATTTGAATTTGGAATGTGGAAATTGTTAGTAAAAGTTCTATTCACCAAAGAGATCGATCACGAACATTGTATGAATAAGTAACAGGCTGGCAAGAGAGAGAGATAGTGTGAATTTGATCAAAATTAAAATCCAAGATGGCGGGTTCGTTTTTTTTTTTTCTTCGTTTTCGACTGTGGTAAAGTCGATAGTGAGGTCAAAATTTAAATCCAAGATGGCGGATGCGAAAATTTTCAAATTTTTCGTCATGGGTATCGTTTTCGTAGTTTTTGACGGTGGTAAAGCCGATAGTGAGGTCAATATGTAAATCCAAGATGGCGGACGCGAAAGTTTTCAAATTTTTCGTCATGGGTATCGTTTTCATGGTTTTCGAGGGTGATAAAGCCGCTAGTGAGGTCAAAATTTAAATCCAAGATGGCGGATGTGAAAATTTTCAAATTTTTCGTCATGGGTATCGTTTTCGTAGTTTTTGACGGTGGTAAAGCCGATAGTGAGGTCAAAATTTAAATCCAAGATGGTGGATGCGAAAATTTAAAAAAAAATCGTCATGGGTATCGTTTTCATAGTTTTCGAGGGTGGTAAACCCGATAGTGAGGTCAAAATGTGAATCCAACATGGCGACTGCGATTTTTTTTTATTTTCATATTTTTTTTATTTTGTGTCAATCAGTGAGTAGGAAATTCGTTCCTGATGGGGGTCGGACCGCACACGTTTGTTTTCTCATAGAGGGTGATAAAAAGTAGAGTGTTCACCTCGGGAGCAACACTATTTTAAGCTCGAGTGATGTACTTTGAATCCCTCGCTGCGCTCAGGATTCTACTTTAGAATCCCTCGCTACGCTCGGGATTCTACTCTAGAATCCTTCGCTCCGCTTTGGATTCAAAGAAACACTCTCGCCTTAAAAATAGTTGTTTGCTCCCTTAGTAAACAATCTACTATTGTCCCCGAGTATATACACACAATTTTTCATCACTACCTATGAGAAAAATAAAAAGCTACATACTCGTTTTTTTTTACATTAAACCTTCACGTGAGCGGCTCCAACCTAACTACGCAAATCAGTACGCTATCAAAAGCACGGAGTGGACCAATCAGAAGAGAGAAACCTCAAACTCCCTAGGGAGCAAAGTTGAATTTTGCTCCCGCTGTCCTCTCTATGCAATTGTCGTTTTATGAATAGGTGTGATGAAAACAAGATTTTCAGACGGGTTGCTATGGGTCTATTATTTGCCTATTTTTTAATTTTCTCAAATGGTCTCCTGGGTAGGTACGTGTGACGCTACTGGCTTCTGAAAATTGTGTTTTTGGTATCTAAAAATCTATCGTTCGACTACATTCTGAAAATCAGACAGATAAACAGATTGCTATGAAACAGATCGGTATATTTTTTTTGGACATGTTTTAAATGCGGTCAGGTCAGACGTGGCATGGAAAATTACTGAAACTAGGATTTTTAAATTCAAAATATCCAAATCTACCGATATTATACTATTTTAAAACGATGAGGCAAAAATGTTGGTCATAAATTGAGCTCTGAATATTTTTTATCAAACTCGAGCCTTCAAAGAGAACTGAAGTCTTATTATAGTAAGACTTAGGACTCGAGTTTCTTACAACACACTACGTCCCATCCTCACAAAGAAATCGAGAGCCGATTTGTCACTAGCGACGCCACATTTTGAAATCGCCAGCGCGTCGCCATCGCCAGCGAGTTCCTAGCAGTGTGTTGCCTTCCTCATAAGTGCCTTATCACTTTTGACTACAACTCACTAAAGTTGAAACTTAAATAATTTTAAATATTCATTATTGAGATATCTATACAAATAAATAAAAAAGTGTCTGTTTGTAATGTCAAACCAACAGGTTTTTACTAAATGTATATGAAAGTACAGGGTGGATTTTTGAGATGGTGCAGTCATATACTTTTTGCCGACGTCCACGTGGGCGAAGCCGCGGGAAAAGCTAGTCGTCAAATAGCAGAGCACAGGGTTGGCCGATTCTTTTGTAGGTACGCGTTCGGTTGATGTGATAATGGAACCGGTGGGGACCGAACTGACAGTGGACCATAGACGGGGCGAATTCCCGAGACAATCCACTTAGGTAATCCTCTAATTTGCTTCATCAATGGCTTGAGGACAATCCAATGCAGTAGACTGTCTCTATTTACACGATGCTATTATTGGATTGGCTTAGTAGTGGATTGTCTCGGGGATTGGCCCCGTCTAAATGGTCCTTACTACTAGTCTGTAGAACTGACGATCTCTTTTCCCCAATTTAACCGCCGGTTTTTGCCGCATAAAGGTTAGGGTCGAAAAGGAAAAGCGAAAACGAGTTTCAATATTTTATTTACTAAAGAAAAGGAATACATTTTATCCTTTGCTAAAATATTTAGCATAATATTAATAATATTTTAATGAGAAAATGATCATAACATTTCAAACAATGAAGAGTAAAATATAAAACCTTGCTTCCTTCGAGCTTTCTATTTCATATTTTGCAAATCAATGTTTTACAATCTATTTGTCTCTAGTTATAAAAAAATTGCACTCTATAAATACGGGCAGCGAATAAGGTGTAACAGTTCTATCACTGCAATTGCATTTGCATTATTATTTATAAAACCCCTACTTAAACCTATGCCTTAAAAGAAACTAAAATTAGACTCTGCCTTAAGTTTAAAGTATGTCTCGTCTCCTTGTAACAATGCAACAGAGGCAGCAACATAGATTAGACATAAAACAGAGACTAAATTTTTCATGTCGCTGGAGAAACGAGCAAATCAAAAGATAGTACAAAACATGTATGAGTTTATGAGAATGAAAAGGTAATTTATAATCATAGGTTTATCATAGATTACCAAACTATCATCAGGTATAGACATAGTGAATTGGAATAACAGGTAATGTATTAAGTGAATTTATCTGTAAATGATGACGTATACGTTATGAGTATGACTACTAGTAAAATTGTACGAAGTAATGACTGATAATGAGGTTCAAAAATAAATTGATAGACCTATTCCAATATTCTTCTTCGAGTTTCTAAAGGGCGGTAACTATGCGATACTAAAGGCACACTATTAGAAACTCACTATCACTTAGCATGGAAGATAAGTGTTTAAGTTTAAGCTAGATCCTGTTCCCGATCACATTTGCATAGTTGACTGGACATAGGTTAAACTTAAACTAACGCTTAAATCTGGTAATGAGATAATGGTCGGTTCATGGGAATTAACGGGTCCGATAAACTACAGGTGCGAATAGGTAGGTAATATAGTTAGGCACTTCCCATTAGTTAGTTCATGATATACCGTCCCGCTTCTCTTTATCACAAAATGCTCAATAGGGATTTTGTTCTGGGAGCGAATGGTTTTTTGTCAAAATATAATAGTAAACGGCTCTAAATGCTGTATCAATATTAGCGACATTTTCAATTTTCTTATTTCTAAACCTACCTAATATTTTTGCTTAACATTTTGTGATAAAGAACTTCTTTACGTAGAAAACACAAAATGCGTTGCTGCTAACAATTCTAATTTTAAAATTCTAACGCTCAATTTTGAAATTAGAATTCCGAGAAAACTTTCCAAGTAGAAAAATATTGCACACGCAGCGAAACTAAACGTCTTTCATATCTGTAGAGGCCTACAGTTCACTGAGTATCGTGGCATACATCTAATTTTGCACTAAGGCAATAGTTATTAAAAGTGAATATAATTTATTAAGGTATACTTTAACGTTCTGTAAATTCTTAACGAATAGCGTGTCGCGTAAACTCTATACCAAGTCTCAGTGAAAAGTGGCGCTTCCCCGCCTGTCTTTAGAACTCAATCCTCGTATTTACATGCTATAACATAGAGTAGTTATGTGATGGATAGGTTGAGAGTAACGTGACGTAACGAGCTATACCTTAACATTATATTTTTTTTAATAAAAGTTTTGGATAATTTTTATTAATCCAATCTGTTACTTAGTTCTTTATTTCAATAAAAGTCTTCAATTTCTAACACTAAGGCTTCGAGTTTTAAACAAAATTAAGCGGTCTATTATAATCTACGTTACGATACGATCTATATAATTCTCAATAATATATATTATAAATCAATATTTTACGCTTAGTACAAGAAACTTCTAGGCATGTTATGATTACAATTAACTTTACGAGTATAAAAAGGTGGTTCAGTAATTTAAACGTAGAAATGGTTATTGTACATTTCATCAATATTATTTTTTAAGTAATACAAAAAAAAAACAATTCTTAACAATTCACTTTCAAAATTTTCTTGCGCTTATACTCTAACGCTTAATTTATTTACTCGACGAAAACTAATTACATTACAGAACTTGCTATTTACAAGTACTAGCCTCACTTACGTATGTACGTGTTAATTAATTTTCGCATTACAAACTGTGAAAATGGCAACCACGAGTTAATGGTTTAGGTTGAGTGGCAACCCCACGTATGACTCGACGACTTCATACAAAGCGCGTCGCTAGAGGGTCAATTTATAACGAACGGACTATATAAATACAATCAACTCTTATGACGTCATAACATTAAATCTGTAACATGATAAATATTCTTTAGATACTACATGACTAAGGACTGCAAGCTTAAAGTTATTACAATTTGTTTGCCATTTTCGCGATCTGTAGGTAGGTACATATACAATTTCCAAACAATTCTGCCATGTTAAAGCATCTACATATCGTATGGATTAATAAATTTAAAAAATAAACTGTGCGTTGCTTTGGTAATTATAAAATAAGTATACAAATTGGCAGTTTTATTCATATAAAATAACAACTTGATTAGTAATAAAAGTTATTAGCAATCACTACTATAAATAAATAATTTACATTAAAATCATGGCATCTTTGGTATTATATAAAAATGAAATTAAACATGAGTATTATGAAGGCAATGTCGAGAATGCCTTTTTTTATTATTATGGCGTATAAAAATTATGTTCTGTTTACTGCCAAATAACTCTGACAAGAGTAAAATCTCCAGATAGAACATCAAAGTTTTTATGTGGATTTTAAAGTTAAATTACTTACAGTTGTTTATTGGCTGTTGCGCAGTTTGGGAGATCTCACCAGAGTTCTGAGGTAGTGTCTATCGTGTTTCAATACGTCTTGTCTACTGTAATCGCTACTCTAAAGGCGCGCTAATGTCCGCACTAACATCAGTCCAAAAGAAAAACTGAATCATTGTAATGTACAAATTACAATCCTGCCACACACACTTAGGCACTAAGTCATTACAAATAGAATTGACATTTTCTTTACACACATTCAATTGTCAACAATGAGCGAAGATGAGTTGGAACACTATACAATCTCGGGGTCAAAAGTAACTGCTAGCTAGTTTACAAAAGAATTCATAAAGCGATTAAATACAACGAGAAAATTCTAGTTCCTCGGTTATTACAAAATTAGCAACAGGAACGTCTTTCGAAAAAGGATTTTTACAAACGTTTTGGCCCACATTTCTGGAAAGTTTAATTTATAGAAACGACAGTAGACAAAAGGAGACGTCGTTAGTGTTACAGAATGTATGTACACAATGATCACAGTTACGGGTTGTAACTTTACAATGGCGCACCAACAATCTAAATTGGCAATGTGGCATCACAGTGCCGCCTTAACTATTATAATATGTATCTATGTATACATAATAGCTAACTCTATAACATTATCCAATAATTATCAAAACGATCTCCTAGTAATCTAAATACACCCATAAGAAGCACTTTTTAATGAATGAATAAGTATCAGAACTTTACATATCATTTTTATACATGGTAAATATAATTTATATCATATTTTGTGGTTCATAATGTCATTGTCAACTATAATGTTATAATCATCGTTTAAACTAGGTATAGCTCGGCAACATTACACAACACTTCATATTTTTCTAAGTTGAACCAAACATTTTTTGACGTCTTTACCATCAGGTGACCATTGTGGTGTTGACATTAATGTTGTCGAGTTATAGTAACGCTAAAACTTTAGAATAAGAGAACCCTCCCTATATTTAATGACGTTATGCTAAAAATAGTAGTTTATGTAAAAAAGCATTTGTGACTCCATTGCAACTCTTTCATTTTGTTGAGAACAATGCTGACAGAACAGTGTTGAAAAAACTGCAATGACCCTCACAGTTTTAAATTAACTATTCGTTAACATGTTACCAACAAAAACTTATATTTTCTCCTACATTATTTGTAAACTATGTATATTCTAAACAATCTACAATTTGTTACATTATTCATCTTACATACATCAATCGATAATATTGTTCCGTCTTTTAAAAAAAATACATATTTTTTTGTCTCACATCGTCTGACCATAGATACGATCAATTTAGATTGTGGATAATCACCAGTACGTATATATTTATTTTCATGGAAGAATGTTTTGTGTTCGCATTTGTTTTAACAATCCACATTTAAACATAGTACATATCTATTCTATCAAGTTACAAATCATTTAGAATTCAGCCATTCCGAAAGTGCGTTTCCGATATACGCTCAACAGCTCCAACGTATAATACAGGCAAAATACGACGCCGTATCCACAGTAATTCACTACAGGGTCATAATCGTCGGCAATAACAAAACACGTTCGATCGAACGTCACTCAGTCGAATACGATTCGAATAACAATGTCGTTTAATTTTGGAATGTCTCGATCACGTTCGTCAGTGACGTCACGTGCGCGCGGGTAAGGGGTGGTGTCTTTATCACGTATAGTGCACGGTCGACGTCGTGTGCGGGTAGCGGGGCGGCGCGCTAGTTGCGGTAGATGTACGCGCAGGGCTGCGGCGCGGGCGGCGGCGGCGTGGGCGGCCGCTCGCCCGACGGCGACGGGGACGACGACGGCGGCGACGGCGACGACGACGACCCGCCGCCACTCGCCGACGCAGAGCCCGAGCCGCTGCTGCGCTGCGACACTGCAACACGTGGAATATGTCTCAGTTGCAGTCCAATGTGCATATTTGTGAATGTTGTAAATTACGTAGTTTTGACAAGATTTACCAAAAGTTTAAACAACTCACACAAGTAGAAAAAATATTCTCTTAAAAACTGTAATCAGTCATTAAATGTAAGAAATAATATGAAAAAACTGTTCAACTCACCCAATGTATGGTGATGGTGCGTATTATGTTTATGATGATGCATTTGGTCGCGCGAGTCCGCCCCGCTTGTTTCTCAGAGGTACACCTTCTTTACTGAGCGCGTGGTCGAGAAGCCATTGTCGTTGCCCCGCCGGTACCCATCGCCCTGCGGTCCGAATATTCCTGTGTTAACTGACATGCCTAGGTGAATAAGCGTGCGTGAGTTAGTGGAACAATGATTGGTTATCGCCAGGTTGACATGCACGGGAGATTTTGTTCAAAACATGAAAATGGAAACTGTGAGAGATTTATGTAACACTCAAGCTTAGTATTTGTCTTATTTTAATAACTAACTTTTGAAAAACTAGTTAAATTGACATATTTTATGACTTTCACTACAAAACAATTTTTTGTATATGTAGACGATATGACTACTTATTTAAAATCTCACGTACATTTTCAACGTCAATGGTTAGGCAATGGAAATGGAATGATGATATAATGATAATATTATGATTAACAGATTAGTAAGTGATTTAAAAAAATATATAAAGATGAAGGTAGGGACGAGATCCTTATTTATGATGAATCATGCAAAGTGACTGATGAATTTGATGATTGAAAAGAGCAAGGCGATGAAATTAGTTCGATAAAAAACTTACTTTGTTTTTCGATTGTTCTACTAGTAGTTACTAATATTAATATTGAAAAAGGGTTAAATACGCGTAGAGACAGAAGTATTATTTCAGTGGTTATAGGAAAGTCATGCAAGTCGCTGAATCTTCATACAGGTATTAAGAAGTGACGACAAAAATGATATCCAGTAGCATTCTGCATTGAACAAATATAAGTAAATCCTTCAAATCTTATCTAATCAGTTTACCTCAGATGCAGGTAGCTATATTAAAAAGTAAACTTCTCTTCTCATGTGTTGTCAACTTTCACTGCTAACCTTAATCATACCTGTAAAAACGATCACAGCAAGCCATGCAAGAGAATAAAAAAGAGAATAACTGACATTGACCTGATGCGAGCGAAGAGTTCCGAAGTTATCACGACGGTATGCGTCGGGTTGGAACTGGAACAGTGTCTCGTGGTGCGGGTGGTAGGGGGGGTGCTTGCGCAGCGTGGCGCGGGGCGACGCCGGCTTCGGCTGAGGAGCTAACACCGGCTCGGCGTACGTCACTTCTTCTACTTGCTGAAGAAGCTTGGGTTCTGCTTGGATCCTGTAAAGATAAAAATCATGAGTTTTTGTTCTGTTTACGATAGTCTCCAACAGTACAGAACACTAATATTTTGTTATTTGTTAAGAATGTATGTTGATGTATGGTGTTAATTTACAGTTAATGATTGTTTGTTAGTAACGAATTTCACATTTCATTCTAACCCTAAACAAAATACAAACCTATTAATATTCTGCCTTTGTTCAAAATACTCATACTCTGTATCAGGGTAAGGCATATTGTCATCGTCATCCTTCTTGCATCTTCTGCCGCAGATGTATCCGGCTGCAAACCCTGCTCCTAATGCAGCTAAAGCACCTGCAGCTACTGCTAATGCTAAGGTTTCTACTGAGTATGCAGCCGGTGGAGGATCTGCTGCTAGAACTTCTGGACCTAAAAAAAGGAGATTTATTGTTATTAATAATTAAATTTTGTTGATACTCCTGATAATGTTTCAGAATGTGATGAAATGGGATGTTCTTCAAATAATGAAACATGTTAGTAAAAGTACCTTCGTTACCTCCACCTCCTCCTTTTCCGTCCTTGTCTTGCACGATGTTGATGACTTCTCCTTTCGTCTCACCTCGGGCGTCATCGTATAGACCTGAACTGAGACCACCTACTGCACCAGCGTCTTTACCTAGGGAAAGAACGGTGTTTGTTGAGATGATATTTTTCAAATCCGAATCTTTTTTACTATTACGTACTTCATCATTCTCATTTGTTGTCTTCTTTTTTCTTGTAAATAATGCTAGAATCTTTTCTACTCACACTTCCGTGGTCTCTAACAGCAGTCTGCTTTTCTGTGTTGTGTTTATTATTTTCTACCCCTTTTCTTTATATTTCTATTATCAGTACTTACTATGAGGACAGGCAGTATGGCTGCCAGTGCTGACGCTCTGGTAGAAGGAGTTCTCATCGAGCCATCGACTGACGCCGTGAGAGAAGGCGCGACACCGACCAGCTTGCTTGTCCCAAGCACAGTACGGGTCTTGCAACGCCACGCATTCGCTGAAACAAAGCAACAATTTTGTTAATCAAGTAAGAATGACAAGGAATCAACATTAATATTCGAAAATTTATGGATGAATCCTTTGCTAATATGAGAAGTTTTGGGGCTTCATAGATTCTCAGAGTAATTCGTAGTTTTGCAAACCTACAATATTTACCAGTATATTTCACATCTCATTAGAAATCTGGTTTTTCTGAAGGGAATAACATGCCTTGTAGACCCTATTAACTACGAGTCGCTGTAGATAGATAAAGCAGAATAGTAAGTTGATACTTACGAGCAAGAACTGATCTTATCACTGGAACAGCGATGCAGCCTTAGACTCAAGACCTGCCGGTCTGACACGGCGATCAGTCTGGCAGCATCTCGACCAGCTCTCGCGACCCTCAGGGCTCTGACTGGTGACCCGGCTGCGAATGCCTGTAGCTCCTCGATGACTACGGGCACTGCTCGCTTGTTCGAGTCGTAGGATACTGCATTGATGGCTTTAATGATTTTGCCGTTGTCTGTTGAAGGGAAGGGTTGGTGAGTATTTGAAATAAAAGTATTTGTTTCAACTATGATTGTGGAATTTTGACAATTTCAAAGAGATCACAGATTAAATTAGCTTGAATGTAGTAAGTTTTATATTAAATATTGTTTTTAAAGCTTTGTTATTTGTTATGATGAATTTTGGAACTTACCTGTGCCAATAAACAGTACATCATATGCTTTCCCTCCAGGAGTTTTCACTTGTGGATCTACTGCTATTTGCGTAAATCGATAGCTGCAAAAAATGAAGAGAACTTTTAACTCTCTGTCCACCAGAACCAATATACACATAAATAAAGATATCAATATATCGAACTTACTGAAAACTAGTTCGAATAACGATAGGTTCTCCGAAGAAGGCTGGCACAGACTCGTCCATCAGCGCATGTGTCTTGATGAAGTTCAGCGTCTGGTCGGGCAGCTGTCTCGAATCGTTGTTACATGTCCCCGGACGAGGCTCTGGTACCTATGGAAACGTTACCATATTTTAGAGGATTGTTCGCATTAGACAATCAATAATATTATCTCTGAAAAATGCCCACTTTGGGCTGAGGTTGAACTGAAAATCGACCAGAGATACAATTTACCACCTAATTTCATTGTGGAAGTTGAGTATCGTGTAAGGTCAAAGGAAACTTAGAAGAAATTTTGTGGACGATTTATTCATCTTGTTAAACAATAACTTACTTTAGCACTATTAACAGGCAACCAATTGGAGTTGATCGCGCTCTGCTCCTTGAAGGTTCCCTCGAAGGTATCAGCGATGTCCTGCATGCTGAATGCGCAGACGGCACTGCCCGATATACTGTTGGGCGGAGTCGTGAAGGTTCCGTAGATCAGCTGCGCGTTGAGACCTCCGTATACACCTTCTATTAGCTCTGTTGTTGATTCTGGAAACAAGGATATACGGGTTGATATGTTTTTGTAATGACGAGGTCAGTGCTAAACATAATCCAATATGGCAATGCAAAAAAATATCCCTAGTTACTTCATTTATTTTTTCGCAAATGTTTTTCTAGTTTTGGTTATGTTGTACCGAGAGGATCTTGGGATCATCTGAAAAGGCGATAGGCAAAGACGATTAGTCACTTTGATTTTGGAAATAAGTTTATAGTCTTAAATTTTTTGTGAAAACCTTTACAACTTTTACCGATGTCAGTTGTATAACACATCGCTAACTGCCATTTCGGAGATGGAAACAATTACTTACTCTATACTTTAAAGTGATTGTAAACTTACGTATCTCATTGAAGTAGAAGGGAAAGTCTCCGGCGACGGAGCAGTTGAGCCGAGACTTGAGGAAGGACGTCCAGCGCTGCTTGAAGCGGTGCGGCCCACCGCGGTCGTCACGGCACACGCGTGCCACGCGGGAATACACCGCCTGCGTGAAGAGCAAATGGAGCATGTTTAATATACTGTGATTTGTGGGTCCTAAACCTAAAATAGGTCAAATCATTAAGAGCCGCACGTTAGCCTTAACTGTGGGTGTATCTATTTAAAGTTAAAGAGATAATGCCTCACAGTTAAGCGACGGGTAGACGAAAAGTTCCAATACCTATCCACTATTGAGCCCACTTCTATCGTGGCCGCTGTACACTCCTGTCCGAGTGCTCTCGCTAGGTCTCGCGAAAAAGTTTCGAGCGAGTTCAGTTGAAGTTGTAAACCCCGAGAGCATGGACGCAGACATTGAATTAACTGCTACCATATCTCTACGTGCCATCAGCAAGCAAAACTGGGGGCACGAGAGTGTACAGCGACGCACTCGCACCTGCCGCGAGATCATTTCACTCGGGCACAAAAAACCAACATAGGACGGAGAGCGAGCGAGGAATGCCGCGACCCGCCGAGGCGGACTGAGCGCTCTCATCTACATTCTCTAACCCTGGGGCTACACTGTCGCGTTATCGCGAACTTTACTTCGCGCGCTCTCCCTCGCACACCACTCGACGTCTCGCTGAGCAACAGAGTGCGGACGAAGTAAAGTTCGCGATAACGTACCAGTGTAGCCGTAGCATTACTCAGTCTATCTCGGTGAGCCTAGCCTCGGCGAGAGTGTACGGCCGCCATTACAAAATTTTGTAGTTGGAGAGTTTCACATGAATGAAAACTATAATATATATAGTAGTACGAGTATAACTATAGTATAGCCTGTTAATAGTTAATTGACTCAGGCGTGACTTTGCGGAAATCCATTATAAAATACAATAGACGACGTATATTTAGTAACCTAAGCTGCTTAACTGGTCTTAAAGAGTCCTAAAGAACCCTGTAAGAAATCGACACGCGTTTCACCTTTCAACGAGGCATCCTCAGGGTGACGATGGACTTGTTGCGAACGCGGACACGAGGTGTTGCCACGACAAGCGCCGAACGCAAAGTGAACTACACCGCAACCCCACTTATATAGGATTGCTGCTCGGTACTAAATATACGTCGTCTATTGTAGTTTATAATAGATTTTGGAACTTTATTTTATTCCATTGTAGTTGTACCTTCAATCCAATTCAAAACAACCTGCGAACGGTACAGTAAAACCGCATGTGAGCAATGAATTGTAGACGTGTCACGCCGCCGTGAGGGCGGTGATACGTACCGTGTCACGCTGCGAGTGAATTACTTGTGCAGCGAGAACCGCCTGAGTTCCTAACATTCCATGTCGGAACGAATGGGTTCATCAATAAAGAGATCTTTAATGAAACTACTAGAGGTGTTAATTGGTAGAGATAAGGGCCATCACAGCAAGTGCAGGAAATAGGTCCTGATAGCGATCAAAGACTCAATTAGAAGAAATTAAGAAAAAACTATCTCACCTTCCCACAATTGATGTATTCAACAGCTGTTTCTCTGAAGAAGAAATACACGAAGTTTCCATGTACCAAAGAATTCACGAAGTCCGGAGCTGTGAATAAGAAATGCAACACTATTAGACTACATCACTAAAGTTAAACGATCTTCTGTCATAAAGTGAATTTTAACACCCAATTATGCAGAGTGATGTAACCCTATCGCTGCTCAGTCGATAATTTCTAATACGATCTTAATCGGATTTAGCGATTGTTGACACGTCAAACGTCACGCGAGTGACAAGGAGTTCCCGCGCTTCTGAATTCAATTATAATGGCGGATGTCTGTTTGACAGTCACATTGAGAGTCAATCGCCCGTGGATATGTAAATACACATTGTTAACAAAGCATGTGTGGTGTTTATATCATTATGTGTATTGTTATTTGCTTCTATTTGATTGTAATCTGACGTTTAGGTGCTGATCATAATGATTTATTGGGCTTATATGTCGTTTTCGTTGTTCATTTATTCTTTTTAATTAATGTTTTCGTTACAAATGCTTACCATTTAGCGTCATTGAATCGTACGGCTCCGTTTGTAATGGTTCTCGATAGATGATCGGCTCCATACCGCTGAAGTCGGCGACTGTACCCGAATACAGCTCGCCATCTGAAAATAATGAAAAATAAATTTAGTATTATGCCACTTTGAAATAGTTACGTAAGTAATACGTCGTAGTTAAGATAGAATTATTATCAGACAGACACTTTCATTTGTAGGGTTAAAAATAAAAAGGGAACGGTCGTTATTTTCAGCAGAGGCTTAAAAATAACGATCAAAATGATGATGCAGCTATATGAAAACGTTAAAACTGGAACATGAAAAATGTTTTCTTTCATTTACTCATAGTCAACATTCTCATTATTTTTATCAAATATCACCGTATATTCTACGTACGTATAATTTTCCCAAGGGTAAACCTCATTGGCAAATCCCATAATGCAGTGGTAAGTAGCGGAGTGCGTTACATACCATCGGCTTACGTGACTCGCATTTGATGTCCGTTTCAACTGCTCGGCCACCTCATAAAATTTGATGAATCTTTGCCAGGAATTAGTGGTAATTTGTTACTATACACACCTCTTTTCCTGAATTTGTTGCAAAAAAAACTAAGGCGCTATGACCAAAAATAGTTGGCCGCTAGAACCGCCACTTGCCGTAGTCATCGCCTGTGATTACACAGAAACTAAACAATGCAGATAGGCGAATGATGCATCAAAAGAAAGGTCTTAATTTGTTGTATTTATTGCAAAAATAAAAAAATAAAAAACTTGAATTTACAAAAAGTTATGCTATATTTAGTTTCCAGGTTAAGGGTAGGTAGGTGTCTCACCGTAAATATTTGCAAATTAGCAACTAATTGTCCATACACATTAGCCCCTATTAATTTGATATGTATGGTGAGATACCTACCTATTCTTAACCTGAAAACAAAATATATGATAACATTTTGTATATTTACGTTTTGATGTATTTTTATTTTTGCAACAAATACAACAAATTAAGACCTTTCTTTTGATGCATCATTCGCCTATCTGCATTGTTTAGTTTCTGTGTAATCACAGGCGATGACTACGGCAAGTGGCGGTTCTAGCGGCCAACTATTTTTGGTCATTGCGCCTTAGTTTTTTTTGCAACAAATTTAGGAAAAGAGGTGTGTATAGTAACAAATTACCACTAATTCCTGACAAAGTTTCATCAAATTTTATGAGGTGGCCGAGCGGTTGAAACGGACATCATTTGAGATGCGTGTGCCCGTTAATTGCCCAAATGCGTCTGTGTGAATTGCCCAAATGTGTCTGTGTGAATTGCCCAAATTTAACTGTGTGAATTGTCGGAGAGATTGTGATGGTGTACCATTTGTTCATTTATTCATTTTGTTTCCGTACTTGCGTATGTAGATTGTTTTGTCACATCATATTTAATGGTGAACAATGGCCTTTGCATACGCTGCTAGCGGTGGTATGACAAATTAAAGTACATTGTTTTATAATAAGTGTTAACATGAGTTTGAAACAGATAGTTATGTTGATTACTTGTAAATCTTGTAATAAAGCCTTTTCTTAAGGCGAAAACGTCATGGTAGCCTGCGAAATTCAAATTTTATTATTTTTTTTGCAATTTGCATGTCAGTATCATGTTGTATGTATGATACAATGACATAAATATGATTCGCGGCCGTATCAAATGTTTATTGATATAATTATAATCATAAAAATGATCAATACAACTCTTTAAGTTCATATAATCCTATTGAATCACTATTTCATGAAATCGTGACATTTGGGGATGCTGATTTTAATGATTAAGTATAATTCTGTAAAGCCATATTTGTTACGGTCGGGAATCATATTTTAATCAACATACAACCTGACACTGACTGACCTGCAAATTGCAAAAAACTAAATAAAATTTGAATATCGCGGGCTACCTTAGCGCATCTCCCTTAACATAACGAAATAATGTCACTTTACACTGTCCCAGAAAGTACCTATAAATAAAGATGTCTCTTACAAAGGTCTTCTGCATCTATAAATTCAATATCACAAAACCTCGTTAGAATGCGTACACACTGCATCACAACCAGCTATCTAAACCAGGCACTAATTTGATTAACTAGATAACAATATGCTGTGCTATGCTCGGTTACGAATGGACCAACCCCCTCATTTCCCGAGGGTGCCGTAAAATGCGATAAGGGCCAAAACTGGGATAGGCAGTAGTAGTAGTAGGTAGTGTCTACCTGTGTAGGTATTTGAGACAAGATACTACGGGTGTGGTTAGTTGGACATTGTCGGCAGTAGGGTCGTTTGTTGTTTCAATTTATGAGGCAGGCTAAACAGTGCAAGTTTGAGGCAGTTTGACTTGTTCGCCTTCTACTTCTGTAAAGAATTTATTGTTTATCGTATTTTTGCTTGTTACTGTTATCTGAATCAATTAATCTTTAACTATCACTTGGCAAATAAACAATTTCAAGGCACATTTATGTGCAGAACTCAGAAGAAATAAGAACAGAAGGCGAATTCTCGTAATACAAAACGTTCACATTCTAGTCGCAATCTGTCAATCTTGTCAAAAATGTTGGTAAACTGATTGTATTTTTGACAGATTGCGAATGCGATGCGAATGCGAACGTTCTTAAAAATTACGAGAATTGCCCCAATATTGTAAAGTGAAAGAATGTGAAAACGTTAGTCCATTGTTTTTCAATTTTTTTTTCTTTTGTTTAAAGTTCAAATAAGCAATGAAGTTTTGTGCTTCAAAGATTATTATGATAACGATACCTACCTATTTATGAACAGGCCACTGAATGAAAGCTTTTACATGCGGTCCATTGAACATATTCGTGGAATTTGCTGAAGTTATGCATGTTTCATGTAGGATTTATAACTGGCCAAAGCTATGAAACTCTACAATACATTGAATTAATAGTCGGAAATGACGATGGACATTTCAACAATTACCGACCAGAGAAATTCAAATAATCAAATTCTACGAAGCAAACTATTCTGACCATTTCCCAATCAAAGCAATACTACTAATATTTACCACAGCATCAGCATCAAGACAATGAGTATTTAGTACAATAGTAAGTCCGTCGCAATCTCCGACCGGACACGATCGTCGGGAATTGTACGAACAGCATCAGCAAAATTACGACACGGAAGCAACCAATACGTAGGTATTAGGTATATATCACGTGGACGTAAGACCAGCTGCCGGTGTACCGGCCACCGCTCCCTAGGGCGTCGGTGCACTTAATTGGACCAGATCAATAGGAGATAACTAACCGTTCCGTGTCCGCACCACGTAATGTGGACGCAACCACGTCCAATGTGTGAGTGCACGAAAAAATATATGTAAAGTTGCCAGTGTGTGGCGCGGACGTAAGTGGTCACTTTGACACACACGAAGAAATTCTTTCACTCACATTTTTATACAAAAGTTTTACGTTCACATTTACAGCGGACGACAAAGAGCTGTGTGTGTGTTTGACCAAAATGTGTGTAAAAAGGTAACGTTGGCGTGAATGAGTGAATTGCTGAACACAACACGAGGACAATTTAAAAAAGTTGGCAGCGTAAATGTGCAAAAGTTAGCCCCAGTTTCATATGAAATAATATAACAAACTGGCAACTGTGCTTTTGTTAAATTCAATTAATGTAAACGTTTTACTCTTTTTTTTTTCGTTTCTGCCCAACGACAAACCGTGGACACGGTTTTTAATTACTCACATGAATTTTGAAGTGGAATACTTTAACGTGTTTTTTAATAAGCGGAAATTGAGAGGTGTCAGTTTTATTTTAAAAACAAGCTCATAATTATGAAAAATTATGCTTCTATTATTGAAAATGCCTCTAACATTTCCCCTAACGAAGGTTTAGAATATTCCGTAGCTTAGATACAATCAACAGTTCCTTCATGTAAATAGAGCTTAAACAAAAAACATCCCCTGTTCTCCATAAAATAAAGCTAGCAACACCACAGTGTTACCATAGATAACACAACTTGCGACGATAGTTTTGTTGCGTGTAGTAATAAATGGGTGTGAATTTGCAAGGGGATGCTTTAATGCAAAGAAAATTGCACAAAGGGACAGGGCGACGGTAATTGATGGTTCAGCACCATAGTAAACTGTTTGTGTAGGGGGATTTGTATTGTTGCCATGGTAACTAGGTAGATTTTTGTGACGATGTTCAAGGATAACAAGACTTGTAGCGGTTTATTGAATTAAAACTAAGAACATTTTATGCAGGATTGCAGTTGGAATTAACTTGATTTAACTATTTGTTTAGAGAATTGGACTGAGTTAAAGTTACAGCAGCAAAATGCATTGAAAACTTTATATCTGCGGTCACCGAGAAGTTTTATAGGTACCTCCGCATACAAAAATAATTTTAATTTAAAATTTTAGCTTATGTTGTCTCGTCAAAACCCCAAGCTTTTACCATAATCATAAACGTCAAATTGCTTGCACAATAAAATCACACGGACCATAATTTTACGTTTATAATAAAGCTGGTTACACACGGCGTTAGCATAAAATATAGTGCATACTAAAACAGGTTGTACACAGGCTATAAAATATGGGCACGAATATTAAGTACTACAGGTCCATAATATACTACATTATGTAAAACCCAAATTAATTTCAGAATACCTCTCGCAGTACAATATGGTAAATATATATATTTTTACGGAAAGGTTTTGTAAAATCGTCGATTGTTTGTTCGGGATAATCTCTTGTCCTTTTCAACGTGTTTTGTCTGAACACAATAGAGTAGGTACAATATGGAGGTACTTACACTGTGCTGAAACATGGAGTAGGGTACTTGGATAAAAGTCGGGTTATACAGGTATTTTGTAGTACTCAGGCAGTGGTGACTTGGTTTATTAAAAGTCATTGCTGCATGTACCTATGATTTTATTAAATAAGTATCGTTTTCGTGAAAAACTGTTGAATTTCTGCACTGAATGTAGTTGTACCTATTTTTCCCAGAAGACGCAAGAAGAGACAGATAGGCAAAGTAACTTTCGCATCTGTGATAATCTTTGGAAGGTCAACAAAAAGATTTTCGTCAAACTCTTACTAGAAACAGTCCTCATACAAAGATATTTTCTTCATTTTCAGTGGTATATTGGCATGTCGTACGTAATTTTCAAAAGGCAAATGGCCTCATAAAGGCTTACATTTTGGATCTGTTCAGGCTTAAAGCCTACTAGATATTTATGCACCATTGCAAAGGATAAATTCAGAATATGCTTGCAGTATTAGCTTTCATGCACCTGAGGGCTTTGTTACTATTCAGCTCCGGCTTCAACTCCAAATTATGTAGGAAGCCTAGAGGCTAGTACATTGATATAAGAGAACAGTATAGGGTACATGTAAACAGTATAATGTTAAGCTATAAAAGTCATATCTACGGAGAAGTTGTAGGCCTCTCTTGCTGAGATATGAAGGGTCAAATTAAATAAGCTAGCAAAACTCCGCACACGTGATGGGTCAATCAATCTGCCTAGTCTTTTTTCCAACAATGTTGGAGTCGGCTTCCAGTCTAACCGGATGCAGCTGAATACCAGTATTTTACATGAAGCGACTGCCTATCTGACCTCCACAACCCAGTAACTGGATAATACGATACCCCTTGGTAAGACTGGTTGTCAGAGTTTCGGGCTTCTGACGACCCGTAACGACTGTCTAAGCTCCACGAATGACAGTCGGGACCAACGGCTTAACGTGATTTCCGAGGCACGGAGGAGGCTCGGAATGTAAAGATGGTCACCCATCTACGGACGAACCCCGGAAAGCGTAGCTTAACCCGATGGATCGACCCGTGCGGCTGTTATTACTTAGCCACGAGCTTTTTTTATTGCAAGCAATCATCACGTGATCAAGCCTCGAGATTGGGCTTAGGATGAACATGTCAAAGACCAAACTAATGACAAACAGCACCAAAAGGAAACTATACATTGAGGGTGAGGAGATTGCATATGTCCAAGACTATATCTGGGTCAAGTAGTCTCCTTCCAGGCGCGACAAGGCAAAGAAGTTGCTCGAGGCACCGAGAGCGCCTGGAGGAGCTATTGGTCAATGAAAGATCTTCTAAAAGGAGATCTACCACTATGTCTCAAACGGAGAATTATGGACATGTGTATTCTCCCCATTCTCACATATGGTGCTCAAACCTGGTCTTTGACACTTCAGCAGAGGTCTAAGCTCGAGGTTTGCTAGCGAGCCATGGAGCGCAGTTTACTAGGGGTCCGAATATCGGACCGTATAAGGAACACAACACTGCGCGCCAAAACCAAGATTACGGACGTTACACAGAAAGCCGCTAAGCTTAAGTGGGACTGGGCCGGACATGTCTGCCGCATGTCAGATGAAAAATGGGCTAAGAGAACCACCGATTGGGTCCCACTAAACGCACGACGACATCGTGGCAGGCCGAGACGAAGATGGCGGGACGAGCTTGACTCTTACCGAAAGGACTGGGCAATACTAGCAACAGACAGAATTGTGTGGAAGAGGGAGAGGGAGGCCTTTGCCCTGCAGTGGGACAATACAGGCTAATTAGTAGTAATCATCACTTTTGGCAAAGAGATTGCTGGTAAGAAGTAGTTTCGATAAAAGGATCCACAAATTAGTATTGTTAAAAAAAGGAAGTTTAAAAACTAAAACCCGACTTCTGAAAAATCACGCTCTAAAAAGTATGAAACAAGAAAATATTTCGGACAGAAATCAAGACATAGGTACAAAAATGGTCAAAGTAAAGCCGTAGTCGCATGCCATTATAATTTTGTAGCCGACAGGCATGCGACTACGGCTTTACTTTGACCATTTTTGTACCTATGTCTTGATTTCTGTCCGAAATATTTTCTTGTTTCATACTTTTTAGAGCGTGATTTTTCAGAAGTCGGGTTTTAGTTTTTAAACTTCCTTTTTATTTCATTTGTTTTGGGGTTATAATTTCGTATTATGTCTTTAATTGACTTGAATGTGCCCTGACAGCTGAGAGTATGTCATGCTCACTCAGATGTCTCGCTGATGGTGGCGTGTGTGTTGGATCATTTAGCTCCCTTCAAAATGGTTGAGCTGAATGGTGCTAATACATGCGTCATGTTCGTGAACGGGCGCCGTCAGTTGGGACTGGTCATCTCTTAGCTGCCGTGACTTATTTTAATTTAGTTTAATCTTTGAATTGTTTTTATCTTTTTATTACGGACGCTTTTAACGTGCGCATCGTTGTACATTGTTCTCACATGTATAATTTAAACATGAATGATGTAACCACTATTTTGTAACAATTATTTATTTAAAAGAGTGTCCGTGGAGTTTCTAGCCCGATTTTCTCCATAGGTACCTAATACGCTTTGGAATAGGCAACTAGCTTCATATTTCTGACTGCCCGACTCCTTGACAATTCAAAAGTGCCTGTATATGGTTTAATTGAAATAAATGCTGTGAGTTTGAGTTTTGAGTTTGAGTAATAAAGTATTTGCAGAGCCGCTTTATTTATTTTTTTGTATAAGTTTAATTGTATAATAGGTATTAATTTTACAGTTGCGCCGTACGTAGCACAGTCTCACTTTTGCATGTTTTTAACAATTTAAACATATTTATTTACTTTGAAAATATGATATATATACATATTTGTATTGTGCTTGTCAAGCCCTTTCATTTGATACCAAACATGGTATGATTTAAAAAAAAAATTTTTTTCGTTCGTCACTTTATGTCCTCTAGACGGCGCCATATTGAATTTAATGTAACGTCTTATAGCCTATAACCAGCGGACGATCAAAACGCTTCCAACGATACCTCATTTGTCAAATTATGATCAGTGGTTTAGAAGTTATGAGGTTACAGATGAACATACATACATACATACATACATACATACATACATACATACATACATACATACATACATACATACATACATACATACATACATACATACATACATACATACATACCGGTCAAAATCATAACCCTCCTTTTTGCTTCGCCGAAGTCGGGTAAAAAAACTTACTTATTTTTGACTTATTTTATTCAAAACTTTTATCCTATCAAAATTCATTCATGAATTTAAACAAAGGAAGGTTCTTAATGTTCATTGTTATAGGCATTTAGATCGTTTACACAACAACGTAAATGGACAACGACAAAGTAAATAAGTTGCTAGTACATAAACCCAGTACTGGGTCCGATTAAATAATACTTCATTGAGTAAATTGTTTCAGACTCACCTTTGGTTAAATAACAATTTATATTTAGGCCGATTTCAAAGTTTTATACTTTAATTGTGGTGAGTTTGAACCTAGTTTTATTTATAAATTGCATTTTGTATAACTGGAAAACTATTAGGGTTGGTTTTAAATAGTCTCTGCTACTTTAACACCTGTGTGTATATTTGAAAGTATTTCCAAATTAATTATGGAAATTATTTAGATTTTTGCCAGAGAGTAAGATCGTAATCAGCAGAAGGACATCGGATATCACCACAAATATTCGTATTATGTTCTTAATTTCTACATAAATATAGGATCGTTCCAAGTTAACAAAAGTTCTTGAACAATGCTCAATAATAAACGCATTATATTAAAATCTATACGCACAACAAACCCGCGTATACGCATGGGTAATAACGAACAGATCCTTTATTCGGACGTAAGTTGCGTATTATTGTTTACGATAATACACAGCGTATTGTTTTCTATTTTCGGTTTCCTTGCTTATAAAGTCGGTTAGTGACAGCGTCTTGGAATATGGCCTATTGTTAGGAGAACGTGGGCGGCGGTTTTAATATTAGCTGAGTTTCGTATTGAAGGGTTTATTTATATAAATTGCGGAGTTTATGTTTGTGGGAACTTATATTTGATTTAACTATTTAGACATTGTAGACTTTGTGTGGAATAAAGTAACAATACTTTATTCCACACAAAGTGAATTCAAAATCAACCTGTATATAACTATCTTTTACACAACAACATATTTTGTATGTTGTTTACATTCGTTCAAATACACAATTATAGCAATGTGTGCTAGGTGATCTGACATTTACCTATAAAAGATAATTGTATACAGGCTGATTTTGAATTCAGCTGTTTATATTCATGAGTACTTTCACCCCCTGAAAGATTGGCAATGATTACGAAATCAGCCTGTTGATGGAAAACTCAAATATATTTCGAAACTGCGTGGTAATGATTAAAATTTTGACTTGACTGAACAATTCTTGGTAACTCCTAATTCGTCCCACCTACGTCCCGTCCCACACATACCACTATCCAAATAATATGTATAACAGTCACGTCATAATCCACTCGTAGGCCCATTGAACGATCCTCTTTCGATGCAACAATGAGTGGCCATTGTATGCCGACAGACTGTGAAAGTGGGTTCAATCGTTATGAAAAAGATTTTCCCTTTTTCCTAATTTTCTGACAATGGAACGACCATGGAGTCCCTTAGCATATGTGACCCGGTTAGTGGAAAGGGTTCCGGCGAAATGTTAAAAGTATTCTTGGTCTGATAACAAGCTTTTGTTATGTTGCGAAGATCCTGCTTATTTGGAGGACTGTTTTTAGGGTTCACTTGCTGAAATGGAGGACTTTTTACCGATCGATACCGGGCCACGGTATCACCTTTTGTGTGTTGTAAGGCAAGTGTGAGATCGATACCGAGTCACGGTATCACCCTCAGGAAATGTGGAACTCCTAATGATACACACCTGAGGCTTATCGGTACCGATTGTGGTACGTAGTCGAAGGGTGAGATATACGTTTTATCTGTAAGTAGGTTTTCATTGTCATTTTCTCAACAATACTGTCGCAGGTGCTGTGTATGTGATCTTCGAAAGGATAATATTATACATGGTTCGCAAATGGCGTCCTATTTACTTTTTTAATTTAATAGCGGTTATTCTGAAAGTGGGTAACGTCGTAAATCGATGTTAAATATTTCGCTGTTGTATGGAAATAAGAAATGTGGCTAACTAGCGAACTAGAATATTGATTATGAAATGCAATAATTAATATCCTAACACCGAATATTTAGTTTTAGATGTAAAAAAAGTATTTGGAAACTTTCCAAGTGCCTTTTTTACACCTAAAACGGGTAAAACATTAAATTCAATGTTATAATTGCAATTCATTATTAATATGGTTCGCTAGTTAGCCAAATTTCTTATTTCCATACAGTAATATTGCCAAATTAATCAAAACAGGTAAATTTTTGTTAGCTATTTGCGACGTTGCCAATTTTCAGAATAAACACTCTTGAAGCTTCTCTCTAACTCTTATGTAACGCACCAAGGACACCATAGTGGCGCAACCATGGTCGCGCCGTCAAAAATGTATGGTTGGTTGGGCATCCAAGCGGATACCAAGTAAAGTACCCTCCATAGATCTGCATATATTTTGTTGCACCGCCACTGGTGTCCTAGTGAGATAGGGCCCTAATAGGTAGCCTTTAAACAATGAACAACAGATAAACAACAAATAAACAACAAATAAACAACAAATAAACAATGTTTTCGTTTTCTTTCTTTGTTTCTTTGTCATCTTTCTCCTCCGTTCCCTTTCGCTACAGTAACATGCTACAGACCGAAAATTTCAAACAGACGCGTTTGTGATTTTCAGTCCTGTTATACTAAGACCTCCAATTTACATCCAAAAACAACAGCATTACAGTAAGTTCTAATAGTATACGTACTAGTTTCAGGAAATACACAATGCCTAATTGGTGTCCTAGGGTAACATGACCGTCGTTGTAACCCATTAACGGGCGTGGTAATGCCCATAGTCCGGCCGAACCGTGCTTAGGTATATATAGTGTGACATATTATTATATCTTTAGGTATATCGTAAGATAAGTCATGTGTGTATTGTGCGATGTGCATTTGTAAATTGGATTATGAACTTAATCGTGTTGATGTGATTATTGTGGTTGTATTACTAAATAAACTGTAGAAGTCAATGGGAATGAGATGACAGATAATGGAAATAGTAGCCTAGCGTAACCTATTTTAGGGACATTTTACTATTTGAGGGCTACGATTTTTTTTTATTGAATAATTTTAATTGAATAATTTTTTTATTTTTTTCTATTGAATAGTACACTACATGTAGGAAATGAGTAAGTAGATCCTTTATGTAGGATACTCTACTAATTTGCTTTTTATTTTATTAATTTGATTTTGGAGAAGGGAGTAATTTGTTTTTTCTGGCAGATGAAGTATGAGCCGAGACAGTTGTGTTTTATACATTTTTTACATTTATGTATTTTAAAACAATATACCGTTAATTCTATCGAAAAATAATGAATTTTATTTGTCTACCATTACCACATTCATACATAGATAAACTACAGAAACTACAGAACGCCACCTCCTAATCCAAGCAGGTGGCGTTCTGTAGTTTCTGCCTACAAAAAGAGGCAAAAGGAGTATGTAAGGATCGCCTTACATCCTCCTTTTGCTTCGTTTACGTTCATACATCATTGAATTATAGTATCAAAAGTAATTAGGAAAGTGTTACACAGCCTGTGTACACAGCTACTAAACATACAGGTCGTTCAAGTTAATTGGTATACGTTATATTTCCTACAAAGAGTAGCATCGTAAGTAGATTGTACCTATAACCACCTAGATATTTCTTTTACGGCCAGTCACAGATTAATACAGAAGGGACACTCCGCAAAATCATTTCAATAAAAAGCGACTCTTACTACGACACAATAAAGTGCAATTCACGTCACACAGCGCTAATCACCTACAGTTATATTCACATAGAAGTTGCCTCTCTTTCAATCGCGTGTCTCTTAGATCCTCTGACTACGTTACACTCACTGAATTGGCCCAGCAAGACGGGCCCGCTGCGCACTTGTAGCTTCATACCTAAACTGCGGTGTGTTCTATCTGTATTAATCTGTGGCCCAGTTGCATTTAACTATACATGCTTTTCAATAGCAAAAGCCACAATATAGATAGAAATAGGCAAGTATCTCAGTATAGGTATTGTACCGGCCAGCCTGGCCATCACCACAACAACATTTACTTTCACAGATAAAAAATGTTCCGAATTTAAATATTTCAGTGCCGCGCTAATTGGCAGCTAGGGTTGCCAGACTATTTGCTGTGAGTGTCACAGTAGACGGTTTTACCTTAATCTGTCCTTTCAAATTCTACGTTAAATTGTTACAAAAAGCTGGATTTGTATGAGATTGCTGGGATAGGTCTGCTTATTATGTTATTTTCTTTTTAATTTTTATAATGTTTCTCAAGTTAATGCTTAGGACAAGAATAGTACCGTTCTGTTTATGTTATCATCATCTACTTAGCCTTTTCCCAACGATGTTGGGGTCGGCTATTTATGTAATAATGGTTGCAATTGCTGTTGCTATGCATAATGTTTGGGGTTCATGGCCAGATATGAAATTCGCTTTTCTTTCACGATTTATTCAGTAACATTTTGCCGCACTTTGGACAAGCGCGATGTATGAGTAAAAAACTGTACTGAACTTGTCACTATGTGGAAATACAAAATCTTCTATATAATCTTTAAACCCCGCTGTTAAGTTTTGCCACCCCTTTAGGCCGTGGTCTAACCGAAAGCGACTGTTGTGCGAGTACCTACGCGATCGTCAAGCTCGCTAATATCAATTATTATGAGATATCGTGCTCGATCAATCAAGTCACGTATGTAGGTACGTCATAATTCATATACGAGTATTATACGATTGCATAAACGCGTATTCGGAAAAGTGTTATTGGGTTTTCTATCTGGTATTTCTCAGCAGCAGCCCGGAGTCTGGATTTGTGCCCGATTGATGGCAATAGGCTCGCCCCCTATTACAAGTGACTTAAACATAACTGGCGAAATGTGGGAGCTAACTATACGTACACCTCTGCCCAACCTTTCGGGGAAATACAGGCGTGATTTCATGTTATGTATTTGTAATTCATGAATTCTTCTCACTTACCAGCATAAACGGCAGTGGAGTTATGTTCAGGATCGTACGGACAGACAGCCTGGCCCGACTTCTCTCGTTCCATGTGGTACGAGTCTCGCTGCACGCTGTACTCTCTGCAGAACGGCCTGAAGCTGTTCGTGCCGCACACCAGCAGCCTCCCAGGACCCAGGGAGACCAACACTCGGATGTAGTTCTGGCAGCTCTCCTACAAAAACATAATATAAATAGTTTAGTGGTTGTAATGGCTGCGCTGGATCGTAGATATCATCCATCACTTTCCATCGGGCGAGATCGTGGTCAAGAGCAGGCCAATTCTGTTATAAAAATGGGATGAAAGAAGATAAGAAAAAAATTACAGTAATTTCAATCTGTATTGGTCCACTGCAAGGCATAGGCACAGCCACTTGTCATATACAGAAGGAACAAGTATTGGTAACGAAGATAACTTACAACGTGATTGATTTGAAGTTACTTAACTCCTGTTTCAAGATATTTGTTTCTTAAAGAACAAATTACAATTCACTTAATGAGAATTGTGAATGTGAATTAGTGAGCAGTGGTGGCCCAGTGGTAACGGCTCCGACTTACGAGTTGTAGGTCGTGGGTTCGAACCCAAGCAGGCGCTTTACTTTGTGTAAATAATTTCATCACCACTGCTCTTAAAACGGTGAAGGAAAACATCTTGAGGAAACCGGCATGTCTTAGAGCCAAACATTCGAAGACATGTGACATCTACCAACCCGCACTGGGCCCGCGTGGTAGATTACGGCCCACCCCCTCTCTAAGAGAGGAGGCCTGTGTCCCAGCAGTGGGAACATTAATAGGCTGATTATGTTTATATTATGTAATGAGAATTAACATAATTTACAAAAAAGAGCTAGTTTATAATACGACATTCAAAGTATTGAAGTTCCAGAACACAAGTTAAATTTTAAGTAAAATCTATTAACTTAATAATTCAATTCTTATTGAAGAGTTATAATTCCCTAACAGTTTTGAATAAAAGAAACAACAAAGTAATATTTTCTATTTTAACAATTGGCAGAAATTTAGATTTAAGGGGCAGCTTCAAAAAATTTCAACCTGAAATGACAAACCACAAAATTAATCGGATCCCAAGTTCCCGGCATGTCGCCAGTAAAATTAAGTCCAAGTAAATCCATGTCCGCACAGGTATATCGGCGATATAGTTCGGTAATATGATTGCATTTGCATTTCCATGAGCCACCAGATGTACGCTCCGTAATCCTATTCCGTCGCAATGGGATCCGGGCACACTGACAGACATACAGGCAGACATACACGTCGTTGTGTATAACTACTTGAGCATGCGGTGGGTACTGCTTGCTTTGGAATGGTTACATTAAGGTTGGTAAACATGATTGGCAATTCAGGTAGGAAAAATTGAGATGTGAATTTGTCCTTGGAAGTTAATGTAGTGGAGGATGGACGAATATAGGCAATGTTTTTTTGTTGTTAGATATTTCGATATCAAACAAGAAAAAGATATTCCTAATCATGCATATTTTATAAATTATTAGCTTCTGCGACTCCTTCCGCGTTGAAGTCAACTATACCATAAAATATATCCTACTAGCTTTCGCCAGTGGCTTTGCCCGCGTGCATGTCGGATATAATGCCACGGGAACGTACTACCGGGATAAAAAGTATCCTATGTCCTATTCCAGATCATGGTCTACCCGTGTGCCAAATTTCATCCAAATCCGTTCAACCGTTTTAGCGTGAAAGCGTAACAACCAAACTCACTTTCGCATTTACAATATTAGGTTGGCGCTCGGAAATAGTGCAGATTTCTATCACTGAAATAATTTTGAAATAGGTTAAGTAGTTTCGGAGATTAAATCCTACATCCAAACGTACAAACTACATATAGGTATCTCTTTATAATGTTAGTGTAGAGATTATTTAGCCACTAATTAACAACACGACACAAACTTGTGAAATGGTGAAATGTGGGTGTACTATAGATACACCTCTGCCTAACCCTTCAGGATTACAAGCGTAATGTTATGTTCTATTAGTCAAGTTTCATGAAATTTATTAGGTACTGCCCATGTCAATTTTAACTTTAAAACTGAGTATCGAAATTCATTAAACAAGTAGACGTAGACACTTAATTTTAAGAGCAATTCAAAAATATCTCTAAAATCTTTGAGATGAATTAAGTTTTTATCATTAAAACAGTTTTAAAGAACGGTATTTTACCGGGAATAAATCTTTCAGTTCCACTTTTATTTTAATAGTTTTATGATATCTTAAAAGTTTCTTAGTGACCTAGTGTCCTAGCAGTATTTTACTTTCTCATATTTTATACAGATAAAGCAAAGAGACAGTGAGATTTAAAGCACTTTCGTGGCGCTTTAGAACGAAAATAACCAAGTAACCAACGGTCACATCATTCAAATTAGCTTCGTATTATGTATGAACATAACGCATTTTGATATCCTATGTATGTTCATACACAACGCATTTTGATTATTTCGGGTGTGTCCTTGAGCGTGAAGGTCCATTAAGCCATTTAGAAACCTGAGGAACAGGGTGTAAATTTCACTTATCCACCATAGAAAAGGGAGGATCCTCCGACCAGACGAGTGTCGTGTCTGGTGGGCAACGGCCCAACGAATGATGTCGGGGAAGTTATACAGGGTGTCAGGGACATCGACACTATCGACAGTTACCATGGATTCAGTACATGTTTCTTTCTTCAATTTCAACGCAGGGGGGTTCAGAATCATGTACTGAATCCATGGTAACAGGCTTCGCGTCGATGTCCCTGACACCCTGTTTATATGCTGTTCGCGCTGTTAACTCTAATTGCACGATGCAGGATTTGTGTGTCCTCAGGATTTTGTGTGACGTCAGATCTCTGATGCGTAGTAGATGCCGCCACAGACCTACTATAAGTTCATAAACGAATACAGGGTTATTTAAAAAAAATACCAAGTTTAGATCCTTTTGTTCGACAATAATTGTAAACTTATTACCTTAACCTTAACAAAACAATAATGTGTTTATTCACATATTCTTTGTTCTATTACATATAAAACAAAGTTAATAAAAACCCATTTCGAACGCAATCAAAGTTTTTAAAACTTTGCTGGGGAAAAAATGTGTTCATATTACCAAAACTTGTAAAAAAGCTCAACCTTTCTAGTATTGCAATATCTAGGTTATTATAATCAATACCTACCGAAACGTCTGACACTAGGAAGCGTCAACAGTAACTAATCTGAATACAGATCTAAGTTAGCTCAAACTAACGCGCATTACAGAACAATAGTTATTATGTTAGCTTAGTCTAGCTTAAGTTATTGACTTGCATCAATTACTGTTATGGTTGACTATCCGAGTGGGTGACGTAATATTTAGAGAATAGGTAGTAACAATCAATATTTATATTCGTTTTAGAGTTCCATTTCAAAAGTCTGGTTGGTAACGACGCGATGTCAAAGACAAAAGTGAAAGTTTAAGCCGAAATGGTTAATTTTAAATTGAAGCTCAAAGCCTAGAGATCGATCATACTCTTCTGAATCTTCTAATTGACTAGGAATCCCATAGATATATGTATACACCGTGAAATTTGAATCACAGTTTTGCTAGAACAAACGTGGTTCAGACCATGGTCTACTATCATTCTATACCGTCCAATATGTTATTAAAACAAACTAAACTAGGCGTTCTCAAATAAGTCTTATGTTGCTCAAACGTGTTCAAACATTAACCGTAACATCAAAGGACACATCGCGGTAGCAATATGGCATTCAAAAGAGTTATGAGGAGTCCACGTGGACTACTAGGATGTCCGGCCAATGCGGACCGAAATGCAAATAAATAAATCAGTCTTTTTTGTGTTTTTTCAAATACCATTGACGTTTTTTTTTATTGAATGTTATAGAATGGTAGTAGACCATGGTCTGAACAACGTTTGTTCTAGCAAAACTGTGATTCAAATTTCACGGTGTATATATTTCTATGAGTAAACCCTTAATTTGAACCTTAATTGCATTGTGATAAACAAAAATCCTTGACGAATCATGAAAAAACCGTGCAAAAATGCCGAAAACAAATCAGTCTCCTAATGAGCTTAGTATGGAACCTGGTGTTCTTATACGTTGAACATGTTAGGCAGTCCCCAAAGTTTCTGAAAGCCTCGATCGAGCCCGTTGTCCGCAGTCGGCGCCGTCAGCTGCGACCATTACTACGGCCCATCCCACGCAACGCATCCCGTAATATCTTGTAGGGCTGCTGCAAGTGGGATGAGCATAGAAATGATTAAAATAGGTGGTGGGTTGTAGTTTTAGCGGACACTCGATGGATAGAGCGAAGCGAAACTAATTGGTTAGACTGGCAGTAAGGAAAGGTTGGGATCGCAAATCAGTATAGTACCTGATAAAATTAAGGTGACTTGCAAAATGCTAGAGCTAGAAAATTGTTTATATTCAAAACTAGCTTCCGCCAGCGGATACTCAGTGATAAATAATGAAATAGATAAATAGTGAATAAATACGGGTGAAAGAATTTTTAAATCGGTCCAGTAGTTTTGAGTTTTTTTCATTACAAACAAAAGAAACAAACATACAAAAAATCAAATCCTTTCTGTTTATAATATTAGTTTAGACTAATACAGGGCGAACAAGTGCATGTTAACCATCTAAAGATTTAGGGTAAGGTGCAAAAAGTTCACGTAAGACATCTCTACTGGTAAACCATTTATAAATAAATGTGTGGCAACCCTGATCCTCCATTACGTGCGTTACAGTAGCGAGACCAGAGCTTTGTAACAGTTCGCATTTCGATTCGCACACTACCCTCACTTGACCAGGTACTTTCTAATTCAGAGCACTCCAGGCCGAATACTAAATGCTAGCCTATTTCGCGTAAACCTAGGATAAAACACGCCCTGCCTGCTTTAGGATTAGAGCTAATTGTAAATACGGGCTGGATGTAATCGGATTTACCGAAGTGATGTTTTAATCCATTGATATTGACGATAATAGGGAATACAGTGGAATTAATGAAATCGGATATTGGAAATGATGAAAAATAACATAACATCACGCCTTGTGTTCTCGTAGGGTTGGGCAGATGTGTAACTATAGTACACCCACATTTCGCCAGTTATGTTTTGAGTCTCATGTAATAGCGGGCGAGCCTATTGCCATCAACCGGGCACAAATCCAGACTCCGTATTTATGACGTTTAGCGATTGATCGCGCAGTGATCGCGCGATGCCTGCGCAATAATTGCTGATTGCTATTTTTAACCGACGCGACGAAAAAAAAAGGAGGAGGTTCTCAATTCGACACGTATATTTTTTTTACGTAATAAGCCTGCGGGATGCTACTGAGAAGTTCCAGATAGAAAAACCCAATGACACTTTGCCCGACCTGGGAATCGAACCCAGAACCTCATGTTCAGCAATAGCGGTTGCGTCGACTAGACCAACGAGGCAGTGAAATGATGAAAAATGTTTATACGAGTATTAAAAGAGTCGAGTCGAGTTTTAATCTAGGTATGCATGATTCTTTACGCTGGAAATCTATTGTTGTTTTGTTTGGATAATGTTACAATTTTATTGTGGTGTGATCTTATTTTAGACAAAGTTCTCGGTTCTTTGCCTTATTTAAGCACCAGAGAGGTCTCCATTTTTTACTCCGATGAAAACAAATGGAAGAAAAAGAATGGAGCATGACAGCAACGAATGACCATCCTTTTAAATATTTTACCAAATAAAAAATATGTAAACCAAACATACCTCCCAATTGATATATTCCACTTTGCACCTTCTACATAATCTAATTTACAATACTACTAGAATGTTCTCGGAGACGGAATTCAACAAATCTGTTTAGGAACCAATGGCAGTCGGCTCACGTCGGCTGCAGTTCGGGACCAAGTAAAATGGCGTGCAGGTAGACGGGTCAGCCAAGCCTTGCTTGCAATTGAAGCATGAATTTGCGACGTCCCGCGAGCTCCAAGCAATCAACTGAGCGACGAACCTCGGGGACGCTAAAAGAACGTACCTTTGTTTGTGGTCTACAAACTATGGGAAAATTTAAAAATATTTATTTTTTAAATTGTGGTCAGCGGACAGACAGACTCCAAGGTATTTCCAAAAGTAGCAGTAGATCTATTATAACGTATATACAATGTCGCCCATGCGCATGTGACCGCCCGTAATTTTCTGAATATTCATGAAAAAATATCGAAAATAAACTTCAAAAGGGGGGTCTATCTATAACATTTTTCACTAGTTTTTTTAAAATAAATACACAATTTTTTACCGAAAAAAATTACTTCGATTCCGTTTTTTTTTTCGTAGTCGATAATTTTTTGTAAAAATTTGAATTAACCTGTTAAAATAACTCATAAGCTTTTGGAAATAATAAACAGAATCCAAATCGACCCATAAACTTCGGAGATGTGTCAAAAAACAGAAAGCAAATCTTTAAAAAATTCAAAATTGAATAACATGAAAAATGTTATAGATATACCCCCCCTTTTGAAGTTTATTTTCGATATTTTTTCATGAATATTCAGAAAATTACGGGCGGTCACATGCGCATGGGCGACATTGTATTGCTAACAAATTTTTTTTATTGTTTATTTCTTTACTATTAGTAGGTACCTGGTCAACCGAGTTCTGCTCGGAGGAAAATAGAGAATCCTTATTTAATTGTATAGGATAGTTCATACTAATTTCATGTATAGTACAGTCAGCTGCAGAGAAATCTCACCCCCTAGCAATGTATTTTTACATTGCTAGGGGGTGAGATTTCTCTGCAGCTGACTGTACATACTAATTCCATGCTGCCATGTTTTTATTCTAAGGTAGCCATTTTGTTCTAAACTTTGGGCGACCGAGCTCTGCTCGGGTGAAAATATGGAGAAATAGTAGATTGTTATACAAGGGTTGAAAGGAATTGATATCTTTCACCCGTGTTAAACACTCTATTTTTCATTTCGAATATAAGGAAAGTATAAAACAGTATTTCTAAAATACTTATTGATATTAAATAATATGTAACCACCTATTTACCAACAACCTATTTCAAATTAACTGAGAAGTTAGAACAATTCATGAAATTTTTTAAATTAGGAACGCGCCGCGTCACCGCTGCGCAGTGTGACCACTTTCGTTTTTGGTTTATCCCCAGTTTCATAATGAATTATCCCAAAAATTCCCTAAAAAATATAAAAATTCCTTGGTTAAAGGAATTTTTCATTTTTATAGCATTAAATACCTACAAAACATTCATTATTAATCGAGAGAGACGAAACAAACCAACTCTTATATGGTATAAAGCGACTTATTTTCGATGTCATCTTTAACCACGGAAATAGTAAAATTAACAATAACATGGTAAACTAAAATTAGATAAATTATATTCATTACGAGTTTCAGGGAATCCCCTTTAATCAATCGGTACTACCATAGAGTAAAGTAGTACATTGGGTGCAGCCTACTATTAACAATAGGGCTACCAACTCAAGTTCATTTTTTCCCTAAAATTCCCTAAATCCCTGTCCAAATAAAATATCCCTAAACCATGCTTATTATTGGCCATTTTTCCCTAAAAAAGGGAGAAATCCCTAAAAGTGGAAACACTGCCGCCGCGGGCCATCCCGCTTAATATATATATTTTTTTTAATTCGCACTGGCTGTTTATACACTCCCAAGACCACAGCCTTTTTATTTTTTTTCTATTCGATATTTTTCATGTAAAAAGTTTCGTAGCCGACTACATAACCAAAAGTTCTATTTTTTTAATTCATTCCCGCCCTAGGGCGGGAAGCAATTACTATGAGTCTTTCCTGCCCTAGAGAGGGAAGCAGCGTTTTCCACCCGCTACTCGGATCAAACAAACACTACTTTCCGAGCATGAGAAATGAAATAGTAGATTGTTATACAAGGGTGGAAAGGAATCAATTCCCATACGAGGTATTTAGACGCCCGAGCGCAGCGAGGGCGGCTATAGTCCGAGTAGGAATTGATGTCTTTCACCCGTGTTAAACACTCTACTTTTCATTTCGAATATAAGGAAAGTAAAAAATAGTGTTTAAAATATTTTTTGCTATTGAATAACATGAGTAGTAGTTATTACTCTGAGGTAGTACCTATTTAAAATGAACTAACAAGTTAGAACAATTTGTAAAAATGTTTAAATATGGAACACACCGCATCACCGCTGCGGGCCGTCCCGCGTATAAGTTCTTTTTTTTTTATTCACACTGGCTGTTTATAATATACTCACAAGACCGGAGTCCAGTGCTTCCACTTTTAGGGATTTCTCCCTTTTTTTAGGGAAAACGGCTAATAATAAGCATGGTTAACAGATATTTTATTTTGGCAGGGATTTAGGGAAAAATTTAACTTGAGTTGGTAGCCCTATTGTTTAATTAGTAGGCAGAACCCAATGTACTACTTTACTCTATGGCACCACCGATTGATTAAAGGGGATTTCCTGAAACTTGTAATGATTGTTATTCGTCTAATTTTAGTTTACCATGTTATTGTTAATAGTACTATTTCCGTGGCTAAAGACGACATCAGAAATAAGTCGCATTAAACCTACAGTTGGTTTGTTTCGTCTGTCTCGAATAATAATGAATGTTTTCTAGGTATTTAATGACATAAAAATGAAAAATTCCCTAAACCAAGGAATTTTTATATTTTAGGGAATTTTAGGGATAATTCATTAAGAAACTGGGGAAAACCAAAAACGTAAGTGGAAACACTGCCGCAGCTTTTATTTTTATTCTATTCGATATTTTTCTTAAAAAGTTTCGTACCCACAGATATTAATCTAACTAGATGATGCGATTGTAAGTATGTACTTCGCGTGTCAAAAAACGGAGTAAAATTGGTAAAATTACGATCAATGATCGTAATCTGAGATTTTCATTTAGCATTATAGGCACCGGAAATCCACCAAAATCTAGAAAAATGTATTTTTAAGCCATATTGAGCTGTAAAGACTGTATAGAAAAATTGGCCGAGGCATTGGAAATGTTTTCTTTCATTGGTAAGTTTTGTTTTTAAATTGTGTGTGAAAAAGTGGCACGCTTAGTTTTCATAAAGATGGAGGGACTTGCGATATCTAGTTAGATTTATATCTGTGTTCGTAGCCGACTACCTAACCATAAGTTCTATTTTTAAATTTCATTCCCGCCCTAGGGCGGGAAGCAATTACTATGAGTCTTTCCCGCCCTAGAGCGGGAAGCAGCGTCTCCCACCCGCTACTCGGATCAAACAAACACTACTTTCCGAGCATGAGATATGAAAACGAATTTTCCCAGATATGAGACCTAGCTAGATCGATTTTTCGGCCCTGTAAATACTATACTGCAACTTTCATCGAAATCGATAGCGCTGATTTCGAAAACGTGATCTTACAAATATATAATTATATACAAATAGTATAGGATTATTAATAATTTAATTCAGAATAAAACGTCCCATACATTGTTAGTAAATAGTAATTATAACTATGTTAGTAAATGATTAATTATTTATTTATTTACAATTGCACTATTTAATTAGATCCGTTATAGTATGAACTGAATTGAACTTTTGTGTAGCAAAAACAGAAGCGTGAAAGAATGTGAAATAACTGTCCTGCCTGAAAACAAGAGTCAATTCAATTTAACACAAGATTCCTTTGAGTTTTCCTAACTTTCTCCTCAAAAATTTCAATAATATACTTATGTATCTAAATACTAGGTACTTCTATGTATTCATATGCAAGAGTTCGAGTCGATGGTCCTTCCACTTGAACTTAATAAGCTGGTATCAAATGCCTACTCCTCGCTAAGTGGAAGTCTAGACATGACGAACGTGACTTCGCTCCAGGGAATTGATAATCTTACGTATCGTATAAGTTTTGATAAATGTGCAGTATTTTTGTAATTAGAATGTTAGAAATGTTACATTGCTCCCTTGAGTCATAAATAGGATAGTGTTATTGGGTTTTTCATTAGGAAATCTCAGTATCAGCCCGGAGTCTGGATTCATGCCCGGTTTATGGCAATAGGGTCGCCAACTATTACATGGGACTTAAACACAACTGTCGAAATGTTGGGGTAATATTTAGGTACACCTCTGCCTAACCCATCGGGGAAAACAGGTGTGGTGATATGTTATGTAAAAGGATAGGATATCGTAGAAACATTGGACCAGCTAAAGCACTAGGAAGTGGTGAAGGGTGGGCGTTTTTGGGGGACTGTCTTATGTAATTTTGACGTTCGAAAAGTGCTGATTCTCCGCGCCTAGTTTGAATAAATGACTTTGGAATTTGAATTGCAAAAAAAATAGAAGTTTAATGAGGAGGAGGAGCTCGTCGCTAAGTAATTACAGCCGCACGGGTCGATCCATCAGGTTAAGCTACGCCGGCTGGGGTTGGTCAGTGGATGGGTGACCATTCTTATATACCGAGACTCCTCCGTGGCTCGGAAAGCACGTTAAGCCGTTGATCCCGGCTGTCATTCTTGCTGTGCTGTGGCTGTGGATCTTTGACAGTCGTTCCGAGTCGTCAGAAGCCCGAAAGTCTGCCCTGGTGGCAGACTTTCTGTTACCAGTCAGATAGGCAGTCGGAAGTTTAATACACTACTATTAATTAATATCGAGTCGGGCATAAAGCCATCTCTGTAAGGAGATCATCTGCCCCTTGGCGGGTAATAACCAGGAAAACAGCATATTAGTTACAAGTTTCTACGATATTAATTACACTAAAATACATAACACACATACATATATACATAACATCACGCCTGTATACACCGATGGGCAGATAGGCAGACGTGTACCTATAGTACACCCACATTTCGCCAGTTATGTTTAAGTCCCATGTAATAGGGGGCGAGCCTAATGCCAGCAACCGAGCACAAATCCAGACTCCGGGCTGGTACTGAGAAATTTCTGTTGGAAAAATCTAATAACACTTTGTCGACCCGGGAATCGAACCCTGGACCTCATGCTCAACAGTAGCACTTGCGACCACTAAGCCAAGGAATCAATCATTCATAAGTAACACAATTCCCACATTCTCGTTAAAATCTACACTTTTCCCTTACATTATTAATATTGCTGAACAACTTCGAAAATTTTTTTTCGGGCAGGCATGACCTACTTTCGACCCAACGTATATTTTTAAAACGTGCCTTAATTAGCCTTCTGTCGATCGTTACGCCCTCTGGCGGTGAAGGTCGTAAGCTTTAGCCTTTAAAGTTTCATATTAGTTGTTACTATGTACGGCATAAGACTAAAAAAGTCATTATTTATGTTAGAAACTAGAAAGTTATAAGAATGAGGTATGTTTTGGTTGATTAAGTTTGGCTTTTGTTTTCGTTATTTTTTACGAAGTGTATAGAGTGCCGCGAGTTTCTTGTGGCACTCTAGTGTCACTGCCTCGGCCCGGCTAGGGTGCCGTGAGCGTTGCATTGTCACTGTCACTTGTTATTTAGGTTAGGTTAGGTTAGAACTGTGACCACACAACGCACGAGCCGAGCGAGCGTAGCGAGCGGTGCCGCGGTAGCGGCCGGCGAAGTGCCAGGGTCCGTTTAGGCACAAGAGAATGTAATGTTTTGGGAATGTGGTGTTTTACAGCGATCTAACCTCGACAATCAAACAAAATACCAAGTGACGTGACTTAGTGACAGTGACAATGACAATCCAATGCTTGCAGCACTTTAGCCGGGCCGAGGCGGTGTTACTAGGGTGCCTGTAGTGGCACTTTATCCGATAGGGATAGAGTGCCAATGGTGGCACTCTATACACTGCCTATTTTTTATAATAAAATGTAATAATAATATTAATATTCTAATAACTACTTTGCTGGTATATGTTTCACATGGTGGTTTGCTCTACACTTGAAAGCACACTGACTTGGAAGTAGAATGACTTCGCTGGTCTAGTGGTCACAAGCGCTACTGCTGAGGATGAGGTCCTGGGTTCGATTCCCGGGTCGGACAAAGTGTTATTGGGTTTTTCTATCTGGATTTTCTCAGTAGCAGCCCGGAGTGTGGACTTGTGCCCAGTTGATTGGCAATAGGCTCGCCCCCTATTACATGGGACTTAAACATAACTGGCGAAATGTGGGTGTTCTATAGGTACACCTCTGCCTTGCCCTTCGGGGAAACAAGGCGTAATGTAATGTTGAAATTATACTTTTTAAGATAGACATAAACTATTGATGATCTGGAAACTTTTGAAATTCATAATTGCAGTGTTTGTTAGGTAATTCGTTAATGAATTTTATAGGAACTATCACTATAAAAATATTGTAATAAAAAAGACAGCTCCAAATATACGAAAAACCACGAAAATAAAGAACAAAACTATCCTTGATTCCTAATACCATTTTGAGTTCGTTTATCACGTACTGCTGAAATCGTAAGTGTTAGTAAACTATTTATTTATAGGTATATCGTTAAGAAGTGTTTGAGATAACAGAATTAGAAAGATTAGCTAGTCTGGTTTACGTGACAATTAGCAGGTTTTGCTTGGATAAATGATTGAAGAAATACCACAGTTGTTTTGTGGTTTAATAAACTATTGTCAACGAATTCATAGCACTTTTGTGATTTGTTTTGTCACATTTCTAGGTTTAAGGCTGCCTGTCCACTGGAGTGGAGAGGAGAGGAGAGAAGCGGAGATGTCTGGAGCGGAGATTAGATTCTATTGGTTAATATTGGCACATCTCCGCTCCTCTCCTCTCCGCTCCAGTGGACAGGCAGCCTTAACTGATGATTAATAAAAATATTATTTTGATATTAATTTATACAGGAAGTAGTTCCATTTGTATTCGTATTTATTTATTAGTATGTACGAGTATACAAAGGTGTTACATGAATTAAGGATGTGGTACCATCTTGAGGTGGTGGTAGACCCCCAGGTCTAGTTATACCATTATGTTTTTATCAATCCTTTGACCACGTCTACAGTGAAATACTGACGTTATTTAACATTGACGATTAATAAGTGCTGCTTTGCTATTTACAAACGTTTATTTTCCATTCATTATTGCATTCAACATGTTTTAAAAGTCCTGTTTCATTTATGAAAAATAACTTGTAACAGAAACCAAACAGGAAACGATAAACTAAAACCTCAAAGCACTTACTCACGATTACGGACATTCCCCGCGTAGCTATCCAAACACGTCTTACTAAAAGAAATAAATTATAGTTTCCAATTAGTGAAGCAAAAACTTATTAAAACGAGTGCTGGGACCAAATGGCGGCAGTTACATTAATCGAAACTCGTTACTACAAGCCGCTAATGAATGCATAAACGTTTAAAAACTTCTTCTACACGCTTTCCTAGAGAAATTCGAGTGAATTTGTAAATAGTCTAAGAAATTTGTTTGGTGGAGCCGAAACATTTGTTTTGAGAAATAATTAAACGGGGATGGAACTTTTATTATGTTTCTTTAAGAAATATAGTGATAAATCTGTCTTTATTATTTCAATCTGCCTAGCCTTTTCGCAACTATGTTGGAGTCGGTTTCCATTCTAACTGGATGCAGCTGGATACCAGTATTTTACATGGAGCGACTGCCTATCTGACCTCCACAACCCCGTTACTGGGTAATACGATACCTCTTGGTAAGACTGGTTCTCAGACTTGCGGGTTTCAAAGATCCACAAATGACAGCCCGGACCAACGGCTTAACGTGCTTTCCGAGGCATTTAGGAGTCTCGGTATGTAAAGAACACCCATCCCCGGACCAACCCCGGCAAGCGTATCTTAACCTGATAGATCGACCCGTGCGGCTGTTATTACTTAGCCACAGGCTCCTTTGTCTTTATTATTTGTTTTAAGAAATCATGTAACTAAAACTATCTTCTTAAGGATATGTTTAATATGAAAGTTTTATCATGTTATAATTACAGCGATGAATAATAAGAAAAAGCAATATTGGCGTACATATATATTTGAAAAACAGGGCCTCAGTGTATGTGTACATACTACATACCTTATAGAAAGGAGAGTTAAGACAGATACTTTTTTTTTAACTGTAGAACACACACTACACACTTTCTTAACCAAATCTAACATGAAAATAAACAGTATGTCCTTGGCATTCAACTCAAGAGCTACGTTCTATAACTCCAGTCCCCATTTATACGGCATTACAAGGTTGAAATACCGATGCAGCCGTCATAAAAATGTTACCCAATAATAACAGGTTCGTAAAAAGGTAATTTTACATAACAGCCTTTTAATTTTCCCTACGGAACACTATGTACGGTCATAAAACAAACACGATCACTTGAATAGTTTACTGCTATTTTTAATGGGCCCCTATTTATTGCAGTTTATGCTAATTTTGGTGGAAAACATCGTAAATATGGTGGCCGTTTTGTATAAAAGAATGACGGGGTTATAAAGGTAAACGCTAGCTTGAAAATCAAGTATTTTAAATAATTACCTATCAAGTCAGGCATTTTTCCTTGTCATCAGAAGGCCTATTCTCGTACTGAAAAACGTTCTTAATCTTTGTCTCATATTAGCGACAATCCATGTCAAAAAATTGTCAAAAATGTATTATATGACATTTAAGGCGTTGATCGAAGTATTTTCACAGATCGGGACAGAGATTAGAATGTGAACGTTCTTAAAATACGGGAATTCCCTGATCATGAATGCCTATAGGAGGTGCTCGTGGCTAAGTAATAACAGCCGCACGGGTCGATCCATCAGGTTAAGCTACGCTTGCCGGGGTTGGTCTGTACATACCGAGGTATCTTTACATACCGAGACTCCTCCGTGCCTCGGAAAGCACGTTAAGCCGTTGATCCCGGCTGTCATTCGTTGATCTTTGACAGTCTTTACGGGTCGTCAGAAACCCGAAAGTTTGAGAACCAGTCTTACCAAGGGGTATCGTATTACCCAGTTACTGGTTGTGGAGGTCAGATAGGCAGTCGCTCCATATAAAATACTGGTATTCAGCTGCATACGGTTAGACTGGAAGCCAACCCCAACATAGTTAGGAAAAGGCTAGGTAGATGATGATGAATGCTCAAGTAGAATATGCCTATGGCATTAAGTCCGCCTCTGTACATTTCTGAGCTTGAAGATTAAGTAAATAAATTGGTTCACGATTTGGAAAACATCTAAATTGAAATGGTCTATTCAGCAGTAAAAATGAAATTGTTCAAGTAAACTATGCCACTATTAATTAACTCCAACTCTTAGTGCATCGCAAATTCGCATTGCAAGACATTCTTGCGACGATCTCCTCGGATCCTTCGAATGGCGGCAGAGTAAGTTAATACAAATTTCTACATATATTATACGGGTTATTGCCACCATATACCCGTGCTCCGCGCTCGCATTCATATTCCGTAATCCCGAAATGAGGTCGCTCATTAACTCGAACTAAAATAAAGTTATACGACCTCCTGGAACATCTTCCGTGCGAGTCTAGCGAGAATTTCCACTCGATTGGCTTTTTAATTTGCCGGTATTCGGTAGAGAGACGTTTAGCGGAATAAGGCCTCGTTTCATACGCGACCGACTCGTTCCAAATTCAATTATTCGCCTCAAGATGGCGGCAGGTAACATTGATATTGAGCTGCGGGCGCTCTTTCATTGTTCTTAACTTAAAATCATACACTTTGTAGTTATTAGAAGCTTAAAATAACTAATTTTCAATATACGAAACTGTTTCTTAGAATGATTAATAAAAATATTTTAGTGGAATCAAGAACACTTAGCTACGATTTATCGTAGTGCTACGAAAGTTCGTAGCAACTGCCTACGCCGTAGCATGTAACAATCTACATAAGTGTGTTACGAGTTAAATTGATGTAAAAGTCATTTCTTTATATTTTCTTTCGAAGAAATCAAAGTTACTGTCTGTTGAAGTCTGCTGGGACAAGATTTCGTGGAAAGGAATCTGAGTACGTTTTCCGACGATCTACGCAGAAATAATTTTACACGAAATCGTCTTTAGAACTTCTATTTTCTGAGATTTATTGAATTAAATTTAAAAGGAAGAGTGATTTTCTAGAATTCTCAGAAAATCAATTAGTTCGTCTATCACATAGAAATGCTCCAAGAAATGTATAATTGCTTTCAGCAATGAATGTTAAAACGCGACGAGCACTAACGCAAACATATAGTAAAATTCTTCTGTTTCTAAATTCAGTGATATCAATATTCTTTTTCAAATACGGAGTAAGCCTTTGCCCAGCAGTAAGACAACAAAATGAATGACCTTTGCCTGTTGCCAGAACTTTATACCCAAGTATGGTAGGCCGCACGTCAGAGGTAACAAAACCAGAATACCCTGCCATAGTACTCTATTGAAATTCCGTACTACGGCAAGCAAGCTCAAGGTCAAAGGTCAAAGTGTTACCACTTAAGTGTAAAAGTGTAAATAAGTTCTGAGAGTCTATTCTGCTAACATCTCACCGTGAAAACATAGGTGAAGGGAGCTGTCATTCCGCCTGATGCTAGGGATTGACACTGTTGACAGTTAAGCAGCACTTCACCTTAAGTGTTCACGATGAGATTTTCACAGGATAAATCAGCTCAGATGTACGAGTATATAACTCACCTCGTCCTTTCCTTTGACGACGCACATCTTGACGTCATTCTCGGGCGAGTACCAGACCAGCCGGCGCTGTTCCGTCAGGTCAGTCAGACTGAGGTTGTACACCACGTTTCTGGAACAAGTAATACTCATATAAGGTGACGAATTTATTTGTAAATATGGTGGGATGGCCTGTGTCAGAGGTGTTTGTATTTGTACCAAATATATCCAGAATGTCGTTTTTTTCGTGAAACGGTAATTTTTACGAAATACGGGTAACAGCTTATTGCCATAATTAGAAACAAAGTTGAAATATCTCATGTGCTCGTAGTTCACAAAGTGACCTGGCTTGTTTGGTAGCACAATATACAAAATGGTAGAATTTTTGTACGAGCAATTTACACAAAGTAGTTGTAATACAGACAATACTTATATTATTTTGCGACGAAACTAATAAGCCTTAGTAATACAAAAACAGACGCTAAAAATAGTTGTTACTCGACTTGTTATTGTGGCCAATTACTTGCGCCTCTTCTAGCAAGCCGGCCAACATACGTAACCAAATTACTTAGAACTGCTACCATTGGTTGGGAGTCTTTTGCTTGTTCCGCTCCCTGTGAACCTCGCAGTTCATTTTAAGGTGGAAACTCAACTCATAGTTGTTAGCTGAATGTTTGTTCGTGGTTTTAATCGCACTTGGAGTTGAGGATTTCAGGTGAAGTTAGTTGGAATGGTTCCTATTGCCGCGACGTTTATTTTGTGGGTAGTCGCTGCGGTGACAATTTGTCGCAGCCCCGTGCGGCTTAGCCGATCTACTGAATAGCTTCGTGAAACGTTACACGCAAAGTTAACGCTGTTCACCAATAATTATATAGCCATTACATAGTATTTAGGTACTCTGAGGCTACGTTTGATTAGGAGAGTGATACAAGATATCGACGTTACGTATCTGTCTACCTTTGTTATATCGTAAGAGCCCGAATCAGTTATTGACAGCCGTATATTGCTATTGTGTGCGATATAGTAAATAAGGTGGATGTCAATGTTGGTGGCAGCCCAAAGTTCACCGTGACAGATTTTCTTGTAAGCTTACAAAGCAAAATATTACACAATGTGGGGTGACGCGGCGACACACTATTGTGAGCCGCTTTCGGGAGGATTTGATGTACGATAAAAAGTATCGAGCTTCAACTAAATCAAATTGAACTTCACTAAACCACTGTAACTGCGTGATTAGGAGCAGTTAACGATTATAGCGCCGCGACTAACTGTAGTTTTGAAAACTAATGTCAAAGTGACATTCCGAGTATACACAATTTAATATGAATTGTGACACAAGTTGGGGCCATTCATTTAACTTGCTGAGCATACCTGCGTTCTGTCTGGCATAATTGCGAAAGTCCTTCAACCCTTAATTAAGATATTTGGCACGAAAATTTCATAAAGAAATTATGACGTAAACTTTGCCAATTATAGCGCAGCGAATAGCCGGTGTGACTTACATAATGTTTTTGAGATTCAACAGACAAAGTAGAGGCCGGCCGTTACCGGATTGTAACTCCAACTTTATTGATATTACAATACACTCTTTAAATGGCAATCCCATGAAGTTTTTATAGTTGTTCTTTTGTTTTCGTCGAACGACAACGTATTGGGGAACCTACTTATGACTTTCCGATCTCGAAACTATGTCAGCTTTATTGAAACGAAATTGTAAAAATTGTTTACGGAGCAGTAAAAGAATATTTGTGCTTCATATTCTATTTGTGTAAAAGCAGAACCATTTTCAATAAACTAAGGGTACGTAATATTTTATGTGTTCCTACATAAATATGTAAATAGCTTCGCTTCATAGACAGTGAAGGTTGTTTAGGAAGCTTGTTTCTCACTTCTACGAATTTAATTAACATAATAAACGTATTTTCTATGAAGAGCTAATTTGATTATTTCGCTGTAAAGCTCATTAATTTTTAACTAGCGCTATTATAGTCATGAAAATAGATAAAAGAACTGAATACTATATTATATTTCTAATTTACTTTAAAGCATGGCGTTTGTCTGTTTCGCCCTCATACAAAATTCCAATACAACTACTGAAATGGTTCGAAATGAAATTTTTCACTTCCATTATGTTGTAAATAAGGCATCCACGTTCGACGTCTTGCATGCGAATAATGTTCTTTGTAGTCTATTGTCGAGGGTCCTACGGCACTTATTCTTAAATAAGGGAAATGCTTGTAATTCACCAATGTTGGGGGAGCCAATTTGTGGGCAGACCCTGCTCGTATTTTATGAACGAACCGCTTTTTGTTGGGCAACGAAGTGTCATGATGCAATCAAGTGATCCATGCACTAACAATCGTAGACTTACAACAACTAATGGCTAATCCGGTTACAGTACATGTGAATAAGACAATTACTAGCGAGTGCGAGTGGATTGCGTAGTAACAGGACTATTTCCGCTTGATAGCTTCGATGAATAATATAATTTGGGATTTCATTGTGTTTGGCAATGTATGGCCATGACCATATGAGCCAAATAGCCTTCAAAGTCTATAAAAGTATCGTTTTGCGTCCAACCTAATCGTATTTTAAAAAGAATTACAATCAAGTCTTCTGAAAGCATAAATAATGATGAAGGTATCTTGGCCTCGTTTCGAACTCATTTCCAAGAAAAGAAACTTATTTTTTCCAAAAAATCTAAATATTTTGGAATATTCTCGGGTAATATTTTGGCGGACAGGCGAGCTGGCCCAAGCACACAAAGACTGTATCCTTTGTCAATTATTCGCTTCAGTGGTTCCCGCCAAAAGGCGGCGGCCATCTTGGGCTGTGTGCGACGGATCGCCAGCGTCATCTATTGTTCGGTCACTCGCCCATGTTTTTGTGTTCTGGCCAATCCGGGCCGACTCGCTGATTGATGGCCTGAACTTACAATTATTTTCGTGTCTTCGTGATTATTTATTTTTTTGTCTCTCATTCTTGGCAAAATAAATTAATCTCGGAGAATTTTCTTTATCCAGATTTAAGTAAATATCTGGGTGGGTATAAATTGATTTCGTGGAACAAAAGCAGATGCTCAGCCAATCAGAGTTATACTCATCAATATACATGACGGACACACAGCCAATGATCGAATCGAAATGAAAACGTCAAACATGGTGGCGCTTTTAAAGCGAGATTTACATATTAAACAATATTATTGGTTTAATTCGAATGACTGTTTTTGGAGGACGTCACGAGATACGTCACATCCATATTTTGTCAAGCATTTAATGTGATTTATCGCCATGTAGACATGTGTGATAGGTTATCACGTTATTACACAAAGGTTCATTACAATTTCCAAATTATATTTAAATTCTCAACACACAACAAGAGGAACATGTACACGTTCCTCTTGTTGAGAGTTTATATGCAATAACATGTACCTTCCTAAATAGTTCACAAAAATGGTATCGATATTTACGAGAAAATAACTTACATAGGTACTCAATGAAAAAATCAAAATGAGTTTGTTCATAGCGCCTGTTATTCGCTTGTGTGCTTTGCCAAAAAGTATTTGTCGAACACGAGAATTTGATTGAATAAATGGAAACTGATTCATGTTGCTATGTTGCTAGCTAGTGGAATACGCGCACGCCCAGTCTTTGGTTTGTTATTCTGTTTCGCTCAGTTATTTTCACAAGGATTTGTAATAGGATTCCTTGAATGCGAGGATATAGAGCTGAATAATGAAAATAAACATCACTCACATAATATTACCCTTCGTATACCGACATACTAAGCAATTCAATTTTCGCCTCCTCTATTTACCATTTCTAGAGAAACGTCGAATAAATAATTCAATCCTCCTAGTATTTTCAATATTTATTTATTTTCTCCCTGTTTCCAGAATCTGCAGGATATGTGAGTCTCTACAACGCCAGGGGATTACTAAGGGTCCATAAAATGTCTTCTAACTAGGCTCGGTACAACATAGAGGGGAAGTTGGGGAGACAGGGCAACTGTCGTCGCACGAATAAATTATAGATAGTGTAACAATGTGACTTTATCTCGTATACACAAAAAACAACCCCCTCTATACTACATTTCTTTATCCTTAATCAGTGAAAACTACAGGTGGCGTTTATTTTGACTGTACTATGTAAAGCAGGGATTTCCTTTGTCAGGATATTTTCGTAATTAGTTGCTAAATGCTGGGGGAGATGGGATGAAAAGCGTATCTCTTTGGGTCGGGAAACCGCTTAATGGGTAAAGGAACAGAAAGAAATTCTGTTGTTGCCAACAAGTTGATGGCGTTTTTCTATGTAGCGACGGATTATATTAAAATTGTTGTCTCTTTTTTCTGACCTTATCATTTATTTTAATAAGAAAAGATTGTGTCTCTTTTAATATTCTTTAGGAAAATTTATAAAACATTTGACTTTTTAATTGTCCATCTAAAAACGTGTATGATCGCGTGTGAAAACCGACCATTGAACACAACCTACAAAGACTTTGTGCAACGCAACGATTTCAAAAAGGGCGATGTCAAAAATTTCAAATTTCATCGCGAGGCGACGAATTGGGACGTCGACAGATGCAATTTGTTTGCATGCACTCGACACGGTCCCGATATTGGAAAACTTTACGAGTTCCGTTTAGAACAATATCAATGGGACATTGGTGAACGTGCCCGACGTATCAACTATGTACGTACTTGTACTAACGGCATCTAAACGATGTCGTATTTATTGATGCATAAAAACAAGATCTCAGTCAAGTTCAAGTCATCAGCATCTCCATTTCAGCCAAAACACGTCCATTGCTGGACGTAGGTCTCCAAGCATCGCCACATCGTCGGCTAGTACTGTGTTTCGTCCACTGCTGGACATAGGCCTCCAAGCATCACCACATCGGCTAGTACTGTGTTTCGTCCACTGCTGGACATAGGCCTCCAAGCATCGCCACATCGGCTAGTACTGTGTTTCGTCCACTGCTGGACATAGGCCTCCAAGCATCACCACATCGGCTAGTACTGTGTTTCGTCCACTACTGGACATAGGCCTCTAAGCATCGCCACATCGGCTAGTACCGTGTTTCGTCCATTACTGGACATAAGCCTCCAAGCATCACCACATCAGTCGGTACTATGCTTCGTCCACTGCTGTAGATAGGACTCCAAGAAACGCCACATCAGCTAGTTCTGTGCTTCTCGCATCCAGTGGATTCCTGTGGCCTTCACAAGGTCATCTACAACAGTGATGTTGAATAATAAAAACAATCTGCAGACAAACATTACGGGATATTTTAACAAAACCCCTCTCAATCCTCTCATATTTGTCGGAGTTCATTACATTTAACTTCAACACAATGCAAAGCTACGAATTCCATTTTCGTGAACCATCCAACTAATGACTTTTGCGAAAGTAAATTTCACGAATTTCAGCATACCAAGTCGCAAAAAAAACATAAAAATAACCGCGTCCCATCAAACGTTCCATTCCAAGGCACTAAAGTTAAATCGAGTCCCGCAAGTTGTACATCATTAGCATTCGCCTGTCAAATGGGCACTCACATGGATTGCTTGATGCGCGCGAGTCAGCCATCTTTCCGCCGATTCCTAGTAAATAGACTTGACATATCGTGCAGATTTTCCTCTGAATGGAGCCTTTCCGTTATGCTTTTGGCAGGGATTACGGTTTGTGTTTTATTTTATGTGTGTTGGCGAGTGCCGTCTCATTTCGTGGTATTTATTTTTCGGATCTGTGTGTTTGACCACGTCCACTATAAAGCTGCACATATCTTGTATTTTTTTTTTGGGCCGTCTCTCCAGTCTTAAACCTCGCGGATATAGTATATGATACTATCATCATTCTCCTGCCTTTATCTTAATTTATTTGGGGTCGACGCAGCATATCTTTTTGATTTCATACTTCTCTATAAGTCTTCTTTTTTAAAACTACGACAAAATACTGTCTTATCATTTTTTTTTCCATTTTAATATTTTTTCCCTGTTTTAGATGCAGACCGTTGCCGTCAACATCGGCTGGAGCCGTCAATATTGCGAAAGTTTGCACCATCGGCCGCCGAGAAATTGAGCTTCACATGCTTCACGATTTATTGCAATTGTTTCTCAACAATATCCATCGTTTATTTCATCGTATCCATGACGTTTGGACGCTGCGTTTATTGTGAATGCTGCTATTGCATAAATATTTTGTTCAAGAATTCTTTAGTTTTAAGCTTTGATTTATAATAGAATGTTTGTTGGCAGTTGGGTATTACTAAAGTTGGCTAGTTTAGAGTTCTACACTGACGAGCTCTATAAAAAAGCCACTTGCAAAGTGCCCAAAAAATCGAAATATCTCCTAAATCATACAAGTTAGTTACATGAAGTAATAAAAAAAGACGTGTGGCACGTGGGGACTGCCCCGGCGAAGCTATTGCATAGCATTTTTTATCAACTTACGCAATTGTAAAATATTAACCCGAATACAAGAAATAGCAATGATGACATTGACAGGAACTGTTATTCACATTTATAGTTTTTAAAACTTGACACAACGTAATGGCCGGGAACATCAAACTAATAAAAAGGTTTTAATTTAACTATTAATAGTCAAGGATCATTCGTCTAAGTAAATTTGAACTTTATTGTCAACAGTTAAACATAATTTTCAATACAACACTCTCGTATCATTCGTCTAAGTAAATTTGAACTTTGTTGTCAAGCAGTTAAACATAATTTTCAATACAACACTCTCGTATCATTCGTTTAAGTAAATTTGAACTTTGTTGTCAAGCAGTTAAACATAATTTTCAATACAAAACACTCTTTTCTTAGGTAGTATTTTCGTTACGACTGGATTAGGTCTCCACGCTCAAGGCCCGCGATAGAAGCTATGCAATAGCTTAAAATCTTGAAAACAGTTTTATAGGTGTTTTTTACGCGCTATTAAATACACTTGATTTTTTCTTTTTACTTCAAGATAAGATAAGATAAGATACTTTTTTCTTACGTGTTTTCGGAAATATTTCATGATAAGTTAGTGGCTTTTTTATATTGCTCATCAGTGTAATTGCTGGTCGTGATATTTACTGAAAAAAAAAGCCAATTTTTGTACAGTCATGAACAAATAGCAGTAGGTAATTGAAACGAAAAAAGAATAAGTTATGAAAAAATACCCACTCGTTCCCACGGTGTTTTATTTCCGGTTTGAAAACGGCGGAAACAAAAAAATATATTAGATATGAACACGGTCGCTTACCTAACGAACTGAAATGAATACAAAACAACCAACACACAACATGGAAATGTTTATTTATGTAAACGAATTAAAAACGGTACGTATTTTCGGCAACGATTTTTCTTTCATAGTCTTTGTGTGAGTTATTACCTTTTTACACAACGGTGTTCTTTTCAGCATCGGTAAGACCAATGACGTTGGTCTCTGGCATTTCTTTGCGTTCCTTGAGTTTGGTTGTGAAGAAGGGGTCTGGGTAGGTTGGGTATCAACGGCCCGCATGCAGAATACAAATTCTTAACATTTTAATTAAAAGAGCTCAAAACGCCGACCGCGCCGGCTCTATTGTTGTCTCGTTCTGACACCACCGTGATTTATGGCGAGTGTAAATGGGAAGGGTTGGGTTTCATCTTTCACTGGAATACACGAAATGATAATTGACATTTTTGCGCGAGCGTCACGAAAGGGTTATGATATTTGCGCAAGTAATCCTTCGGAAACATTGTCGTACATTTGTCACTGTTCGTTGAAAGTAGTGTGGGGTGGTTCAGTATGGACAGTATGGTTTATTATACTTACTTATTTCTTTGATTCAAACAATTATATAACCTGCATTTAATAACAGATCATGTGTTGAAGTCTAAAGTAGATTTAACCTTAGTGCCTTGGAATGGAACGTTTGATGGAACGCGGTTATTTTTATGTATTTTTTTGCGAATCTATATGCTCGTCATTGCGTAATTTGTGAATTTGAGACAGTCATTAATTGAAATTAAAATAATTAAATGAGCATCTGTTTCTCAAACAAATAGAACCCCGTAAGGCAAAGCCAATTTTTCAGCCACAAATCAACCCGTCATAGTAGGCCCTAAAATACTTAACAATTCAACAACCTTAGCTTCCCCAACCACTTTAACCTAGATTCCAGTCCAAACCAAGAAACTAGACCACGATTAACATCATATCCAACTTAATACCGACTATAATCTGACAGTCCAGCGCTGAAGCGCTCACTCAATCGCTTGAAGCGCTAAATATTTAACGATAAACACGTCAATCACTGCCTGGATTACCGGTTGATTGAGGTGAGAACGATATTCCCTAATTTCGTTGAAGCATCACACCCAACCGCCAATGATCTGATGTTGCGATTATTAAGTAACATTAGATCTAGCTGCGAGGATTTTGACGTTTATTGAGTAATTTATGTTAAAATAATAATACCAGCAGTCCCACTACAGGGCACAGGCCAGAGGCCCTAGTGCCCCGGGCCCTATCAGAATACTAGCGCTGCGATATTTATTATTAAATGTCGCAGCATCGTGCTGAGATAGGAGCCTTTTGGCCTCGCACAGGACTCTGCTTCCTTTTTAATTTTACATTGTTTTATTTCTTATTGTTTTTGACGTTTTATTTTTATTTGTGTCTCAATGTGTCTTAGTTTAGTTTGTGATCTCCTGTGCTTGTCCCAATAAATACTTTTTCTTTCTTTAGTGTGAGTTTCTTTTAGCCTTTACGCATCGACCGCATTCAGCGCTCCGATTGGCCCTTCACTGGTGAAGGCCGGCTGGCTGCCAATCGGAGCGCGCGTCGAGATGGTGAAAAGAAAGTCACACTAGGGCCTCTGTTCTCATACAGAGAAGGCACAAGCATTGATCACCACGTTTGTTCAAGACGGGTTGGCGATTTCAGACTTATATTGACTAGAAGTCCAGGTTGTCGTGAAGGTCCAGTTAAGGCTTTGCCTTCTCAAGCTTGTGTGTTCAAATTCGGGCAATTACCTACGTGATTTTTCAATTCATATGCTAAGTGCTCCACGAGGAGCTCGTGGATAAGTAATAACATCCGTACGGGTCGTTTGCCGGGGTTGGTCTGTGGATGGGTGACCATCTTTACATACCGAGACTCCTCCGTGCCTCGGAAACCACGTTAAGAAGTTGGTCCCGGCTGTCATTCGTGGATCTTTGACAGTCGTTACGGGTTGTCAGAAGTCTGAAAGTCTGACAACCAGTCTTATCAAGCGGTATCGTATTACCCAGTAACGGGGTTTTGGAGGTCAGATAGGCAGTCGCTCCATGTAAAATACTGATATTAAACTGCATCCGGTTATACTGGAAACTGACCGGAATATAATTGGGAAAAGGATAGGTAGATTGATGTACATACTGAGTTTATCTTAGACATTACTGACACCGGTAAATGAAAATATCGTGAGGAATTTTAAATGTATATAGTAAAAAATATTTATTTTCCTTTTCGGCGAAGAAACACTAAAGAAAGAGATAGAGTTATATTGTATGCCCAAACTTGGAAAAAGGACTAAAACCATCTAAAATGATCAGGTGATGACCTTGCATTGCCCCTGGACTAAAGCAGAGTCCAACAAGATCCTTCAAATGAAACATAATTTGCCTCAAATGAAAACAACTCCTACGTTGGGACAAGTTTAAATTATTTAATTCCTAAGTGGTTTCTGTCAAAGTCTGAGCAAAACCAGTGTTATAATTAACTGTAACAGCACTACAAATAAAGCTCGGAATAATTAAGATTTTAGATGAACATTGATTAGCAACGTTACCTAACAAAAATACAAATATAATAACACTAACTTCTAGCCGCGACTTGGTCCGCGAGCCTATAACCATCCTCAAGAATTAGGCTAAAAATAATTCTTCAAATCCTACTGGTAGTTCTAGAGATTACCCCCTACATACAAAACCCCCTACTTACAAACAAACATACAAATTTAACATCACGCCTGTATTCCCCGAAGGGTTAGGCAGAAGTGTACCTATATAGTACATCAATATTCACAACACACACACAATTACACAATTTTCATCTTCCAAGAAAACTTAATTAATATAAAAGTAGGGCAACGAAGCAACTGTACTCTTCAGGCAAATCTTCAAGGGTGGAGTAAACAGTAGCTCGGGCAATTTGTAACAAATCCAAACGCGCAAGGTGCCGTCCTTACACACTTAAGAAGTTAACTGATCTGTTTCCCCCAAACTACTTTATTTGTTTAGGCCACAACAAATAGGTTCTCCTCTTCTTGGGCAAGTTTCCCCGAACTGCCTCAAATTGCCCCTAACTCTTGTATTGTTTAATCAAAAGAACGGGAAACGTATGGTAGTAATAATAAGGTTGTTTTATTTACTCGTTTGTATATAAAACACTTGTGTTTAGAAGTTTGCTTATTGATTTTCTTGAGTCCGGTAAGTTTTGTGGGCTCATTAATGGCGTATTAAAAGGAATGGTGAAATATTCTGAGTATTTTTTATTATTAAAAGGTCAAGTTTTTAATTGATCGTCAAGTGGTGTTTATTAGGTTACGGTTGCATAAGCATAATCAGCCTATAATGTTCCCACTGCTGGGACACAGGCCTCTTCCCTGTGGGAGTAGGCCGTAATCCACCACGCGGGCCCAGTGCGGGTTGGTAGATGTCACAAATGTCTTCGAATTTTTGTTTTTAGGACATGCCGGTTTCTTCACGATGTTTTCCTTCACCGTTTTGAGAGCAGTGGTGATGAAATTATTTACACAAAGTGATGTGGCTGCTTGGGTTCGAACCCACGACCGGTTCTTCTAAAATCAGAAATAATGACCGAATAATGTATGACCGTAATATCATAGGTATTTTGTTGTTATTATTGGCAACACTCGTTTTGGAACTGTTTATAAATTCACTTACCACCTACGATCTTATTAGCAGGTACTACTTTTAGGATTGCTTGTTTGCTAGAGACGATTGGATGTCGTTTGACATTTGCAATAGTTTAGGGGATATATTCGTGTTATCGTATTATTAGTGACGCTTATCGCGCTACCCACAGTGCCCACAATCAATCTGCCTAGCCTTTTCCCAACTATGTTGGGGTCGGCTTCCAGTCTAACTGGATGCAGCTGAATATCAGTATTTTACGTGGAGCGACTGCCTATCTGACCTCCACAACCCAATAACTGGGTAGATACCCCTTGGTAAGACTAGTTGTCAGACTTTCGGGTTTCAGACGACCTGTAACGACTGTCAAAGACCTACGAATGACAGCCGAGACCAACGGCTTTTCGTGTTTTCCGAGGCTCGGACGAGTCTCGATATGTACCTAAATATTGTCACCCATCCACGGACCAACCCCGGCAAGCGCAGCTTAACCTGATGAATCGACCCGTGCGGCCACAAGCTCCTCCAAATTACTTTAGTAACGTCCCTCTATCTACATTTAATTTACAACGGTGATTCGGATTACGTTTATAATAATTATAGTAGTAATGTAGCTTTAGGCTCTGCCAAAGGCTTCCACCGATATCAATACGCTGTAAATTAATATCACTCGAAGCCCCATTTAATACACAAGGGGTAACGCGACCATACATTATAATTCATAATTCAGATGGGGTAAATGATTTCCCTACCCCTATTACTTCATTTTCAACATTATCAGGCATAAGTTAACATTAACAATGGAACAAAACTTTGTTATTATTTCAGTAATTTTATTATTCTCAAGTGTAAACGGAAATTGTCGACGGTGTGACGTCATTTCCCCCTTGCCTTTCCATACATAAATGGCAGGGAATGCTATTGACTTATGTTATTTTGTGTTCTAAGTAGGAGTTTCCATACGCCCTCTCATTTCGCTAATTCTAATTGAAGGGTCTCCTGTACCCCGGTGTACGTACGTACCCCAGTGGGGTACACTCGCCCTTTACATTGTTTGTACAATAGATACTAATTTGGAAATGTAACAAAGGTACAATTCTACGTAACTGTAGACTGCAAGTAATATTTCATGCATGTTACTCCTAGAGGAATCGGTTTGTGGTTTCTTAGGTATAAAGATGAGGGAAAACTTAAGTTCTAGTAAAGTTACGTTTGTCTTTAACCTGACGAAGATGACGCGTTGACTTCTGAGAAAAAAATTGGTAACGAAAAGCATTTGTATGAAAATAAAAAGTTTTGGTTCAATACCCCTGAAATTACGAATAATAGTAAATAAAAAGAAATATCTATTGAATCTCTTATAAATTATTATTAAACACTTGAATAGACAACAGACAGAAAGAGTACCAAATTGTACTAGAAACATCAATTTTCTTCATATAATTATCTTAAATTTTCGTCTATAAGTATATTCTACAATCCAATAAAATTGATATGCTCTATAATCTTGTTTTCAAGACTGTAATATCTCCATCTGTATATATATACAGATAGTTTCACAAGCATTTTATTACCTTTTTATTTTAGAGAAATGTTTGAACACTTTCTTTTTATTCTTTCTTTACTTCGACACCATCGCTTTATTACTTAGATATATAATACATGATAGTTTTTTTCTTATACATTTTTTCCGAAATTCCATAGCCAAAACTGCCACTAACAATTTTTAAAGTCTTCCAATTAACTTTTTAACCAATAACGTCATCAGTCGCGTCATTCCGTCAGCTCCGAAGCTCTTATAATGCGTCACAATCAGTGCTGAGCTGTGTTTGTCCTTGGGGACTACTCCAACGCCTGGTGGTTAGATGTTCATTATTTCATTTTACTTCGTAATTGTTTAAATAGGAAGTTTTTCTAATACATATTTTCTACAATTCCCTACAGAGAAAACTTTCACCAACAAATCTCCATTATACATTTCAACCAATTACGCCATCAGTGGCGTCATTCCGTCAGCTTCGAAGCTCTTATAAATACGTCACAATCAGTGCTGAGCTGTGGCTGCGACCCTGGGGACCACTCCAAGGCCTGGTGGCTCCGTGATTGATGCGCTGATTACCTTCGTTCCTTTTTTGCCACGAACGTTCCACTTTTGCCTTTTTGTTTTTTCGACCTCTTCACGTAATAGGATGTTTTAGGACGGATTTTTATTAGTGATGAAAGTTTGGGTTGTTTTTATTTTGTATAATTTTAGTAAGTATATAAAATAAATCTAAGAATTCCCCTCCTGTTTTATATACTTAGACAAATTATTATTATTATTTTAAGTCTATGTTTTTAAAATAAGTAAATATGATTTTAGTAATAAGTCATAGCTTCACAAATTGGTATTAATCAAACCGAATTAAGATTTTTGCTCAATTTCTAGAATATCGGTTTATCTTTCGCTTAATTCTCTCCTAAATCTACAAAAATAATTTTACAAAAGTGACACAACCATTCCACAAAAAAATAACGACCTTTTTATAAACAGAACGACCAAAAGGGGTTTATCCTGGATCTAGAAATACTTTAAGCCCTGTGTTTCTATTTAATTAGTGTCGCAAAAGTAAACTGACTTTATAAACCGTACCTAACGAAGGAAGGGTACCTAAAACTTTGCGCAAACACGATAAGAACGAAATGTTGAAGATATAATACGCTTAAAAACTCGTAGTTACGACTTTTTGTCCGCCAAATGTTTTCATATTCAAAATTGATTTTCCGACTGGGGCCCGTATGAATATGATTAATTAGGAGCAGATTTATTTATTCAGCTTTTTATTCAGCCCCGATGTTATTACGTGATATAAAAATGCTGCGCGAAAATTGACTGCGTCGAGTTTATAATACGCTGGACGTACATGAATACAGTGTAAAAAAGAGTAACGCGCCAATTGACTAGAAACTACGAAATAAAATTGTATTTTCGAAATAGGTTAGGAAATATTTTGAAATTGTTATTTTGGTGCGGATTTTTACGACCGTTGAATTTTGTGTTCGTATTTTAGTTTCGATGGGTTTGTAGGTTGGGCGATGTGAAATATTGTCGTGGGATAGTGGAGTGTTGGTGTAAAACGACACATTTTATTACTTTTCGTATACAGGCTAGGCTATACACTATACAGGGCAGCATAGATTCATTCATCGGACCCTAAAATGTAAAGCTCACAAAATCAAACATTAACAAAAAAACACATTTTATTCTCAAACTTACCTACTCAATATAAGGTACGTACGCCACCTTTCTACAGGTACACAAACATACTATACCTACACACTTTATGCTTTTAGGTGGCGACGTAAAAACGAAATCAGCAAGTATCATTTTGACGGCCATTATGTAAAAGTGGGTGTGCGTGTGATAAGGCCACAAGTGGCCATTTGCCGGTGTTTGCGAGCCCCTGCTAACGTCCTCTGTATAATATGCTGAGAGAAAACTCACCTACATAATGACACACACGTACTCTTATATGAGGATGGGTATACGAAGAATGGTGAAGTGAACTTGAAACCGCGCATAATGATGTTTTTTTTCTATGGCGGTAAAAGGAAATACGCTAGTATCTACTTATTTTTGGTTTATGGGAAGTAACCCTCAGAAGAAAGCATGGAATTAGTATGTACTATAAATATCCACGATAAATATTGTGAAATAAAACTGGCTGGTTTTCCCTCTTTCAAAAATAGAATTGGAGCAAAATAGAATAACGGCCAGATATTTTCCTGCAAACAGTATTATTGTAATAAAACATGAAACTAACTGAACGCTAGGCTCAATTCAAATCAATTCCTTCGCCCGACCCTCATCATAAAAATCGACGCGCAATCTTGGGATTGGTTGCCGCCAAAATCTGAAGGGGTTTATGTAAACGCTGCTGCTTTGATAACATCGTGTGTATATGAGCCGGTCGAAACAACGTTAATTTCGTTAAAAGGCACACAAAAGAGGATCACACTACAGGGGAATACCATTACATGGGACGCGCACCGAATAACGTTTCCGGCTGGAAAGGGACCTTATAAAATTAAGGGTACGGGTGTGAAACGGGCGGGGACCGGGTCAACTACGCCACTACGGCCTGCAGACCTGCACTATTATAGTGTAACTTCGCCTAGATACGATAGGGTTTTCGACAGTTGAGATAAACGTATCTCGAAGCGTTTTCCGATTAACATGCGATGTTGGAGTGCGTAATAAGGGCTATTAAATGCAAAGACTGCACGGTTTAGCAGAAGAAGATATGAATAGAAAATTGCACAGATGGCGACGATCGATGAGATATGAATTGGGGACTACTCACACTTATTCAGCTCTATTCAGCTTATACTCATAGAAAACAACGATTTTGTATGGAGACGCGGACGCATCCGTTCAGCTTTCCGCGTCTATTCAGCTTTCGTGGCAAACAAGTATAAAATGAGGACAAAATAAATGTGTTATTTTATAGATAGAGTTCAGCGCTGTTTTGTTCAGCGCTGTACGCGGCTGATAGAAGCAGAACTGTATAACTGTGACCAAAATTGTTCGGCGAAACGCGAATGGAGCTGAATATATAAGTGTGAGTAGTCGCTTAAGCGACAAAGTATTTGGAAGGAGATCGGGTTAAACCTGCTCCGAATTTTTCAGTCATTGTCTGAAAAAGGAGTTCCTTGTTAGTAACTTATTCAAAATTAATCATAATTGAAGTAGCAGACTGTAGAGATCAATTTAAATTCACTTTTTCATGCTTTCTCAAGGTAGAATGTACATGGATGTTCCTAACCTGCGTTCGCAATTTAGTTGCCAAACATGCAAAAACACACGAGTTTTAGAAAAAACAACTGTAATGCTTACACATAAGGTTCAGTTTGCGCTACAACTGCATTATTCGACTTTTTCAACAGTGCTGTCAGTCTAAAATCAACTTTATTTACACTTACATAAAGTTGATGTAAAAATAACATCAATTGGAAAGAAGGATTTGAATAAACCTTACATTCATTGCAAATAAATGCATCTATTATATCCTATTTTAGAGGACATGACGTAATCATACAATTTCGTCACAATCAAAACCCATTGCTGTTTAACAGCGCCTCATTCCGCCAATTTCGACTCAACTAGCCTCATCTACATATGATCTACATAAGTAGATACACCCCATATACATGTATCCGCGTTCGTAGAGGCCACAGCATACGACATGTGTTATACAAAACAGTATGTTTTGCAGATATTATCATACATAGTATTTGAATTTCATTATGAAAATGGAGATTAAATCGGCTCGGGCTGAAAAATAAGGTCTTGTATGTTTGCTAAAACCTAACACGTGCTACTTTTTGAGTAGGTAATTTTAAAAAGGGCTAGACAGGCAGGAAATTATAGCCTGAAAAAAGTTGTTAATTATCTTTGGGGATTTTTAGGACAGTATAGTAAAATTATGTTGATTGTGAAACCTAATGCGTGTTTTTTTTATTTTTTTTATTAGATAATAATGGCCAGATAAGCGAAATATTAAAAATTTTGAAAACATTTTGAGCTGTGCAATGCAAAAGCAATGGCTATATAATATTCGTCCGATAGTCGGACGACTAATTTATTTATTTATTCATCCGTTTAGCGGACGACTAGACACTTCGATATAAATTTATTATTTCATTAACAATTTAACACTAATGAAGTGGCCTGTAGTAGATACAACAGTTACTGTATTCACTAAAGAAATATAGGTACTTAATACCTGTTGCCTTCGTCTTTGTCTGCGATCAAAAATAAAAGTAACCTATGTTCTTCTCCAGGTCATGATCTACCCAGGTGCCAAATTTCATCCAAATCCGTTCAGTCGTTTAAGCGTGAAAGCGTAACCAACTAAAAGAATCAAAGAATCAAAAGTCATTTATTCAAACTAGGCTGAGAATCAGCACTTTCGAACGTCAAAATTACATAAGATTGTCCCCCTAAAACGCCCGCCCTTCACCACTTCCTAGTGCTTTAGCTAGGAAAAAGAAGTGGCGCGAGAAACTCCCCAGCAGCACACTGTCTGTTCAGTTGAAAAAACTTGATTCTATATAATAGTACTTATTATTAAGGTAACAAACTCACTTTCGGACGAACGACATTGTATACACTATTCATGATAGATGACATAGTATTTACCCTTGAACTGCCCACGACAGCTAGTTATCGTATTCATAGGTATGTATTAGTATTTATTTTTAGATTTCCATATTAAGGGCGCGGCAAAAGACCCTAGTTCAACAAAATTTTATTTTTAGAATTACTTATTTATTTAAATTAATGTCTGCCGTATAATCAGACTACTTCTGGGGGCCTACCACAACCACTAAAAGCAGTATTATTTTAATCTTACTTCAGTGGGGGAAAGAGGTGGTGCTATACGTCCTGTAGAGCTCCATCTCTTTCCCACACTAAAGTAATATTAAAATAATACTGCTTTTAGAGGTGGTGGTAGGCCCCCAGAACCTTATTCATAAATACTAAGTATTTGACTTTATAATGGAATTAATACTTCAACGACAGATGACACTCACCGAATTTTTATTCTTATTGGGTTCAACTTGAGTACGTACGTTTGTGTTATAAATATATATATATTTTTTTTTTAATAATGGTGATACCCGTTTGTTTCAAATAAGTCAAAAACATGTAACTACCTAAACTTTATTGGAAATCTTTGAGAAATATCATCTTGTATTTCTCTTTAGTTACACAGAAGTAGGACTGCAAAGAATCAGAAGGAAAAATTGACCCCTAATATGATCGTGCGTCAGCACATTCGCACAGATAATGATAACCAGCAAAGTGTAAACAAAAGTGGTCTCCACTTTGTCCGGTCTTCTCGGCCCGTCAGGAACCGTCTCGACATCGGTTTTATTACAAACCTTTTTGCTCCCTTTAATAAATCCCACACAGCCAAGTTCCACCAATGAGAATTTCATCGGGCGACGACGTGACCATTGTCATGTAAATCTGATTTGGAAAGAAATGCAAACTTTGCTAGTACGGATGAATATTTCAAATTATACGGACACAGTCGTCGTTCGTTGTGGAAAATATTGTCCAATTTGCTACATATCTACGGTTTTTATGGACTTATTCTGGGACGCCAGACGTTTGTTTTATATAATAATCGCGGAGCACCCCGTCGTTGCCAAATGAAATTCATTCTTTAAACTTTTGACTGTATGTCACAATTTACTTGTTGATGTGTGTCATTTAATTCCGTTTTATATTTGGCTATTAGGTTCAACAAATATATTTCAAAACGAGTTGTAAAAACACGTTTTCATTTCAGTTAAAACATTTATCAAACATTTTACGCAAACATCAAAAACATTTGAAACGAGACGCTACAATTGCGACCAAAGAGATAAAATTACAAAACAAAATGTTAGACAAAACAGAATGTTTACCATTTATTACATTCGCTTTTGTAAACACGACTACTTTGCTCACTAAATGGGAATGTAAAGATTTTTCCCAGTTCTTAACACAAGGCGGGTTTTTTTCGAAACTAAAGAGCATTCTTCCTCGCCCCTACGATTACTGTAGAAAATTACAGGCTACAATTGTTGTTATTTATTTAACAAAGGGTTTACAGAAGTGGGAGGCACGCGAGCAGTATTTACATAAAAACAAAGAATTATATTCGGTGGAATGTAAACAGTGGCTTGCGGCCACGAGCAAGGCAGATGTGTCGCGTGGCTCTGCCGCCTGTAGTGAGGGAATCGTGTCGATAAAATTATGAAACTATTGTCATTTTGGCAGCATTTTACTTCTAAAATTTGTTTGAGAGTTTTCTTAGAAGTTTACCCAATATAAATCTATATATATATCTATATATATAAAAATTAATCCGTATTTCCTTGGTCACGACATCACGCGTAAACGGCTTTTTTGTTGTCTTTGTTATTGTAAGGAGAAAGTTCTTAGGATAGGTAGGTATGTATGTATGTATGTAGGTAGGTATGTAGGTAGGATAGGTAGGGTAGGTAAGTAGGTAGGTCCGTAGGTAGGAAAGGTAGGGTAGGTAAGTAGGTAGGTAGGTAGGTCCGTAGGTAGGTAGGTAGTTAGGGTAGGTAGGTAGGTAGGTATGTAGGCAGGTAGTTAGGTGCGCTGTAGATAAGTACCCGTGCGAAGCCGGGGCGGGCAGTTAGTACATTATAAAAACAAGACAGTTTCATTTTGTCAAATGTGTCAAAGATGTTAATATTTCAAATATGTTTTTATCATAAAACTGGGATCTAAAATGGGAGTGTTTTAGAACTTTTATAAGCATGAAAAGCTTCCGCTTTATACCTTATATAATTTCGGAGCGTCTTAATTAACATAAACTTTTATCTAGAGCGTTGGAATATGTTCAAGAGTTTTTGAAGTTAATTCATCAAGCTATGAGGAGATTAATCTTCCAGAAAATGTTCTCTAACATTTCTTCCTAGTCCAATACAATTAACAAAAAATTATACGATATTATCGAGATACAAAAACAACAGGGCTATTTTCATGAAACGTTTCAGCTCGCTACAGTGAAGATTATCCCTTCTTGCAAGATCAGTAGGATATATTTGAGCACACTTCAATATCAAGTGGTTAATACATTTTAGATAACTTATCGACAGTCGCTCCTCACAAAATCGTAATAAAATGGCGACTGTAGGCGGCGGGCGGGCGGGTGTTTTTAAGTCGTCTTGCCTCCATCCAAACACAAGCCAAAAATCTTTATAAATGCAAACGAGACGGCGTTATCTTCATCTATGTAAGTGCGAGAGGGACGGCTTCAGGTGCATCTGAGTTAGCTCTGCGGTTGCGGGTAGATACAGCACGTTCTTACCGCTTCAGTCGGTGCGGTTAAGGGTACCCCAACTTTGCAACGAATTGGAGTGGAGTTGGGAAAAACAAATAACTAAGTATCTCATTTGAATGTATAACTTGGAGTCTTTAAAACGAAATAGGTGTTACTACGCGAATGGCGGCGCGATTATTTATGTTTCTGACACGTGTTTCATGAAATCATGAGTGGTACTTTGTAGACGGTCGAATTAATTCCAAGTTACAATTTTGTATAACGAGCGATTCTTCGAAGTGTAATTAAGGCGATTTTGGTGAATTATGTTTTCATTATGTTACCATTTTCTTCATAAAATTTAGGTACAAATACAAACAGCTCGTACATTTCACAATTTCCGTTATAATTTTAGGGCGTGACGTTGTATATTTAAACGGCGCTTTTTTCTGAAGTAATAATTTGAATTTGTAATACTTGTAAGAGCGGAAAGTTTTGGCATCAATATTTATGGTTATAATGACGGGGACTCACCTGCCGCCGACTAGGAGATAATTTCCGTCTCTTAATAATAATCTGAAGTAATCTGTGTGTGTATCGTTTCCCAGAAACTTGTGCGTATCATCCACTCCTGAAACAAAAGAATAAAAAGCTTAATTAGTTAGTTGATAGATACTCTTAATTAGTTACATTTCTGGGAATATAGATATAGGTTTTTGTTACAGTAGGTAGACTATCATTATCAAAGTAAAATAATACCTCATTAGTACAATCGTACTTAAAGATAAACAAATAACAAAAATAAGAAAGCTGAAAATGAAATTACTCGGTAACTACGACAATGAATGAATGCCTATGGAATTAAGTCCGCCTCTGTACATTGCCTTGTTTGAAGTATTAAATAAATAAATAATGAAATACGTAATTAAATAAATACTTATAGATATTTTATTTCTATCACACATAAATATAATTATTTAACACATACAGGTACTGTATATCATTTAGGTAAATAATATCTTTGTTACAGCACCTAAGCCTCTACAGTGCGTTCATTATAACATCAGGGCTGTGCTGTGGCATGTGGGCCCCCAATAGCACAGCATTATGCTGAGTGGAAGCCTTCTTGTCACTGTCACGGGGCGTGCAGCTGCCGATTATTATGTTTTGTGTTCGCGAGTATAAAATATGTTTTGTTTAATTTTTTTTATTCGAGTTATCTTATTTTTTTATATGCACGTGTTTCTTTCACAAATAAATATATATTTCTTTTTTCCTGTTTACTACCCCTTTTTGAAGAGGTATCGATAAAATCGATAAAGGAAATACTGAAATAATCTAATTTTAAATACACAAGCTTTCGTTAACCTTGTTTCGAACCTCTGAACAACGTAGGTATATCCACGTTTATCGAAATCCAATTACGTTAAAAGCAGGTAAAGGTTAGATACGTTTTTATCTTATTAGTTTAAGGTTACGATATTGTGTGGATCTAAAGAAATTTGCATATCCATTAGCGAGGTTAGGTATTTGTCAACTGACTAGTTTTAAATGGATAATGTCCTTTATACGGGTCCTGTCAGGGGAAGGTCGGCAACTGTTCATGATTGACTGCGTTGAGTAGTTGCAATTATGTATTTTTTTAGTCTTGACAGATTATTTTTTTAAACTTCACAATTGAAAACTTTTGAATTGAATTTTTTATTTTTGGAACCAATTTCTTTAATTACTTATAATGCTGCGTGCAGTAGGAGATGACTGGTTGAAATCGTCACGTAAGGAAAAAGCGTTATGCCTCAATCATGCGACTTTCTCTCTCTTTCTCTCTATTTCTTTTTATTATACGAGTGTGCGTGTACCTACGTGCGAGTATCGCGTCGTAAAGAACTTCGTTTCTGACGGGGGTCCACCGCACACTTTTTTTTATTTTTGGAATACTAGACTTTTATCTACTTTTTGATAGTGTGTGCGTATTTTATGTTTAATTAATAATGCGCGTCTTTTGTACAGAATAAACAATATTTCTTTATTCCTAAAACGTAATGGATTGATGTTTCCATCTCAGATTTGAGCTGTGCCTGTCCAGGGTATGTAAAAGCTACTGGTTACTCCTTACTGGGCTCTAACTTAACCGTAGACGAAAGCAAAAAAGAATAAAAAAACTATGATTTCAAGCACTTCAATTTGCTGTCTCCCTAGTCATTATTGTCAATGTGAACCATTTTCAACAAAAATCTATAACACTGCTACTTGTTAGCTACTAACGATCTCTTTGAAAGACACATTAAAATTCATGGCACACTTCATGAAGATGCCTCTAATACGACGCAAAGGCTTAAACTCCAGTCTAAATGAGGTCTGAAATAATGGGCGTGGCCCTCATTAAACTCCTTTTGTCGTGATCCGAAGTTAGTCTTTTGACATCTGATTCCTATTTGGAATTTGTAAACGATTTTCCACTTTATCCCTTTGTGATAAAGCGCCCTTTGTTTTGTAAGAGGAAAGATGTTTCGAAGAAAACATTCATGAGATGAGATAACCTTGGTTCTTTTTTCAAAATCACGCCTTTAGGAAGAGCGTTGTTTTTGTTTATAGGGTGCTTAATGGATACAATATAAAGAGTTTTCTGTCATGATGCTCAACCATAAGTAAGACCGCAGTTGGACAAAGGACTATTCAATTATACGCCACAGTGTTCAATCCTGGGCCACTCTTATCCATCATATCAGCCACCTTGCGAATATCGTCGCTACACCTAGGTCGAGAGCGTCCTACACTACGTTTGCCGATTCGCGGTCTCCACTCAAGAACACGTTTGCATTGGCACTTCAGCTTTGTTGCAGCTGTCCTATCTTTCTGAGAGTTTCGAAGTATGATGTGGAAATATTGCTGAATAACGCAGAAATTGGAAAGAAAGAGGTTTATATGCCTGCATTGCTATTCTGTGTATAAAATTCTGACTGTGAAAACTTATAGACCGTTTACTATAACTTGTCTCTTCGCACACATATTGGCACCATTGCTTGTCAAGTTAAGTTTCCATCTGCCTAGCCTTTTCCCAACTATGTTGGGGTCGGCTTCCAGTCTAACCGGATGCAGCTGAATACCAGTATTTTACATGGAGCGACTGCCAATCTGACCTCCACAACCCAGTAACTGGGTAATACGATACTCCTTGGTAAGACTGGTGTCAGACTTTCGGGCGTCTCACGACTCGTAACGACAGTCAAAGATCCATGAATAACAGCCGGGACCAGCGGCTTAATGTGCTTGAGGGTGTTAATGTGTGTGTGTTAATGTGCTTTCCGAGACACGGAGGAGTCTCGGTATGTAAAGATGGTCGACCTTCCACTGACCAACCCCGGCAAGCGTAGCTTAATCTGATGGATCGAGCCGGGCGGCTGTTATTACTTAGCCACGAGCTTCTCTTTCAAGCTAAGTTTCAATACTAATAAAGTTCAAAATGGCGACTGGCAGAAAGTGCTACCAATCGCGTCACGGTTCAAGTTATAATGAACGCATTGTAGTAGAAGATTGAAGTAGTGGTTCGACATTATTGACAGCTCACTTCAAGCTCATGACAGCGCACTTCACCATGAAAATGTGAAGAATTTATAGAATCGGCTGGCTGTTAATGTATCTATACCATTTTAGATTACCTATACGTTTCAGGTAATCTAAAATGATATAGATAGAGTTACCTAGATGACCAATTAGGTCAGTATATGTCCTCCTAGGGCGTCCCTTCCCAGCGTTTCCAGTCACATCTGCCTTGTAAATACATTTTGTTAGTTGCCTTTCATTCATCCTCTCAACATGACCAAACCATCTCAGCATACCCTTTTAAATGATTGTCACTACATCGTCTTTTAACTCACACCGTTGTCTTATCACATCATTCCTCAGCCTATTATTCATAGACAGACCACACATGCTTCGCAAGAAACGCAATTCCATGCCATCTGCTAAGATCCTTACTATTCCTTACATACTCCTTTTGCCTCGTTTAAGTTAATAACACGCACGCCTGTTGCGAGCCATCAGGATCGTAAAGGCAGAAACCGTGAGACGCGTTAGCGCTTACATTGTTCCTAGATGAAAGAGTGCAGATATGCGTGAAACGATATTCGTAAAAACGACAACGTTTCTTATTCGAAAGGTATAAAACTCCCGCTGTGACAAGTAAAATGCTTGAACAGCACGTGCAATAAAATAGTGATGTCATTCGAATAAACATTTCGAATCGAATTATTCGATTTTAATTGAGAACGCTAATCGAATAATTGGAGTGAAACTGACAAATACATTAATTGAAATGAGTAGTGATTTTTGCTTATAACCGGATGCAGCTGACAACTAGTATTGAAAATTTAGCGACTGCCTATCTGACCTCCACAACCCAGTTACTGGTAACTGTTACGATTACAGCAAGATTATTGCTTTAAAAATAGTTAATTCGTCAAAAAAACTACGCGGATCCGAAACTTAATCGAAATTGATTCGAGTAGACAGTTCTTGTCCCATCACTGCGATAAAATCGGCGATTACTTGAAAGTGACTTTTTATACTTGATAGGTTCACGAGAGGGTTCAACGCGACGTCAATCAAATGGAAAAACGTTTAAAAAACACTTATAGATTGCTTGGTGGTGGGAACCAATCGTTTTCTGGGAACACACGCATAGACAAATTATATCTATCAATGCTTTGACATAGGTTTACGTCGTACATACGGTGTAAGGTTAAATGGGACGTACTTTAAACCCTTTTGATTCGACCCAATTTTCATATACTCATACGCCATGCCGCCATACATTTGGAAGTGAACCCTCCGCGAGGGTTCCCAATGCGTCGTTGGTCAAGTTTGTCGCAAGCGCTACAGCTGCGCATGAGGTCCTGGTTTCGATTTCCAGGTTGGGCCGTTGGTGGGTTTTTCCGTAAGGAATTGCTCAGTAGCAGCCCGGAGTCTGGAATTGTGCTCGATTGATGGCATTAGGTGCGCCCCCTGTTACATGGGGCTTAAACATAACTGGCGAAATGTGGGAGTACCTACTACAGGTACTCTACAGGTTACTGTAAAGGAGTGTAATACTCATGAAAATAAACAACTATTACTATGGGACAAACTCTGAAAAAAAAAGTCCTTTTTACCCGACTGCCCCAGAAGGAGGGTAATGTTGTTACATAAGCTAGTTCTAATTAAACTACACTATAAACTGTTATCACGTCATTAAGCTACGCAGGTTAACCACGTTGTGGCTTCTAGCACTTCCGACACTTTCTTAAGCAATAAACTACTTAGTTAACTTACAAGAATAATTAATTCGAACTCCCAAGATTAACCTAGAACCACCTGCATTTCCTGTACCATATTTTAGTGGGTAAATTCGTAGAAACAAAAAACTCAACATCTGATTAAAAAAATACCAGCTTGTATAATGTCTCACTGCAAGATAAACGCCTCTTTTCATACTGGGAAGATACAGAAGATATAGATAATTTCGAATCACACATAAAATGGCAATCGATCGCAATGCCTTTGATTTTGACAGTTCAGCCACGTTCATTGCGTTATTTACGTTGTTGAACGGACAAATTTTTCAAACCTATGAAGTAATGAATTAGAAATTTCCTGAAAATCCTCGGACTATAATTTAAAGTGTTTTACGCAATTAGAGGGTTGCTGGTCTAGTCAAAGTTTCCTCACATTTTTTTCTTGGACGTTTGTCACGTAAACTTCTGCTTTACCGTTTCATACATACGCATGACCTCATCTGGCTGGTCTACTGTTCGTATGCAAATACTGCTGAGCATGAGATCGGGCAAATTGTTTTTGTGTTTTTCCATAAGGAATTTTTTCAGTAGCAGCCTGGAGGCTGGATTTCTGTCCCCATTACACTGTAATAGGCTCGCCCCCATTACACACATAACTGGCGAAATCTGGGTGTACTACAGGTTTACCTCTGCCTAACCTTTTGGGGCTTACAGGCGTGAAGTTATGTTATGTTACAAAATAACAAAACACGTTTATAAATACACGAAAACGGTAATTAAAGCGCATATAGCTGTGGGAATTAAAACATGTATTCTGTACGTAGTTTCAACACGCCCGCGTTGCCGCGTATCATTTTTTTACGCCTATTTGTTGTTCGTGTTTGTTTTAATTCTAAATTTTTAATACAAAAGAGTTTTTCCGTGCTTTTCCTGTGGATAGTTTGTATGCAAATTTTTATGGGTGTTTGTGTATGAAAGTTAATGCAATAGTAGTGTTTCGAGTGCGGAAACAAACTACATTTTAGTTGAACAAAATTGTGAAAGAATTGGTGATTTCAGAACGGAATCCTTAGTAAAAAGTAATGGAAGTTTTGGAAAGAAAGGTTCGTTTTTAGACAATAATCCCGGGTGTTCGAACATTCTGAAATGTCATTCTGCCACGGACGTAGTTTTACAGACCACAAAGATCCTTTTTCAATCTTTAAAAAAAGTCTGTAATAAAAAAGAGTTTGTGAAAGTTTTCAAAGTTTGCACGGAGACGAGCTGGCTTACGCGAGTTTCAAGTTTGTCAAATGATTGGAGGTATTGTTAAAAAGTACTAATTCTGGACTTTATTGACTCGTAGCTTCTTAAGTATACGGCACATTTTCACTGTACTTTAATGTTGATTGCTCAAGTTATTGAAATACATTCTAAGGTGCTATACAGGGTTGAAATCAAAACCAAATATAATTACACTAAGTACATCTAGGACATTCCTGGTAATCCATCAAAATGAATGTCTACTACATAGTAGACAGCACCAAGATCACCCTTCACCAGTTTCGAGTGTTTGAGCTGGAAACAAGAAATGGCTGATTTTATATGAGCGTCATGTTATATCAGACGCTTATTTGATTTTTCACCAACGCCTAATGTTTACTTCTAATTGATGCTGGCGATGCACGACAAGAAGTCATATTTGAGTGCTCTCATGCATATTAATGTAACCTAGCACCGGTGCCATCATGTGTGCGTGTATTGGTTTGTCTACCTCATAGCACAGTTTATAGTGAGTACTGTCAGGTACGTACGTAGGTACGTAAATGTTTAGAGAAGCAACTAAGGCTGCGTTTCCACTAGAGATGAGCGAGGATGCGTAGCGAGGGATGTGTGTGAATCTAACCAATAACAACGCTAGCTTATCTCAAACTATGACAGTGAAGCGATGTTGTTGGTTAATTTCACACACATTCCTCGCTACTGCGTGTATTGGTTTGTCTACCTCATAGCACAGTTTATAGTGAGTACTATAAACTGAAATGTTTAGAAAAGCAACTAAAACTAACATCTGTTGATCTGTATCGTCTTCGTGTTCACTTTGTTTTCCAAATTACTTTGAAGTACAGTATTTTTATGTCACGAAGCGACGCGCGCTTTACTTGTGGTAACCAAGTGTACAAACACGCTGTGAATGTGTGTGTGAAGACCAGTAGCGTCAGTACATACACACACGCCCGCACACAAACACACACTTCCGACTTCGCCATTGTCTCAGACGGTACCGAGAGCTCCTGCGCTCATACACATATTCACAGCGTGTGCGCGTCGTTTCATGAGATAAAAATACTAAATCTACGTATTTTATTTACTCAGGGACAATTAACTGCTACAATATGGTAAATTGAAATTGCTCTCCAAGGGACTAACACATTATTTCTTGCTGACGACATATTGCTGGCTTATTATTACTTATTTAAGAATAAGTCTGATTTGATAAGGACAGGATAAGCAATAAGAACGAAAAACCCGGTTAAATAACTTGGTCGAGATTATATAAGCTTAGATAAATTAAATAAGCTTTCAGAAACCTGAGATAAATATCATTAAAATAAATGCCTAGTGTTATTTGATTCATTCATTTACGTCGTTAATGAGTTAAACCTCAGTTGTTTAGTTAGCTCGCAGTATTGAAGCGTATCGTGTCAACTGAAATGGCAAAAAAATAAATTGGGTGCCAGACTGCCAGTATATGGTATTGGGGTGAATCTTTTTCCATATACGCCTTTACGACTGAGTGCGAGTGTCGATCATGGGATATTAGCCTCCACAATCGTTTGCGATGTCTCCCCCTCTGAAATTTTCCGTAGGATCGGAAAATCTGTAAAAAATATACCCTTTTGAATGTATGAATTTACGAATGTCTGACATCGTTACTCTCGGTCTAAATATGTCTATTTTGACCCGGTTTGATTATCTAACTCTTGGGATATTTAGGCTAAGCTCACTAACAAGGGGCGTCTAAACTTTTTTATTTGTGGATCCTGTTTGCAACAAAATGGAGGCCTTGGCCGATATATTCAAAGCGTCTTCACGCGTCCCGTCACCGCCTTGGGCCGAAACGGGACTTTTTAATTAGTTTTAAAATAATGAAAGGTCGAAGAGACCTTGTTAAACTTTAACGCGACGATAACTGAAAGAAGAACGTAATGGTTTTCCTTTTTCATTAGATAAGATAAAGAAAGATAAGGTAGCATGCGATGGTTCCTTTGTTGTGAATTATATCTTTTTTATTTTCCCTTAAGGCATTATTAGCTATCTTGGATTGTTATTTTCTTGCAGCTTTACTGTAGTTTATTGTGGCGTTTTTGTTCTAAGATATAGAATCCGCAAAAATGAACACTTAAATAAAATTACGTAAAGAGATTTTTGCAGAACACAGCTGGTTTCAAATTTCACCGTTTCGTATCGTTTAAAAATAAAAATACACCAACAAAGATAATTTTGACAACCACAATAACACAACTCTAATGGCTACTACACACAGTGCCGGCGGCATGGCCGGCCTGGCCGCCGGGCGCGCCCGGCGCTGCCCAAAGCCGCACAAAGTAACGCAAAGGAAATGAAGGCGCAAAAGCCGGAGGCACGTGCCGCGCTGCATAAGGCATGGCAAGGCATGTGTGTAGTAGCCATTACGGTTTGAGTTGAAGTAAGGTTAGAAAAATTTATATGGTTTTAGGCTAGGTTTATTTTAAGATGACAGATTTGTCATCTTAAATAAAACTAAAACCTTATAAATTTTTCAAACAAAAGTCCTAATAACTGTAACGCAACCATAAAGCAAAAATTACGTCAATTTGGTCACAATGAACATTTCGGAGTAAACTTACCGGAACACGTTCTTTTTTCAAAAAAACGTATCCGCTTTGAGCTTGTCGAGTTATGGCATATTTTTCCGCACAGAGCTAATTTAGTTCGGGGTGCATGTATGCGTGCTAGAGATGTCCTAAATTAGATTCGAGATAGTTTCGGTTTCCTTTCCGAGCTAGCTACGTTTATGTGCGGAAATTAAATGTACGCTGGATGCAGGTTGCGCTATGAAGTTGTGACTTATGAGAGACGGTATTAATTAGTGGACGGAGAGATTTTATGATGAGAGAGGGAGGGAAAAGTGTGAGTGAATTGGAAGATAATTATTTAAATTAAAAGATATTGGTTCTGTTCTTAGGAAAAGTGTTTTGGGACTTTTTGCATAAGAAATACTCAGTAGCGACCCTTAATTCAGGAATTCCACCTGATTTATGGTATACTATCTTCACTGTCACTATTATAAAGGACGGAAAAACAACTATGTTGATTTTAGTAGTAGTAGAGTTTTTAAATGCAGCAGTGGCTTGGATCTGCGGGCTGCTAAGATACAGGGCGAGAATGTATTTCTCGCACGAATCAAATATTTGTATAAGGTGTTTTGGGTGTATGTGTGCCCAACGTATCTATGTTACATGAAATAATACCTATGACTAAAAAAACGGTTTAAAAAAAGTATGAAAAAAAAACATGAAACCTTTTTTAAACTACATCAACCAGCACAATAGGAGCCAAAACTCAAAGCGGCCATTTCCTATGGTAAAAGTTAAAGTTTTTATCACCTTACACGCGTCATGGCGTGTAACATCATCTTTACAACTCCCCTATTCATAGGCCAGGGTTTTATGACCCTGCTCAACTTTGCCAAAGACATTATATTTAGGGTACCGTATACGAAAGGTTTTCTGCTTATTTGTTTGTTGGTCTTGGGTGGCTATGTTCGTAAACATGGAATCTATGTTAAGTCGATCTTTTCTATGCGCAATTTCATATCGTATGGGATTCCATTACAATAGTCCAATCATCAATGCATGGGAATTGTGGTCAGAAGTTTAAGTTCCATCTCGATTCGTAAGAAAATGATAGTGTTAGCATTAGAATTTTTTAAAAGGCTAAAGAGAACAAATTTGGTAAATTTGCTGTTTTTCCTTAAAAATATTTGGATTAAAAAAGGAAATACAGAATTCTTCACTAAATGAAAGTCACACTTAGCATTTTCTCGGCGTAACGAGCGAGATAACGTTTTACGACGATGATATCCGATGTGTTTCGACTCTCCCACCTTGCCGGCATTGTGGCTTTTTCTTGTATTGGCTGAAAATTGCCTTATCTTGAACGACTCTTTACTTTAGAAAAACTTTAAAGGTAAAGTTTAGAATGTATTTTTCGTTTCAAAGAATATCAGGCTTTTATAAACGCTAACTCAGAGATGTTAAAAATTTTAGGACTTTTTCGAACTACATTTTTTTAACACTGATAACATTATAATCCTGTTATCATTTTTTTATTAACAAACTTGTAAAAAAACTGTTGCAATTTGTCAGATTGTAACAAATTAATTAGCGAACTTTAAATAAAAAAGCTTTATAAAAGTAAAACTGCCTTCGAGAGAAAAGCGATGTGAAAAACAAGAACTCGAGACAATTAATCAGTCTGAAAAATAAAAGATAAAAGTGAAAAATAATATCTGTTTATTCACGAAACGGTTATCAATCAACTGAAAAACAGTTCTTTGTCTTTGTCAAATAAAATAAAATTTTCACGGAATAAAATAATAAGATAAAAAAAGCATGAAACATGAAGTGCCTATAAACTAAGTGGGTTTTCTCTAAAGTCGGGACTATGAATAAACCCCCACATTTCCCCTGGGTGTCGTAAAGTGCTAAATGTTTACATCAGGGGAATGGCTGTAAACAACTCCTGCTCCAGTAGGTATAGCACTTACTGTATAATTGTATACTATATATCGCACTATGGGCGAGACAGACAAGATATTTCGTAGCTTCCCGAACGCGGGGAAGCTACGAAATATCTTTTCGTCCCACATACCACAGTGTCTCAAGACGAAAGTCTTTGACCAGTGCGTGTTGCCACTTGCCAGTGATGACTTGCGGCACTGAAACGTGTTCGCTCACAATGGGACTTATCAGAACGCTAAAAGTCACCCAAAGGGCAATGGAGAGGGCTATGCTTGGAGTTTCCCTACGTGATCGAATCAGAAATGAAGAGATCCGTAGGAGAACCAAGGTAACCGACATAGCTCGAAGAATTGCCAAACTTAAGTGGCAATGGGCAGTGCACATTGCTCGTAGAACAGATGGCCGATGGGGCCGAAAGGTTCTGGAGTGGCGACCGCGTACCGGAAGACTAAGCGTTGGAAGGCCTCCCAGAAGATGGACCGATGACCTTGTGAAGGCCACAGGAATCCGCTGGATGTGGGAAGCACAGAATCGGTCGAAGTGGCGGTGCTTGGGAGGGCTATGTTCAACAGTGGAAGTCTTTTGGCTGAAATGATGTTGATGATGATATCGCACTGTGACTGTAATCGCTAATCCTGTAAGATTCAAATCTACGTTGCCAATTAAATATTCAAATACTGACTGATTATTTTGTCATATCTATGGAAAAATCATTGATTTTCTTTCGATTTTTTTCTAGAAAAAATGTCTTGCTAGCAAAATTATTATTTTTGTTTAAGAAAATCATATGTTCATTAGAAAATAAGATACTTTTACAACAATTCTCGAGAAGCTTGTTTTATTAAATTGTAGAAATACTGTTCACAACGACTATTTTCTCTTAGGGATATAAAAACCGCAGCCCTCATGATGTTGGTATCCGTCATCATTAGCGGCGACCGCTGTTACAGTCGACACCACAAGTGGCTCACGATATAAGTCGTGGTTTAGTTATAATAACGTGAAACTTGTGTGGTGTGGTGTACTGGTTTTAAGTTGTGAGAAAATAAACTCTTGAGTGAATCTTGAGTCAATATTGTATCTAATGTTAAGGCATCTCGCGCACTAGACGGCCACGACTACGACCAGCGGTCGCAGCGACCAGCGACAAATACGCAAACTTATACTTTAAACAGAAATGTGTAAAATTGTAAGTTAAATTTTTCAATTTTGTAAATTTTCCACCATGACAAATGTTTTACTTGTAATTTTTATTAAACAGAAACTTGTAAATGGTAGTCTGTTATCTACAATTTACAATTTGTAAGTTTTATTAAATAGGTAAACTATAGAAACCGCTACGAATCGCGCACTTGGTCGCAAGTCGTAATGGCTAACTAGCCGCCGACCGGGCCACGGACCACGAATGGCCGTCTAGTGCGCGAGATCTAAGTACTCTAGGTTTCTGCATGGCAATGTAGGCCTTATAGACTCATAGATGTTTTGATTTGTTAGCCACACATTTGCTACACATTGTCCTCTCATACCTATTAATACTGTAATTTTAAAATATTGTAAAAGTCAATTATTTTTATTATTAAAATAGTAACCGTATAGTTTCTTGTCTGCTCTTCTACAAAGGAAACTTCCAATTGGAACCGTGCACCTAGCTTCTAACGTTTCAAAAGTGCCGGTGTAGATTTATGTAGGTATGTGAAATACAATATTTAGAATTTGAATTCAATGACATTTGTTGTTAAATTCTCTGAGGTTATTGATAATTATGATTGTTCGATAGTTCATTTGGTCAGCCCATTATAAAAGCAGATGAAGAGAGCAGTGGTGGCCCAGTGGTATCGCCCCCGACTTACGAGTTGTAGGTCGTGGGTTCGAACCCAAGCAGGCGCTTTACTTTGTGTAAATAATTTCATCACCACTGCTCTCAAAAACGGTGAAGGACAACATCGTGAGGAAACCGGCATGTCTTAGAACCAAAAATTCGAAGACATGTGACATCTACCAACCCGCACTGGGCTCGAGTGGTGGATTACGGCCCACTCCCTCTCACCGAGAGGAGGCCTGTGTCCCAGCAGTGGGAACAGTAATAGGCTGATGATGATGATGATGATGATTATAAAAGCTAGTCTGACTAACGTCAGGTTTGGCAGCAGATGTAGTGATCTGACGTTTGTTGAGGCTTTCAGGAACCGGGTGTTAGTTGGTTTAGTTACTGATAACCATAGTGTGATTCTTGCGTTTTTTTGTATCAAGTCATGTACTAAGAAAACGACTGCCTCGTTGCGCGTTGGTCTAGTGGTCGTAAGCTCTACTTCTGAGCAAAGGTTCTGGGTTCGATTCCCAAGTTGGGCAAAGTGTTATTGGGTTTTTGCATCTGGAATTTCTCAGTAACAGCCTGGAGTCTGGATTTTATGCCCGGTTGATGGCAATAAGCCCTCTCTCACATGGGACTTAAACATAACTGGCGAATGTGGGTTTAGATGTCTGAGGAACAGGGTGTAACGTTCACTCATCCTCTATAGAAAACGGAGAAACCTCCGACCAGACAGGTGTTGTGTCTGGCGGGCAACTGCCCAACGATTGATGTCGGATAGTCAAATATGTGTCGATCGCACGGTAAACTTTAACTGCGCGATGCAGGATTTTGTGTGACGTCAGGTCGTTCATGCGTAGTTCGCATGTGGCGATGTAGAATTGTAGATGCCGCCACATGGGTTTAATAAAAGTACACCTCTGCCTAACCCTTTCGGTACACAAGGCGTGATGATGATATTATATGTAATAAGAAAGCTGTGAAGAATTTCCACTATCTTCACAACAAAGAAAAAACACAAAGCTGAATGAAAAATATACTTCGAATTTGCACCAAACAATCGTTATGTTAGCAGTATTGTATCGTAACGGTTTTTTCGACTGAAGTGGGAGACGCGATGAATTATCCAAGTGAAAAGGTCCTTCGCTAACAACTAGAGAACATGCGTCACTTACATATTGTAAGGTAAAGGTCGTTACTAGGGATGGGACAAAGACTTCCATCCATCCATTCCATCCCAGTATCGAATAAACTGGGGAGTATTCGGAGAAATCGGATAAAAAAGGCAGAAACACGGCGAGGTAATACTAGGAAGTTATGCATAATTGGATAGATTAAGTTTTCAGTATATAGTGTACAAGAGCGTTTGTATTACTTTCCATGGAGCAGACAATTCTGTTTATCTGAATACCCGTAACTGGATTTTAATACGGAACACGTGCACGTGTTTCTGTTGCAATTACATAAACCATTTTTCTTTCTTTCTAACAAAGGCTCAATACGACCATTATTTGTGTAAGGTCATTTGAAAATGTGATAGGCTATATCGATATTTGTAATATGTTTCGAGGGCATGAGATGGCCAACAGGATGTAAACTATGATTAGACTTTTTATTTCGCCTTTGAGTTAATATTCACCATCAATTTTTGACATAAGTCAAGCCCCCAAATCGATTACACGCTCACTCGATACTATCGACTAACTGCGTCACATCCCTACCGGTCATTGTTGGCAGGCAGGACATTTTGTCCTCTCGAGCTTGGCTCGTTAGGTTTAATGGCCGAGCCTGCCATGGTAACGACTAACAACGCTCGTACGTTATCGCCTTCTATTTTTACCGGACAATGCCACGAAAAATCTTCGCTTTATCATTGAAATGTTGCCGTGTAAATTATTATTTGCGAGCGTTGCCAGTGGAAAAAAATCAACGTCAATTGTGTTGTTGCCTTTGTTAGGTTAAGCGGCGGAAAAATAATACTTGTGAGCGATAAATGTGGAAGACTTTAAGTATGTAGGTATTGTATTTGCGATGGTTTTGGAAACAGTTACTTTTATAATATTTACAAAGTTGTTCGATGCTGTATACATACATATAGGTCCAAGTAACTAGGCCGCCATTGTTCTGCCAAGGGCGAACTAATATTGTATTAACATATTTTTTATTTGTCTTATTATTTCGTCGTTATATTGTAGTTTCTCAGGTTTCCATCAGTCTTATTACATAGTCTGAGGCACCATTGTTTGGCGGTGTGGTTTACTTTATTAAAATTAAAATAAGTTTCGTAAGTAAAATATACGAAAGCTATTGAATTAAATTTAATAATAAAACAGCATCCCAGAATTATTTTGACCGACTTAACTTAAAGTTAGTGCTTTTCCGCGAATACTGGTGAGTCTTTCATGAAACTTGATAGTACTCAGGTGCTCAAAGTTGCCAGTGCTCTGGACTGGGTTAATTCAGTTTAGACTGCCTGCTATTAACCTGAGACTTATGGGGACACACACTGCACTCTCGTTCGGAGAGCTTCGGGGAATGTTCGGGGCTCATTCGGTTTAAAAATAAAAATTGTTCAAGTTTTCTCTCCGAAGCAAATTTTTTGGCATTGCATGCACACATGCAACATGACAGACATGACGTACTAATGATGCTCTAAGAGAACACTTCTTTTTAAAATCAGATGTTAAAACCATCTGAATAAATTCACTAGCAATCTCTTAGTTATGCCCAGATGGAGGACATGCTTTGAAACAATTTTGCATACTTATTGTGTTATATTTCATGTTGCATTGCATAAGTTTGGACGGCTCATTAATGTTAGGTTTCACCAATGTGTACCGGGTATTAGTCACATCCTGTTTTTACACAGATAAAGGATGTCTATGCTAACCCAGGGACCACCTAGTCAGCAAGCTTTTTTGCACCCATATAATGTGTCATGGGAACTTCAAAGTGTTCCTGCCTACACTTAAGTTTTATTACCGTCATGGGCATGTGTGTGTTCGGGTTAAATGTGTGTTTGTAACTTAAACACGTACAAATTAGCTGTAGTCCGCTTTTGCATACAAACTTCAATTCTTCGTTTGAGCCTTTCAGAAATGAAGCTTTGATTAATCCTATTTAGTACTCCTTAACCCCCTTTATGGGACACATACACATCTATAAGTACTAATATTGTAAAGAGGTTGTATGTAGCGGGTAATTTTTGAATTTTTCTTCACTAATCTTTGTCTTTTCGTGTGTTTAGTGACTAACCTTTGACTTGGCTTCACATACCGTCGAGAAATATCTCTCAGGCATGCCGGTTTCCTTACGAAGTTTTCCTTCACCGTTTTTTAATCAAGTGATAATTATATAATACGCACGAGAATCGGAAAAGTCAGAGGTGCGTGCATTGGGGAGCTACAGTACATATTTCCGAGTGTCATAGGATAATTATTTTATGTTTCACGTTGACCAAGACACGGGAAGAAGCTAATCTTCCAATATGTTTATGTAATAACTTCAGTGCTGACCTTTGTTTGTCAGTCATTCACACGGAACATTATGGGTATGGCTCGCAAATCTTTACATATCCTCAGGGCACGTTTTCATTACCATTACCGTGCCACCCGGTCTACTCCTTGATATGCAACATGAGGCTCCATGGGCTAGTGCAAATCTTGGGATTCATTCGATTTATCGAGTCTGGTTAAACCACACTGGGATCGGTGCATTTCATTCATTCATTTATTTTGGTACAATAATATACTCAGATGTGTTGTGACAGATATACACATAGGTACATGTATGTATCTCTTTGTATCTGAGTCAGCAAGTGATCAGGTAAATTGCACGGTAGACGTTTATTTGATTATGTGTTCCTGGTACTGAATGTGTCAGTGACAATAGCAATAATTATGTAGTTTGATGATAGTAGTTAATATTGCTTGGAATTGCCGTGACGTATTTCAATTGTCTGTACCTATTGTGTACTTAAAGGTAATTATGTTAAGTTTTGCTACTTAGTCTGACTTTGGCACTTTAAGTGTTCTTTGGAGATAGGTTTGTTTTTAAAACATGGTGGCAGGTGAACGTAGATACATTAAGACAAAGTGGCTAAAGAAAAAAATAAAAACGATTAAAAAAATATTTTAATAGTTATTTTATGTTCAAGACGTGTGGTGTTTTTTGAAGTGAAAACTTCTTTAGCGGCGTTGTGCACTTTTTTTGAGATGGGTAACGCGATTTTAACATTTTGTTAAAATCGCGTCAGGACACGTGACCTGATCGAAAATTCGTAAGACGGAGAATGGAATTTGTAGTAGAATTTGTTGACAGCGCACTGTTTTAAATTTTTGGAATTGTTTTAATAGAGTTACAGCTTTCGTTCTTGTACTGACAGCAAGCCACATAAATTCCTGACATTTTCATTAGATGGCGTTACTTAGTTTTCACTTCCATCGGCAGTCTCCAAAGACTGCCCTCATTTTTTTTAAGTATGACTTTTTTTACACCCATACAGGTTGGTTGTAAAAAGATGGCCTATCGCAGTATCTACATTACAAAACACTGGTCAAGCGCCATAATTTGTCCAAATCTAATCGGTCCGTCTGTCCGTATGTCAGCGGTAATACCGGAGTAAAGCTGTAGACACACTAGCCAGCTTAAGTTAGCTTAAGTTTGGACAACAGCGGCAATTATTCAAGTTAACTAAAGCTTAGTTTCAAGTTTATGCTCTATTTGAGTCTATTACTGGGGTAAGTGCTGCTTTTCTTGTTTAATTTAAATTAAGAGGTTTGGAGTAACTTACCATTTATTTATTTATGTTCGGAGTATTTGCGGGAAAGTCCTTTAGGACTTTTCCGCCAGAGGTAACCCGTGGTTACCGTGGCCCCTGGCAACGTACAGGCAATTGAAGAAACACGGGTGGGTTTTAGTCAGTAAGAGTCTGACACGCCCTCCCGCTCCGCTCAGAGCGGGAGAAGTTATTTGATGATTCCCAACCCAAAAAATAAAAAGTCGGAGTATAAACCAAACTTCTGAGGCAGTTACGGTCCAATTTCGGACTGATTTTGATTACTTTCTCATCACCTACCTACTGTGAAAACTGTATCTGTAGGAAGGTACAATTCCGTAGCCGACCGCAGGTGGCAGCAGCTCAAACTCAAACTCAAAGATTTTATTTCAAATAAACCAATTACAGGCACTTTTGAATTGTCAAGGGGTCGGTCAGTCAGAATGATGAATCTAGATGCTCATTACAAAGCGTAGTAGGTACCCTAAAGAAGAACGGGCAAGAAACTCCATGGACACTCTTTTAAATGAAGCATCATTTTAAATCAGCAGACGACGTGTTGTCGCAACACTACTGGTTTCTATGAATTTCTATGAAACCGATTGCCGATCTTCATCATCATCCTATTAATGTTCCCACTGCTGGGACACAGGCCTCTCTGTAAGAGGGAGTGCGCCGTAATCTACCACGCGGTCCCAGTGCGGGTTGGTAGATGACACATGTCTTCGAATTTTTGGTTCTAGGACATGCCGGTTTCAAAGCCAAAGTAAAGCGTCTGCTTGGGTTCGAACCCACGACCTACAACTCGTAAGTCGGGGCCGATACCACTGGGCCACCACTGCTCTCGCCGATCGTGTGGCTAGTTATTAATTACAGAAGGTATTTCATTTTGTCTTTCGGCATTACAATACAATACGTTTTTTAGGTATTTGTATCACTGTGTCACTGAATTTGTATGTCGTAATATGTATGTCATTTTCATTCGTTATTGTGATGATACTACGAAATAAACCAACAACCTTTTGTTGCTCAGTTTGTCCCGCCATCAAATAAGAGGAGGTAAGGGAAAAGTGGACCACCCGTCCCCATGAACACACAAAAGAAGCGATCGTTGAGGATAAATTAATCTTAAAATATACATTCGAAGGTCTTCCAGTTCAGAGGAGCGTCTTCTAAAGAGGAATTTTGATGAAATTAGGGATTGGAAATAAATCATTTGTGCGTAAATAAGACTTACTTGTAGGGATTTAATGAGCATCCTTAGAAGGTTTCCATTTTAGTGTCTTCGGTATATTGCAAAAGGTAAGGTTAATCAAAATTTTGTGTGGGAATAAAAAGGAATATTATCGCTTTTATACTTGGTTTTTATTTCCACGAAGTAAACTGAAAGTTACTTCGACCATTTCAATTCCAGAGGTGTTTATGGAAAGAGAAAATTAGGAAGCTGAATTTATCTTCACATAAACACTGATAAAACACTCGAAACTCAATAAAAACACGGGAATGTTCGATTCAGTGAAATCGTATAAAAAATCAGGTCATACTTGACCCGCATTTTCTTAAAGCGGCAAAATTGCGAATGGCACACGATTATATAAGTAAGGTGGCACTGATTTAATTTCCTGTGCACTACCACCGTGCCGTTCTGGCCTCGCTTCCCCGCAAGCATTAAGAAACTGGAAGTCGCAACCTAGAATATGTTATCAACGTTCAAGATGTGTTTAAAGCTGGAAATATTTAGAGAAAATGGTTAATGTGCGCGAGTTCTACAAAATGGTATACAGTATACGTATATGTATAACATGAAGATACTTATTGTCGTAGGAAATCGTAGTTTTGGAATGTTTTAAATGTGTATTAAGAATAAGCGATTCAGAACAAAACCCATGTACAGACGTCAGCACATCAAGTTACTACAATCTGTCAAATTTCAGATTTTCAACTTTATTGCTAAAGAATAAGGTTCGATGTTGATTGGGAAAATTTGACCGATTGGAGTAGGTTGATGTGCTGGCGTCTGTACCTACCAAATTAAATAACATCACGCCTGGTTTCCCAGAAGGGTTCGGCAGAGGTGTACCTATAGTACAACCACTTTTCGCCAGTTATGTGGTGTTGTGTTGTTGCCTACCCAATTAATTTCTTGACTAAGTCAATGTATACCTAAGACATAACAGAATGTTTCATAATACCTCCATAATCCATGCAATAAATAGCACAATATCATAAAACATAATCAACGTCAGATCGCTAATCGGAAATTAATATTCTCCGGACAACTTTCTCAATAATGCAATTTCCTTTTCATAAAAACATTACAATCTCTTCCAGGAGAAACGAGCTACTTTTATTCCTCGTTCCGAAGACGTTGGGGGGAGGGGAGGTCCTGGAGTGCTTACAAATGTCGGAGGGTTGCAGGTGACTCGAGAAGTTGCCAACGTGAACCGCATTTAAATAATAATCACCCTAAGATGATCTAATAGGGTTCGTTAATCGGTGTTCGAGAGCATCTCTGAGTTGACTGTGTTCCAACTTGCTAAAGTAAATAAATATGTAGGTACCTTCTTATTTTTGGCTGCAGTCGGGAAAGTTTTCTGTTTATTGTCTTGCGAGCTCGTGTTGTGTGTGCGAGTTTCTTGTTCGAGTTATAAATGCGTTATTAATTGCTGTTTAAAATCTGCACGAGTATGTGCAAGTTTACGTGTTTGTTTTTGTTTCTTCTTTTATAAATAGGTATGAAGGCGATATTTGGTTTTACATTAAATGGGTCAAATTCGAAGACATGTGACATCTACCAACCCGCACTGGGCTCGCGTGGTGGATTACGTCCCAATCCCTCTCACAGAGAGGAGGCCTGTGTACCAGCAGTGGGAACATTACAGGCTGATTATGCTATAGATCTAGTCTAGAATGTGGAGCTAAAATAATACATTTTTCTATGGTTTCTAACAAGCAAAAAACTGGTTTGACTTCTAAGTTTTCCTTCGATAAAATGGTAAACAATTTTCAAGTAAAATTCTAGAACCTTTGTAAGAAAATTACTTCAAGAAAAGCTTAAGATTTTCCCATCTTTAACACAAAACAACCACCATCCGTCTTCTTATTTTAGTGTTCAAACACTGCACTAACTTCAAACATGTCAAAACCTATTGAAGGGCCATCGATTTTGCAAATGCTTTTGGTAACACTACACTTAAGTGGTCGGTTGGCACACAAACTGAATACATATTTACTGGACTAAGGAAACGTGGAATGGTGAATGGTCTTCACTGGACAGATATGGATGCGTTTCCGTACCATTCTGAGAGGCACTAGCGATTAATCTTGCACACCTAGCCTTACCTAGGTTGAAGTAGCGGGTAGTGGTGCGAGATCGTAAGTTTCGACGGAAGGGACAGATAGATAGGTTTTGCGAGCAAGTCTCATTAGGAATGTAGTCGATGGGTTTGCGTTGGAAACTGATTAGTTTTGTGTTAGTTTGTGTGCTGAACATAGTGTATATGTGTGTAGGTATGGATACCACACCATACACACATAGAGATGTGAGGTGTGGTGTTTTTGGAACGAAGTTCCCTTTCGCGCGTTGCGAAAGGGGCTAGACGGAAAAAATTGGGACTAAAAGTTGTAACGACAGTTTTTATTTTTTATTATAACGCCATCTGTGAGCGACCACAGGTACTAATTAGTGGCATGCCTTTGTGAGGTTATTTTTTTATTATAACGCCATCTGTGAGCGACCACAGGTACTAATTAGTGGCATGCCTTTGTGAGGTTCATTCCATAACTTCGTTCCATCCGGGTGTCCCTTGACACCTCTCAGCTTTTTCTTTAGTTAATTGACTCAGGCGTGACTTTGCGGAAATCCATTTAAATAAAATATATTATATATTGTGTATAATTGTTTATTATTTATTGTGTTTTTCTTTGTAAAGAGAAAAGGATATCCGTCGCACGTATTTCAATAACTAAATGGCTAATTAACAGTGTTTTTCCAAAAAGTCTATGCTGTCGTATAATGCTGCTTTCATTGACTTGAACCAAGAATAAGATAACCCTGTGTTTGTTTAGTCTGAATCGTTGTTTAATCTACTCTAACTTAATCCTGAAAGGTAGTTTTTTCAACAATAACAGCGCTGTTGACAACAATAAGAACGATGCATCATTTTAACTAGTAATTTTTCCAATACTTAAACACAACTACACTACCACACAGCTCTTCACCCCATACATCAATTCGAACTCTCCAAATATTTGACTCTCAAGTCCATTAAGCGATGTACATAACACCAAAGATGAATGACTGAAAACTGAACATTTTCAATATTTTATAACGTCTTCGATAGCGCGATGATTTACGATATTCCTGTATTTTGTGACGGAGATTAAACGCGACAGACAGAAGGGAAGCTGGACCATGATTTATATTTTTTTATATTTTCGTACTTAAGGGATTACGGTGGTTTCTTCAAAGAAAGAATCCCTTTTGTGTGATCAAGGGATTATGAGATTTAGAATGTTGGGCGCGATTATCATTGTTCTGGCGGGTAACAGCGATATGAAAGATCTACAGACGTAGACGTCACAAATAAGACGTAAATAGGTTGTACAACATTTTCTCCTTTGTATGTGTATGGTATTATAATAATAAATAATAAAAATCTTTATTGCAGACCACAAGATACATAACGACACAATGAAAAAAAAAAAACTGTTAAACGATAAGATTTATTTAAAAAAAAGCAAAATTAAACCACATCAAAATTTTAATCAAATTACAATTTAAGAGGGTTTATTCTGAAAGTTGGCAACGTCGCAAATAGATGTCAAATATTTCGCTGTTTTGATTAATTTGATAATATTTCTGTATGGAAATAAAAAATTTGGCTAACTAGCGAACTAGAATATTGATTAAGATATGCAACAATTAATATCGTAACACCGAATAGTTACTTTTAGATGTAAAAAAAGTATTTAGAAACTTTCCAAATGCCTTTTTTACACCTAAAACGGGTACAACATCAAATTCAATGATATAATTGCAATTCATTATTAATATTCTAGTTAGTTAGCCACATTTCTTATTTCCATAAAGTATTATTTACAAATTAATGAAAACAGGTAACTACACACATCAAAAGTGTCTAGGGATCAAGCATTTTTATGCGGATTTCTTGAGATTGAGATGTGGCTTTGTAATAAATTTATGATTTTATAAATTTATATGGATCCTTTTTGGTGCATTTCATAATTTGAATCAGGAACTGTGAATCAAATTCGAGTAAAAGATGAAAATCAGCTGTCAATATTTTCCCTATAAAAACATACAACGCATTGAAGACATTATTAGTGCTACTGTTTCCCTACTACTGATTAAAACCAACGTTATTATGGAGCAGCGACGTCATTTAAGCAGGGAAGAAATGCTCAGAGCCGTGGGAATGATAGAAGCTGGTTCCCGGCAACGTACTGTGGCTTTAGCTCTGAATACAAGTCAGAGTGTTATCAGTCGACTTTGGACACGTTACCGAAGCACTGGTACCGTGGCTGAGCGCCATGGAGGACGGTATCGCTGCACCACACGGAGACAAGACCGATACATTCAAATCTTAGCTCGAAGAGCTCCAACAATAACCGCCATGATGTTAGCCGTGAGGCTTCATCACTCTTCAGGGAACTTAATTAGCGACCAAACAGTCAGAAACCGCTTGCATGAAGTGAACCTTCATTCCCGAAGACCGCTACGGGTACCACCTATAGCAATGCACAATCGTAGGATTCGATATCAATGGGCTCTTGAACATAGAAATTGGGCAGAAGAACAATGGCGTTTCGTGTGCTTTTCTGATGAGTCTCGTTTTGGTATGAGACCGGATACAAGACGTATACGACACTGGAGAACCCCTGGACGCCAACAGCGATTAAAATCCTGCCAGGAAGTCCATCCTTATAGTGGTGGAACCATCATGGTATGGGCGGGTATTTGGATCGGCGGAAGAACTGAGTTGATTTGGATTAGAGGCAACCTCAACGCTCAAATTTATGCTGAGACGATTGTATCAGACGTCATCGTTCCTCTACAAGTGCAAATCGGTCCCTTATTTCAGTTAATGCATGATAATGCACGACCGCACACCGCAAGAGTTGTAAGACAGACTCTCGCCGCAGCTAACATCAATGTCCTGCCCTGGCCTGCTCAGTCGCCAGACTTGAACCCGATTGAGCATGCATGGGATATGCTACAGAGAAGAGCTCTGCCGAATATGGAGGGTATCCAGTCGCAAGAAGACCTTTTTTTGTTGTTGCAACGAACATGGGCGGCCATTCCACAGCGTGATTTGGATGAACTCATTTTGAGTATGCCAAACCGATGTTCTTGTGTTGTTAGTGTTCGCGGTAGAAACACGGATTATTAATTGTTTAAGTTACCCAATAAAATTTTAAAGAAAACTGTTATTTCAGTCTTTTTTTCGAACTTTAATGTTAGTGGTTCAAATGTCAAAAATCCCTTTATTAGGAAAATGGCAAATTTCTTTATTAATGCAAAGGTGACTTGGTTTATCGTTACTGTGACAAACGAAAACACTTTATTTGATGAATCCTTAAAGAAAATTTTAATTAATATCAATCAGGAGAAAAGTTATTGCAAAAATATATGTTGATCCCTAGACACTTTTGATGTGTTTGACAGCTATTTACGACGTTGCCAACTTTTAGGATGCACCGTCTTAAATCAAAATTAAAGATAAATAAAAATGAAAATATTAAATCAAATAAAAAACATTTACGCGGCTATTTGTAGCCACTGTTTGTATTGTATAACGTCTATATCAATTATACACATAGTTGACTCTAAATTTGATGACTATCAGACCCTCATCCACAGAATGTTAGTTACGATCAAATACACTACTAATAAAATCGAATTAATCAATTGTAACATTTCAGATAATATTGATCCATGTTTTACCTACCAGCTGATTTAAAAATGTAATACCAATTAGATAGTTGTTTCATAAAAATCCTTGGAAATAATTATGGAAGACAGAGAAACAAGTTCCAGAAATGAACATATCCTGAAAAGAGCATACAATGCGAGCATGACTTGATTAACCCATTCACTAGGACGAGTGTTGAAAAGTATATAAAAAACATACGCTGTCGCAGACTTCATGAATAATTACAACACAGGAACATGAGAGCTTGGATGTTCCATTTGTCTCTTTCTTACTCCATGAAATATAGCTTATTGTGAGTGAAACAAAAGATGGCAGTTTGTTTTAATTTTCTTGTGTATGAGTAAAAACTATTATTTCATTTTCCGCTGATGTTTCATGGTTAGTTTATCATTTTACCTTTTATAGTTGCATGAAACTTGCATGAACTTCTTTAATTTATGTCTATGTACTAGGTTTATTGAAACTGAAATCCTATTTAAAGTTCATCAGAAAATTTCAATAATACTCCCAAAACTTCGTCTTTTGTAACCGAAATTGTATAGCGTTAAAACTACAGTCGACTTCAAAAGTTTTTGTTTGAAGCTGGATTCAAAATAAAAGTGTTCTCAGCAATGTGCCAATTTCAACTTCAAGCTTCAGTAATTCTGTTAAGGGAAATGTTTGTTTGAAACAACGAGCAACATTCGTTAAACGTATTTAAGAGAACACAAATACAGAAGAGATTTATACAAATTTTGATGTAGGTACCCATAAAGATGAGGTTTATTTTACTTCGTAAGCATATTTGTTCATAAATAAACGTTGGCGTAAAAATTTGGTGTAGAAACGTTGTTTCTGGTAGTCAGAAGCCAAAAAGTTTGACAACCAGTCTTACCAAGGGGTATCGAGATACCTAGTAACTGGGTTGTGGAGGTCAGGTAGCCGGTCGCTCCATGTAAAATACTGGTATTCAGCTGCATCCTGTTAGACTGGAAGCCGACCCCAACGTAGTTGGGAAAAGGCTAGGCAGATGATATGTGAAAAACTATAAGGCTACAAATGACGTAAACACTGAGATGACAGGTGATACTAAATGTGTGAGAAAAATAAATTGTAATGACTAAAATAGTAGTCCACGAAATAGGGGGCGATCCTATTACCATCAACAGGGCAGACATCTAGACTCTCTACTCTGGGCTGCTACTAAGAAATTCCTGATAGAAAAATCCAATAACACTTTGCCCGACCTGGGAATAGAACCCTGGACCTTATGCTCAGCAGTAGCGCTTGCCACTACTAGATTAAAAACAAAGTCCAGCTTTTAATCGTTAAGTCAGCAAATGTGTGCAAAAATATGCAACGAGCACTGAACTTAGGGTATTGCACTAAGTACGTATTAGTGCTGACAGATGACTCCTATTTCTTTGAAACTCCTCGTTTGCACGGATTGTGGCCTGCTGCACTAATGTGTGAAACTTAAAAGATCATGCTTGTATAATTTTTGACTAACTCCGAAGCTTATTGGCGAACATTTATCTAGAAATCTCTAAAACCCTTAACTTTTATTCGTAATCCTTTCACGAGATTAAAACTGGTTGAAGATTAAAATAAACTCGGAGAAAGTTTAGAATTAACGAATTAAATGGAATAAAGACTAGGATTTAAACCCCGTTACAGGACACGTGCAAGTACCTTTAAGAACCCTCTCACTGATTTAACACGAACATAAAGTAAGACATCCAAAAATTTCAAGTTTTCAAGTTCACAGGCTACTCAAACTCCTATAAGTTTCTCAATGAAAATAATTCCATCCAAGACTTCAAAGGATAAACTTTGAAATCGGATGGATTTTAAACTCTGAGACTTCTCGATATCTCAATGGGATGCGAATAAATTTATATTCTAAGGAAAATGCATTGTAAAAGATAGTATCGGACGGTGCAAAGTGGTTGGCGAGGCTCGGGGGGAGGGGAGGGTTGTGGGGGGACTGTCATTCGCAGGGCCGTCACAAGCAAGGTTGTCGAGTTACACAAGTTGTCACCAAGCTTTATCTTGTTTTAGCGATCTTTTTACACTGCTTATACTCTGGCGACGAATAAGCCTTCGAAGCGGGGGATTCTGATTAGCACTGATCCCCTGTAAGCTCGGGTGTGATATGTGGGCTAAGTTCGGATAGCGATAAAGTTGACTACTTTGAGGGACAAGTCAGATGCAGAGAATGACGATGCACTTTGTTCGGCTAAGGATTGATGGAGATCGAAGCGATTATAGTCGAGCGGCTCTCGGCTTTGGTTTGATGCTTTGATGAGATTACCATAGTAACTACTGAATCAATTCTTCTCTAAGTATCTATAGGAAAATCACAAAGCATGTACAAGAGCTGTACTAGATACTGGCCTAAAGCGATATTAGGTATCTTGTAATATTTTTTGTGAGCTACAAGTAGCACATAATGAACCTCGTTATGACATAATAGAGTATTTTATTTAGATTCAACCGTAACGAAATTGAACAGTCAAATTAGTCCTTAAAAAAATAGCACTAAGCTCTAAATCACCATGAACCGGACCCTAAATAAGGCCAGTTCCACAAAGACGTTAGCCGCATCGACAGGCACTACATTTCGACAGTGTACACCGGTGTTATCTGCACAAAATGGCGGCTGCACGGTGGTTGCGCTTCCGTTGCTGTCCGCTTGGGACAATTAATCTTGTGTACTTACTTATTTTGTTCCGGCCAACGGACTAGCCTGCGGACCTATTATGGGAATAGTTTAAGTGGACGTTTCGTTACGTTTGCAAAGTGTAGTGGGGAGATTTTTAAGGAGGATACTTGCGGATTTATTTGTTTAACTTTTCCTTGATGTTTGGTGTTAAATTTGTTATGTTTTCTTCACGGAAAGGGATCTTGACCCCACAATATTATACTGATAAATAAAGGAATTTAGAAGAATGTATGTTTGTGAATGGAAGTATGCTAAGAAATACGATCAAGTGCTATCAAAATTACGATTACATTCTTGACGAAAATAAAACATTCTTTGTAAGTCATCAATAACTTGGAAATGATCATCATAGCCCTTCAAAATATTTGAAATCTCTGAGTTTGTGTCGGTCTTTTTTTTGCAGAGTAGTCAGATAGGAAACGCCGACCTCATGTAGTTTTTAAAATATGATTGACTTGTAAAAGTGTTTGTACAAATCTACTTACAGATATACAATCTATACATTATAAATTAAAGTCAGTTTTCGTGTTTGTCTGTATGACCGCGTTGTTCTTCTAAACTACGCAACACATTTTGATGAGGTTTTCACCATCGTTTAGAGAATTTATTCCGGAAGGTTTATGTGTATAATTCGTTGCTATTAAAGTAACATATAACTAAGAAATCTCTAGGTTTGGTCAAGTCGTAAAAAGCTTGCAAAGCAGGAGCGGGGCGCTAGTCATTTATAATTTATCAGATTACTAACTTCTGCCCGCGACTTCGTCCGCGTGGAATAGTTACTTTGGGCTAACGCTAAAAAACCCCCGATTTGGAAACATTCTTCATTGGTGCTCCGCTCCTATTGGTCTTAGCGTTATGATATATAGCCTATAGCCTTCCTCGATAAATGGGCTATCTAACACTGACCTTCAAATCGGACCAGTAGTTTCTGAGATTAGCGCGTTCAAGCAAACAAACAAACAAACAAACTCTTCAGCTTTACATATTAGTATATTGATGGTATATCACCTACCATTATCTCCTAAAATGTAAAATACGAATATCTATCATATCTTTCACATCTCAATGCGATACCTAATAAGGCCATCCAATCGCTTTCAAGTCACTAACGATTTTAACTACAGTCTTTATCTTTCGAAATTCTCTCGAACGTATACGGAATACCTCCTTTAATTCGTTCCTAGACTCATTTGGTCTGTATCGGTTGCTGTAACCGTTGCAAGCTTTGTTTTGTACTGTGATCGTTGCTCTGTGATTCCGTAAAGGTTTTGTACAGGTAGGTCGATGGTAGGACAAATTAATTAGTTCGTTGGTACGTGTTTGTCGTGAGCTTTGTTGGTTAAGTGTAATAGTATATAGGGACAGTTTTAAAAGGCCATGTTTATGGGAAACACTCAGAGATGGGTACTATGGAGTTATATCATAAGGTGTTCGATGAAGCTTGGTGGTCGTGCCTACCTATTAAGACGATGGTGCCATTCTAAAACCGTTCTTATTATTGGGATGATAGATATCCTCCGAAAAGCAAACATACAGCATTTCCTTGCGTTTAAGTTGAAAAAGTAGCACAACAAAGTCACTAACAACACGTCTTTGTTAGAAATCTTTAAACGAGAATCCACAAATACAAACTAATACGTAAATGTAAATCACTTATAGGCTTAGTACACTTACACTAAAATCTTCCACTCGCACTAGAAAATTTAAATTCGACAAAGTACCATAACCCCAGATGCAGGTACAACAAAAGCGCACTTAGAACCGTGTCGCATTCACCTGTTATCTTGCTTTATTAACGTGCAGTATTGCATAATCCATGAGACAAGACTTGAGCCCGTAATATTTTACAGTAGTGTAAACGCAAGCCTCCACTATGGCCCACTATCTTCCAAGTACAGTCGGAGACGAATATTTAATGTGTAATTCTGGCGTTTGCATATTTTTACGATAGCACACCGCTTATGGTAATGTTGCATGTTAGACAGCTCAGTTCAAGGGGCTTGGGTTAAGCGAGTAAGGCTTTGCAGTTTGATGTTACGGTACAGGATTTCTGTTATTTTGAGCTAAAATTACGAGTTAAAGAAGCTTTACAGCGTGCCGTTACAATGGTGACATTAATTTAACACACGGGTAGGGCTAGTGGTCAGTAATCATAAAAATATAAGGAAGTGTATAGAGTGCCGCAATTCTTGCGGCACTCTAGTGGCGCTGCCTCTGCCCGGCTAAAGTGCCCTAAGCATTACATTGTCACTGTCACTTGTTATTTTGTTGTTGATTGTTGAGGTTAGTTTCTTTCATCTATAGCCTGCTAAACTTAAGTGCCATAATCCTTTGGCTTAGCAAATGAAAATGGCTGAAAGGTAGGTTAGGCTAGAACTGTGACCACACGGGCCAAACGAGCCGCGGCAGCGGCCGGCGAGTGCAAGGGTCCGTTTAGGCACAAGAGAATGTAATGTTTTGGGAATGTGGTGCTTAACAGCGATCTAAATGACTATGCAATGCTTACGGCACTTTAGCCGGGCCGAGGCGGTGTTAATAAAGTGCCGATGCTAGATGCTAGATGAAGCTAGTGGCACTCTATACACTGCGAGGCGGTGTTAATAAAGTGCCGATGCTAGATGCTAGATGAAGCTAGTGGCACTCTATACACTGCCAAAATATAACAAGAAAAATAATTCGTTAAGTAATTGAATATGATCCATGACCCCGGTAAATGACTTTTTAAATTAAAATATCTTCATAAAAAGAAAACGCTAATCCTAGTAGTGCCACGTTAGATATGGCATAACTTCAAGGATTAGAAGGCGATGTGGTTTCGTTACCAGCTCGAAACCAAGGTTACTTTCGACTCGATTGAGCCAACTATCAGTTATTTTACACACAATCAACTCGATAATCATTATCAAGCTTAAATTTCGTAAAAAAATAGCGCGCGCTTCCCCGGCTTCCTGTTACACACTTCCGTCCCTTTTCACAAAATCACTAAAGCGAGAGAAAAGAGAAATCACTCTCACACATTGCAGGAAAGCAAGAGGAAAGGCTACACATTAAAAACTTAGTAGTAATTTCTCAAAAACATTTGCTATACAAAGTCAGCCTTACAAGTTCTCCCAGGCCAGTTCGAGAGCATCAAAGGCTGAATATAGGAAGCGTTGTCTAAATCATACGTCAGAGACTGCCAGTCAGCACTGCAAACGCCCGACGCATGTCCAATAGAAGGCAGGATAGGCACGCAAGCCAGTAAATGTCGAGAGTGATCTATTGCCATTTAAAAGCTTTGAAATGTTGAATTTATAGTGGAACTAGCAGTGTGCCGTAGTTTTGACCCGAATATAGTCTTAATCCCGTGGAAATATCGGGATAAAAGGTATCCTATGTAATCCAGGTTATAAACTATCTGTGTGCCAAATTTCATCCAAATCCGTTCAGTAGTTTTGGCGTGAAAGACTTACAAACATCTGTTTCATAATTATAAACGAAAGTTTGACAAACTTTCGTATAATATTAATTCACATAAGTAGGATAATGGCAAGGTAAGAGGGCTCGGTAAGAAGAGAGTGGACCATTTTGTTTTAAAGGAAAAAATGTCGTAGTATGTATTATCTACTACTCTATGTGTACTCGTAGCAGCATCCTCTTTGGGCTTACAAATAAGAGTGTCATAAGCATTTTTTTCTAACTATCTAAGAATTTATCAAATATATCACTAGTTGTTCTAAGTTTCTGGAGCCACTGCTGACTGCCAGACAATGGTTTGATGCATTAAAATAATTTACGTTTTTTATTTTATTTATGTTGGTGCATAAAACTTAATTGTATGTTGAAGTGTGCAATAATTAGTATAATTTATGTTAGTTGGTACCTAATAGCGTCAATGCTATTAATTAGTTTAACAATAAGGCCCTTTCTAGACGGCACGGTTACTTTACGTTACGGCGTATAAACCGCGCTGTAGAAAAAACGTGTCAGTCAACAAGCTTCCATAGTGATCCATACTACACTGATGACCACTACACACGGCGAATAAAACGTAGTTTTTCACGGCAAGAAAAAAGTGTGGATCTCTGTACCGAAAAATACGCCCCCAATTTTAACAACCACAAGATTCAATATACCTCATACCAGGTAGCAATCTATGCAAACCAGTTACAAGGCCTAACATCGTCACTCGGCTTAACGCGATACATTAAAGTAACGCTGTTAGAAAACGTGAAGGTGACGCAAGACGGTGTTCCTCTGATATTAGTGCCGCGCGACTAATGATGTTATGTGGAGACACCTTTAGCGTGCGTTGAGACGTGGGTTTTCTGTTGGAGAATATAATACTGCGATATTTTAGGTAATAATTCTAGGCTACAGGCTAGAATAAAGTAGAGGAATAGAGGATCCATAAAAAAAATATAGATTCGAATGCCAAGCACTGTGAATGTGCGCCAATTGTATGTTTTGTAGTGTATGAATTTTCTTTTTGTAACTATTTTTCTGGTGTACAATAAAGTTATAAATACATAAATGAATTAAGTGTGTCTGCCAGTTCCATAAAATTAATCATGAACCCATCGACTTATTTTTGTATTTCCAATAATAAGTTACGTTTTAATTACTTACTTACACGAGTTACAACATTATATATATGGCACGAGACACGAATACCAATAGATCTTTCTGCTTAACATAACAATGAATAAACCAATTGAACTTCATTTAGGTCAGCCTAACTTCTCCAACAAACGGCCTTAATATTGCAAAGCCGTCACCTAATAGCCGTCATGCAACGTAAGCTAAACATATTGCTAGTGCGACACTATGCAGTAATGCACGTACCGAAACGCAGGATTTCTGCATCTCCGCCGAGAATTATCACGAGCATAGCGAGCATATCGAGCGTCGCGAGCGAAACGAGCGCGCTGAGCGCTTTGAGCACACTGACTCACTTGACATTTATTCTGAGAAATTACGCAGGTAATCGCCTTTCAAGCGTTTTAGATTGTCGCATTAATGTATATATTTTAATAAAATGTCTGGTAATTGGATTGAAACCTTAATACGGTTTTATACGTGTATCTACTAGATTCGTTAAAGTGCCTATGTAGGTCTTGTGGTAATAAATCGTATGTTGATTGAGTGTCCCACGTAGGTATTATGAAACTGAGAAGTATGCTAATAACTTTGTAGGTGTCAAAGGATTTTGAAGTCCCAAATGAAGAATGACTTGATACCTAATTACCAACATAATTTTGAGAAAACGACGTTTAACAAACTAAATGAAATGGATATGATAAACTTATTATATTATGTGTGTAACAGTGAAAAGTATTTGCGACTTGTCTACCCAAATAAGTTTTATAAGGGTACTGGGATACTGGTGCACACAGTGCACCTGAATAGACTGGAAGCTGACCCTAAAAAAGTTTGGAAAAGGCTAGGCGCATTGATTGGAATGGAAATCCAGAATAACTCGTGTGCTATACCAGAAATAAACTATGCTTTCCAAGGTTACTAGTGGAAGAATGACGATGATGAAATTGGGAAGTAAATGTAGAAGAAAAGCCTTAAATCAGCATCATCCATAAAGTGCAACATTCCCTGAGAATGCTGACATACAGTCAGCAGTTTATCCTCGTAAAACAGTTGAGAAGATACTCTAAACCTAATGGCAAAGAAGGCGTGCTAAAGACGAGGTAAAAAGCCACCCGAAAAATAAAAATCGTCCATCAAGACTCCCACTAAAACCCGCAAAATGTTTGCTCTCACCTTTCGCCAAGATATCCTAGATTATAGCGTTAATTTAGCAAGAAAACTTGTACAGGCGAGCGGGGTGTGAGTAATGGGAATCTCATTATTCGCACCTGCCGCTGATTTTAATTTCCTGCACACGATCTTCGCAGACGCCGCGCTGCTTGACGACGCGATTTATTTGTGTAAATAAATATTATCCGCCACTCTTAAGCACCTACGTAGGTACCGGTATATACGTAGTTACTTGTTTAGACGTAGGTGCGGTGCAAGGGGTGTTTCTGTGTGAGGTGTGGATTACATAGGGTGTTTATGTATTTTAGATATGGCGTATGTAACGTCGAGTTAGAAGATTGATAACATGTCTGTTTGTGAAGATTTGAATTAAATATGGGTGTCATGTTTGACGAATAAATTAGTTATAGGATCTATGCAAGTAAACAGGCGTAGAAATTGCTGTTTTTTAAGATTCCGAACTTAAGTTCAAAATCTCTGAACGCGGCTCGTCACCCGCGCTCGCCGCCGCTATTGAATGGGATAGAGCGGGATAAAGAAGAGGCGGTTCACGCACTAATTTATGTATTTCCCGCATATTATTAAAACAAATTCACATTTTGAAAATGTAAAATGTACACGTTATCGAAAACATGTACTTTTATTATTATTATTAAAAAACTGATGACCTCCCGTGAAGTATTTACGCTGAGTACAATAGTACCTCAATGGCTGTACTAAGGGTTTATGTTATTTTTTTTTAGAGATTGAAGTGAGTCCATAAATATCTGACATATTAATTGCTTAACTAAAGGTTAAGTTACAACGATGCAGCAAGGAATCAAACGCAATTTCCTCGGTGCGCTCTTAGAAAAAACAGAACCTTTATAACATCAGTTTTATATAAGTTATTTGTCAACACAGAGTAAGTACTCTGTTTGACAAATAACTTTCAAATAAAATAAATCCTTTTTAGTTAACAATAGCTGAGAATAACCACATAAGAATGGTATGTGCATAAAGGATAATCTTAACTACACATAGAAGGTTTACAAAGCGGTTTACTGAACTCTAAATGGCGGTCGTAAAAGTGCTAAATAATGTTTAACTTCTATATCAAATTCGTGTAGGATACACGGAAATATGAAGGAAAACGTTGTGAGTCGGTTATGGTTGAAACATATTGGATTTTTTAAGATAATGTGTTTTACATACAGTTTATGTTACGATGTATATACAAAGAGGCCTTGTTTTATAATGAAATAGGCATATCACAAGCCAAAAACAATTTGAAGATGGCTGAAAAAGGAGTGATATTAAAAATAACACAAAGAAAATATTTCAAAACATGACCCGAAAACTTAATAAAAATACCAATTAAAAATGCCACATTTTTCCAATAATTTCCATTCTATTAATCTCTGTAGCAATAAGCATCGAATGAACAGAACCAATGGCGATCGAGTTAATTTCGGCATCGAATAAATATTCATATTTTGATTGTGAAGTCCGATAACTGGGAAGTTGGACTCGATAATGTCAGCGAAAAGAGTATTTCCGAGGAAACTTCCTGGACAGTTTATTTAAAAGGCTATATAGCCTTCGAAATGGGTCTTTAAGTGATTCTGTACTGCTTGTTGTTATTGCAAGATATTTAGGTAACTGTTTGGAAATGTTTTTAATAGGTGAGGTCTCTTTTAGGTAGGTGTGCTTCATTATTGATCATAACAGTCACTTTTATCAAAATGAAAAGAAATAGGATTAAAAAAAATTGACGATATCTAAGAACAATAGCTGTCAGAGTCACATTTGGTTGATTACAAACCTATAAAAATTAAAAGATTTATGAGAATGCCGTGATGCAAAACTTTTCAAATATTTCAAGTAAAGAACCGAACTACGATATCATTTTCGACAAAGTTATTCTTGCTCATAGATTTAATATTAAAATTGGAAACCTTTAGAACACTCCTATAACAGTAAAGCTAACTGATTGCCAAAGCTGGTACTAAAATTTCCATTGTTTGCCTCTAGCATGAGATATAATAAAAACCGGCCAAGTGCGTGTCGAACCACGCACAATGAAGGGTTCCGTAGTTGGGATTAATTTATCCCAAGAACAAACATAACATTTTAGTTGAAAAAAAAAATCTCCCATACATACCAACTGCAAATGTAAGTTTGTACTCACAATATTGAGAGATTTACACCGTTATTTTAAGACCATCATCTTCCTGTAATTTTTTCTGCAATATATAAGTATAGAGCTAGTATCTTAATTAAAAAAAAAAAATTGGTTTAGTACTTTCGGAGATAAGGGAATGGTAAATTTTCATCTATTTCCTTAAATAACTTTAAAACTATTTATATTAAAGTTATAAATATATTTGGGACCCTGACAGTAAGCCCTCTCGTTTGATAGTTTGCAAAACTTTTTTAATTTTCTTGTTTAGATCCCAAAATTGATTCTTTCAGTGATTATTCAAAAATCATTTATTAACGTTACACGTCCGTGTTTCGGTCTCAAAAATTAAAATGTGTACCAAATTTCAACTTAATCGGTCCATTAGATTCGGAGTAAATTGGCTGTGACAAACAGACAGATAGACAGACGCACGAGTGATCAGGGTTCCGTTTTTTCATTCGGACGTACGGAACCCTAAAACTAACCCATAAAAATATGGGCACAACCCACGTTGCCTTTATGAAAACTCGTAGAAATATTATATTGTAAATCAGAACAAGCGCTCAAAAATGTTTTGAAGTTGTGCAAGTTTTCATTTATGTTCACATCCATTCACTTTGTACTATTTTTGCAAAATATTGCGACAAAAATATTCGGTTTTGTATGGGAACGTAAGTTTTCTGTGAACTAACTGTTGTTTGGAACTTGTACAGGTAAAGGCGACGAAAGTTGATTGGAAGTACCAATAATGGAACAAAGTTGCTGTTCGCAACGTTCGCGACTGTACCGGCACCGTCGTAATAAAATATGTATCGGGCGAATGGAATGTATTATCGATTTACCTGAAAATGAAACCGTTTTTAAGAATTGGTTCTATCTTAATTTTTTCCTCTCATAAAAAAATTCAATCAATTAAATTGAATCTTCTCATTTGTAATTCTGTCCGTCTAAATAAATAAACATGTCTATCAACTGAACCGTCGCACTGTTATTTATGTAAACAAGTAACAACCAATCGATATTATCTCATTTGCTATTCAAATCATGTAATTTTATGTCAATTTGGGAGATCACTCCCCGTTTCGGAGTAAAATGACATTTAGATAGAAATTTAATAATCTACAATACGTGGGTACCTACCTACTCAGATGGCAACGTAAGGAATTTAATTGAAAACTTATACACCCTCCGATACGAGTTCGATCATAAAAACAATGAGAGCCAACAAAGTTATAGTTCAATATTCAACCCTCAAGCGTTGATTTGCGCCAAACTATTTTTAATTTCCCGCAGGGCCTTCTCATTTATTAGTTTGGGTCGTTCGGGGCGACATCTGCGCGCGACTTATACGTCGCCCGTCAGATGGCGCTGCAAAACATAAAACGTTGGCAAAAAATATGGACATACTTCAGCAATCAAATAGTCGGTATACCCGTTTTTTGCCAACGCCAGCCAGTTGGCAATAAAAATAGTTCGATTTATGTGACGTGATCGCCGTTCCGATGGTCCAGGGTTTTTCATTACGCATTCTGTGCCTGCCAGTGATTTAATGAATTTAATTATGTATTCCTTTGGCTGTCGGTACGTGTTTATGATACGTGTAGTTAGCGTGTGCTGATTAATCTTGTATTCCTTTGTACTCATGAAAATCATACTAATACATAAAATTACTGATTGCTTTAAATATATTTATTTATAACTAGTTTATAACCTGTCGGACATTTGCTTATAGCAACAATAACATTACAACAATAACATGAGTGTGTATCTCATCATATTCACATTGTATACAGAATTCCTTGCAACATTTCGTAACGCATTTGTGATGCCTCGTCTATGACATTTTGTTGGCGCAGCTACGAAATGTCTACGACATCTCGCCTACGCCGTAGTGCTACGAAGTTTCTGCTACGAAATTCGACTACGAGATTTTTTACGAAATCTCTTCTACGAAATCTTTCTTTTCGTTTGTAAAAGATTTTGTCAAACCCCGACTTCTTATCTTTTTTTTTTGCTATTCTTCATTTATTTTCGTTCCAAAAGCCCAAATGCCAATTTGGGGATTTTAACATAATTTATTTAATTTTAACATTAGTTTTGTCTGTCTCTGTAATGTAAAATGCAAAACCTTACTGTATGTTAAGCGTAGATAAACCAACTGACCTCACAAGATTAGGTTCTTTGGATGCATAATTTCAAGCAATTATTTGGCTAGTGCATATTTTTGGGGTTTTAATGTGTATGCACTGTGGAGATTGCAACAATTCTTGTTAAACTTGGTTTACTTTATGTGTGGGTGCAACCACGTGATAAAGCCTTGTTTAAAACATGTACCAACTTATAAACGTCGCTTACTAAATAAACCGTCGAGTACATTACATGAAATTTATAGTTTTAGGTCCAACCTAGGCGATTTCGCAAAAATGTACGCTTTACTTTTTTTCTTTATATTGGACAAACCTTGTAGAGGATGTAGTTACTATATAAGATAGATACATACAGTTCAATACTTACCCATAATTATTAAATTACTCGTAGTCTTCTAGAATATACCTAATTGAGCTGTCCTTGCCTTTAGTTAACCCTTTGCGAGCTTATAGAAAACTGGACTACAACTCTCTCAGGTTCTCTTTAAAAACAATACAATAACTTCGTTCATTATGTCCTCTATATTATTCTATAGTAACACACTTTTCTCCTTCAAAGTCTACCAAAGTTATTACTAACGATACGAACCAACATACTAGAACATCCCACTAGATAGTATCCAACAACATTAAGAACAGAAAAATACACAACGATCTCCCCATATCACGATCCATTGCTCCACCGCAACTCCAATTACTATCGAAACAGCTATCATACCCGTCTATGGATGGCACTCCATTCGAAAGTATCGCATAACACTCCGCGCGCGGTTCGGGCACATGCGGCAGCGGGCGTGTCGCCAAATGCCTGCTCATTTGGGTCAATGCGACCGATCGCATCGCGATATAAAGCTGAAAGCAGATGAATGCGGGAACGGTTTTTAAGTGACTGTGTTGAAAGTGCTCTGATCTTGCAGTGGAGGGTTGAACTGCATTTTATTTTAGTTGTATTTTGGGATGTTGGCTCTATCTATCGATAGGTACTTATACCTACTATTAACCATAGCTGTTATTGACGCCACGCTGCATTGATTTTATCTGTTTTAAAGACAGGGGGTGCCGGTTAAATTGCAGGCTCTTTGTTTGACATTGACCTTTTATACGATGCTGGGGGTAACCATACTAATGGAATTGGTAGCCGATTTCCGGCCACCGTAGGCGCGGGCTTGCAGATGGAGAGCAATGGGCAGCTCGCCGTCCGATAAGGACCAGGCCCGGGTCGACGGCGCGTCGTGAACTGACGGGGTCCGCTAGGGCCGATGTCTACCGGGGTTGCGGGTAGTCCCAAGGAGAAACCGTGGCCCCTGACAAGGCATGGGAAGGAGCATGGGTGGGTTTTAGTCAGTAAGAGTTTGACACGCCCTTCCGCTCCGCCCAGAGCGGGAGAAGTCATTTGATGACTTCCCACCCAAAAAAAATGCCCCCTATATAAAAAGTCCATTTAAGGAGGTTACATAGAGTCATGGTTTCTAAGCTACCGTTCAACTGCCGATTTGCCTTTAGAAGTACATAACAATAAAAATTCTATTGTGTCTCGTCAAATAAGAACATTTTCAACGTTAACAGGTATTGTTATTTAATTTTTGGTGTATAGTGTGTTAGGTAGTGGTTATTTACCGCCTGATTTTTAGCTCATGGCAATACAATCTACGAAAGTATGTATATTTAAATTTTAAACACATACATTTATTTAAGCAGCTGCTATAAATACAACTAGTTTAAAAAGAAACCAGGTGAGCTAAAAATAGAAAATCGAACGGATTGCGGCCGCGGTCGGTACAGTAAGCCGCACTAGAGTTCTCACACCCACACAACGTACTATAAATTACATTTATTTTTCAGTGGCCATAATACAATCTACAACAAAACGTAACAATATACGTTACGTTATAACTGGACTGTGACGTTTTATACGGGGTGTGGCATCCCGGGACATCGACGCGAAAATTTTTACCAAGGATTCAGTACATGATTCTGAACTTGAACGAAAAATTTTCATAGAAAAGTACAATACCTACGCGGTCTAAATGTATGGAACAACAGATTTTTTAAGGATCAGGTTCAGAATCACATACTGAATCCATGGTAACAGTTTTCGCGTCGGTGTCCCTGCTACCCTGTATAGTTATGTATACAACGTCTTCTAAAAAAAATACTGTGAGCTAGTTTATTAATAGATTCAATGTGTTCTATTAGATAATTCTAAACGCCCCGTATTTGGACAATAAGATGCCATTTGTTTTTATGTAAAAAGGTTATTCTTGATTGCTTAAAAAACATTTTGGCATGAACTATGTAGTTATGACTAGAGAAATAAGTCTACTTATACTAAAAAGAAAGCAACATTATAGACACAAAAAAATCAAGTCGATATCAAATAAAAAATTCAATACATTGTCAGTAACCCCACAATATCTTTTAAAGTATCTCATTCGACTGAACAGAATAATATTAAAATAAAATCGACTCTAAACTGGTGGAGGTACCTCAGGTGCAAACCACCGATTACTGTTGAAAATATAGCCACAATTTACTCCTAAACACTGCCAAGGGAAATAGAGGGTAAGCAGAGAACCCCGACCGATATTTGGACTGTTATTTTATTAGCCGGTTCAAATAAACTCGAATAATTACGAATAAACGGTATTTATTATTCTTAATGCGGTCGTTTTGTAGGACTGCCTGGCTTTTGTGGCGTTATTCAGTTGTTAATTAATACGTTTTTGTGTTGTTTATGATTTGAGAATGTAATGTGTCGGTTAGATGGTTTTGGTTAAATTGGTATGTCGATAGTCAAAAAAGTAAATCAATTAGTTTTTGCATGTTTTCACTATAGTTAGTGTATTAGATAACGGCTTTTAATTTTATTAAATTGTGTTCCTTGCATTCAGTATTGTGCCAAATAAAGGTAAATGGGCTTTTCATTCGAACCGGTGACCCACCAGTGACCACTAACAAAACTAATCGGAGTATGTTAAAGATCATAAATACTACTCAATGAGATGGGTCGCATTCCTCAAAAGTATGGTCTTTCTATTAGGTACTCAGAATATTTTGCAAATTAGGCACTTATTCGAAATAGTTCACGGCATGGACACAAATCTGTGCCTATCTAGCTGGCGATGTAACTCCACTGAAGTGCTGAAAGCAGACTATTGTGCCACTTCACAACATTCAAATGTGTTTAATTGGGATATTTAGTGACTTACGAACACTATGCTTCAGCGGAAAATCTAGCCTATTTTCTCTAGACTCAACATTATTGCCTCAAAACGTTCTATTTCCCTAGACTTTCAAAATTTACGAAAGAAGATAAGCAACGAATGTCTGAACCAAAATTAAGTGTGCGTATCGATTTTCGGGGTTATAAAGGGGAAACAGCCCGTTATGGCGTTCGGGGGTTAACGTAATGTACTTTTACTAAATATAGCATTAGCTATGTGCTGTGTTTTCTTTGTGTATGCTTCTTAACATGATAGGAACAGACCACGTGTATGATATAAATATGCTGATGAGATGGGACATTTTGGAACTGGGTTAAACGTTGGTGCTTGGCTTCGGATTGGTTTCGAAAAAATAAGTACCTAAAGAGATGTCAATCGATCTCCCCAGCCTTTTTCCAACTATGTTGAGTACCAGTATTTTTACATAGAGCGCCTGCCTATCTGACCTCCACAACCCAGTTACAAGGTAGCACGATACCCCTTGGTAAGACTGGTTGTCAGACTTTTGGGGTTCTGACTACTCGTAACAGCTTTCAAAGATCTACGAATGACAGACCTAAACAGATGTAAGGACAATTAATTGTTATGAAAGAAGTCAATAGGTAGTATTTAAATATCTGAGGTGACAATACCTTTAACTTTTGGCCTTGTTTACTGGTCAAAAGGTCGGCCATTCTAACCCTGTTGCTAGGTAACGCGTCTAGCGTTGATAATGCGGTATCTACTGATAAATTGTGTCGTTCAAAAGATATTTATTGCTAAACTGTGGGTGCACCTACCTGTCTTTTCATTAAATGGGAATAAAAATAAAAATGATACTTAGCACCGATGATATTTTTTTTATAATCATTGTGAAAATTATTATTCTGTTATTTTTAAAACAATGTTTGACCGCTTTGTGTTCGTTTTTAACTTTAATTAGGTTTATGTACCAAATCTGAAGCTAACTAAATAAAATGTTATCAATTAGACACAGAATTGCCAGTTGAGCGGCCTAACTAAATAATCTGTTTTATCTCTTTTATTATTAATATTAACGCTAGGTTGCTCACATAATATTTCACGTCCACATTCTTATTTTATTTCAGTTACGATGTGAAAACAACAATGCATTTAACCTATTGTACTAAAGTCTGTAGGTACATATAATGGTCAGTCGAAAAACATCGGATAGTCGTACTAACAAAAAATATGAATGAATCGAAAATCGATATAATGTGTATGTCGCGGGGGGCGGAAGCGGATGTGGCGCCATAAATCCGCTGTTCGAATCCGCCCAGCGAACTTCCGGGTGGAAAATGTGCGCCCGCCCTACGCGGGCATTTCAGTACTTTGGCTTTTTCGTGGTTTCAGCTTTTATGTCTAGTTATACTGCTACAATGGGCGATGAAATAACTTTTTAGGGGCGTTTAGTTTGGCTTCGGACCGTTACAGGGATACTCCATAGATTGGTATCTGTATGGTTCATGTTGAGTTGTTGGCTTCAATGTCAGAGTCTATGCATGTTATTTGCGCTGTGTTTGTGAACTATTTTTGTTTCTCTTATGATTGCCAGTCACTGTATTTATCGACACCGTATCAAAGTTGCGACAAATGCTAGGGCGACAATACGATAGGTCGACCATCATTTTTGTTCATGAATGAATATATTGTTGAAATTGAAGTCCCTACTCTACTAGTCCGTAGTCCAGGGGATATTTTTATATCAGACGTTCAATATATTTTACTTATGTATGTACTGGTAATTGGCGTGTTTCTAGTTATTACAGTAGCATTTCATAGATAATAATAAAGCTGCCATTATAATTATTGTGAAAGAATTTATTGGACGTAAAAAGTACGTTATTTTAGAGATATGTACATTTACATATAAGATATATTATATATACGTTATTATTTAAATATACAGCGTGGCAGGGACATCGACGCGAAGCCTGTTACCATGGATTCAGTACATGATTCTGAAATCCCGCCTTGACATGTTACGTCGGTTTAAAAAAAAAATCTGCTGTTACATACATTTTGACCGCGTAGGTATTGCACTTTTCTATGAAACAGCAGGTTTTATTTTAAATAACCGCCGAAAAATTTAAACGCGCAGCGGTTCAAAATCATGTACTGAATCCATGGTAACAGGCTTCGCGTCGATGTCCCTGACACCCTGTATACGATAAATAAGAAAGACCTATGAAAAACTTATCCTTCTTTATTTTGCCAGACCAACTAAAAACAACCTTGCTACAACAGCATAACAAAATAACTTTTAATGTCCTCTCCAAACATTGTATGGCTTTCGACTTAACTGTTTGATAACGCTCCCGACGAACGAAGATTGATTCGGCTCTGATGCCACGCCATCCATCACTGGCTCCGTAAACATGCCTCTTACTTGACAATACCAATAAGTGTCAATGTATCCTATAAATAACTAAAATTGTCGGTCTACTTATGAGACTTGGAGCGACGTGTATTGAATGTACAGGCGGTGTTTGTTTTGTGAGGGTAGCTATTAGTTTTTTGTGCAGGTGAGCTTTTGAATACATCAAAGATCCTGTAAATGTTGTGTTTGCACTTGATAATGTCACTGTGGGTAGTATAAATAAGCGTTGTATTGATAAAGAAGATAAGGTGTACAATGAAGTAAACTGTTTCTGATGTTTAAACGAGGTTGAAGATTTTTTGCGATGACTTAATTTTTTGCTTAATTTGACTAACCCACTGAATTGTGTAGATAAACAGATGATAAACTAACTCTTAAAGCTATTAGCAGATAGTATCATTTAGAATGAAAAAAAAACTTGTTAGTTTTAAGGGTTTAGAGTGTTATAGTGTTCGAGCTACTTGTCATCATAGAAGACATCATCCGATAAGGTTTACTGCCTTGTCACAAAGGGTCCTATAGATATTTCTCCAAAGACGGAGTATTTCAACATCAGATATTTCTCGATGAAAATCGACCCATCATATTGCCTTTCAATATACGATAACAACAATACTGTCCATCTTCAACTTCATAGTGATTTCTCGCCAAATGTCGATCAGGCAAGTTTTCGACAAGGGTGTGTTCAGACACAGTTAGCATTCGGGCCTAATGGAAAGAACAAAAGGCTCTCCGTTGACGTGGGCGGCAAAGGCGTGTGAACAAAATGTGTTCAAACATATGTGAGGAGCCTCGTTTACATGGGAGAGTCACTTGACTGGGAAACTTATGATATTTTTATCTTTGGAAAGTTGTCGGTCTAGTTTCTGTTTAGGTTATTGTAAGTTTTTGTAAAGTGACTTTTGAACCGGAAACGTTATAAGCAAAACATAGCTGGAAATAAGAGACAGCGAAATGTAGAAAACAATAAAATACAATTTGTTGTCACCGCCACAGCTTCCTCAAATAAAAACAACACCCAGACGCAACAACAACAACCAATTGCATCCTACCCACTATCCTATCTCCAATAAACTTTTATTCGCATGCACCAGCAGGACATAAATATAAAGACCGCGGCACAGTCCCGCCGCAATCACAACGGGCCCGCACTGCCTAGGGCCGTTGCGTATCTGTAATTCCCATCTCTTGGTACAAAGCCCCGTTGATTACGCCACAACCCGCGGGCGACGCAGTCTGCCGTCTGAACGCAGCCTAATGCGTCGCTCCACCCCTTGTGAACACTGCCTTTTTATTTCAGGATCAATGGGGGTGTCAGATAGATAGGACTTCGTGAAATTTGTTCAAAATTCTAGGTAGTGTTTTTAATGTTAGGCTTGCGTTCGTGGGTTGATTGAAAGGCGACGTATCTGGGTGTTTAATCTCGAGACTGGTCCGGTTTTAGTAGTTTAGTATTGTTTTGAAATTGGAGGTAACCACGCTTTGTTATTTTGGGCAGGAATTTTATGTACGAGTGTGAAAGCAAAACCTAGGTAAGTTTTTGGAAAAAGGGTCGGGATTAAGTTTGCATGAACGTCGTCCAAAGGTAATAAGCCTCTAAAGGCTTTCTGAGACCCTCGACAGATGGTTAGCAAAACAATAGAATCTCTACAACTTTGAAATATACAATTTACATCAATCGTTACACATTTCATGTAGGTAGGTATGTGTAGAAGAGAACCTTGATAAAAGTAAGGCCACCTGAAATTTAACCCATTTACTTCAGATTTAATTTAATTTTCAATCAGTTAAACTATAAGAGTAGCACTTGAATCGTCTTTAAGTAGTTATACAACAATCCTGTTTGTGGCTAAATTAGTTTCTTGAATCTAATTTCGGAGAGCGAAACTTATTTCTTTCTTGATGGAAGTTTCTGAGATGCGAGTAGAGAATTATGTTTAATTCGCAGCTCGCTATTTCGTGACGTCTTCATTCTGGATGAAATGTCTCAGAAAATTTTGTAGAATAAACATATTTTTGAGCGAGTATATTGTATCGTTGTGTACATTGAAGCTTCTGCTTTGGTTAATTTTGCATTCTTATCTAGGTTAGTATTAATTCATAAGCATGTACATACCTAGTCAATTATACTATTAGTAAAAATACACGCACTACAGTATTTATTAGGCAAATTATCCACATTTTATTCGTTTTGTCTCTATATAGCTTCCGATAATTACGACATGCCGTCCTACTTCCAGTGTCATCTACTCGTACTAGTGTGACATTGTGCTGTTTTTGAAGATCGAATTTTGAGTTGGTAATCTAGATAGGTTACCAGCTCAAAATTCGATCTCGGCTTCTTTTTACTTATAATATCATTGCATGTAGTCATGTATGTATTGTAAGTGAAGGCAGGCATGTGATCAAGTGTAATTGCCTCTTCAATGTTAATAACCTTATTTTCTGGAAAATTCCTAATAATACCTGCCTATTACTGTTCCACTGCAGGGCAAAGGCCTCCTATCATACAGAGAAGGTACGAGCATAGATCACCACGCATGCTCAAGACGGGTTGGCGATTTCAGACATTTATACCTTCAGCTGTCATTAACGAGACACAATAGAATTTTAATTGTTATGCCCACCTGATGTCCATTGTAACGGTCAAGCGGATAACTATCTACACAAATAAATAAAATTGAAGCGTCTGTTGGTAATGTCAAAATAACAGCATTTTATTAAATGCATATAAGTACGGTACTTAACAATTTTTAAGATTTTTGTCTGTCTGATTTTGACGGAACTTTCACTGGCAGATAGCTGATGTTATAGCAACTTAGGGTACTTTTATTTTAGAAAAAGATTCAGGAATCACGCGACGCGAAGCCCCGGTTAGCAGCTAGAATGAACCAGGTAGTGAAGGTTTCCTCACGATGATTCCCTTCAAAATTCCTATTGGAATTTATTCTTAATGCGTTTTTTATACCACAATAGAAGCAAGGGTTAAAGTATAAGACCATCTTCATATTAAATAGGCCTCGGTTTACATTAGAGAATTTATGCCTCTGACCGCAGGATATTATAGACGTCTGAAGGGCAGCATGTGTGACCTCCATAATATTTTTATGTAATTTTAACTTTGGCCATAACGGACATTATGTACCGGCCAGTTTTATGTGCCCTCTGTTGATACTTAAGTCGTTAGTGTATTGAGGTCAGTGTAATTTGGTCGTATGTTAACATGTATCCTTTTGGGTGTATCATTGGAAGAGTATATTTTATTCAAGCCTCAGTTAATGTAGCTATGTATTGATAAAGTATGAACCTATATTTATTTTACACGGTCTTTAAATTAAGTCTTGAAGTTTTTATAATGGTTCCAGTGATATTTCAGTTAAACTTAGTCCGGGAGCATTTCATTAAAATTTTACAACAAAATCCCACTTCGCCAGTCTTCGCCGAAATTTCAACTACGCCTTGAAATCTTTCTTTAATTTCCCAAAAGTCATTAATATCGTGTTTCCTGACAAGTTTTTGTTTACTAATGAAAGATGTTTGGTTTGTATAGTCACTGTGTACGTTGGCACTATCACGTGATGGACGACCCTCACTGGAATCAATCTTCGTTGGACGCAAGGCATTGTCTTCGTAACTGGTTCGCGATAACCGAACTTGAATATTTATTTATTTATTTATTTATTAAAACTTTATGCACAAGTAAAAAATATACCGTACAAAGGCGGACTTAATGCCTGAGGCATTTTCTACCAGTCAACCTTAGGGTGATGCAGAGACAAAACATGGCAGGTGCAACATACGAGATTGATAACAAGAAAATAACTATAAAATACAAGAATAAATACATAAATACATACATACATAATAAACAGAATAAACTTTGTCAAGAGAAATAACGATCGGTAGAGGAGAAATAACGATAATTAAAAGGAGAGAACGAATCTAGCAAATCACCGCTGGGATGTTTCAGCCAACTTCTTACGTATATGCTCACGTGTTTTCACTTTAAAAGACAACCGACTGGTTGCCGTCCTGATGTTCAGAGGTAGCGCATTCCAAAGAAAGACCGCCTGGACAAAGAAAGAAGAGTGAATGAAACCAGAGCGGTGAGAAGGACATCGTAGAAGACGATTGTTGGTGGAACGAAGATTTTTACTATGGGCAGAGCATAAGTATTGAACATGGGAAGTCAGGTAAGAAGGAGAAGCGGGTTTGTCGAGAATAGAGAACAACATAGATAGAGCCCTTACCTCTCTGCGCTGACGAATGGGTAACCACTTTAAAAGCAATCGATGCGCGGACACATGGTCATACTTACGAAGATTGAAAACGAATCGAATGCAATTATTGAGAAGGCGGTCAAGTTTATTGAGGAGATCTGCATTCAGGTCATAGTAACACACATCACCATAGTCAATTATGGGAAAGATTAGGGACTGTACAAGCATTGCCTTTATGTGTGATGGGAGTATATTTTTCAACCGATAGAGCGACCGCAACGTTCCGGTAACTTTTTTACTGACAGTAGTGACCTGCTTTCGCCAGTCAAGACAAGTGTCGACATGCAGGCCGAGATCCTTAACGTCGGAGCTAAACGGAATGACCGAGTTGTCAAAGATTACAGGTGGCACAGTTAAGACATTCAGCTTCCTGATGCTGTAGGGGCTACCTATTATGATAGCCTGACACTTGGTAGGGTTAACGGCCACCCCAAATCGATCAGACCAGTTTTTGACCACACCTAAATCCCGGTTTAGCTCCTCAATAGCATCTGAAATGTTATCAACACTTGCCTGGCAGTAAAGCTGCAAATCGTCGGCATAGAGATGATACGCAGTCCGAAGCACGGTGGTAATGAGATTAATAAAAATGGAGAACAAAAGAGGAGATAATATACCGCCTTGAGGGACGCCAGCTGCAAGATCACACCAACTCGACGAAGAGTCTCCTGCATGAACAGACTGCTGACGCCCCCGAAGATAAGAGGAAAACCATTCAAGTACCTCCGGGGAGACCATAAGATATGAAAGGATGGACAAAAGGACATCGTGATTGACGGTGTTAAAAGCATTGGAGAAGTCAATTAACACTAAGACTGTAACTTTAGTATCTTCCATTCCCCGCCTTATATCGTCAGTCACTTTAAGAAGAGCTGAAACGGTGCTGTGCCCAGGCCTGAAACCGGATTGAAAGGGACTGATGAGGGAGTTGTGGTGAATAAAGTGGGACAATTGCTTATGAACACTGGCCTCGAGCACTTTAGACAGAAAGGGAAGGATGGAAATTGGGCGAAAGTGACTAGGAAGAGAGGGGTTGGGTATCTTAGGCAGGGGCCGAACAAGGGCTTTATGCCATAGGGAGGGGAAAACACCGGTGTACAGGGAGAAGTTTATGATGTGGGAGATCGCAGGAAGGAGTTGATCAAGAGCCGTTACGATCATATGGCGGCTGATATTATCGCAGCCCACGGCTTTGGACTTAATGGAGAGGATAATCTTTCTGATCTCTCCCGGGTCGACTGGGGTGAAGACAAAGGGGCTAATATTGGGACGCGTCAGACCAGCGAGGTAGTCGAGGGTTTGACATTTGGTTAGACTATCTAGAGTGGGAACAGTGGAGAAATGGCGATTTAGATCGTCTAATCCAATTGTATTAGGAAGGTCTGAATGTCGCGATTTGCCGATACCCAAAGTTCCAAGGAACTTCCAAATATCGGCAGGAGAAGAAGCAGTGATATTATTTAGGATGTGGCGGCGTTTAGCGTTGCGTATCATCTGATTACACCGATTCCTAGCAGCCTTAAACAAGGTCCAATTGTCTTCCGAGCGATCTTTTTTAAACTTCCGAAACGCGCGGTCCCTCCGTCGCATTGCCATCCGAATTCCCCTGTTCATCCAAGGCGCGGGCGGACGCTTCAACCTGATTTTTCTAACAGGAGCATGAGCGTCATATAGCTTGATCACGACATTGTTGAAGAATCTAACTTTTTCATCAACTGAAACAGTTGCTTCCAGAGGTGACCAATCAATGTTGGATGCATCTTGTTGAAGCCTCTCGCTGTTCATTCGAGCAAAGGCACGCCTGTACTGGAACTTTGGTATAGGTTTAGGGGGTTTAAGGACATAGGATAGGAAAATAAGGTCGTGATGGGAAAAGCCAGGAGCAGGATGTTGACCATGTGATGAAACTAGGGAAGGATTTGAGGTGAGGATCAGGTCAAGCCAAGTATCATCACCAACTGTATTTAGATGAGTGGGTTGGAGAGGCAATACGTGCAGACTGGCTGACTCGACTATATGCAGGAGTTTACGGGACCGAGGGGAGTTGTGGGCAAGGAGGTTGGTATTAAAATCTCCCATAACAATGTGATGTGTATATTCAGAACCCAAAGATTCAAGTACCGATTCGAATTCAGTGAAGTAATCAATAGAAGGGGGACAATAGACGACACCAAGAACGGTTTTAGCTCCCTTGACACAAACCTCAAGGAAAAGAAACTCTGCGGACTCATTGGCAGACGAAGAAGAAGCTAGAATTTTAAAAGGGAAATCACCACGAAGGTAGATGGCTACACCACCCCCCCTCTTACCGATCCGATCATTCCGAAGAAGAACGAAACCGGGGAGCGGGTAAGTGGTTGAAAGCAGGTTAGGCTTGAGCCAAGTCTCGGAAATCAGGACGGCGTGAACGTTGTTGTCAGCAAATGTGTCGTACAGTTCGTTGTAGTGACTGGGAATGCTCTGAGCATTGAGGTGGCATACGTTAAATAGCCGGCTAGAATTTTGACTGAAATTTTGCCGTAAAAGAACACCTAAGGTATCTGTAAGAGATTTAAAACTATCATTGCTGGAAGAGGCGTCAGATTCATTGGCAGATGATGTCATGAACGATTACAATTTAAGGTAAATAAAATAGATATATATAAATATATAATGCAAAAATAAACTAACTCGAATGACTGGTACGACGTTTGCATCTCTGCACCACCCGCCAGCTCACAACATCTAATTCAAAACATTTATAAAATAATGAGAGAGCACTTTTATAAGATGCAAGATAAAATAGTAGCAATAACAATAAAAAAAGGTAAAATTAACAGAACAGAATAAAAAAGGTAACAATAACAGAACATTCAGCAACAGTATCAAGATAAGAAATAAAAAAAGTACAAGGTGAGAATAATTATTTTTGCAAAGTCGAGAACGTATCCGAAAATGAATGCCCTCATATTTGAGTTTGAATCTACGTTTTATATATACGTTTGAATATTACTTTCTGACTGTTGTGAAAGTATTGTGTTCATGTATTTATGTCAAACTAACCAGCGGGGTAAGCCCGGTATGCACTTACAATGCCAATGGCTTTAACTTTGACGGTTCAACAACATTCATTGCGTTATTTACGTTGATGAGCAGACGAATTTTTCAGTCATATGAAGCGATGAACTAACAATCCTTCAGATTGTGATTTAAAGGTCTGTTCAATTAGGGTTCCGTACTGTTTGGTTAAAACAAACTTCTGTATAGGCTGGCGGAATTGGATTAAAAAAACATAGTCATGTAGATCACTAGTCGTTTCAGAACAAAGACCGTTTTCAGGTTAATTTCTTCTTGCAATACTGTTAGTGATGATAGTTTATTTCATATCTTAGAGAAAGAATATTAAAGTCATGATACTAATTCCTAAAAACCAGAACAAAGAATACTGCCTGGTGACGGAAATATTTTAGGTGTGCTTGATGCTTACTGGCGATTGTGTAATGGCAATGGTACTGTAGAGACTCTACTTTGTATAGGTTTTGTATAAAACATTGGTGTAGTCAAGCGGGCGATTAGAATATCAAAAATGTATAAACTAATTCTTTAACCTAATATAGTTATAGGTTCTACTGCAAATAAGTGTTGTTTTTAATACCCGGTACCGATCCAAAGTGTCTACCTAAGGTGGAGCCGCCTTAACTAAGTGTCTACAGAACTGTAATTTATATTAACATCTATCTGTAGGTAACCTATGTCCAGTATTTGATTTGGCCTCTGGTTAGTGACTAACCTGGTGTCAGAGTTTTAAAGCCACCCATGGGCCTCTTTTTGGACTTGGATTCATATGCCGTCGCAAATATCTCTCAGGCAAATCGGTTTCCTCACAATGCTTTTCCTTCACCGTTTTTAAAGCAAGTGATTATTATACAATACGCACATGAATCCGAAAAGTCACGAGATGCGTGCCTTGGATTCGAACTAGGCAGTCCGACGGTCACAAATCTGACACTTCAATGAAAACAAGCTTTTACTTTTACATATTTACCCCCCCATATGAAAACAAGGATTCAGACAATTCCCAATCCCACATACATTTTCACAATGACAGTACACTTAAACTATCAGAGAAATAAAGCAAGGAACGCCGCGGGTTAGACATAGGCGTACAAAAGAAACGTTTTTAGCTGAAGATATTTTAATGTACGCAGCTGTGGTTTCTCATGGCAGGAGAGGGCTATAGGATGCCCGCTGTGGAAATGATGAATATCTGATATTTGGATATGGGAACTTTATGTTAGTATGAAAGGAATGGTTAATGGGATTTTGCGTAATGGGAGTCGGGGAAATTCACGGGTCGATCCATCAGGTTAAGCTACGCTTGCCGGGGTTCGTCCGTGGATGGGTGACCATCTTTACATACTGAGACTCCTCTTGCCTCGGAAAGCACGCCGTTGATACCAGCTGTCATGCGTGGATCATTTGACAGTCGTTACGGGTCGCCAGAAGCCCGTGAGGAAACCGGCATGTCTTAGAACCAAAAATTCGATGACATGTGACATCTACACTGGGCCCGCGTGGTGGATTAGGGCCCACTCCATCTCACAGAGAGGAGATCTGTGTCCCAGCAGTGGAAACATTAATAGGCTGATTATGTATGTTATGTATGTTATCGTATTATCCAGTTACTGGGTTATGGAGGTCAGATAGGCGTGGAGAAATGGGAGTCGACGAAATTAATTTCTTGATGGTTTTTGTAATGGAATCTTGTGAGCTTGAGATGTCGTTGTTCTATTGAAACACAAAATGAAGTTATTTGTATTGCTGTATGAAGTTTGATGTTAAAAATGATAACAAGAAAATTATTGGAAATGTTAGAAAGTCCTGATGAAGAGGGATTGATTTCTTTTCATATTTAATTAATATTGTTTCTATCAATTAAATCTTAAAATCTGTGTACCAAACTTCACGTTATAATAAAAAGCAGGGTTGCCACCGACTTTAGATCGTAACACGCCACCCCTACCTACTCGTAGGTATCGAATGAATCTGAATTTAGTTGCGTACTTTTTGTTTGAAGAGAGGGTGTATGTTTTATATATAATCTTAAGTGGGAGCAACAGGACTCTAATAATGTGTACGTAATAATATGTGTTACAATGAGAAGGGGCGAGTACACAGGATGTTTGTGTCGGTCCTTCTACCAAACACCCTGTATGCAATGTTAATACTGAGAATTTGTTTGACGAAGAATTGCGTTAATTTGCCTAACCTGAGAATTTTGCCTAACACAAAGCAGGGCAGAGTTCAAAGCAATTTATTACCTTATATTACTGGTAACTGAAAATAATTGTGACGAAACTTCCGCAGACGAATTTTCCTGATCAAATCACGTCAAATGAGTGCCAGCCCTAACCTGTGATGTCTATGGATTGTTTATTGAAATGAGAGCTTTTCATTTGATCCAATTATTTTGAAGACCTCCGAACCGACTAATTGATTTACATAGTTAGACGGGGAAGTTTAACAATTATTATTTTGTGTTTCATCGTTTATTTTCTGTCTGTGGTTCGTTAGGCCGATATTTTATTAATAAAATTAATGTTTTAAAGTAATGGTTATGATACCACGGTTTATAGGGTTTTAATTGGTGAACGTTAAACCTCAAACGCTATAATACCATGTTCATGTTGGTTGTCGTACCAATATTGTTGAAAATCAGTAGGTACCAACTTTTAAGTCTAATGTCTATACGGCCATAATAATAGCACCTACGGGGAAATTGCGTACACATATAAAATGGCAATCGATCGCAATACCTTTCATTTAAACACCCATTGCTTCAAAGGTTTGAAAAATTCGTCTTCGTAACAACGTAAATAACGCAATGAACGTGGCTGAGCTGTCAAAATGAAACACATTCCGTTCGATTGCCATTTTATGTGGGTTACGCAATTACCCAACTGATCTGATCTTAATAAGAGAACCTTGTTCAATTTTAATATTCACGAATCACTCAGTTCTCTTTTGAATGAATAATTCTGCCTCACATCATTGGCACTTTATTATTGCACATACAGAAAATTCTGCATTATTATTTCTGTACCAACAAAAACACACTTCCTACCACACTATCCAATATCCATCCATTTTATATCACATCTGCCATATTTATGCATCACAGTAGTTTGCCATACACGGGTTTTCACTCAAAGCGTTAGAGCGCCCGAGGCATGCACGTATTTCCTAGTGCCTCATAGTGCCTAGTGTCTAGTGCCTTGTCCGGATCGTGCCTTGTCCGGGCTTGTGCCTTGTCCGACTTGTGGCCAGTGTCCGGACAAAGTGCGCTGCGGGCGGTTTTGTAACTGCTCGTGAAGTTTGGAAGAGGAAATATTTGGGGAAAATTATTATGGGTTCTGGTTGAAGTTCGAGGCGATAGATGGCAGGATGTAATATCGAAGAAACTTCATATCTAACCAGTTTAAAAACAAAATCCGGTGAACACGATGACCACATCTCCCGCCAAGTTACGCCGAGCGCTGCAAGCAGAAATAGTCCTTACGGTGATAGGAAGTTCTCCGATGGTACCTATGTAGATAGATACCCATACCTACCCGTATAATATAAAGATGAGCAGACACTACATAATGACGCAAGTTGAACTAAGGTCATTTGAAAGAAGGCATTTGACATTAATTATTCGTTTTTCAAATCTATATTATCCTAATTCAATAGTGTTTGGTTCAAGCATACTAAATGCAAATGGCTTGATAAAGGTCAATGTCCAGAAACGTTGAGTTGATTGATAGACAATGAGTTAATTCCATCTGAGAATGTCCATCAGAGTTGTATATCAAGACAAGGTCAGAAAACGAAAACGAATAAATTGCTTCTGTGCCTATTTTCAAAGCACATTCGTCACAAATGTTCGTGTTCGCCCTTCATATGTCCTCAAGTGCGTACAGGTGTAGTCTGAATGGCAGGTGTTTTATATTACTTTTCAAGCAAAACCATTTACAATGTTTCTAGAACAAATCTGATTCAAACTTCGTAGTCAACAACAAGTATACCTAATTGGGTTATTATAAAGAATATTTTCTAGACGAAACATAATAGGGCCGTCAATCATTTTAATTTTGAACAGTATAAAGTTTTTAAGGGCGGTTGTAGAGCTGCGAACTTCGAAGTCTTTGTAGGTCCGATTTGTCGTCCACCGATTCAGTCCATCATACTGTTTCCAAATGTTTCATTAGGGTATATTCATTGGTAGGAAATGGTAGCAGCACTGTCAGCACAGAGCTGTCAGCGTCAATATTATAATTCTATAGCAATTGTGACACTGACAGCTCTTGAACGCGGTTTAGATGAGCTTTTCACGTTCAGTTTCATTGGTGAAAGTCGCCCTTAATGTGTCAAACCAGAATTTATCAATGTCCTGCATTATCACTAGCGTTTTTACGTGCAAGTTTCAGGGTACGCAAGAATAATAGTATATTATCTCATGCACTGTATCACTATTTTACTGAAGAGCCTACATAAGTAATTATATGTAGATGTAAATATATAGAAAAAAAAAATTCTAGCTTTTTTATTCCATAGCCATTGTGACACTGACAGTTCTTGAACGCGGTTTATTTATGCTGATCGCGTTCAGTTGCATTGGTGAAGTCCACCCTAAGACTAACATTGACTAAATATTATTTGTAAATAAGTCAAATATGTGCCTTTCTAATTAATGTCATACTTAATATTCTTCAACAAAATATTAGTAATCGATATTAGATCATCAGGTGATCGACTATAAGGTCGAAGCCTAGTAAAAACACGTTATAACCTCGTGTTATAACTTACTTCGCGTTTAATAGGAGGATACTTTGTAGACGTCTAGACAACGTTATAGATCAGTCTAGATATAAGAAAAGTGCTTTATTCTAGTTTTTATGACGCCCATAACTATGTGCTTATGAGATTAAGATTAATAGTGAACGAACATTAATAATGCCTTTATTGTGTTCATCAGCTTTACAAGCAAAAATTAACACTGTAAGTTTCGTGTCATAAATAGTCATAATTTATATTTGCTTATATGTACCAAACACTTGATAGTAGGCACATGACACAGTATTAAAACATGCATCCTGTAAGGGCACTGCAAATTTTCAATGTCAAATTATTAAATAATAATATAATATTGAATCTAATGATTATAATTCATTACTTGACTTTTCTATAAGTCTATCTGAACTATTAATACTATAAAGTAGTTTGTTTGTTATTTCGTATCATCGTATGTAGGGGGTAATCTCCGGAACTACCAGTTGGATTAAAAAATTCTTTATGCATTGTATTTGCGGAAGGTTATAGGCTCGCGGACGAAGTCAAGGGCAGAAGCTAGTAAGAAATAAGTCATCACTCTATAACGAGTGATCATTGCATTGAGTAGAGGAAGACCAAAGAAACGATGGATGAACAGTGTGAAAGATGATATGGCTAGAAAGGGGGTGACTACCGAGATGACGACTAATAGAGAAGTATGGAAGAAAGGGACATGTTCCGCTGATCCCAAATAAACTGGTATAAGGGCAGGAGAATGATGAGAGTGATCATTTAAAGCACGAGATTTGAACGGTAATTTAAAATTTACTCATCAAGATACATCTTGAAATGCATAAACCACAAACAATACATAACAATACCAAGCACGTGCCAATCATGTTATTACCGTCCCTGTTTATGCACAAAGGCAAAATTTTAGACCGGCATAAGCCAGACGGGCGATAATGGCATGCGTCTGCGACTTGTACCTACGTCTGCCACAGATCACGGAATCTTCGCTCTGGCAGCGAATAGAGACTCAAATGCTAATAATATTGGTGCTCGCGCCATTAGCGCTGAGTGCAAATACAGCTGTCACAAGCATTGTCAGAATTGTTACAGGCCGTCAGTTTCTATGGACAAGAGTCGCAGATCGCACTTTTACTTTCCTTTGCTAAGGAAGAATTTCATACGAATATGAATCTTATTTTTGTAAAGCATATACTTTCATATTCGTATAAGCGAATGTGAGCAAACGTTTCGCGCAAACGAACACTGTTACTGTTATCCTGCATCATCTAACTGCTGGGCAAAGCCAATGACTTCCACCTCTTTCGATCCAGGAATAATTTATTGTTTGCCCGTTGTTTTCCCCAGCTGATCCCGCCAACTTATTTTTCTTGTACGAATGTAAGCATAAAAATTATGAAAATAGAGTTCACATTCTTAAGAGACGCTTTCCTTCTTATGACTGCCTAAACGGTGAAGGCCGTCACCATTTGTGACGGTGATGTCAATACTTTCCATACGAACCAAGCCTGTCAGTACAGGTTTGTTCGTATGGAAAGTATTGACATCACCGTCCCTAGCAGCGGCCACCGAGGTGCCTCCGTGCTCTGTGACGCCTGCATTTGTAATGCATGGCCTCTCTGCAAGTTGCTGCATTAGACTTGCAGATATTTTGTCGCCGTCGGAAGTCGGAAGCGACTTCTGAAATACGGCGCGGTTGAAGTCTTATTTATTACTTTTAGGCCGCGGTCGGTTTGCATACATAGTGGATAGTGGTGGTTCAGGGTCATGTGGTAAGTGCTGGAGGTGGAGAGGACTGATGTATGTAGTGTGGAAGATGTTTTGGGGTCACTTCCTGGCGTAGTTTTGAGGCTTTGATAATGTTAAGTATAATAAATTGTACTACTTTATATTAGTGATTGGATTATGATGCAAATGCAAGCAAAATAAGTAGTGACCGACTGTAGCTTCGTTTTCGCTTCGGCCAAAAAATCATGATTCAGCCATAAACTAGCCGAAGCTTGGGCCAAGCCGAAAATCAGAAGTTCGTGAATTGTCGCAATCAAAAATTCTTGTTATAAGAAATACACGAAGGTATCCTCTAATGGAATTCTCGTGTTTTATTTCTTTTAAACCCTATATTTGCTCTTTCACTCTTAATATTATATTTTTAATGTCTAAATCATTTTCGTTTTAGGCTTCGTTTTCGGCCGAAAATAAAACTAAAGCCAAAGGTTTTTTTTCGTTTTCGGCTGAAAATCCATGTTCGGTCGGACACTAAAAATAAGTATCAGGTTTTATCGGTCGCTTTATCTCTTCGGCTTAGGCAGCTAAGGATTTATATTGGATGAACACGATTCAAAGCCGTAGTGATTTTAGTATAATCTCATTGTATTTTTAGTAATTTAAAAATACCTTTTTAATTAAGTCAGTAGCATTATTTTTGATAATTTCTAACATCATGGTTTTCCTTCATTTCAATTTTATTTAACCCGATTCTCCTACTCCTCCTTCCAATTTTATCTCTCTGTAAAATGAGATCCGTATTTAAAACGGCCGTGTTGTAGTATCCGAAAATATCGCAATTTGTACCGCTAATGGACATCCCTCGACATTTTTTCCCTGAAGCCGATACAAGCGGGCATCATTACAAGTTTTTCGGATTGTCCCACAAGGGTTTTCCTTATCTTGTCCCTCCTTTTATTTCCGCCATAATTACAGCTAAATCTATCCTTAGCTGTAATGTACAATGGTTTTTGTTTATTTTCACTTGAACAATTACTTTTTGTGGTATCCTTTGTGGTAGGATAACGGTGGTTTTAGATTTTGTTTATAATCTCTGTTTGTGGCAGTAATCACTTAATCAGAGCTACGGAATATTACTTTTCTGAATATGCCTAGCTACGCAATTGTCTAAACTGTATAAATGTAAATTCTTGTAATAAATAAGAGTAGGACAGTTGTGCGAAGATGCCAGTGGCCCATACAGAAAAAAATACTGATTTCAATTATCAAATCGATCGCTACATTTAAATATATGTTGGTGTAAATGATATAAGATCGATTTTTCTCCATGTTCATAATATCTGTTACACCAACTATCGTTTCCTTACTTGAACAAATTGCTGTCTGAAACTACGGATCAGACATAACATCTTTTTTCTTCCTTTCCAGGCAACCAAGTATTTTCCGGATACAACCTCTGTATTTGCCCTTCTTCGATTGAATCCAGACCACAGTATAACATCATCACTATAAAAACACCACGCAAAGCTGCAGTCTACCAATAGTCCAGCACAAACATTGGCCACACTATGTTACGTAAGTACGGTATATTTTTCCATAAGCCTTCCGTGTTGTTTACGACTAGACCTCCTCGGAGCATCTATTTCAAGGGTCCAGTAGGTCACTGTAGTATACCAACGTAATTTGATTATTTATATGTATGAAGTGTTTCTGTTTTTTTATGTCTAAGTTGACCCAGAAAAAGTGTCAGCTGTGTACTATTTTAAGGCTGGGAAAGGACATACTTTGTGGGTAATAGGTACCTACCTATATTGGTCGAAAACACCTTTACGGGAAAATATAATATGTAGACCAAATACGATAGCATAGACCAACTTATAGTAGACTAGCGAGCCGCCCCTGCTTTACATGACAGAACATTGAGATTTCTTTTTGTGCGTTTATCATTGATGTTGGAATAAATTATCTAAATTATGGTAAAAACGCAACGTTGATGAGGTCATCAACGTTGCGTTTTGAAGCACAACACGGCACACAGAGAGTCCCGAAAAGCAATTTTAATTTATATGTCGGATCTTTCATGTGTATGCACATAAAATCTAACACAAGCGTCTTTGTAAGCGTTGTGCGGGGTCTAGGACTGAGTATGGTGTCGAATACAGATCATTGGATTGGAGCAAAGTGATCATTCAGGCGTTGGTCATGACACATACTGGTCTAGAAATTGGTCAGTGTTTCCTTTTAAGTTCAGAGTATTAATTAGTTGTTCAGAGCAGTAATTGACTCTATCAATAAACTGTATAGAAGTTAAAGGAGCTATTCTCTCGTTTACCCGTATCCCAATTCTGTCCACGACTGTAAATCGAACACTATGTATGTCACTAAGAGATCACGATTCTAAGTACCTGGATCCGACATATATGATTTGGGCATTGACAATGAAGTGTAAGTTAGGTGCATGGGGACACGGTTAGACCTCTGTATTGCATGTAGGCTATAGTATATTAGTACTTTTGTCATCAAACTACCTCTAATGAATAAACTTGCAAAATTACAAACCATTTATGAGCAGTCTTTAGGGTATTTCATCATTTTAGCAGAAAGACGTCCACTGCTGGACATAAGCCTACCCCAAGCACCGCCACTTTTACCGGTTCTGTGCTTCGTGCATCCAGCAGATTTCTGCGGCTTTCACTAGGTTATCGTCCACCACTCCTTCCAACGCTACGTCTTCCGGTACGCGGCCGCCCAGACCCTTTCAGCCCCGTCAGCCATCTGTTCTGCGAGTAATGTGCCCTGCTCATTGCCACTTAAGTTTGGAAATTCTTTGGGCTATGTCGGCTACCTTGGTTCTCCTGCGGATCTCTTAATTTCTGATTCAATCACGTAGGGAAACTCTAAGCATAACCCTCTCCATTGCTTTTTGGGTGACTTTGAGCCTTCTAGTAAGGCCCATAATCATTGTGAGTGACCACGTTTCAGTGCCATAAGTCATCACTGGCAACACGCACTGGTCAAAGAATTTCGTCTTGAGACACTATGTGGGACGAGAAGATATTGCGTAGCTTCCCGAACGATGCCCAGCCGAGTCGGATTCAACGATTGACCTCTATCTCGAAGTTGGACCTACCTAGCTGGAAAGTTTGTCCTAGGTAAACATACTCGTCCACAACTTTAGGGTTCAGGGTACCTATTACATCATATCAACACTGTTGTTTTAGATAAAAAGATGATATGCCCATTTTAATATCATCATCTTTATTATTTCCTATAGCTGTTTTGTTAAATTCAAGGCTTAAGAGAGTTTGGTTCATATTTTTACCCAGAACCCTTCCTTTTTTATTTTAGCTAATGGATCCGGAATCCCGTAGCAGCCAAAGGGTTGGCCAAAACATCTGCTTTGTATGTAAGCATTGTAGGTATTAGTGTTTTATGTTTCAACCAGTTCTGCTTACCATGTCACAGAAAAATAGCTTGCATGTATGCATACAATTTTCCTGATCATAGGGTTACAGTGCACTGAGGTGTAACATGAAATGTCTAGCACACACGATCGCAGAAAATTTTGACAAAGAAAATAAAGAATATGGGAGAGAATCGAACTTAGAGATAAAATATGGGATGTTATGATCGGGCAGGAGTGTGGATGACAGAAACTGATATCAATAGATTTTTGACTTTATTGCTAAGGATAAGGGCGGTGAAACCTTCATATAAAGGACCAAGGGAATCCGGGATTAATAACGCAAAGTAGGATTACGTGTAGGAAGGAATTAATTCATAAGCGTCACGTCTTTTAAATGTAGGTACGTGTTGCTAATAGAAATATAAGCTCCAAAGAGTAGTGGGTATTTTTCTAGTTACCATTTTTTTTAAAGGTTAATCCCTACCATAGAGAACGAACACGTGGCAGTCAATATTGACTGCCTCTATGATCTAGTGTTCGAAAGCTGAGCATGAGGTCCTGGGTTCGATTTCCAGATCAGCAAAGTGTTATTGGGATTTTCCATCTGGAATTTCTCATTAGCAGCCCAGTTTGGATTTGTATCCGATTGCTGGGAAAGAGCTCGCCCCCTATTTCATGCGACTTAAACATAAATGACGAAATGTGGGTGTGTGGGTGTGATAGATCATCTCTACCTTACCCTGCAGAGAAAACAGGCATGATGTTAAGTTATGTGAGTCAATTGGAATACAAGAATATGGATACATTCAGCCATAAAACTTGCGAATAGGTGTCAAAAACGGCACCATAACAATACCAATATTCCCGCAAACCCGTTTGTTTATTCAAATTATTCCAATAACACATTCTATTATCTTTGCGTAACAAAAAACCAACGTGTCAAAATAAAATCCCGTGTAATGGAGCAAAAAAGTCGCGCCATTCTCGTTCCTATTCACTGATCCCACCTCCCGTCACCAAATATAAATCACAACGGGAACAAACAAAAGACTATGTAAATGTATACTTTTCCAATTAAATCCCGGCCTTTTTAATTAAACGAATGTTTAAACCCTATCACGGATCATCGACTCGATGCTTCGCGCCCTTATTCGCCCTAATACCGATTGACATTTTTACAACACCGCTAACGACAAAAAATATTTATTAATCCACCATTTTCAATCACACGGATTTCGGAATAATGGAATCTAAAGTAAAATCAGTTTAGATAAAGTGGAGAAGTTTTAATTTGTGAAGAAGAACACAATAGGGAAAATAGGCTACCAGTTGGTTAAGACAAGGAAAAGATTTGGATAACTTTTGTATTGAGGGACGCCTTGCGAAGGACTTCCCTTAATCAAACGGCACTTAAGCGCCCTTGATGAGAACTCCAATAATTAATAGGGGAATGATACAAATTGAGAAATTTCGAGTACGTATCATTACGATAAAGGTTCTATCCTTCACAAAGTAAAAAGAGTGAAGCCCGCATTTCTTCACTTTTGATTTGATCACTTTGTCAGATACCCTATTTTTTAGGTTGAGGGTACGAAAGTATCTTAAAAGGCGATAAATCAAACATTTAGGAACCTTAGTAGCTCCAATAAATCCAACTCTAACAAACGCTCAAATTATTTTAGCCTTTCTAACCAAAATCCCGAAGTAAATCGAGCGAAAATGGCCGCGTTTTATCTAGATACAGTCGGCCAAATTTATCATGTGCGGACCCGATTTTTCGATAGAAACGAAAGTGGTTGAACCGTTAAAGCGATTGCCTCATTGCCGGACTGGACTTTTCCAGCCCACTCGAAATTAACGAACACTTAAAAAGTCCGCCACACTCGAAAACTGTGAACATGTGCCTCGAACAACGCATTAATAATTGTTTATTGCTACCGAACGTGACGAGAATATGCGCGCCGAATTAAAAATCAGATGGAATTGCGAACGGTGAAATACGTTTTGCATTGGAATTTTTGCGTACGACTGTATTTTACGAAATATTTTACTGGCGTTGCACCTCATTTATAGGTTCACGTATTTCGGGTGCAATCGGATTGTTAATTGCATTTTTGTTTATGTTTCTCTGGCTTAAGATACGACCAGAAGTTTGGAGTTTGAAGCGGGAAGTACTTCAGTGTTCGAATACATGTTACGAAAGTTTCTTAGAATATTTCCTGTTTCAAATTGGGTTACAGTTTTTATTTGTTTATTGAGAAACATTATGTCTGCTTGTGTCACTTATCTCATAATTCCAGAGAAGAATATGAGGGACAGCTGTTTATAATAACCCTGGCATCGTGTGGATCTGTCATCTCAAACTCGACATGTTGTAAGTGTTCATACGTGAAGACAGCATGCAGATTCCATGGAACTAATTACGTCAAACGACGTAACGGCCGTGATACGCAGTTTGTTTTCTGAATGGGTGTCGATTTAACTCCAGCAAGCGCGGCTAGCTTTAACCGCAGCTTGTTACTCTAACACTTGGCTCGGAAATAAAGCGCTGCAGCCGCTTTACTCGCCACAGCGCATGCGTTGTTCATAACGCCCCGCTTCCCCCCGACTCCCCCAGTCAGCTGACGCCCGCTGAAACGGTTTTAATAGCACGTATGTGTTGGACTATTGTGTGTATGTGTGCGTGGCTTACCCAGCAGTGAGCTAAAGCGGGCTTTGTCACACGTTAGCATGAATGAGAGAGAGCCACGATCAATATTTTGAGGTCTGCAAGCTCTGGAACTTATGAAATTTTTAGTAGTGCCATGATGCTTCGGTTTTGTCGTGTAATTAAATCTAATACTCGAGTCACGATTCGACAATTATTCCAGAGTCGTATAATTATTCTTTGAACTTTATGATTTAGTGCAAGAGTGATTAAAGAAGAAGTTTTCGGGATGCGGGAATAGCAATGAACGAATCAAGCACGTTTATGCAGTTGTGTTGTATGTTTAAGTGTGTCTTACCATATTCAACTTAGTAAGTTTAGGTACTAAATATTGATAAAATAAATACTACTTCATTACACATTTATCTAAATACCCAATAACTACTGAACACTTAGATGCAAACAACTGCATTTCATATAAAATGTAACAAAAAGGGTAAAAATAAACTAAAAACACCGCAGACAATGACAGTACTACTACGATGACATACAAACATAAAGCAGATAGAGAGAAACGAGCTAACAGTGAGAAAGTAATGAAGACAGACAGTCATCATGTATTGTGAAACATTTAAGGCAGAAATAAAAATAATTTAACCAAATCCAAAGTTTTAGGAGACTGTGCGAATGTGAATGCGTCTTTATTAAAAACAAAACCACAACAGCAAATGAAAAGACAGAAATGAAACAAAAGTGAATTTAATTTCGATGAATCTTTGCATTTTGTAGGAGTGAGCTAAGCTCGTTTCGTCTGAATCGTTTCAATTAAGGCTATCGATAGTTGGATTCCATTTTAAAATACCAAAAGTTTGGCTATTTCTGAATATTCTTTAACTTCCGTTGAAAGCATCGTCCAAAGTGAATTGAACTGTGATTTCATTCTCTTTTTTATCTTTTGAAAGAGTTTCCAATGAAATCCAACATATGTACCTTACTTACACGCTTTGAATATATTTATCAGCCAATTGAGAACTGAAAATAACTTCCGAAATTAATTAAAACAACAATCATTCCTATAGAGACACTTGTGTACCTTACGAGTCCCTCGACAAGAGGCTAGACTCACCTGAAACTGAAGAAATTTATTATTAAACAATATTGAAGAATACGACAGTGATAATAATTATATTTTCACAACTATGGAGACAGCTCAAGGTTCATATTTTGGATTTTGCGACTAGTTTTGAACTCAACTAGAGCCAATGATTGAGAACAATATGCGAGGATGCAGCTCTCAGAGTCCGAAATTAGTCGGGCAAACTCAAAAAGTACACAGAAGTAAAACCGCTTACATTCATAAACAATAACCAATAATAAACTAATATTCTGCTTTGTAAACTACAGTTATTCCGGGCGTAGTCGTATTCTCAAATGCTGCAGCAAATTGTAGAAGTAAGGTAATTCGAACATTTCCGGTAGTACAGCTAATAGTACCTTGCGCACATAAAGTTAACTGTAAGTTAGAGTTACCTTTAACTGTATTAATCCATTTAGTTTCTAACCAGGAACATTTATTAGCATACGTAACTCAACAGAGAGAAATAATATTGAAATTAAGAGAGAAATTAAATAAATTAAACAAACAGAAATGCATAGATAATGGTTTGATATGTATGTGTATGGATGACATGGTCCAGAAGTATAAGACAAAAATAATGTTGGCGTACAGATTATTATTATGTTGGCAATAATATTAAAGCCCACAATTTATAAGTTAAACGTAGTTACATCTTATATCCAAAAGCCGTGTACGCACGAACGAACAAAGCTTGGTGAACATGAACATCGAACATGGAACATTTGGTTCGTACGTGAGGACGCTAAATTAACAAAGCGAACACGAACACCATACGAACACAGTTCGACTTGTGCTCGCGCTCAATCGACCCGCTCTCTTTAGTAGCCATGGATTTGAAATTACTACGCAACGAACATTTTTGACCAACACAGTGATTGGTGTTCGTTAGCGGTACCAAACTTTTCGATGTTCGTGTTCATCATGTTCTTGTTCGTTCGTGCGTACACGTCTAAACGGAGTTTTTAACCGACTTCCAAAAGGAGGTTATCAATTCGGATGTTTATATATATTTTTTAATGTATGTTCGGGCATAACTCCGCCATTTATAGACGGATTTGCAAAATTCTTTTTTTGTTTGTAAGGGTATACTTTCGAGATGGCCCCATTGTCATCAGGTCAGCACGGAGAACCTGATGGTGGGATCCTGGAGAAATCGAGGGAAGTCGGTTGTTTGTTTTTTTTGTAAAAAAGTTTTTTTAAAAGTAAAAAAATAGTAATCGGAACCTCATTACTACTTCTGAAATCGAATACTCGCATACGAAAAGTAACATTAAAAAAAACAGGGAAGCACCCTTCATGTTATCAAATCAGAGGCTTCGAACTCGCTACTGGCATGTAGGGCAATAAGTCAACAAATGAATCCGCGATGATACATTGCCGTCTTCGTCGCCAATATCGTCTGCATATAAGATTTCTTTCCTAGATATATCACCCTCTATGCAAATACACACTTGATGGATATTGCGAGACGCAAGCCTGGGTTTACGAATGTGTCGAAATTAATGTTTTTTTCTACGTCGACTGGTGCCACGAGAATTTCTAGTCATATTTCATCAGAAGAAACTTGTAAATAACACTTGGAATATGAGATGTACGTGCCTGGAGGAGACGCGACTTGACGGAGAAATTTATGAGAGCTGGTTACTTAGAAAACTAAGATAGTAATTTGGAAATATATCTGTGACATATATCACGTAGGTACCAAGAATCTTTAGCAACATTTTTGAGAAAGTAAACAGTAAAACACGTTATTTTCTTTTTAGTACCAACTTCATTCAATAAAATCCAATTAACATCAAACACTCTAGTAAAAGGAAACCAATTCTTTGGGATAAATAAGAAAATAAATATATGCATTAGGGCCCATTTAATCTAAGTAGAGTCTCGGTGGCCGAGTGGTACCGAATTGGATTACCAACGCGTGTAGCCTGGTCAGCGGTGGTATAATCAACCAGTTCCGATTAATCGAGTATTATTGATTCAGTATTAATTGGCGCATCACTGTGGCTTGGCAATCACTGCACGCGATTCTGCAATCTGCTGCGGTCTGAAAAGTCAGCCTTGCTAGTTTTGGTATTGTTTGGATCTATCAATTAATAGTATGACTTTTGCCTGTGGCTTCGCCCGCGTGGATGTCAGCAAAAAGTTAACTGAAGTCATGGTCTACATGTGTGCAAAATTTTATCCAAATCCATGCAGCCGTTTTTGCGTGATTGAGTAACAAACATCCAAACATACAAGGATCATTTGGCGATCCGATGACGTTAACATGGGGGCTTGTTGGTAAACCTAAGTGCAAGTTTTTTTTTAAATGTCACTTGAAATGTGTTCAAAAAACAAGATGGCGTCGTTAGTTCAGAATTTGGCCATGCGCCTAAATAGCAGCGCTATAGCAATTATTTCATACATTTTCCCTTTTTGCATCGATTTGGTGTCGTAACTTGAATATTATACTGTGTGCAGCTATCTTAATTTCGTTGGGACATCACTTTGGTTTGATGTGCACTGCATATGGCTCTGTAATTTGCTCGTGTTGAATAATAAAATATATTGTGTTGGGAGTTGAATTGAGATGACATACAATTTGTTTTCGTATTTCGTTGTACAGTTTTTTTGATAATTTATGGTCAGATATTTTGAGGTACACTTGATAACAATAAAAAATGTAGGTTACAAACTAGCATGTGGCTTTGTTTTTTTTATCTGTAGAAGTTATATTTTCGAATTGAAAATTTCTGCACTAACACACACACACTTCACTTCATCCTTCTTCGTCTAACCCAGTGGTTCTTAACCGGTGGTCCGCGGACCACTGGTGGTCCCTGCAAGCACCCCAAGTGGTCCACGAAGCCATTCTAAAAATATTAAATAAGTGACAACGAGTCGAAACACCGACGCGTTTTGATGAAATACAAAAGTACATCATTCAATCGCTATTTTCCTGACTGCGAGGACAAAGGTATTCGTAAGAATATGTAGTCACCAAATAAAATACTGTTATGCGTCTTTTATTTATAGACAGAACAACGCGTTATTCATTTACATTTACTGTACATTACCTCCAAACATTTGGTGGTCCATGGCAAGACCGAAATGACAAATGGTCCCCCAACACTAAAAGGTTAAGAACCACTGGTCTAACCTAACCTATGATTTTTCTGTTCTTTGTCCAATTTTCCAATTATGTTACCTCTCAAAACTATCCTCAGAAGATAATTAGCCAGTTCTATTTTCGTTTCATTTCAAGACAAGTTTTGCAGCATTAACTACATATTCTGTGACCGTATATAACGCCCCTAGTTAGATGTTATTACTAAGACTATTATTTCACGTGGCCCCGGATTGTTTCCAGCCAAACGCTCATATGGTACTGTTATTACTAATTTAACTGGTACAATTTCGACCCCGGAGATCTCCATTAAGCGAAATGAGATTGGAGGTGTATTAGTTGCAGCTAATAATTTATGTGGTTAGGATCCCATGAATTTGGTATCAAATCTATATTTGGAATTCAGTATTGAGCTCTTCGAATGTCATTATTTATGCATTGTAATAGTACTATGGTTTGTATTGAGAGTAGAGTCATGTTTAAACTCTAATATGCTTTTAGGAAGACAATCAAAAGAAAAGAAAGCAAAGAATGCGTCGCTTATACTTTAAAAATTCATCACATTCCCACAATTTCTGGAAGCAATTGAATGAAAGACAAAAAAGAAAATAATAGGATCAATGAAAACCATTTGGTGTTCGTTAAAATTAGACGCGAAGATCGCTGAGTTTACTCAGTGACGTCACAGGGCAAACGTTAGGTCATTCGTTATCTTTCTTTTGGCCGTCTGCATTAATTGCGACTCCTGTTTCTATAACACAGTACTTTTTCCCGCCTCATGTTTTCGCAAGCAATTTATTTTAGTCGGTTGACTCCGAATTTTACTTACAAATCTGGAGAAGGCGGGTTGTATCGCGAACGAAGTTTGTTGCTTATATATGTATTTAGGTATCTATTCTTTGTACTGTATTAAGTATTTGTGTTTGCCGTCTACGGGGGGTGAAATGGGCCTAAATCGACTCTAGATTTGCATTAGTTTTTTGTTTTTCAGTTTGTTTTAATTTTACATGACTTAAATTTTATGAAGCTCTCCCTTGTCTTGTCTCTTTCATGCATATAATTTTATTAGTAAAATACTGAATTAGCTATAGTGGTAGTAATACATATTTTGCAAGTCGCATTTTTGTTAATATCGTAAGGGATATGTAACGTAAAAATATTTGAAGCTATAATGGATTTTGGAATAAGCAGTAAAAATATAGTATTTCTCTAGAGACTAAAAATAACTAATAGTTAAAAACCAGATTGTCTAAATTGCTTGTGCCGGAATCTTTGGTAAAAATCTTATTATATTTAACAAGTAAAATTATTTTATGCTAAGTGACTTCACAAAATATAAAGATAAGTATTTCAGCTTTATTGGATTAACATTTTTTTATCTAAGTATGATCAGAGTATAATCCTAAAAATATGTCATTATTTTTGGGATAGAATTTTCCTTTTGTGATCAAATATTGTAGAAAAAGCCTTCTTACGAATAAGTATTAAATATTTTTATACTTTTGTTTATAAAAGTCACATTTTAAAATAAAATAATAATTGCTTGATGTGGATTGCGTTTAATTACTTAATGCACTTGTGATGACCAAACTTAGGGTCTTCAGTACCCCTATCTGTCCAAAGGGGACCGTACCGATTACAAAATTGAATGTCATTATCAGAAACCACTAGACTGCTGACACTCGATCCATTCCACTTGATTGGCTCATATGTGTCAATAGCCAATAACAATTGATTAAGTTAGCCAATACTGGGTCGCCATCTGTCGCCGCCATTGTTGTTTTCGATGACGTCACAGATTGCTTTGAATATAGAAAGTTACTTGAAAGTCTGGCGATATTGTGGCCAAATGTTGGATCAAACTGCAAATCATTGGTGGAACATTCGTCACGGCGTGAATTATTGTCAGTTTGAGAGCTTGTTACGTAAAACGATTTTGATTGATGATTGTGAGGAAGAGAAAACTGTTAGTTTGAGTAGATAAAATGATTCTATCATAGGATAATATTATATAAAATTGACGTCTTTAAAAAAACGATTCGATTTATTAATCGAAGAGAGTGTAGCTTTAACGGACAAAGTCTTACACTATAAACAACAGCAACCCCTCAATAGTTTCCGTCTCACTATACAACATCTGTATCAAACATTCAAGCTGATCTGTAGCTAATCCACGGATTTCTAATGCAAATACATTCATCAGTGCTAATGCATAGGAAGTAATCAGTCTGCGAAGCCGTCATGGCCGCCGAGATATAAATCAAACTGGATTAAACCGGTTTAGGGCGATGATTATAAGAATACTATTGACGGGAGACCGTTAATTTTGAAATGTAAGTGCAGTTGTTCGGAGATTAGTCGTGTCTGCAAGTTATTGTCGTTTTAATTTATTCTTTGGTCGTTATTCGCAGATATTTCAAGTCGTCTTAGTTTTAATTGTGAAGTTCGGAGGGCAGAGTATATTTTTAATTCAGTTCAGTTATCAAAGAGACTTTGTCTGGTACTGAGATTTATTGGTGACTTTTACTACTTTTATTTTATCTTCTCTTAAACAGAATTGTCGAGCAGCAGCGTTAAAGTTATCCGTAAAATCTTTTACCGTTTAACAAAATACAAAATGAATTTTATCTAACCGATCGGAACTAAAAGAAAAATACTCCACATTATTGTAAGCTATACGTTTCAAATTCATTCCTTAAATGGTTACTAAACATTCCCATTCCATTCGGGTTTTGTTACCTATATCCTCTACTTCGCTACATTACCATGCGCCGTACACTTTTAGCCCCAACTTACCCCAAGTAAGTGGAACGCGGATGATGAGGGTTCAAGATAACGCTTTATGGACGACACAAGCTTTTAAAAAAATATTAAGAACATTTAGCGTGAATAGAGAAAAGTTATAAATATGAAAACAATATAATTTATGACCGACTGAATGGCTAATCGTGAACCCGATCTCGGTCGTTTCACATTTTTTGGAGAACAATTTTGTCGACTGAAGAATTTGGGGAAATGCTTCATTTAGTTTGTTCTTGAATGAGTGAGTTGAGGTACTTTGGTACACATATACCTATATATATTTTATTTAAAAAACGGCAATTTAAATAAGTTTCCACCATGATCATGTTTGTTTTTATTACAGTTAATGGTGATTTCAATATCCAGATTTATCAAAATGTTTTCTATTTGCGGAAAGGATAATGGAATTGAGTTCGAATAGGAATAGAATATATCTTCTGATTGTGATCCTAATAAAGTTATGTATCCGTATGAAGAGGAATCCTTTATCCATTGCTAATATTACTTTATTTTCTTAAGAGAAGTTTCTTTGATATCCGACGTTATTCCATGTTTAATATATCCTGAGATAAAACTTTACCTTCAGAATAGTATTTTTCATTTTATAAACATTTTTATAAAAATTATTTAATTATTATAAATGAATATTAAAAGTACTTAACCTGTGCGTAGGTAGTCAGAACCATTCATTTACTTCTTAAAGACTCAATAGCATGGATTTTAAGCCCGAAAGTCGAAGCGCTCTTAATGTAAGAGGGCACCAATTTGGCAATATTTCAGAACAAATAACACTAATGATTTCGGTAAGTCTCTTAACGGAAAGTTGAGATTATTTAGATTTACTTCGAATCCTTGAGTTATTTATTCAGTTCACAATTGTCCACCAAGAGGGAATAATTCATACTCTTATGTCATCGAAATAATGACTCCCAAACACGTACCCCGTTCATTAATTAAAGTCAAAAGATTTACAAACATAATAAGAAATTCAGATTAGTCCGACAATAAGGGCGTGATTATTTGACAGCAAAAGCATTTCGCTGAATTATTTGGCTTTTGGGAGCGTTAAATATTTCAACAATCAGTCGCGCCGCGTTCCTCTAAGTGCGAGAGCTAACTTCCATCGGGCAATTAACGGCATTTGCAATTCCAAATTCTCCATCGTTAGCGACGCAAAAAATTGCCGGCGAAAAAATTAAGGAGTTGCGAAAAAATAAACACAAACCAACTGGCGAATAAGATAACACAAAACTCTTGCCGTGCATTAATTAAACAATGAAAAATAACTCCAAGTTTGTAAATGAATGACTTGCAAACGTGACTTTAAAGAGAAAAACTGTACAATCATCTTTAAATTCTCAAATACAATGTCTAATTAGGTTTATTCTTCACCGAGAACTCTTTCACTTGTAATTACTTGCCTATTTGCGAAGTTTTATCTTTGGGAGTTATGCAAATTCGAAAACTAAATTAAGATTTAGTCTTCAAATCCTTTAACGAAATCTTTTGTGGAGCGATGTAATACCTGTAACAAAAGAAAAATTACATTATTTTTGGCCACTTATTTTTGAAATAGAAAACATTTCGTACAATTTGTACTGGTATAATACAGAGATAAGCAAGTGCGAATAAATTTCTATCTTCTTTAAAATAACCTGTCGGCGTGCAATCCCATCTCGTTGGAAATATGGCGACCACATTTTTTGTTCTGTAAACCGATCCAAATATTTCTCATAACATCGGCTGCAATGCGGTATCCAACAAGAACTGAGGGAAACAAGACGGAGCAAGAGGGAGAGATTGAACGGGGAATATTTCCCTCTATGGAAAAACTCCGATTGAAAATAATCGGCCCCTCTGCTTCGCCTGGTGACTTTATCGCTGAATATTTGGAAAAAGAATAATAATCTGTTGGGTTGATGCCAAATGAAGTGGTCGCGTATTTAGAAAGCAATTTTTACTCTTTTATTGGGAATTGAGTTTTTAGATTGGGGAGCTTTTCTGTGGATGTTAATATTGAAATACCTACTGTAAATGTTTTCAATTTTAAACTGTTCATTATTCTTACAGAACAAGGGACTTCCGAAATGTACCATTTTTACTCACAATATGTACGTTTACTTTTAGTTTGATGTATATATTAGGTCTTACTAATTTATGGTAATGTTTAATTTGTAGCGAAGGAACGTAGGGTAAACTTTTTGGTAGAATTTGAATGTGTAGCAAAATGTAGCGTTTGCAAACAACATGTGTATTTGTTTACACTATGTTGTTTGCAAACTCTCATAGGTTAAGAAAACTACGCACACTATCTCCGTAGGTACCTGCTGTACAAGATTTTCCTTTTCACACAATCATGTATATTGTCAAGTCTACATTATTGACTTTGTGGATATTTACTTCATATTTTCTTTATTTTTTCTTTAATAGAGCTTTTTATTCCGTACCTACTTATTGTTGGCTCAATTTGTGAAAACTGTCACAATAATTTATTCAGATGGCACCTGAAGGGTCTTAAAATATTTACTTTGATTGGTGATCACATTTGAGAAATTGTCGTTTTATATTGTTTAGGTACCGGAATTGTGGTTTTTTATTCTTCAAGATATGTTTTCTGGTTGAGAAAAAGGAGAACAAAGTTAAAAGAAAATTACCTATAACCATCTAGGGCAAATATGTAGTTTCAAAAATATCAAGTAAAGCCACTGCAAAGCACATCTTTTCTGCTAATGTTTTGTTTAAGAGGTATTTTAGTAATTTATTTAGTAAGTACCAAAGAGACTGGGTAACCATTTCAATTCGGAGTAGATAAAAAAATAAAATACACATACAAAAAAAAACAACACTCAAAATCCTAAAGCCCTTGTTCCATTAAAACAACAGGGTATAAAATAAATGTCTTTAAAAAAGCTTGCGGAAGTTATAAGTAGTAGAACCGAGCACCTTTTAGCGTGACGTCACTTATACGGGCGGGTCTTGGCTCTCCTTAAGTGCCGGGTAACCCGATATGCAAGGAATTTGCCGCGCTTCCCCTTTGTAAAACGTCGTAATGAAGAAAATTGTGATGAACATTTTTCTTTATTATGGTTTCTTATAAAGGAGGTAAGTATATGGAGTTGGTATATCATGTTATGAAGGCTTCAGGCTTCAGAATCTTTATATTAAGACATTCGCGAAACACAATGATGTTTCTTATGGTTTACCTAAGAAAAAATTACCGGTCCGCGGCTTCGCCGTGTTAATACTTTATTTAACTAGGTATAGATAGGACATTCCAAAAAACTTCCATGAGTAAAACGGTAAACAATTATAATATGTTTGGTTCTGATTAGGAATCTGATAAAAATAATAGTTCGGTATCAAGTTAAATATTCAACGCATTTTTATTTAATTAATTTGGGGAAGAATGAAAATGATTTAATAAAAAATTGTGTGTAGGGAGTAAAGTAATCAAGTATAACATAATTAAAATGGACAAAAACACCAATTCCACCTAACGACCATCATTGTGGCACTACATTTGAAATAAACATTAACAAACCGGACATTTATGGCAGTTACTTCAAAAATTACAATTACGCCCATACAATGTTCCCCGACCTCCCCTTTAATTTAGTTAAAAATATTCATCAAAAATATGAACAGCGTATATTCGAACTTAAACCTTCCGCCTTGGTAATAAGAATCAAACTTTTCAAACAATTTTTTTTATGAAATCAGCTGATGGTTTGATGCTGTTCAAATATGATATTAAGTGCATTGCGTTAAGAGTGATTTTCGCTTGCACATTGCATTTAGTCAGCGATCAAATAAAGCGAGCATTAGCAGATTATGCCCCCGTACGGGATTAATAGTCGAATGTCGTGATGTAAATAAATTTAAAGGCCAGTGTTTTTAATTCTCACATCTGTCGCACTTGTTGGCTTTAGGGCACATTGGGGTTATTACACCCTAATAAGGTCATTGGGGGATGGTTTGAATAGCCGTGTTAAGTCGAATAGTCTTTTTTAATCATTTATAGCTTTTGTTGGCGATTGTTCTACGTGAGTAAGTAGCTGCAATATTAGCAAGCACTACAGATACATTATGTCACAGTTCTTGTTTTTAAGCACGTTCGCACACGGTATACTTTTTACCCGGCTTGCCCAGAAGGACGGTAATGTTTATGAGAGTATACAGGGTGGGAGGGGGGCCATCGACGCGAAGCCTGTTACCATGGATTCAGTAGACCAGGTACATGATTCTGAACCGATGAAAAATTTCAACGCAGGGGGCGTTTAAATTTTTCATCGGTTATTTAAAAAAAATCAGCTCTTCCATACATTTTGACCGCGTAGTATTGCACTTTTCTATGAAAAAGCTGTTTTTTTTTTAATAACCGACGAAAAATCACAACTTAGGGGATTCAGAATCATGTACTGAATCCATGGTAACAGGCTTCGCGTCGATGTCCCTGACACCAGTGACACCCCGTATATGTATGTACACACATCAAAAGTGTCTAGGGATCAAGAGAGATGTGGCTTTGTAATAAATTTATGATTTTATAAATTTATATGGATCCTTTTTGGTGCATTTCATAATTTGAATCAGGAACTGTGAATCAAATTCGAGTAAAAGATGAAAATCAGCTGTCAATATTTTCCCTATAAAAACATACAACGCATTGAAGACATTATTAGTGCTACTGTTTCCCTACTACTGATTAAAACCAACGTTATTATGGAGCAGCGACGTCATTTAAGCAGGGAAGAAATGCTCAGAGCCGTGGGAATGATAGAAGCTGGTTCCCGGCAACGTACTGTGGCTTTAGCTCTGAATACAAGTCAGAGTGTTATCAGTCGACTTTGGACACGTTACCGAAGCACTGGTACCGTGGCTGAGCGCCATGGAGGACGGTATCGCTGCACCACACGGAGACAAGACCGATACATTCAAATCTTAGCTCGAAGAGCTCCAACAATAACCGCCATGATGTTAGCCGTGAGGCTTCATCACTCTTCAGGGAACTTAATTAGCGACCAAACAGTCAGAAACCGCTTGCATGAAGTGAACCTTCATTCCCGAAGACCGCTACGGGTACCACCTATAGCAATGCACAATCGTAGGATTCGATATCAATGGGCTCTTGAACACAGAAATTGGGCAGAAGAACAATGGCGTTTCGTGTGCTTTTCTGATGAGTCTCGTTTTGGTATGAGACCGGATACAAGACGTATACGACACTGGAGAACCCCTGGACGCCAACAGCGATTAAAATCCTGCCAGGAAGTCCATCCTTATAGTGGTGGAACCATCATGGTATGGGCGGGTATTTGGATCGGCGGAAGAACTGAGTTGATTTGGATTAGAGGCAACCTCAACGCTCAAATTTATGCTGAGACGATTGTATCAGACGTCATCGTTCCTCTACAAGTGCAAATCGGTCCCTTATTTCAGTTAATGCATGATAATGCACGACCGCACACCGCAAGAGTTGTAAGACAGACTCTCGCCGCAGCTAACATCAATGTCCTGCCCTGGCCTGCTCAGTCGCCAGACTTGAACCCGATTGAGCATGCATGGGATATGCTACAGAGAAGAGCTCTGCCGAATATGGAGGGTATCCAGTCGCAAGAAGACCTTTTTTTGTTGTTGCAACGAACATGGGCGGCCATTCCACAGCGTGATTTGGATGAACTCATTTTGAGTATGCCAAACCGATGTTCTTGTGTTGTTAGTGTTCGCGGTAGAAACACGGATTATTAATTGTTTAAGTTACCCAATAAAATTTTAAAGAAAACTGTTATTTCAGTCTTTTTTTCGAACTTTAATGTTAGTGGTTCAAATGTCAAAAATCCCTTTATTAGGAAAATGGCAAATTTCTTTATTAATGCAAAGGTGACTTGGTTTATCGTTACTGTGACAAACGAAAACACTTTATTTGATGAATCCTTAAAGAAAATTTTAATTAATATCAATCAGGAGAAAAGTTATTGCAAAAATATATGTTGATCCCTAGACACTTTTGATGTGTGTATGTATGTCTATTTCTTTGGCACGCTCTGTAGCCTAAACGGCTCGATGGATTTTAACATAAGAGGTGTCGTTAGATTCGTCTTAATGGTGGGAGTTACATAGGCTATATAATATTTATATATTGCATCTGCTAATATAAAAAAGGCAATGAAGGATTAAAAAAAAATACAACAGTTTTGGAATCAAATAAAAACTAGTAATGAGTCAATTCCAAATATCATCATCATCATCGGCCTATTAATGTTCCCACTGCTGGGACACAGGCCTCCTCTCTGTGAGAGAGAGTGGGCCGTAATCTACCACGCGGGCCCAGTGCGGGTTGGTAGATGTCACATGTCTTCGAATTTTTGGTTCTAAGACATGCCGGTTTCCTCACGATGTTTTCCTTCACCGTTTTGAGAGCAGTGGTGATGAAATTATTTACACAAAGTAAAGCGCCTGCTTGGATTCGAACCCACGACCTACAACTTGTAAGTCGGGGCCGTTACGTCTGGGCCACCACTGCTCCAAATATATAAAACTAAAATTCTAGAAATAAAGCAAATTATTTAAAAAAAACCTATTTTTTCTTATTTTTTAAGTCGTAAATCGGACTTTTTTATATTTTTGACTTACGTTTGACCTATGCTTTGATAAATTTGATCTCTTTTGTATCATTTACGCCAGTAGCACACCTCCGCCGCGAAACCGTAGCAGTGAAACCGCAGTAGTTCAATTCAACTGGGTCGCGTCATGTTCCGCTACGCGAAATTCGAGTAGCGGAACTCGAGTAGCGAATCATGACGATCCTGGGGTTAGCTCCTAAAAAAAATCGCTGGCCGATTGCATGCCGTCTACGAACGCTCTAAGTTTGTGTAGAAAAGTAGAAGAAGATTAAATGTGGAAGTCATATAGACCGTTATATCAGTTATAGCCAAATCCGACTGGTAGTTCCGGAGATTACCCCCTACATACAAACGAACAAACAAACAAATTTTACCTCTTCATATGTATTAGTGTAGAAATATAAATACCATTACCATTTTAGAATTGGATTGCATTACATTTACGACTGAATTACTTTATTAATTAAATTGTCTCACGAAACACAATCTAGTTCACATCATAATTTATTTTACCTATCAAAGGAAATCATAACATTTTTGATACTCATTTCCGTAACGAGCGAATCGAATATATGTCAATCACATGACATCATTATTGCTTATCACAGGTCGCTGCCAGACTGCCGGGCTGCGAGGCTGCACTGATTAATATTCGACATCACTCTCGAACGTGTATGAAATGTTTAAAAAAGTGCTAATTGACATCGACATAAATTATTATTATTTTTTGTTGTATGGTAGTCTCCACATTTTATAATTGCAATAAAAAAAACAACGGGTTGCACTCCGGGAGTGCCGGCAGAAGTGAAAATTTGAACATTAACGTTGTGCATTTTTGAATATTTTGGAATGGTTAGGGAATAATTTCGCACGAATTGATTTATCAGTATAAAATTACTATAATTTATGTGGTTAAATATAATATTCATTAGTAGTAGTAGTATATTTATTCATTTTCAAAATATAGTCTAACAATAATAAACAATTTATTTAAACACTTTTCATGAAGTATGTTTCGCGCAATCTTTACGTAATGTCAAAGACTATTTGTTTTGATATTTACTTTGTCGGTTGCTAGGCAACAGATCTTACGGTCACGTCCTGACGCGAGTTTAAAATTTTTTACCCATCCCAAAAAAAGTGCACAACGCCGCTAAAGAAGTATTCACTTCAAAAAAAAAAAAACTAGGCATTAAAGACATAAGTTATTATTTAATTCTGAGAGAATTTCAGCTTCTGAGTCGTTTTCTACACTTTACCAACACTGCGGCACACGTCGTAGGTACCTATTCGTAAAACCTATTATTAAACTAATAGCAACACTCAAGGAATCCTCCCACAAAAAGATACTTAAATGTTTCAACTCCAAATCCTTTTGTTAGAATTCAAAAACTAATTCTCATGGAGAGGAAAACATTAAATTCGTTCAATGCAGCCACTCTTTCCGTTGGCGAGTCAAAAGACTGCAATGCGCCGAGCGAAGACTAATTCAATAACAACCACGTTCTACACGCTTCTAAAAACAGTATTTTCATGATTTTTAGACGTGCTTTCATATCCGTATGATCTAATTAACTGATCATATACTCCGAATAAGCTTCGTGTTTGAGTAAATTATTAGTTCACTAGTGACCCGGTCCTGCTTCGCACGGTTTTTGCACGACTCGTAGAGTGTGCTCTACGATCGAAAAATATTTTTTGCCCCATTTCTGTAACTGTTTTTATTGTTACACTCCTGCTAGTACACAGAACCTACTTAATTTATATACCATTGTATAGATGATTAAATGGAGATTAATACTGTACTTTTTAACAATTGATTTAATGCAGCAGAAATGGAAAAAGCATAAAAATTGTTGAAAAAAAATTCCTGTCCGTCAATTTATGAACCCTGAAAACATTGTAGCTTGCGATAAAATCAATTAATTGAGTCAATTTTTTTTTTATACATTCGTTTCAGCCGTAGAAGGAACCTTATTGAAAATGGCTCTTTTATTCAAAGTAGTTTAATTATAATTAATAAAATACTAACTAAAATATAATATCTTTAACTAAATATTTCCAACCATTAACTTGAAGTTGCCTAGCAACCGCCAAGTAAATATCTTTGTCAGTCGTTGACATTACGACTTCATGAAAAGTGATAAATTGTTCATTTTTAAACTATGTTTTGAATTTCTTTTTCGTTTATGAATGAGTGATAAGTATGAGGCGTGCACTTTTGGATTTTCCAAACTATTTACTTTTACACTTGACGGTACGTTTCTCTAAATGATATTGAAAACGTCATAAAAATTGGTTGCGAATAACCACGCGGTCTTACAGACAGACACGAAACGCGACTTTTGTTTATAATAAATATATAATATATACTGGCTGTTGCCCGCGACTTCGTCTGCGGTCCAGGATTAAAAGTAGCCTTTGTCCTTTTCCAGGTGGTCTACGCATGTGCCAAATTTCATCCAAAAAAAGTTAAGCCGTTTTAGCGTGAAAGCGTAATAAACAAACAAACTCACTTTCGCATTATTTTATAAAATTAGTTAGGATTATATTATGTAAATATAAATGACATATGTTTACGCCATCTTTAAAAGTATGAAGTCTATTTACGTCATCTAAAATTCTAAAGAGTACGGCGTATATTAGCGTCGTGTCTCTAAAACGCGTCACGGTTTTTTGAGTCTTTGTATTGTAATTAGGAGATGGGATGCGCTCGGAGTGTCGCCTCCTTTGTTTTACAAAAAGAGGGGAATGTCACGCGTTCATGCTGCGTCACGTTATGTCACGTCAGAATAAGGCCGCTGTGTATGCGGTATTTGTGTGTTTTCGAAAGCAATATGGCTGCGAGTATCATACTAATGACGTAAGGAGGAAAATTGTGTTTATTTGTTTGGTGAGAGTTTTAAAATTAGATCAGCCATTTTTGGATGTTTTTTTTTCTATATGGGCTGCATCTTCTTTAAATATAGTTTCAGCTCGTACTTCTTATTAGTCTGTAAAACCCTTTGTAAAAGAAGAAAACTCTTTGAGAGAAAGCACGATCACTTCGTTTATTGAAGAATTAGAATGGAAAATGCCTAATTATTTGATTGAATAACTCAATATTTACTTCGCCAGGTTTTTTTATAGAGATTAGGTGCTAGAATCTGCTTCTCCTCCATTTAAACAAACCTTTTTACAGTCCGTTCAACCGATTCCGACTTCTATACCGTAGGCATAAGGATGGCATTAAAACCAAAAAACTGGTTACAATACCAACTGTTTACTGCAGCTGCCATTTGTCATGCCACCAACGCAATAGAAGTCAAAATCGGTTGAATGGACTGTAAAAAAGGTTAACTTAAATGTCTAATCTTATTTCAAATAGAGTATAGATTAGTTTGACTAATCTAACCTAATTAATCTTCCCTGCATTATTTTCTTGTCACATACTTGTCATTTTGGCAACTTTATGCCTGCTTTAGTTATTACTCTGAGGCCTGTATCGTCGCGTCGTAAGGTTGGTCACATCCATTTTCGGGCAGCCAAAATAACATGAATTCAGTGTTAGCCACTGCAAAACACAAATAACTAATGAGGGCATTATCAGAAGGACATAATGGTTGGAATAACACGATAATATTGTTATACCAGAGACGTACGCTAAATGGAGTTGGCACAACGCCTGGCGCTTGTACAAATAACTATTATTATTTAAATGTAGAAGAAATAACTGTTATTTCTAACGCTTATTGTTGGAGCCTACTGTTTTTGTTAGGTCTTTGGGCTGTGTCTTGGCAATCGAAGCGTTAAGGCGAAGAGAGGAAAGGAGTGGAGCTGTGCCAATAGTATCTAAACTCCGCTAAACTCCGGAGCGGAGTTAAGATTCTATTGGTTAACATTGGCACAGTTCCGCTCCTCTCCTCTCTTCTCCGCTCCAGTGGACAGGCAGCCTAAAGTTGATGTTTCTGAAAAGACGTAAGATGGCATCTTGTCTAACGTTTGATTGGTGCTTTGTCAAGCGATTTTACTGCCGACCCATTCCATTGTTTCAAGGATAAATGCTTAACAGCCCCCAATTTTTGCTCTCAAGTCATGCACAAAATGCCTGCAGAATGTCCACGTTTTGTAAAATGGTCTAGTATAAATTCAAATCAAAACCGCGTTTGCTAACAACCCCACAGACCACCGCGTCCTGAAAAGATCCTTAATAAAGAATTTTAATCAGTCTTGACTCGCCAGTCTTGAATAGAGCCCAAAGTAAAACGGTACTCCTTGGGGGTGTTCTTCGAAATTCAACGAGCATTCACGCTCCCGCTTAAATCCAACTGAAGGGTACCTACATAGCCGAGATTCCAAGCAATTCGCACCACGTACCGAACTCTGTAACTCGGCGTGAAGAATAAGACATGTAAATAGTAAATACGGGACCATTAGGGACGCTCGGCACGAATTTGCATGAAGATTAACGACTTCAGCCCCGCTTTTGGGACTGCATAGTGCAACGCGCCTGTACAAAGCCTTTGTCGAAACTCCACAACCAAATATAACCTCTAACCTCATTAGTATACAGTCGCTAATCGCGTATGATATTATGGTAACTTTATTAGTGTGACCTAGTTAACGTTTCGAGTTATTTAATGTAGTTTAATGATCCGTTTCGATGCTTTTGATTAATTAATTAACAATTATTAAGTCTTAATCAGGTATGAGAGGTCATGTTGGTAAATTGGATAATGGAATGACGGTAGTTTGATGATTATAGTAATTAATTTGTTTTAATTAAGTGTTATGAAAAGTTAATGCGTGCTTTTTAAACGGTATCAAATAAATGTTATTTTTTACTGAAATCATTGTTTATTAGCTGTCACAACACTAATAAGTAGATTAAATATTTAGATTAAACAGTTTTACAATTTTTATGAATTTTCCGTGCATTTTTTATTTAAGTGTCTTTCCATTAACAATTCAAATAAAAATACAACTGCTACAGTTCGCCAAACCAACCATTTTGCATGCCCAAAGTTCACAAACTGCGCACGGAAACCACACGAAATGATACCGCATACAGTTGTAGCATAAATATAATAAGTCAGTACGAAGCATACTGTATAAAGACATGGCTCCACACTACGCCTGCCTGGCTCCACACACTACGCCTACCATGGCTCCACACACTACGCCTACCATGGGGCCGGGCGCTGTGCCAATTTGTCTAATGCCTAGTTATGCCTCATTTACTGCCGGATCAAGTATATACCTCCACGTTATGTACTACTTGCCATGTATATTTCTATAGTGCTGGCATTTTCGGCGGTTTTCCTGGCAAGAGATATTTTCTTTGTTTGTGTTTTTCTTGCTAGTATTTTGTTATGGATGTTACAGGAAGTTTCAGGAAATTAATATACGGTCATAATATGCCTAAGACAAGTATTTGGGTATTGAATACTATTTCATTGTTAAAATAGCCTCAACAATATCCACGGAGAGATGTAAAGTCCTAAAGGACTTTAGTATAGGAAAAAATTAAGCGACATCATAGAATTTGTATGTAGGTATTTCTATTGTTTATTCAAAGTCAAAGTTAAACAATTTATTTCAATAAGGCACATGAAACGTCATACTATACATATTGAACGTCAACATTTACAAAAAAGAAAAATTGATTATAGTCGTATACTAGTTGATTTTAAATGGAATAGTATGAGTTTCAAAACTAACAATAGTACATTGTAAGTACTTTTTGTTTTTGATCGCTATCAATATTTATAAGTTTATCTTAAAATGAAAAGCAAAAGCAAAAGTTCAAGAAGAAAGAAAAAATACTATATTTCACTTATGAAATAACTAAAAGCTTAAAGTACCTAACTTATAAGTACCAAGTTTTACAAGACTTATCTATCATCTTTAAACTCGATATAAGTTCAGCATTTGGTTAAAAGTTATTTTTAGTTAGGATTTAGTATTGTGTTTGTGGTATCTTGGAACTTACCTAATGTGTAGCTAACCTTATAGACAAGTTTATAGGCTTATAAATTCGACGTAATATACTCTTAAAAGAAAGCTAATTTGGAAAGCTCATAAGACACTAAAGGAAATAAAGATAAGAAGCCAAGGTATACCTTGGCTTCAGTATATATACTAGAATGCTTTCCCTGCCAAGTCTACAAAAGCTTATAAGGCAGATATGTCGAAATGGAAAGAAAACAGGCAGCTTCAGGCGAAAAAACAATTGCCGTAACTCTGTATAAAAAAAAAAACAAAATAAAGCTAGGAATACACTCTCAACTGTAGCAATTTGTTTCATAAGCACAGAAGCCTAATATGCGGCATTACATTATGCATATGTCGAGGCTTTTAGACGCATACGATGATGTGTAATTTTTCACGAGGGCAATCAACGATTTTCTCTTTCCTCCCTCGTTCGCCGAAAGAGCTGTGTGCGTAATGCCTTGCGTTTTTCGCGACGTTTTATTCGTACGAAAATCGCAATAAATGCGGGAAGGGTGATTAATGTCTCGGCAGATGGAACGACACTACCACTTTGATTACAAGAGTTCGAGTGCCGCGTTTCTCGTGAACGACACGAACGCTTCGTTTTTTCAGCGACAATAATTTTTATATCAATGCTGAAATATTTTTAAAAGGTTGCTACTTTTGTAACAGCTACTTGTTCTAGATTTCTGAATGTTAAATATTTGGTTGGTAAACAATTTATTGTTCAGAAATATTTAAACGTCAGTTTTTATTTAAAATTCATCTCTGCGAATACCTCTTTCAAACTTGACTGGTTATTAGCTCCGTGCCAACACAACTTCCATTAAGGGCCATCAAACAAAAAAGCCTGATTACATAGTAAAAGCCTTTCACGCCTTTGATATCAAAACAAAACGCTACTACGTGTCAATGCAACTTTAACGACATCGTGTAAAAACATTTCAGCGATACATAATCGGAGAGCTTCGTCATTGTTCGGCTCCAATCGGTTCCATTCGGCTTCGTTCGGCTCCGCTCGGCTCTGCTCGCTTTTTGACGTGCCATCGTTAAGGGAATCTGTCGAATTATTCCCATGAATATTTATTCGTACGTCTGACGCTTGGGGCAGTAATGGTAGCACACTGGCTCCTGTACTAGCAAGATATTGAATCAATATGCGATTTATCTCACTATTTCAATGGTGCGGTGGTCGGTGTGGTTGAATCGGATTGGTTTTTGTAATTGGAATAATGGATGCGCATAATTCAATTTTTATTTCAAAAATATAAAAAAAAATTGCGTTCTTTGAAATTAATCGATTCATGTTCACTGCCTATTTATTTTTAAGATAAACTTATTAGTATTTACCCACTATGTGGTTATATTTCCGTGTAAAATGTTCAAAGTTACATTTGCATTTGCTTTACAACAGTATAACAACATTAGTAAAGGAATACGGTTACTCTGTGTAGGCAAATGAGATTACGTACAAGTTGAAACAGCGTTTCGTGTTAACTAATACAATATATTAGAGTGGGTGTAATGACAAATTGATTTACTTTATAGCCTAACTATATATTGATCGGGCATAATGTATAGAATCAAGGTTCAAGGAAGATTTTGGATTTAAAGGCTACGGTGGTGTCTCGAATCTGCGTAAGACAGTGGAATGGTTATGAAATACTCTGAAAGAAAGAAAAATGAAAGAAAATTCGTTTATTTGCGGTAAACCCGACCCAAAGAAAGAAAACATAACAAAAAAGAACAAGTTGGGGGAAAATATGCGTACATCATCCACGCAAAACAGCCATTGCTCAGCATGATGCTGCGACCCTATGCGAGAGAGAGCCCCAGCGCTGGTTTTCAGCGAAGCTGGAAGTAAATCGGTTCATTCAATAGATCATGCCATTCTAGAATGTTTTAAAGATTGCGAGATATACACAGTTCTCTTTTTAAACAACAGTGCAACACATCAATGTGGGAGAAATGTGCTTATCTATGTTCCCTCCCCAGAAGTAACAAATTCACAGGGATCTCTACTGCTACTGATATTGGTACTAGGCAGCATCCACCATAATTTTTTTACCGACTTCCAAAAAGGGCGAGGTTCTATGTTCGTCTGTATGTATTTTTTTTTCATTTGGAAGAGGAAGTTTGCGCGGTGGTCCCAAATAAATTTTATTAGGTAACTTTGCTCGGGTAGTTTTTGAGTTAGCCACATAGACTAAGTGAGAAAAATACGTATTGAAAAATAAAAATGAAAAAAAGAAAAATATTTATTGACATAAAACAATTTTTCCAGGCAATATAAGAATTCCCTGACTCCTGCGCTAGTAATAACTGTGTTGCAGGAGCGGAGCAGTATTATTGAATAATACGTATTTTTCTCACTTAGGGCCTGTTTCACCACCTACGATTAAGTTCTTACTTGGCAGATAATTTCATACAAATTCTGTTCCATTTTTGAATTTATTCGGTAAGTAGTGGCTATTCGGACATCGTGAAATAGGCCCTTAGTATAAATGGATGATGTTATAATAACTTCCTGTCACTGTTATTTACGTAAGTAGCAGGTACTAAAGCAGGTTATTTACATAGTCGGTGGCAAAAACGAAAATTCAAAATCAAAGACACCAAAATCAGTCTGCCTAGCCTTTTACCAACTATGTTGGGGTCGGCTTCCAGTCTAACCGGATGCAGCTAAAGACCAGTATTTTACATGAAGCGACTGCCTATCTGACCTCCACAACCCAGTAACTGGGTAATACGGATACCAATTGTAAAATCTGGTTGGCAGACTTTCAGGCTTCTGACGATCCGTAACGACTGTTAAAGATCCACGAATGGCAGCCGGGACCAACGGCTTAATGTGCTTTCCGAGGCACGGAGGAGTCTCGGTATGTAAAGATGGTCATCCATCCACGGACCAACCCCGGCAAGTTTAAGTTCTATTGTAATAGGGACGAGTCTATTACCATCAACCGGGCACAAATGCAGACTCCGGGCTGCTACTGAGAAATTCCTGATGGAAAAACCCAATAGCACTTTGCCCGACCCGGGAATCGAACCTAGGACCTCATGCTCAGCAGTAGCGCTTGCGACCACTAGACCAAAGAGGCTGTTACATTATCTACAGAATTATCTAATCTTAATATATATAAATCTCGTGTCACAATGTTTGTCCTCAATGGACTCCTAAACCACTTAACCGATTATAATAAAATTCGCACACCATGTGCAGTTCGATCCAACTTGAGAGATAGGATAGTTTAAATCTCAATGTATAGCCGCAATTTTAATTTATTGCTAATTAGGGCTACCCATGCGAAGCTGGGGCGGGCAGCTAGTCTAAAATAATATTTAGTAGCTTAAGGCAGCCACAGGAAAGTCCGGTTAAGCAGCTACGACAGGCCCTCAGGGGTCAACTGCGAGATGCCATACACAAAAAAAAAAAGATTTGATTTTGTATGTTGATTTGCAAATAAACTCAAAAACTACCAGATAAAGAAAAAGAAAGAAAGAAAGTAAACGTTTATTTGGACACAGTTCGTGAAACACAAATTACAAAAAAATAAAAAAACAACAAAATAATCTTTATACAATAAGTGTCGTGTGTAAGATCGATTTTAAAAACTTGCACCAGTAGAATGCTATATTATTATCACTGAGTAGCTTATGCTATAATTTATAAAGATAAATCATGCGGGCGACGCCGCTGGCAGAAGATACACATCAAAAGTGTCTAGGGATCAAGCATTTTTATGCGGATTTCTTGAGATTGAGATGTGGCTTTGTAATAAATTTATGATTTTATAAATTTATATGGATCCTTTTTGGTGCATTTCATAATTTGAATCAGGAACTGTGAATCAAATTCGAGTAAAAGATGAAAATCAGCTGTCAATATTTTCCCTATAAAAACATACAACGCATTGAAGACATTATTAGTGCTACTGTTTCCCTACTACTGATTAAAACCAACGTTATTATGGAGCAGCGACGTCATTTAAGCAGGGAAGAAATGCTCAGAGCCGTGGGAATGATAGAAGCTGGTTCCCGGCAACGTACTGTGGCTTTAGCTCTGAATACAAGTCAGAGTGTTATCAGTCGACTTTGGACACGTTACCGAAGCACTGGTACCGTGGCTGAGCGCCATGGAGGACGGTATCGCTGCACCACACGGAGACAAGACCGATACATTCAAATCTTAGCTCGAAGAGCTCCAACAATAACCGCCATGATGTTAGCCGTGAGGCTTCATCACTCTTCAGGGAACTTAATTAGCGACCAAACAGTCAGAAACCGCTTGCATGAAGTGAACCTTCATTCCCGAAGACCGCTACGGGTACCACCTATAGCAATGCACAATCGTAGGATTCGATATCAATGGGCTCTTGAACACAGAAATTGGGCAGAAGAACAATGGCGTTTCGTGTGCTTTTCTGATGAGTCTCGTTTTGGTATGAGACCGGATACAAGACGTATACGACACTGGAGAACCCCTGGACGCCAACAGCGATTAAAATCCTGCCAGGAAGTCCATCCTTATAGTGGTGGAACCATCATGGTATGGGCGGGTATTTGGATCGGCGGAAGAACTGAGTTGATTTGGATCAGAGGCAACCTCAACGCTCAAATTTATGCTGAGACGATTGTATCAGACGTCATCGTTCCTCTACAAGTGCAAATCGGTCCCTTATTTCAGTTAATGCATGATAATGCACGACCGCACACCGCAAGAGTTGTAAGACAGACTCTCGCCGCAGCTAACATCAATGTCCTGCCCTGGCCTGCTCAGTCGCCAGACTTGAACCCGATTGAGCATGCATGGGATATGCTACAGAGAAGAGCTCTGCCGAATATGGAGGGTATCCAGTCGCAAGAAGACCTTTTTTTGTTGTTGCAACGAACATGGGCGGCCATTCCACAGCGTGATTTGGATGAACTCATTTTGAGTATGCCAAACCGATGTTCTTGTGTTGTTAGTGTTCGCGGTAGAAACACGGATTATTAATTGTTTAAGTTACCCAATAAAATTTTAAAGAAAACTGTTATTTCAGTCTTTTTTTCGAACTTTAATGTTAGTGGTTCAAATGTCAAAAATCCCTTTATTAGGAAAATGGCAAATTTCTTTATTAATGCAAAGGTGACTTGGTTTATCGTTACTGTGACAAACGAAAACACTTTATTTGATGAATCCTTAAAGAAAATTTTAATTAATATCAATCAGGAGAAAAGTTATTGCAAAAATATATGTTGATCCCTAGACACTTTTGATGTGTGTAGTTGCCACGCCATTTTACCAGATTCTTTACCAAACAAGATACTGTTTGGTAAAGAAGTCCTTGAGTCTTTACAATACCTTGCCTTATCTCCTACTTTTTCTTCTGATTATGCAAGGGAAGTATTTTCCGCAGCGATGAAGAAAATTACAGAGTGCATAATGAATGGTTTTAACTTGCGCAAGCTGTGGGGACAGATGATGGCAGGGTGTTATTACAGCGCTGCAAGGACTTGCAATCAAGCACTTCTTGTGTTGTGTGCAAGTGGTATCATTTTAAATAAGCGGCACTGCATTTTAGTTGGTAGCTTTAGGTAGGTATAGTGAGGGTACGATATAAACTGCTGATTTCAGCTCAGATTTTGCCTGCGTCGAAACTTGAGCGTTATCAAAGCACTTAGGTGCTTTGATAACGCTTAAGTTTCGACTTAGTAGTAGTGTCCTATGGAATCTAAGACTGGATACTTTCAGTGGTTTTGTAGTTTTTGCTGCTCTATCAACAGCCAGATAATATTGCCAAGTCTTACTTCTATATTCTATACACCGTGACATTTTAGGTGTCTTAGTAAATATGTTAGAGTCTATTAACTTCTCCCAAATTACCATGTTTATATTTTTGTTTTATTTACATTCTTCCTTGACATAATCATCATATTATTTGACATTATATACCTGCTATTTAATTTCAACTCTTTATTAGTGGCTTTTGTGGACATGTTAATTATTCAGATTGATTACAGTTGTAATAGCAATCATGTCATTTTGTTTAAAATAGATTTTTATTTTTTTTTATTTATTTATATAGATTATTTTCTATTTTGTGAAAGTGAGAACGCTGTACTACTTAGTGGACTGAAGACTTGTAGACCATCTTCTATTATTTTAGTACTTGGTACTTGTTGAAACACCTAAACTGTCCCATCATCATACCTAATAACACTGTTTTTTGAAAATATTGTAACTTCGCAACAGATTTAGATGCGGTTTCCAACACCATTTAGATTTTATTTCCGGAAGGTTAATTTTACTTATCATAAAGATATCTCAATGTTTTGACAACTTTAAAAACCGTGCGAAGTAGATCGCTAGTGTATGTATATAAAATAGAAGTAGTAAGAGCTTAGATAGCACATGATAGTTAAACTGGTACAAAACCTAAGACTATGACGTAGCGATCCTTTATGCATATTTAAGCTAGTGCACAGAACCTTATCCACTTAAAATAAGTATTTCCTTGTTAATCCCACTACGACTACACATGGTAAGAGATCGGATCTCAATGTGGTTTCGGCCGTTCGGCTCTACTCGGTATAAATCGGGATCGCTCGGGATTTCTACAAGGTATCGATGGCTATCAGCTAAAATGCTCCGTTAAAACTCATGCAGGACGTCTATCTTAAGGGATTGTTCCATGCTCAGTGATTGATATGTATTGAGAGGTTTACCTCTGAATATATTGGAAATATTCTGCCAGTGACATAGGGTATGAGAAGGTTAAAGTTAAATATAGAATAATAATTTTTCTACAGAAAACCTAGAAAGGTTGACGAAAGTTTTGGGTATTTTTTGTTAGATGTAATGCAATAGAAATTGAGGAGCTCGTGGCTAAGTAATAACAACCGCACGGGTCGATCCATCAAGTTAAGCTATGCTTGCCGGGGTTGATCTGTGGATGGGTGACCATCTTTACATTCCGAAACTCCTCCGTGCCTCGGAAAACACGTTAAGCCGTTGGTCCCGGCTGTCATTCGTGGATCTTTGACAGTCGTACGAGTCGTCAGAAGCCCGAAAGTCTGACAACCAGTCTTACCAAGGAGTATCGTATTACCCAGTTACTGGGTTGTGGAGGTCAGATAGGCAGTCGCTCCATGTAAAAGACTGGTATTCAGCTACATTCGGTTACTGAAAGCAGACCCCAATATAGTTGGGAAAAAGCTAGGTAGATTGATTTTAAATGTAATAGAAATTGTAAATCGTAAAAGACCATCAACATAAATTCAGAACAAGATTATCAAGTTTGATGATAAACAGAAATACTTATTTTAATTTATTTACTTTAAATAGTGCGTTTGATGGGTGGTCCAGTCTTTCCAACGCATCGTTTGAGCGTGTCTTGGGCATGAAGAGTGGTTACGCGAGCAATATATAATGAATGACAGTCCTCGCGTAAAAGACGTTCTTTGTTTTGTCTGCACACTTAACTCTTCCACAGTGTATAGCAGGCTATAAAATCGAACAGCAACGAAACCAATAAATTGCCACCCGTCTAGAACTAACAAAAATTTTAACAGCTCGTAAACTAAGGCCGTCACGGAACTCACCCTTTTAATCTAGTAAAATTTATGCGTCAATACAGGGTGTAACGAAAGAGCATTATTGTTTAAAGGGTGATCTATTTATTAGACGGTGGGGCCCTTGGCGAAGCTATAAACAATCTATTAATAAATTAAGGTCGTCCCGCGTTGGGATCGTCCGAACGTGCCACAAATATTATAAAGCCAAACTATTCGTTGCAGGAAGGGTCCGTTAATATATTATGGAGTTTTCTTAGGCAAATTGATGGTTGAATTCGTTGGCGAAATTGGGCAGACCCTTTCTTCGACGGTAATAGGATCAAGTTCTGAGATAAACGTGGGATTTCTGTGGACAATAGTGTGACAGAAATAATGTTGTATTGTGTAACAAATAGGGTGTTTTTCTACAGATTAAATTGTACAAAACTTGAGAAAAAAGTTGTATTTAACACATTAAAAAATTTAATATTATATTAGATGCTTGCAGTTATAGAGGGGGATTTTTGTCCTTTTCCCATGGAATGAACTGTTACTGGTAGATGTTAAGTTGCTAATACATTTTGCAATACTAAGGTATACGTGTTTTTTCGATTTAGTGCACACTACATTTTCAAATACGTGTAACTAACTTGAGCACTTGCAATGTTCCGGTCTAGTCCCGCAAAAAATGCGCGGAAAAATCCCTAGAGTACCGCTACGCGCGGCTTATCGCGATATAATTTGACCCACGCTAAAAGGAACCGTTCGGAAACCAGCTCTATTTAGTGCCTGCAGGACTTGACCGATTAATTGAATTTTATCTATTCTCTAATTGATCCGTGTATCCTGAAGCACCTTTCAACTCATGCGAACTAGCTCCCATTACATGCAGTTACAAGGTGTAGAGCTAACAAACAGAGTGGTTGGATTCCACATTATGTCACAGTCAATTTCAAGTACAACGAGTACATCTAATGCGCTTTGTGTCGAACTCGATCAGTGTCCTATAGCCACTCATGGTAACCAAATACACAATACAACATACTGTATGTGTGTATTAGTATTCTTTAAGTACTCTTCAGAATTAGAGAGGAGATCGGGAACGGAATAACATTTCTCTTGACATTAAGTGCATCGTGAATTTGCTGAGTCATCCACATCTATAAGATCAGTATCTGAGCTGTCACCCCTTGCTTCTTATTAAATGAATCCCGCACATTGACAGTTTAGAGGTATGAGGAACAGGGTGTAAAGTTCACTCGTCCTCCATAGAAGAGGGAGGAACCACGACGAGACGGGTGTTGTGACTTGCGGGCAACTGATGTCGGGAAGTTATATACATATATTTGTGTGACGTGAGGTTTTTTGAAGCGTGGTTCACACGTGGCATTGTAGATGCCGCCATAACAGAATCATTGTCAACTGATATAAAATTGTCAATTGAGTATGCAGAGATGGCCGGTTGGTCGAAATCCGCTTGTCCATCATTAGAACCAATGTGACTTTGTCACTTTTTTCATTTAATTTCTTTGGCATCTTAATCTTACGCTAGCCCAACTCGGAATATGGACCCTTAAAACACAAGCGTGATGATCGATGCCCCTTCTTATCCCTTCTTTTTATGAGGACCTCTCCTCACCCTCACTTCTCACTTCGCCTCCTTTACTCAGAAGTGGGATAATTAAAAACCAGTACAGTAACACAAGTATCAGTATCAAATGAGACATAAGCCGAAAATAAACTAGTCCAATAGATTTTTAATCAATTTAGTTACGTGTCGGCCATTTTGCAACGTGGCGGCCGCCGCGCCGGTTGGTTCGTTTGAATTCGGAATGAGCGCGCGGTACCCCATCAATCATTGGGCCTCGCCGGCCTACGCTTGACGGGACACAAATTATGATTGAGATTTATGCCCCTTTACCACTACTCAGTAACGTCTGTTAAGGCTCTTATACGCGATTGATTTTTGGTCAATCAACAGTTCTGTTAATTGGTGTACTTATGGAATGGCGGTACTTAAATGTCATTCTAATGTAAAGTAAAGAATGAGCAGTAAGACAAGCCCTTTTAAATGATATTTCTATCAAGTCTGTTGACTTAAGTTTTAACTTTGGCGCCCATCTTCCTTTTAAAGAAAAAATATTAGTATGACTTATTTACTTTTTAGAAGCACACACACTGTCGTTTAACTAGTGACATCAAAAGCGCGAGTAAGACATCGTATGTAAAGAAAAGGATTTTAATTAAATAACGAATAGAATATGTATATAGAATATACTTTATTATGTAGGTGTACCATAAAAATTACAGATATAAATGTAGAAATTTTGCATAGGGTGGACATAATGACGTAAAATAAAAAAAATTGAATAAAAGACGTAAGCCAGTAACGCTAGAGTATAATTTTAGTCGATACAGTCATCTGTACAGGCCCTAAACCCCATAACTAAAGCCCAAGTCACATGAATACGTAACAGCGTAATAGCTTGTCAAAAATCAACATTATAAATGTGCCTATTAACGCTTAATTTACTGTCATTAATATTATTTATGACATTTTAAAACTCATTAAGAACTATAAATTGTTTTGTATTAGTTATGGATACTAATCACGATATTGGGAACCATAGCGTGTAATAGAAAGATGATACTATGTCAAATTAGAAAATTTCCCATGAATATAAATAAGGTATACCTACATAAAGCGATTTAAAAAAATTTATTTGTCAGCTATGTGATTTACTGTGAGAGTTTCCTCATTGAGTTAAACATTTTTATAATGTTTTAATTGATCTGAGAATGTTAATGCTGTTAAGTCAATTTCTACGGAAAAAAAAAATATGGTCAAAACGCACTTGCAGCATTTGAATCGCTATATTTTATGACAGAAAGAAAGAAAGAAAAATAGGATAAAGCTTCGTACAGACTAGCGCGATACGGTTATTGTTATAATGGTGAAGTTTTCTGAGAAATTGTATTGTTCGTGTCGCGTAGCGCCATCGCGTCGCGCTGGTCTGCACGAGCCTTTATGTGTCACAGAAACACGTGAATACAAAAAGACAAGAGTAATCAGATAACAAAATAGATACCTACATTGATATTGAGAATCTAAGCACGTACATAATGTACTTGGCAAGTTATAAATAAGACCAAACAAGTAACCACCACTATTTAGCATTTTAGAACATCCTGTAATATCTTACTAAAGCAATAAAATAAACCAACTATCCTCTAATCGCCGACAGCAAAGGATTAAGTTGCGCGTTTCATTTCTAAAGAGGCGCCATTCGAAAGCCGTACCATTACATTACGCTACATTCGCAACACCCTGTGTAAACCTAGAACCTTTGTATACAGGTAACACTATCGAATAAATGGTTCTGAAGTGAACGCTGCATTGTTACGTTATCTCAAACGCTGCTCCGAAGCTCCCACGAACGATATAAGATACGAACAGCTAGAGTAAGATGATCCCTCCACCCCCCCACATCCCTTCCACCTGGAAGCTTTGTGCTCAAAACGCCGATACAAGCTAAAGATGATTTGAATTATCAGGGGTCTTTGTTAAATGGTTTGTTATGATCCTGTATAGGTATCGCCTGAGAAGGATGCTGGGATTCAGATTATAGACGGTGTTCGTGGTTAGATTTGTGCGAACAATTTGTGTGATTGGTTTATATTGGCGTACAATGTATGGTTTAGAAATACCTGTCTTATAAGACCCAAATAAGCCTAAATTAAGATCGTCTTCCAGAAAACTATTAGAAGACCTTTTCAGAATAGTGCGTATCATTCCCTAAAACTACGTTTTCGCAGAAAATAGGCAGTCAAACCTTCCTCACAAGACGTTTCGGGGAACTTTATTGTCTAACAAACGTCAGATTAACGGGTTGTTAGAGGCCTAGGCTCAATTCAATCATTGCCTTGAAGCTTATGTCCAGTTAATGGAATGAATGAATCGACTAGATTACTTGTCAAGTAAAAGAATGTTGTGCAGAAAGTCTATATCTAGTCTTATCTTAAACAGGCTTTTAAGAGGACAATTTCTAGATTTGAAAGCTTAGATATTAAAGGCTATTAGAGTGGCTAAGTGGCTTTTATGCTGAAATGACAGACTTCGTTAGATAAAGCTATATCGCTTCATTTAGATAAAGTACATTGCAGTAGGTAGGTAACTTCGATTAAACTCTTTTCTGTTAAGTAAGTTTTTATGTTCAATTTTATTTGTTTGTGCGTAAGAATGCTAGAAGGTAAGAACAATTACTGGGAGAAGATTAGTGTATAGGATGATTTGCTCGCATCGCATCGGATCGGAAAGGATACGAACGGATGCGGCGACAGCCGCTCACGTCCGGCAGGATGTCGACGCATACGATCGGCTCCGTACCACCACTTGCGAACGTATCTGTTTCTATTCCTAGTCAAATAGTTTCATTCCTACTGAGTTTTTTGAAAACATCAGTGTTCTAATTTTTTTAAATGGTTGAAGTTGACGTAGTATTGTTGACATTAGAAGAACGGAGATGGGACGACGACAGGTGGACGGAGCCAATCGCGCGTCGCAGCATACTTTCAGCTACGATCGCATGTCGCGGAAGACGCCCGCGGTCAAACTGCTATGCGTGGCTAGGTAATATAGACTTTAAATACAGTGTACACGATTTAATATCATTTAAAGATTGTAAAATCCGTTCCGATCCGATGCGATGCGAATTTGGTGGAAATCATTCTTATTTCTGATACCTACATAATGAAAAACCAAAAATATCACTTTTGGCTTTGTTACGCCTAACTTTTGCGCAACATTCCACGAGCTAACCTCACCAAAATATTGTCTGTTCATTCTCAGACTCCTCATCGTCAGATATTTTTCCTTTCTCACACAATAGAGATGTCAAACGCACTGTAGAGATCGACAAAGGCTATTATTATACAGTTTCCGAATGAAGTTTGATCAAACGGCCGCAATATCCAATTCACGCGCCGTAAGCAGCATTTGTTGGCAACTGGAAGAGAAGTACAGACTCCGAAGCGTCGCAAAGTAATACATTGGGGAAAGTTTCTCTCTCGGGAGGGTACGCGGACTGCATTGCCCATCCAACTACGATTCAATATATATTAGCTTTGGAAACTTTGATTTCTGTGTTCTTATTGCTTTACGCAAAATGTTAGAAAGTGGGTTTGAATCACATTTGCCAGGTGTTACGTTTTGTGTGGTAGCCATTGGAATAGAGGTGTGGTGGAAAACTTTGGCGGGTATTTTATTTTTTTAAACTTACTCTTATTCGAGTTCTAAACAATTACGCAACTTATTACAATGACGAGAGCAGTGGTGGTCCAGTGGTAACGGCCTTGACTACAGAGTTGTAGGTCGTAGGTTCGAGGCCACGCATGCGCTTTACAGACATTAATCATTGTTTATCAAATTGACTACTAACCTAAATTGTCCGTATATTCAAATCACAACTGTCATTCTTTGACAGCTATAATATGAAATCCTATACCATTAAATGAGCAATATTTGTACATAATTATTTGTAACCACGTTCTCGAAAACAGATCTAACGATTGCGATGAAAGTTGCAATATAGGGGTCCAATCTAAATTGATCTAGCTAGGTCTTTTAAGTGAGAAAATTTGTTTTCTCTATTTTCACCCGAGCTGAGCTCGTTCCCCCTGGTAAGGCTGGTACTGGCTTATAACACGGCAAATTGACGTAGTGTGTCAATTTGATAAACAATAAGTTTTCCCGAATCTATTTAAATGTTTCACTTTATACAGGGTGTTAAAGTAACTGCGTGCCATAGCTTAGGGGTAGGTTCAGTATCGATAAAGGAAACTAGGAGAAATAAAAAATAAATCCAGAAAAATAATATTAAAAAAAATTGCAAGGTCGACCTAATTTAGTTTGGAATCAGGTATTTACAAAGATTAAAAATCAACTTATTTACTCATGTTTTAAGTTGATTTGATTGCTATTTTAAGTTAGTATGTACTAAATTAGGTTGACCTTGCAATTTTTATTTAATGTTTTTTTTTCATTCTTTTCTGTATTTTTTTTTTTTCCTAGTTTCCTTTATCGATACTGAACCTACCCCTAAGCTATGGCACGCAATTACTTTAACACCCTGTATAATATTATTATACAACCTATTTGACACACGATTACGCGTGTTAACAATCAAACAGAGAAACAGATTAACGTTTCTCAGAATGTTATATTAGGTGGCCCGTATAGTCTTGATTCCTTAGAACTTGTCGTAAGTTTCTGTTTGCCATCCTAAGTTAATACTGAAAAGTTACTTGTATTGTTTGTGGAACTCTCAACACTCGCTGAAGGTTCTATTATGAAACTTTGATATTTATTGCAGCTCAGATCTTATTTTATGTTTTTTTTTCTTTATTTTGTAAGATAAGACTTTAATCTGCAGTTTGTCTATTTATAAACTTAAAACATAAACTCTCACCTTCTTCCCATGGGGGTAGGCAGAAACTACAGAACGCCACCTGCTACGATCCTTACATACTCCTTTTGCATCGTTTACGTTCATACATGTGGTCATACACGCTCGCCGGTTGCGAGTACTACGTACCAGTCCTTTCTGAAGAACATAACCAATAAGGTCAGTATATGTCCTCGTAGGGCGTCACCTCTCGGCGTTTCCAGTCAAATCTGCCTTGTAAGTACATTTTGTTAGTCGCCTTTTAGTCATCCTTTCAACACCACCAAACCATCTCAGCATACCCTTTTCAATTTTTGTCACTACATCTTCTTTTAACTCACACCGTTGTATTATCACATCATTCCTCAGCCTATCATTTATAGTCAGACCACACATGCTTCCATACGTGTGGGCACCAGCACACTATTGTGAACAGTCAGTCGAGCCTTTTTGGATATCAACTGGTTGGTCACTATCGCATGTATAGCATCTATTTATAAACAGGATAAATAAGGAAAGTGCTGTAGTACTAATGATCTATTCTATCGAAAACAAAAAAAAAAAACGTAACACACTGTCAATCACAACACAATTCAAGGCTTTTGAAGGAAATTGATAATCCATTGCCTCAAAGGTTTGAAAAATTCATTTGCTCAACAACGTAAATAACACAATGAAAGTTCATTGTTCATCATTTACGTTGTTGAGCAGATTCATTTTTCAATAGTTCAGCCACGTGGCTGAACTGTCAAAATGATTGACATTACGATCAATTTTTATTTTATGTGTGTTACGTAATCATACCCGCGGATTGACCATAACTACCAAGCCTAAAGCAAAATTGGCCGGAGGAGCCTTACTCCTACCGAAAAGACTGACCAGCATTAGCACAGAACAAAAGTGTGTGAAATACTCGTACATGGCATCAAAATAAAACTAGTCGAATACATAATCCTTACTTTTTGAAGTTGGTTGAAAAAGGGGAGGTAGACCTTCGTCCTGAAGTCAAAGTCAAATCATTTATTTCAAATAGATCCTTGTAAGACACTTTGGAACGGAAAAAAATAAATAATATTGACTCTAGTCGCCCCTTCCAAAAGGTAGTTTTCGTATGGAGAAGAATGGGGAAGAAACTCCACCGTTATTCTTTTGAAAATGTTTTACAATATTTTGTATAGGTCCATTAGGTATATGTGAAGACGATGCACCTACAATAAAATTACTATACCACAATAGGCAAATAAAAAGAATTAAAAATTAAGCTACGACAGATAAATTAATTACAAACATGATAAAATAAGACGATTTTCCAAAAATTTTATAATTAATAATTCAGTGAGTGAGGAAGTAATTACATATGTAATGTGAAGTGGGACAATACCGGCTAGATATGTAGAGAGATACCATACCTTACTAAGGTATTATATATATTATATTTACACCTCTATGTAAAAAAAGAAGATTTCCTTATTTTGTTATACCTACATAAACTTTATATGTAGAAATCGAAACCACTTAAAAGTAAGACGTTGATCAGGTGGCGGACGTGAAGTGGGCCATCTCCCTTACACGCGTAATATCGTAGGGTAGGCACACGCGTTCACGTCCACAATTGAATGTGGGATTATGGGCTGTCACAACCGGACGTTTTGACCGTAATGTGGATTAGACGATATATCTCGCTCGCTGTCCGCATTTCAGGGTTAGGTAACTAGATATTTTAATGTAGGCACGTTTATTTTGAGATGGTGGAAATTATTGGGAATAAAGATGTTAAGGATGAACTAAAAAGGTGTTTCGTGTAGTTTAATAATGATCTTAATAAACAAAAAGGAAGACGAAATAGTAGCATCTATTAAATTCTGAACCAAATTACAATCGAATAATTTACTTTCCTCGCAGCTAAGTATTATCAAATCTAAGAAAAACAAAGTATAATCTATATAGATAATTAATTATAGTTTTGCGAAAGGCTCTTGAAACTTGCATTATTCAAAGTAATGCAAATATTTTCCCACAAAAAATTATGATAGAAGCAGGATAACAAATTACCGCGTCCATCTTCGCAATATACGCCATCTCTGGATTTAATTAATCACAATATTATGTAGCGGAAGGGTCGGCTCCGCGGATGCGCAGTCGTGATAACGGACGCATCATGACGGTGCAAATTGTAAGAGACCCACTTAATTGGTCTTTAGTCTGGCTGTGATGGAGAAAAATCGGGTTTCTAATGAGTGGCGGCTTTATTTTTGTGGGGGATAATTAGGTTTATTTTTTGAGCGATAACATTTTGCGCCCTTGAAAGTTTATTTTGAAACAAAAATTATCAATTTCTTAAACAATTATGTTTCGGTTACGTTTGAGTCGAAAGCGAGTCAACTTTTTTGTGATGATTTAGGTACCAGGTATTTAAATTTTTTAAATAAAAATGCAAACATGTGCTTATCCTACCCCTTATGCGCCTTCTAAGCTTCCGGTCAAGCTTGCACTAACTAATGTAAACCCCCCAGTATACGTTTGGCGAGCCCGTTGGCCAAGCGAGCTCGGCTAACGCAAAATACACACAAATCACGCAAAAAAGGCCCAGTATACGTTGGCCGAGCGACGGCTTGCCGAACCTACACTGGGGGCTTAAATGCACTCAAAATGGATTCATTTCAGTTGCAAGAACTTGCCAAGCAGACTATGTCTCCCACATTATGCCTATGGTTAGTCGGCAAACATGCCAACAAAGCATAAAACGTTAAATTCTTTAACTTATCATTAGGATACGTCCAGAAATGTGAAACGCTGAATGCTAAATAAGCCAGAAGATGACGATTAGAGAGATATAGAAGCTATTCACGATGCACCACATTCAGTTGCCGACTATTTCTCTTCTGTGCTCGTGGTATTTTATATATTATATTTTTTTGTGACAAATTAGTCGAGTTAACTTATCTTTTTGTATGCACTTGTTTCTGAGACAAATAAACCTATTTATCTTTCGTTCTATCCCGCGACTTCTCATAACTTGTACCACTCCCAAACTAACTCATGCCGAGGTTTAACGAGACGGCAAATTGTGAAAAACAAGCGACCTCGATGAGGGTCAGACATGGAGGTACAATTAAAAAGCGAAATGTAAGCCAAGGATTAAGCGGCACAGAAATAATGAGACGATTTGCTGAATAATGAGCGAATGTACCGTCTGAGATGCGTGGATTGGGACATTTGTTCAGTTTTTTTTGTGATCAGTTGATTTCTTTTAGTGGGTGCTTATTGTTGTGTGACAATCAGGACATAGTGCTTATGCGCGTATTACACTACACTGAATAAGAGCCCTGAATTAAGGGAGCACTAACGGAGCATAACCAAATTAGGGACCTTTACCTACTCTTATTACACCTAAGAGTAATACCCGTCTTATGACTTTTTAAGTACCTATGAAAATAAAGGTAGTTTGACGTTCAAGTCTATACTTACAAGGTCGATAGTAGAAAAAAAACGAGATGAGCGCCAACTTAAAAACAAGAAAAAAAATAAGATAGATTTCGGGGGACCCCCGTCAAAGATGAAGTTCCTTACGCGATACTCGCACTCACACACTCGTATATAATAGAAAGAGACAGAGTGATTTTTCTTACGTGATGATTTCTACCGTCCTATAACACTTTCAATTGTCTGTCAAACATTCAAAATCAAGTCTTAAAAATCAAAGTTACAAATCAAAGCTCGGCCGTCATCCTTCTATTAGACCAAGTTACCAAACCACGGATAAGACTACAATAAACCACAATTACTCACCATAATCGTACCGGTAAGCGAGAGTCACCATAAAATACTCAAATGCAGTTGCAAAGTAAAAAAGTATGTAAGAAAAAAACTGGTCGTAACTGTCACGATGGCATGGTCGCGACAGTCTAGTCTACCAACTTCCCACAATAAGACTACGACCAAGAGTAACAAGTCTGGAAATTTTCCTCTGCTCCTTTTACCCGCAGCGTCGGAAATCAGGTCGGGAATATCGACTTGAAAATTTCTAGTTTGTTAGTTCGGAATGACACCGCGGTCGAAGATTGGATTATTTTTACAAGTTGCAACTGTTCGACTTCAGCTTTTCTTGTTTTAAGTGGCAGTTTCCGAGTGCTTACTAGAGAATTGCATAATTATTGGTAAGAGTGTCGCTGTTCTTTGTAATTAGACAGTGGAGACAAAAGCAGCAGCATTATGTGAAGAGAAGGATGAAAACAATGCGTTGTTGTTAGATAAGTGTAGAATTAGAATCTTTCACGGATGAGAATTGTTGTTCGAGACTATACTTAGTGTTCTTTTATAGCATCTTATTGTTTTGCATTGTTTAAATATTATTACCTTGAAAGTCTTGTTTATCTAATAGGTAAGTGAAAATAGGTAGTTACTAAATGAACTCTTTTATATGTGCGAGAGTATTTTAATATTACCAATCTTGTGATCTTGTGATAGTGTTTCCAGTTTATACATTTCAAAAATTCCTGTGTACGTGCGCTGTTACATACATGTAGATACCAGGGTAGATAATAACATTTTGTTGGTCGCAGGTGACGCCATGATATTGGGTCTGGCTAAATTAATGTCACATAGGAAATTATGCAAATCCGTGCATCCCCCTGTCTAGTACGCGTCAGGTGAAAATTCTCTTAGCATTATGTCCGATAGTATTAGTGTCTGGCCTGAAATTAGTTTGGCGTATAGAATATTTTAGTCATTAATTTTTATAGTGATAAAACATGAGATTTCACATTTAATTCCTTGCATAATTGTACATTAATGCGATAATGTCTAGCTGTAGGCTAAAAATGGGAGTATTAAATATCGATTCAGCGAATTGTAACTAATCGATTTAGCAGGTTTATACCCATAAGTCTCATAAAAGAGTTGTCAAAAACATTTAGTTTAGAAAACATGTAGGATACTTAAGAAGTTGTTTCAGACATGTCCTTTCAACAATTTGTTCACCTTTTCGAAATTTTTACAAGTTTTCCATAAGTTTTGTATACAAATAGTCATTACAACTTATCTTAGGTGTAAATGATAAACGGAAACAGTAGACGCAACATGTAAACATTGGCGCAACCTTGCACCCTTGGCGTAAACGTGGGATAAGGTTTACTAGTTGTAAAACAACAAGCAGAAAAAGTTCATGAACAAATAATAATACACTATATGCATGCCACAATTTAAAAATGGTTACCAATTTCCACTACCACTCTAAAACAACAAGGTATATACTCGTATTACCGTGACAAGGTGCTTCAAAATTCACAGCTAAATACCAAACACATTACGTCATTAACGATCCAGTTATGATCGATCTAACACAAATACAATATTAGCTATTTGCTCTTCCTCTGTGAATTGAGCAATTAATACCACAATTCTGTCATTGGTCGCGTATTGGTCGCGTAATATGTAATGCCATAATGAATCAATGGCATCGGGTATGAGGGACCAAAGTGGCCCGCCTTGGGCAAGGTTGCCAGCTCCGTTTTTAAATAAACTCATTAATCATTTGTGACGGGTTCGGGAAATATTGGAATAATATAATGGTATTAAATTATCGTTTTATTTGGGTTGTTTTTGAGGGAGGGTATTTAATCATTTTTGCGTATCGTATGATAAAACATTGATTTTGCTATTTAAATATTGTTTTTTTGACAGCAATATGATAATTTTATGGTTTGTTTTAGTCTAAAGGTCAACATTACATATTTTAAGGCGTGTTTGCTGCCCAAAAATATTGTGCTACCTATAATGTTCTATGATATAATCCACAAACATCTGCAAGATATGGACACAATTATGAAATTGGAAACATGTAACTTTTCAAGGGAAAGTTCCAAAGAAAAATCATAACAGCGTATTAACAACATAATAATTTAGTTGTAAAAGTTAGTCGTTAGAACGCGGAAAACCGTCCAGATAAATTGTTACAGGAAAAATACGCGCAATTTTTTTTTGGCTGGACCTTTTCTCATAAGAGATTTGTAATTGTTATGTTAGATACAGTCATATAGATTCTTGATAAGTTATTAAGTTAACGGGATAATAATGTTATTTGGGGTATCACAAGAAATTCGAAGAGTTAGATATTTTTGATATCAATGCATACGTGTGTTCAGTCAGCTCCAACCAACTAAATATGATCAACCTTAAAGTTTTTCTTTATTTTGAATGTCCTCACAAAAATAATTCCCTCATTAAAAGACAGACACGCACTTAACTAAAAGAAAAATTAGCTACCAAAAAATCTAACTCGCGACAACCCTACCACCCTAAAGCGGGACACCGCTGTCCTGCATTCAATTACATTGATAACATCACGCAACGTCGCAATTACGATGCTAATCCGTCAATCGAGTGCGAGCCAGCTGAATACAACCCTGAGGACTGAACTACTGAGTAGGTACTGAGCTAGGGGAACCGCATAAGCCGTGGAGTGGGTTCCGTATGACATTATAACATGGGTAATGATTGGGCGTCGTTTTTTCGACATATTTTAATGAGTTGGTAAAGACTTGATTGCAATGACCGAAAATGTTGATATTTGGGCAACGATATTTTTCATAAATGGCAGTATTTTCTAAGCATTAATTCCATTAAAAAACGGAGGCGAATAAGGAACAGAATGTAGGGCGAACAAGGAATATCAAATGTGGGGCGAACTTTGTGAGACGAATGCGGAACATTGTCGAAGATGTCACTTATTTTAATTGGAATTGGGAAAATTAATATTATTTGTTTATGTCTCCCTAATACTTATGATAATTGGCAATAAATTATTCTATTGTATTATAGAGATAGAAATATTAGACCATATCTTAGTTACCATGTTAGTAATACAGAACACACCTCACTTTTGTTTTACTTATTTTAATTTATAAATACATATACAAGCTGCGCCCCGCGGTTTCACTCGCATATGTCTCAATTCCATGGCAATATCGGTACAAGTGTCCTATGTCCTAACCCAGGTCATGATCTACCCATGTGCCAAATTTCATCCAAATTCGTTCAGCCGTTTTAGCGTAAAAGCGTAAAAATAAACTCACTTTCGCATTTATAATATTATTTAGGATTCATCAAAGCTTTGGTAGGTACAGCACAACCAAGTCGGTTTAGGACCGAAAACTAAGAAATCATTTACTGAAGATGGAGTTGACCATAAAGTACACCAGAATAAAATAGCAATCATCTTTACACAGCTGCTTTTATAAATGAAGTTGTCAAACTGTTCCAACTTAGTTATAATAAGCCAAGAGTTAAGATAACAGCTCCAGTTTCTAGTTCATCAGAACTTTGAAATTCTGATATCAGATAATATCGTTTCAACTAAGCTTTATAACGGCTTTTCTCTGAATCCTACTTATCCTTTTTATATAATATTTATTTATTTTATATATATAATATAATATATTTTATATTATAAATATGAAACTTTGTATGTTTGGATGTTTGTTACTCAATCACGCAGAAACAACAGAACGGATTTGGATGAAATTTCGCACATAGATAGTTTATAATCTGAAATATCACTTATGATATTTTTACCTGGGAAATACGTTCCCGTGGAATAATTCCAACCTCTACGCGGGCGAAGCTGCGGGCAAAAGCTAGTAGTGCATTTTATAAATGGCGGCTGATCCAATTTTGTTGCCAATTGGCGGGTATAGTTATATTCAGGCTCACAAAATGTAATTTCTAGTTCTATTGTGCCTGAAATTTAGCAGTCAAATGCAGTGAGTCTCTTCTATTTTCAGTAGTGTTTACATGAATATGTCACCCGCAATAATTTCGAGTAGGTAGCTACAGTTCGCAAATTAAACTGTGTTATAGTATAAAGTCTATAATTGATTTCAATATTTTAGCTTTTCACGTTTTTGCAAGTTTTATTTTACCAAGTACTAAGACCGTTGACCGGGATATCTATTAATAATTTGAATTTATGAAATTACTAGCTGTTAGATACTAGCTTCCAGTTACTGGCTTGTGGAGGTCAGATGTGCAGTCGCTCCATGTAATTACTGGTATTAGCTGCATCCGGTTAGACTGGAAGCCGACCCCAACATAGTTGGAAAAAGGCTAGGCAGATGATGACTAGCTGTTCCCACGACTTCGATTGTGATCCAGGATAAAAAGAAGTCTATGTCCTTCTGCAGATCATGGTCTACTCATGTGCAAAATTTCATCCAAATCCGATCAGCCGTTTTAGCGTGAAAGCGTAACAAAGAAACTCACTTTTGCATTTTATAATATTACTTTTCGCTTTCGCCCGCAGTTTCGCCCGCGTGGATGTGGGAAATCATGCCACGGGATCGTACTACCGGAATAACAAGTATCCTATATGTTAATTCAGGTTATAAACTATCTGTGTGCAAAATTTTATCCAAATCCGTTCAGCTGTTTTTGCGTGATTGAGTAACAAACATCCAAACATTCTTAAAATATTAATTAATAATAAATACTATACGAGTATATAAAGTTAGGATTATCATCATTTTCCAATTATTATTATTTTCTAGGTATAGAAATATATTTCTATTTTTCTCTTAACCAAAACATCCTAATAAAACCTGACCACTAAACATAGACACAATATACATAAGTCCACAAACAGAGCCTTAAGTCGTCCAAAGTCACATTTCATATTCAGCGGCGTCGTCCCACAAAGTGGGCCCAGATCCGACGTTATTGATATTTGACAAATAAAGTAATATATCAAACCACATTAGGGGGCCCACAGGGATGGTATAAAATATAATCTTGACCGATAAGGAGCAAGCACGGATGCTATTACTGTTATTGAAGGGCCCCGTGATCAATGACAGCGTTGCAAATAGCATTAGGGAAGTGGGGACACGCGATGATTATCTAGGCATGTTTAGAAAAAAGATAAGTGTGGCTATGGATGCGATTTGTGGGAAAGAGTAGCATAAAAATTATACTACTTTATACTGAAAATCAGCGCTGTTCTGTGGGTCCCTATAGCACAGTATCATGCTGAGTGGAAGTCTTCTTGTCACAGTCATGACGTGCCAGCAGCTGCCGACTATTTCTGTTTTGTGCTCGTGGTTATATTTACGTGTTAATCTATTGTGTTTTTTTGTTTTGTTCACATGTTCTGTGACAAAAAAACTTATTTTTCTTTCTATAATATCCAATGGTAGTCTTTTTATAAGTAAACTTATAGGCAGAGATTAGCATTAGTGCTCAGTCGAGTGTAAAGGTAGAATTTAGACTAACGCAGGTGAAAGAGTCTTATAGATGCAAAGATAGCAACATCCAGCTATACCAAAATGACGCGGTAAACAATATTTTTGATTTAAAAGCAGTGCAGTTACTATTAATTAAACAATTATAGAAACTATAGGTTTGCAGCAAAAACAGCTATATCCAAGCTGTTCTTGCTGCAAACCTATAATTTCAAAGAGATGTTGCTGTTTTTGCTACAAACTTAATATGTGACACAATGAAACTGATTTGACATTGACAGACTGCATTCAAAGTTGCTATCATTGAAAAATGGGATGTTGCTGCCTTTGCGCCTTATGAATGACTCTACCAGTTTCAGGATTTTTTCTAAGTGTAGTTTGATACTTCGAAGCAGTCATTGAATTATGTCTTGTGTACTCCAATATTCTACTCAATTAGCAAGAGTAAAACTATTGACCACAAATATATTGTGCCACTGGTTTATATCAAAACAGAGCAAATACGTATAAGCTAAGTACACTGTTATATATGTGTGTGTGTCAACATTATGTATGTGTGCGTGGGCTGCGTCCCTGCCCTGTTCTAACCTAAGGATTAAACAGTGTGCTTTTAGCTGTCAGTAGTTTCACTTGTCTCCCTACGTACCTACATAACAGTGGCGACGAGGATACCCACAATCGTAAAAATAAATCCTTGTTGAAAAATGGCTCAGTCATTTTGTGGGATTTTATCGAGTTACGATCATAATGTCAGTGATTGGAAGACATACAAAGGTCGTATTACGCAGTGGTTCATTGCAAATAACATTGATGCGAAAAATGATGCGGCGGGAACCAAGAGGCGAGCCATACTACTCAGCGCACTCAACGATAGTACCTACAAGTTGGCAGCAGACTTAGCCCTGCCCAAAGACGTGCAAGAGGTGCCGTATGAGGATCTAGTCGCGTTATTGGATAACCATTTCACTCCAAAACGTTGCGGATTCAGCGAGCGGTATAATTTTTACGCAGCTACGCAGCAGCCGGGCGAAACATATACGCAATGGGCAGCAAAATTACGCGGACTAACGGTGCATTGCGGATTCAGCAATGTTGAGGAGGCGTTGCGTGATCGATTTGTGATGGGGATGGTAGCGGGTCCTGAACGGGAGAAACTGTTTGCACGGGACTTGGATACGTTAACCTTGGCGAAGGCGGTGGAGCTAGCAGAGAGCATAAGATGCGCGCGCGCGGGCGCAGCCGCTACTGCTTCTACATCAACAGATCAAGTACAAGTGTTCAAGATCGCGAAAGGACAAAATAGTGCCACCCCGATTAATAGTGCCGAGAAAGAAAAGTGTTCGGTGTGCGGTCGTGCTAATCATAAGTCGTCTCAATGTCGGTTCGCAAAGTATAAGTGTAAAAAGTGCAACACGGTAGGCCATTTGCGTAGAATGTGCAATAAAATTAATTACGTGTTAACGGGGGATGTGAGTGAAGACGACGATGGTAAGTTCCTTTACAACATTTGTTCAGCTCGGGGGGAACCCATGACAGAAACGGTCACAATAAATGGCCAGAATTTAAAATTTCAATTAGATAGTGGATCAGCTGTGACAGTCATATCTGAGGGTACATATAAAAAGTTGTTTGCGAGTATACCCTTGCATACATCTCAAAAAGGATTTTATAGTTACACGGGAAACAAGATGCAGTGTGTAGGTTATGTGCGTTTAGCAATTACATATATGCAGCACACCCACACACTAGATATATTTGTGATACGTCACGGCGGGCCACCGCTGCTAGGCCGCGATTTTATATCAATTTTTAAATTAAAATTAACTCGAGTTAATTTTCTTAACGATAGTCAAAGCACAATTGAGCGGTTGCAAATACGGTTCCCAGAAGTATTTTCAGATAAGCTGGGCGCGTTCAAAAACTATCAAGTAAAATTAAAACTAAATAATGATGCAAAACCGGTATTCTTTAAAGCGCGTCCCATTGCGTTTGCTTTGCGCGAAAAAGTCGATAAGGAAATAGAACGATTACTAAAGCTAGGAGTGTTAAAACCGGTTAAACATTCGGACTATGCATCACCTATTGTTCCCGTACTCAAACGTGATGGTTCTGTTAGATTATGTGCGGATTATTCTGTGACCATTAACAAACAATTATTAATAGAACAATATCCATTGCCGACGGTTCACGAATTATTTTCAAAACTACACGGTGGCCAGCAGTTTTCGAAAATTGATTTATCCATGGCCTACAATCAATTTCTGCTCGATGATGAGTCACAAAACATAACCTGTATTAACACTCCCCGGGGCTTGTTCAAATATACACGTCTTGTATTCGGTTTGTCGAGCGCACCGTCTATTTTCCAGCGCGCAATGGAAACCATTTTGTCTGGATTAGACGGAGTGTTATGCCTGTTAGATGACGTGTTAATAACAGCAAAAACTGAAGATTTGCATATGGAAAAACTACATTTAGTCCTCAAAAGACTTCAGGACGCGGGACTAACTTTGCGAAGAGACAAATGTGAATTTTTTAAAGACGAAATATGCTACTTAGGGTATGTTATCAACAAGAACGGACTAAAGAAAGATCCGTCTAAAGTAAAGGCTATGGTAGACGCTCCCGTTCCTACTACTGTCAACACTTTGCAATCATTTTTAGGACTAGTTAACTATTATCGGAATTTCGTTCCTCGAGCATCAAGCATACTTAGTCCTTTGTATGATCTATTAAAGAAAGGAGTTAAGTGGCATTGGACAGCAATTCATCAGCAGGCATTCAATGAAATAAAAAAATGCATAACGTCGGAACAAGTGTTAACACATTTTGACCCAGACTCTAAAATAATATTGACGGTGGATGCTTCTCCATACGGGTTAGGCGCTATTTTATCGCAAGTAGGTAACGACGGGTTAGAACGGCCCATATCATTCGCGTCCCGCACGCTCGCGTCAGCTGAAAAACAATACTCGCAAATACAGAAGGAAGCCACAGCGATTATATTTGGGGTAAAGCGTTTTCATCAATATTTATATGGCAGATCCGTACCGTTTATACTACGTACCGACCACAAACCCTTGATTTCTATTTTTGGTCCTTATAAGGGCATACCAGAGGTATCGGCTAACAGGCTACAAAGATATGCTATGTTTTTAAGCGCGTATAATTACTCGATTGAGTACGTTCGAAGTGCCGATAATAACGCAGATTATTTGTCACGAGCGAGTTTACGTCACGAGCGGGAACCGGCAGAAGAGCGAGGGGACAGCTGCGCTCACGCGGCTGCAGCCGCGGCGCCTATAGACCGGGCTACTTATGTTAACTTTGTGGTTGAAGGTAGTATGCCAGTGACACTGGACGAATTGCGCAACGAAACTGCGAGAGATGTCACTTTAGCAAAAGTAATTAATTACATTAATCAAGGTTGGCCTAGACAATTATTATCGGATTTATGTATTAAGCCCTATTATTTATGTAGGACACAACTATCAAATGAGAATGGTTGTGTTATGAGAGGACATAAGGTGGTTATTCCGGAATCGTTGCGCTCAAAACTTTTACACGAGTTACATAATTCGCATTTGGGCATTGTGAAAACCAAAGCGGAGGCTAGATCACGATTTTGGTTCCCAGGGGTTGACGCGGCGTTGGAGACAATGATCAACTCGTGTGATATCTGTCAACAGTTGCGTCCGTCCCCGCCGCGAACGCCGATTTCGCCGTGGCGATACCCGCCAGTGCCATTCTATAGGATACACATTGATTTCCTAGGACCGTTAAATAATCAGATGTTTTTCGTGGTTGTAGACGCGTACACCAAATGGGTGGAGTTGTACGATGTTACTATGTCTACAACTTCCACAAACGTTATAGGAAAGCTATACGATTTTATGTCCAAGTACGGTCTACCACATACAATAGTAAGTGACAATGGGACCGCGTTTACGTCATTTGAATTTAGGAACTTTTGTTCAAGAAACGGTATCGACCATTTGACGTCACCAGCCTATAATCCAGAAAGTAACGGGCAAGCGGAAAGCTTTGTCAAAATTGTGAAAAAAGGCATTAAATCCTGTGTTATCTCTTCGCGCAATAAAAGTGATTGCAAGTTAAAAATATTAAAACACCTTTTTGACTATAGGAATTCTGTGCATTCTGTCACAGGGTTCTCACCGGCTGAGCTAGTGTTTGGCCGCAAGTTGAGGTCACGTTTAGATTTAATCAATCCTAAAACGCCGGCGGCCTCTCTCACAACCCCTACTGATAATGTTAATCGTCAACAGTGTTCGCAAATTAAATCATCTGGAGGAAATAATAAACAAGTGTTTAAACCAGGGGATGAGATAATGTACAAAAAGTTTTTAAATAATTTTAAGTTCCATTGGTGCAGAGGTATTATTAAAAAGAGACTGGGTAAAGTGGTATACCATATTCAGGATTTGAGTTCGTCGTGTTATGTTAAAAAACATAAGAACCAAATTATATTATATAAAGGCGACAAGGGTAATGCTTCACAACAGCCGCAACACCATTATGACTTTGACGACTTTAACAACTGTCATAGCGAGCCGTCAGCTGGCAACCCTCAGGTACAGACTCCCGCTGGGGAGGAAACTGATGAGGCAAATCTACAATCACCGCCGTCTGCAGATGTAGATACAGTGTCGGATCCCGTGTCAAGGAATCCAGACAGACTGTTGAGGAACATTCCCAGGGTGGATTACAAACCTTTTCTGTAACTTTGATATTTATTTAATAATATTGTATTTTGGTCAAATAAGGGGAGGAAATGTTATATATGTGTGTGTGTCAACATTATGTATGTGTGCGTGGGCTGCGTCCCTGCCCTGTTCTAACCTAAGGATTAAACAGTGTGCTTTTAGCTGTCAGTAGTTTCACTTGTCTCCCTACGTACCTACATAACATACACAATACTACACAAGATCCACAAATAGCTTGCACCGATCGCCGCGTCCGCACGCGTAGCCGGGCTTCGAAACTTGTTGACGAATTCAAGGGTCCATCGAGTATCGAGATGAGAGGGACTCGGTATCGATTCCCAGTACATTAATATAAGTCGAGTGCTCGCCTCACCGCTAAGGATGTTTTATTGTATCGATAAAACGGATTTCGTAACATAGAGGGCTATAATGACCTCGAATTATGTGTCTGTGTATTTGTGAGATGAAAGTGGAATATGGGTCTTTATTGCTGCGGATGGCAACTAGGGTTGGGACACAAAGAAGTATGAAGTACTGGGCGATTAGTCGAAGTGCTTCGATCAATAGATTGCGTCGGATTTGCAAGAGGTAAAAGAAATTATACATGAAATTAATCAGTTCGGACAATTCTGTAACTATCACAGGTCGAGGTTGTTCTAAGATGACACAACGTTTATTTTAGAGTTTTAGAGTGTGTGTGTGTGTGAGATAGGGGTATCATATTACCCAGTAACTACTCGTAGGTTGTGGAGATCAGATAGGCAGTCGCTCCCTGTAAAATACTTGTATTAGGCTGCATCCGGTGAGACTGGAAGCTGACCCCAACATAGTTGGGAAAAGGCTAGGCAGTTGATGATGAGAGTGTACCCGAAGCAATAAATCATTATGAAAATTTGCTATGATTTAATGAACTTACGTTTGGCTTCAGAAATATGGTTTTTATGGGTTTAATATGACCCATATACACATTATTAAAATAAGATTGCTGCATATACCTACCAGTATTACTAAGTACACTATCAGCTCTGAATACTGGTTATATTCACCTCACACGCCAGGTCCAGTTGAAAACCAGCGTCAGGCACTAGTTGTCCGGCATTTTTGCTGTACTGGACCTATTTGGCGCAGCCGTGAGGCACACATTCCTGTTTTTTTTTAAATGTATTATAATTATGTTGTGCTGTGTGTCTTTAAGTCTGTGCTAAATCAATGTATTTTCTTCCTTCTTTCTTTCTACTCGTATTTCTAAGGAAATGTAGTCAACATGCCCTATAGAACCTACTCACGTTTATTTTACGACTACCTAGTCTAGTCTAGACAAACGAGAATGTGCCCATTGTCTCCATTATCTGCTGGATTAACTTACGTGCTGGGGAATGCCAAGCTGTGCCTTACCTGGAACAAGCAAACACATTTATTAGGACTCGAAAGCTATAATGCAAGATGAGACAAAAATAATATAAACAAATTGTAGTTGTACGGAAACTGTTAAATAAAATAAACTAAACGTTGTTGGTCATGTAAACTTTTAGAGGTTTAGGGGTATGAGGAACAGGGTGTAAAGTTCACTCATCCACCATAGAAAAGGGAGGATCCTCCAACCAGACGGGTGTTGTCTGGCGGGCAACTTCCCGTAAGTTGATTTCGGCTAGTCTTATCTATGTCGTTCGCGCGGTATACTCTAACTGCGCCATGCAGGATTTGTGTGACGTCATGTCATTGCTGCGTAGTTCGTATGTGGCGGTGTAACCGCAACAGAGGTATGAGGAACAGGGTGTAAAGTTCAGTCATCCTCTGTCGAAAAGGGAGGATCCTCCGACCAGACGGGTGTTGTATCTGGCGGGCAACTTCCCAACGGTTGATGTCGGATAGTCACAAATGTCATTGGCGCGGTAAATTCTGATTGCGCCAAACAAATTCTGCATCGCGCAGTCAGAGATTGTGCGATGTGCCGTCAGGATTTTTCTATTACTTTTAAAAGAGTGTTCTTGCCGGGTCTGCTCCATAGGAAACGACCAATTGGAACCGTGCACCTAGTTTCTGACAGTTCATACGAAATGTCAGAGGCTAGGTGTATGTGCCCATGTATGTTTATGTGAAATAAAATATTAAGTATTGAATTGAATTAAAAATTAAAAATATAGGTAATTTCATTAATTAATGGTCTCCATTGACGGGGATTGTCAATTTGGATTAATGGAATAACCCCTTATTTTTTTGCCAAAAATGTGTTAATTTTATCATATCAACACTATGCTGTAATTTTGCTTAAAATTTAAATTACGTGTTGTACTTTGCTTGTCACTTAGTTACATCCCTTTATACAGCAAACCATTGTAATAAAATGTCGAAAATTCCCCAGTGCGAACAAAAATACTATCAAACTTCCAATACGAATCAAATATCTAGAATACCCGAAAACTTCAAGCCAATATCGACGTTAACTTGCAAAAATATAACAAAAAGAGCCAAAGAATCTTACGTTATTTTAAGGTTATTGCCAATCTGACTTTTGGCACCGGGTCCTAATATTATGATCAAAGTTTGGCACCAATCAATACGTAGCCTCATCTTGTATGAAGACTCTATGATTATGGCAACCTAATGTACAGGCCTTATGTAAGGGAAATTATTTGTTAAGCAAATTGACACTCTACCGTTAATATAGCCCGTGTTACAACCATTTTATACCACTGTCAAGGACTGTTTGTGTTCCAAAAAAAAAGAAAGAATAGTTTGGAAATTCCAAAAGTGCACGCCTCATAACACACATTCATAAACGAAAAAGAAATTCAAAACATAGTTTCTAACAAAAATTTACAATTTATCACTTTTCATGAAGTATGTTTTGACTGCTGTTTGACCCATCAATATGGGTAAATTTCTAACCTCGCAATCTTTACGTAATGTCAAAGACTATTTACAAAGATATTTGCTTGGCGGTTGCTAGGCAACACGTTAAGTCAAGGTCGGAAATATTTAGATAAAGATATTATATTTTAGTTAGTATTTTATTAATTATAATTAAACTACTTTGAATAAAAAAGCCATTTTCAATAGGGTTCCTTCTATGGCCAAAATAAATGTATTAAAAAAAATTGACTCAATTAATTGATTGAATTCAACTATTTTGATGTTTTTTTCATTTCTGCTGCATTAAATCAATTGGTAAAAAGTACAGTATTAATCTCCATTTTATCATCTATACAATGGTATATAAATTAAGTAGGTTCTGTGTACTAGCAGGAGTGTAACAATAAAAACAGTTGCAGAAATGGGATAAAAAATATTTTTCGATCGTAGAGCACACTCTGCACAAACAAAACGCACATTTAAATAATAAAAAACATAAAATACACACATACAAAAGAATAAACTAAGAATATACACTGAGAATATATAGACTGAGAAGAATATACGGACAATTTAAATTAGTAGTGAAATTGCTTAATAATTTATTTCCTGACTTTATTATACCATAAAATTGCGATGTTCAAATAAAGAGGTTGAAATTCAGATCAGATCACAAACTGTTGACTAGGGAAGTGTGATTAAATAAAAATGTTACATTGTACTAACCCTCAGAGTAATAATTACTCTGAGTACTAACCATTTCTTTTGTCTTTGTCGTAGTCGGGTAAAAATTTGGTAAATCGATACTGAGAGAAATGAATTCCATGAACAATTTGGAATTTTGGTCCTTATTTCCGTTGCGTAAATGGTTTAAATTGGCTTCAACTTGTATCAATATCACTTGAATTTGTACATCGGTTTTCTGGAAACATGCTCTTGATACTGACTCTTAAGAGGAAGTCTGAAAGTGACACCAGGGACTGAAAAATTGTACTGAAATCGGTTGTCATGTTATGGGCATGTGATGCGGAGGAATGACGAAAATGTCGATGAATGAGAATGAGATAACTTTTGAGTACGAATGCCGATGGCTATAAGAGTAGGAGAAGACCAGAGAAACGATGGATAGACTGTGTGAAAGATGATATGGCTAAAAAGGGGGGGGGGGGGTCTACCGAGATGACGATTAATAGAGAAGTATGGAAGGAAAAGACATGTTGTGCCGACACAGAATAGATATGGGCAGGAGAATGATGATGCTCTTGATACCTACTAACGACCAATTGATGAAGGTATATCATACCAATACCTACCAAGATTTAAGATAAATTCTATGGAGAAAGGGATATTGGGTTAGTTTTGGATGAGAATTAGACTAACAACACTTTTATGCTAATCCGGGTAATACATAATCAGCGTATTAATGTTCCCACTGCTCGGACAACAGTGTTGATGGCCACGCTTAATCACTGAGTGTTAGTGATTTCACCCGAACTTGAAATGAGCTGACATTCCAGCCTAAAGCTAGGAATTGGCAGTATTCACAGCTCACTACCAGCTCACTTCGCGCTACTACTGAACATGAGGTCCTGAGTTCGATTCCCAGGTCGGGCAAAGTGTTATTGGGTTTTTTCCATCTCAGTATCAGCACGGAGTTTAGATTTGTGGCCGGTTGATGGCAATAGGCTCGGCCCCATTTACATGGGACTTAAACATAACTGGCGAAATGTGAGTGTACTATAGGTACTCCTCTGCCCAAACCTTCGGGGATTATAGGCGTGATGTTATAAAACAATAATAAATAAGCAGGGAACGTAATGAGCAACCGAATACATACAAATATCTGTGTTAATCTCATTTCAAGGCAAGTAATTTTAAACTCATCTCAATAATTACCTTTCGTAGAGTTTTGCAATGAAACGCCGCGTTTGCGATGACGAATCGTAATTGGACAGTCGTTAAAATTAATTAACTAGTAAAGCACCTCTTGTTTAAGTTTGTAATTATTTAATAGGTTTTTTTATAGGTAGTTCAAGTACTCGTATATGGACTTTAATTGTCTATCTATACTAATATTATAAAGAGGAATTTTTTTTTGTTTGTACCGAATAGGCTCGGAAACTACTGGTCCGATTTGAAGAATTCTTTCAGTGTTTGATAGCCCATTTATCGAGTAAGGCTATAGGCTATATATCATCACGCTAAAACCAATAGAAGCGGAGTACCAATGAAGGATGTTTCAAAATCGGGGGTTTTTTTTAGCGTTAGCCCAAAGTAACTATTCCACGCGGACGAAGTCGCGGGCAGAAGCTCTAGTTAATTATAAAGGGTTTGGGAATTCTTTAGGGGCTGTTTTTTCTAGTTGGAACCATTCTTGAGTTTATCTATATTATTATTTATTTTTTACTAGCCTGTGTTGTCCCACGCCTGGGCAAAGGCCTCTCTCCTCACTGTCTCAGGGCACCGGTTCTGTGCTATTTGGGCCCACAGTTTGTCCGGCATGTGGCAGACATGTACTGCCCAGTCCTAATTTTACCAATTTTATTGCGTTCATTAGAACCACGCCTAATTTAAGGCATATAGGTAATTGTTCTATCATGAAGTTTTCTAAGAAATTGTTTTATTAAAGTCGCGTTGCGATGTCGCGTCGCACCTGTTAGCGAGATCCTTAATGCGAGATTTTCCAAAACATTCTTGAAACTTTCATCATGAAAAACTGGATACAAAATATGGTACCCATTTAAAATGAATTGCTTTAACAAAAAAACATTAATTACGTTACTAAGTCTACCCAACGGCACTGAACTAATATTTAATTCACATCGAATTCCGCCAACTGCCTACTACTTATTCTGAAGATTAAGAATTTGCTAAATAAATTATAAAGGAATTGCAAAAGCAATTTAGACAAAATGATATTACCTTTAAAATAAAATGACATTTACAAAACAGGAATAGAAATGTCAATCAAATGTCTAAGAATGATATTTACGGATACACTGAAACAACTGAAAAATAAAGGTAGTGAAGAAATCGGTAGGTGTGATACACGAAAATGTAATTTAAAATGTTTGTTCATGTAAGAGTTTTTTACTGTGTTGTTTCGAAAGGTGCAAATAATGTAAAAATACTGGTATTTGGCTGCATCCGGTTAGACCGGAAACTGACCCTAACATAATTGGTAAAAGGCTAGGCAGATGAGGAACCGCAAATTTTAAATAATACAAATATTTTAAAATTTTACAATAACGTTTCTTTAAATCTTAACCGCGTACAAAAGGATCAGATCAAAAAACATTCAAAATATTTCATTCCTTACCAAAAGACACATAATAATACGAGCTGTTTCAGCTGTGTTTAGCTCTTTCTCAAGATTTGTTCGTTGCGTGAACACTCTGCAAGTAGTGAGAATAACTTTGCGAGAAACTTCATCTCTAATGTAAAAGTTTCGGAGCCTCGGGGTGTGTCAAAAGTTGCCTTTCTGATGCGTGCAACGACCATACAGAGTAGATCTTGCAACTTATATACTTTTGTCGCGAACCGTAATTGAAAAGTTAAGTGTTGTTTTGATACTTGATAGATTAGTGGGAAATAGTGGACTTGTTTTGACTGGCAGTAATTGATTGAAGGATTGGTACGGTTTGGTGGTGGTTATGACAGATGGTGTGTTAAGTGTTTAGTTTATGGTTTTCCGCAAATATTTACGTGTTTATGGGTAGTTCGTCCTGCTGAGTTTCTCTGCCTAGAGGCAAAATAGCAGCCGGTCTGTTCTGTAAAAATCTCACTAAGAAAACTAAGGTGAAGTGAGCTGTCAATAGTGTCAATTCTTAGTGTGGTGGCAACTACATCGCCACATGTGAACTACGCATCAAAGACCTGTCGTCACACAAATCCTGCATCGCGCAAGCAAAATTTACCGCGCGATCAACATTATTTAACTTTCCGAAATCAATAGTTGGGCAGTTGCCTGCCAGACACGACACCCGTCTGGTCGGAGGATCCTCCTTCTTCTATAGAGGATGAGTGAACTTTACACCCTTTCCTCGTACCTTTAAACTAACATCAGGTGGAATGGCAGTTCACTTCAAGCTCATTTTACCTAAGTTTTCAAGTGAGTTGTTTGCAGAAAAAATCGGCAGAACAACATTAAATAGAAAACCATACAAAGTTACGTTCAATAAAACATCATAAACATTCAAATTCCGAAAACCCACCACGAAAAAAATTTTTTCACAACCGCAAATTCGGAGCAAACAAACGTTTCATTTCAATCAAATTTTAAAAAGCGAAGGCAGCGATACACACAATACATGCCTGCTAAAAGGTCGGGGTTTTCTACGCAACGTAATTTCCGACAGCAATGGACCGTGAGCTCTGGCGAAATTCCGCCAATCGGTGTTATTAAGCGGACCACGGCGGCGAGCCGTGGCCCGAATGTATGGAGTTGTCTATACTCGGTGTATCGATCGATTCTGATAGACTGATCAGTTTCTCCTTGGTACGATGTTACTGAATTGTGGGTTTTCTCGATGATAGATTGGAGCTTTAAAAAAGGAAGTGAGGATGTATTGTGAGTTGGAAATAAATGCAAGATGTTAGTCACTGATGCAGTTCTGTAATCTTTTATTCTTTGACCGATTAGGGGGCTGACTGTTTAATTATGGGCGAGATGCTCAATATCACCCGTTACTAACATGAAATATTAAAGCATTTTTTTAGCAAGTGAAAACTTCTTTAGTTGTGCTCTTTTTTGTGTAAAAAATGTTAAACTCGCGTCAGGGCGTGACCGTAAGATCCGTTGCCTAGCAACCGACAAAGTAAATATCAAAATAAATAGTCTTTGTCATTACGTAAAGATTGCGAGGTAAGAAATTTTACCCATATTGATGGGTAAAAAAAAGCAGTCAAAACATACTTCATGAAATATGTTTATTCAAAAATGCACAACGTTAATGTTCAAGTTTTCACTTCTACCAGCACGCCCGGAGTGCAACCCGTTGTTTTTTTTTCTGAATTACGGATTCGTACTACAGTCCATTTTCAAAATGAAATCTTTTGTTATTCTCTTTTTGGCAGATCAAAGAAAACAATATTAGAAAATCCAAAATGTAAAAGAGCTTCTACCAATACAGCATAATTTTCATCTCCATACATTCTAACCCTCCAAAGCGGTGTCGGTCCAAAAGATCCCCCAATACAATGTTTTATCAACCCGAAAACAGTCGAAACGCTCGAATCTGTCTGCTCTGTTTAAAAATGTAAAGCAGGCACCCGTCACTGCAGCTTGAAAGGCAGGAAATGCATTTGCAAATTAGATTTTCAACCCCCCCGCCGCCGGCGTTATCGTGTCTTCAACCCACTTGTCTTTTAACCTCCGGTCATGTGCGGGGATTTTGGGCGTTTCATCCCGCTTTTTATTTTGAGTGGATTTAGGCCTGATTTTATTTCAGAGACTTTGTATGCCGTTGCTCATTCCACGTCCCGAGTTTCATTCCAGTAATATTTATGTTTCCAAATATTTTTATTGCAGTTAATTTATTTGATGCTATAAAAGTTCATTGGGCTTACTTGACAATACGCTCGCATTGCACAATACGTACGACCATGCTTTCACATAACATAAAATTCAGTATTTACCTGCAAAATAAAATCGAACTGGCAAAAATTGGAACACACAAATATTCAAGCTACAACCAAAACACGTTGCTCTCGTGTATTTTTAATGTTTTTCTCTCTGGCAGTTGTAAACAACCGTCCATGTATTAGAAAAAAAGCACAGGGAAACCGCTTTAAACTGGTGGTTTCTCGTTCACACTCGATTTGGCAAGGAAATTGCTGTGTCTACCCGTCGATGTTGAGTTTACATGCGCGTCCAGACTGCAAAATCTCGTTTGCTACAAACAATTGAAATAAAAAAAGTTAATTTGTTCCGACGATTTTGTGCAAACTTTGTGTAAGATTTCGCTGTGAATTGAATAAGTAGAAGAAAAGTGATTGTCTAAATCGTGGTGGAGCTGATGAAATTTTCGTAAAAACAATTTCAGTTTCAGTAAATCGACTTTAGAGACTGTCTAGTTCTACCCCGGGGTGAATTTGATTATGAAAATATAACGAACTCAATCCAATATTTATATAGGCACGAACATCTGTGCGCTTCAAAATAAGAAATAAAAACCTATAAACCTAAGAACACACAACCAATTGTGTAGTACAAACTTAAACAAATTGTTATTACACCTATAAAAGTGAGAGAAACAAGTGAATACTATAAATAGAATCACAATTGGTTTCAGTACTAGGGTCGCCAAAACTTAGACAATATTTTCCTTACATTCCTATTTTATGCGTCTGGGTACAATGTAATTTTGTATTTACGAGTAAAAAGCAGACCAGATTTGATTCTAAATTGTATTGAAGGAAATTGTTTCTTGTATTGTAATTCGAGACACGTACGGTTGAGCAAGACCACGTTACTGTTAGCAATAGTAGGTACCTACGTTCTAATCTCGTTGTAATGAAAAAAGTCGATGTATATCGATCTGTGCTCAATGAATGGGAACATAAAACTTGGTATGTAATTTAGAAGTAAATTGTTTCTGAATACCTAATAAGTTTTAGTTTTCGTCGACTGCCTCGTTGGTTTAGTGGTAGCAAGCGCTACTGCAGAGCACGAGGTCCTGGGTTCGATCCCCGGGTCGGGCAAAGTGTTATTGTGTTTTTCTATCTGGAATTTCTCAGTAGCAGCCCGGAGTCTGGATTTGTGCCTGGTTGATGGCAATATGCTCGTCCCCTATTACATGGGACTTAAACATAACTGGTGAAATGTGGGTGTACCTGCTACAGGTACACCTCTGCCCAACCCTTAGGGGAAACAAGGGGTGATGTTATGTTATGTTTTAGTTTTCATAAAGCGTCATTGCTTTGTACAAAGTTTTTATCGATTTTGAAATGGTTTCTGTTGAATGTAGCTACGTAAGTAAGTACTAAATAAAATGCAGTTTTATCTAAAAAAGAAACGAAAAGTTATAAGAGTCCATTTACAACATACATAACATATCATCACGGTTGTGTCTCCGAAGGGTAAGGCAGACGTGTACCTACAGTACACCCATGGTAATGGGCGGGCAGCGACCCTATTGCCATCAACAGGTCACAATCCAGACTCCGGGCTGTTACTGAGAACCAGCCCGGAGTCTGGATTTTTTACTAGAGAATTAATTCTTCGGCTAAACAACTGGCAGGGACAACGATGCGAAAACTGATACCATGGATTCAGTACATGATTCTGAACGCCCCTGCGTTGGAATTTTTCGTCGGCTATTTAAAAAAAGATCAGCTGTTCCATACATTTTGACCGCGTAGGTATTGCACTTTTCTATGAAACAGCAGATTTTTTTTTTTATAACCGACGTAAAATTACAGGGGGGTTCAGAATCATATACTGAATCCATGGTATCAGTTTTCGCGTCGACGTCGGGATACCACCCTGTATTTAGTAAAACTTTTGTAGTTGAACCAGCTTTACACGTGTCGCACAATCATTACAGCTCACAAAATTTGAAATTCTGATTCTCAAAACTTCATCCACTAAATCCAATCTCGTTTATTAATCTCTAACCCTGTAATAACTCCCGCAATTTCAATACAATCAACCCTAACAAAACGCGGCGTAGCTATCACCGTGCACAGTGTGCCCGAATATTTCATCCCGGGCCAAAAGGGTTGCCATAACTGTACGGCCTAGTGTGCCGAATCTAATGATAATGTAATTAGTTCTACGTTTGAATCCGACGGGTTTCTGGCTGCGAATAAAAACTGGTAGGCTATTTGTCTCAGTTAGAGCCGGTGCCAAAATGTTGAAGACTAATTCGATACCTAGTTTAGTTAAGAGGACTGAGTTTTAATGGATTTGTTTTTCTTTTAATGTGTTGGTTGTTTGTTGTGTTTGAAAATATTTTTCAAGTGAAAATTTCTTTAGGCGCGTTGACCACTTTTTGGGATGGTTAAAAAAATTTAAACTCGCGTCAGGCGTCAGGACACGTGACCTGATCGAAAATTCGTAAGACGGCGGGAGAGTAGAATTGGTTGGACAGCGCACTATGTTTTATTGTTCTGAAATTGTTTTAATGGAGCACACACAGCTACAGCTTTCGTTCTTGTACTGACAGCAAGCCTCATAAATTGCTGACATATTCGTTAAATGGCGTTACTTAGTTTTCACTTCCATCGGCAGTCTCCAGAAGTCTTTGCGAGGCAGTCACCCTGCATATTTATACCTAATTTTATACCTAAATAAAAATTTGTTCTAGAGAATCTTTATGTGACTAAATTACCTAGCCTATCAGCTAAGCTTCCCTAAACTCTACCCTCTCTATAATTACTTATCGATCAACTAAACAATTTAGTAGGAATTTTCTTAAAATTAACCGTCATCTAAAAGTAAGTAGCGTGAAATGGGTGGGTTCGGGTAATTGGTCATATTTACTTGAGTGGCAACAGCTAGAATGGAAAAATTGCCCAATTACACGGGAAAAAATTATATCGGTTACCCCAGTAGGTGTTTAATTGGGTAAGTGGGTGGTAGGCGGGGGAAAAGATGCTCATTTTGGTACAAATTAATAGGGAACGTCAAAGTACAGGTTAAAGTCACAAAAGATCGGGTTCTTTGATATTTTAATATTTTTCCATTTGTGTAACAAAAATAGATTTCGATTCCAATACCATAATTGCGTTGTCATGTTCCTTTAGGTTACACGTTTACCAATTTTTACGAGAAAAAAAAAACATAATTTGTTATTGTATGAAGCTGTTCTAACTATGTATTTAGTTAGTCTACCTTTTATTCGAATTTAAAACGTATTTCTCATTTTACAGGTAAAAAATATGGTAGCAGCTAAAATGAGATTAAATTATCGGTAAAAACTTTCCTCTGGCAGAAAAACCGATAAACAACTGCCTAGAAAAACATCTTTTGTTTTCATACTACCTCAAAATCCATTTACAAGGTACTTTATTACTGCCTAAGTTCATTGGCCTTCGAACAAATGAAGTGGCCATGTTAACGACGAGCCAGGGGAGGCAGGGGACAGGGGATGGTCACAGGACGAAGTGTTCAAGGGTCGGGGGTTGAGAGGAAAATCGGCAATAAGTGCAACCGTTACTGCAGGCAATCCGCCGGAATGGACTTAGCACTGATTTATAAATGGTTAATGGATGCTGGAAGTGTCGCCTTTGTTAGGTTATTTGTAAGTTATTGGTGGGCGTTGCTAGAGTTTTGTGGAAATATTGGATAATATTATATGAAATGATCGTTCTGCGTTGCCGGAAATAAATGTGTATAGGATGTGTGTGATCAGTAACTAAACTCTGGCTTTTTTTTTGTTTCTTAAAAATCGAATCATTTGACATCAGACATCAGTTAATACTAGAGTGCTACAAGGTTCTTTTGTCATCTGAATGACATTTATAGAGGGCTAGGGGAGTATTGTTGGTAAAAATTTGTGACGTTGTTATGTCAAGTGATTCTATGATTTATAGGTATACCATTTGACAACAGATTTACTGTCCAAAATCTTAGCAGTACTCGGTTACTCGCTCAGATTACAGAAGTGCAGAAATGATTAAATGCAATGTGGTATTGATATAAATCTTTGCATGTTATGTCACTATGTGGATAGGGACATCTGTTACCTGTATAATTATTAGTGTGTCAGTCATTTCTTTTCGCACCTATACTAAATGATTGATGTTGATTTCAACGTTGACTGATATCACTTGCTTTTCGGTTGGCTGGCTAGAGGGTGACAATGTGAGACATATGACCAATATAACCATGAGGGTGGATAACCATAAGGAAGTAGCTTGCGTTAACCATTGGTGAGGTACATTATAGGTTCATTTGATTATATTTGATATAGATTTTCTCTAACAAATAATAATGTTTGTCTGTTTGCTCTTTTCTTGTTTGTTTCCTTTTTTATTATCTCTTTTTATAACTTGTGTTATAATTATGTTGTGCTGTGCCTTTTTGTCTGTGCTAAATAAATGTATTTTCTTTTTTCTTTTTCTATCTTTCTCTTCTAACTTTATAATTGTTTCTGTATTAAGTGTTTTGTATGTGTATAAATCTTTTAGCACTCTGAACAAGGGGTCATATTGTATGCAGCTTTGTAATTTTTTGTATATTACTTTTACCTAACAAGTTCTTTTGTCACAGAAGTAATAATAATAAGACTTGCTGGTCGAACAAAATTTAAGAAGGAAGTCAGTCGACAAGAAAAAATAATCGTTACATTACACGTCACAGTTATCTCCACTATTCTTTGAAAAGAAAGAACTGCGTGCCACGAAATTTGGTCACATCTAGGGAAGTACGATCGTTGGCAATAGAGTGGCGCTTGTAAAGTGCTTGCGTCGCAGTATCAGTGCCAGCAACTGGAAATATTAGCTCCAACGATTGTCTATAGCCTGGCTCCAACAATTGTCTATGCCCCAGCGCAACTATTGTCTATGGACCATCAGCGCTGCGTCGGCTGACCGCAAAGTTGAGTGCTTCACTTTTGCAAGTTTCGATGATATTACAGTTTTGAAGTGTTCAATGGGATTGTCGATAGCCAATACGGTTGTCGAGTGGGTTGAGTATTGAAAAAGTTCTATCTTTGATGTTAAAAAATTGTAGGCAGGTTCACAATATTCTGTCGGTGGATAATATATTACCCATACAGAAACATTCGTGGCACAGAGCTTCCTGCATACATAATATCATAAATTTATTAGCAGCATAGTAATGCATTCGTCACGCAACGATAACAAATGAACGATAATATTAAAACCAATTTAATATTATAATCACCACGACAAAATTAATCGTTCAGCTATAAATAGTGTCGTAAATACGTGTGGAATCATACGCCACGTCGATATAGCGGTTATAATAATGAAATATTGTCAGACATACGCCGTCCGACAAAAACAATTTGTCGGCCCCGCTGCAGGAATGTCGATAATTAAACCAACCTGCAGCTCGCTATTTCAGCGCTCGATCGACAGACCCATATATTTTGCTTTCATTTTCTTTTTAATCCGTCCGGCTATGAATCCATTCCTTCCCCGTATAAATTACTAGCGCCGCCCCGATAGAGACTTCATCGATATCGTGAAAATCAACCACGATAAATCGAACATCTATAGGTTATAAAAAATGAGTGGGACGGGAGAACAAGAGGGGCCCACTGTGGTATCGATAAAAAATATAAATGGTGCCACCCGTCTTCGGCGTGATATGTCGGGATTAAGCAAGGAACATCAATAAGTAGCTTTCAAAATTCCGCGCACACCGGTACACGAGAGAGGCACGAGAAAAAATTGAAAGGAGACTCAAATATGTCGTCTGAATATTAAAAAGCAAAATACTGAATAATGCAGCGGGTGAACTGCGAATGATATAAGAGTGTAAGACGATTGGTGGAGCTATTTGCAAGCCATTAGTGTTGATAAAGCGTAACGGAATTTCGTACAGACGACTTTTTACGAGGACACCCGACGGCCTTTTTTGAGTCAGACATCATTATATTTGGTTCCATGTCCGCCATATATGGAATTTCTTTTATCTAGTAATCTTCGTGTTCGTTTCGAAATTGAGGGGTTTTTTATCTGTAGGGAAACTTATTATTTTTGATGTTCGAAGCTTCGTCACGTTTTTTTTAATAATGATTGTAAGGCGACACCGTAATTTGTTTCAAAGGTTTTTTTTTATATTTTTCAGTTTTATTTTCTGACGGCTAGGCATTTAGTTTAAAAAAACGATTAGGTACAATATCCATAGTTGAATTAAACAAAGTTGTAACGTAAATATTTTAACGAAATTTTATATAAAAGCGAAAGGAAGTTTGCGAACATTTATTTATTTCCGTTTATCTACAATGTACATAGCTTTGGTACACAGTTACAATTGAACCAACTGTTATTTGAAAATACAACGTTTTTTCATCGTTTGCTCTTTCTGTTCTGTATACCTAGTTATCCCCATATATTAAATTTTTCATTTAAGATTGCTTTAATTTGATACCCAATGGACATTAAACAAATTTCCGGCTGCTCTTATTTCCTTAAAGAGCAAAATGGCCGCCTAAATGAAAAATTGTTTTCTTACTCTTAATTTCTGAGCAAATTATTCGATAAAAGCTACTGAGTTTTGCCAATTTTATCAGTGATTTTTAGGAGTGCTGAAATAAAAATAAAAAAACATGCGGGGCAGTCTTTGGGGACTGCTGATAGAAGTGAAAACTAAGTAACGCCATCTAACGAAAATGATAGGAATTTATGTGGCTGGCTGTCAGTACAAGAACGAAAGCTGTAGCTTCATTTAAAAAAATCCAAAAAAGTAAAACAGAAGTCTGTCAACAAAAAAGTGCTCGACGCGCCTTCGGTGACGATGACGCGAGTTCCATGATTTTTGTTCACCCAAAGAGTGCTCAACGCGCCTAAATTCACTTCAAAAATTGGCGTCACCTCTATTTTAATCTCGGTTGTGACCCGTCCCATTCATTGGTTGGTACGTTAGGTCTAAGTAAAATACATGAGATGGTCATTACTAGGGATAATCCCTGAGATAAGTGCGACGTGAACTAAGGGATGGCTTTAAGCAATCCGATAGATTTCCATTTTGCGAACCCCGATTGTATATCTTAATCACCGTTAGAGCGAATGAAAAACACTCTCTTTTATTATTCAATAACAGGCTTTTTGGATGGCGATGTTTTTAGCAGGCGTTTGAGTCTAAAGAAAAAATATGATATCTCGTTTATGTTCCAATAAATTCAAGATACGTTTTGCTTTATTGAAAGATTTCAAATATACAGCCTACCGGACGTCATCGGTCACAATTTGACAATGATAGCGTCTTTATGTTGTAGCAGTAAATTCGGTTTTCGTAGTGCAAGTGCCACTGATGAGCGGTTGAGTGTACCATCGCGGTCACGCATATCTCACCACTTTGAACACAAAATCCCGTGCGCACGACCCTTCTTATTTCGTAGGTAAGCGTTACTATAGCGGCCGAGCGCTGCAAGCAGGAATAGTCCTTACGGTGTCCAGAGTCTGCGATAGTACCTACTGAATGACAAAGACTATCACTTATGAAATTCGTGAAATGGTCTCGATGTTCAAGTTTTCTCTTTGTCGGAATAATCGGTTAGAAAGGAGAGCAACTTTCATTCATGGGAAAACCACAGTTCCATACACCTTGCTGTAATAAAACTTCCGCACCAAAACGTCTCTTTTACCATCCAATCCACTAATACAATACGAGAATCCAACACAAAACATCGGACGCCCTTAACGCCCACATTTCTGCATAACGACGCTCAATGGGCATCAGGGGGCAACTTTTTCACCAACCCAGTTGCCTTCACAAAGGCAAAATAGGTGTCGGTATTTTCGCCCGGGCAAAATGCAATTTTCGACAATAAAGTGCACATGGCCCATTAGAGATAGTAAGTGGTGGCTGTAAACACTACCAGGGACTATAAAGTCGCTTTTATATTCACACTTAAGTTTATTGAAAGCCTGCTTACTGCAGTTTTAAGTGGTGGTGCCAGTGAGCGTGGCCTTAAGGGGATTGTAAAGATGCTTCTTAGTTTAATAGGTGTTTCATTAGAAGTTATTTGTGTTTACTCTTTGAAAAGAGGAATTTAATTAAATAAAGGAGCTTTTGAACGGTGTACTTATTTGTTTCAAATGAGGATATAAATGAACCGACCTTTTCCAATTCATTTACCTTCAAAATCAACTGTATCCTAATCCCAAATTAATATCACAAGTAACAGAACCCACGATAAAATCCTCAATATATCTACCCAGGGATGTACTGGTGCGGATCGCATCAAAATTTGTCCTATTTCATTTCACAGCCGACCCTGCACGAGCCATTTAATTTACTAACAATTAAACGGAGGATTTCCTAGGGTTCTTCACATATCATTAACTTTTTACAGTGCGACGCGCCTAACAAATTTGTTTTACACTGGCAAATGATGGACGCTTCAGATTAAGGGTAGGTCAGTGGTTTTCTTTTGTACACTTTGGGAATTAAAGGGTTATCCATTCTTTGGTGACAAATTGGTGTGGGTATGAAAGTAAAGATTGATGTTAAAATTATTTACAGAAAAGTGAAAAGTTTATGACATGATATTAATTGTTAGAGTACATAAACATGTTTTTTCTTTTACAGAGGAGGCCTGTCTCCCTGCACTGGAAACATTATAGCCTGATTATGCTAAGCATGGGTCTTTGACAGTCGTCACGGGTCCTCAGAAGCCCGAAAGTCTGACAACCAGCCTTACCAAGGGGTATCGTATTACCCAGTTATTACCCAGTTATTGGGTTGTGGAGGTCAGATAGGCAGTCACTCCATGTAAAATACTGGTATTCAGCTGCATCCGGTTAGACTGGAAGCCGACCACAACATAGATGGGAAAAGGCTAGGCAGATTAATTGTTTTTTTTTAATGCTTAGCATGTTCTTAAACAATTTTTCAGTATTGGATTCTAACCAAGACTAGTACCTACTAGTTGGAGCACGAAAAGTAAAAAAAATGCAAAGCTATTTAATGCTGAAATGTAATTTAAAACTTGGCAATATTTTTGAGGTACTTTGTTTATATCTGGCATTGGCACGCGATAGAGCCTAGCTCGCAAGTCTTGGCACGGCCTCTTGGCAGAATCTTTATTTACACTGCATAGAATATATGATACGTGAACCAAATTCATTGTAGAAAATATGAAAACTGTTTTTTACTTTTAGTCAGGGAGTAATTTTTTTTAATGGTAAAATTAGGAAGTCTAAAATAATTCGGGTAGAAAAATATTAAGGTGGCTGTAAGAGAAGTGTAAGTGAATTAAACATACTTTGTGCGTAGGTTATGAATATTAATAAAGGACCTTTATTTCAATCTGCAAAAAACACCCGTTTTGGTAACCTTTTTTATTTACAGCTCAGTTTGTACATGCCAAAACAAAAAGATCCAGTCTTGTCTACAAAAACTAGTACCAACTTTGATGTTACGACAAACTCCATCAAGAAAAAAAACCAACGCCAAGCGATTTTCCCGATCGATCATCAGTTACTATCGCCAACAAAAGTGCTTCACTAATAAAAAATTAAGCCTATTACCGATCGCAAATCACAGCTTATAGCGCATTATTGTATCGTCGCGCACAACGTCGTACAGTCAAGCTCAAGATGTCTATTGCTATTTATTTGCCTCGGCTCGGACAAACAGTGGCCTAATCGATGTTACGGATTTACGATGCGATTCCGGACGACGGATTAAAATGGCCGCGCGGAAAATGTATGTGATGTGCTGTTTGCCCTAGCAGCTAAGTATTTGTATGTTTTTTAAATTAGGAATCGTGACAAATGTGCAGTTTAAGACAAAGTTAACTGTTTAATCGTATTTTACCATTGGAGAACTAATCTAAATACCCTCTATGTTTTCCAGGCCATAATTTTACTTTAGGCAAATAAATGCTGAGAAATGTATTACTTAACTTTAGATTTCATCTATGCAAATATATAAATGAAAATCTCTGTTTGTAATGTCAAAATAACAGCTTTTTACTAAATGCATATTAAAGTAAGTATACGTATAGGGTACTAAAAAAAAAAAAAAAAAAAAAAATTGTCAGCCTGTTTGTTCCGGCTAATCTCCGAAACGGCTGAACCAATCTTGATGTTATAAGGAGTAAGATAGGCTACTTTTATTTTAGAAAAAGATTTAGGGTTCACGCGGGATAAGCCGCGGGCAGCCAATAGTTATACAATAAAGGATAGATAGAGGTCCAATGTTAACTTGCTACGTATGTATATTCTGCTGAATAGAAGTGCTATTACAGCTATCAGCATAAAAGTTAACTACTCTCATTTAAATGAATGGGTTTTACTGACATTTGGTGTTGTATTTATTTCAGTGCTGAGGTTAATAATGTTACCTGCTCTATTATTTTAATTTAAAATGCGGATATCAGATGTCGTGTAAAGCGTAATTTATCTACAATTTTGTGTTTTGTTAAAGTGTTACCAGTAAAACAATGGCCTGCGATTGTCATAAAACCGAATATTATACATATTATGTAGCTTTGAAACATTCTTGTTTCTGGTTTTTGGCTGACATCTGTCCACTTTTCCAGAAAAACTAAATTCCGGGTAGACGGCGTCATATATTTTCAGCTTCATGTAAGCTAGGAAACGGCTGCAGGCCGGTTTAATTATCCGCATTCCGGGTGGACAAATTGTTCGTCCGCTTCGTCCCCGGATATTAATTTCGATACATTGTCCCTACCAGGGCAGTGAAGAGTCGGCGATTATTTCCAAACGAGAGGCTAGCCTGAAGTAACAGTACTGTCGGTAATACGGCAAAAAATCGCACCATATTTCATGATACCAAGCGGAATTTAGCATAGAACAAGTTCGCACATAAAGAAGCGTTTATTCTCTCTATTAGCGTCACAGATATTTCCGTTCCGTAATCTGAGAAACGGTCGCTGGGAATCAGAGCTCACGGTGCGAAACTTGGGCGGCAAACGGCTCCGCTGAGATATGTTTTAGATAAAGATTATTTATACAGTGTCTTATTTTACAAATCCAATTTCCGCGTGAATACACGGGTCGGTTGTAAATAACGCAGACAAAGCTTTGCCGGAATCGCGCACCGTTCGATACATTATGCAGACCACGCTCCGTTGCGCCGCGCAATGAGCTCTGTAAATATACCAGGCACATCTGAATCGTTGCTTTTTTTGTTTCTATTTCCTTTTTTGCAGTTTTCGATATTCTAATTTAGAATTTTCTCCGCATTGTGCAGTTAAAAAGTCGTAAATTAGTTTTTTTTTCTGTTTTTATTTTGAAATTGCGCGCCTTTTTAGATCGCTTTGGTAACTGCGTTACGCATTTTGTTTAATAAGAAAATAAGCTGAATTATTATATTAGTACAATAAATAAAAAAACAGAATACATTTTCTAAAAAAAAAAACTGATTAAACATGTAATTACGATTAAAGTCGTCTATATTATGAAGTACGAAGGTATAATATAATGTAGGTCAGAGCAAAGCTACGTATTTTCCTTGCTTGGAGCCTGTTACGCTACAGAGAAATGAAATGAGTAAGTAATATAATATACATACAGGCTTCCCCGGCCTCATTGGAGGCGAATCAAGCATCGAATTACAACATGAACGTTAAATATCGATTAGAATACCATCTATCATGTCGTGATCCACATTAAATCGTTTCACCCAAAGAAAATACGTAAACAAATCTAATTCATTTATTTCTCTCCGGCATCCGTTAACGCTATCTGCTTCACGTTTTCTGCGCCATTAATTTCGAAAAAAAATACTGGTACAGTACGACACAACTTAGATGTAGCATCGGCAAAATTCGTAAAAACGATCACCATCCGAACTGAGTGCGCCTTCAAAATCACCAATCTTAATTACTGCTTCAGGTGAAAATTATCTATCGAAAACGCAATAACTTGTAAAGTCTCATAGCCAAATACATTCGTAAAATTGAAATGAATGAATGAAAATTTTCAAATCTATGCTACATCTAAGTTGTGTCGTACTGTATGATATCTTAACTGGGTTCCCCTAACATAAAGCACAGTGTTCCGAACGCGTTATCCGGGGGCAAAAAGCAGCAAAGCCGTGTACCATCAGTGTAGTCACAATAACAACGGGAACACGCCCATGCACTCCTTATCATGACAGTCGAAAGGCACTTTTTCATTTTTCTTTTGTTCCCGCTACTCGTGTTTTTGCTAGTGTGCGCGACTGTCTCTAAGGGCAGCCGGCATAGTGGAAAAGTCATGTGATTTAGAGACGACAAAAATGTTATATTCGTTACACTGTGTGTCTGTGTGCGTTACTTGTGGCTTAGCGTGACATATTTTCTTAGTGTCGAGGATGACAAATGGCTAGATAAATCACAGAGAGCGAGGTTTTCTTTTAAAACTTTTATTTCTTCGTATATGTTACAAGTTTTTGTGTTTACGTCTGAACGCCTCATTTATTATGAGGTTCTATCTGTCTGATGTTGAAAGTTACGTTAACAACATGTTCTTACTTTATTTTTATGCACGACTAGCTTCCGCCAGCGGCTTCGCCCGCGTGATATTCTAATATCCTATCCTACTATATATAATATTATAAAAGTGAAAAATAAGTTTGGAAAATCCAAAAGTGCACGCCTCATATCACTCATTCATAAAAGAAAAAGAAATTCAATACATAGTTTCTAACAAAAATTTATAATTTATCACTTTTCATGAAGTATGTTTTGACTGCTGTTTTCCCCATCAATATGGGTAAAATTGCTAACCTCGCAATCCTTACGTAATGTCAAAGACTATTTATTTTGATATTTACGTTGTGGGTTGCTAGGCAACGATGTCAAATCAAGGTTGGAAATATTTAGTTACAGATATTATATTTTAGTTAGTATCTCTGAGGTTAGTATTTTATTAATTATAATTAAACTACTTTGAATAAAAGAGCCATTTTCAATAGGGTTCCTTCTCTGGCTGAAACGAACGTATAAAAAATAAAATTGACTCAATTTATTGATTTTATCGCAAGCTACAATGTTTTCAGGGTTCATAAATTGACGGACAGGATTTTTTTTTCAACTATTTTGATGCTTTTTCCATTTCTGCTGCATTAAATCAATTGTTAAAAGGTACAGTATTAATCTCCATTTAATCATCTATACAATGGTATATAAATTAAGTGGGTTCTGTGTACTAGCCAGGAGTGTAACAATAAAAACAGTTGCAGAAATGGGGCAAAAATTTTTTTTCGATCGAGTAGATATAATTATATGAGTCGTGCAAAAATACGGCTATACTCGTAAATACAATGTCACCCATGCGCATATGACCACCCGTAATTTTCTGAATATTCATGAAAAAATATCGAAAATAAACTTCAAAAGAGGGGGTCTATCTATAACATTTTTCACTAGTTTTTATAAAATAAATACACAATTTTTTACCGAAAAAATGACTTCGATTCCGTTTTTTTTTTCGTAGTCGATAATTTTTTGTAAAAATTTTAATTAACCTGTTAAAATAACTCATACGCTTTTGGAAATAATAAACAGAATCCAAATCGACCCATAAACTTCGGAGATGTGTCAAAAAACAGAAAGCAAATCTTTAAAAAATTAAAAATTGAATAACATGAAAAATGTTATAGATAGACCCCCCCTTTTGAAGTTTATTTTCGATATTTTTTCATGAATATTCAGAAAATTACGGGCGGTCACATGCGCATGGGCGACATTGTATAGGTGACATATTTTGATACACAATTAAATCAAGGGTACTTCCCGTTGACCTAGAATCATGAAATTCGGCAAGAAGTAAGTTCTCACAGCATAAGTAAAGGAAAATGTCCGAAAATTGAAAAAAAAATTTTTTTTGTTTTGCTGAGAATCGACGGTGGCGTATATCTATGTATGGGAGAACATGTTTTTCAACTAAAATGTTAAGTTTTTTTTTGGGATAAATTCATTCCAACAACGGAATCCTTCATTGTGCGTGGTCAGACACGCACTTGGCCGGTTTTTTTTAAGAATAAGCATAGCTTGTCCCGATGTCAATTCAAGCCGATTTGGTGCCTTCCATCCGTGATTGAATGTGTATTGGATGTCAAGATTGGTATAACGCATAAGTGGCGACAAATTGTCAATCGCCGCCCACAGCAAAGGGTAACCTATTTGCTGCAATTGAGTTTTATTTGCGTGGGAATTGAATGTAAAGAAAATATTTTATTCACAATGGATTTCCCTCCTGGCCTAAACATCTGCCTAGCCTTTTTCCAACAATGTTGGGGTTGGCTTTCTACCTAACCGGGTGCAGAATGCCACTATTTTACATGGAGCGACTATCTATCCCACCCAAGCAGGCGCTTTACTTTGTTTAAATAATTTCATCACCACTGCTCTCAAAACGGTGAAGGAAAACATCGTGAGGAAATCGGCATGTCTTAGAACCAAAAATTCGAAGATATGTGACATCTACCAACCCGCACTGGGCCCGCGTGGTGGATTACGGCACTCCCTCTCATAGAGAGGAGGCCTGTGTTCCAGCAGTGGGAACATTAATAGGCTCAAGGCTGATTATGTACGATACCCCTTGCTGGTAAGATTGGTTGGCTGACTTTTGCGCTTCTGACTAACAGTAACGACTGTTAAAGCTCAACGAAAGACAGCCAGGGTTGGTCCCGCTTTCCGGGGCATGGAGGGGTCTCGGCATGTAACGGATGATGGTCACCCATCCACGGAAAAACATCGGAAAGCGTTACTTACCCTTGCAGATCGACCCGTGCGTCTGTTATTTATTCGTGCGGCTCTATACCTACGAATAAGGTAATTTTTTTTTCTACCTAGATCGGTCTCCAAATCGTTATGACAATACGACAGCGCTTTGGGGCGTATTTGCGGTAAAAAGTGCTATAGACGAATCATGATAAAAGGGTGCCAACATACCTAGGGTTGGCAAAAACGCTAATTTCCGCCGGCGCCGCTTCTAAAGTACTTTAGACTTTGAATTTGGTCTTTCACCTCTTCATAACAATGCTGAAATATCACCCACAAGTTAGATAGAAGCGGGGACTATAAACAAGTATTAATTTACTAGTTCAAGCAAATAAAATAAATTGAACTTTAACTAATGCGTTGTTTGTGTTGAAGTATTTTAAGTGGTAACTCAATTTTCTATGCAGCTAACTTTCGTAAATAATTATTTACTATTATTATATCTATATAACATAACATAACATTACGCCTTGTTTCCCCGAAAGGTTGGGCAGAGGTGTACCTGTAGCAGGTACATCCATATTTCGCCAGTTATGTTTTTAAGTCCCATGTAATAGGGGGCGAGCCTATTGACATCAACCGGGCACAAATCCAGACTCCGGGCTGCTACTGAGAAATTCCAGATAGAAAAACCCAATAACACTTTGCCAGACCCGGGAATCGAACCCAGGACCTCGTGCTCAGCAGCAGCGCTTGCGACCACTAGACCAACGAGGCAGTCAAATACGAGTATATCTATATAATTTAAAAAAAACTGGCCAAGTGCGTGTTGGACCACGCACAACGAAGGGTTCCGTAGTTGGGATGAATTTATCCCAAAAACAAACTTAACTTTGTAGTTGAGAAACATGTTCTCCCATACATTGATATACATCACGGTCAATTCTCCAACTGAAAAAGTAAGTCATAATACACATTAACGTACGTACTCCAAATTAACAATTTTCGGACTTTTTCCTTTACTTGTGCTGTGAGATCTTGCTTCCTTCCAAATTTCATGATTCTAGGTCAACGCGACGTACCCTGATTTTGATTTATTAGCGAATATCAAAAAAAAGTCACATAAATGGCCGTGTTTTTTTATTGCCTTGATTTGAAGCTTTATTTTTTTAGAGCTCCAAGGGAATGTTAATAGATCTATGTATTTGATATTAATTTCAACTTGATACCTCCACGCGTTCCTGAGAAAATAGGTCTTGACAGACTGACAGACGGACAACGAAGTGATCCTATAAGGGTTCCGTTTTTTTCCTTTGAGGAACCCTAAAAATGAAATGATGTTCGTTGGTAAGCACATAACTTGAGAACGGCTGAACAGATTTAGTTATTTATTATTTTTAGATGTCCGATTCAGGTTCCAACAGACAAATTTTTTTTAATTGCCGGTTTCGAAATTCGGAGAAAATGAAAGTGCATTTTCGATAGGAATTTTATATGAATTATTGGATTATCCGCCGCCCATGTCTGTCGGGTCAGCTAGTAAATTATACATACATATTTGTAGTAGTAGGTAGCATTAAAACATGAATCCTACTTACAGAAAAATATTTAGTACAAAATATCTCTTTGATCTCTTTGACAGAATCAACTCCCGTATTTAAGTGTTTTGTCTATGCAATCAACGAATGACAGATCTTACAAGTGACTGGTTCTTATTATCACAGAATAGTTTAAATTAATTCAAATATGTATAGGGAATCTTATCAACGCGGTTTGCTTACTATATTTTTTAGCTGCGGTTCTAAGCCGCTCAACATCTGGGACACATACACCAAAAATGGGTACATAACTAAGTTTTTGGACGAGGACATAAAGTCCACAGTTTTAGAAATCGGAGGAAGTAATGTAAGTACTACATACATGATATGTCCTAAAGGCAAAATGGTTCTGGGAATAACGATGCCGTTTTTGGTCATGATTGTAAAGAACTTGAAGAAATATTTTTCGTTCGAAGTTACTATATTGGATGATACCGGAACTAGAAGAAGATTTCGCGTATCGAACTTTCAGAGCACAACGCAGATCTTACCACTGTGTACCGTGATGCCCATTAATCTTTCTGAGGGCTGGAACCAAATCCAGTTCAATATGTCCGATTTTTGTAGAAGGGCGTACAAAAAGCAATTTGTAGAAGTTCAAAAATTTAAATTAAACGCTAATATTCGAGTAAGGCGTATATATTTTGCGGACAGAATCCTTCCAGAAGATCAACTGCCCGCAGAATATAAACTGTTTATCCCTTTGAAACAAAAACCGGGTGCTACTAAACCCAAAGCAGGCGAAGAAGTTGTGGCACCTGAAACAGAAAAAGTTGAAGAGAAGAGAGACTCTAAATTAGCTTCAATTTCAAAAGTTACTAAGGCTGCTTCGGTTGTTAAAACCGCATCTCAATTACAAGCATTTGAAAGTAGGGCGCCTGAGGTAGCAGAAGGCGCAGAAGTGGAAGTTACTATTAAACCATCGACTGTAGCTACGGTTGCTACGGCAGAAGGCGGTCCCGATCAGAGTGATGTGGTGGCAGAAGTTACGGTTGATACGGCAGCGGGTCCTGATCAGAGTGATGTAGCGACTGAAGTTGCGGTTGGTACGTCAGAAGATGGTCCTGACCAGAGTGATGTTGCGGCTGAAGTTCCGGTTGCTACAGCTGAAGAACCGGATGTTGTGGCAGAAAGCGGTCCTGGTCAGAGTGATTCAGCAACAGAAGCTCCGGCAACAGAAGCTCCGGTTGTTACTGAGGAAATACCTCATACAGAAGAGGTTGCTACAGATACTACTGAACTAGTAAGAGAAAAATCAGTAGAAGCTGCAGTACAAACGGAGGGCGTAGTCATAGTAGTAGACGCACCTGTTCAGGATGAGGCAACTGAAGACACGAACCAATTAGAACCGACTGAAGACAAAGAATAATGAACACTGTGTAGTATGGTGTTGACGCAATAAACCTTAGAGAATATAACACTGGAGAAGCCTTAGGAACACTTACCCGCCTGTAAAAGTACAAGAACAAAATATGTTCTAGTACACATGGCTACACATCAAGCTATACATTTCCAGTTTACGCTGATCCCGCATCGTATAGGATTTTCGTACAAAGCGAGCTCAGCTTATACTGGAAATGTATAGTTTGATTTGTAGCCGTGCGTACGTTCATAAAAACTGCTATTGCAAATTGATTCTGACGAACTTTGTAAATCATTTTGTTGTTTTGTAACCTGTTAAATCCTGTAAAAACCATAGTGGTTTGGATCTGGATTTTTGAGTATGAAAAAATTTAATAATTAAACTAAAATCGCCGACTGCAAAAAAACAAAATTCTATAAGCCAATAACCTGAAATACAGTGTAACCTGTGTTCTTCGGGTTTTTTCGTTTTATAAATTACTTTTTAATTTCAGCTGTTTAGTATTTTATCGTTCATCTCATTCCAAATGACATTTAAAACATATCATTTGTATATATTTTTGTAATCACCTTTCAAAACCCTTCATTTTGATACTCCACTTGATAAGGTAGGGAGAACGTATTTTTTTTAAACATGATTTAGCGCAAAAAGTCTGCCATTTTATTTTTATCATGTTATTTAAGGGTATAATTTATTTAAGGTATAATTTATTTAAATTATACCCTGTGAAATCGCACAATAAAGACGAATCGAAGAACGACGAAGTCGGTGGCATAAAACGAAAGTTCAAAATCAAACACACCGACTTCCGAAATTAAAGTTATTTTTGACTTTGTAGTGTCTTTTTTGGAAGTCGGTTGTTCTTTTTTTGTAAAAAGTTTTTTATGTTCATATGTTTTCAAGTTCAAAATATTTTTCTTTTGCGTTACGAAAATATACGTCAAATCAGCAAAATTTTAATGCCCGTGACATGCGATTATGTCTTTTAGATAAAAATACTAGCGAGACTTAGAGCTTGTTTACGGAGACGCGGGGCGTTGGGCGTGGCGTACGGCGGGGCGGCCCGCACAAAATTCAAACATATGGCGTTGTATGAGAGCGTTTACGGAGTGGCGTTTTTATAGGCGTTTGCTTGAAATGCAGGCGGTGGGGCCCGCGGCGTCGTACGTACGCTCAATACCTACGAACTATGAACATCGGCGATATCAACATAATATAACATCAAATACGTAAATCTATGTTCCGTTGGAGCTCTAAAAAATTAAAGCTTCTAAGCGATCGAACGAACGAAAAATATGGCCATTTATGCATTGATATTATAATTATTTAATACATCAATGCATTTATGTGAAATATTTTGATACTCGCAGATGAATCGAAACCTACCGGGTACTTCCCGTTGACCTAGAATCATGAAATTTGGCAGGAAGCAAATTTTTCGTTTTATCACATAAAAAAATATTTTTTGTGATTACAAACTTACATTTGCAGTTGGAGAATTGACCGTGACGTATATCGATGTATGAGAGAACATGTTTGTCAACTACTAAATTAAGTTTGTTCTTGGGATAAATTCATCTCAACCACGGAACCCTTCATTGTGCGTGGTCCGACACGCACTTGGCCGGTTTTTTTAAGGCAGTGTATAGAGTGCCACCAGTGGCACTCTATCCCTATCGGACACAGTGTTACAGGCACCCTAGTAACACCGCCTCGGCCCGGCCAAAGTGCCGCAAGCATTGGATTGTCTTTGTCACTGTCACTAAGTCACGTCACTTGGTATTTTGTTTGATTATCGAGGTTAGATCGCTGTAAAACACCACATTCCCAAAACATTACATTCTCTTGTGCCTAAACGGACCCTGACACTTCGCCGGCCGCTACCGCGGCACCGTTCGCCATTGCACGCTCGCTCGGCTCGTGCGTTGTATGGTCACAGTTCTAACTAACCTAACCTAAATAACAAGTGACAGTGACAATGCAACGCTCACGGCACCATAGCCGGGCCTAGGCAGCGACATTAGAGTGCCACAAGAATACTCGCGGCACTCTATACACTTCGTTTTTTTAATGCCTCGTTGGCAGTCGTTGGTCTAGTGGTCGCAAGCACTACTGCTGAGCATAAGGTCCTGGGTTCGATACCCGGGTCGGGCAAAATATTATTGGTATTTTCCATCTGGTATGTCTCAGTAGTAGCCCGGAGTCTGGATTTGTGCCCGGTTGATGGCATTAGGTTCGCCCCCTATTACATGGGACTTAAACATAACTGGCGAAATGTGGGTGTAGGTACTATAGGAACACCTCTGCCTAACTTTTCGGATAATATAGGCGTGATGTTATGCATCCTATGTATTTATTTTTATATTTATTATTATTATGTCGGGCGCGCTTGAATATCAGCTCCCGCCCTTCGCTCCCGATGCACGCCGCGTGCACCGCCGCGGGCACCGCTACTTTTCACGCCACGCCGCACGCCCCGCCTCACGGCCCGCGCTTCCATAAACAACATCGTATATTGCCATATGTTTGTGTTTGCGCGTGTGATGACGCGGGCCGCTGCACGCTCCGCCTGTCTGTAAACAGAAAAAACGTCCGACGCACCGCCGAACGCCACGCTGCATACCACGCTCAACGCCCCGCGTCTCAAAAAATATTTATATTTTTCATATTTGTTTGGTTAAATAGTTTTCGTTTTAACTATTAACGATTTCACTTGTTTTTTTTTAAGAATAATTTAATTTATTATTTATTTTTAAAGACTAAATAGTTATGTTGATTAAATTATATTAATAGAACCACTGAGTTTAACTTAAAACTGCCGAGACACCTTAAGGGACCTCACGCACCACGCAGCCACGACTATGATTGGTCGTTGTAGTGGCCCCAATCTTAAAAACAAAGTGGCTGCATCTGAACAGACGGCCAGTCGCACGACCAGTTGGTAGTGGCAGCCAAGTGTGCGATGCAAATTTGGTTTCTGTAGTATAAACTGGTGGAATCACTCCCTACGGTCGTGATTCCTGATGATTGAATCACGAGCGCAGCGAGTGATTCAAGTGTTAGAATCCTGAGCGACGCGAGTGATTCATGGCCCTCGATATAAATCCGTTTTATTCAAGAGTTGCATACTAAACTTTATACCATGACTACGAGAAAAGCGAAAATAGACATTTAATAAAAGGTTAACACGTTCAGTGTCGGGAGCCCTCCTGGAGGATTCACCTACTTGGATATGGGATGCCGGGACCCCCCGCGGAGGGCTCATTTTAAATGTAGACGTTCAGTGTCGGGAACCCTCCTGGAGGGTTCATCTACTTGGATATGGGATACCGGGAGCCCTCACGGAGGGCTTATTTTAAATGTAGACGTTCAGTGTCGGGAGCCCTCTTGGAGGGTTCACCTACTTGGATATGGGATGCCGGGAGAACTAGCGGAGGGCTCATTTTAAATGTAGACGTTCAGTGGTGGGATCCCTCCTGGAGGGTTCACCTAGTCGCATTTGGAATGCCGGGAGCCCTCGCCGAAGGCTTATTTTAATATTCATCACAGAAAACATGTGCATACAAAAAGACATGAGTAAACAAAATACAGAACAGAAATAGTGCACCTACAGTTTATCTTAAAATTCCATGTTCCGGGGATCGATCAAGAAGAGTCAGCATATCAAAGACACTAAATATATTACAGCATACAAAAAAATACACCCGTCGAATTAAGAGACTTGTTATAATCGTTTTCTGGCCAGGAGTAGGGAGAAACAGGCTAGCAGTCATTTATCAACGTTTGATATTTGTATTTCCTAATACAGAACTACCTCCGAAAAGCTCAGGCACTTTTTTATCAGATCTTAAAGCGAATTTTACTATAAAATTATTGTTACGTAAGTATTGCACACACATTGGTCCACCTGAAGCATTTAGTACAGAAACATAGAACATAGAAGTATTGCACACGGTAAAATCAATATTTATATTAGGTACTTTTTGTTGCAAGGGGCGCAGTAACTCATTGTAAAAATCCTTTTTGTGTATTAAAACCATTTACTTTTGATGAATCGAAATCTGTCAATGAATGTCAAAAAGGCAAACGTCAAAGAATATGGAGAAATGATAAACAATCAGCAATAACTGCAAACGTGTCTAAAACGGATAATTGTTATCATTTTTCTTGCTAGTGTTCAACTAATCAATAACAATGTTCAAAAACACATACCAAAGTGGATTGTTGTCCATATTTTACAGTTGTGGGGCTAACCCTTTGGCGATATGGGACATGGAAGTGAAAAATGGACACATAAAACGGCTCACTGACAGTGAAGTTAATTCTATAGTCCTCGAAATCGTGAGTACAAACGTTGCAACTACGTATATAACATGTCCAAAGAACAATCAAGTTTTAGGCATAAAACTACCTTATCTTGTCATGATTGTAAAGAACTTGAAGCGTTATTTCTCTTTCGAAATAACTATACTTGATGATAGAAACATGAGGAGGCGCTTCAGAATTTCCAATTTCCAATCTACTACGAAGATCAAACCTTTTTGTACAACTATGCCTATCGGCTTAGCAGGTGGTTGGAATCAGATACAGTTTAATCTTGCCGATTTCACGAGGAGGGCGTACGGAACACAATTTATAGAAGCTATACGAGTGCAAATACATGCTAATGCAAGATTAAGACGAATTTACTTTTGTGAAAAGCTATACACTGAAGAAGAGTTACCACAGGATTACAAACTTTACATGCCGTTGGAGCGAAAACAGAAAAAAGATAAAGCCAAAAAGGAAGAAACCGCTCCACCTACTGCAGTCTCGGGAGCTCCGCCAGGTGAAACAGCGCCTCCACCGGCGCCCGAATCACGCAGGTCGCTGACTATGCAAAGGAAGAGCGGAGTGATTGAAACGCCAACTGAACCAGAGAAGACAGAAGAGGGTGATGTAGTTGCAGCACCAGCCACTGAAGAGGGAACACCGGCTGAGGCAGCAGAAGAGGTTGCGGAAGGTAAAACATCCGTAGAAGAAAGTTTAGCACCTGCCGAAGGTGAAATGCCAGCCGAAGGCGAAGCGCCAGCCGAAGGCGAAGCGCCAGCCGAAGACGCAGTGGCAGAGGAAGGCAAACTGGCAGCAGAGGGTGAAGCGGCAGTCGAAGGCGAAGCGGCAGCCGAAGGCGGAGCGGTAGCCGAAGGCGAAGCGCTACCCGCGGATGAAGCGCCTGCAGATGCTTTAGAGGCTGCTGAAAGTGCTACTGAGGGCAAAGCGCCAACTGCAACTGCTGAACCTGCAGAAGATGAACCGGCTGCGGTAGAAGATGCACCGGCCGCGGCAGAAGGTGAACCCGCCGCGGTAGAAGGTGAACCGGCCGCGGTAGAAGGTGAACTGGCCGCGGCAGAAGGATAATAAATAAGGACGGAAGATGAAATACATTTCAATAAGATTTTTGATTGATTTACGATCGTTTATTATTTTCATTCTAATTATTTGTAGACAATGTTGATGGTATGATCTATTATGTACTTATATTTTGGTTAATACTATAATGTTTATTTGTTTCGGTAGCTAATAATAAAAACGTAGACTATATTATGCAGGGAATTCATTAATTATTAAACACCTGCCCGTTTATTTTTGTTCATATTTTTGGCCAAACGAACCAATTGTCTACCTACTCACTATAATACAATAACTATAATTGTATTTGTTGATACCCCAAGCAGTACAGCTTGGCGTTACTTATTTGTGCGTATTATAGATGTAGTACATACTTAATTAATATATTTTTTCAGCTACAATGTCCTTCCCCATTTCAAAACTGTTAGTTTTCAATGCGAATCTCTTACCCGATTCACCATTGCAATGAACACAAAGTGAACATAACTCATCAATGTACACCGACGATGATTATTTTTTTTGTAATTCACAGAGATACAAATAATTAATGTATAGTAGCTTCAGTGTCTCAACGAATCGGACATAAAAAAGTTAGTTATCACGACTGAACCACTCTTGGCAAACCTTTAAAACATAAACACATTAATATCTGAAAACGAAAAAGAAGCAGTTATTTGCCAATCTGAAGTGCCTTCGTACCGTTCAATATGCAAAAGCGGCTCATAAAATCGTACTATACTCGGTTGTTGGCATCTCTTTAATAGTTTATGTTCTGGTCTATGGTGCGAAATTCCGCCCATTATTTAGGGGTGGCTCCCGTCAAACTGCCGGTACATACATCCGGGATTTTATGGATAACTGCTTATAGTAACGCTTATTCGTAACGGTTTCGAGTTTAGAGAATACGTTATTACTCTTATAAGTATTGGAAAACTTGTGAACGCAATATTATAGAATTGAGTATAGTGGAGGTGTCTATGCTTGTTTTGTGAGGGGTATCCAATCTAATTTTACTAACTTATAGATTTTGACTGCGTAGGCCTCCGGAAGTATAAAAGGTGCTGTAAATAATAAATATACAAGTTTACTGGTTATATATTCGTTAAGGGGATGTAGAAGAGTTAATTTCCAACCAAATGACCCCTGATGAACTCTATGCCAATGTCAACCGTTTTCGAGTAATTTGACACTTTATATTTGAAAAAAAATTAATAAAATCTATACATACAAATCAATAATACATACATACATATACATACAAATAAATAAAATTGAAGTGTCTGTTTGTAATATCAAAATAACAGCTTTTTATTAAAAGTATATACGATACATACAACAAAAACACTTTTGTTTTGTCTGTCTGTCTGTCTCTTTGTTCCACCTAATCTCCGAAACGGCTGGACTGATTTTGACGGAATGTCACTAGAAGATAGCTGAGGCCACTATGCGTAAAATAGGCAACTTTTTATTCCGATAACGCATCGATGTTCCCACGGGAACATTAGGATTAAAAGGAAAAACTACTTCACGCGGGTGAAACCGCGGGACGCAGCTAGTCTTAACTAATATTATAAATGTGCAAGTGAGTTTGTTTGTTACACCTTCACGCTAAAACGGCTGAACAGATTTGGATGAAATTTTTCACATGGGTCGACTATGACCTGGATTAGGACATAGGATGCTTTTTGTCCCGATATTCCTACGGGATCGAGACTTAGGCTGCCTGTCCACTGAAGCGGAGAGGAGAGGAGAGGAGCGGAGATGTGTCAATATTAACCAATAGAATCGCACGGAGGCAGCGGAGTTTAGATTCTATTGGTTAATATTGGCACATCTCCGCTCCTCTCCTCTCCTCTTCGCTCCAGTGGACAGGCAGCCTTATGCGGGTGAATCCGCGGGGCGCAGCTAGTAAAAATATAATAAAATGTGAAATGACTCGAAAATTGATGACATTTGCATAGGAGTCAAAAGGGGTTATATGGTTGTTAAACGGATTGCCCACAGATAACCAATAACTCTGTATATTTGTTTAAGAGATTTATTGACTGCGTTTCCTGTATGAAAAACCCATTCTTTTCACTTTTTTTTTAAACATTGTGGTTTTGTTTTAAACAGCATTTTTTTTTTTTTATTATGAGAAAAATGCTTTTTGGTATCATCAGATAAAACACAAATATATAATAAATAGCGCATCTGTAGATGGATTCGGTTGATTTTATTTATACCTACCTACTACTATAATTTAAATCTAAGGTACATTATAACTCTCAGGAAGCAATTTGTACTGAAGATAATAGCTTCTTTGTTCTCCGACAGATGTCGCTGTTGTTAGCATAAATGAATATTAAATATTCCGCTTAGGGCAAGGGTATGCTTGCCATCTTGTAACTATTGTCAGATTCGGTTATGTTACTGATTATTTTAAATTGGGTAATTCATAATTTAAATAAATATTTTTTAAATATTTTTAAATATTTTCTTTTTTATAAAAGAGACTAAATATTTTGGAAGTGAAAACTTCTTTGGCGGCGTTGTGCACTTTTTTTGGTATGGGTAAAAAATGTTAAACTCGCGTCAGAACGTGACCGTAAGATGCGTTGCCTAGCAACCGACAAAATAAATAGTCTTTGACATTACGTAAAGATTGCAAGGTAAGAAATTTTACCCATATTGATGGGTAATAAATTGTTTATTTTTATTAGACTATATTTTGAAAATACATAAATATACTATTAATACGTACTAATGAATATTGTATTTAACCACATAAATGATAGTACTTTTATACTGATAAATAAAGCAATACGTGCGAAATTATTCCCTAACCATTCCAAAATATACAAAAATGCACAACGTTAATGTTCAAGTTTTCACTTCTGCCGGCACTCCCGGAGTGCAACCCGTTGTTTTTTTTAGCTCTTTATTACTTTCTGAGTTAATCTTGGACATCACTGACATCTGTGAAGGATTTATCGTGAGAAAACCTGAACTAACTCTGAAACCCGTCTTGGGCAAGCGTGGTGATCAATGCTTGTGCCTTCTCTGTATTAGAAGAGGCCTTTGCTCTACAGTGGGACATAATAGGTGATATTATTATATTATTATAAAAGCGATAAATATTTATCTTGTATTTTTTAACACCGTGGTGTCCGCAACTCCATGACCAAGTCGCGTATTTTGCGTAGACATATGTACTGCTTGCTTACCCTTGTGACCGTGTCTGTAGTAACTGTTGTAAATTTATAAAGCTATGATGGTAGTTTACCTGAAAAAAGAAAAAGAGTTTATTAGTTGGGTTGTATGTTTTATGACAAAACAATGGTTTTAAAAATACAATTAATTGACAAAAAAAAACATCAGGCAGTCTTCGGAGACTGTCGATAGTAGTGAAAACTAAGTAATTTTTCGATACAACGTAACGCCATCTAACGAAAATGTCAGGAATTTATGTGGCTTGCCGTCAGTACAAGAACGAAAGCTGTAGCTCTATCAAAAAATTAAAAAAAAACCAAACAGAGTCCGCTGTCAACAACATTTCTACTCTCCCTCCGTCTTACGAATTTTCGATCAGGTCACGTGTCCTGACGCGAGTTTAATATTTTTTAACCATCCAAAAAAAGTGTACAACGCCGCTAAAGAGGTTGTCACTTCAAAAATACACAAACAACTAAATTATCAAACAACATTGTAGATATTCCTTCAAAAAGGCGCATTTCATTCTGTAGATGGCACACTACAATACGAAACTATAGACTCAAATCACGACCAAACATACCGACATAACTGATTCGACAAACAGCAACACACAGCCTTTTACAGGTTTAACCCATTCCGACCTCAGAAACTATGATGAAAGGAATTGCCGAAAAAGGCCCTTTAATCATCGGCGTTGTGCACACAAATTGAAATGCAGAAGTGTATGTCGACCTTTACCTTTTTTATTTGAGGCTCTAAACATACGTATCTTTGCCTTTTTCTGAGAGATCAGTTTTTTTTCTGTTTATTATTTCCTGGTTTGCGTGTAACAGTAGATTATGGCGGGGATGTGGTATGTGAATTTTCTTTTACGTTTATAAAGATAATGGTTACAGAGTGAGAAATATGTTAGGTTTGTTTCAGGAGTTTATTTAGTATTCAAAAGCTTGAACTCGCAATGGGGTAGCGTGTGCAAATCTGAGGTATTCCTCGAAGCGCTACCATTTTGAGGCGCACCTAATGAAGCGCTCCTTTTTTATTCCTCGGAGCGCACCTTTTAGTAGCGCTCCCGATAGCAATTAAAAATATTAAAATTTTATTCCTTGAAGCGCACCCACGTTTAAAAATAGGGAAGAGCACGAAGTTAACGTAATAAATTATATCGATGATTTTTAAAAACTCATTTGTGCATCATCATCATCGAAGTTGCTTAACCAAAAGTATGAAATTGAAAGAAAACTATGTTTTTGCTTTCGGCACTATAATCTGTATTCAAAGACCAATGTTATTGTGTTTTCAAAGAGTAAAGTGTATTCAAACAGGATGTTATTAATAAATAAAACGCACAGATAATACAAATGATATGCATATAATAATCACATTGCAGCAGGACCTACATAATAATTACAAGATTACTTTGTGTGGTGTTATCGTAAATACAGTTTCAAACCAGACGGATTTAATAGCTTTTTTTATTTAAGACAACGAAACAATCTGTGAATTTTTTGTAAATTTAATATTTACAATTAGATAATAATTTCTTTCTAGAAATCTAATTTTCTTTTTAACTATTTCCCTCACTAGTATCCCTGATTTTTACCCGTTTTAATTATTATGAATCTGTTATTATTTATATAATTAAACAATACCATAATGCAACAAAACCAAACAACAAAAAACAAATTTATATTTAGTTAAGTGAGGTTTTTCAATATTTACAAAACACTATTAGTTTTAAAATTTGTCAGTGTGATCACAAACCAGACGGTTTTTAATAGCTTTTTTAATACCTAATATGTAATTATTAAGCAATTTTGACTTTTAAGACAACGAAATTCAATCTGTGATTTTTTGTAAATTTAATACTTAGATAATAATAACTTTTCAACTGTTTCTCCTCACTAGTACTTAATGTGATTGTTACCCGTTCTAATTATTATGAATCTGTTATTATTATATAATTAATCAATACCAAACAACAAAACAAAAAGAAATTAAATTAGATTTTTTTAATATTTTGTTTTGTGTGAGTATCGTTAAAGAGAATGTATGATTTAATATATAATAGTTACCAGTTTAACACTAGTTGTAAAAATTCAAATAAATAATCAGCAACAAAGTCTTATATAGATTTATTGACTAAGCAGGCTAGATGTCGTCTTACATTATGTAATGGGCCTTCTCGCTTACTCACTCGTTTTTGGATTGAATTGCTATAATGTAAGCCGTCATGTTGACGGCTGTTTTTGCTATGTCATATTACATTTTCGTAATGTTAAATTCATTTATATATTTTTTTAATGATACGTGTATAAAACTGTATTTACGATAACACCACACAAAGTAATCTTGTAATTATTATGTAGGTCCTGCTGCAATGTGATTATTATATGCATATCATTAGTATTATCTGTGCGTTTTATTTATTAATAACATCCTGTTTGAATACACTTTACTCTTTGCAAACACAATAACATTGGTCTTTGAATACAGATTATAGTGCCGAAAACAAAAACATAGTTTTCTCTCAATTTCATACTTTTGGTTAAGCAACTTCGATGATGATGATGCACAAATGAGTTTTTAAAAATCATCGATATAATTTATTACGTTAACTTCATGCTCTTCCCTATTTTTAAACGTGGGTGCGCTTCAAGGAATAAAATTTTAATATTTATAATTGCTATCGGGAGCGCTACTAAAAGGTGCGTTTCGAGGAATAAAAAAGGAGCGCTTCATTAGGTGCGCCTCAAAATGGTAGCGCTTCGAGGAATACCTCGCAAATCTAATGCTTCCGCATTTTATTTTATTCTGTAATAAGTTATGGGCTACGAGTATTCATTGTTTTTACTCGATTATTTCTTTGTTTCAATTACGTAGTTGCTAAAAGTTTATCTTGAGTTAAACGCCTGCTACACGGTCGCCAACCGTGTCCCGGCAGAGGTGACCTTGGTGGTTAATAACCATGTAGATGATGGTTTACGACCAAACGTTGAAACAACTTTGCCGGTCGCCAACCAAGGTCACCTCTGTTGGGGACGTGGTTGGCAACCGTATAGTAGGCACTTTAAACCTTATCTTACTAAAATAATAACAATAACAGAAATATCCTAGTGGTTTAAGTAACATTAATAATAACCTCATATTCGTATCTAATCTGAGACCGAAAGTGATTCACAGCTAACGAGTCACAATAAAAGTAATGGCGGCCATATATGTATATATATGTCTTAAGTCATATACTCGGTATATACAAAATACATGATCTCGTACATATTCGCTCAACATAAACGTTGGTAATAAGTTAGCGTGGTGTAGCGAACGATAAATCACGTAGCGATGTAACTGGTACTTTGACCTGAGGTATAAGCGGAGAGCGGGAAAAGTTGACTCAGAGTCTCAAGAAAGATTTCTCAAACCTGTCTGTCACTCTGTATGGAGTTACTAGACATACTGTGGTGGATGTTTTGCTTTTCCATTATTTTGCAAAACGTTGGTCGCTGTTGAAAAAATACGTCTTCTAAAGGCTATAGTGCCGGCGGCCGCTAGCAAAAAGGAGTGCCGCTCAGCAAAAGCCAGCGGTGCTTTTGCTGAGCGGCACTCCTTTTTGCTAGCGGCAAGCCGGGCGCACCGCGGCTTGCCCAGCGGCAAGGTCGGTGTGGGAGCCGTAAAATATGGTTCTCCAAGTTGCTAGACAACAACAAAACATAGTTGAAATATAGGCAATTGTCTAGGCTTGTTTTAATCTATCAATGAACGTTTCGTACTACTTTGATCGAATTTTCTTGTAGGTACTAATATTCATATCTACCAACTTGTACACCCACATTTCGCCAGTTATGTTTAAGTCCCATGTAATAGGGGCGAGCCTATCGCCATCAACCGGACACAAATCCATACTCCGAGCTGTTACTGAGAAATTCCAGATAATAATTAAGATTAATTCCAGACTTCATTATGTTTCTGCTAATAATAGATTTGCTATTATAACCCGAGGAATTATGTTCTTATATTAAAAGTAATAATCAAATTTTCAGGCATGTTAAATTGCGTCGTAAGTTATATAAACCTTGAAATTATAAATTAATGAACTGTCTGTTCACATTTAATTAGTAATACTAATATCATATAGGTAATTAAAGTGGCCATAATAAACCTTTCTAAATGGAATATTGCGCCGTAAAGTTATAATAACAAGTAATTATGAGAATAAGACCCGCAATGGAGTAATAGTTCAGTTTTAAAATAGGCAACGTCGGTGCGAAGGTGCTAATAAACTTGTAATGGGACTATGTCCTCGTATTTTATCTGTTATTAAAATAGAGTATGTACATGCAACAAGCAAAATAACATAATTATAAAATTAATATTTGCTTATAATGCTTTGACGGTTATGTAATTTTTTATGTTTTCATGTATTTATGTTTGTCAACTTACATTCTTTTGATTAAACTGTACCTTTCACGATATTGCCACGCCCGCGCCGCTCCGTTTATGACTTGTACAACGTAAAAACGAACTGAAGCTAAGCGAACAGTCCGCCGCGTCGGCTTCACGTAATATTAAAGCCTTAATTTACTGCTGCATTATTAAGCAACGGCAAAAATTGGTCATAAATAAGAATGTACAAACTATACGTACTGTAAATATGCTGATTAGCTTGGTACAGTTTTTACACTGTGGCAAATGTGGGTGATTTAGTATACTGTGTGTAAAATTCGTGCAATTTAATATAAATATAGTTTCCATCTATGATAAGCTAAGATATGCGCTTTTAGTATCTTTTCAGCATTTCAGTTACTTTTAAATTTTTCAAAATGTATTTACGTACTATAATAATTAGTCCATATTGTCCCACTGCAGGGCAAAGGCCTCCCTTTCTTTTTTCCACTCAACTCGGTCCTGAGCCAATATGGACCAATCCCTCCTGTAAGCGACAAGTTCTTCTCGCCATCTACATTTATTTTTATTTTGATAAAATGAAAATAGGTCTGCGTAAAATTGCGTTCTTTTTTAGATATTAGTAAAATTATAAATGTAGTAGATAAATCAAAATTTCGTATTACTCCACACAGAAAATCCGTCGCTCAAATCTCCAAAATATTTTCCTCAGATATCTTCTAGAATCTACCACAAAATTCACGACACACAAAAACGCTGTAATCGAAAGTCGTGCAGAACACCAGCGAAATTATCCCGTGCGACCACAAAACCAACGTAAAACAATTTGGTATTACGTGTTCAGGCTAGTCCAGTCAGCTCACGACGACTAATTTTTGAAGTCGTAAAATTTACGACAAAGGGAGCATAATCTATCTGAAGTACGGTCCGAAGAAACGTGCTGGGCCTCCGAAATTTATTTACGGTCAGCAAAATAAGACGTTCGATTGAGGAAAGTCAAGTGTCTTATTTTTGTCTGTCGATGTTTAGTAGACGTTTCGTTGTATTGATGCCTTTCGACGAATATGTTGTGCGGAGTTATGCTTGATAAAATGGCATTATGTTTTGAAATGGGTTTCTTTTTACCGACTTAATTTGCAGAAATATTTGATACTATATTTGTAATTTTGAGTAATTTTATTGTTTTACACTTACTGGTTAAATCTCTTCACGACAATTCTGCATCCATACAAAATAATAAGCTAAAATTATTTTCTTCTTATTCGTCTGTTAGTCAATCAAAAAAATAAAGCCTAATTTTATTCCCAAAAACCACTTCAAAGTTCCCTACACCATTTACAGCAAGTTATAACCGGTTAGATGCGGTTCGTTGCGGTGTTTGTGGACGGTACCGCAACACTTACTCAAATTAAAGGAGCGGGTATACTTGCGGATGCAGATTCAATTACTGAGTCGGTACTCTCCCAACGTTACGGGGAAAAGTACTAGTTTTACTGGAACTGTTCCTTCCATATGGCGTTCGATTTAGTTTATTGGTTTTAAATTCGTTTTTCAGATATATTTTTGAAAAATGTTTTGGAGATTTTTGTTTATGGGGTCATACACTGATAGGTAGAAACTCCAGTGTGTTAACACAAATGGTAGCCTATTGCAATCTCACTTTCATCTACAATTTTGAATCAGTCGGCTATCGTCGTTTTTTAGTGTTTATATTGCTTTTGAATACCCAAACCCGGTGTTAAAGCGAATGTCATTTTACAACTTGTTTACCCTCCCTTGTGATCAACTCCTTTCATTCTCTATTAGGTTGTCATTTAACATTATAAGCTCTTACAGACTGGTACATAAGCCCCCAATTTTTTTTTTCTATTATTTCTTTAAACTACTTTCTTCTATTTTTTTATTTTTTTTTTGCTGTTGGCGTTCTATAGTTTCTGTCTACCCCCATGGGAAGAAGGCGTGAGTTTATGTATGTATGTGTTCTTACTTTAATTAGAAGCGATGAACAATAACACCGTGTACTTAGTGTACTACAATCATGTTTATAACACACACACACACACACACACACTCACACGTAAATACATCTCAATCGTCACAGTCATCTTTCCTACCGAAACATACATAAGTCATTTGTTCAATCACATATTAAACTACCATCGGTTGGACATACACACATCAAAAGTGTCTAGGGATCAAGCATTTTTATGCGGATTTCTTGAGATTGAGATGTGGCTTTGTAATAAATTTATGATTTTATAAATTTATATGGATCCTTTTTGGTGCATTTCATAATTTGAATCAGGAACTGTGAATCAAATTCGAGTAAAAGATGAAAATCAGCTGTCAATATTTTCCCTATAAAAACATACAACGCATTGAAGACATTATTAGTGCTACTGTTTCCCTACTACCGATTAAAACCAACGTTATTATGGAGCAGCGACGTCATTTAAGCAGGGAAGAAATGCTCAGAGCCGTGGGAATGATAGAAGCTGGTTCCCGGCAACGTACTGTGGCTTTAGCTCTGAATACAAGTCAGAGTGTTATCAGTCGACTTTGGACACGTTACCGAAGCACTGGTACCGTGGCTGAGCGCCATGGAGGACGGTATCGCTGCACCACACGGAGACAAGACCGATACATTCAAATCTTAGCTCGAAGAGCTCCAACAATAACCGCCATGATGTTAGCCGTGAGGCTTCATCACTCTTCAGGGAACTTAATTAGCGACCAAACAGTCAGAAACCGCTTGCATGAAGTGAACCTTCATTCCCGAAGACCGCTACGGGTACCACCTATAGCAATGCACAATCGTAGGATTCGATATCAATGGGCTCTTGAACACAGAAATTGGGCAGAAGAACAATGGCGTTTCGTGTGCTTTTCTGATGAGTCTCGTTTTGGTATGAGACCGGATACAAGACGTATACGACACTGGAGAACCCCTGGACGCCAACAGCGATTAAAATCCTGCCAGGAAGTCCATCCTTATAGTGGTGGAACCATCATGGTATGGGCGGGTATTTGGATCGGCGGAAGAACTGAGTTGATTTGGATCAGAGGCAACCTCAACGCTCAAATTTATGCTGAGACGATTGTATCAGACGTCATCGTTCCTCTACAAGTGCAAATCGGTCCCTTATTTCAGTTAATGCATGATAATGCACGACCGCACACCGCAAGAGTTGTAAGACAGACTCTCGCCGCAGCAAACATCAATGTCCTGCCCTGGCCTGCTCAGTCGCCAGACTTGAACCCGATTGAGCATGCATGGGATATGCTACAGAGAAGAGCTCTGCCGAATATGGAGGGTATCCAGTCGCAAGAAGACCTTTTTTTGTTGTTGCAACGAACATGGGCGGCCATTCCACAGCGTGATTTGGATGAACTCATTTTGAGTATGCCAAACCGATGTTCTTGTGTTGTTAGTGTTCGCGGTAGAAACACGGATTATTAATTGTTTAAGTTACCCAATAAAATTTTAAAGAAAACTGTTATTTCAGTCTTTTTTTCGAACTTTAATGTTAGTGGTTCAAATGTCAAAAATCCCTTTATTAGGAAAATGGCAAATTTCTTTATTAATGCAAAGGTGACTTGGTTTATCGTTACTGTGACAAACGAAAACACTTTATTTGATGAATCCTTAAAGAAAATTTTAATTAATATCAATCAGGAGAAAAGTTATTGCAAAAATATATGTTGATCCCTAGACACTTTTGATGTGTGTAGTAGGCTTATGTCACGAGACATCGTGGCAATTGTTATCTCAGCCAGGTTTAGGTAAGTCCCTCGAGATGCAGAATGATACATTCTTTTTCTCATTACAGAATCACATCGGGGATCAATTTGCTTGTTGGTTAATCGCACTAATCTGAGTGAAAGTGGGTGTTAGAATAGTTTTATTTAATTGATTATGGAAATGTCTAGTTAGAATTTTTATTGGGGTTTTGTATGTGCAGTTTATTTGTTTTCTTTCGAAGACTTATAGGTAAACAAAACGGAATAAAATAGTAAGTGTAAGTCAATTACAAGTCTTCATTAGTAAAAAAACAGAAAAAATAAATAGAAACAATATGCCGCCGTGTGCCGTGTGGAGACGAGTGGTCGCCGAGATCTTTTAAAAAATGAAGCGTAGGTAATTATTTCAACAAATAGGCCTAGTTTTCATACTGTCCATATTTATATTGTGACAGCAGTTGCTGCAAAAAGAAACAATTAATGAACTTCGAAGTTAAAAAATAAAAATACATAATAAAATATTACCAGTAAGTATATGGACTAACACTAAAAAACTAGGCACTAATTTTATTAAACCTAAACATATTTGAGTAATAACAAACATAACATGACGCCTGTATTCCCCGAAGGTTTAGGCAGAGGTGCATCTATAGTACACCCACATTTCACCAGTTATGTTTAAGGCCCATGTAAAAGGGGGCGAGCCTATTGCTTGAACCGGGCACAAAGTATTACTATAGGTATTATATTAAGTTAGGGCTAAGATTAAGGTTATGTTTGGTAGTGTAAAAGGCTCCAGTCGGTTCTGAAAAACCGATGTTGTCAGGGACGGCATAAAGCTTACAAAATCTCGCAAAGATTGACTGAAGACGAATGACCATGCTGTATGTAAGTGGACTCCAATGTCCGTACTTACGTAAAGTCACATTCGGTCCATTGTGCGTGGTAGCCCTACCATGCTTCCACAGTTCTACATTGAAACACTTTGCCAGGGATTTTGTAGAGAAATTTTCAGCATTCGACGTGCACCTACTGTCGTACGGCATACGATGGTATATCATAAATGTACTTGTTCTTCCTTTTGTGTGGTTAGTAACTAACCTGGTGTCAGTTTTAAAGCTGCCCATGGGTCTCTTACTAGCTTCTCATGCTGTCGAGTAATATCTCTCAGGCATGCCGGTTTCCTCATGATGTATTCCTTCATCGTTTTTGAAGTAAGTGATTATTGTACAATACGCACATGAATCCGAAAAGTCAGAGGTGTGCCTTGGGTTCGAACTCAAGTCATAGGTCTTGATTTCGAACCCAAGGCACATCTCTGACTTTTTGGATTCACGTGCACTTAAAACCATGTAATCACAAACTAGGAAACATCAAAAACATTAACTACAAAATGTTACAAAGAAACCCAAAAATATGTTACAAAAGTTATTTTCACATATTTCACGTTTTCACGAACAATGTAGGTGTTTATCTTTACAGTACATAAACCGGGGTCATTTTTACCCGCCCTGGGCTAGAGGGTCATATTTTAAAAGGCCACCCGTCGCTGCCTGCTACTGATAACACTGCCTATCGGTTATTTACTGACCACAGAGTAAACTTTACAGCCTTTTGTGACCTTAAGTGTTACGGTAAATATTACTGTAGATGGGTTTTTATTTTGGAATTTTTTGTCGTAGAAATTGAATTTGCAAACAACATAAATATAACATCACGCCGGTATTCCTTGAAGGCTTAGGTAGAGGTACACCTATAGTACACCCACATTTCGCCAGTTATTTTTAAGTTCCATGTAACAGGGGGCGAGCCTATTGCCATCAATCGGGCACAAATTCAGACTCCGGGCTGCTACTGCGAAATTCCAGATGGAAAAACCCAATAACATTTTACCCGACCCGGGAATCGAACCCAGGACCTCATGTTCAGCAGTAGCGTTTGCGACCACTAGACCAAAGAGGCAATCTATATTTGCAAACAATTATTTACGAATAAAAAACAGAGTCCTACAATTTTCAGAAAAACAATTGACTATTTAGAAAGTAAAATAACAACTTACTTATTAAAATTAATACTGTAAAAACAAATCTTTTGTTTTAAAACAAAGCAATTAATTTTAACTACAACCATTAATCACTCATAGTAAGTTATTAAAACACAGTTTTTATTAAAAACATCTTAAAAACATTGATTGTTATTATTTTACTTCAGAAAACGTTTACAAACTACAATATAACTTTGAATCTTGAGTTTTATCGATAATTAAAATCTTAGAAGCATATTGGTTGCGAGGCAAGATATTAAGAAATGAAATGAATACTGAATATTAGAAACTAGCTTCTGCCCGCGGCTTCGCCCGCGTGGATTTCGGACTTACAATAGCAATGGGTTTCATTTTGACAGTTAAACAATTAATTGCGTTATTTACGTTATTTCTCGAACATAATTATTCCATTCGGCGCTCTGGCGCGTCATCCCCTGGCTGGCCCGCCCCTCCACCCTCGTTCTGAGCGCCGTCGACTCAATATCGCAGGTCATTCTTATCGTTCTAACTTTTAAACTATTTGTCCAAATTACTAATTGTAAAAGACAAACTTTATCTAAATTAAATACCAAAAGCGATGAAGGTATTTATTTTGATAAGAATTAACTAAATACTCTAAAATATGCAATGTAAAAAAAGTATTCAATTTAACTGTATTTATTGCTCACTATTTTGGTTATAAAGGCTTCCACATAAAAGGTGTCGCGGATATGCTGTCGCGGACTTTTATTTAGAACTCTTTAAGACAAACAATCCCACAATTCATTTTCTTCATGTAACTCTAACGGTTTAGGCAGCGCACGCAGCAAACGGTGGAGGTCTGCCCGGCTTAGGTGGACCACCGCCGTGTCCTCGTGGAGGCGATCGGCGGCGGTGACCTCTCGCGTACGGCCCTGGTTCAGGCCATGGTGCGGAGCGAGAGGGCATGGCAAGCCGTCACCTTCTTCTGCAAAGCAGTAATGCTCGCGAAGGAGAAGGTGGAGCGCGCGAGGGAGTGGCAAAGGCCGCGCCCTACCAGCCCTAGCCGCCACCGCCGTAGGAGACGTCCCGGGCGTCGGGAATTGATAGCCGATTTCCGGCCACCGTAGGCGCGGGCCTGCGGACGGAGAGCAACGGGCAGCTCACCGTCCGATAAGGACCAGGCCCGGGTCGACGGCGCATCGTGTTCCACGCGCACCTCAAAGAGATATCAGCAAAACTGACGGGGTCCGATAGGGCCGATGCCTGCCGGGGTTGCGGGTAGTCCCAAGGGGAAAGCGTGGCCTCTGGCAAGGCAAGGGAAGGAACACGGGTGGGTTTTAGTCAGTAAGAGACTGAAACGCCCAGAAATCATTGGATGACTTCCCAACCAAAAAAAAAATAAAATACCAGCGCACGCAAAAATAGATCTCAGAGGGCAGGAATTTTTTCGACTTACTTGATACTTATCGTTATGTTATGGTCAAATCACATAAAATCTTTATAAATTGTAGCCTATGTGTTATTCTAATGTATAAGCTACATTATTGTAAAGTTTCATCAAAATCCGTTCAGTAGTTTTTGTGTGAAAGAGTAGGTAACAAACATCCATCCATTCATCCATCCATCCTCACAAACTTTCGCATTTATAATATTAGTAGGATTAGTAGGATTAATGTAGGGCAGTGTTTTTCAACCTTTTTCATGACTCGAACCCCTTAGTATAAAAAATTTTTCGCGACCTCGACCATTCGAGAACGATTTGAACTCAGTCGAGATTCCCGCTGAGTCGAAGTTTCTGCAGCACGAAACCTAGCCTGATGTTCCCGAGTTGCAGAGAGCCTTCCCTCACGACCTTCCTCAGATTCCTGTGATCGAACTAATCTCATCCTTTAAGCATTTCTGCTACATTGGGAGAGGTTGGATCTTCTTCGAAGCATTCTTACAATAAAATAGTACTTACTATTTAACACACAGTTATTTAGTAAACACGTACTATCGTAAACAATTAAATTATAAATACTTACAGATTATTATACAGTCTAAAATTATCACAGTTTAAGTAATAAGTGTTAAGACGTGTAAACCAAACGTTTAGTACGTTTGGTTTACACGTCTTATCTAACTTTATGAAACAAAAGAATTGCTAGAAAAATTAATTACTAACCTGAGCTAATAAACTTATACTTAATAAAGAAAATCAAGAAAAGAAATGCCTAACCTATACCAAATACTTATAATATTTATATACAAACCCTAAATAAAAATTAAGATAAGTATACCGAAAATCAAGGAAAGAAATGCCTAACCTATAACAAATGTTCGCCGTGATTCTTTAAATTGACATAACTTTTTTATTTATGAACCGATTGCCATGAAATAAACACTAAATGTTAAGTGAAGCTTACTACAATATATTAGTGAAAACCGCATCTAAATCGAATAAGCCGTTTCTGATATTAGCGTGCACAAACACACAGACAAACAGACAAACCGACAAACAGACAAACAGACAAACAGACAAAAAAATTTTTAATTACAATCTCGGGTTCAGCATCGATATAATAACAACCCCTGCTACTTTTTTTTCATATATTTCCATTGTACAGACACCACTTTTCTACAATTTTATTATATGTATAGATATTATATAATAGCAGTCTTGACAGATATAACAATGAGGAGCTCGTGGCTAAGTAATAACAGCCGCACGGGTCGATCCATCAGGTTAAGCTACGCTTGCCGGGGTTGGTCAGTGGATGGGTAATTCATCATCATCATCAGCCTATTAATGTTCCCACTGCTGGGACACAGGCCTCCTCTCTATCAGAGGGAGTGGGCTGTAATCTACCACGCGGACCCAGTGCGGGTTGGTAGATGTCACATGTGTTCGAATTTTTTGGTTCAAAGACATGCCGGTATCCTCACGATGTTTTCCTTCACCGTTTTGAGAGCAGTGGTGATGAAATTATTTACACAAAGTAAAGCGCCTGCTTGGGTTCGAACCCACGACCTACAACTCGTAAGTCGGGGCCGTTACCACTGGGCCACCACTGCCCAATGGATGGGTAATTGCGAAACAAAATATACAATAGCAATGTCTTTCATTTCGATAATTCATCAACATTCATTGCGTTATTAACGTTGTCGAGCGGACGAATTTTTAAAACATATGAAGCAATGGCCTAAGAATTTCCTACAAATTCATCGGTTTGTGAAACAAACTGTATTACGCAATTGGAGTGCTGGTTTTCTCACGAAACAGCAAGTACCTAGTAATAATAAAGCAGTTATTACAAAGTTAAAATGAACAACAAATAGTTTCGGACTGCTTCTCAAGGGTCTTCGAGGTCTGCTTACATAGTAACAAGGACGAGGCTTATGTAAACTTTCACGTAAATGGTAAATTAGTAGCCCAAGGTTTAGTTCAGGGTAGATAAATAAACGGATAGCTTCTTACAGTGAATATTATTATCTGTGATTAACAATTTTGTGTGCTACCTGTGACTCTAAGACGAACCCAGGAAGTAATCATCTGCCTCCAGCTTTTTCTCAACTATGTTGAATGCAGCTGAACACCAGTATTTTACATGGAGTAACTACCTATCTGACCTCTAAAACCCAGTTACTGGGTAACACGATACCCTTTAGTTAATATAGTTAATTGACTCAGGCGTGACTTTGCGGAAATCCATTATAAAATACATTAGACGATGTATATTTAGTAACTTAATCCGCTTAACTATTCTTAAAGAGTTAGAGAACCCTGTAAGAAATCGACACGTGTTTCGCCTCTCAACGAGGCATCCTCAGGATGACGATTGACTTGTTGCGAACTCGGACACGAAGTGTTGCCACGACAAGTCTTTGCGTTCAGCTCTTCTGCAACACGTGTCGATTTCTTACAGGGTTTTTTAACTCTTTAAGAACAGTTAAGCGGATTAAGTTACTAAATATACATCGTCTATTGTATTTTACGATACCCTTTGGTAAGACTGATTTTCAGACTTTTGCGCTTCTGACTACCCGTAACGATTGTCAAAGATCTACAAATAAAAGCTGAGACTAACGGCCTAACGTAATTTTTTAAATACTTTACGCTGAATAAATAGACCTAACCACCTGTGTAAAATAATATTAGACACAGGTGGGAACCTGCTGTATCGTCAATGGTTTATTTTTTAGGGTTCCGTACCCGAAGGGTGACAAACGGAACCCTATTCATAAGCCTCCGCTGTCCGTCTGTCTGTCAGCGAGCTCTATCTCATGAACCGTAATAGGTAGGCAGTTGAAAATTTCACAGATTGAGCATTTCTATTGCCGTAAGAGCAACAAATAATAAAATTAAAAAATAAAGCGGGGTCGCCATACAATAAAATTAAATTTTGAATAAAAAATTATCTGACCCTGGCATGTGGGGTATCATTTTCTAGAACTCATCGAGTAGAGAATAAATATATTTTTTATTTGTTTTTATCTTCAAAAATGATGAATTAGGGGGCCGTAGAAGTTGTCTGTTTTAGACCATTTTTGTACGAGCTCTATCTCAACAACTAAACAAATTAGGAATTTGAAACTTGTGTGTATCATGTAACATATACTGTTTATAATCAACAAATACTAAAAACGCCGATTCATAACGTATTTTATATAATATGGGCGATTTTCTGCAACTTAAAGTAATAATTTTGTATTTCATGCTAATATTATGCGATATAAATTCCACAGATAACTATTTAATAGTCGGAGTAATGACATGGAATTAGTAAGTACCTACTATCATGGCAGCATATACTATTTCGATCATTTAAATTTCGATCATCCAAAAAGGTCTACAAAATAAACTTTCTTCACGAGATTTTAAAACCGGCCAGTATTTTTTGAGTTTAAGAACTTTATCGACTTTTTTCAAAGTATCCCTAGACGGTGTTGATGTGTGTACCTCGTGTTAAAACTACACTCCAATAGACAATATATTCAGTAACATTGAAATGAATGCTGGCACATACAGTGTACTATTCAGTTACCTAGCTTAAACCGTTGTGGATACAATTTCATATTGAGAAAAATTATTGGTGTAAAAATATTCGGTCATGGCGGCCAATCTCAACGGAGACTGGCCTTCGGCGCGGGAGATATTATAGTGCACAAGTGTGTGCGCAGACACGAGTGCACTCTCTCTTCCCTCACTCGCATAGTCCGATGGGATGTGTAAAAATAATAAGTAAGAAATAATAGATTTCTGTATGACTATCAAAAATAACGTAAATAAATACCTGTATTGACCCGTGCGTTTGCACTGGCGAAACATCACGACAAAACATGTTGAAATCTCTAGTTCCTGTCAAACATTGTATGAAAAATTGACAGAAAATAGAGATTCCAACATGTTTTGTTGTGAATGTTTCGCACGTGCAAACGCACAGTTATAATTAAAATTTGGCGTACTACTTACATTCTATTTTGTACAATATAGTCTGATGTAGCAAGAGAAATCCTTTTCCATCCTACCTAATTACCTACCCTACCTACCTACCCTACCCTTCTTACCAGGGTAGGTAGGTACCTAACCTACCCTACCTACCCTACATATCTACCTGCTTACCTACTATATATACCTATTTATACCTACTAATACTATGTTAGTAGCAAATAAATAACTTTGACTTTAGTTAATGCATGTTACTGGATAAAGTTAACTTAATATTTTTCTCTTAAAATAAATGAAATATACTCCTACACCTATATTTTAACACAACAACATTTTCTCATTAAAATTAGACAATTTCTTTACAAATCTTTGTTTTTTTATAGCGCCTCTGTTGTTACCTTTACGAAAGTATTACAAAAATTCATAGTGTTAAATCTTGTACGACATGGTATGGAACCCTTCGTGTGCGAGTCCGACTCGCACTTGACAGATTTTATTTACTTATTAAAAACAGATTTGGTTACCACATCGAGCTTTTATTTATTTAAATAATATTTTTTTTTCATAATATCGCTAAATACGCTTCAATGCATGCATTTTTGACGTTGACGAGCATAGCTGGAATTGAATCAATTGAGTGCATTATCAAAAAATTATCTTTTTATTACGATTTCGTGACCCCGGTTAGACTTTATCAAAAAAATCAACCATTTTAAATGATTAATCGGTTACATTTTTTTAGGCAAATTGCGATTAAGTGACATTACAAAACAGTGGGCCCAAAAAAAACTATCTCCTTTCATCCAAATCCGTTTTTGCGTGATTGAGTAACAAACATCCAAACTTTTACATTTGTAATATTAGTAGGATAGCAGGACAGCAGGATAGTAAGATTTGTGTGCCAAACATTCACATTTATAATATTAGTAGTATAGGATAGTAGGATACTAATTGTGTATGATGTCCCTTTAATTTATAATATATAGCGAAATTGTAGATGCTGATCATTCTGACATCATACATCAGAATGTGAACGCAATGCAATTACGTGTAGGGCACCATCTAGGTGAACTACGACGCATATCAGATGTAATAGATAGACTTCATATTGTCACTATACAGCGGGTTAGCCTATACGAGCTACCAGTTATGTTTACTATTTAATCCCAGTTTTTTTGGAATTTTATGAGCATCACTCAGATGTCTCGCTGATGGTGGCGCGTGTGTTGGATCATTTAGCTCCTTTCAAAATGGTCGAGCTGAATGGCGCTAATCCATTCCTGTTCGTGAACGGGCGCCGTCAGTTTGGACTGGTCATCTCTTAGCTGCCATGGCTTATTTTAATCTTTGAATCGTTTTTCTAAATTTTTCTCACATGTATAACCAATATTTCATTAAAAAAAATGATTTCAAAGAGTGTCCGTGGAGTTTCTTGCCCGTTCTTCTCCATAGATACCTACTACGCTTTGGAATGGGCAACTAGCTTCATATTTCTGACTGACCGACTCCTTGACAATGACAATTCAAAAGTGCCTGTAAATGGTTTAATTGAAATAAATGCTTTGAGTTTGAGTTTCAGTTTGAATAAAGTTCATTTTCCTTATTGCACGTTATACTCTGAACACTTGGAGAATGAGAGCCAGCCCAAAAAAGTGTAACAGTTTGACCTTCACGACACTTTTGTTACGCCATGTGTGCAAAAGCGAAAGAAACTTCGTTACAACCGGTTGTCCCACGACATCGACACCTATCCAGGGGGCCAAGTCTACTAATTTACAAACGTCACAATGGTCTCTCGATGGTGAGTTTTTGACAGATTTTGTATGGCAAATCTGTCAAAAACTCGCCATCGAGAGACCATTGTGACGTTTGTAAATTAGTAGACTTGGCCCCCAGATGTTATCTTATGGGATGGCAGGATGGCAAACAAGTATAATCTGCGTTCGCAATTTAGTTGCCAAACATGTTAACAAACAGGAGTTTCTGGAAAAACTGTAATGCCAACACATAAGGTTCAGTTTGCGCTACAAATTCATATTTTTTATGACTTTTTCAACAGTACTAGTCTGTCTTAACCTTCAATTACCCCCACACGCTACAAACCGGAACACAGCAACTTTGCTTGACGGTATATAAAAATGGTATTAGTATGTACTTGTCCTACTGTACTTTCCCGGACAAGCTCTTCATCCAAGAGTTTTACTTCTGCCAGTTATAACCAGAATTAATAGGTAATTATCTTACAAACAAATTGAAGGGCTTGTGGCTAAGTATAACAGCCACACGGGTCGATCGTTCAGGTAAAGCTACGCTTGCCGCAGTTAGTCCGAAGATGAGTGGCCATCTTTATATACCAAGATCCCTCTGTGCCTCGGAAAGCTCATTAAGCAGTTGGTCCCGGCCGTCTTTCGTGGATGTATGACAGTCGTTACGAGGAGTCAGAAGCCCGAAAGTCTAACAACCAGTCTTACCAAGGGGTATCGTATTACCCAGTAACTGGGTTGTGGAGGTCAGATAGGCAGTCACTCCATGTAAAATACTGGTATTCAGCTGCATCTGGTTAGACTGGAAGTCGACCCCAACATAGTTGGGAAAAGGCAAGGCAGATGATGACAAGTAGGTAATTGTTTTAAACTTGAAAGCGTCACAGACTCTCGCTGTCATTTGTAAAACTAAACATAAACCGAAAATATTCACGTAGTCTTCTTCAAACCAGATGCATGCAAACATCACTATAACATGCAACATAATGTACGAACTATAATTAAACATCGTTATTTCTGCACAATACAACCAACTAAAGTAATTAACAAAGTCGTATGCTTCTTGCAAACGTCTGCGTTCTGTCATAGAAGCGGCTGCAATGAATAGTACCTATTAGTGGAGTGGGTTCTGTGCACTGTCATAGTGGAGCTAACTTGTCACTGGACATTATTTTGAGAGTCTGTTTTCTAGACTATAAGGAAGCAAAAAGATAATTTCTTTTAAATCTTGGGATTGTTTTAATGCCACAGCAAAAATCCTCATTGTAAAGTACATAGTATTTTGACTACAAAATAGTAAAGGTTTTTAAATCATAACAAGTTTCCGCGTGGAAGTCAACTGGATGTGTTTGCTTTAACACGCCTAGCTATATTTATAAAATAATAGTACCTTTTGGCGGAGTAAGCTCTATGTTGTGTCTTGGTGGAGTTAACTTGTCATTGGACATTATTTTGGCTGTTTTGTAACCTGTACCGTAACCTGATATTTTTATCTCTACTTAATAAAAATCTTAAATTCTTATATTCTATTCACTGAAATACCGATATACGATGTACAGACGCCAGCACATCAACCTACTTCAATCTGTCAAATTTTCCCAATCAACATTGAACCTTATTCTTTAGCCATAAAGTTGAAAATCTATTAAAGAAATTTGACAAATTGTAGTAACTTGATGTGCTGGCGTCTGTACTCAGTGGTTTAGGCTATACGATTACAGCCTAAACCGCTGAGTCAAGAACTAGAAGCATGAAATGTTGCACAAAGTTCCTTATAACATAACGAAGCGAGCACTAAGGATGGATTCTTGAAAATTCGTCCCCTAAAGGCTAAAGGCGCAAATTCTGAATTCTACATCTGGAGACCAATGTATGTTCGTATTCAAAAACGTTAAAAAACTAGTCGCAATCGCATGTCAAAAATGTAGGTAAAGATAATTATAATTTTGACGGATTGAGACTGACATTAGAGTCCGCGCCACCACTGAAGTCCTTTTGATGCGGCGCTATTGTCTACATTGCATCACATCACATTTAAAAACGAAAAAAAAAAGTTTGGAAAATCCAAAAGTGCACGCCTCATACTTATCACTCATTCATAAACGAAAAAGAAATTCAAAACATAGTTTAAAAATGAACAATTTATCACTTTTCATGAAGTCGTATTGTCAACGACTGACAAAGATATTTACTTGGCGGTTGCTAGGCAACTTACTCAAAGGTTGGAAATATTTAGTTAAAGATATTATATTTTAGTTAGTATTTTATTAATTATAATTAAACTACTTTGAATAAAAGAGCCATTTTCAATAGGGTTCCTTCGACGGCTGAAACGAATGTATTAAAAAAAAAATGACTCAATTAATTGATTTTATCGCAAGCTACAATGTTTTCAGGGTTCATAAATTGACGGACAGGAATTTTTTTCAACTATTTTTATGCTTTTTCCATTTCTGCTGCATTAAATCAATTGTTAAAAAGTACAGTATTAATCTCCATTTAATCATCTATACAATGGTATATAAATTAAGTAGGTTCTATGTACTAGCAGGAGTGTAACAATAAACAGTTACAGAAATGGGGCAAAAAAAAATTTTCGATCGTAGAGCACACTCTAATGCTTCGCATTACGAGTCGTGCAAAATATAGTACCACTTTTTCCAACGTCCTTCTTTCGTGGCGCGCACTCTAGAATAAGAATGATTTTACAAAAATACGGGAATTGACCCTCATTTAAAAAGACTATCTCACGAAAAGTCAACGTTTAACGTCAAAATTTATAAGAAAATAAAATTGATTCTAGTTGCCCCTTCCAAAAGACAGTTTCGTATGGAGAAGAATGGGCAAGAAACTCCATAGCTACTGAAGAAAACAAGTACAGTTGCAGAATTTGTAACTAATTTGTTGACTGTTGATAAATATCATTTACTTTGCTTGTTTTGTTTCTCTCAGGCTTATACTTCCAGTGTTCGAACTTCTGAAGATACTTCTGGTAAGTCTCCTCAGGGAAAATTAATAGGTGCCATTAGGAAGACTTGCGATGTGTCATAGTGCAGCTGACTTGTAGTGAGTGGACATTATTTTAGTAAATAAAATACGGTTAGGGTAGTAAAAGAGTCTGAAGTAATCAAGGATTTTTTTTTTTTTTTTTTTTTTTTTTCTTTTCGAGTGGTTAGTGACTAGCCTGGTGTCAGAGTTTAAAGCCGTACATGGGCCTCTGACTTGTAGAATATCTCTCAGGCATGCCGGTTTCCTCACGTAATGTTGTTGTAGTTTTATTTTACCCCTATATTATATAGCGTTTACTCGTCAAAAAAAGTATTGTTTAGCAGACGTTAATCATTAAGAACTAACTTTAATATAAAGCAGAGTTTTATAAATAATGGAGGTTGTGTTGTCTTATCTACATATTTATTGCTACAAATGGATTTCCAGTTCTTAGAAGTCTTTATGAGAGCAATGAAATAGGTTTTATTAGCAGAGTGGGGCCTGCAGCGTGTCATAGTGAAACTAATTTGCAGTGACAAGAACATTGTCTGCGGGTCTTTGTTTTCATAGCTGCTTTTCACAGTACACATACTTTGTTGCACATAACTGAAAAGGCTGAAAAATTTAGTTATGTAATATTTTTTTTATCTGAAAATCGAACCCATTTGCCTTATCTTATAAACGTAATAAAAATAACTAACCAATCACATTATACCCAACAAATACGATACAGGGTGATCCAATTACACGAAACCAAACACACTTAAAACTCTCGAGAATATTCTACAATTAAAAAAGTACACAACACATACACAAAACGTCCCACATTTAAAAAAAGTACACACACTAGGGCAGGGCGTTACGCCCGCTGAATATTCATAGCGCACCGGAGATTGTATCGCTTAATAAACACCCTGTATACTAGTCCGCTCACGTGCCCCTAATGACCTGAACAGTATTAATGGAGGAAATTTTAATTTTCACTTAGAACCTTTTGGTTCTGTCTGATTTATGTACGTAGACATTGTATAGAAATTGCAAATGTAGATTAATTAGTGTTTGTTCGCGAGTTAATTAGTTTGTGCTGCTAGTTTGGAATTTGAGAAGGGATTTGTGAAATATGGTGGCGCGAGGTTTTAAGCAAACAGATTTTTGGGTTTGGACACGTATATTGCTAATAGTGGACGATTTTATATATTTTAATAGGTATTAACTTTAAATTAACTGACTTGTTTTGCTCCCAAAAAAACAACAAGCAGCAGTTTTCTTGCTCCTTGCTTGATGAGTTCTTAGCAAAAGCAAGTTATGCTTACAATCTGTAACTGCTATCTTGTATTTCAAACTTTAATAAAATTGAAAATGTTCTTTTTCACTCAAATATTTACAGAAAAATAAACCTGTAATATGAAATAAAAAAAGGATAAAACACAAAGTGAAGTTTCAACTAGTGCAAAAGCTAAAAGTAGCTCTTGTGTATAAATAAAATACGATCAACATGGATGCTACGACGGGTTCTACGAAATGTCTACGCCGTGCTACGAGCGTCTACGAGATGCGCTACGCCGCGTCTACGATTACATTATAACGATCGAATGAACTGTTTGTTTGTGAATCAGTCATGTTAACTCTGCAAAAACACAACGCTAAAGTTGTTTCTATCTTTTTTATTGTTTTTGACTTATTTTTTTTGTATTTTAGATTCAAATGAAACAAAAACCGATCGTCATAAAATAATAACATAGACATAGCCTAACAAAGACCTTTTTAATGTAGACTCATAAAACCATTTATGAACTGATATTTTGTGATACTTAGTAATATTAGAAAATACCGATACAGTTTTATCCCTCTACAGATCCGATAAAACATTTCCGAACCATCACATACGTCGGTTCAAATCAATGTTCTATAAAAGGTCAAACAATTCCCTTGTGTGCATTAGTTAATAACAAACAAACAACACACCAGTCAGCTGACAGTTTAATTTCGCGAATGAATCGTTCAATATGAACGGTTCATACTGAACACTGTCGGCTCCGATCGGTCACTGGGGGTAATAGCCTGTTGACGTTTAGGCAAATTACGTTGGGGGCAACCCTAATGTATTACATTTATTTCGGTTTTTTTTTCAATAGGGGATTGAGGTGTGGTTGATTTGAAAGTGTTGTGTATCAAGTTCGGTTCGCAATTAAACAGAAAGGTAAAAATAAACGTTTATTTACAAATTAGCGTTCCAAAATGCAGGATATTTGAAGTTTAGTTCTGCTAAATAATGAGTTTGAATTTAGACTTGTTTGGGAAATCCGACTGAATTATTTCCCAAAATTCATGGTATTGGAAAACAATTCTTCAAAAGTGCCAACAAAAACAAACAACAACACAGCACCTAAATCAAACACACACGAACAACTAACAGCCAACAAATCACAGCAAACATTGGGCCAACGTTGGCCGCAGTTATTACAAGGTCCGTTGCGTGGATGATAACATTAGTTTGCCGGTTTTCCGTAAAAACCGGTATAAATCACTAGCGCGCCAGCCCTGACTAATTACGGTTTAATTTAGACCAACAAAGGGCCACACTAGCAAACTTGCTTGATAAATCTCTAACATGTGTGTTGCCTAACGAGTAGTGACCAAACTGGAATAATAGGGTGGATATTTTATCGCTTTTAGTTAGGGATATGGGATTTTTTGTGTTATTCATTAAAGTATTTCATGGGTTATGTAGAGTCAACTATAGAAAATTCTATCCTTTCGTTCTTTCTCGTGTGGTTAGGGACTGTCCTGGTGTCAGAGATAACCGCCCATGGGCGTCTGAATTGGCTTCAAAAGCCGTCGTGAAATATCTAAAAAAAAAAGGAAAACAATAGGAACGTTATTATTTGTGGATTTTCCATTTTACGACAGGATGTAGGCTTGAAATTAGTGTAGTGGTCTTTGCTTAGCTTTTTCAGAGCGGTTACACTTAAAATTACAACATCTTTTTTTGTGTTTGTGATTATTCTTTGCATCATGTTCTACTGAAAATAAACTTTTTTTTCTTCTAGCAAATGGGAGTTTATTTTATTTATTCAGTAACATTTTAAATTAACAACTAACATGAACTTCCAAAAATAAAAATAATTAACCTAACTTAGGTAACTAAAACTATTAGGAAACAAACAATAAGGCATCGAAAAATTCCTCCGCATCGCTGTCGACTGGTAATGTACCCAAGAGACTGGCGGCATTGCCACGTTGTATGGCAATGCTTAGCCTCTGGCCCAGGTAAAAACCAGCCCTTGGGTCACGGGAAGTGTCAACCAGTCGTTTGGAAATGTCATTGAACAGATCATGAGCACTCGGACCCCACGGCCCTAGGGTTTCAACCCCAAACGGCTCGAAAATATAGTTACCTATGAGGTTATTATACTTTCGCCGCTTGAGGTTTTCTGCAGCCGCAGCGGCAGCGCCAGCACAGCACGCTGAGCCAGGAAGATGGGATGGCGCAAGAGTATCGACACACGTTGCGTCCCACACTAAAGGCCTACCCATCTTCCATGGAAATAAAGACATACCGTCCGGTCTCTTGCCATCGTCGCGTGCCAAGCCATTGGGTTCTAATACAGCTGGAACGCCGACGGCGACAAGAGCTCGTCGGATGATGTCATTAATGTTCGCGTGCCGCGCTAAGCGGCCCGCACTTCGGCTGCAAGACAGGCCGTGGTGTCCGAGGCTGTTGACAACTTCGCCACAGTGACAGCGATGAGGAGAACAACAGGGAGCTCCTAGTCGCAAGGAAGCAGCGATGCGGAAAGTAGTGTCGTCGAGCAAAGTACCTAAGTTCGACGACGGTAGTGCATGAAGCCAGAGGCCCGACTCCCACTTCCCCACAGCCAGCAGGCGCGCACGCTCCGCAGGAGTAGCAGACGTGTCAAGTAAATTGTTCTGTACTACTCTGCAGAGCGGCTCATCCCACCGTCTCTGGGAAAAAGGGTGGTTGGGCGGATCTGAATTCGGGCAAGCGAGTCTCCAGGCATCCATAGCCTCGGTGAGGCACGGCACATCAAAATTAACCAGTGTAGGGGCTAGGATTTTCCTGATTAATCTTTCAGTACCGTGGACCGAAGATATGAAAGCCGGTAAACTAATACTAGAAATTTTGCGGACGCCGAGGCCTCCCATACGAATGGGAAGTGTAGCTTGTGCCCAAGCTCGGTCGTCCAAGGCCACATTTAAGATCGAAGTTAATGTTTGTCGGATAATTTGGTCCATTTTGTCTAAAAGAGGGGTTTGTGTCCATAAATGGGAAGCGCGAAGGAAATATGTTAATTTAGGGCCGAAACAGCAGTAACGGATTAGGGTTATGGCCGAATGCATGTTAATTTGGAGCAATCTTTCCGAAACGTCATTGAAATTTTTGATTTTTTCCTCAATAAAAACAGGAAAGGAATCCTCGAAGATTGGTGACCCAAGCAGGCGGAGAGAGCTTTTTTCGATAATTTTGATTTCTGGGGCTATTGCATTAAATTTGGAAAGTGTGTGATGTCTGTCTGTACTGTCCGCTAGGTAAAGTTCACATTTTGAAAGGTTGAGTTCAATAAACTTAAGAATTTTCTTTTTTCTTTCTTTCAAAATATTTTTTTTTGTATTTAATTAGTAAAAAAAAGTAACCAGTCAACGTAACTAATCTGATATACTTTCACTCGTAAACAGAAGGCCAATTCTCGTACATAAAAAACGTTCACATTCAAGTCGCAATCTGTCAAACTTGTCAAAAATTTTGATAAATCGATTGTGTTTTTGACAGATTGCGAATGAGATGCGAATGCGAATGTTCTTAAAAATTACGGGAATTGACCCTCAGAAATATGAATGACTTGTCAACAGTTTCTTGACAACCTACTACCTAGTAAACTGAAATTATTACTGTACCAGTACAAAGACTATTACCACAATATATTACTCCAAAGATAGAAAAACACACAAATATAAAAAAAAAAACATAACTTCGTAAGTCACAAAACACACACACATTAAATCAAATAACAAACACATAACACAAGTTTATTATATCGAGCAGTTTGTAGCCGAATAGCCGATGGTTGAATTTCTTAGGTCAGACCAACCTTTGTTTCTTTCGATGTCGTTTTTCATATAAATTGGGTATAAGAAGGGGATTATTCGCCTTAGTGCCAACGTCGGGGAGCAACTATTTTTACTTTTGTATGTGTTTTCCTGTATTTCACTGAGGATTTGTGTTGTTTACATGTTTTTATGTGTATTTATTTCAAATGGAAGTGAAGAAAATAAATTTTATAAAGAGATAGTTTATATTTGTAAATATCTACTGCTCATCATTTGATCAACTGGATTTAAATGTAATTTTTCCAACAAATCCCTTTTAAAACCAAGCACGTCAATTATTTAAATTGACACTCCCCAAAAACTTTTAATCTGCCATTCATAGAAACATTGGAACCAAACATTCAAATTAAAATCGAAATGATAAACGTTAATTAATAGAAACATCGGCTAAGCTGGAGTTAGCGTCAATCATAGCATCGGAAACTTCACTAACGGTAATTGAAAAAGTTAAAACTTTATACCTACGCAGAGATCAGAAAACGCGAATTATTAAACCAATTAAAACTTGGCAACATTAACTGATTCAACGCACAACAAATTCGCACAGAAGTTGCCAGCCTTTAGCCCCGATTTTATTTGATATGGACCCTTTTCGATACGTATAAAATTGCCGTAAAGTTTTGATTACGAATAAAAAGAATAGGGACAGAAACAGGTAGAAAACGATTTTTATGTACCCTTTAAAGATTCTCTTTGGAAGGCAAATCACGTTAGAAATAATATAATTTATTTAGGGAAAAGCTTAAATTAAAGTAAGCTACGTGCCTGTTTTGGAAGAGTAAATAAATAAATAATTTAAGTTGCCTTATTTAACCCTTCCAAAGCAACAAGTAATAACGGTTCCCATATTATGTTAGCATCACGGTATAAACAGGCAGGTACTGTGTATTTCAAAACAATATCTGTTACGAGTTTTCGCTTTCATCCTATTTCTCAAATAAAAAAATAGGTATGGCCATAACCCTTTTATGAATTTTTAAAATATTTCGTTTGTGAATATACAGATCGCGATGCCAGTAAGGTTCGGATTACATGTATTATTGCTGCTAGTGTAGGCCGAAACTGGATAAAAAATTCATTAGAACGCACCTCCTTGCCGTTTGAATATGAAACTTATTACTTGAGCTGTTGAGTGGCAAATCGCTAAATAGCAACATCCAACTCATTTTCCGCCGACATTGAATATTCTGCCATGTTTGAAGGAAAAACAAAGTGTTAAATTGCGTGGGGAGTCGCCTTTGAGTTGGTGGTGTGTTGAGGAAGTTTAGGTCCTGTTTCTTGTTCAGTAAGGTCTATATTTGTGTGAAGATTGGATGGTGTAGTGTGGGGAGGGGTGAGTTTCCTGTTACAGGAGACATGTAGAGGATGTGGGTCAAGTGGCAGGCAACAAAAGTATGAGTGTTGCGATGACGCGCTCTTGAGCAGACGGCGACGCGACGCGCCGTCGACTGCCGACACTATACGTCTGACTGCATTCTGTTTGGATTACCACGATAGTCGTTTTATATCTATCAAAGTAAGTTACAAGTTGCCGTTTCAGACAACAACTGAACTGAAGCATTGAAAGCAATTCTTTTTAACTGGATTACTGGAAAATCAAAAGGAAGAATTATGCATTTTACTGGCTATATCAGTATGCAACATAGTTTGTAGCGAGGTGCAGTGTAGACTACTGAAATGAGGAACTAAAGACAGCCGTACGGGTCTATCGAAGTTAAGCTACGCTCGCCGAGGTCTATCCGTTGATGGGTGACCATCCATTACACATCGAATTACCCCACCATGCCTCATAGAGCACGTTAAGCCCGTCCCGGCGGTCATTTGTAGATCTTTGGTAGTTGTTACGGGTCGTCAGAAGCTCAAAAGTCTGACAACCGGTCTTGCCAACAGCTAAGGCAGGTGCCGCTCGCTAAAGTGTGCCTACTTTTTTCTCTTTCTTTCTTCTATTCAAATCAGCGGTGCTCTAAGTGGAATACCTCATTTATTTTGATCTCCTAGGTCATTAAACTAATTTTTCAGTTTGATTTTGTGACAATATTTGTTAGTCTGTATCGCTTGTTAAACCAGACTCACATTACCAGTATCTAAAGCATACTTTCAGTTCTTTTTCAACCCGTGACCCGTGTATGTTTAATAAGCTTATTTTGACGTAGACTCGTGTCCAGATTGGCGTGGTAACTAAGTTAGGTAGGCACGCCGATGGCTCGCTTGAATATTAAAAGATTAATGAGGTTTTAACAATATTTATGGCTATAAAAGAGGGCCTAAATTAACGGGAGATAGCTTCAATAGTATATTGTTGTTTGTTTATGGGTTTTTTTGATGGTCCATGTAGATTATTTATGTATGAATATCGTTCCCTCCATCATCGTTTTGGGTAGACTCTTTCTGTTTTTTGATGGATTTTTTGATTACTTTTTATTTTAGCTTCACCTGTAAACATGTTACTCTATGGGACAAAAAGGTATATAATTTTTACCTACATCCAGATGCAAGAACCTCATGCTGCAGCCAGGGCAGGTAAATGATGAATGAGTTTAGATACGAAAACTTGAATATTGAACCTCCTATATTTCAAAATTATTTGTAAATAGCAAGGTAAGTCCGTATTTCAGTCCTCAAGCTTATGAAACAACATAATAATCTTATAGGATAAATACAATTTCTATTAACCCTTGTTCTTGAAACTACCAACAAATTCTAAAGTGATAAACAAAAGCTATTCCAACAATCACTCCAATACCACGGTTGGTTAAAATTGTACCAATCGTTGATCAAAAGGATGTGTCGTTACATTTTTATAATCCAAACACTTCTTGTTACACCAATCGAAAATAGACCTTATTTTTCAAGAAATAGAGTAGAAAACTGTTTGTTTAATCGTGTTTACTGTGTCGTGAAATCCAGACAGAGGCGTAGCGAACTAGAGGCAAAATGATAATAATTTCATATTATTTTGGAATTGTGCTTCATACAGCCGCAGTGTTGGGTCGTAAGCTGGCTTTATTACATACATTTCAGCAGATTCTCTCGAAGTAGAATTAACCCTGCGATGATGCCCTGGGTACTATGTTAATGTATGTCGAGATAATGACTACGTTTGTACACAGAATGAATATGCGTTGAAAATTGTTTGATGGCTAAGTTAAGAATGTACATTTATATGGTGCGTAAAATGAACCGATATAGTGTTTCTGTTGAGGGTTTTAGGTACTGTTTATGTGTTTGGCATAGTTGTTTCGCTGAAAAAATCATAAAACCAAAGTGGAATTTGACCATAAAATCATTTTTGTTATGTCGTTTATAAATAAGAGGGTTTGGTTTTAAGTTGTTTTTGCAAGTTGTAAGTAAACCATACAATATGTGCTCGAACTAAATTTATGTTCAAAAAATATTTTGTTATTTTAAATTAAAAAAAACATAAACACGGAACTGAAGTAAAAATATTACTTCCACCGAAAACGAACAAAGCACACAGTTGAAAGGTAAATGAAATATTTTGCAATTATTTTTCATAACTGAACACCGGAGGGACTTAATTAGCTGAATAAATAAACTGAAAACATTTCAGCGATAATTTAAATTTAAATTCTGTACTTATTGTGTGTGGCTTTGCATTTAAATTTAAATGTAACAAATCATCACAGGATTTCAATAGTATCATAATCATAGGAAAATATAATCCATAGGAAGCCAATTAATCAGTGTTGAATAAAAGCTTCTGGTCAGAGTTATAGGTGATAATGACGTGTGATTGGAGAGATCCGTTGTCAGGACTGTCATAGGCTGATGATGATGATAGTTGATAATGTTTTATTCACCATTCTTGGCAGACAGCTTAATGAGTTAGTCAGTATAAAGGGTACCCGAAGGACTGAGCTATCTTCTAAAGAAAATCAATTAGATGAACACAAAATTTCTAAGGCAGACTAGAAAATGCCTCAGGCATTTAGTCAGCTTTTGTATAGTATTGTTTCACTAGTGCATAAAGTTTTAATAAACAAATTGTCCACTCACTTTACGTTTAAAAACCAAAGTAAAAAAAGCGTTTAAAAAACCAAAAACTCACATTACTTTTGAAGGGTTAAACGATCATAAATAAGAAGTATCTCGCGATCTTCGCGTTATAATCGTGCCGTTCATCTTATGACGGTACATTAAGTCCGAAAGCTCTAACATCTTGAAATATATATATCCTTCACAGATAGGTATTAAGATTCATTAAACTTGGGTTTAGTGATAGCGGTGGAGACGAGGTATTTGGTTAGTTGAATTAAATGGGTTTGTAAGTTGAAGTGTGCTTTTTGAGAAAAAATCGCTTTGTTTACTTTTCTAGCACTGCAATTTAATTTTTTAAGTGAATATACGAAAAAAAATTATGTCAAGTTCTTCATTACGAAAGTTATCAATAACATGTCAACACTGAAGATGAGTGTAATGACGTGCGAATTCAGGATAAACAAATGAATAAAGGTAATGTTTTACCAGTCCTTTTCAAAGATTCCCCGAATGGGGAAGGTCGGTCAAAGTTAATTGTAGATGGCGTGACTATAGCTAGGTCCCTACGGCCTGCAATAAATTTGACACTTCATCCATTCATTCCATTTCGTGTTAATTTATGAGTTTCGTTTTATTCCACTATTTCGTTATTTTCCATGATTTCAATCATATAAATAAATATTTATTGGAAATGGAAAGTGTCAGAATTAAAAGCCTAAAATATCGCTTATTTCCTCGTTATCACTTTTTTCAGAATGTTTCCGACTAAAGGTACCAGTGCGGTAGCGGCCCGGCACCGCCTCGAAAAATCTAGTCGTCAACGCGCCGTAAGCAAGACGACTGCTAGTCGCCCACGCGCCGTAAGCAAGGCGACCGCTCGCTGCCGTACCGCCAGGTAACAGCTTGTTGTTTATTCACAAGCAAGGCGTCACCGTACGGCCGGCGAGTAGTCACCGCGCGGACTGCGAGGCGTCACCGTGCGGACGGTGAGGAGCCTGTGAGCGGGCTCCTCGGCCTGTCGGCGCGCCGTGTGACGGCTCGCGGGCCGCTCACTGCGGGCGAGCCGTCCTCTATTTTGTATAGCCATCGTAAAATAGACTTTAAAGCATTTGCCTTAAAATCCTAACTTGATTGACAAGATATTTGCCGTGTCGGAGCCGTGCTGCTATAATGAGCGTAGACCTTTAACCTCGAACTCTATTAAATTAAAATTATTCTCTACAAATAGCTCTAAGCCACAATCTTCTAAGTTTAGGGTCATTCAGAAAATGTTAGACTTCCGAGCATTTAGGAACACAACAACAAGTCATATAAGTAAAAATAAACAAAAACCACCTCTCGCCTTATAATAATATCTTGTTTTGAGAACTAGCTGCGACGGCGCTATTTTGACAGTTGACTTCCCTATTGGAAAAAGGCTGTCAACTGATATCAGCACAGTTATCAGCACAGTGACAGCTATATATAGCTGTATGTAAGCGGGCACGCCCTTAATGCCTGCAGGCTTTTATTTAGATATTGTTTACGTTTAGTTTTTATTTTTTATTTCTGCCTGAGTATAGTTCTCGATGTTTTTGGTTGGTATATTGGAGTGTGCTAGCTGACATCTGGGTATCAATTTAAATTATGTTTGTTGTGTTGTGTAATGTAAATTATTTTGCAAACTATTTTATAAAATCATTTTTTTCTAACTGAAAAAGACAGCTGTTCTGCTGGCGAGTTTGTTGCGCCACTTCTTCCCAGCTAAAGCACTAGGAAGTGGTGAAGAGTGGGCGTTATGGGGGGCTGTTGTAATTTTGACGTTCGAAAAGTGCTGATTTTCAGCCTAGTTTGCAAAGAACTTTTGAATTTTGAGCAGTTTCTAACAATATTTACCTAATCGATACCAGCGTGGTCTCTCGCTTCTTTTTTCCATAATAACTAAGGTACTGTTGTATTCTCTTTAATATTTTCTCGTTTCCAAATAAGACTCCAAATATTTTCAGAGCATACAATTTAAACAAAAAGGCGCTCAAAATTGAAGCTACTCCGGAACACGTGCCCACTTCACTTCATTAAATTTAGACTAAAAGTTCATCGTGCTGATTTCATATTCAATTTGGCGTTGGTAGGGACCGTCATAATTTTTTTATGTGAACATAAAGCGCGTCTCTCGATGGATCCCTTTTTTCTATCGGAAGCTACAAAACGCTTGGGATCAGGGTACTTTGAACTGTGTTCAGGTGATTATTTTGATCTCGTATTATTTGCGAAGAATTTTTTTTTCAGGTACGGCGTGAATGCTTTGTCTTTTGACTATTTTGGTATATGTGTTTGACAATTATGGCGCTTTGAAGAGTAATATATTAGTTAGGGAGGCTGAAGGCATAAATATTTAAGAGCAACCAGCAAGCACATATCGTTAGCTATCGTATCGTAGGTAAATTCTGAAATAATTAATGTAGAATGAGAGATGAGACATTTGCTACTTCGAATTTGAAGGATCATATTGTTATTATCATAGCTGTTGACAGGCTCTACTTATCATTTCGAAATGTTGGCATTATTTTCTTGAGTTGACAGAATGATAAGCATGGAGAATGAGATGAAAAAACCTACTCACATTTGTCACAAGTGAAAACTTCTTTAGTTTCTTTAGTTGAGCACTTTTTGGGTGAACAAAAATCATGGAACTCGCGTCATCGTCACCTAACGCTTTCCATGAGCTATATGTATCGAACGAAAGACATCAACGCGAGAATAAAAAAGTTACTTAGTTTTCACTTCTATCGGCAGTCCCCAAAGACTGACCGATTTTTTTTTCATGTTTTTGCTCAAATGACCGTAATACATTAGACACCTATTTGTAAACGTTTCTGCAATAATATTATTTTTTATTTTCTTTTGCATATACCTAACAGTAATTGTACGGAAGTGGTGGCTGAGTTATAACCGCCGCACGGGTCGATTCATCAGGTTAAGCTACGCTTGCCGGGATTGGTCCGTGGACGGGTGGCCATCTTTACATAGCGAGACGAGAGAGTTAGTCCTGGCTGTCATTCGTGGCTCTTTGACCATCGTTACGGGGCGTCAGAAGCCCGAAAGTTTGACAACCAGTCTTACCAAGGGGTATCGTATTACCCAGTTACTGGGTTTATGGGGTCAGATAGGCAGTCTGTCCATGTAAAATACTGTTATTCCGATTCTGTTATATTATAGACTGGAAGCCGATCCCAACGTAATAACTACGGGATACCTTCTGCTGACCACCTTTGTCTTGGTTGGACTGACTAATTTAATCTCCAAATCAGTGAATATCCCACAACCTGATTTTCCTGCATTTCTAAAATCTTAAACACAATACAAAAACTCACAATACACATTTCATTGTGCCTGATACCTGTATCGTTAATTTGCCGCGGCAGGCACAATCGTTGGTCGGAGTAATTTTTTTTATGAGTGAGCACACAATTCGTAATTCGACCTCATTTCAAGGAGAGAGAGGGTAGACGGAAAAACTGCTCCCTCATTATCGTTTTCCGCACTCGCGCCGGTATCCAGGGTGTTGGAAAACAATACAATTCCGCATGAAACGCCTGGGTATTTTTTCAAGAAATTTAAAAGTTTTTTTTCTCTTTTATTTTCGCATAGTGTGGTGGGGATTTGAAGTGTGTAATTCGTTGGCCTGGTTGCACCTGGTTCCTTCTATTTTGTTTGGGTAAATTAATTCTAGCGCTGTTTGCTCGAAACTACCGGATGGCGAACCTTTTCTGATGCTGTTGTCTGTGTACTGCAATATAACAAGGAAAATTGACTTCTAGGCTGGGCAATCTACGCAAGTTCATTCATAACCGGCAAAATCAGCTTCATGGTTAAGTAGAAAATACTTGCAATGACTTAACAATCTAAGACGACAAGCAGTTGAAACAGTATTTTGAACTTCTAAATTAAACTTTTTTTTTCCACCATTCCCTCTCTCTCTTACTCAAAAATCTTTATCTTTAAAACTTGTCACTCTAATGACTCGCCACTTCTACTTCTCAACGAATATTCTAGGATACATTTTTTCATTAATCAATATACTGCGAGTCATCAGCTAGGGGGCGAACCGGAAGTACCCGACCGGAAGCAGAGGGACTAAACTCGGCGGTTAATTGCGCGAAAAGCGAAGCCCTTCGTTTTGAATATCGAACGATTATTTCCGCGCGAGCTTTAAGGATCATGTGTTGGAGGGGATTTTTTCCATTTTATTTATGTGCGTCCTCTATGTTGTGACATAAATTACTCAAGCTATGTGAATGGCATTGATGAGAATGCTTGAAATAAGTGTAATTACATGTGTATTTTGGAAGGTAGCTGATAATATATTATACGTACTTATAATAACGTCATTTTCGAAAAAAAAAAACAACGGGTTGCACTCCAGGAGTGCCGGCAGAAGTGAAAACTTGAAGATTAAACGTTGTGCATTTTTGAATATTTTGGAATGGTTAGGGAATTTCGCACGAATTGCTTTATTTATCAGTATAAAAGTACTATAATTTATGTGGTTAAATACAATATTCATTAGCAGTAGTAGTATATTTATTTATTTTCAAAATATAGTCTAACAAAAATAAACAATTTATTTTCCTACCGATGTGAAGTCCTAAATTAATGGCTGCGTCAGCAAACGGTATTAGCGTTGCTGAATTTTGGGGCAAATTCATGTGATATTTTGCCATCGACACTCTAAGGAGAAGAATTTATGCTTCTAGAACCAGAGGTATTGTGCGTTGTTAGTCAGCAAATGAATGAATTTAAGATTTTTATTATGCACTAGCTTCTGCCCGCGACTTCGTCCGCGTGGAATAGTTATTTTGGGCTAACGCTAAAAAAACCCCTCGATTTTGAAATATTCTTCATTGGTACTCCGCTTCTCCTGTCTTAGCGTGATGATATATAGCATATAGCCTTACTCGATAAATGGGCTATCTAACTCTTCAAATCGGACCAGTAGTTTCGGAGCCTATTCGGTACAAACAAACAAAAAAATCTTTCCTCTTTATAATATTAGTATAGATAGATGTCTCAATTTCTTTAAAACCGTTGTATACGCAACTGAGATGACCAATCCATTTGGTAAACGAAGTAATTTCTCTTCTTTCAAGAAGGCTACATCAGTTATCATTTCACTATACAATTTATCTAGAAAATTCAGCACAGCTGTATTATAACGGACATAAAAGACGGGCAAATTGCCTCTGAATATAAATCACGAGCTCTTTAGGATCGCATGTCGATATGTTTGGAAACGCAGCATGGTTATGAATTTTGTTATGTGTTTATTACTCGTACTTTCAGAGTTTATTTATAACTTTTACTTTGTTGGGGAGTTTGATTTGTGAATATTATGATGTTTGATTCGAGTTAAATATGAAAAGGAGGAGCAGTGGTGACACAGTTGCTTCGGTCCCGTCTTACGAGTTTTAATTTGTTAGTTCGAACCCAGACAGGCACTTTACTTTGTCAATTTGTATTTAGGTAATTTCATCGCCACTGCTCTCAAAATGATGAAGGAAAACATCGTGAGGAAACCGGTTTGTCCTAGAACCAAAAAATCAAAGACATATGACATCCACCAACCCACACTGGGCCCGCGTGGTGGATTATAGCCTATTCTCTCTCACAGAGAGGAGGCCTGTGTCCCAGCAGCGGGAACATTAGACTGATTATGGTATAAAAAGGTAGATTTTTTTTTATTTCTTTTGTATTTATGTGTGACTATAAAGTACGTAGGTCTATCAACTCAGCCTACCGCAGTCCACTGTTGGACATAGGCCTTTCACCACACACATGGCCAGCTCACAGCCAATGCTACTGTAGGTAGGTGTAACATTTCAATCACAAACAAAAAATGAAGTTAGTAGGTACAGTCAGCTGCAGAGAAATCTCACCCCCTAGCAATGTATTTTTACATTGCTAGGGGGTGAGATTTCTCTGCAGCTGACTGTACTATAATTTAACACACAAACACACACTCTCATCCTCACCACATCATGACATACAAACTTTTAGTGCGAATGAAAAAGTCACACTTAATGCCTTAATTAAATAACGTTTATTTGTTAGAAACTACAAACATGTTCTTAATGCAATTAACTTAATCAAATGACATAATCATTTTCCAAAATCTAAAAGCACAAACGCGCCTTAAGACTCAATCAAACTCCAGCAAACAGATAAAGTACAGTCAGCGAATTATTAAAATACTTTTCGAAACCATTTTAATAGAAGCACCCGAACTAAGTTTTATCTCTGTAATCCGCACCACAAGGCAACTTTCATGAGTAAACGAGTTAACTTAAACGATTTCCTTGCGGCTGGAAAAAAGTAAAAGTAAAAAAAAAGTTGAAGTAAGATCACGTCTATCTGGTACCAAATAAAGTTGTGTTGTTCGGCTGGTGATATTTTTTGATGACTGTACTTTGTCTCTATTTAATACCGTTTGTGCTTGAACAAGTTGAAAGTACAAGATTGTTGTTCTGAACATGTTCAAAGTATGCTTCTTCGGGGCGCGATTAAATTGTAATGGCTATAGTTGTAGGGATATTAAATGAGACTTATGCTGCGAACGCAAATGAGAGTTTTAAAACTAAAATACTGAATAGATTAAAATATATAACAGAGCTTGTGGCACATAAAAGCATGTAGCTGCTAAAATCTCTTTTATAATTACAGAAACTTTCAGCTAGAACTAACTTTCAACTTTACTAACATTCCCTAGAAGGATATACTCGTATAGTGACCTTATTGGAGATGTTCTTCAGAAAGGTCAGGTGCGTAGTACTCACAACCAGCGTGCGTGTATGACCAGCACCCTAATTGCGTAATATTAATTACGCAATTAGGGTGCTGATCGTGTATTAACACGATAAATCTCAATCTGAATTATTTTGAAAGAGATTGCTAATCCATTGCTTTAAGGCTTGTGCCGACCAGCGTGACTTGCCGCGCGACGCGACACCGATTATTGTTATACCGTGAAGTTTTCTTAGAAATTGTATTGTTCGTGTCGCGTCGCGCGACAAGTCGCGCTGGTCTGCATGACCATTTATAAGTTCGAAAAAAAATCTGCTCAACAACGTAAATAGCGCAATGAATGTTGTTGATCTGAACTAGATGATCTGCCCCCCAATTACGCAATGCACGATCAATTTTAAATTGAAATCGACAAAAAAAATCTGCTCAATTTTTTTGTCGAACTTATGAAGCAATGGACTGGCAATCTTTTTCAATTGGTTTCAATTTAAAATTGATCGTGCATTACGTAATTAGGGTGCTGATCAAAATTAAACAGATTAGTCTTAATCATTAACGAAAATGTGTTACGTAATTACATAGCGGATGTATGGTCGTAAACGAGGCAAAAGGAGTATGTAAGGATCGTAGCAGGTGGCGTTCTACAGTTTCTGTCTACCCCCATGGGAAGAAGGCGTGAGTTTATGTATGTTATGTATATAGAAACTTTCAAAGGTTTATTTTGTAGTTGGGTTTAGTTTAAAAAAAGTTTCTAGCACGCGCTATTTTCGTACAGTGGGCTTGTTTACACGGAGCTCGCATTCATAAATAGTCGAAGCTAGAGCTACGGGTCCTACAAATATTTGGTTTACGTGGGAGTGCAACTCGTGACCTGGAAAAGTGGCTCAGCTCATGGTGTTATAGCTTTTTTACTTTATTGACTTAAAAATAGCAAGGACAGATAGTATTGACTAAATACCATCGCACTTGTATTCCCCGAGAGTTCGGCAGAGCCGATTAGCACACTCACGCTTCGCTATTGAGATGTGTTGAAGTCCCATGTAATAAGGGCGAACCTATTGCCACTAACAAGGCACAAATTCCAGACAAAGGGAAAATGGCCCAGACTCTGGCTGGGCTGCTACTGAGAAATTTCTGAGTGAAATACCTTGTACTTGAAGTAGTATTTTTCTTTTCGTGTGATTAATGACTAACCTGGGGGCCAAGTCTACTAATTTACAAACGTAACAATGGTCTCTCGATGATGAGTTTTTGACAGATTTGCCATACAAAATCTGTCAAAAACACATCACCGAGAGACCATTGTGACGTTTGTAAATTAGTAGACTTGGCCCCCTGGTGTCAGAGTTACAAAGCCGCCCATGGGCCTCTGACTGCCGTCGAGAAATATCTCTCAGGCATGCCAGTTTCCTCACGATGTTTTCCTTCACCGTTTCTGAAGCAAGTGATAATCATACAATACGCACATGAATCCGAAAAGTCAGAGGTGCGTGCCTTGGGTTCGAACTCGAGCCGTATGACTTGGCAGTCTGGCGGTCAAACCATTAGGCTATCAATTGAAGGAGTAATAAATTGATAAAGCGTTTATAAAGCTCAAGTTTGAATGAATAACAAACAATTTTTTTATTTTAAATTACATACGAATAACCGTACAAGTTAATTGTGAAACTAAACTCAGTAAAACATACAACAGTATAACTAGGCGCAAATTATATCGTACAAAACAAACAAATTACATTTAGATCCGCCATTTTGCTTCCCTCGTTATTTTATGTACAATATTATTTACATTACTGAACAATGGACGGAACGTTGATTCTGTGTTTTATTATATAAGTGAATAAATAAAAACTCAGATCCGGGATGTTTTATTTGAAATCCGTGGTAATCTGGATTTATCAAAATGATAAATGTAGAATGGAGAGCTTAGTGTATTGTTTAAAGATTTTTCAATATCTGGAAGCCGAAAAGTATTAAAATAAATCTTATAAATAGGTACTGAATTATATTTTTAACCCCCGACGGAAAACGAAGGGGTGTTGTAAGTTTAATCTGTCTGTGGCATCATATAGCTCCCAAACGGTTTAACCGATTTAGACTTTTTTTTACTCGCAGTTCATTATAAATTGGCGAGCTTTTGCCCACGGCTTCGCATGCGTGATAAAAAAAAATCAAACTAAATATTTATTTCATTTAAAAAAAAACGTCTTTTTAGACACGAAACGTTTTTGGTGGTCGCACAGGCTTAATACCGGGATAAAATAAAAAATCAAAGTCTATCCGTATGCAAAATCCGTCCTCTAAGGCGTAAGAATGTAACAGACATACAGATAGACAGACAGAGTTACTTTCGCAATTATAATATTTGTATGGATTAAGAGATGGGAACTGTAGCATTGTCCGCCTTTGTACGATATTTTTTTACTTGAAAATATAAAGTGAATAAATGAATAATCCTGAATGGAATGCCCAGTACACATACCAAAATCTTAATTGATGTGAATTTTTTTGAAATACCAACGACCATCATCATTCTCCTGCCCTTATCCCAGTTTATTTGGGTTCAGCGTAACATGTCCCTTTCTTCCATACTTCTTTATTAGAATCATAAGAAAATGTGAAAAATCTGTAGCTCCTAAAACTACCATTTTTTTTTTGGAGTTCGAGTTGGAATATCCTGATGGATGTCCTCCACCCTGGGGCGGGCTAAGGGGTCTGTCAGATTTCTACTGATTAAAACCCACCCTGGTGTTCACTTCCCACATTTGGACCGGGCATCATGAGATCTTCTGCGCCTTCTATGATCCCCGGTTGAACCTAACCTATTTCGGTAGGCTTATTGAATAATAAGCCGCACGCCAAAACATAACTACTTACCAAAAACTTGTACAAACTCTTGAATACGTAAAGAGCCACTGTTTAATAAAACTACTCGCAAACAACTACAATATTTGCATTACCCAAGTTTTGCTTACTCTGCAAACTGAAACGCTAACATTTAAATACGAATACATGCTCACACAACAGAACCCATTATTAAGCTGCAGACAACATTGATCAAATAATAATTAAAGAAACGTGCTTAAACCAAGTTAAGGGTGTGAACAACAATATTAAATCTCATTAAATGACACCCTTAAAATATTAAAGCTCAAACCATTTTCGAGTGTCGGGCCCTAATTGCAGACATTCGTTAATTTGTGTCTGGGATGAAAGTGTGAGTGATCACAGTGTCGGGACACTCGAGTGTCGACACCCCGGTGTGTTTGCCAAGAGAATTTGCTAGGTGTCTCCATTGGATGCTCTTTGTTGATTATTTATCTTGATTTCGAGTTGAGTGTGTTTAAGTTTAGTTATAAGACGTTTTCGTATTGTTGAAGAGTCTTTGGGGATGATAGGGATATTTTAAGAAACTGAAATCTAACAAAACTGAGAGCGGTGGTGGCCCAGTGGTAACGGCCGGGACTTACGAGTTTTAAGTCTTTAAGTTCGAACCCGGACGGGCGCTTTACTTTGTGTACATTTATTTCCTCACCACTCTGTTCTCAAAACGATGAAGGAAAACATTGTGAAGAAACCGGCATTTCCTAGAACCAAAAATTCGAAGACATGTGACATCTACCAACCCGCACTGGGCCCGCGTGGTGGATTACGGCCCACTCTCTCTGACCGAGAGGAGGCCTGTTAATGTGTTAATGTTCCCAGCAGCAGTGGGAACATAAAAAGGCTGATTATGTTATGTTACAAAACTAATATAGTCACATCAATTAGAACACTTGTTAACATAAGTCTGATCAGTAATTGCTTGCAACTTTGAGTATTGAAATGACTATGTTCGATGTTCGATTCATACTGTAGAATTCGTAGCAGTTGTCGTAGCACGTAACCTCGTAGCACTGCTACGACTCGTAGCATGATTTTATAAATGTGACATTGAGCATAATCTAATAGGGCAACTATTATTAGAATCCAAACCATTTCACTTATCCATATTATCAGATCACTCAAAATCGTAAAATTATAAGAGTTAATATCTTTGTAAGTTTCTTTGAAAATAAATTAAGTTGCTTGTGTAGTTAAAAAAGTTTTAAATGCATAGTTACGGGTGGTGCCTCATTATGGTTCATTAAAAATCTAACTTACAAGTCTTCCTTTGTTGTTTATAAAAACGAAGAACGTACCTGGAGCAGAAAATAGCATTATTAGATATTTTTCTTACAATAGGTAGGTAGTAGAATTTTTAATATTAAAGTTGTACACAAGGTGGTATACAAGGTAAAAAAAAAAAAAAAACATTCAGTTGTTAGGCGCATGTAGCACGTGGCCGGTGGTAAAGAGTAAAATACTGGAAGGTTTATTAGCACATTAGAATAACATTTACGTGTTGGGTTTAGAAACGTGCCGCATCGCTAGAAAGAATGTGTGGTTATTTAGGGGTTCTAGAGGGTCTCTTAACGACTCCACAACATTTTTTGACACTTAAAAAAAAAAAGTAAATAGTATTAGGTAAGTTTAGCAAAAATCTTATTAATGAATGCAAGAGCGAGCGAAGCGAGCTCGGGATTTGGGGCACCCTGACTCGGACAGGATAAGTGGAGGTGGAGGTTAGGTGGTGGTAGGTCGTATGGGGTGGTTATTTTTTTTAAGCCACACAGAAATAGGAGCCCCGGGAAGCGGGACTTCATTGACTACGTCTTACTTTAAAAAAGTATATTTTTTTAAATTTGCCCTTGGCCTTCGAAATGTTTTAGATTGACCTTGAAAATGTGTTTCCTGTGCCCCAAGTCCCAAGCTCGCAAAAAAGTATTTATTTTTAAATCTCCTATGGAAAAAAAAATACCTCACATTCTTTCTAGCGAGACGGCACGTTTCTAAACTTTTACTTCATTTTCATTTAATTTTTTTCATTTTTTTTTTTATAGTAAACTTCATGAGGAAACCGGCATAGTCACTAACCACACGAAAAGAACTAGAAGATAATTTTTTTTATTTTGTTTTCCATTTGGAATTCCTCAGTAGCAGCCTGTCAGGTTTTGTGCCCAAATGATGGCAATAGGCTCGCCCCTGTCACATGGGACTTAAACATAACTGGCCAAATGTAGGTGTACTGTAAGTACACGTCTGCCTAACCCTATGGGGAATACAGGCGTGATGTTATTATTAAGGGGGATTGATTTTATTAAGGGGCTTTGTGGTTGACTGAAATATTTCAATTTACGGTTTTAAGTTTTAAACGGTTTTAAGCATGTTTGTGGTAGCCTTTAGTGATTTAATTTCCATAATAGGTTACAAAAGATGTTATCTAGCATTTTTTATGAAAATTCCGTCAAATTTTCTTTACAGATACTAATGATGAATAGTATTGATAACCGGGAAACAAACTACAACTTTTCTTTTTCAATAATTTCTTGCTATTTTGTGTGTGCTCAGAATGCAAAATTTTTGTCTCTGTGTCTGTCTCTGTGCCTTTTGTTAAAAGTCATAACGCAAAAAATCTAATCGTTTTTCACCTATAGACGTTCATGTATTGGCTGGTTACCAATCTCTTTTGCTGACTGTACAAATCCTTCAAACCATGCTCAAGTCACTTCCAGCACTCTCACCTCCCCACACCTCATTGGCCGTGTAGCAAACATGTTTGTTTCCACAAATGCTCTTTGATATAATCTTAATGTCGGTCGCTTTACCTGTCCTGTCAGCATATAAACTTAGCAGACAGTTGTGGCACTTCCAGTAAACTTGCTGCAAACTTTAATTTGCTGTTGGTTTATCACGCGTTAAACATTCGCCGAATTTGGATGTTTGAATGTTGAGGATGTCTGTGGATGTTATGCGGGATCTTGTTTTGTTTATGTATATCTGCGAGATTTGTTGAGAGATTCCGCGTTCTGTTTGGCCGTGTTCTTGCCTTTACGATACAAATTTCTTGCCCGTGACATGAAGTAAAATATTGCAAGAAACGACTGGCATCGTCTAACTTACTGTATAGATAGTGCAACTTTTAGTGCTGCTTTATCTCATGTTATGCTACAGACAACTAAATCGCACCGTGTATATCAGCCCTTATTTTACTTTTCTTCATCAAGTACACTTATTTCTTGAATTCGTTTTTATATATTTTCTACCCATTTAGCGTGGCTTTAATGCACCTGTAAGCCAGCATCGTCGGTGCTTCTTGCATTATATTTTTAAAGAAAAAATTCTTAAATGAAAGTTTTAATATTTTTGTAAAAGACACAAAAAGTTGATTGGAGAGAGATTGTGTTGGTTTTTAATTTGGTTTTACCTAGTCTAAGCTAAAACTATACGAACATTAATTTGTACTCTGTCATCTGTTTATCACCTGTCGCAATCACGTGAAGTAACAGGTGGCACCATCCACCAATCACAAAAAGACAAATAAACCAATTTTCTGTCCGTCCACAAGCTATGAACAAGAACAAGCTTATACCGTAATTGATTCGGCAGTCAGCAAAATTGGTAGCGGGACTAACTGCCCATGGGTGCGCTGGACATGTTTTGGAACCGTCACTCGAACAGGCATTTTCATAAACAAAACACCCCCTAACATGAACCAATAACCTAAACGAACTTCACACTAGTACTAGCTATAAATTCACCATAGCTAACAAGAAACACAGCAATGTTTTAACGAGCAAAATATTTCCAGTTTCTCCATACAACTACGATGTATAAGGAGCCCCTGACAAATGGTGTCCGCCTCTGTATTTTGAATTAGAACTAATAAATCCTCAACCTAGTATTGGGTTTCGGCAGTTCGTTATTTTACTGACCCCTAACTATACATCTTGAGTACGGAACCCTCACTATTTGTTCTCACAATTTGCTACGGTAGGAGAGTGTAAATTTTTGATCAGGCTTAGGGTGTTGTTTTATTAGTATTCCAGTCAATCTATATGGAATAAATTAGGTATATATCACGTGGAATAACGCTTGGTGTAAATAACAGTTCTAATTGGATGCATAGGTACAGGAAATCGTGTATGTGCAATGTCAATAGAATAGTTTGATTGATTTTCCAAATTCGATGACTGTTTCCTTGCGTCATGGTAGGATTACAATTATGAATTTTTTCACCTCATATCGAATTATATAGCCGATGGCTATATCGTGTGTAATTTTTATACCTATTTAACACCTTTATTAACTAAACGGTTTCAGTTTCTAAAAGATCAGTAATACGTCGATATTAATGTAGCATACCAAAGTATAAGTATCATGCAAATACCTGTCTAATTACATTATAATTATCTTCAATCTTCATGAATAAGTTACTGCCAGACATCTAAATTGGATATGTCATCTATTCCCGTACTAGACGTCTTCGAGATGAAGATTTGACACGAAATCTTAGTATCTCTTATCTTACCATCTTGAATCAGACAGCCGTATACACCACCGACCTTATCACTGGCAAATTAGAGTTCAAATTAGGGTGACATACACGGCCAGGAGATATGAAAGACGTGCGACAACGCGAGAGATTAAGAACCTTATGCCTTCGAGGCTATAGTTGATATTGCAATGTAATTCGATATTATCTGGTAAGGTGGGCAGTAAACGCATATTTCACTTGGTCCCTTGTTTACTGTTACTACCGAAACAATGGCCATAGTAATAATAATTACTCCATACAGATATGAAATGGGGTCTCGGTAGGAAAATGGCGAAAACGTCAAGTAACTTGCTTAGTAATTGGATTACTAGGATGGGATGTGCTTGATTTTGTGTGAGAGGACGTGATATAAACTAGTGCGAGGCCATAACGTAGGCGGCTTTATGTTTGGGCCAGAGTGATTTGATGGTTCTGCTTTGCATGTATCTAGCGGAGGGCGACCTTGGAGATCGATTTCTATTCTAGGTGGTGAGTAAAACGTAGCCTCCTTCATTTTAGTCACGCTTTTTCTATTAAATTTTCGTATTTTACGAAAAAAAATTAAAAGAAACATTGAATTAATTATATTGGAAACTGTTTTCACTTTCAAAAACTTGAAATAATAAAGCGACCGAGCCAAAGATCCTGTTTTAGTTCCGAAAAAGAAACGACAAACTCCACCGACCTTTGCCGCAAAACTTTATTAATATTAGGTACATAGCGACAAAGTAAGCGAGCGAATAACAAAGTGCCACACTATGAGCTAAATATTCCTTAACCAAAACTAAAATACTCGGACTAAAATTATAACACAGCAACGTTTTGAAAGAGCCTATAAACAGAACTCACGACGCGCGCTTTGTACGGTTTTAGGATTTGACAAAACATCGAGATTCTCTCTTATATGTATGTTTAATATTAATGTTTTATACACATAATGCTTCCGGAGTAAATTATCTAAATGGTGGTGATAAAAACAGTATCAAAATCCGTTGAGCAGTTTAGAAGAACAACGCGGTTAATTTTTAATTTGTAGACAAAGACCCAGCTCTACAAAGCCCTTCTTTTCTATAACTAGATGTGCCATAATTACGTCCGTACGTTACTAGGTAATACTTGAGTGAACCAAGAAATTTATTATAATGTAACAAGATTTCATTGGAAATAACGTTGTCCGTAGTATTCAAGACGGAACAACGGCCAAGTTAGCACCAACAAATGTTGTATTCTGCGAATGTACGTATTTGTTTCCAAATCACGTCCGTTGGGGCGCCTTAGAGGAGGTAAATAGGGTGCAAGGGAGGGGGGAGGAGGTCTAACGGGCGAAAAATTGCGTACCTATCCTTACTGAATTAGTACACCAGTGTAAATGAGCTCGGTACGATCTCAGCTGAGATTGCACCACTCTAGCGAATTTCTTGGGATAACTGTACGTTGCGGTAACGTCTCTAATTGGATTGAGATGCTGTGGAAAGAATTGTTTTGATATAATTTAATTAGGGGTGGGTTGGATGGTTTAACGTAATGATAAAGTTGTAGAAATTATACGAATGTTCTAATTTGATATTTGGGGAAAACTAATGTTTTTAAGAAACTTTGGCGTTCGGCAAAATTGATTTCGAAATACTGCAATCGAAGTATTAGAATCCTTTTTCCGATATAGGCAACAATAGGCAAGGTAAGTCTGACATCCTAGGATGCCAAACTTACCTTGATTTGTATTTCTATGACTTGAGAGAAAAGTCTTTCAAGTAATGGAAATATTAATTTTAAAATCACCGTACATACTGAAAATGCTCAGAAGTATATCATAATAATAAATGCACGAACAAAAGTGTACACATACTTTGTTAGGCGGTTATCCGCGGAATGCACACTTCCGCGTTAATTACTGAGTAATTTTATGCCCGCGTTGAGAACGAAAAACACAAAGAGGCATACCAAAAATGGTAAAGTTTCGCTTTAAGAACCGCTAGTGATAGGGTTGGCAAGCTCTCTTCAACGGTAAACTTCATTTTTCTTTATTTTTATTTAGTGTTAGAAAATGGGTTGCATTCATGGCGTAAATAATTAAAGCAGCAGGTTTCATTGAAGTAAAGTGCAAACAAGACAAGGTCTATTTCCAGGAAAAGTTAAAAAATACTTAAAAGTCACGTGTAACATTCGTTACGAGTTAACGTAAAAGGGAAAATTATGAATAAATAACGATTTAATTTTTAGGGGAACTCAACTTTGTGTACTCCATTTTTTAATTGGGATACCTTACAAAAATATGAAACAATACATCATTTTCTCTTTGTGAAACTTTTCAACCCTAACCATGGGTAGGTAACAATGGCCGCCATGTTTGATTTTCGAAGAACAAAGGTACAATGGTTGCCCACAGTCGTACACGACTTTAGCCGCAACAGAACTCCATGGAAACAGTTCCGGGAGAAATATACACGAAATATATACTCAGTCTTAGATCATTTATTGTCAATTAAAACAGCAAACTTGGTAAAGGTACATTGTTCAAGATTAGAAGGCAAATATGGCGTCATATTTGTTACTCAACCCACCTAGTATGTTATTTATTCAGTCAGCATTAAGCCACATTACAATAAAATGAAAAAATAGAATGAGTAGTTAAAAAGTAGGAGTAAGTAGAATACAAACATAACATAACATCACGCCTTGTTTCCCCGAAGGGATGGGCAGAGGTGTAATTGTAGTACACCCACATTTTGCCAGTTATGTTTTTAAGTCCCATGTAATAGGGGGCGAGCATATTGCCGCCAACTTTTAATAATTACCTAAAAATGCGAAACTAAATAAGGATTAATTTCGCGCAACCCTATTGGTGGTCTACAAAAGCTGCCCCGTTTGATTCGCGAAGAACAAAGGCTCAATGGAAGCTAGCCAGTCACATGCGACTTAGCTGTTCAAGAAAATGGTTCTGGCGACCGTTTTAGGACGATTGTGCTGTTATTTTTGTCGATTTTTTTTTTAATATTTTGTTTTTGGACTCTCAGATATTGGAAGTTAATCTCCAAAATTTCCAGTTCAACTTCTCTCAGTTGCATACAACAGTTTTTTTTACGATTCGTCGTATAAGGAGCTCTGAAATAGACCCATAATGGGAGAGAAGTTCATCCCAAATGCGAAATGCCATTACTATCTATCCATTACTATCTATCGTTTCCTAAAATCAAGAAGTAACAACATGCGCTGCTAATATTGTATTGTTTATTTTGCCAAAAATTGTAATTTACATTTCCTTTAGGTTTACATTTATTAATAAAATAAGACGCAAAGGAAGAAGTTTGCTTATGAACTCCACACTAGGACGAGCCTGTCTTGTGGAAATAAACGCATGGAAGTAGAATATTGGTACATTTTCAAGGAAATTGGGAATATGAAGCCTTGCAACTGAAACTTGCTATGTAAAGAAATTCTCAGAAGAAATCTATAGATTGAAATTATGTAGGTAAATGAAGAAACGTTGGTAAGCTTAGTTGATAAAAAATCTAAATATAGGTAGCTTATTGAATAGTATATTTGAGAGCAGTGGTGGCCCAGTGTTAAAGGCCCTGACTTACGAGTTGTAGGTCGTAGGTTCGAACCCAAGCAGGCGCTTTACTTTGTGTAAATAATTTCATCACCACTGCTCTCAAAACGGTGAAGGAAAGCGGCATGTCTTAGAACCAAAAATTCGAAGACATGTGACATCTACCAACCCGCACTGGGCCCGCGTGGTAGATTACAGCCCACTCCCTCTCACAGAGAGGAGGCCTTTGTCCCAGCAGTGGGAACATTAATAGGCTGATTATGATTATGATTTATGATGAATAGTATATTTATTTATAACAGTGACTAATAAGAGTAATATGACTCATTCAAAGAAATAAACAACTTTATTGCCTCCAGCAGGGATTCAATACAGTATAATGATTTTTTAATCAAAATAATTATCTGTTTCAGTAACTTGTCTTGGTCTGGTTTCACGTCTACATCTATATATACATAGTACTAGCTGCCCACCCCGGCTTCGCACGGGTAGCAGTAAGTACTTATCTACGGCGCACCTATCTATCTACCTACTCTGCCCTACCTACCTACCCTACACTGCCCGACCTACCTACCTACCCTGCCCTACCTCCCTACCCTACCCGACCTACCTACCTACCGTACCTACCTACCGTACCTACCTACCTACCTTGACCTATCTTCCTATCTACCTACTCTGCCCTACCTACCTACCTACCTGCCCTACCTACCTATCTACCCTACCTACCTGCCCTACCTATCTATCCTACCTACCTACCTTCACCTATCTTCCTATCTACCTACCCTGCCCTACCTACCTACCCTACCTACCTACCCTACCCTACCCTGCCCGACCTACCTACCAACCCTACCCTGCCCTACCTACCTACCCTACCTACCTATCTACCCTACCTAGCTACCTACCTATCTACCGTACCTACCCTACCTACATACCTACCTACCTACCTTACACGCTACCTTTACCTTTTTATTAAAAGAATTAGTGTAATCGCTCCAGCCGTTCACGCGTGTTCAAATAGGGATTCATTTTAGGCCCTAAACTTTAGTAGTGAGAGAGAGAAAGCTTATTGTGTGAGAACGACAGGAGACCGGCTTCGTTCTCATCCTTACTCTGTGCTGTTTACGGGATGAGAAGCACCGGTAGACGCCTGACGGGAATAACTGATCTAGTGGTAACTGATCAATTATCAACCGCCAAGAGTAGGAAATTATTAAAGTACTAATATCGCTATTAAAAAATAAGGGTTAGTGGTAGAAGGGTGAAAATTTATGGTTGTATGTATTTTTTAATGTCAAATAATAAAAAAAATACAATAAAAAAAATTGTTTAAAATAAGAGAAAAAAAAACTTGGGGTGGACCACCCTTATCACTTAGGGGTACGAAAAATAGTTTACGTCCTATTCTCATACCTACCAAATATACACAAAAAATTTGAAAAAAATCGGTCAAACCGTTTCGGAGGAGTTTGGCAACAAACACCGTGACACGAGAATTTTATATATTAGATAGAAGAAAGTTGCCTTTCGTGTCTGTTTGTGTGTCTGCCTTTTTCTTCTAAACTTCGCATCGGGTTTTGATGCGATTTCACCATAATTTAAACATATAGGTTAATGTGTATATTACATTTAATTTAGATATAGCACGGAAATCTCTTTGTTTTGACATAACGCCTTTGTACCCGTGTAGGGGCAGCTGGCTGGTTTTTAATACTAACCAAGGCTAGGGTATCAATGACAACGGTATGTTCAAAGAAAACTTTGTGAGTACAATTTCCCTTGTGCAATAATCACCAATAACTAGCATGCCAAGGATTCATTACAGCGGTGAACTCTTGGCAGTGAATGTAACCATAAATAAGCATAACTTGGCTAATGTGGCCTCCGTCAGCAAAGTATCGGCCATTTGGAGCTGATTGTCATCGTTTTATACGTTTTACAGTCATTTACTTTTTTCTGATTTGTGGTTCAACTGTAAGTTGAATTTATCATACTTAGTGGTTGGTTGATTTTGTGGAATTGTGCCTCATAAGTTACAATGGAACTGAAGTGCTCGAAAAAAAGTATGCAGATATTGAACATAATGATAATGAAATGGACATTACCTAACCAATTCGCATAAAGAGTTTAGAGGTTACATTTCACCTTAACCTATAATTGCATCTACCGCTAGGAAGTTCCTGTTCTGCAACGAATAAACACACAATCTGAAAATAAATCCAGTTTTCATCCTTCACAAAATCATCACCTGCCTAGCCTTTTGAGCTGAATACCAGTATCTTACATGGAACGACTGGCTATCTGATTCTGACCTTCACAACCTAGTGACTGGGCTGATACCCCTGGGTAAGAATGACTGTCAGATCTTCTAACCCGTAACGACTGGCACAGAACATCGTTCGTCTTCACAAAATGTTTAACCTGCAAGTTTCAACTACTGTGACAGCTTCAATAAGGCACTATTGTATAGTATTTTATCTGCATTGTGTCAATAGCCCGCCCACGTTCAAGGCGTTCGTAGTTGTTCATACACATACATTTAGATGTCTGAGTCCACAGAACATAAATATCTTCTAGATCCGTGCGGTTGGATGATATTACACAGAATATATTTACTAAATTGCTGTGTGCTCATGTACAGCTATAACATTTACACATAACCCAAACCATTTACTTTTGTTCTAATTTTAACCTAACCAACACTAAAGCCAGAATTCTATACAGACACGTGTCTACAGGTTTCATTGAACAGCACCTTTTGTTAGAGCTACCCCCTGTCAGTCAATGAGCCGTGCCAGAAATATATTAGCCGAGACCGATACTCTCACGTTTTCTAAGGGTTTAAGATGTTTAGTCAATATATGAGCAGTGGTGGCCCTGTGGTAACGGCTGCGACGAGTTGTTGGTCGTAGATTCGAACCCAGACAGGCGCTTTACTTTGTGTAAATAATTTCATCACCACTGCTCTCAAAATGGTGAAGGAAACATCGTGTCGAGGAAACCAGCATGTCCTAGAACCAAAAAATTGAAGACATGTGACATCCACCAACCCGCACTGGGCCCTGGTAGTGGAGCACGGTCTACTCCCTCTCACCGAGAGGAGGCCTGTATCCCATTCCCAGCAGTGGGAACATTATAGGCGGTGAACTGAAGGTTTAAGAAAAACTGCGGTGTTGCTGTACGGTATGATTGTCTCTTAAGGAATTGGATTATGTTTTTTTTTTATCTATTCCATATCTTAAGCTTTGGTTTCCTATTTTAAGGTATATGCGACGTCTGACTTCAGCGCCAACGTTCCGAGCAACGTCTGAACGCAACGCACAGCGTCGGCGGTCAATACGTCCGCAGTGGACGACGACGCGTCGTCGACGCTTCAGTCGTTGCTCGGGAGTGGTCGTGTGATACTTTACACCACCTGACGCTGCAATGGTTCGAAATAACTAATGCCGGGTACGACGTCAAGACGCTGACGTCGACGTGTGAAAGAGACCACAACAGCGTACGGCGCGGCGGCGTGACGCTTTAAGCGCGTCTACGGCGTTTATAGGACACCATAGCCTAAATACTTGTTACCAAAAATATTATTCCAATATTATTTCCACTTAACAAATATCAATGACTAGTACTAATGAAAAGTTTTTTTTTGTAATTGTCGCTAATGTGCGAGGCTTGCACGTTTGGTAATTAAATTCTGAACGCAAGATAGGTTATTGTTTAGAGAGCTGTACAATAGCAAGTCACCTAAATGAAACCAAATCGTGAAAATAAAAAACATTTTTATGACGACACTTAATTATCCATAATAACCCCTCCAGCATTACCAAGGATACCGTTATTACTACAACAAGCAATACAAACCCAATAGAAACAGTTTATTATCATTAAATTGGACTCCATACATCCGAAGGTCGAGAATTTGAGATTCATCGGTCGAGAGAATTTAATCCGAGTCGAACGGTCGGCCCGTGTAATTGTATTCATGATTCGGCATCGTGTGCACCGACCCTTATATGCATACCCAACCGTTTTAATGACCGAAGACCCTTACAATACGTTAATGATGCGGATAAAGCGATTTCGGGATTAATTTAGGATTTTTATTTGATTGTGTGTGTTAAACTAGAGCCTGAAATGGATATTTATTGAGATTTCAGCTACTAAGTTTGGTCCTTAATCGCCCATCGCTGTATACTGGTTGACTTTGAAAACAGAATCGATAAAATTTAAGGGGGTGTTCTACCGACCGAAAAATTCGATCGTCTTATACAAAATGGTCCAATCAGGGAAAAACCTTCTTTTTCCGAATTCTATTGCTCCCTCAATAAATGATGTGTATATTTGATGGGTATAACACACCCTTAAATTTTGTTGATTGTTTTCAAAATCACTGTGTATAGACTTCCTAAAACCGCTATGGTGAAAGAATGCATGGTTATAAAGCAGGTTAGCCTATTAGCAGTTGACCTGGAGACCTTACGAAGTGAGCTTAATATCTTGGCTATTAAATTCAGCAGTAGGTAATGATTATATATTTTTTTTTATTTCTTAGTTTATCACACAACATGTTATTTATCGTAAAATTACCAAGCTGGTGAACCATGGCGGCACAGTTTCAACACCGTATATAGAAACTAGCAATAATTACGTGAATTATTGTAACTTATCTATTTAATTTATAGCCAGACGTAGCGGATACATTAACACCTTGTACAGACTTTCAAATCCTAGTTTTCTCAGCTCATACGGATGTTGGTTCATCCATAAAATATAGTCAGTTATTGGCCTTCCTTATTAAAACGTTCAGTGCCGGGAGCCCTCCTGGTGGGTTCACCTGCCGGATATGGGATGCCGGTAGGCTCATTTTATTTTAAATATAGGGTATTCTTAGCGAATACAGCATTATTAACCGTGAAAATAAAATCTGATGTAATGCGGCAACTCTCCCGGAGGTTTCATTTCCAATATGTATGGCGGCATGGCGTATGAGTTCTATGAAAAGTGGGTGGAGTCGAAAGTGTTAATTTATCAGCAGAACTAAGATTGTTGCCAATGTGGCGATAATACACAATATTACAATTATACACAATATTCTTATCTCAATTGTCAATTCATTACTGCATCCTATAATGTTGGTAAAACAGTTGGTAGGCTTAAAATTAATGAAACAATTATGGACCCTGTCAGGTACAGCATAGTAGGAAAGAGAAGGAAGAGCGCTGATCTGATCTGTGAAGATTTTACCTAACATCACTCTATACTATTCTAGCAGAACCTTATCGTAACAAAACTTAGGAAACAATAAGACGCTAATAGTTGTAGACCAGCGCACAGTCTTGAAGCCACTTATTTATTACCCATGGTAGATTACAATCGTGAAAATAAAATACATAAATGTCACATGGCATGTCAAAACAAAATATAACAAAGACGCCAGATTTTTCCGCGAACCCCATTCCGCTCACATAATAAACCTGAACATGTGACATACGAGATTAACCCTAGCATGTCTGCAGCCAATCTCGGCCCAACATGTAGATTTATTATAAGGGGCAACTCTGCCAAGCGGTGGCCGTACCAGCCTGGCACCGGGGACATGGTTACACCGAAATTATTCAAAGCCGGCCTTGCTCCAGCGAATTGGTGCACGGCCAGTGCCGAGCAGTGCTAGATACGGGCGATACGGCGAATACCACTTTTCAAGTGATATGTGGCCGAAGTGTTTTCTGCAGACATTCGCAGGGTTAGATTGTGCATGTTCCAGTAATTTGTGAGAGTCTTACTCGAGGGGGTGGCGTGGTTGAATGGGACATAAGTCAGCTACGAGAACGGAAGATTCGCGTCACAATTGAGAATCGTGGTCTCTATTTGTATTAAGGGCTTGGTTCACAGTGGCCAAGCAGAGTTTTATTTTTTTATTTATCTATATTCACTTATGGTAAGTATAACTAATATACTTAGCCTCACAAAACCGTAGTAATGGTTTGACTGTGGGGGGTCGGTGAGTCTAGACACTCAATAAACGTTGTACACACGGCTACACATCAAGCCATACATTCCCAGCTCAAGCTGACCTCGCATTGTACGGAAACCGTTTACAATGCGAGATCACCACAAACCGGAAATGCATAGCTTGACGTGTAGTCGTGCGTACTTAAAACTAGGTAATTATTATTTATAGGTAGCACTTAACATATCTCTAAATAGTTTTTTTATGTTGTGCTTTTGTTGTGGATTAATTAAACTCACCCAATGAAAACTTTGTCGGCAAGCAATAAGCTTAAAACAATGATGTCAGAGACGTAAACGTTATTAGGTTGGGACCAAGATTTTATTTCAATTGAATTATTTAAGTCCATCAAATCCCTACAGCCTAAAACGAAATTAATAATTAAACTTTTTCTCCGCAAGAAAATTTTACCCATGAACAGAGAAGCCTTGAAATATTTCGTAAACTACCATTAGGTACTTAGTTTCTCTTCTATTTCCATTTTACGTCTTAATTAGGTAATTTATAACATTAAGAGTCCCTCATTGTCGGGGCGGCGACGAGTGAAAAATATATAATTTGGACAAAAGTGATACTTAATACCCCACTTAGGTCTCAAGGGCGAAGGTTGTGGCTTTCAGGCTTTTATTTATGTCTGGAGTTTGTAGTCTGTCTTCTTAGAGTTTTAAGAAGAAATAGGGGCTGAAATAACGTTATATTTATTGCGTGAATGTGTTAGAAAAAATGTGTTTGGGTTTATCTGCAATTTCTTAGCAGAGAATGTTTGAAAAGGGTTAATCAAAGTTTAGATTGAAAATAACTACTTGCTTGACTTATATATTTAATTTCGTATTAAAATGTAAAAGTTTGAGTTGGTGGTAGTTATGCTAGATTCAAAAGAAATTCAATACGAAGAAAAAATGTTTATTTAATATTGGTTTACTCAAATAATATTAAGCAAATTATTCACTCTCAAAATACACATTCACGTAGGCTAAATTAAAATTATACTTCATTATATAAGTTATATTAATAAGTAGCTATACATTTCTATTTTTTATATGTTGTAAGTTTATAACAAAAGTTTCGTATTTATAAATATATTTAAAAAAGCTGAGAGGTGTCAAGGGACACCCGGATGGAACGAACTTATGGAATGAACCTCACAAAGGCATGCCACTAATTAGTACCTGTGGTCGCTCACAGATGGCGTTATAATAAAAAATTAAAAAGTGTCGTTACAACTTTTGGTCTTAATTTTTCCGTCTAGCCCCCTTTCACAACTCGCGAAAGGACAACTCGCGAAAGGGAACTTCGTCTCAATATTTATAAGAATTAAAAAAAATCTAAGTTTTCATTGTATTTTGAAAAATAAATATCAAGTTTTTAATAGTATTTAGGTCAGAAATCCGATTTCTGTATCAAAATTCCCCTTGGAATTTATGTGACGAAAATAAATCATGAATTTTTCAAGTTTCGTGAAGATTTTCTTTTGTGAATGAAGTCCCGTGGGGCTCTAGTAATTCATCAAGTTATCCAATGTTCCAACTGATTGAAGTGATCAATTTATTTTACGTTGAAAACATTTTTCTTTTTAGGGACTTCGATTTTTTGCTTAGCCTTGACATAATAAAGTAGGATTGGTTGATATTGTTCGCAAACTTAGTTATTTTGTGCCTTTGAAAAGGAAAACAAAGAATACATTTTCTTTGTTTAACAGATAAAACGTTCTATATTCAGAATAAAAACAATTATGTTCCACTCCTGTTTCCTTATAAATCTCATTTTGAAACGACTTTAAAAATAACTCAACAAATTAATATTGTTATGCTTATTTTCGAGGAATAAACAAAATTGGGTAGGGGTAACAAGAAAATTCCATTTTCTAACTGTTATTAATAGAACCTTTCTATTCAAAATTCGAGCACCTTTAATATTCATTCATATCCGTATCTGTATTGACCAAACATTAAAAGCGAAACTAAGTTATAAAATGTGACAATAACTTCAGGTTTGAGCACATTCAAAATTCAACCTTGTACCATAACCGTTAAGATTAATTTCACACTGCAGTCTTTACATTGCCTTCGGGCTCGACCCTCGTAAATCGTGAACAAGGACAAAACAACACATTTTGTCCTAAAACGAGTTAGCCGTGAATTTCTGAAATTATGTTAGGTGTGTGTAATTTTGTTACCCGGAACTAATATCTAGTTGGGATTATTTCTGATATTTTGTATTAATTACATTTTATTTAATGCTGTCATTAGTAGATTTTTGACAGTCGTTACCGGTAGTCAGTACCAATGGGTTTCCCATTAATAGGGTTGTGGAGGTCAAATTAGGCAGCCGCTCCATGTAAATACTGGTGTTCAGCTGCATCCGGTTACACTGGAAGCCGACCCCAACATAGGTGGGAAAGGCGATAGTTGATTTGTATTGTACCCTACCTACCCTACCTACCCCGCCTACCCTGCCTACCCTGCTTACCCTACCTACTCTACTTACCCTGCCTACCCTGCCTACCCTGCCTTCCCTGCCTACCCTGCCTACCCTGCCTACTCTGCCTACCCTACCTACCCTGCCTGCCCTGCCTGCCCTGCTTAACCTGCCTACCCTATATTTTGGACATTATGAAAAGGAAAAATCAACATGGTACACGACCGGATTAAAATCCTGTATTAACTAAAGTTTTTCCGAATTCCTGACTTTCCAAGAAGAAAGAAGCCTTCGTCACACACTTGGACAAATTATAGCTTATTCTTGGTAAAAACAGAACCGAAACTAGATACCTATGGAAAATGGAAACCTAATAGGAATCATGAACTCGATTTCAGAGAAAACCTTTTGTGGAGAAAAAAAAAGAGTATTTTTGGTAAGTTAATCTTTTGTATAATTGTGATCGGAAACAGTAAGTATCAGTATTGTGAGCGTGGTGCCGGAGGCCATACTAACGCCTCGGCTAGGATGAGAAGCTTGCGCGGGTGCTAAAGGTGAAACATAAGGAAACCGCCATTTGCATCCATAGTGAAATGAGTATGGCGGGCACTTAGGCACCTGTCCCACCGCCAACAAGGAAGCGACTAGCTATCAATAATTTTCTCGCTCAAGGAACGTACAATTGTGGGTCCCGTGTAAGTAAAAGAGATACACATATTAATAGTTGTCCGTTCACTATTCTACCTAACTCTAATTATTTTACCTTGTGGAAACTGACCCGCTTCAATTACTCGCGATATACTACGGTCACCTAATCGCGCTCGCCACCACGCTCGCTACCGCCCTAGTCACAGCTCGTTCACCTTGGTCGAGGTCTAAGTATAACACTTCACCTCATGTGTTACTTAGGTGACTACTAAGAACTTTCCTAAGTTTCCTGTGTAGGTAGGACGCTGCCACGTGTAAGGTAATTGTATTGACTATTTATTCATTTACTATTATTATTGTTTTTTTTCGTGTCCTGGTTCGCAACAAGTCAATTGTCATCCTGAGGATACCTCGTTGAGAGGTGAAACACGTGCCGATTTCCTACAGGGGGTTTCTTTATGACTCTTTAAAACAGTTTAAGTGGATTAGGTCCCTCCGTATCAAAACGTCCTAATAGCAAGTAGTCCTATTAGTAATACTAAATATAAGTCCTCATCTGTTGTATTTTCTTTTATTTCTTTGTTATGATCCTAATCTTCGCTATAAAACTTTAAACACTTGGAATCCTAGAAATGTAATGGGCATTCTAAGGATCTTAGAAGTGTTTTATTATTTCGAAATACCCGAAAACCCCGATACTGCAGTGGGTGCGTAATGTTTGTGGATGCATCTGTCGATGATTTCTTTGCAGTAATTAGGAAGAGAACGGATGCATCGATGATAAGCAGGGTTCATGGTAGCACCAACACTGTCCTCAAAACGTTAGCATGCAAAATTGACAGTTCATTGACTGTGCACTGGGCAGGTGTACACCTGCACAGGAATAGGAAATAGAATTAAGTAATTATTGTGTAACTTGTTTTGTTTACTAACAAATTACTAACACCATTTTAATTTATTTGAATTTTTTGTGTGTAAGTTACTTTTTTTGTGTGTCAATCCTACTAACGGCTTCTTTCTTTGTAACAATTTTTTACGGACTGCGTGTCTGAAAGATAAATAAATAAAGTACTTATACAAATTTGGTAGCAATATCTTCTGCTTAAAAAAAAAATAAGTAGAAGGTTATGACTCTTAAGCATATACATAAAATTATTGATCATTAGCTCTTACTAAACAATTTTAAAATTCACCAAATATTGGCAAACTTTACAATGAAGCTTGAAGCTGAAGGCTGAATAATCGTAGCCTAGACTAGCCACACTGTAGGCATTCTATGCACACTATTTATTTACCCAGTTAATTAGCCAATATTAAGCATAGCCCCACTAATTAATCCGAAGATATTTGTCTGCATCAATCAATGAGCTACAGTAATTCAGTGCTATCAGCCTACACACGTTACGTCAGCACCCATAAATTACAGCATCTTGGGCACGAGTAGCTATATGCATGCATGTCTCGTATGCTCATATGTAAATGCATAGTAATGACGAGCCAATCATCTGTGCATAAATATGAATATGCTGTTAAGTCAATATATGTTTGACGTTAAGCAATTATGGTTTGGAATCTTTATTAGGTGTTTATTGATCGTATGGAAGACTTGAATACTGTTATTAAAGTGATGTCTTCCTGGTCCTTGCAAGGTTATGGAAGGATCAGAAAAGTCATCTTTAGAATCTTTAAAGATATTTAATTGATAGTTCTAGGACATTCGCTTGTAAATTACAATTCTGCCTGAATAATTATATATATTAGATACTAGCTTTCGCCTGTGGCTTCGCCCGCGTGGAGGTCGGAAATCATCCCACGAGAATGTACTACCGGGATTAAAATTATCCTTTAGATAATACAGGTTATAACTCGGGGGAGGCTGGATCGCTCCAACGCGAATGTATACGTGCATCCGTGGTGGGGCGACCCGGACTGCCAGGCACTTCTTCTCATGCAACCGAGCGGGTGGGCAGGTTGCGGATAGCCCAACTCCGGCTGCGGGACCGACCACTGGCGATCACACGGACTGCCAGTGGGCGATGCCGCACTCGGAGCATCTCTATAAAGTAGATCCCGGACAAGAGAAGTTCCCGAAAGCCCAATCCCAGGCTTAGGGTAACCTATATACCCCTATCCTATGTACCTATCACCTAACCAAGCCATATCCCTCCCGATCCATACACATCCCGTCGATCATAAATCCCTAGGCCAACTCCCAGACCTAGGGTGACCCCCAATTGAGCCCATATCCCCCATCCACTAATTGCCTTCCCTCCCATTCCCTTTATCCCGTCGGTCCTAGAGGAAGGGTAACCTCGATTCCAAAAAAGCCCACCCCCCACAAAACAATGAATAACATGCAGAATGATGATGATTCTACCCAGGTGGGTCCCGGCCAAGCCGGGGAATCCCACACCGCTTCGGCGGTTAGCCCCTATCGTAATATGGGGGGGGCCTCAAACTGCATTATCGACCAATTAATGCCGCACTTTTCAGCGCGGCCGGCTGCTGATCTAGCGCCCACTACACAGGCTGCGTTTAGCGCGCCCATGAACCCAACTTCGGTTGCGACCATCGCGCCAATACCCACGACAAGGACTATGCCTCCCACTGGCCTCTGGGAACAGAGTGCCGTGCGGAATAGCAAGACCAACCCCGACATTGACCCAGAACAGCACAGACATACAGGGACGGGGAAAGATGACGGACCCGGCAGCCCTAGCACTCTTCCGGTTGCCAACGAAGAAGTACGCCCGCTGACAAAGCGCCGAAAATTCTTGGCCCGGAAAAAGAGAGCAAGCGACCGAAAGCGGAAACTTCGCGAAGGCACTAGCCAGCGCGAAGCGCGATTGGACGCTCAAGGGGAGGTGCGCGACCGGCCCCAAGTACGCGTAGGGGAAACCCAGCGCGAAAAGGAGCCGGACGCACGCGACAGGCCGCAAGAGCGTGAAGGGGAAACCCAGCGCGCAAAGCGGCCGGACGCGGAACCACGCGTGCGTGGGCAGTCTTGCGAAGGGGCAACCCAGCGCGAGACGCCTACGCACGTGAGCGAGTCCGCCGGGACCGACAGCCGACCCCAAGACACAGACACGGACGGACCCCACGACCGACCTCGTCCTAAGCACAGTAGGGGCAGGCGGGGTGGTTCCAAACACCCGGCGTTGCCGGCAAAAAACACCCAGCCAGGCACCTCCAAGCCGCAGCCTGGACCGAGCGGTACAGGGCCGGCGAAGAGGGGACGCCCTGATGATACGGCTTCACCAAGCATGTTCCAGGGGGACGCCAAACGGGTGAGGATCCACTCTGCTCAAGGGGAGCAGAGGACCTATGCGCGAGCCACGAAGGACATCCCAGCGCGGCTTGCCGTAGCAATCTGCCTCCCCCCACCCTCCAGAGACCTGACTAGGGACGAGGCCGACTACATAAAGACGAACCTCGAGAACCTGGTCATGGGCACAGACTCTGCAGCGCCACTCCCTGCCTTCCGCGGATACCCACGGGTAGCGGAAGGCACCGTGCAGATGTGGTGTGAGGACGACTATGCCCTGACCTGGCTGACCCAGAATGTACGCTCGATTAAACTACCGACTACTGACTCGACACTTATGGTACTGAGACAGACTGACGTGCCCACCCGTGTCCGAGTCTCGCTTTTTGTCCCTCGTTACAGAGGCGACATAGCCAGACTCCAGGGTATTCTGATCCGTCAGAATACCTGGTATGACATTGCCAGGTGGACACTGCACAGGGCGACTACCGTCGGTGGCGACAACTATGGGACTTATTTGACCCTGGGTGTGCCACCGGAGGAAGCCGTAAAGGTCCGGGCCCGGGAGCGGCGTATATCATACCTACTTGGGTCGATATACGTACGCTTCTGGCCCACGGCCCAACCCCCCGACGTCCAGACCGACAGCACAGACGGCAAAACCTTACCACCCACGACACTGACACAGACGACCGACTCCGACATTGACCAACTGGAGGAAGTCATGGCCCGAGCCGTAATGGCTGACGCCGAGGACAGCATACCGCCCGAATCACCTGGCTGGAGCGAGCGTCTACTCGCCTCGTCGCCGGGTGAGCTCCAACACGACAACTACAGAGAGGAGGCGGAGAGACTGTCTGATGGATCCATCAGCGACTAACTCCTCTCCACCACCTCCATCCCCCCTAAACATCATCCAGACCAACCTCCAGCATAGCCAGACTGCCACGGCCAGCTTACGCAGGGCACTGGAGGTAAAGCCCCGAACCATCGCACTGATCCAAGAGCCGTGGATCAGGAACAACAGAGTATGCGGCCTCGGTAACATCGGAGGTAAGCTAATTCTCGACACACACAGCTCAGACAGGCCAAGAACCTGCGTCTACATACCCAAAGAAATTCCTATCACACCACTCACTCAATTCTGTTCCAGAGACCTGACAGCTGTCAGGCTCCAGACCGAAGGTAGTGTTCCAGATGTTGTACTGGCCTCGGCATACATGCCAGGCGACGACCCGGACTGCCCGCCAAAAGAGCTGGCCGACCTGGTGCAGCACTGCGAGCGCTCCAAACTAGACCTGATCATCTGCACCGACTCAAATGCCCACCATCCGCTCTGGGGCAGCGATGCACCGAACTCCAGGGGAGAGGTACTATCCAACTATTTATTCTCTACTAACCTTAACATCGTAAACCGCGGCTCCGAACCCACTTGGGTTACAGTCCGAGGACAAACGATTATAGATTTAACACTCGCTACAGAAAACGCGACTAACTCTATCACAAACTGGCACGTATCGGACGAGCCTTCTTGTTCAGATCACAGAAGGATCCGCTTTACACTAACTACAAACACTAAAGAACCACCACCGAGGCGTAACCCGAGGCGCACCAATGTACCAGAGTACAAACGCCTCCTGGCCTGCTTATTAACAAGACACCTATTGGAATACACCGTCACAAAACTATCAGAGTACCTAATCGAGGCTTACCACGCATGCTGTAAACTAAGAGCGCCACAAAGGAAGAACGAGAGGAATCCCTGGTGGAACGCTGAACTTAGCAAACTCAGAGATGCGCTACGTAAGCAATTTAACAGAGCTAAAAACACGAGACTCCCGGACGACTGGGAGATATACAAAGAAACCCAATATATATACAAAAAACAGATCAGGACAGCCAGGAGGACTGCCTGGCGTAAATTCTGTGAATCTATCGAGACAAACAATGAGGCCGCAAGGGTAAGGAAGATCTTATCGACTGATCAGGATCGAACCCTTGGCGCGCTTAAAAAACCCGACAACTCATACACTTTAACTGACTACGAAACCAGTAAGGTCCTTCTCGAGACTCACTTCCCAGACTGTAAAATCCTGGAGGACGGGACGTGGGAGGCTGAACCAGAATGGACCCCAACGGAACATGACTGGTCAAGAGCCCGCTATATAGTAACAGAAGACCGAATAAAGTGGGCTATCAACACCTTTCAGCCATACAAGTCGGCAGGGCTGGATGGCATCTTCCCAGCCCTGCTGCAGTGGGGGGTAGATTACCTGACACCATGGCTAGTAGAGATCTACCGAGCCTGCATAGCACTCAGATACACACCTCTCGCATGGCGCGAGGTGAAAGTCATCTTTATACCCAAACCCGGCAAAACCGATTATACACAACCCAAGGCTTATAGACCTATAAGCCTCACATCCTTCTTACTGAAAACCCTCGAGAGACTCTGTGATAGGCACATCCGAGATGGACCTCTCCGGGTAAAACCACTGCACAAACAACAGCATGCGTACTCCACAGGCAAATCAACAGAATCCGCGCTTCACAGCGTGGTTTCCAAAATTGAATGCGCAGTGGACCACAAATGTTCAGCACTGGCCGCCTTCATTGACATCGAGGGCGCCTTTGACAAGACCATGTTTAACAGCATAAACATAGCCCTCGACAGACACAGCATAGACTCAACCCTGAGTGGCTGGATCACCAACATGCTCAAAATGAGAGCTGTACAAGTCACAGTAAATGACACTACAAGGGCCATCGTCGCGAAAGGCTGCCCGCAAGGGGGCGTCCTCTCGCCGCTCCTATGGAACCTGGTAGTAGACAGCCTCATCAAAACACTCAACGACAAAGGTTACTTCACCGTAGGCTACGCCGATGACTTAACCATAATAATAAACGGAACCCACGAAAACACACTATGCAACCTCATGCGTCAAGCCCTGAGGATTGTAGAGGAATGGTGTAACAAGCATCAACTCTCAGTGAACCCCACAAAAACCGAACTGATTCTCTTCACAAAAAAGAGAAAACTGACGACACTACAACTACCACGATTCTTTGGAACAACCCTAAGCCTTTCAACTGAAACCAAATACCTGGGCATTTATTTGGACAAACAACTGAACTGGGCAAAACATACGAACTACATTACTACAAAAGCCAGCATATCCCTGTGGCAGTGCAAACGACTGCTTGGCAGGAATTGGGGGATCAGTCCCAAGGTCACCCACTGGTTATACACTACAGTCATCCGACCAATTATCACATACGGCTCACTGGTCTGGTGGCCCAGGACGGACCTGAGCACAGCCCAAAGAGATCTCGAAAAACTGCAGCGATTTGCTTGCGTCGCAATCACGAGCAGTATGAGAACCACACCCACCGCCGCCCTACAAGCAATGCTGGGACTGCCGCCCCTGCACCTCATTGTGCGGGAGGAGGCGGCTTTAGCTGCCTTTAGGCTCCATTTATCAGGGACCCTAAGCAATGACTCCAGAGTTAAGCACACACGCATAAAGGAAGATGCGATCAAACGACGACCAATGATGGCATCACCTTGTGATAAAGCCCCGAAAACACACCACTTTCAAAGGCACTACAACATTGTACTTACAGAAGAACAGTGTGACTACTCAGGCCCGAAAGAGATGAGAGTATACACCGATGGATCAAAGACAGACTCCGGCACGGGAGTCGGAGTCTTCTCACACGACTTCAATATAAATATATCCAGCTCGCTGGGAATGTTCAACACCGTCTATCAGGCGGAGTGTGTGGGCATCATACAAGCGGTCTACGCCCTAAAAGCTAGGAGGGTTACGGATACACATATACGTATACTCTCCGACAGCGCCTCAGTTCTCCAATCCTTACAGAAAAAATGTATCACCTCAAAGATAACACTAGAATGTCACAATGCCCTAGAACACATAACGTTGTCTAGCCGCAACACGGTGACACTACAATGGATAAAAGGACACAGCGGATCGCTAGGCAACGACGCAGCAGACGAGCTCGCTAGACGAGGATCCAGCACAGCAGTCTGTGGACCCGAACCTATCGTACCCATCCCCTTCAATCAAATACGCAGGTGGCTACAAGAGTTCACCCACACACAAGCGGAGCTTTGGTGGACCTCGACACCCGGCTGCAGGCAGTCCAAGGAAGCTATGCCATCCTTGGATAGCGTGCTAACCAGACGTTTACTACGCCTGGACAGGAACGGCCTGCGCCTGGTGACGGGGACTATCACGGGACACTGCTCGCTAAACAAACACTTCCACACAATAGGCATAACGGACAGTCCTCTATGCAGGGCGTGCATGGAGGCTGAGGAGACCGTCGCGCACGTGCTCTTTGAATGCACAGGCGTCACCCAGATTAGAGCACAAACCCTCGGGTCACCCAGATCTTTCACAGACGTTCTAAATAGACTGGGAGTTTTAATTAACTTCTGGAGGGAGGTGGGCTGGTTGGAATAACCCCCCAAATGGCCGCCATGGCCCACGCACAATGGTCCACTTGAAGGACTAAGTGCGGAAACCAAACCCTTTAACATAGAACATAACATAGAACATAGATACAGGTTATAAACTATCTGTATGCCAAATTTCATCCAAAGCCGTTCAGCGGTTTTATAGGCTTATCTTATCATGAAATAATCCGATCATATCGTTAACGAAAACGTGTCACCCCGTCAACAAAAAAGCAAGATTTCCACCCTATCCAAGGTCACATCGATTCGACTTTCCATTTTCCTGAAGAAACAAAAACGCAATATGCGTGCGTGACACACAAAAACAGAATAACGTCTATCAAAATGATTATGGCTATAACAGAGGAGCCTTGTAGGCAAAATATTGTATTCGTAAATCCATCTCTACGATACAAATGTTTAGGGACTTCTGCTTGTGTGTTGAGCTTTTTGCGGATAATACTCATATCTTTTTCGTTAAAGAGTTTCATGGTAAATATCTTCAATTCAGGTTTTTTATTTATTTATTTGGTTTTGTTTGGGTACTAAAAAAATTGTGCATGAGAAAAGGATGACAATGAAAACAAAACAAATACAAAAAATCTACCTAATGGTAGAGCTTTCGAGGTTTCATTTTAAGAGTGCCCTTTTTTAACCTGTATCTTTTGAGTAAAGCTGTTAAAAATATGACACGAATTATGAAGCATTTCTTGTTTTGGACAAAGGTTCATAGTTTTAACCTACACTGAAGGCAAAAGAATGAACAGTCGTATATACAACAGAACCTTCCTAAAAGTACATAGGTATATTTGTAGGTATAGGTACCAACCCTAAATCTCCAACCGTCACCCGAGCAAAATCTAGTGCCAGGACACAAATAAAACCGTAACGCATCGTCTAAACAAATGTCTTATTGTTGTTTGTAGCGGCTGAGTGTAATGCCGAGAACATTTGTCAAGATAAGCGCGTAGGCAGCCAGTGATAAGGTCTTACGTAATAAGATTTGCACCTATGACGCCGAAGAATCATGAGTTTTGATACCTGGATGTTGGTTGGATTGTTTTGTGACTTTTAGTTTTATCAGGCGTCGAGTTTGATAAAGGTTTAAATGTATTCTAAGAACAGAATCATTTATAACTTTCACATATACACACGTCATGTTACAGGTACTTTTTTCTGTTTTATTTTAAAGATAACAATTCTTTTTCGAGAAAAACTTACGATGTTTTAAAGATGGGAAATAAAGATTTAATGAAAGTAATCATGTTGAAAACTAAATAAACGTTTGATATCTACAGTACGATAAATTACTTAAACTAAAGCCAAGTAATTGTTAACAAACGGCCACTAACCAACCATTTACAAAACAGCTGCCACTACATTAAATATCCGACGAAATTTATAATTGCTTCCCATTTCCATTCATCGTTCGCAATACGTAATTAAAGACCAACTGTAATTGGCGATACTCAATACCTTCAAGTCGGTAATAATTAAAGAAAAATAACTTAAGCAATTTTCCCTTATCGAGGGTCAAGGAGTCTTTCCTGTTCTTTTTTACCTTTTTATTCACTTTTCCGTTTCATTAAATTTGCCTCGTCAGAGAATGCCCTTTGGCTGTGTTATCCATTTGACCGGGTTGTCACCTCTCTGTTTAATTTATTCTTTGATGGAGGATTACGAGCTTTGATGATGGAGTTGGGTCGTTTTTGTTTCTTGGAAACCATGTGGAGTTTTTATCGGTATCTACATGTATATGTAGTTACAGCCGTTTTTTTTTTTGTTAAAAGAGTAAGAAGAGGAAGAAAATCCAGCGGTTGTATTTGTAATCTCGTTTGGAATAGCTATTACCTTCGTTTTGTCTATCATTTAGGTACACGAAAGAAAACATCGTGAGGATACCAGCATATCGTGAGCCAAGTCAGTGGCCCATGAGTGGCATAAAAACTCTGACATCAGTTCAGTCACTAGCCACACGAAAAAGGGACAAACAAGCTACACAAAAAGTGTTTACTAACATGCTAATTGTACCAAAATGAGTGTGTTGAAAAAGCATTTTTAACAACAAGAATATTAATATTTACTTATTTTTACTCACGACTAATTATGTGATCCTTCTCCTCACTGCGAAGCTCTACTTTACAGCATAGGAGATGAAAATATTACCTGAAAAAAGATAAAAGCGAACGTTAACATCACATTTCCAAGAACATAGCTTGCACGTGTAGTGCCGGAATTGGGTCATCGGGCTCACCGAATTAGTATAGGAATTGGGTTATAAAGGCTTTCACACAACGGCCTGTGCCTACGTCGTATCGATGTAAACCTGTTTTCTGGTAAACCAATCGTTTAATTTGTTCGAAAATCGAGTTTGGTATCGGATAGGGTGAAATTTTCGCTGAAAACACGGGCTGGTGTTTGTTATAGGATAGTATTTTATAATGGGACACGTTACTTACAAGCCTCTTAGTTTTGAGAGATCTAGGTTTTGGAATGGGCAACTAGCTTCAACTTTGTTAGTAACTGACCGACTCTTTGACATTGCAAAAGTGCCTGTAAATGGTTTGTCATGCTTTGAGTTTGTTCATTTAAAATGTTCTCTTTCGTTAGTGATAAGTATATTAACGTTATGATACTGGAAAAACTTATACAATGTCGCCCATGCGCATGTGAACGCCCGTAATTTTCTGAATAGTCATGAAAAAATATCGAAAATAAACTTCAAAAGTCGGGGTCTATCTATAACATTTTTCATGTTACTCAATTTTTTTTTTTTTAAAGATTTGCTTTCTGTGTTTTGACACATCTCCGAAGTTTATGGGTCGATTTGGATTCTGTTTATTATTTCCAAAACCTTATGAGTTATTTTAACAGGTTAATTAAAATTTTTACAAAAAATTATCGACTACGAAAGAAAAAAACGGAATCGAAGTAATTTTTTCGGTAAAAAATTGTGTATTTATTTTAAAAAAACTAGTGAAAAATGTTATAGATAGACCCCCCTTTTGAAGTTTATTTTCGATATTTTTTCATGAATATTCAGAAAATTACGGGCGGTCACATGCGCATGGGCGACATTGTATTTAAATACTTAACATGGCTTGTGACTTTTAAGAACTAGAACTTTCTCGTGGGCAGAAATTAAAACAGAATTTAAAACATCCTCAAAATTCTGTATCTATCGAAATTCTATTCTGGTCTAACAATTGAAGCCTTTAAAATTACTCATTTAATGGTCAAGGGTGAAGAGCGTCATTGTGTAGGTATTCAATCTGCCTAGCCTTTTCCCAACTATCTTGGGGTCGGCTTCCAGTCTAACCGGATGCAGCTGAATACCAGTATTTTACATGGAGCGACTGCTTATCTGACCTCCACAACCCAGTAACTGGGTAATACGATACCCTTTAGTAAGACTGGTGTCAGACTTTCTGGCTTCTGACGACTCGTAACGACTGTCAAAGATCCACGAATGACAGCCGGCACCAACGGCTTAACGTGCTTTCCGAGTCACGGAGGAGTCTCGGTATGTAACTGGTCACCCATCCACTGACCAACCACGGCAAGCGTAGCTAAACCTGATGGAACGACCCGTACGGCTTGTTATTACTTAGCCAAGAGCTCCTCCATCATCATCGTCATTCGTCATTGTGTAGGTATTATTACAAAATAACACCTTATTACGTAGAACTGCTATCTAGAGCATTTTAATAAACATTTTAAGATGGTGTACAGCTCCATCTCTCCCTCTAATTCTCCAATAAGTCATATGTAATCTCACCCACAAATTGACGTGACAAAATGACGTCACGCGATGCTATCCTCACGCACGTTCACGAAGCAGTTAACGAAATTAATTAGCGGCATTAAAATCTCTTACGCGCGTAGATCCAACACGATTTGAATAAATAATGCCAGTCTCAGTAACAAACATAATTATCACGGATTCATCTAAATAACACGTGCTATTTTGTGGAAATTCGTTTAGAATTGTGACACGTGCGATGTAGAGGTTGTGTGGTGAGGTGTGCGTCTGTTTGTGATGTTGTGTTTGAGAGTAGGTTAGTTTATATACCTACATAATATGTGTGCCCACGTACTTATCTGTAGTGTTGATCGATTTTCACTGGTAGATACCAATCTGCCTAGCCTTTTCACAACTATTTATTTATTTATATATACTTTATTGTACACCAGATAATATATTACAAGAAGAAAAAGTAATACACTACAAAATATACAATGGGCGGCCTTATCGCTTACTGCAATCTCTTCCAGGCAACCTTGGAATGGACAGTGATATTATGGACATAAAATGGGGTTGTCTTTGGTGCAAATAAAAAGTATAATATTACAATATACTATGTTGGAGTTGAGAGCAGTGGTGGCCCAGTGGTATCGGCCCCGACTTACGAGTTGTAGGCCATGGGTTCGAACCCAAGCAGGCGCTTTACTTTGTGTAATAATTTCATCACCATTGCTCTCTCAAAACGGTGAAGGAAAACATCGTGAGGAAACCGGCATGTCTTAGAACCAAATATTCGAAGACATGTGACATCTACCAACCCGCACTGGGCCCGCGTGGTAGATTACGGCCCACACCCTCTCACATAAAGGAGGCCTGTGTCCCAGCAGTACATTAATAGGCTGATTATGTTGGGGTTGGCTTCCAGTCTAAAAACTGGCGTTCTTATGCTGATTGAATATTGGCAAACGTTTTGAATAGGTAGTCTTAACACACAGAGCATAAAACATCGCGTCTGTATTGCCCGAAGGGTTAGGTAAGGCCATTTATGTTTCTCATTCACAGAGGAATCTATAACTTAAGAGGAAGATATTAAACACAAGCTTTATTGTGCCATTTAGTACACAAAATCACCTCATAAACAACTTTTAGCACAATAAACCTAGGCCCAAAACAATGCGCCAAACACTAACAGTACCCAGTAAATACGAGTACAACAATCACTAACACTGCCAAGCATTCTGTAGATAATATGATTACGTGCGTAAACATAGGTGTAGTAAATAAGGAAAACAAACACAATTAACGTGGAAATCACTAGATCAAGACATATTGTGCTACGTTACTGTAATATGGATGAATATGTGGCTTTTGTATATCTATGTTGTATTAGAAATAACTGCCTGTCGGTATTCTGGTCGCAAACTGCTGAGAATAAGGTCTTGGGTTCTATTCCCGGGTCGTCGAAAGTGTTTTTGGGTTTTTCCATCTAGAATATCTCAGTAGCAGTTCGGAGTCTAGATTTGTGCCCTGTTTGTGGCAATTGGTTTGCCCCTTATTACATGGGTGGGAGAGAAGTGGTGGCCCAGTGGTAACGGCCCCGACTTACGAGTTGTAGGTCGTGGGTTCGAACCCAAGCAGGCGCTTTACTTTGTGTAAATAATGTCATCACCACTGCTCTCAAAACGGTGAAGGAAAACATCGTGAGGAAACCGGCATGTCTTAGAACCAAAAATTCGAAGACATGTGACACCTACCAACCCGCACTGGGCCCGCGTGGTAGATTACAGCCCACTCCCTCTCACAGAGAGGAGGCCTGTGTCCCAGCAGTGGGAACATTTATAGGCTGATTGATTATTACATGGGACTTAAACATAACTTTCGAAATGTGGGTGTACTATAAGTATACACTTCTGCCTATCCTTTCTGGGAATAGAGGCGTCATGTTTTGTTATTTTTTAGAAAGATGTTGGTGAAGTCACAAAGGAATATGCCAAGATGTGGGTGTCAAAAGGGGGGACGAAATTAATGCAATACGAGTAGTAGTAACGTATTAAGTAATAAAAATGTAAGTTAATAAGTCAATAAGTAATTATTTTGTGGAAATAAGTAACAGTCTTATTTTCTTCATTTCGTGTGGTTATTAGTGACTAACCTGGTGTCAGAGTTTCAAAGCCGCCCATGGGCCTCTGACTTGGCTTCAAATGCCGACGAGAAATATCTCTCAGGCATGTCGGTTTCCTTACGATGTTACAGTCCTATGAATTACCCCCACCAATTAGACAATTAGCCTAGTCTGTGGTTGAGGATTCCGGGTGATGCTCGCTTTTACCTTCGGCCTGATCATCACTTAACATCAGGTGAGATGAAGGTCAAGAGCTTCCCCGTTGTGGATAAACATAGAAAGCTCACCTACTATAAAATTTTGCTACTTTATAAATATGAAAAATCTGCTGACCATACAGAAAACATACCAGTTTAAGGGGAATGCGCTAAGGTAGCTCTATTTCACTAAAAACAGATACAGATTCCTTACAAAAATGGTCTACAACTACTAGAAGTACTATTGAAAAATGTCTGACTATAAAAGGGAAGTTGAAAAAGTATGCAGACACTGGACAGTGAACTTTTGATAGAACTTTCACGTACGTAAAGACAAGAGACTCACTTCTTGTTTTATTCTTTGATCATGAATTGAACGTAGCAACACGTTAAATAAAATAAAAATGATTGTATCTACAAGGAATATTATTTTCCCTCAGAAAACAATAGTAGGTACGTCCACAGATAAATATTGGCCAAAGAACGATACACTGACAAGCATAAATAGCACCAATTTATTATCAAAGGAAACAATAACGACATAATGACAACATATTTATTAATAAAATCAATCTGCCTAGCCTTTACCCAACTATGTTAGAGTCGGCTTCCCGTCTAACTAGATGCAGCTGAATACCAGTATTTTACATGGAGCGACTGCCTATCTGATCTCCACAACCCAGTAACTGGGTAATATGATACCCCTTGGCTTACCAATCTTAATTGGTTGTCAGACTTTCGGGCTTCTGACGATCCGTAACGGCTGTCAAAGATCCACAAATGACAGCCGGCACCAACGCGGCAACGGCTACGTGCTTTCCTAGGCACGGAGTAGTCTCGGTATGTAAAGATGGTCACCCATCCACGGACCAACCCCGGCAATATATAATATAATCTGTTATCTCTAGCTATCTAATAATAACCAACCGAAATAAAATACTAGGTTAGGATAATTATGTTATTTATGTGAGGGTTCAAATGCGGGCAGGTACCAATTTGACTCATTCAATTCTTACGTACTTTCTGAGTTTTTCTTGGACATTACTAACATCGGTGAAGGAAAAACTTTGTGAGGTAACCTGGACTTGTAGTTAATACAAGTCTGAAATTGGCAACTCTTCTTGAGCAAGCGTGGTGCTCAATGCTCGTGCCTTCTCTGTATGAGAGCTTTGCCCTGCAGTGGGGCAATAAGAGGCTGGTATTATTATAAGAAATTTATATAATAACGGAGTATTCGAAACTTTCCTGCAAGAAATGAGAAGACTTAAAACTTCGATTCGGCTCCTAATACAGAATATATTTTTTCTAACTGAACAGACAGCTGTGCTGCTGGGGAGTTTGTTGCGCCACTTTTTCTTCCCAGCTAAAGCACTAGGAAGTGGTGAAGGGCGGGCGTTTTTGGGGGACTGTCTTATTATGTAATTTTGACGTTCGAAAAGTGCTGATTCTCATGACTTTTGAATAGTGCACCATTCTTCTTCCTAATAGCTTATAATAGAAGAGTGTACACACCGCTAGTGTAGTAGTGTATAGTCGTTTTATCGTGTTTACTCTCATAGGTAACTAGTGAGAAACCAAAAAACTATAAAACACTAGCGGAATGTTGCACTCTTGTACTGTAAGCGTTTAGGAAGAATAGTGGGGCGCGTCTTCGTGGATTGCACTTTTACTAGGATAATTTTTTACATCGAAGATGTAAGTACGCAGACTTTAACAGCATTAAATTTTATAAGGCATCTATAAATAAAAGGGTCAGTAGATATTTCAAAACAACAGATCTTTAACAGCAATAAAAAATCAACAGAATCCTTCTTCCGAACACCTAATTGATTACTCAAAAGCTTAAAGGCTTAGACAAAGATTACCCGATCTCCGAATTTTATTGAAAACATTCCGTTTTTTATAAGATTACAGAAAAACACTTGAACGATCTGAAAAATTCAAAGTTTGAGATTATTTCTTTTGCCTATTTTTCATATCGAAAAATTCTGAAATGTCAATAAGTATTTATTTTTATAAAGCTTGTTTTATATTTATCTTTATTTAGTTCATGATTGCCTCGTTGGTCTAGTGGTCGCAAACGCTACTGCTGAGCATGTGGTCCTGGGTTCGATTCCCGGGTCGGGCAAAGTGTTATTGGGTTTTTCCATCTGGAATTTCTCAGTAGCAGCCCGGAGTCTGGATTTGTGCCCGGTTGATGGCAATAGACTAGCCCCCTATTACATGGGACTTAAACATAACTGGCGAAATGTGGGTGTACTATAGGTACATCTCTGCCTACCCCTTGGGGGTAATACAGGCGTGAAGTTATGTTATTTTAATTTATGCAACATAAAACAAAATTGTTTAATAGTCAAATATTTAATTGCTAATGATAATAATGGACTAATTAAGTTGATGTTTATACAATACCAACAAACTCGTAATTTAATCTATCGAGAATACGTTTAATAAGAGCATTATGCTACAATTTATTGCTTGTGAATAAGATTTAAGATTATTTATTTTTTGTATAATAAAATTTGCCAATTAAATGACAGAATAATTAGGAAGTTTCACACAAACCGCTTTTAGTTTAAAAAGTGAATGCATTCGATTTGAATGATATGTTAGTAAGGTATTCATCTGTAAAAGAGGACCTAAATTTCACCTAGGGTTTAAAAAATGGTGCCTTTTGAGGCCATTAATTCCTCACACGTCTTGCGTGACAGCGTGACCAAGTAAGCGTGTAAGCTTAAAACTTCATGAATTTTCTTTTTGAACATTTTGCAATAAAAAATGTTCTCTTTTCACAAATACAAATTGCTCGAAATTGGGTTGCTATTGTTAGGCAAATGACACACGTATTTAGGTCTTAAATGAAGGCAGACATGTACTATACAGTACTAGCGACCCGCCCCTGTTTCGCATGGTATTTACGACTTGACGAAACATCGACATTTCTTTGTTATATTTAAGACTAGCTTCTGCCCGCGACTTCGTCCGCGTGGAATTTGGGCTAACGGTAACTTTAACCCGCGACTGAATTACCCTAAACCTACCCCTCATGGCTGCCTTGGACATCATAAATGTGCGCGCAGTAATTGATCATTATTTTGCTGCGATGTTATTTTAAAACTGCGATATCTCCTAAGATATTTATTGAAATCGAATGATGTGAAAGGCAATTTTGTTTTAAATTATATACTTGTGCTGAATAACGTATTTACTTGGATAAGGACTAATATCATGTTTATAGAAACACCTTTGCAAATAATGCATTATTTTAGAACAAATTTGGTTAGCATAAAAAAGGTTATGATGAGCCAACCTTAAAAGGTAGACATATGCTATCGCGGACTTTTTTTTTGAAATTTTAAAGGGGAACAATTCTGTGATACATGATTTTTGCGAAACTTTCACCGTTTACGCAGCGCACGCAGCGGAAGCTCTCAAAAGGAAAAAAAAACCGGTTTTGAAACATTCTTCATTGGTGCTCCGCTCCTATTGGTCTTAGCGTGATGATATATAGCCTATAGCCTTTCTCGATAAATGCACTACCTAACACTGAAATAATTTTTCAAATCGTACCAGTAGTTCCTGAGATAAGCGCGTTCAAGCAAACAAACAAACTCTTCAGCTTTATAATATTAGTATAGATTCAAATGAATGTTTCATACATATAAATCTTCTGGAATAAATTAATCAATCTCTCTCTGGTTATAAAATTCTGCGAGCAACTTGGAAATAGCGCTCGCCGGCCGCTGTCGCGGCACCGCTCGCTTCGCTCGCTCGGTTCGCGCGCGGTTGGTCACATTTCTAATCTAACCTATTTCACCCAGTTTAACTAAAAGACTACACGACATTCAGCCATCTGGTTAAACGTTGCGCTCAATGACTTGGCTAGTTGTCCTTCAGCTATTTAATTGGATGTTGGTGCCTGGGCGTCCAATTAACTGGCTAATATAACCAGATAGCTGCGATATATATAGGTACAGTAATAGGGTAAGATTTATCACCGCCACAGCATACGCTCAAAAGTTATTAGATCATATTACTTGGCACATGTTCTTTCTACCACAGAACTTCATCAACGTGATTTCCGTGCACACCCCGAACATCTAATCAAGAAAAGTTCCCGGTTGCTAGGCAACGAATATCAACCCACGGGTTGATTCTGTATTCCCATCCCTTGAAGGGAAACAATCCTCGGTTTCCCATACACAATGAATATTCCTACCAATTCTGAAATATATTGTAATCTCAACTGTTATTGGTTTGAATGGTCGAGATATGACGAATATTATGCATTATAAGGCTTACCACTTAAATGATAAGTGCGAAAACATTTCGGTGATGCGAAATTATTATTATCGTAAATGGATTACTGAAGGACTTCAAACGAGTCGCAGTCAGTGTTTAATATAATTAAAAAAATACAATTTTAATGAGAATATTCATTCCTTAATTAATAATAAGTACCTATTTTATAATAATGACTTTATTTGCATTGGATATTCATTCGTTCTGAGTTGATAAAACAACGATGTAAAGTATGCCCAGTATTGCCCAATATTATTCGTGGTTCGAAGGTAGTCGAAAATTTTCGCATTTCAGCGCCGCCGTACGGTCAACTTTGGAACTATAGCGTGTAATTTACGCCGAGTGGTCGTGTCAGTTTTCTAAAAAACTGAAGCTTCGTCCTTTTACAGCAATAATGGGAAATTTAAAAGTCTGCCGCCAGTTTGAATGGTGTGCAATGGAAGCAAAAAGTGCATTTCGCCGGCACTGTTATGCATATATTATGGTATAATTTGTGCATTGCTTTGTGAAGTAAATGCTTACTATAAATGACTTTATTACAGAATGAATGTTTGGTATGCCAATTAATTTTCTTTTCACAAATGGTTCATGAATTTCAGTTGTATATTAACTAACGTATGCCTGTTTGAACAACTACATTGAAATGCTAATTTGGTATGGAACGCAAGACCTCAGAAACAGGTTCCTGGCAGCAAACGCAAAAAAGATCTTGGATATAAAAAACTTTTTACAAAAAAAAAAACCGGCTTAGAAAAAAATACTTCAAACTGAAAAATTACTTTAATTTCGGAAGTCGGTTGCAAAAAACGATAGTTAAAAGTTTTTATTTTTCACTTTTTTGTTGTGGTACCTACCTCACACAAATTCGAATACCACTACCTGATATGTAAATAACAGTGACAGGAACTTATTATTATATTATCCAAAAAAGCTAAGTGGGAAAAAATACGTATTATTGAAGTGAACTCCAAAACTACCCAAGTCAAGTTAGTAAATATATTTTAATTTAAATGGGTGGTCCCATACCCAAAAAAACATACAAAAAATAAAATACATGCAGTCGAATTCAGAAACTCTTCTTTTTGAAGGCGGTTAACAAAACCCACCATGATATCATGAGGTGTGACCTCATGAAGGTATAAGTTTTAACCTATACCTTCATGATGTCACACCTCATGATATTAGCATTCCTAAATTGTGACCACTACCACCACTAAAATCACGGAACAGATAAATAAGGTCTGTTCCGTGACTAAAATCCACCAGAGCGTCATAGTGCCACTACGTAAATTAAATTCCTCAAGAAAACACTTTTCTCACAAACAAGTTTGCCAAAATATTTGTGGGTAACGAAGCCAGTTTTTCTTTCCTCAATGTTTATCCTGACAAATGGGCGTTGCATTATTGCGGCCTACCCGGGAACCGAACTTAAGACCGTGCTCCGTAATGTATTTCGCAGGTTTTTGTTTTCTTTTGTCCTGTGCATACTTTACTGTGGGTAGGATTAAACGACTTTGGTGTCGCTTTTTAAAGGTCTTGAGGTCCCAAGTAAATGTGGTTTTTTTTTATTAACTGTGTTGTGTAAATTATTTTGGTTTGGTGCATGGTTCTAACTTCCTAAGGCCATGTTATTGCAAATGTTTGTATTTTCCAAATGTTTTTTTTTTGCTTATACTTATACAATACCGTCCATGGGCATATGACCGCCCGGATCTTTCTGAATATTCATGTAAAATTTACTTTAAAAGAACCCCCCCTTTTAAAGTTAATTATTTTACATTATTTTTATTATTTTTATTTTTTTAAGTATAATTTTAATTTTTTGAGTAGCGTTGGTGACCTTGCTTTACATTTTTATTTGAAAAAGCTTGTTTAAACTTTTAGAAATAATAAACAGAATCCAAATCGAGCCAATAACCTCGGAGATATTGCAAAAAATGTAAAGCAAGACCTTTTAAAGTTAATTTTCGATATTTTCTCATGAACATTCAGAAAAATACGGGCGTCACATGCCAATGGGCGGCATTATAATTATATATATATATATATTTTCCTTTTATAGAGTATCACAATTGGTGATACTTTATTCACATTACAATCTAGCCTATTAGCTACTGCGTAATTTAAATATAACTTGAACTGCTAAGTAACCATAAAATTAAGAAATCGTCCAATAACATCTTTCTTATTCACTATAAGTTAAGGGGAAGACACTTGATTCACGTGTTCTTTATATGTCAGCACTTGCACTACAGTTTAAGTTCACTTACACTGCTCTAACTCAAAAGGTCTATTATATAAAACTCTTTAGTTCTTCTCTTGTCTAGTTTCCTCAAAACAACTCACTGGTAATTTGTTTTTAATTCCCAACAAAACATCCTAGTATTAACTAAGATCCTGTTCTCAAAACAACCCCTGGATTAGCAGAACTAAACGATACAAATAAACAAACGCAATATCTTGTATAGTTTCCAAGAAAACGAGGCGTACGTCTTAAAAATCCCAACAATGTACTTCCATCCTAACAATTCTTTTATAAAAGGAAATCTAGATAAATACTCTGGCAACTCTTGTAGAATATCCTATCTCCCCTTCAGTCTAGTATTTGCATTTCGTAAATTAAATTACAAAGATTGAAAGAATGCAGTCTAGTCTGCACTAGCTTGACAGCCATTTTTCTTCAAAATCTTTGGGCATTACAGTAAATCCCCCAGTTTATTCTTCTTAACACCTTCAGACAGAGTTTAGCATAATACAATGCATTTTACAAGCATTTTATGCAATGTGAAGCTATTTCTAACGTTCAGCATACATCAAGTTTTCAAATAAAATTTTGTTTATATTCTAAAATACTTTGCGGGGTAGTTGTGAATTTATTTAGGCAACCGATCCGTTATTTATAGAGGGAAAATCCGTTAGCGGTTTTAAATAAAATTGTTGCTTTGAAGCGACTGTTATATTGTAAATGAAACGTAAAGCTGTAACTTAGTAACTTTTAAGAGTAGAGAAACTAAAAAAAGAACTATTTAGTTCAGGCCACACATTTTGGACTAGGCTAGGACTTGGCAGTGCGAAACTTCGTAGCCAAGTTTTATAAAGCGCTTATATAACTTGTAATGGTATATTTTAAAACCTAACTTAAACTCTTAGTAAGAATTGTCTTTTGAACATACGGTATCTAAAGATGTCCCGCGTGCATTTTAACAATTTCTCCTAAACTTTTCAAGAAAAAATACCAGAGACAACTTTTTCCTCTCTCCTGCCAGTTTTATTCACAGCTACAAGGATTTTTTGGCGCTCGAATGACGTTAAGGGGGCGCTGTTTGTGAGCATCTGAGCAAATTTTTTGTGAAATGTATTGACAAAACAAGATGGCAGCTTTAGTTCCAAATTTGGCCACGCGCCAAAAGATTCTTGTACAGCTATACCTAAAAGTGCCCTTATATAAAAGTGTAACAACGGACAAATGCCACTTTAATTTAAACCAATGATTATTATAATAAAAATAAAATGATTACCGTTTAACAATGTAACAAAACAAACTCTTTCAATTCCTAATCTATTTTGTCTCAGCGGGTCAGCCACCGGGCTGACAGCGGCTGACATAATCCGTTTATCTCGGCCCGGGCTGGCCAGTGCCCCGTGCCCAGTGCCGAGTGCCCACTGTGCCCAGACCCGACTCCACTGCAAATTGATTCGATACACATTGATTGTTTTCCCTTGACATTGTACACTTTAAAATTATATTTATTTTGCTGTTTTGGTTGTTTGATAGTTTCGGTTTAGATTTTTTTTTGGATTGTAGGTTAAAAGTGTTACAAACTTTGAGGATACACACACATTTATTCTATTCGTGTGGGCAAATATAATTATTTATTTCTTGGTGTAAACCAAAAAAATATTTGCACTCATAGTGCGGCTATAAAGGCCTTCTATTATGTATTCGTATTACATATTATACTGGTGCTATTCAGCGCTTGCGCTCTATAATTTTATTTTTTAATAAAACCGATTACGTATGCAGAGCACCAATTTTCGTCGAACACATAATACGGAATCCAATATCGTGGACTGCCCACCAATAGAGTGACCACAAAAATAATTGTACTACGGAAATTAAATTTCAGTGCGTGTTTTGTCCGAATTAAAATACAGGGCACGTAATAAGTGTACGCACCCTCGTCTCTGGGGTGCATTAATACTGGTAACCGTGCATTCCAACAAATTATGTGAGGTGCAATTTGTGGTCTGTGGTAATGAGCTCATTCATATTAAACCTTTTTTTGTATACTAAAGTGGTATTTATGTCAAACAATGTGGGCGTCAGATGAATTGCTTTTGTGGTCAGTTTTAAATATTTTATTGGCAAGTGTTTTTTTTTTTTTGTGGCACGTAGAAAATAGAAAATACTTTGAAGTTCTGATGGCACTTATTAGGTAAATACCGTTCATATAACTTGTCTCTTGCCGTCATGTTGGCACCATTGCTTGTCAAGCTTAGTTTTAATACAAATAGAGTTCAAAATGGCGACTGACAGAACAGTGCTACCGATCACGTCACGGGACAAGTTTGAACCTGAATAGGTACCTTATTATAAAATATGTTTAAAATTATTAACGCATTCCAGAAGTTCTAAAAGTAGTGTGTTCATAATCCATTGAATCGCTATCTGTAGTTTTTAAAATGTGTAAATTTTTAACATAATATAATAATAAATGCGCATACTTTTCAAAGGCATTTCAAGTAAGGCTTGCACAAAACTACATGCCTTTCGTAGATCCAAAAATATATTTAATACATTTACACATTTTGAAGAAAACTTGAATATTTAAGCAAGTTCTAGCAAGTTTTGAAACACGAGTAAGACCCAAATTATTCCTTACATTCAAAGCCGACCCAGTTACTCTCAGAGGTGCAATGCGGGTCATTGAAATATAACTATAGCTCTAGAATTCTGCTCGCCTTAAATAAAATATCAGGAAATGCACCTAGAAGATTAAAACTGAATTTAATCATATAATATTCTTGAATTTGAACAGAGAAGTAGGTTAAAGAATAATAAAAGAATTTACTTTCGTATTCCTAATTGAAGTAATATGAGATTTTCTTTGCCACCAAAATTTAATTTAGGTACTACAATTTTTTAAAGAAAGAATGTAAAAGTATTCAAAGGTTCTGAAACCATACAGCCTGTATGTTAAATGTTTTGACAGTTGATGTAAAAGGTAAAATTAGGGTTCAGCCTACATCTGCCATTTATATTGAACTTGATTATTTGCATGAAATAATAATAATAAATTAAATTAGATCCTATTTTTACTTACTAAAAACGTGTTTTTCGAACTATTTTCGTAGCTGAATTTTGCCAATAAACAGAGCCAGACGTATTAGACTCATAAATGTAAAAAGCGTCCACATCCGTTTACTAATATCAGGATTGATTACAGTATAAATCAGAGCTCTCACGGAACCTTTTAGCTGATTAGATTATGCTACAAACGAGACTTGGCCCTACTTTAATAAAAGCTGCCAGTGTATGGCGCATCGTAATAGGAAAAATGCTGTATCACTTAGTTTTCTCTTTTTTTTTGTTCATGTGCCATTTCTGCCTGTGTCGTAATTTCGTAGTTAGCTTTTCTGTTACAGGGTTTGCAGAATTAAGCGTGATAACGTATAGGGCTGATAACGTATAGCCTGTGATCTTTGTTTTGCAGGTTGCCTGTGGAGTGATATGGCATATAACTAATAATAATAAGAAGTAGAGACCACCGCTGAAGTCCGGCGGAAAATGGTGGAACTACATTCTTTTAATGCAATCTAGTGCAATGGCATAGACACTAGCGTCTAACGGTGATGTGGACTTTGATAGATTAATATAACTCTTGTATACGAAGTGTTTTCTTACAAACAATATTTTTGATAATTAGGTATTTAGTAGTAATTTGAATCCTTTAGTTGTGAATTTGCTATTGAAGATACAAAGCTAATAGCATTAAGTAAGTACTAACTTTACTTGCCAACAAAGTTCAAAAACAAGCACAAACTCAGTTATATTAGCAAACAAATCCATTCAACATTTTCTTTATTAGCGGCCAACAAAGAGAAACAAACTAAACAGTTAGAAAAACAATTAGCGTTATGTAGTTACGGTCTGCAGGCGCTGTAAACGTGTCCAGACAATTTTATTATCAACGCTTTCAATTCTGAATAGATAAAACGTTGCGGGCGAAGCACCGGCCGGCCCACAGTGCACCACGTCTACGTTGGCACTGCTCCAAGTACCAGACCAGGCTCACAAATCGACGTCTGTTCTCTCGCCCTCCAACCAAACACCCACACATGAATTTAAACCCAACACTTAAGCAATAGAGTTCAAATTTATTCACCCAACATCTTGTAACAGAAAACATTTCGAATTCAAATGTGTCGCTGATGCCGCTGTGTTTCCAATATTCTATATCAATAAAGTGGAATGGTCTGAACGAAATAAGCCCGATTTTCCAGAATACCAGTGTATGATGACCATGCAGGTGTACCAACACAATGTTTTTAGATAAGCTCTCTCAACATATTTGGTTAGGACGCGCAAGAATTTTAGATTGTTTCCATTAACCTCTAATAACAATTTAGATTCAATGAGGGCCGGTAAACTGTTTGAAGGTAAAACATTTTAATATTGAAAAGTCGTTTGCAGTTTGGGAGAGCTCGTGCGACGCCATTACCTACATGTGGAATTCATGAAGTCAGCATTATTAGAGTAAGGACTTTGAACGTAACGGCTTTTTGGTTTAAATTCTCACAGGTAGGTATTTTATTATGTAATTGATTAAATCTGTGTTGACATAAATAGCCTGATTTCTCAGAGTGCATAGTAGTGACTAGTCTTACTCCCCCTTGCACTCTGATTGCTGCGAACTACTTTACTCTGTGGCCTTATCACGGAAGCATGTAAATTAAAAGTAAATACAAAAGATTTTTTAATTGAAAATTACAACTATATATTTTAGCTTACGCAAAATAAGCAATTTGACGTGGAGTTGCGGACACCAGCCCGTATTACCTGTTACATTTTGGTTTTAATTATTGAGACAAGCACACTCAGTATGTGGATAATCAGCCTATAATGTTCTCACTGCTGGGACACAGACCTCCTCTCGGTGAAAGGGAGTGGGCCGTAATCGACCACGCGGGCCCAGTGCGGGTTTATAGATGTCACATGCCTTCGAATTTCTGGTTCTAGGACATGCCGGTTTCTGCCGGGGTTGCGGGTAGTCCCAAGGGGAAACCGTGGACCCTGGCATGGCAAGGGAAGGAACACGGGTGGGTTTTAGTCAGTAAAAGTCTAACACGCCCTTCCGCTCCGCCCAGAGCGGGAGAAGTCATTGGATGATTTCCCACCCAAAAAAAAAAAAGGACATGCCGGTTTCTCACGATGTTCCTTCACCGTTTTGAGAGCAGTGGTGATTAAATAATTTTGACTAAGTAAAACGCCTGTCAGTGTACAACGCTTAACTCGGGGCCGTTACCATCTGGGCCAGCACTGCTCAGTATCACCCATAGATATGAATAAAGATTTGGTAAAACTAAGTAAATATTGTGTACGAAACAAGTATATTCAATTTTAAAACCGTTCTTTACGTTATGTTACTCCGCGTTTGAGCTGTGCCCGAAGGACTCAAATAAAGTCACTCTCAAAGCCAGATTGCACAATTTTAAATCACAACATTTAAAACTGCTGACTCCAAGTGCAAGCCGTACTTTCGCCGTCCGCTGACCCCAAACAATAAGACATAAAGGGTGCAAATCGAGGGTGTCCAGTTTTAAGAAAAGACCTTTCACAACGAAAGTCTTTGGTTCCCTCGTTCTAATTACCGCTGGCCTTACAAAGAGTTGTGCTCAAAGGCATGGTTGCTTGGTGCGAAATTACTAAAGACTTTTAACTATCCTAGGCGAGTTTTTAAGCGGGAACTAGTTGTGTGTGCCGAGAAAGTCGTCGAAGTCGAGTTTTTTTTATATTTAAGACTGGCTGGTTCTGCTTGTGTGCTGTTTTTTTTTCTGGTTTTTAGGTTAGGGTTCTTGAATCAGTGTGGGGATGCATGTTGTGATTATAGCATAGCCCATTTTATGGCTGCCTGTCCACTAGAGCGGAGAAGAGAGGAGAGGACCAGAACAGAACTAATGTTAGGCAATGGAATTTAAACTCCGCTCCAGAGTTTCCAGCCTTAAATTCTGCTGGATTAAATATCAAGAGTCTCAAAAGCGGGAATAGCTTGTGGCTAAATAATAACAGCCGCACGGGTCGACCCATCAGATTAAGCTATGCTTACCGGGGTTGGTCCGTGGATGGGTCCGAGACTCCTCCGTGCCTCGGAAAGCACGTTAAGAAGTTGGTCCCGGCTGTCATTCGTGGATCTTTGACAGTCATTGCGGGTCGTCGGAAGCCCGAAAGTCTGACAACCAGTCTTACCAAGGGGTATCGTATTACTCAGTTACTGGGTTGTGGATGAGAGATACGCAGTCGCTCCATGTAAAATACTGGTATTCAGCTGCATCCGGTTAGACTGGAAGCCGACCCCAATATAGTTCCCCATAGTTGGGAAAAGGCTAGGCAGATTTTGAGTCCCAAAAGCGGCTAACATCACCAAAATTCAGGAGACTAGTTCGTATTTCAAAACTTTGATACTTAAGAATATTATTTATATTCGTAGGCTTATTTACATTTAACTACTAAGTTCATACACAATATTTTCGCTACTGTTCATATATTAAATAGTCCCAAACAAATACAGCACAACTACGTTACTGACATTGTTGGCATAAACAAACCGAAATGGCTTCGACCCCTACAAAAATCACTGTTTATTATAAACAAAGTGAAACGAAATACCGCAATGGGGTAAAACAGTACTAAAATTGATGCGAACGCCATCCACGTATAATAACGTCAAAAATGAGAACACAGCAGACTACCAGTTTGATGCAATATCAGGTAGAGCACAATCAAATCTGGACTTTATCCACCGCATGATAAAGCCTAATCCCAAACCCCCATTTCAATCCAGATGTGCCGATAGCCTGAGGTGACTTTAGGTGATTCCAAATGGTTTAAAAAGTAACACCGTGTCAAAGGAAATTGAGCGTTATTGGCAGGCACTAAGGTAGATTTCTATTTATAGTTTTATGGGTGCTTACGACGATGACCTGAAGGCCATTCCCTCACCCTTGGCATTTCGCCAGGGTACTTATACGGAGACGGACGTGTCTGCCTCCAACCGTCTAGTTTTACGGCTTTTAGATAAATTACGTTGCTGAAAAAACGGAAATCAGAAATGCTGTATTTCTTAATAAAATATGGAGTCATATATTCAGTTTGTATTGTGGTGAAATATGCTTTGTTGACAGACTTGAAATACACGGATATTTTTGTACTATTCTGCTGAATTATTGGAGCCTATAATAAGACTTGTTGACTCTGATATTTCCTTGAATCGAGACATTATCATGATTGTGGAGCCTATCCGACAACGTATTGTACAACACTATTAATATGCGGTCTTCAAATATAACTATATACCTAATAGGCGAGGTAAATATCCCGAAATATCTGTCCCACATAGCATTTTGACTAACAACTATAACTGTCAAAATCATGAAACCAACACACAGTAACAACACCACTACAGCCAGCACCACCCACTGTGTACAAGGCCATAACTTCCATCATGGCCGACGTTTACGCCTCCCTCCAGAATACTGGCGCAGTTACTTGACGTCAAAATATGATAGCAAGTCTTGCAGGTATATTTGAATTCATACAAGCAATACGTCTGATGCCACGTTGTTGTTCGAGTAAATATTCTGTGGTTGCACCTGGTTGTCTATGGCTATTGTGAAATAACATTCGTATGTCGTCGGGTTGTCTTTTATTCGTGTTTTTTTTTGTGTAGTCGAGGTATAGTATAGGACATGGTATTGTATATGTTGTTTATTTCATTCTAGGTGGTATGTATCTACATCAAAACCTCCTGGGAGCAAATACATTAGCTAGAAACTTGACATGTCATAGAAAACGAAAGTAAAATTTATTTGAGTTATAAATTATTTGCGTACACATCATCATAATGTTATTCCAGATTTATAGTTATACCTATCAATGCAGGGTGGATAATATTGCTATGGTAGAAGGCTTCTACACAAACGCGCACTAATTAGTGTTAAAATTATATAGAAACACTAACTAAAACTTGACATAACATCACGCCTTGTTTCCCCGAACGGTCGGGCAGAGGTGTACCTATAGAACACCCACATTTTACCAGTTATATTCAAGTCCCATGTAATAGGTGGCGAGCCTACTGCCATCAACCGAACAAATCCAGACTCCGGGCTACTACTGAGAAATTCCAGATAGCAGCTCGACTCGTGAATCGAACCCAGGATGCTCAGCAGTAGCGCTAGCGACCACTAGACGAATGAAGTTCAAGAATTAACACAAAAAGCAAAGTAAATACTCAACTCCATATTACTCAGTTTCTAGAACAAAAGACACCTGACTATTAAATCTAATTTAGTTTCTGCTCACTAAACGGTTAATGGCGCTAGTTTAAACCGTTAACTCTGATTCTAATTACTGACTCAAGTGATTAGGAAGACACGCTGAAAAGTAATAAAAGTAATGGAAAAACTAAGATCTTATTCGTCTTACAACGGTGTGCTATAAAACGTAATGGGATATGGGGGTGGGGGCTTGAAAACAGCGGGGAATGTTTAAAACAAACGAATGGGGAGTATGGGGACCCCTGTGAGTCATCTAAGTTGTTACAGCTCTTTTTTCGTTTGAGAAAAGTAACGCTTGCACATCGAATATTTTCAAATATTTAAACAAGTCAACGACTTCTTTAAATGTTTGAAAATACCCGATAGTTTATGGTGAACCGTTGGCTTGGGAATGTAGTAGCTTAGCACTCTATTTTAATGGATAATTTTCATGTCAGAATGAGTTTAAAACTTTATTGAGATGGTCGATCCCAGTCAAGAAATATTATTGTAAAGTCTAGCGAATTTGTTTATCATGATAATTTGCTTCACCTCTCCAAAGCCAATGATATGACTGATCCTATCGATATAATAATTAATAATTACACCATTTCAGTCTTTCATGAAATTACAAAATGTTTTGCATGTGTCAAAAACCCACAGCTCTGCCTGATTGAAAGTTTGCGCTTGCACACGAAAAAGAGAATCGAGTTGGTTGGTTCTTTCAGCTCAATGACTAGGTACTCTAAATGAAAAAAGGGTGCGGACAACCCCTTTTTCGAAGTAACCGAATCAGTGTCACAGGCGAAAAAATACCAGGTTTTATTTAGAAACAGTGATATGCTAGGACATTTACTCGCTAGATCTCTTTTACATTCTGTCGTTTGTTTTGTAATGTGTGGGGGTGTTCTTTTTATTTATTGTCAATGTAACCATATTTTAGATGCCATAAATCAATATAGCGTTTAATAGTAAGAGTATTTTTACCCGACTGCCCCAGGAGGAGGGTAATGTTTTTCGTGAGTATATATGTATGTTTGTATGTATGTATGTCTATTTCTTTGGCATGCTCTGTAGCCTAAACGGCTTGATGGATTTTAACATGAGGTGTCATTAGAGTTGTCTTAATTGTGGGAGTGACATAGGCTATATTATATTTAATTTTATATTGTATCTGCCAATACAAAAAAAAGGGAGAGGAAGGTTTTTTTTTAAATTAATTTGCCACAATATTTGTATCAAATAAAAGCTAGTAATGAGTCAATTCCAAATTAAGGTATATTTATAAAAAAATAAAAAACTTGAAAAAAAGAAAATTATTAGAAAATAATTTTCTTTTTATCAAAAAGAAAATTATTTAAGAAATAAAAAACCCAACTGCAAAAACACATAACTGAAAAGAGAAAAACAAGCATTATAATCTATAGAATTTTGGAATCGCAGGCCACAAACTAAAAACCGGAAATATGGTGTAACTTTTGTTTTTGCAGTTGGGTTTTTTTGTTTTTTAACTAATTTTCTTTATTAAATGTAAGGAGACCTAAGTTAAAAGTTTTTCTCGCTGTGTTCAGAGCCTCACAGGCACTTAATATTTGTGACGTGCTCCAATTAAAAGTAAAAAAAAACTGTGACGCGACCCCCGTACAATTGTCTCGAAGAGTGAAATACGCCTTTTATTGTTCAAGACACAATGGGGGCCCGACTTGGCCTCGAACAATATGGCCGACCTATTATTTGAACGAAAGAAAATAAGGTGTTTTCATTAATGAAGTTAAAGTTTAATTGCTTTCTGCAAAATGATCTTTTCCGGCAGTGGCCTGTAGAGAATTGTGGTCACCGGAATATAAATGTAATTTTGTTGGGAACATTATTTTAGTTTTTGTTTAGAATATGGTTTTTGACGGTCGGTGCTATTTCCAATTAAAATTAATTATGTGGGATGCTTCCACGTTTATTAGTGTAATATTACTTTAGTATGTACCATTGTTTTAATAAGTGAAGAGAGACAGCGTTAATTATACGTTTTCTGTTATATTTTCACGGTATGAAATAATATGAAGTCCTTTGTATTCGCCCGCATATTTATAATAATAGCTTTTGATCAGGAAAACCAGTAATTATTCGCAATGGGAGTCTATTTTCCACAGGAGTATTTTGTGGTCTGATAAATTCAATAAAATGATAATAATATACGACTTAGAGACGCCATTATTTGCAGATGTCGACCTCGGGTGATAATGCAAACGGCACGAGAAAAAAGTGATATTTATTACGATTTGACCTACATACAAAAATAAGACGAATATACACTATTCATTAGATTTCTTTGTACTTGACATGATTTAGAACTACAGATGTTTTTTGAGTAAAAAGAAAGTCGGGGAACAAAAGAGGAATGGAGTGTATTAGTTTATTTTCTGGTGTGGTTCGTAGGTATCAGTAAGTTTAGGTTATTGTTCTCTTTGTAAGCAAAATTGTAACAAAGCTTTATTACTCGTGCTTTTGTAGTTTCTAGATATTTATTGTTGGTGTCCTAAATCTTTGGTATTGCAAGTGAGTAAGTGTGTTAGGAACTACAAGGCAACAAATATGACCAAAATATACCAGAAAATTGGAAAGAACAATAGTCGGTATTAATCTAATAATATTTGTAATTTGAGAATACTTTCTCGAAATACTTTTCGGTTAGAGATGTCTTCAGGTTTTATATAATTTAAAAATAGTCTTATTTTATTTATTTTATTTTATTGGTTCACCAACAATTCTTTACACTGGATAAATGCTAATGGTTAACATGCAAAAATGTATATTCAACAGTGCAACAATCACTTACTTGGTAAACTCCGCATGCATAAAGAAGTTGTACAGAAAATTATAATAAATGAATCTAGTTTTAAATTAAATTACTTAGTTCTAAATTAAATTACTTACTTATATCACAAATATAAAAACACAATTCTTTCAAGTATTTTATTCTTCTACATAAGTAAGTAAGCTTCTAGTTAGAATTCTGTTTACAGCAAAACGGAAATTATCTTGATATATTACATCTATGTATAACTAAAAGACCTGAAAACAACCGACGGATAGAATTTTTGATGTATCTAGGGAGTTGCCTACATCAACTAGTTGAGATGTGGCGTAGACATGATTAATGCTCTGTTTTGGATTAAGAAATATGTTTCTTGTTGCGAGCGTTGATTATTTAGTGTCTACAATATATCTAGACTAAAATATGATAAAGAAAATCATTCTAGAAAACCTAAAAACTCAAGCCAGACAAGAGAAAAATGTTCATAAAGTAAGTCAAATAAAATAGTGACAAAAATAAATGGTTTCCGTTCTATTCAAACATACAAATAAAATAAAAGATGACAATAATTGTAAAAGAATCGTTAAACCTTTACACTTTGACCAAACTGAACCATAACACTGAGAAAGAACGAATTTGTATTCGGCGCACATTGGGCTGACAAAGCAATCGGTAACCCACACGTTTTCTCACAAAGTGGTCAATAAACGCCATACTTACAACTATGTAACTCAACCCTCCCCTTACAATACAAATGACTCTATTTAAGAGAACCGTTTCACTATCGTCCCTCAAAAACGAGTCAATATTTACGAATTCAACACTCAAATGCCACTGCAAACATGATGACGTCAGAACTTGCACTATTGCCAGTTTGCGAGTATTTGCCCCTCTCTTCTAAGGATGAGTCGATAATGGCGCGTCTTTTCGGCGGGAATCTTAAAAAGGCATCTGTATTCCTCGGTCGTCGACCGGTTGGCTTTTTGATTTTTTTTTCGTCCGTAGCCGATGAGTCGCCGATGGTCGACGAAGATTGATGAAGTTTCGCCCTTATTTTTCTGCATCGCGTGTCGGATTGTTTTTTGTTTTGGAAACAAGGAAAAGGTGGTGTTTTTTTTTTCGTTTGATTATGATAAAGAAGTTTTGATGAGATGTTTAGAAAGTTTATTGTGTTGTTGTTAATGATAGGTTTAAGTTGAAGTTAAACGTGCTTTTGATAAATGAAAACACAACTTAAATAAGTAATCACAGCATTTTTACACTGAGCACTTACCATACAACCAACACTCATTACTAAAACGGGGGCATTTACGATGGATCGCCGAAAAATATCGTCCGGAAAGTTTTCGGAGTAAAAATGCAGTTTTTACCGGACACTAGTCAGCAAAAAACGGAAAGTGCAACTGCTTTGATCCAATCCAATTAGCTAGGCGACTTCGACACAGAGGGCTAGAATGATGGATTTATAGCCCGAGAGCGGAACTTTAAATTCAGACTCTTCGACCTAGTAAAATTTAAAATTCAGCATTAGTTTCGTTTAGACCAAGAATAGTTTTCTCATTGGTCGGCTCCACTGTGTTTGATGTATTTTCTGCTGGCTGTATTTTCATGGTACCAAATGCCGTATGAAAGTAGTGGTGGCCAAGTGGTATCGGCCCCGACTTACGAGTTGTAGGTCGTGGGTTCGAACCCAAGCAGGCGCTTTACTTTGTGTAAATAATTTCACCACCACTGCTCTCAAAACGGTGAAGGAAAACATTGTGAGGAAACCGGCATGTCTTAGAACCAAAAATTCGAAGACATGTGACATCTACCAACCCGCACTGGGCCCGCGTGGTAGATTACGGCCCACTCCCTCTCACAGAGAGGAGACCTGTGTCCCAGCAGTGGGAACATTAATAGGCTGATTATGTAAATGCCGTATTCTCTGAAATAACCATATTTGTACAGTAATAGCACACGCCGACCTACACAAAACACAGGTTTGCTAGTTCAACAAGTATAAATTTTAAGTAAGAATTCAAAACTTTCTTCTATTAAAATCATTAAGCCAAAGAATAGTACTTAATATGATTCAATAACTTCATTTATAACCGAGGGGAGAAGACGACAAAAGATAACAGAAACTTTACCAGGGAAAGAAAATTTTAATAAAGGAGTATTATGATACGAACAATTAACTTTATCTAGCCATTATATAGATCTCTATAGATACGGGTGATACAATGTTCCCTATCTACTTTCCTACCCTTCATCTTGTATTCAAGGAGCAAAAAACGTCCTCGATCCAAAATGACGATTTCATTTTGTGGAAATTGTTCGAAAGTTATCACAAAGGGCCGCGCTCCGATTACTTTAATTACGACGTAACTTGTTTTAAGGATTATTTTGATTAATGGATAAGGAATTTTGTTACTTATGTAGTTTTAAGAGGGGAGATGTTTTCGCTTGTTTGCGCTAAGATTAATTTATTAGTTTTTATTTATTAAATGGAATTTGTCGTTCATGTTATCCTAGAAATTAAATTTCGCCTGTGTCGTTAGCGAAAATTGCACATGCACAAACACGAAAAATATCGTGTTCCGTAACAGCATTAAAAGTAAAACACCCCTCTTCTCCATAAAATTACTAAAGCTAACTGGCAACATCTTCTTGTAAACCAAAAAGAATACCATCTACAGAAAAAAAAGAAACGAAATAAAAATATGTACCGTCAGACACCGCTACGGTAGCGACGCGACACTTTAAAAAGTTTATAAAGCGAAGTCGGGAGGAAAAATTCATTTTCCGACGACGTTTTTCTGAAACACTTGGTACTTTTACGACATGAGTTATTATGCAAATAGTTTTATTACGCCTGTGTTCATTGCAAAGAGGATTTATTTGCAACTAAGGCGGACTAAGTCGATCATGATACTTTGCGACGCCCGCTCTAGAGGGGTGGACTTATATTTTGTATGCAGCTTTTGGATACGATGGTATTATAGTGAGTTTTCTATGTGATATTATACTCGTATATAGAAAGCATCATAGGTATTATTTTATTTACCCCGACTTACGAGTTGTAGGTTGTGAGTTCGAACCCAGGCAGGTACTTTTCTTTGTGTATTCAATTTCATCACCACTACTCTCAAAACCGTGAAGGAAAACATCGTGAGGTAACCGGCATGTCTTAGAACCAAAAATTCGAAGACATGTGACATCTACCAACTCGCACTGGGCTTGCGTGATGGATTATGGCCAACTCTCTCTCACAGAGAGGAGGCCCTGTGTCCCAGTAGTGAGAACATTATAGGCTGATTATGCTTAATTTCAATTCGCACCTATGTTATCATAATAAAGTTATCTAAAAGATTTAAGCATTTAAGGATCTAAAATTTGATATTACGCCTGTACTCCGCGAAAAGCACCAGGTTTAAAGTACCTACTCCCAATTTCGTCAGTTTTGTTGATGTTCATAGAGGACGTCTTAAGCGCCTCTGTGGTCTAGTGACCACCTATCTCAAACCCAGAGGTCCCAGGTTCGATTCCCAGTGGGGGCAAATCTGCTCGGTTTAGCTACCACCATCTTAACTAAATATGTCGACATGTTTCGGCAGTTAGAGGTAAGACAGCCAGTTCAGCTGTGGTTGAGGATTCCGGGTGAAGCTCGCTTCTCCTTCGGCCTGATCATCACTTACCATCAGGTGAGAGCAGGCCAAGAGCGTTCCCGATGTAGATTATTAAAAAAAACGTTGAAGGTCTAGACTCCAAGCTGCCACTGAACAATGACTAATTTAAAAACTGAATAACTGCCCAACGTGTTGGAATTTTAGACCATCAGATGCTCAGCAGTCATATTTGCGACCGGTAGATAAACGAGGACCCAATCCAATTTATATTCAGAGCATATTAAAAGGTAAAGTGGTATCATAAATAGGGCTAGTCAAGAACATCTCATAAAATTGTTATGGACTCTAATACTGAAAAATGTACCTTCTTATATTTAGTGTTCATGTAAAGTGAGGGATCGGTTTTTCATTGAGTGATTCTGTTTATTGCGGTGCTTGTAGACTAAAATGGGAATATGGTTCATGTAATCATACTTTTATAGCGTTTGGGTCTAGGCTTGTAACTTAGGAACCTTGAGACCTCGATATTTTCAGGAGATTAACTACCTGAACTCCTGCTGAACTACCTCTATTAAGAAAATATCAGAAGCTTCACTGTTTGTTCATTTCCGCCTTTCATTTGGTATCTTTCACTCGAAATGAAACGTCTGAGCATCTTTCACTCGAAATGAATCAAAAGTGAAAAATTTATACATTATTTTATCGACCCATCGATGTTAGATTTCAGCACTCACGGCATCTTTCACTGAATAATCAAAAAATGAAATAAATGAGCAGATGAACGTTCAAATTTTGTCGATGTCGTGTGAACGTGGAATGAAAAATGAAAACTAACTCGAGGCCACTTCTGACATCTGCTTTAGGCCTCTCTTAGCTGAGGAGTGATCTTGTCCACTGTTAGGTGATAAAGAGAATGACTGTCCGCAGTAGAGTAAAGGCAGCTCTCTAGTAGGTACGTCACTTTTTATTCTCGAAAATCCATACCTAAATATCTACCATTAGGGTATTGTAAACGAATGAACATAATTTTTTTTTCCACGTTGTTCATAAATGTATAATTTGAATTTCCCAGTTTTAAACAATTGTAATAATTGATAATTACTTTCTATTGTTATCGATTTAGCAATAATACAAACACAACACGCAATCTAAATAGCATTATACATCCATATAGCACCTTGAATTGACCCAAAACAGTACAATTCAAAACAGTTGTTAACATAATTAGGTACTGTGGTTTCCGTTATTAGCCCACATTGAAATAATATCAAATGAGCACTATGCAGTTTGCTCATGTAGCCAATCAAAATGGCGGGTCGCCAGCATTTATTTTTGTTAGGCCCCATAGAATATATATTCAAATTAGCCTAGCCTTTTCCTAACTATGTTGGGGTCAGCTTTCAGTGTAACCGGATGCAACTGAATCCCAGTATTTTACATAGAGCGACTGCCTATCTGACCTGAAAAACCCAGTTACTGGGTAACACGATATTCCTCAGTAAGACTGGTTGTGAGACTTTTGGGCTTCTAATTATAATAATGACTGTCAAAGATCTAAGAATGACTGCCGGGAGCAACGGTTTAACGTGTTTTCCGAGACACGGCGCGGCCTCGATATTTAATGGATGGTCACCCATCTAGGAACCGATCGCGGCAAACGTAGCTTAACCTACGATCGACCCGTATGGTTGTTATTATTAAGCTACGAGCCACTCCCATTGAATGAACATATAGCTAAATTCGCCACCAATAAATAAATTTTATTGTTTTATAATTGTTGCCTATATTATAAGCAAATATCAAGACTTATTTAATAATTTAGAGTAAGTAATGTCCGTTTTCACGTACATTAAGCGTCATCTATTGAATGTCTAAATATAAGCGCGTTGAGCAGGATTTTCAACTTTCGGCCCTGAGCCGAGGTTTGAAAATGCAACTATCCAACAATCTGCTCCGCTTGACTGTCACTAATGAAAATTTTAATTGTTATCGAGCTGCATCAGTCTTTCGGACATTTGAGCTCTAGTTAGTATTTTATTTGAAGATTGAGTTCCGCAAAAGCTCAAATGAACATCATCATGACCGAACTTCTAGCATTTTTTCAATCATCATTCCGTCACTTCAGTAAGATTAGTATATGCTTTATGTATGTATGTATTTATTGTATATGTACATAAATGGTACACCACTGACTACCTGCAGTATTGTCTCTCCTTTTTACTTTAATCCATCCAAAGGTTGTCTGTAAAAGATCGCTTTTAGCGATAAGACCGCCCATTGTGTCACCCTATGTAAAATCGTATATCTGTACTTTTTATGGTGTACATAATAAAGAATATTCTATCTATTCTATCTATCTATCTATCTATCTTCGTATAAAATAAAATTTTCCTATAATATACATTCTGACCTCCAGTCTCCCCTCTAAAATCATAACCCTCACGATTATAACGGAAAGAGCAGCGTCCCCCGAAATCAATGCGAATCAATACCCCGTGGCCGGACCACTGGAAAATCAAAGAGGTAGTGGCGGGTTGAACTGATGGATACACAGATTACCCCATTTGTTTTTTTTTTTTATGGGAAACAACTATCATATACCTACTATACATGTTTATGTACCTTATTTTGGGTGAATATTGAATCATTCACCTTTTATTAGATTATTTTCTTTTAGTTTCCCGGTAAGAATCTACTACACAGCTGGGCAAAGGCGTCCTTCCATGAATTTCGCTATTTCGGGCGAGAGCCATTGTCTGTTGGTTTTCAAACCTTGCAAGTTAAAACTATTTTTAATTTTGTTTTGATTTTTATAAATCATTGAAGGAGTGGTGGCCCAGTAGTAACGAACGCTACTTACGAGTTGTAGATCGTAGGTCCAAACCCTGACAGACGCTTTACTTTGTGTAAATTATTTCATCACCACTGCTCTCAAAACGGTGAAGAAAAACATCGAGAGGAAACCGACATGTCCTAGAACAAAAAATTCGAAGATATGTGACGTCTACCAAGCCGCACTGGGCCCGCGTGGTGGATGATGGGGGCACTTCCTCTCACAGAGAGGAGGCCAGTGTCCAAGCAATGGGAACATTATAGGCTCATTATGCAATGGAGGAGTAGGTACTCATCAAGAAATTATACTTATAACATGAAATCGTCAACAAGCAGTGAGCAAGAGAAAAGCGAAATGATCAATGCTCTTTGCTCCTATTTCTTGCATCGGGCAGTCTTTGGAGACTGCCGATAGAAGTGAAAACTAAGTTACTTTTTGATACAACGTAATGCCATCTAACAGAAATGTCAGGAATTTATGTGGCTTGCTGTCAATACAAGAACGAAAGCTGTAGCTCCATTAAAAAAATCCAAAAAAATAATACAGAGTGCGCTGTCAACAACATTTCTACTCTCCCTCCGTCTAACGAATTTTAGATTAGGTCACGTGCCCTGACGCGAGTTTAACATGTTTTACCCATCCCAAAAAAGTGCACAACACCGCTAAAGTAGTTTGAAGTTTTCACATCATAACTTTTTTTTTTTTTCTGGCGTTCTATCTGTTTGTTCCGGCTAATCTCCGAAACGGCTGGACCGATTCTGTCGGGACATTCACTGGCAGATAGCTAATATTATAAGGAGTAACTTAGGCTACTTTTATTTTAGAAAGAGTTACGGTCCACTTGGGCGAAGTCGCGGGCAACCATAGATATAGATAGACCTATATCTGTGCGGGCAACAGCTATTGTTGTTCGATAACATAGCATAGCATAATATAACAAACAATACCTAACATCGTCATCGTCATAGTTTAACAATTATTTTTTTATTTATTCTCATCATAACTTACATACAGTTCCGATGTGTTGTGATAAGTAGACACAGAATTATGTGTGGTATACAACAATAACTTTTTAATAACGCATCAAATATTGACAGCTGATTGGCATTTAATTTATGAACAGTGTTTAATACATTTTTGATTAACTTTCTCGTAACTAGGTAATGATGTAACAGTATCTATATAAGTACCTATTAATAGCCTAACCCCGCGTCCTATTTAAGGCGACGATAACCGACTTTGAATGATTTTATACTGAAGATCACGTCTAAACGAGTACTGTTAATAATTTGAAAAAAAAATGCGTGTTATATTAGAGCATTTTCTTAATAACTTATTATTACATAGTGAAATTAATTTATAAAGTTATGTCTAAGGCGCATAATAGCTGAGAATCACGCAAAATCTATCAAGCGTATTTTTCTGAAACCTTCACCAGTTTAAAGATAATTTAACTATCGATCTTTTAGTATACGTGTACTATTAAAATAACTTTTGTTTTATGTATAATAAATGCATAATGCGTCTAATTTGGGACAGCGCTCCATGATGGGCGAGTCCTATTACTGGCTGGACGTAGGTCGCGTTGCGTGAGCTCAGGACAGAACACGGAAGCTTACCAGTCAAGGTCACTGGCATTTATCTGCGTCTTAAGAAGGTACCTGGGGCAGAGTGAATGCGGAAGGCGGAGGAAAGAGTGTTGTGATGCATCCTAGGAGAAGCCTATGTCCAACAGTGGACTGCGATAGGCTAAGTTGACTGTGTAAATCAGGCTTTAATATTCATAGACTCGATTTTAAGAAAGAGATTATAATCTAGCTATCTCCCTCTACAAAAACCTCGATTATTTTTTATCGTTTCGGGTTTAAGTTAGCAACTTTACCCGTAACGTCTTAATCACTAGCTATCAATGAGTACTTAGGGACGATGAAATAAGGCAACCCACTAAGAGTCAATCAAATCTTTATGACTCGTTAAAACGCAAGCCCTGACAAACAATATAAAGATAGGAACACACTTTTAGATTACAATTTTGATGACTTTTTGAACGCATTTTTTTATTTTTATTTAATAGCTTTACCTTATGAATTACTAGCTTTTCCCCGCAGCTTCGCCCGCGTGGAGGTCGGAAATTATCCCATGGGAACGTACTACCGGGATAAAAGTATCTGATGTCCCAACTCAGGTTATCGTCTACCCATGTGCCAAATTTCATCGCAAACTGTTCAGCCATTTTACCGTAAATGCATAACAAACAAACAAACTCACTTTCGCATTTATAATAGTAATAATAATTAGGATAAGTTAGGATTAGACTTGGAGATATCTCAAGCTCCTAAGTTTTTTAAAGAAATCATTGCTAACATTAAAAACGGGTTATTTTGTAGTATGTACCTAACGGCCTTTTTCTTTTGTAGATCATGAACGATAAGTGTATTAAAATTGTGTATGTAATTTTTTATAAATTTATATTTACCAATATTCGTATACACTACAGAAATTACAAGAAGCAACAGAAAATAAAGAACTAAATGTAACAAACACCTATATATAAATACAGCATTTTCTTATTTATTCTCAGTTTCTGTTTTCTCATTACATTATAAAGACACCGTTAATTCCTACCTCTTTAAATCCTTTTTTCAACAACGTGACATTACGATTTACGTCCTTCACAAAAAAGATAACTCAGATTTGTCTTCAATAAAACTCAACACACAAAAGCAAGACCACTCGTATCAACTAAAGCCTTTTAATTCACCCGTATCTACTTTTATGCCCGCCCTCCACTGATTTCAACAACAAAATCCGGTAAAAGTGCTTCGCCAAACGATCTGAAGGTAAGCCCGGTCGACACTAAATGAAAAGAGGAAATTCATTACCGTGGCGATACCGCGCCGCCTGTGTATCGCGACCCGTTTGTCGGTAACTGCTGTCGTTAACGGTTACCGTTTATATCGGAAATCGTTAGCCTCGCCTCGCTATGATTGGTGGTTCGCCGGCTTTAAGGTCGGGAGATAAAAGTGAAGGATATTGTAAGAGTAGGTGGTTGTTATGTGTTGTGATGGATGATGTTATCAGAGTGGTGGATGAGATGTTGAGATTGTAGTTGTTTATATTTTTCGAGGATTTCTCATGAAAGAAAACAACATATGGATACGTTTCTTAAGTGCATGAAAGTACTGGTTTTGTGGCGGAATCTACATCGCAACATGCGGACTAGGCATCAAAGACGTGACGTCACACAAATTACACAAAGTATACCGTGCCATCGACATATATATAACTCCCGACATCAATCGTTGGGCAGTTGCCCGCCAGACACGACACCCGTCTGGTCGGAGGATCCTTATTTTTCTATAGAGGATGAGTGAACTTTACACCCTGTTCCTGCCTGCCTCTAAAGTTTTACAAACGCAGCTGAGATACACAAGTAATTAGGTTACTATTCCTAATTAAAAAAATATATAAACTCTATACGTCACACCGACTTATTCACGAAAATATCTACCTTCGAATGAACAAGCCAGCTATATTAAGCAGATAATACACGAAGCCTAGAAAATACAACAATTCCACACTACTAATTCGACTTTACGCGTTATTAGTACATACGGGGGATTTGGCGAGCTCAGTGTAACCCCGCCCTAAGAACCGCACAGTTTATGAGCCAGAGACAATGCGCTCTATTTTATTCAAGTTAGTGGTTAAGCTTTTATTGCAGATATTAAGTGGGGTTTAAGAGACTATAAAGCTAACTAAATACGGTAAAATATATCCCAGTTGTTGATACTTTTGTGGTAATTGGAACTTTAGAAGTTTTTCTTTTCTATGTTTTTATTTGTCCGCGCTGAATTGCGAAGTACAAGATTTTCTAGTCAACGTTTATAAATGAATATAAAAGGTACAGCATAGATATTGTATTGGCATAATCACCGTGCTTGGAAAACGGATTTGCAATTGCAATATTTATTGTGTTTATAGTTATGAATAGGCTTATATGTGTTATTTCTCTAATTCATATTGCAGTAGGTACCAAACATTTTTTACGTCGGTTTCCAACACCACACGCTTATCAAATTGCAGGCACGCTAAAATCTATACACAATACACACACGTATACACGTCACTCAATTAAAATCGCACGAATAATAATCATACAACTCCACACAAATCATAAATCATATTCCGAACACGGAATTTCTATGGCATGAAGTGCTTGGACCACTCCAAGCACTTCACGCCATAAAAAATGGTAAACAAAAATTCACGTGGTCGTCCGAAGCCCAAAGCTCGCTATTTCATAACAACCGACTTCCAAAAAAGACACTACAAAGTCAAAAATAACTTTAATTTCGGAAGTCGGTGTATTTGGTTTTGAACTTTCGTTTTTTGCCACCGACTTCCGAAATTAAAGTTATTTTTGACTTTGTAGTGTCTTTTTTGGAAGTCGGTTGTTATGAAATAGCGAGTTTTGGGCTTCGGACGAATTTTTTATTTTGCACTTTTTAGTTGTGGTACCTACCCCATACAAATTCGAATACCACTAACCTGATAAGTAAATAACAGTGATTGGAAGTTATCATTAATATCATCCACATCCACACAAAAGTGGGAAAAATACGTATTATTGAAGCTAACTCAAAAACTATCTAAGTAAAGTTAATACAATTTATATGGGACCACCTCGGGAGCATACCCTTTCAAACAAAAAAACAATTTTCAACATCGGTCCACAATTGACGGAGAAATCGCGTAACAAACATACAAAAAAAAAAAAAACATACAGACGAATTGAGAACCCCCTCCTTTTGGAAGTCGGTTAAAAAGACTCTCATAACAAACAAACGAACGTTTAAATATAACTAAGGACTGTTACAGTACGACACAACTTAGATGTAGCATAGATTTGAACATTTTCATTCATTCATTTCAATGTTACGAATGTATTTGGCTATAAGACTTTACAAGTTATTGCATTTTCGAAAGATAATTTTCACCTAAAGCAGTAATAGCGATTGGTGATTTTGAAGGCGCACACAGTTCGGATGGTGATCGGTTTTACGAATTTTGCCGATGCTACATCTAAGTTGTGTCGTACTGTACATTTATCTCTTTTGGTATGCTAATACTCAATTATCCATTACTATTATATAGGTACAATTACCACATTAGGCAAACGAGTGGGAGATTGCATCATGTGTAGGTAATGTTATTTGCATTGAATACTTTCATATTACTTTGGTTATTTTTTCTAGCCTATACTCTATTACATATTTTATAGTTTTGTAACAACACTTTTATCAACCTACAACTGTACTCTCAAATCTACATATTCTCCATGTTACTCGATTAAAACCACCGCACAAAAAATATATACAAAGCTCCACAAACCAAAAATCATATTCCGAACACGGAACCACTCCAAGCACTTCATGCCATAAAAAATGGGAAACAAAAGTCCACGTGGTCTTCCAAAGCCTGAAGCCCCCTATTTCATAAAAAGGCTCTCATATCAAACAAACGAACGGTTATAGGGGCGTCCATTATTTGCGGCCGCGTCACCCGTGGCCGGCGGATGTTGTTAATGGCGGAAAATGCGGAAAATTGGGCTATTCATTACCCGGAGCTCTACCGCAACAGAATCGCGCAAATACTGCCGTGTGGGTCGCTCGATTTGTTTTACATGTCCATGCAGTTATTGGTGCGGGTCATTAGTTCGTGCCTGGAGATTTTGTTGATTGATTTTAAGTTGATAGACCTGAGGAACAGTGTGTAAAGTTCACGCATCCTCTATTTATATAGAAAGGAGGATCCTCTGACCAGACGGGTGTTGTGTCTGGTCGGAACGTTGTATATAATACTCTGCTTGCTCGATACAGGATTTTACGTGATGTGTAGTTTCCCTGTGGCATTGTAGATGCCGCCCAGACACATCTAAATGTTGTTCAAGAGAAATGTAAGGTCTTTCTACAAAGGCATAGTTTAACTTTTAAGTAAAGAATTTCGTAAAGCAAATACTAGAAAAAAATACTACATAATAAGCCCATTAATGTTCCCACTGCTCGGACACAGGTCTCCTCTCTGTGAGAAGTACGCTCTAGAAAAAGATACTATCCCAGTTTAAAAGGAAAATTTGAACCAATGTAAAAGACTTGTGAATTCGCGTAACCAATGTCCTACAAGATAACTACTTCAAAACGGATACACAAGACCCAACCCACCATATCACAACCTAAAAAGAACAGCCACGGTCTAACATAAACTCAGAATAGTTAGGTACTATCCAACAGAATAAATATTGGCGTGCCGTCCCTAGGGCACGTGTTGTTGACACTATACATTACGATAGTAACGCAACAACCCTAATTTATTGCGACTAAACCGACTTTTCCGCCATCGAACGGAATCGCGCCGGCAAATCTGTCGATATAGAAAAAAAGGCGAGCGAAATACCATAAATAGCTATATTATCCGATCGACTTCATTCTGCGAACAAATTCCGTGGAAGTTTCCCTTCTCGTCGGAATATTTGTGTTTTACAGCGCACCTCGTGCCTTTATCGCTGCTTCGGATTTGATTCGACATATTTTGTGAAGCTTCTCTGATTTGTGGTGATCTGATGACCATGTTACGAGCGTGGTTATTTTCGAGTTTATGAGCCACATTTGGGATTATAGATAAAAAAGTTTATAAGCCATATTTAGGTTTTAGGAAGGCGTGTCTAAGCTATCTGATTTGATTGCTGTTGCAGTTTCGATAGCTAGCTGCCTCGTCATATTTTACTTCGTTTCGGCTCTCCTCGTCATTCTTCGCTAGACGTGTCTGTTCTGAGTCCTCGAGACATCTGCAATGTCATCTTTATTGTAATTAAATATTATAATATACACCTATAACTAGGTTCTAGTTGGCGACGCCTGAAACCCCAAATTAGAGCAAGCTCTGTAACGTCATACCTGTATTTCAGTGTGGGCATAACTTAATATTGGTTTCTCTATAGAAACAAATATTAAGTTACAGATACAGATCAGTTAACCTGTGTTATTAAATATAAATATACCATGTAGAAGCTATTAAAATAGGTACGTATATCAAGCTATACATTTCCAGTATAAGCTGACCTCACATTGTATAGGATATCTGTACATTGAGATGTCAGCTTATACTGGAAATGTATTGCTTGATATATAACCGTGTATACGTCCTTGCTACCAACCTTGCTGTATTTGCTATTTTTATAGATCTTTTGGCGCTTGACTGACTTTGATCTTAATGTACTTCACGTTCCTGGTACAAAAAAAATACATTGATTGCGCCTTTATGTTGTAGCTCTAAGGACGATTTTCTTAGTTCATGTTGTGTGCAGTATAAAACGGATTTACATCCGCCACTTCACACTTCCAGGTCCAGTTGAAAACCAACGGCACTTATAGTTGGCTGGCATTTTTGCTGAACTGGGCCTTTTTGGCGAAGTCGTGAGGCACTTTCATGAAAATTTCATACATCTCACTTCACGCAATTTTATTGAATCTGCTCTATATTCTATGCTAAATAAATATATTTTCTTTCTTTCTTTCACAGTCGTGCGGTAGGTACCTAGTATCAACACGAGGATAGGAATCCGTAACTTTGCCACTGAAAACATGATGTATGTAAACAAACAGCCTCATGCTAAACCGTAAGCCCTTCGATTTTACAACCACCATAAGAAACAAGATATATGCCAATTTTTCCTTTTCCCAAACACGGAAGCGAGCAATAATTTACTCTGTTTATTTATAGCTTCTCGCAACGATGCGTATAAACCTTTAACTACTGGTTTAGAGATCAATGGTGCAAAGAGATAAGTAGTTAGCGCAACGGTTGAACTCACAGTTAGTCGACAGTAACGCTTAAACGTTACTGTTGCAAGTAAAAGTTAACTGAGAGGAACTTGGGTTTACAACTTGCGGATGGTAAGCAGTTGATAAAATGTGCCGTACATTTTTCAGTATCTAGTTTTTAGGTCAACAGGAATGGTTGAAGATAAAACGTGGAGAGACTATGTTTTTTTGTTTTTGTACACTATTGTATACGAACCTTTACGTATAGTTCATCTACACGTAAAGGTTTGTATACAATTGTGTGAGAACAGGACAGTGCGTGCAACACAACAACACACAAGTGTTGCAGCACGCATAAATAGATGCGTTGGACATTTCATTGGTACATAACTTAACATCAAGCCTGTATTCCCCGAAGGGTTAGGCAGAGGTGCATCTATAGTACACCCACATTTCGCTAGTTATGTTAATGTCCCATATAACTGACGGCGAGCCTATTGCCATGAACCAGGCACAAATCGAGACACCGAGCTGCTACTGAGAAATTCCAAGTGGAAAAAAAGCAATAACACTTTGCCCGACCCAGAAATACAACCCCGGACCTCATGCTTAATGCTCAGCAGTAACGCTTGCGGCCACTAGACCAACGAGGCAGCCAAAGGTTAGGTATTAGGTGTTTGCCTGTAATGTTCTACTGCTGAGTCTGATTGCTAAGGGGCAACGACTTCCCAAATCACAGAGAAAACTGTGATATAGGAGTGGTCAACGTAGCGATATTCCACTTCTCGCGGACCCAGTGCATGCCTTGCAAAGCCGCATCGCAATCTTATCACAGTGAAGAGGTAAAACGAAACAAAACAATGCCAAGTTGCGTGCGTCGCACAGCGCATGTGTTTGCATTGCGTTACTATAGCACACTCCTTTCCTATACTAAAGCCAAACGCACATTACAGCCACAATATTGCTGTTGCATTTTCATACAAAAAAGTGCGGTGTGGCCTGTGCGTTGGTTCATAGATAACGTACAAAAGTGATGAAGGAGGATTTTTGTTGCGTTGCGGCGCAGACCGCCCCAGTCTGCTTTAGCTTTTAAAACCCTCATGTCATTCGAATATATCCTTCATATATCAATTCAAACAACTAATAGGGATTGACACGGATCATTTATCAGTATCATCTCTCATATTTCAAACACGAATTCAGGTCGACAGGAAGACCTTTCTACCTCTCTTGGGAAATGGGGCGTAACTTGGGTAGGTGTTTGGAACAAAACTTAGACTAACCCCTAAGGACAAACAAACAATATGAACTAAATTATAAATTATACCCTAAAACTTTCATTATAACTAGAATTCGGATTCGGGATGATAAACAACAGTTCACAAATCTATAAATAGTATAAAACAAATTCGCTTTTCGTGTCTGTCTGTGTGATCACTTAGTACTAAAGTAAGTATACATGGAATTTTAATGCAGTTTTTACCGTAATTTAAAAATATTCCCGTATGTTTCTTTCTTAGATAGGTACAGCTCTCGGGAATTGGTAGCTGATTTCCAGCCACCGTAGTCGCGTGCCTGCGGACGGAGAGCAACGGGCAGCTCGCCGTCCGATAAGGACCAGGCCCGGGTCGACGGCGCGTCGTGTTCCACGCGCGCCTCAAAGAGATGTCAGCAAAACTGACGGGGTCCACTAGGACCGATGCCTGCCGGGATTGCGGGTAGTCCCAAGGGGAAACCGTGGCCCCTGGCAAGGCAAGGGAAGGAACACGGGTGGGTTTTAGTCAGTAAGAGTCTGACACGCCCTTCCGCTCCGCCCAGAGCGGGAGAAGTCATTGGATGATTTCCCACCCAAAAATAAAAGAAAGATAGATACAGCTCAGAAATTTCGATGTTTTGACATATCGCCACATCAGTAGATTACACCCGTGCAAAGCAGGGACAGGTCGCTCGTGTAATAATAAAAAAGTATAAACAGTCTCCAATTACATTTTGAAGAAAACATACCAAAATTAACCTCAATCTCCCGAGCGGTCCACCTGTCACAGTCAAGAAACGGATACGACATGACTTTGTCGCGGTGTCAATCTTATGGAATTACCGCCTGACCACGCCCAGATAGATAGGATTCCATTTACACGAATGAAAGAAATATAATGAAGAATAAAACGACAGTTAACCTCCTGACCTCTTGGACTGAAATACTTGGAAGATTGTATTGTTTTATCTCAATGTTTTCTTTTGTCAATGGAATACCTACTAGATCACGATCAAATTGTGGGGAAACTCAATTATTTATTCAGTGTTATCCGATTCTAAAACTGACTCTGAATACTCCAAGCGCATTTCTGGAAAATAAGTTATATAATTATGATCACTACAGCAAACAACCGTTTTAGTACTAAAACATTTGGAATTGAAAACTACACGAGGCATTAAGAAGAAAACATCGTGAGGAAACGGCATGCCTGCGAGATATTTCTCAACAGCATTTGAAGAGGCCCATGAGCGGCATAAAAAAATCTGATACCAGGTGAGTCACTAACTACACGAAAAAGAAGAAGATTAAGAAGAGAATTACACAATTTTTTTTCTAGACGAGCATAAAACGCTCCTTCACAATGACCGTCAAGTTCAAAGTAAAGCTATAATTACCTACCTACCTACAAGCTATGATCGTTTCGCATACGTATGGCGTTTCAGCTTAGTTAAACATGCATCATCTACTTAAACAAAACACCACGTGCATCGGTTCTAAAAAAACTCCATATCTTTTCAACGTCAATAGTAATCAAACACATGTGCAATACAGAAAATATACCACATAAATCTGTTTATGTACTTCTTACGTCTATATCATTAATCTTCATAATAAATACCAGCCACCCTTGTCTCCGTGGGTGGGTACTTATGATCCATGATGGCCGCTACGGGAAGCACTTAATAAAATGCGTTTTTCCAATTTATATTTATTTCTTTTCTCATAAGTACTTGTTTTACAACGCTTTTACGTTTGGAAGTTATGTTTAAGTGGTACCGAGAATTTTCTTTTTCTTCGAAACAATAATTGAATTATTTTTCGAGGTAGTATAGTGGTTTTACAGTACTGGGTGTATCTAAAGGCGACATTGGTTTCATTTCTATGAGGTAAGTGTAAAATGTTACGATTATTAGGCTGTTAAGGCGTCCACCGTAAAGAGTACTCTCAGAGCTCGAGATCTGACATTAATAATAAAGTTTAAATCCTAGTGTTACTGTTCTATCTAAGCTAGGTCTTCAGGGAACCTCTCTACGTCAGTTCTAAAACAAAAATTGCATCACCCCGCATTCATTGCGGGATTTATTAGACCCTCAATTCTCACCGCAAGCAAAAACATCGATATACAAAACAGAAAACGAAAAAATCTCCAATAAATCATAATCCAGCATCAACCACAACTTCTCTATATGTAATTAAAAATGTCTTCCGTTGTTTCATTCATTTGCGATGTCAACGCCACGTCTCTAGAGAATTAAATGTTAAAGAACTTCGTCTGTACTAACGTTGATAATGTTAGTTATAAATATCTAGAGAGCGTAGTTTCATAATCTCTGGCTATTAAGTGGTATGTGCATGGAGAAAACTATGAAAATGTGAGAAGTTCGAGAACAGTTAGGGTTTTCGCTGGAGCTCGTGTCTACAATGTTGTAAAGGAAAAAAGGTGCTCGTGTGCTTATGAAAGAAGTTTTACGATTAGTTCTAGGTAACATGTAACACTATAACTGCCATATACCTTCACAATTTTGGACAATCTTGTATTCCCACGACACTTATTATATTTTCTGAAGTATGGGCTTTTTTACGACATTACTTCACGTAATACAAAGATTAAAGATAAACAATTTGGGGCATAAAAAACATGGCTGTTTGGACCTTTGACAGCAAAAGTACAACCATAGTCGATAATCAAATGAAAGTGCAACGAAAAGCAACAAATGCGAAGTACCCTTTTCTAGATACTAGAGCGATGTACGCAGTCACCAGAAATAAAAACCGGTGTTATTCGTTTATCTCATATATGTACGGCCGGTTTTAGTTTCCACGTAAAAACTAAATTGTTTTTTTGATTGCGACCTGTCGCGTCTAAATGACACACACCGCGCGTTTTTTTGTTTGTTTATATCGAGTTACCGCTAAAAGCTTAGCGGTTTCCGTCCTCAAACATTGTACAAATGTGAAAGCTCTTTGTGCCACCGAATTTTTTTAAACTATCCATCGTTATTCTGCCGTGATAGCGTATCGAATCGAAAGCCATACATCTTGATACGAGTGGTGATCGTGGGTAAAAAGAAAAGTTTGTACGTAGTCTACGTAGCAATAAATAATACCACGGGGTGTCGGCTGCAATACATAAATTGGAAAGACTTTTGACAGCACATCGGATAAGGCTGGGGTGGTCTCCGAGGGGGCGCTCTCGGCGTTTTTATCGCGATTATAATCGGCTTTGGCCAGCGAGGGAGATACTCAGAACAGTGACAACGTCCTGCATTGTGCTGCATTTCTATCATATTTCGGTATTTTCCAATAGCGATTTGCTCAGTTTTGTATGCGGAGCGTTCGCCGGCTTCCAACAGATTGTCATTTTTATAAAGATTTTCCTGGAACACGTCTCCATTTTGTGACAAACGAAAGTCTTACAGCGAATGAACACACGTGTTTGCACATACAAACACATTTATTTCTTTGTTTCCTGAGTTTTCATATTTTGTTGCATTCTTTTGTAGGTATTTGAATTGTGGACAACGCTATTTTGTTGTAACTGTGTTTTAATATGAAATTCTGTTCCTTTCACAGTCATTTTAATAGAGTTACAATAACCAACAATGTACATTGTTATAACTAACTAACGAACACAGAATAACCAAAATGATCACACAAGCAAAGCCAAGACTTACGTGCACAATGACTCAGCAAATATTGCTCAAAATAGAATGACTGACAGGTCTTTTGTCATGCGAAATTCACCGGCCTACCGTCTTAGGGCGTTTATTATAATATCAAGCGAAGCAACCGTTTGACTCATCACTTTTTTAATAAGTTCGCAACGTAGAGGTTATTTAGAATTAATTGCGATACTTTTCGAAGTGACAAGTGAGTCGGCTAGGTTTTTTTAAGGATTCGTAAATTGAAAAGGAGGCCTTGAGAAACAGAGTTAGGTTTAATTGAAAATACATATTCATTAGTCTACGTCCAGTCTGAGAATGTAAAGGACATTAATTAACAGAAAAAAGCGTGAAAATACTTACTGGGAATTAGTCAAAATAGTCCAAGTAGTAGTGAAACTTTAATTAAACTGGTTTCAGAAAAAAATTCACGAAACTAGAGCAAGATTTTTTTAATCCGAAGAAATCACTTAAACAAAAGGTAGAGAGTAAAAAAAAATCGAGACTACTGAACAATTCGAGTCTCCCATTTTATTCACCAACCAACCCACCTATTTATTCGCGATTTTTTTTCGACTGAACGACATCGATTCACTCTCAACCCAATAGAATATTTCATTGTAATGAACAATATATCACCTCAATGATCACCGATTCACACTCAATACAAATCAAGAAAACCGTTCGGTAACGCTGATTCACGCATCAATTACCGACCGGTAACGTTCCGAACGGATCGCACGGCTCCGATAGGCGCCAACAATATTGCCGGATTATTTGCAAATTGAATCAATTTGGCGAACACGGCTACGCTTTTAGTGTAACGCTATTTAATATGTAGCTCTTTCAACTTTGTTTACAAAACATGATCAGAGGTGTTATAATGATACACACGGGCTTGCGGCTGGTATAATTTGTTCGGTGTGCCGAGCGAACTTTTACCGCGATCGTGATTGTTTTTTTGTGTTGTGTTTTGTGTTATAAATGGAGCGGATTTTGCGTTTTTCGGTGCTACATTGTACGTATTTCAGTGTTTAGGAACCATATTATCCTTTTATCGAGTTAACTCACTTTATAATCACATTTCTGTCAGGTTTTTCTTTGGTTATAAATCGATCTGTAAGCTGTTTAGGCATAACAGGGTTTTAGTAAATTATGATCCGTGCTCGTCATTTATCACACATTGGTACTTTTGTCTGAAAACTTTTTAGAACAAACAACTTTAAACAACAACACACTTTTCAACACCAAAACCACCAAAATTAATTCCGAACTTAACAAATCTTTCTCTACACTCAAAGCAAAGTTAATCATAATAAATGCTCAACATACATGACGTCAGTGTATTTGTTTAGCTCCGTATTCATTGGAAAACAAAGTTGGGCATCAGTTGCAAAACATTGTTACCCACAATATCAAATGTTCCTGTAAACATTGTTGTGCGACACACTTTGGACTGAACTGAACTTTAAAAGAGATCAGGAGTTCGTTTTGATGTTTCTACTACGAGTATATGGTAGTCGGCTAGGAAAACCACCTTTATCTCGCTCTCAAAATCATTTTGGCGTGGAAAGTGTTATTTAAAATATAACCAACACACAAAATCATTAATTATTTTCAGGCAACTAGGTCCATAGATAGAATAACCAAACACTTTTTCTAAATAAATATATTTATCATCATCATCACTTAATTCATGTCAGCCTTAATGTTCCTGCAACACAAAAACATGTTTCTGAAACAATGTTGTGCAACTTTGTTTTGCAATGAATACGGGGTTTTTGTGAGTTATTACTGAAATCCCGTCAGGTAAGTTGTAGGTGACTTGATGACGTTCAACGGGATATAATATTATTTTGGAAAGTTATAACGGTAATAAAGTTTACGGGCAAATTACGTGTGGGCCAAGTTAAGCTATGTTTGTGCGTTGTTTGCGTCCGGTTTATAAGGATGTGGGTAGGCTGGGCAGATGTGATCCATATTCCAAAACCTGAACCCTGCGTTTATGTGCCTGTAGATAGAGATATTTAAGTCACTGGCAGCCACATGGAAGACAAGGCTGACAAACCTCTGATTTGCCACAGCGTTAGAACTCCAGTCCAGACCATGCTCCAAGGCTGGCTAGCTTCAGGGTGGAACTTGCGATGAATCGGTCTAAAACCCACCTAATGACCAACAGCACTAAGCATAGAGTCGAGGTCACTAAGACAGGCAGGAAATACTTTATGTCTGTGACTATATCTACTTGGGCCAGTTAGTTTCTTTTGAAAACAGGCAGGAAAAGGAAATCAATCGCCGAAATAAACCGCCTGGAAAAAGCAAGCGGTCAAATTCGTATATTATTTGTAGGTAGGATATTTTGGAAGTGCGCTGGATAAAGAGATCGAGATTTTAGCACATCCTTGATTTTGTTTTTAGGATATCTATCAATTTGGATGATGAAGTCAATTTCTCTTAGACACTGAATTTTCTAACTAACGCTAGCTATGTAAGGTAAGTTGGAAGGTTCACGTTTAGAAGAGGACGTATAAGATTTAAATTAAGATAAAATATAATAACCTAACCTAATCAAAACTAATAACAAACTAAAACATGGCGTCGGAAAATTCCTCCGCATCGCTGTTGACTGGTAATGACTGGCGGAGTTGCGATATTGTATGGCCAGAGGGCCAAGGTAAAAGCCAGCCCTTGGGTCACGGGAAGTGCCAACCAGCCATTTAAAGATTTCTTTGAACTAGTCATGAGCACTCGAACCCCATAGACAGAATTGAATCTTTCTATGAGTTGGTCCAATTGTTAACCACTTTTATTGAACTGAATAATTAAAAGAACTAGATATTTACGGCATTACTATATCTTATACGTTACGACGCGTAATTTAAATACATAATTGAAGTACATACCATTTTAACGCATCTTTTGAATATTCCATATCTAGAGCGAATATTTAATCGTTTGTCTTCCAAAACATAGCGAGAATAGTACCTAATTGACGACTCATCTACGTGGAGCTTAAAATATAGGTACTATTTCTAACATAGAGAACTACAAAATATAACACATAGATTCATACATTTTGAGGTACACGTGGACGCGTGCTTACGGCCCGGTTTCCTCAACTAAGGCCACCGTGTTGTGTAAACGGCCGCAAAGTTTTGCAATTGATCTAACAAAATTACTTCGCGGCGGCCTCCGGCCGTGTGAAGCGCCCTTTAACGATATCGAGTTTGAAGCAGACTCTTCAGTGTTATCGAACTACGTTTTCGGATATATGAGACCTCTTTTTGGCTGACTGAATTAGGTCATGACGTCACGGGCGAAATTATGTGCTTTTTTTTTTGGGGGAAAAGAAACTTTTTTTTTTTTATAGGATGTAGGCTATTATAAATTGTTGAATAGATTTACGACTGAATTCTCAAACGCAACTAAATTATTAGTCGAATTTAAGTGTTTTGTTGTTATTTTTACTGAAATGCCCGTTTTCACTAACACTAAGGCTCACTTGCATCGCAAAACACTGAACATTTTTAGCGCTAAACCACACAACAATAACATAATTCTGTTTAAGTCAAATGTTTGAAGATGACAGAGATAGAATGCTACTTTAAACTCGTTTAGCCCTAAACTTTTTTAGTGATTTTCGGTGCAAATGGGCCTTAGTGTAAATACGAACGAGCGGTCCGCGCCAGCAGAGGGCCTAGTGCGAGTTTCATTTTACCATCTCGATCAAACGCATCAAGCGCGTTCGGCGTTCCGATTGGCCCTTCACCGGTGAAGGCCGGCCGGCTACCAATCGGCGCGCCAAACGCGGTCGATGCGTTTGATCGAGATGGTAAAATGAAACTCACACTAAGCCCTCAGTAGAGGTAACTAACCTGCTGACTAAGAAACATTAGGTGGACCAGCGCCAAATCTTATTGCACTGTTGGATTATCAACTCTCGGTACTAGACCAAGCGTTCAAAATCCAACCAACAGTGTAATAATAATTAGCTATTCAGTAAATTATTATCATCTAGTGTTAAGAGATAAGCGGCAAAAAACTTAAGAACATCTTAAGACAGACAAACCTAGATTGAGAATCTGTTTAATGGGACCCTAGCCATTTTCCTTAAACTACTCGTAATTTCGAACACCATTATTATTTTAATTTTTTTATTTAAGTAAGCCAACAATTGTATACACAATAGAACCTAACCAATATTAAAAATGCGAAAGTAAGTTTGTTTGTTACGCTTTCACGCTAAAATGGCTGACCATATTTGGATGAAATTTGGCACATGGGTAGACCATGACCTGTACTAGAACATAGAATACTTTTCAACTCGATATTCCTAAGGAATCGAGGCTTATGCGGGTAAAACTGCGAGACGCAGCTAGTTTAAAATAATTTCCTTAACACCTTCAGTGCGATGTGTGTTTTTGTCACACAGTGTCTGGAACATTGTGTATTTAAAAGTATACAAATTGTTCGGCTTGGTAATAGGGCTGTGTATATTTTAGGCATACATTATGTTTACATTAATTATGCAGAAATGAAAGCCCGGTCACAAATAGAAATTGGTGAGGATGTTAATAATACGTTTATAACTGCAACAATTACTTAGAGGCTAACACACCAGTTAGAGAAACACCAAATGAAAAATTAGCTGCTAAAATAACCCAGTTCGTGATTTTACTTACTAATTTATAAAATTTCCAAGTCTCTTGAACAGTATTCCTAATTAACAATCACTTTCGCCAATTAATTCAAAGAATTCCTTACTCCAACGAGTCCTTGATGTCCTAATTTACTATCAGACGAAAACAGGCTATAATATAGCCCATTATGTAGCCCTCATTATAACCTTGTTTATGAGATACATTTTTTACGTGGGTTGCTATCTAAAATATTCGCTGGCCTAGTTTCGCGGACCATCTATTTCGCGCGGTATGGCTCACTAACACCCACCACTAAATCCTGTAAGCTAGGATACAGTAACACAATAAATGCGTATAGAGAATGAAAATTGTTCGAGTATATTTTATTATTATATTGTGTAGCGAATATACAGTTTATTGGCGTAATTCAGAAAAATTGCTAAGTATTTTCTTCGCATTTAACTTGAACCTCTGCTGAACCAATTAAAACTATGTTCCTATTTTCACAATTTACTCTGATTTTTGGCTGACGAACAACTCACAATCAGTCACCCATTGGTCACGCTATGTAAAGATAGTAATATAAAACTTACAAAATTCCACCATTCCCGATAAAACCACATTCAGAATAGGTACACAATGTTATTCACAGCTAAGTAAGTTCAAAAGCATAATGAATTCGCTCCATGCGTAACGGATGGCTACGACGTAGGCGGCGTAGCAATGACATCATCGTGTCAGCTACGCCGTAGCAATCGTGTAGTCATTTTAATGTGTAATGAATCATACCACGTAGTTTATTTATTGATCTTGTCACAGTGTAATTAAAGAAAAGTCAAAAATAACAAAAATTCTGTAATATTAAAGATTTCCCTTTTATCAATGGGGGAAATGTCAGTGCAGCTTTTTTTTATCAACCTTGCCAACTGAGTCTGTCTAATCTTTTCGCCACAGTATACTATAAACTGTTCACTTAACAACACATTCCCACACGATAAAAGAAAACCGTTCACGTTCACTCATTCATTCCATTCACTCCTTTGATTCTCGTTGATTGCTCTGATCGCGATCCACTGACCATGTTCCCAGCTTTTAATTTTATTTCAAATATTTTAAAGGAAATTGTGTTAACGCTAAAATCACAATGAAATATTCGAATGTAGCGTTTAAAATTGGAATTTCTGTAGAATTTATTTTCTGTGTTGTTTTAATCATGTTGGCAGTTTTATTGCTGTGTGCACACAGTTATTTATGCGTGCAGTTTTGTAACTAAGTTGAGTCATGCATAGTTTTGGCGATAGAACTCGTGATAATGCCTTGGTTTTTGCTGCACAGTGTCCAGTTCCCTAGTTTTCGTAACTTGCTTATGCTATGGTGCTTTCGTAGTGCATTTTAATAGCCAGTTATGAAATTAATACCTTGCATTTACAGTTTATATTATAGTTCTTACTTACAGTGTAGGTAGAGGCAGAAAATATGCCACGAATCATGCAGTAAGAACATTTAAAAATCAAGTTACATACCTACCTTTGTAATAAGAATCACAAACACACAATTTTCCATTCCATTACCGAACAACATTCAAACTAATAAAAAAGAAACCCTAATTGGACACCAAACTTTATTTTCGTCCAGTATTTTAAATTTAAAAAAAGAATCCCCCGCTGCCCGCATGCGGCGTGTCGGTGGCGATTGCACGCGTTTTTCACGCCCCAATAGACCCCAGTTTGGACGGACTGGACTGGACTGGACATAAAGGGCCTGCATCCGAACCAATTGGATAAACAAGCGAATGTTTACCTCGGTAACTTGTGTACACTTTGTATAGTAAAAATATGGTGGCGTAAATTAAGGGTGGTCGTGTTTTAACGTGTAGTGAGGTGAATAAATTATATTTTACTTGCTTGCTTGTGGGTTTTACTCGAATCCTAGAGAAGCTACTACACGTAGCCATGTACACACAGCTACACATCAAGCTATACATTTCCAGTATAAACTGACCTCGTATTGTACCGTAATCCTATGCAATACGAGATTAGCATAAACTGGAAATGTACAATGTGTGTATGTGTATGTGTGTAAAGCTGTTTTCAGACCAGCGCGATTTGTCGCGCGACGCGACACGAACAATACAAAACTTCACGGTATAACAATAACCGGTGTCGCATCGCGCGACAAATCGCGCTGGTCTGGAAACAGCTTAACTGCTGTTCCATACGTTTAGACCGCGTAGGTATTGCACTTTTCTATGAAACAGCAGATTTTTTTGTTAATAACCGACGATAAATTTCAAGGACGTTCAGAATCATGTACTGAATCCATGGTAACAGTTTTCGCATCGCTGTGCCTGCTAACCTGTATGTTAATGCAATCATATTTAAAACCTTTTAGTCGAAGCGTGATTAAGAAATAACTATCCAAACTCACAACAAATACAATCCCACGCAAAATTCCAAACTTCCACATTTTTAATAAAAACACATTATACATAGAAAACCGTATGATGTCTTTTTAATATTTCAGCGTGTAAGCCATAAATCTAAGCTTATTTCTGAAGAAGGTTTCCAATAAAATATTACCTAATGGTATTTTATTTGCGAGCAACATCTGCAAAACATTTTTGAATGATTACATACATATTTGCACAAATAGTATGCATTGATATAAGATCAAAGAAAGCCATTAGGAAGTGGGATATTACCGTTGCAAATAACCCCAAACATTTACATCCACCGCACCATTCAGACTTCAAATACACTCATATCTATCAAAATATTTACAATCGTTAACTGAGACATCACACAGGTACTCAGAAGGGACGGGTGTATTCTGCAACAAAAACATAGAGAACAAACTTTGCTTACACTAGTAAAATAGCCAAATGAACGTTTCAATTAGAAAATGCATCAAAATAAACCGCCCGTCGCGCTTCCTGAGCCTAGTCCGAGGGGATCCACCCTAAAGAAAAGGTCGATGACCCTTCACCCGACTCGCACTCATGTTACGTTCATTAGAAATTCTTCCAGCCATCCCTCTCACACACACCCTTATACTATACCCCCATCTCGCTCCAACACTAAATAAATAATGCAGAAAATTCATGTGTTTTCCCGAGTAAATGCAACGTGATATTATTTTGGACAAATGAATTGAAAGTATAATATTCATGTCTTTGGTAATTGGTGTATACGTTATCGACACCGGAGTAATATAGAAATTACCGTAGTTATTGATAATACCGTAATTACCAACGTTAATGTGCTTTATTCCCCCATTTTGTTATTGCTTTAATAAACCCAATTTGCCGAAGTATTGGGTTGGACTCTGATGGCCAGTTATTATGGAAACTTACCGTTAATCTGAATATTTTCTACATTACCGTGAAAGCAATATAATCAGCTGTATGAAGTAATTAGGTACATTATTTTTACTAGCATTAATTTCCTGCCAGCTATTTCATTAATTTCCTATCCATAAGCAAGAAAAATTAGGGTAACTTATAAATATAGCTTCAGGAAAATATGTAATTATAAGTATTTGTTACCTAATTTCTCTGCCGCCATTACCATAATAATTAGCGTTAGTTTACGTGGAGTAATTGTTGCCGTAAATAGCCACGTCAAAACTTTCCTAGTGCTGGGAAACAACCTAGTTTTAGACTCCAATTTCATTAGACTACAGTAGACTTCTAAATTAGCTGATTCAGTTTCACAAACTGGCTAATAATAAATTGAATGCAGTTACAGAACCAGAAAGTATCTCTAAGTTTAGTAGGTAATGAGCGGAGTTTCAAAATCATCAACTTTCAAAATTAAATATTCAACTCTACTAAACCAAGGTAGCAGGCATCTAATAAAATCTATAAAACATGGACATAGACACAGTACTCTGGGTACTCTGCACAGTAAACAAGTGGTCCAACCAGAACTGGATGCAGACAGACCAGAAATTACCAGGTCTAGCCAGCAATATAAACCAGATTTTGTAGTACTCCTATGTAATACACTGACAATCTGGCAGTCAGTCCGAACTACAGTTAACTCGTAAACCGAACTAAACGGCCTAACAAAGCAACATTCAACCATTTTCCTATAGATAAACATACCTAACATTTTACGGCCTATTTTACACCTTTGTTTACGGTTATGGACATCGGTTAATGTATCGATATAATGCTTTGTCGATATTAATACCAGGCCTATATCGATACTTATGTGAAACTTGATTTACGCCCTCTACAAAATAGAGTGGCGAATTATTCTCGTATGTGAAAATTATTTTATATTCATGAGTTTTTTTTTAACTAATGTTCTTTCCGAAGGTTGCTCGAGTTCAATTATTAGGCATTTTATTCATTGATACAATTTTCTTATGTATGTTGAGTATTCGAGGAATTGACCTTAATAGTAATGGCTCTGATTTGAGAATGAGGGTAATGATCTAAGGGGCAATGTTCCATAATAATTAGGTGAATTTTTCATGCCTGTATCTATGATAAAAAAAATCTGTGAGACTAAAATAAAACTCGCTTTACTTAATTAAATTCACTATTCAGAATGGTTCCGTATAAATTTATCTACTATATTATGTTAAAAAAGAATAAAGCTAATTTGTAGTGAACAATAAATGCGAAATTAGATTACTCGAGGACCAACATTTTCATCATAAAGCTACGCGCCTCGTCCCTTGTCTCCTAGACTAAGGCCGAGTTCACGTTAGTGCTAGCCAATTGTAAAACGGACGGTGGTTATCTGAAAATACTATAACAATTCCACTAATGTACCTAAACCAAAAGAAACTCGTGGTATCTTAAAATACCCACAAAATACTAAGGCCCTATTTCACGATGTCCGAATAGCCACTACTTATTGAACAAATTAAAAACTGGAACAGAATTTGTATGAAATTATCTGCCAAGTACGTTAATAGGAACTTAATCGTAGGTAGTGAAACGGGTCTTTAGTATGTTTTTTGTTACACCAGTTATCTAATTACGTAACATATTTTCGTAAACGATTACGACTAATCTGATTCATTTTGACATTTCAACAACATTCATTGCGTTATTTACGCTGTTGAGCAGATTTTTTTTCCAACTTATGAAGCAATGGATTAGCAATCCAGTTCAAAACGATTCACATTCTGATTTATCGTTTATTACGCAATTAGGGTACAGAATTACAGGAACCACAAATCGTTCAAATCACGCCAACAGTACTTCCAGTACTCTCCCACTCGATTGGCGCCTCCACCAAATCTAAACGCACCCCAAGCACGAGAGCACGAGTATAACAAGACTGAGTCTGACTTGCCTCCGTGGCCGGAGCCGGAGCCGGAGCCGGAGAGGCGGAAAATTAAAGCCAGACGCTCGTCACTGACCCGCATGCGGCGACACGACTTTCTTGCATTGTAACCGGATTGATAACCATTCCTTGCGGAATAATGTGGTTCAGATGCGATTTTCTTGCGGTAATATTGTTTTGAGTTGAGAAGATTGTTTTGGTTATTCTTCGTGGACTGTACCACTTTGAGGGACACTAAACAATAAAACTTCTATTGGGCCTCGTTCAGTGTCCTTGAATGCGTTAATTGATACTTGATGATAAATTAAATAATTCACTGACAATTTTCAAGAGCATTTAGGTAGTTATTAATCTTTCTTTGTTGTCCTGTTAATGCCGATTATTGTTGTAAAAAAAACACCACGTACGTGGAGTACGACATTTTCGAAAACACTTCTTTGTGCGGATTTCACCAATGAAATTCAACGCGTTCAGCACATCTAAACGCGCTCAAAAGTTGGCAGTGTAGAATATTCCATAACAATTTTGACACTGACAGCTCTTGAACGCGTTTTACAAATGCTGATCGCGTTCAGTTTCATTGGTTAAATCAGCCCTTAGATACTTATAGGCTATAAACAATACTTACGCGAGATTCTATTACGAAGATAAGAGAAGATAATTAAGAGATATTATTATGAGTATTGATAGATATTTTATTATGTTACGAAAATAGTGTTATACAAACCACACTATTAATTTTAATTTCAAGAGTAAACGCTTTTGAGTTTAGCGTATCTGTAAGGTATTTATGGTCCTAACTATACTGTTTTATTCCCAATACATCTGGCCCATCGATTCCGCAATTCGTACCAATAAAATTGAATACGTCTCTGTGCGAACAAGGCATAACAAGCCTTTGTTCGAAGTCTTCTGCATTCAACTAGCTGGCACAAATGCATTGATTAATTAAAATGCAGCTAAATAGATTACTTCAATTACCATATCGCTGGGGTATTAAATAATGTATGGAATTAAGTGCACTACTTTCTATTAGACTTGATTAGCCTAGTTCTAATTAAAAGTTTGTTTACGCTTACGGAGTATAAAATACCAACATTTTACTGCATCTGGGTAGGAGAACCAACATAGTTGGGAAAGGCTTAGTTGGGTGCGATCAACTAAATCGTCGGGCCATAGTTAGAGGACTATATTTTGTATAGTATGTTTATAGTTTTTTTATATAGTTTTTTTTGTATAGTATGGAAAAGTAGTAGGTATGCGCCACAGGGTTTAATGCAGGTAAACTGCAGAATTATAGTTTATTTGGATGTAATTTCCTATAACGGGACTTAAGGCTTTATAAACTAGGAATCACAGATTTCTGATATACTAACCAATATTATAAATGCGAAAGTGAGTTTGTTTGTTACGCTTTCACGCTAAAACGGCTGAACAGATTTAAATGAAATTTGGCAAATTGGTAGACCATGACCTGGGTTAGGACATAGAAAACTATTTATTCCGTTATCCTCACGGGACAGAAACTTATGCGGGTAAAACTGCGTTGTGCAGCTAATACAGAATAAAATGCATCGTTTCTTTCGATTTTCACTAGGAATTATGCTTAAGCATTATAATAATACGAGGTTTCACCTGCTAATCCAGTAGTCTACATTATAATTATTTACCATTAATATTAAGTAAGATTTAAATACAAGTAAAATACAATAGGCGATGTATATTAATTAGTAACTTAATCCGCTTAACTGTTCTTAAAGAGTTAGAGAACCCTGTAAGAAATCGACACGTGTTTCGCCTCTCAACGAGGCATTCTCAGGATGACGATTGACTTGTTGCGAACTCGGACAAGAAGTGTTGCCACGACAAGAGCCGAACGCAAAGTGGATTTCCACAAAGTCACGCCTGAGTCAATTAACTATCTTAAATACAAGTTTTATTTATGTTACCTATACATAAATAAAACTTGTATTTAAGATAGTTGTTTATCCATTTGACGACCTCGAAGGATATTGCTGCCCATCCTCCAATCCCTTAGTCGTTTGGTTCCACGAATATTGTTTAGCAAGCATATTGTTCTTCAACACAAAAAAACCAAACCGAAATATAGCAATGTCAGGGACATTTGAACTAGGTCATGCGGTTGCTAATGAGTACACGACGAAAAACGTTCCCTAGCAACCAACAGGGATACTTGAACGGAGAAAATATCATATAATAAGATATCTACTATAATAGCTGTATACTTTCTTGTCAAAGGGTTTACTGAGGCTTACCTAGGTAACTGGCAAGATGGGTAGCTTAATTTTTTTTTTTGGGTGGTTTTCTTGCCAGAGGAGCAGTTGTGGCTCAGGGGTGACGACTTACAAGTTTTAGCCGAGGGTTCGAACACAGTCAGGCACTTTAGCATAAGCATAATCAGACTATAACATTCCAGCTGCTGGGACACAGGCCTCCTCTCTGTGAGAGGGACTCGGCACTTTACTTAGTGTAATTTAATTCATTACCACTGCTCTCAAACATCGAGAGAAAAATCGGCATGTTCTAGAACCAAAAATTCAAAGACATTATGTGACATCCATAAACCCGCACGGGGTCCGCGTAGTGGATTATGACCCACTCCCTCTCACCGAGAGGAGGCCTGTGTCCCAGCAGTGGGACTGTTATAGTAGAATCATATTATACTTATGCTCCTTGCCAGTTACTTAGATGGTAAAAAGAATGGTGTCTTATTAGACACAATTTTATTTTACACTTTGTGTCCAACAGAAACGTGCACGTGTATTATAAGAACAAACTGTCAACAAATCACAAACTTATCTTCCAAGTTCCATCCGACTTTCAAATAAAATCACCAGATGGTCATTAGAAGTCGTACTAATGACCATCGACTTCTAATGACCATCTGGTACTTCTGTACTTGTAAGGGCTAATACGTAATTTTCACCAGCAAGGGCGTAGACCTCATTAAAATGTACCAAAAACGAAAATAAACAAACTCAATATAAAATACTTCTAATAAACTTCAGTTACTTGTATTAAAAACAAATTATTTCAATTTCAAATATTACTTACTTTTCCTGAAGGAATAAAGTAAACAATTTAATTTATTGAATTATTGAGCCAATGAGATTTATTAAGGCAAATATTTTTATACAGGAACTTTAGAGAGCTTCCTAGTATTTCTTAACAATCGAATTATTCAATGATTCTTTCTTTTATGAAAATTGTTTTTTATCAATTCTGTCTTTTAACCTTCTTCTTTGTTACTAGGTAAGTTTTTTTTTTCAAATAATGCTAAAATTCATTAGTGTATCAAATCACAGAAATATTTTAGGACACAATTACCATTAGGTACATAACATAAGGTCTGTAATGCCCACCCTGTTATGATGAAGTCCCGTGTCCCGTGTAACTATGGGCGACCATATTGGAATTCCTATTGTCCTACATAGTGTTAAAACTTTCAGCTATTAATTAGATTTCTGAACGTCAAAATTACATATTAAGACAATCCCGCCCTAGTGCTTTAGCTGGGTGGGAAGAAAAAATGGCGCAACAAACTTCCCAGCAGCACAAATATTAAATTAAATTGACACACGCCAATATACCAACAAAAAACATTGAAAACTCTACTGAAGCTGAAATTAAAACATAAAAAAGAACTAAATACCAAAAAATAAAAGGATCCAGGCATAAACGGCGTGCCCGCTTACACGAGCTGTATTGAACAGTCAAACAATACTAACAACTCAAAACATATTACCAATTCACAGCCCGATGTCCCGATAATCACTAACTATTCACAATCAAATAGACATTAAACTGGATTAGTTAATAACAATGTTAAATTGCACTACGCTCACACAGGTAATCATGAATTACCCAAGAGATTACTGGTCAATTTCACACCATTGAGTTATTTACATAATTGGAAAATGTTATTAAAATCAACTAGGCATAAAATATACATATATAGTATAAAAATAAAGTACATTCTGCCTTAAAAATACATAAAAAAAAATCATTTATATGTTTTTTTGAGGTGAAAACTTCCTTAGCGGCGTTGTGCACTTTTTTTGGGATGGGTAAAAAAGGTTAAACTCGCGTCAGGACACGTGACCTGATTGAAAATTCGTAAGACGGAGGAAACTTGAACTTTAACGTTGTGCATTTCCACTCTGGAAATGCACAACGTTAATGTTCAAGTTTTGACTTCTGCCGGCACTCCCGGAGTGCAACCCGTTTTTTTAATGTTTATTATCTTTTTGAGGATGACTGTTACTATCGTAAAACGTTGAGGGGCAAAATAGCTCATAAAAATAATCATCATTTAGATACTAGATAAACCAGCTAAACGAAATTCGAGAAAAATATGTTACCCTACTATACTATTTTCTAATATAAATTATCCTGGTGAACATATTAATCTAGTATCTAAGTGATGATTATTTCTATGAGCTATTTTGCCCCTCAACGTTTCATTATAGGTACAGTGACAATACTATCCTATACTATTAAATGAGCAATATTTGTAATCACGTTTTCGTGAAGGGGTTTATGGGGGCGAAAAATCAATCTAGCTGGATCTCATATAATGGGAAAATTCGTTTTCTCTTTTTTCACACGAGCAGAGCTCGGTCTACCTACAGTAGAAGTAAAACTACTCATGGGTTTAAAAAACCTATTGCAGACAATTAGTAGTTTAAGAAAAGTCTGTTCTTAAGTAGAAAAATTTCTTAACATAACATCACACCTGTAATCCCCGAACAGTAAGGCAGAGGTGTATCTATAGGACACCCATATTTTGCCAGTTATGTTTATATAATTCCCATAAGGGAGCAAGCCTATTGCCATCCACCATGCACGAGACCAGACTCCGGGGTGCTACTAAGAAATTACTGAACGAAAAACCCAATAACACTTTGCCTTTGAACACTAGACGAACAAGGCAGTTTTACTAGAAGTTAGAAACATACTTCAACGAATTACGTCAACGCTGCCACCCTTTTGGGCAGGTTTCCCTCGAACAGCGATACGGCCGAATTTTTTGATGCCTAATTCTCTCAGCTTATTATTTTTTCCTTTATATTTCATTTCATTTCATTTCATCACGTATGAAATAATTCATAAGCACAAAAAAGATATAAAAAAAAATTATAATACAGTACAAAATTGAAAATTCAAATGCGACCACTCGAGCGAAGAAGTCATTAAGTATGCATTGGACAATCTATACGCGATTATCTAATTATTGTGTCCTAGTATAATAATGTTGTGACCGATATGCATGTGAACGTGTACTGTTTCTCATACTCATTGTTAGTGAATGCATGTGGCAAATTATAGCCAGTCTAGCATTATTAATAGCATTCGTTTGACAGCCCTATATTTAGTACGTTATTTAAGTTTTACGAGCACTGATTAGAAAAAAAAACGAGGTAATGTTACTGTATGAAGTGACTGGAAGTCTTTGCAATAACTTGTTTAGGTGGTATTTCGTTATTAAACAGATTGAAGTCTTAATACAATTATCAGAGTTAAATACAATGAAGAGCTACTTCATATACCTATGTACCTGATGATAGGTACCTTTACCATTGTTGAAAAGTCTAAACATTCAATACGTTGTCAATGTAGATACATTTAACTGCACATCTGTGATAACAATTTGACATTGACGTCGCCTTTAAGCAGTAGCAGTAAAAGCAACTTTCGTTGAACAAGTATGACCACTGTGTTCGGTTGACTGTACAATATGAGTATTGTTGATCTTCTATACCACTGATGTCTTGTGACGGACGTCACAGTAAACTGTGATAAGTATAAGAACTTCCTTGGGTAGTTTTGAATGCTTTAGGGTGCGTTTCCTCTGAAGCGGAGATCAGCGGGAGCTGAGACGTGCAGGAATCATCCAATCACAGACGAGACGAGAGACGCGATGAGGATTTCAACCATTGTGATTGGTCGATTCCTGCAGGTCTCCGCTCAGCTTCACTAGTCTCAGCTATAGTGGAAACCACCCTTAACGAAGTGTAATGTTAATAGAAATAGGTTCAGCAGCAAGACATCTTCCATTATCTGTAAAACTAGACACAAATAATCTTATTCTGCTGTGAATGTTGCATTAGCTTCCTCGATTCTCATTCTCACAGCTAAGAGTCATAATCCTTTATTTATAGTATCTAGTGTCTATATAAAGGATTCTCGGGAGCACTTTCGACAAACAAACAAAAAGTTTTTACATGACTATTAAAGTTAATGATAACCAGTTTCTTTCTTCACTCAGTAATAAGCTAAATACTTGTATTTCTAGAAGAGTTGGTCCGCTGAATAACGTTGCATACCTGAAACAAATGGAAATTTAATTATTATTTTTAGTGACAATAGAGTTAAAATAAAAACAACGTAAACATTAATTCTTATAAGACGATTTTGATTCTCTTTTGAGTCGCACAATGTTTTTAGTCAATAAAAGAACGTACATACGTTCTTTAATCATGTTTTTTGTAATGTTTTTAGTCAATAAAAGAACGTATGTACGTTCTTTTATTGACTAAAAACATTACAAAAAACATGATTAAATGTGTGACTGACTGTCTAACTGCGTTAAGAACGAGGTTAAAATTATCTAACCCTCCAAACACCACTAATCGTTACAGTTACAACAAAACAGCTGAAGCACTGACCCACGATGTTGCCACACGTAAATCTCGTGTGAAAAACCGCGAATATTTTTTCCTAGACTAAAAACCGAGAGTCGAAACACATAACATCGAAAAGGGAAGCCGGTTGAGGGGCTCTAACTCCCGTATGAATCCGTTGAAATGAATAAAAAATAGCTCGCACAAAGGGCGTACGGGTCAAAAGCGAGATACCTCGGAGTGTAATAAAGTCTCTCTTTGCAAAGAGCCAACGTTTCAAATTAAAAAGTAATGTGGCTTTCGTCAATTGCAAAGGAGGATGTTTTCACGAAAACTTAGCGTTTGATATGAATACGCTTCATAATGCCCGGGCCGCAGTTGATATGCCACGGGGAAGTTTGAACCGAACGGGGAAAAAGCATCCGTCAATTTAGGGTTGAAGCAAACTTTTGTTTACCTACGTCAATTTATTTAAGCGATGAGATGTTTATTTGGTTGTTTCATAGTTTTGCTAAGTAATTGTAAGGTAAATAATGTAACTTAGCTTTCATATTATTTGCTAATGTAACATCCGCCATACAAAACAACAAACGAAAAAATCTGTCTCTCATACAACTTGAACGTCTACAAAACTTGCAAAGAAAAGGCAAGCTAGCAGTTTAACTTAATCAAATTAAACTCCTTCTAAAATGTCACCAAAATAATTAGCTAAACAGGTAAATCAACGTTAACTGCAGTTTTTAAAAATGTCTTCGAGTTACCGCGTTAAATAGCAGTGAATTATGGCTGAATGCACGGTGGAACAAATAAGAGCAAAGTTGGGCACTGGACATTTTAAAATACAAGCGTCGCCAGGAAATATGGGAGTGAAAAACTTTCAAGGATGTTCCTTAGCAGTTTAAAGTGTTCTAAAAGCAAACAAGTGTTTTCTGTTTTTCTTTTAAAACGGTGGAGCATAATATTTTGTGCCACTTTCATATTATCGAGAATACCTAGTAAGCTTTGTCAGTACTGCTTGTCTAGGAAAATATCTTAACTGTTCACTTGGTGGAAGTGGCATGTTCTTAGAATTTTCTGGTACAAAACTGTCAATAGAATCTCGTCTGTTAGTTTGCTACCTACATGGGTCTTCCGTTACGATTTCAAGTTTGAATGCACTATTTGTTTTCACAGTTTGTATTTATGATCTAGAACATCACGCCAATAATTGACCGAGCGAGCGTAGCGAGCGAAGCGTCTCTGCATCAACTGGCAAATTTTTCTTTGGTGTGTCAGTTTGTACGTACTCCTCTACAGATTTATTCCCGTGATGTCGAGTCCCGCCACGTCGAGTCGCCGCCACGTCTACTCTGAAAACTCTCGCTTTTATTCCCGCCACGTCGAATCGTTGAAAAAGTCAATTTTATTACCGCCACGTCTACTAACCATTTTTATTTGTACAGTCGTAAAAAAAATGGTTCACCCTTGTTTGATAGAACAACGTTTGATATAATATTACTAAATCGAACAACGTTTAAGAAAATCATCACTTTGTATAATATCATTTGACAGAATTTTCAGTTCATCGAATATTTATTTGCTATAACAACATTTGCGCTATTGATCAAAGGGTATAATGTTCATTTGATGTAGTGTTCAGGTGGCATAACATGTATTTTATCGAATATTCAATTGGTGTTTTATTCAATATAACTATTAGGGCACTCCGACCATATAGGTTAGGTTAGGTTAGAACTGTGACCAACTACGCGCGAGCCGAGCGAGCGAAGCGAGCGGTGCCGCGGCAGCAGCCGGCGAGCGCTACATCGAAATTGGTTGCATTAATACACTTTGGTTAGTGTAATGTAATGCAGAAAAAAACACATTGTAAATATTTGAAAAATTATTTATTTTGAACAAGAAAACAGTTAAAGTAATCTTAAATTACTTGCAATTGCTTTTAGTAAATCCAGTTCTGTATACGTTTCAAAATTGCGCAATATGGTCTCAATATTGTCATGTCAAATGATTCACCCACAATAGAGGGGATCTGGTACTCGGCGGCCGCTGCCGCGGCACGCTCCCTACGGTCGCTCGCCTTCGCGCGTTAATGGTCACTGTTCTAACCTAACCTAACCTAATCCAAATGATTCACCAACAAAAGAGGGGATCTGACACTCGGCGGCCGCTGCCGCGGCACGCTCCCAACGGTCGCTTGCCTTCGCGCGTTAATGGTCACTGTTCTAACCTAACCTAACCTAATCCAAATGATTCACCAACAATAGAGGGGATCTGGCACTCGGCGGCCGCTGCCGCGGCACGCTCCCTACGGTCGCTCGCCTTCGCGCGTTAATGGTCACTGTTCTAACCTAACCTAACCTAACCTAATCCAAATGACACACATGATAACATTAGTTTAAATAAAATTAGTGCATTTGAAAATTCGGCGAAATGAAATTAGTTCAAATGAAATTAGTTCAAATAAATAATTACGCTAAATAAAAATTTACCAATGAATTATTCGGTCAAATGAATAATTCTTCGAAATGACTTTATTGCAACTAAAATTAGCTGAAGTGATTTTCGACGAAACGTTGTTCTATCAAACAAGGGTGAACCAAAAAAAATACTCATAGTTTGTTATCTATCTATACATATGATGTATAAATGAGAAACTGACTGACATATCAACGCAGAGCCGAAACTACTGGGACTAGGAACGTGAAATTTTGCACACAGCTTCCTGTTATAATCTAGGGGAGCACTAAGAAGGGTTTTTGACAACTCCACTGGGGGAGAAAAGTCGGGATTTCGTTTGTATGAAATATCTTATTCCTTGAGTTAATAAATTTTAAACTTCCCATAAAAAGTACTAGGTTTGCATGAATTTAAGATAGTACCTATTGCAATCATTAGACGTGTACAATTTCTGAGCAGTACCTAACCTAAAAAAAAGTACTAGGCTTGCATGAAGTGAAAACAGCCTATAATATTATGATAATCCAGGTAATAAAATATCTGTCCAAATCCTATTAGTGGCCTAACATAATGATTGAATACTATCATGAATTCATGCATGCCTAGTACTTTTTGTTAGGTTACTGCTCAGAAATTATGCACACAGTGTAATGATTGAAATGCTATCGTGAATTCATGCAAGCCTAGTACTTTTTGTTAGGTTACTAACAAATTCTACTCTCCCTCCGTAAAAAAAAAGAAATATGACAGATTCTATGATTCTTTGATAAGGGATATAAACAAAACATTTTGTATTTATGTAGGATCCTATCTATTTATTCAAAGTAACCAACTATGAGCATTTTTTTACGACTGTACAAATCAAAATAGTTAGTAGACGTGGCGGTAATAAAATAGACTTTTTCAACGATTCGACGTGGCGGGAATAAAAGCGGGGAGTTTTCAGAGTAGACGTGGCGGCGACTCGACGTGGCGGGACTCGATGTCAAGGGAATAAATCCTCTACAGGTCGTATTTTACAACCGATCTAGATGAAACTTGGCATACAAGTATAACGAATTTTTTGAAATTTATTGTCGTCGGGTTTTTGATTGGAGGGGTAGTTCCTCCAAAATGGGGCAAAAAGGGGGCTACTGGATATCTCTGCCTTATTAGGTCCGATTTCAATGGTTCTTTATACATTTGAAAGGTAGTAACTTTAGGATGGTCTCAAAAAAAATTGGTAAAGATCTGATGAGGATCTGCGGCATGATGAGCAGAATACCTCCTAAAATGCAGTAAATTGCTTGCTATTTATTCAAACCTATTTGTTAATTTTTGTAGCTGGCCTACAAATTTTTTACTCATAATTTGTCTGGTTTTTAGGGTTCTGTACTCAACAAGGAACTGATATAGTTTTGCCATGTCCGTCTGCCTGTCTTTCTGTCTATCCGCGGCTTATCTCAGAGAATCTTAGTACTAGAAAGCTGTAATTTGGTATGGGTCTATACATATTAATCACGCTGACAAAGTCGTAAAATAAAATCATGTTTATTTGTTTTTTGGGTACCCTCCCTCCCTACACGTAATTTTTTTTTCTCGTTTGTCCCGAGTTATGGGGTGTCGGGTTGTAAAAAATGTTTTCACACACCCGTGTGAAAACATTTTTTCGATTCAGGGATACATTTGCGAAATTAAAAGGAAAACTATCATAGAGTACTATGCTTTACAAATTAACGAGTAATAACGACTAACTTACATTTGCGGTTGGAACGTATGGGAGAACATGTTTTCCAACTATAATGTTAAAGTTTGTTCTTTAGATAATTATTAATTCCAACTACGGACCCCTTATTTGTGCGTGGTCAACGCACTTGAACGTTTTTTAATATGAATTTGACGTATTGATGGCATATTTTTTGATAGGAAAAAAGTGTGTCATCGCGGTCAATTCATAGAATACCGTTGTAAAAAAAATCAGATCTAAGAGTTTCAGTGTCTGAAGCTGGAGCCGGAAGGTGGCTGTCCAGGTCCATAAGAACTCCTCAACTAAACAAGATAGCCCTGTTGTTTTTGCGGTCGTCGATTTTGTCTTACCAAGTAGCCCAAATATATGTCTATGCCCAAGGTGTAGTCCCGGGCCTCATGATGGATGTGGAAGGTCACTATACTGAACTCCGTAACTAGACAAGGTAGCCCCGTTGTGTTTAGGCCTTTTTGATAAGTAGGTACGTTATCCCAACGTGTCGTCTAGGGTCTGATGAAAGTGCCGGAAGGTGGCCACGGGATGATGATGATGTTATGTAAAAATACTTTTTTTAAACAAGCTTTTATTAAACTAAAAAGTACTAAATAAAAATTACGTAAACACTTATGTAAACATAGAATTTTAATATTTTCTTAAAAGCATGAGGCGTGAACATCGTTCTTTTACTTTTAAGATAAACCTCAAGTTAAGCGGTTAATTGTTGCCATAAAATTGTGCTCGCGAGGTCTACTGTTCGCAGAACTACTAGTATCCAAAGGGTTAGGCAGAGTGTACCTATAGTACACCCAAATTTCGCTTATGTTTAAGTCCCATGTAATAGGGGGCGAGCCTATTGCCATCAACCGGGCACATGTAAATCCAGACTCCGGGCTGCTACTGAGAAATTGCTAAAGTAAAAACCCAATAACACTTTGCCCGACCTTGGAATCGAACTTACTAGACCAACGAGGCAGGACAACTTAATCTAGAATTTCCCAAATATCCCAATATTCCCTGAAACGCCACTAAAATCCCGAGACCTTGAAACCTCCTATACAATATTAACAGCTAACATCTGGCGAATGTTCCAAAAAGTCATTAACATCAAAACGCGAGTCTCGCCAAACGCCATCGGTTATCAAGCTCAAGTTGTTTGCGAACTTTCCCTCTCCCTTTGACAGCGGCTTTTCGTCTTCAACCGGCAGATCTGATGTAATCCGACCTACATTTCTAAGTCCCTATAGCTGGCATGAATTACAGTTATAATCGAGAATAGTTGGTGACTAACTTTCTATCGATACGTGGACTTTAGTACCTTAGTCATGAGCCCATAATCTAGGATGTTCATAAGTGAAAAGAGCATGTCAGTGACTTTTCCAACTTTAGTAGAAAAACAAACAAATATTTGCTCTAAGCGATTTCTTGTTTTCGTCTTTGATGTGAAAGGGGTCGAAAATTAAACTAATTATGGACCTACGCAAAAGGGAGAATCTGAAATCTGGAACTACTCACATGGAGTTTGTTAATTGAATTAAGTCATCAAAAATTCTTGTCCAGAAATTCTGCCATACTCATTTTCTCTGATTGACTCAACACTTGAGTAAGTAATTAGTTAAAGTAATAAATTACTTTGATCAATACTTAGAAACAAATCTTAATAATTAACTATGTCAGCTTTGAAACATTATACGAACAACACAAGCCCTCTAAGTTTATTAAGAAAAGGATCAAAATACCTTGCAATTTTAAAATAGCTGGTATAAAAGTTTTTCTTTTTAATATATTTTCCCTCTTTTACAAGGTAGCCTGCATGTAACATAAACCTATTGAGCGACCGCAAAAGCAATTTATCCGAGCATTACTCCTCACAACAAGATCAAGTACCGGGGAACTTTATCAAAGATCTTTGTAAAGATTTCACCCTTAGTATTAAGTAGAACACCACAGCCTCCTTCAAACAGAAATAATGGGAAGAGATAACGACAGAGCTGGGCCATTACCCAATTGGGTAAACGGGGATTCCTTTCTTTTGTCCGAGTTTATCTCGTTCGCTGAAATATGATCTGCGGACGGAACTCTGATTGTCGCAGAACCATTCAATTTGGAGAAAAACTCACTCGGCCTTCATTAAATAAAGGATATCGATATACCACGTCCTCCCGCCATTGTGGATGACGCATAAACGCTACAACTTACTAGTAACTCGAATATATCGGACACGTTACGAGCTCCGAAACTTGGTATGTTCGATGACCTAAATAGAAAAATAAACTTATTACTTGGCCAAGACATTTATTGCCAGCTTGTATTGCTGTGTGTTACAACTTTTACATAAACACCGGGCGTGGGACATGACGCAATCAAGATACGAACTTCTTTATTAAAATTTATGAGTTCTATCAGACACCGAAAGTTTTTCAAGCCTACTTGTATTATGTATAGGAAAGCGGTTACCGTTTTGTTTCTTACTTTTCCGTGCATAAATAATGGCGCGGTTTTTTTGTTCTATACAACATGAATGGTACATTTTTTGTTCCAACTTTTCGCAGCGATTGAAATCCAGAATTTTACGCGCTCGCCTTTGTCCTTTTTGGAAAACATATATTATTATACATTTATGAAATACCGCCGTATACTGTTGCACCTTTTTGACTAAATGTGTGCCAGATAATGTGGCAGCAGATTTTTAGGTTTTATTTCGGCATTTAAAACCAACTGGTACCTGCTTTTTCACGTTACTACTTCTACCAATTACTTTTATAGTTTCAACATTTTAAAATATAGAAGGAAGATCTTCACACTATCAACCAATGTCTTAACAACTTATCCCACCACTCAAACAACAAAAAATACAATAACAAACAACAATTACAACAACAATTTATCAATACTCTAAACACCAAACAGATCACACTCCCAAACAACACTGACACACTATATTCCTCTTACAGTAGCCATTCCACTGCAAATGGTAATACAAGTGTCGTGCAGATGCCAGCCCGCGGTAACGGGCATCCTAACATCTCGGTAAGCCCGTAAAGGAAAGTAGAGGAATTCCCGGCAGAGACTGAGGTGGCCCCACGAATGAAATTCCACTCCAAACTATGCGTAAATTGAGGCCTAATTGCAATTCCTATTGGGATCTAGGCCTCCATTGCAGGCCCGATGAATAGAACCCCTATGAGAGCGGCTGCAAATATTGCCGAAGATATTGGTTTTTGGCGAACTTTAATATGTATTCTGGCGCTTTCGTTATTTGCCGTTCGGCGAACTTTATTTTTGTAGGAGCACTGTTGTTTTTAGTGTGATATTTTGCTTGTGACGTCAGTCTACGCTACGATATAATATTGAAATGTAGCAATGAATCCAGCTGGTTTCCTTACATTATTAAAATTTTCAAATATTCAATACAAATCTTAGATAGCAACAGGTTCATCATCATCATCATAACCATCTTACCAAGCCTTTACCCAACTATGTTGGATATCAGTATTTTACATGGAGAGACTGCCTATCTTACCTCCATATCCCAATTACCGGTAGATAGCAACATTTTATGATGTGGAAAATACTGAGAGTCATATAAACTATTCATTTATATTAATCCTAAAAGCAATGATACAAGAATATCTTCGTAGTGGAAAAAACCGTTCGCACTTCATTTGAAAGTGGGATGGGAGTGTGCGGCCGCCTGCCCACCTTGATCCGCTCCAAAGCTTCCAAATGAATCTTTAATAATGCCAGCTTCACGCGAATATAGCCTTAAATAACTTTTCATCTTCACTAATAATAAATTTATGATAGCTATATCCATATTTTTTTAGTTCTCCCCAAAAGGTATTTCTGTTTTCGGTTTTTTATTCAAATCTTGCTTTTACGATTAGGTAGGTATATGAAAGGTAATTTTGTTTTAAATCTGCTGATATATAACACTGGCTGAAACTTACATAGAATTACTTATGTTTGTTAATATTTACTTTAAATAGGTATTAGGTATATAATATTATTTGATATAATTATGATTTAAAGCCAAAGCGTATTTACAAAATGTCTAGTCTATCCACTAGTACAGTTGCCCTTGAAACTTTTCCGTTTCAAAATTAATGAATCAAATACGAAACAAGTAACAGACGAAGTTATTTGCAAAAGGAACATCTATAGAACATATTTCAAAGAAAATATACCCGTAAAACTGTTTCATAGACTCTAGTCTACATATAAATCTCAGCGTTCGACTTAAAACAATGAATCCTATACTAAAGCATATATTATATATCCTTTTATATATTGCGTATAGGCAGGGCACATCGCCGGAAGGTGGGCGTTATAATTTTCAGCATATCCGGCATTTGCTGCGATTAATGTGCTAGGAAATACGGTTAAGATGAATAACATAGTAACGACAATTGGTGCTGCTACCTGGTTATATTTGTAGGTTATGTACCATTGGTTTGTTGGTATAATTTGCTGAAATTATGTTAAGGGTTCTTGTAACGAATTTTGAAATAACTTTTAAAAATCGTTTTGTATCATACATACTACATGCATACAGTTCAGTCTTAGTTAGGAGTAGGACCATTTAGATTTCTTCAGATATTGTGCGCTTTTATAATTCCTGTATTAGACGTATTTCCATACATTTTATGGACTAGGACGTCCACGATAATAACTGTCACGTTAGAAATTATAGCGCACAATGACTAACCGCATTGCACTAAAAAAAAACCACGGGTTGCACTCCGGGAGTGCCGGCAGAAGTGAAAACTTGAACATTAACGTTGTGCATTTTTGAATATTTTGGAATGTTTAGGGAATAATTTCGCACGAATTGCTTTATTTATCAGTATAAAAGTACTATAATTTATGTGGTTAAATACAATATTCATTAGTAGTAGTAGTACATTTATTTATTTTAAAAATATAGTCTTACAAAAATAAACAATTTATTTAAACACTTTTCATGAAGTATGTTTTGACTGCTTTTTATTTACCCATCAATATGGGTAAAATTTCTTACCTCGCAATCTTTACGTAATGTCAAAGACTATTTATTTTGATATTTACTTAGTCGGTTGCTAGGCAACGGATCTTACCGCACAATCTGACGCGAGTTTAACATTTTTTAGCCATCCCAAAAAAAAGTGCACAACGCCGCTAAAGAAGTTTTTACTTCAAAAAGTTATAATACAGATTTTTTGAAATTGTTTTTTTTTTTCATTAATATTAAATACTTATTAATATTTTTTTTTTTTTTTATCATTTATTTTTTTCTCTTTATAATGGATATCTAATTATAATGTTATATGTACATTTAAATAATGAAAATACATAAACTAACGGCCTTTAGAATAAGGGGAAGGCAGAAACCAAATATGTACTCAAAAACCCCAAACTTTTTCAACACAACACAATTTTCCACTTGTACCAAACACAAAACCTAAACAAAAGCATTTCTCTATTTACCTAAGAACACAAACAACACTATACCTAAAATTGAACGAGCCCAAAGTAATTTCTTGAGCCGTCAAACGTCAGGCAGTGAATCAATGATGGATAAAGCGAATTAAAGGAAATTGCCTACGGACGTCGCGTGTACTACTAATGAAAACAGTTCACTGTAAGAAAGTAACGTATTCCTGAAACACACGATATTTTAAGTACGTTTACCGAGTAAAGTGCTCGATAATTTTAGAATTGACTAAAGGAAGTGTCGACAAAGTTGTAGGGACTTGGTTTATGGTGTTGTTTTAGCAGGATGTTTAGACAATCTTTCTGTTCATAACATGGTTTGTTTATTTAAATAAATGAGAATTACGCCTGTTTTCACCGACAACTAAGTGACACCTAAATGAATCCCTTAATAAAAGTGTACTGTTGGATTTTCAACGCAAGGCTTAGCGCTGAGAGTTGAAAATCCAACAGTACACTTTTATTTAGGAATTCGAGTTGTCGGTGAAAACAGGCATTAGTCTACCAACCTAAGAGCCTGTTTCACAATGTCCGAATAGCTTCTAGTTACTCACCAAACCTAAAATAATCTAACAGATTTTTTTGTGGAGAACGTAAACCCTAAGTAAACTAAAATAAAAAATATTCATAAACAATTATGTTTAAGCAAGATTAAAGGCTCATTTTCATTGGTCAATAGGGTTCGGTGCGACAGATTTCTGGAACGCATGCCCGTATTCGGGGAGCCTTTTTCATTAGTCGATAGGAAACGGATACGTAGTGAGCCTCCACACGCTTTCACCAAACTATGGAATTTCTTTGGTCGCTACGGCCGCTACGGGGATTCCCCGCAGACCAGTTATCGACTCATAAAAATGAGCCATAATATTAGCAGATAACATAATTTAGCCATAGCAGGGAGGCAAGGCAATACTCCAACGATGGCGGACGCAATACCGGTATGGATATTGCATTGAACGAAAATAAAGAAAATCTAAAGTTAGAAAAACAGTTCCGCTCTACTTACTAGATTCTAAGAATAGTCGCGGTTTCCGTGTGCACGGCACTAAGTGGGTATATGGCGAATAATGAAAGCCTCAGTTTTAATACTTGATCAAAGTGATCAACAAACAGAAAACATAAGTAAACAGTTTCATTAAGTGTTCCACTTAATGACACTGTTTTTTTTTCATGGACGATTTCATTGAATGCTAACTATTATTCAGTCAGCCTCGCTACCCACATCTTTTTCTAGCTTGTTTAAGGTTATCCCATTTCCAGACTAGATAATTGGGAAATAACATAACATCACGCCTTGCTTCCCCGAAGGGTTGGGCAGAGTAGGTACTAATAGTATACCCGCATTTCGCCAATTATGTTTAAGTCCCTTGTAATAGGGGACGAGCCTATTGCCATCAACCGGGCAAAACTCCAGAGTACTACCGAGAAATTCCAGATTGAAAAACCCATTTTCCCGACCTGGGAATCGAACCCAGGACCTCATGCTCAGCAGTAGCGCTTGCGACCACTAGACCAACGAGCATTGAACGAGGCAGTCAATTGGGAAATAAGACGACCATGAATTTTCATATGTTTGAGCCATCGATCACTAATATAGAACTAGATACACAATCAGCGGCAAAAAATGTCCTCACCGAATGAGCACCCACTTGAACATTTGGGTGCGCTTTTGATTTAGTAGCATTCGAACGCTCCGACGGTAAACATGCCACTTACTATCGGTCGTAAAAATGTATTGCATTTTGAACATAGCTTTGTGAAATAAATTTTAAGCATTGCGTTTAAGGTTGAATTTACATTAATATATATTTATTTAAATTATTATTACTTGAACACAATTTGGTGCCACTTTTAAAAGAACATTTGTTTGGGATTGTGTATCTAGTTCTTTATTAGTGATCGATGGTTTGAGCACTAGTTATTTCAATAACGCCTTTTCTATGCGACTTGGGATTTGCAGATAACATACTTTATCAAAACCAACAAGGGCGAGGCAACATTCGAATTAACAACATAACTTCAGAGCATAAATAAACATATTCAGAGATATAAATCAAGTTAAATTCAAACCCAAGCAGCCTATTTCGTCAACACGTACAAGCCATTGTTCATACACAAATTGCTTTATCTTAATACAAGACTGTTCTTCAAGCACAATATACCTAACATATATATATACCTATCTCCCGGTAATACATGAATATTTCACGACTACCGTCAAACAAACAGAATCAAAAATTAAATCTAATTCGCCTTCAGGAGTCATTAGGCATGCAACTATTACGACCCTTTCAGTCTAAGGGGCCAGGCAGTACAGATTAAGGCTTGAATTGTTAAACAAAAAAGTAAAGGAGCGAGGTGCGTTTTATTGTTATGGTGGAATAAAACCTCGTTTTCATTGTTTATTGTTTAAAAATGCTATTGTTGTGTGCGTTTTTGAGGTGCATTGCGAGTTTAAGTAGGAGTAATTTTTGGTTGTGTTCAGGGAAAATTGTTTTTGTTATTTTGTTACTTTTAGGGCTTGCCGTAAACTTTTCAATGTGTCTGGGTTATTGTTGACGATTTCAGACCTACACGAAGTTTAGCGATGTTTGCTTCAGAACTCTGCTGCACTGCTGTTGGTGGTGTCTCGCTGTTTTGTCGCCAATCTACTTGTCATCGTTTACATGTTAACGCTGTCATAAACGCCGCACTACCGGTCTGACGTGGCGCCAAGGCGACACTGCCGCGCAGTAGTGCTGTCGCAGCAGTGCTGCCGCGATATTACTGCCGTGTTCAAAATGTAATCTTATATAAACCTATAGAAAATGTATGGGGACCACTAGTGATGTAACAGAAGTGCTGCGGAAGCACTCCCGCGTACGGCGAGGTTCGGAAAACCTGATTCATAAGAGAGCGGTAGGCAATGTGAACTTACACGGATAAAAATATCTATATCAACAAGACATAAGAAAATGTTGATACTCCTGATGGTACATTAATTAAGGCGTGTAAGCATTTAAATACATATATTAACCATTCCTCGTCTCAGTGACTTCTTTCATATTTATGTTTGCAGGTACATTTCAAGACTTAATTTGGGCTGAAAAGTATAGTTTACACACTCTCACGCCTTGGTGAGTTCACAAGAGAGGCGTTCTCCTAAGTGCTCCAAGTAAAATGTACCACATAAATATACATTTTAATAGAAACGCGATACGCGGTTAGCATATTAAGGTTTAAGGAAAAAGATTTACAGGAACATTTAGCAATGTGTTACAGAATTTTAGAGGAATCAAAAGGGAAGTGTGAAACAAAAGTTCATTTAAATCATTCTAATCTGACCAATTATGGAGTTGTGGCTAGTTTACGTTGATCTCTCTGTTCCTTTACTAGGCACTGTGTGTGGGGTTAACTTTGGGTGGTTACCCTAATTACACTATTTCGCTAACATCGTCTGAGTTGAATTATTAGCTGGGAATGTCACAAGTCGTGATATATGGGAGGGTGCGCCTGAGATTACTTTGTGTTGTTTGTAAGCCGACCAGCGAATGTCCTGTTCCGCAGATCATTAAAATAAGTTTATATGTGTAACGTTTTTGATCATAATTGGACTCGACTCAAATTGCGGAATAGAGTTTAGGAATTCGTTCGTATGTTTTAATTCCTCTTTAATGTTCTGCACGTGTTTTCAGCTCGATGGAGCTTAATTCCCGAGGTTAGTACAAATCTGGGTTTAACCAATAGATTAAAACTCAATTTAGTCGCAAAATATCTCTCGCCTTCTGTCACGTCGCGTTATGTACCTTTATCATACTTACAGGGAAAATAATTAACCTTTTTTAAGGTCCCGTACCTCAAAAGAAAAAAAACCGAACCCTTATAGGATCATTTCATTGTCCGTCAGTCTGTCAAGACCCATTTTCTCAGGAACGCGTAGGTATTAAGTTGTAAGTAATATCAAATACGTAGGTCTATGATCCCTTTTAATTCTAAAAAATAATCAAGCTTCTAAGTCAACGCTATAAAAAAAGACAGTCTATATGCGACATATTTTGATACTCGCTAATAAATCAAAATTTAAAGGGTACTCCGCGTTGACCTAGAATCCTGACATTTGACAAAAAGCAAGGTCTCACAGCACAAGTAAAGGTAAAAGTTCGAAAATCGTTAATTTGTAGTTGAATCACATTCTTTATTTGCGATTACGAACACATACATTTGCAGTTGGAGAATTGACCGTGACGTATATCGATGTATGGGAGAACATGTTTTTCAACTATAATGTTATGTAAATTCATCCCAACTACGGAACTTTTCATTATGCGTGTTCCAACACGCACTTGGCCCGTTTTCATACCTATAAGTAAACCCTGTTAATGGCCAATGAAGAAAATTTATTCTCCAAATTACAACGCTTAGCAAGGCGAAGCTTGAAGCTTGTTACCTATTTTATTTAGCAGACTGAAGAATGCTACTCTACTGTACATCCTTTTGACGCAATCTTTCGTCTATTAACAGCACTTACGGTTTCGAAATGGTCGACTTAACTTCTATCAAAGAATTTTTTGAATTAGGTACATAATAAATTCTAGGAATTTATTTTCTTGAAAGTTATGACGTCACAAGTGAAATGTACGGATAACCATTGCAATGCGGATGTCTGGAATGCAGGCTGGAGAACCACTTTTACTAACATACATTTTCAAGCCTTAAAAGGCAAAGTCAGATTGAAGCTGTTTCAGAAAGATGCACCAAGAATGCTGGTAGTCACCATGTAGGTATGTATGGGTTTTGTAAACAATGTTGATGACCCCTTTACGAATTCCATTTGAATAGTGATTTAAAACAACAAATGTTAGTTTCGTTGGGAGTGTGTACCGTTTTTTTTTGTAGTTTATAGGTAGGTTCCTATCAAACGAGTTCCTTTCTCGTTAAATCTCCACATTTAAAAGAACACTGTCTTTGAAGACAGAATTTTCCTAGCTTGAAGGTCAAGGTCTTACTTATTTATAATTTTTAATAGGTACCCATACCCATCTTTTATTGAAACAACCCCGACGTTATCGAAGCTAAGTTTTATTGGTAATTCAATGATTAACTTAAATAAAGCAAAAAAATACAACAGATGACATATATTTAGTAACCTAATCAATCAACAAGTCCATCGTCATCCTGGGGATGCCTCGTTGAGAGGTGAAAGACGTGTCGATTTCTTACAAGGTAAATTATGACTCTTTAGGAACAGGTTACTAAAAATATACGTCGTCTATTGTATTTTATAATGGATTTCCGCAAAGTCACGCCTGAGTCAATTAACTATCTTAAATAAAGCATTTATTTCAATTTAATCATTTACAGGCACTTCTGAATTAAGAGTATTTCAAACAAAGATTATTTCACAGTTGATCTCTTATTTGCTATAAGTACCACCCTATTGTTATTTTTTTTCGATTTCATATTTGTTATTATAACCATAAATGACCTTAAATAAAGTAGGTATCTGAAAATAAAAAAACTGAAAGGATTTCGCTTGAAAATGGAATAGCTTCACTTAAATATTAGGTACTAAATTACTGAACACAACCAACCATACTCCAGTACATCGACACCACCCTGGCTTTGGCATTCACAGTTCATCAAACACTGCTATAGCACCACACACACAAGAACATAACATAGATATACATACAAAATGAAGCGAACCGTTTATAATCGAGAAGTCTCGCAAGTGACACCCATCTGCTGAGCCGATGGTAATTAATTACACTTGCCAGTTACATACACTTCCACAGGCCGTAAATTGATGCTTGAATCGGGTTTGTGTAAGCATTTCTTCAACAATGACTGATTGTGAGTCATTAGCGAGAGTAAGTTTTGATAAAAAGTCTTCGGTGACTTGATCGTTTGAAAATCTATCTATAATCAAAATAAGTCTAAGAATACCTGGAGATAAATGATTATTCCATGGCACTAACTTATTTGTAACAAACTAAAAAGAAAGAGATAAAATGTAGACTTCTCAGCCTAGTTTACAAAAAAACTACAGCGTGTATTTACGGGACATAAAAAACTTTGCCTGAAAGTCTATTTATTTATCGACACAATCAATAGTGACGTCAAATAAATAGACTTTTGACTCATGTTATGTGTACATGAAAAAATCTTACAGGATGATGATAATGACACAATTCAGTCACGACGTCTATAAAATTTAGGACCTTCTACATGCATTCAGGGGGCCAAGTCTACTAATTTACAAACGTCACAATGGTCTCTCGATGGTGAGTTTTTGACAGATTTGAAAACTCACCATCGAGAGACAATTGTGTCGTTTGTAAATTAGTAGACTTGGCTCCCTGGTCCCAAGTATTTGGGGAAAATTCAAGGTCGAGTAACTGGAATGTCCCTTAAATAGATGCCCGGTAACTTCAAAGCAGTCATACGATAGGAACTAGCAAACGGTTTTCGACGCTCTATTGTTTTCTTCACTTCCATTTTCGTTGACATCCGTTCACTCATAAGTAGAACTTGATGTGTAGGTAGTTGTGTCGGCAAGTTACAAGCACTTGAAATTAGTATTCAAGGTACGGTTTGATGCCTAGCAACCGTCAACTTTGCTAGTCAAAATTACGCGTGGCGCATACTGGTTGGCTCTAATAATAGTCAAAGGTCCCAGGTTATATGTATTTACAAGACAAGCTTCGGTCGGCATAGCATCGCATAATCAGCCTAAAATGTTCCCACTGCTGGGACATGGGCCTCCTCTCTGTGAGAACCACGCGGGCCAAGTGCGTTTTTTATTGAAAATATATAACTATGTTACTTTGTACAATCTATTAAATAAATGGCCGATCTTTGATTCTGGAGACAGGTAACAGTATCGGTGATACTTTCCAGCCAGCCTGAATAGCAGGATCCGCAGAGGAACGATCATTTCACCCATCAGGTTAATGGATGAAAAGTATGTATTTTAAATCAAATGTAGTATGTTAGAAAATATATCGCGAGTGGGTTGGCTAAAAAAATCCTGGCCAGACTGTGATTAATAAAAAATTCAAAACTGTTTCTTTTTTTAAACATTTTAAGATATACACCTTTTTAAGGAGAACCTTTGCTACTAACTCGACTTTTGCCAAATTATTAATAAATTCAGAGTTAAAATGACCTAAATAAGTGACTACTTGGCCACCTAAGTTTAGGAATGTTTTTGGCGTCCAATAGCCATACGTGATATATCAATGGATAGTGCCTTTTAAGGGTCGGGCCACACCTGCCGAACGTTCCGCGGCGGAACGTTCGGTTGAATACGCTCCTAATGTTTTTCAAGTTACCTATGACACATCAGCCGAACGTTACGTCCATAGAAATATGACGCGACGGAGCGTTCCGCCGCGGAACGTTCGGCAGGTGTGGCGCTAGGCTAAGAGAAACATTTAACGAGTTAATCGTTAAACGAATGAGTGCATTTTTTTTTTGCCAAACCCGCTCGCGATATATTTTTGAAGTGCAAACTTCTTTAGCGGCGTTGTGCACTTTTTTGGGATGGGTAAAAAATGTTAAACTCGCGTCAGGACGTGACCGTAAGATCCGTTGCCTAGCAACCGACAAAGTAAATATAAAAATGTAGCGGTTAGACCGCCACATACAAAAACTACGAAACAAAAAGACATGACGTCACACAATTCCTACATCTCGCAGTTAGAGTTTACTGAGCGAATAACATAGATAAGACTATCCGAAATCAACATATGGGCAGTTGCCCGCCAGACATAACAACCCGTCTGGTTGGAGGATCCTCCCTTTTCTATGGTGGATGAGTGAACTTTACACCCTGTTCCTCATACTCCTAAATTGGTGACCCCGAGAATGAACGTCAACGCAGCCTTCGTGCAACTACTTCAGCGTGACGTCATCATCATCACTCCCGCAAGCTTTCGTGAGGCGAGTCACACAGCCAGCCAGCACCCACGGCTTCAACGGGTATCCTGACCACCAGCATGCAGCGAACGCGCATTCCTGGTCATCACCCTCAGCCTCATCAGCAACCTTGGCACAGCACCTGCACTTCCGGCCGGTCTCACAAGCAGAGCCTATTCTACCCTCTTCTGGTCGACGCAAGCAGTCAGCCAAAAACCCGGCGCTGTACCACATCCGACTCACTGGATGACGACGCAGCGCCTCCCCGACTCACTGGGGAATCACCGCAGACAGTTCCGACTCACCGTGAACTATGCGGCACCCGGTTCCGACTCACTGGAACCACAGCTGGCACTGTGAAGCATCGCAAGATCCAAGACTCAGCCCACTATCGACCTCCGGTCTCCGGAGGGGAGTGATGTAGCGGTTAGACCGCCACATACAAAAACTACGAAACAAAAAGACATGACGTCACACAATTCCTACATCTCGCAGTTAGAGTTTACTGAGCGAATAACATAGATAAGACTATCCGAAATCAACATATGGGCAGTTGCCCGCCAGACATAACAACCCGTCTGGTTGGAGGATCCTCCCTTTTCTATGGGGGATGAGTGAACTTTACACCCTGTTCCTCATACCCCCCTAAAAAATAAATAGACTTTGACATTACGTAAAGATTGCGAGGTAAGAAAATTTACCCATATTGATGGGTAAAAAAAGCAGTCAAGATCGTTCCTCTGTGGATCTTAGACCATAATCGAAAAAGGCACAACCTGCACTACTATAGAGGTAACACAATATCCTTTTCAATAATACAACAACACATAACCAATCTTAAACGTTTCCTTCGGCATAAGCTAGCGGCTTTGCCCGGGCCTATATATTAATCATTTATATACCTACACATGAAAAGGTGGATCTACATTTCAGTAATACATAATTTCACAAGTACATAAATTATGCCCACGTCCTTTTCAGTAATCGAATTATAATAGGTACAGCGGAAATAAGAGATCGGTCGAGCAGATTGAGGGCAAACCGAATTGAATACCTGACAATGTCATTGGCAGTCAAAAAGTCGGCCCAATGTCACATTGGTCGATGAAAAGATGAAAAGTAATGAAAAGCTGATATTTATAGGCTTAAAAGGTTTAATTTATTTAAGGGCAGTGACCGCACGAAATTTTGCATACGTGAATAATAGAGGTTCGTTTAGAGGTTGCTGGGTAGAAGATTTCTTTTGCGTGTTAAAATTGTTAAATAACTCACTTTCGCTCGCGACTTCACCTGCGTGGAGGTTTGTTATTATCCCACGGGAACGTACTACCGGGAATAAAAGTATTTGTTATATTAATCCAGATTATAAACTATCTGTGTGCCAATCCATTCAGCCGTTATTGCGTGATTGAATAACAAACATCCAACCATACAAACTTTCACATTTATTATAAGAAAAAGAAAAGAAGAAGTAGGATGTTAATCCAGGTTATAAACTATCTGTGTGCCAAATGTCATCCAAATTCATTCAGCCGTTATTGTGTGATTGAGTAACAAACATCAAAACATACAATCTTTCACATTTATAATCAGAAGATAGATATTAGGATAGACATTAATTTCTAAAGGCGACGTATATTTGACACATTTTAGAAGTGACTTAGGATAACTTAAAAAAAATTGAGTTGTAAGAACTTTCTAACATAAACCAAGCTACATGAAATATTAAAAAACAAAAAAGTAAACGTGAAATGATCCAAAAAAGTTAATTTCATTGTTCATTAATTACAGAGACATTATTTACTTTCGTCTGAAACCTTTTTTATGGCTGCCTCTTCAAACAGCCACTGTGGACACTTCATTTACTTTATGTACTCAAGCCGGCAGGTATTTCGAGGAATATTTCAGTGTGCCATGCAATTTGAGTAACGAGATTTTTTGGCCATGAGGTTTTTATACGTTGGTACCTTCTATAGCTAGAAAATTGATTGCCCGCTGCAACTTTGCTAAACGATTTTTTTAGGCATTGATTGTACATTTTGGATCTATAAATATAGCTTTCCTACATGTTTTTTCTAGAGGATCAACGCAATAGTGCAGCAGGCGGATATTTAACTTGGGAACTCTCGCTCACCACTCCCCGACATACCCGATGAGACACAAAGGAAGGTACATATTTTTCGTGTCTAAAAAAATATCTTTATTGTTTACATACCAAAAGATACTCCTGGCATTACATGTTTTCGTATTTACAATATCAAAATCATAAAATTTTAACTTCCTTTAAAGGGCTCCAGATGTCGCTAGACGTTAATATACAATTAATTGCGTCAACGAAGCAGAATCAGGAATTCTACATTCAAGTGGCATTTTAAATGTGCTTCCTTTGCCTGCGTTTACTTCACAGAATTTAAAAATATATCGTCATTCTATAATCGAATTTTACTTGGCCCTTTTTCGTCTTTGTCGCATTTTGACTTTCAGTTATCGTCTCAAAACGGTGAAGGAAAACAGCGTGAGAAAATCCTAAAGTCCTAGATTTTAAAATTCGAAGACATGTGACATACACCAACTCGCACTGGGCCCGCGTGGTGGATAACGGCCCACTCCCTCTCACCGAGAGAAGGCCTTTGTCCCAGCAGTGGGAACATTATAGGCTGATTATGGTTATGATGAAGAAGTATATTGTAGAGTGATTTGAAAGATGAAATAAAGAAAATGTTACTTGTCCTAACTATCGTATGCCTCAAAATGATCCGATTTTCACACACAGAGTTACACAATCATCATTCTTGTGTTATGATTTCTGTCACTTTTCATAGCGGTATATAGTACCATGAAGCCATTTAACATATGAATTTATTGATAGAAAGGAAAAACACTCACGTATAAAAACCACATATCAATTACTGACAAAAAATATTTAAAAAACTAAAAAACACGACTGCAAAAACACTTAACTGAAAAGAGATTAAAAACAAGTATTATAATCTATAAGAGCTTTTGCAGTAGGGCCTTTTAGTTTTTTATATTACTTTTTTTATTTTCACCTTTTTGTTTTTAGTTTTTCGTTATTTTTCATTCCAAATTACATTTATCAAAATCCTGCATTTTGGTACCCTGTTCGATGGTAGGATAGGAAGTTGTTTTTTAATAATTTTAATATACGTCGCGCAATAAAGACGAATCTAACGACATATCATTTATCAAAATTGGTTCAGCCGTTTAGTAGTTACGAGGGTACATAGAGACGGACACAACACATATACATACATACAGGTCTACCACATCACCCTCCTTTAAAGGCTTCGCCGTAGTCGGGTAAAAATAGGGCGAAACAGAACTAAAATCATGAATAAATGAAACAAATTATATATAGGGCAAAAAAAATAGTGGGAAACTTATGAGGCGAATGGAGAACAAATCAATTATAATGGCCTAGATTTACTAACGAACTTTACAAAGAACTGGCCAATACCGATAGGAAACGCAGATAAAATTCTCAGACAAAGCAATTATACTATCTAGCAGACTAGACTGAATTCCCGAAGCAACTCTTTGATGAAGTACAATTTGTTCCAGTCGACAAGGCAGTCCTCAGTACAAAGACAATCAGATTTGTTATTGTCAAATTAAAATAGTCTAATACGAAGAATTAGATGGGCATAGACTGGTATTTGATGGACATACCAATTTCGAAGAAATTTTGCCAACTACAACAAATTAAATTAGCTAGCGAAACTCCGCAGACATGATGGGTACTTATCGAAAAAAAAAAAAATGGATAAACAAATTGGGGTCAACGACTGCCTAAAGTGATGTTTCTTTAAATATGAGCTAAGTTATTTTGTTTTTTTTAATCGTTTTTAGATATCAAAACACATTACGTCTGTGAAGATTACACAATTTTTCTAAACTCATGTTTTATTAATCCAATTGACTACTACCTGCGGTTGAAAAACCCAAAAAAAATCATCGAATGAATTTATTTGTTGTTTTATCATGTTAAGATTTTAAGATACCGATACGTCTGCGGAGTTTTTCTAGTTAATTTAATTTGACCCAGTATAAAGATCAAACAAATGAAATAAAGTAGACCTTTCTTCGAGTGGTTGATGAAGCCCTCGATTTTACGTAAAGCAGAAACTTGCTAAATCATTTCGCGCATATCATTGAACATGATCAATTCCTTTGTCAAACAAAGGAATTGATCGTGTGAATTGAATGAGTAATTTCTAGTGGTGCAGTAGACCGAACGTTAGTGGTAACACTTTGACCTTGAGCTTAGCGTAGTACGGAATTTCAATAGAAAAAGAGGCTGGCTTATACAGGTTATGTAGCACAGAACGGCTTACCGTACCATAAAAACTACGCTGTTTTTTTTTTAACATAAAATGTTTGCCACCACTGGTTACTGTTAAGGCGTGTACGCACAAACGAAAAAGGACATGGTGAAGACGAACATCAAACACTTTGTTCGCATGTGCGTACCACTAACGGACATCAATCACTGTGTTCGTCAAAAATTTTCGGCGTTGTTGACGATTCAATTTCGAATCCATGAGCGGGCTTGAGCGCGAACTGTGTTCTTATGACGTTCATATTCGCTTTGCTAATTTACGTCGACACGTACGAATCAAATGTTCCGTGTTCGATGTTCGTGTTTACCATGTTTTGTTCGTTCGTGCGTACACGAGGCCCTGCTGACAGAGAACACAAAATTTTAACATGAAAAGTTTTAGAAAGGATTATATTCAAGTATAACACTAACTCAAGATGAGCACAGGCTTTCTAAAGCACCAATATGATGTCGCGAGTACTTGACACGTATAGAAATAAATTGTCAAGTTTAATATCATTCTGGGGTCGTTAACTCGACGTCTGCGAGCAATGTAACCCGATTCCTTTAGTTAGAGAGTTTTATGACAAAAACAGCTGATACATTTTATTTTTGTCTTTTTCTTTTTCACATCTTTACGCCTGCTTATGTGTAGAAAAGAGTGAGATGAAATGAGGTACCTACTGTTGCTGTCAATATCTGGGCAAGAAATGTTGGCTATTATAGTTTACTGAAAAATTCTTTGTCTTTCTAAAAATCTAATCTAAAACCTACCCATCAAAGAAGACTAAAAATAACATTTTAATGACGTAGAACGAATTAGAATTACGTAAAATACCAAAGGAAATATACAGTCAATCTAAAACAAATGTTAACACTTCTAATTTCGGTTTCAAACTAAATATTCTTAACGTAAAAGTCGATATTACCCAATTCACCTTATACAGAAAATTCTTCTCATATTTTGGCTTTAAAATGGTTTGCCCTGCATTCCAGTGTTCTGTGCGAGCAATGGGGAAGAGATCTCGAAAGGATTTAAGAGATTAAGCACGTCGAATGCATCTGTACACAGTTATTTCCACTCAAGATCTGCTCACGGCAAAAAGTGGGACGGATTCCTCGAATGTTTTTTATTCCCCGTCTGTGCACTTGATTTTATACAGAAGTTTTATTGTGAAAGGCATCTTAAGATTAAGTTACGAATATTAAACGTGCTGTTGGTAACAGAGTAAATTATCATCTGAATATGAGAACGAAAACTTAAGTTACCCTCTTTGATCCAAGATCTGGTTAAGACAGATGAGATCACAAGCAAATCGAAACTAACTTCAACCAAAATGCACAATTACTACTCAAGCGCAAACTGCACAGCAAAACATTATTCATCTCGCCGCAATTTCTGAACAAGGATGGTTAAAATTCAAAGTCAAAACGCCACGAACAATACCGCCAAAAGCGTAAAACCAACCGCGACTTTTCAAAGGAACCAGCGAACCATGCGAATTTACGGGAAACTCCAGGACAAAACCAGCTATGTCCTGGAGAGACAAATTCCCGCTTACACGCCGAATAATAACTGCCGACGACAATTCATGAAATTGCAGCGAATTTTGCCCGAATTGTATACGCCGAAGAATGTTGGATGTTCCATTATAATTTCGTTAGTAATGGCTCGCCATCTGACCGCCCTTTATTCGAGAATTTGAAGTTAGTAACGTATACAATTAAGATTAATGTAACCTAGCACGTAGCGTAGGTATAATGGCGTCAAAAACATTAGCCGTGAACAAACATGTAGTAAGCGAGTTCTAATCTACGCGAGCCAGGCATGTTTTGTTAGGCGACGTCGCCTAGATAGTGGGCAGTCCGTATTAAAATTAAATTTCGCGCAGCTTGCGGGGGTCAGCACTTGTTCATTATTGAGGAGAAAATGAAAGGCGAGCTCGACCTCCATCGAGGATCCCGGTTTAGTTCGTATTATTGCTCATAAAATTTTGTATATTAATTTAGTTTCAACTCCCTTGTCGCATTATGCGCGGATGAGTTCAAATTCGCTTGTGAAGTGAACCGAAATTATATTGGAACGGTATAAAGAGAGGGAAAGCGGCAAACGTCATTAGTTGTTAATTTCATTGTATAGTTACAGCCGACAGTTCTGACGCTCTTCCAACAAAGGGTGATAAATTGTGTATGCTGTAAGTAGATGGCTTTGTTTCGACGTGCCAGTGGGGGTCTGTAACAGTAGCAGGCTCACTCTTATCGCTTTTAATTTGATACGATGCCAAAAAAATAAGGAGGTCCTGGAAGCGCGCGCGACGGTGTGCGATTACTTAACTTTAGTGCGGCCGCGGACCGAATTACATGGAATGGCGCCCAACGCGGGGCTCGGTATAAGCAAATTGTGAGAACGAAACGCCTTGAAATTGCAAATTCAAGCGGCTCCAGCGCGTTTTGTTCGAGTCGGTTCCCGCAATTCGCGCACCTCCACAGTTCCTTACATTATTTAACGAAGTAGCCGCGGAAGGAGATTTCGCTGTGCGAGTTTTTGAACGACTCCAGAAAATTCATTTGTAATTCATACAAAATTCTTTGCACTTCGTTCCCCTACTTTATTACGCTTTTATATTTCACTTTTCCCCCGTCATCCGGTTATTATGTACATACGTGGCACGCTAAAACGTCACTCATTGTCAATAATCTGATCCAATTAAATTCAACAAAGAACAATCTCGGCGTTAATTTCCCGTACCGAGAAAAATGGTTGTTTCAATTATTTTTTGCCCTCGTATCTCGTCGAAAAAAGATTGCACAAACAAATGAACGAATTAAGCACAAACGAGGCCCCATTTGCCCAGTAATTCCTTCGGACTTTTAGTAAAAGGAAGTCGGGCCCATATTCGATATTTCGACTGGAGAAATAAATGTTCGTCTATAATTTTAACAAATTTCGTGCCCGATGCGGCATTATGTTTCGCGACAGAGCAATCTGGGTCGTGATTACGCAGGGAAAAAACGCTAAGAGGCTCCCTTCTGCGACGTTACATCTTAATGTGGCCACAATATACATAATGGCAAGATATTTAGACCACGAGTGTTCTTGACTGCTATACATCAAACGAAGACATTACCACAAAACGCCGGTTAGATACCGAGAGCATAAAATATTCCCAACGCAATGATATATTTGAGGGATATGGAAATAGGCGACGACGGGGACTCGGAATATGTATGCGGGTGTCCGTGACAAGAACAAAAGATTTTGAGATAACAACCGTCCGGATCTTTAGGGTGTAAAAGACGAGGAATCCGGGATTAGGGGATATCAGAAGTAAATGTTAACTGGATCGAAAATGGAGATATTTCAAGCAATAAACGTTGTATTTCCACTTTTCTTTACGTACATATTGTACCTACATAATATACCCAGCTATATTCTAAACTAGGGTTGCCATACACAAATTATGAAAACCAGGATTAGAAAGTAAAAATACCATGACATGTCGGATTAAAAACATGACGCAGTGTTAGAGCAGTAGTAGTTTATCAACACGCAATGAAAACAGGTTCTATAAAACTCAATTTTTGCACACTACAGCTCTCTCTCTAACCATTAGAGAGAGCTCTAGTGCGCTAAAATAGTAGTGAGAAAGAGATAACAAGCAGAGCGCACGATAAACGTAAGGTTGAAGGTGCGAAATTAAAAAAACAGGACGTTACCAGGATGCTTGAAAACCCAGGACGTTACTTAAAAACTATCCAGTACCCCCCAGGAAATTCCAAAAAGCAGGACATGTCCTGGGAAACCAGGACAGTTGTCAACACTATTCTAAACCTAATAAACTACACCAAGACTGCATGTTTTTGTCATAGTAAAAATAAATGGGTTCACAAGGTAGGCCCTGCAAGTAGGTACTCTACTGGATTGTTTTTGCTGACACTCTTTATTGGATTCCACATTTCCGGCGAAATGAAAACCACTTTTTTCCGTATTTCATGTGAAATATTTCCACTAACATTAATACTTGATTTATGAATATGAATTAATTTGAAATGGTTAACCACATTTATTGCAAATAATTATGAGCATTCCTTTTTAATTGCATTAAAAAAACAAAGTAACATTAAGAAAATACGAATACTATGTATTTATTACACGCATCATCTGCCTAGCATTTTCCCAACTATGTTGGGTTCGGCTTCCAGTCTTACCACATGCAGCTGAAGACCTAGTAGTATTTTACATGGAGCGACTGCCTATCTGACCTCTACAATCCAATACCCCTTGGTAAGACTGAATTGTACTACTACCCTACCAGCCTGTAAATGACGTGTATTGGTTCTCCCCCAAGATCGCTGCAACCAACGATCGTGGGGTGATAATGCCGTAATCACCACGCTTGGCAACCGAATTGGTATTCATTACCATATTTTTCAAGTTTACTTACAAATGACAGGGTTATTAACAACACTTTCTGTGAATATTGTCCCATCAGCACGGTCGTGCTAATGACCACAATAGAAACCGGTTTTGTAGACGGAAAAATAGACAACATGACAGCTAAACAATCATAATCTGTTTTTTGTCTATTCTTCCGTATACGAATTTTCATATGGCAATACCACCCAAGGACTCCACGAGACAGGCTCGTCCTAGTGTGGAGTTCATAAGCAAACTTCTTCCTTTCCGTCTTATTTGATTAATAAAATGAATGTAAACCTAGCTATTAATGTAGACTATAAGGAAATGTAAAGCACAATTTTTGGCAAAATAAATAATACAATACAAAACCCGTAGAAAACCCCTATGGTTCCCTCGCTACTCGTGCTGTTAACATTAGCTGAGATAAAAGTACAATTATGAAAAGATATAATCCTTTCCAATAGGGTTTACCACAAAAGAATAGAAAGGAAATAATCATAAATCTTTATTTATCTCAAACATCACATTACTGGCACTGGTTAATAAAACCACAGATTTCACTGTCTCGTTGGTGTAGTGGTCACAAGTGCTACTGCTGAGCATTAGGTCTTGGGTTCGATTCCCAAGTCGGGTAAAAGTGTTATTGGGTTTTTGCATTAGAAATTTCTCAGTAGCAGCCCGGAGGCTGGATTTGTGCCCGGTTGATGGCAATAGTCTCGCCCAGGCTATTAGGTACATGGTACTTAAATATAACTGGCGAAATGTGGGTGTACTTTAAGTACACCTCTGCCTAACTCTTTGGGGATTACAGGCGTGATGTTTTGTGTTATGTGTATGGTTAATAAAATACACAATCTTAAATAGAGAATGTTGTCTGAGGTAGGCGGATCCTAAGTAACAGATCACCTGATTCTCTCACATGTTGATTTACAAAACAGTACAGTCTAGATATTATAGGCAAAATAAAGTTTGAAAAACCTAAAAGAAATAAAAACAATGTCAAAGAATCTCAAGCTACAACAAGCTATTCAAAATCTAGCTGGTATTTCACGGTCCAATATTTATGTTCGCAACTCTACTTAAATTCAACTCACCTACTTCCGTAAATCAGACCTAAAAATCTGTACCTTTACGACCTATTTTTGTTAACCCATCCTCAAAGAAAACATTACTAACAACAACAACACAAAACAAAATAAAAACGGCCTGAAAAATCTTACTATACATAAAATCGTCTAAGTTAGACCTGGTAGTAAATGCCTAAGGCATTAAGGTAAGTCCGGTTTTGTACGGTAGTTACTTTTACTTCTACACAAAATTTTCATAAATTAATAAATATTTTATCAATCCACACTCTACATCTACTAGTCAAAATTCAGACAAACTCCTCCATCCCTCACGTATAGGGCGTGTCAGTAGCAGAACTCGTAATGAACGCCCGGAGACTCACTTTGTCTCCGTTTTTGCTACACCTACTTGTGTCTGAATAATTTAGCAGAACCTTGAAGTTTCGCTAAGACATGTCTCACTATCTTTAGAGCAGAGCTTTCCTTTACTTTTTTGTTGAGTTTTTGTTTGGTTGTATAAGCTTCCGTTTTGTATCAGAAGTTTGTTGTTATAGTAAATATTGATTAATAATTTAATTTAATTAAAATTCCATGTATTTACGTAATATGTTATAGTAAACCTATTGAAGTTTTGCAAACAGGAGAATATTCAGAAAATGAAGAAATATTCCAAATCCATTGTAAATTTAATCTATGTAAGTACCTAAATCAGAACAATGTAAATGAATTATGCCTCCTCGAACTGTTACTAAAGGATTCTGGGTTACTTTGGTCACATTGCCCGTCGGGTACCGGATAACCTTGAAAAGGTGGTTGTGATAGGCATGGTTGATGGGAAAAGACCTCGCTGCCGGTCACCTAACCGCTGATCAGACCAAGTAACCGCCCTCACTGGACTCTCTCTTACGACCGCCCTGAGAGAAGCGGAGATACGAACGAAGTGGGAAAACATCATACACAGTGCCACGAAGACCTTCCAGGGTCACGACCTTCAGCAATGAAGTCCGTGACCAAGAAGAAGAAGTTAACTATTCATTTACTACTCCACAAAAGGATCCTCCTCAAGAAGAAGCAAAGAAGTATGTATGAAACGTATCAGGTGACGTTCTGTAGTTTCTGCCTATCCCATCGGAATAAGGCGTGAGTTTATATAAGTATGTACTACACAACAAATAAGGTACTATTCCACTACAAAACCCATCCACCATAATCGTTCTTGATAGCACTAGACAGTGTGTAGGCACTGCACAGCTTGTCCAAACGACGCACATAAAAATAAACTAAGCTAGCACAAAGCAAGGCCTACATAAAGTAACAGAGCTAAGATAAGCTGTTAGGAAGGCAGTTACTGGCATCTGGCCACGCCAGCTTGCCAACCACTGGCACACAAGTAATTACTGTAATACATTTACGTTTCCACACAACACTAGATTTGATTAAACTGTTACAAAGGCAATATGAGGACAAATATTTTTATATTAGCTAGAAGTTCCTAATTAATTCTGTAATATTGTGATGTTTGTTTCTGTCCTGTATTGTACGTAAAGATTTTTTTAATTTTTCTGTTTTTATTCTGTCACACAAATCTAGCGATAAAGTGAATAGTGAATCACATCAAACAAAGGCAAATGAAGCGAACTTCTCAGCACTGAATTTCTGAAAACCGTCAATTTTCACAAAACAGAATCAAAATTCTTGTGTTGCAAATGCAATATTCAAAACAACACGAAAATTTAATTCCAAGAGTACCAACCTAGTTTCAAAATAGGTTACAAACAAAACACACCTTATATTCCTATCACCTATGCTAATATCCCCTGCCCCACTTCCAACATAAAAACAAACAGTGGCTTAGAAAACCAATACAAACAAACTCGCATCAAACCCATTCAGAATTTCAAACCAAGATGTTTCTAGTCCATACAAGATTACACCCATGCAATCTCATTCAAGCTTATCTGTATTGGATAAACCCAGTGCATTGTGCCCGACTTTATTGAATGGATGTCGACACGTCCACTTGGCGCAGTGACTAGTCAGTATCTGCGCTTTGTCAGACGTGTTAGGTCTTAGGAAAGCTCGGTACCTACACGTCAAAATCGAGCACTATGGCGGTAGTCATGCGTGCGTAACGCGTTTCAATTTTGGATTGATCCGCTTTGAGAGCGAATCGAGCGTTAGTCGAAAACAAATGGTGTTAGAAATATATTTGCTTTATCCGTGTGCATATACAAATAGTTGTTAACGTTTGCAAACGATACGTGAAAATATTTTGTAGATGAAATCGAGCTCCGAATATTGAATCGAAGACATTTTGGATTGGATTTCTGAGCAAAATGCCACAGCATGTAGGGACGTAAACCTCCTCGATATTTATAGGTACTAAGGCAGCAACATATGTATGGCAGTGTGAATATTTCATACCTCAAGATGGTGACGACGTTGTACAATATCGAACGCCACAGTTCTATATTCGATGTGGCAAGTGCACTTGGTATGTTTGTCTTGAAATATGTTGGTACTATAACATCTTATACATGATCGGGTTCGAATAGTAAAGCATATTTGAGCGTCAACACGGAGTGCAGCATATTGGTCAATGTTGGGCAAGTATCAAAATGTTGGTGGACATTTTCTAATCCGGCTCTACAATACTCACGTAGCAAAGCACGTAGCTCACAATAGTTTTGATTAAAATCAATTAGCTTTTCGAATTAGGTAGTTACCTAATATAGATGTCTACTTCATAGTAAACAATACAAAGCAAAAACAGGAATGAAATTGTTTCGAGTTTTTTTTTTACAAAATACCCAATATCAAAGTTAGAACCTCAGCAGTCGGTTTATCAGCCACAAAACATATGTGAGGATAGTTCAAATAGACCATTTAAATCACCTGAAATCAGGTATTTACTCTTCTTCTGCCTAGCCTTTTCCCAACTATGTTGGGGTCGGCTTCCAGTCTAACCACCAGTATTTTACATAGAGCGACTGCCTATCTGACCTCCACCATCCGAAATTAGGTATTTACTGATATACATAATTTATAGTAAAGAATGAGGTTAATTTTGTTCCACTATAAATAACACAACGCTACTAGGCCTTGTCACAGTAATTGTCATATTGGTAAGTAACTATTGTAACTCTTTCAATTAATCGTATTAATAAGTAGGTGTAATTACCAAGTATATGTAACTATTTATATCCTGCAATTATAAACTATATGAGGTTTACATGTTAAATTTAATCTAGGAAGCAATCAAAGGTAAATAATGGAATGCTATTATAATCTACATTTGATTGATTCCACGTTTCAAAGCTTATTTTTGGTTATTTGCGTCTAATAATACAAATACTAAATACTGGTATTCAGCTGCAACCGGTAGGTAAGACTGGAAGCCGACCCCAAGATAGTTGGGAAAAAGGCTAGGAAGATTGATTGATTTTTGCGTCTAATAATACAAATAACGATATATCGTTACCTACAGGAAAATTGGGACACAATCAAATGTTCTATTCATTTTATCTTTTTAAAGTGGACTTCTCTAAAACATTCTCCAGTTACCAGAACTTACTAAACATTACCAAAACATTCGAATTAAGAAAACACTCCAAGCAGCATCTGTTGGCATTCAAAATTCGAATTAACTCAAAAGGAAAACAACACGAGCAACAATCTACAACCAATACCAACAAGTACATTCAAACTTCACAGAGATAAGAACAGAACTTCAAGGCGTAATTCAATAACAAACAGAGATATTCCCAGAATATTCCCTTTGAACTCTGACGCGAAACGAAAGGCACCAAAAATCCAGCACCGTTTACAGAGTGCAGCATAATAAATTCATTTAGCGCCGTCCGGCATAGTTGCGCGAAATTAAGCGGGTGCAATAAAGATTTGCCTGTAAAACTATTTGGACTAGGCCAACTATTTGGATTAAAACAGGCCGTATTATCCAACAAGTTACGCGGAATCCAATAGCAGAGTACGAACGGCATTTATTTATCTTTTTATTTATTTTGTGCCAGTCTTGCGTTGTGCTTTGTGAAAATATGTTTTAAACATTATTCGGTATTCAAACGGGGCACGAATTCGTTTTGGTATTTCGAAAGTTTCATTTGTTTTATTTGACGTTTCCTGTTTCCCAAAGTTTAAAAAGCTAGTCAATAATTTAAAAGTTCGAAAAGTAGGATTTTTTTATTACTCTATCCTCTGCTATATCATCGTTTTCAGTTCTTAGCTCGGTATTCCCAACTAACACCAAGCTATTCTAGAATTCGCAAACCGAAACAGCTAAAGTAAAATTCCTCACATGCTACAATTAATCGTTCTTAATCCAAACTTGCGAGCGGTTTATAGCCCCGAGTATGGTGTTACAGCCACGTGGCAGGTTGCCAGGCAAACCTCGTGCTGCCAGCCAAGCATCCATAATATCGTCTACGGCTGTGCCATATATCGGCCTCTGGCATTTTGGTAACAAATGGCACCAGACCTGGGCCATGTCTTATGAATTTTGTTATGCTCTGTGGGCGGATCACAAGATGTTTTCTTGTTTATGAATGTGTTTGTGTTGATAGTTCCTAAGTTATTGGTCAATGAGGGCAAACTAAATAGAATAAACATTATACATATTTTGTAGAAAGGGTAGAGAATCTGAGGGTTTGAGAAAACCATACTGTGCAATTTATTACATTTATTTTATTGACATTTTATTCTGACTTTATTCGTCGTCGTATCTAATGCAATATTCTGCTCGGTGTACCAAAACTTAGAATGCTAACCGAATCGAATCGAAATGTAAAAATAATTGAATATTGTGGTACAAATCGGCAGGATGTCGACACATTGGAGAGAGTAATGGAGCGAGATCACTGTGGAGTCGCAGCTCCACCGTGAAAATTGATCTGTGAGGGGCGTTAGATATATTGAATGCGAACCTTCATGGATATGCAATTTAAGGAAAATTTTATTTTTGAATATATAGTTAAAGAAACTGAAGGTACGCTGATTTTTAAGCTCTCATACATAATATGTAATTAAAAAGGCTCATTCGCAAAATGTCGCTTTCGCAAAAAGAGTCCTTGAATAAGAAGAACTTATTCGAATAATTTGAGATCGTCTAAATGCAACCATTTACTACTTCGTCTTTACTTATAAAGGCGCAAACTATATATATTCATAGAATGAAAGGAAAAAGACAAAAGGGACGTCAAATCAAGGGGTGGGAAGATGACTTACCAAAAGGATGGAGAAGATTATCTCATGACAGAGATGAGTGGAAAAAACAAGGGGAGGCCTATGATGATGGACAACCTGACCAACCAACTGGTTGCTGAAAGAATGTACCTTACCTAATTGAATTAAGTTTTTTTTCTTTATTAAAATAGATTTAAAATCTTCGTCTTCTTCTTTTCGTGTGTTTAGTGACTAACCTGGTGTCAGAGTTTTAAAGCCGCCCATGGGCCTCTGATTTGGCTTGACATACCGTCGAGAAATATCTCTCAAGCACTTATATCTTTCCTCACGATGTTTTCCTTCACCGTTTTTGAAGCAAGTGATAATTATACAATACGCACATGAATCCGAAAAGTCTGAAGTGCGTGCCTTGGGTTCGAACTCAAGACCTATGACTTGGCAGTCCAACGGTCACACCACTAGGCTACCACTACGTCTAGATTTAAAATTATATTTATATAAGTTAAAACTGGTCAGCGAATAAAGTGAAAACCTCTTTTTCATATCTCATGCTCGGAAAGTAGTGTTTGTTTGATCCGAGTAGCGGGTGGGAGACGCTGCTTCCCGCTCTAGGGCGGGAAAGACTCATAGTAATTGCTTCCCGCTCTAGGGCGGGAATGAATTTTAAAAATAGAACTTATGGTTAGGTAGTCGGCTACGAACACAGATATAAATCTAACTAGATATCGCAAGTCCCTCCATCTTTATGAAAACCAACCGTGCCACTTTTTCACACACAATTTAAAAACAAAACTTACCAATGAAAGAAAACATTTCCAATGCCTTGGCCAATTTTTCTATACAGTCTTTACAGCTCAATTTGGCTTAAAAAGACATTTTTCTAGATTTTGGTGGATTTCCGGTGCCGATAATGCTAAATGAAAATCTCAGATTACGATCATTGATCGTAATTTTACTCCGTTTTTTGACACGCGAAGTACCTACATACTTACAATCGCATTATCTAGTTAGATTAATATCTGTGGGTACGAAACTTTTTAAGAAAAATATCGAATAGAATAAAAATAAAAGCTGCGGCAGTGTTTCCACTAACGTTTTTGGTTTTCCCCAGTTTCTTAATGAATTAGGTATCCCTAAAATTCCCTAAAAAATATAAAAAATCCTTGGTTTAGGGAATTTTTCATTTTTATGTCATTAAATACCTAGAAAACATTCATTATTAATCGAGACAGACGAAACAAACCAACTGTAGGTTTAAAGCGACTTATTTCTGATGTCGTCTTTAGCCACGGAAATAGTACTATTAACAATAACATGGTAAACTAAAATTAGACGAATAACAATCGTTACAAGTTTCAGGAAATCCCCTTTAATCAATCGGTGGTGCCATAGAGTAAAGTAGTACATTGGGTTCTGCCTACTAATTAAACAATAGGGCTACCAACTCAAGTTCAATTTTTCCCTAAATCCCTGCCAAAATAAAATATCAGTAAACCATGCATATTATTAGCCGTTTTCCCTAAAAAAAGGGAGAAATCCCTAAAAGTGGAAGCACTGGGCTCCGGTCTTGTGAGTATATTATAAACAGCCAGTGTGAATAAAAAAAAAAAACTAATACGCGGGACGGCCCGCAGCGGTGATGCGGTGCGTTCCATATTTAAACATTTTTACAAATTGTTCTAACTTGAGGTACTACTCATGTTATTCAATATCAATAAATATTTTAAACACTATTTTTTACTTTCCTTATATTCGAAATGAAAAGTAGAGTGTTTAACACGGGTGAAAGACATCAATTCCTACTCGGACTATAGCCGCCCTCGCTGCGCTCGGGCGTCTAAATACCTCGTATGGGAATTGATTCCTTTCCACCCTTGTATAACAATCTACTATAACGGCACTTTTTTTGGGATGGGTAAAAAATTTTAAAATCTCGTGTGGAGACGTGACTTGATCGAAAATTCGTAAGACGTTCAAGTTTTTGTTGACAGCGCTATGTGGTGGTGCTACAGCTTTCACTCTTGTACTGACAGCAAGCCACAAAAATTCCTGACATTTCCGTTAGATGGCGTTACTTAGTTTTTCAATCTTCAATCGGCAATCCCAGACTGCCTCGTTTTTTTATTATTATTGTATTATAATTTACCCACTGCAAATACCACATAAAAGCCAAGACTACACAGCTAACAAATAAAACACAAAACCAATCTTCCAACAAGTCTAACACAATTTAAACAAACAAACCGTACTATCCATAAATCAGAACTTACATTACAAATTGGTTTCTCCTAGTTCTACTTAAAAACGGATACGGGTAAGTTTTCTCGACTTTTTCCATACCCGTCTAGATTCTGACACTACATTACTCACGCCACAGGGTACCAAAGGGGCTGCAATATTTAATCTTGTAGAGGAAAACTTCTCACTTATCGAAAGGAAATGGATAATCTCGATTCGCGTCCGGGTTACGCCTGCGCTTTCGATTTCAAACCAAATAGAATAAGGATTCCTTAAGATGTTGTTTTGCGTATCGAAATTTTGTTTATTTGTGGTTATGATGGAGCTTGTTGGCAAATACAGAAGTGAAATACGTTTATATGAGAAAGATAATTGGGGCGTATCCGCAGCTACCGTCCGGCGTCGGGAAAATGCGTTCTTTGGGGTCTACTCCGTGTGCACGTTGTCCGTAGTTTCGGCCAAAGTTACGGATGTTTCATAAACCGTATTGCAAACGTACATATTATGATTAGTTCGGAACCTGAACTAAGAATGAATGACAATACGATTTGACAGTTGTCCCTATTCCCATTTGTTTTTGCCCTACCGGAAAATTTAATTTGACGCCGTTTCTGACGGATCAACTACTTTAGGACGTGCGCGTATCTTCCTCGATGGACTTAGAGAGAAGAACCCCTGACAGTACCTGTCAGTTAGACATGGACGATGTCTAATAATAACAAGGATCAAATTTGCAAAACACATGTTCGTTAATAATGAAAATGACAAGTGTCAAGAACGCATTCTCTCGACGGCCTCTGTAACTTCTAAACAGACACCAAAATATTCGTCGCACATTTACACGTAGGTACCTACTACCTATTCCTATCATTTAAGAACCTACAGGCCTACTTAAAGCTTGTTGCAACGCCTCCGGATAAATTTCGTTTAATCTATTCATCTGGCAGGTTAGTTTTCTTTATAACTGTATTCCGATTTCTTATTTATCTTGTGGATAATCCGAACACTGCTGATCACTGATGTTTGGTCCTATGGCTCAAGTACTATTCTATTGATTACAGTTTAATCTTACAACCAATAAACCGTATTTTCACCAGTTTTTAACCCCAAAACCAACATAAACTTCTTGCCCATACACGCCTCTGTAACACTAACGACATAACACATTGAATTCATGCCACACATTACATAGTGGTGCTGCCAAGTCGATGTCATAACTGGCAGGCCGCGCCAGTAACGTGTTGCCAGTTTAAAAACAAAAAACTACCACCAAAAAATATTTTATTTCCATAGTTTGTTGTAAAAGTATGATAGGAACCATACGATGAAGCCGACTAGAAAATAGTTTAGAAATACTGTATTTTGAGACTTTTGTTTTCAATTTCATGGATACACTAATCTTTACAGTTCACATTGTTACATATAAGTTACAAAAACATTAGTAGGAATTAGTTTTATGCTTAGTAATAATTTATTTTAACAAAATGGCTACCTTAACAACAGTAGAATCGATACTAGAAACAAGTTCCCGGTAATCGTTTAGGTAATGTATCGGTATCTTTTGTATCGAAATGTCACGCTGCCGTGACAAAGGTTAAACAGGGTGACTTTCCGTACACTGCCAATTGGAGGACGGATAAACGTTTATTTTTCGTCTAAATATACTACAGTTTGAGCTATACCTTTTTGTCACTCTTTCGTTTTTTGTGCGAGGGTCCACTTTTCGGGGAAAAACGAGACATGATTTTATGCCCTATCAGGACACTCGCAATGATTACAGAGTTTAGTTTTGTTTACTCAGTAGCAACCCGGAGTATGGATTTGTGCCCGGTTGGTGACATAGGTTCACCCCTAATTACATGGGACTTAAACATAACTGGCAACATGAGGGTGTACTATAAGTAGGTACACCTCTGCCTAACTGTTTGCGGACAACAGGGGTGATGTTATGTATTCCATTCTGTGACAACTCCAGTTAGTGCTAGTGTGTCATAGTCGCGGATGTCCTATTCTGTTTACTCTTCTAGTTTTTCAGAGAAGAACGAAGAACTAAGCCGTTGTATATAATTCGTTCGTTTTCCAAACTTTTTTTGGTAAGTAAACTTTATACATAGTTTATAATATCAAAAATTATTCCTTCATTTACGTACAAAATTAATAGATTTAATTATCTCATTATAATTGTCTTATAGAAATGTCGCAGCATCATACTGAGGTAGGAGCCTTTTGACACTTACATTGGAGATTGGACAGTTGGAGAATTGACCGTGACGTATATCGATATAAGGGAGTACATATTTTTCAACTGCAAAGTTAAGTTTGTTTTTTTGATAAATTCATCCATACTACGTAACCCTTCATTGTGCGTGGTCCGACATGCACTTGGTCGGTTTTTTTTTAGCTCTATGATTGTGTTTAGTTTAGTTTGTGATCTTCCCGTGCGAGTCCCAATAAATACTTTTCTGACTTTCTTTATTATAATGACAGGTAGGTAGGTAACTAGGTAGCATAGGTAGGTACGTGAAATGAAAAATACCGTAAGTTGTAATCTTCAATTTTAATTTTAATGTAATGTTCAAACAAAGGCATGTAACGCAAACAGCTCCACAAAGAAAATTACCTTCATTTTTATTCCTCGAAAATTGTCTCACACGATTAATATCTATTATACGACAATTAATTAGTAATCCACTTTTATTTAACGCGAGCTACCGTCCAATAAAGTTAATTTGATTATAAAGGTTCACAGTCCCTTAAAATTATCTGGGGGATAATGGCCAAAGTTAATCCCTGATATAAAGTTTAATAAGGCTTCAACATATTGGGATAGAGTTGGGACAATAGTCTGGAATAGGTACTACGAATTGGTTTTAGGCATTATATTATATAAAGGCAACATTTGAATTGAATATCGACAAGTTCAGTTCATGTATTGTAAAGTTATCTCTATGTATTTAGGTGTTGTATAACCTATTGTACAATTTGTACATAGAATACGTTGGTAAGGGAGTTGTTGACTTTTTGGTGAACTATTGACCTTGAGTACGTAACAGCGTTTGTGTTAAAGCTCACTGTGGAGTGGGGAGCGACATATCAGAGTGAACTCCAGACTCCACTCTGAAATGACAGAGTGGACAAGCTGACAAGACAACTGGGGTACCTATACCCAGTAGTGATATACCCCAGTAGGGGTATACTCATAGCTACCGATAAGGTCGACCCGATGTATAAAGTCGATCAGAGAAAATATATCGGTTCAATTAGAGATTGTAACAACAGAAAAAAAACCACTGGGCTGGTTTTTTTTCTGTTGTTACCTATCGTGCGTGTCGGACCACGCACAATGATGGGTTCCGTAGTTGGAATGAATTTATCCCAAAAACAAACTAAAACATTGTAGTTGAAAAATATGTTCTCCCATACATCGATATACGTCACGGTCAATTCGCAACTGTAAATTGGCTGATGAAACTACAAATTAACGATTTTCGGACTTTTCCTTTACTTGTGCTGTGATACTTTCCTTCTTGCCTTTCATGATTCTGGGTCAACGGGAAGTAGGTACCCTGAATGTTTTGATTTACTTGCGAGTATCAAAAAATGTCGCATAAATGGCCGTATTTTTTTATTGCGTTGTCTCAGAAGCTTGATTATTTTAGCCCTCCAAGGGACCATAGACATACATATTTGGTATTAATTTCAATTTGAAACCTCCACGAGTTCCTGAGAAAAAGTGTCTTGACAGACTGACGGACGGACAACGAAGTGATCCTATAAGGGTTCCGTTTCTTCCTTTTGAGATATTGAACCCTAAAAACACGTAAAACCCTGAAAATTAAGTAAAATACCCAAAACTGAGTCTCGAAATAAACTGACATCTTATAATGCTCCTTTCATTATTAGAAAATCACGTATACACAGTACAACATAACAATAACTTAGTAGAAATATAAACAACAATATACCCAGGACGAACACAAAGCAACAGTACAAGTTTATTTATTTAAATTCAATCAAACAACAGACCTTATCGATTGGTTCCCGAGAACTCGATGACGTGTAGTTGTGCCCGCACCGCGTTAGTTTCGTGAAACGTACAGTCAAAAGCGTAAGGTCTGTGCCTCTGAATCTTTAATGCCGTATCTTCGGAAAGCGTATTCTAAATAATTCACACTGCCCAGACTATGGCTCGAAATGACTACCAAAGAGAAATACCGACTGGAAGTTAAGTGAAAATGCGCAATAAAACCAAGTAATGTTTCCCAGCTTATTAGAATACGCGTCTGCTTTCATGAAATTAAATGGCCGACTAAGGTACCCCTTATTTGTTTTTATATTTTCTTCGAATTTTGTCGGGTTCATAATTTCTTTTCCTCTCTTTATTCATGTCCTTGGTTAAATTATTTGCCGTGTTATCGCCGTGTAAGGAGGCGTTTAGCCGTTTATGTTGAAATCGTACTGACTTTTTGGGAATCTTACAGCCAAATTCACGACACGGAAAGCTATTTCACTTGATAGTTAATTGTATAATGTGGTAACGTAAAAATGTATAGTTTATGGATTATGGCTGGACATAGGATTAAATATCGTTACAACGGGCCTAGGTACATTTCCTGTATCCAGCGTAAACGGTTGCCACTCCAGAACTTTTCAACCTCATCGGTTATCCGCTTACAAAGAAAGATTAACTAAGAATCATCCTTAACTATAACAATATACAGGGTGGCAGTGACATCGACACGATTTGACACGAATACTGATGCCATGGATTCAGTACATGATTTTGAACACCCCTAAATTGAAAATTTTCGTCGGTTTAAAAAAAAAAATCTGCTGGTCCATACATTTTGATCGCGTAGGTATTGATTGCACTTTCCTATGAAACAGCAGATTTTTTTTTAATAACCGACGAATTTTTTCAACGCTGGGTGTTCAAAATCATGTTCTGAATCATGGTATCAGTTTTCACGTCGATATCCCTGCCACCCTGTATATTATATAAATGCGAAAGTGAGATTATTTGTTTGTTACGCTTTCACGCTAAAACAGCTTAACAGATTGGGATGAAATTTGGCACATGGGTAGACCATGAACTGGGTTACAACTGGGATACTTTTTATCTCAATATTCCCACCGGATCGAGACTTATGCGGGTGAAACCGCGGGGTGCAGCTAGTCTTTAATAAAACATAAAGTGTCACCTTCGATGCTGGTATTGTTGATCGAAGACTGTCACGGTGGGAACGCTCTATTGCCTCGTCTAAATCAAACCTTACCTAGATCAAAGCTGTAAGACAATACTTATTCAGCCTAGTATATTATGTTCCATTAACATAGTCGCCTGACACCGAATCATACTCCAACATATGAAGCTTATTTGAAACTCTTGCTTTCGTCATTGTTTCTTTGGTAACAATATATTTGCCTAATATACCTATTGTTATTCTCTGATATTGCGTGTAAGTACTACTCAAATCTATGATATATCAGCCTATATGAGTTATTACTGGATATTGATCTGCATGTTTGTTCGTTTGTGTTATCGATTTCAATTTTTATTTCGAAGTGTATAGAGGACCGTTAGGGGCACTCTATCCGCCGCGGATAAAGTGTCTTTAATGCGGCATACTAGTAGCGCTGCCTCGGCCCGGCTAGAGTGCCGTAAGCATTGTATTGTCAATGTCATTTGTTATTTTGTTTGATTGTTGAGGTTAGTCCACGTTTGCTATAAACTTCAGTAACCATAATGTTCAAAAATTCGAAATTTTGTTATTGTACTTATTTATCTTTAATGGTTAATTTTTTAAGGGTTAATGGTGGTAATCGACAAAAAAAAATCCTTATCCAAACTTAATATTATAAAGGTAAACGTGAGTTTGTTTGTTTGTTTGTTACGCTTTCAAGCTAAAATGGCTGAACGGATTTGGATGAAAATCACATCGGTAGAGCATGACCTAGAGAAGGACATAGGATACTGTTTATCCGAATATTCCCGCGGGATCGAGACTTATGCGAGTGAAACCACGGCTTGCAGCTAGTAATCACTTAATTTTGATCCAGCCTGGATATTAAATTCTGGAATTCAAGAAGCAGGTCATAAACTAACAGGTCATTATTTCTGAAATAGGTTGTTATAATATAATATAGGTTGTTATAATATAATAGGTTGTAAGGTAACTTCGACATTAAAATATCAAACAACTAAACCCTTCAACCAGAACAAAATATTCAAGGATTATATTTTATAGTCGAATTTTGTAACTAACTTATAAAACATTGGAGCTCAGATTATTGAGTAAATAATGTTTACAAAGGATACGAGGTTGAACCGGGTTCGCTGGGTAACCAAATAAATTTTGGTTATCTACTAAGTACCTAGTTACGAGACCAAATCGATACCAAGCGGGTACCAACATACAATTAGTGAAGTTTCTTCATAGTTTTCCTTTTTTGACTGACAAAGGGAAATTATGTTACCCTTACAACATGTATCTTTGGAATGAAATTAATCTAAATCAAAAGCCATTTTTTCAATCTAGGCTGAGAATAAGCAATTTTTGAACGTCAAAAGTACATGAGGCTGTTCCCCAAAACGCCCGCCCTTCATCACTCCCTAGTACTTTAGCCGGAAAGAAGAAGTGGCGCAACAAACTCCAGAGAAATTAAAATAAATTATTTGCCACTAGCTTCTGCCCGCGACTTCGTCCACCTATAACCTTCCTCTAGAATTGGGCTAACAAATGCAAAAAGATTTTTTCAAATCCAACTGTTAGTTCTGGAGATTACCCCCTAGTTCCTACATACAAACCAAACATAAAAACAAACAAGTATAACCTGTAATATTAGTATAGATATGTCAGGTATCACACGCCAAGATACCAACAAAAAAAATGTCTCCCCGATACAGGGAACATCCTTTTAGCACTCGTATCTAAATTAAAGTTTATTTACCGGACGACTAGCACCAGTAGTCATCCGGTAAACGGATGAATAACATATAGACTAATAAAAATAAACTAATAAAAATAAACTAATAAAAATAAACTAATAAAAATAAACTAATAAAACAATAACATACTAAACGTATTTAGAATACCAAAGTAACCGTTAGAATAACTACGATAAAAATTTCAACGACCGTTAAGTATCAAAACACTGACAAATAACTAATCAAACCAAACGCAACTGTGACATGACTAAATCTAAATCAATACCAACTTATAATGTATCAACAAGTAAGCCAGTCTAATCAGTAGCTGTCTTGGACGTGCCCTGCCTCTATTACCCCGCAATTTGGTCCATTGACTGTGCCCAATGAAGTTGCAGTCGACTCGAGAACTCCTTTGAGAACACCTGGCTAATATACTTGGTGCATGCAGGAGTACTAATGGAGTAGGAACGTTATAGTTAGGTTCATGATTTTGCTGTTTTAGAGTGGGGCGGAATTGTAATCTAAATCATTTGTATGCAAACATTGAACAGTACCCGGTAACATTTGCACCACGAATGTTGCTCTTACGGCTACAACATAAAGGCGCTGTCAATGTCAAATTGTTACCACTGCGTTCTATTTTACTTATTTGTTTATTTATGATCTCCACAAAAGATATACTAACACATGACATTACAAATAAAAGACAACAATAGGACGTATTAAGTAGGTGTGGTGAAATTGAATAGGAAACCACAGTTTGTACAATAAAGTTATTATACTGTAATTTTTATGTAGTTTAATTTCAATTTAAACCATGAACTTATTTATAAGGTACTAAAATGGCGGATATTAATATTGCACGCCTAGGAAATCAAAGTTGAAATATAAGATAGTAACTTGTGTTCAAATTTTTAGTACCTACAGACTTACGAACAGTGAAGTATCTGGAATTTAACATTTTAAATTATGAATTCTATCACTAAACATTCCAGTATTTATTTATAAGTATTTTAAACAAAACCAACCCATTTTTTTATAAATAAAAGCCGCTATAACAAAATTAAAATGGTTATCTGATTAAATTACTAACATTTTTTTCAATACTAAGTAGATCACAGCACCATTCAACGAAAGCTCCAAACTTACACTTCAAACCATCTATTGTCAAAAAAAATACAAAGACAACAATATAAAACCTTGTTCAGACGGAATTTATGGGCCAATTACTGGCACACACCAACCATTAGGCCATTCGCTTTTACATGCTAATCTGTTATTGATAGAGGGCAGGCCGTGTTAATTACGCCCCTTGGTTCGACCGCGTGGTTGTGTGTGAGTGTGACACTCCTGACACTAAAAGTATTCCTGACCCAATTTGGTGGCTGTTATTTTGCAAGTAGGACAATTTTTGTTGGTGAAAAATTGTAAAAGTTCTTTCTACGACCGAAAAAAAACATGATCTAATCGGTTTTCCATTTGCAAAAAAAGTTGTTTTTGGTTTCTAAAGCAGACCTGAGTCAAAACTGATTTATGACGTAATTTCGCTTAATGAAAACAAAAATGTTGCACAGTAACCACAAAACGGTCTCGTTGTCAACGTTAAAACTGTTTTTACAGTAGACTAAACTGTTTTTGACTCTGGTGTGCACAATATCTAACACTGGAAAGTTGCTAAGAGCTCTAATAATTATTGTCGTTTTCGACATTGAAAACAACAATACTTAATTATTACAGCTCAAAACAACTCAAGCGCAAATTAATCAAACTGTCGACAGCACTATTTTACCATTTCCGAATTTTAATAATCGTTCCGTCCTACAAGCTTAGCTTATCGAACACTTAAAAGGGCTTACATCAACGTAATCCTTATTTATGAAGTGTACCTTAACTTCGTAAAAGAGATTATTATGAATAGCTACCATGGTCCGAGCCGAAACTCTTTGAATTTTCACAATCAACAACTTTTAATCTTCGTCATTATGCAGTCAAGATTCATCTAACTTAGTCCTTTTAAAACTTATCTAGTTTGCTAGTTCCCACCTCTTCTGTAGCTGCCGTGAATAACAGACAAGGAAACATAGGATGAATGTTAGTGTGTACTTCAATGTATACTTTCACACACATTGGAACCCTGTAGCAGTAAAAGACTTTTCCGCATTTAGAAAATCGAATAAAATTGTCTTGTTTTTACTGTTAATTTTAAAAAGAAGAAACAAGCAAGTAGAAATACGAAATTTAAAAAAAATCAGCTCTGACATCAATTATAATTGTAACCCTTATATCCAGTACAGATAAGTGAAATGTAACTTGAAATGTACCTAACTCACATTGAAACTAATTCGCATAGTTATTGTGTTACATTATTTTCATGTTACGGTTCATCAATCTGTACTGTAGGCCTAGCCAAGTTACAAACGTTTCGTATCGAATCTCTTTCTACAATCGTTAACGCCTCAGCGTAAGCGATTGTAGAAAACGATAACTTGGTAGCCAAGTTGACACGACTGAGTCGATCGCTCATTCTACAACGTCTTTAGAAAAAACCTATACTTTAGTCTATGGTGAGCGTTCCTACAAACGTCAAAGTCGCAGTTGTGTACTTGTACTTTGTGCGCGGGCAGATAATTATTGTTTCAAAGTGATAAAGTGATAAAAAATTAAGCGAATTATGGTAAAGTTCTTCTTATAATTGGTTTATCATAATATCACCGTGTGGACTGTAATTTTAAACATTACTGTGTCTTGAAATGTTATATTCTGCATAATATGAATGAAAGATACTGATAACTTTTATAGGATGGAATCTAGATCTCGAGTAAGCTTGGAATTCATGGAAAGGTACATAAATTATTAGTTATTTCGTAAATATCTTCCTTTGTTATTTGTAAATCTATCATAGGTACTCAGGCGCTTGAAAGTTTGAAACATAAACAATGACGTGATACGCGCCATGAACTAATACGTAAGAAACAAACAAAAGAATTGTGTTTGACCCTTTACTTAATCAATAGACCCTTTGTTTCTCTGAAATAGTTTTAACTTATGTTCTAGACATGGCGATAATAATATAACGAGACCCCAGCAAGGTCCGCAAGGCCGAATAAAAGCTGACCGACTATATGCTAAATGGTAAATATAGTCCAATTTGGCGAATAAACAAAACACTTCTCGGTATCAACACAGCTGTATCATAAAGACGCCTTTTTTATCGTTTACTCTTGGGTCTCGGTGATCGCTTAGCTATCGTTCATAAACTTCGACATCGTTTCGTTAGCGCTTGTCAAAACTGTAACATGGCTACCATTTCTATGGGTGTAGCGATCAACGTTGTAGAAACGCTTACATTCATTCTAACATTTTGAACGATTGTAAACTTGTCTACGAATTTTCTATTCGATTGTTCTGACCACGTGACTTAACGTTGTGATGATGTCATTCCTATACATTTGATTAGTTTTCTACTAGCGATAACGATTGTAGATTGTCAACTTGGCTAAGCCTGCAGGGCATGATGTTAGCTGTTTACCTTAAACTAGGTACCTCTGGACTACTAACGATCTATTATGCTTACTTAGTAACACAACATCGCGATTTAGCAAATTACTTTAATGTAACTTTTTAACAACGTTCATCAATATTGTTTTTTGACCTTGTAAACTTTTTCAATTAGGGCACGCTAACTTTAATACAAAAATTGTTAATGACGTTTTCAGACGGGGTAATTAATTAAAAGTATCATTAACTAGAACACGACACAGACTTTACTGGATACCTAAACATTTTAAAATAAAAATTGTTTAAAATATTTGTGCAGGTACAACTTTTGTAAGTTTTTCATAAGTCCAAAACCACACTGACGGGCAAATTTTTTGTGAAAAAAAAAAGTACACAACAAAAAGTCATTCTTTCATTCATTGCATTAAAATGAGAAATCCTTTCCCTTTAACAGCGTCTATCAGCAATTATCTCCCTTCGTTCAATACCTACTTATACGTATACTGTCGCACGGCTTTCCCCTCACAGAGAATCCCTGAGAGTTATCGACGGCCCTTAAAGGTACTCCTGCCAAAAATAGTGACGTGCATGCTTCCGAACAAAGACTATCATGTAACCCATAAGTGGAGACTAACCCTTAATGACTGGTACTTAGACTAGGTATGATATTTTGTGGTATACAGTGTGTCCGGACATGGACTAGCGATATTCTAAATACTTAAATATAAACTATTTTAGAGTACAATTACACTCTATCCTTGGGTCCAATACACTTCCCCGCTATGTGGCAGCCATTTTGTTTTTTTTTTACAAATAATATCATATATCTCAAAGTTTTAGTCATACTGAGATAAAAATAGGCTTATTCGAAAGGTAATACTATTGTCTACCATCTGCATTACAAAGCAATGTGTTCACAATTCCAAAACTTTTGAAAAAAAATGTGAAAGTCGAAAAAAATCAAAAAAAATATGCAATTCAACCAATAATTATTACAAGCCTAGAGTGTAATTGTACTTTAAAATAGTTTATATTTAAGTATTTAGAATATCGCTAGTCCATGTCCGGACACACTGTATAAGAAAGTAACGTTAGTAAGTTACACGACTTTACATCATTGACGGACACTGGCGAATATGGCCGTTGGGATGGTGGAACAATGAATAAATTAATTACCATGCTTGGTGTATGGTTTGCTGATCACTGTTTGAAATTACTAGTTGAATATGCTAATATATTCTTTTTATAAGATATTAACAAAAACGTAAGTTCAAAAACAAAAACCCGACTACTGAAACATCAGGCTCTAAAAACTATGAAACAAGAACATATTTCAGACAGAAATCAAGACGGGTACAAAAGTGGTCAAGGTTTTTGTAGGTGTACAGCCTATAATCTGCGGATAATCAAGACGCTTCCAACAATACCTCATTTGTGAAATAATGATTAGTAGTTTAGAAGTTATGAGGTAACATATATACATACATACCAGTCAAAATCATGGACCTCCTTTTTGCTTCGCCGTAGTCGGGTAAAAAGAGGCGATAACTATTCCTTCTGAGATCTCATGAATTATTCCATGTTTTGTGAAAAGCCGTTACACCACCAAATTCATATTCGTATTCGTGTGGTTAGTGACTAACCAAGATAAGAGGCCACCAAATCTTGGTGCATTACTGTAACAAACTGGATACCTGAATAATTACTAATCACAAAGTGCATAAACGTAAGCTACAGTCGCTCTTCCTGAGATGAATCCCTCAGCGAAATTGACAAATCTCGAAGGACGTAGTGGTCCATCGGATGCTAATGTTACCACGTATTCAATCATGAATTATAAATACTTAACTGAAATTTACTTAAACACAATTATTTACGTGCCTCAATTTAAAATGAGGTGATAGGTAAAGACTTTTAGAAAGAACAATAATATAATAGTTAACTACCTATCTACTGGGTCCACGCACAATGGTCCACCTGAAGGACTAACCGCCAGTTGCAGAAACGAACTTTGAGCTTTTAAAGCTGTCATTAAATGCTAATCTTCCATTAACTTGTTGCTAGACTCGATTTTAATGGTTCTTTGAACAAATTAATGAAATCATTAGCGTTAATGATCCATTAAGTGATGTTTGTCTTTGTGCAACTGGGTTTAAGTGGGGAAATCAAACTCTCTAACATAAGACATAGAACACAGGTATTTACAGGAAAGTTACAACACCAATACTTTGAAAACTCTACACATAGTTAACTACGAGTATCTACCTTAAAACATTAAATTAAAAACATTACTTGAAGTACTTTATTCAAGTTTACCTATAAAAGTACAAAAAGCCCCTAAAACAGCGTAATTTACAACACATTCAAAGTAACATCAGTATTTCATAAATAAACTATCCTTCCATTAATTCCATCAATACAAAACAATAAACAAGTTTCACACAAATCACTAAATTCAATCTGGAGCCCCATTCGGCTCTCATCACATTTAAAATTCCGACATTGTCACTCCTAACCACAAAGGCTCACGGAGCGTGTCCCAGACTTCCAAAGACATTTGTTGCTGACCTTCATGGCTGAATAAATAATTTAAACTCGACTCAAGCCCCAGATTTAAGTTAAACAAAGGTGGTCCAGTTAATAGGGTAATACATTTTGGTCATTTCTACGATCCGTTACAGGGCGAGGTTGCTTTGAAAGCGGGGGAAACTAATTGAGTGTGTTTAAATTAATGTTGAAACTTTCTTGAAGTTTGTGTTGTTGGTACTATGTATATGGACACAATATGTAGTTGAAAAACTAAAAGGGTGCTTGGTATGGACTGCAAAAGAAAAAGGCTAATGTGGGCAGAGTAGTAATGTCCTCGTCTTTTGTCAACAAAGCACGAAATATTATTATGCGCCATTGCAGTTAGATTTTCATTGGATTTAAAGGCATTGCATTAAACTCTTTTGGCAACTATTCACAGAAAAATTATTTAATAATAAAATAACGTGTATATAACCAATTATGATTTAGAATCCCTTAATAACACAGGAAAGTTACAAGACCAATTGTTTGAAAACTCTATACATAATTAACTATCTACCTTAGAACATCAAATTAAAAACATTACTTGAAGTACTTTGTTTAAGTTTACACCACCTATAAAAGTGCTAAAAGCCCCTAAAACAGCGTAATTTACAACACATTCAAAAGTAATTATTTTCCGCGCCCAGTGTGACCACAGCCAAAGGACTGACCACGGCACTTAGCGAATTAAGCATGTCACAAGTTAATGTTTAATGGTTAATGCAGACGAGGGTAGGCATTAGGCCAAATTAGCCATGCCTGCTTAGATGGAGGCATTTCTATCTGGAGTTATTGCTGTATTACCCTCACTAATAGTTCTGTTGGTACACTCATTTATTTGGAAGAATAAGGATGATGACTAAAAATTCTTTTTGCACGACTCATAATGCGAAGCATTAGAGTGTGCTCTACGATCGAAAAATTATTTTTGCCCCATTTCTGTAACTGTTTTTATTGTTACACTCCTGCTAGTACACAGAACCTACTCAATTTATATACCATTGTATAGATGATTAAATGGAGATTAATACTGTACTTTTTAACAATGGATTTAATGCAGCAGAAATGGAAAAAGCATAAAAATTGTTGAAAATAAATTCCTGTCCGTCAATTTATGCACCCTGAAAACATTGTAGCTTGCGATAAAATCAATTAATTGAGTCAATTTTTTTTTTATACATTCGTTTTAGCCGTAGAAGGAACCCTATTGAAAAGGGCTCTTTTATTCAAAGTAGTTTTATTATAATTAATAAAATACTAACTAAAATATAATATCTTTATCTAAATATTTTCAACCTTTGTCCGTAAGTTGCCTAGCAACCGCCAAGTAAATATCTTTGTCAGTCGTTGACATTACGACTTCATGAAAAGTGATAAATTGTTCATTTTTAAACTATGTTTTGAGTTTCTTTTTCGTTTATGAATGAGTGATAAGTATGAGGCGTGCACTTTTGGATTTTCCAAACTTTTTTTAACAATTTTTTTATTATCTGACTGACGGACAAAATAGTTTTTTTTTTACCTTAGTTTCATCCCTATTGAGCAATTATGAAACAACTGTCAATAAAGCAATTACAAAAAAAACCTGTGCGCAAAAACACTTACAGGGAAAAAAAAATACCTATCTACCTTGGAAAAAACATACGATGTGGACCAAACAAGGCAAAACTCTACCAAAACATTACGAACGTTCGTAAAACCGGTATAGGTACATGTATGCATGTGTAAGCACGAGTGCATTACATCAATATTGTTGCTGTAAACTCCAACAGCTAACATAAACATGCTTGTACTAGAAGTGTGTTAAGTTAACAAGAGTACAGCGTGTCTTGTATCTATCGCTAGCCGTCAGAAAATAGGTAGGTATGTAGGTATATACGAGTATATAGCTTTAAAACCAAACAGCAAAATTTATGTACACACGGCAAAATATTTAGGTACAGTTATGCAGGCAAAGATTAGACCATTATTGACACGTGGGTACCCATAGGTTTGTTAAAGAGAACTGTAGTTAGCACTGCAGATGAATGCAGTAGGTTCGCTAAGCAAAATCATTAAATAAAAAACGACTCTTACTACGACACAATAAAGTGCAATTCAGGTCGCAGCGCTGATTACCTACAGTTATATTCACCTAAAAGTTGTCTCTGTTTCTATAGCGTAACTCTTAAGCCGGCGCCAGACTTAGCTTCACATGTTTGAACACATGTTTGATTGCTAAGTGTGGCACGGGACTTTGGGTATGTGTTCAAAGTTTGAACAAAGATTTGCACTTTGCCATGCGGTGTCGGTCTTTTTCGACACATCAAAGCGTTCAAAGTTGAATGTGTTCAAATGTTTGCGTAGCTTGCCACACTTGTTCAGTGTTCACTGTGTTCAGTTGCTCGAGCGTTGTTGAGCGGATTGGTTGTGTGCTTGTGTGTGAACTTCTTCTCGGTTTCTCGTAATTATTGTTTTCTTGCACATGTAAAAAATAATTACATGCACACAAATAATACAGGCACACTGAGTCTACGAAATCGTCGTCCATCTTGTTTGTTGTCTACCAGCATACTGTGGAGAAAAATGTTTGCGAAGCAAGTCGGGCATGTTACGTCAATATGTGTTCAAATGCTTTGCAAAGTCGTCAAAGATATGTGAAAATCTTTGAAGCTAAGTCTGGCGCCCGCATTATATCTTTTGACTACGTTACACTCACTGAATTGGCCCGACAAGACGGGATCGCCGCGTACTTGTTGTTTCATTCCTAAAATGGGGAGTGAACCATCTGTGTTCATCTGTGGCAATGTGCAGTCTGTGCATAACTACCTGTTTTGCCCACTGTACTTGAATATAAGAACGTACGTATTAAGAACATCTAAAGCCCAGATTACAACCCACATTTAAAAAAATAGAGTAAGTATCAACTTTATTCTCAAGAAATCTTCATCAAATCCATGGTCCGAACACAAAAGCGAAAATGAACAAATCAAAACATAATTTATCCACCCGAGACACTATTGATATTGAATATTAAACCTCGTATACACTAGGTATATAACAAAATACAATTTGGGACGTTAATGCAATTCAGCTGTCCCAAACTGCTCAGCTCCCTAATTTCTAGCCTGTCAAGTCGAAGAAGCGTTAAGCCAATACGGCAAAATCACACGACAGCTGCATTAGAATAGGATTCAGCTCGTTCGGGTTCGGCTGTACCAAACCTGTCTGTCCTGGCCTTAAATGAGTTTGTATTTATAGGAGAAGAATTATGTACAAGTAATTTATTTGCTTAGTCACATCACATTATTTTAAATTGTTTGTTTAATGTTGTGTTAAAGACGTTTGATGAGTGCCTTTTGCATAAATGTTTATGTGTTTTTAAATTATTCTCTACATTGCACGCAGAAGACATTTCAAATGTAAAACTTTAGTGTACCTACCTATACTCAATTTGAAATAAGATTAGATAATTAACTAAACCTTTTTTACAGTCCGTTCAACCGATTTTGAATTCTATTGCGTTGGTGGCATGATAAATGGCATCTGCAGTAAAAAGTTGGTATTGTAACTACTTTTGCTTTTAATGCCATCCATAGATAGGCCTACGGTATAATATATTGAACTATGACTTGTAACAAAATCGAATATGTTTTTCTCGAACATAAGCCTCGAGGAGTTCATTGACCTCCATAAAAATCCCGAGGAGAGGAAGAAACAACAAATAACAAAGGTACACAACAAACCCGGGTAACAATATGACACACAAGTACCACCATCAGTACATGTAAATATGGAGATACGAGATCACGACCGAGGAAAACTCGTGTTACGGACGATAACGTACAACTGGCAGCCCCACTTCCAATAAAATACTTGAGAAAATCCAAAATAAATGTTTTCGTCTAGCCATGTTGGCGTCACTCGTTCATAAATCACATAAAAATATATCCCAAGAGTGGCAGATTAAGTGATTCCTACGAAGTACGAAAGTTGTTCGGCAAACAGGCGAATCCATTAAAGTAAGCCCATCAGAAGAAAACTGTAATCTGTTTATACGTTTGCATAAAACAAATAGTTGTGTGTGTTTATGTGTGATTTGTTACTAAAAGCTTGGGTAAATTAAAAGATAAGCAGCTTAGGGTGGGGATGCAGATATGAATCTCGTAGATAATAACGAGCAATGTTTGTATATATATATATATATTTGTAACCACGTTCTCGAAAACGGCTCTAACGATTTCGATGAAAGTTGAAATATAGATAGGGGTATACGGGGGTGAAAAAATCTCATATCTGGGAAAATTCATTTTCTCGGTTTTTTGACTCGAGCAGAGCTCGGACGCCCAAAGTTTAGAACAAGATGGCTACCTATGAATAATGATATGGCAGCATGGAGTTAGTAAGTACCTAATATCATGGCAGCATGGAATTGGTATGTACTATTCATGAAATTGGTATGTACTATTCATGAAATTAGTTTGAACTATCCTTTATTATTAAATGAACAATCTTTATTTTCACGCCAGCAGAACTCTGTCGACCAGATAGTTTATATATTATAGGCTTATTTATTAAGGAAAACAGAATTTAAATTCTCAATACTATCAATGACTCATTACTTCAACTCTACTAGCAAGAAAACCGTTTAAACTGTGTTATAAAATTGATACAGTGCATAAAAGTTTCATAGCTAATACATTTTTATCTCCCACATCCATTTTAACACAAAATTCTTCTTTAAAATCAAATCAACATAAAAATACAGTAATATAATAAAAAGTCATGAAAATAAAGCACGATAAGAGCTGTTCGCAAATCGATTCAATCGAATACGGAACCAATTTCGATTTCAAGCGAGTAAACCCACAACTCGTTACAACTCCCTACATTAAGCGAGTTAGAGTTTCAACGGGAATAGCTCGAAAATAAAAATTGTTTTATATACTTATATATTCACGTATATTTATGTATGCTTTGTAAAGGGAAGGTTTTTCACGAAAACTGGGTGAATAGGATTTCAGTTCGCCAAAGCGTTACCAAAGTTGGTATTATTAAAATTTTACGACAGCAGACGACAGATATTATTTGATTTTTCCTCGTTGTTGGAATAAAATATGTGCACGATTTGCTTAGTGACGTGAAAATAGTTTCTTGAGTAGTTAGTAGGGCTTTCGTTATTAACAACTAGCTTCCGCCAGCGGCTTCGCCCGCGTGACATCTTTATAAACTATAGCCTATGTTATTCAGTGATAATATAGCATTCTCTTGCTGAAATATTTTTTTGAATTGGTCCACTAGTTTTTAGTTTATCCATTACCAACAAACATACAAATATACAGACATACAAAAAATCAAATCTTGTCTCTTTTAGTCAACAACACTATCTAATAGAACTTCTCTGGTTAATAACTTTTTAAATGTTAAAAACAGACGGCCCTTGTAAAAAGTAATATTCATCATCATTTCAGCCGAAAGACGTCCACTGCTGGACATAGGCCTCCCCCAAGCAACACCACTTCTTCCGGTTCTGTGCTTCTCGCATCCAGCGGATTCCAGCGGCTTTCACAAGTCCACCTTGTGCGAGGCCTTACAGCACTACGTCTTCCGTTACGCGGTCGCCACTCCAGAACTTTTCAGGACCATCGGCCATCCAAAGCAAAATTATTCTTAGATATTCATAAAAATATCTTGTCTATCGCCTCGCAATCATATTATTCAAACAACTGACAATAGAACATCGATCAAACAAGAAATAACTGAACAACATCAACATGAGAGACAAAACATACGTCCTTATTCCAAATATTTACTTATCAAATCCTTTATTATGTAAATATAAAATATGTATGAAGGTAACGAGTGAGCTCCACGGATCGGATTCATTCTCAAATCCGCGTTTACAAATAATCGGATAATCCGATTCCCGTAAGGAATCGAGTTCTCGATGCTCGGTACATTTAATAAACACAATGGAATGAGAGTATATTGTGCATTGCTTACGTAGAAACGACTGTGATAGGATCAGATGGAACTTCTTAATGTGATAAATACACACATGGTGTTGCTCTCAACGGTTGCCGATTTTCACTACGTTTTTGGCGGAGACGGCTGCGATTCGACAAAGATTTGGCAAAGTTAGAGCACCGTAAACCTTTTAGACAATATTAGGTCCAAGTGTAGTAAGTAATGTAACGATGAAATCACATAAGACGCAGATATGTGACTGTGAGTGGTTAGCCCATCAAGGAGCACTGTCCCAAATTAGTCATTATGAATTTATTTTACATAAAACAAAAAGTTCTCTAATAAAACACTTATACTTACTAAAAAATCAATAATTAAATTATCTTTAAAATGGTGAAAGTTTCAGAAAAATACGCTTGATAGATTTTGCGTGATTCTCAGTTTTTTATCCGCGTTAGACTTTGCAAATTAATTTCAATATTTAATTAAAACATTATCTGAAATATTCCTATATTTAGTTATTAAAAAAAGCTTTAAGTTAACATATATTTTTTCCAAATCATTAACACTCTTTTAGACGTGATCTTCAGTATAAAATCATTAAAAGTCGGTTAACGTCGCCTTAAATACGTCTTCAGATTGGTTATAATGATACAAACGTTATTACTAAAAATTACTATCGCAAAAATTATGATTCAATTACACTTCATATACTTCGTACGTACATATAGAAGCTAGTGCACTTCCAATAACAAATACAATTAATTGAACGGTTTAAATAAACATAAAGAAGATTAGTTAACTTCATAGCAATTTTAGATAGGTATATTGACCTGAATTGCAATATATACGAGCTAAAACTTGGTGAACTCTTGTTACTTACGAATTCAAATGTAATAAGTGCTGGTGTTATTACATATTATTATGCGCCATTACCACTATTATGGAGTCCATTGCTTGGAAATTACTTTATAACTCGGGAAAGTATTCAGGTGATGCTTTGGATTTTCCATTCTAAGTTCATAACATAACATCACATAGTGAGCGATCCGGAGGAGTCCCCACCGTTACCAATTGGTAACGGTGGGCTCACGCGGTGCGACTCACTATATTTACCGCAAAAAAATGGCAAATAACGTCTGTGGGCTGTTTCTTTCTATGGGCTGACAGATATTATCGTCAATTAGACTTAAAATAATCAAAAAATTCAAAAGTGACGTAAAGGCTTTTGCAGACCAGCGCGATTTGATGCGCGACGCGACACGAACAATACAATTTCTACGAAAACTTCACGGTATAACAATAACCGGTGTGGCGTCGCGCGACAAGTCGCGCTGGTCTGCACAAAGCTTAAAGCGCGCGTGACAGTCAAAGCACCGCCCGGGGCTTTACCGGTACACGTGACTTTCATTCATGTTTAAGTATCGGTCACTAATTACCAGTCAACTATGTAGTACACCTACATTTCGCCAGTAATATTTAAGTTCCATGTAATAGGGGGCGAACCTATTGCTATCAACCGGGCACAAATCCAGACTCCGGACCAGATTCTAAGTAGTGCGAAAATCTTTAAATATACAGTAGCTTGCCAACCCATAAAATCATGGTCTGCCAAAATTAGGAAAAACAAACGAAGACTACCAAAACAGATAAAAAATAGAAGGATCAACGTAAGTTTTTCCAGTAAGAAACTTCTGATTAGTGATAGGCGGGCTAAATAAGAAAGAAAAGTTAGTTAAGCACTTAATAGATATTTTTCTTCTCTGTCCTATTTGTAGACAAGTTTTGGCAGCAGCTGTATGTATTTTTTTTCTTATCTACTTTTGTCCTTTTCAGTTATCCAATAAGATGTTGATCAAATTTTTTTTGGCCGTCAGATAGGTCATTAAAAAATATTGGACACGTAATTTTTTTTTTTTTACCTAATTAAAAGATTACGGTAATACATTGAGTTAAAATGTGGCATGACGTCACTCCCCGGTAGATTTTATACTGACTTGGGACGTATAGCAGACTCCCCAACTTTAATGCGTTTTTACTAAACAATTTTTTATTAATATGATAAAACAAAAAATACGTATCTAATATTTTTTTATTATCTGACTGACGAACTAAGTTGTTTTTTTTTTTTCATTCAACAACCCTATTTTAGGTTACCTTCGTTATTTTCTCTTAATTCTTAAATAAACCAAGTATTCATACGGGATTCTAGAAGTAGGGCAATAACTCATAATCTCCACACCAACAAATCAATAAGTTTCCGATGTTATACTGGAATCCATTTTAACATTCGTACGGCCCAACTTAGTCCCAGGGGTAATCAGAATATGGTAAACTAGTTGCGTAGTTTGTGTCCAAACCCTTACAGAGCCCACAACATAGTTTACAGGTCAATTTTCTTGTTAAAACATTCCCATAGTAATTTCTAAGTGGGTATCCTATTGTTCGAATCAGTTCGCCAAGTGCTGTATAATTTGGCCTCCATCTTGGAAAGTTTATATGGCATTGTGTAAAGTTAAACTAATTCAGTAATGTTAATTGTGATTGTTGGAATGTATCGGTTTGTAATATTGAGGTTATAATATGTATTTGAATATTAATAGGTGCCATGTAATATGTTTTACATTATTCTGGGTTGTGGAGATCAGAGTAGTTCTAACCTAGCAGCTCCATGTTACATACTGGTATTCAACGATCTTCGGTTAGACTGGAAGCCGACCACAACATAGTTGGGAAAATTCTAGGCAGATGATGATCGAATTGGCGTTTAGATTATTTGGCTTACATACATTTAAACAAAAATGCTATGTTTACCTTTTATCTTAATTTGATCGAGTTACTCGTACGTCTTTTGTGGCAGATTTAAGAGGGTTTACGCCGTACGGCATTTCATACAAACTTACAAGCTCTTATTTTTCGAAATGACTGAACCGATTTAAATGAAACTTCATGCGCATATGCAGGATACAAAGGTCTAAAAACTTAGTTACGAACATTTTCGAAATGTCTTATTTAAAAACAGATAACTGGACATGTCTGTTTCTATGGAAAATTTAAAATCGGTCTAATTTGGCTGTAACACTATTTTTCGAAATTGTTCTTAACTAAGTTTTTAGATCTTTGTATCCTGCACATGCGTATGAAGTTTAATTAAAATCGGTTCAGTCATTTCGAAAAATAAGGGCTTGCAAGTTTGTATGAAATGCCGTTCGACGTAAACCCTGTTAAGCACCTTGTGTTTAGTTGAAAATGGCCTTAAAAATAAGGGTAGTCATGTACCCTGTTAGAAAAAACTGCGTTCGAAGTACGCGAAGAATTCATAAGCTTAACAAAACAAATGATTAATTTTATTCCCCCCAATTACAAACCAACTTCAAACAGGCACGAAATACTGCATTCAAATCAAAAGCCATTCATAACCAAAAACTACACAAAGAAATTCCATTGTAATATCGAATAGAAACCAGTAGTAGTATTATTATAAACCCTGCACCCATTCCTCGCGTTACGACACGTCTTTCTTTGAACGAAGAAAACAATTTCATACCGTAAATTTCACTTTAAAACTATGTTTGAAACTTCTAATATCGAAATGCACTTTATCTATGAAAGACTTTGAATGCTCGAGGCGAGAGGGTGCACATCAAAGATGTCGTCACAAAGCTGCAGGGTTAACATCTATCACACAAATTGGAGCTTTAACGTAATACAAATATGATACAAATTTCTTTGGCACGTGTAGCGGGACATGTGTCGTTTTGATGAGGGTTTTGTTTTATAAGGGGTTAGCCCGGGTTTTTGCACGAAACCTTAGGCGTAATAAAGCCAATAAATTTTATAGCCTTATCTTAAACGGCGTGCTGTGTATGGCAACGCGTGTTCGTATGAGATGCCTTTCGATTTAATATAGGGTTTATGATGTATTCTTAGTTGATATAATTAACTTGGATAACTTTAATGTACGGTTAGCAGTTAAAAGAGCCTGTCTTCTATGTCTTCCAACGTGCGTTAAAAAGTTTTTTAGATGCTTATATGGGCGAATTTTACTAATGACACTGAACGTGATCAGTACATCTAAACCGCGTTCAAGAGCTGTCAGTGTCAATATTTCTGAATAATGATGACACTCACAGTTCTTGAACGCAGTTCAGATGTGCTGATCGGGTTCAGCTTCATTGGTGAAATTCGCCCTTAGTAACTGGAAGCTGACTACATACCTACTATAAACTTATGAAGGGTTAAACAAACGAAAATAAAATAATATTATCACAATATAACGTACGGTCATTCACACACGTCTTTTTTTTAAACCAAACCAGACTCCTAACGTATTAAAGCCCGAGAGTTCTATAACAATGGCTTTAATTGAACTAGTTTCGATTCACGATACTTATTAGGAAACAAAATTAGTCCCAATATGATAAATTGCTTATTCATGGTGATGAGCCAATTCAGTAAAATAGGTCACTAAAAGCCGCTCATAAGGTGGGTTCATCATTTAGAAATTCTTGTTGCTCTCTATGAAAAGAATGAGTAGACTGCGCGCAAGATAAGTCTGCGCGTGACTGGTGGCGCTGGCGTACCTAATTCTATACTGTAATATTTTAGATATTAAATGTATATAAATAATTTAATCTTAAGAATATTCATCTTATATTAATATTATTTAATTAAATAATTATATACTTAATTTGACCTAACATAACCGAAAAGACTTTGGCATAATATTTTGGCCGCGTTCCGATTTTAGCCAGGCGTAGACGACTTATCTTGCGCGCAGTCTAGTAATAGGGTTTTACATTACGGTACTGTGAAATTGGTAGGACAGTTTTTTCTTCTTAAAGTGTTAAGTTTTTCAATCTCAATATTTATTTTGGCATACAGACAACATTGTCATCGTATTGCTCAATACGCGAAAATGTTGTAACAAAAAGTTATCCATAACTTATTCTGTGAAAGAAATGCACCTTTAACTTAGGAGCGTGTATTCCAAAAGTTGTCAAAGTAGCAAATACCAGCGAACTATTTGACATCTAGGTATTTGCGACATTACCCACTTTGAGAATAAACGCTCTTATACACACTCATTTTCGTATTCAATAAGACACCAACTTTCCACATCAATAGCTACATTACTTACCTCAAAGGCAAAAAAAGGCAAAAGTAGGATTATAGGGCACGTCGAAAGTTTTCCTAAAACTCCAGACTTACACAGTGTGTTGTGAGAGAACGGGGCGCAGAAGAATTTCCACAAAAGCGAGACTCGCTCCTCCTTTGTCTCGCGAGAGATCCACATATGAAGTTAGAAACTGTATGTACCTGAAAGTGAGAAAAGAAACATTAGATTGTACTCTCGTGAGTAATTTCGGTGGGAATGAGGGCAGTGAATTAAAGTCGCGTAACTAGTTTTCTAGGTAAGATTAGAATTGGAACTCCTTTAACCTTTCGTATTACAGACACAATTAAAAATCCATTGTGTCTCGCGTGGATCTACGTTCCAGATACCAAGGGTTAATCGTGTTTCTATAGATTGCGTAGTAATTAATAAGTGTCTATTTAAGGAAACTCTAAAATTCTCTTTCTATATGTAACTGGGTTATCAAAGACTCAAAAACTCAATGACATACCGACCTGACATATTTTGAGATCATTTTTAAGGAGATTATTTTTTCTTGTTCTTTTAATATTTAATTATATAAAACAGATTGTAGTACATGTAACAGTTTTCACAAAGTAGGTAGTATAATATCTCTAGCAATCAAGTGGGTGACGTCCTGATCTCTTTGCTAGGCTATGAAATAGCCTGTATTAAGGAGTAACAGTGCCAATCGCGATTGAATGTATTATTCTTGTAAATTTCCTTCAGGACACATTATTCAATGAATTTTGAGGTTGATAAAGATTGCTTGATGGAGATCGTACTCTTCAAAAAAGCCCCATATTAAAATTAACCCTATTCAGAAGACCCGAGCAAATATCTCAAGATTTTCCTCATAAAACACAAGAATATTTCACATTATAAAACTGTATAAACCTGCACACCCCGCGAAGACAAGTAATTCAAGACAACAACACCCAACCCTTCTTATACCGCTACACTACACTTAAACATTTAGCTGACACTTCCATGCAGGTAATGAATTCTCTAAGAGAAAATTCAATAAAGTCTCCTTTGAAGTTACCTATGGTTTATTTCTTTAGGATTGTATATAGGATTCTAATAACTTCCTTAAAAACATACTCTGAAATGCATTTTCAGGTTTATTCAGATTGCTTAATGAAGATCGTACTCTTCAAAACGGCTACACATTAAAATCAATCCTTAATTCAGACGTCTTGAAACTGAGCAAGTATCTCAAGATTTACCTCATAAAACACATAAGAAAAGTTTACATTATAAAATCTTATAAAGCTCTACACCCCGCAAACACAAGACAAAATAAAAAAAATACGTTCAAGGCAACCACCTAACCCTTCTTATACTGTCACACTACACTTAAGCATTTAGCTGACACTTCCATGCAGGTAGCGTATTCTCGAGAAAATTCAATAAAAGCTCCTGGACGTAGCAGAAAAGCGCTAAGTTCAAAAGGCTGGAAATTAACCTAAATAACTTCAAGTGGTAGAGTGTTGCATTATAATTACTTATGTGCACGCGAGGAAACTTTTATTTCTATCAGGAATATGTGAAACGGAACATGAAAGTAGTTACATTTATGTTACTACTTTTTTTCTGACGTTTCATAAGTGCCCATATAGGTTTATGTGAAACAGAATATTTAAAATTTTGAATAGATTTTTTTTTTCAAGTTGTATTTTGGTTCAAAATCAAACTGAAAGCATTTATTTCAAATAAACTAATTCCAGGCACTTTTGAATTGTCAAGGAGTCGGTCAGTCAGAAGGATGAAGCCAGTTGCCCATTCCAAAGCGTAGTAGGTTCCTTTGGAGAAGAACGGGAAATAAACTTCACGGACAATCTTTTAAATCAAAATATTGGTTACATAATTCATGTTGAGTAGTTCTAATCATACCTAACAAAGTGACAATGAACATCGTGCAAAATTGCCAGATATAGTTTTCTTTAAAAAAAATAACATAATAGCATAATTTATAAAACTAAAATATTATAGAGCATAAATAACATAAACCATGGATTAATTATGATAATGATTAAGCGTTTTTACAAAATGAGCAGGTACGAAATAGCGTCAAAACACAGAGTTTTGTTTTAAATAATTCGGTGGTACCACCGAGTTATTTAAAAACTAAACTACTCTACTAACTACTAACTCTTTCTTATAAAAATAATAAATAAAATGATGATCGAAAATGAAAGTAAACATAACTTCACTATCAATCATATTCAAATTAAAACCCTTATTCCGAAACTATCAATAACTTCTCCATTAACAAATGAAGACCTCACAAACATGTCAATCAAATAAACTATAGTTAAAATGTTAATTCTAATTACTTTAATGTATGAACACAATTTCTGTAATTACTTTACTATACAGGCTGTATTCTGTATAATTTTGAACGAAAGCATCATGCTCTCAAAACAGGTCAAACGGAGTTTTCTCGAAGTCAGCAAAAATTTTGAATCATTTTCTTCATCATTTAAAATGAACAAGCTAAGATTAGTCATCTATTTGCAAAAAAAGGCAGTTATGACAATATTGTCTCTCATTCGTTCTAAGTGAAGTGTCATATGCATATTTATGGCGCTTACTAGGTATGTACCTGATATGATACATTAGCGGTTTGCATTTCTAACTCATCCTGTACATGTCATGTGATCGGTAATATTTTCATCATTAATCTATTAGACTAATTGTGATCAATTGCCTAATCAATCTCAATCATTATTTCATTTTGTATAAACATACGCATAGCTGCATGCGTTCATTAATATTGGAAAACTATATTAATGGATTTTGTATGGTATGAGTCAAAACTCTCTCGATTTTGATTAAATTGCAGAATCTATCAGCTAAACCTTAATTTAAACGTGTTCAACTGACCCTAAACTTAAGAATTACATATTTTTTATCAATATCATAGGCATAATTTATTGATTTTGATGTAAAATAAAGCATATTCTATCTATCTTTTTGCACTCAAACAAACTCTCATGCTGATCTTCACTTTTTAATCTAATTGCTGTCTTCCTGAAATACCTACGACTGTTGAATGAATTAATTATTGAAATGCACTAAATCGAATGAACTCTAAGATTTGTACTAGCCCCTGGAGCCTCATGCGTCATGAGGCTACAGAGGCCACTGCATATCAAGGAGTGGGTGGCCCAGTAATTAATAAGGAAGACGTGCCCTTAGGATATGGAAGGATTTCCAAGCCTTACCGGATATGCATCGTAGACTAGGAAATGAAATAATGGAGAAACTGGTGATATTTATCTATGGATGGGCACCTTTTTACGTTGCCCCCAGATCAGGTAGATCTTCGCCGCTGAATCTTTTGGCGGGGTTACGTTGCTTTCTCGACTCTGTTCTATACTAGTCATAATATACTAATCCTGAAATGCCTATGACTGTTTTTGAATAATTTATCTACTTATTTTTCCTATACACTAGACATTGTTTAACTAGATTTGCCTAACAAAGAAAATTTATATTCTTTCCTTATCTGAAATTGAATTAACCACATCTCACTGCATAATCAGCCTTTAATTAACATTAAAGGCTGATTATGCAGTGAGATGTGGTCCCACTGCTGGGACACAGGCCTCTTTTCTGTGAGATGGATAGGGCCGAAATCCACCACGCGGTCCCAGTGCGGGTTGGTGGATGTCACATGTCTTCGAATTTTCGGGGTTCTAAGACATACCAGTTTCCTCACGATGTTTTCCTTCACCTTTTTGAGAGCAGTGGAGGTGATTTAATTTACAAAAAGTAAAGTTCCAGCCTGGGTTCGAACTTACGACCGGTATATCGGATCCGTTTTCACTATATAGGCCACCACCGGCTCTAACATCTCACTACACCTACAAAACAACATAGTTTAGGTACCCAGATACTAGATACCTTTAACTGAAAGCTACACATGCCTTCCAAATTCAAAAGCACACGAATGAACGTGTCTCATACATTCCTCGCCATTCTAGCTCCATTCTCATTCGCCCATTACTCGGCACACAAACATTACATATTATCCTAATGACGTAAAACAATTTCAGGACTAATTTAATTTTCAACAATGGCTTCGCAGGGTGAGTACTAAAACAAAAACGCCAGGATCGTTTAATTGCACTAATTAACTGCCGGCGTCACGTACAAATTAAGATGGCGAAGAAAAATTCAAGTGAATGAACGAGTGAATGAGCCAGTGAACGAACGAGAACGTTAATTGAGGTCATTATGGAATGAGGATGCACTAGACCGCGCTGGTTTGTTATTTGAATAATATATTATAAGTGGAAGGGTTCATAGGAGATCGTCGAGTAGACTCGTTGACTTGATTAGATTATGCCTTCGTTTAGATAGATCATTAAAAAAGTTTTTTTTTTTTTTTTTCAAGATTTGTCTAGCAATATGTTCTACGAGTACACTTTACTTTCTCCTTTTAACCCCTCCTACTCAGTTATACTCGTTGGTACTCGTTAATATGCTTATCCTAGGAAGAGATGGGCATCGACCTTACGACCTCTTGCTTGCCATGGGCTGTTTTCTCACCATTTTAATTCAGAGTAAAGGCAATCTTGTATCAACCTAGCCTTTGTCAACCTATGCTTAGGATCAACGTCAAATATGTCTGTGGCTTTATACAGACAGACTAGGAACAATTACTAGGAAATAAAGACATCTAAAGGTTAACCCAGCTGTCTAATTTTGCCAGACTTCTGACTGAACGTACCGTGAATGATTTTCATGATCAAATTGTTGTCAAAACCCATGATTTTAACTACATATGATTGGTTGGCAACTAAACACTTGAAATTAGATTTAACACAGTTGCAACGGGGCTTACACCTTTCTGTAACAGCATCCATCATTGTTACAAGCTTTTTTTTCAGTAATGGGAGCGAGAATTATCTACAGGTCTTTTCGAAACTACTAGGGTCACATAAGCTGAAAGAGTTACTACAATGCAGTGGGTGTGATTTCCATCTCCACGGTTTGCTCGCCCACTTCAGGTGACAGACTTAAATGACTAAATAACCTTACGACGTGATAACCCGACAGTTCATTATACCCTGGTATTGTTAGAGTTGCGTGTGAACTATTTATTTGTTGCAATTCTTGTTACAGTTTGATATATTGCCCGTTATTGAAACGACTACTGTTTAAACGGCTAGTATTAAATGTTCCACTGTAAAAGCATCCATAATCAACGTCTTTTTCAAATCCAAAAAAACGGTTATAGCTAAGTATCTTAAAGTAGTCTATAACTTAGGAGTAGTTTCCTTAAATCGAGGATAAACAATGCCAACATTTAGTGTGAAACGATTTCACAATCATTTTATTGTCATAATAAATAAATGATACTGCACAGACCGTATAAAACAGATACAAAATAGAAAGTTCACAGCCTAAATATCAACGATATATAGGGTGGCAGAGACATCGACGCAAAGTCTGTTACCATCGATTCAGTCCATGATTCTGAACCCCCCTGCGTCGAAGTTATACGTCGATATAAAAAAAAATCTGCTGTTTCATAGAAAAGTGCAATACCTACGCGGTCAAAACAGCTGCTTATTTTTTAAATAACCGACGAAAAATTTCAGCGCAGGGTGGTTCAGAATCATGTAAGTACTGAATCTATGGTAACAGTACCCTGTATGATTTCATGACTCAGAAAAGATCACGTTTTTATAAGCAAGTTTATGACATTGTATAAAATAATCATTGTATAAATTGTATAATCCTCTTTCCTTAATGCCTTAGCACATAACTTAGGTTTTTAAGCACTAAACAGTAGATACCAGCTCGCGGGTGGCAAATCTGCACGTACATCGGTTGCTGCACGCGATGCATAGGGTCATCACTACCTAGATAACCCAGATCTAGTTTACTGGGTATATCAACCGAAATAAACTGGATTTCTTTTTAAATATTATTTGTTTAAACATGTAGGTTCCGACTTTGACGTTTACGAAAAAAATTAAGAGCATTTATTCTGCAAGTGGGCGACGTTGCAAATAGTTGTCAAATACTTCCCTGTTTTGATTAATTTGTTAATATTACTTTAAGGAAATAAGAAATGTGGCTAACTAGCAAACTAGAATATTGATTATGAAATGCAATAATTAATATCGTAACACCGAATATTTAGTTTTAAATGTAAAAAAAAAGTATTAGGAAACTTTCCAAATGCCTTTTTTACACCTAAAACTGTTACAACATTAATCCAGTGTTTTAATTGCAATTCATTATTAATATTCTAGTTCGCGGTAGCGGTCAAGGTCACGGTGAGGCAAGGGGTGCGAAGAATCCCCGGAAGGAAGGCCTCCCACAAGATGGACCGATGACCTTGTAAAGGCCGCAGGAATCCGCTGGATGCGGGAAGCACAGAATCGGTCGAAGTGGCGGTGCTTGGGGGAGGCCTATGTCCAGCAGTGGACGTCTTTCGGCTGATATGATGATGATGATGATTCTAGTTCGCTAGTTAGTGTAAATATTTGACAGCTACTTGCAAGGTTGCCAACTTTTAGGTTTATCATCATCAAGAACCCATAGTAGATCAAGGGCCCCTCGATAAAATTTGCTATGGGCCCCGCGCTTGCTTAATCCGTAGATGTGTATAGATATACATAGGTGTTATCATTCGCATTCATCTTCTTTTTATATACGTGTATTACTTTGGATTTTGTATAAAAAAGCGAGTAAATTCTCACTGTAGCTGAGTGCATATAACACGATCATTACTGCCAGCACCTATCCTTTCGAGTAAAAGTATATGGTTACTCGCGTGCTTCTAATTTAGGGCTGCCTCTATTAGGAAAAGTAGTTAACATAACATCACGCCTGTATTCCCCGAAGGGTTGGGCAGAGGTGTATCTACAGTAAACCCAAATTTCGCCAGTTGTGTTTGAGTCCCGCGTAATAGGGGGCGAGCCTATGGCAATCAACCGGGCAAATCCAGAGTCCGGGCCGTACTGAGAAATTGATGGAAAAACCCAATATCATTTCACTTGCGACTAGTAGACCTATAAAGCAGGTTAAATATTTAGTTCTAAAAGCTCTTGATTGATTTCATGAGTCTAGACAACCCTGAAATATGCACGTGCATAAAACCAAAAAAAAATAATGAGGTTGACTTAATGTTTTATTTAAAAATATTTTCCCAAGCCTTAAAAGTTTTAAATACCACAGCAAAGGAAATACTCTATGCAATAACCACAAATCTGCAACCCGGTGTCCAGGAATCGCGTTTTGTTGTTTCTATATTTATACCAACATTAAAATAATTTATAGCAAAAAAGTTATTTGAATGTAAAACGTAAACCTACGCAAAAACGGAAGAAAAAATCCATAGAGTCGATTATTTCCATTTTTATTTGATATTGGTATTAAAAATAGGAATTGTATCGGCTACTTAGCATTCAGAACAGGTATTAAGGGTCGCCTTAGGGAAATACGTTCCTGAGATGATCTCATACAACCGCCTACACAAGCCTGTCAATATAAACTGTTGTATTTGTATAATATTAATGCTTTTTTATCTTCCTCTCTCTTTCACTATTTCTCCTTCTTTGTCTTTCTTTGAATCATACGTACTACGTAGAATACTGATGAGGCTTATAATGAGAAATACAGAAGTTACACCATAGGTAAGTACATTTAAGTTAAACTACGTTATCGTATAATAACATAAATATTATAAACGCGAGTGGCTTTGTTTGTTTGTTACGATTTCACGCTAAAACGGCTGAACAGATTTGGATGAAATTTGTTATATGGGTAGTCCATGACCTGGGTTAGAACATAGGATATTTTTTATCCCGATAGTCACATGGGATCCCGTGTAACCACGGGGCGCAGCTAGTATTACATAAAGCCACACGGTTTTCTAAACAAACATAAATACCAAAATATATTTTTTGGTTACCAATTACGCTACGCCAGCGCATCGCTGTTGGCAGTTGCATATCTTATGGGCTGATTTCACCAACGAAACTGAACTCGATCAGTATTTCTAAAACGCGTTCAAGAACTGTCAGTGTCAAAATTGTTCTGGAATATTATACACTGACAGCTCTTGAACGCGTTTAGATGTGCTAAACGCGTTCAATTTCATTGGTGAAATCCGCACTAAGGCTGTTTTCATAACCATAATCTATTTGATCCATCTATCTGAAATATCAGAACCAATTCCACCACAAAGCCGTGCCATTCCTGACGCAAAACCATTATCATTAAGAACATCAGTTCCATTCTTTGTCCACACTAGACAATGCCAGCCCTAAGGCTCGATCCACACGAGTCGCGTGACAAAGCCTTCAGTCACGTCACTGTCGACCGCGTGTTTAATATCGAATTACCCGACGCCTGACTCTGTCTAAAGCCTAAATAATGTACTAGATAATTCAGCTAAATTACGGCGCGGTGTTTATACTTTGTTTCTTGGTAAAGTTTTTGTGGGTTTTAGTTTTTAGTGAGTAAATTATTTACTTTATAAAGTTTATTTTTTATGTGTGAAAGGTATAATCAATAACTTTGTTTACGCTAGAATGAAGTGATTATTATGTGGCGACGTTAATGCCATATTTTTGGCTCCATTATACCCGACCCAACCGAGGATTTTGGAGAAATATAAGAGAATGTGAAAAAATAATAACCAATTTAAACCTTTTCAATACCGTTACTAACAAAATAAATCTGTTCTATGAGCAAAATACAGTATTCAATTCAATTTGTAGGAACACAATTCGATCGACCACGGATATGACACATTTAGGTCATTCCTCCGCACGTAAAACTGTCACCTAACAAAAACTCATTAAAACAGAATAAACCATTATAACGATGTTTGATCCTAAAAGTTTTATTATCTTAGAACAAAAGTTGATGATCCAATGCATTTCATTAACAAAGAAACCAAGGAGAATACGTAATTAGAAAAAAAATTGCGAATTGTGTTTCTTGCTATTCCTTCTTTCTTTAAAAATTCTGCAGTTGGCTTAAGGTAAAGCTTTAGAGAACAAGAATTTTATATGTTAACTAGCTGCCCTCCCCGGCTTCGCACGGGTAGCAGTAAGTACTTATCTACGGCACACCTACTTATCTACCTACCCTGCCCTACCTACCTACCCTACACTGCCCGACCTACCTACCTACCCTGCCCTACCTACCTACCCTACACGGCCCGACCTACCTACCTACCCTGCCCTACCTACCTATCTACCCTACTTACCTACCTTCACCTCTACCTATCCAACCCTACCTACCTACCCTACCCTGCCCGACCTATCTACCCCACCCTGCCCGACCTATCTACAATACCCTGCCCGACCTACCTACCCTACTTACCTATCTACCCTACCTACCTACCTTCACCTATCTTCCTACCTACCTACCCTGCCCTACCTACCTACCTTACACTGCCCGACCTACCTACCTACCCTGCTCTACCTACCTATCTACCCTACTTACCTACCTTTACCTCTACCTATCCAACCCTACCTACCTACCCTACCCTGCCCGACTTATCTACCCTACCCTGCCCGACCTACCTACCCTACCTACCTACCTTCACCTATCTTCCTATCTACCTACCCTGCCCTACCTACCTACCTTACACTGCCCGACCTACCTACCTACCCTGCCCTAACTACCTACCCTACACTGCCCGACCTACCTACCTACCCTGCCCGAACTACCTACCTACCTTACCTACCTATCTACCCTACCTACCTACCCTACACTGCCCGACCTACCTACCCTACCTACCCTACACTGCCCAACCTACCTACCTACCCTACCTACCTATCTACCCTACCTATCTACCTTCCCCTATCTTCCTATCTACCTACCCTGCCCTACCTACCTACCCTACCTACCTACATACCTACCTACCTACCTTCCTTACACCCTACCTTCAACTACCTGTCCTAAGAACCTTCTCCTTACAATAACGAAAAAAGAATTAGTGAAATCGGTCCAGCCGTTCACGCGTGTTCAAATAGGGATTCATTTTAGGCCCTAAATTTTAGTGAGTGAGAGAGAGAAAGCTTATTGTGAGAGAACGACAGGAGACCGGTTTCGCTCTCATCCTTACTCTGTGCTGTTTACGGGATATGAGAAGTGACACTGGTAGACGCCTGACGGGAATAACTGATCGAGTGGTAACTGATCAATTATTTTCGACCGCCAAGAGTAGAAAATTATTAAAGTACTAACATCGCTATAAAAAAATAGGGGTTGGTGGTAGAAGGGTAAAAATTTAGGGTTGTATGTATTTTTTAATGCCAAATCATAAAAAAATTACAATAAAAAAAATTGTTCAACAAAAGAAAAAAAAACTTGGCGTGGACCAACCTTATCACTTAGAGGTACGAAAAATAGTTTACGTCCTATTCTCATACCTACCGAATATACACAAAAAATTTCATAAAAATCGGTCAAGCCGTTTCGGAGGAGTTTGGCAACAAACACCGTGACACGAGAATTTTATATATTAGTTATGACTTATCTGTAAACAAGTTTATTATCGTGGTTATTAAAATATGACTGCCTTAGTATAGAAAATTAAAAAGATTTTGAGATTTTATAGTTAGTAGGTGTTTTTACTACAAATGCACCTAGATTGTCATCTACTTAGATGCATAGATATTTTCTTTATATTTATTATTACTATAATTGCCATTCTTGAAGGATAAACTTGAGCCTTCTAATGAAACACTGATCACCAGCCCTGGCAAACCGATTGGTGATAGTAACAATGTGTTTAATATTATTTACTTAAAGTTTCTTTATTATATTCAACAAAACAGTCGCAGGTTGTCTACTGCAGGACTGCCAAAAGGCAGTATATATATTATATCGAATCTCTTAACACGCTCTTGTCACATGACGCGTGATCTATAAAGAGTAAGTTCGTCAGCCTTAATGACCGTAATGGACGTACAATGCTGTCACGTCATTTCAAGAGCGTGTTTAATATTACTAAATGCATCTGCTTGATTATATCTTTACCGGATTAAAACCGAAACCAGTAGACACTGTTAGACCTAAATAATGAGTAGTTTCGAGTTTAGATCATAAAAGTATCATTTTAGGTCTGTACGTCTTAACACGCTCCCGATACTTCTAAAATTCCTACCAGTGATTGATGAAAAGCAAGTGACATCAGTAAGTTGTTCAGCCTTAATAACCGTAATGAACGTGCAATGCAGTCACGTCATGTCAGGAGCGTGTTTAATATCATATTACCCGCGCCTGCTAGCTCCCACCAAATTATAATATGATAATGGCGAGATACCGAGATCGGTACTTCGGTATAATGCATGCCGTAACTGGCTTAACTTTTGGATAAAGCTCTGGTTAATGGGTTAGGTTGGTGGAATTGCTGGTGTGGGAGTTTGGGAAAAGTTTGAGCAAAAATGGTTTGAGAGAGAACGGTTTCACGTCTAGAGACAAAGGAGGTTGTGTTAGAAAAGTGGTGTTGCTGAATGATCGGTTATTTAATATTTTTCACAAAGTACTCTTTATATTTGGGAAAAAAGTAAGGCTGTTGTTAATTAAAAATGCATTCTTGGTATATTGCATCTCATTTCTAGAGCGATTTAGTAAAATCATTATTATGGTATCTGATAATGCTTACTAGTAATTGTAAGAAACTAAAGAGGAGTTTACATTATGAAACTAGTGTCAGAAAAAGTAGCATAACTATTCTGTTTCAGGTTGTGTATTATAGCTAACTAACACCCGGTTTTTCAAAACTGATAAATCCAAATAAAACGCTGTCTATTTCTCATGTTAACTGCTCAGATAAGATGACTGTAATAATTTTATTGTTAAATAATTACTTCTCCATATGACAGCGTGTTAGTTGAATTTATCAGCTGTTCAAAAACCGGGTGTTAGTTAGCTATAGCCCGAAATAAAACAGGCAAGATACTATTTCACGACACTAGTTTCATAATGTAAACCCCGCATAGGAAAACAATTCAGGTACTAATACGAGTCACAAAGCCTGTTGAAAAAATTATCGAGGCTTGTTTTCAAAAGTATCTGTAAACGATTTGGCCAACATGGGCTTGTGCTAAACGATAACTGAATAATAGAAATAGTTGGAATAACTTGACATTGGTTTTGGTACCTAATCAAATTTTGAGGAAATAGACTATAAATTACTAAATGCTGACATACTTTTTTAGGTGTTACAGATATCCTTTCTAGATGGAGTTTTTCCATATTCTATTACTGTTTTTTATTGTAAGGTAAAATAAACAAAGATCAATCTGCCTAGCCTTTTCCCATCTATGTTGGAGTCGGCTTCCAGTCTAACCGGATGCAGCTGAATACCAGTATTTTACATGGAGCGACTGCCTATCTGACCTCCACAATCCAGTAACTGGGTAATACGATACCCCTTGGTAAGACTGGTTGTCAGACTTTCGGGCTTCTGACGACCCGTAACGACTGTCAAAGATTTACGAAAGACAGCCGGCACCAACAGCAACGTGGTTTCCGAGGTACGGAGGAGTCTCGGTATGTAAACATGGTCACCCATCCACGGACCAACCCTGGCAAGTGTAGCTTAACCTGTTGGATCGACCCGTGCGGCTGTTATTACTTAGCCAGAGGCTCCTCATTCATTGTAAAATAAACAAAGATACAGACATCAAAATCCACAATAATTTATTCAACTAGGCTGAGAATCAGTACTTTTTGAACGTCACTATTACATGAGCCAGTTCTCCAAAACACCCGACCTTCACCACTTCCGTTTTAGCTGCGCAACAAACTCCCCAGCAAGAAAATGTAGTATAGAAATTCTACATATAGTTTGTAATTATGGTAATAACACAGTTGTTATCCTGCACTTACACTAAGAAGCGAATTTGGACAAAAGCCAAAAGCACCAAATGAAACCGAATTTTTGTGACAATAATTGTTAATTACGGCTTGTTAATTTAACTTGGTACAGCGATGCTTGAACACTTTTAATTATAGTGTAATATTTGTCAGAAAGTGGCATAATGTCTGAGTTGGCTTATTGGTAGTTCGCCCGAAATGGGCGAATCGACACTTTTAAGTAAATAATATTATTTTTTCAATAGGCGATTTTTTTTTTGGTGAATTGACAATTGGCATATTTTGCAGTAAAGTACACTAACTTTACTAATTAAATTGACTTCGTGTGCATCGCCTCAAAACAAAATAATAATATTTAAAAGTGTCGATTCGCCGGTTTAGGGCGAGTAAATTCGTGCGAGTCACCAATAAGCCGGTTTTGTATGCTTCTGGTATTCGCTGTATTCACTCATATATTATGTTATGGTCATAATCATCATCGTTATATCCTCATCATCTGCCCAGCCTTTTCCAAATTTTGGTTGGCTTACAGACTAACAGGATGTAGGTACCTGAAAACTAGTATTTTACATGGAGCCCACTGAAAAATACTAGTATTCAGGTAATACTTGTATTTTACATGGAGCGAGTGGCTGTCTGACCTCCACAACCCAGTTACTGGGTATCATTCACATCTTAAGAGCGTTTATGCTGAAAGTTGGCAACGTCGCAAATAGATATATTTTCGCTGTTTTGATTAATTTGGCAATATTATGTATGGAAATGTGAAATGTGGCTAACTAGCGAACTAGAATATAAAATTATGAAATGCAATAATTAATATCGTAACACCAAATATTTCGTTTTAGATTTAAAAAAGTATTTGGAACCTTTCGAAATGCCTTTTTTACACCTAAAACGGGTACAACATCAAATTCAATGTTATAATTGCAATTAACTGTTATCTTTGACTAAAATGATTCTTTCTTTTCAGGATTTGGCATAATAGCTGATGGATTGGCTTGCAGCACTACTGGTCCCTACGGATATGCACATTATCATTCATGCTGGAGGAATTAGAGTCTGGACGTATTCAGAATACAGGAGAAATTCACAATGTTGCTCCAACAATTAGCTGCTCATCGATCATAAGGAAAATAGACATCTACATTCCCAAAAGCTAAACTTTCTTGATCAATGACCTTAGACATCGTGTACCACACACTGTTCAATGCAAATATTCCACGCAGATGTAAGACTACTATAAATTGCTCATTGAACTGCCTTCAGATCTTCCCAGCAACCCTCTGTGAGATAGTAAGGTTCCTGACTAAGGCTGACAGGTAAGATCATATCGGAGAGTTATGTTTCATATCGAATTGGCGTAAAGGAGGCTCGTGGCTAAGGAATGACAGCCGCACGGGTCAATCGATCAAGTTAAGCTACGATTGCTGCGGTCGGTCCGTGGATGTGTGATCGACCATCTTTACATACTGAGACCCTTTGACAGTCGTTACGGATCGTCTTGAAAGTCAACAACCAGTGTTACCAACGAGTCGTCATAATCATAATCAGCCTATAATGTTCCCGAACTGCTGGGACACAGACCTCCTCTCGGTGAGAGGGAGTGGGCCGTAATCCACCACGCGGGCCCGCAATCTGCGTTCGCGATTCATTTACTAAACATGCAAACGAACACGAGTTTTCCACTTAGACAAACATCAAGTTTATACAAGGGTAAATAAAGTTGATTTTAGACCGACTAGTACTGTTGAAAAAGTTATAAAAATATGAAGTTGTAGCGCAAACTGAACCTTATGTGTACATTACAGTTGTTTCTCCTAAAACTCGTGTTTATTTACATTTTAGGAAAATTAATTGCAAACGCAGATTATATGCTAAGGGAATATTTACAATAATCGAAGAAACAGAGCAACGATCTCCAGATTGTCCACAAATGGCTATTAAAAAGTGAAAACAAGAAAATTAGCGATTCAATTAGTTGGCATTCCTCCACACCCTTGTTGCCCTGGTACATTAATTATGTAACTATGCTGTAACAGTTGTACTTACTACTAAAAACAGTTGTTGATGCGTATCTGTTAAAGGCACCAGTCGGTTACACAATCCTAGAACACAGTTGAACCAACCTTAATCATTACACAGACACAGAACTATCAAACGTATTTCAAAGAAATAAAGACCAAAGTTGGATGAAGAGGAAAGACAGATGGCTGGTAAAAGACATGTATTACCAAATAGAGGAATTGGTCGCATTTCACTCGACTAACAAACAAGGTGATGAAAGTAATCGAATACTAGCACTCGGACCGAGTTATAGGGAAAATTCCATTTACCGCCCGTTATTCGATACTTTAAGAACCATCCCGAATGTGATGGTAACCCTATCGTTTGAAGAATGACACTATTATGTAGGGTGATCAAGTGAAGAGGTCGCTCTCCTATTTCGTCGGGTTATACCCTTGCAGTGGTGTTTTGTGCAATAAAGTTGTATAGAAAGCGGGATTTCGTGTCGGTTTAGCTTTTTCACTGTAAATTGGGCTTTTTTAAATGCGTTAGACTAGCCTTTTTTAATGTTTTGAAAGTTTTTTTTAAGTTTTCTGTTCACTTTTTCAGTACCTAAACACGCTACACAAATGGGGCTTTTGTACTGTAGTTTTGTAAATCTCCAGTATTATGTTTGCTATGTATTCACCTATTGGTTGGTCGATAGTACAATCCAAAGCCATAAAGCCTTGTTTGTACTATCTACTGTGTGACATTTGGCATCGACAAACGGGCGTTCCCATATATCACTATCGGTAATCCAACTTAACTATTGGCCGTATATCTGGTGCAGTGGCGTGCACACAGTTTTAAGACAGGGTAGGCAGAAAATTTTACTCACCAAAAATACTGCACGTTAGTTTTGTTTCGTCGTCTTGTCGATTGATGATGTAGGTAATTGCGAAATGCCAGCTCAAATATCCATAGATTGACTGATTTGTCGTTCCAGACGGTTTTATTATTTGAAAATAGTAGACAAACGAAACAAAATAACCGATTACTGTGTATGCAACCTGCCAGCCAATGATATGAATCATATTGTTTTTTATGGAATCTGCGATTCACTTTACCTTTAGTTTGTATTAATTGCAAATCCGGTGTACCACGACCTATCTCGATAACTTGTTTTTTTTCACCGAAAGATAGTTTTGAAAACGCATCATGTTTTATTTTCTCAATACACACACCATCTGAACAAGTTTCACAGACAATATTATCCATTTTACACTCTTATTATCAACATTAAAATTCTAAATACCCGATAGCGTAGTCACAAACATAACACACATCAAACAATATGGCGATTATTGACTTTTGAAAATAAGTAGTAAAAAGAGAAACATAATACGACAAAAAATTATGGTCATCTACTATATAAAATTCAATGAAACTTTCTAAAATATTTGCATTGCATAGCAAACTTTCGTTCGGAAATGTTCGGTACGAGTCGTAATTTTTCGTGTTAGCTGTTTATAATACTACAAAAAGACACTGGCTTTTCATGCAGTTGTGTGCGTGATTTTTGTCATTGTGTGTCAGCAAAACCCACGTAGCTATAGGAACGCACACACATTAAATCCGCATGACCATGACAGCACACATATAAGTCACTAAGAGAGTAATAATTTGTGTCTTTTGCCGTGGCAATGGCGAGGCGCTGCTAGTGCAGCGCAAATCGATGATGCAAAATTACGTCTTAGTCTTAATGATACCACCGGCACTCGATAGGTGGAGCTGTTTTATGAATTAGGTATTTTGATCTTGTTTTGTTTATTGATAAAATAATATTAGATCTATTATCAGAACTAGGGTAGGCAGTGTCTTTCTGTCTTTATGGGCCGCACGCCACTGATCTGGTGTTTGCGATAGCACCACATACACACATCAAAAGTGTCTAGGGATCAACATATATTTTTGCAATAACTTTTCTCCTGATTGATATTAATTAAAATTTTCTTTAAGGATTCATCAAATAAAGTGTTTTCGTTTGTCACAGTAACGATAAACCAAGTCACCTTTGCATTAATAAAGAAATTTGCCATTTTCCTAATAAAGGGATTTTTGACATTTGAACCACTAACATTAAAGTTCGAAAAAAAGACTGAAATAACAGTTTTCTTTAAAATTTTATTGGGTAACTTAAACAATTAATAATCCGTGTTTCTACCGCGAACACTAACAACACAAGAACATCGGTTTGGCATACTCAAAATGAGTTCATCCAAATCACGCTGTGGAATGGCCGCTCATGTTCGTTGCAACAACAAAAAAAGGTCTTCTTGCGACTGGATACCCTCCATATTCGGCAGAGCTCTTCTCTGTAGCATATCCCATGCATGCTCAATCGGGTTCAAGTCTGGCGACTGAGCAGGCCAGGGCAGGACATTGATGTTAGCTGCGGCGAGAGTCTGTCTTACAACTCTTGCGGTGTGCGGTCGTGCATTATCATGCATTAACTGAAATAAGGGACCGATTTGCACTTGTAGAGGAACGATGACGTCTGATACAATCGTCTCAGCATAAATTTGAGCGTTGAGGTTGCCTCTGATCCAAATCAACTCAGTTCTTCCGCCGATCCAAATACCCGCCCATACCATGATGGTTCCACCACTATAAGGATGGACTTCCTGGCAGGATTTTAATCGCTGTTGGCGTCCAGGGGTTCTCCAGTGTCGTATACGTCTTGTATCCGGTCTCATACCAAAACGAGACTCATCAGAAAAGCACACGAAACGCCATTGTTCTTCTGCCCAATTTCTGTGTTCAAGAGCCCATTGATATCGAATCCTACGATTGTGCATTGCTATAGGTGGTACCCGTAGCGGTCTTCGGGAATGAAGGTTCACTTCATGCAAGCGGTTTCTGACTGTTTGGTCGCTAATTAAGTTCCCTGAAGAGTGATGAAGCCTCACGGCTAACATCATGGCGGTTATTGTTGGAGCTCTTCGAGCTAAGATTTGAATGTATCGGTCTTGTCTCCGTGTGGTGCAGCGATACCGTCCTCCATGGCGCTCAGCCACGGTACCAGTGCTTCGGTAACGTGTCCAAAGTCGACTGATAACACTCTGACTTGTATTCAGAGCTAAAGCCACAGTACGTTGCCGGGAACCAGCTTCTATCATTCCCACGGCTCTGAGCATTTCTTCCCTGCTTAAATGACGTCGCTGCTCCATAATAACGTTGGTTTTAATCAGTAGTAGGGAAACAGTAGCACTAATAATGTCTTCAATGCGTTGTATGTTTTTATAGGGAAAATATTGACAGCTGATTTTCATCTTTTACTCGAATTTGATTCACAGTTCCTGATTCAAATTATGAAATGCACCAAAAAGGATCCATATAAATTTATAAAATCATAAATTTATTACAAAGCCACATCTCAATCTCAAGAAATCCGCATAAAAATGCTTGATCCCTAGACACTTTTGATGTGTGTAAATACATTTTAAAATACCATTTAGTTTTGCAAAACAAACTATGAATGATACTGTTACTAAATGTGGCAATCTTAAAGGGGTGATAGACGAGCAAGTACGCGTACTTATAGCTCGGCGACCTTTCTCACCCTTGTGTCATACTAAGTATATATATGCGTACTTTAAAACCGCTGAGTAAGTTCGTCGGCGATACAACAGGTTTGAAATTTTGCTCGTAGCCTGCCTTGGTTCGTAGTTTCGTACGTCTGTCATCGCCGCGAGTCGCGAGGAGCCATTTTGTTTCGACATTTGTGTAATGTTTGTTTAGTTTGCTTCAGAAATTCGACAACATCGCGATACAGTGTGTGTGAGCAAGCTTCACGTGTGTCACTGACGTCGAGCCGAGTAAGATCACGAACTTAATAACCGCGTAACTTTAAGTTCGCACGTCTATCACCCAGAAATTGACGCTTTTCCAATGAACCCCATACATTTTTGAAGTGAAAACTTCTTTAAGCTCACTTTGCGCTCTTTTCTGAACAGTGAACTGTCACGCGCGGGTCGCAGATGCTGAATTGGTTATACTCGGCTCCTGTCGGTCGCTGACGGTGATTCGCGTATACTCGGCCCTAGTCGCAAGTTTTGACTTATATCATGTGGTCATAAACACACACCCTCTTTTTTAGGGTTCCTGCCAATAGGAGCCAAATGGAACCCTATCCCTCCGCTGTCCGTCCGTCTGTCTGTCGGCGGGCTATATCTCATGAACCGTAATAGGTAGACAGACGAAATTTTCACAGATTGTGTATTTAATTGCCATTTTAACAAAAAATAATAAATATTAAATTAAGTTAATAATTAAAGGGGGACCATACAAGAAACGTGTTTATTTCGGCATTCTTGACTCGATCGTAACACGGTACGGAACCCTTCGTGTGCGAGTCCATGCACTTGGCCTTCATTGTTTTTTTCTCAGGAGATCGTACGGCAATTAATCAATGAATCCTCATAAAAAAACAAATTAATCAATCTGAACTAGTTTAATGATAAAATTGCTATTAAACTTTCAACCATATCATTCGTTCATTGACTCAAGAATGTCGCTAAGCAATTGAGTGATTTGCAAACTTCAACCCATTGTAATTTAAACCTTGTAACACCGTACTATAGTTTAGATTTCAATTACAATGTGAATCAACACATGCTTGGAAGCAATAACTCTATATTGAGTCCGTAGATGTCACGTTTAGCAATAGGTACTCGGAAACTATGCCGATACTGTGAATTAATTGCAGTAGTTACTAATATTGTGTACAAGATACCGTTTCTAACTAGGTAAAAGTTAACACATAGTTGTAGAAACAAGGGCATTGTTAAGAATGTTACCAGCAAACTGCTGCTCTCAAAACGGTAAAGGAAAACATCATGAGGAAGCCGGCATATCCTAGAACCAAATATTCAGGGACATGTGACATCCAAAAACTCGCACTCGACCCGCGTGGTGGATCACTCCTTCTCACAGAGAGGAAGCCTGTCCCAGCAGTGGAAACATTATAGCCTGATGAAGATTTGCTAATCGCTGTTGATATTTTTACATCTAGAGCTTAGTTACTCAGAGCACAACGGTACAATTTTTTTAAGGGTTTAAATATTTTGTAAACTTAGTAACCGTCACAGCCCGAAAAATGGCCAAACTCAAGTGGCAACTGCCACTTGATATTTCGGGCTGTTTGGCCATTTCATCACTGCAGAACGGACAGCCGATGGAGCGGAAAAGGTTTCGAGTGGTGACCACATACCGGAAGGCGCAACGTGAGTACAGTCCCCAAAAGGGGAAAGGCCGATATAGTGAAGGTCGCGGGAATCCGGTGGCTGCGTGCTTCGCAGGACCGGTCGTTATACGATTCTTGAGGAGGCCTATTTCAGCAGTTTACAACTTTTAGGTTAGGTCAGGGCAATGAGGTTATACAATACTAGAGGAGAAGTGGACGGCACAAAAGCGGCACCACTACTTAGGTGTCCGCAGGCATATCTGAATTCAGTTGTCAGCTTGACGTCAAGTGAGCAATTGCTTAGCGATAAAAAATAAAAAATGGTGGAATTTGCGGTTAAAATTAGTATGTCACGGTCTGAAAGGATTAATAAAGCATGTGGTGTTACATTTCACAATCAAGTTTCCTAAATTTTCTTCAGATTATCCAAAAAACATTACAAAACGAAATAAATTTAGCAAACATTGTTTTTGCGATCAATGTTACCAGGAAAAACGATGTTGATTTTGCCAGACTGTTGGGAGTTTAGTGAATGACGACATGTAAGAATATTTCGTACTCTTTTAACTTTTATCATTTATTTAGTAGGGATAGATGTAGTAGTGTGTATAAAACTGCACATAACTAGGTATTAAAACGCTCGTATTTTAATACCCCTCCAACAGTTTCATAAACTACTACTAACTATTTTTTAATTGATGTTATTGTTCTAAGAAATTTGAACTGGAGGAGGAGCTCGTGGCTAAGTAATAACAGCCGCACGGGTCGATCCATCAGGTTAAGCTACGCTTGCCAGGATTGGTCTGTGGATGGGTGACCATCTTTAAATACCGAGACTAATCCGTGCCTCGAAAGCACGTTAAGCTGTTGGTCCCAGCTGTCATTCGTGGATCTTGTGACAGTCGTTACCTACGGGTCGTCAGAAGCTCGAAAGTCTGACAACCAGTTTTACAGGTATAGGTCTAATAAGCAGTTGCTCCAAGTAAAATACTGGTATTCAGCTGCATCTGGTTAGACTGGAAGCCGATCCCAACATAGTTGGGAAAAGGCTAGGAAGATTGATTTAGATTATTCTAAAAAAAGTGTATGTCGCTGGTTAGTGCGTTACATCACTTTAATTAATTTAATCGATTGTCATGAATATATAAATTATATATTCCATTATGAACATTATTATTTGTCACAAATCTTAAAACTTTTGAAACATTTTTTTTTTGCCTATGTTTTGTAATTATACCGTAATCCTTGTAAATTTTTTAAAATCTTTTAACTACACCCATGCTATAAGTCCTCTATAAAAGTTCCTGAAACAGTTAGCTTATTGCCAAAATTAAAACAGCCAATGTCATAGTAACCCTAATGACATCCAAACGGGTGTTATAATGTTGTACTAAATTTCATAATGCAACTCGTTTTTTACTCATCGAACAGCCACATTCTCGTGGTATGTTTATGAATTTCAAAAAAAGAACATTGTCATGCACGCGCGTTTCACAATTAGAAAAGGTTGAGTAGGTTCTTCGAATTCACGTCGTATCCCGCCATTTTTGTTAGATATTAGTATTGCAAAAATTTATTACTTTGTTGTTTATAGAGGATTCATATCATGGGTGTAGATAAAGTCTTGAATGCAACTGTTATAATTAGGTATTAAAACACTCATGTGATACTATTTTTTAAAAACCCACATTCGTGTTTTAATACCACTTGTTATACCCCCAGTTGCATAAGTAACTATTATCTAGTGAAAGTTCCATAACACAACCTTTCATAGTACATAACTAATTGATTCAATAAAACCTTCATTCATTCTGGGCAAATTATGTTGATAATTGGCAACTCTGGTCGTTTTTCCGATAGCAATATCTTGTCTCATTCCAACGTCATTAGTTTGACGGTAGAAGAAATGAGACAAACATAGATTATTTTGACAGATTGACATTTTATGTATCCGTTTCAAAGCTACGTCTTTAAACTCGTAAGTGGTGACATTTTTCAGAAATTGTTTGTAGGACGCTGCGCCTCTAGTATTGTATAACCTCATTGGGTCAGGGAATTTATGTTAAGCAAATGACTACTAACATAAATTGTCCGTAGGTGTATTCAAATCACAACTGTCTTTCTTTATTAGTTGTGTGAAATGGTGAAATGGCTATAACACGGCAAATTGACGCAGGGCGTCAATTTGCTTAACAATAAATTTTCCTGACTGTACATTTAGCTGTTTACAATTTTTGTTTATTTCTTTCTATAAATACGGAACATTAATTAAAACTGTCTTATAGAAGACTCATGAGGAAAAATTATCAGTTAATTGAATTTCCAATAATGTCGCAGTCAATGTAGGTAAGTAATATACACAGTAAACCCTGAGTGTCAACCCCCAGTCTTCTGAAAATTACTGCACAGCAGTTATATTGATAGCGGTAACCACGTAAAAGCTTATGATTGCTTTTTCCAGTAATTCTAGTTATCAACGAATATTAAACATTTTGAGAGCATATTTCGGAATGTTTCCCAGGAATTGCGTCGAATCATTATTTTTTTATTCCATATACACCGTAGTGTTATTTCAAAGAATTCGTCAAATAAACATTATTACCGTAGTAATATTGATTTTATAATTCCTGAAATTTAATAAAAACTTTTAGCTCAAAATTGTTTTTTAAATGAGACTGCTAAAATATTCTTACAAACAAAAGTCGTAAAAGAGACATAGGTTTCAGAAAAAAAAAGTTTAAGTAGGATTCCATGTTTTTTTTTCAAAACTTAATAACGTCACCATGTCAGTAACATTCGGCTTGGTTTGTCAATTCATCTCAATACTGGCTGAGAATAAAAATATACAGCATGTTTCAGAAATGTGTGAATTTATGGTGATACGGACCATCAAACTAAACAACTTTCTCCATGAGACCAGTAGGTATCGTAATCGCGACGAAATAATCAGCTGTCCCATACAAAACTTGAGAAATTTTGTACGACACCCTTAAATATGACCAACTGACACACGCTGTATATTAATAAATAATAATCCATATCGAAATCCGATTCTGTACATACCTTCTAATTAGATTCTACTCAATTCCTATAATTCGATATTGCGAATTCCCTTATTGATCAAACTAGGTTTATAGAACGTCAGGCCAATAACAGTGTTTAAAACTAAACCTAGGTCGAAGTGTGTTATTATCTGTGAACTACCCATTATAGGCTGTGAGAATCCGTCAGATGTTAGTTTACAAGCTAATACAGTCCATTTCCTATAATAATAACGAATTTACAAACAAAGAGGGAGGGGTAGGGTAAAAGACAATAATTAGAAAAAAGCTTTTTTGTTAACAGGTGTGTCTAATGATTGCATGGTGTTTTGAACAAAATAATTTGTCATAGGTAAGTAATTAACAGACCTTATAATTATAAAAAGTGATTTCTTTGTATCCCAAACTTTTTATTTTTCTGTTAAAATGCTAGAACTATAATAATAAGCCAGAAGTTATTAAAGTTAGACAGCATAACGGAAATTATATTCTGAATAACACGCCAGTCTAATATAAAACCGTACAATTCCACTGTCTGAATTGTAAAACGTAACATTTCCCGTTAAAAACCTTTATTTCGAGGTTCGAGGATAAACATAGTAAAAATATGTATTCAGAATGTCAAGCGTTCATCAAGTTGATTGACGGTAGTATAATACAGGGAACTAACTTGAGTAAATATTGTATTTTAACAAATATTTTTCCTTGAAAGCTTCGGTAAGGTATACGATGAGAAAAAACAACTTGCTTTATGGCAAAAAAATAAGAAGAAACAATGAATAAATGAAGAATTTACTGCCGAGTTTTCACTTAGATAAGCATAGAAAGAGTAATTCTGATATTTACATAAGAATATAATGTAATTAACGCAATAGTCAACATTGTATATTACAATTTATATCCCATAAGGAATAAAAGCTATTCCAATTTTTATATTGCAACACAGAATTTTGGAATTCGCTCTCCTGTCACAACAATATGGCAGCTGCAGTGAACTGTCAAAAAGCGCGCGAGATGAATGCCAGCCGATACATGGCATGTGCCGGGAATGATTTGTGGCGTACTCGCCAAATATGAACGCGGCCGTGCTCAAAATATTGATTTATTTTCAGCCTATTCAGCATTATATAAAATAAAATCCACTGCTGAACGTCACTCATGTCGTAGCTGATGTCGAAAATAGAGAAAAGAATTGTGTTTTTTAATGTTTTCATTCGTTATATTATAGGCCTATCACTTAACTGGACGGTTCCTGAGTTAGCAGGGCGGGGTAGGAGGGGTGCGAGAACTCAATGATTCGTCAACTTGTTACAACTGTCACCCCTCCCGCACCGCGCAGCTACCTTAGGAACCGTCTCAGTTAAGCGGTAGGCCTATAGTTTGGATAAATACCTACGTACATATTTTGTTCACGTTACATCAGCCTATTAATGTTCCCACTGCTGGGACACAGGCCTCCTCTCTGTGAGAGGGAGTGGGCCGTAATCCACCACGCGGGCCCAGTGCGGGTTGGTAGATGTCACATGTTTTCGAACTTTTGGTTCTAAGATATGCCGGTTTCGTCACGATGGTTCCCTTCACCGTTTTGAGAGCAGTGGTGATGAAATTATTTACACAAAGTAAAACGCCTGCTTGGGTTCGAACCCACGACCTACAACTCGTAAGTCGGGGCCGATACCACTGGGCCACCACTGCTCTCGCACCACTGTTCACGTTATATTTACTATTAATTATTTAAGACAGGCCAAGGTATGTCTCAAGAGTTTAACCGCCATTTCAGCAAATTAAAGCTGCCTGCTCAAATTATGCCTGGATGGAAATGCTTATTCAGTATGACTGAACTTGTTAACAAATTATCAGGCTGTCTAAAGTTCAAGGACTTGAGTATATAGATAACTAGCTTGTACCCGCGCCTTCGCTTGCGTTTTTCTATTTCTCAAGAACAGTATATATATTTTTCTGGATGAACGCTATGTTTTTTTCTGTACCCCTGACAAAGTGTATGCAAAATTTCTTGACGATGGGTTTGGTGGTTAAGACGTGAAAGCTTACCTAAGGCAGATTGATTGATTTTGAGTTCAGCAAAAGACGTGTAAACTCAGTAACAAACTTGAACTTAAAAAATCTAACTACACGTTTTTAATGAACAGGTTTCTACTTTATTACAGTAGGTATACAAATAAACAAACAAACTGTCTATCGCATTAATTATATTATACTAGCTGTTGGCCGCAATTTCTTCTGCGATCCAGGATAAAAATACCCTGTGTCCTTCTCCAAGTCTACCCATGTGCCAAATTTCACCCAAAACCGTTCAGCCGTTTTAACGTGAAAGCATAACAAACAAACAAACTCACTTTCGCATTTATAATATTAGTTAAGATGGTATAGTTAGGATTAAAATTCAGATAAGACAACACACGTTTTGATTCTACATTATTAAAACACAAAAGGAATATTGCCAGCATTAAAAACAAGGAAGCGATACAGTTTAACCCCGATCCACAAAAGCTGACAGCAAAAAGATCAGACATTTTCCTCTTCAACCCATAAAATTGTTTTCCCCTAGCCGTACAAACACACCATATGACATTGTATAAAAAAAGAAAATCCGAGAGGTGACGTCGTGAGTGACCTGTGAGGGGATTACACCTGTAAGCCTCTCAAGTATCGTGGCTTCAAAGCGGGACTTACGGACCTCTGTGGAGGTTTTATGAGCTCTACAGATAGTCCATATAATTAGTATGGCATTATTTTAAGGGGAAACTGACTAATGTGGAGGATTAAGGGTTGTGTTATTCAAAGGAATGGTTTGTATTTATAGCAGGTAAGGAGTAAAATTATGTTCTTATTTGAATACTTTACCTCTCTACTTTTTTTTTCTTTGGGTGAAATTGATAAGTACAGTTATTTAGCATGTGTTATTTTAATACGTGTATTAACGTATTTTTTTACCATGGAAGAAACAGTCTCGAATAATTGAGTGGGATTCCCGTTGTAAATTAAAAATAAAATTACTAAATCATTTCCGTTCGTCCCACTAACAAAACACTGCCGTCGTCGCACTAGTGGGACGAACGGGAATTGAATAAATAATATTAAATTTACTCCAGTTCGTCCCACTGATTTTGTTAGTGCTTACTTTAGTGGGACGAACGGAAATGATTTAGTAATTTTATTTTTAATTCCCATTGGTCCCACTCAATTATTTGAGTCTGTTTGTTCCATGGTAAAAAAACACTTATTTATCCTAACTAATATATTCTTAATTTTTTATATATATGGAAACCGAGACTGACTAAGATCTATCAACGTACAGTCAGTCACGGTTTCCTTGCCGTCGTCCCACCAGTGGGACGAACGGGAATACACGTTTTAATACCTTATATTTTATTCGCCTAAGCACTGGATTATTTACTAAAACAATTATTCCACAACATACAAAATACATTAGCACGTAGGTAGGTAGATAACCTGTCAGTCAACCCTGGCAACACTCACGTTCCAAACGAAACGTCATAAATATCACAACTTTGATCATTTTCATTTTTGATTTGAAATTTTGCCGCTCAGTTTTGCTGAATCCTGCAGGGCGGGCGGCAAAATCGAAAATACATGTAGATATTATATTCAGGAAAATACCACTCTGCTTAGCTGAAGTTGTGCCGGCCCGAACATGCTTCAGTGGGAGTAGATGCCAAACGAAGTTTACCGATCGGCACGAAAATTAAAGCCGAATATGAATGTGTAGATAGTAATTGCTTTGGGTAGGCTGTGTTGTTCAGCAAATGCTTCCGAATCGTATGTGCCTAGCCGAACAAGTGTGTTGCATATTACTGACATTTCAAAACCTATCGTGGCACAAAGCGAGTCTCTTTGAAAAACAACAGAGTCAAAATTGTGGAGCGTAGTTTCCCCTGTGCTGGCAGGGAGGTGCCAGGGGAAATATACTTGATTGCACCCGTTCGCGTTCCACACACGATGCATTTTGATTCAACCCACTTCTTATTTGTAGGAAAAAACAACTCTTACTAGGTGTTTTGTTTTTGTACGTAGTTTTCATGTGAATTGGATGATTAATTCCCAAAAACGAAATGCTTAGTTTAAAATTTTATAACATAAATACTAGCGACCCGCCCCAGCTTCGCACCGTTATTACTACTTGACAAAACATCGATATTTCTATATTATCGACATTTTTTTTATGAATAATGAAATACACATAAATCTTCTGGATCTACGTTTGTTTTTCAGGACATGACAAAATATCAAGATTGCTGTATTACATTTTAAAGTTTATATAATTATGTTTAAAAAAATTATATTAATTTTAGATATAGGTTCTTATTAATATTTTATACTTATAAACTTTCCGGAATAATTTATCTAAATAATGATGAAAACTGCATAAAAAATCGTTGCCTAAATCAGAAGAACAATGCGGTCACACAGACAGACTCGAAAAGCGACTTTAATTAATAATGTATAGATTTATTATATACCCACTTGATAAATATTCAATAACAGACGTAACACATTTATATAATTATTATTGACACAACACAACAAACACAATTATAATCGTACTGACCACACACTTTTCAACACTCGCGCTCATCGATCAACCAAGACGTTGCGTTTAAAACAATCGTTACAGATAATGAAAAACTTTCTTGCTAATTACAGACGAGTCCTTGACATATTAAACATTTACGCAGTGAAACAACTCATAAATAATAAGTAAGGATTACTAATGTATGGCCGGTCGAGCATGAATACCAGGGTACATCAATACGCCAGAGGATTTCATAACGACTTTACTATTGTAAATTCGTTATGAAATCATAACTATAAAAACTATAAATCATAACTATTATACTAGCTGTTACCCGTGAGTTCGTTTGCAATCGAGGATGAAAAGTATCCTATGTCCTTACCCAGGTCATACTTTATCTGTGTACCAAATTTCATCCATATCCGTTCAGCCGTTTAAGCGTGAAAGTTTTACAAACAAACAAACTCATTTTCGTATTTATTATATTAGTTAGGATTATAATTATAATATATAATATTATAATTATTTATATAATAATAAATAATTAATTATAATATTATAATTATTATATATAATATTATAATTATAATAGTTAGGATATAGTAGGATTGATTGCATCCAATATTCAAATTCAAATAACATTACTGGCAGTTATACGTGTTTTACGACTAATAAGACATTACCGGGTTGACCTATTGAAGTTGAATGATAAATGATTCAGGCAGTGAATGAAAAACGTGCGTGTGAGTTCACGCGCGGTGCATAATTTTACAAGGGTTTTTTGTTTACGTAAGTGTTAGATAAGTACGAATGTGTACTAACAACTTCTTAATTATTTGTTAATCAAATAATTACATGTTTATGATGATTTTCAAAAACATTATTTTTTCTCCCGTGATTTTATATTTTATTCGCTGCGTACCTAACCTGCAAGATGTGTCCAAGTTTAACCGACAATTTTATTAATTTATTATTCTAAAATTTAAAACAGTATTTTAGATTTTTTTAAATTTTTTATTTGCGCTACATACAATTTCACCAAATACCTGCAAAATCACTACATCTCATAAATTTTGGAGGCAATCTTGTAAAATCATACACGTTACATACATCAGTGAATCAGGAACCGTAACGGTGGCAGGAGCTTGCACAACCTCGGTGCATATTAACGGCTGCGCGCGCGCATCCAACACAGTGACACGCCACACGCTACTCCAACATGATTCGCAACATTGCTGTGAGTATACAGTTGTTATTTTATATTTATTATTATTGTGTGAAACAAAACTAAATATAAATGAGTTCAGGAAAAATATTTTCTTCTAAAAACGTCATTGTTGTGTTATTCGTGCTCGGAAAACTTTTAATTTTTATTTTTGATTTAGGAATAAAATAAAGGCAAAGCAAAATCCTTTTTATATGTACATATTTGTAAAAAAAAATTGTGAATCATATAGGTAATGCTCAGAACGAATATTCTAAAATATGGTATTTTAACAAAAAAAAAGTCTGTTTGTCGAAATGAAAATACTTTGAATTTCAATCGTTGTTGGGCATAGCACCAATTCCAGTTTTGCATAACCTCGCATTGTTAAAACTGAAATGGACAAAAAAAAACAAAAATTCAATAAGATTATCTGGAAAACTCAATTTTCATCGAAAATTTTAATTTTCCGAAAACATCTGCATGGTTCAGCGGTTTGTTACTAGTTTGTAAAGTTTTCGATGAAAATGTGCCAGACAGCATGACACATAACGTCACGGCTGTCTTCTCCAATGCATTTCGTAGTTCCATGTAATGAGCTCGTATGAAAATAGGAATGTACCAGTAGATTTAATATGTAGCTTACTGCCTCATTGGTCTAGTTGTCTACTTCTGTGCGTACGGTCCTGAGTGGGATCGGCAGGGCGGACAATGTGTTACCCTCATTAGGAAATTCTCAGTGGAGGCCCAAAATCTGAATTGATTCATGAACTAGCTATGCACTTTTCCGTATCCCTTTAAGGCTTGAAGCTATGTTACATTACAAAATAAATGAATTGAAAAGGTTCCATTTCCAATTTCCAATTTTTCTATTTCTTTTGAAGTTCATTTTAAATTATTAATAGTATAAAGTATTATATTTCTTTATTTTTATTATTAGTAAGATTTATTTAATTCATTATAAAAAATATACTTATTTTTAAACAGTAATGTTTCTCTCTTTTCAGTTGACCCTGGCCGTCGTGGTTGCAAGCCATATGTGCTTAGCGAACCCAGTACCAGAACCAGACCCTGTTCACAGAACACAGTAAGTACCCACTAATTTACTTAGATATGTAATCAAAGAATATTATCTTTAAGCAAAAGTAAGAATCTCTTTAGTGAGCGTCCGTCATGATCACCGGCTTAACCTTATGAGAACTAATCACTAATTCGAGGGTCAAAACCTTTTATAAAGAGCGAGTCCCCGGTGACTAAATTACACCTAATACCTATTTAGAAATCGGAAACCTAAATAACAGCCGCAGATCGATCAGTGGTCTAGTTTCGCTCGTGAAACCGTTGGTCCCGGGCTCCCGGCTGCCATTTCTCTCAGATTTTTGACGTTCGTTATGGGTCGTCAGAAGCCCGAAAGTCTGACAACCAGCCTTACCAAGGGATATCGTGTTACCCAGTTACTGCAGTTACTGGATTGTGGAGGTCAGAGAGGCAGTCGCTCCATGTAAAATACTGGTGTTCAGCTGCATCCGGTTAGACTGGAAGCCGACCCCAACATAGTTGAGAAAAGGCTAGGCAGATAAGCATGATGATCTGCCTAGCCTTTTCTCAACTATGTCGAGGTTGGCAATTTCAAAATAAATAGGTGATATTTATTTTGAAATCGAAAAGAGTCATTTTCATTTATTTAACCAGATGCTTCGTACGATACCTCATTTGTTAAATTATGATAAGAAGTTAAGAAGCTATGAGGGACCAGATGAACATAAATTATCCACATACATACATACCAGTCAATCATAACCGTCCTTTTTGCTTTGCATAGTTGGGTGAAATAAAAAAAATATGTAGGTAGTTCTGATGAATCATAAATAAGGGTGCATGTGCATTCTAATACGCACTTTTAAAAATACCTAGTAGATTTAGATATCCGGTAAATAATTTAGATTTTGTTTTGATATTGGTTCTTGCAAACATACAATATTTTTGTTGGTAAATTCTTCTAGAAAAAATCCTAAGCTAACGCCCAAATTTACCTCATTTCCTATACATTTCTCATTTCCCAGTCATTATTCTCTCCTCGTAGATTTCGGATCTTCTTGATAACACAGATAATATCTAACGCTGTCTATCTATCAGATTTATTGCTAACATAACTGTTAATGGCAGCTGCGACATGAGTTATGTACTGTCGGTTGTGCTAATGTAACTATGTATAGCTAATATAGCAAGCCTTGATGGTGACGTCATGATAAAGTATATATATTTTGGGTGAAAAAAGAAATAGACTTTGATGAACATCGTTTGTATTACAATTGTTTATTCTCAGAAACATCCTTAGTAAGTAGGTAGATAATTATGTAGGTATATGTCGCAGATGAATTGTCGAATCCGCTGTTTTACATAACCGCTAGCTTTTTTAGAAAACAGCTCCGTTATGTAAAACAGCTGAACGATGTTTAGCGAGTTTCCATAATTACTGAACTTTAACACGCAGAATTGTATAAACGTTTTGCATTTATCAATGCAGCCGGTCGATTAGAGGTTAAACAGTGTGAAAAAAAACGTCACATTGAAGATTTTAGTTCAAAATTTTGTCCGAAATTCTGTTATTTGTATCTTTTGATGTGTCTACACAGGATATTCTTGTAGCAAATTAGCCATAATACTTGGCTAAATGTCTTAATTAACTCATAGGTAGATTTAGAGAGAGAGATTACAATAATAAAGTGTCAAGACAGACCTACATACAAACATTGAACTTGATAATTTGTTCTCCATTTTCACGTAATTTCATGTGTAAAACGGTTTATGTCCAACAGTGGACTGCAATAGCCTGAGTTTATTTGGGTGTGTTAAAGACTTGAAAACAATTAACAGGCATAATGTTATTACCAATAATTGGCAAGCAAAGACACACAATTGAAGCAATGACTGAGCAATACGTTGTTGTAGTACGTGTCGCGAGTTCCATTAACAGCGTAAGAAATATTTATTTTGTAAGACCTGTAGATAGTTATCCTCGGTCTGACTGTTTGTGTATGTGACATTTTTGTCTGTAACTCCGCCCATGAAATGGAAATAATCCTAGTGTAGAGTAAAGTTTTAAAAATTACAGTCATAGAAAATATGTACCTAATGTTAAGAAAATTGACTCCCTACGTCAACTTGCCATGTTAAAGCCATTTCATACAAAACCATGACAGTTGTTTTTTTAAATATATGGGGACAATTTGAGTTAGTAGTCAATTTACCAAACAATTTCCCTGACTTTTCATACGGAAGAAGATGTTTTGTTTCTCATTTAGAAATTTATCTGCTTGCATTTGACAATAAATAATTATATATCCTTTTTTTTCCAGCGTGAGAATTCACGTGCCGTATGAAGTACACACAATCAACCACCACCATGTGGAAACAGTTCCTGTGATTAAGGAGGTCCCAATAATCAAGACGTTACCCATCATCAAAGAAGTTCCGATCATCAAAACGTTGCCGGTGTTACAAACTGTGCATGTACCTGTGCATCATACTGTACATGTTGAGAAGCCTGTGTTTGTACCTATAAATGAACATATCTCCTACTCTTCTTGGCATTGATTGATATTGGAGTAATTTACCTTCTTTGGTTGTAGAAATAATGGCAAAAAACCTGAAATGATTAAATTCTTGGCTGTCAAAAATTAACACTGTTTTTCGGGTAATGAAAGTTGATAAAACCTTTTAAAAAGGGAGATTAAAACGAATACAATAAGAAGCAATGTATACATCTCTTCTTGTGACTTCTAGAGTAAACTAACACTCAAAATAATTGTTTATTATTGATCATAATGAGGGTTTTTTGGCAGCACTGCGAAGTCAGGTCCGCAGCTGTCAAAAGTGTCAAAGCCTTTAGTTGTGACTGAATTGATGAACGAATGAATGAAAAGAATGATATACGTCATCATATATTTTAAATTCATTGTCGAAATGGGAGACCTCTTGCCAAAGTGGCGCCAACTGATGTTGTGAATTTACATAAAAACACTCATTAGTAACCCACCAAAGTTTATTTGATATTTAATTTGAATGTCGGTAGACTCTAGAGCATATTTTCAGGTTTAAAACCGTATAGTCATGTTCTAGTTACCATACATAAATACGAGTATAGTAAGCTGTGTAAGAAAGCTTTAAGTGTTTAGTGAAACAGTCGACTTGAACCGTGTAAAAATCGAAATAATTTAAAGTCGAGTAGTGTTTACACGTTAATTATAGCTAAAAGAAATTGTTACTGTCACTTTACTAATGTCATCAATAATGCTAGACTATTATTTCAAAATTAGTCCCGCCAAAATGTAACTCATGATATAATGAATTTAAATAAGGGTTGTTAACGAAGAGCACTAGTGTGTAACAACATTTAAAATGTCGGATAACAAATGAGTTTAATTAACTGGCCGCGTAACTTGCAACTGTGAACCGCCATTTTAATTGAACGAATGAACGAGTGAACTATCGAAATTATTACCAACGTAAATAATGTAAGCATTAGCGATTATTCGATTGTGTGTTCGATTATTCGAATTATTTGTTCTGGATTATATTTATGATTGTGTTTATGATTACATTTGTAAATGCTCCGCACGCACGTCCTTGTTTTTAAAACTTTTGCATGACGATCTTTAATCAAACGTAGGCAGGTCGCTGAACTGAAAATAAATGATAAGATTTTTCATCGATCTAGATACATTATAAACTGCTGTTGGATGATATTTTAGTCTTTCTCTAGTCGATGTTATTTTTATAAAGGAATGTCTTAAACACAGCTAGTTTTAAAAATACGTTGAGCACCATAAATATTATTTTTATTCATTGTCAAAATAGCACTGTTTTGCATATTGTTATGTCCTAATATTGTCGCCATTATTTCTACAGCCGTCAATGTAACCGTAAGTTCGTTGTAAATACTTACTCATAAATACTCTTGTTAATCACACAATGAGATGATACACGTTCTTCTGTGATGTTAATACAGTGTATACTATGTGGATATTTTTTTAATCCAATCCAATGATATTCCTTTTCCTATGAAAGAAAACCAAATTCTGCTGCTCATAAACATAAAATAAATCAAACTCAGATATTTCTGAGTTTGATTTATTTATTAAAAATCAATCAATCTTCCTAGCCTTTTTGCCAACTATCTTGGGGTCGGCTTCCAGTCTTACCGGTTGCAGCTGAATACCAGTATTTTACATGGAGCGACTGCCTATCTGACCTCCACAACCCAGTTACTGGGTAATACGATACCCCTTGGTAAGACTGGTGTCAGACTTTCGGGCTTCTGACGACTCGTAACGACTCGTAACGAGTATGATTTATTTATTACTTACCACTTATTATACATATATATATTATTAATATTCTAGTTCGCTAGTTAGCCACATTTCTTATTTCCATACAGTAATATTGCCAAATTAATCAAAACAGCGAAATATGTGACAGCTATTAGTGACGTTGCCCACTATCAGAATGCACGCTCTTAACAAACTTTCAAGTAGGTACAGACGCCAGCACATCAAGTTACTACAATTTATCAAATTTCTTTAATAGATTTTCAACTTCATCGCTAAAGAATAAGGTTCAATGTTAATTGGGAAAATTTGACAGATTGGAGTAGGTTGACGTGCTGGCGTCTGTACTTACTGTTGTCGATTCTCATAGTGCCATACAAAGTGGCGACACTACACTATAAAATATAGATCCCTAAAAAACACACTTACATCAGCCAGCACTGCCAGAACATACCAAAAACAACACAACTTCAGTTACCATTATTACACGTTAAAACAAATTTTAACCACAAACCAGCAGCAGAACAAACGCAAAAAGTCATTCCAGTCCCACAGGATGAGTTCAAGCTTAACTGCGAGGTGCACATAAATATATACGAGTGTTTGTTTACGTTGTGGATTCATAAGTAGATGGAGTGGTAATTGCGGGGAAAGGGCTAGGCTTGCCGCGAATATCAGCTACCTCTGTGTATCGTTATCATCTGCTTCTATGGTATTGGTAACACCGTTGTCACGTGTGAGTGTTAGTTTGAGGATTGACAATTCCAATGACACAATATGTTTTCTACCTCTGCAACTCTTTTCAGTTCATGACTAATAGATAGTAAAAGTCACACAATTAATTTTTCTTGCTAAACTTCCACTTCTTAAAATCTCTCTAATTCGTACTTCCTCGCAGACATTAGAAGTTATTGTTTTAATAGTCACGCTTTATACGAGGACGATGTTTCTCGTTGACACTTTTCATAAGTCATTTTTTACAACACCTTCTAATAGATAGAGATCAATTCTCAATCAATCACCAATCAATCAATCAACGACAATCAATTCATTCTTTCTTCAATCACAATGTATTAAGACTGTTTATTCTGAAAGTGGGCAACGTTGCAAATACTTAGCTGTCACATATTTCACCGTTTTGTTTGGTTACATAATTTGGCAATATTAATTTTACGGAAATATGAAGTATGGCTAATAATCTAAAATATTGATTATGAAATGCAATGATTAATATCGTAACACCGAATATTTAGTTTTAGATGTAAAAAAAGTATATGGAAACTTTCCAAATGGCTTTTTTACACCTAATACGGTTACAACATCAAATTCAGTGTTATAATTGCAATGCATTATTAATATTCTAGTTCACTTGTTAGCCATATTTCATATTTCCATACAGTAATATTGCCAAATTAATCAAAACAGCGAAATATTTGACATATATTTGCGACGTTGCCAACTTTTAGAATAAACACTCTTAAGTATTCGCAACTATTGGATGCTGTTACTCCATTTACTTACTACTCCATGGTATGTAAGGCTCATTGTTTAAACGCGTTATCGCGGCTCGCAGACTATCGGCATGTCGGCCTATTGTGGTCTTGTCAGTCGTTGTCAGACTAGAGCCTACTGCGCACTATCTGACAAGACATGTGTCAGCTTTTATCGAATTTTGAATATTGAGAGATTATGGCATTGAGGCGTAGGAGTAACGGAACAACATGGTATCAATTAGCAGACTAGGATCACGAACCAATCTGTCAATCATTACTCTCCTGCCCTTATCCCGATTGATTTGGGGTCCGCACACGTTTTCTTCCATGCTTCTCTTTTAGTCGTCGTCATCTCAGTACCCAGCCTTTGTAGCCACATGACCTTTACACACTCCATCCATCGTTTCTTTGGTGTTTCTACCGTTATATCCATCCACATGCATACTCAAAACTATCCTCACGACATTTTCCTTATCAATCACCACTAATCTGTCAATCACGGTGATAAAACCGTTCACATTGGACAGTAAGCGCCGCTCCCGCCTTTCTATTTTATTTATCCATGGACATAACAGGAGTTATTCTGTTATTTTGAATGCTATTACGTGAGATGAAGGTGATAATGATGACGATGAAAAGGAATAAGATTTTTTTCAGCATAAATAACTTTCAGCGGTCATCCCATGGCTCTAAATTCAGCAGTGGCACAGTATAAACAGTATTATATCTTTATAGAAAACGACGGCCGAAACGACGCGTTTCGAAATCTCAGTGTATATCAGTACGCAACACTGCAACAGTATCGTGTACGCGGCAGTTACGCACGAACGGTGAAAGTTTATCTACAGACTGGTCGTTAGTAATTATTTAAAAGTCACTACCGAGACATAATACTATTACTTGTTTATACTGTGGTAGTGGCTATTGACGACCCAATAAAAAGACAAATGAGACAAAATTCAAGGTACGACAAAATTCGTGACACTTGTCACGATCGTGCGACCTGGACTAAAGACCATTCCCTTAATGAACACAGTTTACGAATTTGTAAGAGCTATAATGAGCCCTTGTTTATACCAATGGGAATAAATGCTTCGCAAATACTCGCAAATGGTCAGAACAGTTAAGTTTACTGGTTTAGTTAGGGTTTACGGACTTAGTTAACAGTTGATTATGTAGCGATTAGTGTATTAGAGTAAGTACTGTGTTTGTGGTTTAGCTGCGGCAATGATATTAGATTTTACAGCTATATTTTAACCGGGCTTATTGCCAGCGGCTTGGAAATTATGCGTTGAGGGCGTGGCGAAATAAAACACATTGTGAATTTTATTACGGGATAGGTAAACACGGCTACAGATCAAGCTAAACATTTCCAGTTTACGCTGATCTCGTATTGTATAGGATTTCCGTACAATGCGATGTCAGCTTATACTGGAAATGTATAGCTTGATGTGTAGCTGTGTGTACTATAATTATAAGTTTATTGCATATTATATGTAGTGTACCTAAGACTAAGTTATTTTCTCATACAAGCAATACCTACTACCCTACTTGCCCAGCTAGTAAAATCAGTGATTTCAAACATAAAAAATACAATCTTTCAATATTTTTGACAACAATAAGTATCAGCGATACAAATCTGAAAATAACTCCTACACATTAAGGAACAAAAGAAAAAATTCATAATAAAGCCAGCAACACACTGCTGTAACACACCCACTTATTGTTTTACGCCAAATTAATTCTTTTCGCGAACTCATGTACACTTGCTACTGATAATTATTTCGCTCGTGAAAATGGCCCTTGACTACAGTGATAACCTGACAGTTCAAATTGAGATGCCAATTTTATTTAACTGGCATTTCACTGAACAATGGCGTTAATATTGCCAGTTAATGGGTTTTTTTTTAAATAATGTCTCGTTTTTTTTTGTGATTGGCAAGACTGGTATGGTGCAGTGTCGTGTGTGTTTATTCTGCAATTAATGAATTGTCTTTTTGGTATTATTTATTTCTGGCTTTATAAAAATACAAAAACTTTAAAATTACATGTAACTACCTAACAAATAAAATTGTTTTAATGAAGTATTTTTTTTTTACTGCTGTATTTATTTAAACCGGCCACAAACAAAAGAGGAATAAATAATTTACTTTTCAACGTAGATTTATGATTGCAGGGGTAGGGCACATAAAATTACCTCTTTCCTACATCAATCAGTCACTAAATACACCTCAATAGTCAATTAAAATACCGACAATGCAAATAATGAGGATTTATTTCAGCGGCCACATAACGAGCTTACATCGACGAAGGAATAAACAAGCTTAATTAAAACACGGTAAAATTATTTCGATTCGATCATATATTATCGACGAGTTAACCGAACGATTCGAGTGGTTAGATTTAGTCAGATTAAATGTTATAAGAGTTATAATGGACCACGGATTTGTATGTGGATTTCATTTATTTAAATTCAAAGATAATAAATGCAGTTGCTTATAATTGTGGTAGTAACATTACACATGTTTAAATACATCATTGTGATTTTTTTTTCAAATCGGTATTTGGCATGCATCGTCCAGTAAACGGTGGCCATTTAGTACGCCTAAAAGCATCTACAACTTACCAGAAAATACACACGAAATGCACTTACAGAATATATTCTCAAGATAAACTTTCATGGAAAAGCTCAGCACACTTTTCATCACAGTAAACCTTTGTAAATCACGTAAACCACGCAAACAAAGTCAGGGCACAAGTTGTTATAGTTTATTCATAAGTTGAGCGGAAAGACGTTGCACGAAAAAGCAAAAAGCTACCCATTATAAATGAAGAGAAATCATGCGATATGAAACACCGCTTGACTTCCACCAAATTATTACTCCAGCGAAAATTTTTAAATTATGGAACACGATAACCAATTATGCGGGTCAGTAATTTCTCTATCCGAAACGCTGAAATTTGTTCGAAAACTACACAATCGAATAAACTGATGTTTTATAAAACTGCGGCTTTCCTACTGACATGTTTGGGCGCGATTTCTTTCGTAAGCAGTGAACTGATTCGGAACTTTTTGTTTGTGTTCGTAGCTGTAGGTACTTTGTTATGTGCTCAAAGCATTTTGGCTGGCAAACTAATAGGATTGCGGGTAGGAAGGTTTACTGTACAAATACCTTCTTTATTTTGGATGTTGTTCTCGGCAAATGCATTAATTAAAACAGGTTCCTCTAGCACTTTATTTATCAACCGTCTAATCTCAAAGACAACACCAAAATTTGTTATTTAGCTCCCGCTTTACTGCGACTCAGCTGAAAAAGTATAGTAATAAAAACGGAACAATAAAATCCGACATTTCTCCCGTAACAGCACCGTTCCCCCACATAATATTCAGAACGGAGCACTACATTTGATCAAAGATATGTTTATTTCATGCATAGTCTCCTGGTGGCACGTCGTAGGCTATAAAATCTAGAATGAATCTATTCAGTGAGCCCAGCTTCACGAAATTTACGTAGTGAAAGTTTACAGTTACTTCCCATTTCGGAGTTGGTTCGTTGTTTCGGAGACGACGAAGTTCTAAGTCCGAAGTTCCATAGCTTTTGAAGGCATCTCAGGCCGGCCTGCATTTGGCCGTTCTTGCCTATAATCCAATAGTAGTTTGGATATGTTTGTTTAACAATAGCTAGCTTTAAATATTGACGTAGCTGCAGCTTTGAACTCGGCAGTTCCGATTAACTGTTGTGGCTGTCGATTAGGTTTATGTTGCAAGGTGGTAAACTAAAGTTGATCGCGGTTAGATACTGGGTAGGTAGGTACTACTACAAAGATATAGAACTACATACTGCAAAGATATAGAACTCTGTAAAAGAGAGTGTATAAATATAAGCTTGAAAGTCGCTTGAGAAGAATATCTTTTGACAGAATTACGGCGATATTAACAGTCGTTAACGCCAAATTACTATTATCCAAACTTAATAAAATACTCCAAAGAAATTAATATCCAAAAATCAACTACGAACATGAGAAAATCATACCCATTATCGCGTACTCTCTCATTTGTTTAACTCATCAAGGAAAAGATCAATTAAGAAGATTAGTTATCGCCTTTAAAGATTACGTCATTGCGAGCAAACGACGGTGGCAGGGAGTGGGGGGAGTGGTGGGGGTAAGGGGGGTAAGGTGACGAAAACGCACAATATCTTCATTCGCGATCCGCCTGCGGCCGATAGGGGGCTTGTTAACTCCGGGAACGATTTTACGCGACTACATTACTTCACTGATAGGATGAGCTTTGGGACCTGGTTTAAATAAAACCGCATTGTAATTTGTTTAACTATTAAATTGGAACGGAAGTCTTAAAGTTTCTAATTAGCTTGTCTCGTTAGTACGTCATCTCATGACGCCTGTATCCCTAAAACCAGAGAATAGAAACCAGCTATCTAATTACGCAACACATTTTCGTAAACGAATCCGTCTAATCTGTTTGATTTTGACAGTTCAACAATATTCATTGCGTTATTTACGTTGTTGAGCAGATTTTTTTCTCGAACTTGTGTTGCAATGGATTAGCAATCTGTTTCAATACGATTCAAATTCTGATTGCTCGTGTATTACGTAATTAGGGTACAGGACCCTCAGCAATCACGTTTGTAACAACTAAAACAACGAGGTAATTAAATTGGAGTTAGTTACTAGGTAATAAATATGAAAAGCACAATATTTACTTAAACGTGAAGAAACAAATTAAATTTCAAGTAATGAAATAAAATTATTACAACTCAACACAGGCTTGAGATATTCCGTCTCGTCTTGGCCCTTACGGAGGTCGAGACCGAATTTCGTTTGAAAGCGACTCAATTGTGGCCTACACTGTACATAGCTAGGAATGTTAGCCTCATAGATAGGTAAGTACATGTATAACCAGCGGTGTATATTGCCGACCGCGGCACTATCGTGCTACCGCAATTGTAGGACCTACTCTGTGGTAGCTGGTAGGTGAATATAATACGAAGTACATAATATATCTATGACTTCAGGCGGCACGTGTAAATTCAAAGCCTGTATATGTATCTTAGGTATATATTAGAAGACCTTAAAAGTTTCTTATTTCAAGCTTCGCTCTGTCCAGCGGAAAAAGAGGGAGATTTCGAAAAATGAATGTCATCCAGATCCCAATTTAAAAAGTACTAGTTTATGCCCGCAGCTTCGCCCGCATGGAGGTCGGAAATTATCTCATGGAACGTACTACGCGGAAAAAAAGTATCCTATGTCCTGGACAAGGGTCATGGTCTAACTATGTGCCAAATTTCATAGATATCTGTTCAGCCGTTAAGACGTGAAAGCGTAAGAAACAAAGTAACTCACTTTCGCATTTATAATATTGGTTTAGATTAGGATGTAACGTATGAAAATTTTCTCAAACAAGGGAAAGATTTTCCACAATTTTCACCCTATTGTTATTTTCCTACCCGCCTTTCTCTGTCCTTAGTAGGTACTCTCATTAATAACTGAACACTTGTATGGTACTTCGAGTACAAATTAACAAATTGGCACTAATTTTCAATTAGCACTAACCTTGTAGACCTTCTCTGTCTATATCACTAATTAAAAGTTATGGTTCTCTTGAAAATAAATGCTAATTAATGAAATCTAGTTTAGATAACTGTTACTTATGAACCTATTAAGATCTAGTGAAGGACAAAGTAAAAATCTTGCGAAAAACCTTTACATAGCTTTCAAAGAAGACTGAAATTCTTCGCATAGAATTAAAATAAAGGGTTAGACCTTTGTTTTAATTCCATCCGAGGAATGTAAACCCGAACGCCCACATAGAAATACGCTGCTTAGATTTACTGGAGAGTAAGCCCCAGAATTAGTGCTTGGGTAGTTTTATTTATTTATTTTAACTTCATCACTCTTACATGATGTGACCATGTTGTGACAACACGGACATAGTGCGTCGGCTAAAGAGTACTAAACCATTTTGAGTTAGTGTAGTGTGTAAATAGTGAATTAATAATAAATAGTATTATTTATTTCTCACGAGTAGTAGGTCGTGGGTTTGAACCCAAGCAGGCGCTCTACTTTGTGTAAATAATTTCATCACCACTGCTCTCAAAACGGTGAAGGAAAACATCATGAGGAAATTGGTATGTCCGAGAACCAAAAACTTCGAAGACATGTGAGATCTACCAACCCGCACTGGGCCCGTGTGGTGGATTACGGCCCGCTCCCTCTCTCAAAAAGGAGGTCTGTGTTCCAGCAGTGGGAACATTATAGGCTGATTATGATGATGTTTCAGTGTCTATAGCCTATACTTCTGTTTGTAATCAGAACTGCACGTTATGACGTTTTATGGCAACAGTTCATTTACATCTTTATGAGCTTAAAGTTTTGTGACTTATATAAATAAGTAGGTGCACAGCGACCAATCGCCACAATCTGCCACCCACTCGTATGCAAAGGAACTACAATGCAATCAGTGCAGAACCATATATGGAGAAGAACGTGATTGAGAACTTAGTACGTACTTTATTTGGATAAGAAGACTTTCTTACGACAATGCAGAATCCGTATCAAGTAACAAACTAGTCCATATTTAAACAGAATATACTGCCTCTTAAAAAACTGTAGCAGACATACATACCAGCGATACTAAGTCTCCCACAAGGATTTCAAAAACGGGTTAAAAGCTTCATTCAGAGATAGACAAATTAACATTTCTCGTTTTTAACTTTAATCAAGTTCTGGTTCTTGGAACTAGGTTCATAGTTGGTAACCTAATGAGTAGAATTAACTAGCAAAATTGTGTGTTTGTACTGAAAAAGGAAACTCTGGTCTGCCAGGCGATTACCAATATTTTTGAATTCTGACAAAAAGTCCGAATTTTTGGCAGAAGTGGCGATGGTGTGTGACGAATGTGTCTTGTTGCTAGCCGACCCGTCTGACTGACTTCATACTAGATAACTTTTAATGTGTTACTAATACCATATACCACCACAAACAACCCAACACTCGGTCAAACCTGTCCGAGCCGGGGTGCCCAAAATTTCAAGCTAGCTCTTGCATCCGTAAATAAATAGTTTTTTTTTTAAACTTCCCTAAATAAAACACTCTTTATAAAAGTAAAAAATGTATTCAGCAGTTCAGGAGACTCTAGAACCCCTAAATAACCTCACATTCTTTCTAGCAAGGCGGCACGTTTCTAAACCCAACCCAATAAACATATAATTATGGGGTACAAATATAGGTGGTATCTATTTATTTGACCCGTAATGTCCCAATTGCTGGGCAAAGACCTTCCATGTGGGCTGAAACAAAACAATTCACTTCCAAAACTGCATAATCACGAATCGATGTTATCAGTGGCCAAGTTAAAAGCCTAGAAGATATAAGACACCATAAAAACGAGCCTCCGTTGAAGGAATGGTCCAATTTGGCTTATTTTACTGCCATCTAGTACAAGATACCGTCTCCCAAGAGTTATTAGTCTGACGAAATTGCACGCGATTTTTCTTAACTGATAATTTGTTGTTCAGAAAAGAAAAGATACGAAATTAGCATTCTGGATGAGATAGGACGATAATCAATTATGACGAGGCTTTATTTAGATTGGACAATAAACCTGGTAGGGGTTGTATTTTTTCAAATTCAAGGGATTTTTGAGGGCGTGGGAATTCGCTAGATGCGAGAAGCACAGTGTGGCCACGCTTGACGAAGCCTGATCCCAGCAGTGGACGACTTTCGGCTGAACTTCGAATGAAAGGGTATTTTATGATCCTCATTCGGATGAAATACATCCCTAATTATGTAAAAGCTACACAGTCAATTGGACTTTTCGTGGAAATAATTTCAGTTTTTGTAATGGGACGTTTATCATCAATTTATAATTTATAGCTGGCAGGTCCTGTCCTAGACATATTTGGCATTCAATCGAATCTATCTGCCTGGCATTTGTTTTTTTTCCAAGACTTGTATTTCGCTTGTGCTTTCACGAGAATAGGCGAAGAAGAAGGAAAATCGGATTCGTAGGTAGCCATAAATCAAAGCCATAATCAAAACCTTAAATCAAATCAAGTCATATTCAAGTAACAAAGACTCTTATTAACAATTAAATTAAACTAAGATTCAATTAAACAATTTAATTGAATCTAAAATCACAATCAAAATTCCAAATTTAATTTAAAATCACAATCAAAATTAAAACTCAAATCAAATTAAATTAAAAACACATAAAATTTTATTAAATTGTTCGTCAAAGAAAGAAAGAAAGTGACACGCTTGGAAATATAAATTATATACTTCGGGTTCCAAGCTTAGTAATATTAGGATAATAAACTTTGACACGATATCTACTAACAAAGATACCAGTTATCCACTCTATTTCTTAACAAAAATACTGAAAATATTATACCAGAGTAATTTTTCGTACTTATTCTTTTAAAAGTTTTATTAATTCTGTAGTACAGTCGCGTGCAGTAATATTAGTTACATGAAAGTTATTTCATTATGAGTTTCTTTATAGGAGACACAAAGCTAACTACGGCTAAGTACTTAATTATCTAATTATGTACTCCCAGAGAGCATGCTAAGTGGAATTTATATGGTTTTAGAGAAACTAGCTTCACTCTCTACTTTTATAGAAAAGGGGTCTTATTGGTTAAAGGACTTGAGCTCTGAATATTTATTATAAGACTCGAGTCTTCAAAGAGAACTCAAGTCTTATTATCGTAAGACTTAGGACTCAAGTTCCTTACAACACTAACCTTAACGGATATTTTGATTGAGGTTGAATTGCTTTTGTCACACAATTCAATAGTAAAGTCAATATTTTTATTTAGATTTAGGAAGAAACATAATACGCAATAATAAAATATTGTTTAAACGAAACTAGATTAAAGGATTCATAAACAGGTATAAACATGTAGTATCAATCGTTTATTATTCACACGCATTTTTTGCTCACATTACCATATTTTAATTTCACACATGGTCAACAGTTAAGTCGTCAACCATGACGCATGATGCTTTATTTTATAACTTGCCCTTAATAACACGCACTCCAACACGATTATATTTTAATTACATTAAAAGGATTTAGTAACTTAAATAATTTGAGAAATATTTTAAAATAGAAAGTGATTTATAGTGCTTTTTTGTGAAACACGAAACAAAATAAAACATTCGAAAACTTTGACAAAATTAAAGTCTTCGTAAAAAACTCCTTTTAAGTAGTAATATCTACTTACACGAAAAAAACACAAACAAACAATTGACATTTCATAACGGCTATTATCAGCCATTATGGACGTCCAAACATCGTCCTTCGTCCAAATACACATAGTAATACAAACAAAGGTGCGTTCTGAAGTGCACAAAGCATGCAACTTTAATATTATTGTATAGTGCGAGATAGGGGCGGCCATGGCATGGGCGCGACGCTGCCCGGTCAACGAACCCCATCAGCATATGCTGAACAACCAAAACTTTAATAATAATAATATTATTGATATTACACTTTTGTGCTGCGACTGTATCTACTGAGAGAACTAGATATGACCATCCGTACAAAATAGTACTTAGCTGTAAAGATTGTTTTATTTTTATATAATTTCGCATTGCCTAATGTACAGAGGCCATCAACTACTCCAATCTGTAAAATTTTCCCAATCAACATTGAACCTTATTCTTTAGCGATAAAATTGAAAATCTATTAAAGACAGATTGTAGTAACTTGATGTGCACTGCTGGCGTCTGTACTTATCATTATTATTCGACAGTGGGCCTGCTAGCTCAAGACGTAGGTAGTTGTTTTAACCGATACAGAATTAGTTGGAAATTATTGTAAACATAAAAATAAAATAAACCGACTTCCAAAAAAGACACTACAAAGTCAAAAATAACTTTAATTTCGGAAGTCGGTGTCTTTAGTTTTGAATTTTCGTTTTTTGCCACCGACTTCCGAAATTAAAGTTATTTTTCACTTTGTAGTATTCTTTTTTGGAAGTCAGTTTTAATTTTTTTGTTAAAAGTTTTTATTTTCTCTTTATAGTTGTGATACCTACCCCACACAATTTCGAATACCACTACCTGCTATGCAAATAACAGTGACAGGAAGTTATCATCATATCAACCATATAAACTAAGTGCGATAAATAAGTATGTAATATTGAAGCTAACTCAAAAACTATCCAAGCAAAGTTAATTAAATTTATATGGGACCACCTTGGGAGCTTACCCTTTGAAACAAACAAACTTTTTGGATACCGGTTAAAAATAAAATGAAACTAAATAGGTACAGTACTATTTTCTCAATGTGCCTAGGCAAACTTCGTGTTTCGTCAGTGGTCGGATTTCTATCAGCACGCGTAGCATGAACACCGTAGAAACAGGTGTTCATCCTACGCGTGCAGTTGCCCTCTCGTTCGGACGCTCTCAATCGACTTGGAAGTATATTCCAAGTCGATTGTGAGCATCCGTACCCTAATTACGTAATGCACGATCAATAATAAATTGAAATGAATTGAAACAGATTGCTAGTCCATTGCTTCATAAGTTCGAAAAAAACATCTGCTCAATTTTTATTTCGAACTTATGAAGCAATGGACTAGCAATCTGTTTCAATTCATTTCAATTTATTATTGATCGTGCATTACGTAATTTGGCTGCTGGTCTGCACCAAATGCAAAGGGCAACTGATAGAAATCCGAGGACTGACGAAACACGAAGTTTGTCGTCTTGTAATAAAAACACGTACAGTTGTACTGTACGTGTTTTTATTACAAGATCTGTTTAATGTACCTATTTTTAATAGTTACCAGAATTTCGTAATCTTATTAACATAGCATTGTTCTATGTCAAAACTATTGAAGAAAACAGTTTTATTCGGTTCCGTACAGAACAGTCTACAAAATAATGACCACACAAAAATTGGTAAAACTACCATGCTCTAATAATATTTATAATTACACCTAAGAGCGAGGGATGTCGCCCCTACCTAGTACATTAATTAGTCTTGAATGTACAGACTTTAAAGTCAAGAGCTAAAACATAGCCTGGTATTTTAAGTCTAGACTAGTCTAGACCTTTTGATGGATAGACTAATAAATTAGCCTAAGCCTAGCTCTTTATTTAATCTAAATATCTAGTATCTAAATAAATATAAACTTTGAGAGAACCTTTTTGTATCAGCAGGCCACGTCTTTCAAGACACACATAATTTTTATTATAAACCTGTTAACCATCAAAAAAGTATGTGACTACTAAACATATTTCAAAAAACTGACTCCAACTAACAGATGGGTAGGAATACGACCATCCGCCCCGCAAAGCCGATAGACTTTGTTTGCCATTTATTAAAAATAGAATAGAATAGACCATCCGATCCATCACAAAGATGACTGCTATCTACCTGTGTAACGTATTTTCGTAAACGATAAAGACTAATTTGTTTCATTGTGACAATTCGACAACATTCATTGCGTTATTTACGTTGTTGAGCTGATTTTGTTTTCGAACTTATGAAGCAATCTCTTTCAAATAGATTCAGATTGTGATTGATCGTGTAGTATGCAATTAGGGTACTGATGTCACTTGGAAAACTGCCACGCTAAAATTAAGTTGGGCTGGACATATCTGGCGTAAGTCAGACAACCAATGGGTCAAACTTACGACCAAATGGGTCCCTCTTAATGGCAAGCGATATCGCGGTAGGCCCAGACGGAGATACCGGGATGAGCTGGACTCCTTCAACAAGTACTGGTCCAACTTTACAGAGAGAAGTGGAAAGAGAGTAGGGAGACCTTTGCCCTGAAGTGGGACATCACAGGCTTTCAAATCTATACCGTACTAATATTATAAAGTAAAGAGGTAACATTTGATTGTTTGTTCGTTTGTTTGTAATTTTGTATGTAGGGAGTAATCTCCAAACCTATCAGTCGGAGTTGAAAAATTATTTTTGCATTGGATAGCCCCATTCTTGAGGAAGGTTATAGATTCGCGGACGAAGTCGCGGGCAGAAGCTAGTTAATAATACATATAATAATGTTTTCCCTCAACTGGCAATAAAAAAATGACACCTAAAATGCCTGCTACACGGCCAACCGCGTCGCGACAGAGGTGACCGTGGTGGTTTACAACCGTGTAGATATGGTTTACGAACTAACGTTGAAACAACTTTGCCGGTCGTCAACCAAGGTCACCTATGTCGGGGACGCGGTTTGCAACCGTGTAGCAGGCACTTAAGCTGTAGCCCAGCAAGTCTACAATATTTTCTCGACAATCAAAATGTAACATACACCAATCATTAAAAGAACCTTAATTACCAATAACTCAGCCTTTCATTAATACTAACTCGGCATCGTTAGAGGTCTAGACTGTTTTTTTCCTCAGAACATTAAAGTATTGATAACTGAAACCATTCAGTAATGTCTAACGTCTGACCATTGAACATCGATTTTTCATTAGTGAAAAAAATATTTACTGCAAGATGCTGGATAGCAATAATTTTCTTACTGAAACTTAGGTTACCATGTTTCTGAAATTACAAAGCAGGGTTAGACGAAGTTTTTATAGAAGTCATTTGATGCTCATAAACGAGGCCACCTGGAAGGTGTTCCAGGAGTTAAAAAAATTAATAAATCATTTCTACTTTTCTCTTTCTCGTATCTGTGCCGCTTGCGCCGCCATGTTAGAAAAATGGCGCCCAAAAACAGTTTTTTGACAATACCTCCTTTCTGACACATTACAAGCTTTATTTTAGAATGAAAATAGTAATGAAATAAATTAAACTAGAGACAATTTAATAAGGAAAATAATATTTGATGCAAGATGCTTGATAAAAAAATTCTTACTGAAACTTAGGTTTCCATATTTCTTACGAAATTACGAGGGTTGGTAAAACGTAGCTTTTAGGGCAAATTTTAACTTTAAATATTAAGACTGCATTAAAAGAACGAGTTAAGATACTTCGTTTAGCGCACATTTGGCCGTCAGTCACGATACCAAACTTGCTCACTGACTGACTAATCTTTTCAGCAATTCTTTATACGGTACAAGAATCACTGAACTCTTGTCAACCAGACGCAAGACAAAACAAATACTTGGTTACGTAATTTATTTACGGGATTTATAGGTTCACGTTTGACCAATGATGCTGTTGACAATACCAGCTGAACTATTCACTTCACCTAAGTTTTCATTGTGGTGGGTGTTTAAAGGCTTTTGCAGACCAGCGCGACTTGTCGCGCGACGCGACACGAACGATACAATTTCTAAGAAAACTTCCTCGTATAACAATAACCGGTGTCGCATCGCTCGACAAGTCGCGCTGGTCTGCACAAAGCTTTACAGAACAAATCGGCTTGACTTATTCATACTTTTGTGACTAAAAGACTCTCAAATAATAGCTATTCGCATAATCATAGTCGAAATACGAGCACATTCAAAACCAGTCTTTATTAGTGTGCTGGCCCGCCTTTATTAATGTACAGAGTAATAAACACTGTTCATCGATATCCGGGCTGATACCTGCGAATGATCATGTTAATTGATACTGGGAAATGGCACGGCAAGTGAATATTGTATGGGTTTACTGAGCCAAACGTGTATTTTGCACACAATACTGGTACACACGACTACATATCAAGCTATACATTCCAGTATAAGCTGATCTCGCGTTGCAAAGGATTTCTGAGGAGGTTTTATTTGATACATAATAATTTATTTATTATTATTTAGGTACCTATCTATCCGTGACATCACTGCGGGCCCTATCAGAATACCAGCGCTGCGACTTTTAGTATTAAATGTCGCAGCATCGTGCTGAGATAGGAGGCTTTTGGCCTCGCACAGGACTCCTTCTTTTTTACTTTGTTTTATTTTTATTGTTTTTTATTTCTTATTGATGTTTCAATGTGTTTTAGTTTAGTTTGTGATCTCCTGTGCTTGTCCCAATAAATAATTTTTCTTTCTTTCTTTCTTTCTATTTCCGTACAATGCGAGGTCAGCTTATACTGGAAATGTATAGCTTGGTGTGTAGCCGTGTGTACACCTTATTTGCGTGCCTGTTTTAGGTACCTACAGGAAGTGTAAATGATTGATGTTTGTGATAAAAGATTAGAACGTGATTAGGATTTTTTTAATGAATCGAGAAATTATTTGTATTTATTTTTATTGATGCCGTAAAAAGATGCCCATCCAATGATTTATAACCTGTCTCTCCACTATTCCAATGCCTACTCTAGGATGCATGGTACAGCTCGTAAATTCCTCCTTATCCTTGGGCACGTACTCCTTACCATTACCGCGCCACCCGCTTTGATATGCAATGGCTTTTGAAGTCCCATGAAACATGAGACTTCATGGGCTTAAGATAGCCAGTTCCTCTATGGTTGAGGATTCCGGGTGAAGCTTGCTTTCACCTTCGGCCTGATCATCACTGCCAAGATCTTAGGGTCGGGCCACACTTTGGTTGAATACGCTCCTAATGTTTTTCAAGTTACCTATGACACATCAGCCGAACGTTACGTCCATAGAAATAGGACGCAACGGAGCGTTCCGCCGCGGAACGTTCGGCAGGTGTGGCCCGACCCTTAAACGCTGCGGTTCAAAAGATAAAAAGGAGTTTTTTGTTGGTTGCTAATGGTAATATAAGATTAATTCAATATAAACAGTTTGGAAGAGCTTTTGATTTTAACAAACAATATATTATGTCTATTTCCAATCATTATTGTATTTGTAACACTCGTCAATTATCATAAGTATCATAATCGGTTGATGGAAACTGAACGAGACACAATAGAACTTTTATTGTTATTACGTCTGGGGCCGTTAAGTGTCCCGCAAATTGTTAAAATATAATCATCTCAATTTCATCAAAACAAATTAAGTGATTAGGTATTAAATGATGATACTTGCATTTCAATAATACCAATAATGTATATATCTTAACAATTGCAACAAAACTAATATTATAAATGATGATACTTGCATTTCAATAATACCAATAATGTATATATCTTAACAATTGCAACAAAACTAATATTATAAATGATGATACTTGCATTTCAATAATACCAATAATGTATATATCTTAACAATTGCAACAAAACTAATATTATAAATGCGAAAGTAATTTTGTTTGTTGGTTTATTTGTTTGTTTGTTACGCATTTTATCTAAATTAATTTAGCCGTTTTAGCGTGCTAAAATGGCTAAATGAATTTAGATAAAATTCAGTACATGGGTAGACCATGACCTATTAATTTCTGTATCTATCTATCCGTGACATCACTGCGGACTTTATCAGAATACCAGCGCTGCGACATTTATTACAAGGTAGCACGCGGTAATTCAATTTTCTTACGTTTTTTGCAATTTCCAGGTCAGTATCAGGTTGTATGTTGATCTAAATATGATTCGCGACCGTATCAAATGTTTATTTATCGAATTATAATCATAAAAGTCATCAATACAACTCTCTAAGTTCATGTAACTGTGTTAAATGACTAATTCATGAAATCATGACATTCGACACTTTTGCTAACTTAAGGAGTTGTATTGCTAATTCTAATGATTATAATTCTGTAAAGCCATATTTGTTACGGTCGCGAATCATATTTTAATCAACATACAACCTGACACTGACCTGCAAATTGCAAAAAACGAAAGAAAATTTGAATTACGCGGGCTATCTTAGCGCATCCCCCTTAAATGTCACAGCATCGTTCTGAGATAGGAGCCTTTTGGCCTCGCACAGGACTCTGCTTCTATTTTAATTTTAGTTTGTTTTATTTTTATCGAAGTGTATAGAGTGCCGCGAGTTTCTTGTGGCACTCTAGTGTCACTGCCTCGGCCCGGCTAGGGTGCCGTGACCGTTGCAATGTCACTGTCACTTGTTATTTAGGTTAGGTTAGGTTAGAACTGTGACCACACAACGCACGAGCCGAGCGAGCGTAGCGAGCGGTGCCGCGGTAGCGGCCGGCGAAGTGCCAGGGTCCGTTTAGGCACAAGAGAATGTAATGTTTGGGGAATGTGGTGTTTTACAGCGATCTAACCTCGACAATCAAACAAAATACCAAGTGACGTGACTTAGTGACAGTGACAATGACAATCCAATGCTTGCGGCACTTGAGCCAGGCCGAGGCGGTGTTACTAGGGTGCCTGTAGTGGCACTTTATCCGATAGGGATAGAGTGCCAATGGGCCAGCACTCTATACACTGCCTATTTTTATTATTTTTGAATCATTATTTTTTATTAATGTTTCAATGTGTCTTAGTTTAGTTTGTGATCTCCTGTGCTTGCTTCAATAAATACTTTTTCTTTCTTTCTTTCTTTCTTTCTTTCTTCTTACGGGATCGAGACTTATGCGGGTGAAACCGCGGGGTGCAGCTAGTAACATGATAATGTGTGAATTACCGTTTATTGCATTGAGTTTATTACTGATGATATCATACTCGTATAACTGTACAGAATGTATCAGAAAAGAGTGTGGTACAGACCATCAAACTGAACAACTTTCTCCATGGAACAACCATCGTAATCGCGAAAAATTTGTAATTGTCCCATAGAAAACTTTAATACTTATTCTGCCCAAATGTATGGGACGGTTATTTTCTCGTGATTAAGAAAGTTGTTCAATTTGATGGTGTCTAGACCCCTAAATAGTCCTGATACACGCTGTATGTATATTTCAATTCTCAGTAACAGCACAGTATAAATATGAACAGTACAAAAACTACGTAGTAAACGTTCAAAACGGCACGTTCACCGAGCTGACGAGACCCCAAGCGATTGTCGCGGTGCTGACAGTTGCGGGTGCATTGTCGAGAAGAGTGGTCGCCGCGATCTTTTTAAAAACGGAGGGTAGGTTTTTATTTCAAGAAATAGGCTCAATTTCCAGACTGTCCATATTATTTATACTCGGGTAACAGTTTGCGTAAGAATTGACTGACATATTGTTTGATTACCAGTATCACACTGTATTTGCCATTCTTGATTTATTGAGGCCTGGGTGTTGAGAATGACAGTCTAAGATAAATGAATTGATTGACATTTGAAGGAAGATAACACTCCTACCCATTATCGCTTTCATACAATATTAAATTCATACAATAAGCAATATAAATAAGAATTGTATAGCTATAAAATAAAATAAGTAAGTACATTAAAATAATAAAATTCATTAAAATTATAATGCAAAAATATCGCACATTATTTTAAACGAATATCAAAGAAGTTTTCTAAAACAAATGAATATTATAATTATTACAACAGACTTTACCTTATTTTAACTTTTTAATTTCATAACCTTTCTGCAGCTGACTTTTCAAGGCAAATATATGCTATATGCTTCATGAGTTTATAAACTTCCTATTATTCTCTTTACTCACAACATTTTTTTCACGAGAAATGAGGGTGAGTAGCTACAACAACAAAATATTTTTCCTTCCCTTTTAAAAAAAGGGTAGGAACACATGAACGCTGCTTTATGAGCAGTTTTCCATACAAGACAATATGTGTCAGTGGAAATAGAGGGCGTTGTTGTAGCAAGTGGTTCCGTTATTTAATGAGCCATATCCGTCACGATAACGTGTGACGTCACAGTGCAGTATTAGTATTACTGCGATTCTATGTATGTGTAGATTATTGTTCCTCTAGTATTGTGATAAAACAATGATAGTTATTTTATTAGTTGTATCTTCTGCCTAGGATATCGTAGATATCGTATGATTGTTTGTATTAGATAAGATATAGACAAAGAAATAGTCATAAGTGTGACTGTACATATTCAGATTTAGAACCGTCTCAGAATCAAACTTCACTTGAACACGTCCAGAACAGTCCTACTAATATTATAAACGAAAAAGTTTGTGAGGATGGATGGATGGATGGATGTTTGTTACTCTTTCACGCAAAAACTACTGAACGGATCTGGATGAAATTTAGCACACAGATAGTTAATAACCTGGATTAACACATAGAATACTTTTTATCTCGATATTCCCACGGGATCAAGACTTATGCGGGTGAATCCGCGGGGCGCTGCCAGTTAATAATAAACAACATTTTATATTATTTTGTATCCCTACATTACCTACGAGTACTTTATACATAATCTGATTCCGAAAACCACAAGCCTTCCTTCTATACTTTACACGTAAGTGCACACAAACTTTACCAACTAATTTCCTTGTCCCGTTTTACTTAAAGAAGAATAGCAAATTCAGGTCAACGAAGGAACTGAAAAAAAAACCTTTTTCCAACTAAAATTTACACGCGTTCCATGTTTGCGATTATTTTCGCTAAAAATACGGTAAAGTTTTAGCTTGGCACGCTATAGCGTGACTAGGGTACAACACTATACTAAAGTGTTGCCACACTAATAATATTAATTAGTTTGGATGTGTAGAACAGGATTTTATTAGTAGTACAGATGTGATCGCGGCCGCCAAGTGTGGCGTTAAGCCAATTACAAATTGGGGTTGAAACATATGTAACTCAAGTATACTAGGTATACTATTAAGGTAAATGTAATTCGACAGGTACAAATTGGCAGGTAAGGTTAGTGTTAATAAAATAATCTCTCTAGGTTTTATTTGTAAACCTAGATTTTAACTTGAAAATTCGTTTGCTAAACGTGTGAATAGGTACACAATTATACACTATACATAATTATATACTTTGATCATATGAGACAAACATATAACATAACATCACGGCTTGTCTCCCCGAAGGGTTGGGCAGAGGTGTACCTGTAGCACACCCACATTTCGCCAGTTTAAGACCCATGTAATAGGGGAAACACATGAGACAAACATGAATGAATCCTCTAACACGCAGTACGTAGGTAGTGCAGGTACCTATCACCTAGAAGATATTGCACTAAACTCATAATGCAACATTTTTCGTCTAGTGAAGACGCTACGTCTACTCTAGTAGGTACTCACTTTAAAACGACTATTTTATTCATAAAACTGAATAATTTACGACTTTTTCATTACAAGTAGAGGGTACTTTAATCATGATTGCAGAATATTTCTAACTGCGAGATTAAACTACGTTTTTAATTTAAATAATTGTATCTGACAGAAGAATTTATGTTTTTAGTTTTTTGAACTAATATTTATTACATTTAAACTAAATGGTTAAACAAAAATACATCATTATTCATTTCGCTGTGGATATAGGATTAGGCCCACTTGGGCGCCAATAGTAAAAAACGTTCAATGGGCAAAGAGAAGATAAAGCTCTAGTTACTATTTTTTCATAAGATTATTAAATGGTGTTCCACTCTGACAAACCCGAGATTATCTTCCAACAAAGTCTGTATATTTTCAGTGACTGTATTTAATTAAACAATGAAAAAACTTGAAGAGCCTATATAACTTTTATATTAGTTTCTTTTTCATGGAACTGCCTGAGTCTTTGTTTGAACCTTGTTACTTTTTTATTAGAACAATTATTGTTTCGCCTACAAGATGGAGATTAACATTGTATTGACATTAAAGTGTCGTTTAGCCTGTTTATAAAACCAGATGGTTTATTAACACAACTCAAAAAAATAACATCCCTAATCAACTGAATCCTAAAACAATTTCCACTTAAACACTCTCATCGCTTATAAACACTGAGAAAATTACTTAACACGGTCCTAATTTCGGCAGGTTCGCACGACGAAGAGACCTAAATCCCGTTCACTCACAAACACCTAAATAATTAACTAAGCGAACATTAGGCGTCAAATTAGACGCTACCAGAGAAAGACGTCCCGCCTCAGAGGGCTTCAACCTCGACCCGCCATGTTGGATGCTGTAAAAGCAGGATAAGGGAGAAAATAAATCGTAAATACACGTGACAGTACGGATTTTGTTGTTATGCAGTATACAGAGTAGGTATCAGATTGAACTGTATTATGAAATAGCATCATGTTTCATATCGACAATTTAATAGATAAGTCAAAAATAATGGCGCCCAGAGAACAATAAGTGTTTGCCAGCCTCATTGTCCAAAACATCTTATCGGACCGTTGCGTAATTTTGACTTTTGGTCTCGCGATAAACTAAAGACAGTAGGTAAGATAATATTTAACTAAGTACTCAATTGATACAAACTTAGTTTTTACAAAAATAGATTTCACCGATAAATCGAAGACCTGACGTCACGCAAAATACTGCATCGCGCAAACAGAGTTTACCGCGCGATCAGCATATATATAGCAAGTTCCCGACATCAATCGTTGAGCAGTGGCCCACCAGATACGACACCCGTCTTGTCAGAGGTTCCTCTCTTTTCTATAGAAGATGAGTGAACTTTACACCCTGTTCCTCATGCCTCAAAACCGCATCGCAAAAACGACTTATAAATACCCCGTTTTTCAACCCACGCGTCTATGACCCATGACATACCTCGTCCTAAATCCGTAAATACATGTCCTACAAAAGCCGAACTTGTGGCATTCCTACACCAAAAGCTTCGTCCTTAGGGCCCAGACTATTGACTTTATGCAAGGAGTCGGTAAGCTTTCGGTCTAAGCCCGCGAGAGGCCTTTGTGTGACAGACATTCGCTGTGGTTTAGTGGCCTGTACTAGAAATAATACTTATAGTATATTTACATCTACGCTTTATTTCTTTTTGTTTCGATTTTAAAACTGACTGAAGAATTTAAGTAGCATTTTGTTTTTGTAAGAAAAGTCGATGTTTGATACATAATTATGAATTACTCGTATTAAATTAGTAGTAAGTATTTTAACAGATATCTTGTATGAATAGAACTAATTGACACTATAGGTAAATAATATTGTGTACTGTAACTGCTGCTGAATGCTACACTAAGGACTGAAGTTATAACTGGAGGGACAGAAAGAGCTTTACATTATCATGTTTAAGTGACAGATTGACGTTTTTCATCATATTTATATGTGAAATATAACTAGTTAATATGATGAACATAACTAGAAAACCTTTCGAACTCAGCTAAATATGCTGCTAGAAGTAGATTTACTTACGTCAAAACTAAAACGAGAAGTCGTTCGGATCAGAGAGTCACTCGGACAAAAGATAAAACTCATTAAACAAAATATCTACCTCAATTCGACAGACTAAACTTTCAACAATTTAAATCCTTAAATCTCACAATCAAAAATCCATCCTTAATCCTTAATGGCTCATAATTATTTAAGATACTTACAAACGCACAAAACTCCAGGTTCAACTGCTAATTTTATTTTCATCCCATCAACTTATCCAATTAAAGTCGTTGAATAATAAAATCAACAAACGCTTACTTCTTAATGAAGGCCGGTACTGGGGTTAATTATTTGCATGTTACCTGAAACAATGGTTCTTTCATTAATAACAGACCACAAAAATTTCAATACAATGCTTTTAAAGTTAAAAATGTTTGATATTGTGAGAATGTTCGATGGGTTTACACGGAATCAAAATTATCCAACTTAATTAAGTAGTACGTTGTAAATTAATATTATATACCAACCGTGTGATCTTTTTTAGTGTAGTAATTATTTTAGTTGATTTCCCTGCCGGATTCAACCAAACTTCATTATTATTCACCATGGTCATTCTAACTCCAAACTCAATCATTAAAGCCACATACGAATCATTTAAACTTAAGTACCGCTTATAAAATTATCAATCTTATCGAGAAACTCCGGCAAGAATATGTTCATTGGCGTATTATTTGGAATTCACCTATCTGGACGACATAATAACACAAACCAATCGCAATATTTACAGTACTCGGACCGCTTAAAGGAAAAAAGTATCTAATTCTCTTATTTACCTACAAAATAACTAAATAAAAAAATAAACACACAACATATTCCACCCTCCACATGGCTTGAAGCAAACACGGTTATGACGCAATAACTTAAGCTTAAACTCACTAACAATTAAGTAAAGCCCGAAGTACCAACATGAGAACCGAACGTAAACTTGTAGCGATTGGTGTGCAACGCTAAGTACTTGCCTGCGTCAATAAGCGATGCTTCTAACGATATGATAGTTTCCTAGTTAGGGGTTTGAGAAAGTTCCGGCTAGATCAAATCTGGGTGTGTTATGAACTTATTTGCGATTTAACAGTTTGCCTATATGAAGAGACTTTTTAATTTGCTATAAAGTAGCAATAATTATATTTAATAACTGAAATAAAACATTTAAATTCAGCAGTATTTTTTGTATAGGTACCTAATGCAGTTTAAGAAGATAACACTCGGATCTAATCATAAACAATAGCAAAAACGCAAATGCACTAGAAGCATCGCTAACTATCTATTTATAGGACTTAAACTTAGACATCTATCTGCGAAATCAGTCTTCCCAGTCTAGGTGTCTAGATCCTCAGCTGCTTTAATCCTTTTAATCGACTACGAGAAATCCAAAGACGAAACGAAGCGAGGAACAAAAAATGTGAAATAGAATCTGAAAGGGTTTATTCGTATTTTATAGCACCCTTTATTACGAGTTGATTACACGTGACCAGTTGAGAAGAAATTGAAAAGGAAAATATTCGAAACAAAAGCTATGAAGTATGAATATTAAGAATTCGCAAAATAGAAAAGACTCAGACATAAAGTCAAGTCTGTATTGTCGTGTTTTTTGCAGAAAAATATATTGAAATGTAACAACATATTGGAATACATTTAATATTACTTGATATAGTTCTAAGTAAAAGGCAAATTTATACCTAGATTAAGTGTAAACCTAGCAGGAACGTTTATAGACGTCAAAATATTCAAGCTAGAATATAAAATATTCTCGAAGAATACGTATGTTCTTTTAACAAAGTGAATATCGAAGTGACGGCGGATCAAGAGTGTGGGGGAATGGGGGGTAGCAGTGGGTGGTGGGGGGTGTCGAGGCCAGCCGGCGATCAGTCACTGTCAAGTTGCCGATAGCGAAAGACGTCTTCGTATCGCGCAGAATTTTATCGTTAACGATATCAATTCGTATTTTTAATCGAAACTTTCCTTTTTTTGATAGGCTCGCTGTCCCGATCCGGAAAATGGAACAACATGCTTTTACATTATTCACTCAAGGAAATTATTTGTTTTTCTTAGAAATATGTCTCTGTGGCAAACGCACTTACTTTCAAGATATGCATAAATAAACTCGTAAATGTCTATATAGGAAGCTCATTTCCTTCCCTATTACTAACGAACTTTCTTGGTAAGCCAACTTCTCTATATCCTTCACTAATTATTTCCGAGAACCGCACAAACTTTATCGACTAACATGCAGGTCTGCAAGTCACTAACCTGTGGAGTGAGAACTTCAAACACTGAAGTCTGGAAGAACAACAAAAACTGTAAATACATTTAGTTGGAGACGTAAACTTGAAACACTCTTATAAAACTTATTCGCTCACAATTCTATTGAGAGGCGTAAAGAAAACGTCACTGCATCCTTATCAATTGGATCGTTTCCTATGTAACATAGAAAGGACCGTCGTGGATTTATTACTTCACTGATTTTTTCAATTGCTCCGAATGCTGCGAAGCGAGATTTATAAGACATTCCCTTACAAAGAGTCACGTAATTCTCGTCCCAGTTGCTATCGAGCCGTTCTCCAGATAACTCGGACGATGCGAAAAAATTAAATCGATGGCGACGACAAGCTATGAAGTCGGACAATCGAATTCGTTCTTTTTACAGAAAATGTGTCTGTCTTTAACTTCTTTTTTATATCTACCTACTATTCACGAAGATGAACTGAGTGAAGCACTACGGAATACATTCCGTGTAGTGAAAAACTGAGAATGTTCAAAGATTTTATTCAATGATAGCCTTATAATAAAAGATTTGCATCAAATTATTGAAGCACATGTTACTTCCAGCATAGAAGTTCTATCTGTCAAATTTACATTCCATAGATTGGCAATAGTTTAAAGACGCAAAAAAAAGGTTTAAAACTAACATCTTTCCTTCAAATCCATCCCCATATATACCACTCATTTACTAAATAAACAAATACTCACAATAATATTCCCAAAGTACCAGGCAAACAGAAAATAAAGCTGGTCACACAAAAAGGCGTTCAGATGCAATGCAACTCACAACTGGTGACAACCCCGTCTCCCATAGTTTTTACTACCGGAGCGTGACTTTTTTGCTTAGCAGCTGCGAACCCAAAGGATTTGCATCCAACACCGAATGGACTTTGAATAAATATGCCGGTTCCGTATCCTCTCACTTTATTTGAAAATTGATAGGGGGATTTGATACTTTTTTGACGTATGGATTTATAAATTATGGATAACTTTTCAGTCCCAAAAAATGTTTGATATACGTCTGCAAAACAAATGTAATATGAAACGTGTTTAATATTTGTTATTTCGATGGCAGAGGATGTTATTATTGCCATATTTCACTGTTATAAAGAAATGCGAATTGCCATTCGTCTTGTCAAAAAAGTTAGACATAAATATTAGAGCACCCGAGATGAGCAAAGAATTGAAGATACAAAAAACTTTATCGTAAGTATAGGTACTTTAGTAATATTCTAAACCGTTTCTATCACAATTGAATATTCTTATCACACAACAGTAATAACAATACTATTAGTAACATGCGATTCATTCCAAATCACGCATGTTTGAACTCGCCACAAAAAACAAAGGTATCTCTAACCATGGCTTAATCAGTATTCATACTATAACAGCCAGAGATATTCCGGATATGACTAGCGGTTTCCGGCCCTTACAACGAATAGATATTATTTAAATTTTATCTTTCGCCTTCAAGAAACCGCAGCGCGTTATTTCAAAGTTAAAATACAATACAAACATAATATCTCACTTTATATCTTTCGGATAAAGCAGAGGAAAAATTCTTCGAAAAACTTTAAACGAATTAAGAACTCAGATTTAATCGACCTATTGCTGCTAGGAGTTGTAGGTTATTACCGAAGAAAAAGACCATAAACAAAAAAAAACATACTTATTTGTTAAATAATAAGACAATAAAAAACTACCAAACGTGGACTATCCGTTTATGATGATCAAATATATAAAACAATGTCAGGATTTTCCTCATTTACGCAATATCTAATTGAGTACAGCGACGCGGACGTTCAGTTGTTCTAATTTATTTCAAAAAATTTTACACACTTTTGCAAGCAATGCATGAAAAGCATCAGCTGTTTTCCATCTTGTCCAATTTGCAGGACTCGGCTTATAGGAGAGTAGCTCACGTATTTGTAAACAGGACAACAACCTGTCAGTATCACAATGTAGGCAACGGAGCTTGCCGTTAGTCCTAATGATAGTACCATGCTTCCAACCATCAGGGAATTTAACAAGGAGAGGTATTGTAGTTTAGACAGGTAATGCTGTCCTGCTAATATATACTACCATCTAGAAATGTGTCAGAGCTGTGTATGGAGAAGAATACTTAGAGCATTGTAAGCCATTATTTAAAGCACTAAAAACTCTTCCACTTCCTTGCCTTTACATATTTGAAAGTAATTTTTTTTTTTTTTTTTGTTTTTTTAAGTTTGTTTATTTTATTTTTTTAGGTATCCGCACATGTTCCCATTGTGACACAAGAGAAGCCCAAATAAATTACTTTTGCACCTAGCCAGAGACTACAGTTGTATAGCAGGAATTCCAATTGCATGGCAATCAAAATCTTCAACAATTAACCCCCTGGCACATTTACACTTCAGGAAAACAATATTTGCCTGGCTTTTAGAAAACTGTTTCTATTCAGTTAATCATTTTTTTTAATATCAATTTTGACATTACATTTTATCAATATTTTGTGTAGGTATATACTTTATGACTTTTTATTTTTAAATTTGACATTTATAATTGGTAAATTTTGACATTGAATTCATAAATAATATAAAGAAAGTGTAATTGACATTGTATTAAAAATTACCTATTTTTATTTCAAACTAATTTATAATTATTATTAATTAATATCCCCAATATTAATTGTACTTAAATTTTTTATATTTCTACACCGGAAAAGGTACTATGTATATATGAAGCTTTTTATTAATATTAAGATCTTAATGTACTATGTACTGAGAAATAAATTATGATGTTCATTTTGCAGTAAACTTAAACTTATAATTTGGGTTCATTTGGAAAAAAATCTGTAAGATATTAAACTCAAACCTTGAATAAAAAAATACATAAATGTGATCGTGGTCTAAAACTGTCAAAGGTAATAACTTCATTATTAACATCTAATCGATTTTAAATTACATACCTACAAAGACTGATCGATAAATAACTTTTATATCAAACATTCTAAAACTGGAAAACAAATTAATATTATCAAAACCTGTACTTATAGGTACTGATAACAGGTATTTCTTGACAAAATAAAATATATTGTCAGTAGCGAAAATCCAATTCAATAATTGAAATCCAAAAGGATCTATAGTAATAAATAAGTAAAGTTCCGTACAAAAAAATGGAAGTTTCGTGAACACTGAAAACCGCAAACCTTGAAACTTTGTGAATTCCCTTCGTGATATACGGTCACAGTATAAAAAAGTAATTTCACGTTTCACTATACAAATAAAAGCAGTTTGATTGTTTTATATTCACCGTTTATTTACCTTAACTGAGTTCCTTTTCTTTTATGTTATTATTACTATTCGACTTTTTAAATTACAAAAATCAAATTAACGTCAGTCAAAAATAAACTCATTATTAATAATGTATACAGTTCGTCTCAAAATATACCTCTAGATACAGTTCACAAGTCTGAGTACTCAACCACTTAGAATAAGGGATTCGTTTTTGATTAATTTTAGATCAAAGAACGTTCTAGAATGTTCAAAGGTTATTGTGTCAGACCGACCTTCAATTCTTTCGCGATTTATAAAGAGTGTCGACAGAGAAGAATTGATTATGTGAATGAATACGCAAGTACCTGGTACAGACATGTGTGTAAGTAACATAGATATCCGTGGTAAGTAATATATTCGAAGTTGGTACTTCTAAGAATAAGTAAACAGGATTAGCGCGTCGTGAATATTCTTCAGTGGAGAAGGCTGCCAACGTCAGCGGCGGAGGCATCGAGGCATGAAGCCAGTCCTCAGTCGCCGGACGTGACCTCCCGACCTGCCCCCACACTCCCTACATATTTACACTTCTTTGTCTGAACCTCACCCACACCACGGCGTAAATACAAAGAGTACAAAGACACTGAATCAAAACGAGATACCCCAAAAGTGTAGCAGGCTTTTCAATAACGGATCTGTAAGTCTTCATTTCTTGAGACTCAATTAAAAAGTTCCGTCTTTGTACGAAAAAAATATTTCCCGACTTTATTTCTTCGTGCTGTCGGCAACGTAGCGGAAATTAAACTTTGAATAAACTCTTTATTTCTTTACTTTTTCGGCCCGCGTATCGGTGATCGCTACCATTTGTTACTGGGCTTCAAATGCGTCAGTAGAGGAACAATTCAAAGGGGCTCGCAGGCGTCTCGACGGCGGCATTGTGTAGCAGGACTTGACAGGTCAGCCGACGGAAAAGATTTCGTGAAGGAACTCCTTTGTATCTGCGATCAATTTGCCAAAGATATCGTGTACCACAACCACCATTTTGCCAAACACCGCTACAGTCTTGTCTCTTAAAGTAATCGTTCCTATTTTAGAGTTGATCTGTTTTGAATTAAGCTCGGGACCAGATAAGAGAGCGTAAGGAGATCAAGCCCTCATTTCCCTACATACAATCTCATGATTCTCCGATTATGTCTATTCTGCAAGTATGGCACAATTTTTTTTAAAGCAAGACCGCCTGTCTGCTCTTGTAGATATTTGCCAAAGCGGCGTTTATACCAAACAAGGGTTTGAAGATACACAACGTAATATTGCTACATACGCCGCCGGCGCAAATCCACTGATGAGACGCAAAAGTATTTTTTTGAATGTTTTCTTGGTAACTTTCTAAAAGAATAAGGAGATAAAAAAGTTGGTAACAAACGTTATTAAGATAAAAGAAATACAATCTTGAAATTGGGTTGACATATTTTCGCAAATATGTAAAACAAATGTTGCTCAGTTTTCTAGGCCATTTCTAGTCAGGCTGCGTTGATTACCTTACGTCTATATTTCTCTGTCTATTGCGTCTATTGGCATATTTTGTGGCAACTACGTCATACTTGTGGATTATAGATATTTCAACCTGTTCATTTTACTTAGTCCATCACCTATTCCAATCTCGTGTCGTTCATTTTAGTCCACAGTTCCACACTGATCAAATCTCAACCCAACCAATCAAAAAGAAGCCCCAGACAATCCGCAAAAAAAAAACTAACAAAAATATTAATAGGAAGAAAATCAACAAAAAGATTTGCGGTCTCGTGCCATTCCTCGGGCCGTGTGTCGCCATTCAAGCCGAGGGGGTTACCGGAGGCGAGCCGGCCAACCGTACAGCGCCCGTCTACCGGCCGGCCCGACGGCCCTGTGTTTACCAGATCCACAATAACTCTATTGTATGACTAACTTTTCACATTGTAAGGGGTTATTGCTAGGAAACTGAGATATAACGTCGAGTATTTGAGCTTTATTGTTTATGAGGGAAAATGGTTTTGCAAAAATATATGACGGCTTTCCCGAAGTAAAGCTTTTCAAGTTTCCTGTCTCATCTGGAGAATTTTTCTTCTAACTTCTACAACACAATATACACTATATTATATAAATAATTTCCAAATCCCTGCCAACTTTCCTCAGAATCTAAATAAGCCCTAATCCAATTAATTAAACTCAAAAGCTACGCCTACTGGCCCAAATCTACCAATTTATTCACTAAAAGCCTACTTCAAATAAGCCCAACATACAATTCAAAACGAAACACATCGAATCGTAATTCACTACATCATTAAGTGAAGAATCCGTACTATTCATTAGTGAAGCCATACAAGACATACACAAGCTTACTACTTCAACATAACGTATGATAGTTCACCTTAGGTCTGCCCGTAATCTGCTTCGAACCTTGTAACGGATTCAATCCTTTAATCTCCGTCGATTTATTGGCTCTTAACTCAGCTTTAACAACATTAAACTTTATAAAACTGTGAATTGATCGTGATAGGCTTGTGTAATATTGTTTATGAACGGATAATAGCTAGCCAAGTTTCATATCTACAGATCTACATCCACACTAATATATTAAAAAGAATATATTTGTATTTTGGTTTGTAATATTAATAACCTCAAAAACCAACCGATTTTTACAATTCTTTTACCAGTAGAATGCTACATTTTCACTGAGTAACATAGGCTGTATTTTATAAAGATACCACGCGGGCGATGCTGCTGGCGGAAGCTAGTTCGTTCCTAAAATCAAAAGTTATGAATCCTTTTCATATCGTCTGGTTTCCAATGTCAATTTATTCATACAGACAGAATAACCCTAGGTACATAATTGCGTTAATACACTACAAAGAGACATTATGAAAATACCCTCAGTTTGGGTTTGACCTAATTGAAATTCGAAACGAGGTTTCAAACCTGTCCTGCGGTTGACCAACATTCCATCCAAAATTGACGTCCATGTCACCTCTGTAATCGAATTTAGTACAGCTCTAACAAATCTCAAAGGACTCGTTTTCCAACTACAAACACAGCGCAAAGATTTATATTGAGGGTAAATAATTCGCTTCACTGTGAGGATACCGTGTGCCTCTGTGTCTATTGGTCGAAGGTCTGCCAGTCTTTATTAACCCGCCAGAATAATCGATTGGTTAGATTAACGAAGACATTCTTACTTCACACATTTGAGTGGTTGGAACGATTTGTGTAAATTGGAGTGCTGATTAGATTCCTCCCTCGAAGCTCCTCGGCGTCTTAATCTTTTCGATTCATTACTCGCTAAAAGTAAGATGTATTCGTGATTAATTGTCTTGTTTTGTCTGGCTACGATCGAGGATTTAATGTATAGTTGTATCGGGATCGACTAAGTTTTCGACGATTTGAAAATCGTTTAGAGCATGTTTAGAAATATCGCAAATCATTGAAAATAATATGTGTAACCTTATGTCATTTATGTGTTCTATAGAATCAAACTGTTGTCGTATTGTTTTGGTTACACAAATTCTCTAGACATGTCTATCATCATCCCAACTATTATTATCAACTTGGCAGACTTTCGTTTCCTAAAATATGCTTACCAGCAATTAAATGAGCATCACCGCTGTCTGTGGCCCAACTGAAACCCCGATATTATTAAAACGGAAAATCAGATTTGTTGAATTGCCAATTCAATTTGAAAACTCATTTTCCGCGAACACAAAACCATAATTTTCTTCAACTTTCGGTAAATTGAAGAAAATTATCGTTTTGTCACCGGCTGAAACGTCGGTTAATAATGTAGTGAGTGAATAAGAAATCTACTTACTAATAATAACATTGTCAGAGTCTATTGTCCGTCGGGTTGACCCAATTACAGTCCGTGAACACCACATTGGAGCGAAATTGTTCGATCTGTCTACGGAAATTAAATTTTCTGAATACCCCTTCGTGAGTCGATAGAGAAAGCAAAAGTGCGGCCAGTTGGATTGGACCCCGCACGCCTAGCTGAGCAATCTCGGTTGATGTTTCGTTTAAAGAAAATAGTTTTGCGAATACACCTACTTTAAATTAGATTTTGTGTAAATATATTTTAAGGTGATTTTAATTGAAGTCTTTGACAAGGGTCGTATACTTTATATTGGTGATAGATTCGAATGTATTTGAACATTCTGGTAATTATCACGTAATGTAAATTCTTCCAGAACGGAAATCGTATAGGTATCAGCATAATAATCTCCACCGTTCCAATAGAGCCAGATGAAAAACTCGTTTCCAATTCAAGGCTAACAGCACAAAACAAAAGCAGCCTTATAGAACACGGTACCTACAAACAGGCAAGTTCCAGTGACTGCACACGACAATTTCGATCATAATGCATCACAACATTGACAGGACACTCGCAGCCAGCTACAAGGGAGATCACATTACTCTGGTATATCAATGTATGGCTGGATTTTCTCAATTCATTTGTTATTTCGGGACCGCAATGATCAGTCTCCTACTGGAGGGATGTATTGTGGGCCCGCGGCCATTGTGTTTTTTTCATGGTGACTCAGCACTTTTCCACGAAAAACGTTTCTAAGGCCTTTGTACTCGCGCATCCTGAGGGATATTGGGATCGAATGAAATGTATACGCGTGTATATTAAATATGTACGCTGTTCGTATTGTTGCTTTTTAATTTGTTAGCTGTCGTGAACATACTTTTGTTTGTGGAAATATTACCGTGGATATAGCTACTCTGTTTGTTGATTTTGAGGGTTAGTAAGGAAAATTGATTGTCAGATATGTTAGGTGGGATTGCGTTGCTTTAAGATAATATACAGGGTGGCAGGGACATCGACGCGGAGCCGGTTACATGGATTCAGTACATGATTCTGAGCTCCCCTGCGTTGGAAATTTACGTGCGTACGTTTATGGAACAGCTGATTTTTTTTTAAATAAGCGACGAAAAATTTCAACGCAGGGAGGTTCAAAATCATGTACTGAATCCATGGTAACCGGCTTCGGGTCGATGTCCCTGCCACCCTGTATAACATAACATAACATCACGCCTTGTTTTCCCGAAGGGTTGGGCAGAGATGTACCTATAGTACACCCATATTTCGCCAGTTATGTTTAAGTCCCATGTAATAAGGGCAGAGCCTATTGCCATCAACTAGGCACAAATCCAGACTCCGGGCTGCTACCGAGAAATTCCATATAGAATAACCCCATAACACTTTGCCCAACCTGGGAATCGAACCCGGACCCATGCTCAGCAGTAGTGCTTGCGACCACTAGGCCAACGAGGCAGTCAGTTGTTTTAAGATCCTCATAGAGTTAAGGCCTGTTTCACCATCTACGATTACTTGGCAGATAACTTCATTCAAATTCTGTTCCATTTTTGAATTTATTCGGTAAGTAGTGGCTATTCGGACATCGTGAAATAGGCCCTTAATGTTAGTTTATCTCTTTATATTTGGAATTGATTTATATTGTCTTTTTCAACATTGTTTTCATAATATATAGAAGCAACAAGAATAATGTACCCAGGATTTTGTAATATCTTGATTTGAAAGAGTGTCCTTGGAGTTTCTTTCCCGTTCTTCTCCATAAATATCTACGTTTTGGAATAGGCAACTAGCTTCAACTTTCTGACTATTGATCGACTCTTTGACAATTCAAAAGTGTCCCTTTATGGTTTAATTAAAACAAGTGCTTTGAGTGCTTTGTCTTGAGATGTTTTTAAACGTAAAGGCAATCTTAATAACAAGGGTATTGAAATCCCATCTATACTCTGCTGTCTATGGAAGACCGTAGACACAAAAGTATTGATCATATCACACAGACAAAAATGTATATATAATATTATATTTAGAGCCACATGTCTCACGTATTGAACGAACGTGAGGCGACGGAGACGTATCAGATAGTATCGGTAATCATGCATTTTATATGTGATAGTGAGACACTCTATGTGTTTCGATCATGTTATTTATAAGCTATATACAAGCCGAGATTTCTTACACGGAACTGAAAGCACAATTTGTGGAACGTTGAAAAACCAAAAAAAAATCGTCGTTTACTGATGATTGTGATGTGATCTGACATCTTGGCTGACAGTATGAACCTCTCGGAAAATGGGTTGGTACCATCTGACGGCCAACTCTATCACCGCGCGCGCTCATTGGTCAATTCAAATAGCGCGCGCTTGTTGGGACTTCCTGTTACACAGTTCCGTCCCTTTCACGAAATCACTCACACGCATTGCAGGAAAGGGAGATGAAAGTTGTTTCACATCAAATATTCTTAGTTTAGGTAGATACAGTCAGGGACATTATCAAATTACACTAGTGCATCAATTTGCCGTGTTAATATGTGGGGGCACTATGTTTAAGAACACCATTCGGGGAATACAGACTAGCGAGCACGGCCTACTGTGACATGGCTCGAGTCACACATGTTATATGAATAAACTGTGATAAAATGTGTGACTTGAGCCACGTCACACAAGGCAGTGCTCGCTAGGCAGGCGTGGTGTTATGTTGTATGTTGTAATTCATAATGAACTAGTCCTAGTCCAGTAGTTTTTGAGTTTATTGATTACAAACAAAAAATACAAATATTTATGATTTATTCTTCGTTCGTCCTAAAGTTTTGTCCCACATTCCAATAACTCTTAGTTTGTCTCCTTTACAGGTACAGTCAACAAAAAAATAGGAACTTTTTCTGTTTGTCTGGTTGTATGTTCCGGATTGACGCAAAACTATTTTGCACAGGTATTCCTATAGATTAAAATATAAAAAGTTAATCACAAAAAATGAACATCAGTTGGGATCGAACTCACAACCCGTAGATTAGAGCGCGACAATTTAACTAAAATAGCCATCATGTCCAGATTGACAGCTTAGCTAATAATATAAAAATATAAAATAAAAATAAATAATCCCCCATAACAAATAGGGTGATAATACGAGTATATAGCCTACTAGCTGCGCCCCTCGGTTTCACCCACATAATTCTCGATCCCGTGGGAATATCGGGATAAAAAGAATCATATGTCATAATCATAATCCAAGTCGTGGTCTATCCAAATTTCATGCAAATCCGTTTAGCCGTTTTACCGTGAAAGCGTAATAAACAAACTCATTTTCGCATTTAATCATATTTACCTAGTTAGGATTCGTTGATCTATAGGAATACCTGTGCAAAATAGTTTTGCGTCAATCCGGAACATACAACCAGACAAACAGAAAAAGTTCCTATTTTTTTGTTGACTGTACCTGTAAAGGAGACAAACTAAGAGTTATTGGAATGTGGGACAAAACTTTAGGACGAACGAAGAATAAATCATATTTATTCTTTATATTAGTGTTACATGTATAATTTATTTATAATATCCGGGCAATTTAAGTTAATAGTCAATTTGGTAAACAATTAATTTCCTTGACTTTACTCAATAAACTGTCGAATTTACTTTTCAGATATACTATACAGTTATAATGTGCTATACATATTGTTTGAATTTGATGCATTTTTCGCAAATTCTTACCTTGTTAAAAGCTTAGTTCCAACTACGTTGGGGTCGGCTTCCAGTCTAACCGGATGCAGCTGAATACCAGTATTTTACATGGAGCGACTGCCTATCTGACCTCCACAACCCAGTTACTGGGTAACACGATACCCCTTGATAAAACTGGTAGTAATCGAAACGAAATATAAAACCTTAAATACTGTTTTCATACACTCAAAAAAATATGATCCCTTTAAAATAAAATACCCGTTTGAAACTTTAACACGAGCATCAAATTCAAAGTATCATAGAAAATCGCGTTTAAAATAAAAGAAAAGAATGTAAAATACTCAGAAAAATAAAGTAAAGATATTCCTCTAAAGCTCTAGTTTTCCAATTCAAGTATCTGTTCTATTTTCTTAGAATTGTCTCTGGTTGACTTTTGAAAGTTGTGCAGCTGACCTGTGACCTAGACTTCAGAAACAGACGTTTATCTTAAGCCTGGATCTTGTCTTGATATTGAGAATATTTGGAGGTAGTTTAGGCTAAAATTCACTAACATTACATTCAAGGTTACTCTATGATTTCCAAAATGATGCAGATGTTATCATAAGAAAATGAATAAAAGCCCTTGGTCATAAATATGGCTCTATTTGGCGGTATTCACATTAAAAATAAAGTGCCCTTCTCTATTCATATTATAATTTCAGTCAGAAAAGGAAATAATCAAAAACAATAAACAATCAACTATGCCGAAACAAAAACCACTCTCTTTTAAAAATAGAAACTAGCTTCATTCAGCTTTTATTCCATTAATAAAACGAAACTTCCCTAACCTATCAAACTTTAATCGATGCAAACTGCATTTAACTTATCGATATTTTTAAATCAATTCAACTGCAGCAATCGATTTATAATTCAGAACTCGGTTTATAATCCTACATTGTACGACTATGAATTACTCAATGATAGGTTGGTTAGTCGTAATAGAAGTGTAATAGGGGGGTTATTAGGCTCAACGTTCGACTCACGAGTGCATTATGTCGATGATGGTCGATAGCGTATAACGAGTGAAATTGGAAACCAACCCGCACTTTCTCTGTGGAACCATTTTATGCAGTGCCGTAACCTGCCGCCACTTTGGTATAAGTTCGCATTATGTGTATGCTGTAATACGATGCATGAAGGCGTAACTGTAATCCTGTTTGGATTTAAAAAGCCTTATACCTAAGAAGTACGGATTAATGAAAAAAAAAGGTTAAAACGAAAGATAACCATGTTATCGGCTATTGGTTTTCTGAAATTTCACGTAGCAATTACGACGCTACTTCAAAAATATTGTAGGTAATTTTTTTTACGTAAACGTACAAAAAATGTAAAGCAAAGGAATTTATTTATAACATTCAACAGAAATAAGGTAAAATAAATATGTATTGCGTAACTGAATGAGCCTCTAATTATTAAGACTCTTCAACTCCACATACTTCCCCAATAAAATTCAATAAAACAAAACCAAATCACTTTTTTCTAACCCTCACAAAACAACGCCGTGCTTAGTACAGAAGCCACGTGTTCAGTTCAACGGCCTAACCGTCCCGCTGCCGGGGTAGGTATTATTAACCCCGCGACTTCGGTCACTAAGTGCAGTTGCAATTGTCCTGTTAGTCGAGAACACAAACAATGCGGGGCATTGCGGGGCCCCAATCAAACGGCCCGGATGGCCGTAATTAAGATCTGCTCTCAAGTAATTAGAGTGAGACAAATAGTGCAAGCAAACGTGCAAACGTCTATTATATCGTCCCACTGCCTGGTGACGAGTCAACGAAATTGATTCTGTTTGTGGATCTTGTTCATTGTGAATCAATTTGTGTGCCCCGGTCGGTTCGGAGGACAACGTTATTCGGTAATCAGTTTAAAGGGTATGATCAAAATTCATAGGCATTTAAAGGAAATTCTTGACTTTACAATATAATGATCGGAAATTCTGTACTACACCAATAAATACGACGAAAACTTTGAACAGAATATTCTGAAAATATTGGAAAAACTAAGTAAGAGCCGGAGTAATTGGTAAACTACCTACTCGATAAAAGTTGTAAAATTTTCCCCGTGAGAGCAAACAAAAGTTTAACTGAACTTGTGTACCTAATTACCGATTCCGTTCGGAAACCTTTCCGCGAGTTACAAAACTTGTTTATACAAAACTTTTTCGTGAACTTCTAAAATGATCTAGGCCATATTTTTAGAAATGAGGCTAAACCGTGAGCGCCGAAACACGATATCCAAATTATAAAAGGGACTGTTTTAAAACAATTCCCAAAGTTTTTCGACGCTTCCCACCTCAAGGCGACCTTAATTTGTCAATTTTGCGATTTTGTGCAAAATGAAGTAATGAATCTGTATTATAACACGCGAGGGATCCACATAGGTACTTGATTATTAATAAAAAGAGAAAAAAGATGAAAGTTTATCTAAGTTAGCGAAAAACCATAACAGACAGAGCAGATGAATAGAATGTTTTATGTCAAACTACATAAACTAGACGTAGGTACTTCGTTCGAGGGAAAAAATCGGAAATGACAGTGACGTGTTAACATCTGCCGCCATCTTTGTGAACACGAAACATTAGCGCTCCGTGTCACGTAATAAAAGAAAATATGTCGCCAAATCGTCCTGATAATAGATTCCGCAATAAATCCTACCAGAGATAAAATACGGAAGTTTTTAAATCTTTTTGTTCAATTATGGTTATTTTTTTTGCAGCCCCTTTATTTTCTAGGGCGTTTTTGTAAGCATTTTTTTTGCTCCTTAAATAATTTTTATCACGAAGGGAACAATATTAAATGCCATAACTTTATTGAATGTCTCTGCTTAGGTTCCAAAGACACGCAAGAAAAACATCTTAGATAATTATTGTAAGCTGATACTTATTCACGTTTTAGTACTATTTCTAAGTCGTAAAGCTTATGTAGCGATCCAATACATCTTAGTTGATAAATGCAACAAATAAAACATACTTTACGACTAAGTCATAAGCCGAGTTTATGAATTCAACTTAAAACTTTATTTTTGGAATGTACAATTTAATTTCGTTAATAATTCAAAGCAATTAATACTGTAACAAGAATAACACCCACTTGAAACGTGTACAAGCAAAACTAAACCATAAGGGAGAATGATTGAGTCACAAATTGCTTCGTGAAAAATCCTATTCCCACATGAATGATCGTAGCGAAGTGGGGTCAAAAGTTGAAGTTGGTAAAAAATCGGTTGTCGCAGATGTTTGGCACATGGCGACTGGCACCGCTATGGAATAGCGTTTAATAAAAGGAAAAAGTCGGCAGTCTCATTTCTTTCTGTCCGATACTTTTCCTGATGCGCTCAGTAGGTCAGTGTGAACAGTTTGATGGCGATCATTGGCTGATAAATGAGGGTTCTGTATAAGTTTTCTCTTTTTCCAAAAAAAAAACTAGGTATTTTTTTTTTTTTTTTTAAATTAGGACCGGTGAAACAATTAATAATTTAACGAAGGCCAAAATGAGTAGTTCTACTGGCTCACCCTAAAATGATGCTTGAATAAAAACCTCCTTCACTTCTCAATACGGTTGCAATCTATCCAGAAGTGGTATTTAAATTGCAGTCACTAACCTAAACATTCCCCTAAATTCCTTTTCCCCCTGAATTATAATCGTCAATCCCCACAAAACTTAACAGCGCGAAGAAAAAAATCTCACAGCATGAAAGCATGAATCATCTTCGTACATTCAGTAAGGGATGACGTCATAGGGCAGGATATAAGCAAACAAGTGTCACGCCAAATGACACACATCAATCGTAGGATATAACTGATATGACGCGGACTACTGAAGTGTAATATGCGATGGGTTCTGTGAAGCTTTCATAACTTTCTTTCAGAAGCTGCTTTTACATTCAAGTATTGAAAAAAACTTTAGTTTTGGCCTTTTGGGCAAATATGTTTCGACGATCGATCGTACACGCTGGTTTGACGTCACAGCCAGGGTCGTTATATCTAATACCTTTAAACGAGCAATTCTTATATATTTATTTATGTATACAATGTCGCCCATGCGCATGTGACCGCCCGTAATTTTCTGAATATTCATGAAAAAGTATCGAAAATAAACTTCAAAAGGGGGGGTCTATCTATAACATTTTTCATGTTATTCAATTTTTAATTTTTTAAAGATTTGCTTTCTGTTTTTTGACACATCTCCGAAGTTTATGGGTCGATTTGGATTCTGTTTATTATTTCCAAAAGCTTATGAGTTATTTTAACAGGTTAATTAAAATTTTTACAAAAAATTATCGACTAGGAAAAAAAAACGGAATCGAAGTCATTTTTTCGGTAAAAAATTGTGTATTTATTTTTTTTAAACTAGTCAAAAATGTTACAGATAGACCCCCCCTTTTGAAGTTTGTTTTCGATATTTTTTCATGAATATTCAGAAAATTACGGGCGGTCACATGCGCATGGGCGACATTGTATATGATCTGAATCTCGGAAACGGCTCCAACGATTTCGATGACAGTTGCAATTTAGGGGTTTACGGAGGTGAAAATTCGATCTAGCTAGATCTCATATCTGAGAAAAATCGTTTTCTTAATTTTTACAGCCTCAGATATCTGATAAAACGTTGGTGTACCTGGACGATATGTTCATATTTTCACCCCGAGTAGAGCTCGGTTGACCAGATATTTTTACTTGTACATTAAAAACGTCCTACTTTTAAGCCCACTCGAAGTACTGAGAACGTTAAGCTCGCCCAGAGGAGTTAGCCCTGCTGGCTGCCTAACTTTTTCAGTACTGTATCTCACGACTAATCGTGCCCACACGTAAAAATAATCATTTATGGGCTATTGACTTAATCACCAACTGGGCTGACAGGATAGTAATTGAACGCTAAACCTGTGGCGACAGTGCGTCCCTTTCTAACCCATTCGTTCGAACTGTTGAAAATCAAAACGCATTATAATTGGGGAGTGGGGGCTCACTACAGTCACAAGTCAGTATAAAATCACCGAGGAGTGACGTCATGCCACATTTTAACTCAATGTATTGCCGTAATCTTTTGATTACGTGAAAAAAGAAAAAATACGGGTCCAATATTTTTTAATAAACAACCTGACGGACCAAAAAAAAAATGTTTTATCAACATTCCTATTCCCAACATTTTAATCCGGCAATCCGGTGCAAGAAATGTATGGAATTTTTGCACACAACTTAGTGTGAGCGTAACTTTATTAGTCTCAAACCTTGATTAGTAAGAAAGCTATTCCTAATTGAAGTCAATTGAATGTTAGTGTTCGTGTTTTAAACTAACAGAAACTATTTTGACATGTGATGTTTCTATCAAGTCGTCTTAATGGCGCCATAACTATTAGTCTATTATGCAGATAATTATTTGTAAACATCTAGAATGGCAGCACCTTACTTTAAGTTAAAGTTTTCAGTGATTTCTTAAAGTTTTTTACAAGTATTTGAAAAAAAAAATTATAAAAAAAAGAAAGTTTTTTTTCTTTTTATTTTTTTTTTATTTTATTTAAGTAGCTCTTATTTATTACTGTTTGTATTTCCTGTGCGTCTCCTAAATAAAATATTTTTTATTCTTTCTTTTTAATTTGGAAGCTAGTTGCAAGATTTCTTATTTCTCTCTGCTCGTATCTTGCCCGTTATTTTTCTTCTGGTAGAATGCGCCTGTTAATATGACTTTGTCTGATACATGCCCCCTCTTCACTTAATATAATTGATAGTAAGAATGATATGAAGTCAACCCTCCCAACAATAAACGGACTAACATAAATCTTCTAAACCATTACCACAATAGTAAAAGCAAGAAAATCCAAACAATACCAAAGACACATTTTGCGTGATATGAATGACAAAATAAACCCAGTTCTCGCACAAATGTTAATAACGACCTATATTTTTCACGCTTTACTATAGCTTGACAACTATAAACATAACCTTCCAATTATCTTTGTATGGATATAAACAAAAGAATAATCACACAACCACAAACTCAAAAAGTTTTTTAAATTCAGAACTCGTTTCGTCTTCAGAACATGTATGCTCAAAACAGGATCTTATGAGAGTCAGGTTTACAGCTGTACCGCTATAGGCACTTATAAACAATATTAAATTATACCTATAGGGATGTTTGTACCACCCACAGAGGTTATAATCGCTTGGCGGAGTTTTTCGTAAGGAGCCCGGGGGGATTCAGCAGTGCCTGAGCAATTACGTATGACATGTGTCGTAAAAGTCATATAAGTAGCGATATGACAGCGGGGGCACACAATAACTTTAATAAAGGCGATATAGGCGGTTTTTGCTGTGGTATTTTGTACTGGAAAACATAATGCGAAATCGTAACAGCGTTATGGTATTAGGTTCCGGAATTTTCCGAGATATTGTTTTTGTTATGATTTTACATCAGTCTTAATTCATATAGTCGTATTCATAGCTTTAAAATTACGCCTTTCCAAGTTATAACGTCTTGTACTTTAAAGCTAAACATCTGCTCAACTCCAGCAGACGTGCTTATAACCAGGGATTATAGAATCCTAACTAATATAAAAAATTCGAAAATGAGTTTGTTTGTTTGTTACGGTTTCACGCTAAAATGGCTGAACGGATTTGGATGAAATTTGGCACATGGGTAGACCATGACCTGAAAAACGACAGAGAATACCTTTTATCCCAATGTTCCCACGGGATCTAGACTTATGCGGGTGAAACCGCGGGGCGCAGCTAGTTTATTATAATATGTATATGAAACCATACACCTCTGCCGAACCCTTCAAGGAATAAAAAGAAGACTGATGGTGTAGTAAGACTTATTAATATCAATAGTAAATAAACATGATAAATAAGTTAATCGGTAGCCCGAGAATACATTTATTACAAGTATCCCACAGTTCACAATTTATGGGAGTAGATATAAATACGCATTCTTTAACATAAAATGTACTGTGTATGTTAAAAATTAGCATTAATAAACTTAGTTTTTTATAACATTATTATCGAGTTGTCCATTGCTTGTTACATTGACACGAAAAGAAGAAGATTTCTTCTTTAAATACAGATAATAAGTAATCTTTATAAAGAAATCTTATCGATAAAATTGACGAATTGTCTAATTAAGAGCGTTTACCCTAAAAGTTGGCAACGTCGCAAATAGCTGTCAAATATTTACCTGTTTTGATTAATTTAACAATATCACTGTAAATATTTGGTGTTACGATATTAATTATTGCATTTCATAATCAATATTTTAGTTCGCTAGTAGTTAGCCACATTTCATATTTCCATACAGTAATCTATTTACCTCGGAACCAGCCACCAAGTCTAACATCCTTCTAAGAATAATAAATGTGACATTTTGACAGATTGTCCAAATTCAAACAAAGACTCAAAATGACAAACGTCAAAACGACAAACGTCAAAACGACAAACGTCGTCGGATAAAAATTAACTGGCGATTGAAAAACTGGCCCAAAATAAAAAAAGGAATCCAATTCTTGTAATAAAGGAACCTTAGAACAACGTCACAAGTAAGTACGAAGGGAAGTTGAACCAAGTTCTGTGCATAAGTTCATTAATTATTATCACGCATAAATATCACACGCGGGGGCGCCACGGGCGATTCGAATTTATTAGTCATTGAGACACTGCGAGATATGCAATTTGATATCCCTTTGAATGTAATGTAGAAATATGAAGTAAAAGGGAATGTAATGTGTGATATTTAATGGCAGTTAAATTATAGGCTGTATGATAGAGAACAATGTGTAACTGCAGCTTGTAATGGCGGGTTGTCTTGTAAATATTGATAATGTTCTAATGAAACATGTTGAATTCAATACTGGAAATTAAATTAATAAATGAAATGCACCGACCCGAGCATGGTTTAACCCGACTCGAAAAATCTAAAGAACCCTAAGATTTGCAATTACTCCTGAAGCCTCATGCTTAGGGTTACAGAGTACAGAGGCATTGCAAATCAAGGAGCAGACCGAGGGGCGCGGAAATGGTAGGGAAGACGTGCCCTTAGGATATGGAAGGATTTAAAAGCCGTACCGGATATGCATACTCGAGAGAGAAAGAACATAAATTAAATAGTTCCTTAATATTTTCATGCCCGTTTTATTATTGGTAGCAGTAATTCAGTCACACACAATATTGGTTTTGCCAGAACGAAGCATCACATTGTACGATTATATTAATAAGTCGGTGACTGTCTCAACTACAAGCTGATGCAAAGGGACGTACATATGTATTTAATGTGCCTACTGCTACACCATGGTTTTCTACCAACTACGTAATATGCATAGGTACTTGGCGGAATGAAGATGTTACTATACACTTCTGCTCAACCCTTCAGGGGAATACAGAAGTGATAATTATGTGTATGTTTTGTTACAATTTTAATGTATGTAGTACGTACTAACTTAGAGAAAAAAAACGGCAACAAGATGCGTAAGTAAATTAGAACATTCAATAACTACACACATCTTCATCCATCCATTACGTCATAACCTACCTAGCTATCCACACATGTAGCAGAGGAAGGGAAACAACCGTCATCGTACGTAATCCCTAGTTCCCGACAGATCCTTTACATCCTTTACACGGCCCTCTTTCATTCACGCTTCATGCCACCTTACTAGCCCCTACTAGTTCTTTCCACCTCAATGAATAAAGGAATGAATTATACTGAAACGGTTGTTGGGTCTGTATGGTTCTAAGTGCGATTATGTTTGTTAAATGAAAGAGAATTGACTCAAAGACTGACTGAAATCTCAATGCGGCCAGTGGTTAAGAGCGTTTAGCCTAAAAGTTGGCAACGTCGCAATTATCTGTCAAATATTTACCTGTTTTGATTAATTTGGCAATATTACTGTAAGGAAATTAGAAACGTGGCTAACTAGCAAACTAGAATATTGATTATGAAATGCAATAACTAATATCTCAACACCGAATATTTAGCTTAATTTTTTTTTTAATATATTTGTAAACTTTCCGAATACCTTTTTTACGCCTAAAATGGTTACTACATTAAATTCAGTGTTATATATGCAATTCATTATTAATATTATAGTTCGCTAGTTAGCCACATTTCTTATTTCCATACAGTAATGTTGCCAAATTAATCAAAACAGGTAAATATTTGACAGAATGACAGCTATTTACGACGTTGCCCACTTTCAGAATGAACGCTCTTAACGTCAAGTACATTAAATAGCAAAAGAAGATATTGTTTTGACATGCTTTACAAACTTCAGAAGGTATTCAGACCACCAAATGTGCCATTTGATGGATGGAACAAAACAATGTAATATTTAAGAATGCTTAAAAAATTTGAAGAGGGTTTTTACGTAGTAGCCTATCCTAAATATACCTACCATGACTATACATAAGCCACTCATAATATGTGCTCTACTACCGAACAAATAAAACCGATTTTTCAAAAAAATCCTCTCAAAAAGAGCGAAAAACAAAAGCCACAGCCAACAACGCAAACGCAAAACCTAGTATAAACCCTTTAACAAATAAATTTGCAGTTTATTTAACTTTTAACAGTTCCAGACGTCTCGAGCACTTTTCAGTGTTTGAGGTAAGAGTTTAACTGCGTAATAGTCTGCAAAAATGGATTTATTTCCATGAAGCACGCTTGCCTACTTTTATGCCTATTGACTTTTCCTTTGAAGGCTAGGCTGTGGCATTATGGAAGCAGTCTTCGTTTCGTAATAAATTATGAGGTGAACTGGATAAACTGTTACTTTGCATGGCTGTGGCAAGGGTAAAATCAAGTCGATTACCATCAGTAGTGTAGTGGTAGTAGTGAAATGGCAAGTGTCTAATGATGAATGATACCAAGGGTCAAATATCACCTGCAATCTATTTTTATATTTTTTATATTAAAATATTTTTTTATGCAAAAGTTACTGGCGTACCTATCTTGGAGAAGGACACAGGCTCCATTTAATTATAGGATGAAAAGGAGTCTATGTCCTTCTTGATAGGTTCCAGGCTTGCTATCTGTCTAATTTCATTCTGGTTTGCACCTCTCATCCTACCCTTCTCTCTCCTTTCATTATAGAATACCTCTGTAGGGCATTACAATCCTTTCAAAATCTTTAAAAATTTAGTCCGTCTAACAGCTAACACATACATGAATTTCGTAAGATCTGCATTTAAAGAATCTATTTAGGTACGTTGAAACTTTTAACGTTATAATCAATCGCTTTCCGAATTCTGGCTACGAAAGCTCTCACGTTTCTATGAAAATAAACGACTGATGCACTTTCTTAAAACACGGCATTTCGAAACAGATCGAATTGCTTCAATTATTCGGCTGTGTATTGATCGAGTTAACTGTAAGGCCGATTTCGACATCAGATTTGAATGTTCTATTAACACATTTTGTAACGCAAGCTTAGTAGAAATCTGGCTTTAGAAAAGTTTATGCAGGAAAACTAGGATTATCGGTAAGATACACACGTAGATGACAAGCCTGGAAAACTTGGTATAATACAGGAAACTACGACAATACCATAACGATTTTTTCATGTATAAAAGGTTACTGTTAATCAAGAAGACAAAATAAAGAAAAGTTATGTACAAGATAAAAATGTTAACAAAGCTAAAGGCGCGCGTAAAGTAACAAAACACAAACTGTGCATAATAAGAACATAAAAGACACACAGCTTTTACATGACAATAGCAAACAAAAGATTAAAAATAACACAACAAGGAATACGTACACAACTTATTACTACACACAATAAACGAGAAACAATTTAATCCAAACATTATAACACCAACTAACAATTTAGCTTCATAAAGGAGGATATCAAAGGAGTGGAATAAAACATAAATGAATGCCGCGGAAGACATTATTCCGGTCGGCAACGAGCCATCGCAGACATGCTTCCGAATATAGAGTAATCGATAGTCAACACGATACTCTGTGAGACTGTATTATGCACAACACTACCACAAATGAGAAGGTTTTCTTTACCCATGCTTCGTAGAATTGAGGTCTACGTTATACAGAAAAGTAAGGTTTTCTATAGCAAAGTTGGGACATACAGCAATCACCATATATGCTTCACAGAGATATAGCGTGTTTAGGGAGTTACAAAAGGACAATTTCAAATTTTTTTCGGTCACATCGTCTTTGTATGTTTTAGGAGGAGCAAAAAAATGCGACAGTAAAAGATTACTCTAAAGAGGGTTTGCTTGCTTCTAATTATTTCTATTCCTATTACATGTATCGGTGTTGAAGTCTGCTATGATGAAACTCGACAATCTCTGGACTCTGACTTCCGGCTCGATCTTCGATAATTTGAATAGACAGCACTGGGATTTACACTCTCGACACCAATTGTGATAAACAGTTTATTGCATTCTGAACTCTATTCTGTACTGCGTAGAATTAATTGTTTGATTTCTTCAAGAGAAGGATGGTCCCTTGTAGGAAGATGCCATCACTTAAGCAAAATCGAATATTAATACTTGAACTAAAAACTTTCCCCTTTGGAGCTTCGCGCAATATAGCAGCTACCATTGTTGGGTTCCATTCAAAAATAAGTAAGCGTGAATAAATCAAAGTGTTTCATAAAACATGATGAATGATCTCTCAAATGCTTCAAAAAGTAAAAGACGCAGAACAGTAGACAGTAGTGCACAGTTATCATTCAGCTCGGTCAATGAACTCGCCTCAAGTTCAAGTGTAGAAGGGCCGTACGATCCGTTTATTTTTAGGGCTCTAAATATACTGAACCCGTTCACTGTTTCAAGTTATGTTTCCTGCGCCCGTTGATTGGCTAACGTCTACCAAACACTTGCGAAAATGTTCGCTGAGATCAAAGATAAAGTGACGCTGTCATAAGTTTGAATTATGATGCTCAAGTAGCTTATGGGTTTAAGTTAGGCCATTAGTGCTATAGTTTAAAGGAACAACATTAATTTCTCATAAAATATTGCTTTGGAAGTGATCGATCGAAGTTTTGAAACTGTTCCGTCTACTCAATAAGAAGAAGATAATAGGTATATCTTTCAATTAAATAAAGCTGTCATCATAAACAACTACCAAATTAACCAATTCAATGTTGCTGACCATTAGGTACTTGTAGCGAGGAGAAACTTTAAATTCAAATTTAAACTTATTTGTGTCATATCAAGTAACTGAAATGGAGCTCGAAATGAGAGAAGCACTTGTCTCATGTGAGGTCGTGCAGTTAGAATTGGTGTCATCCACTTTAAGATCCAATAAATAATCAAACATACACCCACTTCCAATCTAGCATAAGGGACTATATAGAAAGACAAAGCCGAGCATTGAGTAATGTTATCGGGTTTATGAGAGAATTCCACTTTAGACTGTGATACAATATTTTGATGATGCCATATGATTATTTACTTTAGACTGTGATACAATATTTTGATGATGCCATAAATGATATTTTTTGTGATATTATATAGGTCGCGTAACCGAAATTCTACACCAATCATAAGGCAGAAAAGTCAATTGACTTGTGATTTTCGTAAAATTATTGCAAATCGAAATTTGACTTCGGACTATTGCAGGAGGTGAAAGATATCGTCTGCCTACATAAACAAAATTTCGTTTCGTCCCATGAGTTGGTTTTCATCATGATACGTTTTGAAATTCCTATTTAATAGATGCTATGTTTGTGAAAAATTTCTACCGATTTAACCTAGTTGTAGAACTAGGAAAGCTAACTTTATTTTTATCATCATTCATAGCAAATCCGATTCAATGCCGTTTTCTTTCACAAAGTAGTAGTAATTTTAACCGCCGAAGTCCCCCCCCTTCACGTTATAACGTACGCGTGTTTTAGCACGCGTCAATGTCAAACCGCAGGGCTTGTCACTTATGACATTTTTCAGAATTTTTCGGTGTTACCTGTAATTCGGTTAAAAACCTTAGCACGTGCTAAGAGAGTCTAAAGAGAGAATTGGAGCAGTTTCAAAACCCAGTTTGAAAAGATTCAAAATCCTTACTTTTATGTCAAGTTAATTTTTTGTCGATTCTACTTTAACAGTTAAAGTGTCTTTTGTAATCAGAAGTATCAGAACCGTTGCATTATTTCTATCAATAATAAATAAATCGCTATCCATCAACAAAAGCTTATCCATTTTGGTTTACAAAACTAAAATCGGAATAATATCGTCGTTTTAAATTCATACAGTGTACATAGGGGGTGCGAGCCACCCTTAGCGGCTACATTCCTATTGTTACGGTCCACATTGTGCAGGAACCACCTGGCTCATTAACGGGGCTGGAATCACCACCACCTTTAAGAGACCCCTTAGACCTACGCAGACGCGATAGCACCAGAGATATTTTGCTTAAAATATGTTATATTTTCTTAAGTTTAATCATTTTGAATCATACAGCCTAAGAAAATGTCGTGTAGTTTTTATTATTATTTTTTAACCACAACAGGCAAACTCTTGGCCTGCATCTCACCTGATGGTAAGTGATGATCAGGACGAAGGTGGAAGCGAGCTTCACCCGGAATCCTCAACCACAGAGTAATTAGAGATCTTACCTCTAACTTCCGTAACACAACAATGCTGTTAACATTGTTGTCATGGCGACAGACTTAGATAAGATGGTGGTAGCTAGTCAGGCAGACTTATAACAAGCCCTACTACCAACCGTTATCAGTGATTTTGATACAATAGTAGAATTGGAAGATACATAATAATATTCAGGACAAGAAGAGGGCAAACTATAAGAGAGCTTCGACAAAAATGAAAGTTTTGCTGAACAAACGCATAAAGGGACATAAATCATTTGATTGAACAAAACCAGTCACAAACCCTTACCATAAGACCATAACCCAATAACGAGCACAACAATATCTCATCACAACACTACTACTAAATCATATTATCACAAAAAAATCGCACATTGCCACGACTTATCGCACGCGTACACACATCAAGAGGAATCCACTAAGCTCTGAGGGACCCTCATAAAATGGTCGCGGAACACGTTTCACTTGCCTTACTCCACGTCACTGGCCCATTTCTTACGATCCATTGACTCCGAGCCATTCATCGGTGCCTTTTCAAATGAGAAGGGTTTTAAATGCGACTCACTGCAAATGAGAACGTATATGAAGATTTATCGCACATACATATTGTTATGGGGTGATGGATAGTTCACGTAATGAATATGTCGACGAACACTAAGAATCAGACCAAGAACTTCCTCGAAACGAAAAACCTAATAAAATTCATGATCTTCGAAATTTCGATTAGAGAATTATCAACAAGTTGAGTTGAGTACGAAGAACAAAACAAACGTGAAAATATGCCAGAACTCCTAATCACCATTCTCGTATAGAATACTAATTGCTACAAATAAGTTGATTTACATAGAAACAAGATATATCAGGTTGAGTTAATCACCTGTTTAATACAGCAAGTAATTAAAGAGATATTGGAATTACAGATGATAGTATAAAGTTAATAGGAAGCTGTAAACGTTTGAGTAAACTAAACGGTACAATATTCAATGCATGACACAAGAAAACACTTCGTTAATTGTCCCCTTTAACCTGGAATATAAAAAGAGGGTCTCTTGAATAAAATTAAATATTTTTAATTATGTTTGGTAAAAAAAAAGTTGAAAAAGTTTGTATAGTAGATACAAAACCGGAGTTGATTGTCGACCCCTTCCGTGCTCATGATTAGCTCATTTTAATCCCGGTTTAAAAACTGCATGACAATGGAATAGGCGCACTCTCTGTATTTTGCAAAGAATCGTCTACCGTTCATACAGTTTCCTTTCCCCGTTGAGGATTTCGACAAATATTTTTATTACTAAACCAATGTTTGCGCAGCCCTCGTCAGCAAGGGTTGGGATAAAAACACCATTCAATCCGCCATCTTTCTTTGATTCCGTTTCTAGCCCATTTTTCATGCGAATATGAATAGAACAGCTGGTACGATCGATTGCTCGCAGTTTTCTTACCCTGTTTGATATACATTTCTAATATGAGATTAGACTCTTAAGATAGATTTAATAAAATTGGAATTGCGAAAAATATAGAAAAAAGTACTTTATAATCTATGCAATAAAATGATGCAATATTTAAATCTCTTATAAAAAAAAGAAGAAAAAAAAATGTTGAAATCAAAGTTCAACAATACAAGTATTATGAAGAATGAATTGAATTTAAATTTTGATGTTAAAACTTTGTTTTATATCACTTAAACTCGATCTCTCAAAGCGAACACTGAATATATAAAGTCTGATCGCAAACGTGCGAGTGTTTTCTAATCGCCAATTCAACTTGAAGACGATCTTCAAAACGCATTCACAAAGTTAGAAAAGCACTTTCAAACTCCCGCAAAGGAAACGCACACTGAAACAAATGCCATGCACATGCGGTTAGCCTTATTTATAGCACAATGTACGTATAGCCAAGTATTCGCAGTTGTATACTGAATAGCGCAGTGAGGAGTCGCAAATGCGAAAGCACTTAAGTAAAGCCTCCAAAACAAACGAGGAAAATTTGATTGTACAAGCAAAACCGGCGACCCCAAACAGCCCACTAAAAGAAATTAATCGGCGTGTCCGAAAAAATAAAAACAAAAGGAACGGTAAATCCCATACTGGGAAGACAATACATCGCGTCGTCATAAAGTTGTGTCTCTCCCGCCAGGCGGCGCCATGGCGGCTCCCCCCCACCCGCCGCGACGGCGTACGCACGTGCGTGCTACTTGTCTCCACCATTCACAACCCCACGTAACCAAAACAAAACCCTAATACCTTACCCTAAATCACATTTTCCTTCACGCTTATATCGAACCGCAGAAGACGCTGTACAGTCTATTAGTCACCGTATCACGTTACCATTAAACACATTTTTGTTTTCCTTCACAGCCGCATTCCTCTGTTCTAAAACCAATTGTGCTGCAGCATGTTTGAACTTTTGTCCTTTTTTGATTGACTTTTATCGGTGGCGGTACGATTTTTATGAATATTGACATTTTAAATTATTTGAACTCACGTAACGGGAGCAACGGAAATTGATTGGTTCTCTGCCGGAACTCTTATCTAAAGTCGATTTATTTCGAGTGACATCTTAACTCATATACTACAGATACGTGGACATGTTCTAGTTAGTGGATATTGACTATCGTTTAATTGGATTTCTCGCTACGCTGATGGGCAGGAGGATTTCAGAACATGACCAATTTAAGCAAAATTGCTCTTCATGGGAGTTATACAAACGATAGCAAAAATAAAAGCAACCATCCCATAATTACGCAATACCATTGAAAAATTACAAAAGGCGCAGATATGGAGTTCGACAATATGGACCCTCCAAAGCTCTAAAACAAAAACCTATTGAGAAAAAAATTATTGCTCCACTCTCGACTCTCGAGACCTCACAGAGACTTAATAAATTGTAAGCCATACACTGGAATCACACTGGAAACACTACGTCATAGCAGTATTATGCACCCCAACCACATAACAGCTCCCCATAGTATTGGTTCCTGACGAATAACCCAATAAATACCCATAAGGCACCACGCGACACGTACAAAATATTCTTGGGACATAAAAGCATTATCCTGTTAAGTAATTTATTTCTTCTTCAGGTTGTAACTGAACGGTTATTTTATGGGACCACTTAAACGTTCTATAATCCTAGCAGTTAAAGCATAAAGGAGGGTGTCGGAACCCATAACACCATAAACGGTAAAGAATTGAACTAAAGACTTACGTCACCTGTTCCAACCTTGGACCATAAATCTCCTACATTTTTAAGGGGACCTACGCAAAGTACGTTTATGGTTTTTACGGACCCATATTGTACACTGGTTTAATATTATAATTTAATATAACTTGTTTTATTTACTTTCCTCTCTTTTTGGAGTCTTTGATGTAGAGTATCGCGTTTTAATATTTAATTAAGAATTTATTATCTCCATTATTCTGTTTCTTTCGGTATTTTTTCTTGTAATTTGTAAAGGAAGCCATCGTATTACAAAATTTAATTTCCTTCGCTTTTATGATCGGTTTATTAAAAGGAAGAAAGCTTTCAAACCTGACCTGTGTTAATCTTAGTACACTTACTGAGTCACCGTCTTGTGAGTCAGAGATTTCATCCCAGCCAGTTCCTCGCATGCTTTACCGACTGCCCACTCTTATGGAACCGGTCTAGATGAACTTAAACTGGAAACCTTCTTTTATATACAGATTTCTATCCCTGATATTATTGTTCACCGCGGGCATTCCTGTTTGTAACGGTACTTTATCTTCTTGTTTCAAATATTTCACGACAACGCTTGCCTGATTCTTTATGTAATTTCTATCATGGCAGGTTTAACTACTTTTCTGGCCCAAACACGTAACCAAGTTTGAATTTGGATATGGTACACCCATAAGAGAACTTAATTCATCGTTATAGTCACAATGCAATTCTTCAATGTATTATTCAGCGGTACTGACCATTCAAAAAGGCATACCATATATGTATTGACATTGTATCATGACTCTAACATCCTTCAACGATTCCTCATCCATAATATTTACAATAATGAAACATTGACTCACCGGAGTCGGACGAATCCCTCTATTTAGTTTGCAAACATCCGTTTACAAGCAGAATTTTACATTAGAAATAAATGTACGGAGCACCCGTTACAATTTAAAGTGCACCTACCTAGTAGTCTACTGGCATACTTTAGATATAATAACGATATCGGTTTCTAGCGGACGTGAGTGCAGTAACATTACCCACAAATTAGGTTAGTTAAAATGTCAGTACTTATCTTCCAAGGCATGGTTTACTGTGCTCCAATGTAGTACCTACTGGGTAATTGCTTTGCTTACTTGCTTTACTAAACTTGCTTTTTTTTGCGGGGTTGGTCAGTGGATGGGTGACCATCTTTACATACCGAGCATTGATACCGAGACTCCTCCGTGCCTCGGAAAGCACGTTAAGCCGTTGGTTGGCTGTCATTTGTGGATCTTTGACAGTCATTACGAGTCGTCAGAAGCCCGAAAGTCTGACACCAATCTTACCAAGGGGTATCGTATTACCATTTCCTGGGTTGTGGAGGTCAGATAGGCAGTCGCTCCATGTAAAATACTGGTATTCAGCTGCATCAGGTTAGACTGGAAGCCGACCCCAAGACAGTTGGGAAAAAGGCTAGGGAGATTGATTGATTGACTTGCTTTACTAAGTCACTAGATCGTGGAGGATAAATGTTGTTACGAGGTAGTAGTTATTAACACTGCGGTTCCATCAGATGAATCTGTTTCATTAGATGCATTTCGAGAATTTAGATTGTGAAGTTGGGTTGCTTCCCCGAAGTAGATTTTATCTGAACTTCATCTAATGTTATATAATACACTAAAAGTCATTTAAACATATTATACTTTGTTTATGCATCTATGTACTTATGATTACTTAAGTCTATGTTAGTTTGTGTCAAAGCCTCAAATGATTGTGAAACTCAAAATACTCTCAACCGAGTTTATGAAAGAAATAATAGCTACATTTGAAAGTCAATATCGATAAAATATCATATTTCTGGGATGATCTCAAATGTGACACTAATAACGACCGAAATATAACGCGAGGGAATCCCATAAAAACCTTATAACGGAGAGCGTCATTCCGTACACCCAAAGCATATTGACCGAAGATCGTATATTAAACCGCACACTGCGGTCAGTTTGACCCTTCTAATTTCGATTGGTGGATCATATTACCAGAGAGGTGTTGACACGCTCACTATGAGTGTCCCCACATCAAACACGGTAACTATAGCATTCTAATTAACCCGTCTTCTCAACGATCTGAGTGTTGTTTACTCTATTACAACCTATCAATATCTTATGTTGCAGTGCTCATGCTCACACACTTGACCTGATTCACTTCAGGATGATCTCACTTCCCTTTTGCATTACCGTTCAGTCAAGTTCATTAACATTGCGATGCATTAAACCTGATGTGACTAAAACAATAGCCGGATATGCAACGGTGGCAGGATACGATCCCGACACATTCGCGTCTGGACTTGACGTCGGCTATTCTAATTCAAGGTTCATCGTCAATCGATCATACTATTCATAGAAGAGCATTTGGCTTCAAAAGGGGAAATACTTACGACGCGTACGAAGCGTATACAATAGCGCAGACAAAGTTCCGTCCGCTACGTTAAACATCGCGTGGATCGCTAATCCGAGCGTAACATTGCAAAACGCAGAACAAACTGCTTCGCTTTGTGTTGCACTAATGAGAGCCACGTGGCCGTCCCCCGCAATGCAGACTGCACAATAAAACAATGCCGCTACAGTTGTGCATTCTGGCTTTATTCCTGTAGGACTAACTGTCGCGTGACTGCGACTCGTTATGGGGTACCGCAAGGCGCGCTCCTACAGGCAATTCTGTTTATTCTATTTAGAATGTGAGTGCCGGCGAATGTTACCAACATTGTTGGTGATATCACTTTTTGTTGCAGTTTTGTAGCACAATTGTCCCTTTATGACTTTTGTACATTTTGAATGTTAACAGAAATTTACTAGAATTACGAAAGCTTTTCTCTCCAATTCGTTTTGTATTCACTTTAATACTCTCTTATCTGCTGAAGCTAAACAGAAAGCTGATTCATTCAAAGATTCATTCATTGACATGAAGTTTACTATAGTGCATTATGCTGGATTGGTTATGTTCAATACATTACTGTTTGTATTTGATTCAGCCATTTCCATTACTTTATCGTTTTCTTATTTACATTCAAAATTATGGACTTGATTTAGTTTTATATTTCCGTTAACTAACTCCAATTCGATGTATACTTTCAATTTTATGTTTCTTCCGTGAAATTCATCTTTTCTAGTTATTTCAGTACAGTTCCTTCACGTTTCTAATGATCCTCATCTAACAGGTATTATGATACTCGCGGCAGTCACTCGTGACACTTTTGACACAAACACGAGAACTTTTGAATGGAGTGTTTGTTCGCGCGTTGTCGTCAAACAAAACAACATAAACATTGGATGCTCGGCGCGTCGCGGTGCCGAACTTTGTGGGGTCTCTGTCATGATCGGCTTTGAGGGCTATTAAGTCTATTGTTGTAGGAGTTCACTAACACCGACATGTTTCTATGCCGATTGTCGGTGGACTCACCTAATTGCGCGAAGACCTTGGGCCTGACGTTCTCCTGCCAGGCGGCGGCGGCGGCGGCGACGATTGCCGCCAGCAGGACACAGCGCAGCTCAAGCATGGCACTAGTCACAAGTCGACATCACTTGGGAACACTCGCGACGCGCGGCTGTTCGCGGCACAGGCAGGCGGGGCGCGCGGCGGCCGGCGGACGACTGGCGGCCGGGAGCCGGGGGCGGGGGGCGCGCCTGCGCGGCCGGCGCCCCGCGGTCTCGCATGCGTGGGGCTGCGGAGTGCGGACCTCGCACGTGACGCAGCCCTCCTCGCCCCCAGCGCACCCTCGACGGCTATCACCGACCCTGCGACGTCATAATCGCGTTAAAAAAGCGCCTGCATATCCTAATGAACGCCGGCACTAAACCTGCAATTAAACCCGACAGGGCGCCGCCAGAGGCTCTGAGCTTTTGTTTATAAGCGTTTTTAGCTGTATTAAAAATTCGTTAGGGGTATGTCGAGGGCGTGACAGTTCAGCGAATCGTAAGGTCGCAATTACAACTTTGATGGTTAACAACGGGGAAGTAGGGTCCAATGCGTAGCGAAAGCTCCTATTACTTTCCCCTTCCGGGAAAAAATCTCAAATCGTACTTTCTCCACTAATTGAGGTACGTAGGAACATTCCTAATGATGGAGTTGACAACCTGTACTTAAATCCATTATTTGTCTTGTTAAACTCTTCAGGATCTTTTCCTCAACAAACGAAAGCTCTGTCAAAGCTCCAACAATAATACTGTTGAATCCCTTCATAAAAGTAAATAAAACTTTGTTAGAACTATCAAATCATATATTTTAATTACACGCATCGTAAAATTAATGAATTGTTACTAAACCGACTCAAATAACAAGTAAAACCGACGCAACAAAAACGAACTTAGTTACACAAGGTCCTAATATTCGTATCACATGAGAGCGGTGCAACTTTATCGAAATAAAAACTTTTTGTACAACAGTAGGGCTCCCTGGCGCATTCATTATTATTAATTGGACAAAGTTGTTCCCCAGTAATTTTATTCGAACAGTTTAGAACTTTGTCGAAGTAATACAAGTACGGCGTTAGTACCAGCGGGATGCATTGTAGTGGGCCCGTGTGAAAATCAATAAAATAAACATTTATTGTGCGGGACTCCTGCGCCGGTCTGTGTGCATTCATACGAACGTGGAACGTTATTGTTTACTTTAACGGGCTTATAGCTTCAAGTCCGGTTATTTTAGTACTTGTACCGAAATAATGAATGAAGAAATATTCAAATTAGAAGCTGATATTAATCAACTAATCTTTATTCATGTGCATGATCTTCATTAAAAAGTCGCGTGCGTTTTAAAGTTTATTCTAATGCAGAGTCAACAGCACCTTTCTCTCAATGAATGTTCACAATTCACAACGGTATCTGTACTATCCGCATTGTAGAACAACCTCATAAGAATTAAACTGAGAATTCTCATTACCTCCCCGGCACCGCAGCAGAGCCATAGAAATTTAATAAAATTGTTAAGACACTAACTTCCTAACTCCAACCTTAAACTGCATTAAAGTAAGACTTTTAAAATAAGGAAAGTTAGCAATTCCCGAGTTCTGGAAGACTATTCGATACAGCTTGCACAGGATAGACACACGGCGGCCATCGTTTCTGTATAATAATCCAATTAGTACGGAATTTAAAGCTTCCTCGAAGGCGTTGGGAGATAATGTGATAACCAAAGGTTTGTAGTCCCGATAAGGTTATGGCGAATCTCGCGGTATCTCGCTAATTCTTACCACTGGTGATTGTTGTTGTACGAGTGGAAAAGAGAATTTGAATTTAGAACAAAAAAAAACAAAAGCCACTTTGAAAATCTAACTGTTCATTTGTTTCTTCCAGGAGCGAAAGTGACAGCGTGTGATTTGAATAAATAATTATTATGTAGCGGTTAGACCGCCACATACAAAAACTACGAAACAAAAAGACATGACGTCACACAATTCCTACATCTCGCAGTTAGAGTTTACTGAGCGAATAACATAGATAAGACTATCCGAAATCAACATATGGGCAGTTGCCCGCCAGACATAACAACCCGTCTGGTTGGAGGATCCTCCCTTTTCTATGGGGGATGAAGGAACTTTACACCCTGTTCCTCATACCCCTAAATTGGTGACCCCGAGTATGAACGTCAACGCAGCCTTCGTGCAACTACTTCAGCGTGACGTCATCATCATCACTCCCGCAAGCTTTCGTGAGGCAAGTCACACAGCCAGCCAGCACCCACGGCTTCAACGGGTATCCTGACCACCAGCATGCAGCGAACGCGCATTCCTGGTCATCACCCTCAGCCTCATCAGCAACCTTGGCACAGCACCTGCACTTCCGGCCGGTCTCACAAGCAGAGCCTATTCTACCCTCTCCTGGTCGACGCAAGCAGTCAGCCAAAAACCCGGCGCTGTACCACATCCGACTCACTGGATGACGACGCAGCGCCTCCCCGACTCACTGGGGAATCACCGCAGACAGTTCCGACTCACCGTGAACTATGCGGCACCCGGTTCCGACTCACTGGAACCACAGCTGGCACTGTGAAGCATCGCAAGATCCAAGACTCAGCCCACTATCGACCTCCGGTCTCCGGAGGGGAGTGATGTAGCGGTTAGACCGCCACATACAAAAACTACGAAACAAAAAGACATGACGTCACACAATTCCTACATCTCGCAGTTAGAGTTTACTGAGCGAATAACATAGATAAGACTATCCGAAATCAACATATGGGCAGTTGCCCGCCAGACATAACAACCCGTCTGGTTGGAGGATCCTCCCTTTTCTATGGTGGATGAGAGAACTTTACACCCTGTTCCTCATTCTCCTAAAATTATAATCTTACTTTAATTTATTCTAATGTTAGTAAATGTTTGAAAAGCCCTACTTAATAATCAATGTGTATACAGATTACTTATCTTTATTTGTGACACTGACATTTATTTAAAAAAATCTAAGATTATGGTCATCAACTCATCACCTTATAACTAGCCAGATAACAACACAAACGACCAACCGTTTATTTCCCCGTTAATCGCTCCCAAAGCCGTACAAACTAATTCAATAGAGTTTTTACTAAAGCAGGTGCTACAAAAGCTTTCAAACAACGGAATCATTCGAATTCTACGTTCGCACGGATAGTCCGGAAATCAAAAAGGAATCAGCGAACTAACGAATCTTACCATCTGTTCCTTTAAACTTTTACCGTAGTGAAGACAGAGAATATAGGAACGACATCTTTATATTAATTAAGGAAATAAATTATAAATAACGAGTCGTTTTCCCCTCATTGAGATGTGCTTGTTTCGGACGCACTCCGTCGGTATGACGCAGCGTTTTATTAGCGTATTAACTATTTCTACAAAGTCAAGGTGTTCAGTTTTTGTTTATCGTGTCTGTGGTTACGGCACCAACATCTTGTATATCTACTTTAATATAAGAACTATGATCTAGGTGAATTTTAAATAATGCAAATCGTAAAATAAAGACAGTTTAAATGTAATATAATTATTCTAAATAAGAGAAAAATTTACATATTTAACAGACATTTAAGTAACTTTCAATTTCTGAACTTAACGAGCTTTTGAAAACCACAACAGAAAACCGCATCGTTTTGCGATTAACAACGTCAGTCTGAACAGCTTAGTGCGTGCATGGCTACTGTCGCAGTCTCCCTCGACAATCGCACGCGACTCGACCCAAACCTTAGGTCGAAGGGTCCTCCCCTACTCCAGCCAACAATTCCTGAACTTGCACATAATTCATTTTTTTATTGATGCCAAGCAATTAACTTCTGCCGTCTTTTTTCGTCTTTCAGAGTCAAAAGAGATGGTACGACATCACTTTAATTAAGAATTTTATAGGTCGGTTGACGTATTATTTTCTTAATTACGTTTTAGAAAGCATTGAATGGGCGTTTAAATATATCTGCTTTATTTGGACTGGAATGAGGAAGACAGGAATTTAAGTTTGATCGGTTTCGGGTTGTAACAAACATTTTTGTGTCCAATTGAGGACTGTAAGTTGTAAGATGTTCAGGGAGCTTTTTGTTTCCTTATACAGGCTGGCAGAGAAATCTACGTGAAAATTGTTATCATGGATTCAGTCCATGATTCAGAACATGCGTTGATTTTTCTTCGGTTATTTAAAAAAGAATCTGTTCCATACACTTTGACCGCGTAGGTATTGCACTTTTGTATGAAACTGCTGTTTTTTTTTTGTATACAGTTGTATCTAATGTGGTTTATTGACTGATATAAACCAGAAAAGTTGCTTAATTTTGATTACAAATTGTTTATTCAGGGTCAAATAACATTAGCTAGCGAAACGCCACAAACGTGTTGGGTATCTTCGATTCCTAAACATGACCGCTAGCTAATTTTGACCTTGTATACTTTCCCTTTTTCATCTCAAGAGTTGATAAGAGTATAAGTTGATTTACAGTATGTATTTCAGTAAATAATACTACAGAAATCATCATGAGAGTGCACACAGAAGATACAAGCATTGTTTTTTTGATCTTGCCAATCGTATCCCAACGCTAGGTTTCTACTTTATCCTACTTTGACCTCATTTATTCCCTCTATTTCCAACTTTAAAACAAGTACCCACTTACCCACATTATCTACAATAAAACCATCTATCTCGTATCCGCAGCATACTATCCGTCACAAAACAAAGCAAAGCTCTTAAAAGCTACAAAACGAATGCACATCCCTCACCCACATCGACCACTCCGGCCACTGGCCACCACTGGGCCACTGCGGACTGGGCTATTCTGACCCAATTCCCCCAATTGACGACACAACCCGCTCGGAACGATAACCAGCTGATACAGTTTATGTTTTTCTGTAACTGTCATATCTGAGTATGTATTTGTATGTATTCAACGGGTTTATTGGGATATTGTGCTGTTGGTTTCGAAAACAAGGCTGTTTTGTATCTCTATTTTGTTTCTGTGTGTATGCTAAACTAGCAATGTGAGTGGGGTGTCCATTTTATAGATATGTGTGTTTTTAGAATGTAAAAATATTGTGCAGAACCAGAATAATTCGGAGAATGTGGTGAATATGATGAGGATTTCTTAAATGAATGTAAGCAGCCGATATGTTTTGTTAACATAAACATAACATCACGCCTTTTTCCCCGAAGGGTTCGGCAGAGATGTACCTGTGATGTACACCCACATTTCGCCAGTCATGTTTTAAGTCCCATGTAATAGGGGGCGAGCCTATTGCCATCAACTGGGGACAAATCCAGACTCCGGGCTGCTACTGACAAATTCCAGACAGAAAAACCCAATGACACTTTGCCCGACCTGGCATTCGATCCCAGGACCTCATGTTCAGCAGTCGCGCTTGCGACCACTAGACCAACGGGACAGTTGTTGTTATAGTCACGTAAAAAATAGAAGAATAAAAATCTAGCTGTAATAAAATATAACAATGTTTCAAATTCTAAGCAACGTAAAAGGACTGCTTCCGTTACAAACTCCGTAATTATAAACTAAGAAATAGGTCACAATACTTAGTACGGGCGACTAAGCACAAAACGTGCTTACCTAAATATGCCTATCAGATGGCGACACAAAAGCTCGAGATATAATTTAACAATTCATGGCTAGCTACGGTACAGTTAAGTATAATGATCTCCAAGGCCTTCAAACACACAAGATATTAAATAGCAGGCGCTAAGCCGAACAAAAGGCCTCGCAAGTCGCTGGCCATTCTCAAAAATGTTTGTTTTAAGATCCAGAATAAATCCCGGTGTACTGACACAAAAATCCTATTCAACAGGAATAATACAAAGAGTTAGTGTGACAGGACAAAGGCTCGGCCGTTTACGTACCATCGTGTTACGTCAGATCCTCTTGATTTGTAGCAAAGCAAACATCTAGAGCTCATTCTTTGCACAAAAATACGAGGACCCTTGACATATTTTTGCTGGCTCCGGATGAATTGTTGATGAATATCTATACCGCCTCCAGTCCCGGGTGACAAGATTCTTTTTTAACAGTACCACCAATTCTGATTGCAGATTGGAGTCCCTTTGTTCATTTTGGGTCAAAGAAAACATTTTCGGATTTTCTCACAGGTTACGGTCAACTTTGTTGTGACGAATGGCTGATCGATAAAACCGTTCAAGTTGCGCTGATAAGCTTAAAAGGGTCATTTCTACGCGCCAGAGTAATGTCGATTTCAAGGCTCATCCGTCATTTTTGTGAAAATACCAAAAGGCTCTTATTGTAAGAGCAGACTTTCCTTGAAAGTTTATAGGCAGATAGTTTGGTCGTAATCTAGTTAGGCTTCAGTTTTCAGGATTTGTTTTTGCCCATTTCGGCAAATGTTATCGTTAGCGAATCTTTCTATAGAGCAAGTTTTACTATTTGCTTGTTTAACTTTGGATCCCTAACTAGGGCACGCACTTGATCGTTGTCATCTATTATAACCAAAATTGCTTTTTGTTAAGGCTTCTTTTCCATGAAAAACGCTACAGCGTTCTATTTCCGAGCTCCCACAACCAAATACGCTAAACACACCTCCACACAAATGGAATTCCAGAGAATGACAACAACCAAACATTTCACATAGCTGTTTACAAAAACCCAACGATGAAAGTTCGTCGCGGCCACAAAAAGACGCATTTATGAGTCCAGCAGACCTAAACGCAAATATGCGTTCAACTCGTATGGTGGACGGGGAACTTTTGAGCTCGGATTAATTCCGTTCGACACTCGTATTGAGGTTCCATGTGTTCCTTTTTCAAACCTTGATGAGTGTGCGTTTTGCTGGCGTATTTTGTTAAATGTGTTGGTGGCTTAATCATTTCTATTTACCCCATTATTTTTTTGAGTTTTATCTTATTTTTTTTTTGTTCTTTAACTGCCTCGTTGTTCTAGTGGTCGCAAGCGCTACTGATGAGCATGAGGTTCGATCCCTGGGTTGGTCATAGTCTTATTGGGTTTTGCAATCTGGAATTTCTCAGTAGCAGCCCGGATTCTGGATTTGTGCCCGGTGGAAGGCAATAGGCTCGCCCCTTTTACATGGGACTTCAATATAACTGTCGACATGTGGGTGTACTACGAGTACAGGTGCGCTTTTGCCTCGGGGAAATCAGGCGTGAAACTTTAACTATAAAGCAACTTTCGAGTTTATCTACCTGCCAATCAGCCTTTTCTCGCCTTAGTCTTAATTATTATTATCCTTTTGAGTGAGAATGCGAGTTAGTTCTGCGTTCACGCCTCAGCCGATAGTCGTGAAATCTAACACATGGCTGGTTTGTGACAAAGACGGGCGTAGACTCAGATTATCCTAACGATGCAAGCGAAGGCGTAGGCAAAAGCTGAGGTGTTATTTTCTTCAAAAATGAATCTAGCCTAATCTTATGGTATACTATGGCATGTTGTACATATGTAATTTACAAGCTTTAACCCGCGAAATTCCTAATAAAGGAACTAGTGACAAAAGGAAATTTCGCGATATTTTTTTTTTTAATATTTACGTTTATATTTTTTATGGCACCTCTTTAGATCATTAGCTATCGGAATATCAAAAAAATATTTGGAAAATCCAAAAGTGCACGCCTCATACTTATCACTCATTCATAAACGAAAAAGAAATTCAAAACATAGTTTAAAAATGAACAATTTATCACTTTTCATCTTTTCATGAAGTCGTAATGTCAACGACTGACAAAGATATTTACTTGGCGGTTGCTAGGCAACTTCAAGTCGAAGGTTGGAAATATTTAGTTAAAGATATTATATTTTAGTTAGTATTTTATTAATTATAATTAAACTACTTTGAATAAAAGAGCCATTTTCAATAGGGTTCCTTCTACGGCTGAAACGAATGTATTAAAAAAAAAATTGACTCAATTAATTGATTTTATCGCAAGCTACAATGTTTTCAGGGCTCATAAATTGACGGACAGGAATTTTTTTTCAACTATTTTTATGCTTTTTCCATTTCTGCTGCATTAAATCAATTGTTAAAAATTAATACAGTAAGTACAGTATTAATCTCCATTTAATCATCTATACAATGGTATATAAATTAAGTAGGTTCTGTGTACTAGCAGGAGTGTAACAATAAAAACAGTTACAGAAACGGGGCAAAAAAAATTTTTCGATCGTAGAGCACACTCTAATGCTTCGCATTACGAGTCGTGCAAAAATATTTGGCCTAGGTCTTAAGGGGGAGGCGTCAAAATAGATAACCACATATTATATGCTTGCCAGTATATAACTGTGGTTCCTTTTTAATTTAAAGTAATGTAAATAAATGTAATAAATCTAAACAACTTTTTGATAGATAAATAGCTGATATAAAAACAAAAGCAACCAAAATGAAGATTTTCAAAACGAAAAATTATTTCACAGATTTAGAGATTTACAATCTGAGAATAAAATTCAATTTTCTGTTTGACTGTTACAAAAAGCGTATTAAAAACTTCTTGGCCGTCCTAAGTTTTGCAAGTCGAAAATTAAATAAAAACTCGCTTCGCCTACACTTACTTACAGAAAGAGTTGAAAATATAGAATCTACTTACCCCTGAACAATTTAGCAAAACAAAGTATAAACACAAACGAGAGCAGTGGTGGCCCAGTGGTAATGGCACCGACTTACGAGGTCGTGGGTACGAACCCAAGCAGGCGCTTTACTTACACATAATCAGCCTATTAATGTTCCCACTGCTGGGACACAGGCCTCCTCTCTGTGAGAGGGAGTGGGCCGTAATCCACCACGCGGGCCCAGTGCGGGTTGGTAGATGTCACATGTCTTCGAAGTTTTGGTTCTAAGAGATGCCGGTTTCCTCACGGTGTTTTCCTTCACCGTTTTGAGAGCAGTGGTGATGAAATTATTTACACAAAGTAGAGCGCCTGCTTGGGTTCGAACCCGTGACTTACAACTCGTAAGTCGGGGCCGTTACCACTGGGCCACCAGTGCTCTGCGCTCAGCGCTTTACTTGTGTAAATAATTTCATCACCACTGCTCTCAAAACGGTGAAGGAAAACATCATGAATTCAAATTCAAAATATTTTATTTCACATAAACCTACATAGGCACTTATGAAACGTCAGAAGCTACGCACGGTTCCAATTGGTCGTTTCCTATGGAGAAGAGCCGGAAAGAAACTCCACGGTTACTCTTTTAAAAATAATTGGGTTTTACAATATTTTCAAAAACAAAAGAAAATAGTGGTATTAGGTATGCGAGGACAGTGTAGGTCTTTCAACAAGTACCAAGAAGATGATCAACAAGTCTACAGTCCACTAAGCCTACAGCGTTCTCACATTCACAAAATAGAAAAGAATCTATATAAAAGATAAATAAATTAATAAGAATAAAAACCTATTTTAAACGAAATGACATGATTGCTATTACAACTGTAACAAATCTGAATAATTAACATGTCCACAGAAGCCACTAATAAAGAGTTGAAAATTAAATAGTAGGTATATAATGTCAAATAAAATTATGATTAAGTATGTCAAGGAAGAATGTAAATAAAACAAAAATATCATGGTAATTTGGGAGCAGTTAATAGACTCTTACATATCTTGCCGTTAATGAGGTACCAGGGAAGCCACATGTGCAGAGGGAATTATTGCCAAACTTCTTTGTCTTCAACATAGTCTTTAAATTTATAATATGCTTTCTTGATAAGGACCCGTTTGATGTGGGTTTTGAACTTCCCATCGCTATGTTCTGTAACCGACTTTGGCAACTTGTTATAAAAGCGGATACTGTTTATAAGAAATGACTTGCTTGTTTTAGTTAATCATATGAGTATCGTGAGGAAACCGGCATGTCACAGAACCAAAAATTCGAAGATATGTGACATCTACCAACACGCACTGGGCCCGCGCGGTAGATTACGGCCCACTTCCTCTCACAGAGAGGAGGCCTGTGTCCCAGCAGTAGGAACATTATGTTAAAGTATAAACCATGTAAATATTTTTACATTTAATTGCGAATGAAATGATGGTTTAAAATACTTTTGAAGTGTTTACATGTTGCATGTTAAGGAAAACTTTAAGAAACCAAAAAATTCAAAGAAAAATAGGAGGAGCTACCGGAGCTACGACATGCTTCATAAATCACAAATGTATTTGATATTATTTAGAATTTTTTTTTAAAACATCTAGGCAAATCAATATTAAAGCAATACCTACAGCATTAAATTTTTTTACACCATGTCGATGGATACCTACTTTTTAAAATTAGGTTCGTTAAATCTACAAAAGTGCACTTGCGACATTCACAGCATTAAATCCAAAAATATGAACTCAATATGAATCCACAAACAGTATCAACATAGGTACACTATTACATCACTAGTTGAACAATCAAACCGGGTCCGGGTTGAAAAGCTCCGTTGGTTCCGTCACTAAATCGCGTAGAATAGTGTCGTAATGGACCGGCCAGGGACTCGACGTAAAAAGAAACGAAAGATGCAGCCAATCAATCTACATTTACAATCATATGAGTATCGATCCAGAATGTAGCGCTGCCGACAGGTCTTGGTATTTGATGCTACGTAGCGGAAAAATTTCGACGCGGGCTCTTGCCAACAGTAGACGTATTTTCGCCAAGGCTCAGATAATGTGAATAAGCAAAATTTCATCCCGCGTTCGTCAATAATGCGATTTTACAAATAATCAAAGATTTCAAATGACCTTAAAAGATATTCAGATTATTATTTATTTGGAGCCTGTATAATAAATTAGTTCAGAGAATTTGTAATACCTCCAAAATCAGAATAAAATGAATTGATCATTACAACTACATCGATTTTTCACCTAGTAATTAATAGAGTACTTTCAACGATCGAGATGGCTTAGTCAGCGTATAACGTTCGTCAATCGAATCGTTGCTCTGACGAATAGTTTAGAAAAGACTTCATTTGATGTATGCAGAGGGTAACTCCAATATCGCATAGAACGAAAACGAATTCGTCGCGAGCCACCCCTCTATTGATATAAATAAATTTATTGATATTTTTATCTGGTTATTTTCTAAATAATGTAATTCAATAAATCCTCGATATAAAAGTGATTTGATTCGATTTAAAATGTACCACAGACGGCACTATAAAATGGATAGTAGTAATAAATATTTTTCAAAGTGAAAAGTTTATTATTCGTTATTTTTGCTTGATCGTAAAAGATATCTTGTTAGAAACTTTGTTTTAGTAAATATTATCCGTCACGTACACTGAGCCTAAGATAACGAATTGGATAACGTTGCACAAGATACATACCCATTCATAACCCATTGATTTAAAAAAAAAAAAACTTTTTAAATATCCGTATCAAATTTTTCCGACGGCTATCATATAACACAATATTCTGTATTTTCTGCAAATAAATTATTCTTATTCTTATAATAAACACAGCTATGATTATGGCGTCATAAAACGGTAGCCCTTCACAGAAAAACATCTTCAGCTCTTCTCATACCTACAAATGAAAATATAAACTTTCCAGGAAATCAATGTTTCTGTGGAAACTCCAAAGCCTCGGAGAGAGCCAACGTGATTCTCTACATAGCAAATCTATTAGTAGATTTCGTAGATTAGTATTTATTCATGCATTCTTAGAACACAAATTCAGAAAGTTGTACTTACTGGGAATTGAGACTGTTTGGTGATCTTTACTAGACCCAGTAGTTAGTAAGAAATACTTGTTTTGATCATAAATAATTGTATAGCTAGAAACTTTCTTCATTAGTCATAATTTTGCTCAATTTGCTCATTGCTCGACAGGCTAAAAATAACGAGAAAAGGTGAGATAGGTCTTCAGAAAAGCAACGTTTCTTAGGGTCCTTAAAAAACCTTTAAATTAGAATTTCATAATAAACCTTATAAGCTTTTAAGGCTATCATAAGATATTCGTGGCAACATTTTGTGGTTCCTTCGTCTGTCTGTTGTCTAAAATCGGGTTCATTTGTTGTAATTGCCACAACTTTGCTTAATAATGTCTTTCAAATGTTAGACAATAGGTTGGTGACCACTGAACCAATTATTTCTTCCAAATTGTGTGGTTATTGATTGCAAGTGCCGCTGACAATCGCCAGAACATCCGATGTTAGCGGTAGGCGTTCAAGAATTCTGCTTTTGGCAACACCACTGCGGATAACTGATAAAAGACACATTGAAACATTCTCTTGCACTCAAATCAATCTAACTCACGACCATACTCCATAAGATACAGTAATAACTTAGCACCAACTCATCGTAGGACCAGGATAGTTTCCGATAAAATTTATAGGTATGAAATTGAATTGATGGGAAGGAAGGAAGCTTCCGTCGCTGCCGTCGGCTGGCGTGAAATTATCAAGTGCAACATCGCAGATTAAGTGCCGACGATCCTTAGTAACCTAGCCAAGATCGATCGACCCACTTCTTATAGAAAATATACTTGGTGCAGCGGATCGTAGGTGACTCATGTGGATTGTGGGTGGATGATTTGTTATAACAGTTTATTCTTTTAATATAAGTACCATTAATATTGTTTTTGAGAATTTTGTAAGTTGAGAGTTTATGTTTTTAGGAGAAGTGTGTTTGAATTTGTTGATTGTGCTGATTGATAAGGGATTTGCTCAGGTCCATAAGTATAAAGTAATGAATAAAGAAGTTTATAAAAAGGTTCCGTTTGGTAATTCATTGGAGTTTACTCCTTAAGAATTGATTTTCATTATATGGCCCCCGGTATGGAAATTTTACGAGTGAAATTTTAAGTTTTTTTTTTTAAGAAATGCGTTTATTGACTCTCTTTGCCTATTGCATTTTCAAAAGGTAGCCCGCGAAATACAAAAATTGTTTCTTTTTTTGCAATTTGCAGGTCAGTGTCGTGTTATTTATATGTTAATCAAAATTATATGTTAATCAACATAATATGTTGATTAACATATAATTTGCAATCGTAAGAAATAATAAAATAATAATAATAAAAAAATAATAATAAAAAGTTTATTGAGGTAAAAAGGTAAAACACTAAATACAAATTTGCTTAAATCTACGAAAAATTCAGATGTGTTATGTGCCTGAACTAGGTCATCCTGTGTTTCAGGCGTGGCAAGGTATCATATTTCTAAATAATCACATTAATTATAAAATCTAGTAGGTATGTAAAATGGTGTAAATAGTACAATAAAACTAAAAATCTTAGTACCTATCCTAACTTAGCTAAAATTAATTAGTACAAATACAATTTTTATTTAAGTACAACTAATAATTTCTCTGTATCTTCATAGGACATACTTTGGAGAGCTTTCTTGAGAGTTCTTTTGCAATTTATATAATTAAGAGAATAAATGTTGGCTCTAGCATTTAGTCTGTTATAAAGTAGTGGTCCTAGGAAGACAAAAAATTTGGCTGCGAAAGCATGTTTTGTACTTTTTGTAGGGCAAACTATATCTTTCCGTCTCTTTTTAGTAAATTCAGTGCTATATGGGAGGGCTGCGTGCTGTTTTAATACGATGCTCATTATGAATAACTGTCGAGCTGTTAGTACTTCACAGGATTTATAGAGTAGGTTAGTAGGAAAAAGGAAAGGGCGGCCAGTAGACACCTTGAGAATCGCTCTTTGAGCTCTCTCGATAGGTAGTAGCAAACTTTTACCTGCTCCACCCCAAGAGGTGATGCAGTACGTCAAAATTGACTGGCAGAGAGCAAGATAAACTCGCCTAATTAATGTTGGGTCTGCAATATAACGTAGTTTTTTGAAAATGAATATAAGCTTACGCATTCTATTATTTAAGGCTTCTATGTGTTGTTTAAAAGATAAGGTTTCATCTATTATAATACCCAGATATTTTATTTGATTAGTTATATTAATATTAGGACACGTAAGGAGGCAGTCTGCCGGGGCCATACAACAGTGAGCATACATCGTTGAGGGCAAAACAGATGTTTGTTTGCGCATTGAAAACTTAATATAATTTGTCTTAGCCGCATTTAGTGTTAGTGAGTTATGCTGAAGCCACTTATTTACAATATTAAAACCGTGTTGCGCAAACTTGTAGACTTCATGTTCCGATTCAGCAGAAAAAAGGAGGGCAGTGTCATCAGCGTAAGATATTATAGTGCCGTGCTCTAGGTTTAGATTACAGAGGTCATTTATGTATATCAAAAATAGAGTAGGCCCTAAAATACTTCCTTGGGGCACACCAAAAGACGTGTTTTTTTCGTCTGCGCTGAGAACATTGCCAATTTTAACGCACTGGGTTCGGTCTTCTAAGTAACTTTTGAGAAGTTTCAGTTGAATGCCTCTTATGCCCATTGTCTCAAGCTTGCGCAACAGAATAGGAATGGAGACTGTGTCAAAAGCTTTGGCGAGGTCCAGGAAAACTCCAACTGTGTGGTTACCCTTGTCAAGTTCTTGGGCTAGATAGTCAGTCAGATGATGTACGGCATCGGCAGTTGAAACTTTAGGTCTAAATCCATATTGACGGTCCGACAAAATTGATTTATCCTCCAGATATCTAAACAATCTTTTATTTATGATTTTTTCTAAAATTTTTGACATAGAACACAGTAAAGAAATTGGTCTATAATTTGTTACTTCCTGTTTACTGCCTGTTTTGTATACAGGGACAATAACTGCTTTTTTGAGGCACTCGGGAAAAATACCCAAGGACAGGCACATTCGGAAAATATAAGTCAGCGGTGGTACCAAAATAGTCTTGAATTGTTTGATGATTTTATTTGATATATTATCCCAACCAACTGCACAGTCGTCTTTCAAAGTCATGATTATTCTTTCTACTTCAGTTTCGTCAGTATCTAGCAGGGCGAAGGATGTTAAGGTGGGATTACATGCAAAAGGCGTGCTTGTTAGAAAGTGTGATTGAACCCGATTTCTTTCTGCCAGATTCTTTCCGACGTTAACAAAGAAATTATTTGCTAAGTTAGCAGATGTTAGCGGTGTCGAGTGCGCTTTTAATAAACCTGAAGATGACTCATTTTGTTTCGAGGTATATGTTACATTTTTAATATATTTCCAGATCTGCTTACTATTTGTTCCAGCCTCTTCCAATGCAGTTTTATCGTAGTTGCTTTTAACCTTTTTAAGGAGATCATTACAGAAATTACGATACCTTTTGTACGACAGCTGCAGTATTGCATTATCTGGATGAGATTTAGCCTTCATGTGCAGTTTATCTCTATGTTTCATACAACGAATAAGACCTGTCGTGATCCAAGGTTTTATGTTACAATTTTTACGGCTCAGTCTTGATATGTCTGTATTTTTCTGAATTGCATGTCGTATATTTTCTATTACATACAACATACAAAACTGCGGATCAGCAGAATTGTAGACTGGATCAAAGTTGATGACGCGTAAATCTTCTTCAAGTTTATTTATGTTTAATTTTGAAATTGTGCGAGTGTTTTGTTTAGGTAATTTACAGTTTATGATTAATAGGGCAGCATTATGATCGGTTATTGTTGAGTTAACAACAAGTGCAAGTGAAGGGAAATTCGATTTAAGCATGATATGGTCCAAGCAAGAGCCACTTTGATGTGTAGGAAAATTGTGTGCGGGGAGCAAGCCATGAAAGGCGCATAGGTTGAGGTATTCCTGAGCAGATGCATCAGCACTTCCTGGAAGAATATTAATATTAATATCGCCAATTAAAATCGTGTTTTTGAAGGATGACAGGTTTTGCAAGGTGTTATTCAGAGAGTTAGTAAAAGTGCTGATATTTTTAAAGGAGGGTGGCCGATATATTGCTAATGTCGCAAATTCTGACCCAATTTTAACTAACAAACTGTTGCAGTCGACCGTATTAGGTTCCTCAACGGAGACATTTAAATAACTTTTGACATAAACTATCACCCCATCATTTTGATTGAAATTTATACTACTTTTGTACATAGTATATCCCGTGATTTGCGGTATGTTATATTGCTTAGCAAGCCAACATTCGGTAAAAACAATTATGTCACAAGCCATGTTTATCCGTTGTTGAAAAGTGCAAAAACTATCAAAATTCTTATATATGCTACGAATATTTTGTGTTAGTATGGTTAAGGGAGTTTTATAGCCGGAAATATATTGTTTGCATTGTTCCGCTTCACAGAGTTTAGACTCGGATACAGAGAAATTATCTAAGTCATTAATTATCGTGTCAATCATATTAAATAAAAAGAATAGAAAGCGAAAAATGTAAAATAAAAATTAAGTAAAAGGTCTAAAATAACTTATAAACGGCGCTCTTAGGCGCCTCCATAATCAACAGAATTAACGTATCTTTTCTCGGCCATTATTTTCGCCGGGCAGTCAGTAGCGCCTGTTATGTGATTGTCTGGCTTTTTGAAATGCGAGCAAGTAGCGCATTTTGGTTCATTTGCCTTCTTTGGACAGTCTTTGATCGAGTGACCCTGATCACCACAATGGCCGCAGGTGTAAGATGTCTGTCGACATGACTTGGCAGCATGTCCATACTGCTGACACTTATAGCAGCGTGTGACTAAAGTGAAGTCTCTGACAGGACACGATGACCAATTAACAAAAACACGTTCTTTAGACATCAGGGCTTTTCGAATGACCGGAGATACTTCTACGATATAATTGCAGGTCTCGGCGTCCTTCTTACCTGACTTATGGCTTAGCTTTATAGAGGTCAAGAATGACTCAACATTGCAGTCCTGAAGTTTTTCGGCTAAGTTTTGATGGTACAAACATGTGAAGACTTCATTTTCTGTCATGGATGTCGGCACTCCTATGATGACTACTCTGGGCTTTCTTTTATGAGGCTCGTCGATGGTTAGACCCGACTTTGTGAGCTGCACCGATTGTCTCAGCTTTTCAATATCTTCCTTCGTCTCGGTGCTGATAATCACTCCGCCGTTTTTAGTCTTGCGTAAGCCCCTCACGTGAAGTTGCATTTTTTCTGGGCAAATTATTTTTTTGGACCAGACATTTTGTCTCATCACTGGTCTTCAATTTGTCGTTCGGATAGATAGCCACTGAACTTAAGTTAATTGGCTGGATGTAATTGTTGGCTCCTTTCTTTACCATATCAGAAAAAGACGGTCCTTGGGCAGGTTTCAATGAATCTCCGATTCTCGACTTGAGCTCCTGTAGCTGCTGCGAAAGGTCAAGTTGGTTTTCTAAATTTATGAGGGCATGGTGGAATTGGACGGCTTTTGCTTTGATGGACTGGTACTGGACGGCCATTTGCGACGTTCCATGGCCAACCTTCCGGCATAGGGCATTGATGCGTAATTTCTGGTCCATGTTCAGCTTGCCATCAGCTGCAATAGCGCAAACCTCCTTCAGGCTCTGTTCAATATTGGTCATCCAATTTTGGACTTCTGTCGTCGGTATAGCATCGAGGTCATTGTTTCTTTGACTCGGCGCTTGAGGGGGAGCAGCGGGTACGGCTGCGGGCACGGGTGTAGCTGGTGGGGAGCGGGCACACCTACTTCTAGGACTGAAGGGACTCTCCTCCATTGTGAAACAGTTTATTTACTTGCTAATCATGGATCATCGTCAACCAAACACACACTTTACACAAACCTACGTTAATTTCCGACACAGTTTGCGTAATTACGGGCTATTGCACTAAAAACTAGGTCACGACTTCGCAAGTGATTATTTGTTTATTTCAATTAATTGTTCGACACGTCTGTTCACCACGACAATGCAAATCTATGTAAATAAATAATAATATCTTAAGATAGCAGAATCCCAAAATGTCATGATTTCATGAAATAGTCATTCAATAGGATTACATGAACTTATAGAGTTATGTTGATAATTTCTATAAATAAACAACCTCAACATACAACCTGATACTGACCTGTAAATTGCAAAAAAGTTAAGAAAATTTGAATTTCGCGGGCTACCCTCCAGTCGTACGTCGAAGCTGACACACACCCTTTATTTTTCTTCTGATGTATATGTACTTCCTTATCTAGCTATGCAATTATAATTGCAGAATTCCTGATTCCTACCCATACTACTGGTTTGTAAATTCAAAGCCTAGGCACTAAACTACGTAAACCCCTTATAAACCAATAAAACTTTGCCTACCACTTCATAGTTGAAGCCCGGCTTTAAAATTCTAATGCCGTAATGCAGTAGAAAGTGCAACCTCATGAGCAGAAAATTGTGTGAAAACGCCAGTCAGTGCCAGTCAGCTAACAGTTGTGATAATGGTTACAATGTTCAGCTCAATACCAGCTGAGTAGTCCGTCAGTCAGATAATAAAAAAATATTAGACACATATTTTTTGCTTTATCGATAAAAAATTACCTAAATAAAACACATTACAGTTGGGGAGAGGGGGTCGCTACGTCACACTCACAAGTAAGTATAGAATCTAAATAATTGTGACGTCATGGCACATTTTCACTCAATGTATCGCCGTAATATTTTGATAACGTAAATAAAGAAAAAAATCACGTTATTTTTTAATAATTTACATGACAGACAAAACAATTTTTTTTTTTTTGTTATCTCTTATATCTCTCAAGTGTATTTCAACTTTAGAGTATGGTTTGGTTTTTGCTTTTGACCAAAGGACCTTTAGCTTAGCTTTGCCATCTTGCAATGACCATAGTCCTTTGGGCATGCTACTAGTCGACAGCGATGTGGAGTAACATTTTAATATTTAGACTTCATTTTTCACTGATGTATTCATCAGTTCTTCAGTTATTACGCGGAAAACATAAATATCCTCTTCTGTATATTATTTTGACAGAATACCATTGATTTCATCATCTTCATCACAATGTATGCAATGTAGCAGTCCACTTTTGCACTTTTGCACTTTTGGCCTCTTTAATAATACGGCATTGAGCTTGAACTTCCTCAGTCAGTCTCATCTCATCCATACATTATCAAGCCTGAGTCTTACTGAACAATAATTAGTATTGTAAATCAGTAAGTTTATGATAGCGTTAGCGGTAGGTATGTATTATTTTACTATTACTGTAAATTGAAGGGTTATAGCCGTCGTGCTGATCGTAAAGCTTAGAACCACCTGTCCTTATATCTGTATCATTGCAGTGTTTAATTGCCTTAACTAGTCCCCTATTAAAATACCTTTACCGGTGTCGACCTTAATGCCATCCAAAACTACTACTTATTGCGCACAGGTTACCTGTCAGTCAGACAGACGAACAGTCAATTGCTTTCAATGTATGATTGGAAATCAAACAACACGAATGCACCCGGAGAGATGGGCAAAGATCGTCACTCACTAGACGCCTGAGGGAGGACATCGCTGTCTAGGTAGACCACGGTGAAGGATGTGTTACGATCTGATAGTCATCACGGGGCAAACATGGCCAAAGATTGCACAAAACAGGGGAAGGAAAAAGCGAGACCTTTGCCCAGCAACAATCTGCCTAGCCTTTCCCAACTATGTTGGGGTCGGCTTCCAGTCTAACCGGATGCAACTGAAAACCAGTATTTTACATGGAGCGACTGCCGATCTCCACAACCCGGTAACTGGGTAATACGATACCCTTTGGTAAGACTGGTATCAGACTTTCGGGCTTCTGACGACTCGTAACGACTGTCAAAGATCCACGAATGACAGCCAAGACCAAGGACCAACAGCTTAACGTGCTTTCCGAGGCACGGAGGAGTCTCGGTATGTAAAGATGGTCACACATCCACTGACCAACCCCGGCAAGCGTAGCTTAACCTGATGGATCGTCCCGTGCGGCTGTTATTACTTAGCGACGAGCTCTTTAAGACCTTTGCCAAGCAGAAGAACACAAAATAGGATACCAAAGTAAAACGTTATCTCGTTTTCAAACCAGTGAGACATCGAAGCTAGAAATTAGTTAGATTAGTTAGATTTAGCACAGCAATAGTACGTCTATGGACTTATCCATATAGTGCCTTAGTATTGAACCAAAGGCTCGATGCACACCTTATACTGAGTCGAGTCTAGCTCGTTGCTCGTTAATCAATTGACTAGCCAAGCTTCGGTGACAACCCATGCCAAGAAATTGAGACGTATCGAACACTATTTAACACAATGTAAGTAGTATACAATACATAGCCTAGACTGGGGAGTGGGGACACATTACATGTCAAATAAAGGCCTATTCTGAGAAATTGAAGACAAAAAACTGGAAATGATTTACAATAGAGAAATATACTCGACAGGACTAAGGCCTATTCGCAGTTAAAAGCCTTAGTAGATGATGGTGAAAGACCTATTCTGATACGCGATATTTGCTGACGCTGTGGCGGAAAAATACCACGCTGAATTTCACTCGAATTTTCGCGGCTAGCGTTCTTGCTGTAACCAGCAATGAATATAACCAGCAGCGAATAGGTATCACCTAATATCTGAATAGGTCTTTTGCCGCATTTCCTTGGGCAATTAATTCTTTTACTTTCAATAGACTGATTCCAAATAAAAATACAAGTTATACAGACTAAAATATGGTGTTGAAAAATTCCTCCGCATCGCTGTCGACTGGTAATGTACCCAAGAGACTGGTGGCATGCCACGTTGTATGTCAATCCTTAGCCCCTGGCCAAGGTAAAATCCAGCCCTTAGGTACATTCTCGACACCAGTCGACAGCGATGCGGAGGAATTTTCCAACGCCATATTTAAGTTTTTGTTTAAAGTTTATCAAGGTAGGTATATAATTATATATATTTATATCCACTGGAATAAATACCAGATTTACAATCAATCTCCTAATTACAGTGTAAACCCACAAATTAAAATGGCTGTGGCTTACAGTGTAAGCACACGCTTACACTGTAAGCCACGATTAATACCTGAATGAAGTACCAACTGTGCCAACACCAACATTTGCGGCGATTGTTCTTCCCATATTATTTAATAGTATCCCAATTGCGTCTTTAGATTCGCCCCACGATCTTCATACAACCATCCGTAAGGCTGAGAATCAAATTAACGTGTTCGTTTTTCTTTACAAACTTGTGTTTTAGCTCCAAGATAACTTTGTTAATTAAATTTTGCATTTTTTTTTTGGTCTTGAGACGACGTGCTCATCTGAGCTCAGTTGAGATAGGACAGGTCACAAATAAATATCTTTATCTATATATATAAAAGGAGAAACTGACTCACTGACTGACATATCAACGCACAGCCGAAACTACTGGGACTAGGAACGTGAAATTTTCCACACAGCTTCCTTTGATAATGTAGGGGAGCACTAAGAAGGGGTTTTTGAAAATTCGACTTTTAAGGGGGTGAAAAGGGGGGATTTCGATTGTATGCAAAATCTTATTCCTTGAGTTAATAGACTTGAAACTTTGCACGAATACTTACCTAAGTGAATGATAAAGTTTGTCATTTTTTGTTTTTCTAAGCTACCCCCTAAACGGGGATTGGGGGGTGTCAAAGTTTGTATGAAAAAAAATTTACGCAAGGTCCGAATAACTCGAAACTCAGTATTTATACTTAAAATCGAAAATAAAGAATAATGCGTATCAAGGTTTTTCGGAAACAACCCCTAACGGGGTGAAAAGGGTTAAAATATTTTAATGACGGCTGCGATTTACTCATTTTTCGTCATGGGTGTCGTTTTCGTAGTTTTCGATAGTGCTAAAGCCGATAGTGAGGTCAAAATGTAAATCCAAGATGGCGGCTGCGAAAGTTTTCTTATTTTTCGTCATGGGAGTCGTTTTCGTAGTTTTCGATGGTGCTAAAGCCGATAATGAGGTCAAAATGTAAATCCAAGATGGCGGCTGCGAATTATTTTTCGTCATTGGTGTCGTTTTCGTAGTTTTGGATAGTGCTAAAGCCGATAGTGAGGTCAAAATGTGAATCCAAGATGGCGGCTGTGAATTCTTTTTTTATTTTTCGTCATTGGTGTCGTTATCGAAGTTTTCAAGGGTACTAAAGCCGATAGTGACGTCAAAAAGTTAATCCAAGATGGCGGATGTGAATATTTAAAAAAAAATCGACTTGGGTGTCGTTTACATAGATTTCTAATGTGCTTAAGCCGAAAGGGAGGTCTAAATGTAAATCCAAGATAGCGGCTGCGACAAATTTGTCATTTTTCGTCATGGGCGTCGCTTTCGTAGTTTTTGAGGGTGCTAAAGCCGATAGAGAGTATTTCGTACGAATACTTATCTTAGTAATAAATGGGGACTAGGGGTGTCAAAGTTTGTATGAAAGATTTTTTATGCGAGGTGTGATTTACTCGAAACTCAGTATTAAAAACCGAAAACAAAGAATAACGTGTATCAATATTTTTCGGAAACAACCCCTACCGGGATGAAAAGGGTTGAAATATTTTATTTGCATCGCACTGACCTATATCAAGATACACGCAACGACATCTATTTTTTGGAATTTGCTATTCACAATTGGGCCCGATAGGTGACGCTGCAATCGAAGTTCAAGACGGTATTCTGTTCATGACACGTGCACAATTTCTGAGCAGTACCTAAACTAACCTAACAAAAAATACTAGAGTTTCATGAATTCACGATATAGTATTTCAATTATTAAACAATCAATCTGCCTAGCCTTTTCCCAATTATGTTAGGGTCGGCTTCCCGTGTAACCGGATGCAGCTGAATACCATTATTTTACATGGAGCGACTGCCTATCTGACCTCCACAACCGAGTTACTGGGTAATACGATACCCCTTGGTAAGACTGGTTGTCAGACTTTCGGGCTTTTGACGACCCGTAACAACTGTCAAAGATCCATGAATGGCAGCCGGGACCAACGACTTAACATGCTTTCCGAGTTATGGTGGAGTCTCGGTATGTCAAGATGGTCACCCATCCACAGACCATCCACGGCAACCGTAGCTTAACCTGATGGGTCGACCCGTGCGGCTGTTATTACTTAGTTTCAAGCTCCTCTACAATTCTTCTCTCAATTTCTATCAATTCATCAATTTCTATCATTAGACATCGTGCACTATTTCTGAACAGTAACCTAACAAAAAGTACAATCATTACGTTATGCTACTAATAGGATTTGGCGATTTGGATTTAGGCGACAGATAGTTTATAACCTGGACAAAGAATACTTTTTATCCCGGTAGTACTTTTCCTTGGTTTTCCGATAGCGGGAAAAAGCTAGTCTATACATATAATTAAATAGTAACCAAGTCAAAACGGTACATTCAAAATTAAAAAAAAAAAGTAATTGGTACGAGGTGTGGGGGGGAATCCATAATTTGCACTTACTTATTTTTTCATACGTGGTAAAAAGTAGAATGTCCACCTCGGGATCTCACTCTCCTTTAAAATAGTTGTTTGCTCCCTAGGCAAACAATCTACTATTTTGCAAATTTTTGTCCGTTTGTCTCTTTTCCGATGTATGTTCCGGATTTGCACAAAAACGGTTAAACGGATTTGGATGCATTTTGGCACAAAGTTAATTTATAACCTGGATTAACACATAGAGTACTTTTATCCCAGTAATACGTTAACGTGGGATATTTTCCGACATCAAAGCGGCGGAACCCGCGGGCAAAAGCGACTTTATAATAATTGAGACACAAGATGAAACTAAATTAACTGGCAAAACTTCTCAGACGGTTATCATAATGATGACAAAACAATAAAATATATTTTCTGAACTTATAATTGCTACACTAACAGCGGCCGTCTGACCCCTGACAGACGGCCTCGTTGGTCTAGAATGGTTGTTAACCGACTTCCAAAAGGAGGAGGTTCTCAATTCGTCTGTATGTTTTTTTTTTTTTTGTATGTTTGTTACGCGATTTCTCCGTCAATTGTGGACCAATTTTAAAAATTGTTTTTTTGTTTGAAAGGGCATACCCTTTCCGAGGTGGTCCCATATAAATTGTATTAACTTTACTTGGATAGCTTTTGAGTTAGCTTCAATAATACGTATTTTTCCCACTTAGTTTATATGGATGATATGATGATAACTTCCAATCACTGTTATTTACATAGCAGGTTAGTGGTATTTGAATTGTATGGGGTAGGTACCACAACTAAAAAGTGCAAAATAAAAACTTTTTATAAAAAAAGAACAACCGACTTCCAAAAAAGACACTACAAAGTCAAAAATAACTTTAATTTCGGAAGTCGGTGGCAAAAAACGAAAGTTCAAAACCAAATACACCGACTTCCGAAATTAAAGTTATTTTTGACTTTGTAGTGTCTTTTTTGGAAGTCGGTTGTTCTTTTTTTATAAAAAGTTTTTATTTCATCTGGATTTTTTCAATAACAGCCCGGAATCTGGATCTGTGCCCGGTTGATGGCAATAGGTTCGCCTCCTATTACATAGGACTTAAACATATCTGATTTGGGTGTTCTATAGGTACACCTCTGCCTTACCCTTCGGGGAATACAGGCGTGATGTTATATATTTTTATGATTTTTTTATGATGATTCATCATCATCATCATTCATTCATTCATTCAGCAAACTTTGTCTGACCTCGGGTTTGTCCCAACAACACTTTGACACTCGGGAGTGTCAGCAAATGAACTGGGAAGCTAATAACATAACTCAATTGTAATTTTCGATACACCCCGATCTTATAATATACATTTTTAATAATACATATTGTATATTGGTCGAAACGCATTATTTTAACTACCTTTAAACCCTCACTACTGACTGCTAAAGATAATTCATTATATGAACGAAAAACAATATTTATTGTTCAGTTTATCAAAGAACTTAATGTTTTGTAGAAAATCCATACTAATATTATAAATCCGAAAGTAACGGTCTGTCTGTTTCACGCCTAAACCGCTGAACCGTTCGTTTTGTTTGAAAGATGGGTAACCTGGGCCCAGGAGAAGGACATGGGGTACAGCACTTTATATCCTGGCTCGCAAACAACCTAGGTATACATAAATATGTATATATAATTACGTAAATATTTGCACTATGACGCAACAAAAATAGCTCATCTAATTATAAACAATATGTCAACCTCAGAGAATACTAAAGATAACTTTATCGCAAGCGCCACTTTCTCGGAGACAATAACTAACAATCAACGCACCTTTGACCGACCTTTATCGAATGAGCCCGAAGACACACGAAGCTGCAAAAGATACAGAAGCAAAGAATAGTACAGAAGGCGCACTCCACATTTTAGGTATAGTTACCGGTACGTAAGTTGGCAACGATTTTCGTAGTGGGGGAAGTTCGCGCACGTACAGTTTCATACATTTTTACATGCGCAAACTTCCCCCACTACCCCAAAACCTTGCCAAGTTAAGTGCCGGCGATTATAGCAACAAATACGCGGCGGGCTTGTCTCATCGGGCCAATTTCCGTGAGCGTAACGTAGAACTATAGTAACGCAATAGAAAGAGAGGCAACTTCTATGTGAATATAACTGTAGGTAATTAGCGCTGTGCGACCTGAATTGCACTTTATTGTGCAAGAATCGCTTTTTAGGGTTCTGTAGCCAAATCGCAAAAAAGGAACCCTTATGGATTCGTCATGTTCGTCTGTCTGTCCGTCCGTATGTCACAGCCACTTTTTTCCGAAGCTATAAGAACTATACTGTTGAAACTTGGTAAGTAGATATATTCTGTGAACCGCATTAATATTTTCACAAAAAAATCAAAAAAATTTGGCTGTTGCTAGTCGTCCGGTGAACGGACGAATAACATTATAAATTAATCGTCCGTTTAGCGGTCGAATAACATTTTAAAAGGCTGTCTATTCGTCCGATAGTCGGACGACAAATTATTTTTTTTATTCATCCGTTTAGCGGACGACTAGACACTTCGAAAAAATTTGGGGGTTCTCCATACTTAAAATTGAAACGTTAAATAATTTTTTCGTGTGGGGGGTATCTATGGATAGGTTTTCCAAAATGATATTGAGGTTAGTAATAAAAAAAAATCTAAGCTGAATATTTTTCGCGAGAGACTCTTCCAAAGTGGTAAAATGTGTCCCCCCCCCCCCCCCCTGTAACTTCTAAAATAAGAGAATGATAAAACTAAAAAAAATATATGATGTACACATTACTATGTAAACTTCCACCGAAAATTGGTTTGAACGAGATGTAGTAGTAGTTCTAAATGTTATATATTTTTTTGTAATGTGCGTTTAGTTTGTGCAGAATAAATAATTTTTCTTTCTTTTCTTTTCTTTCTAGTTTTTTTTTTTAATACGTCATAAATCGTAAACCGCAATTTACCTTTAACGAACTACAAGAACTTTTATAGTATGTTACTTGCAGCTACGGAACCCTTCATGGGCGAGTCCGGCTCGCACTTGGCCGCTTTTATTTAATGATTTTGTGAAGTGAATCTTCTGTACTATTTTGTGACAGAAGATCGGTTCTACAATACAACGACCGAATACAGGCGCACGCACACATTGACGTGTACGTATAGCAATCAATATGCCTAGCCTGTTCCCAAATTTGTTGGGGTCGACTTCCCGTCTAACCGGATGCAGCTGAATACCAGTGCTTTACATGGAGCGAGAACTCGATACCCCTTGGTAAGACTGGTAGTTAGACTTTTAGGCTTCTGACTAAGGCTGCCTGTCCACTGGAGCGGAGAGGAGAAAATAGGAGCGGAAATGTGTCAATATTAACCAATAGAATCTTGACTCCGCCCCTGAATTTAGATTTGATTGGTTAATAATGGCACATCTCCACTCCTCTCCTCTCCGCTCCGCTCCAGTGGACAGGCAGCCTAAGACTGTCAAACGAGCTACGTATGACAGCCGGGACCAACGGCTTAGCGTGCTGTCCGAGGCACATAGGGGTCTTGATAGGTAAAGGATGGTCACCCATCCACGGAACCACCTCGGCAAGCGCAGCTTAACCCGTGCGGCTGTTATTGTATAGCCACGAGCCCCTCTATGAAACTTACCTTCTGTACCAATCTGTTTTGTGAAGAAGCTGAGTTTTAAATAAGTAAAATCTTGTAGAAGGTGTCCTACTTTGCTTATGTAATCCACTGGTTGATACTAAAGTTTACCATTTTAGGAAGCTGAAGATTTTAGAATTAACCACCGGGGTGTGATCATTGAGTCGCGTTTGGCAAGACTAGAAGCCAACCTCGACGTTGTCGAGGAATATAGGAGAGACAGGTAAACCGGATCCTTTGGATTAATATTGCAAGCTATACAGAGTGTCAGGGACATCGACGCGAAGCACCATGACCATGGATTCAGTACGTGATTGTGAAACCCCTGCGTTGAAATTTTTCGTCGGTTATTAAAAAAAAATCTGCTGAAAAAAAGTGCAACACCTACGCGGTCAAAATGTATGGAACAGCTGATTTTTTTTTAAATAAACGATGAAAAATTTCAACGCAGGGGGGTTCAGAACCATGTACTGAGCCCATGGTATCAGGCTTCGCGTCGATGTCCCTGCCACCCTGTATAACACATATATTATTTGATTGTATAATAATGAATGTTGCAGATGAAGTCAGGAAACTAATTGTTAACCAAGTTGACCGCTGTTGTATGAACTGCCTATAATACGACAAATTGACGTATGGTGGTGACTTGGCTAACAATTAATTTTTCTGGCTAAGATGATTATAACTGTGATATAATTATATCCCTAGGGATATAGCTATATACCGTAACATAGTTATTTGAAAGCGGTTCATAACTTTCGGAGTGCAATTTTGTTACTGTGATCAATTTCGACATAGCACTCGCCGGCCGCTGCCGCGGCACCGCTCGCTACGTTCGCTCGGCTCGTTCATAGTTGGTCGCAGCTTTAATCTAACCTAACAAATTTGGTCGGAGTGCTCGTCTTATACCTAGATATATTCCTAATAAGATTGTTATGAACCGCTTTCGTATAACTATATTACGGTATATAGCTATATCTCATCTTACTGCGATTTATACTAGGTATATTCGTTGTTCATAACGTTGGACATCCCGCCTGATCATGGTCTTTTCCCTTTCCGATTACTTCACGGCTAAACGATAACAGTTTCTTTATTTATTTATTTATTTAAACTTCTCGCACAATAACGTACAAAGGCGGGTTTAGTACAAAACAAGTCTCTACTCTCAATAAAATCATTAAACCTGCTAAACGATTACGCAAACGTAGTTCAAAGTACGGAAGGGTTAACGGAGGGTCGTAATAAGCGCTTACAGAAGCTTCCCTGCAATACCGCGTCGAATTACAGAAACCTCACGGAATTAACCTACGTTAGACAAAACAACAGAGGAGTGAGTGAATGGAGAACTTGTTTTTTTTTTTAAAGATTCGTAAGCAAGATAAGTCGTTTCTAATCTAACTAGTCTGTATTGTCCCACTGCAAAGCAAAGTTCTTCCTCTCTCTTTTCCACACAATTCAGCCTTTTGCTAGTGCCAGTAAGTCCTTTCTGTAGGCGTCAAGCTCGTCCCGCCATGTTTGCCTTGACCGCCTGCGATCTCGGTGGTTCTTATACAGGCTATAATAGAGTATATAGAACAGAGTGTACTGAACTAATGAATATAAAGTAAGAGAAAAGGCCGTGGTTAGTTGTAAGAATATGATTAGATCTAACATCTTGCTCAGCACAACGCACGGGGTGTCAGTGACGCTACAGATATTTGCTTTAAGTAGGCATGAGATAGGGAAATGATTAAAAGACACAAGAGGGAAGACGAGACTGCCATTAAACGATTAGCTTTGTCATCAGACATCAGCGTGTAAACGCAGTGTCAGTGCGAATGTCTCTCGCGCGGCCATTAGCACTCCATTTGCTTACTCCTCCGTGAACTGGAGCCAACTACTTAACTTAATTAACAGCAAAAACCTAAACAAAGTGAGACCGTATTTTCGATATTTTATTGTATTATCTTGTTGCTTTTTAATTAGCTTTTCCTTAGAATTACGATTTTATTCTCCGTATATATATTTGTTCGTATGTAGTTGAGGTTTCTTTATCTTTTGCGAGCCGCGCTTTGATATTCAATATTGTGTGGATTACTTCTCAAAGTTATAAAATACTAGATTTTTCCCGCGGCTTCGCCCGCGTGTATGTCGAAATAAAGTATTCTATGTGTTAATCCAAGTTATAGGTGTACACTATTTGTGTGCCAAATTCCGTCCCGACATTTTTGCCTCATTGAGTAACAAACATGCAAACATACAAAGTTTCACATTTATAATATTATTGGAGTAAGGAAAGTAGGACTTGGTTTTAGAAACATTCTAGTGAATATTTAATCTTTAACTACATACTTAGTTGCGTTGCCAATTTTTTTATGTTTCAAATTGAACACCCTGACTGCTTATACATTAGAGAATTCAGTTAAAGTTCAAAATTCAGTTAATACAGCTTTGTCTAGACAAAAGCAACTTCTCTGTCACATACATGTGTGACAGATACATAATGGCTATCATCATTATATAATCATAATCAGCCTATTAATGTTCCACTGCTGGGACACAGGCCTTCTCTCTGTGTGAGGGAGTGATCTGTAATCTACCACGCGAGCCTAGTGCGGGTTGGTAGATGTCACATGTCTTCGAATTCTTGGTTCTAAAACATGCCGGTTTCCTCACGATGTGTTCCTTCACCGTTTTGAGAGCAGTGGTGATGAAATTATTTACAAAAAGTAAAGCGCCTGCTTGGGATCAAACCGTGGGGCCACCACTGCTCTCATAATGGTTATATTTTAAAATCTTAACAAAACTGCCCTTGACCAAGATAATCATTCTGTTCACAACAGGTCAGTGAACACGAACTCCAAGTGAGAACGACGCAGCGTCCTCAAGTGTGACTTCAAAGTGACTTATTAAGCGGTAAACAGTATCTAAGGACAGGCAGCCATAATGGTTACTCATTAGCTTGCTTCAATTAAACGAGGCATGTCTGAAAGGCGAGCTGGCTCGGATTACTGGAGCTGTACACTGGGAGTCACGAAAAAGAGGCCATGTTTTGTAGGGTGACAAAATGTTGCGTCTGTTAGTTTTGTTTCTATAATAAATTCTTTATTTCACTAAAATCCCTTAATAATATCCATATGACTTACACCCAGTTGCACTAAGACAAACATTACGTAATGGATCATTACCGATAATTATTTCATTGATTTGTTCAAAGAACCATTAAAATCGAGTCTAAGGTTGCTTTCTGCAACAAGTTAATGGAAGATTAGCATTTAATGACAGCTTTAAAAGTTAAAATTCGTTTCTGCTACTGGCGGTAAAGCATAAAAAGGTCAAAAATTTAAATACTCTGACTCCTATTAGGTGTAGGTTCCTGTGACTGCGAATTTCACCAATAAAACTGAACGCGATCAGCCCATAAACGACGTTTAAGAGCTGTCAGTGTCATATTTTCTTGGGAATATTGACACTGCCAGCTCTTGAACTCGGTTTAGAGGTGCTGATCGCGTTCAGTTTTATTGGTGAAATTCGCACTTAGGAAACTATGTTGTAAAGGTGCGATTATTTCATAACTAGCAACCCGCCCCTGCTCTGCACGGTTTTATAATATGACTTGATAAAATTAAAAAAGATAAAATCACTTTGTCGGTTGTTTTTTTTTTTGTAGAGTTTAAAAGTTTTTATTTGTCGCTTTTTAGTTGTGGTACCTACCCCACACAAATTCGGTTATCACTACCTGCTATGCAATTATCAGTTACAGGAAGTTATCATCATATCATCCATATAAACTAAGTGGGAAAAATACATATTTATTGAAGCTAACTCAAAAACTATCCGAGTAAACTTAATAAAATTTATATGGGACCACCTCGGAAGCATACAAAAAAACAGTTCTCAAAATCGGTCCCCTATTGACGGATAATCGGTGAACATACATTAAAAAAACATACATAAAGTCGAACATAGAATCTCTTCCTTTTTGGAAGTCGGTTAATAAAATGAAGTCGCTGTTAAAACCCAGTTTAAATGCTATTTAACCATTAACTTGATTGTCGCATCACTGAAACCGTCTGAAACTTTCATTTGAGACGGCTTAAGTGATGCGATTATTATGTGGAATAATATACTGAAATAATATACTGTCACAACCCATACAAACTGTAAAACTGAACCAGATTAAAACTGAAATGCCTCCAAAGCATTTTAATAAGAAATAAATAGTAAAGCTTTTCTCCGGTTTGGTTGATGGTTATTTAAAGATTAGAACTAATCTTTAAATAACCATCGACCGCAAAACATTAGTCAAGTTTCTGTAAAGCTACGATAAAATTTGCTCAAACATTCTCGAAACAAATTGGCAATTACGAAAAAGTATATTTTAAGTTAAAGTGTTATTTCAATGTTATAGCCAATTATAGTCTAAATGGGTAAAATTAGTTTATTAACCCCAATTATACACCTTAACATTAAGCGCTGAAACTACAAAAATAATTACTGTATTTATTTACTAAATTATAGCACAATAACCTTATTATTGTAATATTAAAATAATTCTGCAAATCTTGGGGATTAAGGGCGTAGGTAAGGCTTGGTTGATTCGCACGAATTTACTCGCCCGAAACGGGTGAATCGACGCTTTTAAATAATATTTCTTGAGGCTATTGGGATAAAGGCAGGAGAATGATATTCCCTTATCAGTTGCCTATAATATTACATGCTAATTAAAGTAGGTACGGTCTACATACTTAGGTATTACGACTGCTGAACATCTCTGTAAACTTACAGCAAGATACAATTCAAATCATCATTTTATTTCATTTCGAAAGACGTCCACTCCTGGACACAGGCCTCCCCGAAGGCCTGTGTCCAGGCCGGTGGCAGAAGTGGCACCGCCACTTCGACCGGTTCTAAGCTTCCCGCATCCAGCGAATTCCTGCGGCCTACACAAGGTGAGCGGTCCACCTTGTGGGAGACCTCCCAACGCGAGCTACCTACTTCTTCCGATACGCGGTCACCACTCCACCACGCTTAGCATAACCATAATACAAAATGGGTTTTGTCCATGGTAGAATAGACAAAATGACAGATAAACAATCACAGTCTGTCATTTGTTCTATTCTTCCGTCGACAAAACCCATAGAAAACCCGTTTCTATGGTAACCTTTCAGCCCAAAATGTCAATTTGAATATCTAAACATAAAAAAAAACACAATAGACGATGTATATCTAGTAACTTAATCCGCTTAACCGTTCTTAAAGAGTTAGAGAACCCTGTAAGAAATCGACACGTGTTTCGCCTCTCAACGAGGCATCCTCAGGACGACGATTGACCTGTTGCGAACTCGGACACGAAGTGTTATCAACGCGAGCCGAACGCAAAGTGAGCTTCAACCGCCCGTCACCCCCACTTATATAGGATCGCTTATCGGCCCACCTCGGCCGGGATCGTTATCAGTGCGATATGCGAACAATCGCAACAATGGTGACCTCGGAATATTCGTATTTAATTCGTTCAACAGTGTAACGTTTCCTCATGAAGCTCACTTTGCGTTCGGCTCGCGTTGATAACACTTCGTGTCCGAGTTCGCAACAGGTCAATCGTCGTCCTGAGGATGCCTCGTTGAGAGGCGAAACACGTGTCGATTTCTTACAGGGTTCTCTAACTCTTTAAGAACGGTTAAGCGGATTAAGTTACTAGATATACATCGTCTATTGTGTTTTATGATGGATTTCCGCAGGGTCACGCCTGAGTCAATTAACTATCTAAACATAAACCTACTATTTCAGTAATTCAAAATCGGTCCTGAAACTTAAGTCGCATCACTAAATATTTACAAGAATAAACTAAATCTAAATTATTCTACGTCCACCGTCTAAATTTAATTTTATTTCGAGTGCAAAGCTTCCATTTTAACGAAATGTTCAACATAATTAGAGTGGATTGGTTAACCATAACTAAATATAGAGGCTATGGTCTATGTGAGTTGATTTGAAAACAAATAAATCGAGTTAGACGTGAGCAAATAAAATGTAATAGGCTTTATTGTTCACTTGGACGTTAATAGAATAGAAATTCAGGAGCATTCACTCGCACAAAAGGCTTGAACACATTGATTTTAAAATGTGTTCGAATCGAATAGGGCTGCGAGTTCGATCTATTGTTTTGTAACTGAATATTCATTAAACTGAGCTGCATATAGTCTGTTTTTCTTAGTTTGCAGGTACTGTGGGAGAGGTACTTAAATGAAATATCTAACTTTGGAGTTAAAATAATTATTATACATGGAATCATTTTATGTTTTTATATATCAAGAAATTCAATGTCAGCTCTTCTAGCTGACTCCTAATTGTTTTTCTAATCTTCTTTAAATGAAATAGTTCTTGTCTCATAATCTTATGCTAATTAGAATTTCTCGAAAAGGTTGCACGTGAACCAAACAAGTTGCGATCTCTACAGTACCTATAGTTTTATTTTTGTTTGGACACAACGTTGAGCTATCAAAAATACAGGAAGAGGAACAGCTTTTTAATTTGATGAAGATAGGATACATACTTACCCAAATAGGTATATCTTAGTTAGGTTAGATATAGGCCCTCAGAGAGGTAAATGAAGGTATTTAGCTGAGCAAGAAAGCAAATAGCTATAACTATTGTGTCTGACATCGTCTAACTAACTTTCAAAAACTTTAATAAAAATAAAATGCGATTTCGTCTTCAGGACCAGAATCCTCTAAACCTTAACAAACTCATACCTGAAGGGTTTTCTATAAAATAATTAAGTGAAGGCACGGAATACTTGAAGAGCGGTTCCGTCATATTTTAACAACCGCGCGGGTCGTGAAAATCTGTAATTGTCACCAGTATTTGACATCAAGGTGAAAACAAAACTGTTCACCGCTCTCTGGAATCCAAAGCTTTACAGATGGCCAACAAAAGATTAAAGATACCTAGATATCGACTAGCCATTGATATGTAACCGAAAGAGATAAAAAACCGATCGCTGCCATTTATTTTACACCAAACATTATATTCGAACATTGATATCCGCGTGAACTGTAAATCAAATACCAGCCATACTTAAAATATGAGCTCTAAAGGTATAAAATATCTGGACATGGCAGCCTTGATAACCCTACCATGGACTGGATTGATGATAAAATTCAACCGTAAATAATAAATGTTGGCTGTTAACGTTTTATCGAAATATTATACGGCTTAATTTATATTCGGCAAACATGAAGGAATGCTCAAAAATTTAACGTCATGAAGTAAAAATGGGCGCGGATTGCAGTCGGATTGTATTTTTTTAATGCAGTAAATCTCAGGAATAACAAATGTTGTTTACTAGATTTTTGCTCGCTCGGCTCATACTGGCTCAATCTGGTTGATTACGTTTCGGCAATTTTTTTTATAGTAGGTAGTTTTTTGTCCATTTATGCCTATAACTCACTATGTAGAATATATTTGGGGACGAGTATTATAAAATACTAGCTTTCGCCAGCGGGTTCGCCAGCGTGATATCTTTATAAATTATAGCTATTATGTTACTCATTGCAACTTTTTGTTAAATTATTATTTTACACTTTTTATTTGTTTCCTCTTTTTACTTCTTTTTTTTTACTTGTGTTATAATTATGGTGTGTTGTGTGCCTTTTTGTCTGTGCTAAATAAATAAATATATATTTCTTTCTTTATTTCTAATTATTTATATCTTTCTTTTTCTTTCTTTTACTCAGTGATAATATAGCATAATCCTGTTAAAAGATTTTTTTAAATCGGTCCAGTGTTAGTTGTGTTTATTCATTACAAACAAAAATACCAATCTTATCTCTTCACAATATTAGTGAAGAAGAACAAACACAAAACATTGAAGTAAAATCTAATAAATCACAATAATCCACAACATAGTCTTGACTAAATGGTTATCCTTTCCAAATGAATATGTATAAGTCAACAAAAATATTTTAACGCGCAATAATTTCCCGCGAGGTTACAGATGTTAAAACTTTATTATCAAATGAACGTTCGTTCATCTAGTGGTCTTCTGAAGGGCTCTTCTCCTTCAGATATTATCATAAGTTACTCAAGAAATTGATACCTTAATATCGAGAACTTTGCATCCGCTTCCCTCCTTTTAAATAGTTTTAATCTTTTATCTTCGATAAGGCACTGTAATAGTGACACCTTGAAAGCATAAAATATTTTCTTAAGTCTCCCTCTCCTTTTGTGAAAGTGAGAAAAAGTTATCGCTTTAGTCCTATATAATGCTGACCTCTAAGCGATATTCAATAGACCTTTTTTGTGATAACTTTTTAAACCTTGCTGAAAAGAAAGGAATTATTAGGGTAACAAATAAGGCTATCTGGAGATGAATTATTATGCGTAGGTGACTACTTTTTTGGGCCTCTTGTAGATAGCGATAAATGTTAAAGATTACCGTAAATTATGGGAGATTCTGTATCATTAAGGGCTGAAAAACGTGCACAGCTAGACGTAGGAGTTTACCACAGCCGACTATCACTTTTTAGCCAGTTTCATACAACTGCTATCTAGTCAGTTTTACCATAGCAAGCTTGTATAAACAATCAAATAGCCCTGGGGGCCTAGACAAAATCAAAGCGTGTTTTCTTTAGGCAAAATTTTAAAATTGTAAGCCTCTTTTTTAAACAACTACCTCTAAACACAAACTGAGTAACACTCAACTCAAAAAAACTTAAGTCCGGTGTAACTTTCCTCAGTAAACTCAAAATAAACATAAAAATAAAAGGTGCACATTTAATACCACGATTTTAACAATATCTGTACCAACAGAGATAAACAGTGTTGCCAGTGATGTGATTATTTAATCCCCAATTCCCGAGACGAGGTGCAGCTAAGGGATCGTCCGTCAGAGGCATAAAAATAAATTACTATGTTAAATTTTGCACGCCCTAAATCGCTGGGGATTCGACGATTTGTTCCGGTATGCTGTTGCTTTTTATTAACGGGAATATGGCGACACTAATGGTAACTATAACTAGTAATATATTTAAAGTTAAAATGTATGACTGATGCTGTTAAAATAATTGGTGATGAACAATCCGGTGCTGAACAGTTGCTTAAACTTAACAAAATATGATAAGTTTAATATTAATTTAACCTCTGCAGTGGTCTAGTGGTAAGACCTTCTGTCTAAGACCCAGAGGTCCCCGGGTTCGACTGCCAGCGGAAGCAAAATTTTGTGCTCGGTTTGTTGGTGGTAGGGCTTGTCCTAAGTCCGCCTGGCTAGCTTCCACCATCTTAACTAAATCTGTCGCCATAACGACAATGTTAACAGCATTGTTGTGTTCCGGCAGTTAGAGGTAAGATAGCCAGTTCCTCTGTGGTTGAGGATTCCGGATGAAGCTCGCTTCCACCTTCGGCTTGATTATCACTTACCATCGATTAGATAAAGGCCAAGAGCTACTCCGTTGTGATAAAAAAAAAGAAATAACCAAAAAACTGCATGTAAAAAACTTAAAGCTGCTGTTTCAGTGCTGAAGTATGTAAGTAGGTACTAAGTACCTACATCAAAATAAAGAACACTTATCCTATACTATTCATTAATGTGCAATATTTGTATATCTTCTTTATTATATGTATATATAATTCTTCCGTACGTGTGTTTGTCACCTAACTCCTCCTAAACGGTGGGTCCCTGGATGGTTTGAAAATACAATTGGACCCGGTAGGTGGCGCTGTTCGGGCAGGCCACTTCTGCCAGGGCCGCTAGTATAGATATATGTACCTATTTGTAATAACGTTCTCGAAAACGGCTCTAACGATTTCGATGAAAGTTGCAATAGATATATGAAAAAATGAGATAAAATATGAGAAAATTCGTTTTTCTCATATCTGGGAAAATTCGTTTTCTCTACTTTCACTACCTCTTGAATGTGATTCAACGTTGGTATACCTGGACGATATGTTTATCTATTGTCACCCGAGCAGAACTCGGTTGGCTAAATTCTTATAGAAGAAAAAAAAGTCTAAGTATTAGACTTCGTCACAAGTTTTCCATCGATAATATTAAACTAAAGAGATCTCTTCATCTTCGAACCAAAACTTCAAATTGATAAAGAACAATAACAGAACAGAATGTTATCAAAGGGTTCTCAAATAGCTATTTCACAGTAATCACGTGAGTAGACGTTGAGAACGCAACAAACGTCTCTAGAATTCGAGCTGAGCCACCTCTGGGTGACGTCGTCGGATGCCACGTCCTTAGCCACCAGCGTTAACTGAACAACACGACCAGCGCACTCTGAGCCCTCACATCACATAACAACACTTACTTTAGTACCGAGTGCTATGTGCCCCAGGGAGGGGGAGGAGACCAAGCATAAACAGCCATGCCAGGTGTAAATGTAGTGTTGAATTTCACGAATAATTCCACTTGTGACACTCCAACATTTGGCGGGAGCGACGGAATTTATTTCAAGAATGCAAAACATGAATTTTACACTCAACAAATGTCATGGTTCGTTCTTTCTCAAATTGGTCGCGATGTATCTTAGTGTACGTATCGTGCTGTTGTTTTAAATTCACGCTTTTTAACATAAATTATGATAAATTGTGGCCATTTGTTTTAATAAAGGATGAATGATGACAGTGCAGTCAGTTTCGTACGGTGCTTTCGTATTAAATCGTCATTATCATACATTAATTATAATGTATTCGTGAAGGATGCATTTGCAGTTTTTTCCCGAGATTGAATGCATCATAATTGGTCCAATTACTTACACATTTTATAAAAGGTTCTGACACCTATTAATTAGGTGCCCTGTTGGAGAGTGTACCTGTGTCTGCGCACACACTTGTGCATTATAATAGCTTCCGCGTCGATGGCTAGTCTCCGATGAGATTGGCCGCCATATTGATAAATAAATCCTCGAGCTTTAAAAAACCAAAAATGAAATGGAATTACTCACAGCATGTTTTTATGGCTTTTACTTTTTATCAAAACTCAAACTCAAAGCATTTATTTCAAATAAACCAATTACAGGCACTTTTGAATTGTCAAGGGTTCGGTCAGTCAGAAAAGATGAAGCTAGATGCCCATTCCAAAGCGTAGTAGGTACCTATGGAGAAGAACGGGCAAGAAACTCCACGGACACTCTTTTAAATAAAAATTTGGTTACAAAATATTGGTTACATCATTCATGTTGAACTTATACATGTGAGAACGATGCAAAACGTTAAAAGCGTCCGCAATAAAAGATAAAAACAAAAGTAAAACAATTAAAAAATTAAATCAAATTAAAATAAGCCATGGCAGCTATGAGATGACCAGTCACAACTGACGACGCCCGTTCACGAACATGACGCATGGATTAGCACCATTCAGCTCAACCATTTTGAAGGGAGCTAAATGATCCAACACACACGCCACCGTCAGCGTGACATTAGAGTGAGCATGACATACTCTCAGCCGCCAGGGCACATTCAAGTCAATGAAAGACATACCCAGTACCTAAATGGTAGCTTTATAGTCTGTACATAGTACTCACACAGTCATGTGCTATGCAATTATACAATGCTAAGAGATTGAATTTATACAATGCAAAGATAGTTTTTAAAATCTTCCGCAGCTCCAACAGTATTTCAGATGCTATACAATTAGTTTATGTGCCCTTGTGGAGCAGGACCAGCGTTGAGCCAAGCATTTTTATCAGCGATGTAATCCCCCAACTTATAATATGCCTGACTGCATAGTGTGCGTTTAATATAAGATTTAAATTTCGTTTCATTCAGCTGAAGTATGTGGGGAGGTATTTTATTGTAGCATTTTAAACAGTACCCCATGAATGATGAGTCTACTTTAGCCAGCCTGAAACCCGGTTGAACTAATTGGTCCCTATTCCTAGTGATATAATTGTGTCTTGAACCTCTTTTACTAAAAAGATGTAGATTTTTCCTTACGTACATAATGTTTTCATAGATATATTGACAAGGTACCGTCATGATGTTAATATCTTTAAACAGTTCCCTTAGAGAGTCGCGCCTGCGGAGGCCATATATCGCTCTGATGGCTCTTTTCTGCAGAATAAAAATAGACTCGATGTCTGCAGCCCGTCCCCATAGTAGAATACCGTACGACATAATACTATGAAAGTAACTAAAATAGACTAGCCTCGCGGTATCTACATCCGTAAATTGACGGATTTTTCTCACAGCATATGCTGCCGAACTTAGTCGTCCTGAAAGGGATGTTAAATGAGGACCCCATTGAAGCCTAGAGTTGAGCGTGATCCCCAGGAAAACAGTTTGATCGACGAATTCTAGTTTCTCTTGATTTAATACTATCTCACAATTACTACTTTTGACATTTGGTAAAGAAAATCTTATGCACTTAGTTTTTTTCTCATTTAATACTAAATTATTAGCAGTGAACCAATTTTGGACCTGCTGCAGGGCGTTATTTACGTCGTCGAGATTTGATGCACGTCTATTCATTTAAAAAATTAATGAAGTATCATCAGCAAATAACACCATTTGTGGTTGAGTTTTTAACAAATGGGGTAGATCATTAATATATACTAAAAAGATAAAAGGACCCAATATTGATCCTTGTGGTACAACCATTTTTACTTTTAAACCGAGTGAATTGACACCATTTATTTGAACTTGCTGTTGTCTATCATTTAAATAAGATTTAACTAAACTGAGCGCAAGTTTTCCAAGTCCGTAATGCTCAAGTTTCAAGATTAAGGTTTCATGGTCGACGCAGTCAAAAGCCTTGGAGAGGTCACAGAAAATTCCTATGGCGTCTTGGGCCTCTTCCCACGCCGTAAATATGTGTTTTAATAAGGTGACACCGGCGTCAGTCGTACAACGTCCCTTGGTGAAGCCATACTGTTGATCATGTAAGATTTTATTGGTATTAAAATTATTGAGCATTTGATTAAGCATTACCTTTTCAAACACCTTGCTTAATACTGGCAACACGGACACGGGTCTATAATTATTGGTATCTTTACTGTCCCCGGATTTGAAAAGTGGTATTACCTTACTATATTTCATTAGATCAGGGAAGACTCCTTGATCCACACGCAAATTAAATATTAAGGCTAAGTACGGCGCCATAGTCTCAATAATGGAGGTACAAACTTTGATTGACCTATTTATTGCCACATTTCCGACTGACAAAATCTTACCAAAAATTCCCATGAGAAACATAATCTATTGATATAGTACAGTACTGTACCTACTTATTCTAAATCTAAGTTACCAGGAAGTCCCTAACAAATCCACTTCACACAAACACGCTTTAAAAGCTAAGTACAGTATAAAAATGGAATCCGACGATCCTAACAAGAATTTCACATTACTCTCTAATTGTGTGCAAACAAAAATATGGAATAATAAATTCGTATACGTAGAAACAGCTTGAATAATTCATTTAATAAAAACGTTAAGATAAATGACCTGACTGACGCAGCGTCGCGACGTATCACGTACATACAGTCATACTGTGCCATATAATATGCACAGATATATTATATACATATAGGTATGTGCTGTAGACAGATTATGCATGTGTGTGTCATATGTTGTACATTCAGGGACATTAAATGTTAAGCAAACTGACACCCTATGTCAATTTGCCGTGTTCTAGCCATTTCAAAAAAGCGAGCTGATGTAGCTGGCAAATAATTTAATTTAATGTTTTGTGTTGCGTAATGTAAATTATAAAAAAAAATATTAGATAAAGAATCAAGTTTTTCTAACCGAACAGACAGCTGTGCTGCTGGGGAGTTTGTTGCGCCACTTCTTCTTCCCAGCTAAAGCACTAGGAAGTGGTGAAGGGCGTTTTTGGGGGACTCTCTTATGTAATTTTGACGTTCGAAAATTGCTGATTCTCAGCTTAGCTTTGAATAAATGACTTTTGAATTTTGAACTTTATGGCACTAAACAAAACACTCAAGGTGCGCTTTTATAATTTCTAACGTGACTATTATCGTGGACGTCCACGTCACGACATCACGATAACACAGGGATGTAAAATGTATGTAAATATATATGAAAACACTTTTAACCGTCCACGATAACGTTATAACGTGCAGGTATTTCCATACATTTTATGGACGTTGACGTCCTTGATAATATCGTTACGTCACATTAGAAATTAGTACCTGGTCGAGCGAGCCCTGCTCGCGTGAAAATAGAAAATACTCATTTAAGTACACATCTTTTATAGTATAGGATAGTACATACTAATTCCATGCTGCCATGATAAAAGGTACTTACTAATTCCATGCTGCCATGTCATTATTCTAAGGTAGCCAGCTTGTTCTAAACTTTGGCCGACCGAGCTCTGCTCGAGTAAAAACACGGAGAAAATTTTCCCAGATATGAGATAGGTAAAAAAAATTCTCCGTCCTAGCTAGAGCTTGATCGATTTTTCGTCCCCGTAAACCCATATATTGTCACTTTCATCGAAATCGTTAGAGCCGTTTTTGAGAACGTGATTACAAATATATACAAATAATATTGCTCATTTAATAGTATAACTTAAAAGCGCACATAAGATAACTTTGAAATTACATACACGTTATAAATTAGGGCTCGCAAAAACATTGGCTAAACTAATTTTATTTTATAGACAGGTTAACTAAAACTTTGATTGAGTGAAAAATTTAGTTGACTTGATCTCGTGGTCAATTTCAAGCAAAACTAAATTATGTTCGTGAATCCCTAAAATTATAAATTACTTAATCATTTGCAAATAAGTCCAATTTCATATGAAAGTGCCTTTTACTTTTTGGATGGTCAATGTAGCGATGACCCCAAACACTCGAAGTAAAACTAGTTTGTAATTCTAAGCCTAAAATGAAATAAAATATGAGTTTTACTCGTAGTAAAGTTTCTGCGGTCACGTTATGCAAATACTATTTCTGAATGATATTTCTAAGAGTAATTTATAATATTCTATGTTTTAGAATACTTTAATAGAAAATGCCATAAAGTTAAATTGTTAGATACTTTTACTTTAACAAACCCTTTAATTTAAAATAGATACGCAATACAAAGTCTCCAAAAATGGAACCCTTTATTAAAATTCTCTATTGAAATTCTATACAAGCTCAACACAATCGCGAACCATCCACCGCTACATTCGATTTCAATTAATTTCAATTTACTATGCCTTATGTAGCGCATACCCTCAATATGCTAACTCATACGGCCCTGAGTAATGACTGTAAGGAACAGCCTACATCGACAAAGGGCCCATTATGTCAAAAACAAACCCAACCTCGTAACCAATTCCCTCCATGTTTGTTGAGGGCTGCTCTCTTATAAATATGCAAATATTATCCTGCGTTTAGCCTGCTACTGCAATAATATCTATATTGAAATTGGCGCCCGCCGCCCGTCCTTGAACTCTCACTATTATTATACTGTTCAAACATCCCCTTTACATTTGATCGGTGGTCCGTAGCGGATTGACACTATTATCTGTGTTTGACAAACCTCATACTAATAGGATCCCTGTTGATATTTTGCTCGTCTCAGTACTTTCTTTGAGGAGCTGTTTGAACAAGCTTTTATTCTGCGTTTGTGATCTTGGTCAATATGTCCCGCGGGTTTAAGATTCTGTCGAGATACAAGCACTCATGAAAGTATCAGAACACAATGTATTGATGTCAACAGCTTTTACGACATGGGCCATTAAAAAAATATGCCATACCCTTCACTGTATGAAACATGTCTAGACAGCAAGAAAAGCCATTCCCTAACAGAATTACTGTAAAAACTTTTTTGTTTAACCCAAGCTCGGACATAACCCTCGTTTTACAAAAGGACAAGTAATAAACCTGTCCGCAAATGTCCGCGTTCTTATAAAAGATACAGCTCGCATCACGACAAAATGGCGGAGACGTTATACCCCCACCACTTTCCCTAATAAAGTAGGACTCATAAAAAACCACTACAATCATAATAACTCGACTGCTCGATGGACGTCGTGACACAATGCCGCTTAAAAATTAACGTTCGCTTACACAAGTTACACAACACAATCTTACACTGTATTGTAAATAAATTGGGAGATGCTGTCTAGATCTAGGAATTATTTTTCATAGATGTATTTTATTTTCTCCTGTAAATTGCTAGCTATTCTTGGCACTGCTCATACGTGCATTATGAATACGCTGCAATTTCTTTTTTAGCAGGCAATGTACGTTGAATATTTTATTTGTATAAAACTTTGTCAAAGGCTTAAACTTTGTTGGATAAAGGTTTTATTGTTATTATACGAATACTAGCTACCCGGCCCTGCTTCGCACGGGTGCAATGTCAAAATATCAAGATTTATGTGCTATATGTATGTAAGTTAAATAGAACCTTCCAGAATAAATGCTTGCGAAAACCGTATCAAAATCTATTGTGGAATTTAGAAGATTTAAGAGGTCATACAGACAGACACGAAAAACGAATTTTCATCACACCTATTCGAAAAACGACAATTGCCTATAGAGGATAGCGGGAGCAAAAATCAATTTAACTCCCTAGGGAGTTTGAGGTTTCTCTCTTCTGATTGGTCCACTCCGTGCTTTTGATAGCGCACTGATTTGTGTAGTTGGAGGCGTCCGCGTGAAGGTATAATGTAAAAAAAAAAATCGAGTAAGTAGCTTTTTATTTTTCTCATAGGCAGTGATGAAAAATTGTGTGTATCACTCGGGGACAAAATATTTTGTTCTCGGGCGGTGTATATTGAATTCCTCGCTAAGCTCAGGATTCTATTTTAGAATCCTTCGCTTAGCTCTGAATTCAAAATAACGCCCTGGAAGAACAAAATATTACTTTGTCCCCTTGTAACACAAATAACCATTGTTTTATCCTATGTGTAGATATAGATGCTGAAATAAAACTGACTATTACACACATCTCAAGTATCTCACAAAATGCCAAAAATAATGCTTTATGTAACAGTACCCACCTATATCCCTAATGTGAGGCAAAATCTGATTATAAATTCAGTCGTATCCCTTCGAAAGCAATTTAATTAAAAGATTTTTTGCTCACGCACCATAAAATGAGTTTTCTACGTAGGTACCTAATAATAGTGAGGGTCCGAGCTCCTTCGTGTTTAGAAATTAGTTTCGGTACGGTGTCCTAAGCGGCGTGTTTTATATTTTTAAAAGCTAGACGACTTTTAATAGCTAATAGTTTTTCTGCTAACGTTGGCTTATTTATATTTTTCGCTGTCGCTTATTTTTAACGCTCTTTTCTGTTTACAGAATGAATAAGCACTTTTGTTGTTTTTCTAATGTTTAAAAGTGTTCGTAATTATGTATGAACATAATACAGAAATACTTTCTGCGTTGCTTTTTGTTGGTAGGTACTTCTTCAATTAAAGATTATTGAACTAATTAAAGAGTATTGTTGAAATCATGAGCAGTGGTGGCCCAGTGGTAACGGCCCCGACTTACTTTTAGGTCGTGGGATCGAACCCAGACAGGCGTAGGCGCTTTACTTTGTGTAATTTATTTCATCACCGCAGCTCTAAAAATGGTGAAGGAAAACATCGTGAGAAAACGTGATGTCCTAGAACCAAAAAATTGAAGACATGTGACGCGCACTGGGCCCGCGTGGTAGATTACGGCCCACTCCTTCTCACAGAGAGGACGCCTGTGTCCCAGCAGTGGGAACGTTATAGGCTAATAATGTAATGTAATGTTGAAATCATTCTCTTGAGATAAGGGCAAGAGATGACTTCAACTTATAAAATAATTTTTGATAGTCGACCGTGATTGTGTTGATTTAGATAAGCCTTTGGTGGATCAACGCTAAAATAGTGAAAGATGGTCGAATTCGAATCAAGATATCACTCTTTTTGAAAAACCTATTACTCTTTTTGTGGCGTCCTACTCGAAGACTGCAATTGAATCAAAAAAGTCTGCATTGTGAATCAACGCGAAATAGTGGAAGAAAGTTGCGTTCGAATCAAGATATCACTCTTTTTGAAAAACATATTACTCTTTTTGTGGCGTCCCGTCCTACTCGAAGACTGCAAGATTTACACCACCAAGCTAAACTCATGTAGGTTAGTAGTATGTAACAGACTGAAAGAAAAACACAGCGTATTGGAGTTATACCCGAGCAACTTTGAACAGTTAAGTGAAGGAAGTAGGTCAAAATAATACTCGTAAGAACCGGATTAACACCTTGTCACTAACTTAAGTAGAGGAGAAACTTTCCAACTTAATACATTATGGCTCTATTTGGCTTTAGTATCGGAAAGTAAAAGAACAGCGTCGTATCTAAACTTTTTATGTGTAATTTAGCTTTATAGTAATATCAGCCTGTGAAATAATATTACATATACAAAAAGCTTCTTCTCATTGTTATCTCACAGTTATAATATGGATATAGCGTTGGATGTGACATGGTTTAAGTTGTGTGCTCTCGTACCACACTAAATTGTTAAAGATTGTTTATTTGATTAATATCTTTCGAAATACTGAATGTGCAGGATGATGGATTACGCTAATTTTCTATTAAATATTGGTGCTATTGTTATCCGATTTTATCAACTACTTTAGTACACACACAAACAGCCTATTAATGTTGGGATCTGCTGGGACACAGGCCTCCTCTCTGTGAGAGGGAGTGGGCCGTAATCTACCACGCGGGCCCAGTGTGGGTTGGTGGATGTCACGTCTTCGATTTTTTTGTTTCTAAGACATGCCGGTTTCCTCACGATATTTTCCTTCACCGTTTTAAGAGCAGTGGTGATGAAATTATTTACACAAAGTAAAGCGCCTGCTGGGGTTCGAACCCACGACCTACAACTCGTAAGTCGGGGCCGTTACCACTGGGCCACCACTGCTCCTTTAGTAGCTACATAACATATATTTTCTATAGACCGTCTGGATTGAGGAGCCACCATAAACGTCCTGTAACTTTTTAGGGGTTTTACTACAAATTCCAAGATCGGGCCAACAAAATCGGCTAATATACTACTAAATAGCCGCGTTTAAATATGAGACATGGTTCCTCGATCCATATAGGACACGGGAAAAGGCTAAGCAGATTGAAGCTAAGCAATAGTTTTCTTACCGACGCATAAACAACACTAATTAAAATAGGTATAGAATCTTGGATTGGTGGGATTACATTATGTTTTGACAGCCTACTTTAAGGATAAGCCCTCCTCCTCTTCCTAAGTCCCAAAAAAAGCACTGCCTGTATCTTCACACCAAAACCTCGCATGCATGAGAGGCGAGGTTTTAACCTTCACGAAATCCGTGTCAATCACATTAATTCCTGTACGTTCCTATCTACATTTCCATTTCAGAACCGTTTAGTACTTCCATTTCTATCTAAGATCACAAAGGTGAAATAAAACACCAAGGAAAAAAGGTAAAATGTTATAAAAAAAGGTAAAAGCCTTTTAATATTCGCTCACTAATGGCCACCATACGTTGCTAATGTGAAACACAAATTTGTATATACAGGTGTGCCGCTGAGCGCACTTTAATAGTTCTAGATTAGCTTTTCATTTGATTAATTGTTTCTTTTAAAGTATTACGGTTAATTAGTAGATGTGTAGTTAGGGCCAAATGCTTTGGTGTAAAATGTTTGACTTTATTTTCAATTTCATGGAATACTTTGACTTTGGGTACCCAATAAACTTTTGGTCCCAATCTTTAAAGGTTCTATTTTTTTACAGTCAAGGAAATTAATTGACAAGCAAATTGACACCCTACATCAATTTGCCATGTTATAACCATTTAGTACAACTGTCAAATAGATTTGAGCATAAGTATCAATATTCAAATTGGTAGTCAATTTTCAACTCTTATTCTGTAAACATCATGTTGATCGTGTTAAAACTCTTACGACAAACATACATAAGTACATAATTTTTTCGGTCTTACTTATGTTAATACCTATCTGTATACAGGTACAAGTATTCCTGCCGAGGAATATTAAGTGTAAGACACCTAATATTCCTACTAATGTAGTAAGTTGAACAAGTCACTAATCTACAAGAACGATAAACTATCCTAACTCAGCGCTAAGCTAAATGTGCTTACACTAGGAGTGGATTCATCACATCAATTCAACTAATTCTAAGTGCCGATCGACTTCAACTTCTGAAGTCCGACTATTGTCTTAATAACTGATCACTTTGTAATCGCGCGTTTGATCCCTAACTCAGGAGTTACGACTGTTGTACTTTGAAATAAGAGTTCATTAAGTTCTAAGCTTTTTTTCTTACTACTAGTTTTAAACTAATTTATTTGATTCTTAAAACAAGACATATTGTAGTATAAAAAGATCAGCTTCTACCACTAGTTGAGATATGCTTAGTGAGAATTGAACTCACCTTTGCATTAGTCAAGTTAGTATGAAGAGAAAGAACAGGAAATATTGATTGGTATAATTGTAATACAAGTTTAAAATAAAAAAAACAAACAATTTGATATAAAAAAGGCATACAATTTTATATGTGAGCCGCCTATAACTATGGTTGTTTTTATTTACCGAACGGAGAATTATGCGGTTGAGTGTTACGAGTACAATCGCACGCGGGTTAAATATGTATAGGCCTTTACTAATTTAATCCCGGAGACGCGAGGTAGAACAGAGCAATTAAACCGGCAATAAATCTGAGTTCAGCGCGGTCGATGGATTGCCTAGCTTAAGTTTTGAAAATAAAGTTAAGACTAATCCGATGAAGATTATAAGCCAATGAGTCCTGAACTCCTGAGCACCGAGCGCCGTCCTGCTGCTGTCTGGTACGATCTCGCCTCAGTTGCCGGAGTAACCCGACGTGGTTGGAAGACGTGGGTCTGTGTTGACGCAGGCTGGGACTAGAGAACGCCAGGATCCTGTCCACGCGACGGAACGGACCGGGGGTCCCAGGAAAGGCCTTGCGGCCTTGCTATCTGTCAAGGTCCGAAAACGGGAGAGCTTTAGAAACGGCATAGGCTAAATTACGCAGGTAGTGGGACGTGAGAGTGTATAATTTGTTAAATGAGAAATTGGTTGAATACTCACATGTTTGTACAGTAAATACTTCACCTATAATACTGGTTCTAGACGTTCGCTTGACTGGAACGAACTATAGATTTAACTTGAGGGCTAGACACCACCTTGAACTCGATATAATTATAACTGCGACCAGCTAGAACAACGATACTACCACGGTTCTAATATATTTATTAATCTGGAGCGTATGAAAACTAGCCGCTTGAAGCAGAAAGAAAAATTATTTTATTGACATGTCGTTTTATCCAGCGCGACTCACAATTGAATGACTCAAGTCAAAAAAATTGTTTTTCTTCGAACGATATAGAATTAAAAATTTGAAAATGTGCTCAATTCAAAATTTTTAAAAGAAATAATAGTTTATGAAACTTTTACAACTACAAAAGAGGCTTGAACGGCAGCGCAATGCTGCAATATGTAATAATCTTCTTCTTACCACATCGACGGCAAAAAGTGTAAATAACATGTTTGAAAATTTCCCAGATTCCCAAAATTCAGCTTCGCAAACTCACGCACTGACGCAGGCATAAGGTCATCAAGTGCACAGGTAACAGGGCATGCGGTACGATGGAAGGTGGGCCATTGTCTCTGTCATTTATTGATATAACAGTTTTATGTGTTAAAAGATTTGGGGCCTCTCTTAACTTTCTAAATCAACCAAACATAAATGTGTGCTACGCCGTAGCATAGTGCGTAGCATGCGCGTAGCGAGACTATTTTGTGAACTACACAACAAGACGAAATGTGGATTTATCAAAACATTTTATATGACATAAATCAAAAGTCATTTATTCAAATTGGTCTGAGAATTAGCACTTTGTGAACGTCAAAATCACATAAGACAGTCCCCCAAAACGCCCGCCCTTCACCACTTCCTACTCTTCCTAGTGCTTTAGCTAGGAAGAAAATTAAGAAATAATATAATTGTAACAATCCCTCTCCTAATCATTAACAGTAGATGACAATCTCTGAGTCTTGTCCTAATTAAGTAGTATTATTTTTTGTTTCACCTTTTTTGAGGTACACCAATAAAAGGCCCTATGTCCCTATGATATATTTAACCATGACCAATGACGTCATAAGTCAAAAAATCAGACCATAACTACTACAAAATCTAGCCGTTTGTAAATCAATACTTAGTTTGATGCAGAGGCGTGTTTACTGCAAATGTTACCTAACAACGTTATTAATGAGGTAATTAATTAAATTACGCAAAACGTTTTGATTCTAGGAACAGGTCGCTGTAAACAACACTCTTTAGCTAATGTAGCTAACTGATAGTACTAGTAGTAGTACAGATAATCAAGTACATTATTAAAAATATAGTAATGAATATTGCTAATTATACAAAGGCACATACATGTAGGTACTTATAAGCAAGCTGAAGTGGCAATGGGCCGGCCATATTAGCCGTAAAACCGGGTGATCGTTGGGGTAGGCGTTCTTGAGAGGAGACTGCGAATCGGCAAACGTAAGGTAGGACGCCCTCTGTAGGCCTAACATGACACACACGACAACTTTTCTCTCTCGCGTGAGTAATTGTCGTCTATTTCTGCATTTTACTCGTTTTCTGACAGCGCCGCCATACAAAATAGTCGACTCGTTCTGTCAAACTTGGTGTTTTTTCGACAAACCCTAAAATGGCACTTTAGTTATATCGATTTTTGACGATTCAACACGACATAATCTGCGAATTTTCTGTCATTTGGTCGTATTTACTCGTCCACGGAGAATCGGCACCATTGAATGAATGAAACGGTATCTCAATCCAATGTTGCTATCATAAAAATGATTTGTTTTTAACAATTTGCAACAATTGCACAACAACGGCATCTGGTCACGAGTTAAAGAAGTGTCAAAGTGCCTTTTTCGAGTTAACTCGTCGTTTACGGTCATGTTAGGGATTAGAATGACGTCATAATAAAATTGTAGACAAGTGTCGACAAAACGACAAAAATAGCGTTCTTGCGCTTGTCATGTTAGCCCTACAGGCTAGGTGAACGACGATCTTCACAGGGTGGCTGGTAGTGCATAGATGAGAGTTACCGAGAATCCGAGCTATATGTCGTGCAATTGGAGAGGCCTATATACATCAGTGGACTGCGGTAGGCTGATGATGATGATGACGTTGAAGACATAAGTACTAACTCGTACTAATACTATGAGTATTTGTAGTTTCCGACGAATACACTGTCGACTGTGATCAGTATTACAAAGATGGGTTCGATAATTATCAGCGACATACCAGAACGTAATTACATGGTAGGCTGATGATGACGTTGATGACATAAGTAGGTACTTACTCGTATTAATAATAAATATTTTGAGTATTTGGGGTTTCCGACGAATACACTGTCGAGTGCGATCAATATTACATCTTGGGTTCGATAATTATAAGCGGCATACCAGAACGTAATTACGTCGCGTAATTTTCATAGAAACTAAGTGTAGTGGCACACCTGCGGAACGTTCAGCGCCGACACTTCATCGACGGAATTATCGGTCGTATTAGTATTCGGTTGGCATCACACACCAAACGCGCCGAACGATCGGCAGCGTTTACTTCAACGCGTTACGCGACGTAACTTTCGGCTGACTCATAGGTAACTTGAAAAACACTACGAGCGTATTCAACCGAACCTTCAGCGCCGCCGCGCCGTACGTTCGGCAGGTGTCGCGACCCTCAAGCACGCTGAATTTCCGTCGCGTAATTTTCACTCTGTGGCGCTCCGCAAAGACGAAGATAGAAACACGGATTTATTAATGGTAAGTATGAGTTTCTCAGAAGCAGCTGGAGTATGGATTTGTGGCCGGTTGATGGCAATAGGCTCGCCCCTAATTACATGGGACTTAAACATAACTGGCGAAATGTGGGTGTACTTTAGGTGCACCTCTGCCAAACCCTTCGGGGAAACAAGGCGTGATGTTATGTTATAAATTTTAATACTCAATAATTATGCGTTTGTAAAACATAGTCAAGTTTAGAGCCCTACCATTCGCAGATGAGAACACTACAAAATCTTTACTAAAAGCAGAAACATTCATAAAGGATATCAAAGTGAAAATTTACACAGTACTTGAGAAAGCGATTTAAATTGATATGAAGAGATCAACACACAAACTTCACGCTACTTAGCTCCGTTACAGCGGGGAGAGCAGAACCCTTCTTGAAAGCACTCTCGCCGAAATATTGATGTAATCTTTAATTGCAATAAAATTCTTGCTATGTTGAGTTGTTTTTGTTTATATAATGTAAACATTAGCAGGATAAAAGATAATTATTAGGTGATTTTTACCATAAATTATTATCAAAGAATATATTTACCAAATGTTTACTTATAGTTAAAAATAAAATACCTATTTATTTCTATAAGTTTGTGTTTTTAATATAATTATACATGTATAATTAATGTATACAAAATATCGTAATACCATTTTAAAAGAGTAACGGTGGATGTAACAACTAAACACACATGAATGCAATAAAGAGAAGTTTGAGTTTGAGTTTCTTGCCCATTCTTCTCCATACGAAAACTAAATTTTGGAAGGGGCGACTAGAATCAATTATATTTATTTTTTTGTAAATCTTTGACGTCCAAAAGTGCCTTTTATGTGCCTAATTGAAATAAACTATTTGACTTTACTTTGAATAAGACTGCTTTTTGTATAATCTTAATTATATTTATAAGATTATTATTAACATTGTATATTTAAAATTTGGATGGATTGATTATATTTAAAAAAAAATTGTATTTTTATCGTGACTATCAGTCGCTTCGTAGATTTACGCGAGTAAATAAAATATACAGGCTGAATTTTATTTTGAATTATTTCTTAAAGTAATACTTGGTCCCTAAACCTACGGTTCCCTAGAAGAGCGGTAGCTGCCAAATAACGACAGCTGTCATGAAAATGATGACAGCAGGGATTGACATTATGGTGTCAATAAATGCTCTCTAGGAAAACACACCAACATAATTTCATAAATAACGTTTCAGTGACATCATTTGCCGGTTAATTGTGGACGCTATGTGACAGCCACCGCTGTTCTAAGAAACCTTAGCATTGTCCATACAAACATGAACTAGAATAGCACATTTCACAAACAAACATCCACAATCAAATAACATAACGTTAACAAACACCCGAACATTAGCAGGTAAGCCAACGCTTCATACATTCGGTCATTACCATTTATATGTCCGACAGAAACTAATTAAAATGGTCACAGACAATTAGCTACGTTGCAATATTGGCGGAAGCGAGCCACTAATGTACACAGAAATATTACGTTCCAATAATAAATGGAGATAGATTGCTACCTTTAGTGTTGCCAGCTTTGTTTGTTTTGACAACTGTTAAAATATTGTCGGTGTTCCTGTTTCTATTTCTAAACGCATAGATACTGAGAGAAAATATATTTAATTTGTTTCCAGTATTATATTATTAGCATCCGTAGCAAAATGCGGAGAATATTCTATAGACGTCGTTGATATTTTTTCGATAAAGAATTACTGTATTCGTATTAGACCATTCTAAACCAAGCCGGACCAAGTTATTTTTTTTAACATTATGATTCGTTTAGTTACAGATTCAGAAAAAAAGTGTAGGCAAATCCTATGGTAATCTGTATTAAAACTCGATATCACCAAAAATTACTAGTCTTAGAAACATCACCCTGTATACATTTATGTTGATTTAAGTTTGACCACGCTAAGCGTAAATGGATGTTTGCTGTCTATCACATTTCAGTGATAGACAGTAGAACGGAGAAAAAAATTATAGTAAGGTTAATATAATTTAGTCGTTATTAACAAAATTACTAATTATGTTACCATTTAAATAATCTTCTAACAATCCGTATGAAATGGACAGGTCACGAGATAATTGTCTGAAATAAAATTCATGTTAAACCACTGGAAAGACGTATACAACATTAAATTATATTTTGCTGTCGCCAAAAAAACAGTTCGTAGCACACTACAAGCGTAGCACTTGACGTAGCCGCTACGAAACCAAAGTAACCGCGCTACGAACGTCTGAAATTCGTAGCGACGGATATTTTTTGTAAGTTTGCTGGATACTAAAGAAACCTGAGGCGTACATGGTACTTTCATAAGCGGGCTAAAAGATAAACATGAAAATGTAGTCCAAGTGTATTTACAATTAAATTAGGTAGTCTACTTTAGTTTGTGATAGATTCCATTCGGTTAAATCGATTTGATCTAGTTGATATTTTTAATTTTCTATGTTTAATTTTGTTTTTTCTTTACCTTTAGTGTAACCTATGTTTTACAAATAAATAATTCAGATTCTGATTATTATATAATTATTGATTTTTCACCTATTGAATTTGACTGAGTTGTGCCGATTAAAGTAGCTACGATCACAATGCAATATAATTATGGTGAAAACAATCCTTTAAATAATGTATTATGCAACTGTTTAAAACTCTTAAAATAACACTCTCCTGCAGAAAATCAGTTTCGATTACAATCAACGTTTAATTAACTCGGAAGCTTGTTATTGTGCATTAGTGACCGCAGGCCTATTAAGAGCTTACCAATAAATGCTATAAAGGAGAGCATAATATTATGGGTTACATAATAAAAAGTATTCTGATCTACCATCAGGATTTCCAATGTAGGAATTTCAAATAAAAACATTTCTTTTTTAAATCTGCCCACCCCGTCTCTGCCTGAAATTTTAAATGGCAACAAAAACTATGGGGATGCATGGCAATATATTTTCAATAATGTGATTTATAAGTGGCAATCACCATCATCGATTCCTTTACCAAATCGTGGTGATTAAGACTACATAACCTTGTAACCTCATTAGTGTTCTATGAAGAGGTCAAAGCTTGGCAATTAATCCAACTGATTTGCTGAATCGAGGTCAAGCACCAAATACCATCCACTCGAAAATGTTCGGTCACAAAATAAATTAGACGTCCCTAAACTATCCGCCATAACTTCAACAGAAACGCAATAACTTTAATTTATGAACCGGGTAATCCGGATAAGCCGTCAATTTTGTAATAACGCACATTTTCACGGTAATTCTGACAAAACGTGTCATGTGAATCCGGATTTTGTCGGTTTTAACCGTCATTATTGTGATTCTATGTTATGTAGATGGTTTCGACGAAACAAATGAACGAACGCTCTCTGGGCGCAGGTTCATGACGCAGACCTTTCTATTAAAATTCTACAAATAACAAAAGGGACGAGAGGTGTTACTGGCCCCTGTCTGTTTACCTGCCCCGTGTTTAAAAAGGAATGTAATACAACCCCAGTTATTTTCATTATTCACATTTACATCACCGTTTCGAGTTTATGTCGCACGCTGTGAAATCTCAAAATATTTTTTTCACGTAGACCGAACGTATGCGAAGTATTTGGAATTCTGTTCACAAACGATTTTACTTTATTTATTTAAGAACTTTGCTACTACTGGTTAAAAACGGTAAATATTATACAGAAGCTCTCCAAATCAAAAGCATTTTGAATGCTGTTTATATCTGCCTAGCCATTTCCCAACTATGTTGGGGTCGGCTTCCAGTCTAACCGGATGCAGCTGAATACCAGTATATTACATGAAGCGACTGCCTAACTGACCTCCTCAACCCAGTAACTGGGTAATACTGGTTGTCAATATCCACGAATGACAGCCGAGACCAACGGTTTAACGTGTTTTCTGAGGCACGGAGGAGTCTCGTTTATAAAGATGGTCACCCATTCACGGGCCAACCCCGGCAAACGTAGCTTAACCTGATTACTTAGCTACGAGCTCCTCTCATTTTGAATGCTGTATTTAAATTATACAAACGTCAGCCTTTATTGTACAAGTTCCAGGTTTTCCCCCAAAACTATAACACTACGAAAACCATAATAACAGTCGAAACCAAACAACAGTTTCACTGACCGCCCCCCAACAGGTGAAAACTCGTAAAACTAACTGGGTGAGTTGCAACGGACGCTTGTGGAGGACCGTTTAGAGAAACAATGGCGCCGCTGAGTTCCGGGACGGCCCTGTCACCCGCCTGCACCCAACACGAATGCAGCTCAACTTTAATAACAATGGATTTAATTGTTCATTTTGCGACGTCAGCGCAAACTGACGTAATTAAGATAAATCTAGCGTTGAAATTATAAGTGTACGTTAATATTAATAGAATGCTCTTACTTAAATTAAGACGCGATAGAATTAATAAAGCACCTTTAGTGCAGACAATTAATGAGAATAATACAACAGATGTCTAATAACGCAAAAAAGCACTCATCTTTGCGCAATTACGAACAAAATAAGTAAGTCTGCAATAAACAGAATGTTGATCCATTTTGCAACAGACAAAAGACATTTCCATTTGAATTACTCCACAAATCCATTTACATCGTCCCAGACTTCAAACTTAGCAAAAATTGCACTTTATAGAACAAATAAAAAGCCACAAGATTCTCTGATAGCGACAAAGTTCAGCTTTTATATCAAATGCGACCAAGAGAATAACCATTAAGCATTTCCTTGCGCTCTGCGTGCAATAAATGAATAAAAAACTCTGCTCCAACTTGGTAGATACAATTGATAACTTGCCCGGAGCTAAACTTTTTGCTTCCCAGGCCATTATTGACGTCTAACATCGAAGGGAGCGAACGCTCAGCGATATTTTTAACCTTTCATTCTGCAGATATTTTCGCCTTTTCCAGCTAATTTAATGAGTTTTTAATTACTGACCAAGGAAGTTTAGACCGATTCTCAAGCTTTTTTTTATATTCACGGCCTCTTTTTTTACATTGTTTTTCACAATTACCTCCTTGGTATTTACTTGGTTATATTGATAGATAAAGCAATCTCGTGTTTATCTGCTTTCAAAAACAAAATTCTCAGTTAAAACCATTCATCAATTCTCCATTAAACTGGAGTGTTTCAATTAAAAACGAGACTTGTCAGTTCCCGGTCTGCTGGTCAACTTTTATTAGTTCTCGGAGTAGAAAAAGTAATCAAGTCTGCGATATATCGCGTCGCGTAGCTAACTCCCGAGATAACTCTTAATTGTTTGATGTGACGCCACGTAGAGACGTGAGGAAGCCGTCTCCTTACCTTTTATCTTGTTTGCGAACAAATTTCAACTTTTTAAAGAATTTGCTACGAGCTTTAAGAATATAATAGACACATATTTTGATGCAATTTTATTATTTCTTTTAGCAATAACTTCTCAAATTGCTACAGGACTTAAGAATTCTTCCATAAAGTTCAGTGAACCGCAATATTATTACTGAAAACCACTAAAAGTAGCTATTTTCGTCCTACTAAGGTCAATAAGTAACAATGGTTTATTCAGGCAACAATACGCAAGCAAACAGAATACGCAATTAAGGTAACAAAAGACGGGGGGACAGGAGAATATCTACTGAAAAAAGCTTTATGAATGAAAGTAAACAAAAAACGTGGATGTACGAAAATGGGTCATCGAATGAAATATTTCAACCGACCAGTGTAGCGAGACACTCGAGATTTCAGTGGGTTTGGTATGTAAGTGGGGTTTTGAATGGAGTATGAGGTTCCAAGGTGGTTGGTAGTGGTGAAAGGGTAGAAAGAATGGAACGCACACGACACGATTCGCTCGACCAACCAGTGCCAACGTTCCAATTGCGGAAATTATTTCTTTGTAGTGGACGTTGATGGACCGACAGTATTTTAACCATGAAATTCTGTCACTGTTGATATTCGTGTCGCAGAAATTCATTTTAATATCACCGATTCTCAGAGCAACAGGGCGTTTCTTTTTAATGTTGAGTTGTTGTAATGTATCATTAACATGAGAAACTTCCCAAGCCATGATTATTTATAGACTTCAAAAAGACTTCCACGAACATCTCTACGTTCCTTTCCTTTACTCTGAATTTTTCCCAGTTGCAGAAAGGATTTGTGCCCGCTTAATGGAATTATAGGTATAGTCCGATTCAAACTTAATGGCGGCTCGGAACATGAGACGAGTCGCTGCGCAGTAACAAATTCTGGAGTCAGCGGGGGTGAGGGGTGGGGTACTGCGCAGCGAGCAGCTAACTTCTGAGTCACCATTAACTTTGAATCGAACTATACACACAAAGATATTTCAATTATCTTCAATCTCTTTGGGTAATTGGGTACACCAGGGTACACACATCCGCCTAGACCCCTTTTACTATAAGAGGCATGCATGCGCAAACAGTTAGTATAAAAGTTTGCGCAAACAACAAACTGCTCCTTATACCGTTTTGCTCGTGCAAATTACAGTTTGCGCAAGTAAAATCGAGCGCGTCGGTGCAAAACCTGTCACTTTGTTTGAGGAAAAAAATCAAATGATATAATATATCCTACGACATATCCATTTTTAATTTTTTTGCATGTGACGTCTAGTTACATCACTGGGCTAATACCTCTATAACATGGAGTTAGTAAATACTATATATAGCTCTATAACAACATATCGTACTGGCGATGTAAAAATAATCTATGCATAGAGTTTTGTTTGAAACAACGTTCTCGTGTCACCAAAAAATCATCGGTTTTGACAAAAATGACAGCATGTACAATATAATAAAAAACATCATGTGAAAAATAAAATGAGGCAAAATTCAATATAATGTGACTTTTACTAAACTTCAATTTTATATATACGTTCATTACTGTGATATGCCTGGACCTGATGTTAGAGCCAATGAAAATGTCCTTGGCGAGATGTCGACAGAGCCCACAGCGACTGTGCACAGTGGAGTAGACGCTAAAGCTGAAAGAAAACTAACTGTCCTCGAGTCACATGGCTATGTACTTGGACGTACCATAGGGTCTGGTTCTTATGCCACAGTCAAGGTATCAGATTGTTTGTAAAACATCACGCAGTTGCGAAATATTCAACGAATACAGAGATAAAATATTTGAAAAACTAACTTCCAATAACTAGTGCAGTGTATTATTTTTGTAAAAGAAATATTTTCACTCATTCCGCAGTTCGTAGGAGATAATATTGTCATGATTTCATTGTAATTACGTCCACCTCATCAATCATTGCATCTGCCGGAACAGACAGTTTCATTGTGTTCATGATTAAAGCTTTCAACTTTAAGATGGTTGAATCTAGTATTTATTACCTACTTAACAAGTTTCTAGCAAAGCATTGAGGTTTTGGAATATTGTTACTTCTAATTTCGTTGCAATTTATTCGAAACAGCTGTCCTTCTCTCCTTTTTGATGAAAATCGACCATAAAAGATACAAAAAACAACAAGGATCCATTACAATATTTTGGAATTCCATTGTAGGTTGCAACCAGCGACAGACATAACTGTCAAGTGGCAATCAAAATAATAAGCAAGTTTCAAGCACCAGGCGATTATTTGAAAAAGTTTCTGCCTAGAGAAATAGAGGTCGTGAAAGGTCTCAAACATGAGAACTTGATACGGTTTCTACAAGCAATAGAAACTACTCACAGGTAACTCTAAAAAGTACAGTGGGCCACACGACAGAATGACACTTTGATATGGAGCTGGCCTAGCGTAGTACAAAGTTTCAATCAAGAATAATAGGCCAGCATATTTATACTGGTTTTGATCCCACTGAGATGTGGCCGGCTGTGGCCTACCGCACTAGAGTAGTTCTTTGCGAGTTTGTATTTTTGTCGTATTCTTTTGTAGCGAATGTGCGCGTCAACATTGTTATCATAGAACGATAGTTCTACTAAAGACAAGCTTGACCCAGGTCTGCGTACCGTTAGCCTGCATCATCGGACTGATGGGCAAAGATTAAAGACTTCCAGCTCTTTCGATTCAGGGCTGATGTGGAACTCTATTTTTTTTTTTTTTTTTGGATGGGAAATCATCCAATGACTTCTCCCGCTCTGGGCGGAGCGGAAGGGCGTGTCAGACTCTTACTGACTAAAACCCACCCGTGTTCCTTCCCTTGCCATGCCAGAGGCCACGGTTTCCCCTTGGGACTACCCGCAACCCCGGCAGTGATGTGGACCTCTGGTTGTTTGTTTTGACGTACTGAAATAGCTACACTTAAAAGCCCAAGGTACAGAATGATGCTCTTTCAAGGATGAATGCTATTTCAAAGCTGTGAGATTCCATACTAGTCTCCACTTAAATCTAATTAGACCATTAGATTTGCAAATGAAAACGTAACCTAAAGAATAATAACATTTTCCCACATTTCTAACAATTTTTCCAGGGTCTATATTGTAATGGAATATGCCGAAAACGGCAGTCTCCTGGACATAATACGCAAGGATCAACATATCGATGAGATTAGAGGACGTCGCTGGTTCCGCCAACTTGTGGAAGCCGTTGATTACTGCCATGAGCGAGGAGTTGTTCATAGGTAAACTTAGTCATCCTCATTTTGTTCTATTGTAGAATTACAATCAACTTCTCCTTCTTTCGTGCAGTAGTTAGTAACCTGGTATCAGAGTTTTAAAGCTACCCATGTTCCTATGACTTGGCTTCTCATGCCGTCAACAAATATCTCGCAGGCATGCCGGTTTCCTTCAACGTTCTTGAAGCCAGTAATAAATATACCACTCGCACATGAATCCAAAAAGTCAGAGGTGCGTGCCTTGGGTTCGAACTCGAGACCAGCAGGCTTGGCAGCCTGACGTCACACCACTAGGTTATCACTGCTGCAATCAACTAATGCAGATATTCAATTTGCAAGGTGTAGAAACCTTATCACTAATGCAGGTCGTCGGATAGATGAAGGTGTGTCAGAAATATCGAGGAATAAAAAAAAACTCTACTCTCAGTTATGTGTAAAGTATAATATTGATTTCCTGAGTCCAGATTAACGGTTACACACACTATATTGTTTTGAAGGTGCATAGTTTAGTTATTAAGTTCACACAAAGTTAGTGATCACAGTCATACAAGCACATTAGCACGGTGATTAAATAATCAGTAGCGAGAATACAAAATATAGCATAACAAACAAGCAACAATGACTACTTGACTTTGACTTTGACTTGACTTTTGACCAGTCTCGCTTTTCTAATATTGTGAGATTTACTCTCTGAAAAAAACGGTGTAGACTCTACACCGTTTTTTTCACATGTACCTGATAAGAGAAATCTTCCACAGAATAGGTAAACGTTAAACCATCTACCTACCCTAACTCCTTGCATAGTAAATAAATAAGTCTTGACGAAACCGTAACAGCATTTTTAAAATGGTCGTTGCGGTTTAACGGTTTCAGTGAACACACATATCTAGACATTCTCAAAATGACCCACGTAAAATTTCAGGGACATAAAATGCGAGAACTTACTTATGGACCATGGCTTGAATATAAAACTGTCTGATTTTGGATTTGCACGAGGTCACATGAAGCCGAAGAATGGTGTTTTTGCGCTTAGTGAGACTTTCTGCGGAAGTTACGCATATGCTTCACCTGAAATCCTGAAGGGAGTTCCTTACAGGCCGCAAGACTCAGACATTTGGAGTATGGGAGTGGTGCTCTACGCAATTGTGTATGGAAGGCTGCCTTTCGACGATACGAATTACACTCAGTTGCTAAAGGTGATGTGTCTTAATATCTTACCGTAGAATGCTCAAGCACGTTGTAGGTGTTCCAATTTATTTCTTTTTACTACCTTTTTCCCCGCCCGCATGGATGACGGAAAATACCCCACGGGAACGTACTACTGGCATTAAAAGTACCCTATGTGTTAATCCCGGTTATAAACTAACTGTGCCGTTTTTGCGCCAATCCGGAACATACATCCAGACAAACTGACAACAATTCTAAACACTATATTTTTGGCATCAGACTTGTTCCCACACCTCGTAGTAATTACTTTTTTTTTTTATATTCGATGTACAGTTTTGACTTCGTTACTATTTTATCATAATAATATGAATATTAATGAAGCATATTTATATACTGATGTAAGTTCCTGGATTATGTATATACTCTCTCACAGTGGTAGAATTACTAAAGCAATAGGGTAACAAGACGACTGCGTCATCAGGGTTTTTCATGGCCATGATAGTTTTCTTGACCAGTATACCTAAGTCTTTTACTGTTGCTACAAGCTTCAGTGGATCCAACTGGGATATATGTAATGCCCTTACCTCGTTATACTTTTTTATATTTGCAAACCAACCTGTGCATAGAAAAAGAATAAACTTCAAATTTTCTCTACAGCAAGTGCAAAACAAAGTGTCGTTTCCTCGTGAGCCGAAAGTATCAACCGACTGTCGCAAGCTGATCACAAAAATACTAGCACCACTCAAGGTGCGTGTCAAAATACCCCAGATCCTGGCAGACACGTGGATCAATCCAAACCAACCACCCAAGGATGAAGAGGTGGATACAACACAGGTGACCACATCCATCTATCGCCTTTGTATATACAACACTGAAAGAATACGACGTTAATTCCAAGTAGATTCCTACATGGACCCATGGGTACCTATGACAATTATGACATTGATCCAAAATTGGATCGATTATTTTCTTTTTCCTCTTTGGTGGTTTGATCTATAACTGGAAAGATAGGATGTTTCTTCCACCTGTTAGGGTTAGCAGGCACTGCGGTTAAATATTATTACTGTTTGCCACATTTAGCTTTCAATTTAAATATATTGATAAGTATCAAACACACAGACAATGACTCACCTCCCATCTTGCTCCGCATGCCCTGTCACCTGCACACCTGAGGACCTAATGGCAGCGTCAGCGAACGGTATCCGCGTTCCTGAGTTTTGGGCCAAAAAAAGTTAAAAAACTTAGAACATATATGTATTTATTTCGTGTTATTTTTGCCAGCGACACGCTAAGAAGAAGTATCAAATACTAGGGTACAGTTTAATATTATTGTTTTTTTTATTTTAAGAGTGCTGGTCGATGCAGTATAAAGTAAGACAGAATTCTCTACTGGTTGTAGCCATTGAAGAGTTCCAGTCCTTCCTCCTCCATCGTCAGACTCTGGTCGCTATGTGTCTAAAATAAAAAAAACGCCGTGAAATTTAAGCAAAGGGTTGTATATTCTAATATACCCCCCTTTGCTTTTCACTTGTTAAGGATTCCCCAAATAGAGCACGTAGTACATAGCGCGCGTTAGAGCGTTAGACTGACGCCGCGCTATAACTTCGAATTGTGTTGTATTATGACGTACGTAAGGCTCCGCCAAATAGAACGCGTACGTTGCTAGCACGCTAAGTACGCTCCGGTCCGGCTCTAGCTACGCCACACATAGCGTTGCGTACTGCTAACGCCGGCGCTCTGTTTGCCAGTAAACGGTTCGCCTAATAGAATGCGTACTTAGCATGAGCAACGCCGCACGCTACGTACGCGTTCTATTTGGCGGAGCCTTACGTACGTCATAATACAACACAATTCGGAGTTATAGAGCGGCGTCAGGCTAGCGCTCTAACGCACGCTAAGTACGCTATTTGGCGAAGCCTCTAAATTGTGAAGTTCCTGAACCCATTTCCTAACTCTCTAATTTTGCTTTTTGTGCATCTGTATTACGAGAACCGACTTTTTCTTTCTTCTTTACGTCTTCGTCTTTTTCCTAGATTAGTCCGTTTTAAGGCTGCCTGTCCACTGGAGCGGAGAGGATTGGAGAGGAGCGGAGATGCGCCATTATTAACCAATCAATCTAAAGTCAGGGGCGGAGTCAAGATTCTATTGGTTAATATTGGCACATCTCCGCTCCTCTTTTCTCCTCTCCGCTCCAGTGGACAGGCAGTCTTAATGAGGAACTTATTAATTACCAAATATACATGGATCCAGTGGATCCTAATTCTGGCCGAAAGATGGGTGGAACCGCATATGAACCGCCATATCTCTCCTCATCGTCATCAGATCGCTTCTCTGGATCGCTTCTTTAGATCGCTTGACCATGACTAGCACAGGACTATAACAGGACACAAAATTTAACCCCGTTTTTGATGGAGCGTATTAAGGGTCCGTGCACGAAAATAAAATCCTTTTGTCAATTTTTAATATTATATTGAGAAACCTAAAAAAGATGGGGTTTCAGTAGCGTAAGACCACCTGCGACAGTCACAGCACCTGTTTTAAAAGTTTCATCACTTTGCGTTCTGAGGCCAAACTAACTATATTTTTTATAATTAATTTGGCCCTGAAGCGACCTGCAAGAGTAAGAACTTGACTTTTCTTATCAGAAACAATTTTGGTAAAATTCCTTCTCAGAAACGGTGAACAAAATTGAATCCATTTCGTGCATGGCCTCTTAAGTAACGCTTTACGTTCTTTGTCGCTTTTCTCTCGGTCCAAGTTCCTTTAATAAGAGCTACACGAATAGCAATCACGCTCATTTCATTAAAAAGGCATAATTTTCCAGGAAAACGCGCAAGTCAGCAAAGAAGAAATAAAAAGCGTGAACATTGGCACTGTAACTTTCGACAGAAAATTAGAGGAAGTTAAATAAAGCAACAAAAAAGAAGAAACTGAATAATTTAAATAAACAAATTATGCTTTACAATTTTTTTATTTATTGCCTAATGTTCAGGTCAGGTGAAGCAGTGGTGACCCAGGGGTAACGGCCCTGACTTACGAGTTGCATGTCGTTGGTTCATACCCAGGCAGGCGCTTTACTTTGTGTAAATCATTTCATCACCACTGCTCTCAGGTAAAGGAAAACATAGTGAGGAAACCGTTATGTCCTAGAACCCTATATGTGATATCTACTAACCCGCACTGGGCCCGCGTGTTAGATTACAGCCCACTCCTTCTTGAAGAGAGATGTACGTTTGCCCAGCACGGCCCCCCGAAGAGAGGAGGCCTATGTCCCAGCAGGGGGAACATTATAGGCTGATTATACTGCCTATATCTAGAGTCAATCGCATCACATCATATTCTTAATTTACAATGAAAAGGTGGAAAACTGTGTGCATTGATCAGTGCAATACTGATCCAGCAGTGAGCTGGAATAAGGTGCCACCAGAATCCAATGGTCCTGGTACGGCAATGGTATACATAAAATAATAATAATACCACCCCATTATTGTCCCACTGCTGGGCAAAAGGTCTCTTCTCATAAAGAGAAGGCACGAGCATTGATCACGCATGCTCCAGACGGATTGGCGATTTCAGACTTATATTAACTAAAACTCCAGATTTCCTCACGATGCTTTCCTTCACCGAAGTCATTAAAGTCCAAGATAAACTCAGTACAGAAAATACATCTGAATTGAAAAATCACATTGGTACTTGCCCGAATTTGAACCCACAACATCGTGCATGAGAGGCAAGACCTTAACCACTGGGCCATCACGACGATGATACACATACAACATTATGTAAGTTTTCAATTAAGGCCCATCTTGTAACTTGCTTCCTTATGTAGGTGACTTCTTCTAAACTCCGTGGTGACTTATGACTGCGTAAGATGTACTTAAGAAGAAATTACGTAGAGCCTTTTCACGATGTCCGAATAGACTCTATTTACCGAATAAATTCAAAAATGGAATATAATTTGTATTAAAATTATCGTCTTTCGCAGTTCATCTAACTGAGGCCCCATCCCACGCTACATTTGTCCATAATATGTCGATTCCAACGAGCCATTACAACATTGGTCCTTAGACTGTCATGGCCAGGCGAAATGCAACAATGCCCCAGCATTTCACTTGATAGTCATGAAGTTGTGTGAAAAGCTACAAAAATTGTCATAAAAGCCATTTAAGCCATTACTACTACTCTTTCTTAAAAGCAGTCGTGCTTAGCAAACAAATTCGACTCGCCCTGGCCCACCACTTGAAAATGTTTGTTTAATTGCAACTTGTTACTGCAGTTCACAATAAAATAAATAAAATAAAGTGAAAATGATACAAAAAAATTATAGCTTACAGTATTTTATTATACATTTACCAAATTCTTAGGCGCGGGACATACACAAGAGGCGAGGGATGCGGGCGAGGTGTCGGTGCGGTGCGGGCGCTGCGCCGCTCATTTCATATTTCCCCTTGCCTCTTGTGTATGTCCCGCGCCTTAAGAAGTATGTAGGTAGGGTACTTATATTCTAATTTTATATTACGCACTCCGCTGCTTGTTACGTAGCTTACTGCTAGCTTTTGTATATAATATACAGAGCGACATATCAAGCTGTAGGTACATTTCTAAGTATATTAACTGGTTTCGCATTGTTTGGGTATTGTTGTGTGTCTCTAGACTTTGCTTCCCGTACAACGCGAGGCGAGCTCATACTGGTAATAGATTTTATTTTTATGTAGGACATCTCTCCTTTAAAATTAAAATATTTTATTTCACATAAACCTACATGGGCACGAAACGTCATCGCGTCACAAAAGCTAGGTGCCCGATGCCAATTGGTCGTTTTCTATGGAAGAGAGTCGGCAAGAATCTCCACGTTTACTCTTTTAAAAATAATTGGGCTTTACAATATTTTCAAATAACAGTGTTAATAGGTATGGGAGGACAGTTTAAGCCTTTGAACGAGTACCAGGAACTTAACAAAATGGAAAATGGCCACAGTGTACTAGGCCTACAATGTTCGAGAGAAAAAAAAAAAAAAAAAAAACAAAAGACATGACTTTACAGGTAAAGGAGGTTGTTGGCTGCTTTAGCCGAGCTACCCTGTGATCAGGGTAGCTCGGCTAAGGCCGGTAAGCAGCCAACATGTCAGTCATAATAAATTATGGCCTTCAACTAGCATTCAACTTATAAAATAAGGGACTTTACGCTAAGGTACGTTCACACAGCGACTATACGATTCGATTCTGCCACTTATACGGTTTTCCCGTAGACGAGACAGTCGTTCACACGGCGATCATTTTAACGTTACGTTATGCGTTACGTTACGTTAAAATCGAATGGAACGCAGTCAGTTGTTTAGTTTACTCGAGCGCGAGTCTCGAATACGAGAGAAAAGTTTGTTCGTGTGAACGATACAACGTGAACATAAGCGCCACTGCGATTCGTATTCGATAAAATCGTTACGAAACGCAGCCACCTCGGTGGCAACTTCGTACGATATACGGGGAAAAATATTTCTCGAACACGATATTTTCCCGCATAGACTCCGTGTGAACAACGTAATATATTATCTACTGCCACCGCTCTATTCGATAAAATCCCGTATACGGTATACGGGAAAAAAATCGGGAGTGGCGAGAGTATGCCTCATTCGGCAATCTTATTGACGCGGGAGGGGGGAGTGCTTCAGGCGGCCGACACAAGCAGGAGGTCGGAGTTCTTTTCAGCAGAATCGAAGAAACGCTTGGAGAGACGTTTCATGATCTAATGGATGGTGGACATTCCGAGATCTAGATGAAGATTCTCTTTGCGAACATTTAGGGGGCTCCCGTGATTTTTCGTAAGAATGGGTTCTGGAGGGTCTGCATCCAAGGATATGGATTGGCTTTGCGTGTGCGAACACATCGCAGGCATAGGTTATGATGGGGTGAATTACTGCGGTGTAGATGCGCAATTTGTGCTTGAGTGAGAATTTGCTGCGTGCGGTCTATATAAAGTGGACCCTACAATGAGCGAAGGCGGGCAGCTCTTTAGTGAATGAGCAGCTTGATATGTCGCCGTGTGTCTAATACTGGAGTACTGTTTGACTTTTAACTTATAGAAAATCGTGTGGAGGACGCGCAATTTTAAACGATCTTTACTTATAAGCAGTTTATAATATTTTTTTCGGATCTTTCTTCGGAGGCGGCTTTGGCATACAGAAGAGCTCGTCGTCTTTCTCTTTTTTTTCTTCTGCCTTCATTTGCTTGCTTGCTGATCTAATACATCCATAAGAAAGTACGATAAAGAGCGCATAAATGCCTGCGGCAATGAAGCAGTTAACCCCCGTCTTAAAAAAAATATAAGATTTAGATTAGCATAAATATGTACCTATTAACATAAAATTTTATACAGGGTGGCAGGGACATCGACGCGAAGCCGGTTACCATGGATTCAGTACATGATTCTGAACCCCCCTGCGTTGAAAATTTTCGTCGGTTATTAAAAAAAAAAATCTGCTGTTCCATACATTTTGACCGCGTAGGTATTGCACTTTTCTATGAAACAGCAGATTTTTTTTTTAATAACCGACGAAAAATTTCAACGCAGGGGGGTTCAGAATCATGTACTGAATCCATGGTAACCGGCTTCGCGTCGATGTCCCTGCCACCCCGTATGTAAGTACTGTCTGCTGGGTCAATGACGCCTTAGGGGCCGCCTCCACAAGCGAGAGAATCGCGGCGATATTCTCGCCGTGCCACGTATTTCTATAAATTCTCTTAGAGGCCGTCTCCACGAGCAAAAGAATCGCGGCGATGCGACGAGTGGCTGAATGCGAGCGAAACGTCAACGTATCGCCGCGCGCTCGTCGCGACTGGTGGCGGAGCGCGCGGAGAGCGCGCTGTCTTAACGCAGGCGTCCCGCGTCAAACACGGCGATTCCGTTACGAGTCGTCGCGGACACGCAATGATTTTGTTACGAGTCGCGACGGTACGCTGGCGGAATAATCCTCGTTCGTGGAGATTACCCGACGTAGAAGCGCAGATCCGTTGCGATTATCTCGCTCGTGGAGGCGGCCCCTTAGTTTGGATAGTAATTTAAGGCCATTTGTCCACCGCACCATGAACAGGACTTGAGATGACGACGGCAAAGAAGCGACAGTAGGTACATTTACTATGGACGCGGAACCTCGTTTCTCGTTGATGTCACGTTCTCGGTGGTATGTACCTACAAACATTTTTTTTTTCACTTGCATCCACCAAATTCTTTTTTCCGCACACTCTAAACTGGCCTAAATGACAGCCATTTTAAGATTACATGAGACATCCTGCAATGAGTGAGCATGCTTTCACCTGCCAGCGAACCCGATGCGGTGATTATTTAAATGATCAAAGCGATGTAGAGCATCTCTGCCACTAGCAGCCTAATTACGTAATGCACGATCAATAATAAAAGAATTTCTAATATTGTAAGAAACTTTTAAATGTATTTTCATTATGGCAACTGAATGTATTATTTTACTTTGGCAACACTTAGAAATAACGGTCATGAATTCATGATATTATCGTTATTTCTGGGTGGGGTCAAAAGTCGTTTTAAATGGTAAAATGTAATGCATACTCAGTCTTCGTTTGATTGTGAAATAGTACAGTTGTGTGGATTAAAAGTATTAGTAAGAAAAGAGTCGTTTTCTTTACAATCCATTGCTTCATAAGTTCGACAAAAAAAATTGAGCAGTTTTTTTTTCGAACTTATGAAGCAATGGACTAGCAATCTGTTTGAATTCATTTCAATTCATTATTGATCGTGCATTACATAATTAGGGTACTGGGAGCATCTACTCTACCTACCTACCTACCAATGTGTCGACGCAGGCATATTTTAATGAACATAGTTATATAGGTACATAATGATATCAACCAAGAGTTTTATTACTTACTGCGGCATAATTACTTTTAGTCTTTTTTATAAAATCATCATAATTTTCATATTCCTCTTCTTCACAATCTTCTAAAAGAGTTACTACTTCGCATGTGTAACATATGCCCATGATTAACTGAAATCATAATACCTTTAAACGAGCAATTCTTTTATATATGTATACAAGGTGGAGACGACAATACAACAAAAAATTTAACGGCGTGTCCATGATGATATACAAAAATTCAATTGAATACCTAGATTCAATATTTTAGTAATTATAGCTCGGCAAAATCCATAGTCGGCTCGGGCTATTCCGTTTATCCACCCCAAAAATCCACCCTAAGGTGGATATTCGGAAATGTATGCCCGAGAATTCACCCAAGGCCTAGTTGGATAAACGGAATTTATAGGCTTAGGGTGGATCCCGGCATACATTTAATTTGTTTGAAAACCTCATTTTTTTATTTCGAAGCTAGGATTTATTTGACAGTTCCAAAATACTCTGTAAGCATTAGTAGTGCCAGTATTTTAATTGTTTGTTGTATGGTAGTCTCCACATTGTATATACCTAATCTGAATCTCGGAAACGGCTCCAACGATTTTCATAAAATTTAGTATGCAGGGGATTTCAGTTCGGGGGCGATAAATCGATCTAGCTAGGTTTAATTTTTAGAAAAGGTACCAAAATAAAAAAACCCCGCAGACCTTGGTCATCCAGATATTTAACGTTAAAGCGTTATACAGCAGACAAAGTTAGGTACACGGAAGGAGAAAATTATATTTTTCAACACACTTGCTCGTAAAGTGGCTCTTATTGCATAAATTTTACGTAAAAAATGCAGTGTATTTACTTTGCACAGTTCGGGAAATTGCGCCACAGATAACTTCAGAGGTGTGCACTTATTTGATCTTAGTGAAGAGCCTTCATGGCTTTTTATGCCTAAAAATGATATGTAGGTATACAGATAAACTGAGTAAATAAGGAAAATCTGATAAAGAAACATTCATACATGACAATCATAACATACATAATCAGCCTATTAATGTTCCCACTGCTGGGACACAGGCCTCCTCACTGTGAGAGGGAGGGAGGAAGAAACATTCAATTTCATCAAATTATTATTTTTTGTCAACATTTTGATGCAAGTGGGCAAAGTTTGTCATTGCACTCGATGCGGGATACTGACCCTGAAGTAGTCTATGGACCAATTTACATTTATTTGATTAGGGATATAGGTATCTCATTTTTACACTTTTGCAGAGGAGCAAGTATTTATTTTTACCATTCATAGTATGAATTGAGGGGGCCTTGGGAGTAAAAAAAACCGGAATCTTACCAACTGTAAAGTACCCCATATGCTGATAATTATACAACAATACCCACAGCTCATTAATCGGCTCATTGTGAAAACAACGTATTTCCTGCCTTAATCGTTTACTACAATAACATTAAATTGCAAATGTCACAAGTTTCAGAACAAAAGATTCGAGAATATTATTCTGAAGTGACGTTTCATCGTTTCATGAACAATATTTCAGATGACAAGTTTTATAAGGAGGTTGGCTGTGGTCAGATTAAAATCGCAAATGAGTTTCATCAGGCAACAGGGGCATCTCAAAACCGCCGCAACCGCCGTATCCGCTGAAACTGTCTACTATAAGTGGGTATAGCTAGGTCCTAACCAGTTATACACGCCCTGCTCCACAAGCTCCTCCCCCCTAGCGTAGCAGCTGCAAATCAGCTCCAAAAGTTCCGTTTGGTGTAGTTTGGCCATGCCATAATGCAGGCCGAGGGAATCGGGAGAGAAAATACCAAAAATCTTCGTAGTCGCCCCAAAAACGCGCTAAGATGTCATGAACTCACGAAAGTTTAGAGCCATGAGGAACAGCGTGTAAAGTTCACTCATCCTCCATAGGGAGAAAAGAGAGGATTCTCACGAAATTCTTATAAAAAAGCTAGACACCATAGGCATCAGAGGAAATGTACTTAATCTCTTAAAATCATACCTTAATAATCGTAAGCAGCACACAGAAATATTATAAGAATATGTCTAAAAACCAAGCGCGAAGAAAAATATTTATCTATGGCTAGAATTATTAGATTTGGCGTACCGCAGGGTAGTGTGCTGGGCCCTTTATTGTTTCTGCTGTATATTAATGACTTACCTCGCCACATTGAACATCCTATGGTCTTATTCGCTGACGATAGTACTGCCTTGATTAAATGTATTGACAAAAAAACATATGAACTTGACATAAATGATACTTTAATAAACATTATACGCTGGCTTGACCAAAATAATTTAATGATTAATTTATCAAAGACTAATGTAATGCATTTTTATCAACGGATTCCACCAGAACTCTTACATTTACACTATAATGGACAAAAAGTTGACCAAGTACAAGTTGCAAAGTTCCTTGGCATTATGATAGATAGCCAATTAACTTGGAAGCCACAAGCAGAAGAAGTATGCAAAAAACTTAGTGCACATGCATAATATACTCTTTAACTTGTCTAAAAAAGTTAATATGGCCACAAGGTTAATTGCATACCACGGGTTAGTCGCGTCGATTTTGAGATTCGGTATAATATTTTGGGGAAATTGCAGTCTGAGAGAACAGGTGTTCAAGGCTCAAAAACGCTGTATAAGAGCTATGTGCAATTTAATTGTAACAGATAGCTGCGTACCTGTATTTAAGTCCCTAAAATTACTAACATTCCCATCACTTTATATTTTCGAGGTGGCAGTTTTTGTTAAATCAAATATGCATCTCTTTAATAGAGTTTCTGAAAATAGAAACCGGCCAATTCGGAGACAGTATAAAGATTTGTTAATTGTTAGCGGTTCAGATACCGCCCTATTAAAGAAAAGTATTATATGTATGGGTCCGATCATATTTAACAAAATACCTAATGTAATAAAAAATGAGACATTTCCACTTTTCAAAAAGAAGTTGACAGATCTATTAATTAATAAATGTTATTATACTCGATTAACGAATTTTTGACCGATAAGAATTTAAATTGATAATATGACATCTCTGTACTCCTGACTTTTACTAAATCATATTTTGTTATCTTATGCTTTGACCTCGACCTCGATTTTGACGAATTTGTAAACTTGACATTATGTATAATTTGTGTTGCCTATTTCAATTTTTTTTTTTTTTTTTTTTTTATATTCTTAATTTCATCTTGACATGGTAAACTTGTATTGATTTGATTGAATTTGTTAATAATTTTTATATTGAGTCAGTCTTTATTATTATTTAAACTGTTTGCATGCCTTAGTTAAGGTAGTTAGTATAAGGATCATTTTATTAAACTTAACATCTGTAACTTGTACCTACTTTCTGTGCAAATAAAGAACTATTCTATTCTCCGACTAGCCGGGTGTCGTGTCTGGTGGGAAACGGCCCAACAATTATTGATGTCGGAAACTTATATAGGTACATCGTGCGGTAAACTCTAATTGTGCGATGCAGGACTTGTTTGACGTCAGGTCTTCGATGCGTAGTTCGCATGTGGCGATGTAGATGCCGCCACAAGAGCATGGCGGCTTCGAACATGAGGCAAGTCGCTGCGCAGTAACAAATTCATGTGTCAGCGGGGGTGAGGTCTGGGGTACTGCGCAGCGAGAAGTTATAACTTCCGACCCGCCATTAATTTTGAATCGAACTATCTAGAACACACACTTTTAACGCGGACACGTTTAATAGGTTTTTCTAGAAGTTTTCTTGTAAGCTCGTCCTTTTTTTTTTTTTGGTGGGACTTCGTCAAATGACTTCTGCCGCTCTGGGCGGAGTGGACGGGCGTGTCAGACTCTTACTGTCTAAAACTCACCCGTGTTCCTTCCCTTGCCTGTTCGTTGCCAGGGGCCACGGTCTCCCCTTAGGACTTCCCGCAACCCCGGCGGTTGGCATCGGCCCTAGCGGACCCCGTCAGTTTTGCTGACAACTCTTTGAAGCGCGCGTGGAACACGACGCGCCGTCGACCCTTTATAAGGTCCTCCTATAGTCTAGATTTGGACCTTGTTGATGGCACTATGGGACTTAGACTATGGTAACACAAACCCGGGATTCGTCTAATAGGTACCTATCTCTCCCGGCGGAAAAAGACATCGCTAAGGAGACCAGCAGAGCGTTTATAAAACGATCTCGAACGGGATAGGAGCACTGGCGGACTAAGGAGCGGGCGGCAGTGGCGGTCTGCCCCGGGACACAGGTCCTTGGGGCCCCAATCTTGAGTAAGAATACTTTTAAAGTAAATTCTAAAGAGGTATAAATACCTACGTTCCAAAAGAAGCAGTTACCGTAGAAAGTTTCTACTTAATATTTTCACATCTTACATTCTCTCTATTCAACTCTTTCAGTCCACAGCTGGACATTTCCTAGGCTTCGCCACAACATCCTGTCCTCCACCTTCCGCATCCAGTCTGTCCCAGTAACTTCTTTAAGGTCGTCGGTCTATTTAGCTGTCAATCACGCTCACGCGCTTACCGATTGTCTCCACACTCTCCACTCCAGCACGCGTAGCATGACCGCCGTAGAAACGGGTTTTGTCGACGGAAGAATAGACAAACTGACAGATTGTGATTGTTTATCTGTCATTTTGTCTATTCTTCCGTCGACAAAACCCGTTTCTACGGCGGTCATACTACGCGTGCAGTAGGTACTCGTCTACTCCACCGCCCATCGGTCATTCGTCAATCGTGACCAGCCCACTGCCACTCAAGGAACATATTGGCTGCCACTTCAGCGTGCTTACTCTGCAATCTACCTATATGTCGGTATACTCCGGTTCTTTTCGGATAAGTAGGTAATTTCATTTCTGATTCTATCCTTCAAAGAAAATCCGAGCATAGCCCGCTTCATAGCGCGCTGATCGACTTTGAATTAATAACATAGCATCACGCCTTTTTTCCTCGAAGGGTTAGGCAGAGGTGTAGGTACACACGGCTACACATCAAGTTATACATTTCCAGTTTAAGCTGACCTCGCATTGTACGGAAATCGTTTACAATGCGAGATCACCATAAACTGGAGCTACTTGATGTGTAGCCGTGCGTACCTATAGTACACCCACATTTCGCCAGTTAAGTCCCATATAATAAGGGGCGAGGCCATTTATTTATTTATTTATTTAAAAAAGCACAGCCACATCATATACATTAAACTTATGCTAGAAATAATCTTAATAACTAAAGGACTAATGTACATGACAATTACGGCGTACATAGCATTGAAACAATATTGTCGCCTTGCAATTAAATTAAACTAAACTAAACCTAAAATACAATAAAATATAATCTAAAATAAAATAAAATGAACTAAACTAAACTAAAGTAAATAAGACAGGTAACAACAAAAACAAAAAAGTTAAGAAATTTAAATTAAAAACAACTTGGCAAGGATAGCGTGATCTTTTTTCTGAATCCCGGTAGCTTGTCGCTGAATATATCTAAATCAGGCGTGTTTAATATTGTAGTGTGGCGTGGCCATTGCCATCAACCGGGCACAAATCCAGACTCCGGGCTGCTACCGAAAAATTACATATAGAAAAACCCAATAACACTTTGCCCTACCTAGGAATCGAACCCAGGACCTCATGCTCAGCAGTAACACTTGCGACCACTACACCAACGAGGCAGTTACAAAGATAACCTTACCTTTCCCAGGCGTTCACGGCGGAGTGCAAAAATTTTCGAGCTCGCTTCGAATAAAGTTACATGCTCTGTGGCTTCGAAACGGAGTATTTCACGTTGTATATTTTAATTCGCTATGGTACACCCGCCATTTTGACTCTCATGATTTTTTCATCATTAAGTAGGTATTTTTTTACAAAATATTACTAACAATACCTACATAAACTGAGAAGATCTGGGAAGCCTCATTTCCTCAGTTAGTTTCCTTTCATAGCAGATAAGAAAAAAAATGTTAAGTTTTAGGTTCTTTAATATATTATTATGGTTTTCGCTTACCTTGCTCGTAACTGCACTCGCGCACTGCAGTCATTTAATATTGACAATAAAGAATATTGCCAATAAAAACATTAAAAACGAAAGTACTTAGTAGGTACTTCACATTTTTTTTTGTTATCTGCTATTAGCAACAAAATATTATAGAAATGTTTGTCGTGCTTTAGTTTGTCGAGCGAAAATTGTGTCGCGCTATCGTTCGTCGATCAAAAGTTTCGTCGTCCTATCGATGGTCGTGAAAACAATCAGTCGCACTAACGTTCGTCGATCAAAAGTTTCGTCGTGCCATCGTTTGTCGTGAAAACAATCTGTCGCGCTAACGTTCGTCGAGCTGATGTTCTGTCGCACCGCTGATGGTCGAGCTATCGTACTGTCGCTCCAGCATTTGTCGCGCATTTGTTTGTCGCAACTTTGATACGGAGTCGAGCATGTTGTGGTCACGTGCTGTAACATGTCCGAGAGAATGCGCGGAAATAGATTCAGTTTCTATCCAAGGCCTGGCATCTGCTGCCTCTGCACAAGGACCGCATATTGTCTGTGTGTTCCACTAAAGATTCCGGAGCTTTGTTGCATGTGAAAAGCTGAACCGGCTACCGATGGGTTTCTTCTCCCTGATTTCTAAATGCGATCTAAATGTATGGGTAAAGCGGTGCTACACACTAATATTGCTCGGATTGACCTGATTCGGCACAACCCAGCGGCAAAATATATACCTACATTCTATTTTGCCGAATCAGGCCGACTGTGACCGAGGTGCTATACCTACTCGTGTTCGATGAGTGTAGCACATGTGTACGTTACCCCAGCAAGAAAGTGTCTCCTAGAATTGAGTAGAACGTATAATTTGTGCCTTATTTGCTGTAAATGTGCCCCCACATAAAAAATGTGTGCCCCCTGTCGTTTTGGAAAAAAACGGAAAAAACGATTCTTGCTGGGGTAACGTTTTTCTAGCAGGAAAATTCTAAACGAATGATCGGAGAGAGAAAAATTATGCATGGCCATAGAGCTTATTTGTGTGCCAAAATGTGCCCCCAAAAATAAAATCTGTGCCCCTTCAGGTTTTCGAGATATTGCATTTCCTGCTGGAGTAACGTTTTGATGAATCGTATATCTCTAAAACCATTGCATGTGCCCCTGTAGAATAAACATACACGAGTAGCTCTTAATGTGTGCCCCTTAGTGCCCCAATTAGATTTAAGAAAATATTTATAGTTTTCAAGTTATCGCGGTTTTATGAAAACCCAAAAAAACATCGCAGCGCTTAAATGAGACAAGGTATAAGTTCGCTGAAAACTGTATTCGGTCCTTCTTGACGCTAATAATAACCATACAAAGTTTCAAAACTTCACATGCATGCGTTTTTGAATCATCTTGCTAAAAGTCAAAACGATGGTGTCATAACTTTGACGGCAAAATACAAGGAACCGGCTCAATCCCAGATGTTTAGGTGTAAACCAAAATCTTGTGCCTTTAGTCAAAAATATATGGTGAAAATATTCAGCTTGGAATGTTTCGCATACAAAAAACCAAAATATGTAAGCAATGGCTGGCTATCCGACCAAATATGAATGACTACTAAAAAGCGACGGATTCATACATATCGATGACCTTCTTTACTTTACTCACTAACCGGTTCACACGTGTTGTGCCTGAGTACAATGAAGTAGAAAAGTAATAAGTAATAAAATAAAGTTGTTATTGGATTATATCCTACTAGCTGTTTCTATGACCTTACACATGATTAAGTACATTATAAATAGTAGCCTAAGTGCTATATTCCAAGGTAAGCTATCTTCTCCATTCTAAATTTCATTAAAATACATCCAGTAATTTATTTATGAACGAAAGAAATACATCCAGATATTTGCCATTTGCCAGGTCTTTGACCAAAAATTTGATTGGTCCCGATGTTTAAAAAAAAAAAATAGTTCATGAAATGTGTGATGAATGTGAAAATGATGAAAATAAAACTACTAAAAATAGGTAGCTCTTTTTTGTATATAAATAAAAAGCCCGTATTTGTCTTTATATAATTATTATATATTTATTGATAAGCCGTAAGTTAGATAAATTAACAGTAAGTCGCGGCTGTAAGACGTAAGTAGTTACAGAATTATAATCATCAAAATCACCAATACAACCGTCCAAGTTCATAAAGGCGTAGGAACAAAAACAAAAAATAATTCTGACGTGGTGTCATTATAGTCACAAGGTGCATTTCATATATATTTTAATTAGCCGCAAAACTTTTGAATGCGACTGTACGGACAACAGCTTAGGTATAATACGTCCAATAAAGAAGGTCATCGATATGTATGAATCCGTCGCTTTTTAGTAGTCATTCATATTTGGTCGGATAGCCAGCCGTTGCTTACATATTTTGGTTTTTTGTTAATATTTACTTAATGCGAAACATTCCAAGCTGAATATTTTCACCATATATTTTTGACTAAAGGCACAAGATTTTGGTTTACCCCGGAGCCGGTTCCTTGTATTTTGCCGTCAAAGTTAGGACACCATCGTTTTGACTTTTAGCAAGATTATTCAAAAACGCATGCATGTGAAGTTTTGAAACTTTGTATGGTTATTATTAGCGTCAAGAAGGACCGAATACAGTTTTCAGCGAACTTATACCTTGTCTCATTTAAGCGCTGCGATGTTTTTTTGGGTTTTCATAAAACCGCGATAACTTGAAAACTATAAATATTTTCTTAAATCTAATTGGGGCACTAAGGGGCACACATTAAGAGCTACTCGTGTATGTTTATTCTACAGGGGCACATGCAATGGTTTTAGAGATATACGATTCATCAAAACGTTACTCCAGCAGGAAATGCAATATCTCGAAAACCTGAAGGGGCACAGATTTTATTTTTGGGGGCACATTTTGGCACACAAATAAGCTCTATGGCCATGCATAATTTTTTTCTCTCCGATCATTCGTTTAGAATTTTCCTGCTAGAAAAACGTTACCCCAGCAAGAATCGTTTTTTCCGTTTTTTTCCAAAACGACAGGGGGCACACATTTTTTATGTGGGGGCACATTTACAGCAAATAAGGCACAAATTATACGTTCTACTCATATAACTCTAGGAGACACTTTCTTGCTGGGGTAACGTACACGTAGCACATAGGGTTGCCAACTTTTTGTACAAGAAATAAAGTATTTATAGTCAAAGTGGGAAAATAAACAGTATTTCGGAATTTATAGTAACTCGGAAAAAAATCTTTTTTACAAAAAAATATAACCGACTTCCAAAAAAAGCACTATAAAATAAAAAAGAGGTAACTGGACGTCGTCGGTGTCTTTGGTTTAGTATTTTCGTTTTTTGCCACAGACTTCCTTTTTATCTAGGTACATCAGTGAAAACACTATATTCATAAATACTTTATTTTTGTTGAACATTAAACAGTATTTTGAGAGCGAAATGGTTAGCAACCCTAGTAGCACCCCTTAACGCTTATGGCTACTACTCACAGTGCCGGCCATCGCGCGGCACGTGCCTCCGGCTTTTGCTCCTTCATTTTCTTTGCGTTTCTTTCTGCGGCTTTGTGCGGCATGGCCGGCGACAAGGGCAGTGCAGCCATTTTACGTGATAAAAAAACAATAATTAACATCAATACCTTTTACTTCAAGAAAAACTAAGCATTTTACAATGTAGTACCTACAATAATAGATATATTATGTACAATTTTATAGCATTCATTCATAATTATGTAAGTAATACTTATGCACAATAATTTCTGTAACTCAATTTTATACATTGATTTTTATGTGTGAATCACTTGAAACTTAAATTATAAACCATTCACATTTACAAGCAATGTAGGGCTTTATTACAATAGATTTAAGGTAGGTTTAGAACATTGAAAAACATACAGTGGGTGGTTTTTTAAATATGTACTTAAAACAGCTTTATATTTATAATAATGATAATATGAGTCATAATTTATGAAAATTGATAAATCACCTTCAAATGTAACTTTTTTTGTTGGTAAATTAAATGCTAATTTTATAACCTTCACATGCTGTTAACTTATGTCTACTTCAGTTATAACTTTAACCCGTGGTTTCTAATATTATAATTTGCTATGTAATTTTATATCTGTAGCCAAGTATTGTGTTGGGTGGCTGTTGTCATTTCAGTCATCAAATCAGGTTAGGCTAGAACGGCGTGACGTCGGAGCCGCACCAGTGCCAGGACCGCATTTTTTCATTCTGTTCAGAATATCTGAATGAGTGTAAAATCTACGCGGTGCCGGTGTGGCTCCGGCGTCATGTACAGGATGCCTTATGAGCTAACATGCTTTGCTGACTTGATCAGACTTTTAGAAACCAGGGTTAAAAGTTGAGAATTTGCAAATCAATACCATATATGTATTTAAACTTTTGAGATGGTATAATGAAGGGTGGTAGAACTAGAGGAACAACATCAAAAGTATGTTTTAGAACTCTGACTCAAGAGTCAATATATAAATAAATTATTAATGGAATGGAGTTATTCAACAGTAACATAACAACTTGTACCCCAGCATCAGTACCCATCATTACGTTGATAATGCCACCTTACATACTAACTGAAGAACGGTTGTTCATCCAGAACTGGTGTCCAGATACAACCAGAGTTATGACGTATAGCAGTGCAGCGATCCAGCAGTTGTAGGCGTTCTGGAATTAGACATATATCAAATTAATAGCATATTCTATACCATTTAAGGATAATTAATAAGAGTTCCCATATAACTGGCTATGTACATAATGGCTATACTATATTAATCCATTATGGGACATTATGGATTTATCTTTGAAGAAAGGCAACAAATAGTTATCAACTTCAAGATAATCGCTTTTTGATTATAGTCTAGTATATAGATGCATATTTCTAACATGTCACTTAAGATAAAAATCTTCTATCTTTTTTAATCAGTATGATAGTAACGGGAAGAAAATTTAAGATTGAAGATTTCAATTTGATAAAGGGGTTTTAAGATTTTGGCGCTAAAATCAGCCACCATTTTGATTTTTTTTCAAAATCGAGTTGCACAACTAATGTAATGTAATATTTGGATAGGGGACACTTATACAAACATAAAACTTCATATAACATAACAGCATAAAGCGTCACGTTTCTGAGATATTCAAACATAAAAATAACAATTGTTAATAACGAATTTATTTATTTATATTGTAGTTACTTCATGTTGTTAAGATAGGTACACATGAATTAATTGACTACACCTAGTGATTAAAACATAAGATTTTTTAATCATATTCGGTATAAATAATATCATCCAAGAAGGCCAGGCAGGAGGCTGAATAGGATTTTCTTGGTGTCGCGCCCATGCCATGCACCATAAATAATACATATACCATATATCACACATCCTCATTTGGTGAGGAGTATACATATATTTTTGTCTCTTTCGCTCTTAACTATCGGTGAATAACTCCAAATCCTGAAGCTTTAGGATATTATGTTATATGACATTTTTTTATTGTATAAGTGTCCTCTATCTAAATATATAACTTTCGATTTTCACCGCGATTCTGAAAAAAAATTAAAATGGCGGCTTCACGTTAGGGCCACCCTCCATACAAAAATCTTCAAACCCCTTTATGCAAATCTCTTTCAATGTGAAACCTTTTTTGTAAACATTAATTAAAAGCTGACCATCATGTAAATAATTTACGCTTAGTGCATTTTCAATTAAGTAGTTCACTGAAGCATTTAAATATCCCGAGTGTATTTTTATAGATGAGGTAAACTGTGAATTTACATGATGTTCCTTTCATTTTCTTTGGATTAAATATGAGTATTTGAATTCCGATATAACAATAGTATAGACTGATTTTCTAAATTGTCTTGAGATAGCATGGACATGATATTATTTGAAATGTTAGTTGAATATTGACAGTGGACTCTGGAAATCAAGTATGCACCTACGTGGGACAAGTTAGTTGCAGTGCTACATGGTATTTCCATTACACAAGTTATTAGAGAAGGAAAACCATAAAAAAGGAATAGTCAAGAAGGAAAATAATAATGTTCTAGCAGTTCACTGTCCTTAGATATGCATTATATCAATTTGTAAGACAGATTGTGACTCACCTGAGTGTATCCAGCTTCAACGGTAGCGATAAAACCTTCCATAGTGTGACCAGATTCTGATTCTAGTGGAAGATCTTCCAACAAAGCTACAGCTCTGATATAGTAGAAGACGCCCATCAAAGTCTGAAAGATTCACGAGTGTTAGCACGGCATTGAAGTACCATGGCATAAAATGTAAGTTACAAAGTTCCTACTCACCAATTGTATAATTCCCCAGACGCTCAGTACGAGCCCGCACAGCGACAGCTTAGGGCCACAGAATTTGCAGGCCATTTTGCTGGTTTATTTATCAGAATTACGAACACTAAAATAAATGGTATCGACCACTTCGCTGTCAGCTGGTGTCAAAAAATGGATACTCACATGATCTCTGCTTTGTGATTGTCTATGGATGTTGTGTAACTTTAAAAAGTTACAAACTTTTTTTGATTATTTGCCAGTATCAATTTTGGATCAAGCTAGAAAGACTTATCATTGTGAATACTTTAAAAGTTTGTTTACAAGAGTCTCATTACTTAAAATGAGTGATTAAAAATATTGTTTTTGATACCCTATTCTCATTTCCGTAAATCGGAACGCTATTTTAGTATTGCCACTATCTGATAAAACTTACCTTACAGTAGATTTAGAAATTGATTTCCCAACAATCTACATGTTATTTTCAAAGTCAAGTTCGAGTCGAATATAAAACTTATAGTATTATACTACTACTTGCTGAATATTATTATTTTATTACCATTTTAAAACAGGATTGAAAAATTATATTTTGATGGCATAGCAGAAATTGCTTTTCTATAGCTGGCTATATATTCTATTAGTGACACATTTTTCTCGATCGTATCTACGAGAAAATAAATTTCGATAATGGTGGACCGTTTAGGTAGGCAAATATTTATTTAAATCCGTGTAAGAAAGACAAACTAGTAATAATACAGTGGTGTTATTTGTGTGCAATCATGGAAAATAGTTACGTGGGAGATCACTGTCATTGTTTGCTTGTCGCTCACTTTCCTTTGACGTCAAACTTTTATACAGTACTGCAATTTTTAAGTAGGTAATTTTCTTTTTTTCAGTAAACAGTGAGGCCAATGCTAGAAGGATTGCTATGGTTGAGAGCTGCTTCGGCAGTTCTGGACAGGTGAGCGTCTGTCGTTACAAAATATAAGTTTTTTCTAAGTTTAGAACTTGTCGAATGCCGTCGTATTATCAACCGACAAACTCGGCAAGATAAAATCTTCGGTACATCGCTCGGGTGGGATTGTTCTGACTGAAGATATCAAGCATTTATCAGCACTGTTTTTTATTATTATAATATTCATGAACAATGTTCGAAACTTTCTTCTAATAAGTTTAATTCAACTTTATAATTAAAGCATATTATGAGGTATAATTGAATTACACAGATTAGAGATTGATTAGCCTGTTCATTATCAGTTAGATTGTATGTTGCCATTCTATGATTAAAGTATTGATATGCCATAACTATACAATTACTACCATATCTAAGGTGGTTCTGAGTTTTATCTATAGAAATATAGCTAGAAGATTATTCAATTTATATATAAGTGAGTCATTGATATTCTTATCAATGATGGACGGAGGTATTATATCATTTGTACTCCAATTGCATTCAAAGAAGAAAGATCAATTTATAATAATTATACATTATTTTGATTGTCAATATTGTTTTTGTACTACGATTCCCAACTTATATAAACATAATACCTATTTCAAATCCTAATTAGAGAAACTTATATTTTGTTAGCTCATTAGCATTATTGAAAGGTTTCTAATTTCAAACTTAGTCTGATGAATAAGAACCAGTTGGTCAGTGGGTCGTCTTAGGGGCATTCAAGATTTTTATAATATAATATTTTCGTATTAGTTTAAGAATGTTACACTTGAACTGATATCTCAGCTTTAATTTATCTGTCAACCTGTCAAAGCTGTGTAAACACAAAAATGGTATTGACATTAAAAAAACTATATTGTTATCAGGCAGATAGCCTACACAAACACATCCAATGCATATTAAAAAGTAAACTTACTTTTTTTAGCCTCTGGCGGAGCAAGGCAGGGTCCTTGTGGGGGAGGGTGTCCTGACAAAAATGTGCCGCAAGAAACCGAAAGCTAGACAGTTCTTCCTGTTCAACGACATACTTGTCTATGGAAATATTGTTATAAACAAGAAGAAATATAACAAACAACATGTTATACCACTTGAAGAGGTCAAGTTGGAGTCCCTGAAAGATGAAGGACGTAAGTCTCATTTAATATTTTTATGTTTTTTGACCTTTTTATTTTATGTAGTAAAAAAGGCATAGACTAATAGAGAAATATGGAAGGAAAAGACATGTTGCGTCAACCCCAAATAAATTGGGATAAGGCCAGGAGAATGATGAGTAAGTTATAACTTATTTTAGTCTAGAATCTGTTAATATATAATTCTTATTACTCTCAACATTTGTGTCAGAAAAGGTCAAGATCAGATATAAAATTATAAATCAGCTGCGAGTCTCTAAAAGTTTGATGACAACTTTTAAACTTGGAACACATTTTGCAAAAACTAAGTGGTTACTATCATCTTCCAAAAAATGTAATGCATGAAATAGAAATAAAATAAAAAAATTAACAAAAAGTTATTTGCCACCGATTTCCGAAAATTTAGTTATTTTTCACTTTATAGTGAAAGTCTGTTGTTTTTTTTTACCCCCACTAAAAATAGTGGGTCGCCAGTCTATTTGTAATTTATTTAAGTTACATTAGCCTAATGTCAACTGCTGCAGGGACGTTAATTGTTGAAGAGTTCTCCTGGTACTTCGCCATCAGCTCCACTTCACCCTATGTATTGTGACGAGCATAAATTGCTTGGCAACCATATTAAAGTAATCGAATCGCAACCCGTGAAATACGTATTGAGTAGTTCCGGTGGCCATCTGTGGTTTTTATCATCAGTTCCACTTCACTAAATGGTGCTTTCCGAGACCAAATTCACGAGTTTCTATAAAAAATACCTAAATCGCTACAGCCTATAATATTTCAAGAGTTCCCTCAACTTCTTTAAGATTCCATCATCCAATCCTGACTTGATGACAATGGGACCACCTGAGAAGTCAATCAATCTTCCTAGCCTTTTCCCAACTATCTTGGGGTCGGCTTCCAGTCTTACCGGTTGCAGCTGAATACCAGTATTTGACCACCTGAGAAGTATACCCTTTCAAACCAGCCGTCCAGCCGTCTTCGAGTAATCGGGGAACATACATTAAAAACAAACGGGGCAGTCTGGGACTACCGATTGAAGTGAAAACTAAGTAACGCCATCTAACGAAAATGTCAGGAATTTATGTGGCTTGCTGTCGGTACAAGAAAGAAAGCTGTAGCTCCATTAAAAAAACCCCAATAAAAAACAGAGTGTGCTGTCAACAAAAACTTGAACATTAATGTTGTGCATTTCTGCTCTCCCTCCGTCTTACGACTTTTTGATCAGGTCGTGTCCTGACGCGAGTTGAACATTTTTTACCCATCCCAAAAAAAGTGCAAAACGCCAGAAGAAGTTTTCACTTCAAAAATATTCCGACGAACTGAGAACCTCCTCCTTTTTTTGAAGTCGGTTAAAAACAAGTAAAATAAAATATTTTTGGACATACCTACTTCTATAAAATATATGTATTAAAAACTATTTTATTTTATTGGTTGACTGACTCATTAATGTGAATGGCCAGTGAATCATCTTTAATATTATGTATTGCTACTAGATATACCTATGTTGACATTGATCTTCGAAAGTTTGTGTGACTCAACACTCATATGCATACATTGTTATGTATAATCAATAGATTATTAAAATCTTGCAATCCTCATTAGGACAGAAAGAATAATAAACAATGATTATGACTTTATTAATGAAGATTTATGTTCGAATAAAGAGAAGCCCGCACACACAATCTGTTATATTTTGGTGTCTTCTCATCCCGCGTTTTCACCTAGGTATAAAACATGTATTCCACATGTTGTGTCTACTATTTTCGTTTACACCTAAAAGAAGTTGTAAGTATACAAAACTTGTGGAAAATCTGTGAATAATGTCACAAAGGTGAACAGAATAATGAACAAAACTTGTTGAAAACAGATTGATACATGTTTTATACAAGACACGTTGTTGACAAAGTGTTTTACAAGACTTGTTCATAACAACTTGTTGTGGGTGTAAACGCGTAGAGGTAGTCCATAATTTATTTTGGCGTCTCTTCACTCTTCTCAGAGGTAGTCCACATGTATAATAAAAAAAAAACAATAGAAATATAAAACTGTGATTGATAACCAATTCACTGAACAAATAATTCAATATCAACACTTTTCCTCAAGTATAGTGTGAAAAAGAATTGTAAAGGTACATCCACATTAATGAATGCACGTTTCGTTAGTCAATAGATGCTTGCCAGCTAATACAAAGTACATTAAATTATGGAAACACTGATTCATGCACCTTATGACGTCGTAACATTTACGTCGCTGATTTAAATGAAACCATGATATATTTTTTATATTTTTCAAGAACTTTATATGATATTATATTATCAAAAACAAAACATCAAAATCACTGAAAGATACGCATATCACCGCATCCATACTTAATCCATTCTTACTAATAAAATTATAAGTTCGTGAGTGACGCTATCTGTCTGTTGCATTTCCACTTCTTCTTAACGGCTGAATGGATTTCGATGAAATTTGGCACACAGGTAGACCAGGACATAGGATACTTTTTATCCCATAATTGGGGATAATATCCGTATCCGACGTCCACGCGGGCGAACCCGTAGGCAAAAGCTAGCATGTGATAAGAAAGACCCTGACCGTAATTTTATTTTCAGCTTTAACAACAAGATATAAAGTTCCTAAAATAAAACAATCTTATTATATTTTCATAACATCACGCCTGTTCTCTCAGAAGGGTTAGGCAGAGGTCTAGCTGGTATAATACACCCACATTTCGCCAGTTATATTTAAGTCCCATGTAATAGAGCCCTATTACTCCATACCAAGACCTATTACTCCATAGAAGATTTTTTAAATGATAAATTATGACACTGATATTTTTTATTTCTTTATTACTTTTTTAAATATTAACGGCTATTGACATTTTTATTTTATTTTTTGACATTATTGACATTTTTGTTTTATTATTCTTTTGACATTATTGAAATTATTAAATTATGTTATCATGTGACATAAACTTACACTTGAAGTCATTTATTTAATCGTATTAAATTCTTCGGATTATTATTATATATAAAATTACGTGTTGTGCTCTGTAGCCACGCCACCGTATATTTTTTTATAATGATATAACCCATTTTTATGTACGGCTGATGGTCATGACGTACATGCATTGTTTGTGAATGTACGACTTTTAATTTTAAAGAAAAAAGTAAATTAATGTGGCGTTGCTGCGGAAAATTCTCTGTAGCCACGCCACCTGTAATCAACATTTGTAGATACAATTTCAGCAATTTCTCTGAAGTTATATAATGTACGAACGCTGTGTATTATGTACACGTGATAAGTATGAAAAAATATGTTAATTCTAAAGTTTAATTCTAAACTCACAAATTGTTTCTTATATTGTAAACTAATGTATTTTAGCGATTACTTCAGATTGACAGGAAGTTTTTAACCAAACAGATTTCATAAATAGAAGATATTTATTATAAATCCGTGTTATAATACTCGTACAATGGTTACAAAATATTTAACCTTTATAATAATTTTTAAAAAATCAACAGAAAATCTCTCAAACAAAGAAAAATCTGTAAAAAATACATTACACCAAATTAACAGTGTATTTATATATCTATATGTTATTATATTATTGTAAATTTAAAAAAGTCCGAGTTAAATAGATCCTGAAAATTACTACATATTGTAAAACAAAGTCGCTTCCCGCCGTCTGTCCCTATGTATGCTTAGATCTTTAAAACTACGCAACAGATTTTGATGTGGTTTTTTTCAATAGGTAGAGTGATTCAAGAGGAAGGCTTACATGTATAATACATGCATAATATAGTAAGCTATAATTTATTAATTTATCACGCGGGCGAAGCCGCTGGCGAGCCCTTACTTTACAAACAGTTATTGTTACATCTTCAATCATAGATATTGCTGAATTGCTCAATGAACTTATACCATAGTCAGATAATGCAAGCAAACATGGTAGAATATTTTTTTTTCTGGTTTCAGTTTTTTCGCAGACTAAACAAATTTTTGACACAATTGCACTGAAAATTTCATCTAGAATTTTTTCTATCACAAAATTAACACTACAACCGCAATCCTACCATTTTTGCTTGCATTATCTGACTATGGTATAAGTTCATTGAGCAATTCAGAAATATCTATGATTGAAGATGTAACAATAACTGTTTGTAAAGTAAGGGCTTGTAATGGAAAAGTATGTACAAATTATGTCATTTCGGACAATTTTTTAATTGGATTTAAATATATCTCTGGACGATGTTCCTTTAGAAATGTTACTTGTTGACAAAAATGTTAAACTTGGAGCAGTAATACTTTCAATTAAAATGGAGGATTGGGCCATTATAAAACATATTGTTATTTTTGGGTGAAAATCTTAATGCGGTTCGCAGAATACATCTACTTACCAAGTTTCAACAGTATAGTTCTTATAGTTTCGGAAAAAAGTGGCTGTGACATACGGACGGACAGACAGACATAGGTACATGACGAATCCATAAGGTAAGATCTAAGCATACATAGGGACAGACAGCGGGAAGAGACTGTTTTACAATGTGTAGTGGTTTTCAGATTTTGTTTTTTTTTATGTAGATACATAAATACACACTTCTGACCCATGTCTACAAGCTGTTTTCAAGAGTCATCACGAACCGTCTCGCGCGCAGGTTTGACGACTTCCAGCCTCCCGAACAAGCCGGATTCCGTAAAGGCTTTAGCACCGTAGACCACATACATACGCCGCGGCAGGTTATAGAGAAGATCGAAGAGTATAACCTGCCTCTCTGATTAGCGTTTGTGGATTACGAGAAAGCCTTCGATTCGATCGAGACATGGGCTGTACTGCAGTCTCTTCAACGGTGCCAGATCGACTATCGGTGCATCGAGGTGTTAAAGTGCCTATACAAAGACGCCACTATGTCAGTCCGACTCCACGACCAGACCTCGAAACCTATCCTTCTGCAGCGAGGTGTGAGACAAGGAGACGTTCACCGCTACACTGGAGGATGCCTTCAAGGTTCTGGACTGGAAAGGGCTAGGCATCAGCATCAATGGCGAGTATATCACTAACCTTCGGTTTGCCGACGATATAGTTATCATGGCTGAGACCATGGAGTACCTCAGTATAATGCTCGATGACCTCAGTAGAGCCTCCGAAAGAGTGGGTCTTAAAATGAACATGGACAAGACAAAGGTCATGTCAAATGCTCATGTAACACCCGCTCTCATAAAGATCGGAGACGCTACGCTCAAAGTTGTAGACGAGTATGTTTACCTAGGACAAACTGTCCAGCTAGGTAGGTCCAACTTCGAGCAAGAGGTCAATCGTCGAATCCGACTCGGCAGCGTTCGGGGAGCTACAATATCTTCCCGTCTCACATATACCACAGTGTCTCGAGACGAAAGTCTTTGACTAGTGCGTGTTGAACCGCAGGAGAACCAAGGTAACCGACATAGCCCGAAGAATTGCCAAACTTAAGTGGCAATGGGCAGGACACATTGCTCGCAGAACAGATGGCCGATGGGGCCGAAAGGTTATGGAGTGGCGACCACGTACCGGAAGACGTAGTGTTGGAAGGCCTCCCACAAGATGGACCGATGACCTTGTAAAGGCCGCAGGAATCCGTTGGATGCGGGAAGCACAGAATCGGTCGAAGTGGCGGTGCTTGGGGGACTATGTACAGCAGTGGACGTCTTTCGGCTGATATGATGATGATGATGACATAAATACACTGTAAATCTGGTGTAATGTATTTTTTACAGATTTTTCTTTGTTTGAGAGAGATTTTCTGTTGAATTTTTTTAAATTATTCTAAAGGTTAAATATTTTGTAACCATTGTATAAACGGTGCCCGAATGAGGTAAAGTGCACAATGTTCAGGGCATACTGCCAATCGTTTTATTCGTGCACCCTGTGGGTCAGCTGTACTCAGCGGGCACTCAATGCTCTTCGGGTGCAATATAATAACGCTTTTAGAATGTTGTTGGGGCTACCGAGATGCTGCAGTGCGTCCGGCATGTTTATGGAGGCTCGGATTGATGGCTTTCATGCCATCATGAGAAAGAGAGCGGCCTCCATACTGCACCGTATCCGAGCAAGCTCCAACAGCATTCTGAAAGTAGTAGCGGACCGGTTAGACGGTCCATTTCTTAGGCACTGGATCGCACTCCATGTGTCATTGTGATGTTGTGTGTTTTTATTTTTGTGTTTTACTAACATAGTTCATAAGTACTTACTAACACAAATATGGATGACTCTGTAAAAGGATAGTTTGAAATAAAGTTATTATATATATATAACACGGATTTTTAAATATCTTCTATTTATGAAATCTGTTTTGTTTAAAATTTCCTGTCAATTTGAAGTAATCGCTAAAATACATTAGTTTAATACACTATAAGGAACAATTTGTGAGTTTAGAATTAAACTTTAGAATTAACATAATTTTTCATACTTATCACGTGTACATAATACACAGCGTTCGTACATTATATAACTTCAGAGAAATTGCTGAAATTGTATCTACAAATGTTGATTACAGGTGGCGTGGCTACAGAGAATTTTCCGCAGCAACGCCACATTAATTTACTTTTTTCTTTAAAATTAAAAGTCGTACATTCACAAACAATGCATGTACGTCATGACCATCAGCCGTACATAAAAATGGGTTAAATCATTATAAAAAAATATACGGTGGCGTGGCTACAGAGCACAACACAAAATTACCTATTTAAGGAATTATTTGTATACCAACTGCGTTGGTAGAACACAGAGATCACGCTAATATGTATATTTTAAGACCTTTTATGTACCTATGTTCACAAATAAAGTTTGATTTTATTTGATAATAGAGGGCGAGCCTATTGCCATCAACCGGGCACAATTCAAGACACTGGGCTGCTACTAAGAAATTCCAGCATATAATTTCCTTGTTACAGAATACCGTAACGGCTGGTTAATTCGCACTGCCTCCAAATCCTTCGCCGTTTACGCCGCGACAGCCACCGAGAAAGAGGAATGGATGGCGCACATAGAAAAATGTATAGAAGATTTGCTAAGGAAAAGTACGTTACTATCATTTTATTAAGAGCTATTGTCGTATAGATCGTGCCCTCAGACAATAAGTAGTCTGTAGGCTTTCAGTGCACTCAATTCAGTTGCCTATTTGTTAGAAAAGAGTCGACTTCGTCCCGCTATTTATTGGACTTGCTGCGGTTTTTTGAACACACTGGGTTAGTTCTGGTATACTCCAGATATGACAAGTGAGGCCCTTGTACGAACGCGCGACATCATCGTAACGTAAATTCGAACGATTTTTTAATTGAAAATTTGTATTTTCCAAACCAAAATGCATTTTTGTTTAAACACAATTAGTATCGCTCATAGATATGGATAAGTCCTAAAACTTGGTAAATATTATGTTTGAAAATGTATTTTCAATTTTTAAATTGTCCTAATTTACGTTTCGTTTACTCCAAGCGTTCTTACTGGACCCAGTTCCATTTAAGTTAGACAGCCATGGGCCCACACTGTAACCAGTAATTTTGTTTCAACTGTATTCTTTAACATAATTCACATATTTTATCTTCTTGAAATTTTCCAGGTGGCAAACAACCGCCGTCAGAGCACGCCGCTGTGTGGGTGCCAGACAATGAGGCGTCGATCTGCATGCACTGCAAGAAGACACAATTCACTGTTCTCAATAGGAGGGTAAGACATATCCATTGAATAGCTTTGTAACGTAAATTCGAACGATTTTTTAAATTGGTTTCAAGCAGTTTCACACATAACATTTATTTAGTTTGAAGACTTTATTCATATTTATAGGTGCAAAATGCTTTAGGCTAGGAACTCACGAAGCGGTTTTCACCCGCGCCCGCCGCGGTTGCGGGCCCACAGCTTCTGTAGGATGTAGATTTATATTTATTTATTTATTTATTTAAGGATATATGCAAAAAGTAAGAGCACATTTCACGACGCGTTTTGCACCCGCAGCGCGCGCGGTTGTTTGAGGGTCCCGCGGCACCGGCGGGCAACTTGTAGAATCAAAACTAAGAACTCACGGAGCGGTTTGCGCAGCTTCTGTAGGATGTAGATTTATATGCAAAAAGTAAGAGCACATTTCACGACGCGTTTTTCACCCGCGGCGCGCGCGGTTGTTTGCGGGTCCCGCGGCACCGGCGGGCAACTTGTAGAATCGTGCGGGCGGCGGTCACCCGCCTCCTCTGGCGGGCGACCGCAGTAGCTGGCGGGGCAGAAATCCGACGCCATTTTTGCACCCGTCTTGTAATTATCGCCCGCCAAGTTTGCGGGTCTCTCAACCGCGACGGCTGCGGGCAGGCTAAGAACTCACGGAGCGATTTTCACCCGCGCTCGCCGCGGTGGCGGCACCGCAAATACTCGTACGAACACGTAGTACATGGAAATTTAGATATTAATTTTCACGACGCGGTTTATGACCGCGGCGGGCGCGGTTGAAAATTAACCTTAACCTGCCCGCGCAAATCACCGGTCTCGTGAGTTTTGAAATAACCGCAGATCCACGACCGCGGCGGGCGCGGGTGAAAACCGCGCCGTGAGTTCTTAGCCTTTGGATACTTAGTTGTACGTTTACTTGGCGCGTTCATGCTAGGCCTACATTATATAAGGCCGCAGCACTCTTGTAACATCTGATGCCAATCCACACTTCTCTATTGGTCAAATGACGAAGAAAAGCTTCACGAGATAGTAGTATCCGACCAATGAGCTCGCTTCATTGACATGGTGCATTATAAGTCTGTTTCTACCCTTACCCATTCATGACATCCTTTGATGTCAAAGAGAATAGGAAAATTCATTGTATTTTGAGTAAATTGTCCATAAATGGAATAATTTCATTTTCCTGTTTTGTTTTTGTAAGTTTATGTGCGCCAAAAATACTTTTCTCGGGGATTCCCGATAGCGCTGACGCGGGGTTTATCCGCACTTCATAATACGATGGTTGGGTTTATTTATTCACGTACCCCTTCATTCATAAACGTTACTGAAAGTTAAGAGACGTTAAAATGTCACCCCGGGTATGCACTCTCCAGGAGGCAAGACGAGGTGAAGCGAGCGATATATTGAGGATAGCGCCCTCGCCTCCTCTCGTTGTTTCTCACCTTCCTCACGCGCGCGCTCCGCTCGGTGTCAAGGACGCGAGGCTTGGCGGGCTACTGAACAAAACGGAGAGTGTGGATGGGTAGCACTCGTGTAGCCTCCGCATACCGCGGCGCGTGCTAGGGCCTCCACGAGGCACACTTGCGGGATTGTGGACCCGGGGTCAAAAATTTATGGTTAAACGTAAACAGTCGCTAATCATTACTTATCTAACTTTAAGCATCGTTTATAAATACACACAACAATGTTTCAAAAAATTATCTGCTCTGCGCCGAGTCATAGGTTATGAAAGTAAGGGATAGGTTGTGAAGGGTAACATCTAGTTAACTGTTTGACAGTTAGTAAAATTCGCAGAAAGTTGTCTTGGTTAGGCTATGGTGGAGACCATAGCCTAACCAAGACAATTTTCTGCGAATTTATAAACTCCGTAGGCCGCTTAGGTTATAAAATAAGAACTATCCTTGCTCTAAAATAACTAATTTAATATCGAATATAATTATTTAACCTCTAAATAGAGACTAATCCCAAAAGAATCTTAGTCGTTATCCCAATATCATAATCTAAAGCTCTCCAATAAAACTACATATTTACAATAATTCAGGGATAAGGAAGATAATATGAAACACCAAGATATTTTGTCAGTCATTTATATTTCTTTGCCAACATCAATTTCAATAATCTACACCATACCATCACATCTCCTATTCTCCACATAATATCACTATTTAATCAGTATTCTAATAATTTACAATAAAACTAACAGGTTACCTTAATATACAGCAGATCTCCAACCATTATATGCCAGTCTATATTTCAACCGACACAGCCACACTTTCACGCCGTACGCCGCTTACAACGTCACGATGCTTACTATAGAAATATACTGTTATGGTCTCTTTCACACGTCGACGTCACCGTCTTGTTGCGTTTATACCTCGATCGGAACGTTGACGCCGACGTCGGACGTCGCATATAGCATAGAATAGGAAACCAAAGCCTTATCGGTTGCCTACAAAAACTTGCTCAATTAAACTTGCAAGTAGACATCGTGCAGTTGTGTTGTATAACATAAGGTCAAATTCAGACTTCGACACCCATTACGTATATGAAGTTTCGCTAGGTAGTTTCATTTGACCTGTTACTGTTAGCCGGTTCTCACTGCTGGGCAAGGGCCTCTCCCCATGACTTCCAGTGTTTGCGATCCAAAAATGTGTACTCCTGGTCGTTTATTAATTTCACCTGTATAACGCAAAATTAAATGTTTGATCATTATCTTAAGAGTCTATCATACCTCACATTGCTTAGCATCTATGATCCTCCGTTATGTCGAAAATACTGCAGCATTAATTTTGATATCAATATACGGCAAAGTTGAGGATTGATGTGAAGTACTATGTTTGACGAAAACACGATTCCATAGAATTTTCTCGATAGGAAAAAAATCCAAAGTTACTTTCAAACCGAACTATAAACCGGTATTTAAAAGTACTTCAAATTAGATCGTGAAACTTTGCATATTAACTGAACTAACTATAAAGCAGATACAATTTTTTTTTCCCTATATTGTCGCCGGAAAAAGAAATTACCTAAGCTACTGGCGCCTTGAAGCCTTCTCCCTGGAGCTCAGTCTCGCTCTCACTAAATCCGGGACCAGTATAGTGCGAGCGAGATAAGGAGAGAATTTAAGCTGAGATACTATGAACTCTTAACTTCTCTTTCCAGCATCACTGCCGCAAGTGTGGTTCAGTAGTCTGCGGTCCATGCTCTTCCAAACGGTACATACTCCGGGGCCAGAGTGACAAGCCGCTCCGCGTGTGTCTGCAGTGCTTCGACGAACTCAACCGGGAGCGTGCGCGCCCGCCCACTCAAACGCAAGCCGCTAATTTGACGCCCGGTGAGTAGTACTTATATTTTATGGTTTGATTGAGACCGCTGTGCCGCGACTTAGGTATGTCCGCGGCGAGACGGGGGGCAGTGCAGGCCGCTCATTTGTCAATGCTCACGGCGCGCGGCGTCCCACCCATCGCTCGTACGTCAATGCTGCCCTCCGCCTCGCCGCCATTCCTAAAGTAGACGGTACAAAAAGAATGCATAGTCAGCGACATGCCGGTCCTATGACGCCGCGTTAGTTGAGCTATGTTATATTATAAAGAAGTTACTAGTTGACGATAACGAAACTCACGCATGACGCGGTCCCGACTATGACTGGGTGTGGTCGTGGGCGTAACCTTTGGTCGCAGAAGCTCCGACCAAGATGCTGAACTCATACTAAAGTACACAAGGTGACGGCCGGTCGTGCGAGGTCGTTGCAGCCAAGTCCTGTAAATGCACATTCGGTTTCTATAGTTTATCCTGGTCTTTGCGGTCACTGGCCGTGTAGTGTGCGAAGTTCTCTAAAAGTTCTCGAACATAGAAAAAATATTCGAAATAATTGGATAGAATCGTGTTATGTGACAATTTTTTGAAGTCCACGCTCATTGTGGTGTAAAGATTGCAGTACCATCGCCCCATTCCCTGAAGTCACCTATAAAATTAGTAACTCCACTCAAACTCATAACATTACCAACGAAAAATAAAAATAGTTATCTGTATTCAATTTAAAGCTTTATTTACTCTAATATAACTGTCGATTAGATAAACTTATTGATAACTTATCTGTATACCATTAGGTGTTAATCGACACCATGGCAAATATTTTGGATGAATTATTATCATTTGCCTAGCCCTTTCCAACTATGTTGCTAACCGAATGCAGCTGAATACAAATATTTGGATGAATACTGGTTTAAAATACACCGTAAATACATAAAAATACTTTAAACGGTTGTGGGTACTTATGGCGCTTTCATTCGGTACAAGTAACACGAGAATGTAAATTACCGACCTACATCAGCACGCGTAGCATGACCACCGTAGAAACGGGTTATGTCGACGGAAGAATAGACAAAATGACAGATTGTGATTGTTTATCTGTCATTTTGTCTAATCTTCCGTCGAAAAAACCCGTTTCTACGGTGGTCATGCTACGCGTGATGGTCATTTGGCGTTTCCACACGGTAGTTGTCAATGAAAGCAGGGTCATGTTTCATGCTCCTCACTGAGTCTTACCTTTAGCATTCCATCAGAAGAGGTCGAAGTCAAAAGTGAACCATAACTAATCTACATAATGAGCGTTTGTTCTTAAAGTGGGTAACGTCGCAAATAGATGTCTAATATTTCGCTGTATTGATTAATTTGACAATATTACTGTATATAAGAAATGTGGCTATAACTAGCCTTTTTTACACCTGAAACGGGTACAACATAAAATTCAATGTTATAATTGCAATTCATTATTAATATTCTAGTTCGCTAGTTAGCCACATTTTCTATTTCCATATAGTATTTTTGTCAAATTAATAAAAATAGGTAAATTTTTTACAGCTATTTGCGACGTTGCCATTGCCAACTTTTGGGATAAACGCTCTTAAGTTATTAAGAGCGTAGGCAACACACTATCTAAACCGCTGAGTCTAGAAACATGAAATTTTGCACATGAGTTCTTTAAAAAGCGAACGTGAAGCACTAAGGAAGAATTTCTGAAAGTTCATCCCCTAAAGGGGTTAAATAGGGGATGAAAGAAATATCTCATTAGTCACACGTCTTGTTAATTAAATAAATCAATGATACAAACTTTTCAAAATGACAAAATGTTCCTATAGACACTTCAAATAAAATTAATTGAAGTACGTCAAAAACCACTGAGATATAAAATTACGCCAATTTGTTATCAGTTCAATGACGTCATGAGTTATTGTATAGTAACATTGTTAGTATAGGCTATGCACTATTCTTATCATTCTCATTTTACAATTGTTCGTCGGAATCGTGTGGTTTTAGGCACTAAAATAAAAAACCGGCCAAGTGCGAGTCGGATTCGCACACGAACGGTTCCGTACCACCGTACAATATTTAGCAAAAAACGCCGTAAAAAGCACGTTTCTTGTATGGGTCCCCATACATAACCTTCAATTTCTAACTTTGTAGCGGTAATAAAAATAACCAATCTGTGAATATTGCAACTGTCTACTTATTACAGTTAATGAGACGCCAGACGGACAACGGAGGCTTAGTAATAGAGTTCCGTTTGGCACCCTCCGGGTACGGAACCCTAAAAAGGTTTATCCAATTGTTTAATGTAATGATTCATAACTAACCAGAACTCTTTGTATAGTAGATAGTGCGCACATTTTATGTATTTGGATTACAGGAAAAATCCAACGTTTGAACACTTAATATTGAAAACTACAAACTTTGCGCAGTGTCTGAATGCGTATAAAGCTTTTGCCTGGTCTTGTTTACTACCTTTTACTAAATTTTGAATTACAGTTTTTGGGTTTTCAAGTAGGTACTTACTACAAGATAAATTCAAATTCAAAAGTCATTTATTCAAACTAGGCTGAGAATCAGCACTTTTCGAACGTCAAAATTACATAAGACAGTCCCCCAAAACCGCCCGCCCTTCACCACTTCCTAGTGCTTTTAGCTGGGAAGAAGAAGAAATAAAGACCCTACCGTATTATTTAAAAATGCTAAAAGAGTTTTCACCCTTGATTCTCTTGATCACTACGTAATACACGATCAATCGGAATTTGAATCGTTTTGAAACAGATTGTTAATCCATTGATTCATAAGTTCGTAAAAAAAAATCTGCTCAACAGCGTAAATAACGCAATGAATATTGTTGAACTGTCAAAATGAAACAGATTAGTCGGAATCGTTTACAAAAATGTGTTGCGTAATTAGATAGCTGTTTAACTCTAGATTTGAAGGTGCATAGTTATGACAACTTAAGTTTTAACCCTGCCATCTTCATAATTAAAAAGCATCTACCTAACAAATTCCTTTTCAGGTTCCGGATGTCAGAATTAAAAAACGGAACCCTTATAGGATCACTCGTGTGTTTGTCTGTCTGTCCGTCTGTCACCGCCATTTTGCTCTGAATCTAATGGACCGATTAGGTTGAAATTTAGTACAACAATATCAATTTAAGTGACCCAAACATGAACATGCTACTAAATAAATGAATTTTGAATAAGGGGGTCGCTTTTGGGAGACACTACAAGAAAATTTAAAAAAAGTTTTCACAATGTACCATGTGACATATCAAATAAGGGCTTACTATGAGGGTCTCAAGTGTTTTATAACTAATATAATATGACTAATAAATAGTTTTAAAGTTATTTAAGAAAATAGGTGACAATTGACTTGAATGAACTAAAAAAATTTGATTGAATTGGGATAAATTTATCCTAACTACGGAACCCTTCATTGTGCGTGGACCGACACGGACTTGCTTTTCAGTGAATGTCCATTTAATCTGTTTAATTTTGATTAGAAGGTGAATAATTATGACAACTTAACCTGAAGCCTCTATGGTTAAAAATCATCTATCTAACAAATTCGTTTCTTTTTACAGTGAAAGACTCGGCTGGTTCAGGCGGGGACTCGTCTGCTGATGAAGACAGCGACGACGATGATGACCGAGTCACGGCCGAAGAGAAACATGATGAGGTAAGCCATTATTACATGCTCCCTATTAGATATACAGTCTGCCCCAAAATTATCTGATGAAAGTGTAAACAAGCCCTGTTCAAGTTACATTCTTACGCAATCACTCACTAAAGGGAATTAGTAACACATTCCAACTGTATTTAGACGGTTTCAACTTTATATCTTTATTGTTTGAATAACATTATTAAATCGTAATTGGATAAACATGTCGAAAATTAGCCTCAGTTGTCAAATGAAAAACATCTTTAAGGTGATTTAAAATTAGAATTTGAGGTTTAAGTATTGGAATAAACAAGTCAAAGTACTCAATTTGTAAGTGGCACTACCAGACACTAGCTACAAATTGGTACGTTTTTTTATCCCTTTGTTTACATGTTCTTCAGATACTTTTAGAACAGACCATAGGTTCTGGGTAGGGTATGCTGAAAAATCTGCTGTATTCGGTATGCGGTGAGCGGTATTACACAGCCCTCGAGCTATCCAATGTAGCCTTGTGCTTTTGAACTGTGGCTCTGTTTAAGTACTGTTTATATTGAGCTATTTGTTATTCATTGGCTGCGCCAGTATAAGGTTGCCATTTACATAAAAAAGGGTACACGGCCTGAGAAAGCCAGTTTGGCAATAAAATTGTATTGATATGGGACGAAAATAATTTTAGTATTTGAAGACTATTTTTGATCTCAGTCGTTTATTTCGTCGTCGAATATTTTTTCACTGACAGTTCTAGAAACACAGTACCAACAGATATTGTTTATTTCTAGGGTTTTACAAGTTATAACGGTGTCAAAAACGGATATGGAAATAAAGTCACCACAGTATAGTACAAAATGAAATTGTGTAAGTCTAGTACAAGTGTTATAGGCAGTAAATCATGCTTTTACAAATCCGTACTGGTTGATTTCTGATGTGTTTGTTCTTTCCCACATTCACTTTTGTACTCGTCATTCATTTAAAGTTAGTTTAGAGATTTGCTAGTAACCTTAACATAATAGTGTATTTAAGTTATCGCAGCAGAATATTAGTCTTGTGATATTGTTTGTGAGATATCAATTAAAATGTTTGCTTGGTCAATTACGTTTTCCAATGATTTGGCAGTCATAAATTGATCAAGAAAATGTATTACTATTTGTTAAGAAACACACAAGAAATATTTAAAAAAAAGTTTGTTTAACAGACATCTGCATACTAAATTAATAAGCTTATTATTTTCTTTATTTTAAAAGCGCACTAAAATATTAGTTTCTAATATTTACTTCTTCATGTTGTCTGTGTGTTTCTTCACTGTTTGAGTTTGTTTGGTTTTTTTGTCTTTGTCTGAATAGATTTCAACTAATTCGTTTGTCGTGTTGTTTTTTTTTTCTACTCATCCATAGTGTTTGTCATTATAGTTTTTATTTTTTATCAGTTAAAAGAATATTTACATTCCATAATAATATTATGTTGAGTGGGATATGATAATTATGAGATTTTTAACAGCACTGGCACACAATACTACTCCGATAAATATTTTTTAAATAATTAATAACTCAATGTCATCCCCATATTTGTACACCAATATCCTTATTGTTCAAGGTGATCATGATTTTAATGTCACCCTGTATTATTCACATTCGTTATTATTCAACATACCGTACAACTTTATACAAGGTGTTCCTTTTGATATCCCATAACACTAGGGTATTAATGAGACCATGTCAAAAAATTAACTGGTAAAGTAAAGTGGTAAAGTGATAAATAAAATGACTACGTCGCATTTTCTTAACTTTAAATATTATTATGGGTTTGAATGTAGAAAAATTTACTCGTACGTATCAATGAAACTTAGATACAAAAATGAGAGTCTGGTGTTATGTTATTTTCGAAACTATGTACCTATTTTTTTGGAATATTTGTTCTAGGACTTTTTGTATTATTTTTACTAATAGCATACAACTTTGAGAGTTATCAAAAGGAACACGTTTTATTTATATTAGATGTTATAATTTAATATTTCCTTAAATTTTCCAGCCAAAGTTCTACGGTGACAGTGATAAGACTGAAGAGACCAACAATCATTCGTCCAAGGATTCCGCTAAGTGAAAATCTTATTCAAGAGACCACTGTCCATCACAGGTTTAACAATAAACTTTATTATACAATATTTTGATAATAGAAGCGTAAATAATTTTAAGCTCTCCACACAGTTTTGGGTCAGGGCCTTCCTGGATCAGCATTTGTGCAAGTAAGTACAGAGGATCCGGTCATACTAAATCTATGTACTGACGGGACAAGGGACGGAGAGCCTTGACCCAGATATGTGTGGATATCCCATTACGCCGAATTCAAAGACTGGACTGCGTGCATTCAGTTTCATATAAACGTCCTTATGTATCTATTTCTATTTGTCACTTTGTTAACGGGATCAATTTTTATTAGACTTGTGAATACTGTGATCTTTTTTAGAATTTCTTCTGTACCTATTCAGCCCGTGTGCTATAACTCTGTCTATTTAAATCTATACAGTTGGTCAAAGGGAGGGGAAGGACGTATGTCCCAAGTTGTCTTACTGCAACTCGGGAGATACCATTCAGGTTGACACCTTGACTTGAATACGATCTTGTAAATATATTAAAAACCAGTCAATTTTAAATGCAATGGACCACTGTATGACGTAGGCAGTAATACTGATTATCACATTCGTGTGGAAGATGTCAGACACTTCACGTGATACAAACCCAATATTTGTTTAAAATATGGACGGTCTCCGAGTTAACCACAATGGCCTTCGAAATTTTTTTACACTAGGAAAAATTTGCTAGATAAAAATCCTTTATAGTGGATTACTTTAGAAAATCGAAAACTTTTATACAATATTACTGACTTGTGGTCAGTGGGATATGATTTTGATAACGAATAAAAATTGCTAGATGTTTCGCTGGACTTTTAACAGCTTTAAACCGCTCAAAAGTGAACTGAGATGGAGTTTCTTTGTTTAGGATTAAATCATATTTATTATTTGATAGTAAGACATCATGGTTATAAGACGTTTTAACAATATTTTAGGCTAAGTCATGTTATGTCAACATATTAATATTTTACATATATGTTACGTTAAGCTTATTTTATTGTAAACTTTATTACGGTCTATATTTTGCTTTTTCGAATGTCGTTGGCGCTGATGTAAGGGAAGCAAGTCATGTTAAATTCAATAGTTCATTAAATATTAATCTATTTACATAAGAACTGGTGCTTGCATTTTAAGTCTCTTTAGAGCGATGTTTTTCCATTTTAATATGATAATCACATTATTTTGTTTATGATAGCTTCAACTCTAATGTCCTCTACATTTTTAGTACATATTAACGTAACTGACACATGTATCTTTTCACGATCATAAACGCCAGTTGGTTTGCAAAACTAGTATGAGTTAAATACAGGGTGGCGATTTAGTCACCCACATCCGTCAAGGGGGTGATTCTACCCGCCATACTAAACAACTTTCACTATGACACTCATATTATATACGATTCGTGAAAAAAAAAAACAGTTTCTATTCAACCGCAGACAGACTATTTTGATGCATGTTTGTAAAGTTTTTTTTACGACTCTGTAAGTATATGAGTGTAATAGCGAAAGCTGTTTAGTATGTCGGGTAAATTCACCCCTTTGACAGAAGCAGGTGACTAAATCGCCACCCTGTATAGTCCCAACGCACTTTAGAAAACCATGATGTTACGAAATAACATCCTATAAGAAGTCTGCAATACTTAAGAACGCGGCGACCTTTGAATTGTCCATACAAACGTAATACCTAAATCATTTCCAATTCGAGCATATTTCCACCAAATAAATTTGATATTCGGATTGAGACAATAATTATCTAGGCTTCCAATTCTTTTTTTTTTCAAAAACCTACCTCTACATGAAGTTTAAGAGAATTGCATTTCGTACATTTTTACAGCGTAAATGACTTGTTTTCATATTGTGTTTTCTTTATTATAAACCACAATATTTGTAATATTGTTTCATCACAAGCATAGCTTATATTATCAAGTTACAAATTATAGAAAAAAAATTGGAAAAACATTAAGTTTTCATTCATCATTTTTGGTATTACGGAACACATCCAAATTTCTCATAATTTCAGATAGCTAGTAGTGCTATCGCGTCAAGCAATAATTGTCAATGTGTGTGTGCTCCCTGTAGGTGTTTATCGCTCCGACAGGCACAAGGCACACTAACGCAACGTGCTTGGTTGGAGTTCGTTCATAGTATTTTTTGTCAACTTTAGACGATTAGGTACATACAGTGTGCTGTACCTGTACGCGCGTACTTATTTGTTTGCTAAATTGTATTGTATGTAATATTTCTGACACTCCTCTTGACTTGACCTATTTTTAACCGACTTCAAAAAAAGGAGGAGGTTCTCAGTTCGTCCGATTTTTTTTTAAATGTTTGTTCCCGGAATACTCGAAGACGGCCGGACCGATTTAGAAAATTATTTTTTTGTCAGAAAGGGTATACTTCACAGGTGGTCCCATTGTCATCAAGTCAGGATTGGATGATGGAATCCTGGAGAAGTCGAGGGAACTCTTGAAATATTACAGGCGCACCTATAGCGATTTAGGTATTTTTTATAGTCACTCTTGAATTTGATCTCGGAAAGCACCATTTAGTGAAGTGGAAGTGATGATGAAGACCACAGATGGCCACCGGAACTTATCAATAATACGTATTTCACGGGTTGCGATTAGAGAAGATTACTTTAATATGGTTGCCAAGCCATTTATGCCCGTCACAATACATAGGGTGAAGTGGAGCTAATGGTGAAGTACCAGGAGAACTCCTCAACAATGAACGTCCCTGCATCGGGAAAAGCAATATTTTGTAAAAGGTGATGAGCAGTTGACATTAGGCTATTGTAACTTAGATAAATTACAAACCGACCCACTAAAAAGGAAGAAATAAAAACTTTTTCACTCTTCTTGCTCAAAAAATCCGTCATTGTAGCGTACCAAAGCGGAGATAAAATAGCATATCATCCTCTAGGGGAAAAAGTTTTTTTTTTTTAATTTTTGTCTGTTTCCAACGAGCCTACCACCCATAAACGAAAAAGTCTTTGTTTGATCTATATTTTTATATAAAAAAGAATCCCTATTTCCTTGATCACGGCATCACGCGTGAACGGCTGGACCAATTTCGCTAATTCTTTTTACCCGACTGCCCCAGAAGGAGGGTATTACCCGACTGCCCCAGAAGGAGGGTAATGTTTTTCAAGAGTATGTATGTATGTATGTATGTCTATTTCTTTGGCACGCTCTGTAGCCTAAACGGCTTGATGGATTTTGACATATGAGGTGTCGTAGATTCGTCTTAATTGAAGAAGTGTCATAAGCTATATAATATTTATATATTGCATCTGCAAATACAAAAAAAAAGGGACGGGAAGGTTTAAAAAAAAAATTATAACAATATTGGTATCAAATAAAAGCTAGTAACGAGTCAATGCCAAATTTTGATTTTTATTAATAAAACTAAAAAGCTTGAAATAAAGAAAATTATTCAAAAAACAAAAAACCCGACTGCAAAAACACCTAACTGAAAAGAGAAAAACAAGCATTATAATCTATAGAATTTTGGTATCGCAGGCGGGGCAAACAAAACTTACACCATACGTATATCCGGTTATTAGTTTGTCCCCGCCTGCGATACCAAAATTCTATAGATTATAATGCTTGTTTTTCTCTTTTCAGTTAGGTGTTTTTGCAGTCGGGTTTTTTGTTTTTTGAATAATTTTCTTTATTTTGTTGTGTTTGTTATCTAGTAAGGAGATGGTTCTTAGGATAGGTTGGTGAAGGTAGGGTAGGTAGGTAGGTAGGTATGCAAGTAGGTAGGTATGTATCTTGGTAAAGTGGGTATGTAGGTAAGGTAGGTAGGTATGTATGTATGTATGTAGGTAAGTAGGTACCTACCTACTTACCTACATACATACATACATACATACCTACCTACCTTCCTACTTACCTACCTAGGTAGGTAAGTAGGAAGGTAGGTAGGTAGGTATGTATGTAGGTAGGTGTAATTAGGGTAGGTAGGCAAACCGTAGATGAGTGCATACCCGTGCGAAGCCAGGGCGGGCAGCTAGTTACTACTATTATTCGATAGGTACCTACTTACGTGTCTAAAGAGCCTCAGCTATGGCCTCAGCGAGTATTTTGTAGTTTGTAAGTTACACAATTGACATAAAGTTCATTATGCTTTGACCCAATTTCGTGCCAAAAACTCGCTTCCATTCCGTTCTGCGCCAACGTAATATGAGCCGTAGCGTGGTGAGTATTGGCCGAGACGGTATAAGCTAGTTGCTCTCCGTACGCGACGAAGCCATAGCCACCACCAAGTTGTAGTATTGTAAGTACCTACCTATCATAACGCGGTTGTACGAAGTTTTGTCATGTCATGTCACTGTTCCTTTTCTTTACTTATGTGACCGAGCGGGCGTAATTATTGTCTCAAGGACACTATCGAGAACACTGCTCGCTCTAAATTGAGTTCGCAATGTATTTGCCAAACATGTAAACAAACACGAGTTTTCCACTTAGACAAATATGAACTTTATGCTAGTGTAAATAAAGTTGATTTTAGACTGACTGGTAATGTTGAAAAAGTCATAAAAAAAATATGAAGTTGTAGCGCAAACTGAATCTTATGTGTAGTCCATTACAGTTATTTTTCCAAAAACTCGTGTTTGTTTAGATGTTTGGCAAATGAACTGCGAACGCAGATTTTTATTTGTCGGTGCAGCAGCGGTGCGACATCAGTATGTTCGGATGATAAAAATATAGGTACCGCCACCACCTGTCGCTTGCACTTACGCACATGTCGGTAAAAAATTATCCCAATAATTTATATTTACGCGACGTGCGTATGACTACTCTAGCGTCGTCCGTCGGTCCGCCGATTTACCCACAAGTCCATGCTCGATAACGAAGTATAGGTACCTACACTTCGCGTCAAATAACTTTGGCCGCTCTGAAGTTAGGTTGCGCATGCGTACCTACTGGCATGCGCGCTACTGTTTTATAAGACAGATTGACTACTCCGCAGTCATATAGAGTCTACTTCAGAGCGGCAAAGTTATTTGACGCGAACTGTTGGTACCTACCTACCTTATTTGTATGACGTATCTACTAGCTAGGTTTTCTCTACAAGGCCTTCTATCTTGAGATTAGTCGAGATATCCTAAAATATTGAGACATCGGCATGGTAAAGAAATTTCCAAAAAACGCATTACTAGTCTGTACATTCACTAGCGATTCCCCAAATTAGTCAACAAAAATAAAGCAAATAATGAACATACCTAATTATTACTCATAATAAGTATTTATGCTGTCGTATGAATGAATGGCATACAGTACCTACATCTAGTATTATCCGCTCACACACACTGCGAAGCGCGCCCGTAATCTGTGGCCCCGCCTTCTTTTGTCGAACAGAGATAGCGATATTCCAAACGCATTTTGCTCACGTCTCGAGTTTGCATTTCGTGCCGTAGTACGTCGGCCTCTTAAAAAATCGCTGAATTTGCAACAGACTTGCTTCTTTTGACTTCAACGGCAGAATGTTGAATGTACGAAATTGTTGTAATATTTAGCCGCACCTTGGAAATGTAATATGGTACAAAAATATTCCCCTGTTGTCTCCATAACGCCATTTAGTAACATCTGCATTTCCTTTGGTACACAAACTAGTTTAGAATGTGCTCGCAAGTGTACGCGGTCCACATTCCATGGTGTTACGGTTTATAAGAGACAACACTAAAATGGCCTAAAATTATTTAACTAAATTTGGAATTTGGGAAGGAAATCTTATTTCGTATGTGTTTGTTGTTTATTGAAACTAGTTTTAACTTATACCTGCTCTACTATATGCAAGGTTTGTACTATTGCGTACAATTAAAAAGACATACAATTTATTATACTCGAAATCAAATACAGTGTCGTGTGATGAAAGCAAAAATGTTCAACTACATTATTTTCTGCTAATACATTTCGAAGTAGCATCACATTTCATAAATTGTATACAATCCAAACTAATTTTAGATTTGTATGTATATTAGAATTTTAGATAATAGGAGGTCCATTAAGTTTGTTTCAGTTTGAAACGGTTTTTAAGTTTAGGTATTTAATACGAAACTTGCAACACCATCTGTATGTAGCATGTAGAAAGTTCGTAAAGAAATTATTTATTAATTTAACATAGGCCTAAATGTTAAAGATTTACACAAGTTGTGTTAATTCCCGTAATACTGGTAAGAGAAAAAATTATGTTAATAAGATATTGTTTAATTTTCAGTTGACAAATATAATATTTTTTAAAAACGATCGTCTTTTATTTAGGCGAATTTCCAATTTCTGATGAAGATTAAGAAACAAAAAGCCTCTGTGGTTACATAAGCTGCGTCCTCACTTTTGACAAACACGCCAACAACTGTCCCAACAAATGGGCCAACATACATAAACTCACGCCTTCTTCCGATGGGGGAAGGGACCAACATGTTACGCATAAGGACGGGGATTTGACCATTTCACTCAGCGAACCTTCGAACTAGTCCAAACAAAGTGACGACGCGGTCCGAGACTCGGATCATATACCTACGTTTAGGCCTGTATTACAGAACCTGCATATAATTTCGCAACACAATCTGTTTCATTTTGACAGTTCAACAACATTGGCGCGATATACGTTGTTCAGCAGATTTTTTTTTTTCGAATATATGAAGCAATGGATTAGCGTATTATATTATCTGTGGCAATGCCCTTCAAAATTATTCAGACTGTGATTGATCGTGTGTTACGAAATTATGTAGGGTGCTGGCAATGAGAATTAAACCAGTCATTGGGTAATGCTTGAGTTTTGAATGAGGTTCTATACGGACCTTATTATTGTGCTTAAAGCAGTCTTCATGTCATAAGCAGCGTTAACAGAAACTAGTAATTTTATCATGTGCTTTTTAATCTAAATAATTTAACAAAAATGTATGTAAGTTAAGAGATACGTCTGCACGCATACCATGACCACGTTAGAAACGGGTTTTATCGACGGAAGAATAGACAAAATTTCAAAATTCTTCCGTAAACAAAACCCGTTTCTATTGCTGCTGGATATGAAGGACAGTTAGCAGCAACTGTTATAGCTGATAGCTGTGTGACGTCACATTTTGCGACTCATAATACTTCAAAGGGATGCATCGATACGCCTTTTTGCCGATACGATACCGATACCGATACGCTTATTGAATTCAAAAATGAAAGTAAAATAAATAAACCGCATTTCAGGTAATTTTTTTAATTAATATAGAAAGAACAAATAACAGGACTAACTAAATAAAACCGTTTAAAATTATAGACAGGTTGAGATTAGACGCATGAGAACTGACTATTCTCATGCGTCACCTAGCGAAATGGGATAGATAAGCGAGTGCGAGGCCAAAGTGGGCGGGCGAAACAAAAGCGCGGGGTTTACCCGAGCATAGTTAGTTCGTGCCTCGTTTCCAACGAAATAGAAGAGACAACACGCGCGTTTACATTACATTTTTAAAGCGCGAATTTTGAAAAGTATCGTTGTATCGGCCATAAAAATATCGCCGATGCCGATATATCGGCAAACTTCGAGTATCGAACTATATATATATATATATATATCGACTTCGAGTATATATATATCGGTATCGGATGCATCCCTCAAATATCAGGGTACCTTACCTACCGCACGTACTGGGTGTTTTTTTTTTGAGACGTGTTCTAAAAATGAAACCTAGCTAGGTCGATTTATCGCCCCCGAAAGGCCCTGCATACAAAATTTCATGAAAATCATTGGAGCCGTTTCAGAGATTCAGATAATAATATACATATATCCAAGATTGCTCGTTTAAATGTATTAGATAGATATTATGTTGGACGTTTGTTTGGCGAAATGTTACAAGTGGGGACTCAAATATACTGCTGCAAAACATTCAAGGGAGTGAAATCAAAATAAACAACTTTGTCAGACAAACCTTTATTCCTCCAAAAAAGACATACAATACGTATGTTAAGTATTTTAGCTTACAGCAGTCCTTTCTCAATCACAGCTCAATACGAACTAGCACGCAATTTTGAATTTTTTCAAGTCTTCTTTGACTTATACATATCATTTAAACTTATATCCTACTACATTATAATTACAACATTGATTGATTTTAAAAGTGAAATGACAAAAATGTATCGTTTTTTATACTGGTTACATATTTCTATTGAAAACCCTACTTTGATTACGTATAGACACAATATTGGAATTATTTTAGAGAAAAAAAAAATTATATTTTATATTGATACTTGAATACTACACTGATTTGACACAACAAAAACATGAAATGGAAAGATTTATCAACGCTAAGGGGCCGCCTCCACGAGCGAGAGAATCGCAAGGGATCCGCGTTTCTACGTCGGGTAATCTCCACGAACGAGGATTATTCCGCCAGCGTATCGTCGCGTCTCGTAACTGAATCGCCGCGATTCTCTCGCTCGTGGAGACGGCCCCTAAGAGAGTGGACAGAAATACGTTAATATCGCTCCGATTCTCCCGGTCATGGAGGCGGCCCCTATCATTGAGCAATTTCTGCCATTGGTTAAATAGACACTTATTTCTTAAACCGCCCATCCAATGGGATAAAGGCGTTAATTGTATACGAATATTCTTAAATCTAATTGACTATTACACGTTTACCGAAAATGCAGGCGACCGGTTTTACTCGGTGATCGATTTTTAATTTTTTATTCTTCCTTAGTTTGCAGTATTAGCAGCCAGTTCAAACCATTGCCGTAGCGCATCGCCCAGCACAGTAGGTAGGGCCGACATATCACGTAGTATCAGGTAGAAGGGAAACGGGAATGTGTCCAAGTATGATACGAAGCCTGTGAGAGCATTCGTCGTCGGATCCAAGAGAGGGCGCCTTATGTCCATGATGGAATCCTGGAATTACATCGATAGATCAATAATACAATAGTTTATCCGAGAGTAGAAATATTATTTTAATTAAATCTCATGGCACCAGAAGGGGCAATTCCCTTAAATTTAAAAACGATCGCATTCTAATCTCAGGCTGCGTCTCTCTCAATCAGTTTTTTTATTTATTTATTTATTTAACTTACACAGATAGTTTACAAGCAATACATTTTACATGACATAAAATTCTTTAGTTAGTTAAAAATACCTCAAGATTACCTCCATTTTTGACAAGTTTTTGACTTTGAATGTCGCGGCAATGAGATTGCGACGAGATTTTGAACGTTTTTAAATACGGAAAATTACTTTTTTAAACTGAGGGCTAAATCTTTTTTATGCAGAACTTATTTTTAACACCAAATGTAAGCAGGTTGATTACTAGCAGATGAGATACTGATCAGTCAGAAAGTGACCAACAATAGTGTTCGATAGTTTTACTTATCACGATAAATATATCGCGATAAGTAAGACTCTTACCTTGTTATCAGGATTATCGATGATAACGTAAACCAAGAATATTCCCTGCTGCCTCGCTCTCCTCACAGCTTGCAACACCTTTGTCTCTCCCTCAGAGAATATACCCCTTCCATCACTCACAACGACCAATAGCTTAGCATTGACAGCATCACTTCTCATCGTCTGTTCTTCAAACAAAACGGTACAGAAATCAAGGAGTTGTGCTATTTTAGTCTTCGTTTGTTCAAAACGTAGTTGTTCTAGAATCTTCGAGCCGGAATGTTCGGAGAATTGTTCGGTGAAAGGGTGCAGTAGGTTGGGTTTCTCGCCGAAGCTGAGCACGGCTAGGTCGCCGGATTCGAGAAGGTTCAACGCCTGAAATATAAAGGAGTATAAAATAAACGTCATGGCATGCAAATACGGTGATGTTTGTTACCTCCTGAGGGCCTAGTGTGAGTTTCTTTTAACCATCTCGATTTTACGCATCGAGCGCGTTTGGCGCTCCGATTGGCCCTTCACCGGTGAAGGCCGGCCAGCTGCCAATCGGAGCGCCGAACGCGGTCGATGCGTAAGATCCAGATGGTTAAATGAAACTCACACTAGGCCCTCTGTTGATGTTATGTTAGAAGTTTAGTCTACTCAAGTACTAAAATGACAAGTGGTTAGTTAGTTCAACTGAATCACCAACTTGACAATAAAATCGGTTTCTCTGACAAATAATTTTATACGTCAGGCCATAGAATTTGGTCACTAGATTTTGCTCGTCAATCATTGTAATTTAAAACCTAACTCAATGTTCATAAAAGTCACATAACGCGTGCACACACCCTATAGTCGCATATCTAATATTACTTCAAAATGTAAGACTGTTATAGTTTTGTTTACACATACCTGCGACACTAACGCCAGACTTTCAAACGCCAGTTCCTTGCTCCTATTATCGGACATGGAACTCGAATCATCGACCGCTATAGCGATCTTGTACTCGCGTTTGGCCGGCTTGGTGCGTCGCAGCCAGATGCGGTCCTTTCTGAAGTGGGACGCGATGTACGGGATCACGCGACGCATGTTGATAGCGCGGCCTGTTCTGAAGTCACCTGGGATGGAGGAAAAATTATGTAAGAGGGTATAATAATTAGTAATATATAATTTTTAACTTTGTCCAGCGCACTGTGCACAATCAGCCCTGCTAACCTGACAGGCTAACGTTTTAATATCAAGAGGAAGGATAAATGGCGTGCAAAGATGACGAGATATTTTTCCGTAATGTTCTTTACAAAGTAAGGTAGCCGCTTTTCCTTTCATTCAAACTCACCAGCTCTCCTGGAGCGGCCGGTCGGCTCCAGCACGAGCCGCAGCCTCTCGCACAGCGCCCGGGCGGCCGCGGACGAGTCTCTCCACAGCGTCCGCCACACGGAGACAGTTATGCCACCGTGGCTGTGTGTAGGCCCGCTGTTCAACCACTGACGGATGCCCATGTACTGGTCTACTGATAAGTCTTCCGAGTGTGATTGGGACTCGTTGAGCCTGTAAGGTTTAAAAATAAAAATTTTAAGTAAGCATTAGAGCATTAGTTGCGTTATCGAGACGGACAACCTCTTTTCTGTATACTTACATTGAACGCAAATAAACATTTTTTTTAATTCTATTACGACATCAACGTAGCTAGTTATTAGCTAAGGCATCACTCACTATAGAATATTGAAGACAGAAGGGCAGTCGATATAGACTAATCTGACATAATACAGCTTTTTTTCATAGACTCACTATTCTGTATTTTATAAGTGAAGACTTGTAATTGGCTGACAGTCACACTCACTCTCTTTATTTTGTTTTGTTATGTAAGTCATGCAAAGAAATAATAAATAAAAATTACTTTACTTTGAAAGAACACTGTATCTAAATCATTTCGCTAAAAATTAGTACTTCCCGAACTCCTAACTAAAACTATCCAATAACTAAAATAATCCATGCGTCATGTCCGTGAACGGGCGCCGTCAGTTGGGACTGGTCATCTCTTAGCTGCCTATGGCTTATCTTAATTAATGTTTTTTTTTTTATTGTTCTTTGTTTTTATCTATTTATTACAGACGCTTTTAACGTGCACGTTACATTGTTCGCACATGTATAATTTCAACATGAATGATGTAACCAATATTTTGTAACAATTTTTTATATAAAAGAGTGTCCGTGGAGTTTCTTCCTCGTTCTTCTCCATAGATACCTACTACGTTTTGGAATGGGCAATTAGCTTCATATTTCTGACTGACCGACTCCTTGACAATTCAAAAGTGCCTGTTTATGGTTTAATTGAAGTAAATGGTTTGAATCGTTAAGCAAACAATAGCAGTGTTTTACCTAAAAATAAAACACATATTAAATACTTACCTTATTTGAAGCTTACTAGATTGAGAGTGGCACTACTGGTTTCCGCTATATTTCCCTCTCTTTTGCTCTTTCCTTTATTTGTATATATCCGTCTCTTTCGCACATCTAGTTTCCTCACCAGGTGTCGCTGCCACATGTGGGCTTAGCCATGGCAGTGAATCGCTGATCATTGTGTCGAAAATCTTCACCAGGTAGAAATTAAATGTAAGCTTCAAATAAGGTAAGTATTTAATATGTGTTTTATTTTTAGGTAAAACACTGCTATTAAACACTTGACCGTTATTTGAAGCTTACTAGATTGAGACGTGTTTGTTATCACCTGGTGGGAAATGACGCCAATGTGAACGTGGATATAGTTATTAATAAAACTAGATGCGCTTAAAGAGAAATACACTTTAATTGAATTAATGATTCAATACATAGTACATCATATTATCATAAACCAAAGAAAAATATAATTCTATTAGGTAATAGATACCTACTTTATATAGAAAATGATTAAAAACAAAGAACTATTCGTTAATTAAATTATAATCTACGAACTAGGGTTTATACCTCAATTACTTTTTAATTAAGTAATCACATTATAAGATAGATTGAATGAAAGCTACCTTATTTTGTTTCTAGAATAATATGCAACATTGCAAACATTAAAACTTCTAACACTTCTTGAGAGGAATCATATACATACTGAAAATAATACAAAAAAAAAGATACCTCTATAACTTAATTAAGTAATAGGATTAAACGTTCTAGATACATTACAACTAGAACTGGTTGGTATATAGGGCATCACTTCTCTACAGTAAAAACGGGTGAAGGTATTCTGCGATCGCCAATTACCTCTAGATAATATTTCATCTAAGGAATAGTTGTTAACCCAGTTCTTAGAGGCTACAGCAGACCTAAGACTGCCCGGCGAAGCACTTACTCCTGCTTCTAACAACAGAGATTTGACCCACCCCGCTATGACTGTACGAGAAGCGATCCTAGATTTTCCTCTAAAATTAAGAAACAGATTATTAAGACACGCTGCCTGCCGTTTATCTTTTAGTACAGCTATAGTTCGTTTCACCCAAAGGACAGGGTCTAAGTTCCCGTTTGTAGAATTAGGGGATAGTCTCCAACCAGACTGTCTGTAATCGGCAGTATCTGTTTTGGATCCAAATATTGGCCATAGGATTAGACAATCATTATTTTCTGACAGGTGTTTTGAATCTACAGCTAGTAAAGTCAGATCATGAACTCTTCTACCGGAACAAAGGAGTAACAAAGCTGCCGTATGTCTACAAGTAGCAAATACAGTATTCGCGTCTACAGAATAGCTTCCCATATATTCTACTAGTTTGTCGACGTTCCAGACTACAGATTTTCGAGCTACTGGGTTTTTTAATGCAATAGACTTTAGTATATGAGTAACTAAAGCGTGGGAACCTAATTTCGCAGATTTGTCAGGGTTGCTTAGCGTGCAGACCACCGATTTATGTAATAAAATAGTTTTATAAGCTAAATGCTCTGTAAGGCTCAAATCTGCAAGAAAACTTGCCAAAACTTGACCTGTTGGTTGGAAGGGGTTTAACCCATGCTTTTTTGTCCATTTGAGCCACCTATTCCATGCTACTTGATAAGTCTTTTTGGTTGATGGCCGCCAAGAGGATTTTAAGAGCTGTAACTGAGCTTCAGTCCATTCACCTAAGGTCTGGGACCACCCCCACATTTCCATACTTCTAACGTCATCTCCCGGACTCTTGGAGGTGGGAGGCCTGTCACCGTATCTATCAGCTGTGATTGCAGTTTCATGATGGTGAATGGAGGTGCTAGCGCACCGGCTTTTAGGTCTGCTCTCCAAAAAACTCTCTCCCACCTCGGGACTACTATTAGAAAGACACCCGACGCAGAGTTGAGGTGAGCTAGTACCTTGGGCACTAGGTAAGGTGGAGGAAACACCCAAGCTAGTGGGTAAGTCCAGTTTTTGGAGAACGCATCGTGGTACATTGCTTGAACGTCGTTCTGATCCAGTGATACATAATTCATCACGACTTTTGCCCGTTCTGACGCAAATAGATCTATCACTGGAACTCCGAACTTTTTGAATATTTTCTCCGTACACTGAGGTAACAGATGCCATTCCGGAGGGAGCCGATGACGAGAAAGATGGTCTGCGTGACAGTTGTATTTTCCCGGAATATGCTGGATTTTCAGGCTGATTTGGTACTGATTTAGGATTTGAAAAATCTCTCTCGTGAGTTTTAATAATGATGGAGACCTGGTCCCTCCTTCGTTCCTCAAAAAGGCTACAACGGTCCTGTTGTCGCACTGAACTAGGACGGTAGACTGGGACATGTTTGGACCTCGCTCTTCTATGGCCTTTAGTATTGCGAGCATCTCCTTTTGATTGCAATGAAGCTGTTGCTCTTGATCTGTCCAAGGTCCTGATAGTGTGTACCCATCGAGCTGAGCCCCCCAAGCTACATCCGACGCATCTGTGGTCAGAAAATGTGACGGAGGCGGGTTGTGAATCGGAGAGGCCTGATGACAATTTAGCAGCCACCAATTTAGGTCCTCTTTTACTTCTATAGGTAACATTACACTGACAGAGTTTCCTTTTAGCATTTTGTTTAGAAACATTAGTGTGTCCCGAAAGTGAAGTCTGCCCTGTGGTACCACGAAACTGGCGAAGTTTAGAAGTCCTACCAGGCTTTGTAGTGCCTTCAACGTCGTTATGTGTTTGTGTAACAGATCCAGTACCTTTTCTCTTATTTTTGTGATCTTTTCGAGTGGTAATGATCTCTCGTTTGTCCATGGATTCCATAGAACACCTAGAAATACGAGGCTTTTGCACGGAGTTGTGACGGATTTTTGATAATTCGTCTGCCACCCCAGGTAGTGTAGCCGATCTAATGCTATTTGGACGTGCACTCGCAGGACCTGCTGGTCCTGGTGAACCACGCAAAAATCGTCTAAATAGACGAGCATTCGAATGCCCTCGTCTCTTAGTGTCTGTGCTACCCAATTTGTTAGACTCGCGAAGACTTTGGGCGCTGTGCTGAGGCCAAAAGGAAGACAGGTCATTTCTAGCAGTCTTCCTCTGTAAATTAGACGTAGGAATCGTCTGTGCGACTGGTGTATTGGCAAATTGAAGTAAGCCTGTGACAGGTCGATTTTGCAAAGCCAGTCGTTTGGTTGGAGGAAGTCTAGGACACGAAACACGTTTATGAGTTTGAATGGCTCCGTGTGAACAAAATCGTTCAGATTCTTTAGGTTGAAAATAGGCCGATTGGTGCCATCGGCTTTGGGGACCAGAAACATTGAGGACAGGAAACTTGGAGAATGTGAAACTTCTTCTAGCACCTCTTGCGTTATCATTTGAGATATGATAGTAGACATTGCCTCGGATACCTTTGTTTGAAATGGGCTTCGTGTATAGGGTATCATTAGAGGTGGTTTTTTGATGAAAGGTATATGCGATAACCTTTTATTATGCGAAGAAGGGTTTTTGGTGCTCCGAGTTTCTTCCATCGATCGGCATAGAACGTTAACTGGCCCGCTCTGAAGTCGTGTCTGTCAAAACCTGCTTCTCTTTCCTCCTGGCGGATATTCGGTGGCTGAAGTCCGTTTTTTGTTATTTCTGTTTGTCTCTTGTCTGTAAGGCTGCTGGTGAGTTCCTCGTGAACGAAAGGGCCCATGATAGTTCTGGCTAGGCCCACGTGTTCCTTTATTGTTGTTGTTGCCGGTTCCCTGCGTGGGATGGCAATTACCTGACCTATGTGAGGTATGGTTGTGTCCACAGCCCTGCGAGGGCTGGAAGCATGGCATTGTGCAGCACGCTTGGCGGGCACCCTGCGAGGGTGCCCTATAATAAGCTGACCCCTGCGGGGGGTAGCGAGTGGTCTTCTTAAATCCTACTTGCGAAGTAGGTTTGAAGTCACTGGTTTTATTTGAAGGTAGGAAGGTCTTCTTAACACCTCCGTTCTTTTCCAAAGTTGATGAAAGCAGCTCAGGGCTAAAAACCAGCTGATTGGAAGGTGGAATTTTACGCAACGCAGACTTAACTAGAGGATCGCGAACATAATTTATTATTCCGTCCCTACGCATTTGAATGATTTCGGCGCGATGACCACAAATAAGTTGGATCATATCTGAAGACACTTTATAATATTCACCACCCGAAAATAATTCCGAGATTTTGTTATGCAAATGATCGGGTGTTAAACTACCTTTGACACGTGCCCAGGATAAAAGATCGGTCATGCTAGTGTGTAATACCTCTCGCTGTTTAAGTGCACAAAAGGTTAGAGCACCATAGGCTTTGTCAGCCAAGGCTAAATGTCTTAAGGAATCATATGGTTTGATTTCTTCGTTGATCTCCAACTCAGTAAAACCGGGACTATGATTATATAATTTCTGCACTTCCGAATACCTAACTTCGCACCATTCATTTTTATTAAAATGCTGAATATCATTTAACAATTTGAGATAGTTTTCAGGAGCCTTAGGAACAGGTGGTTCTTTTAATTTGACTTGTAAATCAAATTTGAATTGGTGTGATTTGTTCGATTTTTCATCTACTACATCATAATCATACAAAGACCTATAATCATTATTATCTAATAAGGAAACGTCATTACTGCCGTCTGCCTGTATTTCTGCTGAACGCCGAGGTGAACATGCAGAGTTCTTATCGCTATAAAAAACACGTTCTCGTAGCTCGCTAATCTCTTGAGTTAATTGTTGCAATAAATCTGCTTTACGAGAATGGCGGCCCCCCTTCTTTTTTTTATAGTGACGGCGACGTTTGTTTCTATTCGGCTTCGCTGATGACGAAGTGGAACAGCTAGAAGAACTGGACGGAGAGCTAGAAGACGACTCGTTTGTCCGACGTTCTCGACGCAATGTAGACCCCTTGGTTTGTAACCCAGATGGCCCCGGAGCGTCCATCGTAATTGGATTACTTGAGCTCTCCATCCTAATTAAAACGAACAAAAGAAACTTCGATTTTTATGGTTCCTATCTTACGCACCAACGAGTATGTAAGCAATTAAAAATATTCAACCGAAAATAAAAAACGAAGACTGTTAATCACGAACCTATTGTTTTAGAGTCGTAAAAACGCTAACATAGCATTCCTAGAAATGATTGTCGAATCATTATTTCATAAAAAATTGTTCCAACAATCTTTAGAGCAAATGAGGGTAGTTTGAAAATTAAAATCAAGTTTGCATTGCAAATATTATAAATTTATAATGCAATGCTGGCTAAAGGGCAAATTCGAACGGTAACACCGTTTTTAATTTACATAACTTTGCCCATATACATAGTGATCATGCATGCATTGCATCACTGAAAAGTTTTATGAAAATTTATTTCTACTTACAATTTTTTCCGATGGAATGCACTTGTAACCACTTTTTAGAAGAACAAATTAAATTTATTTTTAATTGTTGTCTCGACAACCTCTTTTCACGCGGAAAAAGACGCCAATGATCAGCGATTCACTGCCATGGCTAAGCCCACATGTGGCAGCGACACCTGGTGAGGAAACTAGATGTGCGAAAGAGACGGATATATACAAATAAAGGAAAGAGCAAAAGAGAGGGAAATATAGCGGAAACCAGTAGTGCCACTCTCAATCTAGTAAGCTTCAAATAACGGTCAAGTGTTTAATGGTCAAGTTTAAACGTTCGCGTTTCTTACCGTGTATGATACGTAGTGTCCGTCCCTCTAGGCACATGCGCAGTAACTACCGCCTCTCCCTCCACTTCGATGCCCGTCTCCCCAGTAGGTTCCTCCCCTCCTTCCTTCTTGTTGCCAGACTTCTCATTCTCCTTCTCTTTGCCTTCTTTCATTTTCTCCGGTTTTAATTCTTCTGATTTTTCAACCTGTGATGTTTATGTTTGGTGAAGTTAGTTTGGTTTCAGAGTACAAATAATATTACGGTACCAATTCTTTGAATATGACCATGTTAATTTATTCTACCTGTTTGTCAGTTTGGTAGAAATGTTCTTAAACAACCTATTCATATTGATCTATCAATTCTGCCTTCTACTCGTTGACACAAGACCTCTCGAATCAAATCGTTTAATTTAAATATTTCCAACTATTGACTGCTATGATTTCTACAAATGACCAATGATTAAACTAACCTGTAATTCATCCTCATCTACATCCATTGGTACTTCTTCATCTTCCTTGAGTTTCTCAGCGTCTTCGTCTTCCTCTTGCTGTAACGTTGGCTGTTCTTCGGCTTGCTCTTTTGTGGCAGCATCTACTGCCTGCAATATTAGAAGACTGGCTTGAGTTACAGTAAGAATTGGTCGAGTCTTTTGGGCATAAGCGCTGTCCTAATAGAAAGCGGTTATGCGAACATCGCAAGTTTGCGCGAACGTTGTTCGTACGAACATGGGATCGATAAGGGATCGTCTCGTTCATTTTATTCGGCGAATTAGAACGCGTTGTCGCGCACACAGAGGGCGCCTGTTTTCCGAACAAATGATATTTTATGTGCATTGATGAATAATTCGTTCGAATAAATCACGCAAATTTCAAGCAATGGTCGCGGAGTCGCTTTTTATTAGGGCAGCAGGTTATAAGACAGACTCTGTTGACTCTTGTTTATTAGTCAGATAATATTATTTCGGGGGTTTCGAAAGTCACACATCAGGTTAACAGATTTCACTGGTTTTACTACCAAAACTATCTGCATACATACTATCTGGAAGTCAATACTTTACCTGCAAGTCATCTTTCTTAGCCTGCTTCACATGCTGGTAAGCATCAGCTTCTTTCTCAGCGTCCTCATCGTTGTCACCACCATCTTCAGCCTCATCTTCACGCTCTACGTTCAGAGTTTTAGACTGCTTGTGTTTCTTCTCGTTTACATCACCTGTAAACGATCATGTACTACATTCTTCAAGTTGTTGATTATTTTGAAACATCGTTTCCAATTTTAGAAATAAGAAAGTTAACTTGTTTATCGGTCCGTAGGATAATTACTGACCCACGCGGGCGAAGCCGCAGGCAAAAGATAGTAGTCAGTAATTTTAGGCGAGTAGATTGATGTCACAAATACAAACCCAGTACTCTGATATTGTGTTCACCGTCACGTTTGTAGCAAATAACAAATCGCCGGGAGTGGGGATGAATGTAATGTAATGTAAATTAGCATCTTGAGTAGTTCTGTATTCCGAGCTAAAAAATAGTTGCTGCTTTTCATGAACAAATAAACCTCTGAAACTCAGATCACAGTGCCTCCTGGCTATTTAAACTTACCAAGCGTTCGTTCCTGATCAGTCTTGCCCGGTTTGTTCTCGTGTTTCTTGCGTTGTTCCTGCGACCGCTCAGCGCGACTCGCGGCTTGCTTCTCACCGCGATGTCCTTTGTCGCTTTTATCCAATTCTGAACGACCTGTTGATTGTTTCTCTTCGCCGACTTGCTCTTGGGCTTGTTCCTGTTGTATGGAAAATATATTAAGTTAAATTATATATTAAGGGCCTTTCACGATGTACGAATAGCCACTACTTACCGAATAAATTTAAAAATGGAACAGAATTTGTATGAAATTATCTGCCAAGTAAGTTAATAGGTACTTAATCATAGGTGGTGAAACAGGTTCTAAGAGTTACAAATATCCTTTTTTTATACAATTTTGTGGTGTATAAGAGGATCCTATCTTAAGACCATATAATGCACCATATTCTGTCAAATAAATGATTATGATTATGATCCACAAATGACCAGACCAGAAAGCGTGTGGCTAATCATAAATCATAATTATCATAAATTGATGTCTGTGTTGTGTGTGACAGAAGACATTTTTACAAATGCTTTGTAAAAATAACCGCAAACCATAGTGCTTAAATTGGGTTACTATAATTTGAGATTTTTGTATGGTAAAAGTGGATAGATAGATAGAAGTTCTTGAGACAGATAACCGGGTCGCAAATTGCTTCAGCAAGTCTAACAAAAAACCAAATATACTTACAAAAGGAGCAGATTCCTCATCCTTCTCTTGCTCAGCATTAGTTTCGACATTATCATCCGTCCCTCTCTCCATTTCCGCATTCTCCACCTTATCCTCTGCAGTAGGATCATTGTTCGAAGGATTCGCTTGAGGATTAGCTTCGTGATTCTTCTGTTCTACTTCATCTTCTTCGTTAATATCTTCTGGATTCTTTGGTAGTTCTTCCTTGTCCTCTTTTTCGGCGATTTCGGGAGCTTCTGATTCGTCTGGTTGATCGGGAGTTGGTTGTTCAGTATCTATTTCTTGGCCGCCATCTTTTTCTTCTTCCTCTTGTGGTGTTTCTTCTGGGCCTGGTTTATCGGGATCATCTTCTTTGTCCTGCTGAATAATAATTACACTAATTGTAATTGTGCTTATAGTTTTAAGAAAGCGCTGGTGTAATTAATCCAGTATTAATGAGCAATTTTGATTACAACAATATTATAGTGCACATGTTTGGATATTTAAACGATTTTGTGTTTTGTAAAATAGAATTTTATCATTGCAAGACTTGATCTAGATTACGTTATTTTGTTACATTTATGTGGACTGAAATTGCAACTGAAATTTTGGTGGAAAACCTTCAAACACAGTATACACTTCTATCAATAATCTCTAGTACCTACTCGCGTTATGAACTGAGTCTATAAATGTCAGTACCAATAAAAATGTGCAACGCTTTGAGTCTTATCGATTGTTTGCTACCTGCTTCATAAGCTCTATGAGTGCGAGCGAGACAAACTAATAACAATGATTCCCGACGACTCAGTTCTTAATGCGGCGACTACAGTCAAATCTTCCCCAACTCCTATACGAACCTTATCCTCATCACCTCCCTCCTTATCCTCTCCCTCCTTATCACCATCCTCTTCATCACTGGACACTTCAAGTCCGTTATTGGTATCTTTGCCTTCTTCACCTTTGTCGTCACCCTCATTTTCGGGCTCGTCTGGTATGTTCTCTTTCATAACGTCGATGTCGAATGGATTCTCTGTTTCGGTTTCGCCTTCCTGTTAGATAAACGTAAATATTGATTTAGACATGGTTTTTATTTCCCCCTTTTCGTTACTACAACATAGCACTCGTTGAAAAAAAAGAAATCATGCCACTAAATTTTACGTGGCGGTAATGCTCACGTTTATTACGTGAGCATTACCGCCACAATAATCGCTGAAAAGGCGGCAAACAAAAAGCGGTGGTCATGAAAATATCAGTGTTCAGCCATGCTAGCTGTGCTGTCATTTTCATGACGGCTGCTGTCATGTGGCACAGTGACAGCCACCGCTATCTTACCCCGCGTTCACACCAAGATTCCACTTGTCTACTGTTTTTGTTTATCGTTTACACCTTAAAAAAGTTTCCTAAAATTTATACAAAATGTAAACAAAATAGTTAACAATACATGTCTGAAAAAACGTCAATACATGTTTTATACACGACATTTTTCTGTCAAGTCTTTATATATGGATGTAAACGCTGGGTTACGAAAACCAAGCTGTAACTGTAACTGTACTGTGTGTGCATACATCATCAATGTGAAAAGCCGACTTACATTTTCATCACCAGGTTCTTCACCGTCCACATCCATATTGTCAGGCAGTTCGAAGTCTTCAGGCTCGGGGAGAGGTTGCTGGTTTCCGTGGTAAGGATCCGTCTATGAGAAAAAAGATATGCTTTAGTCACAACTTCAACTTTAGAAAGACATTTCAAGAGTTCATCAAGAATGTTTGCAAGGACTCCACGAGACAGGCTCGTCCTAGTGTGGAGTTCATAAGCAAACTTATGGACTTACTTAAGAGGTTTAGTTTAGTTTAGTTTAGTTTAATAGCTAGGTTTGCATTTACATTCATTAATGAAATATCATTAATTAATGTAAACCAAGCTATTAATGTAGACTATAAGGAAATGTAAAGCACAATTTTTGGCAAAATATACAATTAAAAAATTAATGTCAACAAAAATAATATGAAAATAGAATGCGTTTTTTTTTATTCGTCCAGGAAACTTTAATCTAAAGAATAAACACAGCGGTTTGACAGTTTTTGTATAGAAAATAAGCCAAGCTGCCGTATTTTTTTTTTTTTGATGAAAGTTATCCGTTTCGTGAACGCCGTAAGTCGAACAAAACATGATTTAACGTAAAAGAAACATGTAATTAAAATCTTGTTTTTCCAAAAAAGTGAGTTATTTTTTGGTATTAAAAGTTATCTTTTCAAAATGAGCACTCACATGATCATCATCAACCTCAGGCTCCTCCATTTCGTTGATATCTTTCTTCTTCTTCTTATCTTTGCCATCAGCTCCATCATCAGTGCCTTGTTCCTGTTCTTTATCTTTTGCGGACATTTCTTTCTCCCCTGTACTCTCTCCTGTACCCTTCTCTTCTTTGTCTTTCTTCTGGCCTTGTTCTTCGTCCAATTCTTCTTCGTCTTCTGAACCCCAGATTTGTTGGTCTAGTCTGTGTAGGGGTTTAGGAAGTTAGGTTATTGCATTTTTATCTGACGTCTACAGTTTACTTAGTCAATAAAAGGTAGGTAGGTATGTACTTACTTTTCAGCAGCATTGTCAGTGTCGCCCATTTGCTTATCAGCGTCATCTTCATCGTCCTCCTGTTCTGATTGGTCGCCTTCTAAAACAATTTTATAAACCACTGTTATATCATTTCTACAACCGTCAGATGAAATAAATAATCATACAACATACAAGTTAAAGACAACAATTAAGTTGAAAATTTTTAGCAGAGGGTTAATGAAAGCTTAATCTCGTTTAAGCAGCTCATTTCATGCAGCTTAAAAACAGATTTATTATAAGTAAAGTTACTACCATTCTTTCATTTTTTAAATAATTTAACACACCAACCTTTTTTCTCGACATCTTGCAAATGTGAATCGAAATCATCAGTCATGTTGACTCCCTTCTCTTCTTCTTTGCAATCTCTTTCTTCTTCCTTCTTTTCATCACCAGGACGACGGGCATCGTCTAGTTGATCCTGTAGAAATAAGGTTTTGAATGGATATAGTTGCAAAACTCAACACTGACCAACCTAGGGCAAGATTGACAGATCGCACTTAGACTTTGCTAAGTAAAGTGTGTTTTATATAAATATAAATCTTATTCCCATGCATATAATGATCATATTCGTATAAGAGCAAGCGTCTGGTAAAAATATCGCGCAGGCGCGGTCTTGAGCGGTCTTGAATGAAGTTCACATTCGTATGAGACGCTTTAATTGGGAAAGTAAACTTTAAAGTGCGATCTGTGAATATTACCCCTTGACTCGAATCTAAAAGAGACGTTTGTAATTAGAAAGAACATATGTCCATTTAAATCAAAATTGATGTTCCTTACCTGATTCTCGATTCTATCCGAGACATCTTTCTGTCCCTCTCCTTCACCGAGTCCTGTTCCACCCGTTAATTTGCCAGGACCTCCCTCGCCTTCACCCTCTTCCATATCAAGATCTGATGGCTTGCAGAAGCTGTAGAGGAAAAGAACATTGAAGACATCGTAGAACATGACTGCGAGGGAACCAGGGAACAATGATGATTGAGAATTTGTAAGGATATTCAGCACTCGCCAGTAACATAGAACATGGAGTTTTATAAAGAGACCATCAAAGGGGAATGATTGACGAAGCCGAACTTTTTCTCAAACATGCAGTGGATTCATTGGAAGTGGAAATTGATTACAGGTAGCCTTACTAGACATCCTCCCCCAAACCTCTCGTCGTCGAGGCTTGAGGGAGGCTTATGTCCAGCAGTAGACATCTTTCGGCTGAAATGATGATCCTTATTGTAGGCTAGATCAGAAAACTAGTAGCTTAGTTTGGGAATTCACTCAACATGCTAAGAAACAAGCGTATCCAAATAAGGATGGAATAAAAAGTGACGCAGAAACAATTGAACTTACCCCTTAGAAGCCAGATCCGAGAATATCTTAAGCAGCACAGACAGCATCTTGCATGATACTCTGTGCACTGACACTTTCTGTGTAATAAAGTATTGGACAAACAACACCGTTTGCTCCAATATTGGCACCAATCTCATCACCACACTCTTAACTTCATTTACAACAGTACCATTCGCGATATATTCGACATAGTTGCCAAACAATATTTGCGTTTTATTAATCAGAGTTTCTAGTTGGAGCAGTCTGGAATCGTTTGTCAGTTTATCTTGTAAATGTTCTTTCAAATGTTTGTCTTCAATAATATCTTTGGATTCTTCTTTATCGCTTTTTATGATTTCGTCAATAGCGTTTATAACTTCAGCGTTTTCTGTGTTATCTTGTGGTAAATGTTTCTTGTATACAGACTGAATAATAAGTAGCATTGTAGCGATTAAATCTTCAGTTTCATTTATAAGTTTATCACTTGTTACTCCATCCATCAACACGTCAACATTTTCATCTAATTTGATGAGTTCATTGACTGTTTCTTTCAAGTAATTGGATAGGTTGACTATGCTCTTTAGTAGTGGATGGTTTGGTACATGTTCAAAGGTAGTCAACTTGAATTTAAATTGATAGTCTTGCAGCAAACTGTCAATGTCATTGAGCATATTGTTCAAATGAGTTCTACAATCGTTTGCAATATCAATATGAGCTTGAGAAACCACATGTACTTTCGTATCATCTTGACCGATTTCTTTGGGCATGTTATTGGACACTTTGTGCAACGGATTCTTTTGTTTATTTACTTGGGTTAAAAGAGCGTTTACTCTCTTATTAAGATCGCGCCATTCGTCGCTATTTTTGTAACAACGAACGATTTTCGAGTCTGATAGAACGTTATCGAAATCTGGTTCGGCTTCTGCGTTTAGGCCTTTTTCTGGGCATGACTTTATTACTACATTGAATTGTTCTAGAACAATGCTAGTATTTGCGTAGCATTCTGTGAGTAGTTCGATCTTTGTTTTTAATGTGGATATATTAGTGTCTGTGTTGTCAACATCGAGAGCGTTCATCAAGTTTGCGGTGAGACTACGAAGGTCGCAGAGGTATCGCGAATATTTTGATATGGATTTCTTTTGAGTGTTTGTTATTTTCTGGAAATAAAATTGAGATCTAGTTTATTGACCTTTAAAAGAAACTCTTTAGAGATGGGTATGGGGTGACACAATTTAGATTGCCATGGACACATCCAACAAAAGAAGGACTGCATGGTTGTTTTTTTTGTTTGTTATTTGGATAACTTATATACATGGTTAACGTTTTACCACCTTAGCTTTTAGATGCTAAAACAAGAGCGAATGTAACTAGATAATAAAAATAAGATAACCATAACATAGTTGTGTATAATATAATCTTACCAGTAATTGCGCTGCGAATCCTTTGCATCGTTCTATGTTCTGCATACCCAGGTCCTGGTGTGGTGTTTGTAACGCCAAAGTAAGTATTCTATGACGAGCAATGTTCTTCTGGAAGTATTTCTCGCAACCAGACCACAGCAGCGATAGAGAGGCGTCGCAACGTCTAAAAGTATTTTTGAATAGTTAACTTATGCCAGGTTTTATTGAACAAATACACGTTATTCTCTCTCTCTCAAGCCTTAGTATTGTTAAAGTATCAGTTTCAAATTTTAAATCTTCTTTGGGAAAATACAATAGACGAGTCAATTAACTATCTTCTTTGGGAACTTAAGAAGTCTTTTTAGAAAATAATGGAAGTCTGTCATGTCATTTAACAATTATATTATACTAGCTGCGCCCCGCGGTTTGACCCGCATAAGTCTCAATACTGTGGGAATATCGGGATAAAAATTATCCTGTCCTAACCCAGGTCATGGTCTACCCATGTGCCAAATTTCATCCAAATCTGTTCAGCCGTTTTAGTGTGAAAGCGTAACAAACAAACTCACTTTCGCATTTAGAATATTAAGTTACAATTTTCTACAAAATACTACTCTACAATGGACGAATTCTCACGTATTAAATAAAGTACCAACCTGCTCTTCAAATAACTAACAGCCGCTTCCAAATCAACCGGCGGTATAGTAAAGTCATACAATTCCTTGTCTGTTGCGCTCAGTATAACCAAGCCGGTGCGGTAGTTCAGACCAAGCTTGGTCAAGTACTTAAACAGATCCGCTAAGGCTTTGCGCTTTTGTTGCACGAAGTTCTTTGCTTGAGATGTCTGTTTCTCTTTTGGTAGGGCGCCGTCGACCTGTAGGAGATAAATATGAATAGAAATAAAGCATTTCAAAATCATTGATATTATTCAATGTACGGGAAAAAAATGCTAGCTAGAGGAATCACGATTAAAAGGAGATCCGCCAAAAAAGCCCCAGGCCCGACACAAAAGAAATGTATCTCAGATTTCAGAGTAATAATAGTAGAAATATTGTAAAGTATCGCTATTACCAAATTCGATGGCTAACATAGTTTTATTGCCCGTTGAACTTTCATAATCGCTTGATGTAAAAATGACACTTTTCAAAGGAAAAACTGCACCTTTCTGTATTCTATGCTTAACTAACATTGACAACCTGAGTATATATTTTTATATTTATTATTTTACTTATGTGTATATACGATTATACGTACATTATTTATAAAAAAATGCAATACTTGCTGTATAATTTTTGCTTATGTATGTATATTTAGAGTAGCTAGAGGTGTGTGCGGACAACTGGGTTTTTTTCGTTTGAAAACTTTTATTCGGGTAGGTATTAAGTTCTGTTTTCGTTTAGTTTTTATTTTCACTTAAGTATAGATTTCGATGTTTTTGTTGGTACAATTATAATGGCGTGTGCTTGCTGACATTATGGCAAATAATTTTATTTAATGTTTTAAGTTGACTAATGTAAATTATTTTGCATACTATTGTAGGTATAGAATCATTTTTTTCTAACTGAACAGACAGCTGTGCTACTGGGGAGTTTGTTGCACCACTTCTTCTTCCCAGCTAAAGCACTAGGAAGTGGTGAAGGGTGGGCGTTTTAGGGGACTATCTTATGTAATTTTGACGTTCGAAAAGTGCTGATTCTCAGCCTAATTTGAATAAATGACTTTTGACTTTTGAATTTGTTAATCAAGTTCAAAACGATGAAGTTTTTCCTTAAAAATGTCATTTTTACATCTAGCGCTTAAAAAACTGCACCAGACAAAAAATCTATGTTAGCCACCGAATTTGGGAATAGTGATACTTTACAATATTTCTACTATTATTACTCTGAAATCTGAGATACATTTCTTTTGTGTCGGGCCTGGGGTTTTTTTGTACGGGATTTGGCGGATCTCCTTTGGACTCTTATTCATTTTATTATCTTATTCAATCAATCTTCCTAGCCTTTTCCCAATTATCTTGGGGTCGGCTTCCAGTCTAACCGGATGCAGCTGAATACCAGTATTTTACATGGAGCGACTGCCTATCTGACCTCCACAACCCAGTAACTGGGTAATACGATACCCCTTGGTAAGACTGGTGTCAGACTTTCGGGCTTCTGACGACTCGTAACGACTGTCAAAGATCCACGAATGACATCCGGGACCAACGGCTTAACGTGCTTTCCGAGGCACGGAGGAGTCTCGGTATGTAAAGATGGTCACCCATCCACTGACCAACCCCGGCAAGCGTAGCTTAACCTGATGGATCGACCCGTGCGGCTTGTAATTACTTAACCACGAGCTCCTCTCATAGCTCTATATTAGACAATATTATTATCTTATTCATTATTTTTAAATTCAGCTTAACTGCCAGATTTTTTTTATACACGAAAAGATGGTATTTCCCTATTTAAAACGCTATAGTTGCAATTCAAAATGTAGGTCTTATATAGTTATTAAATCATTTAACCACTGACTGGCTTTCTTTTATATTATCACACAATTAATGCACATACAATTTCCCAAGGAAAGTATGAGCTTTGGCAATCATCGTTTATCTTCAGAAACACGAATGATGAGATCTAATATAGAGTTATAACAACCGTGGAAGTTCTCACCTATTTTGATTACCATAATTATAAACTTATACATTAACAACTCTATGCAATTCCGAAAATATTTTCAAAACTTTTGCGTAACAGATGATGATCCGCGGCCGGAGTAGGTAATCCGACAGAGAGAAAACTTCATACAAGCGCGCTATGATAGGTGCACTACTACAAAACTTAGAAGCTTTAATCTCTGTTGGGTGGGGGTTACTCTGTGGCACGACGTTCGTGCTAATTCGAAAACACTTAGAAGCGAAAGCGCATACCTCTTTGGTCTACCTGTACAACAAAATAGACAAAGACTAATCTTACCTCCAAAGATCCAAGATGTGTGCTGGTCTCAATAACAACAGTGACGAAATCATCCAACGCTTGCACTAACGATGGGTACCCAGTATTTGTAATAGTATCCTTACATAACGTCTTAGCTTTGTTCAACAAACTGGACACTTTAGACAAAAGACTGCCGTCTGTTATATTCTTGCACGGCTGGTCCAGTTCATCCAGATATTTCTATAGGAGAAAATAATAATTGTGGGTTAATGTATGGAAAAGTTGGGTATATTGCAGTGTTAGCTATGTGAAAACAAACAAATCTACGGTTATGTATAAAGAGAATCTACCCCGCAACCGCTTAGTTATAACTACTGAACAAACACCATTTAATCTAATTACTTCTGTACACAATAACAAAACATGGAACCTTAAGGCTCCTTAAGTAATAGGAACAGTGTTAATATTGTTCTTATTAAATTTGTAATATTTGGAAATAGAACCCTTAATTTTATAATGCTGTATCATTATGTACCGTGCATCGAAATGCATGGATCAGGAAAACATAAAATTACTACAGTAACAAGATAGATGACATGCAATGGTTTCAAATTAACCGGCTCTGTAATCTAGTGGTACCACCTGTCTCAGACCCAGAGGTCTCGGGTTCGATTCCCAGTAAGGGCAACATTTTCTTCTTCGTTAGGGTGGTGGTAGGGCTTTTTCTAAGTCCGCTGGCTTACTACCACCAATCCACCATCTTATCTAAGTCTGTCGCCATAGCAACAACGTTAACAGAATTTTTGTGTTTCGGCAGTTAGATAGAGGTAAGATAGCCAGTTCTTCTGTGATTGACGATTCCGGGTGAAGCTCGCTTCCACCTTCGACCTGATCTTCACTTACCATTAGGTGAGATGCAGGCCAAGAGCACGCCCGTTTAGAAAAAAAAAAAAAAAAAATTGGCCATACGTTTTTTTTTTTTGCATTCTAATGATATATTCTTAATAATTAAAATAACTGCGTTTGACACTAAAGTGGCATCTTTCATTTGCTAACTACTTGGCGGTGAAGATATTTATTGTGTACAGAAGCCTCAAAGTTTAATAACAGTAATAATTTAGTAATCAATCAGTACTACCTGCATTGGCTGCGAATTAAAAACAGAAAAGGCAAATTAGTATGTGTTTAAATCAGTGTCATTGTGAAACAGAACAAGAAAATAAAGTGCGAACACAAGTGTGAATTGTACGAAGTATTGCAAGTTAATATTGCATGCATATATTTCAATTCAGAGTCTTAGGCCAGTGTTACACTCAAAACTGAAGCTTTACTTTAAAACTCGTTTAAAGCCTTTTGATTGATTAAAAATGCTTGAGTCTTGAGTGAGGTTCTGTAATACTTAGCCTTGGATAATTGATATTTAAATTGCCGTAACTGAACTATCTACATTAGCGTTATTTATGGGAAATACAGGCGTGATGTTATGTAAGTTTTTTTAACTAACACAAGTCGGTTACACTTTCTAACTATCAGATTAATATTCTAATATTTACTTCGGTCATAGCACTGACTTGACTTCTTAATGTTAGTCTCACCCATGGTATGTTATCATTACGGGGTTAATTGTATTATAAACGTAGCTTAAAGTTAGTAATGATTAGCGACTGTTTAAGAGGGTTTATTCTGAAAGTTGGCAACGTCGCAAATAGATGTCAAATATTTCGCTGTTTTGATTAATTTGATAATCTTTCTGTATGGAAATAAAAAATGTGGCTAATTAGCGAACTAGAATATTGATTATGAAATGCAACAATTAATATCGTAACACCGAATAGTTAGTTTTCGATGTAAAAAAAGTATTTGGAAACTTTCCAAGTGCCTTTTTTACACCTAAAACTGGTACAACATCAAATTCAATGTTATAATTGCAATTCATTATTAATATTCTAGTTAGTTAGTTAGCCACATTTCTTATTTCCATACAGTATTATTTCCTAATTAATCAAAACAGGTTACTATTTGACAGCTATTTACGACGTTGCCAAGTTTTAGGATGCACCCTCTTAACCATACATTTTTGACGTTTGAACAGAACTATACTTTAAGCAACGTTTATAAATAAACCCCTAAAAGTACAAGAAACCCACTACATACACTCACGTAAAGAAAAGGTTAACAACAATAAAGTTTATTTTTGTAAAGTTGCATAACATTTAGACCGCGCGCACTTTGGATGCGTATTTTGTACGAATTTCACTCGTGCGTACACGTACGGACACGCACGAACGATTCCGACCTTCCAAGTACAAAGGGAGCGCGCAGACTGGGTGCGACTTAGTCATACGTATAGTTCCGACGTCCGAAAACAATCCGAACTTGTTGGGATTTTTCGTGCGTTCAATGTGATATCACCGGAACACTACCTATTTGACGGAGAAAAACGTATCCAGTGCGCACACTCAATTCGTACGATGAAATTCGTTCGATGGTCATACATGTACGCACGAGTGAAATTCGTTCCTACATTCCAAGAGTGTACACCACAACAAAATTTTATTAGCAAAATCTATATTTTATTGAACATACCTTAATATTCCTAGCGAGAACGATATGGTTCTGCACATCAATCATATAGGCGCCGCCTGTCGGTGCGTTAGCGGTGGTGGTACGTTTGGGCCGGTCCCATAGGCCGACGTGATCCCCTACCACCTCGGTTGAGTTGTCCACGAGGCAGCTTGTTACGCTGTCTTTTAGGACGTTCTAGAATGTAAATAAACAAATAAAACTTAATAAACTTGCTTGCTACAGTGCTCAGAGCCAATATCATTACGCTTAGCCGACGGTGACATTAAATAATACACTTTATTCTAAATTACATAAAGTGCAAAGTTGTAAAAATACAAAGAGCTCCTTGGGGGTGTTCGGGTGTACTAGAACGCGCTCGCGAGTTTTTTCTGTGCACTTTAAGACACTAACAATAAAGTATGTGAGCAAAAAAACCTTTGCTCTGCGGTTTTTTTTATTTGCGCAGAGCTATAGGCGGCATATTCACAGGCGAGAAAATCCCCGTGCCATCAAATTGAATAGAAACTCTATCAATCAATAAAAACCACACGGCAATATCATCGCGGCGATTCTCTCGTCTGTGGAGTTGGCGCTTTAGTCTTGTTTTAGGACAGGACAAAAACGCACAAGTTTTGGCGTACTCTTTCGAAAGCAAAGCCACCTTAATGGCTATAACGATCTTTGGGCTCTTCAATGACATTGACAGGGGGCGTGTTGGTATAATGGTCTAATTCCAAGAAAATGGTACATATTGAAAAATTAAGATGGCGACGTTCGTTCTGAATTTGGCCACACGCCAAATAAATTAACCTAGTACAGAACCCTCTCATAATAATGACATTAAAGTTTTACAAAGCTACCTACCTCAAACTCCTTAGTATGTTTATGCAAGGCCTTATGCGCCTTTTCCACAGTATCCTTAACACTCCAGTAACTAAGGTCTCTATCCCACGTGCATATCTTGACGAAATCGCGCAGTTTCTTCTCTATGGGAGCGCGCTTCTCTTTGATGTGGGCGGCGACTTGTGCGCTAAACTGCGCGTAGTAGTTGAATGTGTTCCATAGGATTGAGAGGAGCTCGTCTGAAAGGGATGTTGAAATAGTTTAGTATTTTTATTAAGGCGCAAGCCTACCGATGACGACCAACTTCAGACTGATTCCTAAAATTTGCAGAATATTCGTAGATATTTTACATTTTGCGCAGATTTTCTGCTTGACGCGTATATTAATTGAGTGATATTGATTACGACCAATACTTTTGAATATTTTGCAGGTAATGTTAGACTCAAAAGTAGAAGGGATCACACAAGGTGCGCTGTTTTGTAATTTATTGCATCACAAATAGCAATATTTTACCCCGAGAATGAAGGTTTCATTGCGCGTATCTTAAGTTCGTTAAAAATCGCCAGTGAAAATTATCCAGACAAATAAAAAAACAAAATCGCACTTACCTCTCTTTTCAGAAGGTTCCAAATGCACCAAATGACAATGGTACACGAATATGATTTCCAACCTTATTTCATACTCTGCTAAGTTCGACTTTTCCATAAACTCTTTGAGCACAGATACGACCCTATCGGCTTGTACGGGATCCGATGTGGTGTCCAAGTATGAATTGATAACGGAGTATAGGTAGAACCAGTACTTGTGGGCTTCCGATTGCTTTCTGCAAAGGATGATAATGTTATACTACTGCTATTTATGATGGTCAATTTAATGGGCTGTGAATTTGTAAAAACCAAATCTATAACCAAACAACAATAATATTTGTTATAACAAATAACTTGAAACTTGCTGCAGTCTAAATCCAGTCATAAATAATTAGCTCTATTTTCATAATAGTCAGCGGCAGGGGGGCGGAGCCCGTGGTTAAATAAGAAGAGCCACACGGGCGATAGAAGGTTAAGCTACGCTGGCCCTGGATGGGAGACCATCCGTTACAAATCGAGACTTCCCTTGCCTCGGAAAGCACTTTGGTCCCGGCTGCCATTTGTAGATCTTTGACAGTCGTTATGGGTAGTCAGACAGGGAAAGCCTAGGCAGATTATGAGATAATGAGTCACCGACAGCTGAGCAGTAAACCTTATTTTTGATGCATTAGACTGGGTTGAGTCCAATAATTTGGACCATTTAACTGATTAATGCATGTCATATTTTCCAGAAAAACTCATCAAATGTTTATCATGCCACATATTGTTTTAAATACAATTACTTAACAAAACATGTAAACTTACCTATGATACAAATTATTAAGACACTCCTTCCAGTGCGCCATCTCCAGCTTTCTCCAGTTGATAATCTGCTGCCCCACGGCCAGCGACACGTCGATCATATTGTTGCCTTTATGCGCGTTCTTGTTCCATTCCTCGATCTTATCCCGAAGTAACTCAAGTCCAGTAAGGAATCGACTCACTGGGCTCGTTACTGGGAAGCTTAGGATTCTATTTACTATTACTATTATCTGGAATTTGAGAAGATTTGTTAAATGGTTTATATTGTAGCGGTTAGACCGCCACATACAAAAACTACGAAACAAAAAGACATGACGTCACACAATTCCTACATCTCGCAGTTAGAGTTTACTGAGCGAATAACATAGATAAGACTATCCGAAATCAACATATGGGCAGTTGCCCGCCAGACACAACAACCCGTCTGGTTGGAGGATCCTCCCTTTTCTATGGTGGATGAGTGAACTTTACACCCCGTTCCTCATACCCCTAAATTGGTGACCCCGAGTATGAACGTCAACGCAGCCTTCGTGCAACTACTTCAGCGTGACGTCATCATCATCACTCCCGCAAGCTTTCGTGAGGCGAGTCACACAGCCAGCCAGCACCCACGGCTTCAACGGGTATCCTGACCACCAGCATGCAGCGAACGCGCATTCCTGGTCATCACCCTCAGCCTCATCAGCAACCTTGGCACAGCACCTGCACTTCCGGCCGGTCTCACAAGCAGAGCCTATTCTACCCTCTCCTGGTCGACGCAAGCAGTCAGCCAAAAACCCGGCGCTGTACCACATCCGACTCACTGGATGACGACGCAGCGCCTCCCCGACTCACTGGGGAATCACCGCAGACAGTTCCGACTCACCGTGAACTATGCGGCACCCGGTTCCGACTCACTGGAACCACAGCTGGCACTGTGAAGCATCGCAAGATCCAAGACTCAACCCACTATCGACCTCCGGTCTCCGGAGGGGAGTGATGTAGCGGTTAGACCGCCACATACAAAAACTACGAAACAAAAAGACATGACGTCACACAATTCCTACATCTCGCAGTTAGAGTTTACTGAGCGAATAACATAGATAAGACTATCCGAAATCAACATATGGGCAGTTGCCCGCCAGACATAACAACCCGTCTGGTTGGAGGATCCTCCCTTTTCTATGGTGGATGAGTGAACTTTACACCCTGTTCCTCATACCCCTAAAATATGATTAAATAATGAACTTGAGACCATAATGCTAACCATATTGTTAAGAATTTCTGAGTCTAATTCTATTTTATTTGTTTTTTGTTCCCTACCTCTTTCCTTATTTACATAGAACTTTATCGAGTTCATAACTAAGCTTTTCTAATGAACACTGGCACTTAATAAATTTAACAATAAACGTGAAAGCCCCAATCAGTTGCTTACCTCTTTCAAAGTAGGGAAATCTGGCCACTGGTCAAGTAACTCATTTGTATTTTCCTTCACCCTATGAAGCAAGGGTACGCACTGTTTCGTTTCCGAGACCCAAGAAGATCTGTAGAAGTCCACTTTGCTTGAAGACTCTAAAATAAAATAAAAACAAATGAGCATATCAATAAAACCAGCACGGTGTAAGTATACCCACTAAATACCATAATCAGCCTATAATGTTCCCACTGCTGGGACACAGGTTTCTGTGAGAGGGAGTGGGCCGTAATGCACCACGAGAGCCCAGTGCGGGTTGGTAGTGTCTTCGGATTTTTGGTTCTAGAACATGCCGGTTTCCTCACGATGTTTTCCTTCACCGTTTTTGAGAGTAGTGGTGATGAAATAATTTACACAAAGTTAAACGCTAGTGTGGGTTGGATCCTACGACCTACAGCTCGTATGTCGCGGCCGTTACCACTGAGCCACCACTGCTCCCCCATATACAATTTGGAGACTACAATACAACAATAAATGAAAACACTGGCAATACTAATGCATAAGAGTATTTTGGAACTATCAAATAAATCCTAGCATCGACTTTTTCAAACAAAATAAATAGAAGTGTATGCCGATTCACTACTACTACTACATAACTATGCCTAGAGTGGATTCTCGGACATACGTTTCCGAGTATCCACCTTAGGGTGGATTTTTTGGGGTGGATAAACGGAATAATCCAAGCCAACTATGGATTTTGCCAATCTTCAACTAGATATATTGACTAAATTATTGAATATAATCGATAAAATTTTTGTATGCAGAATGGGACCGTCATTAGAGACACGCCGTTTAATTTATTGTTGTATTGTCGTCTCTACTTTGTATATCCTTTCGATATATTCTGGCTTAGTAGAGTTGAGAGGGTGCAAAGAGAGGAGGCCTGTGACCGTGCAGTGGGAACATTATAGACTGATTATGCTTATGCTAAATCGAAAACTAGATGTGTGATGTGTGTGTGTTTGTATACGGCCAGATACAATAACATCTTTTATATTTCTAGTAGTAAAAAGAACAACAAATCACCTTGTCCATCAACTATAGCCTTAATCTGCGAAATTAGGACCATCAAACTCGGTGAAATACTCCCTTCGAACTCCGCATCCAAAGCCTCCCAAACATTGTTTATAACCCGACTAAATGTGGGATACCTCTGAAAGAACGCACTAGTCACGTCATTGCCAACCAACTTCTTTCGGGCGGGTAACCATTCCGCTGACGTCATATTTCGAACTATGTTTGAATGCCATTTGTAGACTAGGGAAACGTCTTCGGGAGATATTAGATGCTTATGTTTAGGCTTTTCAGAGTTGTTCTGTGTTTTAACTGGAACTTGTTCTAGTGTTGGTGGTTTGAACTCGGCAAAGTCTTGGTCGGAGTAAGATGGGAACATTTCTTGCATTTCTTCGAGTGCTATGGCGTCTTCGTCTTCATCTTCACATTTAGATCTGAAGCAACGAGAAAACAACAATTACTTTTACATGTTAAGAACCCGATAAAGACTCGCAAACAGTTTTTGAACTACAATTTAATTGGATTTGCTGTCAACTTTAACTCACATGAGATTTGTTAGTAGATTTACTGATCAGGGTTTCTCAAACTAAGGGTCTCAATACTCTCTACACAAGACGACAACTAACGAAGTCTAAAGTTGTATAAGAATTTCACGTAAACGTCAATTTGAGTGGGTCTCAGAACTCGTAAGAATAATGACAACTAGAACATTTATACACACATTTTGCCTTAGAAAATAAACTTTACTTACTTAGTAACATATAACGCCTCATCGTCCTGCTTCTTCTTCTCGATATCTCTCTGCTGTTGCTCCCACGCCTTCACGAGCGAGTTCAGCGTCGCCAGCACGGAGTCCATCGTACTCTTGTCCAGTTTATCCAACGCTGTGCTGTACATGCGCAGCTCTGACAGATTCATTTTTAGAACCCTGGAAAAAGTGCAATTTATTTTATGGTCACGCCTATAACTATCGCTACAATGTCGCCCCTTCCAAAACGTAGTTTCTAGTATGGAGTGTAGTATGGAGAAGAATGGGCAAGAAACTCCATACTTATTTTTTTTAATGTTTTTATAATATTTTGAATATTTGGTAACTTAACAGATAGTCGGGATCGGAACTCTCAAGAACTCCGAATTCGAGAGTAAGTAATTACTGCATAATAAAGGCAATATAAAAGAGTAATTCGTTAAGAACATGCACACGATGCACCTATGCACCATAATGTAGTCGGCACCGGTCAGTTAGCCTACACTGTAGGCTATGTTTATTTTTTATCTTAGCCTACGCTGAGCAAAGCCTCCCCCAAATCCTTTTAAGCATCCTTTACCAGGGCCACCTCCATCCAACCCTTGCGGTACGCGTCGAGGTCGTCTCGCCAGCTCTTCCTGGGCCGGCAACGGCGGCGCCGTCCATCCTCAGGCACTGTCCTAATAATATTTCTTCCATGGCATAAGCTATTTGCGTATTACTCACGCCGAAGGATTAAAGACCATGAGAACCGGAAGACTACATAATTTCTGGTAGAAAAACCAGTCAGTCTCAATAAAAGCGTATAAAAATATAACGATAAAAAAAATACTCACTGAATACCCTCTAACTCAGCAGCAAACATCTCATCATTTCCAGACACCACATTTCTATTCAACAACTGCACAAACTTCGTCGAAACGAATCTATTTAAATATTCCTCTTTGCTCTTCCTATTAGGTATACCATTGGGGAACACCATCAAATCGGTTACAACCTCCTTTAGGACCGGGCCTTGTTCTATCTTGACTATGATCTCTTTGGTCAAATCGTTCAAAGAGGTTACGCTATAGACGAGTTGAGATAGAGAACTCTGTAGAGGTTTTGCTAAGTCGGGTAATGCGTCGGAATATACCTCGATTTTTTTGTAAAAGGCGTTGACTGAATAGAGCCAGGAGGATGTTTCTTTAACCACAGTGTGTCCGTTTTGGAGGGCTGTTTTGTTCGCGGTGTTGGTAAGCAGGTTTTTGTGCAAATTCTTACAAGCTGTTATTAGGTTGGTAGAAATGTCGTGGATTGTTTTTGCTGACAGTACTGATTTTGTAAAGTGTTTGCAGTCCTGAAAAGACAAAGTAATTGATGTAATTTTTGGTACCTAAAATTAAAGAAAGCAAAAAAAAAAAAAAAAGCGGCATATAGCTTATTTATGTTGTACTTACATTAGCAAAACTGTTATAACTCGGTTCTTCAGGTCTAAATGTATTTCCCAGCTTGTACTTGCTAACTCTTTCAGCAGTACTTTGTCTCAGCCCCATAAGCACACTACAATGGGGATGTACCTTCATCAAACCACAGTCCTTATCCATCTTACTAAAAACAACTTGTGAAGGTTTCTCAATAGCGCCATAATGGGGAATATTTCCATACACAAGACCATGGAAGTAGTAAGCGCCGAGTAAAGCATCAAACATTTTAACGTCCTCTTCAATATACTGAACTTTCAAACGATATTTCGCGACATGATCCATGGGATTAATTTCAGACAATACTTTAGTGATTAAAACACTTGTTTGTAATGATAGCTGTGCGGTAAAAATCTTTGTTTTCATATCATCTGTTTTAGTTTCTAATGAGTTTCGGAGTCTTTGATAAGCATCATTCGCTTCACTTAGTATGTCGTCGAACGAAGTGCCTTTGTAACAGATGCGGAACATTTCAATAGTGTGTGTGCAAATGTCGTCAAATGTTTTGTCGTTTTTGAGTTCGAGAGCGGAGTGTAAATAGTTTACAAGTTGTTCGTATTTCTTCATTTCGAATTTGGCGTCTGATATTCTGAAATAAAATAAATCAAATTATAATAGAAAATTTACATTTTGAAAATAGCACCAACAATCAGCAACCACAAAGTGAAATCCATTACCCAAATGGTTTAGAGAGCGAGCCCTAGGTTCAATTTTCAAGTCGGTAAATGTTTTGCCGACCAGCAAATCGATACTATTAAAGGGCCTTAGATACGTTCGGAAGCCGCGAAGTAAAAAAGAAGAATACATAAGAGTCTATAAATCTAATTTATGGCAGTGATGGCCTAGTGGTGTGACCGTCAGTCACTGCCAAGTCATAGGTCTCGAGTTCGAACCCAAGCTAGAAAAGTGAAAGAATCTAGGAAGCAAGAGCGAGCGAAGTAAGCTCAAAATTTTTGCTCCCAGCCTGGGATGGGTCTCTCTCAGAAAGCTGAAGTTGCAGAAATTCATACAATACAAAATCAGAGTCAGTAAAAATACAGTAAGAGAACGCTTAATGTACTCGAATCATACTGCTTTTGTAGAAAGATTATAAAGTACGCCTAGATGCGAAATCGATAACAATTATCAGGGAGAACGATATCTGGATTGAGATTCTGGTTTTTCACATTTCGGGGGGAGTTTGAACTCCCAAAACCCCCAAAACTAGCAGTATGTATAGCAGTGATAGGCTAGTGGTGTGACCGTCGGACTGCTAAGTCATAGGTCTCGAGTTCTTACCCAAAGCATGCACCTCTGACTTTTCGGATGTGCGTATTGTATAATTATCACTTGCTTCAAAAACAGTGAAGGACATCGTGATGAAACATATTTCTCGACATGTGAAGCCAAGTTAGAGGCCTATGGACGGCTTTAAAACTCTGACACCAGGTTAGTCACTCACCACACGAAAAGAAGAAGTTCTTATTTGAAATCTATAAATAATACTTACATCTTCAACGAAACTGCAGAATCCAATGTAGCAATATTCTTCCACAAAATATTCAAGATTGTTCCCAGCTGCACTGAATAATCAGTCCTGCCTTCTATTGAAACAGCTTCATAGGCTAGTAAATGACGTGACTCTGAAATATAAATAAAGTATTCATCAGTCACATAATTTTGGTCCTTCGCTCCACCACGCAAGACGGCGCCGTATCTGTCGGCAGGCAACAACAGGCCATAATGAGATCAGTCCTACAATCCGTAGGTCGGATCGGTCTGATATAAGACTGGTCCTGGCGACTCATCTGTAAGATAAGTCGCCAGGACCTAGCAAAAATACCAAAATTTCAAACAAAGTGACCGATGTAAAATGACGTATTATATATAATACGACTGAAAAGAACTGACGACTTAAAATAACAACATTTTCGACTAAAATAAATGAGATCAACTGAAATACAATAGACGTAGATATATTTAGTAATCTATTCCGCTAAAGAGTCATAAAAAAACCCTGTAAGACGTAGCAACGAGGCATCCTCAGGATGACAATTGACTTGTCGTGAACCCGAACACGGCGTGTTGCCACACCAAGCGCGGGACGCAGAGCGAGCCATACCACCCGACAACCTTACTTAATAAGTTACTAAATATATCTATGTCTATTGTATTTTATAATGTATTTCCGCAAGGTCACGGCTGAATCAATGAACTATCTACGGTCAACTAGAAAATACCTGGATTGTCAGCAGACACGGTAAACTTCTGCAGATAATAAGGCAGCAAGGGCATATTCTTAGACAATCTCTTGCTGTTAATTGGTATTTCTTCAACTATGTCTTCCGAGCTTTCACTATTATGTGGATTCAAAAATGGCGAAGGATAGAAGGCTGGTGAATATACCACCGCTTTGTAAAATTCATCCCAGAATTTGGCAGGAAGAGACGATATTCTGAAAAAACAATATCTTGCTGTAGTTTGTTGTCAATGTGGGAGATACTGGTTTAATAACAAAATTATGAAAACCTTACCTTTCACTAATCATGTCAGTATTATCTTGAAGTTTGAGTATTACTTCTAAAAGATTCAATAATGCTGGAGGAAACCCTTTGGTCACTTTGCCCAAGTGTACCAAACTGGTCAATATTTCGGAAGATTCGATCCTCACAACTACTTTGTCTTCGTTCTCTGATAACTGAGATACCTTATCAAAGAAATCTCGCTGTAGGATTGTCAATATTCTCTGTACTACGTAAGAGATTATTGGAAGAAGTTTGACGTCGGGTCCTGGTTTTTCAACGACATGACTGTCCACCAACTTGATGATATTTTGTTTTACCAGTTCCAATTTATCGTTATTTGGCACATCCAATGCTAAATGCATGTCAGTAACAGCATAGTTGTCTACAGATAGTCTATTGAGTTGCTTAGATATAGGCTGATTCAGGTCCAAAGCAATTTTGTTGTAAACTTTAGACTTCTCGCTACATTTCTCGTATTCTTCTTTGTCAACTAATAACTTGGGTTGGCCATACATCTTCCGGATTTTTTTGCTCAGCTTAGTAACTGTTGAGTTATCGTTGTCAGCTGGCATCACTATATTTTCAGCGGCTTTATTGAAATTATTTATCATAGTGTCACTGTCCCTAGTAAGTCTCATGATTGGTATCATCAAATGTTTCTGTAACCATTTACTGTGTGTGTATAGAAGAGGAACGATGTCCTCCCTTAAAATTCTGCGCCTACTGGCTTCATTAGCAACGAATATAGGCTCGTTTGCCAACTTCAAGAATCTGTCCCGCCAGCTCAGAAGTTGAAACATATTACAAGCTGTTTCAGTATCTAAATTGTTGGCAGATCGTTCAATACTCTTTTGAATAAATTCTTCAATAACTGCCAGATATCTTAGACAATGTTTCAGTATCGGATATTCGGCAAAATCATCTGTCAGTTTGCCCGACAAGACAGCTCTTGAATAATTTGATACTGTAAATGTAGTTTCAGGGGCGAGGGTAGTCAAATAGTACTTCATTAGGTTATTGAACATGATGAGTCCCTCTTTGTTGCCCAAACGTACTTGTCTTTCTTCTAATTTGTATAATTCTGGATAGTACTTTTTGTATGACTGCATATCGCCGCTGTGATACTTGTAGGTCTCATAAGCAGTGTCATTGAGAATGTCAGCGTACTGTACGTTGGCGGCGCGGCATTGCTTCTTCATAATGTTTTGTATAATAGAGTACACAGTTGTTAACACGGTTGGATGAGACCTTTGGTAAACGGTGAACAAACTAAAGATGACGTGTAGGTATGATTCTATCGTACCGTCTTTAGTTTCTTGTACGGCTGTATAGGCGAGTTGCTTGGCGATTTCCATTGTGGAATTAGAGCACAAACCTTTTACTGTGGGCGTGTGATTCGTAGATGCGGGGAGCGGGGCCTTTTCGTCTAGTTCCTCGTCTTCTATTAACTCATCAAGAGCCTTTAACATGGAGTTCTTCATTTCAGCGAGTGACGAATTTACGCTTGAAGCGAAGTCTGCGCCGCATCTCGGCTTTATGTATACGTCAGAGAAGCTGCTGACGAAAGCAGTCGTGGTGGAGATGCCGCGGAGCAGCTGCTGCCAGGTCAAGTGAGCCGCTTGCAATAAATGTGAAATTGTTGGGCGATCGAGTCCTGGAAAAGAAACAATGATTAAGGTCACCGTGTCATTTAAACGAACATTTGATTTTAACCTGTTTTCGTATGAAAATAAATGCAAACCTATATAAATAAAAATCTAATGCTGTTCGTTGGTAAGCACATCACTTGAGAACTGCGATTGTATTTTTTAATGTTACTTATAGTTCAAATAAGGTTTATATAGAAAGAGAAAAATTGGAAGAGTTGTCCAGAAAATAGAAAAAAAAATTAAAGTTCTTTTTTCTATGGGACAAAAAAACGTCTGTCGGTTCGGCTAATATTCTTATATTTTTATGTTTATTGTATGATTTGTAAGTACCAAATCAATGTAAATACATACCTTCAACAAATGATTGCATCAACTCATGACATTTGATACACAAGTCATGATATTTGCCGGGCAAGCCACAGGACGACAGTAAAGCCGTCAAATCATGCAAATTCTCTGTTTCTGACACATAAGATATCTGCCAATCATCTGGTCTTAGTAAAGATATCTCAACTCCTCTATTCCTCATAGCCCTTGAAATCTCTCCATATTTTGGGTCCATAGTGAAGAACACTCTAAAGTTCGGATGAGGTTTTATTTCACTGACGTCACCCCTTTCAGGGATGCTCAAAACGCCGTTTGGTTCCAACAAACCATTCAGTCTATCAAGTACGGCTGCGGAGGTAAGATTGACGTTGTCTAGGAGTAACCACGAGCCTTCAATCATAGTTTTCACAAGCAAAGAGTCCACGAATTCAAATTTCCCTCCGGCGTTGACGGAAGATACTTGTGACACTTTGTTCTGCAACTTCTTTAATAGTTTTACAACTTCTTGTACTTTTGGCAAGATAGCTGGTTGATACTCATTGTTTTTAATCAATTTTTCGCAATGAACAGTTAGGAACTCAATTTTTTGTTTGAACTTATCCATGTTACCATTTGATATGTCAGTGCTTGACGCTTTCTGCAGAGATTTGTACCCGTAAAGCTCACTTAGTAGCAGGTTCTCCTTCCATTCGAAGGGTCTTGTGAAAAACCACATGTTCCTAACAGTTTGTATGGTTAAAGTCTCGATTTTATCATACAAGCTCTCAAGATTTCTGTTAAAATCAACTTGTTCGAAACCACCAAGTAAGTCAGAGACGTCCATAGCTGACGTCACAGGTATGACTTGCAGTTCGTTGCCGATCAAGTCAGCAAGTACTTGCACTACACTGCTCTTGCCAGTAGCTGAAGGACCAACTAGTATCGTCAACCAATTCATCTTGATACTTTGGGCCACCGCTTTCAAAGTTGGCAGTTGATTTCTTAGTACAAGCAAATTCGTTTCAGCAGCTCTTCGGTTTTTGAATTCTTTTTGTTCATTACGGCCTAGTTGAACGTCTCCTATTATAACTTGGGTATGAGTCATGTGGAACTGGGGACTACTATCACTTCTTGGATAATCAGGGAGGAATATTTTATCGTACGTTTCGATCATTTTCTGCTTATCTTCTTCGGTCCTCATACGGTTCACGTAAAGCATATCAACGTATTTTCCTGGGGAAAGTGGATTATCTTCTTCATTCTGGTCTAGGATGAGAGCTTCGCACCATCTCTGAATGTCTCTGAGATTCATTTCCCAAGGGGAGCCTTTGTGGCCCCACGATTGTATTTCTGTTACTTCATGGGCAACTTTGCAGTTGAACTCGACTATTTTGTGTGAAATTTCTTTAGGTACGGATGAGTGCTGGGCCTCCACTATGTATATCAAGTCTTCTTTAGTTAGTGTGTCGATGTAAACCTGAGTAAATCTGTTCAGGAAAGATATTGGCAGACCTCTACGGGCACCTCCTTGTTTTAAAGGATTCTGGCAGGCAAATAATCTAGTCTGCTCTTTAACCTTAAAACTTCTCCCTAATTCAGGAATAAATACTTCTCCCCTGTGATCTAAACATGCGTTAAGACCTTCGAGGACGGGTTGAGGTGCCAAATTTAACTCGTCTAATAGAATCCAGTCACCATTTTGAAGAGCGCTCAAAAACGCGCCTTCTTTGAATGTGAAAGATCCATCTTCCGTTGGTAGGTCGGTTCCGAATAAGTCTGTTATATCCTGTAAAAATAAATACAGGATTAGATTCCGGCAACAAAGAAATCTGGAACTACATTAAAATACTTTTAGAAGGACTTACCGTTTGGTCACTCAAATTGATCCGCACAACTTTATGACCAGATGATTTAGCGAGTGCAGTTACTAAGCTCGTCTTTCCAACGCCAGGGTTTCCTTCCAACAGGATGGCTTTATTCAGCTGCAAACCTCGCAACAGTCTCAAAGTGTTAGCACCGGTCGTTGGAGCTGTGAACGTGAACTTTTGCTCTTCTGCCGCGGTGTTGCCATTTTTCTGTCCAACTTCGATATAAAAAGGTTTTATACCAAACTTTTCGGAACCACTTTCGGCCACGAATTGTGTCTTTTTATCGCTCAACATTTCTTGTAAACTTTCCACATATTCTCCGCCAATTGACTTTATTTGATCCAACAAGAAGTTAATGGAGTTTTTTCGCAGTAGAACCAATGTCTCGGTATCGATATGGCCTGTAAGTGCTGTACCGAAACAATCTAGGAACGTCATACAAGCACCGTGCACGTATGCTTCAGGGGTGTCCAAAAGACCTTTTGCAACTGTGATATTTATGAAATGGACCCACGAAAGAAGATCACGTATACTGAACGGGAATTTGTTCGTCACTTCTGAATTTTTCAACCAATCTGTAAAGTTTAATATGGAGGTACCAATTCCCGAACTACCGTCCTCTTGGTTGCCTAGCGACACTCCTTTGTTGACGCTTTTCTCGAGAACTTTCAGTAAGTCTTCTCTAGATGTGACACTGTCACACCATATTTCAGTAAATCTATTACGCAGAGCGGGCGAAAGCTCTTTCTTGCCGAAATCTCCTCCAGGGTTCATGGTTCCGATAAAGTGGAAGTTCTCATTTGCTGTAATGACAACGACATCAGAATTATCGTCGCTTCCTCTTTCGGCTAACACCAACTGTCTTTCAGGTTCTAGTAAAGAGTTCATTCGTTCCAAAACACTGTCGTCAGCCAGAGATATTTCATCAGCCAGGAACATGTTTCCTGTCTCCATAGCTTTTATCAAAGGTCCATCAACCCATTCAAAGAGTCTTCCATCGTTTTTGTATTGACGCACAGGGCGAAGACCTCCTAGGAAATCTGAACTTTCTGTATGCATATGACAGTTGACTGACAGGAGTTGACGTTTTTTTAAGGCTGCCAGTACTTGGCAGATGGTTGTCTTTCCGCAACCAGTTTCCCCAACCAATAAGACTGGTTCATCAAAAGCGAAAGACTTGGCTATCAATACTGCGAGTCTTCTCATGTTATATGTCCACACAACGTGATTGAACTCTTTAAGTTGGTTGTTCAGTATTGTCTCCAATACAGACTTGGTAACAAGAGACGTAGCCGCATGAAGACTAAAGAGGTTGTCAGGATTGACTTTCCTTTTTATGTGTTTTTCTATAACCTCTTCGATTATAGATCTCTCGTCAGTTTGTCGTACTTTTCCAGCTAAGATTAGGTAGCCCTCATCAGCTATATGCTGATCCCAATCGTAAAACTTATCATCAGTCAAAGAATCTTTTGAAGTGCATTTATATCTCTGACCCCATCTGAACAAGTCTCGTAGGGTTATAAATCCGTCTTTGCCCTGAACGGCTGCGGAACCACGCCGCCTTATTTGTAGATCAGCCATGACCGCTATCATTTTCTTGGAATAGGCTGGTGGAACGTGACATCTTTGGTGCAAAATAGTTTCCAGTTCTTTCTTTGGTATTTCATCAAAGTGTAACTCGACGAATCTGTTTCTAAATGCTCTGGACAGCATTTTCCGGCCGCCGTACAAACCTGGTGGGTTTTGAGTAGCAAATAACATGAAATTGGGATCCGCTTTGACAACTTGTTGAGTTTCTGGTATGAACAGTTCTCGGTTGTCGTCTAACACACGGTTTAGAGCCTCTAATACATCACTTGGTGCTAAATTCAGCTCGTCAAGTATAATCCAGTATCCTTTCCTCATGGCTTCGACTAGGACACCTTCTTTGAAGACTAGTTTGCCATTTGAGTCGTTTGCGTAAGACCCTATGTATTCTTGGAGGTCTGTGTGTTCGTGATTATTTATCCTGACACAATAATTGCCAGAAGCTTTGGCTATGTATGTTATAAGGGACGTTTTGCCTACAGACGTGTCTCCTTGTAACAATATCGGTAATCGACCAAGGGATATAATTCGTGCGATGTCACGAAGATTCTTTTTGACTGTAGGAGTTAGGATGTAGCCTTCCGGGATAGATATCTCTAATTTTCCTTGAGGGATCCAGTGGCCTTCGAACAGTAAGTATGATTGGCCCAAAACTTGGGGTTCGGGAATGAGTTGGTTTGTCACTGATTTCACGTTTTTCTTGCCGATAACTGCCCTAAGAAATAGATGGAAAAGTATTAGCACATTAACTAATTTCATATCCTACTATTAACTTATTAAAATGTATACGTACTTGGCAATCATAGCTTCTACTTTTGGATGGGATGAACTATCCAACTGAGTAAGGAAGGATAAGCAAAACGCTTCGTACAAAGATCTTGATACTGTTCCACATCTAGCTTTGGCAGCAGCTGTTAAAGCTCTGCATAGCGTTCTGAGAGAATAATGAGGTGTGTTTCCTAAAATAATACAAAAACATTGGATAAAATATGATATAATACTATATTTTAATTAAAGATCTGAATTTTTTTCTTGTATTACCTGATCCATCCACCAGATTCAGTTTAGCTTCTTTCTTAATATTGGCATAGAAACTATAGATAGCCTCCAAAACGGCACCACCAAGATTCATGTGGTACAAATAGTCACCAATAAGCAATATCAAATCATTCCGTTCGATCAACTCATCGATGAAGAACTCTGTGAAACGGTTCCTAAGACCTGCAGGCAGGTCTTTTTTACCCACATCTGTAGCTGGATTCATGCAAGCGAATAGTGTGAAATCTGGATGCCTTTTTATAGGGACTTTATCGCCTTTTTCTAGCAAGTCTATAGTCTCATTTTTATCCTCTAGCAACCCAGCTAGGCATTCCAATATTTCAGCGGACGCCAAATTTATTTCGTCTAGCAACACCCAGTGGCCTTCCTGCATCGCTTTGACTAGAGACCCCTCAATAAACGCGAAGGTCAACTTCGAAGCTGCCTCAACTTGCTGTTTCAACTTCGCAAGTTTAAACCCAAAGGCTACCCATTTCTTCAGTTTAATGGTAGACTTTTCTGCCGTCAGCCTAGTTATAGCTGCTGTATGAGTTTGCTTCATCAACGCTAGCAAAGCAGTCCAATTTTCCGTATTGTAGCAAGTTTCGATGTGGCCCAAGAACCTCTTATTTTTTTCTGTGTTATACAATTGCCGGAAGATTTCCTCAAACTGAAGCCTTATGGGTCGGATTACGTATTTTAAGTCGACGGGTTTGTACCCACCGAGTAGATCAGCTGAATCTGATTGCTGGTTCATGTTAATGACGACTAGTTTGTGTCCCGTCTGCCTTGCTATGTACTGCACTGACGAAGTTTTGCCAGTACCAGTTTCACCAACAAGTAGTACAGGCTCATTGGACGTGACGCAGCAAGCAATCCTCTCAAGTAAACAGGCGGACTGTTTCGTAAACGAAAACACTGTCTGTTTGTTATCAAAATCTATCGTTTCCAAACTCTTCTCTACCCTCGGAACCTTAGACCTGCCAACTTCTAGGAATGTGGCATTTAAGGATACATTTGGCTTATAATGTTTGCAATAGAATTCCGATTTAGCTTCTACTATACCTAGGCATAGACCAACCTTTTTAGCTAGTTCCAATCTATGTTCAGGGGAGGAGACTGAACAAGTGAATATGTCCAGAGCGTCCTGGAGAACTTTTAGTGCGGACTCGGGACTAGTAACGTCAAAGCCAACAACTGATCTAGAGCACCATTTCAACAAGTCTCTGGTTGAAATCAATCTTGATCCTCGTATGAGGATTAGATTCTTTTCTTTATCGCTATCTACTGCTTCGGTAGCTTGTAGGGATGTGTCGTGACTGCCTACTGAGAACATCATGAATACTTCAATTATTCTAGAGCAGATAGTTGAAAGAGCGGGATACAGAGTTTGAATGATCTCTGCGAGTTCAGACCTCGAAAGAGGCTCAACGTTTATTTGTGTTAAATGCTTCTGAAGCAATGTACTACTGCTGGACATTTTCTTTTGAAACCCGTAATTTGTAGTCAAAGTTCTGAAACAAAATTCATGGGATGGGATATTATCAAATGGAAACCAACTTTCTTTCTATACAGATAAAGTTTAATTTGTAACGTCTCTTACCGCTGTGTGACGAAGAGTTGGAACCCAGGTGTGACTGGCAAAGAATCTCGATAGCCAGGCACGCATAGTGAGTTTCTTTCTAGTAGAGAACTGAGGGTCGAAGCCACGTCTAGCGCTGCGCAGTCTATGTCCTCTAATAGCAGCCAGTGTCCATTTTGTACGGCCTTAAAGTCGTTTTATTAGATGAAAATCTTGTTAGGTGAGAGAAAAGTAAAATAGAATAGACTACAATAAGTCTTAATCATACTTTCAAAAGACTCCATGCAGGAAACAAGTTATGCCTACATTACTTAGTATGTTTTCAATGCCAGTTTAAAACCAATTGAGCTCATTGTAAATGCAAATATACAATATACTACGAGTATTTGCACTTGCACAAGATAAGCAAACTGACATCTGTTTACGCAAATTATTTGAGGAATTTAAATAAGTAAACAACCAAAATCTTCAGTTCCTATTACTATGAGTCATAACAGTATAAACCCATTCCTGCCGTAACCCTAATTGTTCATTTATTGAAACCCAGACATACTCTCACAAATCACCCATAGTAAGGGGCAAGCTAATTGATGGCAATCAGCTCAAGTCGTATAGCATACAGCTCACCCCTTTAATGGAAAGGGGCTGAAATTAACTGACAGGGGAACAATGACTCTGGACAGTCCACAGGGATAACCACAGAGCACGGACACGGGGGCGCTGCTAGTAACAGAACTGCCAACACTTTTCATACATACCAAGCATCTCAGTGAACGTCACGGTTTACTCATAGAAACTGTGTGGCTACCATGAGTTTCATTTAACCTTCTCGATCAAACGCATCGACCGCGTTTGGCGCTCCGATTGGCAGCCGGCCAGCCTTCACCAGTGAAGGGCCAATCGGAACGCCGAACGCGCTCGATGCGTTTGATCGAGAAGGTTAAATGAAACTCATGGTAGCCACACTGATGGACCGTTGCAATTTTAACAATGCCCTGTGACTGTCTGTAGGTTGTAGTGGATAGTTCAGAAATTGCGGACATACCTCAGTTAAGACGCCAGGCCTCCACACAAATTCTCCAGGGATGTCTGTACATTGATGAGATCCCAATAACATGCGGGAATCCGTCTGGTCTCCTAGCTGCACTTTCTTGAAGGCCACTCCTTTGCGGCCAGTAATAGCAGCCAAATGTTCGACAAGGGAAGTCTTTCCTGAACCTACTGGGCCCATAAGACTCAGGGCTTGTCCTACGAAAGAACAGTTTTCACAGATGTGTCAGTAATAAGGAAAATCATAATATATATTGAGAGAAGAAAATACATGCAAATCCAAAGAATTTAGAACCATAAAGAGCTGTGATATGGGATATTACAGTGATTACTGTCATGTACCACTTGGCCTTTTCAAGATAGGATAACTCTTATAGTTAATATGTGTTAGCCCATTAAACAATAGAAAGGGGTAAGTAGTGTAGCTTCATTAAATAACTTACATTAATATTAATATAATATTAAATATTGACAAAAACAGTAAAGAAACCTTTCTTCTCACCTGAAGCTACAGCCAAAGCTAAACTTCTCAGATTATTAATGGTAGATTTTACTGGAACTAAGTTACCGCTCTGAACATTTTCCTTTTCATATATTGGCAGCAGTATACCATCAATATTGACAACATTTGGGCTTAAATCATCTTTTATTACTTCACTCATTGTGTGAACAGGTTCGGTTTTACTTCGCTCCAGAAGTTCGTGAGTCTCCTGTTCTTGTAAGAGCATTCTGATTGATAGTATCATAGACTGTGTATCTGTCATATTTGCTAGAAGGACCATACATTCTTTTATCATCCTGTTGATTTCATAAAGTACATTAAAAAAAAATATTTGTATACAAAAGCCAGAATGTTTTTTTCATAATAAGAGGTCAACTACTTTCAGTAATAGCACAATACAAATAATAATTGGTATAGCAATTTAGGAGCGTTAGCAGGTGGTGCAGGCGGTGCAGCAGGCCAAGGTGGGTGGATGATCCATAGAAGATCACGGGGAAGACCTGGATAAAACTTTCATGGACCGGGAAAGCATGGCACAAAATAGAGGAGGCCTATAGTCAGCAGTACGTGAAACAAGGCTGCCAATGATAATCATGATGATTAAAATTTGTAACAATACTGTCTGAACTTCTACTAGACACAAAACAAAACAAACAAAAAAAGTTTTCTTTCGTTCTCTATCTTAAGAGGCCGACGTACTACGGCACGAAATGCAAACTCGAGACGTGAGCAAAATGCGTTTGGAATATCGCTATCTCTGTTCGACAAAAGAAGGCGGGGCCACAGATTACGGGTGCGCTTCGCAGTGTGTGTGAGCGGATAATACTAGATGTAGGTACTGTATGCCATTCATTCATAGCGAGTCGACAGCATAAATACTTATTATGAGTAATAATTAGGTATGTTCATTATTTGCTTTATTTTTGTTGACTAATTTGGGGAATCGCTAGTGAATGTACAGACTAGTAATGCGTTTTTTGGAAATTTCTTTACCATGCCGATGTCTCAATATTTTAGGATATCTCGACTAATCTCAAGATAGAAGGCCTTGTAGAGAAAACCTAGCTAGTAGATACGTCATACAAATAAGGTAGGTAGGTACCAACAGTTCGCGTCAAATAACTTTGCCGCTCTGAAGTAGACTCTATATGACTGCGGAGTAGTCAATCTGTAGCGCGCATGCCAGTAGGTACGCATGCGCAACCTAACTTCAGAGCGGCCAAAGTTATTTGACGCGAAGTGTAGGTACCTATACTTCGTTATCGAGCATGGACTTGTGGGTAAATCGGCGGACCGACGGACGACGCTAGAGTAGTCATACGCACGTCGCGTAAATATAAATTATTGGGATAAGTATCTACGAGTATTATTATTGTCATTATTTATTTTAAGTCTGTTTGTGTTTATTTATTTCCTTTAGAGTGGTCTCCACTTCTTATTGGTGGTCTCGCACTGGATTTTAAACTCTCCGTGTTGAGCCGAGCGTTGAGAATCCAACGCGCTGGGACACTCTCGTCCTAGCGAGTTGAAAAAAAACCCGTTGAAAATTCAGTGTGCGAAAAAAAAATCCCGCGGAAAATAACAGCCCGTGCGGTGCGAACCTGGGCGAACTCGACATTATTTTGCGACGACGGCACAAGCAGCTCTGCATAATTTTTTACCGACATGTGCGTAAGTGCAAGCGACACGTGGTGGCGGTACCTATATTTTTATCATCCGAACATACTGATGTCGCACCGCTGCTGCACCGACAAATAAAAATCTGCGTTCGCAGTTCATTTGCCAAACATCTAAACAAACACGAGTTTTTGGAAAAATAACTGTAATGGACTACACATAAGGTTCAGTTTGCGCTACAACTTCATATTTTTTTTATGACTTTTTCAACATTACCAGTCAGTCTAAAATCAACTTTATTTACACTAGCATAAAGTTCATATTCGTCTAAGTGGAAAACTCGTGTTTGTTTACATGTTTGGCAAATACATTGCGAACTCAATTTAGAGCGAGCAGTGTTTTCAATAGTGTCCTTGAGACAATAATTACGCCCGCTCGGTCACATAAGTAAAGAAAAGGAACAGTGACATGACATGACAAAACTTCGTACAACCGCGTTATGATAGGTAGGTACTTACAATACTACAACTTGGTGGTGGCTATGGCTTCGTCGCGTACGGAGAGCAACTAGCTTATACCGTCTCGGCCAATACTCACCAGAACTCACCTCGTTGGCGCAGAACGGAATGGAAGCGAGTTTTTGGCACGAAATTGGGTCAAAGCATAATGAACTTTATGTCAATTGTGTAACTTACAAACTACAAAATACTCGCTGAGGCCATAGCTGAGGCTCTTTAGACACGTAAGTAGGTACCTATCGAATAATAGTAGTAACTAGCTGCCCGCCCTGGCTTCGCACGGGTATGCACTCATCTACGGTTTGCCTACCTACCCTAATTACACATACCTACATACATACCTACCTACCTAGGTAGGTAAGTAGGAAGGTAGGTAGGTATGTATGTATGTATGTATGTAGGTAAGTAGGTAGGTACCTACTTACCTACATACATACCTACCTACCTTACCTACATACCCACTTTACCAAGATACATACCTACCTACTTGCATACCTACCTACCTACCTACCTACCTACCCTACTTTCACCAACCTATCCTAAGAACCATCTCCTTACTAGATAACAAACACAACAAAATAAAGAAAATTATTCAAAAAACAAAAAACCCGACTGCAAAAACACCTAACTGAAAAGAGAAAAACAAGCATTATATCTATAGAATTTTGGTATCGCAGGCGGGGCAAACTAATAACCGGATATACGTATGGTGTAAGTTTTGTTTGCCCCGCCTGTGATACCAAAATTCTATAGATTATAATGCTTGTTTTTCTCTTTTCAGTTATGTGTTTTTGCAGTCGGGTTTTTTGTTTTTTGAATAATTTTCTTTATTTCAAGCTTTTTAGTTTTATTAATAAAAATCAAAATTTGGCATTGACTCGTTACTAGCTTTTATTTGATACCAATATTGTTATAATTTTTTTTTTAAACCTTCCCGTCCCTTTTTTTTTGTATTTGCAGATGCAATATAAAAATATTATATAGCCTATGACACTTCTACAATTAAGACGAATCTACGACACCTCATATGTCAAAATCCATCAAGCCGTTTAGGCTACAGAGCGTGCCAAAGAAATAGACATACATACATACATACATACATACATACTCTCGAAAAACATTACCCTCCTTCTGGGGCAGTCGGGTAATACCCTCCTTCTGGGGCAGTCGGGTAATACCCTCCTTCTGGGGCAGTCGGGTAAAAAGAATTAGCGAAATTGGTCCAGCCGTTCACGCGTGATGCCGTGATCAAGGAAATAGGGATTCTTTTTTATATAATATATATAGATCAAACAAAGACTTTTTCGTTTATGGGTGGTAGGCTCGTTGGAAACAGACAAAAATTAAAAAAAAAAACTTTTTCCCCTAGAGGATGATAATATGCTATTTTATCTCCGCTTTGGTACGCTACAATGACGGATTTTTTGAGCAAGAGGAGTGAAAAAGTTTTTATTTCTTCCTTTTTAGTGGGTCGGTTTGTAATTTATCTAAGTTACAATAGCCTAATGTCAACTGCTCATCACCTTTTACAAAATATTGCTTTTCCCGATGCAGGGACGTTCATTGTTGAGGAGTTCTCCTGGTACTTCACCATTAGCTCCACTTCACCCTATGTATTGTGACGGGCATAAATGGCTTGGCAACCATATTAAAGTAATCTTCTCTAATCGCAACCCGTGAAATACGTATTATTGATAAGTTCCGGTGGCCATCTGTGGTCTTCATCATCACTTCCACTTCACTAAATGGTGCTTTCCGAGATCAAATTCAAGAGTGACTATAAAAAATACCTAAATCGCTATAGGTGCGCCTGTAATATTTCAAGAGTTCCCTCGACTTCTCCAGGATTCCATCATCCAATCCTGACTTGATGACAATGGGACCACCTGTGAAGTATACCCTTTCTGACAAAAAAATAATTTTCTAAATCGGTCCGGCCGTCTTCGAGTATTCCGGGAACAAACATTTAAAAATAAATCGGACGAACTGAGAACCTCCTCCTTTTTTTGAAGTCGGTTAAAAATAGGTCAAGTCAAGAGGAGTGTCAGAAATATTACATACAATACAATTTAGCAAACAAATAAGTACGCGCGTACAGGTACAGCACACTGTAAAGTACCTAATCGTCTAAAGTTGACAAAAAATACTATGAACGAACTCCAACCAAGCACGTTGCGTTAGTGTGCCTTGTGCCTGTCGGAGCGATAAACACCTACAGGGAGCACACACACATTGACAATTATTGCTTGACGCGATAGCACTACTAGCTATCTGAAATTATGAGAAATTTGGATGTGTTCCGTAATACCAAAAATGATGAATGAAAACTTAATGTTTTTCCAATTTTTTTTCTATAATTTGTAACTTGATAATATAAGCTATGCTTGTGATGAAACAATATTACAAATATTGTTGTTTATAATAAAGAAAACACAATATGAAAACAAGTCATTTACGCTGTAAAAATGTACGAAATGCAATTCGCTTAAACTTCATGTAGAGGTAGGTTTTTGAAAAAAAAAAGAATTGGAAGCCTAGATAATTATTGTCTCAATCCGAATATCAAATTTATTTGGTGGAAATATGCTCGAATTGGAAATGATTTAGGTATTACGTTTGTATGGATAATTCAAAGGTCGCCGCGTTCTTAAGAATAACATACCATCTCACGTCTGCCATTCCATGGTTCCCATAAGTTCCGATAAATTTGGTCCAATCCCATTTAGCAGACATTTCATTAGGTAACTTGCTGAGCAATGTATGGCAACATGATACCACCTGTTTTTCTGGAATTTTCTGCCCACAATCAAGCAGTCTCCTCTTCTTTGGAGCAACATTGTAGGAGTCCTCATGATGGTTGAATACTTCAAATGGCGCCACAGGATTTACTTCAAAATATTTTAATGCATATCTGAAATAAAAGGATGGCTTATTTGAATTTGTATCAGTCATATTTTTTTTTTTTTACTTTAATTAAAGTTCTTGCAACTTCTTTCCTTGACTTCTTGGAAGAAAAGAAAGTATCATGAAAATATCCCTGAATCCATATAATTATTATGAATTGTATGAATTTAATAAAAAATCTGCTAGACATTTTAGGAATAACTATAATATTATAGATTTTTATTGGCACTTATTATTTAGTGGCACTCATTATCATATTTTCTTGTTAATATGCGGATAATGTAGTGGGCTGCAATATTGTTAATATTTTGTGTTATTTTTCTCTGCTCCAACACATATTGTAGCTGTTTATTGTCCCTGAATAAATAAAATAAAATAAAATTTGAAATATAATGATTTCTACTTTTACAATTCTTCCAATTGTATACCATGGAATTGTGTCATCATTATCTGTCAAGCCTTTCCTTTAGCTTGAAATGGAGTATACACTAAAACACTTACTGTAACACATCTGGATGATCGCTCAAAGCAGCCAGTATTATTGAATACTCCAAGTGACTAGTCTTTTCAGCATCACAGCAAGTATCATAATTTGTATTAGAAAATACTGGCTTCAAGGGGATTTTTGCCGACACCAAAGCAAGAAGAATATTTGATAGATATTTCTTGAATAGAGTTGCATCTTCGATTTTGAGTAAAAATTCTGATAATTGCTTAACAGCATTTTGAATGTCAAAAGTCTTGGAATTGATTGAACCCTGTGAAAGAAGAACAAAAGCATTTGTGATAGAGGGACTGACAAAGTCGCACTAATTAAAGGTTTTACCATTTATGAACAGAACCGTCAATATAACAATTTATAAAATGAATGGTAAAAATATGTACATCACAGCTAACAATAAAATATCACATAACTTGCATTGAAGACTGCAAACACATTGTTCAAACATTGAATTCACACTTTTATGATATCAAGGCTATTTTATTATGTCATTACTTCTTAAATATATTACTGATACATGCATGTATATAGTAAGGAACTAGATGTTGAGTGATATCAAAACCTTGGCTTAATTTTTTATGGCTTTAATTTATAAAGCTGTATTCACATTGCAACGGTAACAGAGAGGCCATAGAACAAAATTTATAAAATTAATTGAAATCATGGCAATGTATAAATGGCGCTATAATCATAATTATCTTCTAAAAGGTCTCACAGAATCATGTTATACTTGAAATATATCTTACAGGACAGGTAGTAATAAAAAAATATAGATAGTCTGCCCATAAACAGCTACTACTTAACCACGACTCTTGGAAATTGCATTATATTAACCGGTATCGTCCCGTTGGCACCATTTGGCGCCACTTAAGATTCTGGCATATGTCATATGCTAGCATTCGTGATTTAAAAACTATTTCTGCTTTCAAATATCGATATATTAATTATTATTAATATATAATTATATTTAATATTTATATATTGTATATTTATATATATATAAATATACGTGTATTTCCTTAATAATATTAATTCTTGCACTACCCTACGGGTTAATGTTTATTGATGGGAAGAGGAAGGGCACACCCTATTGATCAAGGACCCATTTTCCTGATGCCATTCTGCCATACATATCTGATCTTTTTTAAATACTCACCGAGAGACATTGAAATATTATTTTATTACCCGAGAACAACTTTATGTTAATCCTAAGCAAGATAAAATAAGCTCACCGCGATATATTCTAACTATATCTTTTCTGTTAGGCTTATTTATTTTATTTACAGTAAAAACCATTCAATTAATACTAACCTGAAGTTCTTCACATGTTTTAGTTAATTCACAGGTTTTGGTTTCGATGCCTACTGCTTTGAGTGCCATCAACATATTGCACACCGACATTTTATCATTCCGTCAAACAAAAAATAAAAGGTTTATGACAAATATTTACGTAAATAGAAATAAAACCGATAGCCGGCCGCGTGTTGTGCATTTACAAAGTACAGCAACACGTGAAATGTCCATTTTGCTGTCACGATGACAGTGACATTATTTTCATTGATTTTGATTTATTGATTAAAAATATGGTTTAAAAAAAAGTCTTTGAACACTTAGTTTTTGGCATCAAAAGTCACTGCGTTACTGTCACTTCTTATTTTGTTTGATTGTTGAAGTCGCTGTAAAACACCACATTCCTAAAACCACCCTAAAACATTACATTCTCTTGTGCCTAAACGAATCTTGACGTTATGTGGTCACAGTCCTAATCTAACCTCTAACCTGACTTACCTTTCAGCCATTTTTATTTTCTAAGCCAAGGGATGGGAGCAGTGGTGGCCCAGTGGTAAAGGCCGCGATTTACAAGTTGTAGGTCGTGGTTTTAAACCCAAGCAGGCGCTTTACTTTGTGTAAATAATTTAATCACCACTGCTTTCAAAACGGTGAAAGAAAACATCGTGAGGAAACCGGCATGTCTTATGACTGCTACACACAGTGCCGGCGGCATGGCCGCTGGCACTGCCCGCTGGCCTTGCGCCGGCCATGCCGCACAAAGCCGCAGAAAGAAACGCAAAGAAAATGAAGGAGCAAAAGGCGGAGGCACGTGCCTCGCGGCAAAAGCCGGCGGCCATGCCGCCGGCACTGTGTGTAGGAGCCATAAGAACCAAAAATTCAAAGGTCATGTGACATTTACCAACCCGCACTGGGCTCGCGTGGTAGATTACAGCCCACTCCCTCTCACAGTGAGGAGGCCTATGTCCCAGCAGTGGGAACATTAGAATTCTAATAGGCTGATTATGAAGCCAAGGCAGTTTAGCCGGCTATTATATATATGAAAAAAATTAATATTAGCCTCTCTTCACAAATAAACTCATCTTTTGATATAATTATCAAAAACATAAACGATCGGTGACACTTCCCAAAAATAATAGATAAAAAAATTACGTGCGTATATTCTTTACTAGCCCACGTTTGACGGCCGTGTTTTTAACGCGGCGATTTGGACTGGATTTTCTACTCTCGGTATTGAGCCGAGCATTAAGATTCCAACAGAGTGCATTCAGCGCGTATTCCAGCTTCCCAGCCCGTCAAGAAAACACACTGTTGGATATTCAACTCTCGGCGCTAAGCGGAGTGTCAAAAACCAAAAGGCGAAAAAAAATCACCGCGATGAAAACACGTCCGTGGGAACCTGTTCGACGTGCTCATTACTAACACGAAAGCATTCTTTTATTGAGCAAGTGCTCATTAGTAGCACGTGTGTCACAACTATAGAATTTTAAACGTTTTAAACCATTTGGTTTTAAACCGTCTTTTTGGTTTAAAACCACACTTAGCGGTTGGTTTATAACACTTTTGAACAAATCTGTGTAGATTAGGTTTAATGTATGTGCAATACATGCTACACATGTAATATGAGGATACTTCGCCATTATTATTCTCCAAGCAGCCCTCCTACTGGCAGCGTTGTCTGTTATAATTGCAACGAATTTTGTAGGTCTGACTTCTCTGAGCATTTTGATTATTTCGTTGCTAAGAAATTCACCAGTTTCCTTTTCTGTTTCGGGGTGTTTTTAAACTTAATTTTTAAAGTTACACGTCGTAATCAATGTACAGATGCCAGTACATCAAGTTACTACAATCTGTCAAATTTCTTTAATAGATTTCCAACTTTATCGCTGAACAATAAGGTTCAATGTTGATTGGGAAAATTTGACAGATTGGAGTAGGTTGATGTGCTGGCAGACGCCAGCAGTACGGTATTGTGCCCACGTGATCGTGGTTTTAAACCGTTTTAAATAAATTTAAAACGGGTTTTAAACCGTAGATTTTGGTTTTAAACGGTTTATTTACAACCACAACATTGTTATCCTAGTAATGAGCATGCTTATTTTGAGCGTGCTCAAAAATCAACCGACGTTTGATTTTCGAGCATGCTACCTGGGGTGCGGGTGGAAGGGGGCGTGCTCCGAGCGCGTCTGAACAGGTTTGCTTATGAGCATGCTATTATCGATTCGATCTCGATCCGTGACAGTTGCTGCATCAATTTAAAATAAAAACGAAATAAACCCTCAATATGTCGAGTTGGGGAGAAGAAAAAACTTAGCTCTTTGTGTTCTACAATTACCCGCACCTCAGGTAGCATGCTCGAAAATCAAACGTCGGTTGATTTTTGAGCACACTCAAAATAAACATGCTCATTATGATACGGACAGACGTGCTCAAAAAAAGCATGCTCACAAGGTTGCTTAAAATGAGCATGCTCTGCAACTGTTCACATTTGCCAGCAATAAGCATTCTTGTTTGCAGGGAGCAAGTTCGAAAATCAAACGTCGTTTGATTTTTGAGCACGCTCAAAATAAGCATGCTCATTATGAGCAATGATGCGACTCACGTGCTACTAATGTGCACTTGCTCAATAAAAGCATGCTTTCGTGCTAGTAATGAGCACGTCTGTCCGTACCTTAATATATAACCACAGAGTACTTTGCGTACTTTGTAAAACGGATGATGGAGTGAGTGACTGACCTGAGGACTGACCACTGCGACTGCACTTGACTGCACTGCACACCGGAGTGCTCCTAACTGTGCGTTTGCACTGGCGAATCATCACGACAAAACATGTTGAAATCTCTAGTTACTGCCAAACATTGTATGGAAAATTTACAGAAAATAGAGATCCCAACATGTTTTGTTGGGAATGTTTCGCCAGTGCAAACGCACAGTTAGAGCATTTAACCTATAAATGCTCTAAGGAGTGCTCTGAGTGTATTATTGGTCACAGTGGCTCTGTGCTGTCTCCTGTGCACTGATTGGCACTGATGAGATACTGATAATTTTTATTTTTATTTTTTGGACTAGGGCATCTCGCAGGTTACCACTAAGGTACTCGCTGCTTAACCGGACTTTCCTGCCTGTGGCTGCCTTAAGCTCCTAAAAGAACTCAAAGCGCCAGGGGAGGCACTGATCACTTTCACTGATCCATTGCCATAGATAATACTTGCGTTGCGGATTTGCACCTGATGCAATGCAATAGTCAGTACAGTACCACAGAATATATATACTCTACAGTACAGTGCAGTGTGTAACAGTCCACCCCTGCACTGCACGCACGCACTGCCGTCGTCCGTACCGCTCTGAGTAGTGGCATCTCATTCACTCCGTCCTTTGTTCAAGCCGCGCAGGCGCGACCGCGCCGCTCGCCGCTGCCGCGAAACGCTTGACAAATACCGCTCCCCAAAGAGTATAATAATAATATGCCGCTCCCGCTGCCGCTGTGAGCGGCGCGCCGTGCGTGGCATGCTTCATACATTTCTATATACATTTGTTTTTTCCGCTCGCCGCCCCGCTCACCGCTGCCGCTGATAGCGGCAAGGTCGTGGCCAGTCCGTAACTGCACTGTACTGTACTGACAGGTACTGACGTACTGACTATTGCAGTAATCACAGACTACAATAATATTTATAGGGTGGCAGTAATGTACTCTTATCTTTATCTATGACTGCTGGCTGCAGTTTGCTGTTGGGCTGTTGCTGCCACGCCCACGCCACAGAATACCTTTTTCTGCCACTTGTCTTGGTGTTGTCTTGTTTTGGCACTTGGCAGCACAGAGCACTATTATAATACTGCTTGGCAGTCGCCACAGAGTACTTTTACTATATGGGCAGTCGCACACAAGCAAGAGTACATTTTGTAATTAGTTCGCAGTTACTGTATACTTTCAGTTCAGTATATTATAAAGTACTCTGTGAGTCTGTGCTGTATACTTTTAGGTGTCGTTTGTGAGTCTGGTGTTATTTTGTGAATGTACAATGGGTTCCAAAGTCGCCGTAGTAACCGGAGCGAACAAAGGCATTGGTTTCGCGATAGTTCGCGGCCTTTGCAAGCGTTTTGATGGGGTGGTCATCTTGACTTCTCGAGATATAGAGCGCGGCAAGAAAGCTGTTGCCGACCTTGAGAAAGAAGGTTTACATCCTAAGTATCACCAACTGGACGTAACGGATAAGCAAAGCCTTGAAGTATTCAAGACTTTCATCCAGCGTCAATACGAAGGTATCGATATCTTGGTGAACAACGCAGCGATTGCTTTTAAACATGACGCGACAGACCCGGTATCTGTGCAAGCGGAGCAGACGTTATTCGTAAACTATTTTTCTTTGGTATCTACTTGTGAAACACTCTTCCCGCTCCTGAACAATGGGGCGAGAGTGATCAATATTTCCAGTTCCTGTGGACAATTGGGTCTTATCCCCAGTGAAGATTTGAGGCAGCATATTAAAGCTGTATGTGCATTATCTGTTCCGGAGCTTTCGAAGCTAATGCAGCAGTATGTGGATGCTGCTAAGCAAGGGACTCATGCTGACGAGTGGGGTAATTCCTCATATGTAGTCTCAAAAGTGGCTGTGACTGCTCTGAGTATTATTCAACAGAGAATGCTGAGCAACAAAAGTAAGACAAATATTTTCAGTATCACTACCTACTATGACATCAATAGAGAGTATCAGTATAGTACTCACAGAAATTGCTTTTAATAAAACATTTCATTACATTATTTTCCAGATATATCAGTGAATGCTGTACATCCTGGGTACGTAGATACTGATATGACTTCGCACAAAGGACCGCTAACAATTGACGAGGGGGCTGCTGCACCACTGTACTTAGCACTAGATGCTCCAGACACTATTAGAGGCAAGTTTGTATGGTGTAATACAAATATTGTTGATTGGGATGCAAAAAACCCCTTGCCAGTAGTGTAAGTGTTAATATTGATGTTGTTTATGTTATATAATTATACTGATGTAAGTAATACTCTGTAAAATTAATATATTAAAGCCTATTCTATTTTATTTAAAACCCTTGCCAGTTTTGTAATTTTTTATAGTGATGTTTCATAAGTAATTTAAGTAAGTAATACCTACCCTGTAAAAATGAAACCCTTGCCAGTTTTGCAAGTTTTAATATCGATGTTTGTTAACTATGTGCTTATTATAAGTACATAGTATGTACATAGTTAACAAACATCAATATTAAAACTTTCAAAACTGGCAAAGGTTTATTTTTACATATACTAGCTGCAGCCTGCGGCTTCGCCCGCTTGGACCCTAATTGTTCTTTTTCTTAAATAAAATAAAAGTAGGGTACTTGGGTTACTATAAGTACTCATTTTAACATCAGTTATCTGCCAGTGAAAGTCCCGTCTAAATCGGTCCAGCCGTTACAGAGATTGGATGGAACAAGTAGACAGAGACAAAAAACGGATTTAACAGAGACAAAAAACGGATTTATGGAGTGTGAATAAACATACTGTCGCCATTTCTTTTTACCCGACTGCCCCAGAAGGAGGGTAATGTTTTTTCAAACGGGCATGCATGAAACATAAAAATCGATTGCTGACATGGACATCAATACAAGCAAAAAGACATGATAGGACAGAGCATGACGGAGCAAACTTCGTCACGTTTCCGCGATAATAACGTTCAAAGTTGATCATGTGACATCACGTGATAAATTTTTTTTTTACTTTCCTAGATACCTGTACCTATCAAAGTTCATAACTAACCACTGCACCGTAATCGGTCGGCGGCTATAAAACCTTAACCTTTTCGTTTTCAAACTGGTAAGATAAGAACTTTGATGGTATGTACAGACGCCAGCACGCGTAGCATGAACACCGTAGAAACAGGTTTTGTCGACGGAAGAATAGACAAAATGACAGATAAACAATGACAATCTGTCATTTTGTCTATTCTTCCGTCGACATAACCTGTTTCTACGGTGTTCATGCTACGCGTGCAGCACATCAACCTACTCCAATCTGTCAAATTTTCCCAATCAACATTGAACCTTATTCTTTAGTGTTAAAGTTGATAATCTATTAAAGAAATTTGACAGCTTGTAGTTACTTGATGTGCTGGCGTCTGTACATATTTTTGCATAGACCTCTAGTTCGTTCGTTTAATTTATAAATGAGATATATTTTACAATAGTAGCTTTTGCCCGCGGCTTCGCCCTTGTATAAGTCAGAAAGATAACCCACGAAACATACTACCGAGATAAAAAAAACCAGCCAAGTGCGTGTTGGACCACGTACAATGAAGGGTTCCGTAGTTGGGATGAATTTATCCCAAGCACAAACTTAACATTGTAGTTGAAAAACGTGTCATGGGAGACCCATAGGGAATGTATGGGAGAACATGTTCTTGCAACTGCAAAAAAATGTCGATTATTACACGTTAAATTGTAGAGCCTACTTATCGGTGATAATTTTTTCCTTTTAATTTCGCTTTACAGACTACAGCTGTGAATTTTTTCACATACTTTTCCAGAACCAACTATTTAGCTGGCAGGGGGGAGGGGACACTTGACTAACAAAAATTAGCACCATAAAGCTTAATATTGTGTATACGAATCCAAAAATGGTTTACTCAAACTATCTAACGACACCCCATACCACGGGATACACGAGAAAAATAAAACATTGAGATGGGGCAGTAAGGGCAGCTAGATACCTTAACCGTTGTAGCTACTAACTGACTTTAGAGACTGCCTTTTTGAGACATTTTGATCGGCATTCACAGATTTTGAAAAAAAATTACAGTCAGCAAGAAAATGGGCAGTTTTCAAAAAAAACTTTTTTTGATGCCAATCGCAGACCCGGATCTAGGCACGTGCCCCGGGTGGCAACGTTTGGGGGCGCTAAATTCAAGCGTGGCAGACAAGTGCACCACCCAGCGCACCGCAACTTTGCAATAAATGAGACGAAGACGCGCACCAGGTGGTGCAGGTGGTGAGGAAATAGGTGCCAAACGGTGTGAGTTTTTGTTTACCCATCAATATGGGTAAAAAAAAACATCTTGCTTACCTCGCAATCTTTACGTAATGTCAAAGACTATTTATTTTGATATTTACTTTGTCGGTTGCTAGGCAACGGATCTTACAGTCACGTCCTGACGCGAGTTTAACAATTTTTACCTATCCCACAAAAAGGGCACAACGCCGCTAAAGAAGTTTTCATTTTTTTTTTAAACTGATTTTTATAGCAGAATTTATTAGAGTAGCTGGCCGGTCACAGCATTGAGTTAGGTAGGTGTAAAAGTCACTGGGTCACAGTTAAGGCTTGTGCAGACCAGCACGACATGTCGCGCGACGGGACACCCGTTATTGTTATACCGGGAAGTTTTCTTCGCGCGACAAGTTCTTCGCGCGACAAGTCGCGCTGGTCTGCACGAGCCTTTAAAGTATATGCAGCGTCACACTGTCACACAGCTGATGAGCTGACACAGCAGTGCATTGGGCAGTGTGACCAGATTTAGCAGAATTCTGTGATTTTAGAAGAATTAATAGCAGTTTTTGGCTTCTTGGCAGTATCTTATTAAAGGTCTGCAGGAAATTATTAGGATTAGAAATTGACAAATTACCTGCGCTTCACTTGGGTAGTTGCGCTAGAAATATTTAAATAATTCTACCAATCTTGAATAATGTCCGATTTTTCTTCTCCACTGGCAGCCCTCAAATACATTCGAGTTCTTTCGTTCGTTCTTTCGAGTTTTGTTTGTGTATAATAGATTACTTTTATTGCGTAAAGAAAATACACACATCAAAAGTGTCTAGGGATCAACATATATTTTTGCAATAACTTTTCTCCTGATTGATATTAATTAAAATTTTCTTTAAGGATTCATCAAATAAAGTGTTTTCGTTTGTCACAGTAACGATAAACCAAGTCACCTTTGCATTAATAAAGAAATTTGCCATTTTCCTAATAAAGGGATTTTTGACATTTGAACCACTAACATTAAAGTTCGAAAAAAAGACTGAAATAACAGTTTTCTTTAAAATTTTATTGGGTAACTTAAACAATTAATAATCCGTGTTTCTACCGCGAACACTAACAACACAAGAACATCGGTTTGGCATACTCAAAATGAGTTCATCCAAATCACACTGTGGAATGGCCGCCCATGTTCGTTGCAACAACAAAAAAAGGTCTTCTTGCGACTGGATACCCTCCATATTCGGCAGAGCTCTTCTCTGTAGCATATCCCATGCATGCTCAATCGGGTTCAAGTCTGGCGACTGAGCAGGCCAGGGCAGGACATTGATGTTAGCTGCGGCGAGAGTCTGTCTTACAACTCTTGCGGTGTGCGGTCGTGCATTATCATGCATTAACTGAAATAAGGGACCGATTTGCACTTGTAGAGGAACGATGACGTCTGATACAATCGTCTCAGCATAAATTTGAGCGTTGAGGTTGCCTCTGATCCAAATCAACTCAGTTCTTCCGCCGATCCAAATACCCGCCCATACCATGATGGTTCCACCACTATAAGGATGGACTTCCTGGCAGGATTTTAATCGCTGTTGGCGTCCAGGGGTTCTCCAGTGTCGTATACGTCTTGTATCCGGTCTCATACCAAAACGAGACTCATCAGAAAAGCACACGAAACGCCATTGTTCTTTTGCCCAATTTCTGTGTTCAAGAGCCCATTGATATCGAATCCTACGATTGTGCATTGCTATAGGTGGTACCCGTAGCGGTCTTCGGGAATGAAGGTTCACTTCATGCAAGCGGTTTCTGACTGTTTGGTCGCTAATTAAGTTCCCTGAAGAGTGATGAAGCCTCACGGCTAACATCATGGCGGTTATTGTTGGAGCTCTTCGAGCTAAGATTTGAATGTATCGGTCTTGTCTCCGTGTGGTGCAGCGATACCGTCCTCCATGGCGCTCAGCCACGGTACCAGTGCTTCGGTAACGTGTCCAAAGTCGACTGATAACACTCTGACTTGTATTCAGAGCTAAAGCCACAGTACGTTGCCGGGAACCAGCTTCTATCATTCCCACGGCTCTGAGCATTTCTTCCCTGCTTAAATGACGTCGCTGCTCCATAATAACGTTGGTTTTAATCAGTAGTAGGGAAACAGTAGCACTAATAATGTCTTCAATGCGTTGTATGTTTTTATAGGGAAAATATTGACAGCTGATTTTCATCTTTTACTCGAATTTGATTCACAGTTCCTGATTCAAATTATGAAATGCACCAAAAAGGATCCATATAAATTTATAAAATCATAAATTTATTACAAAGCCACATCTCAATCTCAAGAAATCCGCATAAAAATGCTTGATCCCTAGACACTTTTGATGTGTGTATATGACCAGAACTATCGTTCTGAGTGGGAGAAGTATCCAATTTTTTCATCTTGTTTATTACGTTTTTATACATCTGCGTTTATTTTTTATGTATTTGTATAATTGTCAAATTATGACTTCATTCATTAGCAGAATTTTGTTATTATTAAAAAAAAAAAATTGCTGAATTTTGGTGAGCATCTGGTAGAATCTTCAATAACTGGTCACACTGGCAATGAGTTGACACTTGACACTGACAGTGACGTTAATTTTGAGCGGGACGAAGGATTTTGATTTGGGCATGGATTTGAGTTTTCAGTTTTTCAGTGATTTAATTTAGCAATCTGTTTTTATAGGACTCACTGGATTAAAAATGGACGATTCTCAGAGCTCCGATTTTTTGTCCGAAAGCACCGATATATTTTGCAATAGTCCTACCGATCCAGCGATTGTATCCTTTTGTATTTACAGCTTTATTTACCACTTTCAGTTCTGTTACTTTCTTCTACAACAATTTATTTTCTTGACCAAGCTAGCAGATGGACACTGTTACATACGAATCTTTGGTATTGAATACAAAAACAGCATTTACTAGTTTAAAAAACGAAATAAAGAAGTCTACATTTTCTGTTTACTTCTCGACTCTATTAAATGACTGCGGTACTTGTGTTTCTCAGGTAAACAAACATTGCGTCTTTGTAATACATTATTATGTATAAATCGCAGAATAAAGGCCTTCATTGTAACTGACACAGTTGTTTAAAAAACAAAATGTCTTATTTTCTAGAGTATGGACCTCATCACAGAACTACTGGCTGAAAGAAGTCTGAAACAGAATAAATTAAAAGAATATATGAATGATGCAGTGTGCCTTTTACAGTTATTATCAGATTTAATCAAACAAGTCATAGAAACAATGTCAATGGAGTGTTGTTCTATGAAAATGTTTCCAACTGTAACAGGCCGCATTATTATGTTAGTGTTTATACACTGTAAAGATAGGTAAGTGGAAACTAATTTAATAAACAACATCATCTTCCTCCTGCACGCTTAGCGTGACCACAATAGAAACGGGTTTTTTCGACGGAAGAAACAATCACAATCTGTAATTTCGTCTATTCTTCCGTCAACAAAACCCGTAGAAAACGCGTTTCTATGGTTGTCATGCTACACCTGCTGAAGCTACATTAAGTAAATTGTTTACTTGGAGTGGATGCAAGATAAATAAAAAAACTGGCATGGTGTAGTCGTATTGGACATTCATATAATTTTGCAGCAGTGGTGGCCCAATGGTAATGGCCCTGACTTACGAATTATGGGTTGTGAGTTCGAACCCAAGCAGGTGCTTTTATTTGTGTCAATAATTTCATCACCACTGCTCTCAAAACGGTGAAGGAAAACATCATGCGGAAACGTGTTCCAAACAAAAAACATGTTCTAGATCCAAAAAATCTAAATAAAATAAATAATAAATAAATAAAATTACTTTTATTTCAGACAACTTAGTCCATATTAGGTAGGAAGTATAAGTAATATAATATTATTTTAACATTCTAAAACATTGTGACATCTACCTGGGCCTGTGGGGAGCAGTGGAAACATTATAGGCTGATAATGCTATATGCTGAAGTAATTTTAGCAGTAATTTTGTTGTTTTTATCTATGTTTTTAGTGAATCTCTGTATGGAAGCCGGTTGAACTGTGTAGAGAAGCAATTAAAGGACTTATTCAGAACTTGCCATGAACTTCAGTTGACATACTTGATGGTTTTAGAAAAACATTTTATTTTTGATTTAACTGAAAGAGAGGAGCAGGATATTCTTATTGAAGGTGAGCTGGACAGTAACATCTCTTTTACTTGTAAAACAAATTCTAGTAAATCATGAATTTTAAACTGATTATGACTGGTCACACTGACGCAGCATTGCTGATGCAGATTCAATACTGATACCCATAATAATAACAAATGATGATTTTACTATTCTTGGATTAAAATTACATAAATGTAACATCATACCTGTATTTTTCAAAGAGTTAAGAAGCGATGGTACACCTTCAGTTTAAAAGCTACATTGTAATGAGGTGAGCCTATCAAAATCAATACTAGTATTATAAAGTGGTAATATTTGTTTGTTTGTATGTAGGGGGTAATCTCTGGAACTACCAGTCAGATTTGAAAAATTCTTTTTGGATTGGATAACCCAATTCTTGAGGAAAGTTATAGGCTCGCGGAGAAGTCGCGGGCAGAAACTTGTTTCCAATAAGCAAGCAGAAAGCTCTGGGCTGCCAAAAAAACCTGAATGAAGACCCTAATAACTCCTTAATTTTTTTTTTTTTTGTAATGTGTCTTTATTCAACTGCATGGCAGAACTACCAGGGACCAGGAGTCCAGCTCAGAACATATTCAAAGACATTTTCTACTTCTAAAATAAAAACTATTTGACTTTTTCAGCTCTAGACATCAACTTGAAGATAGGTGAAATAGTTCAGAGCCTGGATGTAAAGACTATGGCTGAACAGTGGAAGGCTTACACAGTGATATGTGAAAAATACTCCAATTGCTTAATGGACAAGAAAATCTACAGTGATTGTACTAGAATCCTGTGTTGCATGGTCACTAATAATATAAGAACAGCTTTGGAGGTAATTCACTTGTTGGATTCAGACTAGCCGATGTAGAAATCCTATAGGAAAATTGTAGAAGACTTATCACAAATTTAGGTTGTATTACTGGTGAAATGTGGGTTTCCTATAGGAACACCCAGTGGCGGATCCAGGGGGGGGGTCATGGGGGTCATGACCCCCCCCTGGGCTGTGTCAAGGTCGACCACTGATATTTTTTCTAATCTCATTGATACATATTATCAAATAAATAGGTACTTTCTATGATGTTGCCGCGTAGGATATGTTTGCTACACATTCGCGAACGACACGCATAATAAGACTTGTGCTGTTGCTGTTATTATAATTATGATGATGGGCCGTGGAGTTTTTTGCCGACTTCTCCATAGGAGATTACCAAATGAAACCGTGCTCCTAAGCCTCTGACGTTTCATAAGTGCCCATGTAGGTTTATCTGAAAATTATCTGAAGCTAAGCCTCTGACGTTTCATAAGTGCACGGTTTATCTGAAGCTAGCAACTAGACGTAGAAATATAATACCCCAGAATAGTGTCAAGACAAACCGCACCAGGTCTCCCGGTCCTGGCGACCCCCTAAATCTTAAGAATATCCCAAACATGGTCAAAATATATTCAGTAAGAAGCAGTTTAGAGTTGGAGGCTGACGATGAAAATTTTCGAGCTCGCTTCGCTCGCTACATTCTGCATTCTCGAACTTTCTGCATAGGTCGACAAAAGAATTGCGTGAGAAAAAGGGAAGCCAGACAGACTGACGCCGTAACGCGTTATGTTACGAAGAGGTTTACCCTCCCATAAAAAGTTATCACTTCAAAACCTTCCCTAAACAAGGCGGTGTGAATTTTTTTTAATATTCTTCTAATTTTATTCTCTAAGTTTTCTGCATAAAGCTTCGTGCAGATAAGCGCGACGCGACACCGGCTATTGTTATCCGTGAAGTTTTCTTAGAAATGGTTTGGTTCGTGTTCGTGTCACACGACGTCACGTCGCGCTGGTCTGCACAAGCCTTAAGTCGACAAAGCAACTCCTATTTCTGTAAGGATGTTCAATAGAAATCTAACCGAGAATTCAGAGACGAGGTGCAAAAAATTTCGAGCTCGCGTTGTTTGCTCCCCTACATTCTTCTTTTCGTAAATAGCCTATTGAGGAGATGAAAATACAACTCCCTCAAAAAAAAACCTGCGGTTTGGGAGATCATGTAGGTGGATCATAAAATAGGCACGTTATACTTGTTTTTTTTTGCTGTCATTATAATTTTTTGTAAAATTTTCTAGTAATACCTACATAAACTGAGAAGACCGGGGGGCCTCAGTTTGTTTTGCCGCTCCGGGCCCCCGACCGACTTAGTCCTCCACTTATTGGGCTTGTCCTGCCTGGACCCCGACTATGTGACCCCCCCCTGACTCGAAGGCTGGATCCGCCCTTGGGAACACGTCTGACTAACCTGATGTTATGTTCTAGTTAGCAAAATATCAGAAAGCACTTCAGCACATTTCCATTTGTCTAAAAGAACTTTATTAGACATGTTTCTGTTACCAATTTATACTTATAACCTTTTTTCCAATTGATGTTACTTCCACTAAAACAAACATCACCTTTATGTAAGTGTAAATAAAGTTGATTTTTGACTGACTAGTACCTACTGTTGAAAAGTCATAAATAATAAACTGAAAAACTCAAACTCAAATAGTGGAGTTGCCATGTTTAATCTCCTTCTCAATCAAATATACTTTGTTTACAGGAAAATCAAGAAGAGAAAATAGTTTTGAGGTCTTTAAAAGTAAGCAGTTTCACTCTGAAAATATTGTTAAGAGTCTGTACCACTTTCAAGCATGCAGTATTGAAAGATCATGCAGCTATTGTGGAACTTCTACTTTATGTTCATTTGTAAGTATTGCAGTAATATTCGAGAAAACTGAAAGTGCATTTTCTACATGAATTTTGTATGAATGTTTGAAATTTGGACAAGACATCCGCTAGTATATCGTATTAAACACATTAACCTTCCGGAATAAATTCTCTAAATAATGGAGAAAACTGCACCAAAATCCTTTGCATAGTTAAGAAGAACGACGCGGTTACACAAACCACAAAAAGCTTAATTTATAATATGTAGGTACAGTCTGATTCAAACTTAATAGCAGCTCAGAACATTCTTCGTTACGCTGCGCAGTGACGAATTCATGGGTCAGCGGGGGTGAGCGGTGGGGTACTGCGCAGCGAGCAGCCAACTTCCGAGCCACCATTAACTTTGAATCGAACTGTACATAGAAGTTGCTTGTCTAGAGCTGCATATAAAGCAGGGTTTACATAATGAAACTGGTGTCGTGAAACAGTAGCTTGACTGTTCTGTTTGAAAAGCTGATAAATTAAACTAACATGCTGTGAGAGAAATAATAACAATTATTTTAGCCAACTTATCTGAGCAGTTAACATGATATAATGACAAACTTCAAAATTCAAAAGTCATTTATTCAAACTAGGCTGAGAATCAGCACTTTTCGAACGTCAAAATTACATAAGACAGTCCCCCAAAAACGCCCGCCCGTCACCACTTCCTAGTGCTTTAGCTGGGAAGAAGAAGTGGCGCCAAGCGGGTGTTAGTTAGCTATAGCCGAATAAATATCACAACACCTCTCCCTTTTTTTTATGTATAAATATATTATAGGTATATATTATAGTAAATAAGTATGTATGTGTATGTAGTTGATAACCTATTTATTTACTTTTGTACATATTTGAGTAATAATTTTATTATTATTATTTATTATAAGCCTGTGTTGTCCCACTGCAGGGCAAAGGCCTCCCTTCCCTCTTTCCACTTTTCCCGGTCTACTGCGATTGTGGGCCAATCCTTTAAGAAGGAGTCCAGCTCATCCCGCCATCTCTTTCTGGGCCTGCCGCGTAGTCGTTTCCTGTTATTTGGGATCCACTGAGTGGTGATTTTTGCGTATTGCTCCTCCGACATGCGACAGATGTGGCCAGCCCAGTTCCACTTTAGTCCAGCAACTGTGAGGCCAACGTCCGCTATTTGTGTTTTGGAACGAAGTGTAGAGTTCCTAATGCGGTCTGTCAGTTTCACACCTAGTATGCTTCGTTCCATAGCCCGTTGGCAGACTCCAAGTGCGGACTTTTGACGCTTTGTAAGAGACCATGTTTGCGCTCCGTAGGTGAGGGTGGGAAGAATGCAGATGTCCAGATGTCCAGCAGAGTAATAATGCGTTATGATAAATTATTAATAAAATTTTTCTTTGTTCCTTTTAAACAGAGCACCTGCCATCAAATCTCTTCACCACCCTTGGTTGACTGGTAGAGAATGCCTAAGGCTTTAAGTCCGCCTTTGTACCTTTTTTGAGTGTGAAAAGTTTAAATAAATAAATAGCTCGAAACAAAACAGCCAAGATACTGTTTAACGACACTAGTATTATAATGTAAACCCCACTTTATCCTCTTGAGGCAAACTGAAGCTCCCTTTGGTGGATATGAAGCTCTTTAAAATAGAAATTTGAATAAGGAACCTATACCATACCATAACCATAATCAGCCTATTAATGTTCCCACTGCTGGGACACAGGCCTCCTCTCTGTGAGAGGAAGTGGGCCGTAATCCACCACGCGGGCCCAGTGCGGGTTGGTAGATGTCACATGTCTTCGAATTTTTGGTTCTAAAACACGCCGGTTTCCTCACGATGTTTTCCTTCACCGTTTTGAGAGCAGTGGTGATGAAATGATTTACAAAAAGTAAAGTGCCTGCTTGGGTTCGAACTCACGACCTACAACTCGTAAGTCGGGGCCGTTACCACTGGGCCACCACTGCTCTACCTATGGAACCCATACTAAGGCTGCCTGTCCACTGGAGCGGAGAGGAGAGGAGAGGAGCGGAGATGTGTCAATATTAACCAATAGAATCGCACCTCTGGAGCGGAGTTTTGATTCTATTGGTTAATATTGACACATTTCCGCTCCTCTCCTCTCCTCTCCGCTCTGGTGGACAGGCAGCCTTAAGCGGGATAAAAATGGCAAAATATGCCGCTAACGCAATTTACATCATCGAGTGAAATGCCTCTAGCTAGGGCAATGTTTCCACTTGAGTTGCCTTAGGTCGAGGCCCCGCTTCAACCTAGGCACCTCTAGTTTATACATAGCTTAAGAAAGTTACATAACCAGTTGGGCAATCCCGAAACATGAACGTCAATAAACGTAAAAAACAATCATAAACAGGTTTATTTATTAATAATTTTCATATAATTGGTTTCAGAAATAATGAAGCTTATCTACACACAATGCGTGGGAAATCGCCGCAGTTTTTAAATCTTGTCAATAACAATGTAACTGGTCCTGTTAACCTACTGCTAACTGAATTGTTGATGGATGATAAGCTATTAGCCGTAAGTATTAGAAGTACATATTTGTTATAATAAACGCACGTGCAGCAGCGTACACGTGATAGAAGTGAAACTTCTTAGAAAATAAAGAATAAGTGAGATTTAATGTGAGATTTAATGTGAGAGAATTTTAGCTTCCTTGTCTCTCATGAAACGAAATGCCTAAAACACCTGCTACACGGTCGCCAACCGCGTCCCGACAGAGGTGACCTTGGTGGTTTACAACCGTGTAGATGATGGTTTACGACCAAACGTTAAAACAACTTTGCCGGTCGCCAACCAAGGTCACCTCTGTCAGGAACGCGGTTGGCAACCGTATAGCAGGCACTTTAAACTTGACGCGTTCTTGAAAGCAAACTGGCGGACGGAACGGCAAAGGATTTTAAATTAATCAATTAAATTTAATGAAAATAAGGTCTAAATTGCAATGCTCGCTAAAACTGCGCTGCGATGCTCCACGATGCTCCAAGCTCGATTACCGAGCATTGAAATATATACCTTATTTTGATTGCATAAGTATTAAATTAAATTGATAAAATCCTTTGCCGTTCCGTCCGCCTATATGCGCAGGTCATAAGAGAGGTTTAGTGTGAGAGACAGAGAGAGAGTTACATCTTTCTTCTCTCTCATGTAACGAAATGTGCCTAAACGTTACGCGTCTTTGAAATCACTCAATTCTCGTCCAATTATCGAATCGCCGCCTAAGAAGGTTCCCTTTAAAAAAACATTCAGGCGTTAAAAATATACTGGTGCACTGCACAAAGGTGCCTTTACGTTTCTACAAATTATTTAATAATAGGTGTTCCGACAGACTAATGACTACTTGGATATGATTACTGCTTAGTAAATTGTTTAAATACGGCCGATATAATTTGGCAGTTCCGGAATTCACGGAAAAGGCTGCGCACTAACATTTTTTAGGAACCAAATGGTGTCATGCGGCGAGTGTGAGTGAGAGAACATGCGCGAAAGTTCGCAGAGCTTATCGTAAGACCTGTCAAGTTATATCGTATTGTATATGAATACAAAGAATACATACAATACTGGTATTCAGCTGCATCCGGTTAGACTGGAAACCGACCCCAAGATAGTTGGGAAAAGGCTTTACTGAATATACAAAGTCACTTAAAAGTCAAGTCATAACATTTATTATGATTTAAAGAGCATTTACAGGTTCTTTTAAACTGCCAAAGAGTTAATTTCAGAACAATTTAGCTTTAAGTCTCTGGGGGCCTATTACGAACTTCAAAAAAACCAGGCATGTTCCAGGCAGTTCATTTCCCTGGCTGGTTAAATTTCGTATTATGACATTCGTAATTCTGAGCGACTTCCCGCTGGCTAGTTTGTCTATGGCTGGCTTGTAATTCACTGCCGTAACGTTCAAAAACACATTATCGGTAAGTTACGGTTTATTTCAATCACGTATTTTATGATAAAATAATAAATAATATATTTCTAGTTACTAAAAGTAGGTGAAAATATGAACGCAATGTATATTGTACTATTTATTTAATCATATTTTAATTTTCAGTGTTTGTTAATATGTAACAAGACATTCGTTTAACAACAACGTTTCCGAACGTACCGCTCTTGGAGACCTTGGAGTTCAGTGTAGGGTTGCCAACCGTACTATAATATATAGTATTATACTATATTTCGGGTCTGCGTACTTTATCTGTTGAAGAAATATTTATAGTACGCAAAAATACTATATTTTCAACACCGAAATCTAGCAAACAAATCTTTCATTTAAAAAAATTATGAACGCGCCTTTACGTTAACTTTTGAATTATGTATAACCGGACTCATCTGTCATTGCGTTCCGAACTTGTCAATAATGTCAAATTGACAACATCAAACGAATTTTTGTTCTGATAGAATTTTGTTATGGGATATTGGTAATTATACCAATTATTATCAATTTGATGTTGTTCTTTCTTTTGAGAAGTTGAAGTCCTAAATAAATTAGTTATGGAAACTGGCAACGATAATGAAAATGCGTCAAGTTCTTTACCTACTAACTCGCTACTAACGCCGTATTTTTTTTTATGCAGTGGTGCCTAAAGATGTAGTTTTTATATAAAAATAAGTAAAAAATATATCTTTGTAAATGTTTTGTATTTTCCATAAAATAGGTACTATATTTTTTTTAAGTGTAGGTACTATATTTTTTTTAACCTTATTTTGAAACATACTATATTTCGCCGCAGAAATGTTGGCAACCCTAGTTCAGTGGGAAATTCGACACTTTCACAGAAGTACCTATTGTCTGACAAAACTAAAAACAATATCGTATAATTTGTTTAATACATAGTTATAGTTAGCATAGCATGTACATTTCTTAGCTATTAGGTACTTATATTTTGTTTATATTACTTAGGTGCGCTGCGGATGGTCGCTCTGACGCGATAAATATTATCTAACATTTGACATTGATTTATATTGTTAAGTCTACAGATTCTTAGGCCATATAAGTTAAATTTCACCATAGCGATAAGTACACTATTACGAATAAGAATATTGTATTTTAAAACTTTAGTCTTTAATAAACCATCGTCTAAGCAAGACTTTGCTTTAGAAATAGCCTAGGTCTCAGCCATTGAGTTAAATGTCTCAGCTCCTCACAGAGATTCAATACCAAGTCTTTGCTAAGTCGATAACGTTGAATGAACTGCACATTATCCATGTCGAACGCATTAATATATTGATTGCGAACCATTGAGGTATTAGAACAATAATACCTCAATGTTACGAACACGTCTTCTTTTGTTCCTTGATTCATCATTTTGATTTGAAACGTCACTTTCCAGGAATTCAAACAGTTCATATTCGTCACACATGATAATTCAATAAACCTAATATGATACTCGAACAATTTCTCCAAATAACTCCAAAACAATTCAATAAAAGTTCCTCTGAAGCAGCGTAAATTGAATGGATTGTGAGGTTACTTTTAATACGTCAAGAAATGTCAAACGGACGCTCGTAATACGGTATTTCCAGACAATATTCGGGCAGAAGTCGGCCAGGGTGTCACGTGACCACTGACTGGCTTGTTTGACGCGTTCATAATACGAAATTGCAAGGCAGTTCTGTTTACGCCGTAAACTGCCTGGAAATAAGAGTTCATAATAGGGCCCCAGCATTACAATATTTTTAGATATAGTTTTTGTATACCTAATATACAAATATCTTTAATGTTAAATAAAATTTTAGAAATGCCAGCAATTGTTATTTTAATCACGAGGGTGTAACTAAAAGGCGGGGCGAATTTAGTCTCCTCCTATGATAATGAATGCACATAATAATTGTAATAATCTTTAGTAGATTCATTAATCATTGTTATTGTTTTGTGGCAACACTGCATATTCTCGACAACACCTATTTACGCTTTGCATTTCAAATTGCTTGTTTTTCTGCAAATAATGTGTCTGCAAAAACAAGTAAATTTATTCTTTCTTAGTTAAGGATCTAAGTAATGTGCATTCTAATAAGCAAAATTATTATTATGAGGAAAATGTGGTGAGGAAAACTGGAACCAAATTAATTTCATAATTTTATTTTCAGTTTATTTGTAACTACGACGTAAATGAAATACGCAAAGATGACAAGCTGCTTGGCATGATACTTTTAGTAATATCAGTAATCAAAATATTAGTACAAAAAAGTGGTGAGCAGTCGTTAAAAGTATCAAAGGATAATTTGACTAATGTTGTTTACAACTTATTGCCACATTGTAAGTAAATATTTACTTTAAATCGACTTAAAAAAATCTGAAATTCGTTCACTCAATCAAAGCAGGTCTTTACTGGCTGCCTGTCCACTGGAGCAGAGAGGAGAGGAGAGGAGCGGAGATGTACCAATATTTATCCAATAGAATCTAAACTCCGCTCCAGAGTTGCGATTCTATTGGTTAATATGGGCACATCTCCGCTCCTCTCCGCTCCAGTGGACAGGCAGCCATAGGGGATGAACTTAGTTCACCTCAACTAAGTTCAGCCCCTAAAAGGGTTAAATAGGGCATGAAAGTTTGTAGGAAGTACGTCATTTTTGGCGTAGCTTGTAGTTCTAACATAACATCACGCCTATATTCCCTGAAGCATTAGGCAGAGGTGATCACCACATTTCGCCAGTTATGTATAAGTCCCATGTAATAGGGGGCGAGCTTATTGCCATCAAACGGGCGCGAATCCAGACACCGCGCTGCTACTGAGAAATTCCAGATGGAAAAACCCAATAACCCAATGATACTTTTCCCGACCTGGGAATCGAACCGCAGCAGTAGCGCTTGCGACCACTAGACCAACGAGGTAGTCATAGCTTGTAGTTCTATAAATTGATATGCCTTCTGAATGTACGTGCTGTAAAGATACTTTTCTGTTTTATCATGATTTGATATCGATAACTGAAGGAGATCGTGGCTAAGTAATAAAAGCCGCACGGGTCGATCCATCAGGTTAAGCTACGCTTGCCGGGTTTTGTCCGTGGATGGGTGACCATCTTTAGTCGTCAGAAGCCCGAAAGTCTGACAACCAGTCTTAACAAGGGGTATCGTATTACCCAGTAACTGATGGGTTGTGGAGGTCAGATAGGCAGTCGCTCCATGTAAAATAATGGTATTCAGCTGCATCTGGTTAGACTGGAAACCCGACCCCAACATAGTTGGGAAAAGGCAGATTGATTGACCTGCCATTTCTGTACAGTTTCGCCAGTCAATTGAATTTGACCCTGTCATAAAATATTTAATCATTACAGGTCACGTCTGGTTCAATATGGGCCTCAAATTCAAATGTGAGAATTCAAGCCGTCAGTTCCAAACATACGGATTATATGAGCACTTACTAGCGCAAACACTCACATTGTCAGCTATGATGAATAACGAAGAAATTAATCTTTTGGAGAAGAGAATGGTTGAGGCCGTACTTAGCACAGATTGTTGGAGTGCTATGTTTTCTGCTAATTTGTGGGTGCTTTTGGCCAGGTATGTAAAAAAAAACGAGGCAGTCTGGGACTGCCGATTGAAGTGAAAACTAAGTAACGCCATCTAACGAAAATGTTAGGAATTTATGTGGCTTGCTGTCAGTACAAGAATGAAAGCTCCATTCAAAAAAAAAAACAAAAAAAAACTGAGTGCACTGTCAACAAAAACTTGAACGTCTTACGAATTTTTGATCAGGTCACGTCAAGTTTTCACTTCAAAAAAGGTTTGGGGAAGTAAGTCAGAGGAAAGTGATTTCTATGATCTATTCGACTATTCTGTGATTGATTGCTATTAATAACGAGGATTCTTTGAAGCTATGAATACATATTTCTAAAGTTAGTCAACCTGAGGAAATATTCTTTAGGAAAACTAACCAATACATATTGACGTCTAATTTCTTCTATGGCTCCGTTTGTTTAAATAATCATTGTTTCAGAATATCGAGCCGACAGTTCCTACTAACTCAAGTCTTATCGTTGTGTAAAATGTACCAAAAATTGGAACATAATCCCCTATTCGCTGATTCGCCGCAAAAAGTACACTTGACACATACTATTTCTGGATTATTTGAAGTAATGCACGACGAAGACAAAATAAAAGTCTTCAATATATTCTCTATTAGTGATGATAAAAATATTAGTTTATGGACTTGTCTGAAACTGTTTAACTTACCTAATGAAACGCAGCTGGACGGCGAAGTGGTTGTAATGGAAAAGTTCATGTTTGAAATGCGAGGGATTATGACTACTGAAAATGCTGTAGATATCGACGAACTGGTAAGCTAAACTGTTTTTTTTATCTTCAGACTTGCGATCTGCGGGTATTTAGTACCCTCGACCCGTTTGCTAGACTCCGTTTTACTTATAACATTGTTGAGGACATAGGTAGTGCATTTTTTTAAGGATTTTTATTTCTTGTTGAAAATATCTGTCTTCACGGTAGTTCTTCAAGGACACAGACACCTGAATCACTACAATTTGAATCTTATGTACATCTCATAGAAGACGCATAATGCAACTGCAACATTTGTTTCTAGAATACTCGCGTTGGCTTAAAATCGTGAGAAGCGAATATAATTATCTTTTTTATTTAAAACGTAATAAAAAGTAGTGTATAAAGAGTTTTGCACAACCAAACCATAGTTATGTACTTTTTTAATTTATGTATCTTAGATAAATACTTAAGATATTTTATTTGACTGTTATAGTCAAAACGACAATAGACACTATATCATTGTTTTTAATGTAGAGATAATTTAGTAATGTCGGGTATTCCTATTCGAAGTCACCTATAATAAATATTTCAGTTCGATGACTTGTTGAAGGTTGTGGGAATCCAGCTGCATGGCCTATGTCCAGCAGACAGTGATGCAGCAGATGAACAATTTCAGATGCTACCACTACATTCATCTAAACCTATCATCGTCTTGGATGACCTATAATATTCCCACAGCTAAGACCAATGATATTATAAGTAAAAAGACGTAGATACCTATCTACGTCTTTTTACTTATAATATCATTGGTCTTTTATCACTTATCATTGCCGTTTTTGAAGATCGAATGCTGAGTAGATAACCTTATCTACTCAGCATTCGATCTTCAAAAACGGCACAATGTCACACTATTAGATGACACGTGGAAGTAGGACAGCATGACGTAATTATTGGGAGCGAAAAAGAGACAAGACGAAGAAAATGTGGCTAATTAGCCACATTTTAACGTGTTGCTTGCTGAGCGCCCTATAACCTATCTACACCTTTTTACTTATAATATCATTGGCTAAGACACATTACCTACCACGCGGGCCCAGTGCGGGTTGGTAGATGTCACATGTCTTCGAATTTTTGGTTCTGGTATATGCCGGTTTCCTCACGATGTTTTTCTTCACCGTTTTGAGAGCAGTGGTGATGAAATTATTTACTCAAAGTAAAGCGCCTGCCTGGCTTCGAACCCACGATCTACAACTCGTAAGTCAGGGCCGTAACCACTGGGCCACCACTGCTCTCCTATATCTGTCTGTACATATTATAATTACAAGTCGGTTTTCGTGTCTGTGACCACGTCTTTCTTCTAAAACCCGCGCGAAGGGACAGGACGCTAGTTTGGTAATATATTTTTGTTTTCAGATAAAAGTAATTAACTTAGCAAGTACTTGTTCAATAATAAATAGAGAGGACGAAATGGAGACATTGCTTATACAAGCTTGGATGAAGGCTTGTCCTAAAAACATCCAACACATAGTCAAAGAACTAAATAAAGGCACTGTATGGTATTACAGATATATTGAAGCACTAGTAGAATTAACTACTTCAATGGAACATATATTCCACGGGAGCAGCGCTAATTTAGTGAAGGTAAGACTTAGTTCAGCCACGTTTGAATACTTAAAATTGTATATTGACTAATAATATTACTAATAGTCGTGCGTTTTACGAGTAGTAAATAGAAAATTTAAATAAAATAGAATACTCATTGTGCGTAAACAGTGCGAATGTTGGCGTGAAAGACGGCATTTTTACGCATTGCACGCACAACGGACCGAATGGTAGTCTTATGCGGACAATGGAGACCATATACAAAACATGTATGCTCTTGTATTTTTTTTTGTATTTTACCATCTTTTATATACTTTACTTTTATCCAATTGTCAATGGAAGCAGATCGTTCCAAAATAAAACATCACTACACCTTAGAAAATGAGTTCAACTTCACTTATTCATGCATCAATGTAGGTACAGGTAAAACTAGGGATGCCTCGATATGCCTTTTTGCCGATACGATACCGATACTTTTATAAAAATATCGGCGATACCGACATCGACCGATACGCTTATTGAATTAAAAAATGAAGATAAAATAAATAAAACACAAGTTAGGTTATTTTTTTAATTAATATAAAAAGAACAAATAACAGGACAAACTAAATAAAACCGTTTAAAACTATAGACAGGTTGAGATTAGATTAGACGCACGACAACAGTCAACCTAGCGAAATGGGATAGTTAAGCCAGTCGAGGGCAAAGTGGGCGGGCGAAACGAGACACCGAATAAAGCGCGGGGTTTCCCCGAGCATAGTTAATTTGTGCCTTCGTGCCACGTTTGCAACGAAATAGACGAGACAACACGCGCGTTTACATTACATTTTTAAAGCGCGAAATTTGAAAAGTATCGTTGAATGATTCAACGATATTGAATCGGCCATATTAATATCGCCGATGCCGATATATCGGCAAATTTCGAGTATCGCCAATATATCGGCATCGGTATCGGATGCATCCCTAGTAAAAACTGCCTTGTCAGGGTCAAATTAAATAAGCTAGCAAAACTCAGCAGACGTGAGGGTAATCTATATCTAAACATGATAAAACAAAAGAAACAATAAAAACATTTGACGTCTTTTTTTATTCAATGACCGTGTTAGTTCGTTAGTGAAGTTACTTGGAATTTTAGTTTTTTGTGTAAACTTCACAGACGTAATAGGTAACGATATCTAATCATTATAAAACAAAAAAAAAACAGATTTTCTCATCACATACTTCCCCCGCTTCGGTCGTGTCAAACTCAAACTCAAAGCATTTATTTCAATTAAACCATATATTATACAGGCACTTTTGAATTGTCAAGGAGTCAGTCAGTCAGAAAAATATGAAGCTAGTTGCCCATTCCAAAACGTAGTAGGTACCTATGGAGAAGAACGGGCAAGAAACTCCACGGACACTCTTTTAAATAAAAAATTGTGTATTCGCGCGAAGACCGCTCAGCCCTCAAGTAACTTACACTACTAGCGATGTTGACCCCAGATTTTTTTTTTTGCTTTTGTCTTGTTAGACATCGATACCAAAGACGTCTGCGGAGTTTTGCTAGCTAATTAAATTTGACCCTGTATTCTACTGCCGAAAAGAATCCCACCAAACTCTCAATTTTGCGATTATTTAAAACACTTTTTCTGGTAACTGGAATTTCTGCAGTGAAGTGAGATGGGTCGATGATACTCATCTTCTTTGCACCGCTGCGATCTTCAGAAGTACCTAAAAATGAAGGCCTCATGTTTTTGTTCTACTAAACCTTGTACTAAATTCATATCAGTAAAGGCGTATTTGTCATGGCCCTTTGAAACATTTTACGCATGTTTTTATGAAATAAGTTCTTCACCTAATTCATTTTACGATTTTAGGTTCTACACATTATTTCGCAAATTGTCCAGTCAGGCTGTAAAGAATTGAAATTGGTATTGATTAATATTCTATGTAAATTAGCGAATTTTGAAACATATGATATGAATAAACATCTCGTGGATACGATACTCACCCGAGCATTTAGCGAATTATTTCAAGACACGGATTTGACTGTTAAGAATAAGTTATTCAATATGCTGAGGAAGTATAGAACTAATACTCTGGACCGAATAGTTTCTAAGATAATCAATGAAGACGACTCCTTGAGAGACACCTGGAGTTGCTTTATAAGACATGGAATATTGAAAAAAGAGGACATTAACATAAAGGATCATTTACTTTGCACAACGGACTTTAAATATAGTCACAAATGTCTACAAGATGTCGATGACTTCATAGATTCAGCCTCCGTGAACGTGCAGAAGTCATTGAGTAATAATTTCGATTTTGTTGATATCGATTCGCTGTTCGACGCCGAGAGCGATGCAGAGCCTGCGTGCAAAAAAGCAAAACTCAACACCAATGAAGTAGAACAAATAATTAGCAGGCTGGAAACTGACGCATCTTCGCTTTGTAAAATAAAAGAAAACATTTTTACTACTGAATATTTGAATAGAATTAGAAATGTACGCAACAAGTTGAACAATATACTTGATTGAGCACATGCTTTGTTTCGTTGTGTAGAAATAAAACAAAAAGTATTTCACATTTATATTTATTGTTGTGTTAAAAAAAATCTTTACAAATAAGTGAAATATAGTAATCATTATAATAACCGTACTAAAAACCAGTATTATGATTACACTGTCATACAAGATCTTCACTATAAAGGTTTGGATAACAAACATCTAAAGGGGATAACATTTTAACAGTGGCCGAGAGTATAACGGACATGCAATTTATAGTTATGGCAGTGTAACAATACTGGTACACGAGAATAAACTAAAATAGATTTAATTGATACTCGGAGGTAATAAGACCTTAGTTCACATGTCAAATAGTATCAACTATCATCAGTCGTACTTGAAATTTATGACTTCACCCTAAATCGCCGATACATTTACACTTGGTACAGTTGTACAGTACCGTAGACCGAAGTATAAACGTCGTGTAACACAGCAACAGTTACTAAATAAATTCTAGTTAAATATTTATATTCTAACATACATCATTCACATAGCTTAAAACTATTCGTTCTATTGATCTCTTCATAATTGTGATGGCGAAACTTTAAAGAAAATACTTAAAATTGGCTAACTAATAATTAAAATTATTGAATACATTGATAATATTGCCGTACATGTACATACATAATGGGGTAGACGTAGCGGACGTAGCCATTCAATAAAGCATAAAGCCTAAAGCGTATCATACAGCTAAAACTTAACGTATTACGAAGAAATAAATTATAGAAATAATACATGAGAATAAACAAAAATAACGTTGGAATTAATTATGTGAAATAAGATCGTACGATTTGTTAATATTAATACTTGGTGGACACATTTCTGTAGCCAAAATCGTGAACACTGATTGTGTTTTAACATTTAAGTCCAAAATTTAAATATAATTTTCGATCCTAGATAATCGTGCTCTATCCACAGTGCAGTGAGAAAAAGGTTTGGCAACGAGTGACGCGCGAATTTCACGAGCGTGGAAAAATGACCCCTAGAAAATGATTACGACAAGCAAAAAATGCCAACAATGAATGAGGTCAGTCCCGCAAAATCATGACACTGGTCACTCGTCACAGACCATACAATATTTTGTGACGTACAAATTCAATTATTTCACGCACCTTACAAATAGGATACGAATGTATATTTGTGCGATAAAGTTGTATTTAATATTTTATCGTGATATAAAGAATAACATCTTTGTAATGGCTAACTCTGTTTATTTGTCGATTTTAGTAGATTGCCTGATCCAATTGGAATGATCGAGTCAGTGGACCTGAGTAAGCAGCACACTGTTACACCGTAATACCAACATTCTAATATCACTTATTATCAATACTAATCTTGGTACTATTTACAAGTTAAAAATTGTGGAAAGTTCAATGTACACGACAACAATTTATTGTTGTACTGTTATTGGTATTAGTAATTTATTATCAAAAATTATACAATTAATGTTTCAAGCTTACATCAACAGTTGCTTTAAATGTTCTGAGGATGTAAGTTTACAATATTTTATAATCTTTCGTAGAATACAAATACACAAAGCACCGGGTTTGAAATTAATAAATATTGCACATAACTGTGACATTTTTAATAAAAATGTGCAGTTTTAACGAATGAGAATATTTACGCCTGACATTCAGTAATATAATTGGAAAATATCTAATAAATGGTACTACGTTAGTCTAATAAGTTAGGATACAAAACTTACACATTCAAAAATACTTATTTACTTAGGCCAATTATATCTTAGCTTTAAAGTAAATGGTTAAATACGTAATTAGTTTGTGTCGATACAATTTAGATTACAATGTGGCCACTTTCAACTTAAACTAAAAGTCTTGGCACAAATAAAATATCAGTTTTGGATGAATATTTTGATACAATCAAATAAAATTACTAAGTTCTTGAGCATGATACATATTAAAATGATTATGAGAAAACTAAACTTCGCGAGATAAGAAGTGTATAAATGTCATCGTTACAATTATATAAATAGTTAAGAATAGCGTTCCATTAATTATGTTTTAGAACAGCTTAAATTAAATAAATCCTAACGTCTAAATACCCTCAGAACAATTAATTATGTATATAAAATTCAGTTCTTTATTAGGATTATTTGGCATCTATCACCAACATCGTTATTCTACTAAACATGGTATACGAAGGTGAAAATACCTAATCTGTTAATGCGTCTCTTCATAACGTAAATCCTTACAAAATGCGTACTAGACGCTCGCTAATTTAATTCCCTGCCGGGCCTAAAGTTCCTCCTGTTGACACACACTTGCACTGTATCGCCTATCGTCGTTGTACCAGCTACCGACACCACTGCTACACCATAACGCCACAAGAAGCATTCCAATGTGATTATGAAGACGAAACCAATTTTCGTAGTTAATTTTATACGATATAGCCTCTTACCTCGAACTTGAACATATTAACTAAGTTGGATTTTTCATAGAGCCTGTAATGTATCCTTAACATTTATAAATCGAATAAAACAAATGCAGCGAAGCAGAGAACACATTTTATTTGATTGCAAGAGAAATGACGTAAGAAGCGATCCACGCGGCGTCAATAAATAGCTCAATGTAATATCGATGTTCTGAAGCGTCGTGAAAATGAATAAAGCGCTGATATGTCACTCATATTATTGCTGTATTTGAGAAAATTATTAAGACGTTGTACTCAGTGTACACTCTCCTAATAGCTTACTTCGTCATTTTCGAATAATATCGTAAGTGATCACCCTAAAGAGGCTTATTTAATACTTGAAGAATCGTAAATGTTAACCTAAGGCTAAATACATTTAGAAATCGTAGGCTAACTAAACTTATTACCGATCAAGGAGTAATAAAATTACGTCTACGTCGCCATTTCAAATTCGCATATATCTCGTACTCGCTTCGTCTTGCAATAATAAAATCATGAACTCTCTCGTGAGGGTTCAAACTTCATAGTGATCATTAGTCACCAGTCGAACTGATTTTCGCGGAAGGATCTATGAGCCGGAGTTATATACTCCGTCAATCATAAAAGGGAATGTAACGGAAGGCGCGTGTCCTGCACATCGCTGCTCGTATCATCTAACGTAAAATCGTAATCGTCATCACTCGCTCACGACTCCAAATCTATATAGATGGATATGTACGAATCCCTGCTACTGAGTACGGGCGTCCTACCGACTGTGGCTCCTGTGGCGGCTGGCGGCGCGGCGCGCGGCGCTCAGGGCGCGCGGTAGGCGGCGCCGGGCGCCAGGCGCGCGTGGTGCGCGCACAGCGGCCGCGCCTGCAGGCTGGCCTGCTGCGCGGCCTGGTGCGCGGCCTGCAAGCTGGCCTGGTGAGCGGCCTGCAAGCTTGCCTGATGCGCAGCCTGCAGGCTCGCCTGGTGAGCTTGCAAGCTCGCCTGATGCGCGGCCTGCAAGCTAGCCTGGTGTGCGGCTTGCAAGCTTGCCTGATGCTGTGCGGCTTGCAAGCTTGCCTGATGTTGTGCGGCTTGCAGCTGTATACTCGCTTGGTGCACCGCCTGCATCTGTCCTATGCTCGTCTGCGCCATTGGGTGTTTCTGTAGATACTGCATCGACTGACTGTTGTGCAGCATCTGGCGTTCTGGCGGCATGTGATACAGGCCTGGAGTCTGTGGACAAGCGAAATTCTAATTGGGTCATTCGTTATTGCGATTAGACCGTCTTGTTCTTTTTAACCAACAAAAAAAGTCTCGTATCTAAAAACGAAAATACAAAACTAAAGATATTCGAAGTAATTAATTACTTACGTTATTTTTCACTATTACTAATAAACGCGGAATAAAATTATGCCAAACTTAAACCTCGAAAAATTATGGTTAATCGAAGCTTATACTAGGGATAACTTTATTCTGTGTTTATTAGTAAGGAGGTCAGATTTTGTATATAAGCGCTGGTTTTTTTGTTTATATAGGGTGACTGGTAATTAGTGACCGATACTTAAACACGTAACTTTACTCATCATTATGAACAACTTTTATTATGGGACCAAACCTGAAATCGCGAAAAAAAAATCAGCTGTTGCTGAACAGCTGTTTTTTTAGTTGTTCATAATGATGAGTAAAGTTACGTGTTTAAGTTTCGGTCACTAATTACCAGTCACCCAATATGCAAAAAAAGAATCCTATCTATCTAACATTAGCACCCTATCGGTATCTTAATTTCGAAAGATTCTAAGTTCACAAAATGATGTTACTTACATGATGCGAGTGTGCGTGTCGGTGGGGCGGCAGGGAGGGCCGGGCTCAGTAGGCGGAAGCCTCCTTGTACTCGGAGTTGTCCATGGTGAAGAAGTCCTCGAGCTTCCACTGCAGGGTCTCGAAGGTGGGTCTCTTGAGAGGATCCTTGTGCCAGCACTCGAGCATAATTTCGTATAGTGCGGCGGGACAGTTCGGTGGGCACGGCATGCGATAGCCGTGCTCTACTTGGTGTAGGACTTCGGCGTTCGTCATTCCTGATCACAAAAGGATGTTTTAATATAACTGAATCTCTTGTCCTACTTTAAAGACGGGAAGGGAAGTATAATGCAATAATGAAAGCTTTAAAATTTTAATCAAACAAATCCTTCAGAAACAATTTCACTTGAAGAAAGGGTTACCTAAAACTTCAACTCAAAAGTACCACTCGAAAAAGAATCGAATCGTAAACAAATCATTACAGATGAAAAATGCAACTTCATAACAGCTTGCAAAAACTACGGTTATTCGAAAGTCGAAGCACTCACCTGGATAAGGTATTCGGCCGTAAGTGACGAGCTCAGTCAAGAGGATGCCGAACGACCAGACGTCTGACTTTATGGAGAATTTACTGTAGTTGGCCGCCTCGGGCGCTGTCCATTTAATGGGGAACCGGGCGCCCACGCGAGCCTCGTATTCGTCTTCCTGTTAACGGAACACAAGGCATTTAGTTTTAATGGAATAACATTTGTATTTGAAACAACAATGTAGTGAGGCACACAGTTCACCATAGGTTTGTGTGTCGTATCTCATATATCTATTTCTTCGTTTCTGGATACCTAATTCTAATGAATATCAATGGATTTTCAAACTGTTCTTCAAAAATTTTAGATCTTTATATTAATTTTTGAAAATATATTTACTTAAAAAGAAAGCAAAAAATCATTTTAAAAACCAACAGGTAAAAGTGGTTTCGAGACTTGAGTGATGTGAAATTGTTTCGTCAACCGCAAGCACTTTATCATTATTTATTACTCATTGTTCTAATCAAATACATTAATTTAACTGGCTGTTCTAGAGAGGGAAAAGATATATAAATGTGACTCATGGAAAACCACAACTGCATAACTTGCGGTAGGGTAAAACTTAGCTTGTTACTCTTGTTAGATGAAAATAAAAATATTACCTTATTTAAGCAGATATGCAGGAAAACATAACAGGTAATTCAACTGTAGAATTTCGTCATTGTAGGTACCAGAATAAAAAAAAATACCTAAATAATGGTAGAACTTACTTTGATAAGCCTAGCGAGGCCAAAGTCAGCGATTTTCACGATGTTAGCATCGGCAACAAGAACGTTTCTCGCGGCCAAATCGCGATGGATGTAATTCTGTGATTCGAGATACGCCATGCCGGCGGCGATTTGCGCAGCCATGTCGATAAGCTGCTGCAGCTTCAGACAGCGACCTTTGCCTGTATTAAAAATAAAACAAATTGATAAATGGATGAACATTGTAAAATTTTACTGCCTCGTATGTTGTCAAATGGTAATTTAAAATTACATCTGATATCATACACGTTTTTATTTATAAATCTATCTATAATATATATAGGGATGTTGACTAGAAAAAAAAAACTATTTAGTCCGTCAGTCAGAAAATAAAAAAGATAAGACACGTATTTTTTGCTTTATCATATTAATAAAAAATGGTTTAGATAAAACGCATTAAAGTCGCGGAGTTCCCGAGCTCGCTACGTCACAAGTCTGTATAAAATCTACAGGCCAGTGACGTCATACCACATTTTAACGTACATCCTTATCCTTACATATTATAAAACAAAGTCCCCCGGCGCGTCTGTCTGTCTGAACGCGATAAACTGAAAAACTACCGAACGGATTTTCAAACGGTTTTCACCAATAGACTCATGCGGAAGGTTTTTGTGTATTCATTAAGATTTTATGTAGATTGGCTGAAATGTGACGATTATTGTCGAAGATATCGGAAAAAATCATGCCTACTGGAAGCTTTACTGGCGTGCGACGCGTAAGTCGCAAGAGATACATCAATAATTTATATTCTACAGAATTATAGAATTTAAAAGTCAACAAAAAAGTCCGCCATATCATAATGTCTTCTAAGGATGACCCACAGTAACCATTTTTATCGTTCAGAATTTGATAAAAAATTTATTGTTTTTTCCAAAGCTATTTTGGCCGGTATTATATTTATCCTATTATTAAATATATATATTTTACATCATATCATGAAAATGAATACTTTAAAAGATATCACAGATTGAAAATTACGCGTAACAGAATAATTATTGTCAAATAATTGTTGACAACGAAGGCGCAGCGGTAGGAGTCAATGACCTTTTCTTCGGCTATTAGGTATCTAATCCCGGTAGTACGTACTAGGATATTTTCCGACATCAACGCGGGCGAAGCCGCGGGCAAAAGATAGTCATTTGATAGGGTAAAAAGAGAAAAAATATGTGTCCAATATTTTTTTATAACCCACAATGACAAAAAAATAATAATTTGTCAATATCCCTATTGTTAGTCATTAGCTTTCGCAATTTATGTTAATATTTTTGGTGATGACTACATTAAATTTTTTGTTTTACCTTGTAGGTAATCCAATAGAGATCCGTTCTTCATCAGTTCAGTGATGATGTAGATTGGTTCCTCAAGAGTGCACACTGCGTACAACTGAATGAGTTTGTTGTGTCTCAATTTCTTCATGATCTGAGCTTCAGCGAGGAAGTCCTTGGGGTCCATAGTGCCGGACTTGAGTGTCTTTACGGCAACTGGAGTAGTGTTGTTCCATAGACCTTCCCATACTTCGCCGAACTGACCATGCCCTAGTTTTCTAACGAACTTGAGCGATGAACGGTCGATTTCCCATTGATCGCGTGTTCTGTGAGACAGACCTTCCGTAACTGGCTTCTCGATCTGTGAACAAATTATGAAATATAAAATCTGTTTATAGCTAAGTTAACTTGTAGTGTAATTATGACGTCTTTGGCATAACTATTATCTGTAAAATGGGGGATACTGATTAATTAATAGAATGGGAATCATACTCAAGTGCTTCTTATAAAAGACTCTTATCCGATTCCAAAGCATTTTTAAATGCAACTATAATGATGTTATTTCTTCGTATTGCATTGTGGCAACGAGCAACAGTGTCGGTGTCTACGTCAACAAGCGAATCTGATTACAATAATATTAAGTTAATTTTTAAGAAAATTACATACAAAATTGCGGTTGTTTAGTTTTCAGGACTTGAATTTTTGCTTGATTTATAATAATGGAATCTTACAACGAAGCTGCATGATGTGATTATATCGCCGATTAATAAGTTTTTTTGCCTCAAACAATGGATCGTAAATGTAACAATGACGATTGTCATCCAATTAAAGTAGTTTCATGTAATTATTCTGATCGGGCGGTTCAGTTGTTAGTTCGTTTCTCACTAGTGTTTAGATCCTATTACGTTTTACGTAACCTCTTCAGATTATAAGGCAGACCGCGTGTTATATGTACTTTCAGAGATAATACCTTGGATTATTAACTGGAAATACTATCATTTAAAGGTATTCGTGGAAAGGAAACGATATAGAAGAAGGTATATTCAAATAAAACAAACAAGAATCCAAACTGTCAGGATACCCGAAGCAAATTAGACAGAAGTCACACATAGATTATTCGCCTTCGATCAAGAGCTGAATACAATATTGACATGAATGAGTAATCCGTACCGACAGCAAAAAAGGTTTGTTATGTAATCTTAAAACTTCTTTGAATACGTTTTTTAAGTGAACTGTTTTGAAACAGTTTCATTAATGTTTTTACTCCCTATTTGTTCCGTTACGACTATTCTTCGCGGATTTCTGTCTAGACAGGAGACAGAATTGTTCCTTGAGGGATCCCAGAGTCATTGTCCTGTGTTTTCGGTCGATACCTCTTGAGTGTTAGTTTACAACTTTACAAGAGCCGTCGGAGAAATATGCTGGCTAAAATGAAGAATAATTTTGAGATTTAAAGTCAAGAATATGACATGCGACTAATTCTCACGCTGATCATGCGACAAATAGCTGAAAACAGAATGTTATAATCTGCAGATTTTATTAACTTGACATTGACAGGCACACTCTTTATCTTCAACGTGTGGGTCGACATTGTAGTAACAGTTTTAATTTTCCACAAAACAATGGAATAACTACATTTCTAACGTTAGTTATTGTCAGGTAGAAATGGAAACTAATAAAATTTGCAGGAAACGAGGCTAGGTGTAATTAGTAACTGTTTTCTTCTATAATGCAAACAATAGATAATATTTTTTATTGGTAGACTGAGTTTATGGGTAAAAGGTGCTGTAACTTTATGTAAGTGAGTCAGTCTAAAGATGTAGTATTGACTATGGCGTGACAAGAGTGTCAGACTGTGAGGCGACACGTGGCGTCAAGGTTTAATGCACGCGCCCACTGCGGTACCCAGTCACAATAGGTACATAAATAATGGCTTACAATCGCATAGAGTTACAGAAGATTACAAGGCTTTTCAGGGATATTAGTATGCAATTATTGGCAGTGACAACCCATCGGAAAATTACCGTCGGGTTGGCTAGCTGAAAACTACGTCTTCAGCAAATTACTTACTGATGATAGCGTAGCAGTACTTATTACTTTGCTTGAGAGATACTTAGGTTTTTCTAGCTATGACTGAAATAAATAAGAGTAACATCTGTAAATGCATTGATAATGAGAACGAATTTTTATAATGAGGTACATAAAAAAGCTTTTTCGAATCGAAACTTCATCAACTCAATTTTACTTTTAATCTTGTCTTGTTTTGTCGACTCTACAATAAAGACAATGTGCCGCTCAATTCCAAAAGGCATTAAATCCGTGCGTTATTATGTAGTGTTGTGATTTTTAATTCACACCGCGTTGTGCGTTTGTAACATGAGACTTTGGTGCTGTCCACCGACCGCGACCGTCGGTCTGGTGTGCCTGTCACGCTCCACTCGATCGCTTATACAATACATGCTCGGTAAATACTTACGACCCTTATACAATACATACTCGAGATGTGCTTTAGAACCACCGTTTTTTTTAAGGGGTGACTGAGCTAAAAGTGGTGTTGCGTTAGCACCACTTCAAGGCTAAGGGTATTACCGCATGCTACACAGAGTGGCAACCTCATTGACAATGTCGAAAAGAATAGCTGATGTGGCAATGCATTGTTTAGCCATGTTGCGGAGGAGACCGGTGCTAAATACCTAAGCAAGCGTACATGTTGCCTCAAAAAAGGTCCTGCAGTTTCTACCAATAAAAAGAAACCGTTTTAATTACTAAAACTACGTTGGTTAGTGTCGTAAATTGAAACCACTACGTTTTTTTACGTTTCATTAACTATTTGGTGACGTTAATGCAGCCTCGAAAGTTTATGACATCTGCAAATTAAAATCGTTACGTTCATTGAAATTGTAAATTGCAATTTACAATGACGATATTTTGACGCCCAATGGTTACTATTACTATTAAAAATGATAGCAAGTGATGGCGTCAGTGTAGGACCATGGTATTTATCAAATGATTCTTATTGTATTTAATCGAAGTATTTAGAACAATAATAGCAAAATTAATATTTGAGGAGTAGCTTCGTTTACCCTGCTCATGATAAGCTCTCTTATACTGGTTTTATAAAATAAATCACAATGTATTGTTTGAATATAAAGCGGGTTGATTATTACTTTAAAAATATTCAAATAATGTTCGCATAATGTAGGAATTTGAGATAAAAATAGACACCGCCAGCAAATCAACGTACTAGTTGTTGACAATCTGAAGAACGGCGTGAAATACTTAATCAACGCTCCAACGTCATTACAACCGAATTAACATACGCTGAAACACGTCACAGATCTATAACAATGTTGTAGTGTCTTTATCGCTTAACAAAACCCCGATTACGCATACTATTAAACGCGCGTTACATAGACATGATACCTTATTTGCAATGATCCGTCCTGTAATATAAATGCAAATACTAACTGCTAAATTGATAACTCTTCCGCTTCGTCATCATAGGGAAACAAATTATTGCAAAAAATTCTGAAACGTCAGTTTTATGCATTGAAATACAAGTTGGTATTATGTATTTGAAGTTGATGTAATAGGTACGAAGATAAGCATGAGATAAGATTGCAGAAAGTGATGCTTATTACACAATCAATCATATTGAACAGAGTTAGAAGTGAAATCACAGCTGAATGATGGATCTCGTAACAAGGAGCAAACGTCAAAACAAGTTATAATAAATTAATACCATTAATTATTTTTGCGCAAAAAGTATGAATGATTCAAAATTACCTATTGTGCGGTTTTATAATTTCTAATTTCGTGACGATATTATCGTGGACGTCCACGCCACGGGATCACGATAATACCGGGAAGTAAAATGTATGGAAATAATTATGAAAACGGTTTAAATTTCCGAACATTTTCCATTTTATGTACGTGGGTCGGGTCCACCAGATTTAAAAATATTTACATAGAAGAATAAAATATATACTTAAAATAATAACATAATAAAATTATATACAAAATGACATGATTACTTTGTAATGTATAATATTGTTTTAATTATTGTGAATGTGAGGACTATGTGGGTATTTTCTTTATTTATTTTTATCTCTCCTTAATATTTAAAAAATAAAATATTATTTCTCAGTTAGTTTTAATGATGGTCTGGCAGTTTGAGTAGTTGATGCGGATGTCCTTTCTTTGGTATTGTGAGCTCCACGATTACTGACAAATGCTTGCACTGACTGGACAGGTCCACTCAAATCTGTGTGGTTCTTTCCTCAAAGACCATTTCAGACACTAATCTACATGGTTCTCATATGGCTTGACCAAGATTAGTCTGGACGTCGTGACCTCTGAGTTTGTTTCGGCCTTTCTTCTCAGAGTAGTCAGTTAGGAAACGCCGACCTCATCTAGCTTATTTTAAACATTTTTTTTAATAATGACGTGTAAAAGTGATTCCGATATCCTACTTACAGAATAAACGATTTCATTTCATTTCCACGATAATAATATCGTGACGTTAGGAATAATAAAAGCGCACATTATTAGATCGTTTGACACTTAAGTACTTAATAGGTGATTGGATTTCTGAGAAGGCTATTGGTTCTTGGAGCTAAGTGCGGATATTTTCTCATAATATTTAGGAGGATATTCGTGAGGTGCAGTAAAGTTTACTGAGTAAACCAAAATTTTCAATTTTGTAATTTTTGTTTACTCAGTAAACTTTACTGCACCTCACGACTGACTTCATCATGCGTATGCGCATCATGACTATTTTAGAATAAAATCAACTGTACGTTAGACTTAGAATTGAGTGATTAAAATATTGAGGTCTCGTATGTACTTGGAGTCAGAAACGAGGTACTAAACCGCATGCTCGCCGAGAAATGGTGAGTATAAATAAACTTATGGAAACAATGAAATTCCGCAAATGCTAACAGTACACCGATAAGGTAGAGAGTGAAGGGGGCACTGCTACATACGAGCGATTTTCATTACGTCACTTGCGTAGGTCAAACATTACATATTATTACACAAATTGCTAGTTAACGTGCTTGAGTTTAATTTAAGGCTTGTTTAATCGTCGAAGGTTTTTAACAAACCTGTGACAGGTATCAGCTTTACAAACGCTCGAGCAAATGAGGCTTATTTACAGTACATTAAATGGTTGTACTTGTATTATCTAGTCATTTGGTTTGTTTTTGTAGAATTAAAGTTCATGAATACGACCTTGAACTTTAACTTACGGCAGCGACTGTCTCGATGCACAAGGCAGCTTTATTTTTATACTACTTTAGTACAATACAACCGTTGGTACGAAAGCAATAAAATTACAAAATAATTTGAAGCCGTGTACGCTATTGCACTTTACATAACTTTCTATTTTAATGGCATTTTGTAATAGCTAACAATGTATGTAAATTAATGGATTTGACTATTTTATTAAAAACGCATGTGTTAGTATCGATGCTCGTACGGTAAATGTGTCGTGTCGATAAGGAACAAATGGCTTATTCGAAAATTTAACACATTGTTGAAACGAGACAAAATGAACAAAAGCCCTCTTATTGGTTGACGTCACTTCGCTTTATTTTATAGGTAGGTTATTTGATAAAATACTTAATTGCATTACCATTCATAAAGCGTGAAGCATGCATTTCCAGCGCGGATTTTGTTGTATGAATGGTATAAATAACCTCCGCTCCTCCGTTAAAAAAATGTGAGTGAAAAACAATTCAAACTTGAAGGTTCCAGTTATCGGGCTTAGGATTTACCGACCTCGCAAGGTCGAAATTACCATCTTTTTGTACTAAACCCTCTTTGATAATGTCGAGATTATTTAATAAACACGTTTTCTGAGTTAGAAATAATAGCAGATAATATGTAGTGTGCATTAAAATTTTAAAATAGATTTCTGTTGAATTTTGTGTGATATAATCATAAAAAACTTAAAAAACCATTAGAAATTTTCTGAAACAATTGGTTAATTGTTACTTCACGTTTTTCGGTCTGAAAACTGTTATAATAATATCTAAGTAATAGCAAGTTACTCAAAATTCAAATCAAATAATACATAGTTTCGGCTTATGAACATTATTTACCATTAAAAAGGTATCAACATAATTCTGCCATCTTGTCTGGATGACCTACTAAAGAAGGCTTTTTTACATAAATACACGTCATATGTGTTTAAAACTAATAATAAACAGTTGCGTATCACGTCAAGTTACATTCCATTTTGAAACGAATATTTGTAAATCCTAGTGATGTTCCCACACAGTTGCCGATGAGATAACTCGTGATCGCCAAAACTGTATTTAATTATTTGCGACAACAGCATTAAGGCCGTATGCACGACCTAGTGCCTAACTTATTTGTATTTAGATTTTGGATTAAGAGATGTCGCGCCAAGGTACAAGAAAACAGGAAAAAAAAATGTTTAGTGTTTACGTGATTCCATTGTAACGGAGGAAAACATTGATAACAAAGAGTTGTCGTCAAGTGGGATGTGTTGTGTTATGTACGCATCGTCCGTAACGAAAGTGCCTTCACGGCCTTGGCGGTAGGTCGATCGCGAAACTGGAACAGCAAATTTTGAATTTTTTACGCTTTATATGCTAATTAATAGCGTAATCATATTCCACCATCATTATAAACACATAAATTGCAATATGTTGCAACATAACACCAATTATACGGATAAACAAACAACGAAACTGACAAAGGATCACGTCTCGCAAACAGTCATTAAAAAAGAATCCATAAAGCTCGCATTTAATTACGTGATGGTGCGTTATATCTATACAATTATAATCAAAATGGAATTTACACGTGTTGCAATGACCGGAGCATTGTTAATTTTAAAAACGCGACTGACGCAAAGCTAAATTATAATTCGCTTCGACACGTGGCATTAAAATATAAACTGTAGATAGCTTATGAAAATAGCACAAAAAGTATAAAAGTTCTTTTCTTAATTCATTGTGAAATGCTCGAGTACATGCCGGAAAATATAATAAATAAAAGTTTGAAAATGTTAATGGCTCTTACTGGGCCGCCGGCCGTACATACTCGGTTTAAATAACTTAAATATGACGATGCTCTTTGTCCGAGAAAAGCAGAGTCCTTCGGTGAATTTAAAGTATCCTCGAGCTCGTTCAATGCCTTGTAATATTTCTCACGCGGCGCACAAAGGTTGACCCGGCGAAAACCATAAATTTTATAGTCGTCCCGATATTGAATTTTGCAATTTATGCGGCTCCGTTATAATAAATAAATATTCTTCATACGATTTGTTATTTATTTCGGTCACGTGACCTTGACTTAACAACACTATGATCATGATGGTGCGTTACTGTCAAATGTTGAGTTCAATCATTTATTATAGCATCGTAGTGGAAGGTCGGGTCAATCAAGCTCAACTGTTATGTATGTATGTGGCATTATGCATTCGGAAAGAATGTCAGATCACACTTGGTAGAATAACTGTTTTACAATTTTAATAAGGCTTCTAGTTATAAACTGTTGACTATGGATAAGAAACGGGAATTGAATTAGATTTGAATTTACGATGTGCATTCAATCTTCGATTACCAGGGAATGGAAACGGACGAAATGAGAATTACATTACCGGATACCTGAACATCCTATGCTTATGTAAATCGTAGACGGTAACAATGCTTTAGCGATGATGGAGTAGTGCTGGAATACCGTGACGTACCTGTACGCAGGGCTTGTTGAGTGACACGCAGAGGCCGTCAGCGTCCTTGCTGTAGTGCTCCACAAGTTCCTGCAGCGTACGGAAGGTGGTGCGCCTGGCGATGAAGAAACCGCCCTCGTCCAACTGCCTGATGCGGTAATGCTTCACCGTATCTCCGTCTCGCACTGTGAACAACAAATATTCATTAATTTGCATTTTATTGCAATGCAAATTGCGTAAAACTGGAGTACGAATGCTTATAATGAATTAAATGTTTTGTAAGTTTGATGTAATGTCATAATAATGTGTAAGTAGAATTAATTAAGACGAACATGATCAATATTTTGGTTATTAATCAGCCGCAGTTTACTCAACATCTCTTTAAAAGCATCAAATTAAGCGAATTTACTCTGTAGAGCTTACTTCAAGAGAAAATACAGTCATTATACCTTTTTAAAACGCTGCAAAAGCTGTGTTAAGTTACAAGCGAATTATAGCCAGTCATCAACGTACCGCCACATTGGCGAGCCAACGAGTTCAACAGAAATAAGAACAGTATATCCATCAAAATGTCTCAAAAAGAAAGTTTTAGTTCTAAGAAGTCGCAAAGAGAGCTAACTTATTCTTTATCGGAACACAGATCTGAGGTTTTTGGGTCTGTCATACTTATCTTAGGTCGAGCAACTTGCGTCTCGACCTTGCTAAACCACAAGAATACAGACGCCGTATAATTAATGGGCGAAGCTCTCAGAATCATCGCGTCATTTTTGACAGTTCGATTCAGTTGATGAAGGTAATCTTGAACTGACGTTTAATCACGTTTTCGTTAAAATCTGCAAACTTAGAATTAGCTGCGATGTCTCTACTATGTTATTTCTTTGTTGCTAACGTTTGTTATGCAAGCATAAAATGTAAATAAAACTTTATATCGCAGAAAAATGCTGTATTCAACAAAATAATAAGAAATAAACGCGAATCGAGTTATTACAACAGTGTTATCAGACTTCGATTTTGCTGAAGTAATTCTAATGTTACGATAAGTACGTGATGAATCAGAAAACAGAACTAGAAAGGCGTGTAACGTCCGCATCTTAACGTGATTTGATTGAGTTTTAATCACATAATTATTACAAGCTTTTTGTAAATTCGTGTGTGCAAGATCAATTAGCTTAATGAACCCTGCACTCTCTTTTCTAGGTCTTATATATTTCTTTGCTTACAATAACGCAAAATTATACGAACAAGTAAGATCAAGAATGGAATGCAATGAATATGTCAATGTTTAAGTGTTTACTCTAGTTTGAACACTGGCTATACTACCCTACATTTATTCACCTCACCACACAGTTAAACGTTTTTCATTTTGTGTTCTCTTTACATAAATTATATCCTGTTTTCTTTTACACCATTTGCTTATTATTGAAACGTCCTGATCTAGTATAATATGGCTTTGTTTGTTACGGAGAATCACTGACTCCTAAGACAGGGGCACATACACCTAGTTTAGAAGTCAGAGCCTTATATGCTCTTAGTCTTTGGATATTATAATGTGACACTTTTGGTGAAATAAAGAATTTATTTATATTTCATCGGGATACTTATTTTAATACTTATATGTTTTTTAAAGTAGAGCCGTTTTGAAATTTTTGGTAGTAAAGCTAGAGTAAAAATTTCATTCGAAATGGCAAAAATCGAAACTAAAAGAAATAGCGAGTAAAAATCCCCAAAGCAGTCTCGAACCCGAACTTTGATAAACTAAACCGGATTTGGCCAAATATGCACACTTGGAAAATTCATACGAGAATCACGAAAAGCAACTAGAATTTGTACACGACAAATTCAAGTTGCTTTTCGTGATTCTCGTATAGGCACTCTGTAAGGCTCCATACTCATAAAATCTTCATTGGCGTCAGCGATAAAGATAACGAGAACTAGCGTGCCATAACTATTAAGTATGAATGCTTCTGGGTAACACTAACAATATAATTATTCTAAAGATTATAAAATGAACCCAGGAGAAAAAGTTGGTAGTATGAAAATAAGATCAGATTATCATAACCCGTTCTATTAGTACATTCTTTAATAATTATTAATAAATACATGACATTTGATCGACAAAAACTCGAATTAAATTTGTGGTTTTATGTTAAGCACATCTCATATTTTATACGCTTTAAAAATTTTAGTTAGACTGCATATGAAAATATTTATGATTTGTTAAAAATGATGAAAATCATATACTTTAGAAGAGATTATATTTTAGAACGTGAATAATCTCATTAATCCGGGCTACCTATGACGAATAGTAAATACAGTTTTAAACGTCATGTGCAAGGCCTTCGAATGTGGGTTTTGTTAACATTCCAAGAACTGGCACAAAAAGTAAGATGAAGACTAAGTAACGTTCCGAATGTATCCTTAGGACTGGCGTATGAGTACGCAGTCCACCCGGACTGGCGTATAGGCAGGTACGCAGTCCGCCCTCATGTCTCTCTAGAGATTAGCACATTTTGCACTACGGTTCATATCGGCTGATCTAAATGGGCCATTAAATACTTCTATTTTAGTTTTGCCAATAGCGTCGGTAAAGTGCTAACAGTGAATTTGACTCATGTTCAAATAAACGAGTCCTAGCACTTAAAGTGCGAGATATAGAAAACTAAACTGCACAGTTCTGCGAAGATTAGTAGACAAACTAAGCACTGTCAACAATATCCGAATTCGCACGTTAGCAAGCACGTATAACTTCGTTCTACGTGAAATTTTAATTTGCTGAAGTGAAAGAATCGAAACTTCACTTTCATTGATTGAGAAAGCAGTCGGAAAATTTATGCGACACCCATTGTAACATAGAAATATAATTTTATAGGTTAGGCGTACTGACAACGGGTTTTTATGAGGGAGCAATTTAGGAGGCTCGCGAAGGCTAATTCAATATGCAGATATAAATGGTCAGTGATAAACCCTAATGATAGGCAATAGCTCTTTCTAAAACTTTAATAGATAAATGCATCTCCCGACGTTCGATTGTGAAAGTTTATTCGAACAGCATACTCGTAGGAAAGTGATTTGAAAACCACGCACATAATTCTTTGTTAGAAATATAAAAGTTTGTAAAAATATAAATTGTTTCTATTTTAGTATTTAAATAGGTTGACCTTTTTCTATTTTCCTTCGCACATCATTAATATTCGCATATTCATGGCTATCCGCTGTAGGAAATTAAAGATAATATCAGGACACTTCCCGGTGTTAGCCAGGTCCGTATCGATTGAAGTTAAATATAGAACAGATTCTCGGAATGTGGGCCATACCCGTTTTATGTCCCAAATATGAGCAGGAATCCAAGTGGAAAGGTTCTGCTTCAGAAAACAATGGATAAAACGACACTATGTAGAAAACATGGTCCATTTGTGACGCAGCAGTTTCGTTCAAAAGTATTTTGTTAAGAAAATTTTTATTATTTAAATTCAACAAATATGTAAATCTAAAACAGCTTTCACCTTCAAATTGTAATTAACGACGCATTAGGTAAAGATAAAACATTTTTCCGGGAAAATCGTCAACATGAGGCTTACAATTTTTTAAACGGATTAGGCATGTAATACTATAAATATAATATTTTATCGAACTTTATCGTAGAAATCTCAATCGTATTTAGTAAACTGTATCACATTGGCTTTATTCTTGAATTACTTATTCAACTAATGACACGGGCTTAACAGGCATAAACCGGACCTAATGAAGATTGACTGTAGAAATAAGAGAGCTCTTATTTATGAAGTACACGTTAACGATTTTGCGGTTAAAAACTGCGTTCTAAAAAAGGACACAGAGAACAATATTCTTTAGAAATAGGTATTGTTCTTTAAAACGATTAGTTGGCAATGTTGGCATCCAACAAAGGTATTTGATAGCTATTACAATATTACATAAATTATGTTCTAAGAAACCGCTAGAATAAAAAGCAGATAATCGTCCTTGGTGTTACAATAATGATGTAACATTGTCGCGCGCCTACTGCTCTAGATTATATCAACGCGCAATAATTCCTAGGTATAAGAAAATTCAATTAATAAATTCCTTTAGCGCAGACGCAGAGTCCTTAGGAATATTTTGATTTATTCTTGTTTAAGTTCCTTTTATTTTTTCCTGTAACAATTAAGAAATAGTTTTTTTTCTGATCACGTCATGTCTTTTTTCCTGCAAGAATAACTTTTAAGTCACTATGTGTAATTTTTTATATGTTTTTACTGGATTTACAAACAGCATACTAACCCCAGTATAAGTATGTACTCTTTGTTTTACTATGGAATCCTAAAAATTCTACCGTAATTAATTCAAGCAAAATCTAAAATGAAATATAATAAATACTTATTGTTTTTTTTTCCTAGCATGATGCCTGAATTTATACAAAATCGTTTTTAGGTATGACGAATGGTATTTTTCACTAAACAATGTCTGTAGCAATTTTCCATCAGTACTCATGAAAAAAAAAAAAACAAGAATAATTTGGAAAATCCAAAAGTGCACGCCTCATACAATACACTCATTCATAAACGAAAAAGAAATTCAAAACATAGTTTTTAACAAAAATTAACAATGTATCACTTTTCATGAAGTCGTGTCAAAGACTGACAAAGATATTTACTTGGCGGTTGCTAGGCAACATCAAGACCAAGGTTGAAAATATTTAGATAAAGATATTATATTTTAGTTAGTATTTTATTAATTATAATTAAACTACTTTGAATAAAAGAGCCATTTTCAATAGGGTTCCTTCTACGGCTGAAACGAATGTATAAAAAAAAAATTGACTCAATTAATTGATTTTATCGCAAGCTACAATGTTTTCAGGGTTCATAAATTGACGGACAGGAATTTTTTTTCAACTATTTTGATGCTTTTCCATTTCTGCTGCATTAAATCAATTGTTAAAAAGTACAGTATTAATCTCCATTTAATCATCTATACAATGGTATATAAATTAAGTAGGTTCTGTGTACTAGCAGAAGTGTAACAATAAAAACAGTTACAGAAAAGGGCAAAAAAATTTTTTCGATCGTAGAGCACACTCTAATGCTTCGCATTAAGAGTCGTGCAATAATACTCACTGGAAAAACCAAAGTGCATTAAGAGTTCGGTACGTCTGCTGCTCGTTACCTTCACGGTTAATCTTTACATTTTGTAACAATTGTAACCCTCCTTCAAGAAATTCATCTCTTATTGAAAACGTCACTGACTACTATTTTTCGAGGGAATCTTGAATATATATAATTATATGAGAATAGTTTCTCTTTTGTTACTGCAGTATTTTCTGTACTTACTGCACTAACAAGAAAGATTTAGTGACCAGCAATATAATAATATATTATGTGAGGTATGTCCCACATACAATTATCGATAATACAACTATTGCTATTTGCATAATGAATAATGACGTACATTTATAGTTTTACAAAAAATCAATAATATTTTATGCACAACGGTATGATTTAGAATTAAATTAACTAGTCAAACAGTAAACCGTATTTTATGCAAATGCTAAATAAATATAATTTAATATCTGGGTTGCATGAGTTTGCGTTAATGTGCTCATAAAGATGACCCGCTGTCACGTCTCTCGATTTTGTTTGCAATGCAATAAAATGGCTTTTAAAAATAGTTAAAAAGTGTAGCTGAAGCCTTGCATTTATAAACAATACTAATTAGCAGATATCGAGGCAGTCATTCAGTTGTTCGGTCTTTGTTCCCACGGCGCCTGCACTAGCCTTAGAAAAACTTTTAACCGGTTTGGAGCCGTGTTCGAATCGCCTAGCACCGCTGGATGCGTCTGTAACAGGATAGCACTTAGCACTGTGCTGCGTGCCACAGGACGCACGTATGAATCATCGCCAACCAGTACCACTACCACATAACATAAAATATTCTTCTATTTTCCGAGCTAACAAGATGTTTATAATTGCTGTGTATATTATCTAAACGATTTCCTATTAGGAAATTATCAATAGAATATGAATTATTTTATGATGTCACTGTTACCTGATAGCGAGAAGTCATTATGGCGGCTCTCGGAGTCTCGGATGAGGAAAGCGCCATGTTCGTTCTCGGGAAGGAGCAATTTCTTCTCCGCTTCGATTCGTTTTATTTTGCGGAAGTACCATCTGTAACAACATTGAAAAACTTAGAAATATGCGAGTTATCGAAGTAACGATCAATATAACTGAAGGTTGATAATCACAACCGCATACGTGCAGTGTTAAATTACGTATTTACATAAGATTTAAACAAAATATTGAAGGTAAAAACTGTGATTCATATAGAGAACAACGTAAAAAGTTAAACGCATTAAAAAGGCTATTAAGACACCATTAAAATTAATACAAGTAGCAACGAAAAAGTTACAAATTGTTACAATGAATTAACAATGCACATATACTTGCTGACAAGCTAATGAATTGTCCATCTGAGCCTTGAGGAGTGTTTCATTATGTTATACATTGTGATTATCATTGTAATAGGATAATATGACTGTATAAACGACCGGTATCGCTCTCGTAGGGTGTTCAGAAAGCGGCTTGTCGGTGACTCAACTAGCACGAATGAATAGTATTCTGCATTCAATTGACGTACGCTCACTGCGTCCGCGCCGGAGACAAACTTATTGTAGTAGGTAACGCTTTTAACTTGAGCAGCCCCGCTGCTAGCAATGAATCATAATTTGTGTCGAATTTTGAACAAACTATGTCTAAAGACATTATAACATTATTATGATGGTCATACCAATAAGAGCATAAATCAGGTTCATTTCTCATTGAATAATTGCAACACAAAAGCTGTAGGGGTCTGACAATAGTGTTGCATCAAATCCCGCGCGACAGACGGGCGAGGTCGTCGGGCTCTTGATATAAAAATAGTATCTAACTAGTACAGCTGTAAAACGGTTAACTGTGAGCACTAAAAAGAGTCACGATTACTCTCAACTATCATATTTTTAGAATTGCTGCAACTTAGTACAGCAACCTTGTGTGTTTGTAAGCGAAAAGTTTAGAAACAATTAAGTACCTACGTCAATTACTAATCTATTTACGTGAAATCGACACACGAAATTGGATTTGGGTTATTTTTATTTCGTTGTATTTTTGCTTCAATGGCTAACCGGAAACAATTGGCAGCGTAAAGCTGATTGATAAAGTATCTACCATTCAATTAATTTATCAATACCAAGTTAGTTTTCCACGAACCTTGGGTAAGTGTTCAATGGCAAGACTATTTGCTGATGATTTCCTTTTCAGAAGCTCAAAGCTGATAACATCGTCTACGTCTGCACAATAATTTCATCTCGTTCGTGACTGGAAAAACTGATTGATCTATGATGATTACTATTGTTCAAAAGATTGTTCCGCCAGAGAATCACGGATGGACCCTTGCACTGTAATTAAATGGACGACTCAGAGCACGATAGTCATCAGAAGCCTGATACCTATCTCTGTAGTAGGTACAATTAGCATACTAGACAAAATACTTGGCGGATTTACAAAAGCTAGTTTCGTAACCAATTCACAGGTTCTTTTTAGTCATTTGAAATACCCTAATGCTATTATATCACACTTACAAAATTTTATGTTAGTTTTATCTTTCTGTTGTGTATAGAAACATACCATTAATAAATTTGATACTTTCAAGTATATCTTTTACACAACAACTCGCTAACCGTTTTACAAGAATAAACTTACGTGGCAATATCTAAGAGCAATCGCAGAATAATGTGAATTTTTGCAATTCCGAAATGCACATCACAAAGGTCGACCTGCGACCTACTTTTCACAAAAAACACATTAAAACCACGTAGCGTTACAAAACGATCAAATTGTATGTTAACAAACGTTTGTTTATTTTTATCCTGCATGCGAAGAAGCTATCTAAAGCCTTGCACCCGGCAAATAACTTGCAGCCTCGTAGCTATTTCAATAGTCCAGCTGCATCTGGATCTAGTTAAAATTCTATAATCGTCAAACAGGCTATCACGCCAATAACAATTTCAGATGATATTATGGAGGAAAATTATTATGAACAATGTCGCATGCGCTATAAAAATGAGACATGAAAAGGGCGCCACAGGCTGTAACTACGAATGCCTTCGGTGAGACCTCGGCACGCACTAAGGGCATACTTAGGGTCATAGATCGGTAACTAGCAGATAGCGTCGAAGGTCTTAACGTGGAAAACGCACGCAGAATAGATTAATAATACACATGTTTATTAAGCTAATTAATTTCCTCAATAAGAAGAAATAGAAAGTGTTCAAAACGATGTAATCATGACTAGACAGAAAGTAAGCTTCATTGAGAGGTGTAACAACTGAACTCCGCTCATACGAGAAGAAATTATCTAAGCGTAAAAGATCTAGAAAGTTAATTCATAAAAGTCTATACATGTTGTTATTAAGGATCAAACTTACACCAACAGAACATTTGTAAGAGTTCTTTGCCCTATCAATAATTTCATGATTTTTTTTACCACTGTCGTCACGAATCTTTGGGGTACCTTTTGACAGCCCCGAAATAAAGCTTGAACTAGTAACCCTGTCAACAACACAAGTATATCAATGTGCCAGACAGATAGAGCGACCTTGACCCCCTATAGGCGAAGAGAAATCGTCATCTGTATCATGAATCATGCCCACATAATATTAGACCTTCTCTCTACAGAGAATTTTGTATGGATGATATCATATTTTATCGATATAAGGTAAGGTAACTTGCGTAACGATTACTGAGAATATTAATAAAAAAATATGCAAGCAACTTTTTGACGAGGAAGTATGGTTTAAATTAAAAGATTAGCACTGTTTGCTATCATTGATATTTCTAAAAGTTTAACAAACAAGTAATATTTGTACAAAATGTCGGGCGACATCAACACTACACAAGCATGTTCCCGATTTGAATAAAGCTTATTTAAACAAGCTAGAATGCCGCTATATTTATTCTAGTAGATACGTTTCAATTGCAGATTTTCGAAAGTGCAAATAGCATTGTGCAAATTTGACTAGCTTCTTTGTCTAGACTTCGGAAAAAGTTTTGTAAAAGTGTTACTTTGTTCAATATTTAAGTGCAATTTTGCATACGTCCAATGTGTCGAAAAAAATACACATATTCCAGGTTGTAATATTATTGTTCGTCACGAAGATATATCTAATAAGAATCGATTACCTTATGCAATGAATCTGTCAAAGCAGTGAATACCTACTTACTACGAAATAGAATGTCATAGGCAGGTTGTTAGCAGTCAAGGTGGGGGACGGAAATTCCTAATAAATATAACTATTGGGTTTGTTACATCACAGAGTTTCCGGTTTGCAAACATCTCAATTAGAATAATCCTATAGTATTGATAACTCAAAGATAAATTATTAAAACTTGAAATGCAAATTTTATTTACGATAATTGCTATCATGTTGAATGACCGACTATTATAAAGAACCACGTGCCAAAATTGATGTTTTATTCGATAACATAAACAAAGCATCATAATAATTTTGTTGTGATAAGAAAAAAAAAAAAGAAATAATCATCTATAAAAACCGCCTATAGGTATTACGTAAGCGGATTTGGGTCTGAGTGTCAAGAAAATTTGGCCTAAACCCTTTGACACCGAGACGTAAAGTGGCGCAATCAAGGGGAATTAATTACGTGACTTTCGCTCAGTTTTATAATATAGCGAGTTAAGCAGAGGCGCCGGTCATCGACCTTCGCGTGCCGATGTAGCCACAACTTTTTTACTAAGCCAGTCTCGCCTGGCTCCGGGTTGCTCGCTAGATGGGTAATCTAATTATAGGGTCTCCCTCTCAGGATGGACTTGGACAAGTAAGTTTGCCTTAAACATCTATACTAGTCGCTTTTTTGAGGGGATAGAGCGATACCGTTTCTACAAGATCTTTTTATATGATCAGTGGCAGGATAACTCAGTGCCGTTTGAAAAAAAAATAGGTAGGTGTGACTACAATGCTGGGAAGTAAATAATCTTGTAATGTTGACAAGTTGATTAGAAAATTACAGAGACAGGTGAGATGAAGAAAATAAGTACCTACACGTGTGACAGAACGTTTACTTGAAATGGTTTATAATTGCTGGTGCGTGTGCATACAACTCTGAAAAACTGAGTAAATTGGATTTAATCAGCATTAACTTGCGTTGTTATGAAAGGCTTTAATACCGTGGGATAGCGAAGGATTCTGAAGGACCTTCTTTATCATTGACAAGCACTTTGCCAGTGACTTTATTCACGTAGATTTCAGACTTTTCCATAGAAACTAGCATGTATTTCGAAAATTTTGGAAAATCCAAAACATTTTTCGAATATTTTTTTACCGAAACCTTTAATAAAAATGTTCATAGATTTTACTCAAACAATTATGGATTTTCATACATACTTTATTTCCCTTCAGGGATAGAATTTCCAAAAATCCTTTTTAGTGTATTCTTAGTCCTGTGGATAGTAGAGGAACCTACTGTTCAAATAACGGTTCAGTGGTTCATCGGCTCTGCATTGATTAATCACTTAGTCAAGTCAGGAGTAAGGAGTGTTTATAATAACACAGATTCTTTCGTTTTCTAACCTCATATCGCAGTGACAGTGTAGGAATGACAATACAAACGTCGAAATTGTGAAAAACCAAATTAACGGGGGGAAAAGTTGAGATGCATGGACTACAAACCCCATTTGAGATAATTGTATTTTTAACGGTATATTTCGCGAGCAATATGGGTTTGTCCGTTACTTGTTCAGCAAGACAGATAAGGATATCAGTCATACAAATGGCGACATCGATTGAATTCACAATAAGACTTCCCAGATACCTTGCTTGTTTGCTAGGTGCTAAGAATTGTGACACAGATACTACGGTAGGTACACGAAACCTAGTCACGATAAACTCACGAGTTTCCATGCACGAAAGAAATCGTCATATAGTGTATGACGGACAGTACCTAGAAAACAAACCAGTAATTTGAACAACGTCGTCAAAATAATCAAAGTGGCACTGTTATTTAAGATATAAAACATTTAGAAATCTGTTGGCGTAGCGAGAACTATTAGCGAACTTCACAATGAGTCGTTAAATATTACTGCCTTCTGTTAATCAGGTAAGGGCATGATGCGAAACGTAAAATAAGTAATGGTAAGTACTGCGAATTGTTAATAGAAATAAAGTCTTTGTGGACAGCGATCGACAGCCATTGGATTCAGTAGGTGTTGACGCGAGGGTTCTACAAACGATTGTATTTAAATGTTTAATTAAGTATGTCTTAGGAAGTATTGCCGAACACACAGCTACGTCACTCCTGAGTTCTGGCACAGTTCGATAAGGATCACTGTAACTGCGTTTAACGCATGGATTTAACAGCAAGCTAGCAACAAGTAGCAGTATAATATTATGTTATAGACGATTGTATTACTGCTATAGTTACTCGCATTCGAAAATGGTTAGCACGAAAACATCCGCAGGAGTAACAATTATTGGCGGAGGTCGGTGTGCGCCGGCGCAGGCGGCCGTAAAAAGTAAAAACAAATCATAAAAACCAGTTGTATTGTTCTTTCGCAAGAGACGACCTCAGGCGTTTTGATAAGAAACGAGTCATTTTCATCGATTTTCTAACACGTGTCTAGTTTGTTTAACAAAGAAACATTTGCAATGCAAAGTTATTGTTCGATAAACAGAGCGTTTGTCGTAGGTACGCTGACAGACTTAAACGACTACTGTGGGGCATTCTGAGTGTCATTGACAAAATATAATAAAGACATGATTCACGATTTGAATAGAAAGCGAGATGAAAGATATTGAAAAAAAAAAAAGAAGCTAGTTAGTTTTTGACGCTACAGAGACTACTAAGTGAGACGTCACGAAACGGAACCTAAATATTCGACATAGTGAAAGTGAGTAAGAACCATTTCATGTTACAAAACTTTTAGTCTGTTTTAATTTTTTATCAATATAAAGTTACGCGATGTTTGCAAATACGCAATACATTGTATTGTTAGCGCAGCGATAGATTTCGAGTAGGTGAAATTGTTTTTATCTTTTTGTTCATGAGGAAAATGCAGTTACTTTTGGTTCGAAATGTGTTCTTTTTCGTTTTCAAAGGCCAAATCAGCTTGCATGATTTGTTGCACAAATGAGCATCGCTGGCGAGGCGGCATCACGATTCACAGCCACACCAGAGAGATGTCCTAGACGATATTATAACACGTTTTAATAAAGTTAGATCCATTTGAAACTGCACCAATGCAACTGCACTAACTACAAGTATCACAAGCCACTTTTTAGCACATATTTTATGAATAAAATATTTCAAAGACTATAGTCGACGTCATGTGCGTCTGCAAAACAAACACTAATGACGATAAGAAATCATTTACAATTCCATATCAATTTTCAATCAGAAGAGTATTACTACATAATAAGATAAATATGATTTCCTGAAGATTGATAAGAGATATAAAATACACCTACAAGGTATAGTACTTAAAAGTCACCGATTCGCCGTCAATAATTGAAAACGAGCATTTGCAAGTAAAATTTTTAATATAAATGTGAGTAGGTATGTGCGCGTATCGAATTGATCATGGTTTTCCTGAAAAGTAACAAGAAACTGTGAGAAACTGAAAAACAAGCAAATATTTCGATGTGAATGCGTTTGTTTCCATCAGAGAACGCGTATGGGCATTTGGTACAATAGCTATGTTGATGGACTTTGAGCACAACATTCATGTTTTCAGAACGGTAGCCACAGCACACACAAATAAGTTTACAGATGTTTAAGCGTTGAAAACGAAAATCCTAACGCATTAAGGTGAGTTGAGGTTTACTTATAGCTTTGCATATTAAGTCTTGCCGAAATAATATTTAGGTTTAGGTACTGTGGGCGTCCTTATGAGCTTTGAACATGTTCGCGCATCATATTCACAGTAATTCACCCCATTGAAACAGAGACTTGTGTAATAAATTTCAATTATTATGATAAGCGGTTTGCTGTTGTGCAAGTGGAGTAATTCTCAAGGCTCGTCAGTGAAACTGACGTCGGTGCATCCGTTTACCTCGCTTCAGCACAAGTGTTGTTGCTTCCCTAATCCTAGGATTGTTTTATAATTTGTTTCTTAACTCCTTCTTGATTTAATGCGTAATAGAAGCATTCCTAATAGATAACTAAGCTTTAAAGAAAATTAAAATTCAGGTAAAACATGCATCTGTTTCGAGTTCAAATGAATTGAATGAATTATTCGTTTAATTATTCAAGATGATTGAGGAAGCGCATAAATTTCCGAACAACAAAAGGTACGTCAAAAATTCAAAGCACAGTCGCTTCCGATCAACAGGCAGTTAAGTTTTGTGAGCGTCACCTTCACGGCTCACTTCCTGAGCCTGCTTCCAATTGCCGAACTACGGGGAGGAAGACAGCGGCCACCGGTGCAGCGACCGGCCGCGCAACCGTAGCCTTGGACGCGAGCTCCCTGCATTCTAATCGAGCGGCCTTGCGGAAGCGCGTGTCTCGAACCCGCTCTCGTAACACGGCCCCTTATCAACTGACTCGACAAATCACTACATTGACAGATATCGCCTTATCTCTATCACAACGTGTTGGAATCAAAAGGAAAACCGCGAGTTAATTTTAACCAGAACGGTCAATTTACTGCCGCGATTCCTGGTAGCGGCCGCCGCACTTTAACCCCCCAAGTAGGTACGTACCAATGTTCGTATGGTCAAAAGAAAGAGTTAGAGCGTAAGTCTACATAAGTCATTGAAATGATTAGCACAAAGCTGTGGACGACCGCGGGCCGTTCGTGAGGTGGTAACCAGTTCCACGCGCTGAACGGGTCGACTTTGGTAAGTAGACCGACGTGGCTGGCACGGATGGCCGCGTCCAAAAATATGAAAACGTAGCTACGGAATGTGTCTAGGAAGATAAGCTGATAAAAGAATATACACAACAAATGTTTTAGGAGACTGACGATATAAATGTTAACCATCACTAGCTTCCGACTTCAGAGTTATCGTCCTAGATGACGTCCTGGCGCAACCTATTTAAATAATATTTACAGCTGTAAGAATAGGTTATCAATCAATACGTGTGTTTTGTAAACCCTATGCGGATTAGGCCACCAAAACTTATTTTCTTGAAAAATTGTTTAATGAAAACAGACTTATGAGAAAATGCTTTAAGGTCAAATGTTTTTCACATGTCGCAAGAAAATTATGGGAAAAAAAGATCAGGTTATGGAAAACTAAGAAATATTTTTGTAATCATACGGGCTATTATCTAGATAATTGCAAAAATTCAGCTTATCTTAGGGACTTCGCGAAAAAGACGGTGACTAGGTATTAAAGCTAATTAGCTGATATGAACATTAGGCACTGACGGAGGTGCTGATTGGTTTAGTGATGATCTGACCAACCAGAATACAAATGTTATGAATTGATCCTTAGATTTGTCAATTGCATTCAAGGTTTCAATCATCCTAAGCCGACTGGGTTTTTTTTAATAATGATTCTGATAAGCTGGTATGATTACGAAAATCATTATTTGTTTCCAATAAACCTACGACATTATACAAACTAGCGATGTATAAAAACAATACAACGTTGTTTTTGACATTTCCCAATATAATCAATTAGTTGAGCAATATTGAAATGCGGTGCATAGATTTATACCGTAATGGATCAATATCGTCTGACAACATGGAAAATTAGGTGGGATCCCCCCGTTTTGCCTAAAGGATTTTGACAAATTTTCATTATCCAAACAAATTTTAGCAACCTTTTTTTATACCAATGCAAAATTTGGAATGATTTTAGTACGCACATTTTCATTTAGTCTAATTTTTACTTGGCAGACTATTACCAAGGATAATGTCATTAAGGCATTTGGTCTTTAATCAAATGATTTATTACAGCAAACTATCTTTAGACAATAAACATTTAGTCAATTGATTTGACAAAAATATAAAGACTAAATTAAGATTTTTTGGTAATTATATAATTAAAAAATGCGCTTTTATTTTAATATAATCATTTATATGCGATGTTATTTGCGTACTTCTTTGTAAGTTTATGTAAGGCTAAAAGGGTCTTGGTAATTTTTGTCTCCGACCAACTGTTTGTCGTAAAACAAATACACAGAAACGAATCGCTGCAAAACCGACTCCACGTAGTCTTGTCTGCCCCACCCCTAGAGTGTAATTTAAACCCGCGTAGGCGCGGAGGGGCGAGGCGGCCCGCGAGCTGAGGAGCAGGTGATTTGAAGGCCCGCCGCCGCGGCTGAGGCTGGCCGGCGAAGCCGGTCAGCAAGCCGAAGCTGCGGTGGTGAGCGTTAAAACCATCTGCGACGATAAGCTCGCGTGGAGCCGCCCAAACCCCGCAGCGCCGGAGCCGTGACAGAAACAATGCTTGCTGCATGTTGCATGCCTGCTTGCATGTTGCATGCCTGCTTGCATGTTTATTTGCATGCTGCTGGCCTGCTTGCATGCTGCATGCCTGCTTGCATGCTGCATGCTTGAAGCAAGCAAATCATGATATTGACCTGTTACTGCTCCTGAGAATCGCGGATCTTGACTTTCAGAATTTTGACCTTGACATCTAGGTTAATAACATCAAGGTCAAGAACAATGCCCTTAAGGTGTCCCATGGTGTTTCCCCACCCTACTACACCCACATCGTGTCGAATTTATTATTTTGTAAATTGAAAACTAGCGAAATTAAGTATTTGGCTTATTTTATTTTGCGTAAAATATGTTATACCAACTGAAATATTTGACTAAATTAAAATTGGTAAAAGTACTAGTTGGTAAGCAAGTTATTGTTTAAACGTTCACTTGCCAAACATTAGGTTTGCGTTACAATTATTTGTGAAGAGTTTATTTGCTAAGTAATAATTTGGCAAATGAAATTATGCAGAAAATTGTTTGGGAAGTGATAATTTGTCAATTTCTTTTAGATGAAACAAGGGAGACCCAAATTAGGTACATGCGAAATGTCAGATGTATGCTTTCGTAAATAAATATTTATGAATTAAATTGCAGAAATACCAACGGACCTTTGCCCAGCAGTGATAAATTATGAGCTAGTAAAAAAAAATTTAACCCTCACAATAACGATACGGGTGAATTTGGCTGTTAAAATATAAAAGTTGACTAACGAACCCTGCAAATAAAAAAAAATGGCAATGAACACTTACGGCATAGTCTGAAGTTTCATATATGTATCCAACGGGAAAGACTCCAAGTCTTTGTGTGTTACATTAGTTCCAGACAGCCGTCGAGCCGTGCGCATCCAGCTTCCTTTTTGTCGTCTAAAGCCCTTCTCGCTTTTTAATAATTGGAGGTGGCGTTTCACTATATCATGCCACTTCCATTTCACTGTAGCTGGAGAATCACTGGCGGCATCTTCCTTGCATATTTGTAAACTGTCACTAAATCTTCTCATATTTTGAAGATATATTTCGTTCGATTTTGGTGGAAGGCTCTTTCGCCTTTCATCAGCAATAATTACAGAGTCTTGCGAATTTTGTTCTGCTATCCATTTTGTTATGAAATCATTTTTATCACAGACTTGCATAATCACTGGCTCTTCTTTGGGAGGCGGTGGTATCCAATCCAAACTGACCCATTGACTAGATTTAGGCTTGGATTTGAAAATTACATCTACCTCATCGTCGCAGTCCGAAGAGCCAATCGAACATACCGACGTCTTTTTCCTCGGAAATCGAGAACGGATAGATCTACCAGCGGGAGATATTTCAGGATTCACACCGCTCTCAGTATTTTCCTCTTTTCTAACATCCTGCAAACTCTTTATACACTCAATATTAACATAAGAGTTTTCGGAGCACGAAGAGTCAAGACTAAACCTAGGGGTACTTCGATGCACAAACTTAGACCTAACAGTCACATCCTCATTGCAAATTTCAATATTTCCGCCACCAGTTTCGCGTTCATTCGTCAAAGAAATTCTACGTTCATTTGATATGTCGTTTTCCATTTCAATTATTTTAGTCATGCTCGGAAAGTTGTTCTCTTTTTCAACTTCCATTATTCTAGTTAATCTTTGAGGACATTCTTTATCCAATGATTCTGTGCTATTCGTAATGGTAGAAAATGAATTGTCCTCATTCAATTCGATTATTCTGGTTATTCTTTGTAATGTCTCATTTTCTCCATCAGTACATGCCGGTGAAGGAGCCTTTTCTTTTTGAAATTCTATAATTCGAGTAATCTTTTGTGGGTGTTCTCTTTCCGATTCTATATTTACTAAGGCTGGGTTCAAGTCATCTAATTCTATAATTCTCGTTATTCTTTGAGGATAATTATTTTCAGTCAATGATACTGATGATTCCGAAGTATTTGATTTGAAATTATCTTTTATCATTTCTTTGTAGTTATCTTCAAACTCTTTCATTTCTAAAATATTAGAAGAACTTAGAAAAGACGATTGACTGTCTAACAATTGAGCTGTTGTAATATTACATCTTTCAATTGTTACCTTTTCTTCTCTAGAATTACTGCGGCTCTTAGCCTTTTGTAAGGCGCTTTCAGTGAGGAATACACAAGGCACTTCCACTTGCATTGACATTTTTCGTCTTCTGGTTGAGTTTTCTTTTTCTTGATTAATATCATTGTCGATATCTTCAGGAACCGCCGTATGCGGAAGGACAATAGGGGTCCCTGCTACCATACGCAAAAAATCAGTAACAGCGGCTATATGCGCTCCTGTTACAGCTCCTTGTAACTTAACACCGGATACTTGGTGGGGCACAAGTTGATTATCGCGTATACACCATACTACGGGCAGAGCCCCTTCTGACACCATCGTCGTTACGGTCCAGTGTTCGTTTCGATTTTGTCTCTACAACCTACTATTGTTTTGAATACATACAACAAAAATCCAACAATTGGTCACAAAGTTAAAGTATGTTTTGTTTCACTGGTGCATTTCTGGGCTACGTCTTACACTTCGAAATTGAAAAAAAGTACAAGTTAGTGTGCACATAGATTTGTTGTCGAAGAGACGGCATAGCGCGAACGCGGCGCGGTAACGGGTGGCGGAGCGCGGCGTGCGTGCGCGTCCGGCGGAGGTCGCGAGAGATAAGGCGGTGAGAGTCGCACGCGCACCACTGCCGCCCGCCGCACGCCCCGCCACGCCGCCGCACCATCACCTTCGATCATACATCAATTTTCATCCGATGCACTCCTCGGCGGAATTATGTAACGGTATGGATAACCCATTTTAACCGTTAACCAACCTAGTCAAACCATGATTAGGCGGTTAAAATATTTGGCGTTTTCGAAGACGATCAGCTGCTCATACACTCGATGTCATACCTAGTTCAAAATTATATGTTCATGCAAACTAGATCAGGAGTCAGAATGCTGTTATAAATTGTATTGAATAAATATTCTTTTTTTTTCAAGTCTAGACTAAGACCGATACCAATTGTTTCTTGTCTTGCAATCTTCATTTTATTTGCATAAAATATGCAAGGACTGGAATTCAAGTAGGTTTGCTACGGTGACGTAACGAATACATACCAAAATTAGTAAAACATTCGTCGACCACGGACGTCGTTTATAGTCATTATCAACAATTTAGATTCTTGGTGATTAATAACTTATACTGTTTTCAATATTGTAAATGGAATCTGTTTTCATTGTTGCAAGTTAAGTAGGCAATCGAGAGCAGAGAGTCGTAAGTCACCCCATCTGATGTGGGGTCATCCTGTCGCGTACAGTTAGGCCGCTTTGTGTTGGCCCTATTCGTGTCAGGAAGGTCCATCACTCAGTCGTCGCGCCGGCCGATGCAATACCGCAAGCTTTATGCAAGTCCAACTTCTTGTTTGTAATATTCTCAGAGTGCCAGCAGACCTTCTTCGGTAATTACATTCAGCATTGTTTTCCTAGATTTTAGTCACGATTAGGGCATATTATTCGGATATCCGGATATCCGAATTATCCGGATATCCGTTGAAAATATTATCCGAATATAATGTGTTCTACTATCCGGATAAAACGGATAATACGGATAGTTACTCTTGTTCCATTTTCCTTTTGATAATATAACATTTAACGTTGTGTTTTAATAAAATAGGTATTCACAATCGTGACAATTCATGCTATATCTTCAAATTATTCAAAAAACAAAAAACCCGACTGCAAAAACGCATAACTGAAAAGAGAAAAACAAGCATTATAAATTAATCTATAGAATTTTGGTATCGCAGGCGGGGACAAATTAATAACCGGATATATGGTGTTAGTTTTGTTTGTCCCCGCCTGCGATACGAAAATTCTATAGATTAATTTATAATGCTTGTTTTTCTCTTTTCAGTTATGCGTTTTTGCAGTCGGGTTTTTTGTTTTTTGAATAATTTTCTTTATTTCAAGCTTTTTAGTTTTATTAATATATCTAAATTTGGCATTGACTCGTTAATAGCTTTTATTTGATACCAATATTGTTATAATTTATTATAAAAAAACCTTCCCCTCCCTTTTTTTGTATTTACAGATGCAATATATAAATATTATATAGCCTATGACACTACACTTCTACAATTAAGACGAATCTAACGACACCTCATATGTTAAAATCCATCAAGCCGTTTAGGCTACAGAGCGTGCCAAAGAAATAGACATACATACATACTCTCGAAAAACATTACCCTCCTTCTGGGGCAGTCGGGTAAAAATCATCTAATGACACAATTACTATGTAGATTCATCATAGGGAAAATTTAAAAGTGCTTTTGCACAGAGCTCGACTTTAGTTAACGACAGCAATGGTGATGACGTAGCACCCAGTGATTACAAGCAGCAGAAACTGAAATATCATCTACTTTAACAGAGAAAAATAAGCAAAGAGATCGGAAGGACTCTGGTTGACCATCAACAGTGAATGCTTTGACAAGCATGACATTTACTTTAAAGGCATTGGCAGGAATGATGGCTTTGATTAGTAGTGTTGTTCTCTAGATTCATCTCGATATTGTGTCTTGCTTGACGAGATCTCACAGAACCAAAATAGAGTTCCTGCTAAATGCAACATAAAGAAAAGGTTAGGATTTGCTACACTTGAATAAGCTGTTTTGGTAACCAACCCAAAATCAGATTGATATGGGAAGTAGGAATGTGGAGCAGAGCCTCATCATGATTGTTGTCATTCATGATATGCATTAATTTGTTTCTTGCCTGGACCGTAAAAACCCAATCCGGAAAGTCCTCTTTAGGAATACCCAAAGTTTCACACATTTGTCCAACGGAAGATAGGACTGCACAATCGCGATAACGAGAACTGAAAGACCCGAAACGCACAGAAGATAGTTCATATTCAGGGAATTGATGAAAGTACATGTCATTCGCGGCTACTAGTTTGTGCTGATCCAACTTATACATCAGATACTTTGACATCAAGCAATTTCAGTGGTGTGACTTTGTCTCATTTATTACCAAGCACTACTTTGTAAGATTTCCAGTCTTCATCTAATGTGCTTTCAATTGTTCTAGCCATCTTAACAAAGATAGCATTTGACCAGCTCACGATCTATTATACCATATTGGTAGACAACCCGTGGATTATGTGCATGTGACGTGCATGTTTGACAAATAAATGATCTTTATCTTTATCTTTATCTTTTATGATAGCTTTTCTCGTATCTGTCAACTCTGATCGGACAGATTTTGCTTTTAGTTCGAACTGAAATACTTTAATATACGATGTTGGAGAGTTTTTGTAATAAAAATGTCGATTGTAAACGAATATAAGTTTGATTTACCTCTTTTACAGTGTTATCCAAAATATCCATATTATCCGGATATATTCGAATAGTTGTCTGGCAGTATCCGAAATATCCGAATAGTAAAATGGGCGGATAATTGCATGCCCTAGTCACGATATGCAATGATTACAATTCTAGTGCATTATTGAAAACAGCTACGGAATTTTATTTTAAAACGCGTAAATGCTTTTCAAGGCTTTGCTAAGGCTGTCTCCTAATGGCATTAAGAAATAAGAATAAGGTAATTAATAGATATTAGATACATAAATAAAATGCGCATAGATAGTGACTACGAGTATACACATGTAACACCGTCATGCACAAATGCCAGTGGACAGTTAGGCTCGGCGCCAACGCAGCTTGCGATGCGCCACCCGTATCTGGGACGGGCAAATCAAGTATTAATTACCCATACGACGCTTAATGAACCCCTTATAGTTAAACGTGGAAGACAATTAAACATTCCTTTAAAATGAATGGACTTGAGGACGCCAAACAGTAAGTGTTATGTTGAATTTTCACGCCAAAAAGGCAACAATCCTAGTACTCAACTGTATGTCAGTGTACGTACCTATAAAATCCTTAATGGTCTTCTTAGTATGTAATATAAACCGATCCTTATTAAAATTATAGACATTTAATTCGTCTAATGTAGTTAACCCGCGACATTTTTAATATCAATATTTTAGGCATAGACGAGATGCAGCTAGAAAGATTAGTGTTTTATTGGTAACCATAACCGTATTCTAAGATTAAAACGTTTTGTGCGTAGGTGTATGCACAAATGATTATGAACGACTTCTCAGATGCTGGTAGCAAACAACCTCTCGCATCAGTTTCGAAGAATTGCTTTCCGTTCAATGGAACGTTCGGTTTGGGGAAGTCCAACTGGTCGACTACAGGAAAAAAGTATATTTATTCAAATAAAAAACATCGATCGTATGCACCGAACAATAGACGAACAACAGACCTTGGTGCCGCGTACGATGTTGCAGTTACTGTCCGCTTCTATGAATTAGAATTGACTAAAAGGGAAGAAGTTTATTTATTACTACCGTAGAACATTATAAATGAAGCTGTTTTATAAGTAGGCGTTATATAAACGGAAGTATCGATTTGTCTTCTTGTTTACGATGCACGAATTGATTTCAATAGGGTTTTTTGTTTCGATATATCACATGAGACGTGCGTGACGGTAGATTTTCTGACTAAAGGTATTAATCTGTGCTTAAGATTATTGCCGGTAGGCTTGTTGGATCAAATTTCTCTTCAGGTTGTTTTCTCGAAGCTTAGAACTTCCAGCTTGTCAGATATTTTTTTTTACGATTTTAGTGTTAATCTCATTATCTCATAGTAAAAGTTGTTCAAAATGATGAGAACAATGAACTTTTTAGGTTTTCAGTATTGCAATTACTTACTTTCACCTTATTTATCTGCAGTTTCTATGTTTGTTGCACCTGGATATTCGAAGCAAGTCAATTTGGAAACACAGCTACTTCCTAGTTGGACAATGTAGTCTTATCGAAATTGAAAATGTTTAATAATACACGACATTGACAGTGTATAAGTTTAAATGGAAATATTGTTATTTTATACCCCAGGAAAATAAATAAAATTCGTTTTTAACTTGTGTCTTTATCGAGGGCAAGGACGAAAGCGTGTGTCACATTTAATTCACTGTCTCAGTTGGGTTTTTGTTTTGCAAGAGTATTAAATTCATTTGCATATTTCCGATGCAAAACTGAGGCGTGAAGTGTTATTTGAATTTACGTACACGAGAGATTTGTAAAAGGGCTGTAAAAAGGAACCAAGAAGGAAAACGCTACATGGTATGAAAGTTTACAAGCAATTGCAACTAGAGCATGCAGTCTCATTGGGTCATTCATATACGTAGAAGATACAGATGCGTATTTATTACATCTGAAATCTAGGTCTCACGTACCACGACGTGCAGAATCCGAAACACTATTTGTATTTTAATGCAAAATGAAAATTCATTCACCTCAGCTTGTTAAGTAACTTGGTTGCTACGCAAAATTCCAAGTTAATGCGAATTCCTTGAAAGTGAATATTTGCATAGGTAATCCTTATAGAAACCAAATGACACGTTAATTAAATAAAACGAAATAGTCATTTGGCTAAATCTCAATGATAATGTTAATTATGTTTTATTTAATTACAAACGCTTCATTATTGCCGAAGCTATAATCTGCAGGAATATACAAAATAAAAGAAGTGAAGATAAATCATCTTATGAAATATTCACTATGACTATAAACAAGGATGACATACAAATGAAGATTTCTCTGTTGGTGTGTGTATTAATGAGGTGCTTAATGACGTGAAGGTTGTCGAATTTGTTACTTATTGTATAATGTCGGCCAGTGATAGCACGGTTCGAGGAAGCAAGCGGGCAGCGGCGTCGCCGGCGCGGAGTTGGCGCCATGACATGGCGCCCGCCCGGGCACTTCGCGACGCGCGATTTTTTCTCGGCATCATAAAATTATAAGCCGTACCCCCGTATTAACTTATAACGCTACTGTTGGATTACATACAGCATTGATAAATGGGAGCACAAATGATAAAATGACGTTTGCACGCAGCTAATCAGGCAAGCCAGTCGGTAATTCAAATTGAGACTATTGTTTTTTTTATCCAATGAAACGCAGCTTAATTACACACGAGGAGCGATACACTCGTGTTCGGACACATGCTTGTGATTATTAAACCTGTAAGGTTTAATAGGTAATATATTTTCAACAGTAGCCAAGTGAACGTGTGCCTGAACACGTGCAATAATAGCTAGACTATCATTAGGAAAATCATCTCCAGTCTCTACCTATTTACTAGGCAAAGAAGGCAAGTATACTTAATTTAATTATCTGATATCCGTCTTACAATAACTGGTTACCTATTTTATTCTTTGTTTTGAAATGTCAACTGTAATTAGGGTTGCCATCTTTTTTGATATCAAATATAGTATTTTCGAAGCCTTCGTCTGTAAAAACATAGTAGATGGCGACAAAATAAAAATAGTAGACCGGTATGTTCCAAAAACTTTTTTATTCATTAAATGCATATTTTTTGCTACTATGAACTTTAGTAACAGGTTTTTTAAAATTATATCTCGTAATTATTTTTACACTCTAAATTAAGGTTACAAAATACCATTAATTCAGGTTTTAGGAGATGAATACTGTTTCTTTCCGATCATCTCGCCATTTTGTATTGAAATAAAAACATCGTAGTTTCGCCTACTACCTATATTAATTTTTCTTCAGGAATATAGTATTTAGGCCTGTATTATAGCAGGATACTATATTATACAGTAGGGTTGGTAACCCTAACTGTAATGTACTATAATACTGTTGTAATAATTTACTAAAATCTTCAAGTTACATTAGTGTAGCTGAACAATTCAGGTTTTAATGAAACGTAACGCCACCTTAGGTAGTTAAGTGTATGCAAACAACAAAAACCGACAATGAATTGACCGTAACTAATTATTATGAAGATTTCACAAACGTTCTGCTCGTATTCACAAATGTTATTGTTGTCATCTACCTTTATTAGTATACATTTATGAGTGAGCTGTTTTTCCAACATTGTCAAAGAATAATATTAGAATTAGTGAGCAGCCATCGTTACTTTAAAGTCAGTCATGATAAGATGAACAAAGTAGCGGACATACAAAATGAATATTAAACAAGGAAAATACTGAATTTTCGCGAACATTCAAATATATCCGGAAGACCAGCAGTACCTTGTCAGAATTTATTATAAGTATTTATATTCAGCAGTTCGCTTACTTCAGTTTACTCTGAAAGGGCTTTAAATGGAGCACACAGTATTTTTTTTTCCTTTGTCTCTACCAAACTTGCTGGCAAGTTAAGTACCGTTTGCTTGAAAAAGCTGCCTGCAGAAAATCATTTTTAAACTCCTGAATCATCTGCTTAAAAGTCTGCTAATTTTAAATATCCATACATACGTAAGTCATAAAATTAAACCGATTATGTGCAATATGATTACACTAGCTAGACAATAAATAACAGTAGATTTACAACTCAGTTACGACTCGTTCAAATCTCTTAATACGGAGAGAAATTCAGGGTCAACTCGACCAATGGGGAGGAAGATTTTCAAAGATAATTGCACATTTTTAGCACTAATGTGCAATTTAATTTGCCTGTCGTAACCATCTCGAAGGTACGTCAATCTGCAGATTACGGTTTAAAGCGTTCTAGACGCGGCTGTAGAAAGTTGCTCGCGGCGCGACTCTGCGGCGCCCGCGCATGTCCTGCGATCCGCATTCTCCCTACCAAGCTTTAAAATAAAACAAAAAAATAAAAGCAACATCGTAAAATACAGTGTATCGCGGAGTAATGACTTTAGAAGATTAAGTAGGGAATAGAGAAGGCCGTGCCTCGAATAAAATAAAACAAGTCTCAGAAGACGACTTCGCAACGCCAGAGGACATTACGTACGTACGAGCAAATCTTACAGCGTTTAGATACGGCTTTTATAGCTAAATATTTTTAGACACAAAGACATTGTATTTTTAAACATAATGTAAGTACTGTAGTCTCTAAGGCAGTAGCTAGTACCCCTTTAAACCTTTGTTATCACGTTGTGTGGGCTAAGACATTGTTCTGATAGCAAAAAGCTACCTCGTTCGGTAAGGTTTTGAATAAATAAATATTTTCTTTAATGAATTTCGACACCGTATCGGAACACATTTTATTTAAAACCTAACTGCACACTCATACTGTGTCATTAATCTTGCGATCCTCCGGTCGAGGATACAATCTTTCTTTGTAAAGGGAATTACGTATCATTTTTTTCCTTATGAATGCATAACTGTGAAGTCGTTCTTGTCGAACATCTGAAAATTATGTAATGACATCGATCGATAGTCGAATTGTCGATTGACCGGAAAATGTAACAAAGGTATTGTACAACTTTGACATAGGACAATAGTGAAGTGAAAAGTGAGTCTCTAGATTTCTTGAAAGAGAAGCCTTAACCTACATTTCAAAATGATTACAAAGGAATGTCACGAAGTGAGCAGTAAAACAGTGTTTAGATAATGGTGGTGTATAAACAATCGCATCTGCGGTCGGTGCGCGCGGCGCGGCTCCGCGGCGGGTCGATGAACGACCTAGCTCAGTGTGAGGCTGTTTCCTCGGCTGCGGAGAGCGGACCCGCCCCCGTTCCGTCTGCCATAGCACAATAAACAACTAAAATATTAAACTAATGCCAACTTTTTTTCATACTCTAGGTACGGGGCAGACGTGCGAACGTATTGTGATTCAATCATTAATTTTGTACTTACTGCATAGCGTCTAGATTTTTCTTCATTGCCATTTTCAAGCTAATAAGATTTAGTTCATGTGCAATTTAATAATGATTCCGAACAGAACTGAGCTAAGCTGAAATTGTGTTTTCTCATTGTAATGACCAAGATGAATTTTGCAGTGCAAGAGTCAGCTTATTACGTCAGATTCGTGGATGTCAAGATTATAACATTATTTCAACTTTTCATCGCATAATAAATTAATAGGTATCTCGAAGAAGTGTTATGCATGTTATGAGCATAAAAAATTTGCAAAAAACATACTGATGTCTACGTAATAAGCTATAGTTTATGGCGTAAGCAGTATAATGTTTATATCTGAGGGTTTAATGAACGACCTCACTTACACTTTTGCTGACATGCCGTACCGGACATATCAATACTCTCTAGGCAATAATAATTACATTCGCGTTAGAGTGGTCCACGGTACACATACCAGTTTCGGTGACAAGTCGCAGAACTCTCACTTGCGGATGTCGCATCGCATCTCGTGTGCACGACGCTCCATTACCGATAAATTGGCACTAGCAAAAAATATCATTTTCGCTGTACGTTGACGTACATACGTTTCTAATCACATCATATCTGGGTCAACGGAAATTTACGACGAGAACGATTCACTGAAAGCCTTTTACATCACATCTCGACGACGGACACCTGGTACTACCAGGATCCGATCTGCATGAGGCGCAGCACGCGCGCTAATTGGTGCGATGTTTTTTTGGACATGGTTCGCTAACTAAAATCAAATTACCGATTCAAGATCATTTAAATATTAAATTGTAATGCAGCGTCACATTCTATTGGATTTAAATTAGTAATTAAGATTAACAACGACGACATCGAGACTTATTAGGAGACGGTGAAAATGTAATGAATGACAGGCGCATTCGAGATCATTAGATAGGTATGCAAGAGAAAAAAATCTGGGAACAAGAGAAAGTATTCGAAAAATAGCATAGTGAAACACTGCATCAGAAATGGTCAATAATCAAGTGTGGGCGTGTACATCAGTGCAGTGATAATTGAAAGTGCCATCACTTGCAGGCAGTCTGTACCAGATATAATCTGTGTCAAGTCGTTTTCACGGTCTTGCCGATGTTCTATACAAAATTGACCATGACTTGGGATGGGCGCGTGTCGCGCTTGCGTAGGTGTCTTCGAACAACATCCGTTCAAAAAACATGATCCATATTACGATCACAAGTGTTTCGATATTTGATTGTTAACACACATGGGGTGAATTTTCGCCTCTGGTTTAAAATTAAAAGTTTTGAAGAAAAAGCTCTGAACACGCAAAGCACTATGCAAGACTGCAAGAGTACTGGGAACTTACTGTTAACACGGTAAATGTATTTCAAACGGTGTTTTGCCCTAATTTGTGGTAATTTACGTTGTGGAGTGTTGGAGCACTATGGGGAGGTACCTAAGGCACGCACGCAGCATTACGCAGAACTCGAAAGCAAGGGAAACTACTTTGCGACCATTCTGTAATCTGCCCAACATGGTCATTTCAATTTCGTCATATCTGGACACTTTCTAAAGAAACTGCAACATGTAAGTAATAACTGTGGCAGACAAGACGCAGCTCGCAGCCTAGCTTCCAGTGGAAACATGCGATAATAAGGTGTAATTGCACACCACCTCTGTGACTATATTTAGCAGCAAACGCTCTGGAACTAGCTGCGCATGCGACTAGTGCAATTACGTAAAGCGGTTGAGCCATTTCTAATCTAAAAATAATCGTAGGCTTTGCAGACATCGGCGCCACTAGGATCGTACGAGAAAGTAAAGACAATTATTTCTCATATCATACGGACAACAAAGTTGAATATGATAAGCATTGTAATTCTTGAATAGTTTTGTTTACTTGTCACAATCCACAAGTAACTGTTTAATACCTACTCAAAACCATTACCTACCTCCTTAACTATACAGACAGAGACGATACTTATAGGTAATCAGATGGAACTATGTAAGTTACCAAGAGTTACAAAGAAACTGTATAAACTTGGGATCGTTAATGTTTTACACAAAGCTAATAAGCAGAAAATAAAAAAAAAACATGTTAAAAACTGAAACATCTAACTAGAAATATGCAACACTAATGATAATTGCTGGGTTTTTTCAAAGAGCCAACTGTAGATATCATATTTTGTAGGGAGGTGACACTAATACTTTACAGTAGTTAAGTATATCCGTGACGTGGACTAATACATCAGTGGCGCCGGTTAATCGTTGGTCTGCGCGTGCGACGGTGCGATGCGAATTTTCCCCAGCACTCGTACCATTAGGGAAGCTATCATTACCGCGGCGACAGGGCTGATCACCCGTTACAACCGGCTTACGACTTGAAATTTTAATACTCACGTGTAAATTGCATTTTAATTTCATTACGTTATTAATCTTTATCACATACTTATCTTTTGCTTTAAAATTAATTTCGGAGCTTTCTTCTTCGTGAATGTTAAGGTATAGTGCACAAGTTCATGATTTAAGGTGCAGTATGTCTAGTTCAACGTGTGAATGAGGGGCAAGGTACACGCGGACATCGTCTGTACCGACCTTAATTGCACGTATGATCTGGGCCACTGCTCTCTCTTAAATCAAACTTGAAAGCCCTAGAACCCCACTTATCAACATTGGATGATCCGCCCTGCACGTGAACGTTACTCGGGTACCTTATGCAACCAGTCACTGACCTCTTCGACTTGTTTGTATTGTATTTCATTCAATGATAGCATTTCGTGATGGATGAGGGACACGCTAATTTCGTGTACTGTTACTTACTAGAGATCGTATATATTTTCTGAAAGGCAGCGATGTTTTGACTACGCGTATGTCGTATGATGTAAGATTTCAACGTCTTCAAATTATTTAATTAAAGAGGATGTGCGAATGGTAATATTTATAAACTTTAATGAGAAAAACGTCCATTAAACTTAAGTATTTAGGCGTGCCAGAGAGAAAGACGCGCCCCAAGTATCCATTTAAAACCACATTAATGTTCACCTAGTGTAGGTTTACAACGTTGTAAGCGTCGCTTGAGGGACGGGAGCAGGGCGGTGAACTCAAATGCATGCTTGTATCCAAAGTCGGTGATGTCGGCCAACTAACTATCTTTACTAGGAAATGTGGGTTTTTAGAAGCCAGTGTTAGTAGCACACCCCGGCTCACACATCTTCTTGGTAGGTTAATTGGTCGCTTTGTGTCTTTCTACAGTTCCATATCTTCACTCTATTACCGACACGTCAACTAAAGTGAGCCTTGTTCTAAAAATAATTACATACCTCCTCATTCTGTATGAACGGATAATATTTTACATAGCTATTTCAAAATTTTGCAGCAATGTTTACATTAAGTATAGGCGATAAGCATTCATTAAATTAACATAATATACGGGTAATAACTAATAAACCTTACATATACCCACATGACATTTGTACTGTATTACGAGGACACTGAATCTACAATCATCTTCCATCTCAAAAGGACCTAAATACGCAATCATATGCAAAACTAGGAATTGCAGGATCAATAAATATAATAATTTACACAGAAATATGTGTCGATAGTGGTTATTGTCCGCGTAAATGTAAAATGTTTATTAATAATGGTCGATCAGAATGCGCTGGCGCAGTGTCGTATGTCGGTTGCCGTCGCACAGGCGCTCGATTCACTGAACCGGCTAACTTCCTGCAGCACAGGCATGTGCCATGAATAAACACATCTTCCAATACGCCCATCACCAATATTCATATTAGTTTGACTCTTTGACTGCGAGAATGATTGCTTTGATAAGTGATATTTTCCAAGCTCATTCTCATAAAACAATAATCGCGTATATCGTAAACGCCTACTGCACGTCGGAAGTCTCGGTGTTCTCAAATACTTAGGAACGATAAAATGTTTGTTTTGTTGGCTCCAATGGTTTTATTCAAGTCATCAAGCATACCGTTAAGTAAGCTGCAGCTAGGGAATAGCTATTAGATGGTCGTCGGTGTGTAAGCGGTACGACAGCCACATACAAAGCGTAGGAACCTCGCCATTTTAATATTTGCCATACAATTTGCATGTTTGACTAGGAAACGTTTTCCGGTAAGCCCCCCGCGTTTACTCGGACCGCATTAACTATTGTTTATTTTCGTGTATGTAACAAAGATTCAGCGGACTTCAGTGCAAACAAGCAAGTCAAGCAACGCATCTCATATTGTCTCAAGAGTACTCAAGGACCGTTTAAAATTCAGCAGTAATTAGCAGTCCTGCTGCTGCTTGTTGCAGCTGACCTCGTTTGTGAAGCCAGTGTTCAGCTCGTGCGGAACGCGATGCAGTTTTAATTACCGAGGCCGTCCGTCTTTCTCGCAACTTTGATTGTCGTACTGTCTGAAGGTGACTTTTCGTCCCCATAAAATTTAAGTGTCTAACAATTTGAGTTCCGTTTCTTATGACCTTAGCAATTACAAGTTATGACGAACCGTCAATTTCCAAGACGCACATTGACGTTGGTTTCGCTGAACGGCCAGTTTTTAGGAAATTACATATGAAATATTTCTTGTTTGGTGACGTAATGATATTATCTACAACAATAGTTATGTTGCCTTGCATCTTATACAAATATTGAGACTAGTATCCGATAATTTTATGAAAACTATCCGTCAGCACCATTATTATAGTGTGCTCCACGGTGATTGATGTTTGTCCTTCACGAGTCACTACCTTAGCTAAAGGGCAATCGGATGGAGCAAGCAAACAAATAATGACAACGCGACATAAAGTTTTGTGACGTCAAATCTACTCTGTGGTTTGCAATATCGTGATAAACGTGGCATCAACTGTCTGGGGCGTTATATCAAATTATTGATGCAAAATTCACTGAAACCGATTAAAATTTTCTTGAATGAAAATCGTCAAGACATTTTAGTCTGACACATAAAGTTGTCTCGATATTTATCCAATGAATGTTGTGAAACGAGTTGTACAGCTGATGGTCAGTTTAAAATATTTTGCATATCATTAAAATTCCTCTCTTCTTGTCAATAATTAATTGTGTGATGTCTTGTTAGCATCATATTGATTATTGAATTCATTCATAGTTAGTACTTCTGTCAGAAACGTAGCTTGTTATGTAAGTCAGAGATAATCAATAAAAGATAGTCAAATAAATAACGAGACAGCAAGTCAAACGTTTGCTTTGAGTTATTAACAAGTTTACTAAGAAATGCATTAAATGACAAATGTGGCTAATAACTATCGACGGACATAACATAATGGTCGTGAGTCGTGACGTAATAAATAATAAAAACAAATATTTATGTGAGCGACAATTAATCATAACGGGCCTGTGAAATAAGTATGATCTGTCACAGTGTTATACGTCAGTAAGGTGCCTACTTTCGCTTGCAAATTTTCTAGTACAACGTCGAGTCCATTGGTTAGTTGCGCAATAGTCAGAACCGTGGTAAACACTTGTAATTATTATTGTAATAGCGTTCTAATCTAAACGAGGTGCAAGCCTGGGCGTGGCGAGAAAGCGCCTTAACGACTAACGACCCATCTCTGTATCTGGGTGCTGTGTGTTGTCAATAGAATGGACACTTGAAACCATTGTCATGGAAATCCCGGATACCTACACCAATTCCAATGTTTTGCTGTAAGGGAGCAAATCCTTTGGGCACGCCACAATTGCGGCGATAAGTCCCCTCTTTGAGGAGTGGCTAGAAAGGCGCCATGGCGTCCTCACCTTCCGCCTGACGCAGGTCTTCACCGGACACGGTTGTTTCGGGAGGTTCCTGTTTCGCATAAGGCGGGAGGAAACGCCCGGGTATCACCATTGTGTGGATCGCCCGGAGGACACGGTGGAGCATACGGTGGATGTCTGCCCGGCTTGGGCGGAGCACCACCGTGTCCTCGTGGAGGCGATCAGCAGCGGTGACCTCTCGCGTCCGGCCCTGGTCCAGGCCATGGTACGGAGCGAGAGGGCATGGCAAGCCGTCACCTCCTTCTGTGAAGCAGTAATGCTCGCGAAGGAGGAGGCGGAGTGCGTGAGGTAGAGGTAAATAGCCGCCTAGCCGCCGCAGGAGACGCCCTGGGCGTCGGGAATCGCGAGCCGATTTCCGGTCACCGTAGGTGCGGGCTTACGGACGGAGAGCAATGGGTAGCTTGACGTCCGATAAGGACCAGGCCCGGGTCGACGGCGCGTTGTATACCATGCGCGCCTCAAAGAGATGTCAGCACAACTGACGGGGTCCGCTAGGGCCGATGCCTGCCGAGGTTGTGGGAAAGTCCTAAAGGGTTACCGTGGCCCCTGGCAACGTACAGCCAACTGAAGGAACACGGGTGGGTTTTAGTCAGTAACAGTCTGATACGCACTTTCGCTCCGCCCAGAGCGGGAGAAGTTATTTGATGATTTCCCCAACCAGAAAAAAAAAGGTGCCGCCAAGAGGCAAAAATATAATAATTGGTGATTTTCATTCAAATAACTTCTACGATGTCTTCACAGTAAACAGTCCTATAATACCAAACACGCGAATGATAACGAATCGCTAAGGCCGTGGAATTAATTATTCGTTCCCATTTCTCAATACCTAGAAAGAAACTAATGGCAAATAAACATAATTCTTGTAATAATTGTCTATTGTGGTGAGCAGTAGCAAAAACCATAAATAAACGCTGTTTAGCCTAAATACAACAGGATTGTGTAATAAAAGTCATTTACCGAATAATAGGTCATCCATCTGGATTCTGGAGTTCTATCTTTATGAATTGTGGGAAACGGTGATGCAAGATATAAAAATAAAAAATTATATTTGTATTTTGATGATAAATAGCAGGCTGTTTTATTTTATTTGGTGGCGTGAAAAGCAACTAATGTGCTTAAGGTGAAACAATTTGATATTTTTTCCATACAAACTTCGGAGGGGTTTTACTCCACTGTTTGACATCGTACATTCAAAGTTTAACATGATATCGTTAGGTCTCATTATTAATTTTGTCTGTACGGAAACAGAATAGTAAAATAAAAAGCCATTAAAAAGTTATAAGCCAACAAAGATTCGTTTTTCTTGCTAATTTTAACGCAACTTTGGGCGTAAATAAGTAATACAAGAAGTGTGAAATCTCGAAAACAAAATCCGTACCGACACAGAAAAATTATCGAAGATTTCAATAAATTTTATTTGTAATTGATTTATGCAATGGTTTTTTCAGAAAAACCTTTTTTCCAAAGGCCTTTTCGTAATTTTTGACGCGCTCGTTTTACTAAAATTGGTCGGTACGGTTCTACCGTGGTACGGTGTTTCTGTGCGTGCGAACTATACGTTGTCTATGTAGACCAGTTCTAACTGCTCATCACTGATACTATCTCTGACAGACACGATGCCAGGTGAGACAGCGTGGTTTTTGGCCATGCCGACCATTGAGTTCGAGCCCGCGACTAGTTCCACCTTAAAGCTTTGTGCAGACCAGCGCAACTTGTCGCGCGCGACACCGGTTATTGTTAAACCGTAAAGTTTTCTTAGAAATTGTATGGTTCGTGTCGCGTCGCGCGATGGTCTGCAAAAGCCTTTAAGATAATGGGGTTTATTTATAAAAGTAGCTAAAAGTAATGTAATTATTAGCGACTGTTTAACCATACATTTTTGACGTCTAAACATCACTTAACTTTAAGAGCGTGCATCCTAAAAGTTGACAACGTCGCGCGTCGGCATCGTACTGTCAAATATTTACCTGTTTGGATTAATATTTGGAAATAATACTGTATGGAAATAAGAAATATGGCTAACTAGCGAACTTGAATATATTATGAAATGCAATAATAATAATATCGTAACACCGAATATTTAGTTTTAAATGTAAAAAAAGATACTAAGTATTTGGGAACTTGACTTTTTTTATTAATATTCTAGTTCGCTAGTTATATCTACTTTTCAAATAATTTAAAAAAAAAGTTTTTTTTATAAAATATTTTGTTTTTATTATTTTTATTTATTAATATTCTAGTTCGCTAGTTATCCACTTCTCTTATTTCCATACAGTAATATTGCCAAAATAATCAAAACAACGAAATATTTGACAATTATTTGCGACGTTGCCCACTTTCAGAATGCACGCTCTTAAGCAACGTTTATAAATAAACCCCCAGATGGTTAAGGGATAGACAGCAGTTTGCTCAATAATGGAAATAACTAATAACAAAAAATACTCTAAAAACAAATCTACCAAGCAAGGTTATATTCCCTCTGAATTCTGTTTAATATTTCCTCTGAATCCTAAATTGTACCGGTCTGTTTCAATGCCATGAGCTGGCTAATGTGATGTTAGAAATTAGAATTTAAGGAGTTGTTTCCCACAGTTTAAGAGTCGCAGAAAAAACGGAATATATCACCAGCTTCTGCGCAGGAAGGGGGTTATCCGGTCATTGTTGCATTGCATTTATAAAATTAGAATACGCAATGGACTAGCAACTTTAAAATTAAAAAGTTCACCATTTTGAATCAACTATGAAGGTGATATAATGCCCATTTTTTAACCGACTTCCCCAAAAGGAGGAGGTTCTCAATTCGGTTGTATTTTTTTTTTTTTTTTTTTTTTTTTTTAATGTGTGTTACCTCAGAACTCCGTCATTTATGAACCGATTTGGAAAATTCTTTTTTTATTTGAAAGGATATACTTCCCGATTGGTCCCATTTTTTTCAAAATTTAGTTCTGATGATGGAATCCATGACAAATTGAGGGAACTCCTCAAATATTATAGGCATACACATAGCGATTTCGTTATTTTCAGCAACCAGTTAAGCATTTGCATTCAGAAAGTATCATTTGGTGAAGTGGAACTGATGAAGAAGTCCACAGATGGCCACCGGAACTTCTCAATGATAAGTATTTCACGGGTGGCGTCATTTATGAACCGATTTAGAAAATTCTTTTCTTATCGGAAAGGTATACTTTCAGATTGGTCCTATTTTGATCAAAATTCAGTTCTGATGACGAAATCCATGACGACTTGAGGGAACTCCTCAAAAGAAATTATAAGGAAACCAGGATCTGCTGATGGCATCCCAGCTAAAACGAGGGAAACCTTCCAAAATCGTAGTGCGTTTGTTATTTTTGTTCATTAAGCATTTTAAAGCACTACTATTTAATGAAGGTCTGGAGTCGATCTGGTGATGGAGCCGAAAGACAGTTGAGGGAACTCCTCAACGATTTACAGCAATTACCTGGTGTTTGGGCTTGATTAATTTATATTGATGAGAACTTTACACCTAGATGGGTTGTGACTGTCATTATGAATGATGATGATGAAGACAAAGGACAGTCAAGGGAACTCTTCAACGTTTTACAGTAGCTACCTTGTGTTTGGACTTCATTTATTTTAAGGATGATATGATGATAACTTCCTGTCACTGTTAATTGCGTCGCTGGTAGTGTTATTCGAACTTGTGTGGGGTAGGTAGGTACCAAAACTAAAAAGTGAAAAATAAAAACTTTTAACAAAAAAAAAACAACCGACTTCCAAAAAAAACACTACAAAGTGAAAAATAACTTTAATTTCGGAAGTCGGTGGCAAAAAAACGAAAATACAAAACCAAAGACACCGACTTCCGAAATTAAAGTTATTTTTCACTTTGTAGTGTTTTTTTTGGAAGTCGGTTGTTTTTTTTTTGTTAAAAGTTTTTATGTTAGTAGTAAGTACTACCTTCACGATTCGCCTCATGTCTCATCGTGTGGTTGGATTGAGGCTAACCACAACCGGAGGAAGTGAGTTCCTGTGGTGTCTAGAGGTAATTATGATATTATGGATCAGTTAATGGGAACAGGCTGCGATTTTTTATTCATCCAGGAGATTACCAAAAACGGGCCAAGTGCGTGTCGGACTCGGACCACGCACAATGAAGGGTTCATAATTTATACCAAGAATTGTAGTTGAAAAACATCTTTCCCAATACATTCTAACTGCAAATGTAAGTTTGTAGGCATAATATTGAGAGATTTGGGGATGGTGAGCATACTCAGCTTGTTTATGTATATGAGAAAGAGGTTCGGACCGAGTAAGCTACCTTGTGGCACACCATAGGTGACGGTGCGCTCTTCGCTGACGATATCATCGATCTTAACGAAACGAAAGTAACCGGAATGTAATTTTTTATTGCATTTCTAGTCTAAATTATATACTACCCCTGAACGAATATTCAGAGCATTTTTTTCGTATGTTTGCCAGTAAGGATTAAAACTGGAAGAATGTAATTTAATTTAACTCATTTTTTGCGATATTTTGAGATAGTTCTCGTTGCTTTCAGACTTGGGGTATTTTTGAGCCTTCTTCTTTCATCTTAATCGGCCTATTAGATTCGGAGCATATTGGCTGCAACAGACGGACAGACACAAGTGATCCTATAAGGGTTCCGTTTTTTCCTATTGGGGTTTGCTATTGCAAGATTTATTTTAATAAAAAAATTGGATCTGGAGTTTTCTCAATAAAATCCGAACCAACAATAGCTTAAGGATAGTAGATAATCACTGTACGTTTTTATTAGCGTTTAGGAAAATCCTAGTTCCCAGCCTTCAGCTATAAGTCCTTAGTCGTCTTTTATTGCACCTACAAGGCAAGGGCGTATAATTTTGTTTACCGTGTAAGTACATTTAAGTTTCTAGCTTCTTCAGGGTGATATTGTATACTACTACACTGTGAAAGGGACTAGCAAAATGAGTCTTTTTAACCGACTTCCAAAAAGGAGGAGGTTCTATGTTCGACTTTATGTATGTTTTTTTTTTTTTTTTTTTATGTATGTTCACCGATATCTCCGCCAATTGTGGCCCGATTTTGAAAATTATTTTTTTGTTTAAAAGGGTAAGCTCCCGAGGTGGTCCCATATAAATTTTATTAACTTTGCTTATATAGTTTTTGAGTTAGCTTCAATAATACATATTTTTCCCACTTAGTTTATATGGACGATATGATGATAACTTCCTGTCACTGTTATTTATTGCAGTTAGTGGTATTGGATATTGTGTGGGGTAGGTACCACAACTAAAAAGTGAAAAATAAAAACTTTTTACAAAAAAAAATTAAACCGACTTCCAAAAAAAACCACTACAAAGTGAAAAATAACTTTAATTTCGGAAGTCAGTGGCAAAAAACGAAAATTAAAAAACAAAGACACCGACTTCCGAAATTAAAGTTATTTTTCACTTTGTAGTGGTTTTTTTTGGAAGTCGGTTTAATTTTTTTTTGTAAAAAGTTTTTTACATAAGTGATTCTTGATTTATAAGAAATGGAATAACCTTCGCCAGTATTGGACGTCCGGTGGTAAAAAGATAATGGTGGGATCAGTTACGTTTATAGTGCCAATGAAAGGCTTTGGATAAAAAAAAGATTGAAGAGATACAAAGTTATCGTCATTTAAGTTTTGGAGCTATGACGGCAGAATTTAAATCAGCAGTTGCGATTCGTCTTATCGACCAAAATAAAGTTTAGTTTCTAAAAGTATCGAGTGAGTATGGAAGAAAATGTTGAGCGGACCCCAAATACATTGGGAATGGGATATTTCCATGAGGGAATGATGAATGATGATGACCGAGTCATGGAATATTTAACCGTTTTAAGGACACGAATAACTTCGTTTGACCTCCGTGCCTTTGGTTTCAAAATAAAAGATACCATTGGGGTTATTTGATGGAAGGTTTGCTGCGAGAGAGCGCTGAGTGTATGTCAGTTGACTTGACTCAGTTGTCAAAGTGATCATGAATGGAGAGCGACCAATCGGCGACAAGACTAGACACTTAGCGCCATCTTGCAGCAAAGTTTTTACTAGGAACTCAATTGGCAGCTGTATGAAAGTAACAAACACTTCTCTCATTTCTTCTCTATTGATTTGCAAGTGTGTTCGCTAATCTGGGAGTGAAACAAAAACATAACAAAGTATTCCAGACAGACTCGTCATATCTGATTTGCCTATTATTAGTCATCTAGTGGGTTGGGCTTGTGGGAATAAAGTGGAGGTGCTACATGCGACACTGTTTAGGTTAGGGGCGAGATGTTTGGTTACTAATTAAACCTCACCCAAAAGTCAACCAATGGAAATAGTTACTTTTTTGTCAAGCATGTACTGAACTGCACTTAACGACTATCCGTATGTCACTTCGCTGTATATCGACAACAAATACAGTTGATAAAATATTGCCGAAACTTTCGGCATCCTGCATATTTTGTTTAGTGGTCGCAAGCGTATACTGCTGAGTCCTATATTTGATCCCAGGGTTGAACAAAAATTGTATTCAGGAATTTCTCAGTCAAAGCCCTAATTTGTGGCCGTTTCATGCCTTTTATTACATGAACTATAAACGTAACTGGCGAAATGTGGGCGAGTAATACATGTTACAACACCGCTGCCTACTCTCTCGGAGAATACGCCGAGGTGTGAAAACTAATAAAAACCAGATATAGTATGTTACAGTTTCATTCAAAATAAATTGCCTAATCCATTAAAGATTTTATGAATGGCTATGGAAAATGCTTAACCAAACACAATTTATCATGCCTAACAAGTTGATCCACTTAATTAAGGTCAAAAAACTGCTATCAATAGGGGGCGCGCTGCCAACTCGTGATATTAGTAGAAAGTGTAAACAGACAAATGTTTAATTAATTCAGTCATTATTCTAATCAAATTATAAGTCAAAACAAACTAGTTCAAAATTGGTATGTTACAGAAAATATGTTCGTTTTTTTTATATTTCCGGTTGATTCTAGACATTGGAGAATTATGAGTGAATTCTTAATTAAAGCTAAGTATCAAATAGTTACGGAAATCCTAGAAATAAAAATCTAAATAAAATAGCATCGTTTTTTATGTTTTTCTTATCTGATATTTATCTAGCCTGCTTGTCCCACTGCAGATCATAGGTAGGATAGGACAATTTTCCATACACTTCCCTGTTCATTGCTCTTGTGGGCAAGTGCTTTCGGTAGGAGTCGTGCTCGGTAGACCAAGGCGAAGATAGCCGAATTTATCTTCGCCTTTCGCCTCGCACAAACAAACGCAAAGGAAATGAAGGCGCAAAAGCCGGAGGCACGTGCCGCGCGGCAAAAGCCGGCGGCCATGCCGCCGGCATGTGTGTAGTAGCCATTATGCGGTTATTTTAGCCCACAGCTCATCTGACATGCAACATAATTACCCAGTCTAATCCCACTTCAGCTCGGTAGCTTTCTGGGTAACATTTCTAAGACTAACTTATTATTTACATTTTCGGGCCGAATTTTCAATCTTAAGACAAGATAACTTTTATCTAAGGAATAAAAACAGTTTAGGTACATAAATTATGTCTAACTGCCATTATATTTATTCATTAGATAAAAGTTATCTGACAATTGAAAAAACCCGCCTAAGTAATCATATTAATTGTAAAAGTAAATTTCATTTATTCAGATACATCAGAATGAATAAGGGAGGGGTGTGTTACAACATTCAGAATATAGGCCACATGAATAAAGGGGGAAAATAATTATCATAGTGCACCAATGCTCAACAAGAGGTCATCGCCCTCGCATACTCAACTATGAAAGTGTTGTGCATGTGTGAAACACTGAAATGTGACCTACTTTTACAGTGACAAATTGTGTTAATAGAATGCTCATACAATGTTTTTATTTTGCCAAGAACTGATAAAGGTAGTGGTTTATCTATTTCACAAAGTACTTACTGTCTACATAAAGAGTGTGTTGTTTATAAAAGGTTTTCTATTATAAAAATAGAAATACTTTGTTTCTTCCTGGTAATTGTATTCTTTCTTTCTTTTTCGCTTGATTATTGACTAAACTGGTGTCAGTTTTTATGCCAGCCATGGGCTTCTGACTTCTTCACATGTGTCGAAAAATATTCCTCATGATGTTTGAATTGTTTTTTGATGTTGATTCAAAAGAATACATGCATTTGTTTCTAAGGAAAAGAAAGAAAAATAATAACGTTCATCATTCTTATCATTCTCCTGCCCTTATCCCTATTTATTTTGAGGTCGGCGCAACATGTCTTTTTCTTCCATACTTGTCTATTAGTCGTCATCTCAGTAGTCACCCTCTTTCTAGCCATATCATCTTTCACACAGTCCATGCATCGTTTCTTTGGTCTTCCCCTACTCTTATAGCCACCGACATTTATACTCTTAACTTTCGTCACGACATTTTCCTCATTCCTCCGCAGCACGTGCCCATAGCATGACAACCGATTTCCGCACAACTTTTCAGTCATGGGTGCCACTTTCAGACTTACTCTAATGTAAATTTTTATTAAATTTTTAATAATAACTTTATCTACATAAAATAATGATACGAGCTGTATCATTATTTTATGTAGATAGATCTGCAGTATGAGTCATATTGACGAAGATCTTAAACATTCAGAGGTATGCCTATCAGGAAAAGACATGACAAAAATATACTTTGCTAATCAAAAATATGCATACCAACTGCATAACAAAATAAACAATTAATTAATTTAAATGAGTGACAAGCACTAGATGTGTAATAGGTTCAAATGAGGGCAGTTACGGGTGTCACTGTCCTACTATCTACTATCACAGCCTACATGTCACAACAAGGATATGTCGAATGCCAAGAGTTAGCTACCACAATTGACTTTTAATCACCTTTAGTTGCACCATTTAGTACCATTTCATTATACTTTTACTTCATAACATCTGACAGCTGGCCAACAGAGCTGAATACATTTAAAAAAGGCTCATAACAAGAAGGATGGTAATGTCTTGTACTCGGCAGCAGTAGGCAGCATAGGTATTTACCAATGCAGAAAAAAAAATGTTACATGACAACGGTAATACCATGTGAAAGTAAAAGCTAAACAAGACATTGCTTTGGAAATTCCACAGTAATGACAGAAAACAAGATTTCTAATATCACCTAATAATTAATTAGTCTGGTTTTAGTATTACTCATAAACTAAGCATGTGGAAGTTTGGTCGCGTGCTCCAGTACTTTATGAATTCTTAGGACATTTACATGTATGAACACCATAAAACTGAATAGGCAGTGTGTAGGAAAAGAGAATAGGTGTGATTTTAGCTTAAACAATAACCTTTCTATGTCATGTTCACAGGCTATTAGCAGTGTAGTGCCTGTGATAAAGTGAGCATACCAGTAATGCTTTCACTTTGGATTCTGATGAAACATGCTTCATGCCAAAACAAGTTAGGTACAATATGTTTCACATATCATTTTATAAGCTTATTAAATGTCCAGAAATGTTATCTTATGTGTAATTAAAATAGGTCATACTTATAAGTACTGGTCTTGTAGGTATATCTTGCCAAGAGGTATTGTATTACCCAGTAACTGGGTTGTGGATGTCAGATAGGCAGTTGCTCCATGTAAAACACTGGTATGCAGCTGCATCAGGTTAGACTGGAAGCCAACCCCACATAGTTCAGAAAGGCTGGGCAGATTGATATTGAATAGGTACTAGTATAATCATTCCAAGGAATTAATACAAATGCTATAATACTGTTAATGCCTAAACAGGATAGGCTCATTAGTTATTTATTATATTAATCACTGTACAATAATATTACAACTGTTTATATTTAGATCCTGTAGACTGAGGAAAAATAAACAGGTTTACAAGACTACTGAAATAAATATGAATTGTATTTATATTGTTTAGTAATAGTTGCTGATAAGTACCATTTATTTATTTGGTAATTGTTGTGGTTTATAACATTAAATAGAATAAAGATAATACCAATTATTGATTACTAAAAACTCATTGTAAGTTAAGCAGTTGTCCCAATAATTACAGGCTTAGTTCATGTATAACAGTAAACATGTATGACTGGTTAATGCACGTAAAGGAAAAGAAATCGCGCAGGAACCGCTCACTATTGAAATGATTGCATAAAAAACAGATATGATTACTCACGGTTCGGCCTCTATAGACTGCAGGCGAGCGACATAATTCGATGGAATGTAGCCTTCTTGTTTGGTCTTCTTGCTTCTAGCTAGCCACCAGTCACCTTGTGTATCATTTAAGATTTCTAAATGTTCCCCTTTTCTAAAACTAAGGTCCTCATCGGTACGGGCATCGTAATCGTACAGGGCTACGAATATTCGGGTGGGAGGGACCTCACTCGTATCTGTACCTTGATTTACCGTAGATCTAATTGGATCAGGCGGAGGGGTCGGCACTGGAGTCTGAAACTGTCTAGGGTCCTCTTCATGCGGGTTGCTAGGCCGTCCTTCATTTTTGCTTTTAGAATCCTTTTCTCCTGTACTACTAAAACAGTTCCCCATTTTCTCTTTACAAGGTGAGTCTGGTACCACTCGTTTTTTGTCAAATCACACACTTGTATGAACCCAAACTATTGTCCAAAGTTTCTATACCTATAAACATTTTATTTTGTCACATTAAAGTCAGAAATTTGAAACGAATAATATGTTTTTATCGTAAACAAAGAACATAAAACTCCGATCGGACATCACCACAGACGGCCATTTTGATGCGCCATAGACAATTTATAAAAATAAACACAGATAATGTACGGTAACAATAGAGATTTTCCAGACGATTAACAAAAAATATTCACATGTGTGATGCTACATCATGGTAATAGAGTATTAATCGCTAACAAATTCTAATTTTATGGTTGTCCTCTGACATTTACGGCTAAACTAAATGTGAAAAAAAAATATTAATTTATTTTACACACATACCGACATCTGTTGCGTGATTTGGAAACTATAACATAGGTATTCGCGCTAATTACGCCATCTGTCGATAAGACATAAAACTAGATTTGGTAAGCGTTATTTATTTCTGCAACTAGATGTCGCTACAATACATGATAATTGATACAACATAGTCTTGGTTTTATTCGTAAAAAAAAGAGCCTGGCTGTATTGACGTTGAGTCCAATGCAAATGTTCACTAGTTCACGTGCAGTCTGTAGTAGGCGCGCCATTCTGTGAGCTCGTGTATGTTTGGCTTTGGGACCATTGGTTGGCATAATAGGTTTCAGGCCACGTTCTTTGAGTCTCTTAACAGTTCAAGTATCAGAGGCCAGCACATCAACTTACTCCAATCTGTCACATTTTCCCAATCAACATTGAACCTTATTTCTTAGCGATAAAATTGAAAATCTATTAAAGAAATTTGACAGATGGTAGTAACTTGATGTGCTGGCGTTGCGTCTGTAAAAACAGTCAGTCCATGATAGTCTCGAAAATGTTCTTGGACCTGTACTGAGGTCAGGTGATAGGTGGCTGGTAGTAAAGATAAACCGATCTAGTCATGACATAATAGTGATTCCGACGGCGCACGAAGTCGCCAGTCTCCAGGTATCGATGGTAAATTCTTTGAACGGCAGAATAACCTTACTACTTACTTATGTTTCGCTGACTAAGCCCAGACTAGAGAAGTGCCACAGCTGGCGTGGCTACTTCAGGTACATACCTACAGTACGTTTCCATAATTTGAATGTCAGAATTGATAAAAAAATTAGGAAAAACAATTTCAATATACTCCTTTTATGTAAAATAAACAAATAACGAAATAAGTATAATCTTATAAAAAAAATTACTTGTAGATCTCTCTTTCAAATCATTTTCTTAATGCATCACTGTTTAGATATCGAAAATTCGAAACCCATCACGTTGAGTTTAGCTAACTAATTTAATTTGACCCTGCATAGCTTATTCCCAATTATATACTCCTTTGGCCTAGCTAGCGTCTTTGCATTCGTAATCTTGGGCAAGTAATCCGTTGTAAGGATTGCTTCATTGTGTAAGCCATGCTTATCACGACGAGTTCAATTAAACAAGGATCTAACAGGACTAACTGGATTGCTACTACGGACCGTAATATAGGTAAGCGCAATGGATTTGTTAGATTTGTTTACACGTGTGACTATGCAGCGCCGGCCCTAGCCCTTGATCAGGGTAGAGTCAGATTGTTTTTATCCTTTAATCGACCCTTTCACTTCTCTTCTACTTCGATTATATTCCAAATTTTCAAAAATCAACTTTTATTGCAAATATCAACACTTATTGAACTTAAATTAAATTAAGTAGACAAAAACAGCTGTCACGCATTTACAAGAAACGCTGTTTCAAGTTCAAGGCTAGTCTAGCCGCTCCAAAAATCCAAAGAGTCAGATTTAGCTTTTAAAAAGTCTGTGTAGATCTACGGATTTATCTAGGAGGCTATCTACGGATTTTTCAGTGTCACCCTACGGATTTAAAAAAAACTGATTTGGCAACACTGCTGCACTGCAATCCGCGCCTCTCAAAAGGCGCCATCAAAATTTTATTTTGTGTTGGAAATTGTTCGCTCACAACAGCAACGGGCGCTCTCGGTGCCCCTTGCCATCTGGCGCGACCACTCCTCTCGCTCTATAAGTACCAGGTCCGGCGCCCGGGACTATTATAATATAGGCCTGGCAATAAAAAATATTTTGCCTTAATATTTTGGCCAGCCAACAGGTAATGTAGGTACCTGCATGAATGCATGATAAGGTTATAAAAAGTTTTTATAGGTAACCCGAAAATGTTGAACATTTTCGGGTTACCTATAAAAACTTTTTACAAAAAAAATTTAAACCGACTTCCAAAAAAAACCACTACAAAGTGAAAAATAACTTTAATTTCGGAAGTCAGTGTCTTTGTTTTTTAATTTTCGTTTTTTGCCACCGACTTTCGAAATTAAAGTTATTTTTCACTTTGTAGTGGTTTTTTTTGGAAGTCGGTTTAATTTTTTTTTGTAAAAAGTTTTTATTTTTCACTTTTTAGTTGTGGTACCTACCCCACACAATATCCAATATCACTAACTGCAATAAATAACAGTGACAGGAAGTTATCATCATATCGTCCATATAAACTAAGTGGGAAAAATATGTATTATTGAAGCTAACTCAAAAACTATCTAAGCAAAGTTAATAAAATTTATATGGGACCACCTCGGGAGCTTACCCTTTCAAACAAAAAAATAATTTTCAAAATCGGTCCACAATTGGCGGAGATATCGGTGAACATACATAAAAAAAAAAAAAAAAAAAAACATACATAAAGTCGAACATAGAACCTCCTCCTTTTTGGAAGTCGGTTAAAAACTATTTCCCCACGTTCACTTTCTATAACGGCCCACACGTGCTGGTCGACCTACTAACCATGTGCATGTCCTTCTCTTCAAAGAACCGATCTATCTTGGAGTAATATTGAACCAATTCCTCAGCTTCAAACCACATATAAACGTCCTGGTAACGAGATTGCGCAAACTCATTTACATCTTCAAGAGTCTAAAACACGTAGCCGACCTTCGTACCATCAAGATGGTCTACTACGCCTTATGCCAGTCGCTTATAGACTACTGCATCATATCCTGGGGAGGTGCTGCTAAAACTCACTTGATAGAGGCAGAAAGAGCTCAACGTGCTATACTTAAGGTTGCTGCGGGCCTTCCCTTCCGCTTTCCTACAGTCGACTTGTACAAAAAGTGGGATGTACTGTCTATAAGACAAACTTTCGTTCTGCACACTGTCCTCAAAAAGCACTCGCAGCTGGCTTATGACTCGGATCTGTTGAAGGATAAACGAAGAAAGGGTTCTGTGTGCCGAACAGAATATTTCCGTTGTCTGGCCCGCAAGTTTTTTGGTTACCTAGGAGATTTTCTTTATAATATTATTAACAAGAGTAAAAATATTTATCCATTACGTAAACCCAGTTGTAAGCAAAAAGTGACAGAATACTTGAAAACCCTTTGCTATGATGACACAGAGAAACTGTTCCACATAATTAAATAAATCCCATTCCCCTTCCACATCTTTGTTACGATTTTCTATATTATATGCTCTTATGGCTCCATAATTCCAATTTCCAATGTTCACGCAGACCCTTGTATTCAAATAACTACCATTCACCTTCACATTCACCACTATTCAGCTTCACGGTCACCACCATTCACCTACACACTTACCACCATTCAGCTACACTTCACAATTCACATACACATTCACCACCATTCACCTACAATTCAATACACATTCACCCCACACACCCTTTGACTGCTTTTGTTGTTACTTTTATTTTTCTTTTCATTTATTTAACTTTTTGTCTTGTTTAGTAGAAATACATGTTACCTGCTTGTTAATTGTATGAGGTCACTAAGTGGGGCCTGGTGACCTGTAACACAGGTTTTCCTAAACCTACATCAGGCACCAGCTCTCACAATGTGAATTCATGTTAGTCAAAACTGTAAAGTGCTACAAAACCATTGTTAGAGAAAATAAATATATTTTATTATTATGATTTCCTTTATTCAGTTTTAAACATATAAATTACATTTTTAAATATTAAAATAAAAATTATAAAAACATTTAAAAATATAAAAAATAGTAGCCCACCAGTATCGGGAACAGGGTCATTTATTTTTATTATTATTTTTTGTTTGTCTTTGGCATTTCTCGGGTCCCTAGGGTCCCGGACCTTTGGAAGGCGTACGAGGGGCCGAAGCCAACTCACAGAGGCCCGTTAGACGTGTTTAATTAAATGAGCCACCAATATTTTTTTTTCATATAAATCCGGAAAATTCCCACTGTATACCAACTTTCTACGAAAAATTCTACTTGTTTCCTAGTATTACCCTTTATCTGCGTATGTCCCAACTATCAAATTCCAACTACTATGCAAAAGAGTGGCAAGATTTACACCCGGTTTCTGGATTGACAATTTTAAGTTGACAACTTGTCACTTGAACTCTAAAGTAGAGTTTCTCTACTCAAATAGAGTTTCCATCAGAAATTAAGGGATGAAATACCTACGAGTAGGTAGCTACATATTGAATTACAAAATTAACCTGTTTGAATGACAGCATCGAATTTAAATAAACTAATAGAAGTACCAAGTCAAGAGTCGCTCAATCACAATTAAATATTCTTAAGTAGGGACGTACTGTAACGTTTGTTAAAGTAGAGTTTATTTCTATCTACATATAAACCTATTTAATTTATAATAAACCTAACTTTAGGTGGATTATTTTCGACCTTAATATTTAGAACGCTCCAAACGGCACGGTCCACTTTGAACTTTCGAAAATTAACTTAGTACACTTTACAAGCACTTTGTTATTTAACTTAGGCATTTAAAACTGAATAAGTACCAAAATTATTTATACCTAAATTGTTCCTAATAAACTTTTTACTATTTTAATTATAGATTCTGCCAGAACTGAAAAGTATGAAAATTTTAAATAACTTTTGAAAAATTGCCAGAATCGAAAAAAAAAGAAAGAAGTTTTCGTGGTTTTTCCAGTAGGCTTGACAACTTTTTCAGCATATCGGTTGACGATGGATGGATGGCATTATAAGTAGTGTCCGACCGAAAATGGATTTTTAGCCGAAAACTAAACTTCGGCTTTAGTCTTATTTTTGGCCGAAAACGAAGCCAAAAAAAAAAATTATTTAGACATTAAGAATATATATTTTATATAAGAATATATAAAATTTCCACTGTACACTGAAATCTTATGAGTTTTTTTTTACTCATATGGAGAGAAAAAGCAAATATAGGCTTTAAAACAAATTAAACACGATAAATCTATAAGAGGATACAAAATTTCGTGTATTTCTTGTTTTATTGATTGCGACAATTCACAAATTGATTTTCGGCTTAGCCGAAGCTTCGGGTGTTTTATCCGAAAATATTGCCGTATCATGACTTTTTGGCCGAAAATGGCTGAAAACGAAAACGAAGCTTCGGTCGGTTACTTTTCACTAATCATAACTCCTTATCAGTTTTCAAAGCTGCATTTTGTTCTGAAAGTTGATAGGTAAACGATAGGGTAAGAAAAATGTAAGAAACTTTGTATCTTCGGCGAAAAATCATATACCTTGAATAATAGCCAGTAACTTGATTTAAATATTTCTACCAAGAGTATTTCAAATTCGCTCTCGCGAGGCTGTTTGCTTTACACAAACGATGAAGAAACAACCACGTACAAACTCTTATATATCATACTTTTATTTTCTTTTACGGTACTTAATAAACTGTCTCAAAGAATGTCCTTAAGAGTCTTAACAAAATTACCGCAAATTGAAACACTGCAAAGAAAATTAGTTTAAGTTTCTTATACTTTAATCGCAAAACTTAAGTAATCTTGTCTTTAAACTTAGCGCATTTATAGCTTCATGTCACTGTGGAGTTTGCTTCCTAAAGTATTAGTGTTTTCTTAATTAAGTAAGTACTGGAGGAATACAGCCTTGTTAGAGAAATGAGCACCAATGAAGATGCGATTTTAATTTGTTTTCTTTAGTCGTGTGCGCACGAACGAACAAAACAGTGAACAATAAGCTCAAACACGGAACATTTGGTTCGTTTTCGTACGTGTGGACGAAAATGAGCAAAGCAAACACGAAAATCATACGAACACAGTTCGCTTTCAACCGGCCCGCTGCACGCTGTTTCGAAATTGGATCGCCACGAACATTCTTGTAGAACACAGTGTTTGATATTTGTTAGTGGTACGCACATGCGAAGAAAGTATTTTTGATGTTCGTGTTATTTATGTTCTTGTTCGTTCGTGCGTACACGCCTTTAGGGACTGCAATTCTGAGAGTGGATGAGAATTAGCCTGTTGTGACCTTGACTGGTGATTACCCTTTTTATCGAGTGGAAAATTTTATGGTATAAATTCCAAGCTCAGCTGGGTACGCGATAGGGTTTTTCGGACATTCGATTTTTACTAACACTAGGAAACTCCTACGCCGCGTGCTGTTGAATGTTCAATCTCCGGCTCAAAGCCGAAACATGAAATTCCAAAAGCGCGTTTTTATTTATGCATTCATTTTTGATGTCGAACCAAGTTCTGAGAAATATGTTCAAGATATATAGGATATCTTATATATAAATGAATCCCTATTTCCTTGGTCACGGACTCACGGCATCAAGCGTGAACGGCTGGACCAATTTCGCTAATTCTTTTTTTGTTGTGTTTGTTATAGTAAGGAGAAGGTTCTTATGATAAGTAGGTGAAGGTAGGATAGGTAGGTAGATATATATGTAGGTATGTAGGTTAGGTAGGTATGTATGTATGTATGTATGTATGTATGTATGTATGTAGGTAGGTAGGTAGGTATGTATGTAGGTAGGTAGGTATGTATGTATGTATGTATGTATGTAGGTAGGTAGGTGCGCCGTAGATAAGTGCTACCCGTGCGAAGCCGGGGCGGGCAGCTAGTAGTTACATATTTTCCGCTACCACAAACTATATAGATTTGGCTATATTTTTGTTTAACACAAGCTTACTTATAACATTTGCCTCTTGTTAGCGCCAAGGGAGATTTTTAACAGGAAAATTGTTGGGTTCAATTTGTTTACTGTTTCCGTAGAAACAAATTAAAACGTAGCCCCAAATAGCAGTTTTGTTTGTTTAGGTTATTTTTCATTGGGTTTACTTTGAAAAATTAGCTTTGCGTATTTGAATTTAATCCTGAACTCTGAAATTAATCCTACTTGGAAAACATTACGTACAGTCAATCGCACGACCCTATGGTAACAATTTGACATTGACAGCGCTTTCATAATATGGCAGGTATGGCAGTAAGGCTACGGTTTCCTACAGAGGGCCGTCCCATAGCGTCCAATGTTTACGTGTGAATAACGTCGATGAAACAATATTTGTAAACTAGGTTCTGCCCGCGACTTCGTCTTCGTGAAATTTCGGCCCCCGACCCTACGCGTCGCATGCCATTACCCGCCAGCTTTGCAACTTTGTATTCGCTTAGCGTTCTTTCTCACCTTTTTTCTTTTTGCTCGGCTCCTAATGGTCGTAGCGTGATGTTTCATAGACTATACTACCCTTCCTATCCGACTACTAGTTCCGGAGATTACCGCCTACATACAAACTTACAAACAAACAAACATACAAACAAATTTTACCTCTTTAAAATATTAGTATAGAAGTAACATAGCTTTCATTTTGACAGTTCAACAACAATCATTGCGTTGTTTACGTTGTTGAGCAGACAAAATTTTCAAACATAACGGTACCCTAATTACGTAATACACAATCAATTCGTTTTGAAACAGATTACTAATCCATTGCTTGATAAGTTCGAAATTTAATTCTGCTCTGCAAAGTAATCGCATTGAATGTTGTTGAACTGTCAAAATGAAACAAATGATCGCTATCGCATTGCTTCTGCAAGATAGGTAATAAGCCCTGAATTATCCTTCAAAATCATTCAGATTGTGATTGATAGTGTGTGACGCAACCAGGGTGCTGATGTGTTTTCCTATAAGAGAGCAATTTTTGATAACGTAAATTCAAGCCCGGTGCCACCATTTTCACGATAGCCGTCAGTGCGGCCACCGCTCTTCTGAAAAACCGTAGCTTATGACTTTTCGTAGTTCAATTGTTACCGCCAAACTGTGGTTGACAGTATTCGGTATAGGTACATTGTTCAGAACGACAAATCTTTTATCTTTGGACTTCGGAGTTTTCAAGTGGATCAAGGCTTAAACGTAATTTAATTAAAGTCAGTAATCCATGCCGTTGGCTTAATTAATTAAAAAAATATGCTCTTCCTGTATTTGTAATTTGGAAATGTCTTGCTGGTGGTGGCGTGGGTGTTGGATCATCAAGTTCCCTTAAAAATGTTTGAGCTAAATGGTGCTGATCCATGCGTCATGTTCGTGAAGGGGTGCCGTCAGTGGGGACTGGTCATCTCTTAGCTGCCATGGCTTATTTTTAAATATGTCCTGGAAAACGCAAATTAAAACGGTGTGTAAAAAACTTAATATAGACTATCTAAGATTGTAAACCAAGCAGCAGTACTAGTCGCCTTTTTTTTTTTTTTTTGTGTGTGAAATCATCAAATGACTTCTCCCGCTCTGGGCGGAGCGGAAGGGCGTGTCAGACTTTTACTGACTAAAACCCACCCGTGTTCCTTCCCTTGCCATACCAGGGGCCACGGTTTCCCCTTGGGACTACCCGCAACCCCGGCAGGCATCGGCCCTAACGGACCCCGTCAGTTTTGCTGACATCTCTTTGAGGCGCGCGTGAAACACGACGCGCCGTCGACCCGGGCCTGGTCCTTATCGGACGGCGAGCTGCCCTCTGCTCTCCGTCCGCAGGCCCGCGCCTACGGTGGCCGGAAATCGGCTATCAATTCCCGACGCCCGGGAAGTCTCCTACGGCGGCGGCGGCTAGGGCTGGTAGGGCGCGGCCTCTGCCACTCCCTCGCGCGCTCCGCCTCCTCCTTCGCGAGCATTACTGCTTCGCAGAAGGAGGTGACGGCTTGCCATGCCCTCTCGCTCCGCACCATGGCCTGGACCAGGGCCGGACGCGAGAGGTCACTGCCGCCGATCGCCTCCACGAGGACACGGCGGTGGTCCACCCAAGCCGGGCAAACCTCCACCGTATGCTCCACCGTGTCCTCCGGACGATCCACACAATGGTGACACCCGGGCGTTTCCTCCCGCCTTATGCGAAACGGGTACCTCCCGAAACAACCGTGTCCGGTGAGGACCTGCGTCAGGCGGAAGGTGAGGACGCCGTGGCGCCTCTCTAGCCACTCCTCAAAGAGGGGACTTATCGCCGTAATTGTGGCGTGCCCAAATCTGGGTTGCGACAATCGCACACTCCAAGCCGCCATGAGATCCCGCCGGAGCTCTGTCCGCTGTACCGTGATTTCTCGCGGCAGCGGAGTTACACCCCGGCGCTTCATCTCCTCGCGCCACTCCCAAATGTGGGCGAGGACCTTCGCCTCCAGATCCCATGGCGGCGTTCCGGCAAGGAGGCTCGCCGCCTCGCCGGAGACCGTACGGTATCCCCGGACCATCCGGATAGCCATGACCCTTTGGGCTGCATGCAACCGGCGGGCTGGCCGCAACCTTAAGGTTCGCGCCCACACCGGTGCCCCGTAAAGGGCCATGGAAGTACTAGTCGCCTATCATGCCTATGTAACGTCTACGCTTAGATATGGACTTATTTATTGGGGGAATGCTACAGACAGGGAACTCGCTTTTAGGGCGCAAAAGAAATGTCTTAGTGCTGTTTGTGGCATACGTGCCCCAGATAGCTGTATGGCCATATTTTAGAAAGCTGAAGATTTTAACCTTTCCTGCCCTTTACATCTATGAGGTCGCCACTTTTGTAAAAACCAATGGGGAAAAGTTTGCTAACCTGCACTCCCGTCGACATGCCGAAAAAATAGCAAATATTATGTCCTCAAAAACAGCTCTACTTTCTAAAAGTTTCTTCGGAATATCTGCACGAATTTATAATAAGCTCCCTGAGCAAATAAGAGAAATTGAAAACATTAAACTTTTTAAGAAAAAAGACGTGTGGCACTCGGGGACTGCCGCGGTAAAGCTATTGCATAGCATTTTTTATCAACTTATGCAATTATAATTATTTATTATATGCAATTATAATTATTTATTTATTTGTGCAGTATTTTTTTTCCTTTGTTTTTTTTTTCTTTGATATTAATTCAAGTTACACTTTTTGAGCGTGGTGACCGATAAGAAAACATTTTTTTTTCTTTTATTAAATAAATGAGAAGTTAATATTGTTCAAAATATTTTTATTATCTTACAATAGATGTAGGTTATTCAGGAATATTTATCATTGAAACTATAGGTTTATGGTAACTGAAATAAGAAACTTGATATCTTCTAAAAATATCTGGAAAATACCGCGTCAATGGTGGTCCCATATTTTGTTGTGGATTCTTGTGGATTTTCAAATTTTCATTTTCAAATTCAATATTTTCGAAAGAAAAGTTGTCAACCGCTCTGATTTTTTATCAGCGAAGTTGATGTTGAAATTGCCAGCCAAGATAAGTGGAAATTTATTACCATTTGTACCAAGTATTTTCGACCCTTCTTTAGTGTACTCCAGTAAAGTGCGATGAATAAAATGCTCTACCTCGTCTAATTTTGGATTCGGTGAAATGTAAATTTCTACCATGACTATGTGTAGGCCATTTCTAAGTTTGCATAAGCACGCACAAATATCTCCAACAAATGAGCTCCTAACATTAACATCGCTAACGTGTGCAATATTTATTTGATTGAAGTACCTTGTCCAACATGCTTAAACGCAACGTTGACACATTTACTAACTCGCAACCTCATAATTTTAGCAGCGATGTATAAAAGTTGTTTTCAGTAGCACGTCTATCAGTACGCCGAAGTTCGCTGGTAGCTTGCATAAATGGAGTAACAATAACACCATCTCTGTATATTCGAAAATGACCGCCGTAGATTGTCGGAAAAGATAGTTCTTCCGCATGTTCATCCATTAAAATACTGACTGGCCTGTTATATTCACCGGGTGCTAGACTCAAAAAATAATCATCATTCCACAAAAGAGTTTGCTGCTGCGCAACTAAATTGTCTTCAATTGGCACATGTTCACTTATTTCATCCATATTCAATTGCGAAGTACGTTCATTGCCGGTAAAAAAAGATTCATCGATTTTAATATGATTTTAATTTCTCGGCATTGTAAAATATTAACCCGAATACAAATATCAATGGTGACATTGACAGGAACTGTTATTCACATTTATAGTTCTTAAAACTTGACACAACGTAATGGCCGGGAACATCAAACTAATAAAAAGGTTTTAATTTAACTATTAATAGTCAAGGATCATTCGTCTAAGTAAATTTGAACTTTATTATCAAACAGTTAAACATAATTTTCAATACAACACTCTCGTATCATTCGTCTAAGTAAATTTGAACTTTGTTGTCAAACAGTAAAACATAATTTTCAATACAACACTCTCGTTGATCATTCGTCTAAGTAAATTTGAACTTTGTTGTCAAACAGTAAAACATAATTTTCAATACAAAACACAAGCAGTGTTTTGTTTCTTATGTATTTTCGTTACGAAATTTCTGGATTAGGTCTCCACGCTCAAGGCCCGCGATAGAAGCTATGCAATAGCTTAAAAATTAAATGACTTCTTGGTAAATAGACCATATTATACAGTAGGTACATGAATTTTTGTTAGACAGATTCGTGATGAGTTAGTACCAAACTGTATTTATGTTTTGATGCAAAATATATCTCTTTAATATTATATCACATAAACTTAGATCTAAGATAATAAATTGTTCAAACTATTGTATGCCGATCTATTCCCATCCAATACCAAGAGCTAATACCATTTGGTATTAGTTTATTTCCGAATTTATTTTCTATTCCCAACGAGTACCACATTTTTTTTAATAAAAAATCTATTACTACCGAATACCAAAGCGTGACTTTTTGTAAACTCAGCTACACAAAGTTTTATTTTATTTTCTAACATTTACATACTATACTATCGTAATTGAATGCTAAAACTTTCCAAACTATAGTACGCGCGTTATCATCTGAGTCGTCAGGTCATAAAAGTCAAAAGCCAAATTTTTAGGTGATTTATTATTATGAATATACGCTAATAGTTACATGAAAAGTTGATTATCTGTGATATTTTATAACTATTGTTAGATTGTAAGTAAAATATCCATTTTTGAAGTTTTTGCCAAAAACATTGTTACATTAAAAGTTGATTATTTGTGATATTTTATAATTTTGTTAGATTTTCAGCATCATTATAGTAGTAGTAGGTATATTTCGATTTTTTGCCAAATTTTTTGGTGATTTATTATTAAGATACGCAATTATATGTGATTTATATTCAAACCCTAATCTTGATTAAACATTACTTAAAATCACTCAAAGCATTTTAATTTTACTGAACCTGACTGTATCTGATTTCTTCAAACTTGTTTTGGTATTGGTTTTAAAATGTGGTACTCGTTGGGAATAGAAAATAAATTCGGAAATAAACTAATACCAAATGGTATTAGCTCTTGGTATTGGATGGGAATAGATCTGTATGCCTAACATGGTGGAGCAGTGCGAACGCACACCAAAATTGTTCAATAACAACTCTGAAACCACTGTCTCACAATAAAGATCTTTGACTTTGACTTCATTTTAATTTTAGAATTGTTTTTCGTCACCAGTTTTTTCTTCCAGCCATAATCTTGGTCAGATCAGGTGAATGTAGTGTGCTGTGCTGACAAGTGACTCAACCGGAGACGGCTATAGACTGGTTATAGATTTGGTACCTATATTTAGAGTCTGCATCACCCCTAAGTACCTAAGTTTCAGATTTTCAGGTTCAATTTTACTACTTTTATTGAAAGTAGATTCACAAAAATATGATGCTAAAATGAACCTTCCGACTTTTACTTGTACGAACAGCACCTTCCGGCATGTTTTTTTTGAGGGCTACTCTTTGGCATTTGTGTATCTTTAATTATTTATTAGGCCCTTTAACAATGAGTAGATATTTACTTACTTTATTTCTTGCGTTCATGTCAATATAATACCTACCTGCTAATGTAGTTTCCAGAGGAGTTTATTTATAATGCAGACTCTAAGCCAAAGGTCTTCAACCCGCGGCCCGCGGGCCACCTGCGGCCCGCTGTGGCTTCCTTGGCGACCCGGCAATAGCTTGGCTAAATAAAATTTATTTAAGTTATTTAAGATTACTATTCATGTCTAGAAATCAAAACAAAATAAGCCAGCAAAAATCCATCAAAATTCATCCCCATAACAGATTTTTTCCTAAAATCAGAAATTATGCACTGAAAATTACATCACTTTTTGGCTACACAATATCCATGCGAGCAGTTATTTTCTCAAATGAAAAACGTAAGTCCAGAGCAAGGACTAGAATCAACGATATTCACCTTTAAAGCAGCTTGAGAATTGCAACAACCACTATTAGGGCAGATATTGATAAATTAGTTAAGAGTAAACAATGACAAACATCTCATTGATTGAATTTTGTTAGTATCATTTGCTATTTCAAGCCTTGTAAAATTTTATAATCAATAACTGCAAGGTACCTATAAGTTTATAATGGAATATAACTACTTTCCCTTGTGTTGTGGCCCGCAGAACCAAAATCAAAGTGTTCTTGGCCCTTGACTTCAAAAAGGTTGAAGACCCCTGCTCTAAGCTAACAACCTCATCATTGCTCTGTTGTTCTTCTAAACTATGGGTTCACAACCAGTGAAAGTGGAACGCGCCCCCTTGGGTTGGGGGTCGTGGACTGACACAGGGCCAGAGGGACGCGGCTTCCTCGGCGCCTCTAAAAATAAACTGTACAAAATTCTGTGACCAAATTTCTTGATCCCAGAAGTCCTGAGGAAGTAGTGACCTTGCATCCTGTATGTAACAATCAAGTTACTTGAAGCATGTAGTCTCTAGCTTCCGTCGTCTGCTTCTTGTAGTTTCACACCCTAACAGGACAGGGGCTCTCAACCTTTTACCTAAAGAACCGGACCCCCAACTTTCTTCTAAAATTACTACGCGGGGGAGTAGTTATTTTGGTTGGTAACCGTTCAGACAGGGGTTACCAACCAAAATAACTACTGAGATTCGAAACTTAATTCACAGCTCACAGAGTACCTACCTACCAAGATCTTAATAATGAATAGATAAATGAAACTAGCAAATGAAGCAAGCCAAATTACTGACGTGATTTCCCAAGACGTTTAACTTTTCTAAGCTATAATGAAAACAAGGAAAACTGTCGTTAACAAAGTATATTTTAATCAATGAGATCAACTTCTGTGAAACTTGTGTAATTAATTTAAGAAATTGTTTTTGAGAGACACTTCGAACCGGATAAAATTTTCTTTTGTGTCCAGTTTTTTAAACACTTTGCAAAACTTAGGGCGGTGCTAGAAGTATCTAATATAAAGGGTGTTTTTTATAGCTCGAGAATTTTAAATTGAAATAAAAACGCAGTTTTTTTTTATCCATGACGTTGGCATTATTTGACAGATATAAACGTATGAAGATCCATGAAATAGTCTAATTGACATCTAAAACTGTCTTCAATAAAAGATCTACTTACAGAAATAAAATATTTCATTTAATTTCAGATAATTTTATGGCCATGGTCACCGCGGCCCGCGCGCATATGCTGTAATCTGAAGGTACACCTTTCATACACTCTTCGCAGTAAATCAGGCTGTATTTCGGCAATAATTCGTCGAATGTGGCATCCAAGAGCTAAATTGTCTGTGATTTATCGGCGTGGACATGCGACTTTACATATCCCCAGAGAATATAATTTAATGGCGTCAAATCGCGTGAACGAGGTGGCCAGCTATCTAATTACGCAACTCATTTTCGTAAACGATTCCGACTAATCTGTTTCATTTTGACAGTTCAACAATATTCATTGCGTTATTTACGTTATTGAGCAGATTTTTTTTTACGAACTTATGAAGCAATGGATTAGCAATCTGTTTCAAAACGATTCAAATTCCGATTGATCGTGTAAGTATTACGTAATTAGGGTCAGTACCTACCTACCTAATAAAGGACATCATTCATTTTGGGCTAAATGTGAAAGTGCCGACCAAACAAAAAAAAAGTTATATTCCGTTAGAACATGTTATTCTCTTCACTTTTCACTATGGGACCAAATCTGTAGGGCCATTCCCTGCGCTGTTATACGTCTTTGTAAAATACTGTTTTCAGTATGTTTTAGTTAAGAGAATAACAGTAATCTAATTATATAATTAAGAGATCCACAAGAGAACCAAGGTAACCGCCATAGCCCGAAGAATTGCTAAACTTAAGTGGCAATGTACAGGACACATTGCTCGCAGACCAGATGGCCGATGGGGTCGAAAGATTCTGGAGTGGCGACCGCGTACCGGAAGACGTAGCATTGGAAGGCCTCCCACAAGATGGACCGATGACCTATTAAAGGCCGCAGGAATCCGCTGGATGCGGGAAGCACAGAATCGATCGAAGTGGCGGGGCTTGGGGGAGGCCTATGTCCAGCAGTGGACGTCTTTAGGCTGATATGATGAAATAGACCTAAAACCAGTTAATACTAGTAATAACTATTTCAATCAGCTAATAATAGTAGGTACTGTCGAACAAAAAAACTTTATTTCTCATACTGTAGGTATGTGGAGAATAACCCTAGAACCTTAGTTTCACAATAAAAGATGATGACTGTAATTTTATTATTACTGCCATAAAAAGCTATTATTATAATTAGATTACTGTTATTCTTTTAACTAAAACATACAGAAAACAGTATTTTACAAAGACGTATAAAAGCGCAGGGAATGGCCCTACAGATTTGGCCCGCTCGCCACGCCCCCTTGCGGGGGCGTCGCGACATCTCCAGATACAGATTTGGTCCCATAGTGAAAAGTGATGAGAATAACATGTTCTAACGGAATATAACTTTTTTTTTGTTTGGCCGGCATTTTCACATTTAGCCCAAAAATGTATGGACCGTGAATGTTCTCCTTAGCCTTAGTCGTGCGTCATGTTTCTTTCCGTAAATTAGGTAAGTAACATTTTTCCGTGATTTATTCTAAAGTTAACCATCTTTAAAAAAAAAACGTTATAAAAAGATGTCTTTATATCCAGTCTCAATGAGTTCCAGTTTATATAAAGTTAAATATATTTAAAAAGACAGCGACGTAAGGGTAAGGCGGACTAATTAAAAGATTTTGGAACACTCAAAGAATATTAATTACTTAATGAGAAAGATCACATTTCGCCTTTATATGAATCGTACCCATTACACTTAATTATGTTATTTATCATGAATTATTAGACGTTAAAAATTGAACTTTCTATAGCAGTATCCCTTTAGTAAAAGCTGTCAATGAAAGTATCTGGATCACGTTCAAAAGAGACATAAAATCGTTGCTACAAAATCTTTTCTTCTTAACAATAAACGCTTTTCATGCATGAACGTATCAACCTGTGTATCCATCATGATTCCCCTCTTTCACAAAAAAAATAGTCAATCTGTTTCGTCGCTCGAAGCAATGAATGAAATAGGCCTACCTATTTCGTTCATTGCTTCGAGCGACGAAACAGATTGACTGACACTTAGTTTGTGCGCAGACCAGATTCAAGGCTGCTTTGTGCAAAACAATAGGTAAAAATTGTTAAGTAAGTAGCAGACTATCGCTCTATGAAAACTAAAAACTGGCGCAATCTCTTGAAATAAAATTGTCTCATTGTCAACATAAACATTTCATGTCACTTGCAGTCCCTAAAAGGCAGAATTGTGACCTATATAGCACACCTACATTTAATTCCACACACCACACATACACACATTTACACACACACACACACCCACACACACACACACACCCACACACACAAACATACACACACCCACATATCAGTTTTTCATTTTCTCGTTGTCAAGAAATTAGTCAAAATAAATACCTACTACTGAAAAATGTTTCGATCCAAGATAAAATTACTGTTCCGTCTACGCGGGCAGACAAAACTCTGTTGTCTCTGGTGTGCACACTTTTTTATTCGATCGTGCTATGACATAAGGATGTATGTCGTGTCGTGAACTCGTGACATATTATTGCTAGCAGCCCTTCAACGGCTCCGACAAACGGATACCATTAGTAATCCACTTCCCTTGTTGATTCTAGCAACTTGGGCATAATAGATATAACAGAAGGATATAACAAGTCACAGGTATTCTATTTGTGGTAGGAAATGGAAATATGAGCAACAATGTAATAGGTAAGTAAATTATTTGTATAGAGAAAACTATTTTCGATCTACCTATTAATAACTTTTCTTTTCTTGTAGAGGTAAATTACAAGTATGGAGAAAAAAAAACAAAAATATCAAAATCTTGTTTTAAGTATTTAGAATTTGAAATTTTTTCATATTCTCAAATAAAACATAACGAGTAGTTGAGTGTCTGACGAGAGCAACCAAGATGCCAGAGTTAAAAATTATACTCTTTGGGGACTTAATAATACTTAAGTAATTTTTTTAAGATTCCATTAAAGCGTCGGTATTCAGAGCCACATAATTGCTTCGTCCCGCTTAATTAGCAGGAAAATACAAAATAGAAAAACCCCAAAAGTATTAATTATTAAACAATTTTGAGTAGAACCTTTCAGAAACGAAGACCGACGAGGTATACCGTATTATGAGTACCCACGTACTGCCTTAACGAAATAAAAGTATCAGCTAACTAAAAGCTTTTCACGACTTTTTCCAGACTTCGAAAACATTATTAATATCAACTCACTTGGAAATCTATATACTAGGTATACTTAATATTAATAATAACTACTATATACATAATACAGTCATAACAATTACAAGAAAACGTAAACTAAATGCAAAATTAAACCTAAGTATAAACATGAAATAAATATAAAAAAATAATTATACTTCAATAGCAACTATGATAGAAACTGTGATTCGATACGTAATATGGACTCTTCTCAATATTTTTTGCAGATTACCTACATCAAGCAAAAATATATTAAAAACATACCTTCTAAACTTGATATTTTTGAGCATAGTTTATTTTACTAACATAGTGATGTAAGTTAGTGACAAGACAACCAATATTGTACGGTACAATATTGGTTGTCACACTTGTCACTTACACCAGGTAGGTACCTACAATTTGTACCTACCTCAAAAATTATTATACCTACCGTTCCGATACTCGTTCCTAAGAACGTGTATACATGTACTTATGTAACCAGTGTTTCTCATTCTAAGTTAATAAATTGTATTCTGTTCTTGAGAAATAAATGTCTTAAACCATACTTTCATATTTCTTTTGAGCGTGTATCATCGACTTTCAGAAAAAAGAAAATTTAATTAGGAATTTTTAGTGCAAGAGTTGGTAGTTCGTAGCAAAGGAGTTCGTTAACTTTCCTTATGAAACTCATTTGTTGAGTGCAATTTTGCAGCGTTGTGCACTTTTTTTGGGATGGGTAAAAAATGCTAAACTCGCGTCAAGACACGTGACCGTAAGATCCGTGGCCTAGCAAAGCAAATATCAAAAAAATAGTTTGGAAAATCCAAAAGTGCACGCCTCATACTTATCACTCATTCATAAACGAAAAAGAAATTCAAAGCATAGTTTAAAAAGAACAATTTATCACTTTTCATGAAGTCGTAATGTCAACGACTGACAAAGATATTTACTTGGCGGTTGCTAGGCAATTTCAAGTCAAAGGTTGGAAATATTTAGTTATAGAATTATATTTTAGTAAGTATTTTATTAATTATAATTAAACTACTTTGAATAAAAGAGCCATTTTCAATAGGGTTCCTTCTACGGCTGACACGAATGTATAAAAAAAAATTGACTCAATTAATAGATTTTATCGCAAGCTACAATGTTTTCAGGGTTCATAAATTGACGGACAGGAATTTTTTTTCAACTATTTTTATGCTTTTTCCATTTCTGCTGCATTAAATCAATTGTTAAAAAGTACAGTATTAATCTCCATTTAATCATCTATACAATGGTATATAAGTTAAGTAGGTTCTGTGTACTAGCAGGAGTGTAACAATAAAAACAGTTACAGAAATGGGGCAAAAAAAATTTTTCGATCGTAGAGCACACTCTAATGCTTCGTATTACGAGTCGTGCAATAAATAGTCTTTGACATTACGTAAAGATTGCGAGGTAAGAAATTTTAACCATTGATGGGTTAAAAAAAGCAGTCAACATAATATGTTGACTAATTTATTTGAACACTTTTCATGAAGTATATTATACTTCATGAAAAGTGTTCAAATAAATTGCTTATTTTTGTTAGACTATATTTTGAAAATAAATAAATATACTACTACTACTAATGAATATTGTATGTAACCACATAAATTATAGTACTTTTATACTGATAATAAAGCAATTCGTACGAAATTATTCCCTAACCATTCCAAAATATTCAAAAATGCACAACCTTAATGTTTAAGTTTTTACTTCTGCCGGCACTCCCGGAGTGCAACCCGTTGTTTTTTTTTGTTGTTGGCTACAGTTCCTGTACATTACATATATACCGCACCGGAGCCGCACCGGCGTCGGACTGCATGTTTGTGTTTACGACTACATATGCACCGCACCGCTGCCGCACCGGAGCCGCGCCGCCGCGTAGATTTTACATTTTCGATCTGAGATTTTCCGAATTGTTTTCATCTTGCGGTCCGGCGCTGCCGGTGCGCCTTCGGTGCAGTTCCGGCGCGGCTCCGGCGTCGTGTACAGGAAGCTTTGTAGCGAGATTTTATTGTTCAAACATAAAGTGGTACCTTCGGGCTACGTATGATGAGCGGTTGCATTCTGAAAAGAAAATGTGAAATTTTGTTTTGTTAAAGTTTAAAATGGTTTTAGCATGGAGGATGAAGTTAAGCAACCTTCTATTGTTTGTCTACAATTGTGCATTGAAGTCGTGAATTATGTAGCCATTAAATTTTTCCTTTGTAGTTAAAATACTATCCGTTTTTAGTTTAAATGGAATGTTCAGGTGCTTTAATTGCATTATGAAGACGAAATAAAAGCTACTAGGCATGCACCTAGTAGATTTTATATCGACTACATGTTATAATGATGTATCTATAATAATTCTAACTAATATTATAAATGCGAAAGTTTGTTTGTTTGTTTGTTACGCTTTTACTCTAAAACGGCTAAATGGATTTGGATGAGATCTGGCACATGGGTGGACCTGGGTTAGGACAAATAATACCTACTTTTCCGATATTCCCATCGGATTGAGCCTTATGCGGGTGAAACCGCGGGGCGCAGCTAGTATGTATGATAAAAATGAAATGCTGTTCGTTGGAGCGCATCTCTACAGAAAGGCTGGATCGATTTGACAAAGTTTTGTTTTAAAATGTTCGTAATACCTAGTCCAAATCTCAGAATCTCGGGTTCTTACGGAAAGCAAAAGAAAAGATTCCGGTAAAATTTGAAAATTCGGAATAACTGAAAGTGCATTTTCGATGGGAATTATTGATATTTGGTTAGGACAACGTCAGTAGGGTCAGCTAGATACAAATAAAATAAAAATTTGTTTCACTACGAGGGTAGGACCAATAATGAATTAAGTTGTTAAATAAATTTTATTTTTGGAGCACTAAGGTAGGTAAAAGAATTCAAAGAACATAAAATTATTATTTTGAAAAAAAAACAGCATTCATTTGTAGGTAGGTAATTTGAAAAAGTTATAAATCCCTAGAACCAACCAATATATCTTATCTGTTTGATTCACGAAGTTGTGAACTTTGTGAATTACTACAAAAGAGCTTATTTCACAGAATTGGCTGTAATAGCACTCAACTCCTCAGAGCCTTGGCTGGACCCTATTACGTCATTATTCCAAGTGTCACTCAAGATTATAGTAGGCTGATACTTGTGATTTCATTCCAGTTAAATATCCTAATAAATAAAAACCGGCCAAGTGCGTGTCGGACCACGCACAATGAAGGGTTCCGTAGTTGGGACGAATTTATCTCAAGAAGAGAGTTGAAAAGCATGTTCTCCCATACGGAGTGTATGGGAGAACCAGAGGCGTAGCTACCGCCGTATCTGCCGTATCAATTATACGGGGCCCCCAGGCCACGGGGGCCCCCGACGTGCGTAAGCAAAAATTAATAATATCTTCCCAAAATTTTTTTATTTATGAAATGACTAAAGACAAAAAAAGCAATTTCTTTTTTTCCCGCGTAAACCACCGTGCGTTCAAAAGTTGGTAACGCCCTACATCGGTTATCGCGGGCTGCGGGATTTCCCCGTTTAAGTCATTTACTTCAACGGGAATCCCACAATAATCGATGTACATACGATGATAAACCACGGAGAGCAGTATTTATTGACGCATTTTATTTAATTGTGCATTACATTATAAAATACAATACAAACAATTGTTCTTCTGTTTTAGTAGTAATAGTAGTGATTTGCAAAAAACAATGAGTAAAAGGAAAAGAGATTATCCCAGCGGAAAGAAAAAGTAAACAGAAAAGTTATAAAAAAAGTGCTGGAAAAAGTGACAGATTAAAAGTGACAGAGAATTATGATGAATAAATATTTCTTTTAATTTTATGCAAACATTTTTTTTTTCTTTTGTGAGAAATCTTTACCCTTCATAAGGGCCCCCAAACAAATTTTTATACGGGGCCCCGCCAAGGCACGCTACGCCACTGGGGAGAACATGTTTTTGCAACCGCAAATGTAAGTTGGTCGATTATTACTCGTTAACTTGTAAAGCCTACGTCACTGTAATAGTTTAGCCTTTAATTTCGTTATATATACTACAGCCGTAAATTTTTTCACATATCCATAACCAACTATTTAGCTGGCAGAGCCCCGACACACACTTGACTCTAACAAAACTTAGCACTGATCCCTGAATCCAAAAATAATTTTCATAAACTCAAAACAATATTTTTGAACGACCTTTCCAACGACCGACACCCCACACCATGCAGGAATAAATGAGAAATAAAAACATCCCCACTTTACTTGTAGGGGAGGTACCCTAAAAAAATGTTTTTTCATGATTTTATTTTACCACTTTGTCGGCATGCCAAATTGCAGCTTTCTAGTGCAAAGAGTCTCTGAGCTAAGCGGCGGACTGACGGACAGACAGACATACAGACGCACATGGCGAAACTATAAAGGTTCCTTGTTTACTAAGGAACCCTAAAAATGAATTCACAGAAATTACAAAATTAAATAATACCACTATTTGGATAGGGTAAACTTGGATAATTAAGTGATACAACTAATTCCGTGATAACATGTTTCTAATCGAATACTAAATTATATGAGACGATTTCCTACTTTTAAAATGAACCTTATGACGACGCAATAAGTCTTCTATTTGTATGTAAAAATCTGGTTCAATTGAGCAAGCGAGATAGCAACAATCCGCATTTTTTTCACTCAACTCGCAGTTTTGTTTACCGCGCGGCCATTGAAGTTTTGATGCGTCTTAATTAATAATAATCGAATTTTAATAGAAAAAGTGAATAGATTTCAACAAAACTCAGACATAATAGTAAGTTAAGCTTGAACTTTGTGTTGCAGTATAAATTATCAGCCAATAACGCATAGTTTTGAAATAGTTCCTTATTTTATTCACTCGAAAAGTTAACGATTTTACAAGTTTTGAATTGAAGTCTGCCACGGAATTAACCAAGGTAATTTTAAAGTAGGTGTAATACTATGATATTAATAAGTGTTTTTAATTATGAATAGCAAAAGAATAGAGATTAATGTTTTTTAAACCAAATGAGCGGTTTGAGTTCAGTTACAGACCACTTTTCAATTATTTTATCACGGAATTAAGTGAGCTATATTTTACTTAGGCTGATAATTATGTGAATCAAGAAACATAAACTGATGATTATTTTTGAGTATTTTACTACTTTTAATAAATCTGTTTGATTGTATATCTGACGATTAAAAATTTGCCTTTATTTTAGTATGTTGTATGCTCTATTTTCTTATTCCGTGATATAAAAATGATTAGTATAATGTAATTTCGTGACAACGTAATTAGGGTAGGATGTATCACGGACTTAAAGTGACTGTCACTTAATTACCAAAGAGAACCATGTCTAATAAAACACATATAATTTTATATGTGTTTGTGTTATTTAACAAGTCGATGGATGAAACTATGAACAAAAGTATAATTTATGGTCCTAATGAAAATTAAAAGTTTTTCTATTATGTTAACTGTATATTTTATTACTTAATGTGTTTTATCACGTAATTAGATGAGGTCGCCCTACTCGCTAATAAAAATAGAGTATTTTCAAACTGTTATTATATTCGTTGTCTTATATTGCGACGTTCTCCGAAACCGGTCGACAAATGGCAACACTTCAGTACAAAAAAAATACAACCAGACGTTGTTGATGAAAGAAAAATGAGCAACACACGTATAGTAGAACACAGTAGAAATCTCAGCAAATACCTTACGTAAGAATGCAGCGTAAAGACCTATTCGGAAAATCTTGATTGGATTTCTCTAAGTCAGCAATGGATTATCTGAGAACTTCCCAACTTCTTGTGAAGCGTCCTTATCTGAGAGCCAAATCACCAATCTACACATTGTCCTTAGTTCTTCACTCGGTTTCTTTAATTAAGATTTGAAGGTCTTTCGAACGGTAAAGTTTATTGCGGGATACGGGAAACTAAATTCCTTGGTTTTATTGAGTGTATTTTAATTAATTGGTCCGCTCTTGACCTCGATCGCGCGTGATGGAAAGCAATGGATAAGGTTTACGACGGAACGAGCGCATCTAGAAGATTCACTTTCTTTAGAGGTTAACGGGTTATGAGAGTAAGGAAAGCAGATGCTGGCAATGATCCCCGTTCAGTTTGTAAAGGAAGATTTACTTTTTATCACATCTATTCAAAAAGACGTAGTTTAATCCTCGTTAACAGGGACCAAAATAGCGTTTTAATCCCTAGGGACTAAAAGTGATTTGAATTTGGAATGTGGAAATTGTTAGTAAAAGTTCTATTCACCAAAGAGATCGATCACGAACATTGTATGAATAAGTAACAGGCTGGCAAGAGAGAGAGATAGTGTGAATTTGATCAAAATTAAAATCCAAGATGGCGGATTCGTTTTTTTTTTTTTCGTCGTTTTTGACTGTGGTAAAGCCGATAGTGAGGTCAAAATTTAAATCCAAGATGGCGGATGCGAAAATTTTCAAATTTTTCGTCATGGGTATCGTTTTCGTAGTTTTTGACGGTGGTAAAGCCGATAGTGAGGTCAATATGTAAATCCAAGATGGCGGACGCGAAAGTTTTCAAATTTTTCGTCATGGGTATCGTTTTCATAGTTTTCGAGGGTGATAAAGCCGCTAGTGAGGACAAAATTTAAATCCAAGATGGCGGATGCGAAAATTTTCAAATTTTTCGTCATGGGTATCGTTTTCGTAGTTTTTGACGGTGGTAAAGCCGATAGTGAGGTCAAAATTTAAATCCAAGATGGTGGATGCGAAAATTTAAAAAAAAATCGTCATGGGTATCGTTTTCATAGTTTTCGAGAGTGGTAAACCCGATAGTGAGGTCAAAATGTGAATCCAACATGGCGACTGCGATTTTTTTTTTGTTTCATATTTTTTTTATTTTGTGTAAATCAGTGAGTAGGGGTCGGACCGCACACGTTTGTTTTCTCATAGAGGGTGATAAAAAGTAGAGTGTTCACCTCGGGAGCAACACTATTTTAAGCTCGAGTGATGTACTTTGAATCCCTCGCTGTGCTCAGGATTCTACTTTAGAATCCCTCGCTACGCTCGGGATGCTACTCTAGAATCCTTCGCTCCGCTTTGGATTCAAAGAAACACTCTCGCCTTAAAAATAGGTGTTTGCTCCCTTAGTAAACAATCTACTATTTCGATCCAGTTTTGTGGAAACATAACATAAAATCACACCAAGTTTCCCCGAAGGGTTGTGCAGGTATACCTATAGTAGGTACACCCACGTTTCGCCACTTATGTATAAGTCCCATGTAAAAATCCCGGACGCGTTACTACAAAAGCGGATACAACACAGACAGTTGCTGTTTTGTAATGCAGCCGCGTCCGTATGGATAAAGTATTACAAACACTATTACACTACAGACATTTAAAACTGTGTGCAATGTGATCGGCCCCGAAAGACATTGTTATATCAAAAATGACTGCAATACAGCTTATAAGTACTCACTCTGACTGCACTGCAGGTAACAAACTTGCTTGCGATGTATCGCAATTCGCACCTTGCGCTAATACCAAATAGCCTGCCTTGATGCGAGCATTCGAATTAGCACTCGCCGGCCGCTGCCGCGGCACCGCTTACTTCGCTCGCTCAGCTCGCGCGCGGTTGGTCACTGTTCTAATCGAACCTAACCCATTTCACCCAGTTTACAATTTTTCGACAGTCTATAATCTAACATAATTATAATACTATGAGTATCTGCGTTGAATCCGCCTTTTCATTGCCATAAAAAAAACAAACAAATGCGGCTGCACTACAAACCGCTGAGTTACAGCTGGATTCGGACCCTTTAAGCCATTCGCAAGACAATGCAGCACAGACTTTGGGTGTCTATTCGTAACAACATTAAATAACAAGCATTAAAGTAGAGAATACAGATGACAGACATACTCGTACAACATCACTTTTAAAAGTTGCTTAGTGTACATATTAGTGCTCGTGACTGCTACTCTTGATCTCAAGATCTTAATGAACTGCAAATTATAGATTTGCAATCCACAATTATGAATGTATTTCTGTGAAATATGCAGAACCCTTGAAATTATACATATCCTATATAGATTTCTCGCAAAAATTTGCCCGACGAACGCGAACAATGGCGCCGGCGCCGAGTCGCAAACCGAATACCGGAACAGGCTAAACTTGAATAATATGCGATTTCCACACCGCACACCTGTTCACAGGTTTCAGGACCATAACAAGCATGTATAAAATGCTTGTTGTGGTCCAGATGCAATGCACAGACTTCGGGTGTCTGTGTTGCATCCGCCTTTGTATTTACGCGTCCCAGACTATGAGCTGCTACTGAGAATTTGATTCAGATGGGAAAACCCAATCACGCTTTGTCCGACCCGGGAATCGAACCCGGGACCTCATGCTCAGCAGTAGCGTTTGGAACCACTAGAATAACGAGGCAGTTCGTATGGATTTTATAGGTAGCTATAGGAGGTCCTATACCGTTCATACCGTTTGCTGCATTCATATTGAAAGCCATATTGTCCGATATTGCTCACGTGTTTCTGAATGGGCTGATTCAATGAGCAATCTAATCTAATCACCTTGCACTATGAATGGGATTAGTTAACGCAGTAGCCAATATGCAGGTACAAGGCTGTTCTTCATATCAGGGTAGCTTTGTTTTGATCATGATGATGTTAATTATACCTGCATTAAGGTATCTAACCAGGCCAGGCGAAGTCCGCCTTTTAGGTATGAAGCCACATGTACGCGGCGGGCTCGACTGGCCGGGCCAATGCACTGGGTGTTACGGAGTCAGAAGATATAAAGAGTTAAGCTTTGTGCAGACCAGACGCGACCAGACGCGACACCGGTTATTATTATACCGTGAAATTTTCTTAGAAATTGTATTGTTCGTGTCATGTCGCGCGACAAGTCGCACTGGTCTGCAAACGCCCTTACGCGATAGAAAGAGAAGCAACTTCTATAACTATAGGTAATTAGCGCTGTGCGACCTGAATTGCACTTTATTGTGTCGTAGCAAGAGTGGCTATTTATTTAAATGATTATGCGGAGTGAATCTTCTGTACTTGTATCTAATTATGTATTCTGTTACCTAACCTACATATAATTAATATCACCTAAATTCTAAATACACTCTAAAAATAAAGTACATAAATATCAGTTTCCCTATTACGCGGCGCCTAAATACTTTTATTCTGAATCTAAAAATAAAACAACAGAAATGAAATGCCAGTGGCCATTGTTATAACTGGCAGGAAACATTTCCTGTCAGAATAACTCGTTAGATTAATAACTCCAGGATACTTTCTATTTATGGAAATTAACCACATCGTTGTACAAAAATATATTCTAATAAAAGGTTACTTTTAAATGTTGAATCCATATTTAAGACTGACGAATTTCATGACTGATAGATTTCATGCTAGGTAACTCTATTCTACTTTTAAGTCTGACAGATTTCATGTTAGGCAGTAGGTACTAATCTGTTTTTCAGTCTGACAGATTTTATGTTAGGCAGTACTAATCTATTTTTAAGTCTGACCGATTTCATGATAGCTAGCTCTAATCTACTTTCAAATCTGACAGATAAAATGCTTGGCAACTATAATCTACTTTTAAGACCAAAGGATTTCATGTTAGGCATCTCTAATTTAATTTTAAGTCTGAGAGATTTCATGCTAGGCAACTCTAATCTTCTTTTTTAGTCTGAGAGATTTCATGCTAAGCAACTCTAATCTACTTTTAAGTTTGAGAAATTTCTAATCAACTTTTAAATATTGCATTTAGTTTGAAGGAGAAGAATATTTTCTGCGAATTTTCCTATGAAAAGAAAATTGTTTAACCTTTGACGTTTGAAACGAAATCTTCCAGACTGCATCTGACGATCGTACGGTATCGCATTTCTGTGTGATATTGCTGTCTTTTTATTTTACAACAACGTGTTCAGTCTTCCACAATGGGCAACTTAATGGATTTTGATAGCAATATGTCTCGGTTTTCTTTCAGTAAGGTCTTTCCATTGTATTTAATAGAAAATAAAATATGATTGGCCTTGACTTTGATCAACTGAAGGGATGAGCTTTAATATTAATACAAGAATACCTACTTACCCGTGGAACGAAAAAGGTTAAAAAAATTCTAAATACATTTTATATCTCGGAGTTTTGTCACCTCCTAGAGTCCTTTGTTGGTAAAACGGCTTCGGTGAAATTCCAAGATCATTTCAATATCCATGCAAAATCCTTTGTGTCTTTAACCTTCTTCATTCTTCGACTGTACATCATATTGCCCCCCTTTCAGTTCGGTGCTCTGAGGAGTAGTCACAGGAGGTTAGGTATCAGAGAGTTTTCTTCACGATTCGTGGGAACTTACTCAAATCGAATCCTAAGGAAGTGGACTGACAAAAAGCAAACATTTGTAGTAACTTAACTATAGTGACACCATTTTCAATTAATTATTATGAGCAGAACGACATCCAATCTGACCGCATTTGGCGTCAAATGGCAGAACATAATAGTTTTTTAGGCCTGGTGCCAATATTTAGATAGACGGTGGCGCCACTGTGCGTTGAATTATTTAACTATTTCCACACCGCGGCGGCGCCAGCGCATAATTTTAAATATCCAACGACCGCTATGAGTTAATTAGAACTTTGTGTTTGTTTTAGTATTTTTTGTAATAAAGAACAATGTGGAGTAATTGGTCGTGTCGTCCGGTACATGACAAACTGTTTTACAACTTTAACAAATTACCTACTTGTTGTTACCGTCAATGAATTATGTAACTTTAAATACTTTACGAGTAGGAGTAACCTTTTCGCAAACTGAGGTTTCAGCGTTCGAACTAACTTTAAATGTCAATCCTATTTTTAACCGAGTTCAAAAAAGGAGGCGGTTCTCAGTTCGTGGGAATCTTTTACTTTTTATGTTTTAATCGCAAAGTAGCTCGGGCTCTTTGTATAATGAATACTAGCGACACGCACGGTCTACGCACGAAGGTAAAAAAAAAAAACTAGCGAGCCTCACAGTATTCGCATATACCTATGTGACATCTGACCATCTGACCTTCATAATAAGCAACATTAAGCTTCAGATGGCCAACAACTACTAGCACCGAGCGCGCTCGTTGGTCAAATCAAATAACGCGCGCTAACCCGCCTTCCTGTGACACACTTCCGTCCCTTTTCACGAAATCGAGATGAAAGATTTGCAGACAAGCGAGACGAAAGATGTTACACATCAATTTTCTATCCTTGTGTAGCCTACATTGAATCAATATTATACACTAATGTGTATAATACTTTACCTTTCCCAAGAAACACTTTAAATGATGGTGAACACCGCAAAATTCATCAACTTGATTTAGATTAAAAGTACGGTCAACTTCACGTTTCTCCCGTGTAAATCGATACAGTAATGTAAACAGCGTATCACATTTTCAATCTCAATCCTACAGTTGGAAAGATATCGTTAATACCTTGCTTCGTAGGTTCAACGTAAATAACGCAATGAATAATCAGCCGAAAACAACATTGAACTACCAACAGCGGAACAACTGGAAACATTTTGGTCTGGCATATGGGAAGAGCAAGTGCAACATAACAAACAATCTGATTGGATAACAGACGAAGAAACTAAATGGAGCTCACTAGAAGAAATGGAATTCGTTGAATTAACTGAGTCTGCAAGGGCGGATCCAGCCTTCGAGTCAGGGGGGGGTCACATAGTCGGGGTCCAGGCAGGACAAGCCCAATAAGTGGAGGACTAAGTCGGACGGGGGCCCGGAGCGGCAAAACAAACTGGGCCTCAGTTTGTTTTGCCCCCCCGGCCTTCTCAGTTTATGTAACCCGGCGATTTGGGTGGCCGTGCTAAAGTTAATTTATCAGGTATTGGGAAAGAAACAATTAAACAATTACCTTATTACACTTTACAAAGTTTATTGTATTATCAACAAAGGTACACATTACAAAGTTTATTGTATTAACAACAAAGGTAGCTTTCCCAATCTTAATATTTAAAATGGCATCTGGTCTGACACGCTCTGTCTCCGTAACAAGGCGTGTCAGAGGAGATACAAACATGAGACTAATAATTATACAAACTCAAGGTCGCTTGTTAGGATCCGTGAGATGAACGCTTAGTAACCTTTAGCTCAATCGTATGTAAATGACCTATATGGTTGTGCTCCTATAAGAAATATAACACTTGGGGCAAAGCACCCAGAGACACAACCAAACACATGTGACTTTACAACAACTGGTCTTATAAACTAATATTCTGAAAAGACCTTATCAAAATGGTCACATGTATATTCTCTCTCTAAGGTTCTACTACAATTAAACGCTAGGTAGTAGTATGACTTCAGTTTATAACTGCCTCTCAGTTTGTTAAATGAAGACCCTTGGCATGGAACCACAGAGAAAACTCTGACGAACGCGTGGCCCACGGGTCCACCGTAAAAGACGATGATGCAGAATCGTACCTGGATGCAGCGAGACTTTCCTGCACGAGATACCGGGTAGGTAAGGACTTCCAATATAAGGATGGCCACACTGCCGGCACTCGAGCTCGTTGGGTCAAACCTCTTAACCGCCAACCGCTCGTGGTCAAACCGTCACACGGCCCAACAGTAGTCGGGACTCGGCAAATTCACGAGACCACGGAATAGCACCAGGGCGTCACGTCTCCACCCGTTCGTATCAGTTTCAGGCTAGCCTGTTCTACCACCATCATCGCGCAGCTTCACCAGGATCCGAAGATCAACCTCGTCGTTGCAGACGCAGTATCAAAGACCTCACTATTGTTTAGGAAGCTTCGAGAAGTTCCCAACCACAGACTAAACAGAATGTTTGACATCAATGACTGTCCACTTTTGTTAATCTATGATTTATTTATTTCTAGTTTATAAAACCTTGCATGACTATAAAATGTTGTTGATTAACATAAGTATGTCAATAAATGTGGAAAGCTCGAGTGACATAAATGTAATTATTAAAACCAGCCACAGCGCCATATATCTGCATTATTCATTAACTCTTGAGCTTCAAGGCTTCACCGCTAGACGTCGCTTTGCTATGTCACAAGGTATTACTCGAAAATTTTGCAAAAAAATATAATGACAGCAAAAAAAACAAGTATATCGTGCCTATTTTATAATCCACCTACATGATCTCCCAAACCGCAGGTTTTTTTTTGAGGGAGTTGTATTTTCATCTCCTCAATAGGCTATTTACGAAAAGAAGAATGTAGGGGAGCGAGCAACGCGAGCTCGAAATTTTTTGCACCTCGTCTCTGAATTCTCGGTTAGATTTCTATTGAACATCCTTACAGAAATAGGAGTTGCTTTGTCGACTTAAGGCTTGTGTAGCCCAGCGCGACGTATCGCACGACGCGACACGAACACGAACAAAACAATTTCTAAAAAAACTTCACGGATAACAATAGCCGGTGTCGCGTCGCGCTTGTCTGCACGAAGCTCTATGCAGAAAAGTAAGAGAATTAGAAGAATATAGAATTCAAGAGCGAGCGAAGCGAGCTCGAAAATTTTATCACACCGCCTTGATTAGGGAAGGTTTTGAAGTGATAACTTTTTATGGGAGGGTAAACCTCTTCGTAACATAACGCGTTACGGCGCCAGTCTGTCTGGCTTCCCTTTTTCTCACGGAATTCTTTTGTCGACCTATGCAGAAAGTTCGAGAATGCAGAATGTAGCGAGCGAAGCGAGCTCGAAAATTTTCATCGTCAGCCTCCAACTCTAAACTGACTTACTTATTGAATATATTTTGACCATGTTTGGGATATTCTTAAGGTTTAGAGGGTCGCCAGGACCGGGAGACCTGGGGCGGTTTGTCTGAACACTATTCTGGGGTATTATATTCTACGTCTAGTTGCTAGCTTCAGATAAACCGGGCACTTATGAAACGTCAGAGGCTTAGCTTCATATAATTTTCAGATAAACCTACATGGGCACTTATGAAACGTCAGAGGCTTAGGAGCACGGTTTCATTTGGTAATTTCCTATGGAGAAGAGCCGGCAAAAAACTCCATGGCCCATCATCATAATTATAATAACAGCAACAGCACAAGTCTTATTATGCGTGTCGTTCGCGAATGTGTAGCAAACATATCCTACGGGGCAACATCATACAAAGTACCTATTTATTTGATAATATGTATCAATGAAATTAGAAAAAATGTCAGTGGTCAACCTTGACACAGCCCAGGGGGGGGGTCATGACCCCCATGACCACCCCCCTGGATCCGCCACTGTGAGTCTGACATAGGTAGTATTACAGCGAGACTACATAATTGGAAATCCCCTGGTATTGATAAAATACATAATTACTGGTATAAAAAATTTGAGTCATTACACAAAGTTTTAGCTAAAAATTTAACAGAAATCATCTTAGGGAATCAAAACATTCCTGAATTCATTACTACAGGAATAACGTATACGTTGCCAAAAAATCAATACTCACCACAACCTTCTCAATACAGACCAATCACATGCCTGCCCACAATATACAAGATCTTAACGTCAGCAATCACTACAAAAATCAATAAACACATAGAACATAATAGCAGAGGAACAAAATGGATGCCGAAGGGGCCACATGGGATGTAAAGAGCAACTTGTTATAGATTCAATAATCCACAAACATGCCGCCAAAAAAAATAGAAACCTACATTGCACATACATAGATTATAAAAAAGCATTCGATAGTATTCCACACTCCTGGCTCATTCAAATATTACAGATCTTCAAAATAAATTCAAAACTAATAGACTTCTTACAGAAAATCATGTCCCGTTGGAAAACTACACTCCAGTTAAATTATCGAAACAACACTATCACTACTCAACAAATATCCATAAAAAAAGATATTTATCAGGGAGATTCTCTAAGTCCCTTATGGTTCTGTCTCGCTCTGAATCCTCTGTCCCACCTACTCCATCGCTGCCAAGCCGGATATTCCCTTAAACATTCCAGAGAAGAAACAGTAATCTCGCATCTTATTTATATGGACGAAAAATAGATGAAAAAATTAATAAATATCACGACAGAATTCAGTAAAGACATAAACATGCAATTCAGATTAGATAAATGCAAAACAGTTCATATAATAAGAGGCAAAATAAAACCAGGTGACTATCCTGTTAATAATACAGATACAATTACAGCTATGGAACAAACGGATTTACAATAAAACACACCTTAAACAGCGAATACAAAAGAAGAGTGATCGCAGTATGTAAAACTCAACTTTCCGGAAAACATTTAATAAAGGCATTGAACACCTATGCGATCCCTATATTAACTTACTCGTTTGGAGTGATTAAATGGTCAAAAACTGACATCCAGCAAATAGAGAGAACCACACGCATCACACTCACTAAACACAATAACCTACACCCTAAATCTGCAATAGAAAGACTGACCATCAAACGGCAATATGGAGGGAGAGGCCTTATAGATGTCCATAATCTTTGGAAGAAACAGATAGATAGCTAGATTAAGAAAAAAAATTCACTCTAAATCACACACAAGCAACATACATAAAGCCGTAATTATGAACGATATCAACTATACCCCACTTAACCTACACGAACAGATAGATACACCAGAAACTAGCAATGACGACCCACATAAACAAAAGTTAGACGACTGGAAAAAGAAAGTGTTGCATGGACGGCAACCCCATGATCTAGAACAATCTCATATAGATAAAATAGCGTCAAATAAATGGCTTAAAATTGGTAACTTATTTCCGGAAACCGAGGGATTTATTATTGCAATACAGGATCAGATCATAAATACTAAAAACTACAGGAAATTCATTATAAAAGACCCCACAATAACAAACGATAAATGCCGCAAATGTCACAGCCAACCAGAGACCATACAACACATAACAGGGGCATGCACAACACTCACACAAACAGACTATACACACAGACACAATCAGTTAGCAAATGTCATCCATCAAACACTAGCACTTAAATATAAACTCATACAAGATACAAACACTCCTTATTACAAGTACATACCACAAACAATTCTAGAAAATACCACACACAAACTCTATTACGATCGCGCCATACTAACCGACCGGACCGTTCACTAATCGACCAGATATAACCCTTCAAGATAAAGTTAATAAAGTCACATACCTCATAGATATTGCAGTCCCTAATACACATAATTTACAAAAAACAATAGGTGAGAAAATTAGTAAATACGCTGAATTGAAAGAAGAAGTGACTAGAATTTGGAGGCAGGAAAACGTCTACGTAGTACCCATTGTTGTCTCTACAACGGGTGTTATACCCAATCACCTCCACCACAGCCTTAAACTAATAGACCTGAAAGACTCAATTTACATAACACTCCAAAAAGCCGCAATTTTAAACACCTGCAGAATAGTCGGAAAGTTCATGCAAATTGAAGAAAATGAAATCATTCCTCACAACATTAATACTACATAAAAATAAAACACACACATCATCGTCACCACACACACACACGCTACATTGACTTGGCTTGGCCCGTTAATGTAGCTTAAACTAGCCAAAGAGCTAAGAAACAAAAGTTTACCAAAAAAAAAAAAAAATTATTGAATAAAAACGTTACAAAAAGTGTACACTTGGTCAACAGTACAATTTCCCAAATAATAATGATAGTGCCTAAAAAAATAAGATAAACTAAAACTAAAATATGTTAGAACAGATGCAAGTAGGTAATGATGGTTCGGCATTACAATGTTAGGTAGCGACCCGCCCTAACTAGGTTAATTCAAACCTGTGTTTCAGGCAATCACTTTACATTGAATATAGGTGAACTGTCAAAATGAAAACCATTGCGATCAATGTCATTTTATGTGTGTTACGCAATGATCCTGGTGGAGAATATAACTTCAAACAGGAACTTTCGACACAAGAAGCCCGACCCACAGATGAATACAGATAGTTTACTCTGCATTTTAGATATGAAGCTACACGCAGGTACACGTCGGCGTCGGGCTGACTTGTCGAATTCAGTGGGCGTAACGTAATCAGAAGATATAAGAGTTACGCGATAGAGGCAGCTTCTGGATCAATATAACTGTAGGTAATTAGCGCTGTGCGACCTGAATTGCATTTTATTGTGTAGTATCAAGTCGTTTTTTATTTAAATGATTTTGCGGAGTGAACCATCTGTTCTAATCTGTGCCCTAGCATGAACGTTCGATGGAAACGTAACATAAATTCGAACGATTTTTGAATCGATAATCCAACTATCCTATAGCATTTTAAAGTAAAAAAAAAAACAACGGGTTGCACTCCGGGAGTGCCGGCAGAAGTGAAAACTTGAACATTAACGTTGTGCATTTTTAAATATTTTGGAATGGTTAGAGAACAATTTCGCAAGAATTGCTTTATTTTTCAGTAATAATTTATGTGGTTAAATACAATATTCATTAGTAGTATATTTATTTACTTTCAAAATATAGTCTAACAAAAATAAACAATTTATTTAAACACTTTTCATGAAGTATGTTTTGACTGCTTTTTTTACCCATGCACATGGGTAAAATTTCTTACCTCGCAATCTTTACGTAATATCAAAGACTATTTATTTTGATATTTACTTTGTCGGTTGCTAGGCAACGGATCTTACGGTCACATCCTGACGCGAGTTTAAAATTTTTTACCCATCCCAAAAAAACTGCACAATGCAACGCTGCTAAAGAAGTTTTCACTTCAAAATTGGTAAGCTACGGGTTATGGGTGTTACATACTCCATGTAACACCCATAAATATGAATAAAGTCTTAAAACTAAGTTAAATAAGTGCGAAACGAGAATTCTCAATTCTAAAATCGTTCGAATTTACGTTACAAACTCATACTCAAAGCATTTATTTCAATTAAAGCAATTACACAGGCACATTTGTATTGTCAAGCTCGACTTTTGAATTACATTTTGTCCGCGGGTTCGTGCTAGGCACAGAGGGATGTATTAGGTGTCGAACAGTCACTGTAATAGATCGAAGGGCGATTAAATGTACCGACTCAAGGTGAAAAGCGTCGGAATCGGTAAACTATACTTACCTAATTACTAAAACTTTGTGGAAATTAATCCCTCTAGTAGAGGGATTAATTTGAATACTTAAATAGACTTTCGGAATACTCAAAGTCTTGAAGTAGATTAAGGCTGCCTGTTACCACCGCTCTCCTCGTCGCTGTTTTCGTGCCTGCAGCCTTAAGGCGACACTAACCGACTTTTAATGATTTTATTCTGAAGATCACGTATAAACGAGTAGTGTTAATGATTTGGAAAAAATATAATGTTAAATAAGAGCATTTATTTAATAACTTAGTCTGTGAATATTTTAGATTATGTTTAGTGTAATTAATTTGTAAAGTTATCTCTGACGCGGATAAAAAACTGGGAATCTGTCTGGGAATTTTTCTGAAACCATTTTAAAGATAATTTAATTATTGATCTTTTAACATACGTGTTGTATTTAAATATCTTTTGAATTATGTATAATACATTAATAATGCGTCTAATTTGGGACGTCGCTCCTTCATGGGCGAGTCCTATTACTGGCTGCACGTACGACGCGTTGCGTGAGCTCAACACAGATCACTCTGGCATATAATATATCGGCGTCGTGCACGAAATGCAACGTATTGGTTTATATGGTAACGTGCTTAAGGTTAAGCGCGGTGATAAATGCTTGCACTGCCACACTTGAATTTCTTGACAAAATAATCGCGGGATAAAAAGTCGTAGTGCACGCTCGCCCTTAGTGTTTATTCTAATTTTGTTTACTTACATAAACATCAATCATGTAGTGCCAAGTTTTGATTGATTATGAAAGGTATAGAAGGGAGAAACGACATGGGGTCCGCCAGGGCCGATGCTTGCCCGTCGCGGGAAAGTCCGAAAGGGATACCGTGCGTACAGGCAACTGAAGGAACCCGGGTGGGTTTTAGTCAGTTAGAGCCTGACAAGCCCTCCCGCTCCGCCCAAAGCAGGAGAAGTTATATGATAATTTCCCAAGCCAAAAACAAAAAAAGGACAAACGGTATGTGATCTTTAGCTCCATTTGTTTAGTTTCATTTCGTCATGACGGAATATGTATGAAACGTCTAAAACATAATCTTCACTGACACTAAATAAACATATTATTATAGTTACACTACAAAGGGACTGTTGACAGCTAGATCAAATCTGTTATTTTAACTATGTTTAGTCCCAAGTGAAAGAAAAATTTGTTGATTTAAATAGTCTCCTTCTTTCGCTTGAACCTCAGCCCAGTATGTTGACAGACGAGTAACGCTTTCGTCGGCATTATAACTTTAGTTTCTCATGAGTGCAAGATTTAGGACAATATATAAGGGTAGCTCTCATCACACATTTATACACATGATCAATAAAGTGCTGAGCAGACAATGGACAATCTGTCTGGGGATCAAGGCTCGGATACCGGTTAAAATTTCAAACCGTTATTATGTAGTTGACGCAAAAACCTTTACATTCGTATTCGCATAAACCGGTAAAAAAAAAAAAATTTGGGGATGTCTCTACATAAAGGTTTTATCGGATTAAACGGTTTAGAGCAATAAAACCGGTTTTTTGTTCAGCTTTTATTCAGGGCGGCATCCTACCAAGTAGCGCTTACCGAAACGTCACTCGTCGACTAAACCGGTTAATTTAAGTCAAGATAAAGTTCTTAAAACGTTCACGTTCTTCAGAAAAGTTCGCAGCAAAACAGAAATACAACGGTATTAACCGATATTTTTTTAACCGGTTCCGAACCTTGCCGCGGATAATTCGTCCACGAACAAGTAACGTATGGAAATCTGTGCAATAACGCACACTTAGGGCAAATAGACTGTCGGGATTTCCATAAGATCTCTATCGTCAAGGAAAATTGTCCATCGTCTGCGCAGCGCCTTAAAGTTGCTTTTCGTGTGTGTCCGTGTGTGACCGCGTTGTTCTTCTAAATTACGCAACTTTAATTGACATAGTCGTGAATTTGCGGAAATTCATTATAAAATACAATAGACTAGGTATATTTGAAGACCTAATCCTAACACGACATGTTGCCACGTTAAGCGCCGAACGCAGAGCTCTGCGTTCGGCGCTTGACGTGGCAACACGTCGTGTCCGGGTTCTCAACAAGTCAATCATCTTGAGGATGCCTCGTTGAGAGGTGAAACATATGTCGATTTCTTACAGGGTTCTTTATGACTCTTTAATAACAGTTAAGCGGATTAGGTTACTAAATAATATACGTCGCGGTCGTTTATTATATTTTACGAAACTCTCTAAATGATGTTGACAACCGCATCAAAATCTTGTGCGGTTTTCAATATCATTTAGAGAATTTATTCCGGAAGTTTTATGTGTATATAATACATAATTATATACTCGTACAATATATATTTACGTTGTTTCGTCAAGTCATAAAAACAGCGAAGGAAGGGTGGGTTGGTAGTCCTTACCTATATTATTATGTATAGTATATAAAAGAAAATTCCTGACTCATTCACTCACTCATCACTGACTGACTCGCAAAGCCCAGCCCAAATCCTTGGACCTAGAAGGCCGTTTGCACAGAGGTCCCCTTTATGATGTAGCCAAGGATTAAGGATACGGATTTTTTAAATTTCTCACTGGATGAAGAATTCACAGGCGGACGAGCCGTCGCTGGTAAAGTGCTAGTAATAAACGAGTTATGGTTTATGGTACTCAGTTTAAACTTTAAACTGAGTTCTGAAGTGACGACCATGTACCGAAAGGTACGCAGGTAGTACTGTCAGCTTCAAAAAAAGTATACAGGGACTAAGATTCACGTAATGGTCCTCAATCTTTGTACCATAACATTGTATCATTTTGTAGGTATCGTTCGATTCAAACCTAATGCCGGCTCGGAAGTTAGTTTCTCGCTGCGCAGTGTCCCACCCCTCACCCCCGCTGACCCATGAATTCCGCCATCGGGCTGTAATATTAATTTATTTAAATATAAAGATACACATATACCCATTACAATATTATATACCTAATTATATAAATATAAGCACAAATAAATATACATAAATACACGAATATACAAGCTTCTTCTTCTTCGTGGTAATTGCCCCAATTTTTTTTTTCATATGTGCTTCGACCAATATTCGAGATCGTGGCTTATCGAAGTACATTTTATACACCTGACTAAATACAGGGTCAATTTAAATTAGCTAGCAAAACGATACCTGAACATGATCAAACAAAAAATAGATTAATTTGATGAGTTTTTTTTATTGGGGTTATCAACCGCAAGTAGTGTAGTCTACGGACTTGAAATATTAGTTTAAAAAAAACGTTTTTTTTTCTGTAAAATTCCCAGAAGGTATCGATCAAACCACGATAAAAAAACAGATTTCCTCAACTCATACTTCAAGTACCAACAGCACAAAGGGTCGTTAACCCCTTAAAAAAACCATAAAAAAACACAATTTTTATAGATTGTCGTGTTTAAACCCATCCAGTCTGTGGAGTTCCGCTAGCTAATTTAATTCAACCTGTATAAGCTGAGATGTACTTAAGTAGCGCTAAATACTCTAATTTAATCAATTTATGATGAATGATACTTACTTTATACAGCTTATCATCCTTTGAGATTTATTCTACAAGACGAGACAGACACCTTTACGAATATTGGATTAAATCTCGTCTGTCTGGCATTTTCGAGGGTTTATCATTAATTACTTTCAATTATAGGTATTTAGGTATTTAGATTTCATGAACAGCGTTTCAGCGTTGATTATGTTGAAAAGGGAATTTTAATAAGCTGTAGTCTTGTAGCACGTGATACCTTGAAACCTCTCGTTAGATACGACATACGAGTGAACCTTCCTATTAGCCTTATAACGTGGGAGCTTTAAGAGCGTTGATACAACAAAAAGAGGGCAACGTCGCAAATAGCTGTCAAATATTTCGCTGTTTTGATTAATTTTACAATATTACTATATGGAATTAAGAAATATCGCTAACTAGTGAACTAAAATATTAATAATGTATAGCTAATGCTCAACTGTCCGAAAGACTGAAGCAGCTCGATAACAATTAAAATTTTATTGTTTCTCATTAGTAAAGCGGATAAAACACACAAAATTTTATGTTATAACCACTTTAAGCTGTTTTCAGACCTGCGCGATTTGTCGGATTTGTCGCGCGACACCGGTTATTGTTATACCGTGAAGTTATGAATTGTTCGTGTTGCGTCGCGCAACAAATCGCGCTTTTCTAAAAACAGCTTTAGGTGTAAAAAAGGCATTTGGAAAGTTTCCAAATACTTTTTTTACAATTAAAACGAAATATTCGGTGTTACGATATTAATAATTGCATTTTATAATCAATATTTTAGTTCACTAGTTAGCGATATTTCATATTTCCATACAGAAACATTGCCAAATTAATAAAAATAGGTCAATATTTGACAGCGTTTTGTGACGTTGCCAACTTGTAGAGTGAACGTACCAAAAAAGATACCTCCTTTATATCTAAGAGAGATTGAACCCTTGTCAGTCATGATAAACAAAAGGATTTTGAGGAATATAATGTTTGGCAACTGTTTCTCCACTTTTGTTTCCCATGAGTACAGGGCTTGATACGCCCGAGAGACTGTGTAGAGCAAATTCTCAATTCGTTGACAGATTTCTATCCGACATTCGCAGGAGTCTTGTCTCACTTAATGCGACATGTTTCTGTCCATTCAACATGTTAATGCCAGCACCGTGTCCGATAACGACGGTTTTTCCGCACACGGTCAATTAATACTTTCTTTTTGATATAACGAGTATTTGTTTGATTTTCTCTGGAATTTGTACGAATTATTTTCTCTGGAATTATTCATAGGTTTTATGCTATTAAATGGAGTTTCTTTTGGAGTGTCGCTTTGAATGTTTTTTTTAGGATAATTTAATTTGTATTTAGGTGTAGGTTTTTCAATGGATAATAAGAAGAACTTATTTCCTCGGATTGAAACTCAAAAGTAGAGCACTACTTTTGAGTTTCAATCCGTTGAATGGGAACTTATAGTCGCGTTCTAACCAAATGCGACATACTTGTGCGATCAATCAAGTCGTGTTTGTTGTACCTATGTCATAATGGGTCCGAGCCCATTCGTCCCCTAAGATTCGCACCCTGTGCCCACTCGTCCCCTGGAACTTTTGAGGGGCCCATTCGTCCCCTGAAGAATATTTATTTTTATTCATTCTTCTAATATAAGTACATGTATATGTGTATACTGCAGCTTGGTAGTCCTGGTACAGTCGCGCAGAAAAGGCTAAAATAAAAAATATAGTAATTCGGTAGATATCATGTTTATTTCAAATAAGATTAACACATACAAAATCACAATGTCCTAGACACTAACAAAATACAACTCTTTTACAAAAATCAGCCTTGATTGACCATCATATATAAATCAACATTAAATATAAAATATGCAAAAAAAAATAGAACACATATCAACAGTAAATAATCACTTCTTATTTTTTTGTATATTTACCAACTACATAATTATATGCAAAATCATAATAACTTAAATCTAAAAAATTATAACAGTACAAAAAAAAATACTAAAATCACAGTAATTATTGAATACTAGATAAATCAACATATATTTTTTTTTTGTAAATTAATCAACTACATGCAAAATCGTAATAACTTAAATCTAATAAATTGTAACTAGAAGTACCAACATAAAAATTGGCTAAAATCACCGTATTTTTTGTATATTTACCAACTACATGCAAAATCATAATAACTTAAATCTAACAAACTATAACTACAATAACAAAAAATTACTAAAATCACAATAATTATTGAAGATTAAACAAATCAACATTAGTTTAGTATAAAACTAATCTTATATTTGTTTTTTCATTTTAAATTAATAATATATGCATAGCTTTTCCATGCAAAGGCCTAGTGAAATCTGATTTTCAAAAAATTGGCTAGTTATGCGATTTATTCTCGCTTCATTTTCAATCGATTCAGGAGTACGATTATTTGTTTGGACACCCCTTTGCACCTGATCCATTTTATTTTTTGATAAATTCGCTTCTTTATGTCGAGTGTCTAAACATTGCAAAATATTTGGTTTATTTCTACCTGACTTTAAAAGAGACTGTGACCTCTGAGTTTGTTTCGGCCTTTCTTCTCAGAGTAGTCAGATAGGAAACGCCGGCCTCATCTAGTTAAAAAAAATATGATTGACGTGTACAAGTGTTTGTACAGACCTACTTACAGAAATAAAATCATTTATCATTTACCATTAATTTTACGATTAATTTTGGAATGCCAACTTTCTACAAGGTTAGTCGTCCGATGACGTTGTCCATATACATTCCAATTTCTGGCTATAGTTTTATTATCGAGCCAGTTCTCGACATAATAATCATTAAAAGCTGAAATTAGATTATTTTGAGGGCAGTCCTCCATGATATAAAGCCAACCGTCATCTATATATTGTTCTGGTATTAAAGCTACTGAGGCGCAAAGGGCAACGTGTCGCTTATGTAGTCTAGATTTGAGTTCCAAGTGTTTTGCTTTCTTACACAGGGATTTCAAAAAATGGAAATAACATCCAGAAATTAGCGTATTTGGGAAAACTTTTTGTGCCGCGTTTTGTATTGCCATCTCAAAATCCATGGTAAACTGACGTGGACACCAATTAGGAAAACTGCAAAAAAAATTATAACAAGCCATTCGTAGTGAGACAATTTTACATCGTAAGCCTATCGACAGGTTATATTATTATCATGACGGATTATCATTCATCATGGCTCGTTTTTCAATGATCTGTTATGATTTATTAAATTAATTCCGTTAATAAACTGTTCACAAGTGTACTATGTTAACCGTTTCTTATGTAAAATATAGCTAATTTTATCCCAGGGGACCAATAGGCACCTGAATAGGTGCCGAATCTTTAACTTATATTGTGTATATATTAGAGGGGACGAATGGGTACCTTAAAAATAATATTTTTTATTAAAACATTAATTGGTCCCCTACCAGGAGACCAATGGCCACCTATGTAGGGGCCGAATCTACAACTTTTATGCTGGGGGACGAATTTTAGGGGACGAATGGGCTCTGACTCTGACCCGTCATAATTCGTACTCGCACGCAACTGTCGCACTTGTCGCACAAGTGTCTTTCCACGTTGAAAGACTATTGCTTGTGTACAGAGTGTTTCATTCTTCTTCTTAGCGTGTCGAAGGCAAAAATAACACGAACAAAAAAAATCCTTAGTGTTTCATTTACGTAACAATTTGAATATTTTTGTGAATACAAAAAAAAACATTTGACAGCATGTATGGCGTGGACGCTATACTATTGTGGGTTAGCGGGAACGCCTTTCGTTCCGGTCCATCCTGATGGCCGCTGCACGGCGGCGGCGAAAATTCCCAATACCGTCAAGCCTCGGCCGCAGTACGTTCATGCAGATTCAAACTCTATTTGTACTATTACTATGCATAGGGGTTAATATAGTCTATGGTTAATTTTATTCTATGGATTTGGTAATATACTTGTCAAATAAATCGACTAAAACGTCAAAATATGCAGAAACAATTCTAGAAAAAAGTAAAAATTAACATTTTGGCACGACAAAATGGCGTCCGCGCATGCGTTCAGCGCGCTGCACTCCGCGTACTATTTATTTGTTTTCTATTGTTTTTTAAGTGTAAATCGACGGGAAATGTTGTTTTTTAAATAATTAAGTAGTGTCGTCATCGTTTACAGATAATATTTGCACTAAATAACATCGTAAATACCTATTACGGACCCATCAAAAAATGTTAACAAACTCGGTAATGAAAAAACGTGTTATTGTGAAATTTTGAGTTTTGTAGTAGGTAATCGCTGGTAAGTCATTTATTTTATATTCTTTATTAGATAATAAATAATAAAAATGCATATTACAGAAAAAAAAAGAGTTCAATATTTTTTTTCAACTAAATAATGTTACGTAATGATACGGTTATCTACACTCGAGAGCAATGAATCCGGGTCACTTAAAGAATCCTAAAAATCTCGGAAACTAAAAATGCTAGGTTAATGCAATAAATTGTATTTAACAGACAATGTAATACTCCTTAAATGAAGGTATTAAAACTTCTCAGTTATTGTAAAGTTATATCATAAAAAAATCAAATTTGAAAAAGGGCCACTTTCGAAGATGGAACTACGAAATTACAGCATTTGGTTTTGCTTTTGTTTGTAATCTGTCATTTATGTGGGTACATAAACCATGTTGATAGTGCTCTATATTCATTATTCAAGCTGAAATTATGTCGCTTACGCCTGAAGAATGCACCAGAATACTTACAATGCTGGAAACCGGCCGGAGTCAGCGCGATACAGCCAGGACTGTCGGTGTGTCGCTGTCAACAGTACAAAGAGTTCTCCGACGTTACGAAGAAACTGGTTCTAACCTACGCAGACCAGGAACGGGCAGAACCAGGTGTACCACAGCACGAGAAGACCGATACTTGGTGAACACCATGCTTCGAAATCGCTTTCTCACAGGAACTGAACTCACAAATCAGTTTCGACGCCTCGGAGGAAGTAACCCAAGTGCATGGACAGTAAGACGTCGGCTTGCTGAATCTAACTTAAAACCCCTTAGACCTGCAAACGGCCCTTAACTGGAGCGTGGGCATCGTATTTCAAGACTAAGATATGCCCAGAGCCACGTAAATTGGAGTATTGAAGATTGGTCAAAAGTTATGTTCTCCGACGAATCAAAATTTATGCTCTACAAGCACGATGGAAGACACAGAGTGTATCGAAGACCAGGGGAAAGATTCAAGCAAGCATGCATCGAAGAAAAAGTAGCCTACGGTGGTGGGTCTATACTTGTGTGGGCCGGAATTTCTTCTGAAAGTCGCACAGAGCTGGTGATCATAGAAAACGGCTCTTTAACTAGCGTAAGATATGTGGAAGAAATCCTCAATGATCACGTTGGTCCATTTATGGTCAATTTAGGTGAGGATGCTATATTTATGCATGACAATGCCCGACCTCATACAGGTAGGATTGTGAATGACTACCTTCAAGAGATGAACATTACTCGTATGGAGTGGCCAGCGCGCAGCCCGGATATCAACCCGATCGAGCATGCTTGGGACGAGCTAGGCAGATGCGTAAAACAACGAAACCCTCCCCCAATCACGCTTCGTGAGCTCAAAATTGCTCTCACAGAGGAATGGGAGAATATTCCCCAAAATCGTATAAGGAACTTGGTGTACAGCATGCCAAACCGTGTAAACGCAGTAATGGAAGCACGAGGAGGCAATACGAAGTATTAAAATTCAAGAAAATCGTAATAAAGTTCAAAAATTTCATGTTTCCTATTTTTGTTTTAAGGAGAGATCAGCATTTTTTTTCTTTATGTAATTTTGTGTTAATAAAATGTATGGTGACTCATATTTTTTTAACTTTCATTTAAGGAGTATTACATCGTCTATCAAATACAATTTATTGCATCAACCTATCATTTTTAGTTTCCGAGATTCCTAACATTCTTCAAGCGACCCGGATTCATTGCTCTCGAGTGTATTTATTGAACTTTTTTAATTATATGTGTTTTTATTTATTGTGTTTGTCCGTAAATAATGGTTTTGACCGATAGTATGTATTCCCGACTGTGCCGAATTTGCCCAATCATGCTGACCCAAACAATTCTGTAAAACGTAACACCCCTAGCGTTCAAATAATCAAGAAAGCACTCTTGCTTTCTTGAGACATGATGATGATGAGACAAGAATAGTTTTATACCCCTCTGGGTATAAAACTATTCTCGTCTTGTTCTTGTCAAGAATAGGTTTATACCCCTCTGGGTATAAAACTATTCTTGTCTCAATCGGAAGTTATAAAACCATGTTACGATTCAGTCCAAATTTTCGAACTTCAACGTTCTACACAACTAATCGAGTATTAATTTATGCTCTACACCGCGTAAGCAGCAAGCATTACCATAATATCTGAGTACCACTAGAGCTCCCCATTTACATAGAATGCAGGGCTTGAGCCAAATAATCTTTATATAGCAGTAAAGAATATTGTGTGTCATGCATACATGCATTATTGCATTTTAATATCTTTGCAATAAAAGGTCGTAAAAGGCATCAACGCTAATGTCTCTTACACTCTTTTGGTTCAAAGGTAAACTTTGAACCTACGTGTGAAGAAAACAATTGGCTCAACGGACGTCTTCCTTATTTTTGCGTTTGTGGTTTTGCCCAGTGGTTACTCTCACAAATCAAAGTGACTTCTTCAATTTATATGTAGTTTCTGAGTTTATCTTGGACACTACTGATATCAGTCAGAATACCATCGTGAGGAAGCCTGGACTTTTACTTAATATTAGTCTGAAATCACCAACCCGCCTTGAGCAAGCGTGGTGATCAATGCTGGACTTTTACTTAATATTAGTCTGAAATCACCAACCCGCCTTGAGGAAGCGTGGTGATCAATGCTCTTTATAGGCTGGTATTAATAAATAATAATTATAATTTTATTATAAATCACACATAAAATCACACGTACATATTCCTGGAGGGCTGGGCAAAAATGCCCACATTCCGCCAGTCCCACGTAAAAAGTGGCCTTGCCGATGGCGTGAGCACTTTAGTCTCCCGTGAATGTCCTAATTTGACTATTACAAATGCGTTCTCTAAGAATGTTAGATAAGTGAAGATTCTGGGTCTACTTTAAGTATAATACTTGGCTCCTAGTGGCTCATATGTTTACTCACTTTTGCATATTCCGTATTTAAGTGTATTATCTATGGTTAGAATTTCATTGTAAGTGATGAAAAAATTGCAGCCAAAGTGACATCTGCCAGCGCCGATGCTGTGGAAGCGGCGAAATTTTGGTCCAAAAAGTTTTACACACTGTCGTGCCATCGACACGAAAAAGAAGAAGAAGTATAGCAAAGTTGGTTGATACGTGCTGAATTTCCCCAGAATAACATCATAGAAAGTCAACTAGTTATCTTATAGGGGTATGAGAAACAGGGTGTAAAGTTCACTCATCCTCTATACTAGAAAAGGGAGGATCCTTCGTGTCTGGTGTGCTACTGCCCGACGATTGATGTCGGGACGTTGTATATATACTTGTCGGTAAACTTTGCTTGGGCGATGCAGGATATAGCGTGACGTCAGTGTGGTGAAGGGCGGGCGTTTTTGGGGGACTGTCTTATGTAATTTTGACGTTCGAAAAGTGCTGATTCTCAGCCTAGTTTGAATAAATGACTTTTGAATTTTGAATTTTGATGCAAAGTTCGCATGTGGCGATGTAAAAGCCGCCAGAATCTATTAGCCCATGTACGCCTGGCCGTTTTTTTAACGCCATCTTTTTTACCGCGACTTTCTACTATCGGCGTTGAGCCTAGCGTTGCGAATCCAACAGTGCGCTTTTAAAGACTGAAGACTTTGGGGCATCACATGTTGGCACTTTAACGAGATAAACATTGAATTTATATTAAGAATAGAAAAAAGAGGAGACAGTCCCCCCCGGGGCTGTCAAGCGGGCGAATAGAATGTAAAAACTGTATAAATGAATTCTTTAACCTAATATAATTATCGGTTATATTGCAAATAAATCTTTTACTTAATACCTGGTACCGTAGGCACCCAAAGTGTCTACAGTACCTACCTCCTTTGCTTGACCAGCACGCGTAGCATGACAACCACGGGTTTTCTACGGGTTTTGTCGAAGAAAGAATAGATAAACTGACAGATTGTAATTGTTTATCTGTCATTTTGTCTATTCTTTTGTCGAAAAAACCCGTTTTAATTGTGGTCATGCTAAGCGTGCTGAAAAATAAACACAGATGTTCACGTTCAGCTGCAATGCTCCCCACATTCGGGATAATGAAGCAGATTTGCATGAGGATTATAAATTACGGCAGTAACTGTGGAAAATAAAAGTTGATTTTATGTGTACAGTAGATTATGATTTTGATACTTTTTGGGCTATGCCCATTGAGGTATTATTGTACTCAGTACATAATACCTCAATGGCAAAGTCAAAGTCAAAAGTCAAAGTCAAAGCATTTATTTCAAATATTGAAGCCCTTGAAGGCACTTTTGAACGTCAAAATTTACAAAATATAGTATTGATTCTACCGCCCCTTCCAAAAGGTAGTTTTCGTATGGAGAAGAATGGGCAAGAAACGTTACTCTTTTAAAATGTTTTACAATATTTTGTATAGGTACATTATTATTTATACAACGTGAAATTTGAATCACAGTTTTGCTAGAACAAACGTTGTTCAGACCATGGTCTACTATCATTCTATAGCATCCAATATGTTATTAAAACAAACTAAACTAGGCGTTCTCAAATAAGTCTTATGTTGCTCAAACGTGTTCAAACATTAACCGTAACATCTAAGGACTCATCGCGGTAGCAAAATGGCATTCAAAAGAGTTATAAAGAGTCCACGTGGACTACAAGGATGTCCGGTCAATGCGGGCCGAAATTTTAATAAATAAATCAGTCTTTTTTTTGTGTTTTTTCAAATACCATTGACGTTTTTTTTTAAATTGATTGTTATAGAATGGTAGTAGACCATGGTCTGAACAACGTTTGTTCTAGCAAAACTGTGATTCAAATTTCACGTTGTATAATGATATGTGAAGACGATGCACCTAGAATAAAATTACTGTATAAAGTAAAAAGAATTTAAAGTGGAGTAAACGACTGGCTATGCCTATGTCCATTGTATGGATTCAAGCTATCTCTATCCTAATATCCCACTAATATTATAAATGTGAAAGTTTGTATGTTTGTTACTCAATCACGCAATAACGCCTGAACGTATTTGGATGATATTTGGCACACAGATAGTTTATAACCTGGATTAACATATAGGATACTTTTTTTCCCGTGTTAGGATTTCCGACCTACACGCGGGCGAATGCTAGTACGTCCATAAAAATTGGTTATACTGGATGACTTTTTTTACCGTCTCGAAAAAAAATGGGTATAATAGGTGAACGGAGTAGAAGCAAATGGCATACTTAGTTTTTTTTTTTTTTTTTTTCGAGATTTTTTTTTTCTAAAAATCTCGAAATAAAAAGCATACGCGACTTGCGTATGATTTGAAATTCAATATTTTATATCAATAAATTGTTTTTTTTCAAAATTTCTCTTTCTTTGTCCTAATATGAAAAGTTTACTTTAAAATTGTAGCGTTTTTTGATGATAGATATTTTTTTTTCCAATCTGTGGAAAAAAATTAAAAGAAACTAGGTATGCCATAAGCTTCTACTCCGTTCACCTAATATACCATTTTTTTTTCGAGACGGTAAAAAAAGTCATCCGGTATAATGTGCATAAAAACAGAAAACGGCCAGAGACACTTCGCACTTGTATTTTACAGTAGGTATAGAACAATCGGATTATTATGCTAACAAGCGTGGGAATATTAGGTAATCACCATAATTTAGAGTCATTATCCACATTTTACGATTGCAATTACTCCGGTATGACGATTTTTCATGATCGCATGATTAAATGCTAAATAACGATGTAATTATAACTTATAGGTTACTAGCTGCGCCCCGCGGTTTCACCCGCATAAGTTTCAATCCCTTGGGACTATATTCCCAAATATAGGGATAAAAAAAAGTATCCTATGTCCTAGCAAACAAATAAAATCACTTTCTGAGACTTTCTGAGAGCATACAGTTTTCTGATTAGTAATTCATTTCCACGATTTTTCCTTGATCTTCTTCTTTTAGTGTCGATGGTACTCTTTTTCGTTCGTTTTACGAGTATATTGTTTAAGCCCAGTTAGACCAGGGTAGAAAGCCCTTAACCGGTATCGTCCCGTTGGCACCATTTGGCGCCACTTAAGATTCTGGCATATGTCATATGGCTAGCATTCGTGATTTAAAAACTATTTCTGCTTTCAAATATCGATATATTAATTATTATTAATATATAATTATATTTAATATTTATATATATATTTATATATATATAAATATACGTGTATTTCCTTAATAATATTAATTCTTGCACTACCCTACGGGAACAATAAAAAGTGAAAAAAAATAATAGTAGGATGAAACCCATTAGAAAAGAAGGAGAATATTCTAAAAATTAAAGGAAAAATAATTTACGGGCGATCTGAGGTCGGGAAGGGGATGGGAGTGCATTTTTAAGGGTAAGAAACGGTTTTTCTCGATTTCCGGCAAAACTAAAAGTCCTATGGAAAAAAGTCAAATGGCAAAGTTGTAGGTAATAAAAAGACTTAAAACTTTTGTATTTACACTTTTTTCACATAACCTCAAAATTTATGGGAAAAATTCAAAAAACCAAGTTTTTGGTTTTTTATTTTTATCTTTTTCAAATTTTTGTTTTTTTTTCACGAAATTTGGTGAAAACTTACCTTTTTATGTCCCAAATACGCTGTAATTTATTTGATAAGAAATATTTATTTTTTCACCTTATTTTGAATTAATATCGGAAAAGCACCCTAATTTTCAATCGAAAATTCACCCGTCAAAATATCAGCTTTTTTCAAAAAGTTGGTATGTTTTCTGTTCGTTGAAATCTCTACTTTCCGACGGTGAAAAAAAAAAAATGTTACTATAGTAAATCTTCTCAGAAAATGCAAAAAATCGAAAAAAACTCGAATTCGAAAATTTTTTTTTAATCATTATAAGTAATTTCATCTAAAAAGTGTGATTGCTGCAATTTGATTCAATTAAAAAGTTGATTTATTTAATGCTAATAACATTTATGACATAGAAAATCTCATTATATATAAATATAAATGTAAATCGTACTATTATATGTAGATACTCTATTCTGGTTACGTTATTCATTACAATATTTTTTACCCGACTTCGGCGAAGCAAAAAGGTGGGTTATGATTTTGACCGGTATGTATGTATGTAAGTATGTATGTATGTATGTATGTATATATGTATGTATGTATGTTCATCTGTAACCTCATAACTTCTAAACCACTGATCATAATTTGACAAATGAGGTATCGTTAGAAGCGTCCTAATTGTTCGCTGGTTATAGGCTATGTGAAGTTACATTAAATTCAATATGGCGCCCTCTAGAGTACATAAAATGACGAACGAAATTTTTTTTATATTTTATTATCCCATGTAGGGTATCAAATGAAAGGGCTTGACAAGCACATTACAAATATGTATATATATCATATTGTCTAAGTAAATAAATATGTTTAAATTGTTAAAAACATGCAAAAATGAGTCTGCAACGTACGGCGCGGCTGTAAAATTAATACCTATTATACAATTAAAAAAAGCAGCTCTGCAAATACTTTATCACGAAATTATAACCCTTAAATAATTTAAATAAAAAGTAAGTTTAAAAACTAAAACCCGACTACTCAAAAATCACGCTCTTAAAAGTATGAAACAAGAAAATATTTCGGACAGAAAACTAGACATAGGTACAAAAATGGTCAAGGTAAAGCCGTCGTCACATGCCATTATTTTGTAGCCGACAAGCATGCGACTACGGCTTTACCTTGACTTTTGTACCTATGTCTAGATTTCTGTCCGAAATATTTTCTTGTTTCATACTTTTAAGAGCGTGATTTTTGAGTAGTCGGGTTTTAGTTTTTAAACTTACTTTTTATTTAAATTATTTTGGGGTTATAATTTCGTGATAAAGTATTTGCAGAGCTGCTTAATTTTTTTTTGTTAAGTTTAATTGTATAATAGGTATTAATTTTACAGCCGCGCCGTACGTTGCAGACTCATTTTTGCATGTTTTTAACAATTTAAACATATTTATTTACTTAGACAATATGATATATATACATATTTGTAATGTGCTTGTCAAGCCCTTTCATTTGATACCCTACATGGGATAATAAAATATAAAAAAAATTTCGTTCGTCATTTTATGTACTCTAGAGGGCGCCATATTGAATTTAATGTAACTTCGCAAAGCCTATAACCAGCGGACAATCAGGACGCTTCTAACGATACCTCATTTGTCAAATTATGATCAGTGGTTTAGAAGTTATGAGGTTACAGATGAACATACATACATACATACATACATACTTACATACATACATACCGGTCAAAATCATAACCCACCTTTTTGCTTCGCCGAACTCGGGTAAAAAATATTGTAATGAATAACGTAACCAGAATAAAGTATCTACATATAATAGTACGATTTACATTTATATTTATATATAATGAGATTTTCTATGACATAAATGTTATTAGCATTAAATAAATCAACTTTTTAATTGAATCAAATTGCAGCAATCACACTTTTTAGATGAAATTATTTATAATGATTAAAAAAAAATTTTCGAATTCGAGTTTTTTTCGATTTTTTGCATTTTCTGAGAAGATTTACTATAGTAACATTTTTTTTTTTTTCACCGTCGGAAAGTAGAGATTTCAACGAACAGAAAACATACCAACTTTTTGAAAAAAGCTGATATTTTGACGGGTGAATTTTCGATTGAAAATTAGGGTGCTTTTCCGATATTAATTCAAAATAAGGTGAAAAAATAAATATTTCTTATCAAATAAATTACAGCGTATTTGGGACATAAAAAGGTAAGTTTTCACCAAATTTCGTGAAAAAAATCAAAAATTTGAAAAAGATAAAAATAAAAAACCAAAAACTTGGTTTTTTGAATTTTTCCCATAAATTTTGAGGTTATGTGAAAAAAGTGGAAATACAAAAGTTTTAAGTCTTTTTATTACCTACAACTTTGCCATTTGACTTTTTTCCATAGGACTTTTAGTTTTGCCGGAAATCGAGAAAAACCGTTTCTTATCCTTAAAAACGCACTCCCATCCCTTTCCCGACCTCAGATCGCCCGTAAATTATTTTTCCTTTAATTTTTAGAATATTCTCCTTCTTTTCTAATGGGTTTCATCCTACTATTATTTTTTTTGGTTTTAAAAATTATCGACCCTGGTCTAAGTATCTAATATAGGTACTCGCACTGGGCCCGCGTATCTACCAACCCGCACTGGGGCCGCGTATCTACCAACCCGCACTGGGCCCGCGTATCTACCAACCCGCACTGGGCCCGCGTATCTACCAACTCGCACTGGGCCCGCGTATCTACCAACCCGCACTGGGCCCGCGTATCTACCAACCCGCACTGGGGCCGCGTATCTACCAACCCGCACTGGGCCCGCGTATCTACCAACCCGCACTGGGCCCGCGTATCTACCAACCCACACTGGGCCCGCGTATCTACCAACCCGCACTGGGCCCGCGTATCTACCAACCCGCACTGGGACCGCGTATCTACCAACCCGCACTGGGCCCGCGTATCTACCAACCCGCACTGGGCCCGCGTATCTACCAACCCGCACTGGGCCCGCGTATCTACCAACCCGCACTGGGCCCGCGTATCTACCAACCCGCACTGGGGCCGCGTATCTACCAACCCGCACTGGGCCCGCGTATCTACCAACCCGCACTGGGCCCGCGTATCTACCAACCCGCACTGGGCCCGCGTATCTACCAACCCGCACTGGGCCCGCGTATCTACCAACCCGCACTGGGGCCGCGTATCTACCAACCCGCACTGGGCCCGCGTATCTACCAACCCGCACTGGGCCCGCGTATCTACCAACCGGCACTGGGCCCGCGTATCGGAATTGCGAATCGTTTGTTACAAAACGGAAGAAGCAACGGACAAAAGCTATGCAGTATAGCCATAAATTATGGGACCCATACCAATGGAGTTACGTTAGACATCTTTACGGTAATATATCACTGGCCGTCAACATCCGTCCGTCTAAAATTACCTGCGACATACAGTCACAGGTAATTTTAGAATAGGAGCTTGGAATATCTTTAGAGGAATTTTAATTGAAAATCTTCAAACGGTTGCAGTATTACAGCGTGTTGTATTTTAAAAGGCATGGTTTGAAACCATGATGCACGGCATTTTTAAGTTTAAAAACATTGGTACCACAACTTTTTTAAATAAAAAAATGTGGATTGTAAGTATTTTACTTGCGCATTAGAAATGTGGTCTTTCCCATAACTTCAGAGCAGGATTGCTGAATCAATTCATGGTCGATTTATACTTATACAATTTCCTTCGACACAGTATTTTCTAATAAATCTAATAAACGAGCTTTGAAACAAGTATTTGCTTGCTGCGAGTTCTTTTGTTATAATATAGCTGTTCTTATTACTCCAGGTCGAGAAAACTCAGTAAATTATTAATTTGCAGGTTTCTACATAGAACTACTTCATATTAGTTCAGCATTGTTTGAAACTAAATCCATTAGTTCTATTTCTCTTGGTTCGAATTCGACCAATTATAGGATTTGCACACATTGAGCAGTTGAGCTACGTTGTGAATATTTAGTAGCTCAATGTTTGCACACAGACTTCTTATTATTACAATCAAAATTGTCAACCAACTCGAAAATACCCTTTGCATCTAGCGTAGGAGTTCGTCAAAAGTATACGGTGCGCTAACGCGACGCTAAAGCGACCCTAAAGCGACGCTAAAGCGACGCTTACGCGACGCTAACGCGGCGCTAACGTCGCGTCCACGGTCCATATGAGATCATTAGCAGCAGCCGGTGGCTATTGCTGACCACTTACAAGCGGCTGCGCGAGTGACTTGTGCATATTTAAAGCTTTTGTTTGTAAAAACTTTCAGAATAAACCCTCTTAATCTATACACACAGGGTAAATTAGCTAGCGAAACTCCGCAAAATTGATTGGTATCGATATCTAAACACGACAAAAAAAAAACAGATTTCTCATCTCATACTTACTTCAAGTAACAACATAACCAGCGGACGTTGGCCCCAAAAATAAAAATTATCTAATCTTTTTAACTTTTGTCGTGTTTAGATTCTTTAGATATCGATACCAATCACGTCTGTGGAGTTTCGCTAGCTAATTTAATTTGACCCTGTATAATAAAATCGTAGCGAAGTCAAAACTATAGGTGCATTCGATATTTTTGGGAAAAAGTAATTACTTCAAGGTCTGGGAACGATTCTATTATCTATACATATAATAAAATCGTAGCGAAGTCAAAACTGTACATTGAATATTTTTGAAAAAAAGTAATTGCTACGAGGTCTGGGATCGATTCTAATGCCGAAAATATAGTTTTTAGAATTTTTGTCTGTTTGTCTGTTTGTCTGTATGTATGTTCCAGCATCACGCAAATACTACTGGACAGATTCTGTTGAAATTTTGCATAGATATTCCCTATAAGTCTGGTCAAATGGTAGGGTATAAACTATCACGCTATTTGCTAAGGGGGGTGAGCAATATTACATTATGTTCGTATTTTTTTCCGCAAATTGTAAAAAGATGCGCCAAAAGGTTTGCATATTGTAGATAGTTTAGTTACCGATTTAACTTTTGAAATGATTATCATCACGCTATACCTTTATGGAACTAAGCAGTCAATCATGAAATATATAGGAACGGCTATTTTAACTAACTTTCAAGTAAGCAAATAGCTAAGCGGTTAGACGGTTGCTTTGCAATCCCGAGTTTGTTAGTTCGAATCCCATCTATTGTTTTTTTTTTGTGATTCTCTTTTTTACATTTTGTAATACGATTTTTATTTTTATGTGTCTTTTTAATTTTTTTTTCTGTTTGTAATAGTTCGTAGAATGTACTAAATTCACTAGAAAAGGAAAACTTCGTAATCTATGGGAAACTGCTACGTCACAAGCACTTTACAGTCACAAAACATTCAAGGTTGTCTTCTGATCATTTTAGTGCCAAAAACTATAAGAATAAAATGATTTTTTACGGATTATAGAATAAACCGAATGTAAAAAAACACAATATTTTTAGCGCTATTTACTTTTAAAAGCATATTGTAAAGTAGTTCAATATGGCAAAATATGCATCTTTTGGTATCAAGGATAACATTAAGCCGAAAAATATTGAAAAAAGCCGAAAAACGTTCGCCTTTTACAGTTTGTTTGCTTAAACCATTTCACGAAGTCCTGTTAGTTATTGCAATTTAAACCATAGGATTAACGTCATAACGGCGACAAGACAGGAGTTTTGCGAAATAAATTAACTATACCTGGGGTTTATATATATGTATAGTACATAGGTATTAATTCCTTGCTTGGTCTGCTGTGACAGCGTTGCTTAAGATTCTTTATTGAGACGGCCCATGTGAAAAGAGTAGGTACCTACCTGGAAAGACTTCGAGGAGACCTTGACCAGCAAAAAAAAAACTAGCTTAATTTTTGACTTTACACACAGATTTTGACAGCAGCTTTGTCCTAGCGATTTTAAAATATGTGTGTAATCGCCAATATGTTCTGGAATCGCTGCCACACTGCTTTCTGGTGAGAAAACAGCTCGCGCCATTCATGTTTAAGATTCCCATCAATTTAGAGAACAACGAAACGCTGTTTGTGAGGTGTCACGCAACAGTAACAAGGGATGCGTGCTTTGGGTTAGCGCTTCATCGTATGGGATGAAAGCATTATGGCAAATAAGACAGCAGTGGAAGCTATAAACAGAACCCTGCAGGAAATCCGCAGGAACCAAGCCATTATGGGTGGTGCCACTGTTCTGTCTGACGAGGTGAATGCTTTGTTGAAAAGGTCAACTCTATAGTCAAGAGTTCTAAGACTGCGCTTGACCATCAACATGCGAGCTCGGCATGGCGGGAATCCACATGCTCAAGAATTCTCCTATGTTCTTCTAAAAGTTGGTGAAGGCACTATAACAGAGGAGTGTGGCCAGTTGGCCCTACCAGAGACTCTTGGTAGAGTAGAGTAGTTCCCACTTTAGAAGATCCGATTCGTCTGGTGTACGAAGACAGCAGTCGAATTCCGTGCCAAGAGAATTCTTGGGCGTGTTCCATTTTAACGTCAAAAATTATCAAGCAGCAGCGATCAACCACGGTATTTTCTCGCAAATTGTAGGGAGCGAAGTGATATAAACCTCCATTTATGCTGATGTGGAGGAAGACGATGCCACACATTACCCCGTAGAATTTCTGAATTCGCTCGCTCGACGCTCGACTTCCGGCGCAGAAAATCCAGCTGAAGGTCGGTATCCCGATTATGCTCCTTCGGAACTTAACTCCGCCAAAGCTTTGTAACGGAATTCTGCTCAAAGTCGTGTCTTTGCAAGGAAACGACATCAAGGCGGAAATTCTAATAGGTTGTGGCATTGGCATGGATACAGTGTATATACCGCGTATACCACTAATTCCCCCTCAATTACCAGTTTAAGCGCGTGCAGTTCCCTGTGAGCGTATGCTTTGCGATGATTAATTATCAATAAGTCACAAGGACCATCACTGAAGGCTGAAGGCTCCACTGCCGCGAGAAATCACGGTACAGCGAACACAGCTCCGGCGGGATCTCATGGCGGCTTAAAGTGTGTGATTGTCGCAACCCAGATTTGGGCACGCCACAATTGTGACGATAAGTCTCCTCTTTGAGGAGTGGCTAGAGAGGTGCCACGGCGTCTTCTTCTTCCACCTGACGCAGATCCTCACCGGACACGGTTGTTTCGGGAGGTTCCTGTTTCGCATAAGGCGGGAGGAAACGCCCGGGTGTCACCACTGTGTGGAGGACCGCCCGGAGGACACGGTGGAGCATACGGTGGAGCATACGGTGGATGTCTGCCCGGCTTGGGCGAAGCACCGCCGTGTCCTCGTGGAGGCGCTCGGCGGCAGCGACCTCTCGCGTCCGACCCTGGTAAAGGCCATGGTGCGGAGCGAGAGGGCGGCGTGTCGTGTTCCACGTGCGCCTCAAAGAGATGTCAGCAAAACTGAAAGGGTCCGCTAGGGCCGGTGCCTGCTGGGGTTGCTAAGGGGAAACCGTGGCCCCTGGCACAGGCAAGGGAAGTAACACGGGTGGGTTTTAGTCAGTAAGAGTCTGACACGCCTTTTCACACCGCCCAGCGCGGGAAAAGTCATTTGATGATTCCCCACGCAAAAGAAAAAAAAATGCTGAAGGCTGCGGGTGTCGACCTCAGGACGAGCTGCTTCTCGCACGGACACTGTACGTTGCTAGCTCCCGAGTCACCAGTCCTGACTCTCTGTGTATTTTAACTGCTGAGAACAATATTACAAACGTAGTATACACGAAAGTTTTATAAACTGTAGTATATTGTGGTGTCAACTGGTGTCTTATGACTTCCACGCGTACGAAGTCGCGGGCAGAAGCTAGTAACATAATAATTATAATGTTTAAATGTTACTTAATTGCAGGCAAAGCAGTTGCAAGCTGAGAGAGCACGTTAGGAAACACGTGGAGCACACGTGTGTGTTGAATTAGGTAGCTTTAACTTTGTGGATCCGTACCTAATTGTATGTAATTTAATAATTAATATACAGGGTGGCAGGGACATCGACGCGAAGCCTGTTACCATGGATTCAGTACATGATTCTGAACACCCCTGCGTTGAAATTTTTCGTCGGTTATTAAAAATTGCAATAGAAATTCATAGAAAAGTAATACCTACGCGGTCAAAATGTATGAAACAGCTGATTTTTTTTAAAATAACCGACGAAAAGTTTCAGAGTCATATACTGAATTCATGGTAACAGGCTTCGCGTCAATGTCCGACACCCTGTATAAGCGAGTTTTTCTTGGATAAGGTCTTTATCGCGGAAAATGGCTTTTAAGACGATGATATATGCCAGTGACCTTGAGTGGTTAGCTTGCGTGTTCTGTACTGAGCTCACGCAACGCGTCGTACGTCCAGCCAGTAATAGGACTCGCCCATCAAGGAGCGCTGGGCCAAATTAAACCCATTATTAATTTATTATGCATAAAACAAAAGGTATTTTAATAAAATACGTGTACTAAAAGATCAATAGTTAAATTATCTTAAAATGGCGAAGGTTTCAGGAAAATGCGCTTGATAGATTTTGCATGATTCTCAGTTTTATATCCGCGTTAGTCATTTTACAAATTCTTTTATTATATAAAACATAATTTAAAATATACCTATGTGTAAAAGGTACAGTGTGTTAAAAAAATGCTCTAATTTAACATATATTTTTTCCAAATCATTAACACTACTCGTTTAGACGTGATCTTCAGTACAAAATCATTGAAAGTCTTTTATTGTTGCCTTAAGTGAGGTGATTTTTTTTTTCAATTCGGAGAAATGATTAAAATTATGCCTTTTTTTGGTGGCTGCAATCGTGGTGGTATAGTTTGCCGAGACAGAGGGTTTGACTTGAAGTATTCGGAGGGCAGTTCAGTGTAAGGATCTCATAGGCATAGCATATGAGGGAAACTGGTGAGATACACATTAGGACGTTGAAGCAGTGAAGTATGTAGATACTTCGAGTACATTCCTACACACTTATCACCATTTACCTACACTTCACAATTCACATACACTTTCACCACCATTCACCTACAATTCAATACACATTCACCCCACACCCTTTGACTGCTTTTGTTTGTTACTTTTATTTTTCTTTTCATTTATTTAACTTTTTGTTTTGTTTAGTAGAAATACATGTTACCTGCTTGTTAAATTGTATGAGGCCACTAAGTGGGGCCTGGTGACCTGTAACACAGGTTTTCCTAAACCTACATCAGGCACCAGCTCTCACAATGTGCATTCATATTAGTCAAAACTGTTAAGTGCTACAAAACCATTGTGGGAGAAAATAAATATATTTATTATTATTTATATATGTCTACATATCTCGGGACCCTGGGGTCCCGGACCTTTGGAAGGCGTACGAGGGGCCAAAGCCAACTCGCAGAGGCCCGTTAGACTTGTTTAATGAAATGAGGCACCAACCGGCGATTATCCCTGTATGCACTATGCAAGTGCACCCAAGGACAACCCCCGGTTGGTGTAGGACTATTGCAGGAAATGGAAACAAATTTAATGGACTATGGGTTTGGGTGGCTAAAGTTGGCTGGTGACCTGGAACTATGGAAGGACTATGGCCCCTGCCTGATCAATGTTTTATATATACACGGATAAAATGGCAGGGGGTGACTTGCACACTCAATAATGGGCCCCCGAAAACGGTCGCTTGCACAAAGTGTCGTAGCGACAAGGGGGCAACATGTCCTGAGGTGCTTATGAGGAGTGGAGCGGTATTCCACGGCTATCAGGACAATCCCGGAAGTACGGTCAAGATCCCTACCAGCATCTTACTGGAATACTTCCTTCCTCCGAGCACATTTGCTCTTGCGAATCTCCACTCAAGCCGGCCAATTAAGGCAAGAATGAGGTGGGAGCTCTGTTCCTTGTCAGTGTTCACTCCAGCCGGCCAATAAAGGCAAGCCAGAGATGAGGAACAAGATTTCTCCCGGGAGATAGGGTCCGTGGGGTCGCTACTGCCCAACAGCTCGCCACATGCTGCCCTGCGGTTTTCTGTATCTCTCTTGGTCTGGCTCCTCATTCTAGACCCGTTCCGGTAAAGTAAACTCTACCGGCACAGACCTAGAGTTTGGAGCGCGCAAGCCCCACCACGACGGCAACGTAGAGATACGGCGGTGGGGTTATTATTATTATTTGTTTATATGTTAACATATCTCGGGACCATGGGGTCCCGGTCCTTTGGAAGGCGTACGAGGGGCCGAAGCCAACTCGCAGAGGCCCCTTAGACAATTTTAAATGGAATGAGGCACCAACCGACGATTATCCCTGTATGCACTATGCAAGTGCACCCAAGGACAATCCCCGGTTGGTGCAGGACTATTGCAAACAATGAAAACAAAAAATATTGGGCTATGGGTTTGAGTGGCTATAGTGGATTGGTTACTTAGAACTATGGAAGGTCTATGTCCCCTGCCTGATCAATGTTATGGTATGCACGGATAAAATGGCAGGGGGTGACTTGCACACTCAATAATGGGCCCCCGTAAACGGTCGCTAGCACAAAGTGTTGTAGCGACAAGGGGGCAACATGTCCTGAGGTGCTTATGAGGAGTGGAGCGGTATTCCACGGCTATCAGGACAATCCCGGAAGTACGGTCAAGATCCCTACCAGCATCTTACTGGAATACTTCCTTCCTCCGAGCACGTTTGCTCTTGCGAATCTCCACTCAAGCCAGCCAATAAAGGCAAGAATGAGGTGGGAGCTCTGTTCCTCGTCAGTGTTCACTCCAGCCGGCCAATAAAGGCAAGCCAGAGATGAGGAACAAGATTTCTCCCGGGAGATAGGGTCCGTGGGGTCGCTACTGCCCAACAGCTCGCCACATGCTGCCCTGCGGTTTTCTGTATCTCTCTTGGTCTGGCTCCTCATTCTAGACCTGTTCCGGCAAAGTAAACTCTACCGGCACAGACCTAGAGTTTGGAGCGCGCAAGCCCCACCACGACGTCAACGTAGAGATACGGCGGTGGGGGGTTAGATACGGCGGTGGGGTTATTATTATTATTATTATTGTTTATATGTTTACATATCTCGGGACCCTGGGGTCCCGGTCCTTTGGAAGGCGTACGAGGGACCGAAGCCAACTCGCAGAGGCCCCTTAGACAATTTTAAATGGAATGAGGCACTAACCGACGATTATCCCTGTATGCACTATGCAAGTGCACCCAAGGACAATCCCCGGTTGGTGCAGGACTATTACTTAAATGAAAACAAAAATTATTGGGCTATGGGTTTGAGTGGCTATAGTGGATTGGTTATTTAGAACTATGGAAGATCTATGTCCCATGCCTGATCAATGTTATGGTATGCACGGATAAAATGGCAGGGGGTGACTTGCACACTCAATAATGGGCCCCCGTAAACGGTCGCTAGCACAAAGTGTTGTAGCGACAAGGGGGCAACATGTCCTGAGGTGCTTATGAGGAGTGGAGCGGTATTCCACGGCTATCAGGACAATCCCGGAAGTACGGTCAAGATCCCTACCAGCATCTTACTGGAATACTTCCTTCCTCCGAGCACGTTTGCTCTTGCGAATCTCCACTCAAGCCAGCCAATAAAGGCAAGAATGAGGTGGGAGCTCTGTTCCTCGTCAGTGTTCACTCCAGCCGGCCAATAAAGGCAAGCCAGAGATGAGGAACAAGATTTCTCCCGGGAGATAGGGTCCGTGGGGTCGCTACTGCCCAACAGCTCGCCACATGCTGCCCTGCGTTTCTGTATCTCTCTTGGTCTGGCTCCTCATTCTAGACCTGTTCCGGCAAAGTAAACTCTACCGGCACAGACCCAGAGTTTGGAGCGCGCAAGCCCCACCACGACGTCAACGTAGAGATACGACGGTGGGGTTATTATTATTATTATTATTCAGTACCAAAGAGTAGTCTTTGGTACTGAATGTGGCAGTCACTGAAGGGTTTTAGCCGTTACAAGTGAGTCATGCCATTTCCCCTTTCTCAGATGAATAAGTGGATAAGTTAGGCAAGATCTTTATTTAATTGTAATTAGAATAAATCCATTACATGCATATTGAGACCCCTCCGTGCTTCGGAAAGCACGGCCCGCCTGTCAGGATCGCGACACATCTGCGGAACGTATGGCGCCGTCACTTACGTATTCGGTTGGAAACACTCTAAACGCGCTGAACAGTCGGCGGCGTTTGCAGCGCGACGCGACGGAAAATTACCGCTCTTCGCTTGCCGCGCCGCCGCCGCCGAGATCCCCGAACGTTCAACTATGCGCGCCGAACTTTCGGTCGCGGCGATGCGTCGCGTGATGTGACGCTTGCTCATGAACGCGACGTAAATTTCGGCTGATGAGTCATAGGGAACTTGAAAAACACTACGACCGAACGTTCGGCGCTGTACGTTCTGCAGATGGGTCGCGACCCTCATTCGTAGTCTTTGACAGTCGTTAAACTTCACCTAATTTGAGGACTGGTTCTCATATTTTTGGGTGAAGTTTGACGACTTCGGTACCAAGCGGTATCGTGTGACCCAATAACTGGGTTTTGGAGGTCAGATAGGCAGTCACTCCATGTCATCATCATCAGCTTATTAATGTTCCCACTGCTGGTACACAGGCCTCTTCTCTGTGAGAGGGCGTGGGCCGTAATCTACCACGCGGGCCCAGTGCCGGTTGGTAGATGTCGAATTTTTTGGTTCTGAGATATGCCGGTTTCCTCACGATGTTTTCCTTCACCGTTTTGAGAGCAGTGGTGATGAAATTATTTACACAAAGTAAAGCGCCTGCTTGGGTTCGAACCCACGACCTGTAACTCGTAAATCGGGGCCGTTACCACTGGGCCACCACTGCTCTCCCTCCACTCACTCACTCACTCCACTCCATGTAAAATATTGGTATTCAGCTGCATCCGGTTAGATTGGAAGCCGACCCCAACATAGTAGGGAAAATGGTTGAAAATGGGACCTACTTGCATTCTTTTTGAGTGTAGTTTAAACTCCTTTAATAGAACGTGCCCTGTACATGTAGTTATAAAGTACACATGGCGAAATTAATATGTATTTCCAGTTTTCAAATTAATATCATGCTGTCGCTGGCACACATGCATTGCATAGAATATTTGCATGTATGGATGTATTGCATTTTATTGCCGTTGGTACGCGTTTGAAGGAATTGGTGCATGCTATAAATAGTGAGCAGGTATTTGACATACTTAGGACAGTATATGATGTGCATGTATTGAAATGTGAAACAGGAAAGCTGAGAGGATTCCTAGAATATGTCTAGAGTAGGCAAGTCAAGACAAGAACTTAAAAAGGTTTTCCTATAAGTAGTTTTAGACTAATGGCATCCCATACTCATAAAGTATAAGACTAGTTCGGATTAGAGTGTAAATGTGGTGCTGTTCCACCAACGATGGATGGAGCGTGCATTCTGAAAGTTGGTAACGTTGCAAATAGCTGTCAAATACATATTTGCTCTTTTATTTAATTTGGCAATTTCGTATATGGAAATATGAAATATCGCTAACTTGTGAACTAAAATATTGATTAATGCAATAATTAATATGGTAACATCGAATTAATTAATTTAGTTTTAGATGTAAAAAAAGCATTTGGAAACTTTCCAAATGCCCTTTTTTCACCTAAAACGGTTACATTATCAAATTCAGTGAAATTATAATTACAATTAATTATATTAAGGTTACTAGTTAGCGATTTTACATAAATATCCATACAGTAATATTGCCAAAATAAGAGCGAGCATTCTAAAAGTTGGACGACATTGTCAACTTTTAGGCTGCACGCTCTTAATAAAAAACATTACCCTCCTTCTGGGGCAGTCGGGTAAAAAGGGTTAATATTTGACAGCTATTTGCGACGCTGTCAACTTTTAGAATGACCGATCTTAATATCGTGTCCTTCGTGTCCTGTGGTCTTCACGTTACAGGAACTGATGGAGCCGAATTCTGGGTCAGATTGCCATGGACTCGCTAAAAAGAAGAGAAGCATAGTACCTATAAAATGAAACCTACCCTAACTCTACCCTAACGTAAATGATCTTTATCTCTTTATCTTTATCTATGGTATCGAATGGTCATTATAAGAGTGTAAAATCTTGCAGTTTAATGGAAGTAAATCTTACCACAGAACTTGGAAAGCGAAGGGATTATAGGCAATTATTCTTGAGACAGGATTACAGGAACCTCAAGGGACTTATAAATATATACATGTAGACAAAATTATGAGTAACATTATACCAACCTTTAAGGTGGAACTAGTCGCGGGCTCGAACTCAATGGTGGGCATGGCCAAAAACCACGCTGTCTCACCTGTCATCGTGTTCGACAGAGATAGTATCAGTGATGACCAGTTAGAAGCTGGTCTACATGGACAACGTATAGTTCGCAATTTTAGTAAAACGAGCGCGTCAAAAATTACGAAAAGACCTTTGGAAAAAAGGTTTTTCTGGAAAAACCACTGCATAAATCAATTACAAATAAAATTTATTGAAATTTTCGATAATTTTTCTGTGTCGGTACGGATTTTGTTTTCGAGATTTCACACTTCTTGTATTACTTATTTACGCCCAAAGTTGCGTTAAAATTAGCAAGAAAAACGAATCTTTGTTGGCATATAACTTTTTAATAGCTTTTTATTTTACTATTCTGCTTCCGTACAGAAAAAATTAATAATGAGACCTAACGATATCATGTTAAACTTTGAATGTACGATGTCAAACAGTGGAGTAAAACCCCTCCGAAGTTTGTATGGAAAAAATATCAAATTGTTTCACCTTAAGGCGCGTATTTCATAACTACCTACTTAGACATTATAAGTACGTAGTTTTCTGTTATTATGGTTTACGTTAGCTTCCACTGCAAACAAACTTTGTGTTAGTGTTTCGCAACACGTAGTTACGGCAACTGTAAAGTTTAATATAGCGGCTAAGTTAAATATAATCTTGCCAGGTGGTCATAATTTCCCAGAAATTGTATTTGATGAAAGAGTTGCTGTAAGTCTCATATTAAAATCAACACAACATTTATCATCACGTCTGTATTCTGTGAAGGGATAGGCAGAGGTGTACCAGTACTCTCACATTTCGCCAGTTATGTTTGTGGTGTGTAACAGTTTTCGGGAAAATCCGCGTCGCTCCCACTGTGTTTCTACACTTCTTATACCGTGAAGAAAACTTTTCTTAGATTATTTTTTTGAGTATCGTCGTGCTATCTGACGCACCAGTCTGCACGAGGCTTAAATTGTAAAAAAGCCTGTCTTTTCATTTAGCTGATGCCAATACATATTTTTTTGGAGACCGTTGGGACCTTCATAAAAGATTTGATCCTAGGAACAAGCCCAACTAGGTTTCTACTTATATCATTTTTTTTTTGTGAGTCAAGTCATGTCTTGTAAGATTTATACAGTCATATTAATAACGATATTGTAGTAGACATTTTGATAGCATTAAATACTTCGTGTAACGGCTGCTCCCCATAAATTACATGTCGTACACATTGAAGCTCATTGCACCCGTAATAAACCATTTTCTCCTGAGTTTATTTTTAATGCTAATACAGTAATATAAATGACTGATGTATCCGTATTTTATGTTTAGAGTTTATCCCCAGATTAGCATGGTAACTGATGTCTAGACAATAAACACATTTGTTGATACATAACATTGTAATTGGGGATAATTTACATGCATGCGTCACAGGCGCTAAAACGAGAGTCTTTACACCAAGGGTTCCCAACCTTTTAACACCCACGCCCCCCTAACTTTCTTTTAAAATCACTACGCCCCTGAGTTATGTACTTTGTCGACATAAGCAGAAAAGCATAAGAAAGCATAAGCGAAAGTGAGGTCGAAAATGTTGCACCCCCTTCGTTACATTTTCTTTTGATCATTCAAACAGAAATAGAATTAAGTTACTTTGTTGATTTTTGCAGTGATAATGTTGTGGATTTTCGAATTCGTTACATTTTTTTTTTACCATTTATTCAGAATCAGAAAAACTTATTTCGCCGACTTATGCAGAAAAGCTGAACACCGTTGGCCTGCGAATAAGTAGGACCAAAACAGAGTACTTGTTTTGCGATTTTGGTGGTCCTTCCAGTCCTGTGCCTATATCTCTCGCCGGAACGCCCTTACCGATCTGCTCCGACTTCCGGTATCTCGGGTCGCTTGTCCAAGGAGATGGCGGAGTAGACCGAGACGTAACGTGCCGGATCAACTCAGGATGGATGAAATGGCGGCAGGTCACAGGAACAACTTGTGACCCACGGATGCCCCTCAAGTTAAAGGGGAAAATCTACAAATCCGTGATAAGGCCTGTCGTAATGTATGGATCGGAATGTTGGGCCGTGAAGAAGACGGATGAAAAAAGATTGCATGTAGCGGAGATGAGAATGTTGAGATGGATGTGTGGTGTGACGAAAATGGATAAAGTAAGAAATGAGTATATAAGGGGAAGTTTAAAAGTGGCGCCAGTGACAGAAAAGTTAAAAGGAAATCGTTTGGCGTGGTATGGGCATGTGATGAGGAGAGAGGAAACGCATGTGACTAAAAGAGTGATGAATATAAATGTTGATGGATGGAGTGGGAGAGGAAGGCCAAAGAAAAGATGGATGGACTGTGTGAGGAATGATATGATAGAGAAGGGAGTGAATGTTGGTATGACGGTTGACAGGGGAGAGTGGAAGAAGAAAACGTGTTGCGCCGACCCCAAGTAACATGGGACAAGGGCAGGAAGATGATGATGCAGAAAAGCTGAACCTCATTTTACAGCACCTAAGTAAGTAGTATGAAACGTTTGGGTTTTGGAAAGCATACAATTTTCTTAATCTATACTTTATTATTGGAGACACCGCGCCCCCCATTGGTCACTCTACGCCCCCCGTGGGGACGCACCCCACCGGTTGGTAATCCCTATACTAACATGCTATTGTCTTTTATAAGTAGATATCAGACGCTTCACTTTTTGTTCATTTTTGGGGTTCCTTAGTCAACAAGGAACTGTTTATTATAGTTTCGTCATGGCTATCCGACTGTCTGTCCGCGGCTTAGCTCAGAGACTTAGTACTAGAAAGCTGTTTTCTGGCATGGGTATACATATCTAGCACACCGACAATGTAGAAAAAAAAAATCTCTAAATAATAAAATGTATTTGGTGTACTTACACGTTTACATGGTGTATTACTTGTACTTACACGTACGCAGGTAAATAATTTCGGCACTGCACGGCGACATCATTTATTCGCATAGTGAATGATCGAAAAATGAAATGAAAGGAACAGATGAACGCACATTCCTTCCTATATAGGAATTTTTCGGTGTCGTATGAAAGTAATGAGACGAATAAAATAAAAATAAGCATTCACTCGAGTGAACAGTCTCATTAGCTTTATAGGAAAATTCGAGGATATAGACAAATATTACAATATTTTCTTAATTGCCTAACAACGAACTGTTGTTTATGAAAAAACAAAAGATGGCTAATGAAAAAAAAAAAATATTTCTTTGTCGCGAATGTTTTGCCGTAATGACTGATATTTTTTCAGGAAATAATTAACGACTAATGAATGGCGAGGGCTTTGATACGGATTTATTTTTATACAGTACAAATAGCAGGTGGTCGTGGAATGTACAACAAACTTTTTATTTTGTCATAGAATAGTCTGAATAAAATTCGCGAAGTATGAGTGCGGTTCGAATTTTTACTATTACTACCTACTGCCCGCGGGTTGCATGCCCAAAAATTGAAAAGTCGGACACAGATTCATATTTAGCCGGACATTTTGCCCTAAAAGCCTGACAACAGGTTATTAAAAAAGAAAAAATAATAATTCGTGTATTTATTACCGTTATTCATTTAAGATTACCTACCCTTAATTATGAATCACATTTTGTTTTTACTAAAGTAAATTGTATCTTCTTTACATTGAAAATAACCCAAACAATCAATAATTAACCTTCTTCATTACACTGAAATTGAAAGTAATTAAAACAAGCAATAATCAGGCATCTTTTGGCGGGGCGGGATTGACCAAAACCCTGACAGGCGGACTTGTGTTTGGCCGGACACGATTGAAATTATCTGAGCCCGCGCTGTTACTTCGTTTTCTCTTAGCGTTCTTTTAGACTTTTTTTCTTTTTGCTCAGCTCCTAAGGATTGTAGCGTGATATTAAATTGGGCTCTCAAATCCAAAAAGAATTTTTCAAATCTGACAGGTAGTTCCAGAGATTAGCGTTTTAAACTTAAACAAAAAGAAAAAAATAGAGATAATTTACCTACTGACTATGACAGTTTCGGAATCATTCCTACATACTTGGAAAATGACGAATCATGCACTTTATAATTCTCTTTATACTAGCCAGTGATTTTGAATTCGATATCCATAATTTTGAGGTTTGTTTGAATCTATTTAGTGTTGTGTCACCAACCGCAGTCGTGTCTTAGTCATCATCAACATGAATTAGGATTCCTCCAGGTACAAACATTTTCTGCTGGGGTTGCGGGAACTCCTAAGGGAAGACCGTGGCCCCCGGCAACGTACAGGCAAGTGAAGGAACACGGGTGGGTTTCAGTCAGTAAGAGTCTGACACGCCCTTCCGCTCCGCCCAGAGCGGGAGAAGTCATTCGATGATTTCCCACCCAAAAAAAAAAAGGTAGGTACAAACATTTTGGAGAATTCAATTAAGAGGGCGTACCTATAAAGCAAGCAAAAAATCATTTTTTTATCTTAGGAGTCACTAGCATATTAAGTACAAACAAATCGAAAGTACGGGAAAAGAGGTAACTTCGTGAGGTTTTTTTGTCGAGAAAATTTTAATATTTAGTGTTTCTGTTCCACAAAAAGTTTGGAAATATCATTGATAGATACTCATATTATTTTTATTTTATACCTAAGTCTTATCAACTTGATGAAAAATCTAAGCGAAGATAGGCAAATTGGGTTACCACCTGCTCTTAATTCAATGGAAAGCAACGAGTGTCATAATTATGTATTGTTTACTGTTGTTGGACATCACAACATCATTACAAAGGTTTTTTTGACGGGAATTAATGAATGAATTGCTAGGCATACAAATGCTCATTACTATTGTTTTGGGCATCCTAATTGGCTGATGTCTACAATGAATGATCGTAATCCTTACCAATAGTTGTTATGGCTATAGATAATGCTCTAAACACCATGTTTGGTAAACATATTGGTGATGGCTGTATGTTGTTGGTCACACATTAAAACGTCCACAAAAGAGGTTTGTCATATTTCGTGCTGAGAACAATTTTTGCACGACTCATAATGCGAACCATTAGAGAGTGCTCTACGATCGAAAATTTTTGTTTTTGCGCCATTTCTGCAACTGTTTTTTTGTTACACTCCTGCTAGCACACAGAACCTACTTAATTTATATACCATTACATTGTATAGATGATTAAATGGAGATATTCGTAATTCTGTATTATTCGAAAGTTGATTGAATGCAGCAGAAATGAAAAAAACATTAAAATAGTTAGAATTAAATCCTGTCCATCAATGTATGAAATCTGAAAACATTGTAGCTTGCGATAAAATCGATTAATTGAGTAATTTTTGAAAATGGCTCTTTTATTCAAAGTTTAATCATAATTAATAAAAAAACGAACAAAAATAAAATCTATATCTAAATAAAAACTTCGACCTTTTTCCGTTGCTTAGCAACCGACAAGGTAAATATCTAAATAAATAGTCTTTGACATTACGTACCTAAGGATTGCGAGGTTAAAAATTTTACCCATATTTATGGGTAAAAACGGTAAAAATCATAAAAGTGTTTAAATAAATTGTTCATTATTGTTAGAAACTATGTTTTGAATTCCTTTTTCGTTTGTGAATGAGTGTTATGAGGCCTGCACTTTTGGATTTTCCAAATGATTTTATAATTATTTTTGTGAAATGGGCCTGCTCATGACCTCAACCTCGCCTGGTGGAAAGCGATGGACGAAATCTACAATGGAACGAGCGTGCCCAGATGCCTGAGTCGTGCTTTGATTGAAGGCTGACGGGTTATACAAGATGGGTCCATAGACGCGCTGGCAGAGAGTTTCACACTTAAGTATAATTATTATTATGTAGGTAACCTTAGTCACCGTAGTTTATTTTTCTTACTCTCTTCACAATAAAATTATTGTCTGCAGGTACCGATAAATCAAGTGTTGTACGGAATTAAATGTCATTATTTCTTCTACTTGAAAACCATTGCCATACCTACCAGCATCAATATCCATTGTGAAAATTGAACTGATTAAAAAACAGTTATTGGTTAAATTGAATAACAGTCTTTATGTAGCATGAAGAAAAATGAGAGGTGAAGTTTACAAATAAATTGGATTTCAATAAATAAGATTTATCGTTGTCTATTCGGTAGACAGTTTGAACAAAGGTTTTCTTTGTAAAAGTGACTTTAATGTTTCGTTACAATTTCAAATCAAATTAGCTTGCCATTTCTTCATTACCTACTGCTTTAGGATGTTGAATGTGGTTGGTGAAAAACCACTTTGAAGTGGCCCAGGAGTGGACTACGAGTTGATTGATCGTCGCGATAGCATTGCTATAAAAAAATAGGAGGCACAATCTATAAAAAGACAAGGTCAGTTTGGTAATTGTAACGTGGCCGGAGCGAGTGTCCAATCCGATCATTCATGTTTTTTATCTTTTACCCACAAGATAAACAAAGCTGCTCCCTACCGATTAAAATACACGCTTGCTACACGGTCGCCAACCGCGTCCCAAGATGATGATTGTTTACGACCAAAGCGTTGAAACAATTTTGCCGGTTGGCAACCGTGTAGCAGGCACTTTATTCTACAGACACTGTATACTCTATGACAGCTCATAAATAAAATAAAACTGGTAACTCTATAGGATTCATACGTAACTCTGAGCATACGTACAATACGGCCGATATAACTTGACAGTTCCGAACTTCGTGCAGAAGGCTGCGCACATTTTTTAGGAACCAAATGGTGACATGACGCGAGTGTGAGCGCGAAAGTTCGCAGAACCAGGCAGAACCTATGTTCAGACCTGTCAAGTTATATCCGTATTGTATTGCACATCTTCTTTTTAACCGACTTCCAAAAAGGAGGAGGTTCTATGTTCGACTTTATGTATGTTTTTTTTTTTTTATGTATGTTCACCGATTTCTCCGTCAATTGTGGACCGATTTTGAAATATTTTTTTTTGTTTGAAATGGTAAGCTCCCGAGGTGGTCCCATATAAATTTTATCAACTTTGCTTGGATAGTTTTTCAGTTAGCTTCAATAATACAAATTTTTCGCACTTAGTTTATATGGATGATATGATGATAACTTCCTGTCACTGTTATTTGCATAGCAGGTAGTGGTATTCGAATTTATGTGGGGTAGGAACCACAACTAAAAAGTGAAAATAATTTTTTTTACAAAAAAATTAAAACCGACTTCCAAAAAAAATACTACAAAGTGAAAAATAACTTTAATTTCGGAAGTCGGTGTCTTTAGTTTTTAATTTTCGTTTTTTGCCACCGACTTCCGAAATTAAAGTTATTTTTCACTTTGTAGTATTTTTTTTGGAAGTCGGTTTTTTAACAATAGAGATCTATTGCCTCCGACTGGATGAGATTGTTTTGGAGACAGAAATAGGTCATCTTGTTTTCAGCTTTTTTAAAGTCGGGTCTTCCATTTTTAGGGTTCCGTACCCGAAGGGTGACAAACGGAACCCTATTCATAAGCCTCTGCTGTCCGTCTGTCTGTCAGCGAGCTCTATCTCATGAACCGTAATATGTAGGCAGTTGAAAATTTCACAGATTGAGCATTTCTATTGCCGCAAGAGCAACAAATAATAAAATTAAAAAATAAAGGGGGGTCGCCATACAATAAAATTAAATTTTGAAAAAAAAATAATCTGTCCCTGGCATGTGGGGTATCATTGTCTAGAGCTCATCAAGTAGAAAATAAATATAATTTTTATTTGTTTTTATCTTCAAAAATGATGAATTAGGGGGCCGTAGAAGTTGTCTGTTTTAGACCATTTTTGTACGAGCTCTATCTCAACAACTAAACAAATTAGGAATTTGAAACTTGTGTGTATCATGTACCATATACTGTTTATAATCAACAAATACTAAAAACGTCGATTAATAACGTATTTTATATAATATGGGCGATTTACTGCAACTTAAAAATAATATTTTGTATTTCATGCTAATATTATGCGATATAAATTCCACAGATAACTATTTACTAGTCGGAGTAATGACATGGAATTAGTAAGTACCTACTATCATGGCAGCATATACTATTTCGATCATTTAAATTTCGATCATCCAAAAAGGTTTACAAAATAAGCTCTCTTCAAAAGATTTTAAAACCGGCCAGTATTTTTTGAGTTTAAGAACTTTATCGACTTTTTTCAAAGTATTCCTAGACGGTGTTGATGTGTGTACTCGTACCTCATGTTAAAACTACACTCCAATAGACAATAATATTCAGTAACATTGAAATGAATGGTGGTACATACAGGGTAGTATTCAGTTACCTTAAACCGTTGTGGATACAATTTCATATTGAGAAAACTTATTTGTGTAAAAATATTCAGCCACGGCGGCCAATCTCAATGGAGACTAGCCTTCGGCGTGGGAGATATTATAGTGCACAAGTGTATGCGCAGACACGAGTGCACTCTCTCTTCCCTCACTCTCATAGTCCGATGGGATGTGTAAAAATAATTTTTATTTTCGCTTGAGTTTAGATTTCGATATTTTTTTTTGTTGGTACATTGGCGTGTGCTAGCTGTCATTATGGCAAATATATTTTATTTAATGTTTCGTGTTGAGTAATGTAAAATATTTGCATACTATTGTATAGAATCAAGTTTTTTTTCGTAACTGAACAGACCGCTGCGCTGCTGGCGAGTTTGTTGCGCCACTTCTTCTTTCCAGCAAAAGCACTAGGAAGTGGTGAAGGGCGGGCGTTTTTGGGGGACTGTCTTATGTTATTTTGACGTTCGAAAAGTGCTGATTCTCAGCCTAGTTTGAATAAATGACTTTTGAATTTGAATTATGACTATCAAAAATAACGTAATACCTGTATTGACGAAATGTTGTAATTAAAATTAGGCGTAAGTACTACTTACATTCTATTTTGTACAATATAGTCTGATGTAGCAAGAGAAATCCTTTTATTTATAAGTAACTAGCTTTACCCGGCCCGGCTTCGCACGGTTAGCACTAAGTACTTATCTACGGCGCACCTACCTTTCCTAATTACATATTTCTACCTAATTACCTACCCTACCTACCTACCCTAACTGCTACCTAATCTAACCTACCTACCCTACATATCTACCTGCTTACCTACCACATATACCTATTTCAATCAATCAATCTTCCTAGCCTTTTTCCCAACTATCTTGGGGTCGGCTTCCAGTCTTACCGGTTGCAGCTGAATACCAGTATTTTACATGGAGCGACTGCCTATCTGACCTCCACAACCCAGTTACTGTTACAACACATATACCTATTTATACCTACTAATACTATGTTAGTAGCAAATAAATAACTTTGAATTTAGTTAATGCATGTTACTAAAATAAATGAAACCTATAATTTAACACAACAACATTTTTTCATTAAAATTAGACAATTTCTTTACAAATCTTTATGTTTTTTTATAGCGCCTCTGTTGTTACCTTTATACTTTCGTATTACAAAAATAGTGTTAAATCTTGTACGACATGGTATGGAACCCTTCGTGTGCGAGTCCGACTCGCACTTGACCGATTTATTTATATTTACTTTTTTATTTCCGCTTTTAGTTAGAACTTCTTTTTTATCATCTCTCATTCCAAATTACATTTTAACTTAAAATTTGTCAATATTTTTGTAATCACCTAGTAATACCCTTCATTTGGATACGACTCTATAAATATTTTTATTTTTAAATCATACATTTTGGCGTCAAACATCTGCCATTTTGATTTTTTATAATTTGAATATACCCGCGCAATAAAGACGATCCAACGAAATATTATTCGTCAAAATCGGTCCAGCCGTTCAGTAGTTACAAGGGAACACAGGAACGGACATACATAAATACATATTACACACATACATACAGGTCTGTGGTTCCATCGAGGTTAATCCAGTTAACGAGGTTGGAGTTACATTTTCCCATTTAGAATCGAGGAACTGTTTTAATTTATGAAAGTTTTTTAGGGTTCGTTCATATGGTGCCTGTACTGAAAACTACAAAACAAAAGAGGTATCTACGCCTATGTAGACTGTTGACACCGCTTATCGTCCAAAATAAACGAGTGACGTCATTATAACACCATCGTTAGGTGTCACTATCATTGTAATATTTCACTGTAAGTATTTACACTGTCAGCGTAACAGTTATCACTTGACACTGAAAATGTTTCGACCGAGTTGGTTTTCGGTCGGGTTTCAGATTTATTATTTACTAGCTTTTTCCCGCAACTTCGCCCGCGTGGAGTTCGAAAATTAAACGATGGGTTTGTACTATCCGGATAAAAATTATCCTATGTAATCCAGGTCATGGTCAACGGTCAACCCATGTGCAAAATTTCATGCAAATCCGTTCAGCCGTTTTAGCGTAAAAGCGCTTTGCTGTGGCCGCATCTGCGTCTATCGTGACGAAGCTTCGCACAGTGATACGACACACGCAGATGTGATCAACCATTATCGGTTATCGTCGCGATAGTTCGGGCTGCGTAGCACTTAAGTATCGCCCGGGTACATACAGCATAATCTAATCAGCCTATTAATGTTCCCACTGCTGGGACACAGGCTTCCTCTCTGTGAGAGGGAGTGGGCCGTAATCCACCACGCGGGCCCAGTGCGGGTTGGTAGATGTTTCCTTACGATGTTTTCCTTCACCGTTTTGAGAGCATTGGTGATGAAATTATTTACATAAAATAAAGCGTAGCTACAACTCGTAAGTCGGGGCCGATACCACTGGGCCACCACTGCTCTATCGCCCGGGTGGTGGTACATAATAAACGTGGCGAAGCCGCTAATGTGACCACCGCATTAGCGCGATAACTTTTTAGCGAGCAAAACATACGAGCTTCGGCACGCATTGCTTTGTCACGATATACAAACTAAACTCACTTTCGCATTTATAATATTATTAACTGCGCCCCGCGATTTCACTCGCATGAGTCTCTATCCCGCGGGAATATCGGAATAAAAAGTATCCATGTCGTAACCCAGGTCATGGTCTACGCATTTGACAAATTTCATCCAAATCTGTTCAGCCGTTTTAGCGTGAAAGCGTAACAAATATACAAACTCACATTTATAATATTAGGTATAGTTAGGATTATGATGATGACGTAAAACTACTCATGTGTTTGGTTTGAATTGTTTTAATAACAGTTCAGTGGGTGTATAAGGTTTGCTGTGTACCGAGTAGTTGGAAACGGTGTCACTATTATGCCACAGAAATTAGACCTGTGCCTGTGTCCCAGCAGTGGGCACATTAAGTATAGGCTGATTACGCATCCCTAGTGAAGGCTGTTACTATTTTAATAGAGGAGGCCTGTGTCCCAGCAGTGGGAACATTATTGTAGTCTCATTATGCATCCCTATTATGAAGCCTATGTTACTTACTATGCTTTAACGGAAGGCCAATTCTCGTACATAGAAAACGTTCATATTCAAGTCGCAATCTGTCAAAGTTGTTAAAAATGTTAGTAAATTGATTGTATTTTTGACAGGTTGCCAATGAGAACGAATGCGACCGTTCTTAAAAAATATGGTAATTGCACCTCAGGTCAACTGAAAAAAAAAGAGAAAAATAAAAGGTCAACACTATGGTTTGTTTTCAATTCAATGTCAAAAAATTAATAAAAACAAAAATAAGAAAAACTCCGCAAATAAAAAGAAAAATGTGTGAAGGTTGCATGTCAGGAAAAACCTGGGGAAACCACAGAACAGAAAAAATCTGTTCTGAGGGGAAAACAAAAGTCAGTCTCAGAAAAAGAACATAAACAGAAAACTGGTTTTGTACGTTTCCTCGCTCACGCAGCTCCGATCCGCTCTCGCTTCGCTCACAATGTGTAGGCCGCTGTTTGTTTACGCACTAATTAATCATTTTCAATCAAAATTCACTTCCCCATCTCCTCGGCTAGAATAAACAGAAACCTCTCAATGAATCTGTAAAGTGGGTTATTACCGTTTCTCGTAGACTGAAAGAATGTAGGTCGCACATGCAATAGCCGGAAATAAATATTTTGATCCAATGATCATTGAGATTTTGTGGCTAATTAAAAACATCCGCACGTGTCGATCTTCAAGGTTAAGCAACGCTTGCCGAGGTCAGTCCGTGGATGTGTGACCCCATCCATTAGTACATATCGAAATCCCTCCGTACCTCGGAAAGCACGTGAATCCGTTGGTCCCGGCTGTCATATGTACATCTTAGACAGTCGTTACGAAGAACAGAAGAACAGAAGCCCGAAAGTCTGACAACCAGCCTTACCAAGGGGTATCATGTTACCCAGTACCTGGGTTGTGGAGGTCAGATAGGCAGTCGCTCCATGTAAAATAATGGTATTCAGCTGCATTTGGTTAGACTGGAAGCCGACCCCAACATAGTTGGGTAAAGGCTAGGCAGATTGATTGATATCATTGATATTTCGGAAGTGAAGAATTGGCTCAAAGTTTATCTATAAGTTTTTATTACGAGTTCAGTTTCGCAAAAAAATAAGTAGGTATATTCGTAGGTAATTTAAATGAAAAAAACTAAATATAAATATCAATATTAAAATAATCCTAGCTTGTTAGCAAATTAACATTGCATATCATTAACATTTTAAAGCGATTACCACAATTTTGTCAACATTTAATTTTCCCGTATTATCCTGCTCATTTCCGATTGTAATTAATATGCGCTCACCGCAATCAACAGCACGAAGCAAACTAATTATCGCTACAAAGTGCTGCAAAATTGAATAAGCGTACGAACAGACGAGGCGGAGAGATACATTTTCCTAGTAAAAGCAGTACCTAGATTATAATGTCAATGTTATCAGTATCATTGATAGGCTTTCATTGGAGCTTGTTACAAAGCTATCGAAGATAAAGTACCGATAGAGATAGTTTCAAGTGACGAGAGCTGGCGGGGCTATGTGCTATTGTGCTAGGTAGTCAGTACTCTGTGACGCCTCGCGCGGACCGACCGCCGACCCGCGAATGTGCGCGCGCTAACGAAAAGAAATTTTTTCATTTTCGCGTCCTCAATCCGTTCACAAATAAAATAATCTTCCAGTTTACTCTGATAACCACTGTTTGTTAACACATTGTAAGTACAATTTTTTTTGTTATCTTGTAATCTATTATTTGTTGTGTAAACATTGAATTTCGCGGTTCTTGTTTCGCTAAACAAATATTTTTTTATGAAGCGCCGGTTCTAATGGAGCATTTGTTAGTGAACTACTTTGTCGACGGAAAACTAGCAGGAATGTTTTATTTTTGCTTTTGAATGGCTGTTGAAAGTTTCAGGAAATGACTTAATGTTAACGAGTGAGTTGTGTACGTATAAAACATTTTAAGAAAACGATTCAATACGTTACGTTTAGCATGAATTATCTAAGTTTTTCACAATATAAGTAAAGAAGTATCAAAGTTGCTTTTGTATTTTTTAAGAAAACTAGTCTCCATGCCCAAAAGTTTTTTTTAAACCTTTATCAAATACTACATAATAATTAATTAATTCTAATTCTTTATTATTTCTTTCTACACGGAATGTCTACACATTTGCATACAATACATAGTTCTTGTTTTATTTAAAACTGATACTAATCATTCGTCTAGTAGGTACTTAGGTACTAACTACTAACCGATTGCGAATATGAAGAAAATGTAATGATAAACACTTTGAAGAATAAACAAACTGATCTCAAATCCGGCGTTCAGAATGAACAACGCCCTCTATTGAAAGAAAAAATAAAAATAAGTTTTATTTAGAAATCGTAACGTACCTAAGTAGTACGCACAAAATGTTACAGATTTTTTTCCAAGATTTATAGAGACTACATTTTAAATATTATTTCAAATATTTCTATTTCTTTACAAAGTGGAGTTTCTTGCCCATTCTCCTCCATACAAAAACTACCTTTTCGAAGGGATGACTAAAATCAATTCTATTTTTTTTGTACATTTTGTGACTTATTGAAATAAATTATGTGACTTTGACTTTGAAATTACAAGTATTTTTTTGTTTCTAATATCTAATCGTGTTAGTCATCTAAGGCGTTGAGCAGACAATGGACAACTTGTCCGCGGAGAATTTGGAATCGTATGGAAATCCAGGCATTTTGTCGTATACGTGCGCGTTAGATTTCCATACGATTCCTTAGCGCATTAGGTGCAACATTCCTATGAAAAGCCAGAAAGCCAATATAGCTACTTCATCATCATTATCATTATCATTGGCAGCCTTGTTCCTCCCACTGCTGAGTATAGACCTTTTAAAAGTGATTTTCTCCTATGATTGTAATTTTACGTTGTATATATAATATTCCACGAGAAAATTGCTTTCGAATTTTGATAAGTAGGTAGATACATAAGAAGGAAAGAAAGAAAAAAATGCGTTTATTGCCATTACAAAAAAAAACACCTTAAATCTATAAATATAATACCAAAAGGGCCTCAGCTCAGCACCTGACGCTGATTTTCAGCTGCAACCCACGAGTGCCATTTTTGTAATCGGTCCATTAGATTCGGAACAAATTGTCTGTGACAAACGGACAGACAGACAGACAGACAGCCAGCCAGACAGACAGACACACACAGGAGTGATCCTATAAGGGTTCCGTTTTTTCATTCGGACGTACGGAGCCCTAAAAAGACTTTTGAATTTAAGTGTAAGGTATTTATTATTAAACATTCGCGTGACATATTAGCGCTCGCGACTGTACCTATCCCTGGCCTGTGCGAGTCTCATCAAGAGAGCGAAACAGATTGTGATTGATCGTGTTACGTAATTAGGGTGCAGTGCAGGTATTCCCCGCGATCTTCTGTATGTCGTCCACCCATCTGGCACCTGGCTTTTGTAATATCTTTATAATATTTATGGAACATGATACTGCGCTCTAAGACACAAATCGCTGACGTCACCCAAAAAGCAGCCAAGCTCAAGTGGGACTGGGCTGGACACGTTTGCCGCATGTCGGAAACATTGTGGGCTAAGACCACTACTACGTGGGTTCCTGAAAACGTCCAGCGGCATCGTGGAAGACCCAGGCGTAGATGGCGGGTCGAACTTGACGCTTATAGGAGGGATTGGTCCATATTGGCTCAGGATCGAGTTGAGTGGAAAAAGATATTGTTCCACTGCAGGGCAAAGGCATCCCTTTGTTGCCTTTGCCCTGCAGTGGAACAATATGAGTGTCCTTAGAGTTTCTTGCCCGTTCTTCTCCATAGAGATCTGCGTTTTGAAATGGGCAACTAGCTTCAAATTTCTGACTAACTGACTGGCTATAGACAATTCAAAAGTGCCTGCAAATGGTTTAATTGAAATAAATGCTTTGAGTTTGAGTTTGGCTATTGGTTTGGTTTGGCCAACGCTCCTTCTACCATATTTATGTAACTACTTTCTTACATTGAAGGTAACGATAACCAACTTTTAATTATATTATATTGAAGCTCGCGTCTAAATCAGTAGTGTTAATGATTTGGAAAAAATATAATGTTAAGAGAGCATTTTCTTAATAACATTTTAGATTATGTTTATTATTACATAGTGAAATTAATTTGTAAAGTTATGTCTACGCGGATAAAAAACTGCGAATGAGAATCGAGCAAAATTTATCAAGCGTAATTTTCTGAAACTTTCACCTTTTTAAAGGTAAATTAATTATTGATCTTTTAGTATATATGTGTTTTATTAAAATACGTTTTGTTTTATGTATAATAAATTAATAATGCGTCTAATTGTGACAGCGCTCCTTGATGGGGCGTGTAAGGGTCGGTACATATCTGACGGAAAATGCGTCGCGTATTATCGGTCGCGTAACGCCAAAACAGACAAATCTATAATAAAACATTCAACCTTTCACACCTAACCAATGATGCGTTAGTGCGTCGACCGTACTAACGAAGTTACGTACGACGCATCTTCCGTACTGTCTGAACGTACGACGCGTTGCGTGAGCTCAGTGTTACTGGCTGGACGTACGACGCGTTGCGTGAGCTTAGTACAGAACACGCAAGTTAACCACTAAAGGTCACTGGCATATTATATCTGCGTCCTAAATGCCGTTAAAACACTTTAAAAAGATGATGATAGTCTCTTAAACTAAGCTTTAAAAGTGCTATAAATCTTTAACAGTGGCGTTACGAGGCGTCGATAAAACCAATAACGATTGGTAAATATATAGCAATCCATCAGTGGTCTATTCTCAAGATTCAATAATAAAAAACACAACAATAACCTTGAACTTGTAGTAGGTATGATTTAGCAATGTTTCATGTGTTTACAATCCTGTGTCTATAAGTTTTTCTCTAAGTTCTTTTCGGCCTTACTTCTCAGAGTAGTCGGATACACCGACCTCATCTAGTTCTAAAATTTGATTGACGTGTAAGTGTTTGTACGTACAAACCACTTCCAGAAATTATATCATTTTATCATTTATCTCTAAATATTATAAAACAAAGCCGCTTTTAGTGGCTGTCTGTGTAACCGCTTAGTTCTGCTAAACTTCATAATTAATTTTGATGTGGTTTTCACCATCATTTAGTAGAGCATTTATTTCGGAAGGTTTGTGTGTTTAATACATTAATAACTTACTAACTACCTTAACTTAGCACAGAAATCTGTGGAAATTTCAACTGTCTACCTATTATGGTTCATGAGATACAGCCCGCTGACAGACAGACGGACAGACAGCGGAGGCGTAGTAATAGGGTTCCGTTTGTCACCCTTCGGGTACGGAACTTATAAATGAAATGCTGTTCGTTGGTGAACGCATCACTTGAGAAAGAATGGACCGAATTGGCTATTTATTGTTTTTAAATATTCTTAATAGTCCGAATTAGGCTTTTAGGGACATAAAAGTTTGAAAAATTTCCCAGAAAATTTTAAAATTCGGGAAAAATTTAAAGTGCTTTCTTCTATGGAACAACGTCTGTCGGGCCTGCTAGTTTTAAATATTTAAAAGTATGCTTTGCGTTGACAACATGTTAAAAAAAACACAAAAGGAAAATTAAATCCGTTTAATTTTCCAGATTTTTTTTTTCATTTAGTTTCGGCAATAACTATTCACACTATTCCAAATTCCAATTCCATTGCTACACAGTATTCCTATTCAAAATACTATCACGAGTTCACGACATTCCATAATATTGTTTTAAAGAATTCCGGAATTTCTTCGCTTCGGAAAATATTCCGCTTTCTTTTCAGTTTCCTCTTTGATTTTCATGTCGACAAGTAAAATAATGTTATTTTAAATAACAAATGCTGTTGACTTTCACTTCCTTTTTAAAATGCACTGTTTCTTACATTTTTATTCTTTCTCTATACTTTACATAATAAAAAACTAGTCGATTGAGACTAGTCATCTCAGACTAGTCACATCATCTCTTACTTGCCAGAGCTTATTTTTTTATATTATATTTTGAATTATTTCTTTATTTATTATTTTATATTATTCTCACGATTTGATTGATTTTGATTTGATTTAAAAGAGTGTCTATGGAGTTTTTCGCTCGTTCATCTCCATAGAGATCTTCATTTTGGAATGCCTGTAAATGGTTTTATTTAAATAAATGCTTTGAGCTTGAGTTTAAAATCTCTTATCGTATTTTTGTTATGTTCGTTCTAGGTAGGTAATGTATTTTTTAGTCTAAGTAGGTATGTGGAATTTTTGGAACAACTTATAGTTTTGTTTTTGTATTTCCAATTAATAAAAGATGACCTTAATTCCAAAATGTTCATATAAATATTTTATTGTGAACATAATGTTACAATTAAAAAAAATAGGTAGGAATTTGATCGCACGCCATCAGCCATAATAATCAGCTAGAATTTTACATTATCTTAGTCAGTTCGAATTGTCCCTAAGGAAAGATGTTGATGTCATCAACATGAAGATGTTTCCGTACAAATAACACATACCGACGTACGTACACGTAGTTTGTACAGGTATATAATGAATGCCTTTACGGCTTTAGGTCGTATTCCTCAGATTTCCCTAGAGAGAGTTTTACGAGTTATTTTAATTAAGCACTGATACTGATTTTCTGTATTTTCCTGTCATTTACCGCTGTTCCCTGATGCAATTGATGATAAAACTTTGTGCAGACCATTGTTAAACTGTGAAGTTTTGTATTGTTCGTGTCGCGTCGCGCGACATGTCGCGCTGGTCTGCAAAAGCCTTAACTACGGACATAATTATGGGTTCCTAACAAAATGGGTACAGTCACGATCATAAATACCTTACACTTAGATTTGGTATCTTGGCTTGTGCTAGCTGTCATTATGGCAAATATATTTTATTTAATGTTTTGTGTTGAGTAATGTAAATTATTTGCATACAATCGTATAGAATCATGTTTTTTCTAACTGAACAGACAGCTGTGCTGCTTGTTGCGCCACTTCTTCTTCCCAGCTAAAGCACTAGGAAGTGGTTAAGGGTGGGCATTTTTGGAGGACTGTCTTTTGTAATTTTGACGTTCGAAAAGTGCTGATTCTCAGCCTAGTTTGAATAAATGACTTTTCAATTTGAATTTAAAAGGGTTTTTAGGGCTTCCGTACGTCCGAATGAAAAAACGTATTCGTATCCAGTATTTATTTATGCGCGTGACCGTACCTTCCATATTTATCTTTTGTTAGATTAGACGTACGGAAATGTTTAATCAAAATGAATACGGAAGGTTCCCATTATAAAAAGAAGGTCACAAAATGGGAAATTTTAGAAATCTTTATTATGTTTGGGTAAAATAAGATACCTGTTTACGTGTACTGTGATACGTGTTTTTTACGTGAAATTTCTTTAGCGGAGTTGTGCAGTTTTTATGAAATGGGTAAAAAATGTTAATCTCGCGTCAGGACGTGATTGTAAGATCCGTTGTCAAGCAACCGACAAATTAAATATCAAAATAAATAGTCTTTGACATTACGTAAAGATTGCGAGGTAAGAAATTTTATCCATATTGATGGGTAAAAAAAAGCAGTCAAAACATACTTCATGAAAAGTGTTTAAATAAATTGTTTATTTTTCTTAGACTATATTTTGAAAATAAATAAATATACTACTACTACTAATGAATATTGTATTTAACCACATAAATTAAAGTACTTTTATACTGATAAATAAAGCAATTCGTGCGAAATTATTCCCTAACCATTCCAAAATATTCAAAAATGCACAACGTTAATTCAAATTTTCACTTCTGCCGGCACTCCCGGAGTGCAACTCGTTGTAGTTACGTTACGTTTAAGTCACGTAACGTAATCTCTTCTTCTTTTCGTGTGGTTTGTGTCTAACCTGGTGTCAGAGTTTTCAAGCCGCCCATGGGCCTCTGACTTGGGTTCACATGGCGTCGGTCATGGGTTTCCTCACGATGTTTTCTTGATAATTTTTTAAGCAAGTGATAATTATACAATACGCACATGAATACGAAGAGTCAGAGGTGCGTGTCTTGGGTTCGACCTCGAGACCTATGCCTTGGCAGTCTTGGCAGTCTGGGGGACTGGCCTCTCTGGCCTAGTTGTGTGATCAGATCACACAACTAGGCCAGAGAGGCCAATCCCCCCCCCCCCCTGGCCGTAGCGGGGACTAACATAACGTTAATGACGACAATATTTTGATAGGACCGTCTAAGCTTTGAACCTGTTTAGAGCTTAACTGCAAACTCAATTCCTTTTCCATGTTTTTGTTAATGGAAGGGTAACAAGGGTTTAAATATTATAGACTGCATTCTACACGCGTATAATGGGTTGAAAAGCTACAGTTTCCTAGCAGAGCGGTAGCCGACATAAAACGGCCGCTGTCACGGCTGTCATGAAAATGATGGCAGCGGGGTTTGACTTCACGGTGCGGTGTGAGAAACGATTTCAACAAAAAGATACCAACTTATTTTCATAAATAACGGTTCAGTGACGTCATTCGCCGGTTAATTACGGAAGCTATGTGGCGGCCACCAGTCTTCAGGGAAACCGTAGCTTAGGAGCGTTTGTGCAATACACGGAATTTTGCCGGACGGTAAATTTCTGGCGCTAAGCAGAAGGTCGAAAATGCGATATCGCTGCGATTTTATTAAGTCGTCCGTGCGAACGTCGGCTTACTGACTAAAAACCACCCGTGTTCCTTCAGTTGCTTGTCTGTTGCCACGTTATCCCTTTCTGATTTTCACGCAAACCCGGTAGGCATCGGACCTAGCGGTGTCATTTGTGCTGACACCTCTTTGAGGTGCGCGTGGAACACAACGCGCCGTCGCCGTCGACCCGGGTCTGGTACTTATCGGACGGCGAGCTACCCATTGCTCACTGTCCGCAAGTAGTTTGGTTAACAAGCTTTTGTTACGTGTTTAGTTTAGTGGTTTGTGATCTTGCATTGCCAGTCACAATAAAAATGGGCAAAATACAGTAAAAATCTGTAATGAATGATACACCATTTCATTACTAATATTTCTGTATTTTATATTCTTACACACATATAATCTTGGTATAGGTAGGTACTTTTAGCAATATTTAACAAACTCAATATAATAACGTTATAGACTTCTTGAAGACAACCTTTAGGGTTCGAGGCTCGAACGGCTGAAGCGTCGCGCCGCGCCGCTTCAAACATAATTTTTCTATTCCGTTCCGTTAAAAAACCAGTACCTACTTTTACGGTAATTGTCAAATGAGATACTTTTAATTTTATATGTAGTATTTAAAATCACTACAAATCTTAGAAATAATTTAGGTATTAAAAGTATGATGCGTGTATTAGTATAAATAATAGATTATCATCATGATTATAATAACCTAAAATCACAGCTTCCGTTCTTTCCTGCCATAGCCATTTCCTTCCGTGCTTTAATTGGCAAGTACTTCCAATTATAAACAGCGAAGTTATTCAAATAAATAACTGGTTACTGCAACTCGACAACTCTAGAGAGTGCAAATGGCTGCCATGTCACTGATAACGAATTTGGTCGAAACGACACCGCAACTTTCAACGTCTCCAGAGTCCAAGGTACATGTTCCATACGATTAAGGTCAATCGATTATGTCGAATGAAATCAACTATTCCTTGATTGGGGTTGAGGGGGGCTAATTGAATAAGTATCTAGCCAACATAACCGCAAGCGGGCTTAGCGCTGAACAAAAGGTACATTTGCCCTTGCATCATTTACCTAGTTATAAGTGGAGGGCTTACGAGTAAGGACAGACTAAAGAAACGATGGATGGACTGTGGGAAAAATGATATGGCTAGTAAAGGAGTCACTACCAAGATGACGACTATAGAGAATTACGGAAGAATAAGACATGTTGCGTCGACCTCAAATAAATTGGTATAAGGGCTGGAGAATAATGAGTCAGGTCCACCATTCCAAACATTGAAACAACCATTGCACAATGGACAATAATTGATAGTTTGACCTAAGCAAGATTTGGATGGAATAAATCAAGATAAAATAAAACAAGTAGGCTTGGGGTTGAATAAAGGTCATCGCCCATTATAACAACACCGCTCCAGCACGGTAGCGCCCCGGCACCGCCTCGAAAAATCTAGTCGTCAACGCGCCGTAAGCCAGGCGACTGCTAGTCGCCAACGCGCCGGAAGCAAGGCGACGGCTAGTCGCCAACGCGCCGTCAGCTCGCTGCCGGCACAACACCGGCGAGGTAACAGTTTATAGTTTATTCACAAGCAAGTCGTCACCGTGCGGCCGGCGAGGCGTCACCGTGCGGACGGCGAGGCACCGGCGAGCCGGCTCCTCGCTTGAACCGCGCTGTCGGCCCGACATGTGACGGCGCGTGGGCCGCTCACTGCCTGCGAGCCGTCCACTATTCTGTATAGCCATCGTAAAATGGACTTTAACAGATTTGACTTAAAATCCTAACTTGAATGACAAGGTATTTGCCGTGTCGCCGGAGCCGTGCTGCTATAATGAGCGATGACCTAAAGTCACATTTGGTTTGGCATTATTTACTTAGTTATAGTCAGGTCCTCGATTTCAAACAACTATTCTCCGATGAACAATAATTGATAGTATGACCTAAGAAAGACTTGAATGGGAGAAACTAGCTAACATAGATCAAACAGCCTTAGGGTTAAATAAGGCACATTTGGCCTTGCATTATTTAAGTCAGTTCCTCGATTCCAAACAACCATCCTCCGATGAACAATAAATTGATTTCATGAAATAAAGGGTAACTTAGATGGGAGAAAACGAGCTACCATAGATCAAACGGGCTAAGGGTTAAATAAGAATCGGTTGGTCCTGCATTATTTGGTTATTACCTGATCTACGATTCCAAAATATCTTACCCACAGAATAATTGATAGTGTTACCTAATATAACTTGTACCTAAGAAGTACCTAATGGAGTTTCCTTATAAGCCATCCGGAAATTCGTATCATCAGCTTACTTACCTTTTACCCGACAGCGCGACAGCAAAGACATGAAAAATAACATTGTAAGTACTTAGTTGGAAAACATGTTTTCCCATACATTCCAACTGCAAATGTAAGTTTGTACGCACAATATTAAGAGAGTTACCATGTTATTTTAAGACCACAGACTTCTTATGTAGTCTATGAGTAAAGAACGGTTCCCTGTATTTTTTTCAAAATTTTAGGCTCAGTAGTTTCGGAGATAAGGCGTTCAGTTTGTTAAGTATGTAGTTTCTTAAATATCTTTAAAGATATTTATTATAAAATTATTTAAAAAATTAAGATCCTCGCAATAAGCCCTTTTATTTGATACGGTATAGTTTGCAAACCTTTTTTTTGACAGACGTACATACAGACAGACACACGAGGGTTCCGTTTATTGCTTTTGACGTACGAAACCCTGAAGAGTTATGTTTTCCACGTGTATTTTTGCAAGCAAGTGCTTTATGTCTGATGCTGTTGATAGCATAAATTCTAAAATTGAACTAAAATAACTGCCAACACCAGCATCAGACTACTTGGAAAGTGGTCTTGTCTTGAACTTTTTAGTTGCACACGGGTTTTTTATTTTTTTCTTCCTAATCGAATTAATAGAAGTATTTCTGTTGTCGGCACGAGTTATACAAGAATAGCTTAAGCCATAGAAAAAATAATAGCCAGTAGCCAGTAAGGTAGGTAGCGGAGCTTACTGCCAAGGGTGCGCCGGAACTACCTTCGACGTAAGTATCGGCGCTTACGACACAGCACTTTAAAGTGCATAGCAAGAAATAAATAGCAAAGTCAAGCTGTAAACTTTTCTTTGAGCTTCAATTGGTATCCGGCGGTATGTTAAATTGGATATTATGTCATATTTTGTCGTTTGAATAAACGTTTACTTAGACTAGGAGTCATCTGATAGGAATAGGTTATCATGACGAATAATGCGACGGATTAGAAGTATAATAATCATTGTAAGTTGTAATCAATGAGATAATTAATTAGAATGATGTAATTTTATACAGTAGATCTTTTAATATCAGCTACTTAATAGTACCTACTTTTTGAAAGGCATGTGACTAGGGTTACTGTCCGTCCGGATTAGGCCGGACATGTCCGGATATTTTGCCTTATCTTTTACATAACATTATACCAGTAAGGTGTACCTATAGTACTATCGAAGAACTTCATACACGACCGTAAGGACTATTTCTGATTGCAGCGCTCGGCCGCTATTGAACCGGGGCTGTAACAGATGTGGTCATCGTGTTCACGGGATTTTGTTTTCAAACTGCTTAGATATGAATTTCTTCGATAGTACATCCATATTTCGCCAGTTATGCTTAAATCGCATGTAGGGGTTAACCCAACAGCACTTTGCCCGACCTAGGAATCGAACTCAGAACCTAATGCTCAGCAGTAGCGCTTACAACAACTATACCAACGTGACAGGCCTTGTCTTTTGTCCGGACTTTTCGACTAAACAATATATTTTTTTTACAAAATAGTTTATTCAAAAACAGATTAATAAATTCGGATAAAAAATGTCCGGATTGTTTTGCAAATGTCAGAATTTTTGTCAGGCTGTTCACCGTACTCGTGAGTGAACTGCGCAAGTCTATCTAGGTCTTGTTGGAGTGATATTGAACCACGTATCGGGGGAACATGTAATGTCGTGCAGTATCTGCCTACACTCCTGGCATAAACTAATGGATGTATCTACGTACCATGCATTAAATAAAGCCACTATCAAAGTCAAAGTGTTACCATGATAGTATATTAACTCTAGGTATCATACAGGGTGTCAGGGACATAGACGGGAAGCCTGTTACCATGGATTCAGTACATGATTTTGAACCCCTCTGCGTTGAAATATTTCGTCAGTTATAAAAAAAAAATCTGCTGTTTCATAGAAAAGTGCAATACCTACGCGGTCAAAATGTATTTATTTTATTTTTATTTATTTATTTATTTATTTTATAAATTACAAACTTACACTTAAACAAAGCACACAATTAGACCTCTGGGGTCTGTCCTAGCATGCCATGGCCTGAGATTTGATCAACGCGCTATTAACAGTTATGTTATAATAGAGTTGATGTAATGTTCCTTCAGCTTACGCTTTATGTTTTTACTATTCATTGAGTCTCTAATGTCTACAGGTATTTGGTTTAGTAAAATGGGTATTGTGAAAGAAGCGGTACGCCTGCCATAAAAGTTATTTTTGCGAGGCACTTGAAATGATTTAGATTTGGCTTGTCGTGTATTCACGTCATATTTAACTGGGGTTAGCAAATCACTGTTATCAAAATGTTCTATGAGGAATAGATACTCAGCGCGCGTTTGAACAGGTAATACCTTGCAATGTTTAAATAACCCTGTGTAATTATCTTGGTATTTATTTTTTACATAGTTCGGTACTACAAGTTTTAGCAAACGTGTTTGTAAATTATGTATTTTATCTAGATACGTTTTAAATGTGCGTCCATAACTGGTGAGTCCATAGGAGACTATCGATTCGGCAAGAGCTGTGTACATTTGAAGAAGGATTCTGTACGGTATATTGCGCTTTATAATAGAAAACTTGGCGAGTATCGCACGTAACTTACCGCAAACAGATTCCACCTGGTAACTCCAGTTGAGTCGGTTATCAATTATTAATCCCAGATAGGTATGACATGGGACTTGCTCTATAGGCGCGCAGTGGCAGTCTGGTACGCTTTTATGCAGACAATCATGACAGTGAGCTATGATTTGAAAGGGATGGGAGGTACATAAGTGACTTGAACGAACAGCTGATTTTTTTTAAAATAACTAGGTTCAGTATCATGTACTGAATCCATGATAACAGGCTTCGCGTCGATGCCTGCCACCCTGTATAATCTTTGATCATAGATCTATAAGTCAATATCTATGATAACGGACAATGTTATACAACCTTATTTTTGGTTTATACTAAACCTCTTAAGGGGTCATTTTACTAATCATTATGAATAGCTTCCCATGTCCTCTCGCTCCGTTCCATGGCCTGGACCAGGCCCGGACGCGAGAGGTCACCGCCGACGATCGCCTCCACGAGGACACGGCGGTGCTCTGCCCAAACCGGGCAGACCTCCACCGTGTCCTCCGGGCGACCCACACAATGGTGACACCCGGGCGTTTCCTCCCGCCTTATGCGAAACAGGAAGCTCCCGAAACAACCGTGTCCGGTGAGCCTGACCTGCGTCAGGCGGAAGGTGAGGACGCCGTGGCGCCTCTCTAGCCACTCCTAAAAGAGAGTTGTCGGTAAAAATAGGTACCGTCACCTGAAAACCAACAGGAAAACAAATAATTTAACAGGTTAAGCTTGCGCAATCATATGCACGCCAGTTTCACGCAATTAATGCAGCTAAAGCAAGCGCGTCATCGTCAGCCATCGTTCAAGCAAAAACTAAAGCTGCTCTAGTTTGCTTGTACGGTGTGCAGTAGCGTATAGGGAAGTTGTGTCGCTTGCACAGATCTGTGGCCACCTTTACAAGAAAAGTAGGTAGTAACTGAACTCCCAATGTTTTAAACGGGAAAATCAGCAAGCGTGTCTGTTTTTCTAACAATTAGTAAAATCAACATGGATGCTTAACAGAATTGTGGATGTTACACTTGGATGCTTTGCATGTTAAACAGGCCTTCTGTGAATGATCCTGTAGAAACATGTATTTTTGTTTATCCCTTTGTGTTTGTAATAAGTTTAGCTTAGTACCGAATAGAGGGCGGGCGTTTTGGGGGACTGTCTTATGTAATTTTGACGTTCGAAAAGTGCTGATTGTCAGCCTAATCTGTGGCCTAATTTGAATAAATGACTTTTGATTTTTGTTTTGAGATTGAATACCATCAATCAAAACTCTGTCTACCTCTTAAATTAATACAGGCAGGCGCAAGGCGTAAACTAATTGTTTAATAAAATTATTAAAGAAACTTCGGACTTTGGGTGTGTTTAGAACTTAAAAGTAGTTAAAGTAAATATTAATGTCGGTAAGCTGTCAAAACTTTTTAATACTTGTCATTAATTTGAGAGAAATTATACCTAATCCTTTTCGCACTTCGAGTTTGGAAATACCGATATTTAGTGAGAAATTATTCCACTACTTTGAGTATATTTCAGTAGCTATTTGCATTTCTAATTACGACCGAACTATAAATAAATCTTGATGTGTAAATATATATGCCTGTCCAAGGCCAAGTCCTGGTAGCAATTTCTATTACTACATATTATTTTAAGTCTGCCTATCTGTGCTGTGTGACCCCGTTGCAAAAGTACGAAACAGATTTTGATGCGGTTTTCACCATCATTTAGAAAAAAAAATCTGGAATCATGTGTTTTAATTTAAACTTAAATAAAATATAATAAAATACGATAAATACGCGCTTTGACGTGGACTTTCTGACACCAGCCCCGTATTTACCTATTATTACATATAATGAAGAAATCTTCATGTTTCATCAAGTCGTAAAAACCGTTTGAAACGATAAACACATATTTTATTAGATATTAAAATTTACAAGCAACAGTCACAATTGTGAAATTGTTCCCAAGGGATGACAAAAGGCTTCCGTCAATAACATGATTAGGGGAAATGTAGGTCATTCCTATATAACCTCCCAAAAATGAACATCATATAAAATATATTTTCATCGCAATCATGTCGCCATCGACAAATGTACCTATAGAAGCTGTAGCAACGCAATTTCAGCGTATATTTAGAACCATATTTCGTATTAGGGATGAGTAACTTTTTCCCTAATCGTGTCATGTTAAACGTATGGAACCATGTTTTTATTAGGGATAGGGATAAAGTAAATCTTCGTCAACCTGGGAACATAAGCTCGATTGACCCTCAACCCACCTCACCTAATATACAGGGTGTTGACGTTCAACAGACCTTTTACGTGCCTATTTGAAATGAATTATTTGACTTTTGACTTTGAAAATACCCATCGAATAGTAGCCGTTTCAACGCCTTTTGTACATCTAACTAAGTAAAATTGAGCAAAAAATATTGTTGAGAAAAGACTTTAATTTCTGTGTGAAAAATTGCTGTTTACGCTTAGACGCAAAACATTGTGTTTTAGGGCGCATGTAACGGTACAGAAATGTTTAAAGTTAAGTTAAAACATTTAACTGTTTTCGTAAAAAAAAAAAACAATGTTGGAACTTTGACCTTCAATATTTTGTAATCAGAAGTTTCCCAAATATAGACCAGGACCAAAAATTATCACAAAAAAGAGTACAAGTGACTCTCGGCTTTGTAAAGCTTCTTTTTGTCTATCCTATTCTGTTGCACAAGCTTGAAGCCATAGGTATCAGAGACACCCAGCTGAAACTATTTAAGAGCTATCTAGAAAACCGTACCCAATGTGTAAGAATTGGTAATGTTCTCAGCGATAGTCAAAAAAACACGTCCTTCGGAGTGCCCCAAGGAAGTATTTTAGGGCCTACATTATTTTTAATATACATTAACGATCTTTGTAACCTAAATCTAGATCACGGCCAAATTGTTTCTTATGCTGACGATACTGCCCTTCTATTTTCGGCTGACTCAGAAAAAAATGTCTACAAGTTTGCGCAACATGGTTTCAATATTGTTAATAAATGGCTTCATCATAATTCACTAACACTAAATGCAGAAAAAACCAATTTCATTAAGTTTTCGATGCGCAAGCAAACATCAACAAGCACTACCTCGTCACTATATGCTCATTATTGCACAGTTCCTACAGATAACCAATGTGTTTGTCCCAACATTAAAATGACAAATACTACAAAATACCTTGGCGTTATAATAGATGAAACACTTTCATTCAAACAACATATACAAGCTTTAAATAATAGAATTCGCAAGTTGATATTTGTTTTTAAAAAGCTACGCTATATTGCTGACCCAAAACTAGTTAGACAGGTTTACTTTGCTCTATGTCAATCAATATTAACTTACTGTATTAACACATGGGGAGGAGCGGGTAAAACAATGTTACTAACCATCGAGAGAGCTCAAAGGGCGATTCTCAAAGTGTCTACTTTCCGCCCTTTCTTATTTCCCACTAACCTCCTATACAAAGCTTGTGAAGTATTAACAGTTCGACAGCTATTTATAATGGGTATTATATTAAAACAACACACAGCTCTACCCTACAGCACTGCATATACTAATAAAAGACGTAAAGATATAGTTTGTCCACAAAATACAACAAAACATGCTTTTGAATCAAAATTTTACCTATATCTCGGTCCTCTTCTCTATAATAGACTAAACGCGACAGCAAATATTTATTCCATGAACCACGCAAATTGTAAGAGAATTCTCAAGGATGTTCTCCAAAGGATGTCGTACGAAGATACAGAGAATTTACTAACTGTGTCAAAATGAATGTATGCACTTTCACCTACGTTAAGTATTTATTAAATTTGAAACTAAGAGTAAAGCTACTCAATAATAATTAGTGATCTATTGTCAACCTGTTAATTATTTATTTATTTTATAAGTTTATTTTAGCTTTCCTCGCCTGAAACACAGGATTACCTAGTTCAGGCACGTAAGTCTTAGGAATATAATTTACATTTAAGCAAACCTGTACAATTTTTATACCTTGTAATTATTGAATAAATATATGATTATTATATTATTATATTATTTTTACACCCGTTATAACCTTCACATATTTTCATATCGGTACTTAACTCCCGATTGGCCTCCTCAAAATTCTCTCAGGTGTTATGTAAGAAGTTCGTATTGAAATGTGACAATCGAGACAGCGTTTGAAGATTGTTTCATATCATATTCAGGTGTAATATCAATCATGTTTCACGAGACACGACTATTGACGGTCATTAGACATTCCAATGTGTATACACCGTCACATTACATTTGAGTCGTCTTACAAAAGCAGTCTACTTCATTTTATATCAAACGACTACTAAAGATTCATAAAACAAAAAATGATATATCGTAACAGTTTTTTAATTGCTCCTAGAGTATTTTATATCGGGTACATTTGGTGGCCCTTTGTAAGACGACTAAAATATCACGGTATATCATTTTTTTTTTTTTTTAATGAATGTTAATTAGTCATTAGATACATGAAATGGAATTTTCTAACTATTCAGGTTTTCGCAATATCCGAATTACCCTGTGACATACATAATAAATAAATATCAATATTTAGGACATTCAATACTCTGTACTTCGATATTCAGGTCTTTCGATGTCACTTTTGTAGATAATTAGATTTTAGATATATTAGACGTAGGTTATCTAACCATTCGACAATATAAACTTACGGTATTTTAATTTTCGGTTTTATGGTCGTTCGATATTTAAGTTTTCGAAATTTCGATGTTTTGAACATTGACATTTTTTTACCGTAGGTACTTTAATTTTCGAAGTTCTAATAATGTACCCCTTAAATGTCACGGTGTATACTATCAAAGATATCTATAGTAATATAATAAAGCTGAGGAGTTTCTTATTGTTTGAACGCACAAATATCTGGAACTGCCAGTCGCTCAAAAATCATAACCCAACAAATTGTTCTGCATTGTCAGTTACAGTCATTCGAGCGTCAGTAAGATGGTTGCCAGTAAAGACAATCGTAATAACAGACTTGTTTTAATAACAATTACCATCTGCGGATTCTGATGAACGCTAAGATTTATTACAAAGATGATTCAACTACCCATTGTATTTTTTAAATTAAATGCTTCGCCATTTATACCTAGAACTTCCATACAGGAATACCTAAATCGCTCATAAATATGTAGAACATGGCCTATAAATCAAACACAAAACAAAAGTCATCAAAAAATATTTTTTTGTTGCTTCATCGTGTTTAGATCACGATGTCCATCACGTCTTCGGAGTTACGCTAGCTAATTTAATCTGACCCTAAATATTGCGCATCATTGTTAATTAAATTACAGCTCTCATATTCTTCCTCTTCATTTCTTACTAACAGCAAAGCGTCAAAGACTAAATTGCATCTAAGTAGCTTTTACACCTACACAATTAGGTATATTAATTGCATTTAAGTAGAGGCGTGGATGTGAAGAGCATCTGTCTGAGTACCTTTCAGCGACGATCCTTTTCATTGCGAAGGTACCCTTGAAGAAAATGATGTTAAAAAGGTGTCTGTAAGTGGGTAGATTGTGGGCTGACGGTGGGTAAAAACGTATTAACGGGAATTTCTTTGAAGTGAAATAAAATGCAGGTCCGTAAATAAAAAAGAATTGGTTTTTTTATGAATAAAAAATGCAGGTCTGTAAAATAAAAATGAAATAGTTTTTTTATTAATAAAAAATGCAGGTCTGTAAAATGAGAAATGAATAGGTTCTTTTATGCTACTATTCATTGTGTTGATGATTAGCAATGTCCCGCAGTGATCGTCTTTCAGCTGATATTTTATGTTCAATATTGAAATTCTATTTCATTTTTCACTTCAGACAAAGTGAGTGACCTAGACTCTACAAGATTCTAAGATTTAGGCCTGTATTACAGAACCTCACTCAAAACTCAAGCATTGCTTAAAACTCGTTTAAAGCCTTTTGATTGGTTGAAACTAGTTTTAAGCAATGCTTGAGTCTTGAGTAAGGTTCTGTAATACGGGCCTTAGAGTAATGGATACGAGTTTTTACGAGTAATGGATAAGAGATTACCTAGGCTGCAGACTGCTTCGTTGGTCTAGTGCAAGCGCATGCATGCGCATGCTGCTGAGCATGAAGTCCTGGGTTCGATTCCCAGGTCGTTATTGAGTTTTCCTTCAGGAATTTTTCAGTAGCAGCCCGGAGTCTGGATTTGTACCCGGTTGATGGCAATAGCGACCATAAACATAACTGGCGAAATGTGGGTGTACCCTGTATACATATAGGCAGCATTATGTTATGTAATGCTGCGGTTTCTGCTCAAAGGTTTTACCTGCGACACAACGTTGCAAGCAAATATTATAATCTGGCATAATAGCTTTAAGTCATGCCTTTGATTATGTCGTAGTGTGATTTGATCATTCGAATTTTCTCGAAAACCTTAGGGATACCCTAGGGATATTGCGAAAACATGGATAATTAGACAATGGTGAAAAAATTTCTGCGAACAACTTCGAAGTAGCGCTCGCCGGCCGCTGCCCCGGCACCGCTCGCTGCGCTCACTCAGTTCGCTAACTACAGTTACTAACTATCCCAGGACTAGTGCCGACCCGCTTTTACGACTCAATAACATTCATTGCGTTATTTACGTTGCAGATTTATTTGTCGATTTTATGAAGCAATTGATTAGCAATCTCTTTTAAAATGATTCAAATTTAGATTGATCGTGTATGACGCGTGTTGCTTGCTCGCAGAACAGATGGCCGATGGGGCCGAAAGGTTCTGGAGTGGCGACCACGTACCGGAAGACGTAGCGTCGGAAGGCCTCCCACAAGATGGACCGATGACTTAGTAAAGGCCGCAGGAGTTCGCTGGATGCGGGAAGTACAGAATCGGTCGAAGTGGCGGTGCTTGGGGGAGGCCTATGTCCAGCAGTGGACGTCTTTCGGCTGATATGATGTGTATGACGCAATTGGGGTGCAAGAGGATTATAGGAACAAACCCCCCCCCCCCTCCTCCTCCAGGTCATGCCGCAGGCAGGCAGGCTAGGCCTCCTCTGATACAAATATCAGAGGAGGCTGGCTGTCCATAACATTGTCAAAAACTAGATCCATTCATTCTTGTTACATGGCCGGATATTTTTAAAGTATTTTACGAGTATTTTAACAATGAAGTATCGAGAAATTTTAATGAGAATATACGATGAATAAACATCGTATTTTTGTCGTCATTATTACTGACCTCAGTCGCCCGACAGTATATTTATTGACCGGTTAGCGCCAGGTGTATGTTGATAACGTTGGTCAATATTAATAATATATTATTTAATTATGTATCCATTAGCGCTATTAAAATAAATGTAATGTCGCTATTAGTATTAGCATTATAAAGTTCATCGTCCACTGGTTCAAGAATAATTTAGACTTTGTCATGTATGTACTACATGATTTTAAAACTGAAAAGTTCGTCAATATGATATGCCGCTCTAATAAGTTCATTCACTGCTGGATAAAGGTCTTGCTAATCGCAGGTCATTTCACACGACACTCGGCTACTCTTTTCCAGCGTCTGCCAGCCACCAGCGACAGTAGCTATAGTCATCAGCATCACGCTTGGCCTCGGATTGGCGATGATAGTATACAACATCGGGGTCATGTTGACAGTTCAACAACATTTGTTGCGTTATTTACGTTGTTGAGCGGACAAATTTTTCGAACTTATGAAGCAATGGATTAGCAATATCCATCAAAATCATTCAGATTGTTATTGATATATAATGTGTTACGCAATTAGGGTGCAGGACGCAGTTGCACATGTCATAATACCAGAAATTCTGGACGTAGGCTATGTGCCATCTTTCACAAATTGTTAAAGGGAGGGGATGAAAAATTGTTTTCCAACAATCACTCGGCGCATATGGGCTTAGTTGATAGAAATTAACGCTACTCATTTATATTCAGAAGGCGTAGGTAGGCGAATAGGTTCCGACCTACATTCGTATATCCACAATTTATCGACCATAGAGTACAATTCCCAGTGGGACGACCTATCTTCACGTGTCGAACGCAGCTTATACTCTGTGATATAGAGAGATTATTTCTGACAATAAATCCAATTAAACTTTTCCCCTTCTCGAAATCGAACACTGGGCATCTTTGAAATACGTCGAAAATACTTCAGAGTTTTCCCATAATGCAAGATACGTTCCGATATTCTGGCTGAACTTATTCCCTATATCACCATGTATTGTACCCATATTTGCAAAATAAAATATCTTTATCTTTATCTATTACCACACACGTATTTTAACTTTACAATACGAATTGAACTGTCAGGATTTTTTTGCGATTCATGTTAAGGGCGCAGCGCCGCGCCACCGGCAATAAATAGAAAGGTCTAAACATAAAAACATGGCGGTCGTTTCTCGTCAGGTGCCGCTTCATAAAGCAATATATACGTCTAGAATTTTAATTTAAAACGTGCAGATTTCCTCGCATGTTTCCTCCAGCGATGGGACCGGCGAATAATTTAAATTTTCTGCATATATTTCTAAAACATATTTGTTTACGTGAGTTTGAATTAATGACTGGGTTAAAGAAAGGAGAGGAAAATCTCCATTTATTTTGTTTTCGGCTTTCCGGTTCCGTTCCGGGTGGCGTCCTCTTTTGTGAGAGCGTAGTTTCGATCGATGGTATGGTGTTGTTTATGTGTTTCTAATAATACACCTACTCGTATTGAGTATCGTGTGCGATACTGCGATCATCAATTCGTCTGCCAAGCCTATGAATGTTTAGTAGCGGGCTTTGGATTATCAACGGACACTATTGGACAATTATGGATGAGTTCTGTGATAATTAGGATTAGGTTGTGTTTCAGTAAATGCGGTGTCATGTACAATTAAAAAGTAGGTACGTTGCCAAAAAAATTTTGTCCGTAAGGTAGATGATTAAAAAATATTGGACATGACGTATTTAAATTTTTTTTACATAAGTAAACAAAAGATTACGGCAATACAATGAGTTAAAATGTGGCATGACGTTACTCCGCGGTAGATTTTATACTGACGTGACGTAGCGAGACGGCACTCCCCTTTATAATGCGTTTTATCTAAACCATTTTTTATTAATATGATAAACTAAAAAATACCTACGTGTCTAATATTTTTTTATTATCGGACTGACGGACTAAATAGTTTTGTTTTCCCCAGTCAACATTCTTATTACTTGAGAAATTGCATGATAGTATATTTTCTTCAAATACGTCGTGTCGTGCGTCCTCCATGTTTCTCTAGCTATTCAAGGCAGTACAATCACCTTATTTCCTCAGTAAAGCTTCCTTCCTCCGGTAAAACTGTTTGTACACCTACACAGATGTTTTGAATGAGAACCAAGAAATAAGGTGCATGCAACACACATTTCGAGTAGGTCGAACTCGTCAAAAGTTTCATCTGAATAAGGTTTAAGGTGTTCATGTTGCAAAATAGAGACCATATTACGTCAAATCAGGTATAATATGTTCTTGTTGCATTATGCAAATATTCTGGAATCCAATCTTGGTGGGTAGTTAGAAGCCAGTCTAGTCCAGAGGGATTCAATTGCAGTAAATGTATCTGATTTACGTCCAATGGAAACGTCTCAATCTGAAATTGCCTGTACGTAATTACCTAGCGTAGTAAATAATTAAATATTAGAAATATTGAGGTAGCTCAGTTGCTAGCTGGACGTCCATCTTAAAATATGCAAATACCAAAACTAAAAATAAACACATCGTAGTCCAATATTTGCACACGTGTTCCAATAAAAACGAATGATTTAATAGAACAGTCAATTATTGTCCGCTGTAGTAGATTTAAGTTGCAATAGTATTGAATAATTCAAGACGGCACTCGGCAGTTTACTCATCCTTTATTATGATTGATGCGTGAACAGTTGACTTTTTCCGAGTCACGCTTAAGAGCGTGGTCGGTGGGTCACGATTCAATGTAATTTCTATTACGATTGTGTTTAAACTGCTTCGATGTATATATGTATACGTCGTCGTGTAGGACTTGTAGACCTATAGGTCTTATGGCTTTGTCAAGAGGCAATGAATCAATAAAATATATATAGGCATAGACACACAAATATCGACAGCAAAATAATGTCTCTTTTTTCAAAGGCTATTTTTGTTGTGAGGTCGGATTCCAATCTAGACATTTGCCTGTTATTTTAGTAGCCTAGGGCAAAACCAATTCTGATAGGAGGCATGCTAAAACAATCAATTTTACCCCGGAGGATTTTTATAGATAGATATCTTAACAAATAAAAGTTTATTGATGATATTGTTTTGGGGGCCATACCAATAGTAGATAGTGTAGTAACTTCGAATATCAGTTTTAAAATCAGTATTTTTTGTGTAGTCTTCACAGACATGATTGGTACGCACGGCTACACATCAAGCTATACGTTTCCAGTTTATACTGATCTTGCATTCTATATGATTTCCGTACAATATGAGGTCAGCGGGGCTAACACAGGCGTACCCAAGACGTTTGTGACAAGACATGATCAATTTTATCTTGTCTTATAATTTGTCTTAAATGCTAGCACGGTTCAACCATGTGATAAAATCTGAGGCGCGACATGCCTTTCTTGTTGCTAACTTCATAGTGTGACACAGTAAATTTAAAAAATTAAAATGTTTATGATCAGTGAATATGCGACCAAATAAAATAATACGTTTTTATAGTGCAGGTTCATACAGTTTTACAACTTTTTAATTTTGTTGTGAACTAATTCACTTTTGACGTACGGACGACAGTCATTAAGTGGCATTTGTGACAAAATTGGTGCTCCCATAGTAGCAAATAAGACATAGAATCCCAAATAAACGTCAAAAAGTTATGTCACAAGTCAAGAGATTATCTCACGCCGCCGTGCTAGCATTTGTGACAAAACTGTTATATCGCCCAAATTGTGATAAAATGTGTGACTCAAGCTATCTCACAGTAGGCCATGCTCGCTGCGCAGCTTATACTGGAAATGTATAGCTTGATGTGTAGTCGTGTGTACCTACCTACATAATGATATTTTTTTATTTCTTAAGTCATCCTTCAAGCAACTACAGATTCTAATTCAGAACAGTGATTATAATTCTATAAATAAACATTTGATACGACCGCGAATCATATTTAGATCAACATACAACCTGATACTGACCTGCGAATTGCAAAAAACGTAAGAAAATTTGAATTTCGCGGGCTACCTTGGTGCATCCCCCATTAATAGTATTACTTTGCACACGGTACCAACATCATGTCACATCACTTGTTGTCTAAAGGTCATCTCCCATTATAACAGCACCGCTCCAGCACGGCAGCGCCCCGGCACCGCCTCGAAAAATCTAGTCGTCAACGCGCCGTAAGCAAGGCTACGGCTAGTCGCCAACGCGCCGGAAGCAAGGCGACGGCTGTCATAATGGGCGATGACCTTAAATTTGACATGATTGTAATAAGTAGAATTTTGAGGCTTGTCCTTAACTTAGTTTGAATAGTTGTGTCTTCATTATTGTGTCCATGAAAGGGGAAAATAACACTGAGTGCATCAGGTGTTTATCTGTTCATGCGAATGTAGGAAGTCAAGCGAGACGGTCCATTTAATGGTGCTTCGAGACATTACGTAGTCTAAACTACGTGCATGTAACGGCGCTCTTTAAATCCAAGTTGCCTGTATTCATGTGTAGTGTATCGCATACTTTTTTTTCCGGTACGGTTCGGCACAGCCGGGTGTCAATATACAGGGTTATTTGTAAAACACCAACAACCTTGGGGGTCATTCATTATACTCATCATTATGAACAACTTTTACTATGGGACTAAACCTGAAATCGCGACCGAACCCTGTATACAGCATTTTTCGGAATTTCGATGTTGGTCTCATAGAGAAAGTTGTTCAGTTAGATGGTCTGTACCACATCTTTAAATATGACGAAGCAATTCTCATACATTCTGTAATCGAATACGATTAGGCCGCCCGGCTGTCATGTGCTGAATCATGCCGACCCGACCAGATGTGTAACACCCCTAGTACAAGATGATTAACACATCATGCATGTATAGGTATAGCAAAGAGAGCATTAAGGCTTGTGCAGACCAGCGCGACTTGCGCGCGACGCGACACCGGTTATTGTTATACTTTGAAGTTTTCTTAGAAATTGTATTGTTCGTGTCGCGTCGCGCGATAAGTCGCACAAGCTTTATTCTTGATCGCATAACAGTACGCCAACTGCCAAGATTATCATCATAATTCATAATCACTTGTCAAATGAAGACAAAAAACGTGTTTTTGTTTATTTAATGTTTTTAGTATTTGTTGTTATAGCGGCAATAGAAATTCATAATCTGTGAAAGTTTCAACTGTCTACCTATTACGGCTCATGAGATATATGTAGACCGTTGACAGACAGACGGACTGAGGGACAGCGGAGGCTTAGTAATAGGGTTCCGTTTGGCGTTCGGCTACGGAACCCTAACAACAAGATGACGGCATCAGTTCTGATTCTGGCCACGCACCATATGATCCTTGTACGGCTATAATGTAGTACGCATAGTACGGAGACGCTTCGGCGGCCGCTGATAGAGGCAACATTGCCAACACTTTCCATATACATCAAGCACCGTTTACTTGCACTTCGACGCAAAGGTAACTGACGGCTTTGAAAGCGGTCTAAGTCTGTGACAGAAGTTTTGCGTTCAACGCACTTTCGACGCCACAATTTTGATTAGTACTTCCGTCTGTAGATGCTGCCCGCCGGCGCGGGCGCGGGGCGCTTCGATTCCGTGCTGTGTTTCAAACGTGTAAAAGTGTTTTTTTGAACCAATTTGCAGAAATAAATATAATGTATCATTTACCATTTAAATGAAGCATCATTACCTAATTTCATCATTAACAAACATAATGTAAACGTTTTCGAAGGTTATCTAAATGGAATTAAAACGAGCAATTCTTGTAAGTATAATACATAGGGTGCAATTTAATTCGTTGGCAATCTCGTAAGGGGTCATTGTACTCATCATTATGAACAAACTTTCACTATGGGACCAACCACGAAATCGCGAAAAAAAAAATCAGCTGTTCCCTACAGTTTGACGAAATATGCGAACATAAATGTAGGGAACAGCTGATTTTTTTTTCGCGATTCACATGAAATTTAATTTATATTTTAATTTTTTTGTTTCGGGGGCGATAAATCGATCTAGCTAGGTTTCATGTTTAGAAAACGTACCCAAAAAAAAGACCAGACCGCCGGGTACCCAGATATTTGATATTAAAAAGATTAAGAGTCACTATGTGCTCACGAGAGCTTTACAAACAATATTATCCGACTGATATGAAACTTGCTCTATCAGATAATTCGCAGCGAAGTTAACTTGAAACTACAGCCATTTTACGTAGGAGTTTATAATGAACAGGAATCATCTACAGCTTGGAAATTATATAACTGGCAATATTTTAACTACGTATTCTAACCAAGATAATTTCTTCATTCAGATCAACATAACCGAAAAAAGAAGATAATTTAACTAAGATAACTTAATTTTTTCAAATATTACTTTATTGTACACCAAGTCGTCTCTACCAAAATACGTTAAGTCATCTCTACCAAAGACCAAATTAGCCAGAAAATAAATATGAGGATTGCAATTGGTTGGAAAAAATACTGGTCCCTCAAGGAAATAATGAAGTCTAAAGACTTAGGCATGACTTTTAAAAGAAAGGCTTTCAACTCATTGTACTCCCAAGTTTAACATTATGGGTGTGACACATGGGCACTCACGAAATCGCTCAGAGGAAAGCTTGCCGAATGTCAAAGGGCAATGGAGAGAAGCATGGTAGGCTCAAAGAGACAGGATAGAATAAGAAACACAGATCTCCGGTCCAGAACAAAAGTCACCGACATTCTAACAAGAATAGACCAACAGAAGTGGAGGTGGACAGGCCATATGATGCGAGACACTAAAGGAAAGTGGAGCAAGGCAGTGACAGAATGGTATCCAAGGGATGGGAAAAGAAATTAGGGAAGACAGCTTTCCCGATGGGAGGACGAAATAAAGCTGGAGGATACGTCGCGACAGACAACAATGGAAATTGTTAGAGGCACACCGAAATTCGAGACATTTTGTGATTTCTTTATGTAACCATTATTGTAAATTGTGCTGTCTAGTTTCGGAATAAAAGGCGTTACTTATTATTATTGTACACCTGAAAATACAGAACAAAAAAAAAATTATACTACTAAACGGACAATGGAAATAAAATTATACTACTAAAATATTATTTGCAGCTTGATTATTAAAAAAGAAAAATGATATTTCAATTTATGTAGGTACAAAGTTTAGTTATTTTTTTTTTACTATATTGTTGGCGCCTAAATGAAGAATCATCTTTAGAATACGTGGTTAAAATATTGCCATTGTTGATAACCTGGATTAACACATAGGGTACATTTTTAATCCCGGTAATACGTTTCCGTGGGATATTTTCCGATATCCTCGCGGGCGAAGCTCCGGGCAAAGATATGCTAGTCATATAAAATTCACATGTTCAAAATAATCTAGCACAATTTTAGCAATTTTTTGAATTAATATTATAAATGTGAAAGTGAGTTTGTATGTTTGTTTGTTACGCTTTCACGCTAAAACGGCTGAACAGATTTGCATGAAATTTGGCACATGGGTAGACCATGACCTGGATTAGGACATAGGATACTTTTTATCCCGATATTCCCACGGGATCAAGACTTATGCGGGTGAAACCGCGGGCGCAGCTAGTACTCCATAATTAATATTTCCACAATTTTTAATAATTAAAAATATGGCGTTGACTTAATTAATCAATCACTTTTTGTGTCTGTGTTAGAATTTATTAACGGTAGTGAGCATTATTGAAAGCTTGCAGTTGAAACTGTAAGGCCATAATAACACATAATTATAATTTACAACACAAACATTATTTATTCAGAATATTAATTTAGTTGGATTTTAAGCTTATTGAGTTGATTTTTTCGGCTGTGAATAGATTATCGTCTATTAAAACCGATACTGTTTATCAATGTGGATTTTTAAATGAAAAAGTGATTTATGTAAATTTTAAATGTCAAAAGGATTGAAAGGCAGTTGAAACGTGCATGTCCGCTCGCCACATCCGCATAATTTGTTGTAATACCGTAAACAGATTTGTGGTAAATTATAATTTATGACGTGTTTCATGATGATAAACCGGAGAAAATAATTCTAAATTGTGGTAATGGTTTACTTATTTGCAAATCTGTGAATGTGTTGATTAAATGTTTGCAAATTATGGTAATCTTTATCAATCAATCTGCCTAGCCTTTTCCCAACTATTTGGGGGTCGGCTTCCAGTCTAACCGGATGCAGCTGAATACCAGTATTTTTTTTTTAGCGACTGCCTATCTGACCTCCACAACCCAGTAACTGGGTAACACGATACCTCTTGGTAAGACCTGGTGTCAGACTTTCGGCCTTCTGACGACTCGTAACGACTGTCAAAGATCCACTAATGACAGCCGGGACCAACCGAAAGCTGTTATGTTTTGTCGACCTTAATAACAACAGCCAATGTGCACTTTTATAATTTCAAACTTAACGATATTATCGTGCGTGGATATGTGTACGTCCTCAAATGTTTGGAATTATGTGCACGTAACAACGTTGTTGTGAAATTTTCAAGCGCCTTCACAATCTCCATACGTTTTACTTCCCTGTTATCATGATGCCGTGAAGTGCACGTCCACGATAATATCGTCACGTTAGAAATTATAACCGCACATTGGTAGTTGTTATTATGGTCGACAAAACATAACAGTTGATTTGAGATTGGATTGAAACCTGTCAGAAACTTGATCAGTCGTTTTGTGGCGGTTTCCTGTTTACAAAAAATATGATATTTCGCGTTTCTTTATTCGAGTAGCAAAACTAGCAAAACATTTGCAAACTTGTATATTATCATGCAAATGGAGTATATCCATTTGAAATAAGATTAAACATTAATTTTTTTTTTAAATACAGTCCGTTCAACCGATTTTGACTTCTATTGAAAAAATGGCAGCTGCAGAAAGCAGTTGGTATTGTTATCACTTTTTTGCTTTTAAAGCCATTCTTATGCCTACGGTATAGAAGTAAAAATCGGTTGAACGGACTGTAAAAAAGGTTTGTTTAAATGTCTAATCTTATTTCAAATTATAGGTTACTCATGATAAAAGTTCTAGAGAATGCGCTATTTCCTGCTTGAAGCAAATTAGCAGCATCTGTTTTAACAACGTACTCACATCGTTAGCCTACTGTTCATTGGAATGTAATACCTAAATAAATGAGCTGAGTAGAATGAAGCTACGCACTCGAGTATTTTTGGATGTAATCGAACTGAATTCACATAGATGTTTTGTTTTGTAAAAGTAACTATTGAGTTTTAATTTATAGCGATTTTTTAGAGCGCTAAGACACGAATCAGCAGTTTTGAAGTGAAAACTTTTAAAATCCCGTCAGGCGTCAGGACACGTGGCCTGATCGACAATTGGAGAGTAGAATTTGTTGACAGCGCACTCTGTTTTATTTTTTTGGAATTGTTTTAATGGAGCTACAGCTTTCGATCTTGTACTGACAGCAAGCCACATAAATTTCTGAAATTTTGTTAGATGGCGTTACTTAGTTTTCACTTCCATCGGCAGTCTCCAAAGACTGCCCCGCCTGTTTTTTTCATTACTTTGTACTACTATTTTTAGTGCTACAATTTGAAGTGTCTTTAATAAGCTAAATTATAAGCTTTTGGCGAGGTGGAGCGACGAAGCTTCCGTCCGGATTTATTTATTTATTTAGGTTAGCCAACAATTGTTTACACAATACATTTAAAATACAATCATAATAATACATTTATAAGTGCAACAATTACTTACAGACTAACACAACATGCACCATTTAAGGTTTTAATATAATAAGTAGGTATACAAATTCAAAGAGGAAAGGGCATTGCCCGCTGTCCATAGACAATTTGGCCTCAAGTGCCCACAATTCAAAGTATATGGATAGGATAATATGCGATTTAAATAATGAAACGGTCAAGGTCTTGGTTTAGAAAAAAGTTGGGGTTATTTAGATAAAATCGTTTTTTTCAATGAGGCAAAATCTTCAATTTGTGCTGCACTAAATGTTTTAATATGATTATATATTGATTCTAAAAGTAGATTCCAGGGGTTAGGTACTACTTAAATGGTAATAACAGATTCTACAATCCGGCGGTACATAGTAATTGTACTTACAAAAAAGATGTACCCGCAGTGCTGATGGGATAGCGAGCCGATTGGTCGTGTTACAGCCAGGAAAGAAACATTGATTTTGAGTGTTTGGTGCTCTTACATAATAAGGCAGCAGTATACTGTTGGATGTGTTCAAGCTTTGTTGTCCCGCTTGCTATGCACTGTCAGCTACTTCAGATTGCACCGAAGGTAGGTTGGATGGTTCAAATTGCTCCATAGGCACACTGGATGGTTCACATTCCGGTTCTGTAGTTGAACATGATGCTGCTCTAAACTGCTCTAACAAGATGATGATGGCAACTGAAATAATAATAAAAATTAAAGCTCAGTGCATAAATACAGTAAACGTGAATTACTGTGGTTTTGGTACAAATAAATACACAATCAAAAAAATATCTATCAATAACATTTTATATTATTATTAATTCATTTCTAAAAAATCTTTCTCAAGTTTCTAGACAATCTGTACTATGTGAAATATAACTTGTGCGGACACGAAAGAAGTTGAATATTACACTATAGACTCAGAAGTATGTCAGTATCAAATCTCAGAACTACGCTTGTATTAATTCTAAACTGTTGATAACTTACCGCTCTTGGTACAATCTGACAGGCAATCATTTCGAGTTGTTCATGTGGAGAATCAGACCTGAGTGTATGTGATCTTATTCTCAAAAGCAATCTGCCGCACGCAGCTGATGCACACTTGTCCATGACCATCAATCTGTACATTTTGTTGTTCGCACACTAAACTGTCACTCGACACTTGTACCTAATAAACAAGTCATAATTATTAGATATCCTAAAACAACACTAACTTTGATAGTACTCTGTCTATTTATTTAAAAATCATTTCTCAGAGGAAGACATGATACTGACCTGTTGTGTCGAATTGTTGTATAACATTTTGCTCTTTCTGCTATTTCCAAGAAATGCCTTCGTATTCTCGTGACATTTAAACCACAATTAACACAGCGTAAATGACCTTTTGTTGAATGAATTACTTAGGGAACGGAAGTACTCGGGCCAGCGACAATGCCGGGGTCTTCATAATTTGTGGATATCGAGTCAAAGTTCGTGCTGAGGTTATCGCTAGAAGCGGGAGCGGAATCCATGTTCAGGCCGTGGTCGTCAGGGCTCAGGGTTCAAAGAATCTTCGGAGTCCATTTAATAAGCGTATTCGATGGTTAAAATAACAAATTCGCAAGAAAATAAAGTTATGCAAAACGAAAACAAAGAAAGTCGATTTCACGATTTGTGATTTGACATTGACATTGACTTGACAGCCGGCCGGCATAATTCAATGTTGCCACACCACACACAAAAAATTGATAGATCGATATCGATTTTTTTATCGAATCCTAATTTTAATACAAAATTATAATCGCCACTGTGACTCTTTAATCTTAACGACGTCAACTCTGATGTCGTAACATTATTTGATTAAAAAAAATGGATAAACAGTGTATTTTAGTTCAAATAATAAAACGATTAAGTACCTAATATTAAAAAATAAAATAAAGTCTTACCAGCGATTACACGACACGAAACACACACAAAACTCAAAATAATCACATTCACTTTTTCACTCACGGGTTCCCGACGTTTTTTTTGGTCGGATCAAAATAGGTATTTAATAAACGATGCTAGTTAGTGCAAATATTTATCTACCACGATGTATGTAAAAACTACTTATGGAAATAACAACACTTCCCGTCGATTTACACACAAAAATAATAAAAAATAACGAAATACGATGCCGAGCGCGCACTCGTGACTATAACGTTTTACCTGCGTGTGACGTGCGACATAAGTCAGTTTCAAAATTTTTTTCCAATGTTGGCTATTGATATTTTTGGATATTGGTTTTTATGATAAAAATCGTTAAAAAAGGGTGTATTCCCGTTCGTCCCACTGCCGTCGTCCCCCTGGTGGGACGAACGGGAATTTAATAATTAAATGATTTAGTTGACGAGAATATCCGTCAGGCCATAGAGTTAAATTGCTCACCGACCAGTTTAGCCCTAATTTCATAGTAGAAATAGAGATTTAATTAAACCGTGTGTACCTGCGTCGGCCGTATGTCCGCCTCGGGGTTTGAAGGACAAATAGTTTGCGGCAGCCTTGCGGCTGCCTCGGGAGTTTAAAGGTTAAGAAGTTATGAACGTCTTTGTAAATATGTTTTCTTTAACATATTCTATCTTTATTGTGCTGAACAGCTAAAGAATTATAGGTAATTAAAATGTGTAGTAGCGTTTTTGTTATGATCCTATACATTCATTATTATATCAACTATCAATTCGCTTGTTCATTTAGTATCAATAGTAAAAACATAACACCGTATTTGTTTGAATACATACATCGAATAATAAGCATTACGGATCTGATATTATAAGTAAAACATCCATGAAAACATAATCGATTATTTCGTGAACGGAATTAATAATTATTGGCAACACTGCTGATTTTATCCACAAAAGGGAATTATTTTCACGTATCTATCGTTTCGGTACTTTTTATTTGTGCAAAAATGTTCCCATCTTGTTCGGATAAATGAATATCTTGTTAGATAACTAGAAATAACGATGTTTTTTTTACATAAACGTAAATTTGCTGGGCGTTCTCGGGCCATAAATGGGCATCCTTCTTTACAATAAAAGTTAATAAAAAGTAGAAATAATTTTTGGTAATTCATGTTTAGGTACAATAATTCATTCCAAATAAAAAAAAAACAGATTGATGATAATAAAATTGACTAATTAAAGTAACAACTAATAAAAATAATAATAAAAATCTCATAATTCAAGAAATTTACAATAAAAAATAATAAAAAGTAAAAATATTTTTTGGTAATTCTTACGTAGGTATCACAATAATAACAATAATTCATTTCAAATAAAAAATAAAAAAAAAACAGATTGATAATAAAATTTACTAATTAAAGTAAGAACTAATAAAAATAATAATATAAATCTCATAATTCAATTTAAATACAATCAATTCTAAAAATTTAATTTAACATAATATTGTACATGCGAGATCATTGTTTGTGGGAATAGTGCTCAATAATTATTTTATAAAATTTTCCTATGCTGTCATGATGTATATCAATAAGATCACTGCAACTGTTTACAATTTTACACAGGCGTGAAATCGGTGAGTTGGCACCTAGAACTGTTCTGCTCAGGGGTGGGTATAGTGGAGTGATAGGATTTCGCGGATACCGGGCAGGGGCACGAAACTTCAGGATACCAAGTAGGTTTGGGCAGTCAATTTTATTTCGAAGCAACTTATAGAGAAACAAGGCATCAGTAACTTCTCTTCGAGCTGATAACGAGTGCATCTTAAAATGATGCGGTCAGAGTTTACCATTCTCACTGCCGGGTCTAAATATTTCATGTCATTTGTATAAAATGGCTTCATTAGTAAAGTTACCATAGTCTGCTGGTGTGGGCGAGTCTATTCCTATTTTTACACAAAACATAATCCACACTCTCCAGAAATTGAACCCAGGTCTTTAAATAAAGTAGTCATAATTATCTAAAAACCAATCGGGCAGTATACACTATCTATTTAATAATCAGTATGTACATTGTATATTCGCAAAACATATCGTATTTATTATGATAATGGTTTATACATGTAAAGTGTTTTATGAATAATGGAAAATAGATAATACTCAACAGGCTAATCTGTTGATACAAACTAGTACTTGTTAGTTGATAGGTTTGTATGTTAAACTATTTTTATATCTCCATATCATTCTTAGTTTTGATCTACAATTAAATAAATCGATGATTTTTCAGGACGAGCGTTTTTTAAATAAATCAGTTTATAACTTCTCGACAACATTATGATAATAATATAAATTTAATCAAAGCGACATAAAACATAAATGAGACTATTAAAATAGTGGTCCGAAGTTGGAACCTTGTGGAACGCACAAAATCCATTTAATAGGGATTAATATTTAACATTCAAGAAAGTTTACACATAACAATATGTAGGAAAAGAACTGAACTTCATCATCTCCTTGCTTTAAGTTGAATAATCGATTAAGCAAACCTTTTACAATAAAAAAGGACATGGTCAACTTTATAAAAGGCCTGTCCAAAATCTGTAAAGTCTTAGTCACCTCTATGAAATAGCTCACACAAACAGACGGGTCACTGTTTAACCCCTTACTTAACCCCTATTTGATATCGAGGTCCTAAAGTGACAAAACCTAATCCTATGTCCTTTCGTCTATTTAGATACCTAGACCCTGGTAGCACTTAGTGTACAATTTTAGCATTTTGGAAAATATTTACAGTATACATTATGTATAGTGATGGGCAATTCTCGAGAATATTCTCCTTGCGAGAACTTTGCTGTTAAGTTCTCGAGAACATTCTTTTGGTAGGGAATTTACGAGAATTTAAAAATTGGATGACTTTATTGAATCGGTTTTTTTTTTGAGTAATAGTTTTTAGCGCATTTGAACGTTTTACGAAGTTTGAGTTTAAAATAAACTACACCACAACTTAAATTCTCAGTAAATTCTCCTGAGCGAGAACATTCCCGAGAATATTTCCGAGAAAATTCTCATAAATTCTCTTAAATTTCGTATGGTAGTAATGTTAAAGTACGATTTCTGTATTAATACGAACTTTATGAGTTTAAAATAATCAGCATTAATAAAATGAATAAGAAAACAACATTATAAGAAAGGTTTATGGTGCAAATAATTAAAAACAAAATAACAATTAAAAATAATTTTGACGCAACTAAAATCGAATTTGACAATCGCGACTCCATGTGGTACTTGTTTGCCCTCCCTTGGGAATTTTTTTAGAGCCGGAGGCGCGCAGGAGGGCAGCGTCGACGTGTTTTGATATGGAATTTTTCACTTTTTGTATGGAAAATATAAAAAAATATTACCTACATGTTGAGTTTTGGGGGTTTAAGGGTTTTATAAAAATAAAGATATAAAGTTAGGGTTTATAATTATAAAGATAGAATAAAAATTTGTTGGCATGCACTTACACCAACACTTCGACTTCAGTGCAAAAACATTACTGTTTTTTTTTTTCTTTTGCTTATATCTCGAAAATAGTGCGTCCTATCGCAAAAATAATGAAATTTTCGACACCCTTTAGGAAACCCTTAAACCCCTATATCCCAACATGTTGGTAATAATTTTCATATTTTTCATACAAAAAGTGAAAAATTCCATATAAAACTCGTCGAGGCTGCACCCCCTGCGCTCCTCCGGCTCTAAAAAAATTCACAGGGTAGAGTAAACAAGTACCATGTGGAGTCGTCACGTGATTGTCAAATTCGATTTTAGATGTGTCAAAATATTTTTTTAATTAAGAGTTTTTTTTTTTGTCAGAATAGCTTTAAGATTATAGCCAAAAGTAGGGAATTTTAGTGACAGTTTAGTTAGTTTAGTTCGGTGTACGAGTGCCTCTAGACTAAAAATCACTAAAATTTAGTTTAGTCCTGTCAAACGAGGATTTCCCATTCTGAAATAGACTAAAGTGACACAACTTAACTATATTTTAGTTTGACAGCACTAAGATTGCACTGAGATAGCAGTTTAGTGAAATGGCAATTTTGCTATTATGAATTTGACGTTTTTCACCATATAAATTTAGTGTATCTGTCTAAATGTGATTATTTTTAAACGCGATTAAAAACGAGTGGAATAAAATTAGTTGGCATGAACTAAAATTCACACCAACACTTCGGCTTCAGTGCAAAAACAGTACAATTTTTTTTTTCTTTTGCTTATATCTCGAGAATGGTGCGTCCTATCGCAAAAATAATGAAATTTTCGACACCCTTTAGGAAACACTTAAACCCCTATCACCTGACATGTTGGTAATAATTTTTCATATTTTCCATACAAAAAGTGAAAAATTTCATATAAAACACGTCGAGGATGCCCCCCTGCGCGCCTACGGCTCTAAAAAAATTCACGAAGTAGAGCAAACAAGTACCACGTGGAGTCGTCACGCGATTGTCAAATTCAGTTTTAGATGTGTCAAAATATATTTTTTTTAAAGTTATTTTTTTTTTGTCAGAATTGCTTTAAGATTCTCATAGCCAAAGGTAAGGAATTTTAGTGATAGTTTAGTTAGTTTAGTCCAGTGTACAAGAGAATCGGCACCATTTCCAGTCCGAAACATAATACAGTAACGTTTTTTCAAATAAAGTATAAAATAACAACAAAAGATGTTTACTTGAGACCTTGAAATCAAAATATATTGTAATAAAATTTAGCAATTTTACTTCCATTTTTAAATTCTCGTATATTCCCCGTCGAAAAGAATATTCCAGAATATTGCAGAACATTCTCGATCCGAGAATATTCTCCGGGTGAGAATATTCTCCCGACCCATCACTAATTATGTATAACCATCAGTTTGATTGCAAAATGTATTCGTGCCCTTTTTGTGGAAAGCGTTCGTTGATAAAGTTATAAATTGCCAAGTTGTGCGCCCGGTGGGATTTCCCATCGGCGAAAATGACGAACTTCCATAAAAACTTTCCCTAATCCCCTATTTAACCCGCTTAGAGGGGGAACTTTAAAAAATCTTCTCCTCCTTCGTTACAAAATTTCTAGAATGCTTCGTGACAACAGATTCCGTTCGTACAGTAGGTTTTCAGAAAAAGCTCTTTCCCGCCATGAGTGTCTCGAATGCGGCGCGGCGCGCCACAAGCGGGCGTTGATGTAGTTTTATCTAAAATATCGCGTGATCAAGCTGCAAAGTTTTAAAATAAGTATAAGACTTTTATGACGAAGTAGATAAAATTATATACATGGTGGCAGGGACATCGACGTGAAGCCTGTCACCATGGATTCAGTACATAACCAAGATAGGATAGGATGGATGGGTGGGTTTGTATAGGTAGGTAATAAACCTATTTTTCTTTCTTTCTTTCTTTTACATGATTCTGAACCCCCCTGCGTTGAAATTTTTCATCGGTTATTTAAAAAGAAACAGCTGTTCCATACGTTTTGACCGCGTAGGTATTACTTTTCTATGAAACATCAGTTTTTTTTTTTAAATAGCTGACGAAAAATTTCAACGCAGCTGGTTCATAATCATGTAGGTACTGAATCCATGGTAACAGGCTTTGCGTCGATCGCGATGTCCCTGATACCCTGTATACGTAAAAGCTAAACTAGTCGATAACCGACCAAACCGTGGTAAATCGAGTGTCCTGCCGAATAAAAGATAGATAGATAATAGAATATTCTTTATTATGTACACCATAAAAAGTACAGGTATAAATGTAGAAATTTTACATAGGGTGACACAATGGGCGGTCTTATCGCTAAAAGCGATCTTTTACAGACAACCTTTGGATGGATTAAAGTAAAAAGAAGAGACAATACTGCACAAAAAAAGAAACATACAACTTTAAAATATAAACCACGGTTACCTATTCATTATGGCCAAGAACATACCAACAGGAAACGGGTAGTGGAAGCCGATCTCAATATAGAAATACTAAATACAGAATCACCAAGAAACCGTTTCTTACCGAGACTCATAAAATCATGTCCGGGAAATCATTGAGGTTCTTTGACTGGCCCTCACTGTCGCTATGCTAACCTGGTTTAAAGTAAGCAGATATTGTAATATACACATAGGTACCTGCCTAACTTATACGTAAAATAAATTTGATGTGGACGTCATTTAACCGAGACGTCGCTCGTCGGCGTCGCCAAAAAGTAATGGAAAAATGCCTCCAGGATGCCGGTCGATTACAGACAATGGAGCATTCTCGACACCGTATTGATAATAAAGCATTCAAGTATGAATCCTGAAACTCACTATTATTATCTTTTTTCAGTAATACGTATTTTTCCCATTTAATTTATATGGATGCGCATTGTTCTTCTAAATATTATCCAACGGATTTTGATGCGGTTTTCACCATAATTTAAAAAAGTTATTCCTGTAGGTTTAGGTGATGTATTGAAAATAATGTGCTTTTTCTTTTTCGGGTACCTTATTAAGGTATAGGGATTCAATATTTTAGGGTATGTTTTTTGACTATATTAATAATAATATAGTCAAAGGCCATAAGGCCTAATATCCTGGAAAAGGAATACACGAACACGATACAGTGACATACTCGATAAAAAAAAATTGCTTTATGTTTTTTTGGTATCAAGTCGTTTCGCTTATGTTTTATTCGATGGAGTGTTCTTTAAAATATTTAGAGTAATCGTATCAAGGTTTATTTTTCATAAACCTTGATACGATTACTCTTAATATTTAGCAGTTATGGTTCAGATAATTATGTTGGCGGCGGCGACGTGGCAGCTGACCATAGAAGATGGAACCGCCACTCCCCGCGTGCGGGGGAAATAAGCCACGCCCATCAAACTACTATTTATTTTCGAGGTAGGGCCTTATTATTAAACTTACAAAATAAAGAAATGTCGATGTTTTGTCAAGTTGTATAAAACTTGTGAGACAGGGGCGGGTCGCTACTCGCTAGTTGCTAAATAAATTACTTTTTTCATCAAGACGGGCGCTGTCAGCTATCCGATCTGAATGTCGGCTCTTTTCCTTTTTTTTCTAAATATAGCGAGATTTACGGAGGTCGGTAGGCAAAGCCATCCAGACAAAACCTCTACCACATTATAAATAAGTAATAGTATTATGTCTCCCTAGAAAACGGTTATATCAGTGCGCATTGTACGCAACAGTCTCGAGTGCGCGGCAGTTACGCACGGACGCGGAAGGTTTATCTACCGATCGGCCATAGTACAGGTAATTATTTCAAGGCCACTGCCGAGATAAATTACTGTTACTTTATTATACTGTGACAGTACCGTACTAGTTGTTTCATGGAAATCTTCAACAGTATAGAACCTTATATTACATTGTTATGGACAAACCTTAATTGGTCCTCATTGTCTGCAGGCTACAACGACGCTGTTATGCACCATTATTGTTTCTTGTTGTACCTACAAGCACGTATAAAATGACCAGATTTTAACTAACATTTACATTAATTTAACTACGGATGGCTTAAACAATGGAAATACAAATGTTATGAATTTATTAAAGCAAAAATGGCATTTAAAACGTTTTGTTGTTGTGACCAAAATGTTAAATTCAAATATTTCGTTGCACAAGGTCTTTGTATTGTTTTTAGGATTAACATTACGCTTATAAAATATATACATTTATATCTTTTATTTTTATGGTGTAAGTACATCATAATCAGCCTATTAATGTTCCCACTGCTGGGACAGGCCTCCTGTCTGTGAGAGGGAGTGGGCTGTAATCTACCACACGGGCCCAGTGCGTGTTGGTAGATGTCATAGCCAACTCCCACGGTGCGCCATATCGCGGACGCGCACCAGCCCGCACGAGGACGCACCGCCACGCACGCGTTCAACGCGCGTCTGCGCTACCACGCACGCTAGGTTTCCCACGGTGCGTCGTGCGCGTGCGTCCGCGATATGGCGCACCGTGGGAGGGCGGCTTCACATGTCTTCGAATTTTTGATTCTAAGACATGCCGGTTTCCTCACGATGTTTTCTTTCACCGTTTTGAGAGCAGTGGTGATGAAAACTAGTGAGCAGTGGTGGTGTGTTTATTTATACAAAGTAAAGCGCCTGTTTGGGTTCGAACCCACGACCTACAATTCGTAAGTCGGGGCCGTTACCACTGGGCCACCACTGCTATCCATGGTGTACATAATAAAGAGTATTCTATCTATGTATTGCCATAGGTTTTCACATTTGAAATCTGTGCTGAAAATACAATTGAAAATACATTTCCAAAGAAAAGGGTTGAACAAAGGCCTAACAAATATCAATCATTTGTGGCGCTAACAACATTTCGAATATTATAACGACTACATGATTGATCACAGGCCGATACCGACAGTCATAATTGTATTAATTGCCTTTTGTGTTATTTCTTATTGGTTTTATTGAAACCAAATGATTGGGTGGAAATAAATGTGTTGACTGTGAATGAGAAAGAATTTGGTATAATTATTATAAGAATAATGATTGGTAACAATTTTTTTTTGTATATTTTAAAGGGTGAGCGTCTTTGTCACTCTCTCGTTCTGTCTCTTAGGGTCGGGCCACACCTGCCGAACGTTCCGCGGCGGAACGTTCGGTTGAATACGCTCCTAATGTTTTTCAAGTTACCTATGACACATCAGCCGAACGTTACGTCCATAGAAATATGACGCGAAGGAGCGTTATTTATTTATTTATTTATTAAAACTTTATGCACAAGTAAAAAAATACTGTACAAAGGCGGACTTTCCGTCCGGAGCGTTCCGTCGCGGAACGTTCGGCCGGTGTGTCCCGACCCTTAGAGCGCGTAGGAGCTCAAATGTCCGAAACACTAATGCAGCTCGATAACAATTAAAATTGTATTGTGTCTCATTAGTGACAATCAAGCGGAAAGTGGGCAACGTCGCAAATAGCTGTCAAATATTTCGCTGTTTTGATTAATTTGGCAATATTACTCTGTGGATATAATAAATATGGGTAACTAGTGAACTAGAATATTAATAATGAATTGCAATTTATAACGCTGAATTTGATATTGTAACCGTTTTAGGATTAAGAAAGGCATTTGAAAAGTTTCCAAATACTTTTTTTACATCTAAAACTAAATTTTCGGTGTTACTAGGTATATTAATTACTTATTGCATTTCATAAACAATATTTGAGTTCACTAGTTAGCGATATTTCTTATTTCCAAATAGCCAAATTAATCAATACAGCAGCAAAAGGAACCTATCCCAACTGTAATATTATAAATACGAAAGTTTGTTTGTTTGATACTCTTACCTGCAAAAATGGCTGGACGGATATCCATGAAATTTGGCACATAGATAGACCATGTCCTGGATAAGAACATATCAATTTTTTATCCTGGATCGCAGATGAAGTCGCGGACAACAGCCAGTCCTTTATAAATATCAATTTAAATTGAAATTAAACAAAAATTTCTTTGGAACATAACGCTATCCACCTAACAGTTGGAAAGATAATAAACTAGTAAGAGCTCACAAAAGTAACTCAGAGTTAACAACTTATTTACGTTTATAGTTTAGCAACATGGTACCAAGTTTTCAGAAAGTTACAATGTAGTTAGTTTTTAAAACAGTAGTCCCACTTTGTCAAGTAGGTACATAATAAAATGTTGATCTATTTATTACTCCTACTGCACTGAGCTGTACTATACCCGACAACCCTGTCGATCTACGGTATTGCATGTTATATGTATATTTCCCTCTCTTTTTTGCCTCTTTTTGTCACAAAATAAAATTGTTTTTTTTAATAGTAGGTAATAAGTTGCTAAAAATCATGGTATGGTAAGTAAGGTAGGTACCTGTTGAGTCAATTCTCATTTTCTTTTTCCAAATGAATGAGAAATAAGAATAACTGAAGAAGTAAAACGGGAAAGTTTTTCACCGATAAACAACCATTTGATCTGATATTTTATAATCATATCCGAACTATAAATACTTAAACGTTAACAAAATTTATTAAGAACACCTTTTGTTTCGAATGCTTTTCCTTTCAATGTTTGCATATTTAGGGCCATAAATTCCTCTATGATAGATTTGACCTGTTGCTATTCCTGTGTTTACTATCTACGGAATAACACTGTACTCAACTCATGTTGATACCATTTGCAGTTCGTTTACCTTCAAAAAGAAGGTAAGCTGTTCTAAACAAATTTTATGGAGGTCATCTCTGTTGCAAAGAGAACTCATACCCAAAGTGTTCATCTATTTTGGGTACTGTATCTACAAAATTGTGAAAACAAAGTCGTTTCTGGTAGTAAATTCTCACTAAAATCAACATTCGTTCCATGTTTGAAGTTCTGTCAAAGGCAGGATATTTTTCTTTTTTTATTGCATCCATGGAATTAGTATGTACTGTAAAGTTACGTCACAGACATTCTTTAGTGGCCAGTTACCTGTCTCTTCTATCACAATAGCCAGGTCACGTCTCCAACGTCTTGGATTACATTCATTGCTGTCCACGTACACAATGGGTCCATCAAAGTAGTTAATAATGAAGCAAGGGACATAAAACGCTAGGTTCACGTTTGCTTACAGTGTACACAGGGTTACAATAGCAGTACGTACGTACTGGTATATTAAAATGTAAATTCCTCAAAGTTGTTTGTAAAGGAACTTTAATAAAGTCGAAGAATGTGTTTGCTGTGCATGGTTATTTTATAGCAATGTTTGCAGATTTATAGACGATGCCGAGATTTGGGAGAGCTGCCCCTAGCAGAATGTTATCACACCCAAAGGATGAAAGAAAAAGAGAACTTTGTATATGTGAAATTGTATTTTTGGAGCAGTCCGACATTTTATATTTTGTATTTACTCAGCTCTCTGCAAACAAATAAAAGTCTGTAGTCTGCACGTTTCAAAAAGTAATTTCTGTTTATTTAAGGGTCGAACTTGATGAGCAGATATACTACATAATATTCTGGCTAAACTATTTTTATTAATTCTTTGATCAGAATTTATAAAAGAATATTGTTAGAGTCAACACATTTGTAACAGAGTCGACAAAATTAGAAAGCCCACGGATCCCACAATAAATGTGACCATTTACTGGACAAGGGTTTGCTGACTGAAAGAAGATTTCAAGTTATTTTAGGTTTATGAGAGAAAAAAGTCAAGTGTCATATTGTTTAGGAGTTTCATCGTAGTTAGAGTATGGTAGAGATTAGCTGTCAGCGTATGCCTAACGGCCGAACCCATGCAATAACCTATCTATCATTCGTTTTGACATACTGGAGATAGAAAAACTTATCTGTCTATGATTTTAACGTCCCAATAATCTGTCAGAGAATAAGGAATCTTACGGAATTGTGGGACGACATTCAATAACAGATAGAATTATACTGTCCTGTCTACCATCAATAGCGATCTGTTTTTTCCCACAGATTAATACAGATGAGACAATCCGCAAAATCATTTAAATAAAAAGCTACTCTTGCTACGACATAATAAAGTGCAATTCAGGTCGCACAGCGCTAATCACCAACAGTTATATTCACCTAGAAGTTGCCTCTCTTTCTATCACGTGATTCTTAGATCTTCTGACTACGTTACACTCACTGAATTGGCCCAGCAAGACGGGTCTAACGTGTACTTGTAGCTTCATACTTAAACTGCGGAGTGTTCGCACAGATTAATACATATTATGTGTTTACTGAAAAGGAGATAGTCCTTGACAGTCAATTGCAAACTGGTACTCACTATCATCATTCTCCTGCCTTTATCCCAATTTATTTGTGGTCGGCGCAACGTATTCCTTTCTTCCATACTACTCTAATAGTCGTCATCTCGGTAGTCAATCCCTTTCTACCTATATAGGTAGAAAGGGATTGAAAAGAAAGAAAGAAAGGGAGAAGGATAGGGAGGGAGGGAGGGGGAGGGATTGTGTGAAAGATGATATCATCTTTCACACAGTCCATCCATCGTTTCTTTGGTCTTTCCCTACTTTTAGTCGGGTAATACTTTTCAAAGACATTGTACTGTGACAGCCATTTTGTTGGACCGCATTTGTTGGCTTACCTCTGGGGCCAGACAAAAGTTTGTATGAGTGAAAAAGTTTTACATTCAGAAATTATACAATTAGAATTATTTTATATTTATTATTAATCTTTTATTTCATAATTATTATATAAGTACATATAATTTACATTTTTAAATAATTTTATTTAAAAAAAAACATTATTATTAATTATAAGAATTATAATTATTTCGTTTACTCTTACTTCTGGATCTAATAAGTGTGTCCTGCACATCACTATTTATTATTATTTAGTGGCTTATCTAATGCTCATACTCTGTCTATGAGATTCATAGAACTGTTGTGAAACAATACAGCGTATGTTTCCTTTACTGTATCTTAGTAACATTCATGGAAGATTTCAATTCAAACATTAAACAGAATGGAAATTATCAGTGAAATGTCATAATAATGAATATTCAGAGAGGACGGGCGCCGCCGGCCGGTCGAACCGCAATCAGCTATAATATCGTTAAACTTCATTTGCATATTATTTACGCAACGTACTATTTGGTACTTACCAATGAAATTTTTCATTATTGTATTTTTTTCTTAGTGATATTTAATTATAGCTTTTGCAAGGCTGCGCAATTTTTGGGCCAATGAATTAAGGCTGATTTTTTAATGGTTTGATAACTTTATTGAGGACTTTTTGTAATTTTTCTATAAATAAAAAATCCGTATTCGAAGACATCATTCTGACGATGGAAATATCATCCTTATATATCTACCCGAGTAAAGTTCTGGATGATGACAAAATGCTAACGTTCTTTTTAGTACCTAATCAAAAGTTATTGAAACAATTTTTTTTTTTTAACTCGCATACCATAAGTACTAAAATAGAGCATTCACACGGGTTGAACTATTGAGGATAATCAATGAGCATAGGATAAGAAAAAGGAAACAGAACAAATCAAAATACAGGAAAATTAGTAGTAAAAACTGCAAAAATACATTGAATCGCATTTTAACGTATATATGTTATAGTTACTGTAAAAGGCTTCCAGTAACAAATTAGAATCTTTACGGTTCAATGGCTTTGTATAAAACTGTGAATTTTGATTAAACTCTGACGGAGGTTTTAATCCGTTTTCCTGTTTACTAACGTCACAACACATGACATCCCATATACCTACACAGGGCTACCGAACCGGGGGTTTACCCCATAGGCCAGTTTAATGAAGGACCTTATACATTATTCAAACGGCCATCTTAACGTAAAACGTCTTCTTTTTTTAAACCTTTCACGGAATAAGTAATGTTGTTTACCGACACTGAGGTGAACGATCTATTTACAAAAGACAGTGTCGATGAAACTTACAGTCAACTTCAGAACCAGAATTAACCGATAATGTAGTATCAGAAATTGTATTATCACTTATTTTATGAAAGCAAAAGTGTTTTGCTCTTGAGTATGCGTTTATTACTATCGTCACTTTATACGACAATATAAAAACAATCAATATTATGACGAGTATAACGGTGAATGTTGAAAAAAATGCTAGAACATGGAAAATGATGGGAAAATGTGGCTTGGTGATAAATTGATCAATTGAGTCAACATATTGCGATGATAAATTCACTCGATTAAGGAATGAAAAATATAACTTTGAACTAGAAATTGATTAGTCATGCTTCAGGCAAAAAAACAGTGACGATGTTGTTATTGCTACTTTATGGCGTGAAATAATTAATACTTGTAAGTAAATTTGGGACACTGGTAAAAATGAGAAACCCATTTGTGACGAATGCTAATTCCCGAATGTCTTCAAAATACTCGACTATTTTACTGTGATGTAATAATGACTATATTATTTGCTTTATTAAGTAGAGCATAAGCGTGAATGAAGTAGTGTGCTGACTTACACGCGTTGGAGTAATTTATACGATTTATTTTTGCATTAATTTAATGTGATATTGTGTACAAGTTTTGAAAACGATAGAAGGAGTGAATTCCTCATGTAAGTGATAAACATTTATAAGGAAAATGTCTTTAAAATTATGGTTTGTTATCGTGTTAGAACAAATTAAAATGTAGGTATTGTATCGGTCTAGAATTACAGATGCAGACCATTTTCCTTAAGCAGGTAGGTTTTTTTTGGACTAGTTTTTTTTCTATCTGGTTTTACTTCATCCCAAATACGTACCTCTCTCATCATCAGCCTATTAATGTTCCCACTGCTGGGACACAGGCCTCCTCTCTGTGAGAGGGAGTGGGCCCTGATCTACCACGCGGGCCCACTGCGGGTTGGTAGATGTCACATGTCATGTCTTCGAATTTTTTGATTCTAAGACATGCCGGTTTCTTCACGATTTTTGTGTAAATAATTTCATCACCACTGCTCTCAAAACGGTGAAGGAATACGTACCTATAACTACCATAAAATATTCCTATTTCCAGTTGTGCATCCTTTTATTAGATATCCTTTTATGAGATACAATATCTTGTACTGTCTTCATAAATCTGTCTGCACCTCAGAAATAGCAACCGTTGCAAATATTAATGTTGAATCGGATATCTAGAAAAGGGATGGCCGCCTTCAGATGTAGGTAATGAACTCAGGCGACTATAAATTAAGAATTATACGTCGCTACGTGTGAAGTTGACAGACGTTGAGAGATTTACAATTAAAGACAGACAGACAGGCGCGACTCGACACAAGTGGAAAAATTTATATGAAAGGTTCATGGAAATTGTTCTACAGTAGTCGTATCGGTACAGAATAAGCCACCGTTTGCAAACTTTCGCCATAATTATTAATTCTATTTTAAACACGTGCTGAAAAATGTTTTAACGTTAGATTTGCGGTCGGTTTTTTTTACACGACGATGTTATTGCGGCTCAAAGTGATTACGTTAAAGTGGTCTTTTGATATTTTGTTAAATGTTACGAGTTTCTTTGTGTTCTCGAAGTGGTTATTATCCTTTTGTCGTATTATATGCCAAATCTTTTCTGTGTAATATTTTCTGTTACCTATTTTTAGAGCAGGAATGTTTGGGTGAAATGGGGTATGAACGGTTTTAAATGTTTTATCAGAATTCATTTCGTTATTTTGTTACATTGTAAAGGATTATGAATATGATTCCGAACGTGATTGAGAGCACGAGGCAGGAAAATATCGACACTTTTTACAAAAAAAAAAACAACCGACTACCAAAAAAAAAACACTACAAACTGAAAAATAACTTTAATTTATGAATTTATGATCCATATAAACTATAAGTGGGAAAAATACGTATTCTTGAAGCTAACTCAAAAACTATCCAAGCAAAGTTAATCAAATTTATACGTGACCACCTCGGGAGCATACCCCAACCAGCAATTCAGTCCTATTATTTCAGCTCATAACTCTAAAAAGCTCTATAAACGATTTATTAAGGTTTTAGCGGTGCCAGAGTGTTGTATAAAAGCGTTCGACAGTACATTATTGCTCTAAATACTTATAGAGCTAAAAATCCCTATAAACAAAGGATGTAAACGTTTACTACGCCATTTTATATAACCGTTATAGTCAAGTACTATAGCAAGTTCTAATATAACTAGTACATAATAATATTGCTCTATAAAATTGTTAACAGGTGCCTTTATTTATCTGATTAGCGTAATAATGGTTCCAAACGAACTGCAATAGTAGTTTCGTTATAGTAGTGATAAACACTCAACTACAGGGCGATATTGTGATATTGTGGATATTCAGATCGCTGCTATAGTACGTGTGCGTTAGTAGTCACAAAGACTTTACAATAGAGTGTTTTTGTAATGTAGTCTAATTTCAGATGACGCTAATAGATCGTAAGTGCACTATAATAGTTTTTAGATGCATATTATAATTTTATCGATAAGCATATCACACAGACACTATAATAGTGCAGAATTATTGTATAACAACTTTTATGGTGCCTAGCATTGCTAGGCACCATAAAAGTTGATTTTATAATACTAACCCATTTATAATACTAACAAGCGCATTGGCGCTTGTTAGTATTATAAATGGGTATCTATCACTATAATGACGCAAAAGTGGCACATACATGTAGATAAATGTTTCTATTAAATGACAGTTAAGTCCCAAAAAGGATTATTGGCTCGCTTTTACAACAATATTCAGACATTTTGATACGGAATTAATGCCGGTTCCGTACAAAATGTGTCTTACATAGATATTATTTCTGAAGAGTCCTTACTCCAGCGATTTTTCTGAATCTTCAAGCAATGATTCAACATTCGAAAAAGACCAAAAATTTCGTGATGGCGTGAAAAATTAGGCCATTAATTATAATATTTCGCATTAAGCAACAAAAAGTTTAGTACGATTAATTAACAATAGAATACCAAATACACTACCTAACGATGCGTGTGTGCTGTACTGAGCTCACGCAATGCGTCGTACGTCCAGCCAGTAATAGGACTCGCCCATCAAGGAGCGCTGTTCCCAATTTGACGCATTATTAAATTATTATATATAAAACAAAAGGTATTTTAATAAAACACGTATACTACAAGAATATTTTAATTGTCCTTAAAATGGTGAAAGTTTCAGAAAAATACATAATACAAGTAACCTTATATAAGTCTTACCGAAAATTCGAAAGTTAGGTTAGAATATTAAAAAAATCATATCTCAAAAAAGGGGGGGGCTCCGAGACTTTTCCTTCACAGGGGGGGCTGTACACCTCCACCCCCCTCCCCCGACCCCCTCCCACCCCTTAAATCGATGGATGACAAACCGAAGTCGTACCAGAAAATGCTCTAATTGAACATTTAATAAATTTTTTTAAACCACCCAGAAATAGGAGCCCCGCGAAGCGGGGCTCCTTCGACTACGTCTGACTAAAACCTTAGAATGCAAGAGCGAGCGAAGCGAGCTCGGGACTTAGGGCACCCCGACACGGACAGGTTAGGTTAGAAGGGGATGGCCCCGCCATCCCCTTTGTGGTATTTTTTTTAAACCACCCAGCAATGCGGGACTCCGTCGACTACGCATAACAAAACATAAAAAGTGTATTAAAAAAAACTATGCATTTCCTAAACTTCCCCCATGAGGGGGGGTCTCTTATCCCCTCCCCCCTCCACAAATATTCATATAATACAAGTAACCTTATATAAAAGTCTTACCGAAAATTCGAAAGTTAGGTTAAAATATTAAAAAAATCATATCTCAAAAGGGGGGGGGGGGGGCTCCGAGACTTTTCCTTCACAGGGGGGGTTGTACACCTCCCCCCCTCCCCCCCCCCCCCCTCCCCCCCCCCCTCCCCCTCCCACCCCTTAAATCGAAGGATGACAATCCGAAGTCGTACCAGAAAATGCTCTAATTTTACTTTTTTTTTTCCAAATCATTAACACTACTCGTTTAGACGTAATTTTCGGTATAGATTAAAAGTAGCTCATCGTCGCATTTCGGCCATTCCGCTGCTGTAGTGTGTGGAGTCCATTAGGTACACTGAAAAAACACAATTTATATTTATAAAGATATTGCTTCTAAAGTTCAGTGATGCTACTAGATTCATATTTATGCACTTCATATAAAGAAATATAAACACTAGGTACGTAAAACTTGATAAAACTACGAAGTTCTTCCCGAAGAAAAAAAAACTGGTTAAGTACATGATTAATATTCACACTATTCGTCAGTAAACAGATTATACTTAATTAAGTTTTTTTTTCATTACCTATGGTCTTCAGAAAAATAGTAAAGAAAATACTGTGTATTATATTATATTCAGTCATGCTCACACAGAACCCCAATTTTAGGTTGAATCCACGATGACTGACAGTGAAAACATTACCTATCACGGGTAGTACTATAATGGCTCTTAGAATATCGAAATCACTTTATATGATAAACATTTTAGTAAAAGCTCAACAATTCGAGGGGGGCACTTTAAATTCATGGTAAACCTATCCCTAGTTTATCAGTAAAGCTGCAGTCGCACATCATTTCCACCGTAATAGACTAATATTATAATAACAAAATAAAATCTTACTTACCTCAGATTGCTTGTATCCTTTTGTAAAATTATTTTTTGCACTCTGCACTGTCACGAATGTAAAATAATGAATGGTGAATGAAAAAAGTGATGTAAAGGAAACTAAACTCTTGTATAGTATGAAAAAGTACTATAAAAGGTCCTACAGTAGCCAGTACATCAATATTTTGAGACCTGCACACTGTTACATAGATTTTATTGGACTGTTTCGTCATTTGGAACACTGCAATAAAATTATTTTGTCACTGAACAGATCTAATGCGCCACTTCCGAATAAAAGATACGTTCTTTGGGGTTTTATAGGACCAAGGACAGTCTTTTACAAAACGTTCTATGGTTTTTTATAGTACTAGTTTTTGCTGGTTGGGACCCTTTCAAACAAAAAAACAATTTTCAAAATCGGTTCACAATATACGGATAAATCGGTGGACATAAAAAAAAAACAAACATTCGCGACGAACATAATTAACATTTTTGGAAGTCGGTTAAAAAACAGGGTGGTGTTGAAATGTGGTCAGTTCTATTTTGGTACTCAGTATTCATGAGAATACCCACATTTTATATTGGAGAAATGTAGAACTGGAACACAAAAAGGAAACGGAGAAATAGTGAAACCGTGTAGGAGTGTGAATAGATAACATTTGCATCGTGTAGCCCTTTATTTTTGATGACGTTAAAACTAGCGTTTGTGTAAGTTATCCTACATAGTTTCGTTAATTAAGAGCGTCATAATTCAAACGTGTCTGTAGGAAACTTTAGAAAATTGCAGCTGAAATTCGTCTGGTACCTACCTAGTTTGATATTTTAAATGTTATACTAAAATCTTTGCTTTTTGTACAATATCGTTTATTTCGGTGTAGAGGATTTCCCCGGATTCGTTTAGGTATAATCTTAAAGTACAGCGACTGAGACTCGAGTCTTTTGAAATATAAATTCGGATAAGCTCTGACATATATTTTCAGTTTTCGATTAAAAATTGTAACAGGAATCTGAAACTGCTGGAATTGGGTTCACAATTCAGCAAGTATTAGTGGTACTGATAATTGTTTTTTTTTCGAAAGTATATCGTAGAATTCCCTTAGAGCGTTATCACACTGACGATTTGCCAGCGTGTTTTCAGCGAGCCAATTCGTGAACGTGCTCTCCGCGGGTGCGATGCGAGCTAGCCGAGACCACGCGACGTGCTCTCCGCGGTTTCACAATATTGTACACTCGCTTGTGTAGCTCTCTCTTGTTTCACGTCATTTATTCTCGTTCCATAAATGCGGCGAACACGTTGCACATCCGCGGCGTGTTCGTGAGCGTGTCATACAATCGCCTTGCCGGTAACACGCTAATAAATCGTCAGTGTCATATGGCCCTTACGTAATTGTCGACAAACACTATCAGATGCCAAAGTATTAACATAAGTTCTTCTTTATTTGATTAGTTTACCTGCATTGGAAAAGTCTTACATGTAGCGTCTGGCTATTATTTAACTAAAGATTTCAACACTGATAAATTATCTAGGAATATTTTGCCTGTTAAAATGATAACAAAATATAATTTACGAGCTGATAAAAACTTAGAATTTTATACTCGAAAACTATAGCAGATAATTTTGTTTGTTTCAGAAAGAAAACTGTGCGACATGAGAAAACCACTGACTTGTTTGAGTAAGCTAACAACGAGAAAATTGGTTGGAGATCAGAGGAGTAGGAATAGTTCGTTTTGCTTTAAGTGATGAACAAAGGAACGTCACAATGCTTGCGGACAATGACACCCACAGTTACGGCGCTGGATCGAACGGCACATACAACTTCTTCTTTGAAGACCCACGATTCATATCAATATTAAAACATAGAGGTTCGAACCATACAAATAACATTGGCGATGTTATCAAAGTTCTAGAAGACTGGCGGAGTAGATATAATATTTCCGTCGTTAAAGAATGTGAGAGGTCAGAATATTGCTCCGGGGAATTTAGAGATTTGATTCTCGCTTACAACAGTATACATGGATATGTTAGTTTACTGGTAAGTGCTCATCAATAATTTCTTTCGTTGGTCTTGTGGTCGCGAACGCTACTGCTGAGCATGACGTCCTGGGCCTGGGTTCTATTCCCAGGTCGGGTAAAATGTTATTGGGTTTTTCTATCTGGACTTTGTCAGAAGCAGCCCGGAGGATGGATTTGTGTCCGGGTGATGGCAATAAGCTCGCCCCGGGTTCTATTCCCAGGTCGGGTAAAATGTTATTGGGTTTTTCTATCTGGACTTTGTCAGAAGCAGCCCGGAGGATGGATTTGTGTCCGGGTGATGGCAATAAGCTCGCCCCCTGTTACACTGGCGAAATGTGTGTGTACTATAGGTACACCTCTGCCCAACCCTGCGGGGAAACAGTGCGTGATGTTATGTTATGCTTATTTATGTGATTTCTATATTGTTTCGTAGTCTATATTTTTTGATTTTATAAGCCGAGGTTTCTCTCGGTTTATAAAATCTTTTCAGGTTTAAAACTATGATTTTCAGCTCTCAACGCTAGTTTATAATAGGTATAATAATGATGTTTACTTAACAAAATTTAATATTCGTTACAAAATTCTGGTCACGTAAACTAGCTCGTTGTGTTTGGAAAATTGTTTGTATAGGAGTATTATTACAGTATTAGTATTACCTACAGTGATAGTTAAGGTACTCCAGGCTTGTTACCCAAGGGCAATAATATTTTGATACTATTAAACAAGTACCTAATGAATTTTGAGACAAACTCGTTCAATTAGTGAAGATTTGTCTCGCATAACAACGTCCAATTAATCAAAGCCCAGTTAATTAAAATAAAGGCGCTAAAATAATGAGGGTCTTACTCTGTTTGACAATTTTGGGAGTTTTAAATATACCTACCGAAATAGATTAGTATTGTCACGAATTTACTCAACAATGATTTATTAAATTTTCCTCACATCTGTTACAATTTATGATATGAGAGAACTAGTAATCAATAGAAAGGAAGACGGTACTAATTACAGTTTGTAGATTTGTATGTTTGTTTTGTTATAAGATTCTCTTCTTCTTTCGTGTGGAAGGTGACTAACCTGATGTCAGATGGGCCTCTGACGTGGCTTTACATACCGTCGAGAAATATCTCTCAGGCATGTCGGTTTTGCTCGGGTGTCACCACTGTGTGGATCGCCCGGAGGACCACGGTGGAGCATACGGTGGAGGTCTGCCCGGCTTGGGCGGAGCACCGTGGTGTCTTCGTGGAGGCGATCGGCGACGGTGACCTCTCGCGTCCGGCCCTGCTGGGGGCCTACTCCCTAAATGAAAGCGTTACGGACGGCCGTCATTACGGGCGCTTCGCTCTCCGTCTAACTTACAGTATGTCCGTAAGTGAGACGGGGAACGAAGCGCCCGTAACAACGGCCGTCCGTATCGTTTGTCGACGGTCTGGTCCAGGCCATGGTACGGAGCGAGAGGGCATGGCAAGCCGTCACCTCCTTCTGTGAAGCAGTAATGCTCGCAAAGGAGGAGGCGGAGCGCGTGAGGGACAGACAAATGTTGCGCCCTCACGCCCCTAGCCGCCGCCGTGAGAGTCGCCCTGGGCGTCGGGAATCGCGAGCCGATTTCCGGCCACCGTAGGCGCGGGCTTGCGGACGGAAAGCAATGAGTAGCTCGCCCTCCGATAAGGACCAGGCCCGGGTCGACGGCGCGTCGAGTTCCACACGCGCCTCAAAGAGATGTCAGTTAAATTGACGGGGTTCGCTAGGGCCGATCCTGCCAGGGTTGCGGGAAGCCCTAAGGGGAGACCGTGGCCCCTGGCAACGTACAGGCAAGTGAAGGAAAATGGGTGGGTTTTAGTCAGTAAGAGTCTGACACGCCCTACCGCTCCGCCCAGAGCGGGAGAAGTTATTTGATGATATCCCATTCCCACTCCAAAGGCATGCCGGTTTCCTCACGATGTTTCCCTTCGCCGTTTTTGAAGCAAGATGTATGATGGGATTCTGTTACTGTATTGACATAATTTACTTTCTGGTAATTTTGTTGATACGATTATTTTCATCATTATACAGACGAATATTTATAATTTCTGTGATATCATATTATTTTCTCTCTCCAGGTATGTCTCTTCGGCAGTTTAGCCAATGCGTTGAACGTTGCTGTCCTGACCCGTCGGGATCTAGCAGTCACTCCTATTAACCGGCTGCTGAAGTGGCTGGCGGTGGCTGATGTCTTCGTCATGCTGGAGTACGTGCCCTTCGCGATCTACAGGTACCTGGTGAGTCTAAGCTACATCTAATAATATAATAATAATTAGCCCATATTGTCCCAAGGGACTGTTCTTTTTTCACTCAATTCGATCCTGATCCAAGACGGGCCAATTGACACTTATAGGAGGGCCTATAAGTGTCAAGTTCATCCCGCCATCTACACCTGGGTGTTCCGCGATCATCTGTACTATATTAATATAGCGAAAGTAACTCTGTGTGTGTGAGCAGTGGTGGCCCAGTGGTATCGGCCCCGACTTACGAGTTGTAGGTCTTGGGATCGAACCCAAGCAGGCGCTTTACTTTGTGTAAATAATTTCATCACCCCTGCTCTCAAAACGGTGAAGGAAAACATCGTGAGGAATCCGGCATGTCTTAGAACCAAAAATTCGAAGACATGTGACATCTACCAACCGGTACCCTAATTACGTAAAACACAATCAATTCGTTTTGAAACAGATTACTAATCCATTGCTTCATAAGTTCGAAATTGAATTCTGCTCTGCAACGTAATTATCGCATTGAATGTTGTTGAACTGTCAAAATGAAACAAATGATCGCTATCGCATTGCTTCTGCAAGATACGTCATAACCCTACCACACTGGGCCCGCGTGGTGGATTATGGCCCACTCCCTCTCACTGAGAGGAGGCCTGTGTCCCAACAGTGGGAAAATTAATAGGCTGATTATGTTTATGTTAACTCTGTCCGTCTGTTACCTTTTCACGCCTAAACCATTAAACCGATCATAATGAATTTTGACAGAACGGTAGGCTGAGGCCTCGAGAATGACATAATACTACTTTCATGCTGGATTGGATATTAGTCTCAAATAATGATTCCTTGAAATACACGCAGATGAAGTCGCAGGCAACAGCTAGTCTATACTAATATTATAAAGATAAAAGATTTGTATTTTTGTTTGTAATGAATATAATAAAAAACTACTGGACCCGTTTAATAAATTCTTTTACCATTATAATGCTATATTATCACCGAGTAACATAGGCTATAATTTATAAAGATATCACACGGGTGAAGCCGCTGGCGGAAGCTAGTTAGTTATAAATATACCTTGTTTGAGTAAAGATTCCAGGAAAGCATTCGATGGCTATAAGAATAGTGGACCGATGACCTAATGAAAGTAGGGGGAATTTGCTGGATGTGAGGTGCATATGAACGGTTGATGTGGTGATGCATGGGTAAGGCCGCAGTGGACGTCTTTCGGCTAAATGATGATGATGATGTTAAGAATAGAGGAAGACTTATGAAAGGACCCCATCTTTCATAAGTCTTCCTCTATTCTTAACATCAGATCGGATGTGAAAGATAATAAAGTTATGGGTAGGAAATTAATGAGTACAGAGGTGACGACTTATAATACATAAGTATGCATGGAAGAAAATAAAAAATATGCAGCATAATCAGCCTATAATGTTCCCACTGCTGGGACACAGTCCTCCTCTCTTTGAAAGGGTGTAGGCTACAATCAACCACGAGGGCCCAGTGCAGGTTGGTAGATGTCACACGTCTTCAAATGTTTGGTTCTATATAGGACATGCCGGTTTCCTCATGATGTTTTATTTCAACGTTTTGAGAGCAGTGGTCATATATAAATTTTAATATATCAATGGCAGTGGTGATTATTTACACAAAGTAAAGCCTGGGTTCGAACACATTACCGTAAGTCGGGGCTGTTACCACTGGGCAAAAACTGCTCCCATACAGTGCTAACCCAAATTAATTTGAATACGAGCCTTCTGCTCAATGATGATATGATTGATAAGATTCGCAACATTTGGGGCATAAAGCAATAAGGCTGAAATAGTTGAAGATCGATGATGTCACTGTGATATCCAAGTGTGGACAATTCACGATTTTCGGCTACCTAGTGAGTCATAGCTGGATCGAATATTACTAAATCTTGTTTGTGTTTATTCGATAGCTTTAGGAACCTTGCTGTAAGTGCTATTAAAAGGCCACTGAAATAGTTAGGGCTTGGCGAAATTATTGTCATAGTGAAGGGCATTTGAGGAGCTTATGGCTAAGTTATCCGCACGAGTCGATCCATCAGGTTAAGCTATGCTTGCCGGGATTGGTCCGTGGATACGTGATCATATTTACATACCGAGACTCAGCTCCGTGCCTCGGAAAGCACGTTAAGCCGTTGGTCCCGGCTGTCATTCGTCGATCTTTGACAGTCTTTACGGGTCGTCAGAATCCCGAAAGTCTAACAATCACACCGCTAGACGGCACGGTTGGCGCAGTGGTTAAGCGATTGACTGCTGACAACAAATATTTGTATGACCTACAAGTAGTTGTTCCGGGTTTGGCTGTTTGTGTGTGTGTGTGTGTGTGTTTAAATGTTTGTAAACGCACCCACAACACAGGAGAAATTCCTAGTGTGGGGCAAAGTTTAAACAAAACAAAAAAAAAGAAGAGCAACTCTTTTGGAATCTTAGCAGGACCTGGGACAATATCCAGCAGCAAGACTTTGATAACTTGATTCAAAGCATCAAAAACCAGTGCAGGACCGTTGTTAACATCATGGATGGTTTTACTGAATATAGATTTTTCGCATAATTGCAAAAAACCGAATAATTTCGCTTAATTTTATTTTTTTCTTGAAAAACACATACAGCGTTAGTTTTACCATTATTTCACTTTTCATCTGTATAAATTACATAAAATTTTATTTACAGAAAAATAATATTTTTGTTTTATTCTGAAGTCTAGTCTGATAAATGGGTTTTATAAAAATATATTCAAATTCAAAAGTCATTTATTCAAATTAGGCTGAGAATCAGCACTTTTCGAACGTCAAAATTACATAACACACACTGTGTCACAGTCCCCCAAAAACGCCCGACCTTCACCACTTTCTAGTGCTTTTGCTGGGAAGAAGAAGTGATATACTTATACATGTTATATGTAACAAATTTTGAGTGAATTGAGAAAATTTGAAATATCCCTAGACGGTGTTGATGTGTGTTTAACGTGTTTCTTTTGATGCCCGATACCTCTAAGGTTATATTTTACGCTATAATTAAAAAAGTAATGAAAAAAACTAAAAAACCCGACTGCATAAACACATAACTGAAAAGAGGGTAACAAGCATTATAATCTATAGAATTTTGGTATCGCAGGCGGGACAAACTATACCCTGAAATATGGTGTAACTTCGTTTGTGGTGGTTTTTTATGGTGTAACTGCTATACCAAAATTCTATAAGTAGATTATAAATTTAAAATGCTTGTTTTTCTTTTTTCAGTTATGTGTTTTTGCAGTAGAGTGTTTAAGTTTTTTTATTTTCATCTTTTTAGTTTCTTATCATTTCTTATTCAAATTACATTTAGGTAAACATATAATTTGCATATGTTTTTGTAATCAGCTTTTCAACCCTTCGTATTGATACGGGCCCCACTCCATATGTTCAGGATTTTTTTTGAAACCTATTATATTTGGCGCCAAAAATCTAGCATATTGTTTTATTTTTATTTTAATACACCCAGTGACACTCGCGCAATAAAGACGCATCTGACGAACACAGAGACGGACATAAATATACATACACACATAGATACATGTCAAACACATAGCCCTCCTTTTTTTCTGTCGGGTAAAAATAATAAGTAAAAAAAAAATCCAAAAACTAGTGTTCTCAAAATACATAGTTTCGAATATAACAACACTAGACTCTCGATGTGTGTATATTCTATGTTTCATAGTTTATTTGTAATAAAACAAACAAGTAACAATTTTGTCTGGTTTCTAACGTCTATTATTTCAACATTTTCAATAACAAGCGGTTTAAATTGTAATGAAGCTCAAAAGAAGTAGTAAAAACTTGATTATGTTCTTTAGTTACTGTTTTATCAATCAATCTGCCTAGCCTTTTCCCAACTATGTTGGGGTCGGCTTCCAGTCTTACAAGATGCAGCTGAATACCAGTATTTTACATGGAGCGACTGCCTATCTGACGTCCACAACCCAATTACTGGGTAACACGATACCCCTTGGTAAGGCTGCCTGTCCACTGGAGCGGAGAGGAGAAAAGAGGAGCCCTATGTGCCAATATTAACCAATAGAATCTTGACTCCGCCCCTGAGTTTAGATTTGATTGGTTAATAATGGCACATCTCCGCTCCTCTCCTCTCCTCTCCGCTCCAGTGGACAGGCAGCCTTAGACTGGTGTCAGACTTTCGGTTTCGGGCTTCTGACTCAAAGAAAGATCAAAGATCTAGATAATAAAGAGGTAGATCTTCAAAGATCTACGAATGACAGCCGGGACCAACGGCTTAACGTGCTTTCCGAGGCACGGAGGAGTCTCGGTATGTAAAGATGGTTGCCCATCCACCGACGCGTAGCATAACCTGATGTATTGATCCGTGCGGCTGTTATTACTTAACCACGAGCTCCTAATTTAGCTTTACTGTTTTATGATGAACTAAAATAGATTCTTACAGCAATTATGTTTTAGAAACAATTGCATAAGTTTCTCAATTTCGTAATAAGAAACAGTGCGGTAATTTCGTAATACGGATACAATGGCATTTTCATTAATTTTGACAGTTTAACGATATTGTCAAAGTCACTCATTTATTTCCTTTAAATGTGGTAATACAAGGGTGTTTCATTCATTCATTCATTGCATTATTTACGTTGTCGTTTGGAATTTGCTTCAAAATCCTTCGGATTGTGACTAAAAGTGTGTTACGCAATTGGGGTACTGTTTCAATTATTAAGCGCTTCGGATCAAGAGACTAATTTCAAGTAATTTCACGTAGAGCGGCTTTGACTAATTCAAATCATGTACTATACCAAGCAAAATAATTACTCTATTCGTCACTTCAGTTAAATTAATTTTACATTACATTGGTTTACTAATATTCCAATAAATTAAATTCAGAGGTACCTCGACAGCACCTTATAGAACTCTGAAACCACGGGGCGCTCAATCAATTCAGTGCCAGGTATAGGTACTATTCAATAGGTACTTAATCGAATCTCGTGACTAATATTAGTTATTGGATACTAGGTAATCTATTGAATTCTATGGAAAGTTCTTCTTTCTATTGGATTATCGTGGTCTCGCCAGTGGTGCCCCACTGGTAACGACCGCGACTTACGAGCTGAGGTCGTAGGTTCGAATCTGACAGGTGCTTTACTTTGTGTAAATTATTTCATCATCACTGCTCTCAAAACGGTGAAAGAAAACATCGTGAGGAAAAAACGGAGTAAACTTACGATCAATGATCGTAAGCTGAGTTTTTCGTTTAGCATTATCGGCACCGGAAATCCACTGAAATCTAGAAAAATGCCTTTTTATTTTTTATGCCATATTGAGCTGTAAAGACTGTATAGAAAAAGTTGGCCGAGGCATTGGAAATGTTTTCTTTCATTGGTAAGTAAAGTTTTTAATGTGTGTGCGAAAAAGTGGCACGCATGGTTTTCATACTGATGGAGGGACTTGCGTTATCTAGTTAGATTTATATCTGTGAGTGGGAACATTATAGGCTGGTTATGGTATGCTACTATGCTATTAAGTTTAAATCTTTTGTTGACTATTCAACTTGATCTGTAGTCAATGAGGACGCGGGACCTCGTCAAGTCCGAGAAGCACAGCACTGGAAATAAGATTCCCCAAGTCTTATTTCTCCAGTAGTGGAAGTCTTTTGACTGAATGATTATCATGATGAACATTAGATTTGACAGTTGGGTTGATTATTTAATATGATTTCCAATTCAGAAAGATCTCGTCGCTCATTTATTCAAAGTCAAATAATTTATTTCAATTTTCCCCATTATAAGGCACTTTTGAATGTCAAAAAAACAAGAAAATGGAATTGATTCTGGTTCCCCTTCCAAACGGTAATTTAAATATGGAGAAGAATGAGCAAGAAACTCCATAGTTAGCTTTAAAAAATGTTTTAATTAGTACAATATTTTGAATACATTAGTAATTTATGTGTGAAGATGATGTACCCAGTAACTGGATTGTGGAGGTCAGATAGGCAGTCACTCCTTGTAAAATACTGGTAATCTGCTGCATCCGGTTAGACTAGAAGCCGACCCTAACATAGTTAGGAAAAGGCAGGCTAGGCAGATAATGTTAAGAAGATGTACACACGGCTACACATCAACCTATACATTTCCAGTTTATGCTGATCCCGTATTGTATAGGATTATTATATCCAGCTTATACTGGAAATGTTAGCTTGATGTGTGTACCTGTAAAAATATTCCCCATTCAACTTCTTCTCTTTCCACAGCTGTTCCCAGACCAAGAAGAGCGTCCATACTCCTGGGCAGTCTACATGCTGTTCCACAGTCACTTCACTCAGATACTACACACTGCGTCCATACTGCTCACGTTATCGCTAGCGGTCTGGCGATATATCGCTATCAAGTAAGTGCTGGATTTCATCTATACTAATACTATAAAGAGGTAAAATTTTATGTTTGGTTGATTGTTTGACAGTTTGTTTGTAGAAGGTAATCTCCGGAACTACCAGTCAGATTTGAAAAAATATTTTTATTTTGAATAGCTCAATTTTTGAGGAAGGTTATAGGCTCGCGGACGAAGTCGCGGGCAGAAGCTAGTATATTATATTGCGGTGGACTTCGCTTTATGCCCATCACTGTTCGTGACACGGTTTCAAGCTCACATTTTAATGTTCGTTCTACTTTGAGTCGAGTCGGTGTCGGGTCGTTTCTGTATATGGCGGCTATTCACGTTGTATCCTATGAAAAAGGTTGAGCATTGTTTTTATTGTATGTCATTCAGATATCAGTCATTATAAAAACCACAGGGTAGAATTTCCTTATCATGCATTGTGTATGTATTGTGTATGTATCTATACATCTAATGTATGTATTGGGTTACGTAGTTGGGTTTTGTCATACATTCCATTTTTTTAATATAAAGTATTTATCTATTTTGTTTTATTAATATTTATATGGAATATAAAAAAAAAAATAAGAAAACGTTAATATTATTGCTTTTATTTAACAAAACTGATTTAGCTACAAAGATTTATATAATTATAAAAAAATAATGGTTAAATCGTAGTCGTTTACTCTTTGTCGATTTAAGTGAACGTATACATCAAATGTATGTATATATAACTTGAGGGTATGGATTAATTTTATAAAGAAAACGTAAGTAAGTAAAATTAATGGATACTCTCAAATTATAAAATCGACGAACATATATTATAACCTCCTCCTTTTTGGAAGTCGGTTAAAAATAGATATTAAACACATCTATACATCGTCTAAGAGCACCTTTATTTGTTTAGAAAAAATTACGTATTCAGTTCAGTAAATCAATTTACATTACGATGTTGTTCGAACGGCAAGTTAAAGTTATTTGTTTTTTAAGCAAAAAGTTTACAGTTAATACAAATAAGAAAACCTCAAGCATAACAAGTCGATAATAACATAAAATAACATAACAGAACATCACGCCTTGTTTCCCCGAAGGGTAGTTCAGATGTGTGCTGTGTAGTACAGGGATCACAAATTAATTTAATGAGGGTTCCGTTTTTTAAAATAATATGGCTGTCGCGGTCTTTTTGGTAGACGTTTACTAAAATCTAAGATTTTTTTTTATTATATAATTAACCATTATTGTATTAGTAATGAAAAAAAATCACAAAGTAAGTACTTACCTAATTAATAATAATGTGAAAATTTTTATTTTTTACTTGGCACATAGTCTAGAGTAAAGTTGGTGCAAGGTATTACAGTACGGCACAACTTAATGTAGCATCTACAAAATTCAATTCGTAAAAACGATCAACATCCGAACTGAGTGCACCTTCAAAATCACCAATCTTTATTACTGCTTTAGGTGAAAATAATCTTTACGAAAACGCAACTTGTAGAGTCATATAACCAAATACAATTCATAAAATTTAAATAAATTAATGAAAGTTTTCAAATTTATGCTACATCTAAGTTGTGTCGTACTGTACCATTAAATACGCCATTAATTATCGTGTCGACGGCAGAACACACAAAGGAGAAAACCAAACTCCATAGAAACTTGGGCCCAGCGTTACAGGGCTGGAATTTGGCCATAAATTAGAGCATTTAGGAAGGATTCACGACGCCGATTTTCACGTCTCCCAGCAATGGCCAAATTGGTAAAATCAGACAATGTTTACATTTTAGGTTATTTTTATTATTTGAGGTATTCAAATAAAAAATGATATTTTTGAGGCTTTGTTTGTTTCCTACGTTAACCTCTAAGGCTAAGCGGCGCGAGTTCGCGACAACCCGCCAAGCCGCGCGGCACGCCCGCGGCGCGTCAGAGATAAGAGCTCGCTAACATAAACAAAAACTGAGAGCTTCTTGTTACGTAAATAGTCTTATCGTTAATGGTTTTGGGTTCCTGATTAGACAAAGGATTTTTTATAATACTTAGAATCTTTGTAAGCGAACGCTAGTATTGATAAATAAACATTCTTATAAGATTCTTATAAGAAATTCCGTTGTTCATTGTTTTGATTATTTATAATAAAACTACTGGTTCGATTCACATGAAATTTCGCAGGATACATTATGAATACATATACTATCGGTCAAAACCATTATTTACGCATAAACACAATAAATAAAAACACATATAATCAAAAAAGTTCAATAAATAGATAACCGTATCATTACGTAACATTATTTAGTTGACAAAAAAATATTGAACTCTTTTTTTTCTGTATTATGCATTTTTATTATTAATTAGTTATTCAATAATATAAAATAAATGACTTACCAGCGATTACATGCACAAAACACACACAAAACAACAAATTCCACATCAACACGTTTTTTCACTAACGAGTTTGTTTACATTTTTTGATGGGTCCGTAATAGGTAATTACGATGTTATTTAGTGCAAGTATTAACTATATACGATGACGACACTACTTAATTATTGAATTATCACCATTTCCCGTCGATTTACACTTAAAAAACAATAGAAAACAAATAAATACGACGCGTAGTGCAGCGCGCTGAACGCATGCGCAGTCGCCATTTTGCCGTGCCAAAATGTCCAATTTTTACTTTTTTCTAGAATTGTTTCTGCATATTTTGACGTTTTAGTCGATGTATTTGACAAGTATATTACCAAATCCATAGAATAAAATTAACTGTAGACCATATTAGCCCCTATGCATAGTACAAATACAGTTTGAATCAGCGTGAACATACTGTCGCTAATCGTCGACAGCCCGGCTTGACGGTATTGGAAATTATTGTCCCTAATTTTCGACGGCCCGGACTTGGAGGTTAATTGGGCAACCACAGGCGCTGTGCTGCAGCACCTGCAGCCTATCACGATGCGGTTAAAACCTCCTAGTAGGTACCCACATAAAAAGCGCTTAGCGGGTGATTTATCTGTATGATTTTACTGAAAACCTCAGCTGAAAACTATGTTTATTAGACAAGGCCCACTTGGAACACTACTGGCTTGCATTTGCTAATATTGTATTTATCTACTAGGGGATTTGATGCAATCACGGATTACAGTAATCTGAGATTGCAATAATATATTAAAGTAAAACACACCTATTTGTGATGAATCGTTTTATTAATCACCTTCTTCATTAGGACTATCATTAGGTATATAATACAGTATCCAGAAATTGTGCAGGAGGCAATTGAGTACCTACCCTGGTGCCGTGCCAACTAAGCCCAACTAAAATACCATAATTATGCTCGTGGCAAAAGAATGGTTGGTTGCTGTGTGTGGGCACAGCAACCAACCGTTCTTTTGCCAACAATACAGGTGCAATTATATTGAACTATAGCATCCCTCCCACTTAGAGAGCTGTTGAAGTGTCGACTAACATATAAACGAAACATATCCTATTAGTAATAGGATATATTAGGCTGGATTTTATTCTTCCTCTCAACATCCAGGTTGAGTCTGATGTTGACAGCCCTTGCAGCCACCGTTCACCTCTACACAGTTCTATTCATCGGTGTCTGTTCAGTCTGTTCTAGTCCATTTCCATCAAGAGATACAGCATTGGTATGATTTCAGCAAGCTTGGCAGATAGTCATTTTCATTTAAGTACCTGAAGCAAACAATCATGTGTCATTAGGTCTAGCACTAGCATTTAGCAATAAACATCTGATTGGCACATTTGGGTACTTAAACATAAGCGGCCTTATTACATTCCCACTGCAGGGACACAGGCCTCCTCTCTGAAAGAGGGAAAAATCTGTAATTTAACAATGCAGGTTCAGTCCAGATTGTAGATGTCACATGTCTAGATTGAATATGAATTTGTTGCATGCGCTGGTATCATTTTATAAAATACAACTATCAACAGACAATTGAACATAAGCGATAACACTATTTAGTTTGATTACATGAAATAATTTCATAGTAAGTATGAAAATGTTGCGCTATAGATATATCGGATACTAACCGTTTGATGCGCGACCCATTCCTGTACAATTGAAAGAATCATTTCATCTTTCAGTCTTCGCCTTCCCATTGTAATGCAGCGCGGTCCGTTGCTATTCCGTTAATGCACAGGCTCTTGATGTCGTTGTATCCAGTCATCCAGTCAAAAGAGCATTATACAGATCCAGTTTTCCAGCAAAGGTCAGCAGGAGTGGCAGGATACGGTGCCCAATGTTCAAGCGAGGGCAGTCTATGGCAATCAATTTCGGAGGCCAGTATTCGAGTAGAAGTCAGAAATAATAAATCCCGAGAAATACGGAAAATCATTAGCGTGGCGAATGACAACAATAACATGACATGACAGTACGAGTACAATCATGACAATTGACAGACGTTGACATTGACATTTGCCGTTTACTAGTGCAATCCGTGGTGCAATTGATTTTATCGATTATTTACTTCTTTGAATGATTTTCATGGTGGTTACAAAATATAAAATCAATAAATCAATATAGTAATAAATCAATTAGATTCCAGATTTTTTTATTTTACATTGATTTTAATACCTAAAAACAATTATATCAAAACAATGTTCTAAGGCAACTATTTAAGGCAGTGTATAGAGTGCCACCAGTGGCACTCTATCCCTATCGGATAACGTGCCACTACAGGCACCCTAGTAACACCGCCTCGGTCCGGCCAAAGTGCCGCAAGCATTGGATTGTCATTGTCACTGTCACTAAGTCACGTCACTTGGTATTTTGTTTGATTGTCGAGGTTAGATCGCTGTAAAACATCACATTCCCAAAACATTACATTCTCTTGTGCCTAAACGGACCCTGGCACTTCGCCGGCCGCTACCGCGGCACCGCTCGCTACGCTCGCTCGGCTCGTGCGTTGTGTGGTCACAGTTCTAACCTAACCTAACCTAAATAACAAGTGACAGTGTCAATGCAACGCTTATGGCACCCTAGCCGGGCCGAGGCAGTGACACTAGAGTGCCACAAGAAACTCGCGGCACTCTATACACTTCGATTATTTAATTATTTGTCATCATCATCATCATCATCAGCCTATTAATGTTCCCACTGCTGGGACATAGGCCTCCTCTCTGTGAGAGGGGGTGGGCCGTAATCTACCACGCGGGCCCAGTGCGGGTTGGTAGACGTCACATGTCTTCGAATTTTTTGGTTCTAAGACATGCCGGTTTCCTCACGATGTTTTCCTTCACCGTTTTGAGAGCAGTGGTGATGAAATTATTTACACAAAGTAAAGCGCCTGCTTGGGTTCGAACCCACGACCTACAACTCGTAAGTCGGGGCCGTTACCACTGGGCCACCACTGCTCTCAATCAATCTCAATTATTTGTAACAGTATCGATTTCTACGAACTCGATAATATTCTTAGGGTACGCTCTATTGATATAATGCCAGCGTTTGTGAAGTAAATGACGTTTAATGAAATATGTGTTGTAACGGTTTACAAAGGTGATAAACAATAAAATAGAAATCTACTTATTTTCTACACTTGGCCATTGCTAATGAGGCTAAAATTAAAATGGGTTAATTAAGAAATATAGAAGATTTTTTTGGTACATATCTCATTCGTGTAACGGTTGGGCCCAAAAACGGCTTTCTCCTTTAATTACTCAGTTTTTTAGAAGTTATAAAGAATTAGGGCCTGTTTCACCACCATTAAGTTCCTATTTACTTACTTGGCAGATAATTTCATACAAATTCTGTTCCATTTTTGAATTTATTCGGTAAATAGTGGCTATTTGGACATCGTGAATTAGGCCCTTAATATTGTATACTTAATAAGGTCCGCCCTTAGAATAATTTTGAATTTAGTACATTCACATTTCGCCAAATAATAATTAAAACAAAAATATAACTGCTCAGAGATAGCATCGTGGAACAAAGTTTGTTTTTGATCAGTTTTGTTTTTGTGAAAATGGCCGTAGAGCTTTTTGTTAATAGTATGTTTATTTGTTTGAAAGGTTTGAGAGATAATAGTGAATAACAATATTGCCCAACCCGCTGCCGCGGGTCTTGAATAATTATAAAGGACTTACTTGTCACGGTAGTGTGTATCGAGAATATTTATGACTAGCTTCGGCCCGCGACGTCGTCCGCGAGCCTTCCTCAAGAAATGGGCTATCCAATGCAAAAAAAAATACTAATCCGACTGGTAGTTTCGGAGATTAACCCCTGCATAGAAACTTACAAACAAACAAATTTACCTCGTTATAATAATATTATTATTACTATAATAGGATATTAGAATTAGTACAAGAAAAGTTTTTAAGGTGAAACAATTTGAAATTTTTTCCATACAAACTTCGGAGGGGTTTTACTCCACTGTTTGACATCGTACATTCAAAGTTAAACATGATATCGTTAGGTCTCATTATTAAAATTGTCTGTACGGAAGCAGAATAGTTAAATAAAAAGCCATTAAAAAGTTATGAGCCAACAAAGATTCGTTTTTCTTGCTAATTTTAACGCAACTTTGGGCGTAAATAAGTAATACAAGAATTGTGAAATCTCGAAAACAAAATCCGTACCGACACAGAAAATGTATCGAAGATTTCAATAAATTTTATTTGTAATTGATTTATGCAGTGGTTTTTTCAGAAAAACCTTTTTTCCAAAGGCCTTCTCGTAATTTTTGACGCGCTCGTTTTACTAAAACTGTTCGGTACGGTGTTTCTGTGCGTGCGAACTTTACGTTGTCCATGTAGACCAGCTTCTAACTGCTCATCACTGATACTATCTCTGTCAGACACGATGCCAGGTGAGACAGCGTGGTTTTTGGCCATGCCCACCATTGAGTTCGAGCCCGCGACTAGTTGCACCTTAACCAGTGCGCAAACTTAAAACACATGACTTTACTCATCATTATGAACAACTTTTACTATCGGACCAAACCTGAAATAGCTCAAAAAAAGTTAGCTGTTCCATATGTTCGCATAACTCGTTAAAATGTAGGGAACAGCTGATTATTTTTCGCGAGTTCAGGTGTGGTCCTATAGTAAGTAAGTTGTTCATAATGATGAGTAAACTCATGTGTTTAAGTTTGCGCACTGGTAATTTTTTTTTCCTGTATATTAGTATTAATATAGATTCAACGTCTGCTTCGTATGGTATATTGCTTGCGAGTCTTACGACTAAGCGCAACTGCACAGCGTGGAGGGACACAATGACGGAAAAGTCTGAAATGAAATGGCTTATTCGTGATTCGCACGAATTTATTCGCCCGAAACGGGCAAATCGACATTATTAAATAATATAATTTATTCTTAAGGCGATTCGCACGAAGTTAATTTATTTGTCGGCGAATCGATATCTGGAGTTGTCGACTCGCTTACAAATAATTAACTTCTTGCGAATCTGAAAGCTATTGATAGGTACACGACTGCCTAGTGGTAAGCGTGTACCTATCTATAACTTTCAGATTTAATCTGTATAGCAATATATAGCTTTATGTACTGATCTATACCCTTCGGGGAATAAAAACGTAATGTTAGGTTAGGTTAAAAAAAATATGAAAACAACTTCGTAGTACAATTTTCTCTTTCCTTGAACTTAAATAGTACTAAGTAATAGTTTCCTTCACCTTTCAGAGAAAATAGAGTAGTAATAAACTTGAAGTGTTCTATCTACTACAAGTTTCTTTGCAGACTAATCGCTTTAACTACGAAGACTTAAGTATTTAGATCGAATTGCTCAGCGCGCGACAAAACAACAAGTTGAGTCATGAACTTGCCCTCATTTATTTAAATAAGGTCGACAAGGCAAACCTACTGGCACATTTGTCTAAAGTAGTAGAAATTTATTTAGAAGTAGTAATTTATTTATTTTCACTTCAGAGACACAAACATCTGTGTAACCCTTTTTTTATGGGTGGGAAATCATCAAATAACTTCTTCCGCTCCGCCCGGAGCGGAAGGGCGTGTCAGACTCTTACTAACTAAAACCCACTCGTATGAAGATTCCTTCTGTTGCCTGTACGTTACCAGGGGCCACGGTAACCCTTTAGGACTTTCCCGCAAACCCGGCAGATCTGTGTAACCCTGGCTCTTGAACTAGGAGTTCCTGTATCACAAGAGCTAGACCGCTCAATTTACAGGGAATACATTATAGACAAAAATGTTATGTTGAGGCATGCGTTAAAAGCTAAGCGCACAAAAATACGCTCTCTCTTTCTCACTCTCTTCTAGGTACCTAATATGCTTTTAAAGGATATGAAGAAACCAACATTATCAATATGTCGAACTGGATTAAAAATGTATTATTGAAGAAAATCCCTAAGGTCCTCGGGGCTAAAGGAAAACAGCCGCACGGGTCGAGCGTAGGTTAAGTGACACTTTCCGCGGTCAGTTCGGGGATGGGTGACCATCCATTATATATCGAGACCCTCTCCGTGCCTCGGAAAGCACGTTAAGCCGTTGGTCCCAGCTGTTATTCGTAGATCTTATACAGTCGTTACGGGTAGTCAGGAACCCAAAAGTATGACAACCAGTCTTACCAATACAAGGGGTGTTACCCAGTAACTGGGTTGTGGACGTCAGATAAGCTGGCGCTCGTATTCAGCTGCATTCGGTAAGACTGGAAGCTAGCTAAGCAACATAGTTGGGAGAAGGCTAGGCAGATATACTTAGCAAGTTAATTAAGTAATAAGGAAGTAATAAAGGGTCAACAGCGGCAGGCGTTTTCTACCAATTGAAAAAATAAACTCGTAAACCGGCCCAGTAATCACTGAGGATTTGGTGTACAAACATAAAAAAAAGACAACGGGTTGCACTCCGGGAGTGCTGGCAGAAGTGAAAACGTTGTTCATTTTTGAATATTTTGGAATGGTTAGGGAATAATTTCGCACGAATTGATTTATTTACTATAATTTATGTGGTTAAATACAATATTCATTAGTAGTAGTAGTAAATTTATTTATTTTCAAAATATAGTCTAACAAAAATAAACAATTTATTTTAACACTTTTCATGAAGTATGTTTTGACTGCTTTTTTACCCATCAATATGGGTAAAATTTCTTACCTCGCAATCTTTACGTAATGTCAAAGACTATTTATTTTGATATTTACTTTGTCGGTTGCTAGGCAACGGATGTTACTGTCACGTCCTGACTCGAATTTAACATTTTTTACCCATCCCAAAAAAAGTGCACAACGCCGCTAAAGAAGCTTTCACTTCAAAAAAACCCGTCGAATGCATAACCTTCTCCTTTTTTGAAGTCGGTTAAAAACACGATGCGAACCACCTGTAGTGTGCGACAATGTTTCTTTAATTAAAAATATATGAATACACGAAATAGTCCTACAAAATTTGCGTGGTCCAAGTGTACCATGATTGAATTTTATGTTAGGTATGTGTTAATGACAACCGATTCGCTGAAATCCCTAATGACAAGGCATACCTGCTGACCTAAATTCGTGAAGGTGAGTCTCTGGTGGTTTTACTGTTGCTACCATTTCTGGTCAGAGCACTAACTTTTGTGTACCCAATTGGCAAACAGGTCAGCCACAACGTACATAAAAGTACTTGAGTAAATATGAGAATGGTGAGAAATTATGCCAGAATTTTTCATAAAAAACTCTGAAAGGTGAACTGTGATTTTAAAGTTGTAAATTACAACCTTTTTCAGTTAAAAAAATATGATTTATTTTGGTGCTTACGGACGATGTAAATTAATGGTCTCATTTGAATTTTTTACGTGGATACGATACTGTAGTGTCTACACTCTACAGTATCGTATCCACGTTGCTATTTATTAGGTACTGAAACTGACACCTTGGATGTTACGGTTCCCTCGATAAACACTAACTTCCACCACAATTAAAATCAAAAGGACGTGATGAGGTGGCAATTTTTTTCTGTATACAACCTTAGTTTTGGTTCATAACCTCTTAAGGGGTCATTTTACTCATCATTATGAACAATTTTCACTGTGGGACCAACGCTGAAATCGTGAAAAAAAAATCTGCTGTTTACATTTATGTTCGCTTAACTCGTCAAAACATAGGGAACAGCAGATTGTTTTTCGTAGTGAAAGTTGTTCATAAGAATGAGTACAATGACCCCTTAAGAGGTTTAGTGTAAAAAAAACTAGGGTTGTATATTATTTTTATCACAACTTGCTGTATGTTTAAAAAGCAATTACTCAATAGAAAATCCCCTCGGGAAACAGTAAAAGTTGGAAGATTATCAGTCACTTGCGAATTCGTGAGAGATTACAACTTTACAAGCGACACCGCTCGACTTCGCACGAACTCTGACGAGTCGAAATAATGTTTCTCGCGACATTTACAAAATTACATCTTGAGTGCCAAGCAAGATACAGACTAACTGTCTAGTTTGGGGCTTATTAATTGTGAAAAATAGCTGTATGTAATACTTTTATTATTATAAAATTTTAACTTATATTATTCATCTAAATTTATGTACATACGTATGTGTTACCTGAAAATTAATATATTATCTCTATTTCTTAATATACAGGGTGACATCCATTCGACGCGAAATCTGTTACCATGGATTCAGTACATGATTCTGAACCTGGAAGCTGAAAATTTAAAAAAAAAAAAGCGGTTCAGAATCTTGTACTGAATCCATGGTAACAGTTTTCGCGTCGATGTCCCTGCTACCCTGTCTCTACATATATCAGTTACCTAACAGTTATTTTGTCCGCAGGTATCCTACGTACAGCCCAACACTGTGCACGGATCGAAGATGCACGATCGCCATACTGCTCAGCTTCGTCCTACCCCCTATACTCTGCATACCTTCGTATTTTGTAAGTATGATCACCAGTTACATTATCGAATCATCTGCCTAGCCTAACTATGTTGGGGTCAGCTTCCAGTCTATCCGGATGCAGGTTCCTGTATCCTCCATGGTTCCTGTATCCTGACCTCCACAACCCAGTTACCGACTAATACGATATCTCTTGGTAAGACTGGTTGTCAGACTTTTGGGTTTCTGACGACCGGTAACCACTGTCAAAGATCTACGAATGACAGCCGGGATAAGCATGCTTAGCGCGAAAGACATAGAACCAATGCAGTTTTGTTAGATTTAGGTTAATAACATCCTTAAATTGAAGTTGACCTTACCATACTGTTTTTTTAGGGTTCCGTACCCGAAGGGTGACAAACGGAACCCTATTCATAAGCCTCTGCTGTCCGTCTGTCTGTCAGCGAGCTCTATCTCATGAACCGTGATAGGTAGGCAGTTGAAAATTTCACAGATTGAGCATTTCTATTGCCGCAAGAGCAACAAATAATAAAATTAAAAAATAAACGGGGGTCGCCATACAACAAAATTAAATTTTGAAAAAAAAATTATCTGTCCCTGGCATGTGGGGTATCATTGTCTAGAGCTCATCAAGTAGAAAATAAATATAATTTTTATTTGTTTTTATCTTCAAAAATGATGAATTAGGGGGCCGTAGAAGTTGTCTGTTTTAGACCATTTTTGTACGAGCTCTATATCAACAACTAAACAAATTAGGAATTTAAAACTTGTGTGTATCATGTACCATATACTGTTTATAATCAACAAATACTAAAAACGTCGATTAATAACGTATTTTATATAATATGGGCGATTTACTGCAACTTAAAAATAATATTTTGTATTTCATGCTAATATTATGAGATATAAATTCCACAGATAACTATTTACTAGTCGGAGTAATGACATGGAATTAGTAAGTACCTACTATCATGGCAGCATATACTATTTCGATCATTTAAATTTCGATCATCCAAAAAGGTCTACAAAATAAGCTCTCTTCAAAAGATTTTAAAACCGGCCAGTATTTTTTGAGTTTAAGAACTTTATCGACTTTTTTCAAAGTATCCCTAGACGGTGTTGATGTGTGTACTCGTACCTCATGTTAAAACTACACTCCAATAGACAATAATATTCAGTAACATTGAAATGAATGCTGGCACATACAGTGTACTATTCAGTTACCTAGCTTAAACCGTTGTGGATAAAATTTCATATTGAGAAAACTTATTTGTGTAAAAATATTCAGCCACGGCGGCCAATCTCAATGGAGACTAGCCTTCGGCGTGGGAGATATTACTATTGTATGCGCACAAGTGTATGCGCAGACACGAGTGCACTCTCTCTTCCCTCACGCTCATAGTCCGATGGGATGTGTAAAAATAATTTTTATTTTCGCTTAAGGTGGAACTAGTCGCGGGCTCGAACTCAATGGTGGGCATGGCCAAAAACCACGCTGTCTCACCTGGCATCGTGTCCGACAGAGATAGTATCAGTGATGAGCAGTTAGAAGCTGGTCTACATGGACAACGTAAAGTTCGCACGCACAGAAACACCGTACCGACCAGTTTTAGTAAAACGAGCGCGTCAAAAATTACAAGAAGGCCTTTGGAAAAAAGGTTTTTCTGAAAAAACCACTGCATAAATCAATTACAAATAAAATTTATTGAAATCTTCGATAAATTTTCTGTGTCGGTACGGATTTAGTTTTCGAGATTTCACACTTCTTGTATTACTTATTTACGCCCAAAGTTGCGTTAAAATTAGCAAGAAAAACGAATCTTTGTTGGCTCATAACTTTTTAATGGCTTTTTATTTTACTATTCTGCTTCCGTACAGACAATTTTAATAATGAGACCTAACGATATCATGTTTAACTTTGAATGTACGATGTCAAACAGTGGAGTAAAACCCCTCCGAAGTTTGTATGGAAAAAATATCAAATTGTTTCACCTTAAGTTTAGATTTCGATTTTTTTTTTGTTGGTACATTGGCGTTTGCTAGCTGTCATTATGGCAAATATATTTTATTTAATGTTTCGTGTTGAGTAATGTAAAATATTTGCATACTATTGTATAGAATCAAGTTTTTTTTCGTAACTGAACAGACAGCTGCGCTGCTGGCGAGTTTGTTGCGCCACTTCTTCTTTCCAGCAAAAGCACTAGGAAGTGGTGAAGGGCGGGCGTTTTTGGGGGACTGTCTTATGTAATTTTGACGTTCGAAAAGTGCTGATTCTCAGCCTAGTTTGAATAAATGACTTTTGAATTTGAATTATGACTATCAAAAATAACGTAATACCTGTATTGACGGAATGTTGTAATTAAAATTTGGCGTACTACTTACATTCTATTTTGTACAATATAGTCTGATGTAGCAAGAGAAATCCTTTTATTTATAAGTAACTAGCTTTACCCGGCCCGGCTTCGCACGGTTAGCACTAAGTACTTATCTACGGCGCACCTACCTTTCCTAATTACATATTTCTACCTAATTACCTACCCTACCTACCTACCCTAACTGCTACCTAACCTAACCTACCTACCCTACATATCTACCTGCTTACCTACCACATATACCTATTTCAATCAATCAATCTTCCTAGCCTTTTTCCCAACTATCTTGGGGTCGGCTTCCAGTCTTACCGGTTGCAGTTGAATACCAGTATTTTACATGGAGCGACTGCCTATCTGACCTCCACAACCCAGTTACTGTTACAACACATATACCTATTTATAACTTTGAATTTAGTTAATGCATGTTACTAAAATAAATGAAATAAACTTCTACACGTATAATTTAACACAACAACATTTTTTCATTAAAATTAGACAATTTCTTTACAAATCTTTATGTTTTTTTATAGCGCCTTTGTTGTTACCTTTATACTTTCGTATTACAAAAATGCATAGTGTTAAATCTTGTACGACATGGTATTACCCTTCGTGTGCGAGTCCGACTCGCACTTGACCGATTTATTTAACTGTTATGAGGAAATCCGAATCCATGAGAGCGATTCGGGGAAACTGCCTTAGGACCTACGTTTCACGAAAACAATTTTGTCAACGAGTTCGTTTTCTACGGCTCAATATTTCACGAGAAATCTGACCTCCGACATATGGGTGAATCTGACATACGGGTAATGTTTGTTTATTAAATTTTTCTTATTTTGACCACAGATTTTGTATCACAGTGATCAGTCAGAATCTCAGAATCAGGGAATTGTCAAACTTATCATTGTTTCAGTGCGAAACGGATAGCGCTATGTAGTCCTGAGTTCCTGACCTCTGAATAGCGTCCGGGCCTACCGCCATCTTTAAAGCAGTATTATTTTAATCTTACTTCAGTGGGGGAAAGAGATGGAGCTATACGTCCTGTAGAGCTTTATCTTTTTCCCACACTTAAAGTAATATTGAAATAATACTGCTTTAGAGGTGGTGGTAGGCCCCCAGTACCTACAACTCCATTAATTATAAAAAAACATCGGGCAGTCTTTAGAGACTGCCGATAGAAGTGAAAACTAAGTAACTTTTTGATACGACGTAACGCTATCTAACGAAAATGTCAGGAATTTATGTGGCTTGCTGTCAGTACGAAAACTGTAGCTCCACCAAAAAATTCCAAAAAAATTAAACAGAGTGCGCTGTCAACAACATTTCTACTCTCCTTCCGTCTTACGAATTTTCGATTTAACATTTTTTACCCATCCCAAAAAGTGCACAACGCCGTTAAAGAAGTTTTCACTTCAAACAGTTTTATAAATAAGTAGTAAGTACGTGATATGTAAGTTCAGAAGCTTAATTAACGTGTTCAATTGACGAGTACAAAGTCTTAAGTCCTTTCAGATCAAAATACAAAACAAACATTTACGACAAATTGCAAATATTAAACAATTTGTACCGTCTCACGTTTCGTTGCGTACGTAAACCTTTTTACCCTTGTATAAATACTACGCCGCCATTTTGAATTACGTCATCGCTTTTTGACTTAGCATTTATTTTATCGCCATTGGTAAAAAAATCTGTCTGTCAAACCCGTATCCTTTATGGAAATGTTTTTCGTTACGGAAAAAATATTCGTAATTTTCACGAATAAATGACTTCTTTGTTTTGTAAATAAAAAACATTAAGTACAACACAGAAAATTGGAAACGAAAGAATCCACATAATGCGCTTTTCAAACGGTATGAAAGCTTTTAGTTTTGCTATCAAAAATACAATTCATTGCTGTGAGATAAATAAAATAAGCTTTTTCTCAAAAATGCTCCAACATTCGAGCATTATTTTGACAAGCTTCTTCGAGATAAATTGAAAATGCTGTACTGGTCAAATACATGCGAGCAACGGCCGGCAAAGTTACTATGAAAACTAATTTGTCATGTTTAGTGACCGAATAAATTACTATGAAAACTCATATCTATAATGTAACTTAAAACACACAACATCACGCCTTGTTTCCCCGAAGGGTTAAGCAGAGGTATACCTATAGTGCACTCACATTTCGCCAGTAACAGCACAAACAGTAACAGTGTGTAGTTTTGTAATTAAAAAATGGAACGAAATTTTTACTTCAAAACCTGGCAATCAAGGAGGTATCAAAGATTTTATTTAAACTTGAACATAGAGCTGTTTAAAGTAAAAAAAGAAACAAATGAACATTAATTAGCACATGAAAGTTTTTTTTGTTCGACATTGATTCTGGAATTTATAATTTTCAAATAAAATGTTCTATATAGGTAGTATAGGTACTACTTATTTTGAATTTCCGCGCATTATTTGACAAAAGTACTGTACAAGACTTTGCCGCAACCAGGCATTGATGGACTTACGTATTCACTTTCGTCCATCAATGCCTCTTATGCCGGCTGCAGTAGTAATGTACTATATTGTACATCATCATAGTAGAATAATGAAAACTGCATTTAGATAATCTCTTATACTAAGAATTATGGAGAAAAAATTTAGGTTTTTTTTTAGATAATATTGGTATTGTTTTTAATTTTCTATAAGAGAGAAAAGAAACCACTTACTGGCCTTTACGTACTTTTTAGGGTTCCGTACCCGAAGGGTGACAAACGGAACCCTATTCATAAGCCTCTGCTGTCCGTCTGTCTGTCAGCGAGCTCTATCTCATGAACCGTAATAGGTAGGCAGTTGAAAATTTCACGGATTGAGCATTTCTATTGCCGCAAGAGCAACAAATAATAAAATTAAAAAATAAAGGGGGGTCGCCATACAATAAAATTAAATTTTGAAAAAAAAATAATCTGTCCCTGGCATGTGGGGTATCATTGTCTAGAGCTCATCAAGTAGAAAATAAATATAATTTTTATTTGTTTTTATCTTCAAAAATAATGAATTAGGGGGCCGTAGAAGTTGTCTGTTTTAGACCATTTTTGTACGAGCTCTATCTCAACAACTAAACAAATTAGGAATTTGAAACTTGTGTGTATCATGTACCATATACTGTTTATAATCAACAAATACTAAAAACGCCGATTAATAACGTATTTTATATAATATGGGCGATTTACTGCAACTTAAAAATAATATTTTGTATTTCATGCTAATATTACGCGATAAAAATTCCACAGATAACTATTTACTAGTCGGAGTAATGACATGGAATTAGTAAGTACCTACTATCATGGCAGCATATACTATTTCGATCATTTAAATTTCGATCATCCAAAAAGGTCTACAAAATAAGCTCTCTTCAAAAGATTTTAAAACCGGCCAGTATTTTTTGAGTTTAAGAACTTTATCGACTTTTTTCAAAGTATCCCTAGACGGTCTTGATGTGTGTACTCGTACCTCATGTTAAAACTACACTCCAATAGACAATAATATTCAGTAACATTGAAATGAATGGTGGTACATACAGGGTACTATTCAGTTACCTTAAAACCGTTGTGGATACAATTTCATATTGAGAAAACTTATTTGTGTAAAAATATTCAGCCACGGCGGCCAATCTCAATGGAGACTAGCCTTCGGCGTGGGAGATATTATAGTGCACAAGTGTATGCGCAGACACGAGTGCACTCTCTCTTCCCTCACTCTCATAGTCCGATGGGATGTGTAAAAATAATTTTTATTTTCGCTTGAGTTTAGATTTCGATATTTTTTTTTGTTGGTACATTGGCGTGTGCTAGCTGTCATTATGGCAAATATATTTTATTTAATGTTTTGTGTTGAGTAATGTAAAATATTTGCATACTATTGTATAGAATCAAGTTTTTTTTCGTAACTGAACAGACAGCTGCGCTGCTGGCGAGTTTGTTGTGCCACTTCTTCTTTCCAGCAAAAGCGCTAGGAAGTGGTGAAGGGCGGGCGTTTTTGGGGGACTATCTTATGTAATTTTGACGTTCGAAAAGTGCTGATTCTCAGCCTAGTTTGAATAAATGACTTTTGAATTTGAATTATGACTATCAAAAATAACGTAATACCTGTATTGACGGAATGTTGTAATTAAAATTTGGCGTACTACTTACATTCTATTTTGTACAATATAGTCTGATGTAGCAAGAGAAATCCTTTTATTTAAAATAACTAGCTTTACCCGGCCCGGCTTCGCACGGTTAGCACTAAGTAGGTACTTATCTACGGCGCACCTACCTTTCCTAATTACATATTTCTACCTAATTACCTACCCTACCTATCTAACCTAACCTACCTACCCTACATATCTACCTGCTTACCTACCACATATACCTATTTCAATCAATCAATCTTCCTAGCCTTTTTCCCAAATATCTTGGGGTCGGCTTCCAGTCTTACCGGTTGCAGCTGAATACCAGTATTTTACATGGAGCGACTGCCTATCTGACCTCCACAACCCAGTTACTGTTACAACACATATACCTATTTATACCTACTAATACTATGTTAGTAGCAAATAAATAACTTTGAATTTAGTTAATGCATGTTACTAAAATAAATGAAATAAACTTCTACACCTATAATTTAACACAACAACATTTTTTCATTAAAATTAGACAATTTCTTTATAAATCTTTATGTTTTTTTATAGCGCCTCTGTTGTTACCTTTACGAAAGTATTACAAAAATGCATAGTGTTAAATCTTGTACGACATGGTATGGAACCCTTCGTGTGCGAGTCCGACTCGCACTTGACCGATTTATTTACTTTATAAGAAAGCCATAAACCTATTTAAACTGATTGGAGTTTTGACAGGGTTTAAAGAGTCTATAAAATGCCTTTTTTCACATGTTAATTTGCCATTTTGATAGTAAGTACTGAAATGTTCAATAATTATGGCCAAAATCAAGTACAATTTGTCCGTATTGCGTTCAAACAGTCGTAAGACTAAACCAAGTTACTTAACCTCCCTCGCGATATAAGGGCAACCCAAATTATGTCGTCATTACGTTTCACAATGCGTTATCATCATAAAAACATGATGTAAGTACTACCTTTAACTTTTCACGACGGCTACACATGAGAAACATTTCTTGGGATATCAAGTTAACATGCCTTTTCATAAGTATTAACAAACATGTCAGTATGTGAACGAACTTTCTTTTTGTAATTCTTTTGTCGTAAAGGACAACAAGGGACTTGTTACAAGAATAAGGATTTTCTTTGTGTACATGTACAAGGTTTACCAAACGTAGAGATTATTCGGTAACCTCATTAAGGATAATTAAGTCTGTGCGCTACTTTACGTACAGCAGTGAACGTTACATCGAAAGCTGCTTATCTAGCTTAAACTAGCTGTTGTCCGCGGCTTCGCTCGCGTGAACCCTAATTATTTTTCTAAAATAAAAGAAGCTTAAGTTATTTCTTATAACATCAGCTATCTGCCAGTGAAACTCCTGTCAATATCGGTTCAGCCGTTTCAGAGATTAGCCGGGACAAACAGACAGACAGGCAGACATAAATAAAAAAAAATTAAGATTTTTTGTTATAAGTACCGTATTATGCTTTCAGCATTTAGTAAAAAGCTGTTATTTTGACGTAACAAACAGACACTTCAATTTAAATTATGTATATGTTTGTATGTTTATGTGTGTCTGAATATGTATGTAGGTATGTATGTCTATATGATTATTTATTCACTGTCAAACCTTCGTCTGACATGTTATTAGTATTAAAATTTAGGAAGGATATGTAACATCTGTCATGCCTTCGTTTCCGGTGTTATTATCACAAAATATGTAAATTGATGGGTCTACAACACACCGTACTCTGTTATGTTCATAATGATTGATACGACACATGCTAAATGCTTTTCTTAAAGTTCTTCATAAAATGCATTTGTTAGATTTTCATTTTCAAACGCTCGGCTTTGCACTGAAACTTGAAAATCCAACTGCGCGCTTTTATTAAGGCATTTATTTAAGTGTCGCTTAGCGTTAGTGAAAATGGGTATAAAGGTTCTTAATTCTTATAAAGAACTAATCTATACTTGCTCGCATCTATGTCGCAGCATCGTGCTGAGATAGGAGCCTTTTGGCCTCGCACAGGACTCTGCTTCTTTTTTACTTTGTTTTATTTTTATTGTTTTTTATTTCATAAATTGATGTTTCAATGTGTTTTAGTTTAGTTTGTGATCTCCTGTGCTTGTCCCAATAAATAATTTTTCTTTCTTTCTTTCTTTCTATACTTCTATACTAATATCATACAGGGTCGCATGGACATCGACGCGAAGCCGGTTACCATGGATTCAGTACATGATTCTGAACCCCCCTGCGTTTAAATTTTTCGTCGGTTATTTTTTTTTTAAATCTGCTGTTTCATAGAAAAGTGAAATACCTACGCGGTCAAAATGTATGAAACAGCAGATTAAAAAAAAAATAACCGACGAAAAATTTCAACGCAGGAGGGGTTCAGAATCATGTACTGAATCCATGGTAACCGGCTTCGCGTCGATGTCCCTGCAACCCTATATAGAGGTCAAATTTGTTTGTTTAGTTGGTGGTTTGTTTGTAAAGCCGCCCTCCGACGGTGCGCCATATCGCGGACGCACGCGCACGACGCACCGTGGGAAACCTAGCGTGCGTGGTAGCGCAGACGCGCGTTGTACGCGTGCGTGGCGGTGCGTCCTCGTGCGGGCTGGTGCGCGTCCGCGATATGGCGCACCGTGGGAGTTGGCTTTAAGTTTGTATGTAGGGGGTAATGTCCGGAACTACCAGTCAGATTTGAAAAATTCTTTTTGCATTGAATAGCCCAATACTTGAGGAAGATTATAGGCTCGCGGAAGAAGTCGCGGGCAGAAGCTAGTATATTATATAGTTGTGGACCTCACTTTATGCCCATCACTGTTCGTGACACGGTTAAAAGCTCACATTTTAATGTTCGTTCTACTTTGAGTCGAGTCGGTGTCGAGTCGTTTCAGTATATGGCGGCTATTCACGTTGTATCCTATGAAAAAGGTTGAGCATTGTTTTTTTTGTATGTCATTCAGATATCAGTCATTATAAAAAACACAGGGTAGAATTTCCTTATCATGCATTGTGTATACATCTAATATATGTATTGGGTTTTTCCATTAGGAACAGCCCGGAGTTTGGAAGTTACCGGTGTGGTACCCCCGTGCTTCGGAAAGCACGTTAAGCCGTTGGCCATGCGCCTGATCTCTCTCAGGTCGTGTAGGATTGCCTTCCCATCGGCCTATAATGAGAGTGAGGGAAGAGATAGTGCACCTGTGTCTGCGCACACACTTGAAATAAATGCTTTGAGTTTGAGTTTGAGTTTGACACTTCTACTCTATAATATCTCCCGCAAGAAAGGCTGGTCTCCGCTGGTATTGGTCGCCATGGTCGAAATTCGGTCAAGACTACTATTATCTAAAATCTACGTGCTTTATAATACTACTTATCTTAACTAATATTATATTAAAGAGAAAATATTTGATATTTTCTGTTTAGATATACCTATGTGTTTGTTTGTTACGCTTTCACGCTAAAATGGATGAAAGGATTTGGATGAAATTTGGCACATAATCTGCGTTCACAATTCATTTGCAAAACATGTAAACAAACACGAGTTTTAGGAAAAACAACTGTAATGCCTACACATAAGGTCTGTTTGCGCTCCAACTTCATATTTTTACCGACTTCCAAAAGGAGGAGGTTCTCAATTCGCCTGTATGTTTTTTTTTTTTTTTTTTTTTTTTTGTTTGTTTGTTACGCGATATCTCCGACAATTGTGGACCTATTTTATTATCTTTACTTGGATAGTTTTTGAGTTAGCTTCAATAATACGTACCTATTTTTCCCACTTAGTTTATATGGATGATATAATGATACTTCCAATCACTGTTATTTACATAGCAGGTTAGTGGTATTCGAATTTGTATGGAATAGGTACCACAACTAAAAAGTGCAAAATAAAAACTTTTTACAAAAAAAAAAGAACAACCGACTTCCAAAAAAGACACTACAAAGTCAAAAATAACTTTAATTTCGGAAGTCGGTGGCAAAAAACAAAAGTTCAAAACCAAATGCACCGACTTCCGAAATTAAAGTTATTTTTGACTTTGTAGTGTCTTTTTTGGAAGTCGGTTGTCGGTTTTTTGTAAAAAGTTTTTATTTATAACGTTTTCAACAGTACTAGTCTGTCTAAAATGAACTTTATTAACACATTCATAAAGTTGATGTTTGCCTAAGTGGAAAACTCGTCTTTGTTTACATGTTTGGCAAATAAATTACGAACGCAGATTAGGTAGAGTATGACCTCTGGGCTAGGCCACGGAATACTTTATATTCCCGATACTCCTGAAACCGCAGGGCACGGCTAGTCTTACAATACGTTGATTCTATCCATTCGCATTCTCTCGATGGAATCTCTTGATAAAGTACCTCTTCAGACCACAATGTAAATTAAAGGGATATTCAGATGCAGTATAGACTTACATAACAATAACATAACGGGCAGAGGTGTTTTAAACATAAATGGCGAAATGTGGGTGCACTACATACCTGTGCCTAACCCAGTCTAGACTTAAAGAATACATAGTATTGAGGAAATTCCGTTTTGTAAATTCTAAAACTAGATTGAGGTAAATAGTTCGTTTAAGCTCGGGAATAAACCTGTCAATACACGAATTTAAACAGATTGCGTGCGTACGTGGAGCAGCTTTATAATTTACCTGCGTCATTGTTGTATGGTCTGTAATTATTTGCAGATCCATGAGAACGACTGGCAGAGGTTTTAAAGTCTGCTCAGCAGCAGCATTTTAGCTTCTTTCACAATCAAAGTCGATTACTAGCTGCGCCTCGCGGTTTCACCCGCATCCTGTCTCGATCCTGTGGGAATATCGGGATAAATAGTTATAGGTCCTAATCTAAGTCATGCGGTCTACCCATAGGCCAAATTTCATTCAAATCTATTCAGCCGTTTTAGTGTGAAAACGTATTAAACAAACAAACAAACTCATTGTCGCATTTATAATATTAGTTAAGTGAGGATGGATTGCCTTCAAAATCAAGGGGATTATGACTGTGAGTGAGTTACACAATTGGGGGGCATCATTATGAGCAGCCTTGTTCTACCCTGAGTAAAGGCCTCTTCCCTTCTTTACAATGCTGCCCTGGTCAGTGCGAGTCTCATCTAGTTCACCTGGTCATCGTTCAGCCAAAGCTCCTCCTTCTACCTATTCTCAGCCATTCCGTAAGGACTCTGCTCTACCAGCCATCACCAAATCTAACCATGTGTCCTGCCCACCTCCATTTGAGAGCCACTACCCGAAGTCCTACGTCTTGAACCTTAGTCCTATGTCGGATCTCTGTGTTACGGACTCGGTGTTCAGTGATATGCCTAACATGTTACACTCCATAGCTCTTTGTGCAATTTGGACTTTGTACACAGTCTCTTTAATGAGCGTCCATGTTTCAGCCCCATATGTCATGGTAGACAAGACACATTGTTCATATAATTTGGGTTAGAGGCTTTGTGGTATCTTCCGCTCCCTAAAAACATCATCCAGCTTGTCAAATACCGTCCAGCCCAGTTGTATGCGTCTCGAGATTTCTCTCGTTTGGTCTCTTCCTAAAGATAAACTATGTCCCAAATATTTGTAATGATCCGCCACCTCCAGAGGCGTGACACCAACAGCAACAGTTGGTAGCACACCACTGGTGATGTTAGTCATCATCTTGGTCTTGGACATGTTCATCTCAAGGCCCATCTAGAGAGGAATTATACAGTCTCCATCAACTGTTCCACGGTGTAAATGTGATCGACTGTAGACTATCCGCTCCGGAAGCCTGCCTGTTCCATAGGCTGGCATTCGCCCCGTTGGCGTGTGATTCTGTGGCATAGAACTTTGGCGAAAATTTTGTACAGTTGAGCGAGTTCAGTTCAAAACTACCGACTAATAAGCCTTTTATTGGTCGGTAGTTAAGAAGTTTGGAGCAGTCTCCCTTTTTTGTGTAAAGTAGTTACTGCGGCATTTTTCACGACTGAGGCGTATGACCACCATAATATAGTACCTTGTTGAAGAGTTCCACTAGTACTTTCAACGTAGGATCTCCTTCTGCCTGGAGTACCCCCACCGAGATACAGTCTTCGCCCCTGAGACTTATCTTTGGCATGCGTTTCTTTTTCCATTCCATCTCACAAGGTAGAATGGCACGCCTCGATACGTCTCGAGTAGTCTCGACGTACAATATGTTATAGAAACCGGTAGTTTTGATGTTTCCACAAACATAGACTCGATAACAATATAAAATTACCTACTATTTCCGCTTGAATGAAGTGTTATTTCCTTCCCAATGATTTGCGATACGCGTCTGTCTGCCACGATTGATGTAAGTTCAAGTTGCGTGAAACTATGCCGTTATAGGAACCGAGGGTAACCTCGCTTTTAATTAATTGATTTCTGATGACGTGCTCTGGGCTTGTTTACTTCAATAAATAATTATTGAAGATGTTTTATCACCGTGCTTAGATGGTAACGGTCATGTTGAAACGAGAGCGAAAAGCAACCAATAATAGATGTTATAAGGGCGATGTGTGATGTGTCGTCCTAGAAGGATATTATTGACCTTATTGGTGATGTCCTTCAGAAAGGTCAAGGTTCGTAGTACCCGTAACGTATGCGTGCATGACCGGATGTATGAACATAAACGAGGCAAAAGGAGTATTCTTTAGGGTGGTGGAGGTACAGGTGGCCTTTTGTAGTTTTTGACTACCCCCTTGGGAAGAAGCCGTGAGTTTATGTATGTATACACAATCTGCCAATAATGTTCCCACTGCTGGGATACCAGAGGAGCTCGTGGCTAAGTGATAACAAGCCGCACGGGTCGATCCATCAGGTTAAGCTACGCTTGCCAGGGTTGGTCAGTGGATGGGTGACCATCTTCACATACCGAGACTCCTCCGTGCCTCGGAAAGCACGTTAAGCCGTTGGTCCCGGCTGTCATTTGTGGATCTTTGACAGTCGTTACGAGTCGTCAGAAGCCCGAAAGTCTGACACCAGTCTTACCAAGGGGTGTCGTATTACCCAGTTACTGGGTTGTGGAGGTCAGATAGGCAGTCGCTCCATGTAAAATACTGGTATTCAGCTGCAACCGGTAAGACTGGAAGCCGGCCCCAAGACAGTTGGGAAAAGGCTAGGAAGATTGATTTTGCTGGGATATAACCAGCCCCTCTCTCTCTCGGTGAGAGGGAGTTGGCCTGTTGGCCGTAATCTACCACGCGGGCCCAGTGCGGGTTGGTAGATGTCACCAAATGTATGTATGTTTTACCTCTATTAGTTTTGCAGTAAGAAAAGAGCAAATCTGTTCTGTGAATATTAAGACTTTTTCGTCGAGGATCATAATCATAGGTCACGACCCATATTGCATTCTGACTCAGATCCATATTGTATGTTGTGTGCATGCAGGCGGTTTCCGCTTTCTGCGTTCTACAGTAATTGATAGGACTGAAACACAAGGTATGCGGGCAAAGAGATTGTTCCGAGAAGATCGTATAACTATAAAGCAATAGGTGGGCCTGTGTGCTGAGAAATAAGTAGTTTCAAGGTTTTCCGTATATAACTATAACCTATTAAACACAGCTTAGCAAGACATAAATTATGTTTGTACCATTATATTTGTAGCAGGAGCTCGTGGCTAAGTAAAAACAGCCGCAAAGATCGATCCATCAGGTTAAGCTATGCTTACCGGGGTTGGTGCGTGGATGGGTGACCATCTTTACATACCAAGACTCCTTTGTGTCTTGGAAAGCACGTTAAGCCGTTGGTCGCGGCGGTCATTCGAGGATCTTTGACAGTCGTTACGGGTAGTCAGTATACTGACAACTAGTCTTACCAGTCTTACCTTATCGTATTACCCAGGTTGTTGAGGTCAGATAGACAGTCGCTCCATGTAAAATAATGGTATTCAGCTGTTATTGGGAAAAGGCCAGGCGTATTTTTATTCTATTTGTAGCATTCTTCCGATACTAATTTCCAATTTTCCATTTGTTTTGTCACTGTAAGCTTTTGTAAATATTTTCTATTTCCATTCTCAAGTGGTAAAGCTTGCAATTCATGAGTCAATGTTGCATCTGGTATTTTTATAGGACACTACTCCTATGAAAATACCAGATGCAACATTGACTCATGAATTGCAAGCTTTATCGGACGATAGTCCGGTGAGATTGCTAATTATGCGTTCGGTCAGGCAAAAACCTAGATAACGTGGACTTATCTTATCAATATCAACATTTTTTGCTAAATTGTTATAGGAAATGATTGATGTTTCCATCACGAATCGAGGATATTATGAAGGCCAAAGTCACACCAAGGTGCCGATGTGCTATTTTCAGAAACTTCGAACAAGAAATTGCTTTTAAAATCGCCCCTTGAAACCATGTTGACTGAGTCAAATTATATTTGTGAAACACAAAGAAAATTGTTGTTCAATAAATTAATTGAAAAGGAAAACTAAAACTTCTAAATTCAATCATTTCGACCTGGACATTAAAAGAAGTCTTTCAAAACCTAACAAAATTAATTTCTCTTTCAGGTATTCACAATACACAAAGACTTCGCGTTTGACAAAAGTGGGAATATGCTGACGAAAGTCTTCTTCGTGGATTCGAACTACAACGGCAGCTTATACCAGATTAACTTCTGGGTGCACGCAGTACTTATAAAGCTTCTCCCTTGTGTTATTCTAACTGTGATAAGCGCTTGGTTGGTCAGAGCTTTATACAGAGCGAATAGTAGGAAGAAAGCTCTGAAAGGATACAGTGCTTGTCCTGCAAATACTGTTGTCAATGGCAACGGGAATGTGTTCACGAGAAAATCGACGAAGCGGTCGAAAGCCGAGCGACGGACCGACAGAACGACAAAGATGCTGGTCGCTGTATTACTCCTGTTTTTACTCACGGAGTTCCCCCAAGGAATACTAGGTCAGTATTTAAGTTTCTTCTTCTTTAGGTGCACTTAGCGCTCTTTCAGAACAGTGAACGAAACTAAACCGTCACGCTCGGGTCGGTGACGCGGAATCGGGTAAACTCGGCTCCAGTCGGATAGTGACGCTGAATCGCGTGAACTCGGCGCTGAATCGCGTGAACTCGGCGCTGAATCGCGTGAACTCGGCGCTGAATCGCGTGAACTCGTCGCTGAATCGCGTCTACTTGACTCTACATAGTTGCAAGTGTGGTTATAAGCACACTCGAGAACAGTGATAGCCTAGTGGTGTGACCGTCAGACTGCCAAGTCATAGGTCTCGAGTTCGAACCCAAGACACGCACCTCTGGATCTTCGGATTCATGTGCGTATTTGATATATTTATTAAATAAAGCAAGTGAAAATAATTTGTAATGTTCATTTATTTGAGAGATTACTACAGACTAGAGAGTTTATAACAATGTAACTAGTGAAGTACGTTTAGTAATATTCTCTGGTAGCCAATCATCAACTACAACAGTATTGTATAATTATCACTTGCTTCAAAAACGGTGAAGGAAACTATCGTAAGGAAACTGGCATGCCTGAGAGATATTGCTCGACGGCGTGTGAAGCCAAGTCAGAGACCCATGGGCGACTTTAAAACTCACGAAAAGAAGAAAAAGCACATCCCCTCTTTTTAGTCTGTACCGGATTAAATACGAAATTTTTGTTTAGTAATCATAATTGTGGTAGTTAATAAATCTGTACTTTATAATGTTGGACATACAAACAATCATACGTCACTAGGTTTTATGGCTGAGTAATAAATCATACCAACTTTTCTTCACGCTTCTAACTAAACATTATGATTTACGAACGAACTTTTAACAAAATGCTAATGTATCTTCTTGACTTGAGATAATATAAAATACTTAGGTAGATAAATGTTTCAGGTAGAAAACAGCCAATAATATAATTGACCTACTCTAATAAAAAAATAAAAAATTGATCAAATCACTTCAAATAAAAAACATGTCTGTGTGTTTGTTACATTGGCTGTAGAGCAGTAGAGTACCTATTTATAATTACGTCGGCATGTGGTTCTGTAAAGCAATATCTTTGTTTACATCTACAGTTTTCCTGTAGTATTATTTGGGAATAGAACAGGGAAATTGTATGTGAACAAAATGTCATACAGTGCTTTGTTTTTCTCATTATAGTGTCCGTATGGATTGAGGAGCCATGTCTCATATTTAAACGCGGGTACTACCAATATTTTGTAGTAAATTAGCCGTTTTTTTAGGCCCGATCCTGGAATTTGTAGTAAAACCCTTAAAAACTTACAGGAAGTTTAAGTTGGCTCAATCCTGACGGTCTATAGAAAATATATGCTACGAAGCCGGCGGAACTATCGCCCGCCATCTTGTTTTTTCAATACCAAACAAAACATTGCATAAATGTTATCTGAGCGGAAAAGATCTTAGTTCCTACTTATAGTTTGACCGGTACTGTTCATATGATTGCCCGGCGAGGCGAGGGGCAGCGTTGACGAATGAGCAGCGGGTGGGACGCCGCGCGCCTTGAGCTTTGACGAATGAGCGGCATGCACTGCCCTCCCGTCTCTCCGCGCACATACCTAAGGCGGGGAACAATGGCCAAGAGATTCACTGCTATAGTTTGATCTAGCAGTGAATCTCTTGGCTAATGAGTTCTAAAAAGTATTTAACAAATCCTTTCCTCCCCAGGTCTTCTAAGCGGCGTATTAGGCAGATGTTTCTTCAAGCAGTGTTACGACCTCTTCGGAGAGCTGATGGATGCACTGGCCCTTCTGAACGGGGCCATCAACTTCGTGCTGTACTGTTCCATGTCACGCCAGTTCCGGACAACCTTCGGGCAGATGATTCGGAACCGGTGTGCGCCAGCGCAGAGAGCGAATTCACATACTGAGTTACAGACTACTTACGTTTAAGTGATAGTTATTCGTGTATTATAATCGTGAGTCATAGGAAAATGGCTGTATGGGTTCATTCGGGACAGCTTGAATAGTTGTGTACTCAATAGGAACCGATAACCAGACATGCAAGTGCATGCATGTGCTTGAAAATGCTGTAGTTAAGTGTTGAACTAAAAAGTGAACAAAAAGGACTATGGCCTAATCGTTATAAGAAATTTAAAGTGTTATATGAACAAGTAAGATAATTATAATATATGTACTAAGAGTTCAGCCATTTTTGTGTATAAAATAGCTAAGCTTTTTTTGATAAAATAAAAATATCTATTACGTAAATTGAAGTGTTGATAATACAAATGTTGTTGATTGTTGTAAATTAATGTTAGGGTGCGTTCTTGAGTGAGTTACATAGTAAGTACCTACTTGGTATATATGTTAGTCGGGTACCAAAAATTTAAAATACGCATAATTATATGTATATAGTATAATGGAACATTTGTAAGAACGTATACGTGTGTTTCTCAAAGGAAATTACAATTTGTAAGACGTTATCAAAACTTGTGTGCGTGAATTATATTCCGTGTTGAGATAAGTAAGGTGCGAAACGGTGTGTTAAGGTTGTACAGTCAAGGAAATTAATTGCTAAACAAAGTTGCGCCTAACGCCAATTTGAAGTGTTATATCCGTTCAATACAACGGTCAAAGAATGACAGTTATGATTTCAATAAAGGGACAATTTTGGTAAGTTGGTAGTCAATTTGTTTAACAATTAACTTCCCTGACTTTACCTACAACTTACGTGTCAGTTGAATCTTATATTTATCAAAAGATTTTTTGTAAATAAACGACAACCTACTCCACATAATTATCTGTTTCCTTTGCTGTCAAGTTAATAGCAGGGGCACCTAAGGGCGTGGACCCATGTCTACGGTACGGCACCGGCCACCGTGTAACGGCACGGCGCCGTGCTGCGGCACGGTGCCGTGTACGGTGCACCGCGGGCACAAGGCAGCAACCATTGTTCAGTTTTTGACTTGATATGGACCGCGAAAGTCGTATTATTCTCGGTATTATATTGTTTTCCATAATATTATTTGTCCTATTATTGTTTTCCATAATCGTCCCCACTCATAATATTTACTTGCACTATTATCATTTATACTAATAACGCTTGCCATATCAACTTATTTAACATAACTTTTATTTGCCATAATATTAGTTTCCATAATAACATGTGTCATAATCATTAGATTCTATAAGTAACACATTACATAATCGACACTTGACATAAGCAACATTTAACATTATTTAGAAACGTTACAGACAGATGTCCTCAGTATTGTATTATATGATATGTATTATTCCGAATGTTCATTTAAATACATACATACGTACATTTACAAAATAGGATAGGTTAGGTTAGGTTTTCTTGTTCAGACAATAAACAGTTTGTCAAATTCGAAACGGGTAGGTTAGGTTAGGTTAGAACTGTGACCAAACAACGCGCGAAGGCGAGCGAGCGTAGCGAGCGTGCCGCGGCAGCGGCCGCCGAGTGCTAGATTTCCTCTTTTGCAAAGCAAGCATGCATGGCAGATTAGGGTAATTTTTAGGTTTTCTTGTTCAGACAATAAACAGTTTGTAAATTCGAAACGGGTAGGTTAGGTTAGGTTAGAACTGTGACCAAACAGAGCGCGAAGGCGAGCGAGCGTAGCGAGCGTGCCGCGGCAGCGGCCGCCGAGTGCTAGATTTCCTCTTTTGCAAAGCAAGCATGCATGGCAGATTAGGGTAATTTTTAGGTTTTCTTGTTCAGACAATAAACAGTTTGTCAAATTCGAAACGGGTAGGTTAGGTTAGGTTAGAACTGTGACCAAACAACGCGCGAAGGCGAGCGAGCGTAGCGAGCGTGTCGCGGCAGTGGCCGCCGAGTGCTAGATTTCCTCTTTTGCAAAGCAAGCATGCATGGCAGATTAGGGTAATTTTTAGGTTTTCTTGTTCAGACAATAAACAGTTTGTCAAATTCGAAACGGGTAGGTTAGGTTAGGTTAGAACTGTGACCAAATATATGCTAGATTTCCTCTTTTGCAAAGCAAGCATGGTACATACTGAACTAGCATTGTTGTGCTAGTATGGGCAAATGAATATTAATAAATGTTATGGAAAACGAAATTATTGAAAATAAAAAATATAGCTAATGAATTTATGGATTAAAATTATTATGACACTTGATCGATTATGACCAATGAAATTAGTGAAAATGTTTTTATGTCATTTCACGATTATGGCAACTGAAGCGTTATTTCTAATGAAATTATGGCAAATAAAAGTATGGCATATAAAATTATGGCATTTTAAATTATGGCAAACATTAGTAAACCATTATTCTCCTCCTGTTACTAAGGCGACGATGTAGAAAAAACAGAATCAAAGAAAATATTAGGTTAATCCATATCTTTCTATAATGAACCACGATGGAGGTCATTTTAAGAGGAAATATGAAGCGCTACAAAATATTTATGTGGTTATCAAAATTTTACAAATATTTTAGAATGTCTATATCAAGTTTTGAAGAACTACTAACCGAGATTGCACCTCGTATCACAGTAATACGTGTTCGGAAAACCTGTTGAGCCTAAGGAACAAAAAAACATTAACTACCGAGCGGTTCGCCGTATGCCAACGTGGTTCACCGAACACGGCACCGTGCCGCGGCACGGCGCCGTGCCGTCTCCCGGCAGCGGCGTCGTGCCGTTACACGGTGGCCGGTGCCGTACCGTAGACATGGGTCCACGCCCTAAAGACGGACTCCCACGGTGCGCGATATTGTGGACGCACACGTACGAGCCTGCACGACAGACGACTACGCACCGCGCACCAAGGCCATTCCAATGGTCCGCGATATTGCAGACGCACCGCACCAGCTCACACGGATGCCGACCAAATATTTTGCTGACTGTACCTGGGCAGAAATATGATACCTATAAGCTTTAGAAGGACTGTCAATACACAACAGTATACATGACGGAGACCAAGCTAACCAAGCCGAATATAAAAAAAAAAACAATCAATCTGCCTAAACTTTACCCAATTATGTTGGGAATTGGGATCGGCTTCCAGTCTAACCGGATGCAGCTAAATACCAGTATTATATACGGAACGACTGCCTATCTGACCTCCTCAACCCAGTTACTGGGTACCCAAAAAGTCTGACAACCAGTCTTCCCAAGGTAAGACAGATTTTCAGACAATTTGGGTATCTGAAAACCCGTAACAATCGTAATGACCGACCCTCTATCAGGTAATAAAAAATCGTGTCACCAGTAAAAGTCGTACGAATTCTATGAAGAATACATTCCCTTTCTCTTGTAAAAAAGGGTGATAGATAGCGCTATCCATATTGGTCATGAACTGACCGTGACGGAGACAAATCGAATCTTAAATATTCAAGGCATTGATTGAAACTCTATACAGTCTTCTATCAAATATGGCTGCTACAGAAACTCAGATAATTATTTACATAATTGGTATATTTTCAGAAATTAGACATAATCTTTACTAATATTATAAAGAGGTAAAGTTTTTGAGGTTTTAGGGGGTAATCTCTGGATTAAATTTATTTTCTGACGCTTTTGTTTTGCATCGTTCTCACATGTTTAACTTCAACATGAATGATGTAACCAATATTTTGTAACCATATTTTGATTTAAAAGCGTGTCCACGGAGTTTCTTGCCCGTTCTTCTCCATAGGTAGGTATCTACTACGCTTTGGAATGGGCTTCATCAGCCCATCCATTCAGCTTCATCTTTCTGACTGACCGACCCCTGGACAATTTAAAAGTGCCTGTAATTGGTTTATTTGAAGTAAATGCTTGAGTGTGAGTTTGAGTGGTTCAGCCTGGGAGAGGCCTATGTCCAACAGTGAACTGCGATATGCTGAGTTGATCGGGAGACGGGACATATTGCTAGGTTTCTTACAATTTTATAATCTATAAAAAAAATGCTATAGGGATCTATCTAGCTTCAAAAATGTTAGAAAATCTTGCTTGTATGTTTTAAGGTAAATGATATTTGTTTCTGTATGATATTGGTTCAGCAAAACACTTTTTCAAGTTAAAAATTGTTTTTTAAAACTAGATGAATTCAGTGTTTCATAACCGACTACTCTGAGAAGAAAGATCGAAAAAAAGTCAGAGGTCACAGTCTCTGTTTCAACGACATGATTCTGAACCGACTAAAAATTTCAACGCAGGGGTGCGTTGAAATTTTTAGTCGGTTCAGAATCATGTACTGAATCCATGGTAACAGTATTATTATTGTATTGTTATGTCTTCGAATTTTCTCTTTGAAAGTCCAGACATAATCTTGGTCAGGCCTTAAGGAGACCATGTAGATTAATGTCTGAGATGGCCTTTTGAGCAACTAACCATACAATTTGAGTGGACCTGTGTAGTCAGTGCAAGCCTTTATCAGTAATCGTGTAGCTCAACTCAGAGTTTAACGACTCGACGATCAATAAATACCAAAGAATGGACATTTGGGCAGGTAATACTGTAACTGACAGCGAACCCCATTACAATTTAATGAGGGTACCTAAATAATATGCAAATAATAGGTGGGTACCTAAATAAATTCACAAATGGCACGATCCTTTATACTTAACAGACCGTCCTTGGTTAATTGTAGATACGACTCGTTCTGCCTAAAATAGTATAGGTAAAGAAACGAAAACGTAAAAACGAATTGTAATACACCCACCCTGTGTTGGGACTATTCATTAAAGCATCCCTAGGAAAATTTTCCTTCTTTATATGCAGAATTTAAAAAGAATTAGAGACCTTTTTATACGACTTTCCCCTCATAAACAAAGGGGAGTGTCTTTGTAAGGATTTATGAAGGAATTGTTTCTGCTTACTCAGCAAAGAAAACTAAATGTAAATGTTAACCGACATAAGTCACTATTCAGGGTTACTGTTTTACGGTCTCCTATGATTTGCATAGAACCCAAGTAATTTATTCTATTCTCGCACATTTTGCACGTTTTGCAGCGAAATCTACGTTCGTGCGGAATTACTGCAGATCGTGTAAAGTAGTGGGGTTACAACAATTTCATATTTGCTGCCGAATCTTGTGTTTTTGTGTTATTTGTTATGGTTTTTTTTTTTTTTTTTTGAATAGGGCATCTCGCAGGTTACCACTAAGGTACTCGCTGCTTAACCGGACTTTCCTGTGGCTGTCTTAAGCTCATATATTTCAGTAGGTTTAAATGGTTCGAGGGCTTCTCAAATAGCGTGTCCGGCGTGTCGTTGTCGAGTGAAAGCTGTCACGACTCTTTTGATGCAATAAAACGCCTTCCGCTCAAAGCTAGCGTGTTTACATTTTATTGCGAAGCTTGAAGGTAAATAAAAATAAAAAATCTGTAAAGCTCTGCGTCTCTGCGGTATAACATTATTAATATTCTTTATTAGGAACTACATAAAATTCTTTGAATGGAAAGTTGGAAATCATGGTTGAACTATTTCATTGAAATTTTTCTCTGGATTCCGCTGAAATCTACGAGTAGTTAATTGGCAAAACTAATCGCAATGAGCAAGAATTTACTCCAATAACACCGACGACGACGTGTCGGTTTGGCAGTTTTGCGTGGATGTTACGTATATTTTCCTTCAACTTGTCCTTTTTGTTTTTGTGTCCTTTCTTTGCGTCATGTTTACCGCAAATAAACGTATTTTCTTTCTTTCTTTCTAACATCACTACTAGAAAGTTTAGGAACCCGGGCCTGTACCATAACCGTTTGCAGGGCCGTTCAAGCACAGGGCAGGTAAAGGCGACATGCAGTAATAGTTGGACAGCACTTGGTTCAAATTCGTTTGGCACTTCACACAAATTTCCATTGGTCTGTGATAAGTGTGCGTGGTAACCCCTAAGAGGGCCCAGACAAATGACATTGGCTTTCTATACGTTTTGTATTTCTACAACCACGTTCCTTTCTATTTTGTGATTGGGAGTACTTTTTAGGCCTTGTAGACTCATAGATGCTTCGATTTGTTTGTCATTTCCGATTTTGATAGTACGTGGTACTTGTTAGGCCTACACTGTCCTCCCATATGTATTAACACTGTAATTTAAAAACATTGTAAGAGCCAATTATTTTGATAAGTGTAGCCGTGGAGTTTCTTGCCGGCTCTTCACCTTAGGAAACGATCAATTGGAACCGTGCACCTGCTTCTGACGTTTCATAAGTGGCCACATAGGTTTTGTTTTTTTATTGAATTTTTTTAAATACTTTTTCACTTTTCCATCATCGTTATCTTCACTGATAGAATGTCACTTTTTCTAAGCACTTTTTTTTTTCTGGACTGGTGTTAGTTGAATAGACAAAAACAATACCACGGTCACCTTTACTCTCATGAATCTGTACATTGACCAGAAAATGTTCTGCATCACGTCTCGTGATACAAGGCCAAGTAAAGATAGGCCAAGTCTGCTTTTCCCATATTTTATGATTTTTATGTATTTACCGCTGAAGGTAAATACGTTAATATAAAAGTTGGCCGACGACCGCTAATATAAACGTTTGAGATGTATACAAACTTTTCTTTGTATCCATCATTTAATAAACCATACATACGTCTTATAACATACACCTTTGATCAGGTTTGTTTATAAATAAATATTTAGCTATGTATAAAAGTCTGTTGATTGGGTAAACATATTTGAATTTAATTCTCGAACTTTATTTATTTATTATTTCTTTTGTCACAAATATTGAATACAATATAAAATCTAACACTGTTTATGTTATGAAGGAAAAAAAAGGGGAAGAGCTCATTCTCGAACTAAGAATCTTAATAAAAAAAATAAAAAACTTAAGCTGTTGTGACTAAAACTTTTAGTTAAAGACGCGAAAAAAATCGCGTATAGGTATAGTATGCATATCTTGATCATGAAATCGCCGACAAACCACCCAATATTTATAGCAATCAAAAGCACGACATATTTATTAAAGATAAAATACAAGAAAATGTCGTAAACAAGAAAACCAGCTTCACATAAATTTAATTTAAAATCTCTTCAAAACTGTTTTCCCAACTATAAACCAGAGTATCTAGTTCCCTCATAATGAGGAAGTTACCTTTATAGCCCAACAGAAATGCGCATTAAACTAGGCTATAAAGTAGGCGAGAATAGTCGGCCTTAAAATACTAGATATGAGGTTTTTATTGGTCTTTTATGGCCAGCAGGACCATTTGGCCCAGCAGTATTGGCAACACACAAACTTTTCAAACGTTTTAATATTAGAACGTGAATAATGTGAAATCAGATTGTTTACGTAAGTAAATAAAGTCTATTCGTCGATTTGGTACAGTACGACACAACTTGAAAATTTTAATTCATTCATTTCAATTTTACGAATGTATTTGGTTATTACAAGGTTTTGCGTTTTGGTAAGTAATTTTGAAGGCGCACTCAGTTTGGAATTCGGATGGTGATCGGTTTTACGAATTTTGCCGATGCTACATCTAAGTTGTGTCGTACTGTACGTTTTACGATTAAATTAGAAAGTCATTAACTACGTATAAAATAATGTTTCTACGAAAATATTTTTTAGGAATATTTTAGTTTTAGTAAACAACATTTCCTAGAAATCATAAGGAAAATGTTATTATTTTAACAAAACATCAACGAAATTAAAAAATAATTACCTATTTGAAATGAAAGCAAAATGGAAGTTCTTTGAATCTTTTGTTAAAACGATGGTTTATTTATTAGTTAAAGTAAATTATTTTGAAATTAATTAACAAAGAAACAAACACTACAATCTTCAGTACGTAGTACACTCTATGTCAGGTTTATTACATAAACGAATTAAAGAAACAATAAAATACTTTGCTATTACTAACACACTAGATTTACACGGTGTGATCTAATTGCCTGGGGTATACCATAAGTTGAAGCAACTTATACAAAAGTTTCATCGTGTAAACCTTCTTTCTATACTCCGTGGTCTAAACCGTCATTTGTTGTTTCAATTTTAAGGTACGTTACTAGCAGGAAACTTGTATCGTGACGTGTAAATGGGGGCTTTACTCAGAGCTCTACAAGTTGACATTTCATACGGAGCTCAGCCACGTCGCGTTGGCTGTCAAACTGGGTGACATTCGATTAAATAAGCCAAAGTCGGCTAACGTTGTTGTAATATTATTTACTTCTAGACCCAATATAACTTGACAGGCTTAGGGTGTCGGTACATCGTTGGCTAGATACGTTTAACAGTAAAATAAACTAATACTATTCAGACAATGTTTTATTTGATTAATAAGATAACATAAACGCCGTGCTTCCCATCGGCAAAAATTACGATTTTCCATACAAACTTTCATACCTTATCTCCTACAGGGGTTATTAACCCCATTATGAGATAAATTTTCCAAAATCCTTCCTCAGTGCCCAGTCTTGTTAAGTAAGCAACTCTTGTGCAAAATTTCATAATCCCATTCCCCAGTGGTTTAGGCTGTACGGTTTTGCTGTCAGTGAATTTAAGATTTTTAATCGTGAACAGTCGGCATTGTTTTTTTTTTAATGTTATTAAATTCTGAATAAGTAACGAAAATCTGTGTTTAAAAAAAAATACAAGCGATCTTTATCAACTACTTCAGCCTCCGCGAATTAACAAGTCTTTGATGTGGCACTTGTGGCAGCACCCTTCCAGTTACTTAATTCCACATGGAACCGTCGTCTAAATTTTTGCTCGCTAAAATATCTTACGAAAATAGGTTGAAACACAAAAGAATTAGCATACTATTGTTAGTACAATATTGCGCTTTTTGCCACCAATTGTTATGCAGATCACAGGATACAAGCACCGCCATGATATATTAGGGAATTGTCCCTAAAATAGGACACACGAGCGAAACTTATTTATGAGAATGAATAAGTATAGCTGAAGGAGTTTTGTATGAGATATTTTGGTACTTTCGTGATATAAAAGAAGCAGCTATGTCTTTGAAGTTTTAAAGCCGGTATTGGAGGGGTTAAGTTGTTGTGAGAGGGGTGTTATGAGGTCACACACACACGCATACACACACATACACACACACATGTAACAGACACACACTCACACACATTGCGGAATGCAATAAATGGTTGAGTATTTATTGGTCCACAAAGGAGAATAAATATAAACCAATTTTGTCAAGTTTAGTTACAGTTACAATGTACTAATATGTCAAAGTAACCGATCAATCAATAGACGAAGTGTGGCAACATTGAGCTAGCCATTGGTCAGTGTTTATGGGAAGTTTCTAATCCATCAATAGTCTATGAAGTCCGACAACCGACTTATTTATGGACTCTATAACATAGTTAATAGCGCCCTATCCAGTTCGCAACATCGAATGGGCATTATTACTTGCAGGTGAGCTTCGCCCAAACTTTTCGTATACTCCATTAGCTGGCGATAAAATGAAGATAAATTATGGGTTACTTAACTTAGCCTATCGTAGTCCATTGCTGGACATAGGGCTCTCCCAAGGTAAACCACAACACCCTGTCCTCCGCCTTCCGCATCCACTCTGTCCCAGTCAGTTTCACAAGGTCGTCAGTCCATCTAGCTGGGGGCGTCGCATGCTACGCGTGCCGATATGCAGTCTCCACTCCAGGACTCGTCTGTTCCACCAGCCATCGGTCCTTCGACAAACTGGGGCAACCCACTGCCACTTCAGTTTGCTTACTCTGCAAGCTATGTGGTGAAAGTGTAAAGGCGAGCATGCAACAGTCGGACTCCCCACATGTCAACCTCACCTGAGCGCGGTACTTCTTGCCGCTGACGGACGAGGCGCTGGCGACCGACCGATGGGTGGATACAGGATGGATTTTTGAGATGGGGCAGCAAGGACAGCTACCTTAACCGTTGTAGCTACAGGAAAACGGTCTTAGGAGACTGTCCTTAATTTTTTGAGACATATTGATCTGCATTCATAGATTTTGAAAAAAAAAAAAATGTACCGTCAGCAAGAAAATGGGAAGTTTTCACAAAAACTTTTTTTGATGCCAATCGATCCTGTTTCATAAAAGGATCAAAAACCTGTATTGGACCACCTGAGGTTTGAGTACTAGAAAAGTCAGAAATCACAAAAAACTTTTTTCATACATTTCTCTCTGCAATCACCAACCGTTTGCCCAGCTTGTTGACTTGCATAAACCACTCATGAATAAAATTATGGGTAGTTATCCAATACTGGGAACTGATATTACTATCCGATTTAGTTGATAATACGACCCAGGGCCATACACATAGAGCTATAATTATTGTGTTTCATGTTGCCAATATCGTTTGGCCTAATTCAAACGATTCAACGTCGATTATTATAATTATACTTAGCCTGGAATTGGTGTTCGATTTAAATCAACGCACTTATGTTTAATCGTGTCTCGCTTGTGCTGCGTTCCGATGCGAACGCGTTTGCCTATTCTTTATTTTGATTAGCGCGGCGCAAGCTGTCGCTCGTAATTTGCCATGAGTAGTGAACTAGTGGCGAATGAGCTGCTGGCGTTCCTGCAGCAAAAGCTGGATGTGATGGACGAGGTGTCCGCTGTCCAGATCTGCGCAACGAACTTCAGCGAGGAAGACATAGCTGCTGCCAAGCTGATGTTGTACAGTGTGCTGAACAAGTGCGACCAGATGGTGTCCCGCCGGCGTGACGGGACGAAGAAGAGCCTGCAGGATATTATCACGCTGTTCAAGGAGACCGACCCTGACGACGTGCCAACGTTTGTGGCGAAGGAGCTACACAAGCTTCCTCCCGTCATCTTCGACCACGTCGATGTAACAAGCCTTCTGAAGGATATTGTTTCTCTGAAGGCCCGCCTCGCGGATGTGTTAACGAAGTTAGATGCATCCCAAAACACCATCGTGGATTTGCGTAAAGAAGTGAGCGATTTGCGCAACAGTGTGGCGGTAATTAGGTCACCTGTCGATGCGTCTAACGTAAACACTTGTCGCGGAGCCGGCCTCGATATATCGTCGTCGAATTCCGCGTCAGCAGTTTCGTCGCCAGCGCATCCATTGATTGCTGAGCTTGCAGAGCGCCCCGCCGGCGCGCCCCGCAGCCCCGCGCTCGTCATAGCGGCTCCTCCACGCAGCGCCGCCCGAACCCCGCGCCCCATCCCGCTGCCAGTGTCTGCAGCCTTGGCGAAACCCCTACAAAGGAATTTCGCTAGCGTCACCGCGAGTGCCCCTGGCGCTCCTAGTATCAAGCCCATGCCAGAAAAGGCGCCGAAAAGGGCTGACAATGATGACGGTTTCGTGACGGTGCAAAGGAGGAAGCGCCGATCGCGAACGAACAAGAACCGCTGTGGCAAAGCTCCTACGGAGCCCGAAGTGAGTCTGCGTGCCGCAAAGCCGAACACACCGGTGTACATCTCCCGCCTGCACTACACCACTAAGGCGGAGGACATCGTTGAGTACGTGCGCCAAAAGACGAAGTACACGCCGAGGGTGCAGTTACTGGAATCGCACCGGAACGTCAACTTTAAGGCGTTCGTCGTGCGTGTACCGAACTGTTATCTGCCTCTCGTCTTGGATGAAGACTTTTGGCCGCAAGACGTGGTGTTCCGTCGCTTCCGCGGACTTATACCACAGGACAGCACAAAGCGCTAGTGCAAAGTGAAGTGCTACTAACATAGTCATAAGCCTTATTTTATTAACACAAGTTTTTGTTTATATTAAAATATATATGTTTAGATTAAGGTATTTTTCTATGGGCCTGTGTTGCCTGCAATAAATGGTATTATTATTATCTCCTTTATTTCATATTTAGACATATTATTTACATTTTTAAATATTTTTATAAAAACTAAATAAAACAAAAACATTTAAAAATATAAAAAATAGTAGCCCACCGGTATCGGGAACAGGGTCCAAGCTACCGGTGGTCAGGGCTCCTGAGAGAGGAATTATTATTAATGAATGCATTACATGAGACTAGAACCGAGTCGAGAGCATGAACATTTTGAATGAATTATTATTGTGTAGTTAATTCATTCTGCACAGTGAGTCGTCTGGTATTGTACGTACAATGCACCTCCGCCCGGAACTGCCTCGGTATATCATCTTTCTTTATGATTGTACAGTCAGCTGCAGAGAAATCTCACCCCCTAGCAATGGTATTTTAACATTGGTAGGGGGTGAGATTTCTCTGCAGCTGTACCTTTATGTCACTCGTACCACAGAACATTATAAGTAAAGGTTATAAAATACAGAGTCAGTAAGGGCAGGTAACTTAGCCGCTGAATCTACAAGAAAACGGTCTTGTGAGACTGTCCTTAACTTTTTCAGAAATTTTAAGCTGTTTTCAGACCAGCGCAATTTGTCGCGCGACGCGACACCGGTTATTGTTATACCGTGAAGTTTTGTATTGTTCGTGTCGCGTCACGCGTCAAATCGCGCTGGTCTGAAAACAGCTTTAATCTACATTCTTAGATTTCGAAAAAAAAAGCAAATATTTTGATGTCAATTGATACTGTTTTTTATAAAAATCAAAAGCTCTATCGGACCAACTGAGGGTTGAGTCCCAAAAAGTTGAAAAATAATCGCAAAAATGAAACTTTTTTTTTGTATTTTAACGTTTTTTTTTATGGGGAGCCGTACCTACGTCATCGATATCCTTTTCTCTGATTTAACATCGGCAATAGATGTTGAGATCGTAACCATCGTCAGTCGGTCTGAATTTTGATCGATGTCGACTTTATGGATTGTAACGTCATGAACCTAACTTAACTCCCAAAGTTAAGTGAAGTCAGTTAATTATTGTGATAGGTTGAAATGTTCGGCGGACGAAAACTTGTGGGTCAAATACGAATTTATCGTATTGTCCTAAACTATTGAAAAGTTTTGAAAACCGACCCGTTCTAATATTGTTATTAAAACTCTAAGCAAATATTTTAACACCCAGTTTCTGAATTGAGAATTTGAAGTTGAGAAGTTGTCAAACAGTACTTTAGGATTACTTAAGATGAAAGCACAATTCAGAAACCAGGTGTTAGAATCGATTAAAAATTTTCAAGCGTATGTCATAGACACCTTATTGGTGATGTTCTTGAGAAAGGTCAGGTGCGTAGTACTCGTAACCAGCGTATGTCAACGAGGCAATGGGAGCATCGTAGTTGCTTCGTGCTTTAAAGCGTGATCTTCACAGCATTAGTACACCGTTCGAACCTGCGGGCCAGCATGTTACAATGGACAGCCAGCGACCTGCGTTCCCTTTCTATGTCCACATTATCACTTAAATAGGTATGTACTATTAAGACGACCTTCTTTGGAGAATGTTTGCAAGACAAAAATAAACCATAGCGAAGAATGTTTGATCACGGAGACATCGTTAGCGAAATAAGTGTTTTTACGTTGAGTCAGAAAGTGTCGTTTACCAAAAATATTGTTTTCCTGAGAGGATTGGTGAGAAAAGGAAAACGAAATTAGAATCCAATTTCCACCAAGAATAGCTTTTTCTCAAACATGCTTGGAAATTCGATCATTATTTTGACAACCTTCTTTGAAATAAATGGAAAATGCTGTATTGGTCAATTAATTGCGAGTAGGTGGCCGACAATGTTTGTATGAAAAGCCATAATATATACTAATATGTCATAATTAGCGGCCGAATAAACTAACTCATAGTCATAACTGTCGTGTTATTGAAAAATGGAACGAACTTTTACTTCGACACATGGCAACCGAGGCGGTAACATATCGAAGATTTTATTAAAATTTCGGTTATTTGAGAAAAGTACCTACTATAGAACCCTTGGCCGCACCAAGCATTGATGGACTCATTGTGTGCCTCGACTTCGCCTCGGCCCACATTTTCACGATAGACCATCAATACCCTGTTGCAGCCCGCGACAGTAATGTACTATTATAATTGATGGCAGAATTATTTGAAGCATGTCTTATTCGAGACAGAAATCTTATTGATGAGTTAAGAGCTTATCTCTTCTATTATCAATATCTCTATGGGTTTTACTACACGTCTAAAACTCGAAGTTAATCTTTGTAACTATGAATTAAACAATAAAACTGGGCTGATTTTTCCAACGCTAGATATTGCTGATGTTTTTCAAGGCATAAATTTAAATTTTATGACAGTTTCTCCATACAAAAACTGTCAAAAATTCAAACGTCAATTTTATTCCCATGATAAATCCTGACGTTGAAAAATTAACCCTACAAAAATATCAATAAAATCGTTGGAATATCAACATGTAGTTTGATGTTATTCAATTTTAACATTTCAACAATAGATTTTGGTTTTACAATTTCAACACTGAAATCATTTTTATGATAACAAATTGATTTGAAACATATACTTTCTGTATACTCTAGGTGTTGTCCACGACAACGTGTGTGTGTATTTTGTATTTAATAATTTTTCAGGTTACCTATCCGTCTTTCATTACGATCGGTTCACTGGTTTAAGCGTGAGACAGACAGACAGTTTCGCAATACATTATTAGAATGGACTGTAATGCCAAAGTATAATAATCATGCTATTAAATGAACGAAATTACATATAATTATGAGTGTAAAGTAAGCGGTTACTACTCTTGTAAATAAAGTTTAAGATTTAAATGTAAAATATTCCAATCATTGTACGTACCTCTGTACCTAATGTATAATTTGTATAATTATCTGTTTTTGACATAATGGTTGATATCGCAGTAGGTAGCCAGAATTAATGGTAAACTTACCTTTATCTTTGACAAGTGTTTGTTCTACGAAAGTGGTTGTGGTTTAACAGCCTTTAAATACAGCATGTGCCAAAAGAAGTTCATAACCAACCACCGTAAGGACTATTCTTGCTTGCAGCGCTCGGTGGCTATAGACCCGGCTCGGTAACAGATGTGGTCATCGTGTTCACGGGTTTTTGTTTTCAAACTGGTTAGATATGAACATCTTTAATGGTACCTATTAAAAAGGCGTGGTCATATTTAAGGGTGTGGTACAGACCATCGAACTGAATAAGTTTCTCCATGAAACCAATATCCCATACATAACTTCAACACCTATTCGACCAAAATGTACGAGTTAGCTGATAATTTTTTCGCGATTACGATTTTGGTCGCATCGATTTTCGTCGTTCAGTTTGATGGTCTGTACCACACCTTTAAATTAATATGACCACACCTTTCTGAAACATGCTGTATATGTTAAAGAAACACTTGTGCAACGAACAATATTATAAATAGTGTAAGGGTCCATGACGAGCGAAAGGGAATGTATCGCGTCTGCGCTACCACGCACGTTAGGTCCCACGGTACGTCGTGCGTGCGGGCTGCACTGGTGCGCGTGCGTCCGCAGTATAGCGTACACCATGGGACTCCAGCCAGCGTAACTGAGTGGAATTTGCGTTGAGTTGCTATTTCAATTTGTGCCATTTGCTCATTTTCGCAAAGAAACTACGTTGCATACGGTCTACAAAAAGATTGTAGACCGTATGCAACGTAGTTTCAGCTAATCGCTTTGAAAATCTTGTCCTACTACTATATTAGACCTTGCTCGAGTGTGCATCCGCCATAATTCAACTTCTTGTTAATTGTTGTGTTTACTCCTATTGTAAAATATAAATAAAAAAAGCTTTTGAGAAAAAGAACCAACAAAAACAAAAGTCGGCGTTTGTTATTTTTATTTACCTACTAGCTTTTGCCCGCGACTTCGTTCGCGTGGAAGTCGTATGATACCACAATATTTATGGGTACTAGTATGATAAAACGCCTGAGGCGCGTGGGACAGTACCTCGTTGACCTATGTCAACGAGGTACTATTCCGCGCGGCTCAGTTCAGCTCTTCTCGGTAATGCTCAGTTCTTGTCGGCCCTCGACCGACCGCGTCGCATCGCATCACCCACCGCGCTATTACTTCGTTTTCGGTTAGCGTTATTTCTGAACTTTTCTTTTTGCTCGACTCCTAAGGGTCGTAGCCTGATTTTCCCCTAAAAACTTCCTGAAGAATTGGGCTATCAAATTCAAAAATAATTTTTAAATTCCAACTGGTTGTTCTAAAGATTAGCTCGTTCAAACAGAAAACAAACAAACTTTTCAGCTTTATTGTGTTAAGATTTTCCTACTTCATACATACCCAAATTCCCTTAGAAGAATGTTTCAAAGTATCACAAATTTCCTGGTTTTTCCTGTCGATAGAATTAATTAATCAAACTGAAAGAGATTAATGGCGTAAGTAATCAAGTAATTAATTTAATAGCTGTCTGTTTACTTGACGGCGGCTTGGCTCGTGTGAACTACTCGTAATACAACAACATGAAACCTTCTTCGTTAATAAACCTTCTTTTCAATTTCTCTAATAACTCGTCTTAAATCAAAATTCAGGAAAGCAGGCACCGTTCTTTAAAAAAAACTCTCGATTTTGGTTATAAGTTAACCATACTCAAAGTCTCAAATACATGTGTGTTCAATTGCCTACTATACCTACAATATGTAAAAAAAAACCCTCTGATCTGAAAGGGGCACATAGCTACTGCAATAACATTACTAGTCAAAACGTTTTCTTTTTAATTATTATTGAAAATAAAATTCACAGTTTTAGTAAGTACCAAAATTACCCTAAATCCATTAAAATTTAGGTTTTTTCAACAGAACAACCCACTAAATGACCGCGACGACTGCCGCGCCCAATGTAATATCACCCGTAGGGTTATTACGTATCTTGCAGAAGCAATGCCATAGCGATCATTTGTTTCATTTTGACAGTTCAACAACATTCAATGCGATAATTACGTTGTAGAGCAGAATTAAATTTCGAACTTATGAAGCAATGGATTAGTAATCTGTTTCAAAACGAATTGATTGTGTATTACGTAATTAGGGTACCGGTAAACTACGCATTGAAAATGTGGCGATTTGTTTTTTGTTTTTTCTTCATAATTTGCTCATAAATATACTAAAATCATAAAAATACATAAATATACCCTCACGGATCGGACAGGGTTTTTTTTACAGGTTGTATGTATGTGTAGGTAGATCCGTAATAACTATTTATTGTTTCACTTACATTAGATGACACCTAAATGAATGTGCAGTGTTTCTCAACGCTCGGCTCAGCGCCGAAAGTCCAACATCGCACTTTTATTTAGGCATTCGTTTATTTGTCGCCTAGGTCACTAGGAACCAGCGAGGCGATTTGTGAACGTGGTGTCCGTGGCCAAGTGAAGCAGCCGCGACTAAGCGACGTGTTCTTCGCGTTTTCACAATAGCGTACTGTGAAAACGCGGAGAACACGTCGCTTGAACAATCACTCTCGTTACGAAATCGCGGGAAACTCGTTGTGCACACGTGACGTGCTCGCTACGCACACGCAGCGAGCGCGTTAAACAACCACTACGCTGGAAACAAGCTCGCAAATCGCCAGTGTGATATGACCCTGAGATATGCCCCCGTGTCTATTATGCACGTGTATTTTGACAGTTGTGTGACGGTGACAGGAATATCGTTAAGCCATTGTAGGCGCTAAGTAATGTTTATAGATCTCGGTCTCAGTCACTACACAGGATGTTCTGGTTGTGGCTCTCAATAAATCCTACTATCCTAATCCTTATAAATGTGAAAGTTTGTATGTTTGGATGATTGTTACTCAATTTAAGATCTGATGATTTTGATGAAAATTGGCATACAGATAGTTTATAACCTGGATTGTACATTCTCGTGGGGTAATTTCTAAAATCAACGCGGGCGAAGCCGCGGGCGTAAGCTTGTAAAAAATAAAGATAAAATGTGCGGGGCATTCTTTGGAGATTGCCGATAGAAGTGAAAACTAAATAACGCCATCTAATGAAAATGTCAGGAATTTATGTAGCTTGCTGTCAAGTACAAGAAAGAAAGGTGTAGCTCTTTAAAAAAATAAAACAGAGTGCGCTGTCAACAAGAAAGTGCTCAACGCGCCTTCAGTGACAATGACGCGAGTTCCATGATTTTTGTTCACCCAAAAAGTGCTCAAAGCGCGGGAAGTTTTTACTTCAACAATAAAACAAAAACAACCTAAAAATAACACTGTAAGTACTCGTAGAACTGTACACATTTCACGCTTATCTAATATGATTTTTCGCCTTTTATTAAGAAGTCTACGTTGTACCGTACCAAACACTTTGACCTTGATCTAGCCTAGCGTGGTACGAAGATTCAATAGACGGAGGCCAACTCATACTGGTTGTTATCAATGACGTGCAATGTACCCTATGCACTATTATTATATCTATCTATCTATGATTTGATACTAGTAGCTCTATTACCCAATTACTAGAGAGACGTAACATGTTCAATAGTTAATATGAGGCAATTTACTAAAAGAAAGACAATTGGAAAAAAATATGGAAATATTATTTTTGCACAACCTTATTTAATACAGTCTTAAGACGCAGATATATGCCAGTTACATTGAGTGGTTGAGTTGCGTGTTCTGTACTGAACTCACGCAAGGCGTCTTAAGTCCAGCCAGTAATAGGACTCGCCCATCAAGGAGCGCTGTCCCAAATTAGACGCATTATTAATTTATTATACATAAAAAAGGTATTTTAATAAAACACGTATACTAAAAGATTAATAATTAAATTATTTTTTAAATGGTGAAGGTTTTCGAAAAATACCCTTGATAGATTTTGCGTTATTCTCAGTTTTTTATCCACGTTAGACATAACTTTACAATTTAATTTCACTATGTAATATAAGCATAATCTAAAATATGTATACTATGTGGAGACTACCATACAACAAAAAATTTAAATACTGGCACTACTAATGCTTAATAGTATTTTGGAACTGTCAAATAAATCCTAGCTTCAAAATAAAAAAATGAATTTTTCAAACAAATTAAATGTAATGTAGCCGGATCCACCCTAAGCCTATAAATTCCGTTTATCCAACTAGGACTTGTGTGAATTCTCGGGCATACATTTCAGAATATCCACCTTAGGGTGGATTTTTGGGGTGGATAAACGGAATAGCCCGAGTCGACTATGGATTTTGCCGAGCTATAATGACTAAACTATTGAATATATTCAATTGAATTTTTGCATACAGAATGAGAACGTCATTATGGACACGCCGTTTAATTTTTTGTTGTATTGTCGTCTCCACCTTGTATATAAAAAAATGCTCTAATTTAACACATCTCTTTTTCAAACCATCTACACTACTCGTTTAGACGTGATCTTCAGTATAAAATCATTAAAAGTCGATTATCATCGCCTTAAAACCTACGGGTCATGCTTTGTGAGTTATAGTCTCGGGATTTCTATTATGCTTATTATAAACTAGCTTCTCCCCGCGATTTCGTCCGTGTCAAATTTCGGACCCGAAATTTCCAACCGCGTCGCATCGTATCGCCCGCGATATTACTTCGTTTTCGCTTAGCGTTATTTTTAACTTTTATTTTTTAGACCGTCAAGTGCCTAGTGTTTTTTTTGTTTGATGATGAATGCTTGTGTCATTTAATTGAGAAAAAAAAATACAGCCAATACTTTATTGTAATTTTTAGGATTCCGTACCTTAAAAGGCAAAAACGGAACCCTTATACGATCACTCGTGTGTCTGTCTGTCTGTCCGTCTGTCACAGCCAATTTGCTCCGAATCTAATGGGCCGATAAACTTGAAATTTGATACACATATGTATTTCTGTGACCCAAACACGGATGTGAAACGTAAATAAACGATTTTTGAATATGGGGGTCACTTTTGGGGGGCAAAGAAGAAAATATTTAAAAAAAGTTTTGCCAATTGTACCGTGTGACATATCAAATGAAAGGAATTATTATAAGAATTTCAAATATAATTTAAAATAATTTTTAAACAAATATTTTTTACGAAATCAGATGAAAATTGAACATTCCCCCCCCTTATCTCCGAAACTATTGAGCCTAAAATTATGAAAAAAATTCAGAGAATGCTTCCTTACTCATAGATTATAGGAAAACCTATAAGACGTCTATGGTCTTAAAATAACATGGTAAATCTCTCAATATTGTGCTTACAAACTTACATTTGCGGTTGGAATGTATGGGAAAATAGGTTTTTCAACTACAATGTTAAGTTAGTTCTTGGAATAATTTATTGCTACTGCTAGTTCGACTAAAGCCCCCAGTACACGTTCAACGGGCTCGCCCAACGTGTACTAAGGCGAGGCATCGGTCACTTCTCGTACCTTCCGCGAAGCATTCTGTTTGCCGATTTCATAGTACTATGCCGGCATTGTCAGCAAGCACTGCTAACACATTGGCTTTAATTATAACAGTCTGTTCTAAATTCTACCATGATTTGGCTACTACATCCAGGATTGTCTTCAGACGAGGGAACTCCTCAACGGTCAACAGTACAAACAGCAAATTTTATAAACGCTTTAATTATCATAGTCTGTTCTAAATGTCACTAAGATCTGGCTGTTGCACCCAGGATTGGCTTCAGCCGAGGTAACTCTTCAACGATCAATAGTACAGACACGAAATTTAATATACGGTTGAATTATCATGGTCCGTTCTTAAGTTCACAATGACCTTGCTGCTGCACCCAGGATTGACTTGAGACGAGGGAACTCCTGATCGGTACACAGGACAGACACGTTTTATATATGCATTTAATTATGATATTTTTTTCTAAATTCCACCATGATCTGGCTGCTGCACCCAGGATTGGCTCCAGACGAGGAAACTCCTCAACGGCCAACATAACAGACACGAAATATGATATATGCTTTAATTGTGATAGAACATTCTAAAGTCCACCATGATCTGACTGCTGCATCCAGGATTGGCTTCAGAAGAGAGAACTCCTGAATGGTTCACAGTACAGACACGCAATTTTATATTGTATATGGATATGTATTGTGCTAATAAACTAGATGGGACTAGGGTACGATGATAGAGCCGGAAGATGACCATAGGAACTTCTAAACGAGACACGTACCATCGAAATTGGACCGGTTCGTTTTGTCCTGACAAGAACTATAGCCCAAAGTAGCATCCAGGGTCTGATGATAGAGCTGAAAAGTGATCAAAGAAACTTCTCAACCAAACATAATAGTATCATTATGTTTGCGCTCGTTGGTTTTGTCTTACAAAGTACCTAAAGTGTAGTCCAGGCCCTCATGAGAGATCTGGAAGGTCACCATACGAACTCCTTAACTAGACAAGATAGCCCCGCTACAAAATTGTTGACATTTTTATATTAATTTGACATTGACTGTAATTCAAACGATTTGACATTAAGTATAATTATGTATTGTTATAAATTGTTATTTAAATTATAATGTCTTTAAATTTGTGTAAATTAAACATGATTTGCATGCCTTTGTGACGGTAGAACAGAGACTACAATATAAATTTTAAGGACAAATCAAAAAATGAAATATCGGAATACCTTCTATCACTCGGCCTTAGTCCACGTATTCAAGAATATACGACAAGACAGAATTCAACACTATTGTTGAATTCTATCTTGTCTATACAATAATATTCAGAAATTTTCCTCTACAATCCGGTACCATACATAGTTATTTTAGTTACTACAAACAACGGGTCAGATAAAAAAATAAAAAAACATTGAATAAGCGGCACGCGAGCTGTGGAGCAGGTGGTTTTAACGCTCACCACCGCAGCTTCGGCTTGCTTGCCGGCCGGCGGCGGTACATATTCATCGTACGGAACCCTCTCCACGCGAGTTCAACTCGCACTTGACCGGTTTTTCATTTTGGCTCAGGGACTTTATCGTCTAATTCAGCGGTAATAACCTCCTGTACAACCTCCTAGCAGGAATAGGTCGATTATCCAGTAACCCTGTATAATAATTTGAAAGTTTCAAAATATGAGTCACAAATGTTAGCGGTTTAATTATGTGAGTCCGACCTCCAGTAATAATAAAGTAATAATAAAATAATTGCTTGCCGCTTATCGTATCTTTCAGCACACACCTGCCTAGGTTAGTGTGAGTTAATTCTACTGTGACCCACTTTGAAATTTTCCACTGACATTAAAATAGATAAACACTGCAAAATAACGGCTGGTAAAGCTCACATGTCGGGAAAAATTCACTACTTAAAAATAAAGGAAAGCGATTGAAGTGGTATTTATTATTTGAAAACATCACGCCTCTATTTGTAAGAGTTAGGTAGAGATGTACAGTGGGTAGGGTACATCCGCATCCACCCCGGGCTGTTCCAGAAAATATCCTAATTTAAATACCTGTAGGCACCTATTCAATTAGTTTGTATTTAGTTAGATTTAAGTTCAGAACAAAACCTAAAAATACTTCGCCCGACCTGGCGATCAAACTTAGGACCCCATGGTCAGTGATCGCACTTGCGACCACTAGACCAAAGGCGCAGTTTACGTAGATAAATTCACGTTCGACCAAATCAAAAGGTTCAAATGTATTTTTTGTCTCTTTTTGTTAGCTCTTTTTCATGTTAGAATAAGTTTAAATGAGTCCCGACATCTTTTATTTTAATCTCATTTTTATGCTCAAGATGATAGCTCCATATTTTTTAACGCTTGCCAGAGACACTGAAATTAGGAGAATTTATAAAGATCACTCTTCACGAGAATACGTAAAGAAGGCGTTGCTGAGGGAATATAAAGTGATATTTTTGGACAACTTTATTAGGAGAATTACACCCGATTTTTCATTCTGTTCGGATATCTGCAATTTATGAAATAGTCTACTGATCGCAAGAGAGTCTATCGAAGATTAAGGCCAAGAACGCTAAACTAGACTATACTGGTGTCAGTAGGTCTGTGCACAGCTTTATAGGATCTAACAGCTAGTTGCAGAAACGAACTGTAACTTTTAAAGCTGTCATTAAATACTAATCTTCCATTAAGCTGTTTTAACTTGTTACAGAAAGCAACATTGGACTCGATTTTAATGGTTCTTTGATAAATTGTTAAATTAATTAAATCATCAGCGTAAATGATCCATTACGTAATTGGGCATTAATGTTTGTCTATGTACAACTGGGTGTTAGTCCGGTTCCGGATAAAAAGTATTTCTTATTTTTTTGAATGAGCGTTATGTATGCGGCGTGCAATTCTGGATTTTCCAAATTTATTTGTTCTGAAATCCTCAAAATTCGCCAAACGTTAGTTTTGTTTTCCTAGAGATAATCTAATTATGTGATGTCACATTACTGTATCCCTTAGGAAAATATAGCTAGGTATATTTGTGTATAGAACTGAAACGTGCTCCTCAATGTCGGTCGAGGAACTAGGGTAATCCAGATTGAACTGCGAGAAAAAGTTTGAATGCATAAGTGGGAGAGGGCATAGTAATTTGTCTGGTAAGTCTGCGTATGATTTATGATCTCACATGAAGGAATGTTTTTGAATAAAGCATAGAGCCTCTGTTGATCGGAATTATATCTAAAGGGTGTCTCAGCAAGAACTTGAATTTAGAATCTTGCGCCATTTTCGAATGTAAATTGTTGAGTGAGCCATATTTGGTATTTGTTTAAATAAAACATAGAAATTTACGAAAATGGTACGTAACAGCTTGGTAGAACGATAGTTGTGAAAACCTACTATAAAAATGGGGAAAACTTTGGATGAAAAAAAAATGCGGACGATGAATTTCTACAAGAAGAATCATCTTTAGTGACGACGCTCATTTCCATCTCAACGGTTTCGTTAACAAGCAGAATTCTCGGATCTGGGGTGATGAAAATCCACATACCTTTCAAGAACTTCCGTTACATCCTCAAAAAGTGACAGTTTGGTGTGACAGGAGGGATAATTGGACCGTAATTGTGGGCATTTAACCGATATTTTGTTTCATGTGTAAATGGCATTACTACCTCTGTACATATTAATAAAAACATGTAAATAAAACATTGAATTAATACATACTTTTAGTTTTTTAAATTCAAGTTCCCACTGAGACACCCTTACAGGGTGGCTAACTCGAATGTGTACCTACAACATTTTATTGGCTACCATTTGGATTTGGCGCAAATACGGTTGTTTGATATCCACTATTCCCTTCAAATGTCTAGACTTTTGAAATGGAAATGGCCAGGCATCTATTATATACAGAATGGATGACAAAAACCGGCCAAATGTATGTCGGACCACGTACAATGAAGGGTTCCGTAGTTGGGATGAATTTATTCCAAGAACAAACTTAACATTGTAGTTGAAAAACAATTCCCCCATACATTCCAACTGTAGATGTAAGTTTGTACGCACAATATTGAGAGATTTGCCATGTTATTTTTGAGAGATTTGCCCTGTTATTTGCCATGTTATTTTAAAAACAATAGACTTTTTATAGGTTTTCTACAGGAAAACCTATAAAAGTCTATGGTTTTCTATAAATATGCAACTATTTCCTGTAATTTTATCAATATTTTAGGCTCTATGGTTTCGCAGATAAAGGGCCCCGGGGTATGGTCAATTTTCATTTTCAAATTCCAAAGTGCACTGTTGTATTTTCAACTCTCAGCGTAGCGTTGAAAATCCAACAATGTACTTTTATTTAGGGAGTCATTTAAATGTCACTTAGTGAAGGTTAAAACAGGCATTATAGGAACAAATTGGATGCAAGCAGGACGGAACAGAAAACTTACCCCAAAGAGGCGACTTCTAGCGGTAATAGAATAGATATAAGTTGAAAATTAATTGCATATAATTTTGGTAGTAGAAATTAATAAGGGCTTATTTATTTTAGGTTAGTTAAAATGTGGCAGGGTTGATGTTATTTTTCGTACAAAATTGCAAAACCTGTATCTTAAATAATTTTGGGAAAATGATAATTTTCGTTTATAATAACAACAAAGTTGTGTAAATTCGAGTTGGACACCTTTACAAAAAGAGCATTTTTTTTATTTTAGCTGACTCATAGACAACGCTCAGACTCAAACAGTTTTTAAGACAGTGGAATTTTCAATTACAGATAGCTGATCCCAATGGAGCGAACATCACAAAGTTGCTACTTAACTATCACGAGACCGCGCTTCACCGAGTCCTCTCATTAAGTACCTTACCGTGATTACCTTAATTACACCATTATCTTAAGAGTAGCAATTCAAATTCAAGTATATCTCAGAAGATATCGAGGGTATAGTGTTAAAACCCAATAAGTGCAAAAAAATCAAAAATCGTTTTATTAGTCCATCTTAATGCATTTTTTATGCTCTTTCCAATGGTCTAATCCAATAAGCTGAATTCTCAGTAGAAAGAAAATTACTTGAGGTAATAACCCAATAAAGTGACCACGTTTAGCCTAAACTGAAAAAGTAGGACACTATAAAGTGTGTTATCTTGATAAATAATATTTTTATTTTACGCTTAAACCACATAAAGCTATTTATTTGTATTGAGTGTCCAATGATTTCAACTAAAATTACCTGACTGCATTAAGGCAATAACCGCTATTTGTACTTATCGGGTTTTAGCTTTGCATTATGTTGCATAAGAAGGCAAACAAAACCAAGAGCTAAAACAAACCAAATGTGTTTGTCGGGTTTTATTGTTCGATTATATTTCAAAAGTAACAAGTTATGTATAGTTATATGGTATTTGCTCACCTCGTCAACTAACTTTCTTCAAACGTTGTTTGGAGACGAACCCAATAAATAAAATTTGACCTAACAACTTCTTGCGCTATTGTTGTCATTTTGCGACAATTCGCACGTCGCGTCCCCGCGAGTATTGTTTTTAAAATTATTCTGTTTAGTGCCAATTGTTTGTGTGTGGTACGATGAGTGATGCATTAAGATTGACAACTAGGTAAAATGTTGGTTTTAGATTTTGCTATCATGGAAGTGGAACTGCCTTTGGAGAATCGAAATCCTACAAGTACTTTATATGGGAACACCCAAATACTCCGAAATATTTTATTCCGAATTTCGATGTTCCGATGTTCAAAAGTCCGATTTTCATAATACCTAAAAATTATAATATCTATTATTAAAAATCACGAAATTTATTTTACCGAAAGTCATTAGTGCGATTTCTTTGTTTTCCGATTTTCATAAGTTCGAAGAATCAAATGCTCGATGGGTTCCAGGTCCGAAAAACGACATTCCGATTTTCAATACTCCGAATAAATTGCTAAAATGCTGCAGATCCCCTCTATTGTTGGTGAATCAGTTAGGTTAGGTTAGAACTCTGACCATTAAAGCGCGAAGGCGAGCGACCGCAGGGAGCGTGCCGCGGTAGCGGCCGCCGAGTGCCAGATCCCCTCTATTGTTGGTGAATCATTTAGGTTAGGTTAGGTTAGAACTGTGACCATTAAAGCGCGAAGGCGAGCGACCGCAGGGAGCGTGCCGCGGTAGCGGCCGCCGAGTGCCAGATCCCCTCTATTGTTGGTGAATCATTTAGGTTAGGTTAGGTTAGGTTAGAACTGTGACCATTAAAGCGCGAAGGCGAGCGACCGCAGGGAGCGTGCCGCGGCAGCGGCCGCCGAGTGCCAGATCCCCTCTATTGTTGGTGAATCATTTAGGTTAGGTTAGGTTAGAACTGTGACCATTAAAGCGCGAAGGCGAGCGACCGCAGGGAGCGTGCCGCGGTAGCGGCCGCCGAGTGCCAGATCCCCTCTATTGTTGGTGAATCATTTAGGTTAGGTTAGGTTAGAACTGTGACCATTAAAGCGCGAAGGCGAGCAACCGCAGGGAGCGTGCCGCGGTAGCGGCCGCCGAGTGCCAGATCCCCTCTATTGTTGGTGAATCATTTAGGTTAGGTTAGGTTAGAACTGTGACCATTAAAGCGCGAAGGCGAGCGACCGCAGGGAGCGTGCCGCGGTAGCGGCCGCCGAGTGCCAGATCCCCTCTATTGTTGGTGAATCATTTAGGTTAGGTTAGGTTAGAACTGTGACCATTAAAGCGCGAAGGCGAGCGACCGCAGGGAGCGTGCCGCGGTAGCGGCCGCCGAGTGCCAGATCCCCTCTATTGTTGGTGAATCATTTAGGTTAGGTTAGGTTAGAACTGTGACCATTAAAGCTCGGAATACTAATTAATCGGTATTTTAATAATCGGAATTCGTATTTTTGATGTTTCGAATTATCATTAAGTCGGACTTTTTGTTATTCGATCTATTCAAACTCGGTATTTTGAGAATAGTAATTATAAACGTTCGGAATATTGAAATTTTGGAATTTTAAAAATAGGATGAATGATAAATCGGAGTTGTTATATTAGGGATTTTGAACCATTCGGAATTCTGATAATCGGTATTTTGAAATTCGTATTTGTGACTTTCGGAATAAAGTTTTTCGTATTTATGTAGTGTACCCACTTTATATTCATTAAAACAACTTAAAAAAAAAACAAACCGACTTCCAAAAAAAACACTCATTGGTTTTATTTATTTTCCTTTTTGGCACTGACTTCCGACTTTTTTGTTTATCTATTTAATTTTCTCTTTTTAGTTGTGGAACTTACCATACTACACACAAATTGGAAAATACCACCTGCCATGTAAATAACAGTGACAAGAAGTTATTATAACATCATCCACTACTAACCCCAACTAAGTGGGAAAAATACGTATTATACGAGAGTGATTTATCCTGTTTCTTTTGTGATTCATCGTCATCATTTCAGCCAAAAGTCGTCCACTGCTGGATATAGGCCTCCCCAAAGCACCGCCATTGAGGCCAACCCCTTTCCAGTCCAAAACCTTGAAGACTTACTCCAGTGCAGTGGTAAATAGTTTCGGAGAGATAACGTCTCCCTGTCTCACCCCTTGGTCCAGAAGGATAGGTTTTGAGGTCCAGTCCTAAAGTCGGACTGACATAGTAGCGTTTTCATACAAACACTTCAGCACCTCGATGTACCTACCGATAGTCAATCTGGCACCGTTGGAGAGACTGCAGTACAGTCCAGGTCTCGATGGAATCAAAGACTTTCACGTAGTGCACAAACGCTAACCAGAAAGGCTGGTTATATATTATATCTACTCTTAGGTCTTCTGTGTAAACTAGACCGCAGCGTATGAATGTTGTCTACGGTGCTAAAGTCTTTACGGAATCTGGCTTGTTCCGGAGGCTGAAATTCGTCAAACCTGCGCGAGAGACGGTTCATGATGACTCGTGAAAACAGCTTGTAGACATGGCTCAGAAGATGGGCCTACAATTCTTAAGCACCCTGCATAAGAATTACAGGCCCACCTAGAATGTTGTGCCCTTTTTAAAGAAGAGTACCACCACACCTCTGTTCCAGGCCTGTGGCGTTTTACCATCGAGTCTTACAGAATCGAACAGCTTCTGGAGGGCTTTTCCACCGGCCGGTAGTGAACGGGTTTTCCACCGGCCTTCAGGAGTTCGACCGTAATTCCGTCATCACCGTAACGGGGTTACTGGTTGACGTGTATAACTGTCCATAGAAGCTCTCGATATCTCTAATAGTTCAAGTTTGGCGGATACGATCTTACCATCATAGGTCTTCAGTTTCGCAAGCTGGTTCGGCCTAATAGACAGATCTCTAGACCTTGGAGCCCTTATTCCGCTCTGTCGCGTCCTTTACGGTCCGTATTATATTAGCGAAGGTCGCTTTTCAAGGACTTAGAGATCCGTCTATGAGCGCATTGTCAGAAGACACCAGACAGGATCGTCTCGCACCTCTCTTCCATGAGCTGTAAAGTAGCATCAGAGAGCTTCTTGTTTCGATTTGTATGACGGGTTTTAAAGTTCTTAAACCCGACCATATGAACAGTTTTCATTGTGATTCATAGAATAAACTAGTTAGTAAAGTACATTAAATGTTAAATTACTCTAGACGTAAAACCCAATAAGTCGGTACCCTTTGTAACTTATATTATTTCTTATGATAAAATGGACCACCCCAGAAACATAAAAATACTTTTTTACACTAATTGAATGTATACAGTTTTAACTCAAATACTCATTATGACGATATTATTTTAATAACATAGGTATTTTTGTCCTTAAAACTTAAATATTGAATATCTCGAAAGTTACAATTTCGTACTTATTGGGTTTGAGCACTATACCCTCGATATCAGCTTTCAAAGGTATGGTGTGGAATTGTTGGACAAATTCAAGAAGGCGATTCAGTAATAAATTAATTTTATGGTGTGCTACGGCGTAGCTCGCTTGTGCTACGAACGCGTAGTCTCGTGTAGGTGGGCGTGGTGTCGTGGGTAGGTAGTACCTTAATATTTAAAAGCCTTTTTAACCGAGGAGGAGGTTCTATGTTCGACTTTATGTATGTTTTTTTTTTTTTTATGTATGTTCACCGATATCCGCCAATTGTGGACCGATTTTGAAAATTATTTTTTTGTTTGAAAGGGTAAGCTCCCGAGATGGTCCCATATAAATTTTATTAACTTTGCTTAGATAGTTTTGGAGTTAGCTTCAATAATACATATTTTTCCCACTTAGTTTATATGGACGATATGATGATAACTTCCTGTCACTGTTATTTATTGCAGTTAGTGATATTGTATATTGTGTGGGGTAGGTACCACAACTAAAAAGTGAAAAATAAAAACTTTTTAGAAAAAAAATTTAAACCGACTTCCAAAAAAAACCACTACAAAGTGAAAAATAACTTTAATTTCGGAAGTCGGTGGCAAAAAACGAAAATTAAAAAACAAAGACACCGACTTCCGAAATTAAAGTTATTTTTCACTTTGTAGTGGTTTTTTTTTGGAAGTCGGTTTAATTTTTTTTTCTAAAAAGTTTTTATATTAGTAAAATTCAGCGTCGAGTACATAAGTTACAGATATGTTGAGCATGAAAAAATTACAGAAAAAGTTATAGGCATATATTTGAAACAAAAATATAAAACAAAACAATATAAATTAACAAAATTATATTGAATTTGAAAATAATCACACTGAAACATGTCTGCTCCGGCTATAACCATGGTTTAATTCTATAGGAGACATAGGAGTACAACGAATTCTCGTAACACAAACGGAAATTACTCAAGTTGATTGCAGAAGTTCAAAACTTTGTTGGTATCCTTACAAGTACCTTCAATATGAGGAAATAAGTTAGACTATTAGTTAAATTGATCTCCGGATTATAAGGGCAGCGCAACTTGGGGAGAGGCTTGTGCATAATAGGTACTTCAACTTGGTTTGTTGAGTTTGCGAGTTTAATTCCCAAGCATGGGTAAGTGGTATTGGCTTTTTCAGTAAGGATAGTGGAAAAAAACTCATTTTTACCCCGAACTGAAAAGCTAAGCAATATACACGGTGGAAAGGACATCTTGATATAACTGTTACCATGGATTCAGTGCCTGCATTATTCTAAGCCCCATAGCGTTGACATATTGCGGCGATTCGAAAAAAAATACTGCTGTTCCATACCGACACGATGTAAAAAAGACAAAATTCTTTAATAGTGCACGCTATTATAGCGTACCGCGTAGAGTGCTCGTCTATAATAGACGAGACTTATGTAATAATATTATTTTATCTTTGCCAATCAAATAATGTAACATTTATGACTTATATTAGACCAAATCCGCTAAGTAAGTTTATACCATTTCTCACCAAGAATATGATTCCTAATCTAAGTACAGACTAAGTTTCTAACCACTACTCTTGAGTTTTGAAACTAATATAGGTACTGGCTGTAACCTGACATGGTTTTAATAATCCAACCTCTGCCAGTTTGTTAGTGACTGTACTTACCTACTTTAGTTTGAGTAAGAGATGGAGCTATACAGGACGTAAACTTGATAATAAATACTGCACAAACTTGGATTTGTATTGAGAATAGAAGAAAAATCACCCAAGTGCGTGTCTGACCACGCACAAAGAAGGGGTAAGTAATATATGGTATAAGTACAAAATGACTAATATTTACAAGATATAACAACTGAATCTATAATTTTATTTGATATAATCATCAGTTAATATAATAAACGATTGATATAATTTTAAAATAACTAATTTTTATAATCATAACATACATTTAATATAATATCGTTTGATATACCACTCAAAAGACATAAAACATATTTAGTCTAATATGTAATTTCTATCACAGTAAATAACCTGAGTAGATACTGTAGTTAAACTTAACTGATTACCACCTGCCAAGATGGTCACTCGCTACGCTCGCTCGCCTTCGCGCGTTAATAGTCACTGTTCTAACCTAACCCCAATGGTTCACCAAGAATAGAGGGGATCTGGCACTCGGCGGCCGCTACCGCGGCACGCTCCCTTCGGTCGCTCGCCTTCGCGCGCTAATGGTCACTGTTCTAACCTAACCTAACCCAAATGGTTCACCAACAAGAGAAGGGGGATCTGGCACGCGGCGGCCGCTACTTCGCGCGTTAATGGTCACTGTTCTAACCTAACCTAACCCAAATGGTTCACCAACAAGAGAGGGGGATCTGGCACTCGGCGGCCGCTACCGCGGCACGCTCCCTTCGGTCGCTCGCCTTCGCGCGTTAATGGTCACTGTTCTAACCTAACCTAACCCAAAAGGTTCACCAACAAGAGAGGGGGGATCTGGCACTCGGCGGCCGCTACCGCGGCACGCTCCCTTCGGTCGCTCGCCTTCACGCACTAATGGTCACTGTTCTAACCTAACCTAACCCAAATGGTTCACCACCGCTCGGTGGCCGCTCACGCAATTTTTGTGTGTGTATGCAGACCAGCCGCTGTGTGCAGCCAGACCGACACCGGTTATTGTTATACCGTGAAGTTTTCTTAGAAATTGTATTGTTCGTGTCGTGTCGCGCTGGTCTGCAAAAGCCTTTAGCATTCTAACCTAACCTATCCGAGTTGGATGGCTTTGAATCGGGATGTTAACCATAATGATGGTATCAATATATAATTTAAACGATAGACCTAATGATTTTCGATTAAATAAACGTTATATCCAATAACGTTATACGAAATAAGTTTTAGAGTATATAAATGTTATATGTAAAGAAATTATATCAACAGTTGGTATATCTCACGTTTATTATATCTTGTGAACGTTATTGAAATGAAAATATACCAAATAACTTTATATGATATGAGACGCACCCCAAAGAAGGATTCCGTAGTTGGGATGAATTTGTCCAAAAACAAACTTAACTTAACCTTAACCTTATTGCTGATGACATCCGTTTGTTGCCCGTGGTACTACCAGTATTACTACCAGTAGTACCACGGGTAAAAAAAACCCCGTAGAACTACCAAGCGATCTAGTAGTACCACGGGAACTTTTTTTTTACCCGTGGTACTACTGGTAGTTATTCTGGTAGTACCACGGGAAACAAAGGTTCTACACACTTTGACACTTCTCACTTTGACTTTTGCTATTTAGAAATTTCCACTGGTGTCAGAGTGAAGGTAGTCAACCGCGAACTTTTTTAATATTTTTGAAGTGGACTGTATATTTATTTGTAGGGACTTTTCTAAATTAAAGACTTTTTCTTGAAGGCTTCTTCTACTTTTCCCTTGTTGTTTCTTGAGATGTTTCTTGCTTGAGCGCTGAGATCCGACTGAGTCGATCCGTCCGACTAGTCCGTCTTTTATACGGCCGTTCGTTCCCTTAACGAGACCACCGATTTTTGAGACCATTTCAGTCTTATATGATTCTTGTAGGAAAACTAACTTAAATATAAGCTAATTAGAACACATTCATTACTTATCAACCTAATTAGAATACGAAATATAAAGTATTGTTACCCAAAATATTAACCGACGGTAACGTTTTTACAGGAAGTGGATAGTCAGTAGGACCTAGCAACAAAGGTCAGTTGAACTTTATAAATCTAAATGTATCATTTCTCTAAAGTTACGTTATTGTAGCATAAGTTCTTACAACAAGACGGTTTCTTTCCTCGCAAATGTGTTGAAAAACGTCGTATGAAACGCGTGTGTACAATGTAATACAGCACACTCGTATCACAATGTACTATTGTGTAAAAAAGGAAAGAAATAATATTTGTATTAGCGGCATTCATTTTTTTTTTTATCGATGTTCAAAAAAGGCCAGGAAGTTTATTTCTTTACGTTGGAAATATTTAAAGTCCGATTCAGCTAATTGAATTAACTTAATTTTTTTACTTCGACTTTCATGATGTTATTATAAATAAAATATATATGAAGGTACTTACAAGACTTTAATTTATTATTAAAAATGTTCACGATTGACCCACGTTCACTCTGAGTCTTCACACCAGTTGCAGGGTTTACTAATGTTTGCCATAATTTAAAATGCCATAATTTTATATGCCATACTTTTATTTGCCATAATTTCATTAGAAATAACGCTTCAGTTGCCATAATCGTGAAATGACATAAAATCATTTTCACTAATTTCATTGGTCATAATCGATCAAGTGTCATAATAATTTTAATCCATAAATTCATTAGCTATATTTTTTATTTTCAATAATGTCGTTTTCCATAACATTTATTATTCATTTGCCCTTAATAGCACAACAATGCTAGTTCAGTATGTACCATGCTTGCTTTGCAAAAGAGGAAATCTACCACTCGGCGGCCGCAGCCGCGGCACGCTCGCTACGCTCGCTCGCCTTCGCGCGTTGTTTGGTCACAGTTCTAACCTAACCTAACCTACCCGTTTCGAATTTAACAAACTGTTTACCTATTGTCTGAGCAAGAAAACCTAAAAATTACCCTAATCTGCCATGCATGCTTGCTTTGCAAAAGAGGAAATCTAGCACTCGGCGGCCGCTGCCGCGGCATGCTCGCTACGCTCGCTCGCCTTCGCGCGTTGTTTGGTCACAGTTCTAACCTAACCTAACCTACCCGTTTCGAATTTGACAAACTGTTTATTGTCTGAACAAGAAAACCTAACCTAACCTATCCTATTTTGCAAATGTACTTATGTATGTATTTATATGAACATTCGGAATAATACATTATCCTAAAATACAATACTGAGGACATCTGTCTGTAACGTTTCTAAATTATGTTTGTCAAGTGTCGATTATGTAATGTGTTACTTATAGAAACTAATGATTATGACACATGTTATTATGGAAACTAATATTATGGCAAATAAAAGTTATGACAAATAAGTTGATATGGCAAGCGTTATTAGTATAAATGATAATAGTGCAAGTAAATATTATGAGTGGGGACGATTATGGAAAACAATAATAGGACAAATCATATTATGGAAAACAATATAATACCCAGTTGCAGTGATATTAAATAAGGTAGGGAAATTTAGCAAATTTAGCAAAAGTCAAAGTGAGAAGTATCAAAGGGACAAGCAAAGTATAAGTAAGTATTAGTATAGTAAGAGTGTACCACGGGTAAAAAAAAAGTTCCCGTGGTACTACTAGATCGCTTGGTAGTTCTACGGGGTTTTTTATTACCCGTGGTACTACTGGTAGTAATACTGGTAGTACCACGGGCAACAAACGATGACATCGACATATTCTGTTGCGCTCTGGGTGAATTTGAAAGAATAGCTACCTATAGAATTTGTTATGGTACAAGCAGTGGAACTATTAAATTTTTAAGTGTGCTACAATATCGCATTGGGTCTAGCCTGTAAGGATATTTGTATGTTTATGAGTGAATAAATAAATAAATAAATAACTTTGTAGTTGAAAAACATGTTCTCCCTTACATCGATATACGTTGCGGTCAATTCTCCAACTGTAAATGTAAGTTTAAAATGGCAAAAAAAAAATTGATAAAACTACAAATTAACGATTTTCGAACTTTATCCTTTACTTTTTCTGTGTGACCTTGCTTCCTGCTAACTTTCATGATTGTAGGTCAACGGGAAGTACCCTGTAGATATTGATTTATTTGCGAGTATCAAAATATGTCACATAAGTGGCCGTATTTTATTATTGAGTTGACTTTCGACTTGAAACCTTCACGCGTTCCTGAGAAAATGGGTTTTGACTGACTGACAGGCGAACAGACAGACGGACAGGCGGACAACGAAGTGATCCTATTAGGGTTCCGTTTTTTTCTTTTGAGGTACGGAACCCTACAAACAGTACGGGTCAGTTTAGCTGACAAGCGTATGCCATAATATGATATAAAACTAGCGGACCTGGCAGACGTTGTCCTGTCCGAACAGCGCCACCTACCGGGTCCAATTGTATGTTCAAACCATCCAGGGACCTACTCAAATATACACACAAAATTTTATCAAAATTGGTCCAGCCGTTTAGGACGAGTTATGTGACAAACACACATACGTAAGAATTATATACATAATAAATACTAGTGATTTTTGATTTTATTAAGTAAATATACATAGGTACATGTAGATATTGATATGTATGATGCAAACTGTGATTATAAGTAAGGTACTCGGAATTAGTATTTAAAATGTATAAATATTAAAAATGAAGTTCCTAAACACAGAACTAGAAAATGAAAAACCAAATAACTGCCCCTTTCTGGCGTCACCTCAGTTGGTTGTAAAACTACTTTATTACATCTTATAACTTCTATTATCTGCAGTAATACAAACGAAACAGTATTGTATTATTTGAGTTCATTTTAGTATTTTATGAATCCATTTCCAGACATTTTCTTAATCTTTCCGTTGGATAGATAACACAGGGACATCAAAATTAATTAATTATTGCGCCTAAGATTGGAGATATCCCAAAATTTGTGTTATTTTACCACAACCCTAATACCTTACATTACCTTTCATGATAAGGTAAATTTATTATAAGTTTAGGAGGTATTTAAAACAAACTCGTGAATGTTTTCGGGAGTTTACAGGATTATTTCAGTACAAAATACCTTGTGTAAATTGCCTTACTTATTTGCTTTCAACAATTTTATAAAATAAAAAGTGGTTACAAAAATTATTGGCATGAATATTGAAAATAGAAAAGCTTATTTTCCTATATTTCCTATGCATAGAAGTCGACGATCGAGTGCATAAAATAATCCGTGGAACGCTTTACATTTCATGGTAAAATATTCATGTGCTGATTAGAAATTATAATAAAAATTCAAAATCTAGATGCGATTATCTTCATACGAGTACGAAAAGACATCGATCTTAAAGTAGGTGCTTTTTTGTGTTGAAATCAAAATATTTTAACTAACAAACCTACAAGGGCACTTATGAAACGTCAGAAGCAAGGTGCACGATTCCAATTGGTCGTTTCCTATGGAGACGAGCCGGCAAGGTTCCACAGTTACTCTTTTAAAAATAAATGACATTTACAATGTTTTTAAATAACAGTGTTAATAGGTTTGGGGACAGTGTAGGCCTGTCAACAAGTACCAGGTACTTAACAAAATAGACAATGGTCTTCAAATCTACAGTTAGTTAAGCCTAAAACGTTCTGACATTTACAAAATATAGAGGAATCTATTAGGTTACTACCTACCTACCTTACCTATGAAATGGCCGTTTTACATAGACAAAAACCAATCAATTTGTTTTTTGAATAAAAATATTTATTTATTCGAGGTATTGGCCATTAGTGTCGATGCACTTTTGCCATTTTAATGGAAGTTCGTTGATGCCTGTGCTATAGTAATCCTGGGGAAGGGGATCGATGAACTCTTTTTAAAGGCATTTTGTACCGCCTCGTTGGATTTGATATTTTCCATATTATTATATAACCTATTATGCGCATGTACGCGGGAGTAGCAACAGCATCCTGAAAATGATTGCAGATAAACCTATCTGCAATCATTTTCAGGATGCTGAAAATTTGAATACAGGTGCGTCCAACCGGACGCACCTGTATTCAAACGATTCATCAATCTGCATGTGAGAGGTGGATGAATCGATATTGTTTTTCATTTTATTTTTATTTTTGTACCTACTAACATACTTTTTAAGCTTTTTGTAACTAACACTATGGGCCTTCGATGTCTGAGAATAATTTTTAATTTTTTTATTTATTATTATACAGGGTGTTTGGTGCAACGTGTGCCAAATTGAAATGGTCGACTGAAGGGGTCATCTGGCAGATGACCCCTTCAGTCGACCATTTCAATTTACCAATACCAATTTATTTATTTATTTTTTTTTTTTTTTTTTTTTTTTTTTTATTTATTTATTTTTTTTTTTTTTTTTTTTTTTTTTTTTTTTTTTTTTTTTTTTTATATTAAGTAGGACCTATATATAAAAGATGAATACCTAAACCAAATGACATGATTGCCACTATAACTTATCCTGTCCACAAAAGCCACTAATGAGGAGGTTTAAAGATATATAATTTTTTTGTATGATTTTTTACATTTCCACTTTTTTAATTGTGGTTATCACAATTAAAAAGTGAAAATGTAAAAAAACATACAAAAATACCACACAGAAATTCTTATACCACTACTTGCTATGTAAATATCAGTGACAGAAGCTTGTAATATCATAATACACAAAGTGGATTAAATACACATGATTGAAACTAACTCAAAACCTACTCAAGCATAATTAATCAAATTAATATGGGAGCCAAATGAAAAAAGAAACGCGTAAATCGGCCCAGTAATCAGAAAGGAGAAATCGGTGTACAATAAATAAAATAAAAAATCGCGCATAGCAACTGTCCACATCGGTGTAGAGTTTGAAGCAGGGATTCTCATAACTATAAGGCTAACATTTCGAGTCTTGTTATTTGTTGATAAAATAACCTCCTTCTTTTTTTTCGGTTAAAAACCACTATAAACAGCACCTACACTTCTGGTAAACAGAGACGCTACTGATTTTGTCTATATTTGCTCTAGCGAGCATCAGTATATTGGTACAAGAAGTAAGCTCTAGTGTGTACTGTAGGTACTGCTTTCCGTTTGTGACGACTAAGTTTGTTGGTAGAAGCCTTGTAATTGGTACTGGTGGTAAAGATAAACATACTACCTAAAGGATGCTGCACACTTTGGGTTATTTATTTATTTATAAAGGTACAGAACAGCTTCTGTATATAATATTAATCTTAAGTACTATAGGTAATAGTAGCCCCGGACTTACACATTCACCAATTACAGGATAACCAGCAATCTCAGAAAGAGGCGATAACACATAATAATACTAAAACGAAAGGCTCTAGAATTAAGAAATTATGAAAGGAAAACAAAATTACAAGACGAACAATATTGCAACTTTACCCACTTACTTAAGGCTAAGACATAAGCAATATGAAAAACTGAGATCATAAAGGAAAGTAAAATTGAGATCATAACGGTGAAGGAAAACATCGTGAGGTGAAATTCGAAGACATGTGACATCTACCAACCCGCACTGGGCCCGCGTGGTAGATTACGGCCTGTGTCCCAGCAGTGGGAACATTAATAGGCTGATGATGATGAAAGGAAAGTTAAGTTTCGAAAATAAATTATAATAAAAATCAGATTGCGTTTTTCGGGACTTCAGTATTTTGGCTCTAAAGACTTTAATGGAATCATAATATAGGCACAGATTAAGACAGATACTTAACTTGTATAGATAGCTAACGCTTTATCTTTCTACAACAATATAACAGGTGTTTCGTGTGAGCTAAAATGTACCTTACGCGGACGCCTGAGAGTACCGACTGGATTTTTGTTGCCCCGGGGAAACGCGAGCCGTAGGTACGTTAGAGTGCGACCTGGTATTGGTTGAAATCTGGTACAAATTTTGGGTTGGCACAGCAGGGGGCGGCAAAATCGATTATACAGCGTGTATCATAAATATGTGATCATATTAAGGGTAAATGGTAAGACCATCAAACTGAAAAACTTTCTCTATCAACAGTAATCGCGAAAAAATTATGCTGCAGCTGTCTGATCCATAAATTTGGATCACTACTTGATCCGTATTGATGTTTTGTGATTGTATCCGCGATTACGATGTGGCCCCCCCGCCCCACGGAAGAAGTTGTTCAGGTTGATGGTCTGTACACACCCTTAAATATGACTAAACAATGTCGAAGTCAAAACGTTTATTGCGAACTAAGTGTACAATGTTGGTGTTATGTTATGTTAGTACTTATGACACTAGGTGAGTTACTAACCACACGAAAAGAAGAAATACTTACCTATGTCTTAGCAGCCTTTTACTAGCATTGCAACTATCAATCGCCCGCCCTTATCATCCTAAATTAGCAAGCATTACACATTTTCATTATTAACATTTCCGCGTAGACTCAAATGAGTATTCAAATAAATGAATAATAATATGAATAAATTAACATTACTTTTTTCGAAATAAGTGCGATTATATCGCCGTTGGTTGCCTAAATAAAGTAAATAAATAAGTAAATTATTTTTTATGCCCGGCTGTGCCAACTAAGTCTGTAGCATGCCTAACGTTTTCTTATTTCTCTATTTAACTGATAATGGTAGACTCAAATGAGTATTCAAATAAATGAATAATAATGTCTTCTTTATGAATTAACAAGACATTTTCGAAATAAGTGCGATTATCAAACACTGGGACTTAATTTGATTCAGAAGAGACACAGAACAAAGTGACATTGAGTTTGTCTTTGTATACAGGTTCTAAATTAGTCGTTATTAAAAAAACGGAGTGGCGCGATTGTTTATTAGAAAAATAAAATATTAATTTTATTATTTTCCGCTGTAACTAATATTTCCATCGATATTAGATTTTGACGCTTTATTAAATTTATTCGTTTGCTTTTGGATATTAAGCGGTTCTGCGAAAAGCTGATTTCATTTTCGCCTTGTTTTAAAAAACAATAACCTCAGTTTTCTATATTTTCAAAACAATTTCACTCTTGTTTATAAAATTATAGAAACGGATTGGAAAATAAATAAAATAGGTATTATTAAATCATAGCCATGGGGAGTCTGACTTGGTTTCACATGCCGTCAGTAAATAATATCGACCGAGTTATAGACTAATGAAATTGCGCCATCAAGATTCAAGAACAAGAACAACAAGTTGGTGATCATACGACCTCTTAGCATAATAGCATAATCAGCGTATAATTTTCCCACTGCTGGGACACAAGCCTCCTTTCGGTGAGAGGGAGTAGACCGTAATCTACCACGCGGACCCAGTGCGGGTTGGTAGATGTCACATTACTTCAATTTTTTTATTCTAGGACATCTTCATCGTCTTCTCACAATGTTTTCCTTCACCGTTTTTAGAGCAGTGGTGATAAAATATTTTACACAAAGGAAAGCGCCTGTCTGGGTTCGAACCTACGACTGTAAACTACTATTGGGCCACCACTGCTCCTCCATCATGGCTCATGTTTTCACTAAATGAGAAGCTTTTGGCTTGCTGTGAAAAAATACTTACCTATATGAATAAAATTTCATATTTTACGAAATTCATGATCGAAATTACATTACTCTACAGAAATATTGTAGGGATGCAACAAAATATTCAATCCAATTTATACACATGTCTTCATAAATCTCTTTCATATTTCTGACAGGTTTATTTCCATCACACACAAATGCAGCGGAGTATATAAGTTATCCATCGAATTGACACATGATTGGCTTGGGCGAAACTATGAATATTTTAAATTTTTACATCCATATTAATCTTTGTGATAGATTAGTGATTTCTGTCAATGTAAAAAGAACCTTGTGTAAATACGTTAAGGTTTTAAAACTTTTAAATCTACCGATAGACGTAAAAACAGATTTTTACCGACTTCAAAAAAAGGAGGAGGTTCTCAGTTCGTCAGAATCTTTTCTTTGTCAATGTATGTTCGCTGATTACTCAACGACGGCGGGACCGACTAGGAAAATTCTTTATTCATTTGGTTGAAGATGATTGCGCGTCGGCCCGATATAAATTTTATTAACTTAGCTTGGGTCGTTTTTGAGTTAGCCTCAATAATACTTTTTTTTCCCACTTAGTCTATGTTGATTATGTCATAATAAGTTTCTGGCACTGATAGATAAATAGCAGGTAGTGGTATTTGAATTTTTGTGCGGTAGCTAGGTCGGTACCACAACTAAAAAGTAAAAATAGGAAAGTTTCTAAAAAAGAAACACAAACGACTTCCTAGTATTCGCTATTAGGCCAACGTAATCGCAGCAGTGCAGCAGTGGTGGCCCAGTGGTAAGGGCCGCGATTTACGAGTTGAAGATCATAGTTTTCAAACCCAGACAGGCTTACTTTGTGTAAATTATTTCATCACCACTGCTCTCAAAACGGTGAAGGGAAACATCGTAAGAAAACATTCAAAGACATGTATATCCACCAACCCGCACTGGGCCCGCATGGGCCGCTCACTCTCAACGAGAGGAGGCCTGTGTCTCAGCAGTCGGAACATTATAGACTGATTATGCTATGTTATGCAACGCAATTACGCAAAGACTCATCCCCTCAATTAATACACTTTAGTGAATACTAGCAATAAGTAAAATGGTAGGCGAATAGCGGTATCTATTAGTTTTTTCATGGGAACATTGTTTCATCTACTAGGCTTGTTAACGTTGGGAAAGCTTCAGACTCAGTAATTCATGTTGATGATGATAGATGGCGTTACCTACTGGTTGCTGTTTCGAATCAGCTTCAATAATTTCTTATATGTGTGGAACCAGTCTTTTAGCAAAACTAGCTCAAATTAAGTACCAATGTACCTAACTGATCGTTACTGCTCTAGTATAGCTTTTCCATTTCCACTCTGAAATGACGGGCTCCACTACTGCATTTCAGAGTGCACAAGTCCTTCAGACTTACCTACGAAGTTTTTCTTAGATTCTTATCTCCCATTTAATTCTTCAATGATTAAGGTGGATATCTACTGTGAATTTATTTAAATATATTATGCAAAAAGGCACTTTAAGCAGAACTAAGTACGCAACATTTTCCTGTACCAATTTATTTGAATGTACCTAAGTACCGAAAGTTTGAAAACGTTACGTTAGCATCTGTGAATGTTCAACATACAACTTAATCGGTGAACTTGTGTGCAGTTGCCGAAAGTTAAACCCTGCAGCTACCCTGAAGTTTATAGCTGCACATGTTTTAGTTTTAAGCAGCAATTTCTGGCTACTTGGCAGTTTAAGGACCTATTCTAAAACGAGCTGAGTCTGAAACTGTTGGATACAGATATATTTATATAAATATGTAATATAGGTATATAACTACATACATTATCTACACCTGTGTTCCACGAAGGTACAGGTAGAGTAGAGGTGTGCACCTTCCTTGAAGTTTTCGACTGTGTCTAAAAACCAGCGGTACCCTGTGAATCCAAAACACTGTATCTGCAGATACAGTGTTTTGAATTAACAACGTTCATTCGATTTCTTTTAGCCTGTTTCATGTTATCGCATTCATAGTTTTTTTACTTTGTATGAAAAGTACTGAGATATTATAAGGCAAATGACACTGTATTGAGATATTACAAGGCAAAGGCACTTTAAGCAGAACTAAGTACGCAACATTTTCCTGTACCAATTTATTTGAATGTACCTAAGTACCGAAAGTTTGAAAACGTTACGTTAGCATCTGTGCTACAGTTCTAAAACAGAAAAACACGGCAACTGAAGTTGCAGTGTATTGCCAAAATAATCTTCGCGCGTTGCAAGATACAGTGTTTTGTCAAAACAAAGTAGAAGGAACAGCGCGACGCGGGCGCACCAATCAGAGCGAGGCCGGGCGATCGGTCTCAATGATTATTGGTCTATCCAGTTGTAGTTGACAAATTGCTTACGCGCCGCCAGCGCTGTGATAGACAGTTTTTGTTTGTTTCCGGGGTAATAGGTGAATTAATGTGATTATAAGTTCTTGTGCAGGACAACCGATCCCTTAATGGGAAAAAATAATGGTGCCACTTAGATAATAACGAGTGTAGAAAGCAGCCAGATGTCAGAGACCCTACGTATTTTATTTACTTATTGCCGAGCATGGTAGTTTCAATGAGGTTGTATAACCTCATCGGTTGTATAACCTCATCGGTTTTATTATTGTCTAAATGTTTTAATTGGTGGTGTAAACGAAACTTATTGCCTGCTACATAAAAATGTGCATTTATTTTAGTACCTAATACTTTTAAATGTGCTGTTATACTTAACAGATTTGTATAGGCATTGTTACCCACACCAAATGTGTTTTCAGTCATTTTAAATAAACAATAGCGTAGAAAGTACTGTTGCTAGAACCAAAATGTGGGAAATCGTAAAACTGACACCACCAGGGCATATAAAAAAGGCCGGGCTTGTCCAAAAATAAAGTTAGTTCCGATTTTACTTAGAAATTACTGTCGTGATCAGAAACATGTTTACTTTTTCCTTGATAACTGCAACGCACAGAACAAGAACAAAGTTCTAATCTCAGGCCTCAGATTTAGTAAGACCACAGATAATATAATACTACGTACAGATACCCAATCCCATACAAAAAAATGCGACCTCCCTAAGTCGGGCTATTGTCTGGCTACAGCATAAATGTGGTACAGTGATGTAAAACGCCATCTATTGCAAAGAGCCCTAAACAAAAAGGTTTTATCTTTTTTTTGTTGAAAATACGAGATTTATGAGTTACAATAGATAAATCAGCATTAAACAAGGAAGTTTTGATTTTTACTAATCTTACTTCAGCCAAAATCTTCCGTTTATCGCTTTTTAGTGACTGTTAATTTCATAATTGTTACCTATGCTGCCATCTATGATCTTTTTTCAAGACTAATTACAATTTGTTCGAATTGGTACCCCATGGTAAGACTAATCAATGATAAGATGACAGAAATTGAAAAAGTTACGCTGGAGTATTTTGAGAGTGGTCACACGTTCATGGCTGCAGACACTGTACATGCAGCTATTACCAAAATATTCAAGAAGGCTGGAGATATCTACGACTTTGACGATTTTGTACACAACATAAAGACGTCGCGAAAAAACATAGAAGTGGCTGTACTTAGTCACAAAGATATGATCATCTTTTCAAGTGATTCGAAGTCAGCATACCCAAAAGGTTTTAATATTCATAGCCTGAAAGTTATAGAATTTAGAAGGGTGTATCTTTCCATGTTTGCTAAGAATAATTATGATGGAGATTTTAAGGAAATACATTTCTTGAAAAGAAAGGATGCGCAAAAACTATCCGATGAAATTGCAATTGGCAAAAGCGATCTACTCAATTCATTAGCAAGAGAAGGTAAAGCCAGGCGCATAAGTGAAATAAAAAAAAAAGAATTGTTACTACTGTGTAAGTCTATGCCTACAACAAGGTCAGTGTTTTATAAAAATCTTGTTGTATTATCTGAGTTGGACTTTGATGAGCACAATGATGAACCAACTTACTAATGTACCAGTGAAACTGCCTATATAAAGGTTTATTTCAATATTCTGTTTAATTTTTCAACTTTGCTAAGCTTAGGTCTAAGCCTTATCTTTAAAGCTGTAAGACTGACTTTATAAGAGTTAATTTTGATTAAAATATAAAAATTTGATTACTCTTTTAAACTCAAACTCAAAGTCTTTATTGCATTCATGTGTACATAATAATAAACTTGATTGTTTTTTTTGCAATTTTTATTACATTTTGATGTATCAATTTACTCCCATCTAATAAAAATACTGATACTATCATTCATATCTAAATACTAATACTATCATTCATATCTAAATACTAATACTATCATTCATTTCTAGGCCCTGTTTTACCAAGTCAATATACTGTAACTCTAGCATACAGTGTATTGCCTTAATAATTTATTCCTTCGCTTCTGACGACTATTACGGCAAACACGATAATTCATCATGTACATTGTACATATATATAACACATACTGGGCTTGATAACTTTACCATACAATTACCTTTAAATTGATACCAAACACTAAATACTTTCAATTTAACAAGTTTTGGAGTAAACCTCGAAAAACAGATAAAAATCTATTTGCTCATTTTCTCAATATCAACTTTTCGTAGTTACAGTGTATTGGATTCACAGGGTACCGCCTGTGACAGCCAGACGCTCAGCATAATGCTGTGACAATATCTCTCGCATATTCTCACAGCATTATGCTAAGCGATCGCCGTTTTGCATGCATGTGATGCATTTTTTTTTGCAAGTACAAGTTTTATGTTTGTGTGTTATACTTTATGTCTAACGTTTAGTGCAAATATTTAATTTTCTTTTTTTTCCTGTGCACATTTTATGCCAGTTAGTTTAAATTCAGAGTTCGTACATACGAGTTGAATTAATATTCAGTTTGCAATTAAAGGCGAGTCAATTAGTAAGTACCTGTCTGCCGTCTGGTCTAGTTCCAGAGTTAATTTGCCAAAATGCGTACAGAGGGAATTATTAATGGTACATTTTACCCACATTTGGGTACTGGAAAGCAGATACCTGATTGTAAATATTTAAAGATCTATGAGTCTCATCTAGTAGTTAATATAAATTAAAACTATTTAATCAATAAAAATCTTAAATTCACTGCAAGACATCGCAAAGCCTAAATTGCTGGGTCTAAAAGCATGACATTTTGCACAGGAGTAATGTCACGAAGGTGAGCATACTGGAGCACTTTCTTAGTGCTCCAGTATGCTCACCTTCGTGTTTAAAAAAATAAATATCTCCTAAACGGGTTAAAAAGGGATGAAAGTTTGTATTGTCATTTTTTAAGTTAGAATACTTAGCTTCTTAACTTAACTTCTTTTAAAGGTTGGAAGCAGATATGTGAACTGTGGAACGAAAAAAGTTGACGCCAACCTAAAACATTGATTGATTGAAACATTCAATTAATTTTTTTTTCAGATTAGCTGCAGTTTTTTTCGAAATAAAACCGCACTAAATTTCGTTATATATAGTATGTCAAAGAATCATATATAAATATCATCACTGAGTCCAAGGATATATCAGTTATTCTCTTCGTTCTGGAGGTTAAGCATTAGCTCGATACATTTTTTTTGGCAAAAAAAATATAATTTGCTAATTTGCCTTCCAGAGTGTATCCTATGATATATGTATGCATAATATTGGCTATTAGAAGCCATTTCAAGCTAAAAACCGACACTTTAAATTTAAGCTTAAATGTCTTCGAGTGACTTTTTTCGTTCCATAAGGAGGCGCGACGCGACAATGCGACGCGATTCTGATAGGACAATTTCCATGAAGTTTTCATAGGAAATTTTCTACTAGAGTCGCGTCACGCTGTCGCTTTGCGCCCGTCTGCGGTAACCGTGAAAGTTAGCCGTGTCATAATTTTTTTGAAACTCGTCCCCTAAGGCTCCATGAGAAGTTGCCGATGGGAAATAAATCCTATTGGGCACAACACGTCTACAATAATATTAATTTTTGACAGTTCTATAATTCCTCGTAATTAAAACTTTTGAATTGAATTTTCAACTAATTGAACAAACCTTGTTTGTTGTAAAGATCCCTGACACGAACATACTTTCCTATTTTCGTTTTGAGTTGTGCTCATTAAGGCCTACCTAATTAGTGTTCCGTTGAAATAATTAGGTATTAAGGTGAAAGTTCAATGTTTTAGGTTGGCGTCACTGCGACACAAGAGGAAGGATGTTGAGACAAGACAGCCAGTTAGGACAAAAATTGTAGACTAGCATAAGTATGATCAGCCTATAATGTTCCCACTGTTGGGACACAGGCTTCCCATTTGCTCTCACAAAATGAGAGAATGAGCTGCAATCCACTACGCGACCCCAGTGCGGCTTGGTGGATCCCGATGGCACAGGGGTTTATTTATAAAAGTGACGTTCAAATGTCAAAAATTTATGACAGCCGCTAATCATTACTTAACTTTAAGCGACGTGTATAAATAAACTCCATTATGTCTTTTTGACCAAGATGATTGGTATGCAAATTTATTGGGCCAAAAAGGACTTGAAATCATTTTCCATTAATTACAATACTCCTGTGATCATACATTCCTAATACTTTATGTCTATTGCCTTAAAGGGTAGTACGCTTGTTTAATCCTAATAAAAAAATTAGTTTATTTGTTTATTTGTTTGTGACGCTTTCACGCTTTTTTTTTGTGTGTTTAGTAATTAACCTGGTGTCAGAATATAAAGCCGCTAATGGGCCTTTGGCTTGGCTTCACATGCCTTCGAGAAATATTTCTCAGGCATGCCGGTTTTTTCATGATGTTTCCCTTCACCGTTTTTTAAGCAAGTGATAATTATACAATACACACATGAATCCGAACAGCATGGGGTCTCAATTCGAACAAATTTTAATTAGTCTTGAAAAAAGATCATAGATGGCAGCATAGGCAACAATTATGAAATTAACAGTCACGAAAAAAGCGATAAACGGAAGATTTTTGGCTGAAGTAAGATTAGTAAAAATCAAAACTTCCTTGTTGATTTATCTATTGTAACTCATAAATCTCGTATTTTCAACAAAAAAAGACAAAACTTTTTTGTTTAGGGCTCTTTGCAATAGATGGCGTTTTACTCAATTTGTCATAATTGTACCAAATTTTCGCTGTAGCCAGACAATAGCCAGACTTAGGAAGGTGTCATTTCTTTGTATGGGGTTGGGTATCTATACGTAGTATTATATTATCTGTGCGAAAAGTCAGAGGTGCGTGCCTTTTTAACTCGAGACCTGACTTGGCAGTCCGACGGTCATACCACTAGGCTATCATTGTTTTCACACTAAAACGGCAGAACGGATTTAAATGAAATTTGGCACATGGTTAGACCATGACCTGGGTTAGTACATAGGATACTTTTTATCCCAATATTCTCATGGGATCGTTACTGTTGCGGGTGAAACCGCGGGACGCAGCTAGTACTAATGTAGCGGTTAGACCGCCACATACAAAAACTACGAAACAAAAAGACATGACGTCACACAATTCCTACATCTCGCAGTTAGAGTTTACTGAGCGAATAACATAGATAAGACTATCCGAAATCAACATATGGGCAGTTGCCCGCCAGACATAATACCCGTCTGGTAGGAGGATCCTCCCTTTTCTATGGGGGATGAGTGAACTTTACACCCTGTTCCTCATACCCCTAAATTGGTGACCCCGAGAATGAACGTCAACGCAGCCTTCGTGCAACTACTTCAGCGTGACGTCATCATCATCACTCCCGCAAGCTTTCGTGAGGCGAGTCACACAGCCAGCACCCACGGCTTCAACGGGTATCCTGACCACCAGCATGCAGCGAACGCGCATTCCTGGTCATCACCCTCAGCCACGCCACCCCGACTCACTGGGGAATCACCGCAATCACCTCAATCACCGCAATCACCTCAATCACCGCAATCACCACAATCGCCGCAATCACCGCAAACAGTTCCGACCCACCGTGAACTGTGCGGCACCCGGTTCCGACTCACTGGAACCACAATCACCATCGCCGCAATCACTGCAGACAGTTCCGACCCACTGTGAACTGAGCGGCACCCGGTTCCGACTCACTGGAACCACAGCTGGCACTGTGAAGCATCGCAAGATCCAAGATTCAGCCCACTATCGACCTCCGGTCTCCGGAGGGGAGTGATGTAGCGGTTAGACCGCCACATACAAAAACTACGAAACAAAAAGACATGACGTCACACAATTCCTACATCTCGCAGTTAGAGTTTACTGAGCGAATAACATAGATAAGACTATCCGAAATCAACATATGGGCAGTTGCCCGCCAGACATAATACCCGTCTGGTAGGAGGATCCTCCCTTTTCTATGGTGGATGAGTGAACTTTACACCCTGTTCCTCATACCCCTAAACTAATATAACTTGAGAGGGAACTTACAATAAACACGAGATTAGTTGTAATCTTGGTGGGGTTGTTTACATACGGGTTTGTGTGTAAACAATCTTGTTCTATCAAGAGGTTGTTGACTCTAAAGCCTCATTTACATCGAGCAAGTTTCTTGTCTGTGGCATATCATAAAATTGAAGCAAAAATTTACTGGCTCCGTCTGAATATCACATGCAAATTGTTGCTCAATACGGCCGAATACTGTTCTTTGTTCTATGTTCTATTTTTGTTTTCCGCACATAGTCCGTCAGGTGGACCATTGTGCGTGGGCCATGGCGGCCGTTTGATTGTTATTCCAACTCGCCCACCTCCCTCCAGCAGTTAATTAAATCTCCTGGTCTGTTCAGAACATTTGTGAAAGATCTTGTGGGTGATCCGAGGGTTTCTGTTCTAATCTGGGTGACGCCGGTGCACTCAAAGAGCACGAGCGTGACGGTTTCATTAGCCTCCATGCACGCCCTGCTGAGCACAGCAGCAGAGGCTTTATGGCATGCGATTATTGCTCTTGAACGTTCCAGAAACTTGTACCGTGTAAACCAGGCTTTACGCTAGAAATTGTCTCTCATAACATGCACGAGGAAACACGTATTTAGGGTATTTAGACCGTGATAATACATACCTACCAAATAGGAGGATAGGTTGATGACTTAGTTAAGCTTACCAGAAATACAAGATTGGGATAAACTAGGGTGGAATGGCGTATGGGAGGGGTGATGTGTTCGGCGTGAGGTGAAAGATAATAAATACATACCAATAAATCGTGAGTACGAAGAGATAGTTGAGGAGCTGATAGGAAAAAATGCGTTAGTAATTAAATTACTTAGTCCTGAAAAGTACATTACTATGAGGCCGACCCGTAATCCTTCCTGGACGAAAAACCTTTTTATTCGATTTCTATTTATTTGGGCTCGACATCGCTAGTACAAGTTTTAAGTTACCTTCGCTGTTAAGACCGTGTCGCAAATATCTGTCAAATATTTCGCTGCTTTGATTCATTTAGTAATATTTCTGTAGAGAAATGAACAATCGCTAACTAGTGAATCAAAATATTGATTATGAAATGCAATAATTATAATTAATATCGTTGCACCGAATATTTCGTATTATACGTAAATAAAGTATTTGGAAACTTTCCAAATGTCCTTTTTATACCTAAAACGGCTACAACATCAAAGTCAGTGTTCTATTTGCAATTGTATTAATATTTTAGGTACTGCTTACTTATTTAATTTTAACGTAACCTTACTTTATTTTTATGCTTTGAAGAAACCGTGGCTATAATAAAAAGTTTTGTACGAGTAATGGCTAGTCGTGTAAATAATATGATAATTCAGAAAACCTTCATCCTTTTAGTACTCCAAGAAAGTTTAAACCAAATTACAATGTAGATAGTCTTCCGGACTCGTACCACAGTACAGTAGAACAATGTTAAGTTTAAACTAAGTTCCTTCATTCTGTACAACAGCGGTGCTCGTTGCGTTTAATGGCTTAACTCAACTTTGTATAATTAGATAAAAACGACACGATGAAATGTATAAATTATACGTAGAATAGCCTTTATAACCCGATTTTTCACCGCCCGCTTACCTCTTCAGCGACCCGCCGCCGCCGCTGACGCCTCTAATAAGGTCTACACACTCTTGTCGTCTGACAGTTATGTCATATTAAGCCTCGTGCAGACTGGTGCGACGCGGTGGCGCGACGCGACACCGGTAATTGTTCTACCGTAAAACTTTCTTAGAATTGTTTTGTTAGAGTCACGTCGCGCCAGTTTGCACGAGGCTTTATTCATTAAGTTACGAGTATTAAATACAGGGTGCGACGCGAAGCCTGTTACCATGGATTCAGTACATGATTCTGAATCCCCCTGTGTTGAAATTTTTAGTCGGTTATTAAAAAAAAAAAAGACGTGTGGCACTCGGGACTGCCGCGGCAAAACTATTGCATAGCATTTTTTATCAACTTATGCAATTGTAAAATATTAACCCGAATACAAGAAATAGCAATGATGACATTGACAGGAACTGTTATTCACATTTATAGTTTTTAAAACTTGACACAACGTAATGGGAACATCAAACTAATAAAAAGGTTTTAATTTAACTATTAATAGTCATGGATCATTCGTCTAAGTAAATTTGAACTTTATTGTCAAACAGTTAAACATAATTTTCAATACAACACTCTCGTATCATTCGTCTAAGTTAATTTGAACTTTGTTGTCAAACAGTTAAACATAACTTTCAATACAACACTCTCGTATCATTCGTCTAAGTAAATTTGAACTTTGTTGTCAAGCAGTTAAACATAATTTTCAATACAAAACACTCTCCTTAGGTACTCGTATTTTCGTTACGGAATTTCTGGATTAGGTCTCCACGCTCAAGGCCCGCGATAGAAGCTATGCAATAGCTTAAAAATCAGCTGTTTCATACGTTTTGACCGCTTAAGTATTGCACTTTTCTATGAAACAGCAATTTTTTTTAAATAACCAACGAAAAATTTCAACGCAGGGGGTTCAGAATCATGTACTGAATCCTTGGTAACAGGCTTCGCGTCGATGTCCTTGAAACCCTGTATAGGTACCTACATAATACATATGCTGTAATATTTTTACGTCGATTTTTCTAACTGTGCACCTGGCACAGTTAGAAAAATCGGGATAAATATGAAGTGGTCATCGTATTAGTGGTTCAGCAGCTTCGGCTCCGAAGACATCAGAAGACAGTCCCACGCAATCATCGATGCAACGGTCTGCTAGAGTGACAGTAATCAGCCAGATATTTATTTATTTATTCTTAGGAAAGCGTGTGAGTGTAATCCGTTGAGTATTGCTTTGTCTTAAAATCTAAATATCTTAGAAACTTTTTCTGAATGCTTTCTATTCTTGACTTGTACATGTCGTATTTTGGGTTCCAAACTTGAGATGCATTTTCAATGTGACTTGAACAGTATAATACTTTGAGTGGTTTTAGAGAGCTGAAGCAAGTAGATGATTTGATAATGAAACCTAGGACTTGGACGCTTTCTTTACTATTTCATCAATATGCATTTCGAATATGAGTTTACTGTCCTGGATAACGCCCAAGTCCCTAATAGTATTCACCTTAGTGATTGTTTAGTTATCCAATGTGTGTGACTTTGCCGTAAGGTTTCGATTGTCCAAAGAAGTGACTTTGTGTCTTTTATCAAAAATCGAGCATCGTCTGGAATATACATCAAACCGATATGTAGGTTCCTATTTAGGTACCTAATATGTATAACTTAACTTCGTACTTAGTGTATAACTGTAGTAAGTAATGTTCTCTACAACAAAATCAAAATCTCAAACCAAACCGATTCGAAAAGTCAGACAATGACAACTCACACGTGTAAATATTCATTGACAGTTGACACCGTAAACTGACATTATAAATCGGCAAAATTATGTGGACTTATAATCTTGCGTTCCGCTATAGAAACAAATGTATTTCCATTATAGTTGGCTTAAATGTTTATTCACCAACTCAAGAGTAACAATACCCAGTATTGGCTACTCTACGTTTGTGATGGAAAAACGCAAACGAAGTTATCTGAGAGTAAGATCAAAGAGTAAAACTATTCAAGGTTTAGTTACTCTAGTATAACATGGCATTGTGTCGAATCCGCCTAGTGAACTTGAAATACCAATTTTCTGTATAATTAAGTCACAAATGAAATCACAGTCTTTTTGAATCAATCTTACTTTTCAATTTACTTTTGGGCCATAATTTTTTTACTGTCAAATCGTCATAAAAATATAAATAATTGCTCTACAAATTAAATTTCACACTTTCAAAGTCCTGAAGTCAATCAAACCTTATGAAGTCATAACTTCATAAGTTTACGAGCTATGAATTTAATAATTTAAATTACTTTGTGAATGGAAACTCGGTACTTACCTATATTTTATAGCGGCTGTAAATTTCATAATATCTCATAATGGCAGTTTTTTAACGATATTGGTGGAATGGCGGATATTATATTTTGTATTTTATTGACGGAAATATTATACAAAAAGGTGCCTTATTTACAAGCAGTCGGAAATAAGGCTGCAAAACTTGAGGGCTTCATACTGAATAAAAATAAGGATTTCAACTTTGTCCGTTAGTGCAAGGTAGAAAATGACGAAAATGAAAACTGTTATTAACAACTCGCAGAGTAGGTACCTATAATAATTAAAATACGCTCATGACACGTGGTCTAATTGAATATTCAATAAAAACCTTCATTTTTAACATAAACAACCAGAAACCCGTTGTTTTTAATATCATTGTGTTAAAAACAACAGTTGATTTAAAATTCTGCTCATTATTTTGGGTTCCAACAAACAAAATAAACTGTAAGCACGCACGCTTCAGGGATCATATTCAAATGTTTATGTAAATAAATGAATGGGAAGGTAAATTTAATGCCTTAGGGCTGGGCCTCACGAGCGACATATGTATGTAATTGATTAGCTTCCTTGGAGATCTGAAGGATGGCTTGAGAAGATAGTCGATGCAACATACGGTCATTCAAATCGAGTACGATAATTTTTTTGTAAGTAGCTTAGCTGCGCACCGAGCATGGCCTACTGTGAGATAGCTTAAATCACACATTTTATCACAATTTGGGCGATAAAACAGTTTTGTCACAAATGCTAGCACGGCGGCGCTGATATAGGTACCGTGTCTACAGCATGGTTCTGTAAAGGTTGTCAGCAAAAGGGAACCTTACATAATACAGGCTGGTAGAAAAATAACTCTGGTTGCATTCGATTACTCAAGCGAATTTAGAATTCGTTTTTAAAATTGGATATGCGGTGATTGTTTGCAAGAAACAACAGATATGTGATAGGTGCGTAAAAATGAGCACGGCCTCTTGAAATAAATAGCGAAAATTCAATATTGCTTCTTATTTCGTATGTAGCACCTATCCCACATAGGTTCCGATAACAGTGTTTTTAAAAGCCGATCTATTCTGTAAAAATCTCACCGTGTAGACTTAGCTGAAGTGAACTGTCAAAAGTCCCTCACTTCAAACTCACTTCACCTAAGTTTGTACTACAGTGAGAACCTACAGTTTTGAGTTGAATCTCGCTTTTCAGCAATATTGTCGACAAAAAAAGTATTTTTTGTCCGTCAGATAGATTATTAAAAAATAATGGACCGTATTGCACGACTTATAATGCGAAGCATTAGAGTGTGCTCTACGATCGAAAAAAATTGTTTGCCCCATTTCTGCAACTGTTTTTATTGTTACACTCCTGATAGTACACAGAACCTACTTGATTTATATACCATTGTATAGATGATTAAATGGGTACTTTTTAACAATTGATTGCAGCAGAAATGAAAAACCGGTCAAGTGCGAGTTGAACTCGCGTGGAGAGGGTTCCGTACGATGAATATGTACCGCCGCCGGCCAGCAAGCCGAAGCTGCGGTGGTGAGCGTTAAAACCACCTGCTCCACAGCTCGCGGGCCGCCTATACCATGTTTTTTTTTTTATCTGACCCGTTGTTTGTAGTAACTAAAATAACTATGTATGGTACCGGATTGTAGAGGGAAATTTCTGAATATTATTGTAGACAAGATAAAATTCAACAATAGTGTTGAATTCTGTCTTGTCGTATATCCTTGAATACGTGGACTAAGGCCGAGTGATAGAAGGTATTCCGATATTTCATTTTTCGATTATATTGTAGTCTCTGTTCTACCGTCACAAAGGCATGCAAATCATGTTTAATTTAAAATTTAAAGACATTATAATTTTAAATAACAATTTATAACAATACATAATTATACTTAATGTCTAAACTTTTGAATTACAGTCAATGTCAAATTAATATAAAAATGTCAACAATTTTGCAGTAATCTTCTTATATATAAAAATCATTTGCTGTTCGTTAGTCTGGCTAAAACTCGAGAACGGCTGGACCGATTTTGCTGATTTTGGTTTTGAAATGTTTGTCGTAGTCCAGGGAAGGTTTAAACGTTGAGAAAATATGGAAAAGCTGCGAGGTAGGTAGGGTAGGTAGGGTACTTAGGGCCACCCGTGCGAAGCCGGGCCGGGTAAAGCTAGTAAACAATAAAATAATAAAATGTCAAATGGATCATCCCTCTGACGCATTATTTTATTCATTAGAAACAGGCTTAATGGTTCCCACAATGGTGCACGAGTTAAAACTGCCATCGGATTACGTCCTGTATTAGGTTGAATAAAATATAAGTAAAAATATTTCTTAAACAAGCTTTTATTAAGCTAAAAAGAACAAAATAAGACTTACGTAAACAGATAAGTTTAATGTTTTCTTAAAAGATTGAGGCTTATCTTTGTTTAAGAAAACCGTTCACGCCTCAAGCTTTTGAAACAAAACAAATCCAAATGGCCGAAACACAACGGGGCTATCTTGTCTAGTTAAGGAGTTCGTATGGTGACCTTCCAGATCTCTCATGAGGGCCTGGACTACACCTTAGGCTACAGTACTTTGTAAGACAAAACCAACGACCGCAAACACAATGATACTATTATGTTTGGTTGAGAAGTTTGTTTGATCACTTTTCAGCTCTATCATCAGACCCTAGATACTACTTTGGGCTAAAGTTCTTGTCAGGACAAAACGAACCGGTCCAATTTCGATGGTACTGTCTCGTTTATTTTAGAAGTTCCTATGGTCATCTTCCGGCTCTATCATCAGACTCTAGTCCCATCTAGTTCATTAGCACAATACATATCCATATACAATATAAAATTTCGTGTCTGTACTGTGAACCATTCAGAAGTTCTCTCTTGTGAAGCCAATCCTGGATGCAGCAGTCAGATCATGGTGGACTTTAGAATATTCTATCACAATTAAAGCATATATAATATTTCGTGTCTGTTATGTTGGCCGTTGAGGAGTTTCCTCGTCTGGAGCCAATCCTGGGTGCAGCAGCCAGATCATGGTGGAATTTAGAAAAGAAAATCATAAATAAACGCATATATAAAACGTGTCTGTCCTGTGTACCGTTCATGAGTTCCCTCGTCTCAAGTCAATCCTGGGTGCAGCAGCAAGGTCATTGTGAACTTTAGAACGGACCATGATAATTCAACCGTATATTAAATTTCTTGTTTGTGCTGTTGGCCGTTGAGGAGTTCACTCATCTGAAGCCAATCCTGGGGGCAGTAGCCAGATTATGGCTGAATTTAAAATGGTCTACCACAATTAAAGCGTACATTATATTTCGAGTTTGTACTGTGTACCGTTCAGGAGTTCCCTCATCTGAAGCGAATCTTGCGTGCAGCAGTCAGATCTTGGTGGACTTTAGAATAGACTATCATAATTAAAGGGTACATAAAATTTCGTGCCCGCACTGTTGATCGTTGAGGAGTTCCCTCGCCTGAAGCCAATCCTGGGTGCAACAGCCATAAATGATGGAATTTAGAACGGACTATGATAATTAAAGCGTATATAAAATTTGCTGTTTGTACTGTTGACCGTTGAGGAGTTCCCTCGTCTGAAGACAATCCTGGATGTAGTAGCCAAATCATGGTAGAATTTAGAACAGACTGTTATACTTAAAGCTAATGTGTTAGCAGTGCTTGCCGACAATGCCGGCAAACAGAATGCTTCGCGGTAGGTAGTGACGGATGCCTCGCCTTAGTACACGTTGGGCGAGCCCGTTGAACGTGTACTGGGGGCTTTAATCAAACTAGCAGTAGCCATAAATTATCCCAAGAACTAACTTAACATTGTAGTTGAAAAACCTATTTTCCCATACATTCCAACCGCAAATGTAAGTTTGTCAGCACAATATTGAGAGATTTACCATGTTATTTTAAGACCATAGACTTCTTATAGGTTTTCCTATAATCTATGAGTAAGGAACCATTCTCTGAATTTTTTTCATAATTTTAGGCTTAATAGTTTCGGAGATAAGGGGGGGGGGAATGGTCAATTTTCATCTATATTCATAAATATCTCAAAAAATATTCGTTTAAAAATTATTTTAAAATAATATTTGAGATTCTTGTAACAATTCCTTTCATTTGATATGTCACACGGTACAAATTGCAAAACTTTTTTTAAATATTTTCTTCTTTGCCCCCCAAAAGTGACCCCCATATTCAAAAATCATTTATTTTCGTTTCATATCCGTGTTTGGGTCACAGAAATACATATGTGTATTAAATTTCAAGTTAATCGGCCCATTAGATTCGGAGCAAATTGGCTGTGACAGACGGACAGACAGACAGACAGACAGACAGACACACGAGTGATTCTATAAGGGTTCCGTTTTTGCCTTTTGAGGTACGAAACCCTAAAAAGCATCAAAATAGTTAAAAAATCCGTCAATGACGGCCAGCTACAATGTTTTCATTTCATACATTGTATGAAACCTGAAAACATTGTAGCTTGCGATAAAATCAATTAATAGTAAAAAAAAAATATATACATTCGTTTTAGTCATAGAAGAACCCTATTGAAAATGGCTCTTTTATTCAATGTAGTTTAATTATAATTAATAAAATACTAACTAAAATATAATATCTATAATATCTAAATATTTCCAACCTTAACTTGACTCCGTTGCCTAGCAACCCACAACGTAAATATCTAAATAAATAGTCTTTGACATTACGTAAGGATTGCGAGGTTAGAAATTTTACCCATATTGATGGGTAAAACAGCAGTCAAAACATACTTCATGAAAAGTGATAAATTGTTAATTTTTGTTAGAAACTATGTTTTGAATTTCTTTTTCGTTTATGAATGAGTGTTGGCGTGCACTTTTGGATTTTCCAAACAATTTTTTTAATTTTTTAACATAATCAATATGGCAATACGTTGAGTTAAAATGGGGCATGACGTCACTCTCCGGTAGATTTTATACCGACTAGTGACGCAGCGAGCTCCACACCCCAACTTTAATGCGTTTTATCTAAATCATTTTTTATTAATATGATAAAGAAAGAAAGAAAGAAAGAAAATAAATTTATTTAACACAGACCAAAAAGCACACAATTTATACAGCAGATAAAAAAAAACAAACAATAAAGATAAAAATAAATCAAACAGTAAAGATAAAAATAAAATCTAACAAAAAGTGTAAAATGCGATTGAAATTAGCACGGGAGTGTGCCTCACGGCTCGCGGCTGCGCTAAAAAGGCCCAGTTCAGCAAAAAATGCCAGACAACTATAAGTGCCTGACGCTGGTTTTCAACTGGAAAATAAAGCAAAAAATAAGTTAATTATATTTTTTTATTATCTGTCTGACGGACTAAATAGTTTTTTATTTTTTTTCCCCAGTCAACATCCCTGTTTAACCGACTTCAAAAAGGTTCTCAATTCGACTGTATGTCTTTTACACGGTTTCTCCGCCAATTGAGAACCGATTTTGAAAATTGTTTTTACGTTTGTAAAAGTATTTTCCCCAGGTGGTCCCATATAAATTTTGTTATCTTTGCTTGGATAGTTTTTGAGTTAGCTTCAATAATACGTATTTTTCCCACTTAGTTATAATTATGATGATAAGTTCCTGTCACTGTTATTTACATAGTAGGTAGTGGTATTCGAATTTGTGTGGGGTAGGTACCACAAATAAAGAGAGAAATATAAAATATTTTTACAAAAAAAAAAACGACTTCTTAAAAAGACACTACAAAGTCAAAACTAAATATTACGAAAGTCAGGTAAAAAAACGATAGTTCAAAACCGACTTCCGAAATACTTAAAAGTTATTTATGAACTAGTAGTGACTTTTTTAAAGTCGGTTTTTATTTGTAAAAAGTTTATATAATATGTATAGAATAATTTTAACGCTACACCAATAGGCAGATGTAATCTCTACCCACTGTAAATGATAAATATTTTAAATATTAGAAATAAAAGCGTGGGTTGAAGTTGTTATGTTTATCACAAAAGCTGACGAAAACACGATCTGTCATTTACCCCCGGGAATATTATGTTCACGTTCACACAGAAGTGAAAGTAATGACGTGGATGAACCTCGATTTGTTTTACGATACTAAAGTACCTTCCCACGTATTTTTCCATAAGGATTTCGTGTAAATCACTCTTTCGGGGAAATCACTGTTTCCTCGAACATTTGTTTTGTGTTAAGGATTAGTAAAAGTGGGTTGTTGTCTGCTTTTTGTATAAATATTTATTTTATTGTTCTAATACTTTCTTTTTTTTACCCACAACAGGGAAGCTCTTGGCCTGCATCTCACCTGATAGTAAGTGATGATCAGGCTGAAGGTGGAAGTGAGCTTTACCTGGAATCCTCAACTACAGATGAACTGGCTATCTTATCTCTAACTGCCGAAACACAACAATGCTGTTAACAATGTTGTTATGGCGCCAGACTTAGATACGATGGTGGTAGCTAGCCAGGCGGACTTAGGACAAACCCTGCCTCCAACCAAACCGAACAGAAAATGCTGCTCCCACTGGGAATCGAACCCGGGACCTCTGGGTCTGAGGCAGGTGGCTTAACCACTAGACCTAGGACCACAGAGGCGGTTACTTTTTCTAAGTATAGCATAATCAGCTTATAAAGTTCCCACTGCTGGGACAGAGGCCTCATCTCTTCAAGAGGGAGTGGGCTGTAATCCACCACGCGGGCCCTGTGCGGGTTTTCTGGTGCTAGGACATGCCGGTTTCCTCACGATGTTTTCTTTCACCATTTTGAAAGCAGTGGTGATGAGATTATTTACACAATTTAAAGCGCCTGCCTGGGTTCGAACTAACGACCCACTACAATTTGTAAGTCGGGGCCGATGATGATGATGTTAATGTAATTGTAAATTTATATCACAAGACATTTTGTTGTAACATTTACGAGTAACTCAGTACCCCATAAAAGATGTATGGACTTTAGATAATCTGAAAAATGGTTGATCCATTTAACTTTATTTCTAGTATTAAAATTATGTCTAAGTATCACTTATTTTATTAAACAGATATACATAAAGATAGAGATATATTTCATAAAGATATTAATTTTAAGTAAGATACAGTCGACAGCACGTTGATGGTAATACTTTGACGTTGAGCTGGTCAAGCATAGTACGGAGTTTCAATAGAATGCGAGGCCAGCTTATACTGGTTTGTTTACCACTGATGTGCTTGTACGAGCCGGGGCGCCGTAGGTGGACATATTGTAACCATATTGGTGATGTTCTTCAGAGAGGACAGGTGCGTAGGACCAGTCACCGCAATTGATCATGGTCTAACCTTTTAAGAAGGGGTGAGGTAATTCCTTCCATTGTAACCGGATTTTAGGCAAACTCTGTTAGGTTTTGTTTCTTTTTGTAAAAAATAAATATGTTCTTCAGAAAGGTCAGGTGCGTAGTACTCGCAACGGGCGTGGTATGACCAGATGTATGAAGATGAACGTGACCGAAGCAGTAGTGAGTATGTAAGGATTGTAATAGGTGGCGTTCCGTAGTCTCTGCCTACCCCAATGAGAAGAAGGCGTGTGTTTATGTATGTATGATATGTGGCTTTCTGTATCGTACTGTTATATGAAATTTTACGTAAGGTTCACGTTCAATTGGTTTTTATGAGAGTAATAAAATTCGTTGTAGTGATTAATGGTGTACATTTTTTTTATTATAAACTGCTACTGTCAGCACAAAAGCATAAAGTAAGAGCCTTTTTATGGCACAATAAAACATTTAAATATGAAAATGGGAAATACATTACAGATATATCTGAAAATCTAAAAAATAAATATAACCAATTTTAACTACTGGATCATGTTTTTTTTACAGGGTGCGTAAAATAAATAATACCTGAGAAAGTCTGGGGGAGATAGATGGACGCACGGGCGAAGGCCAATCGAAAAAAATACGACAGCAGACCAACAGATGGCATTAATTTCAATGTAATTCGCTTCGCCTTGCGGCCAGTAACAAGTGGAAACGATTGCTTTTTCTGAGATAAATGAAAATCTTAGTAAAATTCACTTTGTTTTTTTGTTTTTTTTTTTGAAATTCATATATCGGACATTGAGTTAGCTCAATGTCCGTTATTTGAATTTCAACCCAATGGAAAACTTCATAATTCCTTTCGGTAACAAGGAGCAGTGCTGGGTCAGTGGTAACGGGTCGTAGGTTCGAACCCTGATGGGCCGCTTTCTTTGTGTAAATTATTTCATAACCACTGCTCTCAAAACGATGAAGGAAAACATCGTAAGTAAACCGGCACGTCCTAGAATTAAAAAACTCGAAGACTTGTGACATCTACCACCACACACTGGGCCCGCGTTGTGAATTACGGTCCATTAACTCTCACAGAGAGGAGGCCTGTGTCCCAGCAGTGGGAACATTATAGGTTTATTCCGAACCTGACCCGGTAAACTAAACCCGGTCGCGGGTTAGGTTAGGAACTTGAAAAAAATTATAATATTTGTTCCGAACGTAACCCTCTTCCAAACCTGACCCGACATATCGTTCCTATACGCAAATTGCTATATAGATAGGTTTTCGCCTTTAGAGTTTAAGGCTGAGGCTACAGTAGGCAGCGATTTGCGATGCGACTGGAAGAGCGAAACGAGATAAACATGGCATGGCTACATTATAAGCGAAAATCCGGCGTACATTCGGCGATGGCGTGGCTACAGTATACTTGCAATGAATGCGATCAAATCATTCATCGCGGTTTACTATACGCATAATGTAGCCACGGGCCACACGCATATTTAATAGCACTATTGAACTAGTCGTGCAAATAAGAAAGTTTCTAATAAATTCGCTTCAATTTCGCTGATATGTGGATGTAGCCGATGCCGTGATTACAGTAATATTGTTCCTATCGCATAAAGAAATCAAAGATCGCTAGTAATATTTGATGTACGGTGTAGCCATATTCGTGAGCAATAATTGATTTGTTTTAATCGCTCATGTGTCGCAGGTCGCGTCGCCGCCTAATGTAGCCTCAGCCTAATATTTACTATATGTAACCAAAAGCTATGCTGGCTAAAATGTTGTTTATTTTTACTATATACCTACTTATTATTTTTTTCCTTAATTATTAGTGTGATATTTTGATTACGTATAGTAAACATTAAACTCTGATTTGACACATAGGTACCTACTTTTTATTCTAAGAAAGAGGAAGGGAAAACCTATCTATATCGCAATTTGGGTTATAGCACAGGGTTATAGGAACGATATGTCGGGTCAGGTTAGGAAGAGGGTTACGTTCGGAACAAATATTATCATTTTTTTCAAGTTCCTAACCTAACCCGCGACGGTTAGGTTTACCGGGTCAGGTTCGGAATAAACTACATTACTTATAGGCTTGCGATACAGTTTTAGATTTTGACTCAAGGATGTGTCACAGCTAAGGACACACCACCTTAAAAATTTCTTGAAAACACAGAATTCTAGTCTTCGTAATAGACAGAGTAAACGCAATAATTCATTCGCTATGTTTACAACCAGTTGATGCGAATAACTATAAAGTCGGAAACGGATGTTTGCTGCAGTCTCACACGTACTTTGTGGTCGGTCTGCACCTACAGGGTGTTAAAACGAGAACGATTAAAACATAATTCCACGAAATTGATGTTTATTTTTAGATTTAAGCCATAAAATTGCTGTTTATTTTTCAGCATGAAACCGCAAAATTGATGCTTATTTTAGACTAAGTCGTAAAACTAGTGCTTATTTTTAATATTGCTGCTATAAAACTGAGCCGAAAAAGATAACAAAGAGAATTATTGGCTAAACTTAAACATCTGACTAAGTACCTCATTGGTCTAGTGAAACGCAATCGCAAACCTGCTGAGAATGAGCTCCCGGGTTCGATTCCCGGGTCGTAAAAAGTGTTATTGGGTTTTTTCCATCTGGAATTTCTCAGTAGAAGCCCGGAGTCTGGATTTGTGCCCGGTTGATGGCAATAGACTCGCCCCCCTGTTACATGGGACTTAAACATAACTGGTGAAATGTCGGTGTAAGGTACACCTCTGCCGAACCCATCGGGGTAATACAGGCGTGATGTTATGATATACTTACGTATATTTTTTTTGTAACCCGTGAAAGGGGTTTGAAGATCTTGGCCCTAAAATCATGCTCATCTGTGAGACGCGAAGCATATAATTTCTTTCTGTAACTGAGAATTGAAAAGTTTGTTCGCATTTAAAGTAAACTAGTAGGTACTGCCAATAATTGTAAATAACTGCTGAGCAAACCCTTTTAATTCGTCAAAATCAGATGGCAAGCTGCCGTAAAACTTAACAAGTTCATTGATTTCACAGAAAGAGTTTTTGAGGTTGTCATTAGATTCGAGAGCAATCACGTTCGTTTGTAAATGATTTGGTAGGTACATCCTCAATATCACATGAAAAAGGGGGTTTGCAAAATCTTCAGTTTGCTTCAAGTCACCACTGAAATAAAACGTCTTTCATTTTATTAATGCTCACTCTCTTAAACATTGCGCCCGCATAGTGTTATTATTTACTAAGGTAAAGACTTTCAGTTAAAAAACTGTTGCGGGCCGCAAGGAGGAGAGTCGCGGGCCACGTGTGGCCGCTGCTTTATATCATGAGGTTTTCGAATATCAAAAAAATATTTGGCCACGGTCTTAAGGGGGCGAAAATTGATTCGCTTTTACAATGTATATAATACCGGATGTCCTAGTTCTGGGGTCGAGACCTCATTGATGTAACGTGTTCTGAATTTTGGAAATAAATTACTATTACTATAATAGTTATATAACAAACTAAAATTGTAACACCCTGTATGGACAAGTGTTAGGGCAGGATGCTCTTAAGTTAGCGGACAAGACCATGATTCACAAGTAAAAAAAAAGATTCCTTTGGCAATAGCATAGTAAGTACAATCAACAAAAGGTTTAGGTAGGAAGAACAGAACGGCTGGGACAGACTGGATGCGGAAGCGGAGGATAGGGTGTTGTGGCGCAGCCTGGGCAGGCCTTTGTCCAGCAGTGGACTGCGATTGGCTGAGTTGATGGACAGGAAGAAAAGTACGCTATGCAAACTCATTGTTATTGAGTAAAATGACACTTATAACTTAAAACTTACTCAGCAAAGTGATGGCAAAAACTTGACTACCGCGTCTGCATAAAGAATTCGTAGTTTTATATCTTACTCAAAATAGTGATGGCGAAGACTTGACTACTGCGTGTGTTTAAAGAATTAACGTCAGTAAACTATTGGAAATTGCACACTTATTGCGTAGCCCACTTTCGATCACAATCCCAGGGTTTTCAAGGAAATTCCTAATCCATTGCTTCATAGGTTTGAAAAAATCATCTGCTCTGCTCTTTATGTGTATTACGCAATTACTCCACAGGTCGCCTGTCTACTTATTTGTTTTGTCGACTGTACCAGTATTATTCATACAATTTATTCACGTCAACTGTTGCGAATATTCAAGTTTGTAATAGAATCACGTAGTAGAGTATTTTTATTATCCGTGGTACAAGTTTTAACGTGACACGACTCTTTTTTTTTGGGAAAACGCCGTTTTTTACCTTTTTAACTGGCTTTTGTTTTACCGATGAGCATAAATCATGAAAATTATGATCAAACTTACTTTCATGTGCTTCATTACCCTGAGAAATATAGCGGCAAAGTTTTTGGAGCACCTAAAAAAATTTAAGTTTTTTCTTATGACGATTTAATAGCTGATATTCATCAGAAATAGGGGGAGGAGCTCGTGGCTAAATAATAAGTAGCCACACGGGTCGATCCATCAGGTTAAGCTACGCTTGCCTTGTTAGACCGTGGATGGATATTTACATACCGACACTCCTCCGTGCCTCAAGTCGGAAAGCACGTTTAGCCGTTGGTCCCGGCTGTTATTCATGGATCTTTGACAGTCGTTAAGGGTAGTCAGAAGCCCAATAGTGTCTGACAACCAGTTTTGCCAACGGGTATTGTGTTACCCAGTAATTGGCTTATGGAGGTCAGATAGGCAGTCGCTTCATGTAAAATTCTGTTATGCAGCTGCATCCGCTTAGACTGGAAGCTGACCCCAACATAGTTGGGAAAAGGCTAGGTAGATTGATTCATCAGAAAGAGGGCGAGGAATGATTCAAACTCAAACTCAAAGCATTTATTTCAATTAAACCATTTACAGGCACTTTTGAATTGTCAAAGAGTCGGTCAGTTAGTCAGAAAGTTGAAGCTAGTTGATTTGAAAGAGAACTCAGATGTCTCGCAAATGGTGGCGCGTGTGTTGGATCATTTAGCTCCATTCAAAATGGATGAGTTGAACGGTGCTAATCCATGCGTCATGTTCGTGAACGGGCGCCGTCAGTTAGGACTGGTCGTCTCTTAGCTGCCATGGCTTATTTTAATTTATTTTATTTACTCTTTGAATTGTTTTTTGTTTTTATCTTTTTATTACACGTCTTTCTACATTTGCATTGTTCTCACATACTATAATTTTAACATGAATGATGTAACCAATTATTTGTAACAATTTTTATAATTAAAGGGGTGTCCGTGGGGTTTCTTGCCCGTTCTTCTCCATAGCTACGCTACGCTACGCTTTGGAATGGGCAACTAGCTTCATATTTCTGACTGACCGACTCCTTGACAATTCAAAAGTGCCTGTAAATGGTTTTATTGAAATAAATGCTTTGAGTTTAAATTTGAGGCTTTTCAATACCACGCTATGATAATTAGATGCCGAGCAAAAAAAAAAAAAACCGGCTAAGTACAAGTGGGACTCGCACATGAAGGATTCTGTACCACCGTACATTATCCTATCCTATCCGCCTTTAATATTATATTATATTATCCTACTATCCTACTAATATTATAAATGTGAAAGTTTGTATGTTTGGATGTTTGTTACTCAATCACTCAAAAACGGTTGAACGGATTTAGATGAAATAACCTGGAATTTCCGACCTCCGTGCGGGCGAAGCCGCGGGTGAAAGCTAGTAGAGAAAATAAATGAAAATACTAAACGAAGAATATTATTATTTTCCATCTTAATTTTTTTTTTATCGCGTAGATAAACAAGGCCTGATGTTATGTTATCATTGCTAAAAACCAGTATCTGTGGCAAATGAAAAATAGAATACCATCAGAGTAAGCCGCGATCTTGATTGCCCTTCATATTAAAACGTGATTAATAATGATTATGTCCACTGAACAACAGCCACGCGGTCACGACCGCTAGAACAACAAAATAATGGATTTAACAAAGCTCGAAATAGGATCAAAGCTTGTTTGAAAAGTACCCACATTGAAAATAGCCTACATTGGACTGCATTTACATGACAAAAGGTTTTATTTATAGCCTCCGGGGTAGATCCGATACAAATGTGGTGTCCGGTATTCATGCTAAAAAAGCTTGTGACAGATTAGCTAGCGCGTCAATGGTGTCGACTCTTTTGGCCATGAACTTAGGCTATTTTCATCCTTTTCTGTCTTAAAAAGCAAGAAAGGGACAGTCGTATAAATTAAAGTCGTCAGTTTTTATAAAAACATTGTCGACATTTCAGAAGGCATCGACCAAAAACATGACGAAGTTCAAGACAAACTGATTTGACATCTTTAACTTCGTTTTTAACTCTGTCACCGTCTTTTTCTTGAGTTGTCTAGCAGGAAGAGATGTCAATTCTCCGTTAAATTCCCTTAGTTCACTTGTTCAATTCCCTCATTTTAGTTTTAGTTCAGAAGGCCAATTCTCGTACTTAAAAAACGTTCACATTCAAGTCGCAATTTGTCAAACTTGTCAAAAATGTTGCTGAATTGATTGTAGTTTTGACCGATTGCGAATGAGATGCGAATGCGAACGTTCTTAAAAATTACGGGAATTGCCCCTCTGATCATGATGAAGTTTTCCCAGGATGCGAGTAAAACCGCGGGCAACAGCTTCTCAATTAGGAAAACTTGTAGTTTGGCTAGTTGGCAAACCAACAAACCATGGGTTCGTTTGTTGGTTGCAAACGGTGCTATTTTGATTCACGTTTTATTTGATATTGAGACCGTCGATCGTCGACAGACATTTGAGACATAATAATTATAGTACCTAATAATATCTACGCAATGATTCAGCTGACACCTACGCAACAACGCTAAAAATGGCCTTTAGTTTTATTTTTTCTCTTTGACATATTACAATCGTAATATGAGTAGCATTTAAGCCATTCTATAAATGTGGTATTTGAAATAAACTACTAAATATATTATGACAGAAATATCACATTTTGTCGCACATTGAGACAACAAAGGGAAACTCCTAGATATTTAAGTTGGTAAGCAAAATGTTGGTATTATGACATTTTCAGACGTGTTAGTGTAATGTGCAATTTGCTGTTCCCGCCTTGGGTTAGGTTTTATTAGCTAGAAGAATAAAGCGACAATAAAGGTAAATTGTACATTCTGGTACCAGACTAGTTCAAGTAACTTAAAATAGAACTGCATTATGTGCAGAATTAAACAATGTTTAGTTTCTTTTTTAGCTCTTCTGCTATCTCGGGACCATAGGGCCCCGGACCTTTGGTAGGCATCGCCGAGGGTCTATAAGTAAAGCCAATGAAGCATTCTTCTTAATATTATTAGTATTTTATCATTAAAATATTTCATATTTGTTTTCTGATAAACCTAAATCAAATCCTAAATTTTATAAGCATGGAAAAGTACAGTTAAAATATCAACTAGAGGCTCTATCGTCAATCATAAATAAGAAATGAGAATGGCTCTTTCTCACGGATGATATAAAACTATATCCATCACACACAGTAGCTAAACCCGTAAGTGCTCATACACACAAGCGTCACGTGTCAATGGCAGAGGCAACTGCAGCCGCCGACACGTCTACGGCTGCCGGCGACACGTCTACGGCTGCCGGCGATACATCTACGCCGTCGCCAAGTCTTTATATATGAGAACTTAGACTCACGTACCATATACTTTTTTTGTTTATATTTGGGGTTGCAAGTACCTTCTCATAACTACTTCTTCTTCTTCGTGTCACTGGCACGACAAAACAGATCTTGTTGGCCCAAAACATCGCCACTTCCACGGCGCAGCGTCGTCGGTGGCAGCGCAGAGAGGTCCCCTTGGTTGCATGTCCCGGCATAGAGACATACTATAAAAAATATAAAATATCTGCTATTTTATACTAACAATATAATACTAGCTGCACTCCGCATAAATCGGGATAAAAATATCCTATGACCTAGTCCAGGTCAAATGACAAATGTCATCTAATTCTGTTCAAACGTTTTTAGTGTGAAAGCGTAAAAAATAAACAATTCATCCCGATATTCTCACGGGTTCGAGGCTTAAGGCTTTTGCAGACCAGCGCGACTTGTCGCGCGACGCGACACGATCAATGCAATTTCTAAGAAAACTTCACGGTAGGTATAACCGGTGTCGCGTCGCGCGACAAGTCGCGCTGGTCTGCACAAAGCTTTATGCGGGTGAAACCGCAGGGCGCAGCTAGTGGAGAAATAAAATACTGACCCTATTAAAATGCAAGGTTCCGTGCAGCTTCAAGAGAGTAGATATTTCCTCTTCCTTAGTTTCTAAGACAATTCACTTCGCAAGAGTTTACAAGTGTGATGCACTGGGCCGACTTTGCACATTGTTATTCGAGATTCATGGGCCATAAAAACGACGGTAATCTCTAACATAAATCTTCGTTAAGGCGCCTGCGACGTTTATGAAACATTTCTAGAGAACACTGAGTTTTTTATACCTAATGACAGCGAATTGTTGTAGTTAGGACGTGTGGGATCTCAGAAATCATACCAAATGTTAGATATTACGTGGAATTTTACGTGTGCACATGCACACACATGATGCAATATAAGCCAGTCAGCAAACGTTATACGAGTACCTATTCGCGTTTCTGAAGTCCGACCCTTTTTTTTTTTATAAGCCTGTGTTGTCCCACTGCAGGGCAAAGGCCTCCCTTCCCTCTTTCCACTTTTCCCGGTCCTTAAGAACTTAAAAAATATCATCATTCCCTGGCCTTATCCCAATTTATTTGGGGTCGGCGCAACATGTCTTTCCAAACCTTAAAAATGTAGCCCTGCATTTTTTGTGTTTTTGTGTCAAATTATGCCATCGACACGCTAAAGGCTCCCACAGACAGGTGCGACGCGAAACCAATAGAACAACCCGTAAAGTTTTCTTTGAAATTGTTCCACCAGAGTCTCGACGCGCCGGTTTATGGGAGCCCAAAGAAGAAGAAGCAAGGTGGAAGCGGGCTGATTGAATAAGAAATGCTCTTAAAACGCTTTTGAGCTTCATAAATATAGTTTTCTGACAGCTGCGAGCATAGATTACTCTAAGCTGGCGGGGCGGCGTCGCGCGAGTTGATGTGTCATTTTAAATATTCATCATCATCATCAGCCTATTAATGTTCCCACTGCTGGGACACAGGCCTCCTCTCTGTGAGAGGGAGTGGGCTGTAATCTACCACGCGGGCCCAGTGCGGGTTGGTAGATGTCACATGTCTTCGAATTTTTGGTTCTAAGACATGCCGGTTTCCTCACGATGTTTTCCTTCACCGTTTTGAGAGCAGTGGTGATGAAATTATTTACACAAAGTAAAGCGCTTGTTTGAGTTCGAACCCACGACCTACAACTCGTAAGTCGGGGCCGTTACCTCGTACCACTGGGCCACCGCTGCTTTTAAATATTATATTTTATATAAACATGTAGATTATCTATGTTTATTTTATTTTATATCTTATTTACATCTCACTGTATGCTGCACCGGTCGACGTCATAACGTCACCCGGCGGCTGCCGCTGAAAATCAGCGTTGGGGCTCTGCCTGGCATAGGGTCGCAGCATTATATACTGAGCGATGGCCATTTTGCGTGGATGTGACGCATATTTTCCCCCAACTTGTTCTTTTTTTTTGTGTTCTTTCTTTGCGTCATGTTTACCGTAAATAAACGTATTTTCTTTATTTTTTCTTTTTCTTCGTACGTAGATACATAATAACCTAGAAATTACCACTCGTGAGGCTATTTTAATGAAGGTATCAAAAGTAATACGCAGTACATAAATACCTTGGCAATATAAACAAATATAATTATGTTTCAACTTCGTCGTACATGAGGCAGCCCTTGTAAGTTACAATATAGTACTAATGCATTCAATTATTATTAAACACCACAGTTTGATTTTCGTATTCATGTTCGATTTGATATTCACTCTGTCTGGCCAGATGTTTCATGTAAGAACCTATTCACAAACTAATATCAGAAGCATTCCACTCACACTTCGAATATTTGATCGATTGCATCCTTTGATTTCGGAACCTGACAACCGGGCAGATAATAATAATATGTATATTTATGGTTAGGTTTACTTTTGTGTCGAATTAAGCTGATTTCAGACCAGCGCGATTTGTCGCGCGGCGCGACACCGGTTATTGTTATACCGTGAAGTTTTGTATTGTTCGTGTCGCGTCGCGCGACAAATCGCGCTGGTCTGAAAACAGCTTTAGGCATTTTTGTACGCTAAAATGGACTATGGACGTATATCTTTGCATAAAAAAGCAAATATGCGAATATGACAAACTGAATTAAATAAATAAATAACATAAGTACACGATTTAAAAAGAAAATTATTCATAAAACAAAAAAACCGACTGCAAAAACACATAACTGAAAAGAGAAAAACAAACAAAAGTTAGGTACACCATATTTCCGGTTAATATTGTTATATTATTATTGTCCCCGCCTGCGATACCAAAATTCTATAGATTATAATGCTTGTTTTTCTCTTTTCAGTTATGTGTTTTTGCAGTCGGGTTTTTTGTTTTATGAATAATTTTCTTTATTTCAAGTTTTTTAGTTTTATTAATATATCTCAATTTGGAATTGACTCATTACCAGCTTTTATTTGATACCAATATTGTTGAAATTTATTTAAAAAAAATCCTTCTCCTCCCTTTTTTTTGTACTTGCAGATGCAATACATAAATATTATATAGCCTATGTCACTTCTACGATTAAGACTAATCTAACGATACCTCCTATGTTAAAATCCATCAAGCCGTTTAGACTACAGAGCGTGCCAAAGAAATAGACATACATACATACATACATACTCTCGAAAAACATTACCCTCCTTCTGGGGCAGTCGGGTAAAAAAGGCTTTACTGAAAATATTATATGAAAAACATAATGAATACCTAACTGACACATTAAGTATAATATATTACGATTTTTTTACATAGTGTATAAGATTTACTAATACTAACACATTTTGTTAAAAACTGATTACCTGACACTTTATTGATTAATCTATTTGACATTTTACTATTTTATTTTTTATTACTGCAACCTTGTTGACATTTTTATTTTAATTTGACATGTACTGTAATTCGAACAATTTGACATTAATGTATAATATTATGTATTGTTGTAATTTCCTAATCGATAAAACTATAATGGTGCCGATTCTCTTGTACACCGAACTAAACTAACTAAACTACGACTAAAATAGGTACCTTACTTTTGGCTATGAGAATCTAAAAGCTATTCTGCGGAAAAATATCTCTAAATTAAAAAATAATTTTGACACATCTAAAATTGAATTTGACAGTCACGTCGCGACCCACGTGGTACTTGTTTGCTCTACCCCGTGAAATTTTTTATAGCCAGAGGCGCGCGGGGGGGCAGCCTTGACGTATTTTGTATGGAATTTTAAACTTTTTTTATGAAAAATATGAAAAAATATTACCTGTGAGTAGGGGTATATGGGTTTACGAGTGGCAGAGGGGGTCGAAATTTCCATTATTTTTGCGCTAGGAGTTAGGACGCACCGTTTTCGAGATATAAGCAAAATAAAAAAAAAGATAAAGTTTTTGCAGCTGAAGTGTCTGAATTTTAGTTCATGCCAACTAATTTTATTCCACTCCTTTTTAATCGCGTTTAAAAATAGACTGATTTAGTTGGATAATCTAAATTTTTAGGTGAAAATCGTCAAATTCAGAATAGCAAAATTGCCATTTTCACTAAACTAATAACTCAGTGCAATCTTAATGCTGTCAAACTAAAATATAGTTAAGTTGTGTCACTTTAGACTATTTCAGAATGGGAAATGCTCGTTTGACAGGACTAAACTAAATTTTAGTGATTTTTAGTCTAGTTTAGAGGCATTTGTGACAAGAGAATCGGCACCATTGTCTTTTTTGTGTAAATTACGTGATTTGCATGCTCATGACGGTAGAACGTGGAGGACTTTCAATGTAAAATTTACCCATGTTTGCAAAGAATAAATGATTTGATTTGATTTGATTTGTATAACTGTAATTATTTATTTCGCTGTTTTATTTATTTCTCATTTTTATCATTTGTATGGATTAATTTTGATCTGAAATAAACTGATTACTTAATAATTTTTTTTTATAAAAACTTAACAAATTAATGACCTCCTTTTTTTAAGGCAACAGTTTAAAAACTTTCCATAACACCTACGTGGCCTACCTTTATAGGGATGGAAATGTTAGACGAAAAAACTTTAAGAATGACCATGAGGTCCCATTGATATGCAAGATTGTGTTACAATAACTTATTATTGTATTTTTTTTATTATTCAGTCAGCTTTTTCCCAACTATGTTGGAGTTAGCTTCCGATCTAACCTGATGCAGCTCTATACTAGTATAGAGTGACTGCCTATCTGACTTCCACGACCCCCTTGGTAAGACGGGTGTCAGACTTTGTTTAATGACAGCTACGTGCTTTCCGAGGTACGGAGTGGTCTCGATATGTAATGGATGGTCACCCATCCACGGATTGACCTCAGCAAGCGTAGCTTTATCTTCGATCGACTCTTGCTGCTGTTATCTCGTATTTAGTCACAATAAATAAGTATCTAATATATATTTTCATACATATAAATACATGATTCAAAAGTTAAAGAAAAGTTGTATCTAGGTCAGTACTTTATACAATCACATAAAATAGTTACCTACTACCGTGAAATGCCGGAATGGTAATTTCTGTTCACCATAAATCTCGATGGAGTTAGTTTGACACTAACCTATTAATAGGAACCTAGCTCCCAAAAACCCATAAATAAATCACAGCTTCCGACTGTGTCTCCAATAGTGGCTTCATATTGGCACGATATTGTGAGAATTTTCCAAGAAAATGTTGTTTATTAAATCTGTCGTGAAGCAAGCAAGAGTTGGCTAGGACCGCAACGTCGCAAATTTGGCTAACTAGTGAACTAAAATATTCATGATTATGAAATGAAATAACTAATATCGTAACAACGTAACTGCTGCCAAAACAAATCTAAAAATACTACAAATTGCCCAAAATAAAATAATAAAAACACTATTTAGATACAACTACTTAACACCTACCGAAAAAATTTACAGGGAAACAAAAGTTATGAACCTCTTTCAAATGTATAAGTATAATACGTGTATACTTGTCAGGAAAATACTAACTAGAGACATACACTCGCAGATAATATTTACAAAAAGGGTACAAACCTACAAAATTTTAACAAGACAGGCTAACGATATCTGCTTATCCCAGCCTAGGACTAAATATGGAAAAAGGAACATCATGTATGAAGGGGCCAACTTTTATAATAAACTGCCTAAGGACATAAAAGAAATCAAATCGTTTAACATCTACAAGAAAACGTTAAGAAACTACATATTAAAAGATCACCTCCGGCCAACAGAATAAAAAAAAAAAAATAAAAAAAAAATTTAAAAAAAATATACATATATATATTTATATATATATTTATCTCTAAAATATTAAATATACTTTGCCTTTCCTTATGAGCAGTATTTGACAAATCCGCTATAATAAATAAAATCTCATTACAGTAAAATAAACATAACATCTAAATATACACAAATATACAAATCCTTTTATATATATACAAAATCGCTACTTGCACGTTAATTTAAAAAGCTAATGAGTAAACATACAAACTTTTTTTTTTTTTTTTTTTTCCGCACTGTGGTGTAGGCCTTAGTAAACACGCTACAACCGCCAAGTTGCACCCTACCCTCACCGCTTAAAATTATGCTGTTTCTTGTGTTGAACTACCCACTTCTGATTTGCTTTATTTGACACAAAGCTAGATACTAAGTCAAAGTGTGTTATTATAATATTAGTTTTAGGATGATTACGTACTATGTGTAGTAATTTTTTATTTTAAGCTACGCTTGGTGGCACATAATTTTGTTTAAACCCTGTATGTTTTCTCTCTAAGTGAATTTGTAATAATTCTTTTGAGAAATAAATATCTTTAACCGTAACACCGAATATTTAGTTTTCACCACTGCTCTCAAAACGGTGAAGGAAAACATCGTGAGGAAACCGGCATGTCTATTAGAACCAAAAATGTGACATCTACCAACCCGCACTGGGCCCGCGTGGTAGATTACAGCCCACTCCCTCTCACAGATAGGAGGCCTGTGTCCCAGCAGTGGGAACATTAATAGGCTGATGTCAAAATAAAAAAAAAACAAAATTCAAAAGTCATTTATTCAAACAAGGCTGAGAATGAGCACTTTTCGAACGTCAAAATTACATAAGACAGTCCCCCAAAAACGCCCGCCCTTCACCACTTCCTAGTGCTTTAGCTGGGAAGAAGAAGTGGCGCAACAAACTCCCCAGCAGCACAGCTGTCTGTTCAGTTAGAAAAAAAAACTTGATTCTATACAATAAGTATGCAAATATTTTACTCAACACAAAACATTAAATAAAATATATTTACCATAATGACAGCTAGCACTCGTCAATGTACCAACAAAAAAATATCGAAATCTTAACTCAAGCAAAAATAAAAACTAAAAAACTAAAAACGTAAACAGAACTTAATACCCGAATTATAAAGCCTCCAGGCATAAAGGGCGTGCCCGCTTACATTATAGCTAATAAAGCTGTAACTCAAAGTCACATAATTATGATAAACTAGGACCATCGAAGTAAAAATAAATCAACAGTTAGGCAAGAATAATATATGATTTACTGTCGAGGTCGCTAGCTAACCACATATTGCAAAACAACTCATTAAACAAAAACATTGTAATGAGTCGATTATGTCAATTATTAATGAAAATAAAATTAAAATAAATTGGACTTAAACAGTCAAATAAAATAAACAATTATATAACTCATATAACCTGTCAGTAGGTAAGCTAATTCTGGAGAAAGAACATAAACATTGTCTTGAGTTAATCACAGAGACCAACTATTTTTATCGTTTAAGTACTCGTTGATAGAATAGTATGCCTTTGAACAAAGGTTGGCTTTTACTTTACCTTTAACCGCATTAAAAGGCAAATCTAGCAGAGATGATGATGAATATTAATTTAGTTTTAGATGTGAAAAAAGTATTTGGAAACTTTCCAAATGCCTTTTACCTAAAACGGTTACATCGTGAAATTCAGTGTTATAATTGAAATTAATTATTAAAATTCTCGTTCACTAGTTAGCCATATTTCTTATTTCCATACAGTCAAAATCAATCTGCCTAGCCTTTTCCCAACTATGTTGGGGTCAGCTTTCAGTCTAACCGGATGCAGCTGAATACCAGTATTTTACACGGAGCGACTGCCTATCTGACCTCCACAACTCAGTAACTGGTTAATACGATACCCCTTGATAAGACTGGTTTCAGACTTTAGGGCTTCTGACGATCTGTAACGACTGTCGAAAATCCACGAATGACAGCCGGGACTGGACGGCTTAACGTACTTTCTGAAGCAGCGAGGAGTCTCGGTACGACAGATACGCATATCGTCAGATATTTGAAACCATCCACTCAGATTGATGTAAACAAAAGAATGCGGCGTGATGTTGCTTGCCAGTCGGTCTTTTGTCAGACTGCACTTCAGAGAGTGTGCGCAAGAGCTCCACGGCGTGATCCCACCATGTTCCTGTCAGTACCGGACTACCAAACGTATTGCAGGGTACCATCCATCAAGCGCTTCTCCTCCACATTTATTATGCGCACGGCTAAAGTGTGGAGCTCTTTGCCAGCGCCTGTGTATCCTTCCTCGTATAGCCTTCAAAGCAAGAGTGAACAGGAAACTTCTAGGCAAGCTCGTTCCATCGTAAACTTCATCCATCGCTTTCGACCAGGCGAGATTGAGGTCAAGAGCTGATCCATTAATAAAAATAAAAAAACGAACTTTCTCGTAAGGCCACTTCTTTTTTTTGATACCTAATGAAACAAGAGAAATACAAAGTTAACGTTTTGTTTTGGCAAAGGAAGATATTTAATTTAGCCACGCAAAAACACACACATGTTCTTCATGATACAGGCAAAAATTACGGTTAATAATTCCATGTATATTACCCAGGGGAGAAGGTACCTAATAATATTTCGTTTGAAGTGCTCCGGTCCCCAAATTCTATGCAAATAAGGGAATTGAAGAAAAAAAGACCGCTATCGTTTGTTTATCGTCACCGCTGTGATCTGTTATGGAGTTCAGTGGACCCTAAATTTGGTATTCCAAATTGCTAAAGTCTGGGTTATTTATTTATTTATCAATATCAAGGTTTATAAAGACTCTTAGCTTAAAACTATGCCCCACAAAACCGTTTTCACGGTTTGTCTGCGGGAACAGAACACACAATAATAAAAAAAAGGTTTAATCGTGCGAACACTTAATTCCCACTTAATACACTTAGAAATTAAAGTATCTAATTACTTATAATTATAAAACTACTTATCCGCTTGACTGTCACTAATGAGACACAAAAAATAAAATAAGTCAAAATAAGTCTGGTCTGGTCTGTTAAAATAAGTCTGGTTCGGATATGTCCCGGACGGAGTACACGTCTTTCAGCTGAATGATAATAATTATGGGTACCTACCTAAAAGTCGGTTTCTTGGTACAGGCATAAAACATATCGGTAGACGCTACTAAATTCATAAGATTGAAGATGTTTATACACAGATTTCATGGTGTAAAAATAACTAATTAATTGTAGAGAAAGAGTTTGAGGTATTAAGTAGGTACTGGTGGCTGTTGCCCGCGATTTCGTCTGCGATCCAAGATGTCAAAAGTAGCCTAGGATGTTCTGCTCCAGGTCCTGGGCTCCCTATCTGTCGAATATCATAAGAAAGAAAGAAAGAAAGAAAGAAAGAAAGAAAGAAAGAAAGAAAAAAAGAAAGAAAAATGCGTTTATTGGCATTACAAAAAATACACCTTAAAACTATAAAAAAACAGAAAACAAATTATTGTAATGCCAAAAGGGCCTCAGCTCAGCATAATGTCAGATGACAACACAAAGTGTACCACCTGACGCTGATTTTCAGCTGCAACCCACGAGTGCCATACGCTAGAATAATAAACATAGGGAAGTGTCTGTCCGCTATAATAAATAAATAACAAGGTAGTATACAAAAAAAAAAAAAAAATATATATATATAAAATTAAAATAGACTCATACAAAATTAATAAAATGTTGTGACATACATGCGTGTGTGCGTTGTGTTGCGATTAACTTTTAGTAGGTACCTATATGTAACCAAACCAAAAAAATCTGTGTATTACCTACATTAAAATAAGGCAGTATAGAGAGTGCCACCATTGGCACTCTATCCCTATCGGATAAAGTGCCACTACAGGCACCCTAGTAACACCGCCTCGGCCCGGCTAAAGTGCCGTAATAAAAAGCGTAATAAAAAGCGCCATAATGAGCGGCTCTGTTGTTTCGGCGTGAAAAGGTAACAGACTGACAGCCAGAATTAAATTATTAGTATGGAAGTAAAGATTAGGTACACCTTTTTTATTAAAACAATTCCATGTTATGTATAATATGAAATTGTTTTAATAAAAAATCCTTTTTAGAAGCTGGCTTACTCTTCGGATGCTACTAGCTTCGTCCAGGCGGAAAGAAGAGTGCTTAAGAGAGTGCTCGACTGCTCAGTGATGTAGAAGACAAGGTATTATAACTTGGCACCGTTCCGTTCCTTTTAAGTACTTATATTGCTTTTGAACTAGGAGAAAAACTAGTAGTAATTCATATATTTCTGACGCCATTTATTCTGACGTTTAAAATAACATCATCATTATAATAATCAGCCTATTAATGTTCCCACTGCTGGGACACAAGCCTCCTCTCTGTCAAAGGGAGTGGGCCGTAGTCTAACGTGCGGGCCCAGCGCGAATTGGTAGATGTCACATGTCTTCGAATTTTTGGTTCTAGGACATGCCGGTTTCCTCGCGATGTTTTCCTTCATCGTTTTGAGAGCAGTGGTGATGAAATTATTTACACAAAGTAAAGCATCTGCTTGGCTTCGAACCCACGACCTACAACTCGGAATTCGGGGGCCACCACTGCAAAATAACATGGTAAATCAATATTATGCGTACAAACTTACATTTGCAGTTGGAATGTATAGAAGAACATGTTTTTCAACTACAACGTTAAGTTTGTTCTTGAGATAAAATACCTTTTAGCTCTATATAAAATGACATCACCCTTCGCCCCTTTTGTTGATTAATGGCGTGATATTATAAAATGTAACCGGCCAAGTGCGAGTTGGACTCGCACAAGAAGGGTTCCGTATCATACGACGATTAACACTATAGTATTTTTTAAATACTTTCGTAAAAGAAACAAAAGAGGCGCTATAACACTAATAAAGATTTGTTGCACTAAATGAATAAATAAATTAAGTAATGTGTGTAATGTTAAAGGATGATGGGCAAAAAAGTATGGAACCTGGTACACGCTCCAACAGCAATAATTTTTATATGACTAGAAAGGGTTTTTCGTATATAATAGTACCTCTTATTATATACGAAAAACCCTTTAGCACTTCTTTTGTTTTGTTGTCGATTTCGAGTTATTTTGAATCCCAATTTTATTGATTATTTACTAAAGCACTGTTCACTAAAGCAGTATTAATGGTTTTGCGAGGGATTATTTCCACCAAATATCGGGTTTTGATGAATATCATCATCGCCACCATCATCATCTGGGTTATACTATTTATTGTAATATAAAGAAAACACATTTTATGGGAGCTCTGTTCCTCGTCAGTGTTCACTCCAGCCGGCCAACAAAGGCAAGCCAACGATGAGGAACAAGATTTCTCCCGGGAGATAGGGTCCGTGGGGTCGCTACTGCCCAACGGCTTGCCACATGCTGCCCTGCGGTTTTCTGTATCTCTCTTGGTCTGGCTCTTCATTCTAGACCTGTTCCGGCAAAGTAAACTACCGGCACAGACCTAGAGTTTGGAGCACGCAAGCCCCATCATGATGTCAACGTAGAAATACGGCGGTGGGGCTATTATTATTATTATTAAAACGAATAAATGATAATGATAAATGATTTTATTTCTGTAAGTAGGTTTGTACAAACACTTTTAAACGTCAATCATAATATTTATTTAAACTAGATGAGGTCGCGGCGTTTCCTATCAGATTACTCTGAGAAAAAAGGCCAAAACTAACTCAGAGGTCACAGTCTGCCAGGGTTGCGGGAAAGTCCGAAAAGGATACCGTGGCACCTGGCAACGTACAGGCAACTGAAGGAACACAGGTGGGTTTTAGTCAGTATGAGTCTGACACGCCCTTCCGCTCCGCCCAGAGCGGGAGAAGTTATTTGATAATTTCCCACCCAAAAAATATATATAAAAAGAGGTCATAGTCTCTTTGAAAGTCCAGACATAATCTTGTTCAGATCATGTGAAGACCATGTATACCTGTCCAGTCAGTGTACGCATTTGTTAGTAAAGTAGATACGGGTTGTACTCTGGGCGGCCGTTCTGTCAAAGCATATCGTGTGGTGAGCGTTTCTTTAGTTGGTCTAATAAAAATGGACTGAAGAAATATAAAATAAAATAAAACTGCGAATTAAGTCATGTTTATACCGGGATACCTCCGAACGGACAACGAATTGGTAAGAGTCGTCATACCTTTCCAACGACACTACAATTATTGCTGTTGCGGGGGAGTACCAAAACGCCCATCATCTAAGTTAAATCTTGTACGATATGGTACGGACTCCGGAACCCTTCAGGTGTGAGTCCGACTCGCACTTGACCGGTTTTTTAAAAACCTTTTTGCTTTTTAAAAAGAGCTTTCTTTACTTCTCAGTGGTTGGTTAAATGGGCTCATTATTTTAACGGAAAAAAAAATCAGTTCTACGAAAATAATTAGCCGGCCTTTTGACCAAAATTATTCCAAAAGTTATGAAGCCACATTGCTTTTAAATTCACGTAAAACTGAAAAGTTTCAGTTCACACACGGTATCATATTCGAAGAACGTAACGCGAACGAGAACGTAATAACAATACAGCTGAACAAAGTTCAGCTGCTTTACATAAAGGTGCTGTTTTGTAAAACAGCTAGCGCTTATGTAAAACCGCTAATTAAGCAGTCCATCGGCGAATTATGCACGGTCTGGGTAAGCCCTCGTTCCCACGGACGTAATAAAATCGCGGCGGGATAAAATCGCCCAGCGCGATTTTTCCCCGCCTTCAACAGAGTGTTCGAACGGGCGTGAAAAAATCACTTGGAATTAAATCTGCGAGCAGTGCGGACGTACGATGGGTTCCGCAAAATCATTAGCGGTAGCTAGAAAAGAGGCCACAAAACCGCAAAAAAAAATTTGGATGCATCCCTTAAATCATCATCATCATCATTTCAGCCGAAAGACGTCCACTGCTGGACATAGGCCTCCCCCAAGCACAGGCACTTCGAGCAATTCTCTGCTTCCCGTATCTAGTGGTTTCCTGCGGCCTTCACAAGGTCATCGGTCCAGCCCTTGAATAATGAACTATATTTAAAAGGCCATTTTTTTAAGCCATACAATTATTTGGAAATAATATCCTGAAAATTATAATAAATTGCATGTTTCTTCTACTGTTTTTTATCAAATTAAACCCGTTTAATACCTACTTACTTTCTTTATGATAAACTCCACCTAAATACCTACTTATGCCCAGAACTGACTGATTATTCCAATGTTTTATTACGGCCTTGAGCATGCGACATGTCCGCACTCTAATACGAGCCGGCGTGCCGTACTGACCAACGCGCGCGATTTTTACGCGTCCGTGGGAACAGAAGTACAGAACTTCGTATGTCGCATTTATTCAACGCTCAACGCCGAGCGTTGAAAATCGAACACTGCGCGATTTAAAATCTCGGCGTGGAAAAATCGCGGCCGTGTGAACAGATGTACCGCTTTGCATTTGTTCCATTCCAAGCGCGCCACGCGATTTTATCACGCGCGTGGTTTTCGCGTCCGTGGGAACGAGGGCTGTTGTTTATTTATTTGTGTATTCATATTTTCATCATTTTGTATAGGTGCATGTTTGTGCAGGTGTATTTAATAAATTATAATTATTCATCCGTACAACAAATTGCGATTTATTTATTTTTGGTTTCATTAAAGCCTATTTGGTATACCCTCACACCATACCACAATCCTTTTGGCTTAATTTTCTAAACAATGGCCAACCAACCCATGTCAAACTTTTTGGACGTATTTTTAAACCTACCTGATTCGACTCGAAGTTATTGTGAAAATCCGCCTGACGCTCCTGCTTCACGCGGATTTTCTGTACCCCTGAAAAGGCATATACAAAATCGTGTGATGATCGGTTGAGTAGTTAAAACGTGAAAGCGTAACAAACAAACGCACTTTCGCATTTATAATATTATTAGTTAGGATTAGAATAAAAAGCATTATCGTCACACAAGTCTTCGTAACCAGGGATGTTGCGAATATTCGCATCCGCAACCGCAAATGCGGAGCTTCCGCATAGATTTGGACATCTGCATTCGCTTCTGCATCCGCATCCGCAATAATCAATGCGGATGTTCATGCGGATGCGAATGTAATACAAGTTGCGACAAGAGAGAAATTGGGCGGGGCCGGCGAATGGCGCGTGCCGTTCGCACGTGATAATGACCAATGGGAGCGAAAAATTGGTGACACAAGATCAGACGCGTTTATTGTGGTGCATCATTTGTTTCTTGTAACTATTAAAATAAATCATTACGGGTTAGTTTGCACTGCTAATATGAAAATTAGTAACTGATGTTTAAAAAAAAAGAGCCGTAGACTTAATACTAATTTTCATTATTAAAAATGTTAATAATTACTTTATCATTGTTTTAATTCTTCATTCATATTTATATAAGATCTTAAACATCCGCATCAGCATCGGCGTTCGCGGATGTGAGTCTCCAAAAATCCGCATCCGCATCCGCTTCCGCGGATGTGAAAATATCGGCATCCGCAACATCCCTGGTCGTAACTACAAATCTCAGTTCCGTAACTATCAAACTCTTGTTTACGACATATTAATTAATTATATATCAATCTTACGATCCTTTGAGCGATCGTATAATCCATTTCCAGTGAATTGTAATTGATATAATATGTCAATGTTTTGAGCAAAGAATGTGTATTATTATTGTAGGCTATTGTTTAGTATCGAAGCCTTAGATTTTGATCGAAATTCTTACGTCCATTGTTTGGTTTGATTTCTTTTCATAAACAAGGAAAGGGCAAGTTCTATTCGTGGTTTTTCTTTTCTATAGTAGGTACCTATACCACAGATTAAGACAGATACTTCACTCCTATAGATACCCTAATGTTTTAATTACCTAGAAAAATATTGCTGGCGTTTCGTGCGCGCTAAAATGTACCTTACGCGGACGCCTGAGAGTACCGACTGGATTTTTCTGGATTTTTAGTTCCCCCGGGTGAACGCGAGCCGTAGGTACGTTAGTGCGCGACCACGAACGAGTGACGGAGGCCTACTAATTATACTTATAAAACAGCACCAGTTATGGAAGTAATGTTGTGATTAGGATTCCGTAACTCATAAGGTAAAAAAGGAACCCTTATAAGATCACTCTCTTGTTCGCCTGTCTGTCCGTGTGTCACCACCGATTTTATCAGGAACGGGTGGATCTAGCAAGTTGAAATTTATACCAAATACTGAGGTCTATAGTCCCTATTAGGTGTATAAAAATCAAGGTCCTAAGTAAACACGAGAAAAAGATATGGGCAAACTTAGATTTTCGCGAAAACTTTATATTTTTCGGAATTTTCTCTTTAATTGTGCTATAAGACCTTGCTGTTAACCAAAATTTACAATTCTAGGTCAACCGGAAGTATATTAAGTATATATTTGTTTTGGTAACGTACTAGAAATACTTTTCATCCATTGAACAGAAGGGTTGTTCCTAGGTCGGATCATCTGCTGTACTTAGGTACCCGTGGTACCTACCAATTTTCTAAGAAAAGTTTAGAGTTTTCCAATACACGTTACATAACGAAATGTTAACATTTTCAAAATATGTTTCGAGCATCCTTTAATTTTATTCTATGGAATTGGTAATATACTTGTCAAATAAATCGACTAAAACATCAAAATATGCAGGAACAACTCTAAAAAAAAGTAAAAATAGAACATTTTGGCACGACAAAATGGCGTCCGCGCAGGCGTGCAGCGCACTGCACTCCGCGTTCTATTTATTTGTTTTCTATTGTTTTTTAAGTGTTAATCGACCGGAAATGTTGTTTTTTAAATAATTAAGTAGTGTCGTCATCGTATATAGATAATATTTGCACTAAATAACATCGTAATTACCTATTACGGACCCATCAAAAAATGTAAACAAACTCGGTAATGAAAAAACGTGTTGTTGTGTAATTTTGAGTTTTGTGTGTGTTTTGTGTATGTAATCGCTGGTAAGTCATTTATTTTATATTCTATATTAGTTATTGCATAATAAAAATGCCATTTTTCAGAAAAAAATAAGAGTTCAATATTTTTTATCAACTAAGTAATGTTACGTAATGATACGGATACCTATTATTGAACTTTTTTAATTATTGGTGTTTTTATTTATTGTGTTTGTTCGTAAATAATGGTTTTGACCGATAGTATATGTATTCATAATGTATCCTGCGAAATTTCATGTGAATCGAACCAGTAGTTTTATTATAAATAATCAAAACAATGAACAAAGGAATTTCTGATAAGAATGTTTATTTATCAATACTAGCGTTCGCTTACAAAGATTCTAAGTATTATAAAAAATCCTTTGTCTAATCAGGTACCCAAAACCATTAACGATAAGACTATTTACGTAACAAAAAGCTCTCAGATTTTGTTTATGTTAGCGCGCTCTTATCTCCGACGCGCCGCGGGCGATCTCCGGTACTTAATGGTTTTTGCGGGCGGGAACGTTCGATGCTAGGGGGTTAAGTGTGTGATCCATGCCATTATCAGACAATTTCAATTTCATAACATTAACCAACATTATTATTATTTTCCGGAAGTTTTCCAATTAATAAAACTTATTATCGATAATAATTATTAAAACCACTGAACGTCACGGTTCAATAACAAAGCGATTGCTATTTAATTACGTCGTTATAAAATCAGTGGTTCGTTATCCAATTTTTACTTAATTAATGTCTGTACGAAGTTTATAGGCCCCTAACTGTGGGGAAATGTTCCACTGAATTCGTCGGTGGCCTTAATAAAATTAACTTTATTGTAGACCATTAACTGGGTTGCCGCCTAGTCGCACCTGTCACATTTAGGTAATTTGCTGGTTGTCTACTAGGTTTAACAGCCTATTCGATGTGTATTGATGTTTTGTTATGGAATTATCGGATAAATTGTAATTAATCTTGTTTATGTTGCTGATTTATATCTACTTTCAACTAGCTGACCCGACCGACATTGCCCTGTCCAAATTGCAATCATCATTCTCCTACCCTTATCCCAATTTATTTGGGGTCGGCGCAACATGTCCCTTTTTCCCATATCTACTTTTTTTATTAATTGTCATCACGGTAGTCATCCCCTTTCTAGCCATATACTTACTATTCTTTCACACAGTTTATCGATCGTTTCTTTGGTCTTCTCCTACTCTTATAGCCATCGACATTCATACTCAAAACTTTCCTCACGACATTTTCCTTATTCCTCCGCACAATATGCCCATACCATGACAACCGATTTCCGCCCAACTTTTCGGTCACCGGTGCCACTTTCAGACTTCCTCTTATGTCCCTGTCCTCAATAATTCGTACAAAAATACCAAAGAAAAAAACACCTTCAGTTTTTCTGAATTTTTCAATTTACCAGGCAACTTTTCCAATTTAACTTTTCCTAAATACCGAAATACGAACATTTTAAAATAAAAATAAAACAGGAAAATCGGTCAGCTGGTCTCAAGTGATACGTTTACCAACGAACAGCATTTCATTTTGATTTATGTATATAAATTAAGAAACTCAAAGCATTTATTACAGGTTGAATTGTCGAGGAGTCGGTCAGTCAGAAATATGAAGCTGGTTGTCTATACCAAAGCGTAGTAGCTTTCTATGGAGAAAACCGGCATTTAGACAGCATCTATCATCATCTATCGTCATCTATCATCAATTTCATCATCATCTATCATAATTAAATGAAATTATAATTTAATTTTAATAAACTGAACTTAGGCTATACCTACTGTGCTATATACTGGTAATCTAGTAAGCTGGATTCGGTTAGACTGTAAGCCGACCACAAAATAGTTGAGACAAGGCTAGGTAGATTGATTGACTTGACTGTGCTATATTTATAAAGACCACAGCGAAAACAGGGGACTATCGTCCAGTGGTTTAATAAAAATGGCCAACCAGTTCAGCTGAAACGCAGTCGCTGTCGGACTACATAAAAGAAAGAGAAGCGCGATGACACAACGCTGGTATTTTAATGCTATATAACAAGCAATTATCTATTTACAGAAATCTGTTAGAAGCATGAGGAACAGGGTGTAATGTTCATTCATCGTCATTAGAAAATTGACGGATCCTCCGTCCAGACGAGTGTCGTGTCTGGCGGGTAAATGCCCGAAGGTTGATGTTGGATTATTTATGTTTTCAACTCAATATCTAACTAGAATACGAATATAATTCTATCCTGTGTTACCTGTGTAGAATATCATATATTATGAATATTGTTCTGATTTTCCTTATTGCAGTGGATCCTAAAGGTACTTTAAGGCAATATAAAACTTGCGTTTATCTCCTGTAGTCGCCTTAGACATTTGTTTCATCACGAGCAAGGTGTCTTAGACCTAATTTTAAGCTCATCAAGTTATTCTGACAAGGCTCTCGAGATAACAAAAACTTAAAGGCCTCTAATTTATTTCTTGAGTCCTAATATATTTCACCAGCCTTTATTTTGTACGACGGCAAATTAATCTTTAGTTTAATATTAAAAGGAATTGTTAAATAAACATAATTTGGTTGGGCTTTTCGTAGGAAATTTAGTTTTCTTCTGAACTTAGAAAGGATTTTGGCATTTAATTCGCTGCCCCAGGCTTTAATATTTTGCACAGCATTATACCGAATTTTAGGTCATCATCATCATCATCATCATCAGCCTATTAATGTTCCCACTGCTGGGACACAGGCCTCCTCTCTGTGAGAGGGAGTGGGCCGTAATCTACCACGCGGGCCCAGTGCGGGTTGGTAGATGTCACATGTCTTCGAATTTTTGGTTCTAGGACATGCCGGCTTCCTCACGATGTTTTCCTTCACCGTTTTGAGAGCAGTGGTGATGAAATTATTTACACAAAGTAAAGCGCCTGCTTGGGTTCGAACCCACGACCTACAACTCGTAAGACCACTGCTCTCCCAACTGCTGCTCTGCTCTTGTGAATTTTAGGTAACCCTAAGTAATCCACATTTGGTTATAATAATAGCTCGGACGTTTTGTATTTTATGGCGACCTATTTAATCGGGCAAAGGGTTTTTCCATCAGAAATTTCACAGTAGTAGCTCAGAGTCTATATTTGTGCCTGTTGTTGGAAATAGACTCGCCTCCTATTACTTGGTACTGAAACATAACTGGCGAAATAAGGGTGTACTAAAAAGGTACACCTCTGCCTAACCCTTTGGGGTTAGATTGTTTTCGCGACAAACGATGGCACGACGAAACTTTTGATCGACGAACGTTAGTGCGACAGATTGTTTTCGCGACAAACGATGGCACGACGAAACTTTTGATCGACGAACGTTAGTGCGACTGATTGTTGTCACGACCATCGATGGGGCAACGAAACTTTTGATCGACAAACGATAGCGCGACACAATGTTCGCTCGACAAACTAAAGCACGACAAACATTGCAGAGAGCTGATGTTCTGTCGCACCGCTGATGGTCGACCTATCGGACTGTCGCCCTTGCATTTGTCGCACCTTTGTTTGTCGCAACTTTGATACGGAGTCGTGATATACACGGAAAAAACGTAACGGCTAGAAATAAACAAGTTATTGTTATTTACAACCAAGCGACTCGGTTCTGAGAGAGCCTGCAAAGTTTGTTGCTAGAATTGAACAAGTGAACTTGGTTAATATTACTTGCTTGTTTGGTGTTAACAAAGCTGTATTGAACGTTTTAAATAAGTCTTGGTTATTTGTAGCCGTATAATTCGTATAATTTTTAGCCAAGCCAAATTGGTACTTTGCTAGCCATTAATTTTTTCAGTGTATATTGTATTTCATACCATAACATAACGTTATGGTATGAAATACAATAGACGACATAATTAATATATTTAGAAACCTAATCCACTTAACTGTTCTTAAAGAGTCATAAAAAACCCTGTAAGAAATCGATACGTGTTTCACCTCTCAACGAGGCATCCTCAGGAGGACGATTGACTCTGTCGCGTATCCGAACACGACGTGTTGCCACGCCAAGCGCCGAACGCTGAGACACTAAATCACGAGACGGACTACTAAATATACGTCATCTATTGTACTTTATAATGGATTTCCGCAAATTCACGCCTAGTCAATTAACTATTATACGTTATGTTAAAAAAAAATTGTCTTCAGCGATATCGAATTTTGGACCATAATAATATTGTGTTTTGAAAACCACATCCTACGTATTAAAGGACTTTATGCCAGGTCCTTTTGCTAAACCGCCAATCCTTTTGTTAAAATTTATTTTATTACTGAAAAGGGAAAGGTCAACCTTCTTTATCCACGTATTTGTACCACCCCTTAATACAGGACCCTTCACGGTTTTAAATTGTCACTTCTTTCATAATTTACATAAGAATACATTCATTATTTAAGTATTTTTATGTACCTACCTGTAATGACGGCACGGTTGGCGCAGTGGTTAAGCGATTGACTGCTGCGCTGCGTGTCGCGGGTTCGATCCCCGCACTGAACAAATATTTGTATGACCTGCAAGTAGTTGTTCCGGGTCTGGCTGTTTGTGTATGTGAGTTTAAATGTTTGTAAACGCACTCACAATACAGGAGAAATTCCTAGAGATCCATCGTTTAAAAAAAAAAAACAAAAACAAATCCTATTGTGGTATTTGCTATGAAATACCACAACCTGTATACGAGCATCCCGAGCTGCAGTCACCTGAAGCTGAAGCTGACCTGAACCTCCTACTCCTCAATTTTTTTTAATCCTTTGTATTTTTTTAACCTTTCAGTATTTTCTATTTTTGTGTGTGAGTCCTCCGGGTAATCGTAATGTACAAATTATAAAAGTATCACGAATTATAATTTTGTGAATTTTATCCTTAATAAAATAAAAAGACTGCCTCGTTGCTTGCGTCTACTAGACAGCAGGTGCAAGCGCTACTGCTGAGCATGAGTCGCTGAGTTCGATTCCTAGGTCGGGCAAAGTGTTATTGAGTTTTTCCATCAGGAATTTCTCAGTAGAAGCTCATTGTCTGGATTTTTGCCTGGTTGATGGTGGTTAGACTTGCCACCTATTACATGGGACTTAAGGTGAAAACGCCAGGGGTAACCCGTGAAATTTAAATATTTTTACGTTCTTGTTTGTAAATTGCAGGTCAATATTAGGTTCTATGTTGATTAAAATATGATACGCGACGGTAACAAATATGCATTCGCAGAATTAAAATAATTAAAGTCGTCGATACTCTAAGTTCACATTACACTATTGAATGACTACTTCATGAAAAAATGACATTTGAAGCTTGTTTAAAATAAAAGAGTTGTACTGATGATCATTAAGCTTCGTGCAGACTAGCGCGACGCGAAAGCGCGATGCGACACCTGCACCGGCTATTTGCTATACCGTGAAGTTTTCTTAGAAATTGTATTGTTCGTGTCGCGTCACGTCGTTGCGTCGCACTGGTCTACACGAGCCTTCATTCTGTAAAATCACATTTGTTACGGTCGCGAATCATAATTTGATCAACATACAAACCTGATACTGCCCTGCAAATTGTAAAAAATAAAAACAACGTTTTGCTCTCCAAGAGTGCCGGGAGAAGTGAAAACTTGAACATTAACGTTGTGCATTTTTTAATATTTTGGAATGGTATAATTTCGCACGAATTGCTTTTTTATCAGTATAAAAGTACTATATATAATTTATGTGGTCAAATACAATATTCATTAGTAGTAGTAGTTTATTTATTTATTTTCAAAATATAGTCTAACAAAAATAAACAATTTATTTAAACACTGTTCATGAAGTATGTTTTGACTGCTTTTTTTTTAACCATCAATATGGGTAAAATTTCATACCTCGCAATCTTTACTTGTAATGTCAAAGACTATTTATTTTGATATTTACTTTGTCGGTTGCTAGGCAACGGATCTTACGGCACGTTCTGACGCGAGTTTAACATTTTTTACCCATCTCAAAAAAAGTGCACGACGCCGCTAAAGAAGTTTTCACTTCAAAAAAAAAAAAACCTTGGGCTACGTAAGCGCATCCGCATTTAACATAACTGTGTTCTTTAAGTACACCTCTGCCTAACCCTTCGGTAAGGTTAATTTCATCTCATTGATTTAAAAGTTTTAAACCCGTCTCCTAAAGTTAATAAGTAAGCACAAACTTAATACATAAAGGGTTAAATAAGCTGCAGAAGATTAATTAACGACGCTAAGCAAATTGATTAAGTAAATCAATTTGGCCTTCAGTTCCAATTGCCTCGGACAAAACGTCACGAAAATAAATTGCTATTTTGTTTTATCTAAAGCTTGAACAACAATAAACGGAAATATGAAAATAGATTTGTACAATACTAGCGACCCGTCCCTGCTTCACACGGTTTTTACGTCAGTTACTGGGTTGTGGAGGTCAGATAGGCAGTCACTCCATGTAAAATACTGGTATTCAGCTGCCGGATAACCGGATGGTTAGACTGGAAGCCGACCCCAATATAGTTGGGAAACGGCTAGGGACATTGAATTATATACTTGTTTTGTTTTCCTGAGTCCATGAGCAGTGGTGGCCCAGTGGTAACGGCCCCGACTTACGAGTTGTAGGTCGTGGGTCGAACCCAAGCAGGCGCTTTACTTTGTGTATATAATTTCATCACCACTGCTCTCAAAACGGTGAAGGAAACCGGCATGTCTTAGAACCAAAAATTCGAAGACATGTGACATCTACCAACCCGCACTGTGCCCGCGTGGTGGATTACGACCCACACCCTCACACAGAGAGGAGGCCGGTGTCCTAGCAGTGGGAACATTAATAGGTTGATTAAGGTGTTCGAGCTAACTTGTCTTTGTTTCTTATCTAATCTAATCTAATTGATTAGCCTGTATTGTCTCTCTGCAGGGCAAAGGCCTCCCTCTCCCTTTTCCACACAATTCTGTCTTTTGTCAGTGCGAGTCCATTCGGTATGTATTTCTGTGATAATAAATATTTTTTTCTTATTTTCTATCTGTTTCGAACATAATCCGTAGTGTAACCATGTCCTAACTTCGTTACTAATATGAAAGTAGCCTTAGGGCTCATCAAACAGAGAAATTTATTATAGGTATCATCATATTACTTTTACAATTTCCGACCTCCATTTTCCGTAGCTCGAAGATGTATGTTTCGAAATTGACCTACTTACTGATTAAAAATTCGACAAAATCTTCATCTATGACTTCTTTTTCATCACATTCGGTAAATGGAAAAAGGGCGCAGATACTTATTTTTAGGCATAGTTTAATTATAAGACTGCTTGTAAACTTTTATGAATAATCATTCTGCCTAGCCTTTTTCTAACTCTGTTGGGGTCAGCTTCCAGTCTGACCGGAAACAGCTGAATACCCGTATTTTACATGGATCGACTGCCTATCTGACATCAACAACCCAGTTACTGCGTAACACGATACCCTTTGGTAAGAATGGTTGTCAGAGTGTTGGGCTTCTGACTACCCTTAACGACTGTCTACCCTTAATGACGATCAAAGGCTTAAAGCGCTTTCCGAGGCCCGGGATCAAAATCAGAATCTGATTTCGAGGCACAGAGGGTTGTCGTTACGTAATCGATGGTCACCCATCCACGAGTCGACCGCGGCATGTGTAGGTTACTTCGATCAACCATGCGGCTGTTTATTACTAATCCACAAACCCCTCTATTAAAGTAATTTTTTTTCAATAGCGAAAGAAAGAAAGATTTTTTTTTGCACAGACTATAATTATGGCACACAAAATAATATAAGTACTTATATATAACACAGATTAAAAAATAAAATAGAAAAAAACAAATAAAAAGTCACAAATACAACATAAATAAATACCTTATCAATCTTATTATACATCCGATAGAAACTTATCATAACATACGTAGAAAAGCAAGTGATGCATATAGGGACTGGCATCGCCTCTTGTCAGTTATCGGTCTTCACCGGTTTTAAAGTTCTTTATTGTTAATATGGGATTAGATTCGTTGATTTGTTGCTAAATACGCTAATCACTACTTAATTTTAAAGCAATGTTTATAAATAAGGTTCAAGCAAAAATAAATTGAACAGTAGGTAAGATATAGACCAGCTGGACTAGTCTATAAAAATCTCACCCTGACAACTTACGTGAAGTGAGCTTAAAATGAGCATCATTGTCCTGCACTTATGTCAATTTATATCGGGTCGGCGCGGCATGTAGTGTCAGTCCCTTTACAGAAGCCCAGGCAACGCGAGCAAGCGAGCGAGGATAGGGCCAAGAGGGCCCTATCTTCGCTCGCTTGCGTATACAAGAATTGCAAGAAAAGGATAGAATTACCGGTGTTCGAGTGTAATTGTCGGATTTTTAAGCCACAATCAGTAGAAAACTATTACGGGATGACATTAAGAAAGTTCTATTTTCTAACAAGGTTGTTGACCCATCAAAAAATTCCATAACACGAGCCGATATTTTCATCAAAGTCGCTAGACAAAGACCCATTGTGCCGAAGATTTATTTCCAATAACAACTTTTGTCCTTTTGTATCATTTATACACAATAACATCATAAATCAATAAATAGGTTTTCGATAAAAAAATATAAAGTAATTATGAGTGTATTGACTGCTCAGGTACTTCAGAAGCTGATGGCCGATAAAGATTGCGGCGTAAATTTAGTGCTTCACGGTCACGTCAAAAACCTCTCATTTAGTTTTAGTATCTCATTTCGGTGTTTTCTAGGATTACTGGCCTACCTTTAAGTAGAGACTGAATTTAGTTGTTTGTGTCGTAAATTCCAAGTAAATACTTTGATCTCCGAAAATAATTAAATTGTAGTAAGGTCTAGTTCGCATTACGTACACATAGAACTTTACACAGAGTAGTTAAAAGTTTTACCTACTAGAGATTAAGGCTGCGTTTCCACCAGAGATGAGCGAAGATGCGTAGCGAGGGATGTGTGTGAAACTAACCAATAACAACGCTAGCTTAGCTCAAGCTATGACAGTGTAACATAACATAACATAATCAACCTATTAATGTTCCCACTGCTGGGACACAGGCCTCCTCTCTGTAAGAGGGAGTGGGCTGTAATCTACCACGCGGGCCCAGTGCGGTTTGGAAGATGACACGTCTTCGAATTTTTGGTTCTGGGAAATGCCGGTTTCCTCACGATATTTTTATTCACCGTTTTGAGAGCAGTGGTGATGAAATTTTTTTCACAAAGTAAAGCGCCTGCTTGGGTTCGAACCCACGACCTACAACTCGTAAGTCGGGGCCGTTACCACTGGGCCACCACTGCTCTTCTCTCTTCTCTTCAGCTATGACAGTGAAGCGATGTTATTGCATGGTTAGTTTCACACACATCCCTCGCTACGTATCCTCGCTCATCTCTGGTGGGAACGCAGTCTTAAGCAGGAGTCACCACAGTGTCTGGTGGTTTAAATGAGTAGGTTATGTGTACTATCTTGGTGCTGCACAAGAAATTTCGGAATTCCATCCTCGTGGATAATCTTACATCCTATCTGTAAGCAAGGGCTGGAATGCTAGGCATAGGATGTCTTCTATTCAATATAGGTAACATTAAACCTTACTGGACATAACATTACATCTCGCCTGTAGTGTCCGAAGGGTTAGCAGAGGTGTACCTACAGTACACCCACATTTCGCCAGTATTATTTAACTGCCATGTAATAAGGGGCGAGCCTATTGCCATCAACCGGGCATCAATTCAGGCACTGAGCGGCTACTGAGAAATTCCTGAAGGGCCCAATAATAGCCATAATATCGACAGACGGAATTCAAGATTAATCAAACATTGATATGTTGCCAAACTTATCCGAAATCTGTTCATCTTTAAATTCCACGTGATTTTATTTGACGATGTCACTAGGTATATCCATAAAAAAAAAATGCCCTGTTAATACAAAGGAGATGGCAAAGCCAATGACAAAGCCTTTAGCATGTATAGAAATTGCTCACTACATCATTAACATTCAAATATTCATTAATGAATTATATCGGTTTTATTATTTTCCTAGAACTTTCGTGAACTAATCAAATAATTAAAAGTATTTTTCCTGTTTTTTGTTTGACAAGAAGAGCGTAAAATATTAGCTTGATGGATCTTCGTTGAATGCGTGTTTGGCGCCGACTCAAAATTTGTTATTAGAGGGTAATCAAAATACAATATTTTTTTTCTTTCTTTCTTTATTAAAAAAGGTATGGTACCTGCGTCACTTCACAGTTGTCCTCCCCCAGAAGAAGAAGATGAGACTGGTCTTTGACCCCGCAGCTAAATCAAATGGAAAATTGTTCAACCACGCATTGTTAGCCGGACCCGATTTGCTACAATCACTGTTCGGTGTTCTGCTTCGCTTTCGCCAAGAAGCAATAGCCGTCGTCGCAGACATTAAAAATGTTCCTGGCGATAAAAATCAACGGAAAAGACAGAGATAGCCTGCAATTCCTCTGGAAGAACAAAGAATACAGAATGACATCCCTAATATTTGGAGCCACCTGTTCGCCATGTACCGCCATACACGTGAACAACAGAAATGCAGAAGATTTCAGCAATCACTGTCCAGAAGCCGTCAGAGCAATAAACCGAAATCATTACATGGACGACTATATTGCAAGTTTTCCCGACGTAACAACAGCTACCAAAGTATGTATGTATGTATGTAGATGCGACCGAAATCTACAAGAAAGAAGGTTTCTTCTTGAGAGGCTGTGTGAGCAACGACCCCTCAACGGTAGATGCGAACGAAAAGTAATGCTTCAGAACTTGTGGAATGTGACGAGAAGAGAACGGAAGACAGAGAAGAGGAATGCAGAAAGTGGCTTGAAGATCTTCGAATCCCTCGCTGCCTCACATACGACGTAACTGCACACATTCTGCGATACAAGCGAGAAGGCGTACGCCTGCGCGGTGTATTGGCGCTCTCAACATCCGGACGATCGCGTAGAAGTCAAGCTGCTTACGGCGAAAGCTAGAGTGTTATCTCTCAAGCCAACTTCAATACCTCGACTCGAACTACAAGCGTGTCTACTGGGAAGTCGCTTAGCCAATAGTGCGCGCCGACGGGCACATTGTATAAACTCGAGGCCCGCTCTTCTCCGTCAGCACCGATTTAGAAGAAGAAGAAGGTTTGAATCATTTTCTCATCGAGCGGTTATGCAGAGCCACCCTCTTTAGCTCATTCGACGACACAGAACTCATCGGTTCTCCCACCTGGAATACATCCCAACGCCTGCCCGATCATTTCCGGTCAAGGTGGTTGCGAGAGTACTTTCCAATTCTCTCGCCTCGCTACAACCAAGGTCCTCATTACGGTTTCAAACGTTTTCACCAATGAAAAAAAAATCAAATGGAGCTGAGCAGAACACCTGACAAGCAAGAAGTATGTGGTAATGACAGGTGGAGCAGGATTGTAATTGAGTGGTTTTCAAGAGCTGGAAGTGGGGTGGGTGTGTCCGACTGTAGTAATAAAAAAACGGTATAAAAATATTATTTTTATTAATTACTTTAAACTTAAAATATATAACTTTCAATGCAAATGCAGGTAATTCTTTGGATATTCTTTGGTGTAATAAAAATGTCTTCATCCTTCAAAGTGTTTCGAAGTGGCTGCGTCTTTGCTGATATTAGCACCCCTCAACACCCATCCATACCCAGGCTGCTGTCTCTGATCTCCTATTGGTTTATCATCAGCGGAAGCGAATTGGGCGAGGAACATACGACGCGGTCGGTCTGACAGATTATGTGTGCTGCCATGGATGAGGAAGTAAGAGAAGATGACGACATCTCCTCGTTCAGCGATGACAGGTGTTGCTTTTTCATATGGCCACTTTTTCTGAAAGGAAAAAGGAAGGGGATTAGGTATTGGACTTTGTGGAGATGAAAAGGAAAGTATTATGGGAAAAAAATATTGAAATAACTATATAAATAGCCTTAAAGAAAAAAGATTCTTAATTTCACCCATTTCTAGGTTTGTATCTAGGCGCCTCTGAAATAATTGTTCAGTTTTCTCTTAAACATTTAGGTTTTCTCATAAACCATTTTGTTTTCGTAGATGATGGAAGACACATGATAAAGTTTATCTACCGACCTCTGAACTGAACAGATTGAATTATTGAACATCATTACGGCCTGTAAACATGGTACATAGAATATGTAAACATCACATTATGAATGTTTATAAATATATAGACAAGGAAGTTCAATTATGTTATGTTATGACCTATTAAGTTATCTAAATCACACATTACATAATTGAAGTTCCTTGTCTATTCTTATTTTTTAATCGACGAAAAACAAAGGAGGACGTTCTCAATTCGACACATCATATATTTTTGAAGTTAAAACTTATTTAGGCGCGTCTAGCACTTTTTGGGTTAACAAAAATCATGGAATCGCGTCATCGTCACCGAAGGCGCGTTGAGCAGCTTTTTTGTTGACAGCGCACTCTGTTTTATTTTTTTTGAAACTTATATGGGAGCTTTAGCTTTCGTTCTTGTACTGACAGTAAGCCACATAAATTCCTGACATTTTCGTTAGATGGCGTTACTTAGTTTTCACTTCAATCGGCAGTCCCAGGCTGCCCCGGTTTTTTTTTATCTACGACCACGCATAACTTTTTACTGAGTTGTCCGATTTAAACAATTCTTGTTTTATTGGGGAGGGTAATACCTACGTCGACGTTGATCTCATGTAAAATTGAAAACTGAAATCCCAGAAGGATAAAAAAAATGGGGTTGATTGATTTTTTCATCTACTGGCTTTTCAACTGTGAGCTGATACTGTTCACATAATTATGTAGTTCTGATGACACAACCACATGATAAGGATCTGGAGTCGATCTGATGATGGAGACGGAAGATAGTCGCGAGAGCTCCTCAGTAGCTTACAGCAGCTACATCGTGTTTGGGCTTAATTCATTCACTTTGATAAGAACTTTAGACCTAGCTCGGTATGACTGTCGGTCAGACCCTCAATCTGACCATGGAGACGGAAGGCTGATGAGGGAATTTCTTATTTGAGAAATACAATAAGTAACTAACTCAAAAGCGAAAAATATAATACTTTTTTTCAAAAAATTTAAACGACAAAAAACAACCTTTTTTTTGAGTCACCAAACACACAATCAATGAAGTTCCATCAAGCTACCAATTTACGAGTTATGTAATTTATTTGTTTGTTTGGCGCCGAATCAAAAATTACTTAAATTAGTTTAGGAGCTTAGTTACACAAAAAGGTGATTTTTCGCTTTTCAGTTTTTTTTTACTCCTATGTAGGGTAGCTACCTAAATAGGTAAATTGAATGTAATAAAAGAATCTCCTTGACATACTGCGTTTGTTCGGCGCATCTGGGGCAACCTGCTGATTGGTCTATACAATTTTTTTTACCACGCCACAAGCGGAGAGCAGAGAAATTGAACCATGAGCAGTGGATAAAAGTCTTACCTGGTCAACAAAGTGGAAGTTCCCCTCCAGCTGACCAACGTCCTCCTGTGGCCCAAGTTTGTGGGAACCAGGATAAACGAATAACCCACCATTCTCAGGGTTAGCTGCGTCTAAGTGGATGAATACCGCCACCATGGAATCTTTCTCGTAGGGGAAGTAGGGATAGTCCTGAAATAATTTTTTTATTAGCGAAGTCTCATCTACATATAATAAATTACATACAATTTTATTTGTCGAAGTCGCATTTGGATTTGATACCGGCCCTTGATTTCTTTTGGCCTGGAATAAAAGGATTTACCAAGATACTACTGCAGAGACTTTAGCTGGTATTTCTTTATTTCTTGCGGGAGCTTTGAAGAAATCCACTGCTTAAAAATTCACAGCTGTCTGGAGTGACAGCTGTGAATTTTTAAGCAGTCCATTTCCTCAATCTGACCACATTAGTGATTGAGAAAGGGACATCAACCGATGGCGTTTAATGTCACTACACTTTATTACCAGTTTTGCTGGTGGTGGCCGTTCCTGCGGGTTTGCTTGACCGATTTCGATCTCTTAACTAGCTCCTTTCTGATTCAAAACTATTCTGAATATGAATTGCCAAATTCAAAGGTCATCATCATCATCATTTCAGCCAAAAGACGTCCACTGCTGAACATAGGCCTTCCCCACTGCCACCGCACCGCCACTTCGACCGATTCTGTGCTTGAATTGCCAAACTTAAGTGGCAATGGGCAGTGGGCAGGGCACATTGCTCGTAGAACAGATGGCCGATGGGGCCGAAAGGTTCTGGAGTGGCGACCTCGTACCGGAAGACGTAGCGTTGTAAGGCCTCCCACAAGATGAACCGATGACCTTGTGAAGGCCGCAGGAATCCGCTGAATGAAGCACAGAATCAAAGGTATTATCAAAGTAATATTCACCTGATGCATTGGGTAAGCAGCTCCCTTACCCGGGGGTTTGTAATGTGCCTTGGTGTGATGCAGCATGATGTCCTTTGTTTCCATGACGTCTTCTAACACGTCTAACATATCATCATTGTACAGCAGCTTTCCAAATACAGAGTGATGGTTTTGTAGGTTGTGAACTCCTTTTACCTAAAAGTTTATTGAGTGTTATCATCTACATACATTAATGTTCCCACTGCTGGGACACAGGACTCCTATCTATGAGAGGGAGTGGGCCGTAATCTACCACGCGGGCCCAGTGCGGGTTGGTAGATGTCACATGTCTTCGAATTTTTGGTTCTAAGACATGCCGGTTTCCTCACGATATTTTCCTTCACCGTTTTGAGAGCAGTGGTGATGAAAATATTTACACAAAGTAAAGCACCTGCTTGGGTTCGAACCCACGACCTACAACTCGTAAGTCGGGGCCGTTACCACTAGGCTACCACTGCTCTCATATTTTAAGTATAAATACAGTTTAGGAAAAATAAGCAGAATAGACTCGCTCCCTATTACATGGGACTTACACATAACTGGCAAAATGTGGAGCATCTCTGTCTGCCTAACCTTCCGAGGAATACAGGCGAGATTTGTTATATACAGTCCTTAGAAGGCAGTCTTACTAAGCACGAGGATGCTACAAGAATTTATAAGAGATTTTATTTCTGTAACTATGTAAGTATGAACAAACACGTCAATCATATTTTTAAAACTAGATGAGGTCGGCGTTTATTTTAATTGAAGCCAAATGTATGTGATTCATAATCACGAGATCAATAGGTATCTTCAACACCATAAAGCTTCGCGCAGACTAGCGCGACGCGACACGGGTTATTGTTATACCGTGAAGTTTTCTTAGGAATTGTATTGTTCAAGTCGCGTCGCGCTGGTCTGCACGAGCCTTTGTACACAGGGTTATTAGAGTTCATTTTAATTATTATGAAAAGAATGTCAGCAAACATATTTTTTAGTAACCAAACAAAACAACCGACTTCCAAAACAGAAAACACTCAAAGTGAAAAACTACCCAAGCAAAGTTAATAAACCCTTTAGAAAAACAAGAATGTTCCTTCGAGTAATCAGAGAAAATACATTTTTTGTAATGATGCCAACGAACTGAGACCCTCCTCCTTTTCTTGTCTTGAAATCTGTTTAAAGTATGTCAAACCACTAAGTGCAGGTATTTAGTCTGTAAATAAAAGTTTTCTGACGATTGAAAAATCGGCCTTGAAGATACTTGTTACACGTCATTGACTTACCGTATAAGGACTGTCACTTTTCCTGTTTTCCTCACTTTTCCCAACCCAAGAATTTTCCATAGTTTCCTGATTTTTCCTCTTGAATAACTTGTCATATTCGTCAATAACTCGCGACAATTCTTTCTCGGAAATTAAGTTTTTAAGTAAAATGTATCCATTATCTTTGTAGAATTGTTTCTGTTCTGGAGTTAAGCGACCCATGGTGTTTGATCAGAGTACAGAGAGAGACTGAGTTGTAGTTATGTGGCTGGATGACATTATATAGCACGGGACCATAATATTTTATGTATGTGATACTCGTTAGTGTGACCAAGACCCAAGCTAAGGTTAAATCTTTGGTTAGATAACCGGAGCGTAAATATTTTGTATTACTGGCGATAACTTGTTAAACGAGTAAATGGAACAGATAACAAAAATAAATTTAAAATAATTTACATTAATAATAGAATTAATAATTGAGTGTGCAAGTCACCCCCTGCCATTTTATCCGTGTATATATAAAACATTGATCAGGCAGGGGCCATAGTCCTTCCATAGATTCAGGTCACCAGTCAACTTAAGCCACCCAAACCCATAGTCCAATATCTTTGTTTCCATATCTTGCAATAGTCCTACACCAGTCGGGGATTGTCCTTGGGTGCACTTGCATAGTGCATACAGGGATAATCGTCGGTTGGTGCCTCATTTCATTACAAACGTCTAACGGGCCTCTGCGAGTTGGCTTCGGCCCCTCGTACGCCTCCCAAAGGTCCGGGACCCCAGGGTCCCGAGAATAGTCAAGAATTAATAAAAATAAAAATAATTTTTGATATCGTCGAATTAATAAAAATAAAAAAAAAATTTGGTATCGTCTTTACTAATTATTTTTGTTGATAAATTGATGACACTCAAAAAATAAAGGAGCAGTGGTGGCCCAGTGGTAACGGCCCCGACTTACGAGTTGTAGGTCGTGGGTTCGAACCCAAGCAGGCGCTTTACTTTGTGTAAATAATTTTATCAACCGGCATGTCTAAGAACCAAAAAATTCGAAGACATGTGACATCTACCAACCCGCACTGGGCCCGCGTGGTAGATTACGGCCCACTCCCTCTCACAGAGAGGAGGCCTGTGTCCCAGCAGTGGGAACATTAATAGGCTGATGATGATGATGATGACTCAAATAATAAATTTTGAGCGGCGCCAAACAAACAAATTACAGCATAAAAACTTAAAGCGTAAAATGTAAGCTTGATGGATCTTCGTTGACTTTGGGTTTGGCGCCGCTTCAAAATTTATTATTTGAGAGATGACTCAAAAAACAAAATAACCTTTTAGTGACAAAATTAATGAAAATTTTTCACTAAAAGGTTTTTAGTGACAAATTTAATGACAATTTTTCACTAAAAGGTTATTTTTAATTTTTCACTTTTCAGTTTTTTGTTTGCCTCAACCTCTGACCGTCGATGACAGTTATACCCCGACTAGGTGTAGAGTCTCATCAAGATGAATGAAATAGGCCCAAACACGATGTAGCTGCTGTTAACTGTCTTCCGTCTCCATCATCAGATCAACTCCAGGTCTTTATTATGTGATTGTGTCATCAGAACTACTTAAGTGTGCGAAATTACAACAGAATCTATTCACAGTAAAAAATTCAGTAGGTGAAAAATCAATCAAAACCCATGTTTTTTTTTTCAGGGTTTTTACGTGGGACCAACTTCCAGATATACCCTCCCCAATAAAAAAAAATCGTTCAAATTGGGCTGCTCAGTAAAAAGTTATGCGTGGTCATATATAAAAAAAAAATACATGTTGACTTGAGACCCTCCCCCCTTTTTTTTCGTCGGTTAAAAAGTTTTACCTACTAGAGATTTAGGCTGCGCTTTCACCAGTGATAAGCTAGGATGCGTAGCGAGGGATGTGTGTTAACTTACCAATAAGAACGCTAGCTTAGCTTAAGCTATGACAGTGAAGCGATGTTATTGGTTACTTTCACACACATCCCTCGCTACGGAACCTCGCTCATCTCTGTTGGAAACGCAGCCTTAAGTCGGAGTCTTTGAAATACGCTGAAGTCACCACAGTGTCTGGTGATTTAAATGAGTAGGTTAACATGTCACCTATCTTGGTGCTCCACAAGAAATTTGCGAATTCCATTCTCGTGGATAATTTTACATCCTATCTGGGGGCCAAGTCTATTAATTTACAAACGTCACGATGGTCTCTCGATGGTGAGTTTTTGACAGGTTTTGTATGGCAAATCTGTCAAAAACTAACAATGGAGAAACCATTGTGACGTTTGTAAATTAGTAGACTTGGCCCCCTGTAAGCAAGTGCTGGAATGCTAGGCATAGGATTTCTTTCATTCCATGGGCGACATTAAACCTCACTACTGTTAAGAAAAGACTCTTTTCTTGCTAATACTTTTAATCCACACAACTGTACTATTTCACAATCAAACGAAGACTGACCATCCATTACATTTTACCATTTAAAACGACTTTTGACCCCACCCAGAAATAACGATAATATCATAACCGTTATTTCTAAGTGTTGTCAAAGTAAAATAATACATTCAGTTACCATAATGAAAATACATTTAAAAGTTTCTTACAATATTAATCATTTGTGCTTTGACAGTGTTGCCACAGTGGATATTATAAATCGATATTAAAATAATACATAGTTTTTTCAAATTAAATTAAAGAAATCACGACACTACACATAACATAATTTGTCGCCTGTAATGCCCGAAGGGTTAGCAGAGGTGTACCTAAAGTACACCCACATTTAGCTAGTTCTGTCTAAGTCCCATGTAATTGAGAAGGGTTACGGCGGACAGAATCTGTCAAATAGACTCTATGTTACACATAACCAGTATTGCCATCAACCGGGCACAAATTCAGACACGAGCTGCTACTGAGAAATTTATGAAGGGTCCAATAATAACAATAATATCGACAGATGAAATTCAAGATTAACACTAAACATTATTAAATAGGTAATTCTCTTTGATGTGTTGCCAAACTTTTCCGACGTCGTCTGATCGTCTCTGTTATCTGTTCGTCTTTAAATTCCAGGTGATTTTATTTGATTACGTCACTAGGTATGTCTATAAACAAAAATAATTCGCCCCATTTATGGGGCCATCAATAAATTACGTCACACGAATTTCATGATTACTGGAGCGCCCCCGTATTTGTCACAGGAGGACATATTTGTGTGAGCCCCTTCCCTTGATGTGACAATACATATGTATTTTTAAATTTTGGATAAATGTTTTCTAATAATATTGTTAGAGTTGGTAATCTTTTAAAGTTTTCGATTTATACATGTGACGTGACGAAACTTAGGTATGAGTTGCCCCCCCCGGTACATGATGCCACACTTTGCTAATCCTCTCTCCCCCTTAAGGGACATAATTATATCCATAACTTACGTCACGTAAGTTATGGATATGTGCGTATCCAACTATCCAGGTATTAATAGACAAGCGAATACGGAAATATCTCTCAAAAATAGCATCCCTTATGATTTCAATAGGCAGTATCAGTTTTCCATCTCAATTGAGTTATTCGAGATTTTCCTTCGAATAAACAAGGCTGAATTGAAATGTTGTTCAAATAGGTAATGAAAGAAGTAGTACGGACTGGTTTAAATAGTTTTCGTTCTCAAGAGTTTCAGATTGTTGAGTGTCGTATCGCATTGCTTAGTAAACAAATTGAATCCATCCGAATCAGTTTTCATTTAATTGAAAACATTGTTTCGCATTTAATTTGATTCCCGTTGGGTCTGGAATAACTAAAGAAGATTGATGGATTGGCTCTACGTTTTTAACCTACTTCAAAAAAGCAGGTTACCTGTATGTTCGTCTGTAGGTGTTTGTTTTTATTTATGTTCTTCGATATTTTCGTCAAATGTGGTGTAAAACGTGTAAAAGTGATCAATATCATTACATTTTTAACGGACTTCAAAAACTATTTTTATGTATGTTCATTAATGTTCGGTTGTGAAAACGATTTTTTCATTTGGTAGAAGAAACTTGCAGGGCGGTCACGTAGAAATTTTATTAACATTGCTTGGGTAGTTTTTGAATTAGCTTCAATAATACGTATTTAATCCACTTAGTGAATCTTGATGATGTTATAATACTTCCTGTCGCTGTTGTTTACATAGCCAGTAGTGGTGTATGAATTGGTGTTGGGGTAGGTACTGTAGAGACTTTATTCCATGCGGTCTGTAATGCAACCTTAATCTGTTTAGATGACTGGCACTTAGAGGAAACAAACATTAAATTTATATTTAGAATAGGAGAAAAGAATAGACAGTCAGCCCCCGGCTGTCAGGCGGTTCGGTGTTTAAATATTATAAAAAAACTTTTTTGCAAAAAATTCAACCGACGAAAAAAAACTGAAAAGCGAAAAATAAAAAATAACTATGTATTTAGTGACAAATTGATGACCTTCAAATAACAAATTTTGAGGCGGCGCCTAAAACACATTCAAGGAAGATCTATCAAGCTAACATTTTACGCTTTATGTAATTATAATAATTATGTTTGTTTGGCGCCGCCTCAAAATTTGTTATTTGAAGGTCATCAATTTGTCACTAAATACATAGTTATTTTTTATTTTTCGCTTTTCAGTTTTTTTTCGTCGGTTTAATTTTTTGCAAAAAAGTTTTTTATTTTTAGCTTTTGAGTTACCATTAACCGCCTGACCACGGGACATTCGCTACAGCATAAATCGCGCGGTGCGAACGGCGAAGCGTCTTGCGACTAAAACAAATGTATAGAATTTCGCCCCGCAAGACGCACCGCCGCGCGCCGCGCATTTCGCGCCGCCCGTTCCGTGGCCAGGCGGTTTTAATGTTTGCCTCAACCTCTGACCGTCGATGACAGTCATACCCCAGCAAGGTGTAAAGTTCTCATCAGGGGGAATGAAATAAGCCCAAACATGATGTAGCTGCTGTAAACTGGTGAGGAGCTCTCGCGACTGTCTTCTGACTCCATCATCAGATCAACTCCAGGTCTTTATTGTGTAGTTGTGTCATCAGAACTACTTATGTGTGCGAAATTACAACAGAATCGGTTCACAGTTGAAAATTCAGTACGTGAAACATCAATCAACCCCAATTTTTTTACACTTAGGGGTGGGTTTCAATTTTTATTTTTTTATGGGACCAACTTCGAGGTATACACTTCCCAATAAAAAAAGAATCGTTCAAATCGGACCACTCAGTAAAAAGTTATGCGTGGTCATACATAAAAAAAAATTAAAAAAAAATATACGTGTCGAATTGAGAACCTCCTCCTTTTTTTTTCGTCGGTTAAAAAGTAGTTCCGTTTCTAGGAATAATTATGATATGCGTTACTTATGTGTTTGATTTAGCATAACCCCGGTACAGTAGACCGCAGTGTGTACAGTACTATAACTAAAAAGTGAAAAATAACCTTCAGATTATTGTATCTACCTAGATTATGAGAGAAATGATGTCGTCTCCTATAATTGGAAGCGCACACTGTATTTGTCCCTGTTCTTAGATGCATGAAATTGTGTAGCCTCTGTAGGAGATCCAATAAATAAATAAATAAATAAAAAACTTTAATACAAAAAAAAACTAACATCGTACAAAAAAAACAACCGCCTTCGAGAAAACACACTACAAAGTGAATAACTTTAATTTCGGAAGCCAGTGAAAAAAAAAAGTGAAATACCGATCCAAAGACAACGGTTTCCGAAATTAAAGCTATTTTTCACTTTGTAGTCCTTTTTTTGGAAGTCGGTTGTTTTTTGTTTTTGTACAAAGTTCTTATGTATTTCTGGATGAGTTGTTGCTTTCATCCTACACACTCAGTTAGATTAAATCGCGTGCGTTGTATTGAGGTGATAATGTGCTAACATCTATCACTATCGACCGTCTGACCCAATGTTACAACCCACCTTTTTGCTTTCTTTTGAAGTTTTTCATTTGTTATGTGAATAGTAATATATTTTCAAATCACATTAAGTGGCAAACGACAGACATGTAGATTTCTGTAGTTATCGGTAATCAGTGATAAAATGCTGGCTTAATAAGTAGAGTCGTGAAATAATGTATAGGTAGGTAGGTAGCAATCGCTATAGGGTCGAATGGTCGAATCGTGCCTTAGCATAATCGGACAAGATAATATTACCACTGCTGGGACACAGGCCTCCTGTCTTTGAAAAGGAGTGGGCTGTAATCTACAACGCGGGCCCAGTGCGGGTTGGAAGATGTCACATGTCTTCGAATTTTTGGTTCTGGGACATGCCGGTTTCCTCACGATATTTTTCTTCACCGTTTTGAGAGCAGTGGTGATGAAATAATTTACACAAAGTAAAGCGCCTGCCTGGGTTCGAACCCACGACCAAAAAACTCATAAGTCAGTCCCGTTACCACTAGGCCACCACTACTCCGACCTGGTGCCTACCCGCCTTTATAAGGTCTTTACACTTCTCAATAAAAGACTTTCAAGATGTAATGGTTTTTATATCCAAAATATATTTTAAAGCTAACGGTACGGCGTTATGAGTTTATGACTCATTCAGACAATACAGTAGTCAGCTGCAATTTCCAGTGGCAGTACTCGTAACGTGTTACAATCCTGCACAGCAACACACCATTAGGTATATAAATATTACATAGGCTATATAAATATTATGTAACTACATTTTCAGGTTAATTTGTGCAGTGAATTGGAGCGAAATAAAAGGAAGGAATATTTGTTGCTTGTTTTATTTTACTTGCCCAAGTTAACCTGAAAAGGTTATGGGCCCAGTCTGCATCACTGTAACCTTGTAATTTACACACATTTTGGCTTTATACAAAAATAAGTAATTAAAAATACTAATGAAATACAATCTTGAATTCATGCAAGCCTAGTACTTTTTGTCAGATTACTGCACTAAACTATGCACTACGTGACGTTAATAGAATACTTACCTTCACATATACGTAAATTGCATCCATGTGAAGCCGGGGCGGATCGCTAGTATTTTATAAAGTCTAAAAACTTCCTTTGATATCTCGATTTCCGCACCTCAAGAGCTTTTGTCCGCTAGCAACCAGCTTCTGCGAGCCAACTGGATTTATTTACGATCCACAAAATAATAGATATATTTGCGCGTTGGAGTAGCTATAAATAAAAGCTATGTAGAGCGCTTTGATTCCATCACATTTCAGTGTAAAACGCCACATGAACGATGTTGCTCTTCCTTAAGGCGATAATTATAGGCCTATCTTACTTCTGAGCCATGCCCACAAGTTATCTTCAAGAGTCACATATTTAATTTGAGTGCTAAATAAGTAAATAATAAAACAAAACCGTACACCGTTCAGTTCCTCGCAAAACAAAAGATCCAGTTGACTATGCGTGATTTTGGGAACATTTTAAGTAAACTAAAATGTTTTGGGGAGTACTTACTTGTGACCCAGTGGTGACTGACGGCCCCACTTACGAGTTGTAGGTCAAAGGTTCGAACCCAGACAGGCGCTTTACTTTGTTTATATAATTACATCACCACTGCTCTCAAAAGCAGAAAGGTAGCAAGGTGAAGGAAAACATCGTGAGGAAATATATTCTAGAACGAAAAATTCGAGGATATGTGACATCTACCAATCCACACTGGCCCACGCGGTAGATTACAAACAATTCCTTCTCGAAGAGAGGAGGCCTGTGTTCCAGGAGTGGGAACATTTATTGGCGGATTATGCAAAATGTTTTAGCAGTAATACCTACAATTCTGTAACACTAATTTTCTTATTCTTAATCTTGTTCTCTCACAGCCGTTGCTTGATGAGTAGGTTTTTAAAGCAGCCAACGTTTACTTAGATAAGTTTAAGGGTACCCTTTTAGTCGGTACCCTTTCAGTCGGTCAATGTTTTGTTGGGCACCACGGATATGCACACTCTAGTGTACTACTCTATAGCTCGTCTGATTCATACTCCAAGGCCACTCGAGTATATTAGTCTGTGTTTACACGGGCTTCTGTATACTTACACCACAGACCAACCAATATTTCTTTATGTTTACAAGAGAATAGTAAAACACAGTTTTTGCGTAACACGTATCAAGGTTAGTCTGTGTTAGTTAGTGGTATTATTAGTACGATCACTTTGAACTTTCTGAATGTCAAAAATGATGGGTATCGTTTTAAAATAGCTTCGTTTGAAATAACCAGGTTTTAATTTGTAGAAGATAGTCATATCTAAACATTTTTGTCGAATTGCGTTTGTTTTTTGTTTATATTTCCCTTCGATTAGCAGTTTTAAAGTTCGTTTTCCAGTATGTCAAAGACTATTTATTTTAGGCAGTGTATAGAGTGCCACCAGTGGCACTGTGGCCATTGTCACTGTCACTAAGTCACGTCACTTGGTATTTTGTTTGATTGTCGAGGTTAGATCGCTGTAAAACACCACATTCCCAAAACATTACATTCTCTTGTGCCTAAACGGACCCTGGCACTTCGCCGGCCGCTACCGCGGCACCGCTCGCTACGCTCGATCGGCTCGTGCGTTGTGTGGTCACAGTTCTAACAGTGAAAACAAAATTCCTGTCCATCAATTTATGAACCCTGAAAACATTAGAGCTTGCGATAAAATCAATTAATAGAGTAAATTTTTTTTTATACATCCATTTCAGCCATAGAAGGAACCCTATTGAAAATGGCTCTTTTGTTCAAAGTAGTTTAATTATAATTAATAAAATATTAACTAAAATATAATATCTATAACTAAATATTTCCAACCTTGACTTGCTTGACGTCCGTAAGTTGCCTAGCAACCGCCAAGTAAATATCTAAATAAATAGATAGTCTTTAACAGTACGTAAGGATTGCGATATTAGAAATTTTACCCATATTGATGGGTAAAAACGCAGTCAAAACATACTTCATAAAAAGTGATAAATTGTTCATTTTTGTTAGAAACTATGTTTTGAATTTCTTTTTCGTTTATGAATGAGTGTTATGAGGCGTGCACTTTTGGATTTTCCAAACTATTTACTTTTTCGGTTGCTAGGCAACGGATCTCACGGTCACATCCTGACGCGAGTTTAACATTTTTTACCAATCCCAAAAAAAGTGCACAACTCAACTAAAGAAGTTTTCACTTAAAAAAAAAAAGAACTTTAATAGGTATAGTATGAAAAATCTTCTAAGAATCTACCGAATTGTTTGCCTGGTTGTCATTTGTTTTAATCTAGGTATGTACCTATGTAGAACTTTAAACTTAAGGTATTGAGATCAATAGATCTCTTTAAACAGAAGTTGATACTGTTTGTAACTTTACTCCGCGTTTAAATAACAAGGGTTTTTCATTCCGTTTCCTTGTTTGCCCATTTACCAGAATGCTATCCGTAGCCAAAACGCAAAAACAGAACCCTTATAATTTCGTTATGTCCATCCGCCTGTCCGACTTGATGTTATACAGTCATTTTCACTCGGAGATTAATTTCGCTATATCATTGAAAATTGGAAAGAAGGTGTATTATACACACCGAGGGCTGGTAAGAAAAACTTCATAGGTGTGTGGGGTATTGTTGGATCTCATAATTAGAAAGATTATGATATTTTTTCCTCGTTGTTCTAGTGATCGCAAGCGCTACTGCTGAGGTCGTGGGTTCGATTCCTAGGTCGGGATTTTTTTTATTGGGTTTTTCCATTATAAATTTCTCAGTAGCAGCCCGGAGTCTGGATTTGTGCCCGGTTTATGGCAACAGGCTCGCCCCCACACACTACATGGTACTTAAAGATAATTGGCGAAGTGTGGGTGTACTATAGGTACACCTTTGCCAAACACTTCGGGGGATAGGGTCAGTGACAACTCGGCCCGAGTCAACTCAACCCGAGTCAACTCTACCCAAATAATAATACCTAATATTTTATACCCGATTACGGTGATTTGTACGGTCAGGCAGAAAATCAATACAGGCTCGATGTTATGTTTCATATGTTTCAAGGTGACTTTTTTATTTAAATTAATTACCTCTGATTTTATATCACCAACTTTTTTCATTACTATTATAGTAATTAAAAAGTATTTTTATATTGCTTATCTTCTTCGTACAAATTAGGCCAGTAGGCAAAACTAATGACCCGTTATTTTATCAAACGAGTTAATACTTTCATCAATCCGTTAATTAATTGTATTTCAGTACAATTCGGTACAGATATTATGCCTGGCTTGACCACATCAAACCACATGCTAAATGAAACAAAGGAGATTATCCGACCGAAATAAAATGCTGGCTTTCTGTTAACTACGGGAATTCTGATTTATCCTGATTAAGTATTTGTTTTACTGGCTAGCTGTTTGCCTGTTCCAAAAAATTCAAAGATTTTTTTCCTTTTGTGATTATTTTACACTGTTTCTCTGTTCATTTTTTATGTTAAAATATAAGCCGAAAAAGTGCTTTGTCCAATCAGGAATTTAACGTGGAAAAACACTTTTATAAATCATGAAAAGATATTATTTTATAAAAAAAAATCGCAGAACGCCTGGAATAAATAATATTATTTTCGAAGTGACAATGTTGCCTGTCTGTAGGTTTACTGAAATAATGTATTTTCGTCTCCTTTTTATGGTAGATTGTATAATTTTGTAACACACATTTTGCTGATTACGTGGTCCTCATAGTTTTGGTTTTGCGCCCGGTATATGGAAATAGGCTCTTCCCTATTATATGAGACTTTATGAAGGCAGTGATGGCCTAGTGCTACCAAGTTGTAGGTTGTAGGTTCATACCCTGACAGGCGCTTTACTATGCGTAAAATATTTTATCACCACTGCTCTCAAAACGGTGAAGGAAACATCGTGAGGAAACCGACGTGTCCAAGAAACAAAAAAAAAAACGAAGGCATGTGACATCTACCAACCCACACTAGACCCGCGAGGTGGATTATGGCCCACTCCAACTCATAGAGAGGAGGCCTGTGTCCCAGCAGTGGGGACATTACAGGCTGATTATGATAAACAATACTGGCGACATATGGGTGTATTATTGGTACTTACACCTCTGCCCAGCCCTTCGGCGAATACAGGCGTGAGCTTAGTTTATAAGCCCAAGAGAATAACACTTTTTTATCCACGCAGCCCGACACAATTGAAGAAAAGGAATGTAACCTAGGGACAATTTAAATCACAAAGTTAGGAAAACCCATTAAAATCTATTGGTGAACCAGTTTAAATCCCAGAAAACAAAGGAGCAAAAGCAAATCAGGTTAAAAGGAGTTAAAGTGGTTAAACCTTACTTTACTGACCACTATCCAGCAGAAACCCTCTTAATATTAAATGCCCGTACCATTCTCTTAATGTGGAGTCTCGAGAGGTCAATTGAAAAGGTTTTTACTCACATAGTTTCAGAATGTTTACATATATCTGTCGCAGTGAGATGGTTAAAGCCGTGAGATATGAATGCGGTTCATAACTGTCTTACTAGGAATATGACTATGATATGAGCAAGATTTAGAAATATAACTATTGTGGCACTCCGATCAAATAGGTTAGGTTAGGTAAGAAGACCAAGTACGCGCGAGCCGAGCGAGCGAAGCGAGCGGTGCCGCGGCTAGTTTTTACCCGACTGCCCCAGAAGGAGGGTAATGTTTTTCGAGAGTATGTATGTATGTATGTATATATGCATGTATGTATGTATGTCTATTTCTTTGGCACGCTCTGTAGCCTAAACGGCTTGATGGATTTTAACATATGAGGTGTCGTTAGATTCGTCTTAATCGTAGAAGTGACATAGGCTATATAATATTTATGTATTGCATCTGCAAATACAAACAAAAGGGAGGGAAAGGTTTTTTTTAAATAAATTAATAAATACAATTTTGGTATAAAATAAAAGCTGGTAATGAGTCAATTCCAAATTAAGATATAATAAAACTAAAAAACTTGAAATAAATAAAATTATTCAAAAAACAAAAAACCCGACTGCAAAAACACATAACTGAAAAGAGAAAAACAAGCATTATAATCTATAGAATTTTGGTATCGCAGGCCGACAATAATAATTTAACAATAATAACCGGAAATATGGTGTAACTTTTGTTTGTCCCGCCTGCGATACCAAAATTCTATAGATTATAATGCTTGTTTTTCTCTTTTCAGTTATTTGTTTTTGCAGTCGGGTTTTTTGTTTTTTTAATAATTTTATTTATTTGTAACCCTTAACACTAAAACAGCAGACCGGTTTTAGATGAAATTTGGCATATGGGTAGGCCATGACCTGGGTTAGGACATAGGCTACTTTTCATATTGCGTCGCAGACGATGTCGCGGGTAAGAGCCTATATATTATAAATTATATATTATAAATATATATATTATAAATTAAAGTCGTTTTCTCTTTAGTCTGTGTGGCCGCGTTGTTCTCCCAACCTACGCGAACTCGTAAAACCGTGCGAAGTAGGGGCGGGTCGCTAGTATTACTATAGGTAATGGAATATTAACGGTACTAAGATTTGTAGTTGAATGAGGAGAATCACCCGTAATTTAGCAATTGAAGTAGGTACCTATGCAAATGAATAGGAATTGAAAATGAATAGTCTCATCAAAGCGATTTTTTTAAAGTCCGTCTTTAATGCTCATATTTTTCATAAGGCCCGATCACCATGAACCACAATCACAACCACAACCACGTAACAACGACAACACATGGGCGGGTGCTAATTTGCATGAAAATGAATTTACGCAGACCTCATTTGGTTGTAAAAATCAACCGTGTGGACGATATCGACCACATGAAGGCCACGTCGCAGCCACAACGCAACCACCAGCGAGACCGCGCAATAGCGGCCGGCCACTTAGTAAGCACTACGATCCTTCTGCTACAAACATTAGCCACACCACAACGTTACCACATCGCAAGTATTATACTAGCGAACAACTTCGAAATTTTGTAGTTACCAGAGGGCTTAGTGTGAGTTTCATTTTACCATCTCGATCAAACGCATCGACCGCGTTTGGCGCTCCGATTGGCAGCCGGCCGGCCTTCACCGGTGAAGGGCCAATCGGAACGCCGAACGCGCTCGATGCGTATGATCGAGAAGGTTAAATGAAACTCACACTAGACCCTCAGAACGCAACTGCAAGACAGCTACACTTTAACACGTAACCACTGCATGCCCACATTTTGTCGCTCCGCTGTGATGTGGTGTGGTTGTATTGTGGTACGTGTGGTCAGGCCCTAATACAAGTACTTACTAGAAATAAATTGCTACAGGAATAATTACTCGATAGAGGCTCTACGAATGTACCTTCTTGTTCTCTGTATCCCTAATGAGTTTATTATCTCTACCCTCAGACGTTCTTGTCAGAATCGCTTCAAATCTTAGGCCAAGATCTATAAACGTTACTTAGCACGCACTTTGGCTACGCGTTATTCCTGTGACTGTTGCACAACTGTAAAACTAAAAGTGCAAGATAAAGACGGGAACATGTTTGAGTCAAAGCACGACTAAGTAACGTTTGCAGATCTCGGTCTTACTAACCAGAAAATCCTTTTACTACAGCTGTACCATAATAAAAACATTATTCTCTTATTAAAAACAAAATAAGTAAGCTATTCTTTGTTTATCTACTCGGAATAAATAGGTAAACAACTTAAAATATCCCTGAAACTGTAAATATCTCTCAAAAGAAACAAGTTTTTTCTACAAAACAAGCCCAAGAGCATTTAATCCGAAATTTTATCGTTTAGATGTTTATTAAGTTTAAGTTCGAATCGAGTTTCCTAAAGCACTTTGGTATATCGAATGTCCCGCGTTAACAAGAGATCCCAAAGACTTTGAAAGATATTTCAGTAGACTTGGAATGTCTTTCGTGGACAGGTATTGTTTTGATGTAAGGTTACTGTTCTTCTTTGTTATTTGTGGCAGAGTATCGCACATTATTCGGTCGGTAACTCGGAAACTTTTATCGGATTAGGTAAGCAATCTGTTTAACAAACAACTTTCGGAAGAAACCGGGTCTCGGTAAGTATGTCATCATTTTAACCTACTTCTTATAATTGGGGTAAGCTTACCTTTTGTTAAAGGAGAGTTAATGAGATAATGTGTTTTCTAAGCTGTTATAATGGGCGACAGATTTCTTTGTCTACTTATTCTTTGTCGTGTAGAGGTTGATAATATTTTTTTCACAGCTAATGATGTAAATTTTTCTATGGGTGAACTGCCAGAATTTTTGATTGATCAGTGCATGCGTAGCAAGTAAGCAGAATTAAAAGCTCTTTATTCCTCTTCCTCTCACCTTAATGTGTCTTATCCTTATCCTTATAATAAATAAATAAAAAATAAAAATTTAAAAAATCCAAAAGCCTCTTTATTTCATGCAAAACTTTGTACGCTACTATAATTTGAAAAAATACTATTAGATTACCTACTTATGCTAAATTGCTAAGTTTCATGCATTATGATGTGGAATATACTTTGCTATTAAATAAAATTTATAAGTCTCTAACGGTTCGTTTGACATAACAATATTGTATAATCTATACATTGTCAATGTTAAAAATAAAAATGATTTAATTTTATTAAAATTTTGAGAATAAATAAAATTATTAATTATAGTTATTCAAATTCATAATATAATGATCAATAAGTAATTCCACAAAAAAAATATAAGTAACCATAAGTAGTTTAAATTAAATAATTTGAAAATTCTAAATAAATGAATAATACTTAAATTAAGATGCATGAACCCCTCTATGGGTAAAGGCCTCCTCCAGAGCCTTCCATTCGTCTCTATTTGATGCGGAGAAAGTCCAATTTTTCCCGGCAACTGCCTCTAATTCGTCTTTCCAACGTGCCTTTGGTCTACCTCTGCGCCTGTAACCGGTGGGCCCTCTCCAAGCTGTGACTGTTTTAGTCCACCTATCGTCATTGTATCTGGAAACATGACCAGCCCATTTCCACTTTAGGCTTTGAGCGAAGGAGACAGCTTCGATTACTTTTGTCTTTTTCCTTATAGCTGAATGTTTTATCTTATCTAACAGTTTTATTTTCAGAGTACTTCTTTCTAGCGCTCTTTGACAAGAGGTTAGTTTCCTTTTGGCTACAGAGTCAAAAATCCATGTTTGGCAACCGTACGTCAGGCAGGGTAGAAGGCAGGAATCCATAATTTTCCTTTTCCATTGAATATGGATGTTCGACTTCATAACTTCTTTGTATGACCAGTATTTTTTCCATGTTATCGCGATTCGTCTGTCTATTTCTTCAATGTTGTTGTTCTTGCTAAACGATACAAGTTTACCCAGGTAAAATAATCGTCTACGTAGTCCACCGGAGAGTCGTTGAGTGATATAGGTGTTCTTATATAGTTCGACATTATTTTTGTTTCTGAGAGGTTCATTTCTATGCCAATCTCTTTACTTGCTTCGTGAAGGTCTGCCAACATTGCTTGGAGCTCTATAGCATCCTCAGAAAAAATGACTATGTCATCGGCAAACCGTAGGTGGGACAGGCGTTTCTCATAAATTTTCAGGCCTTTTTCATTCCATGGTAGATATTATTCAGAATACTTTGCAGTACCGCTATGAACAGTTTTGGAGATAACGGGTCACCCTGCCTGACTCCTCTACCAATTTTGATTCTCTGTCCGGATCGTTCAAGTTTTATTGTGCTTGTAGGTACTGTTTGCATAGATGTTTTTTAATATGTTTATATATTTACCATTCATATTCTGGTTCTGTAAAGCTGCCCATATGCTTTTATGTGAGATTGAGTCGAACGCCTTTTTGTAATCAACGAAGGCTAGGTAGAGTGGTCTGCGGAACTCGACGTACTTTTCAATAATTTGATCTAGAAATCCTTATCCTTACATATTATAAAACAAAGTCCCCCGCCGCGTCTGTTTGTCTGTCTGTCTGAACGCGATAAACTCAAAAACTACCGAACAGATTTTCACACGGTTTTCATCATTAGACGGAGACATGATTCATGCGGAAGGTTTTAGTACATGTTCATTAAGATTTTGTGTAAATTGGCTGAAATATGATGATTATTGTTGAAGATGTCGGACAAAAATTATTCCGACTGGAGCTTTACTGGCGTGCGTCACGTAAACCGTAAAAGATACATCAAAATTATGTTTTACAGAATGGTTCAACTTACAAAGTTAAAAAAAAGTCCACAATGTCCGTCTATCTTTTACGGATGACCCACAGTAACCATTTTTATCTTTCAGAATTTGATAAAAATTTAATTGTTATTTCCGAAGCTATTATGACCGGTATTATATCCTTATCCAATAAAATATGTTATTTAATTTAGATTAAAATATGCCTTGACATCATATCATTTTAATGAATAGTTTAAAAGATATCACACATTCAAAATTTCGCATAACAAAATAATTTTCGTTGACGGCAACGGCCTTTTCCTCGACTATTAGGGATGTCATTCCGGTAGTACGTTCCCGTGGGATATTTATTTGCGACATCCACGCGGGCGAAGCCGCGGGTTAGCTAGTAATATATAATTATTATATTAATTGTAATTATTTCGTCTATTCATTCTATATAAATATTGATTACATTTTTAAATATTTTTATAAAAAACAAAAAAGAAACAAAAACATTTAAAAATATAAAAAATAGTAGCCCACCGGTATCGGGAACAGGGTCCAAGCTACCGGTGGTCAGGGCTCCTGAGAGAGGAATCTCCTAACGATACGCGCCTTGTCCAGAAGTACCGCTTTCTGGATCAAGCCCTTGATCCAGCTGCCTAACGAGAGCCTCCTCAGGTGTTGAATTATAATTATTATTATACACTAAGCTATTGCCCTGGTCTTCGTCCACGTAAAGGTTCAAAATTATCCCAGACGGAGGTACTACTGGTATAAAAACCTAACCCAGTTCTACCTGCGTGCCACATTAAATTCCGTTTATCCGTTTAACACTTCTTACCATATCGTGTTCTCTCATTTTAAGATAACATGTCAATTGCCAAGCTGGTAAGTATACTTGACGATCTAAATCTTGTAGCTTCAAAACTTTCATTCACCAATTTTCGCCTGATCGAGTTACTTGAGAATTTCAAGAAAATTTATTGTTCTTCAGAGATGTCTAAAACACTGTTTCGTATTATTAGTAATGGAAAACCTTCTATTTGGTCTGTAATTTAGGAAATGGGTTTGTTAACGACTTTTGATGTAATTGAGGTAATACAACTCCGTTAACTGATGCTGGAAATAAATTTTATTGCTGAACGGATTTGAACCAAGGTCACCAGTTGATCATGGTCTAACCTTTTAAGAAGGGGTGAGATAATTCCTCCCATAGTAACCAGATTTTAGGTATACTCTTTTGGTGGCATGATGAACAGGCTGTAATGTTCCCTCATCCACCATAGAAAAGGGCCATCCTCCAACCACATGGGTGTTGTGTCTGGCGGGCAACTGCCCGTAAGTTGATTTCGGATAGTCTTATTTATGTCAGTCGCCCGGTAAACTCTAACAGTGCGATGCAGGATTTGTGTGACGTTATGTCTTTGCCGCGTAGTTAGTATGTGGCGATGTAACCGCTACACTCTGTTAGGTTTATTTTTAGTTTTTTGGATTTTTCCATCTGGAATTTCTCATGCAGCTGCCCGTGAAATGTGAGTGTACGTTAAGTAACCTCTGCCCAACAGCGATCATTTGAGTAGACAACCTTCGCATGGATTAAAAGGGGGAAGGAGAGTCAATACATAACTACTAACTCATTTTCTTATTTACATTTTCTCGAAGAAACATTGGAAACCATCTGGCTCACACAACTTTGTTGCAATCAACATGAAGAAACAAAAGTCCCTTTAGATTGAAACAGAACATAAAGTTCTCGAACACTTGACATCCCACGTTTCCCTTTACTCGACTCCATGATTTACAACGTCGGCGATTTCCTTATCCCTTAGCGTTTATGATTAATGAACGAAGGGCTAATTGAAAGTACTGACTAATGATAGTGAAAGCACAGCTTTTCTTCTATTAATTAATATTCTAATACCTTCGCACAAACTACGAATTTAGGTACATTTTAATAGAGCCGCTGTTTTATTTATTTATTTATTTACTAAGGCACCAAGTTCAAATATACAAATCACAAAAATATATTATATTCATAAAATTTGAGCGATGATATCTTAGGTATACCAACACGTCCGGTACACTGGGCAGTAAATGATATAATTATGTATATTTATGTAGTGTGCTACAAAAGTATCTAACGAAGGTGTAAACAAACCTTGTTCAGGTTTCGGGTTAAGGTGAATCCGCAGTTGCAGCCCGCGAATTTTTTTTTTTTACGCTTTTTGCTATTTGCAGGTCAGTGTCTATTATTAGCAGGATTTTGGTGGTAGTAGTTTCATCGTTATACTTTAAACAGACTATTAAGACTTTTACTACCTACTTCTTCTTTTTTTGAAGTATTACAGGACAAGACGTTTATTTATTATTATTGATAACTCAATTCTGTTCCATCAAATCTAAGTCATTTTGGACAAGCAGACTCCTGTCCCTTGAAACACAACATTGTTATTCTAAGCTTTGGAGCCAGTGCCTATTTGTATTAGCAACATGTTTTATATGAATTAGGTCATCATATCAGCCGAAAGACGTCCACTGCTGGACATAGGCCTCCCCCAAGCACCGCCACTTCGACCGATTCTGTGCTTCCCGCATCCAGCGGATTCCTGCGGCCTTTACTAGGTCATCGGTCCATCTTGTGGGAGGCCTTCCAACGCTACGTCTTCCGGTACGTGGTCGCCACTCCAGAACCTTTCGGCCCCATCGGCCATCTGTTCTGCGAGCAATATGTCCTGCCCATTGCCACTTAAGTTTGGCAATTCTTCGGGCTATGTCGGTTACCTTGGTTCTCCTGCGGATCTCTTCATTTCTGATTCGATCACGTAGGGAAACTCCAAGCATAGCCCTCTCCATTGCTCTTTGGGTGACTTTTAGCCTTCTAATTAGGCCCATTGTGAGCGACCACGTTTCAGTGCCATAAGTCATCGCTGGCAACACGCACTGGTCAAAGACTTTCGTCTTGAGACACTGTGGTATGTGGGACGAGAAGATATTGCGCAGCTTCCCGAACGCTGCCCAACCGAGTCGGATTCGACGATTGACCTCTTTCTCGAAGTTGGACCTACCTAGCTGAACAGTTTGTCCTAGGTAAACATACTCGTCTACAACTTCGAGCGTAGCGTCTCCGATCTTTATGAGGGCGGGTGTTACATGGGCATTTGACATGACCTTTGTCTTGTCCATGTTCATTTTAAGACCCACTCTTTTGGAGGCTCTACTGAGGTCATCGAGCATTATACTGAGGTCCTCCATGGTCTCAGCCATGATAACTATATCGTCGGCAAACCGAAGGTCAGTGATATACTCGCCATTGATGTTGATGCCTAGCCCTTTCCAGTCCAGAATCTTGAAGACATCCTCCAGTGCAGCGGTGAACAGTTTCGGAGAGATAACGTCTCCTTGTCTCACACCTCGCTGCAGAAGGATAGGTTTCGAGGTCTGGTCGTGGAGTCGGACTGACATAGTGGCGTCTTTGTATAGGCACTTTAACACCTCGATGTACCGATAGTCGATCTGGCACCGTTGAAGAGACTGCAGTACAGCCCATGTCTCGATCGAATCGAAGGCTTTCTCGTAATCCACGAACGCTAAGCAGAGAGGCAGGTTATACTCTTCGGTCTTCTGTATAACCTGCCGCAGCGTATGTATGTGGTCCACGGTGCTAAAGCCTTTACGGAATCCGGCTTGTTCAGGAGGCTGGAAGTCGTCAAACCTGCGTGCGAGACGGTTCGTGATGACTCTTGAAAACAGCTTGTAGACATGGGTCAGAAGTGTGATGGGCCTATAGTTCTTAAGCAGGGCATTGTCGCCCTTTTTAAAAAAGAGTACCACCACACCTCTGCTCCATGCCTGTGGCGTTTTACCCTCGAGTATGACGGAATTGAACAGCTTCTGGAGGGCCTTTAGAACGGGTTTCCCACCGGCCTTTAAGAGTTCGGCCGTAATTCCGTCATCACCCGGCGCCTTGTTGTTTTTAAGTTGCTTTAGAGCCATCCCAATCTCGTACAAGCTGACGTCCGGGATATCTTCGGTATAATGTCGGGTTAATCTAGCTCTTGGGTCGTTTGCCAGATTCGTAACGGGGTTACTGGATGACGTGTATAACTGTCCATAGAACCTCTCGATCTCTCTCAATACTTCAGGTTTGGCGGATACGATCCTGCCATCATCGGTCTTCAGCTTTGCAAGCTGGCTCTGCCCAATAGACAGATCTCTTGCAAAGACCTTGGAGCCCTTATTCCGCTCTATCGCGTCCTTAATGCGGTCCGTACTAAAGCGACGAAGGTCGCTTTTCAAGGACTTAGAGATCCGTCTGTTGAGCTGCCGGTACTTGAACGCATCGTCTGAAGACTGGAGGATCATCTCGCGCCTCTTCTTCATGAGCTGTATAGTAGGATCAGAGAGCCTCTTTTTTCTATTTGTACGACGGGTCTTAAAGATCTTGGACCCGACCGTATGGACAGTTTCCACGAACCCATCGTTAAAATCGTCCACGGAGCTCCCTAGGCACTCGAAACGATTCTGAAGTTCGAGCTGAAAGCTCTCGGGGTTTTGGACTTGGATCGGTGCTGGACGGAGCGTAGACTTCACCAGTCGAGATCTTTCCAGCTTAATATTTAAGTTCAATGTGCCTCTTACCATGCGGTGATCGCTTCCGGTTTTCACCGCGTTGATCACAGAGACATCATTGAATACTTGCTTCTTCGTCGACATAATGAAGTCAATCTCATTTTTTGTTGCACCATCAGGGCTCTGCCAGGTCCACTTTCTGTGCTCACGTTTTCTGAAGAAGGAGTTCATCATAAAGAGGCCTTCCTTCTCCATAAAACTGGCCAGTAGGTGACCCCGGTGGTTCCGACGTCCAACTCCAAATTGCCCCACTCGCAGCTCATCATCATTTCGTTTGCCCAGTTTCGCGTTGAAGTCCCCCATGACAACGGTGAAGTGAGTTTTAGAGGCATGCATGGCTCTAGAAATATCCTCATACATGGTCTCCACCTCATCGTCGGGGTGTGACGAGGTCGGGGCGTAAACCTGTACGACCTTCAGCGAATATCTTGCGGATATTCTGAGTATAAGGTACGCCACCCTGGTCGACACACTCTCGATCTTCACTACGTTGCTCACAAGGGACTTGTGGACGATAAACCCGACACCACCCTGGGACTGCTGGTCGCCCTCCCGGAAATAGAGCAAGTTTCCGGATTTAAGGATTATCGAGTCCTCCCCCTCTCTTCGGACTTCGGATAATCCTATTATACCCCATCGTAACCTGCTCAATTCTTCCTCGAGTTCGATGATCTTCTCGTCGGTCCGGAGTGTACGCGTGTTATAAGTTGCCAGGTCCAGTTTCCGGTGGTTGTGGTAGCCGGATGAATTAGGTAATAAATGCTAATTGTAGATGACAGTTAAATTAATCCACTATGTATGAATTGTATACGTTTCAAATAGTTGTGAATTAGATGGTTTACCTACTAGTTTTATTTGTTTCGTGAAGTATAGAATACGAGGATTGTACGTAATCCAGCTATCTAATTACGCAACACATTTTCGTAAACGATTCCGACTAATCTGTTTCATTTTGACAGTTCAACAATATTCATTGTTTTACGTTGTTGAACAGATTTTTTTTACGAACTTATGAAGCAATGGATTAGCAATCTGTTTCAAAACGATTCAAATTCCGTTTGATCGTGTATTAAGTACGTAATTAGGGTACAGGTGTGCAGAGATGATCGAGTCGAATGCAATGCCATAGATTACAGTTGATGCTAGTATGTGTGATGAGCATCGTATCATAATAGTGATGCCGACTATGACCACCGCACCGGCTACTCAGTTATTCGAAGAATTTCTTCTAAGATTAGAATGTCATAATATAATAAAAATGCTTTAGTCAATTACCAAATAAAGGTTTTATTTTTGCTTAATGCATAATAATTATGAATAAGCCGACCAAGATAGTAAGACAACATGATGGTATGTGCAGCTTCCCCAGCCTTAATACCTTCACAAGTCATAAATTGTACATTCGCCTTTGAAGCTTGATTCAAATCACTCAATTCGTAAGAAAAGAACAATAAATAAAAGGTGAAAAACAAAAAAAAAACTGACTTCCAAAGTCTGTAGGTACTTAATGTTTTTTTTAAGGCTCTTTTTTATTTTTTCTAAAATGTGTTTAATGTCAGCTGATTTGGAGGCGTGTTTCATGGCCATGGGTATAGTCATATATTCGATTCATGCATTGCATGTTAATGATAGTATCTTTTTTAAATAATAATTTATCAACAGGTAAATTTCTTGAAAAATTTCGATATTTATGTAAGCAGATAATTATAAGTTTTGTTGTAGTTAGTGCAAAACAACTAGAAAACGAGCAACGCCGGACAATGAAGATAAAACAAGTTTGTTTTTAAATCATGCCCGATCGCCCGTCTCAAATACGACAGTGACACTAAAAGCTTGAAAAATTGCTCGGAATTTTTATTTATAGACTTTTTTTGTATAAACGTAAACAAAATGGAGGATGAATGTATACATAACACATAACATCACGCGTGTAATCCCCGAAGGGTTACGCAGAGGTCTTTAGTAACACCCACATTTCGCCAGTTATGTTTAAGTCCCATGTAATAAGGGGCGAGCCTATTGCCATCAACCGGGCACAAATCCAGATTCCGGACTGCTACTGAGAAAGTTCTGATGGACAAATCCAATAAGACTTTGCCCAACTTGGGAGTCGAACCCAACACCTCATGCTTGGCAGTAGCGCTTGCGACTACTAGACCAACGAGGTTGTCTAGGTAGGTTTGAATTAACCCCGAGTTAGCTGTTAACTCTGAGTTATTTATCTAACCCATGAACGCGCAACTGGGCGTTATTGGATTTACCCTGAGTTAGCTGTTAACGCAAGAAACGCAGTTAGCTGTTAACGTAAATTTTGACGTTCAAAAGTGCCTTACAAGGGCTTATTTAAAATAAATGATTTGACTTTGACTTTGAAGAGGGCCTCACAGAAATAAAATCATATATCATTTATCAAATTAAGTATATTTTCTTCAGAAGTTTTCGAGAAAGGCAGATATTATGTTAGGTTATTTTATGTTCATGAACATAAACATACCTGAAACAGAACTGAACTAGCATAAGTTTAGTCGTAAAATGTAACTATCTCTTTGAAATTATGTCCAAAATTCATGTTTGAAAATCTTGACCCACTTGTCTTAACCACTTTTCCACCTCGCATGTTCTGCTGAAAATTCGCAGACAAATATTTTCTTCATTAAAGGTTTTCATTACGACATTCTTCGAATATTACGTCTGAGTAGAATTTGCAAAATGCGTTGCAAATTCCGCTTCGTTAGTTAATTAGGTCCTAGTTTAGTATTAATTCTACCGTCTGGAATAATTTAAATACCATCCCAATTGCGTAAAACATTTTTTTTAAGAATCAGAAGGATTTTGAAGGAAATTCCTTATTCATTGCTTTCATATGTTAAAAAATTTCGCCTGCTCGACAACGCAACTTATAATGTTGTCCTATTGTCACAATGAAAAGTATTGCAATTGTCAGGGTTTTACGCAATTACACCGCAGTTCATATAAGTACCCACCCAGACCATTTAGTCTGGCCTACATTTAAAAAGCCTAAGAAAAAAGTAAAATAAACAAGACTGCTCGTTTAGGGTAGGGTTGCGAAATTAGAATTAAGTATTTTTGAATTAGAAAATTTGAATTACATACAAGATATTTTTTTTTTTTTATTCATGTACCTATATTCTTTTTTAGCATACTTAATCAGCCTATAATGTTCCCAATGCTGGGTCTCTTCGGGGTCCACCACGCGGGCCCAGTGCGGGTTGGTAGATGTCACATGTCTTAGAATTTTTGGTTCTAGGACATGCCGGTTTTCTCACGAAGTTTTCCTTCACCGTTTTGAGAGCAATGGTAATGAAATCATTTACACAAAGCAAACCGCCTGTCAGGATTCGAACCTACGACATATACAACTTGTAAGTCAGTACAATAACAAACAAAATATATTTAAATACAATAATAATAATATTCAATAAGGGGGGCATAGTCTTTCCATAGTTCTAAATAACCAGTTCAAGTAGCCACCCAAACCCATAAACTAATATCTTTGTTTTCATATCCTGCAATAGTCCTGCACTAACCGGGGGTTGTCCTTAGGTGTACTAGCATAGTGCAAACAGGGATAATCGTCGGTTGGTGCCTCGTTCCATTAGAAATGACTAACGGGCCTCTGCGAGTTGGCTTCGGCTCGTACGCCTTCCAAAGGTCCGGGACTCTAGGGTCTCGAGAAAAGACAAAGATAAATATTCAATAATAATTCTTCAGTTCTATGGTTTTCAAAATAATTTTCGGTTCCAAAATTAGGCATTTAATAAGATTTTACTTTAACGATATCAAATGAGAAAAACGGTTCGTATCTTCATGTGAATTATGTACTTATTCATTAAATTATTCATTGAATCTTCTAAATTGATGTTATAAGAAGGAATACAAATTGTTTCCATAAGTCAATAAAAATGATTACACAAATCTGCTTTGGTAAAATATAGAAAGAAAATTTCTCTTTTTTCTAAAATAAGTACAAAGCCATTATTATCCATTTGAAGCTCAAGAAAAGGAAGAAGATTATGGAAAGCTTTGCAGTAAAACTCATGACTGTCGATTTGATCACTGGAAACAGGGAAACCATTTATTTCGTTGTTTCTTGTACAGGCTCCCGCAAACAGGTGCAACGCGACACCGGTAAATTATTCTACCGCGTTTTCTTAGAAATTTGTTTTATTAGATTCTTGTCGCGCTTGTTTGCGTTAGCCTTTAACCCGCGATTCGCGTATTTATATATATGACGGAGGAGGGTAAATGTGTGTGTCTCTTTCGTTATCATCAGCCATAATTATTTTAACTACTGTGTGCGTACTATGGGTAGTGTTTGTTATTGTGCAATAGAAAAACCGTGTGCAGTTTAAATCAAATTATAATTTACGATGAAATTAATCACACTAGCAATTCACACACTGTAGGTACATGACATAACTATTCAGAAAGCGGGACAGTTTATAAACGTGTTCACAGCTTGAATGCCACCGATGAACTCGGCTTAGCACCAGCCAGTCCGAGCGTATGTTGTAGACTCTGTTGAGTGCCGCTAGGCGGCGCTGGCATCTCTATAAGTCAAGTCACTAACGTATTTCCGACATAATATATATTTTTTACGTATTTAAATCATATTCTTTTAGGACATAAGCTAACCGAATATCAAAAATACTGGCCTATAGGCGTGAAAATTTATTCGCTGTAACAATATATAATAGACTAGATGACCCCTGCCCACTTCGTTGGGCGGTAACATAAATATATAGCCTATGACACTCACAAATAACGTGGCTTTCTATTAGTAAAAGAATTTTCAAAATCGATTCAGTAGATCCAGAGATTACCCCCTACGACCTCACAAACTTTATCTCTTTATCATATTAGTAAACAATGTGTTTGGTCTCGGACTGTACAAACTTAAAGGGAAGGTAGTTTGCTCTATTTTATCAATAAAATTATTCTACATGGGGGGTCAGAACCCAACCCCCCCTAAATGGCAGCGGTTTTTGTATTTTGATCGCATTTTATGAAGCGTGCATACTAAAAGTACTTTAACTTTGGAATTTAATGTCCAATTAACGTAAAAAAACTTTTAATAAGCGAAAAGTGTTAACAATGGGTTAAATAACTCAAATACTGACAGTAAATGCTGCATCATATTGAAATAAATGCTAAAAGATCAATATCACGTTAAAATTAACATTGTTTTTTTAGTTTATCAACGTTATTACAAAATTCACCCCCGGAAACTGGAACGGAAATGGAGGAAACTACTGCAGAAAAAAAAAACTATAATAAAATAAATAATTAAAAACACGACTGCCCTGACAGAAAACAAACTAAAAAGTAAAAAACAAGTTGTAGGTATGAGTTAATCTGTATATACATAGCGAAAGGTCACTCATTTACTCGCTGACTAAACAGATAAATTAAATTTAAACGACAACTTTTATTTTAAACATGTCATGGTAGATGGCTTTAATTTTTAAGCACTAAAGGTGGTTTTATACTTTCACGGCGAGGCGAGGCGTGGTTGGCGTGGGGATGAAATGTTTGTTTTGCATGTACAGAATAATCACCCTACATAAGTAAAATGTATGCCAATAAATTCTATAGTTTTAGAATGTGCTCATGAAGGCCTTCATTTGGATATCCATATTGTAATAATTGAAGTTTTTTTTTTTGAAAATGTAGCCATGTTGCCTGCCATATTGATTTTTTTTTCAATAAAATTTATAGCCTTTGTCACTCTATAGGGATGATCATTCTTACGCTACTCCATACATCCAAATCTGTTCAGGCATTAAAAGTTTTGATGGAACAAAGAAACACACGCATACAACATGAACCCTGAAAACTTGCTGAAATGAAAAAACAAATATTACCTACATTTATTTTTGGGCAGTCGTGTAACAATCTCCATTTATGTGTCAAATATTATGTAGCGGGACGCCCGAGTTGATTAATATGAATAGCAAAAAAACCTCATAAACTTAATCAACAATAACTTTCGCAAACATTCCGAAGACACTCCAATTTATCAACGCGCTCACTTCATATTTAAAATTACAACAGACAAAAACAAAAAATTGATGTACCAATATACTCTCACACTAGAATAATCAAGGCAATGCGTAATAAAAACTCAATAAAACATCTCAGTTATTCAGTATCAATATTATCAATAATATCACCATAGAATTGCGGGAATGTACGGACAATCTCAGACCTCAGTTGGTAGCCGACACGCGTACACAGCGAATGTATCTAAGCCACTAATAGGGACGCTTGACTTCGGGTGCGTTCCGATATGAACGGAACTTATAAACAATGGTGGCACTAATCTGTGCAAGTGAATTTGTTTTTAGAATATCGCAGTTCTTTATTTAAAATCTGTGTTTTTTTCGGTGCGTTCATTTTTAAAGGTGAGTGGGGTTTGTTTTATTTTTATTAGTTTAAGTTTGGAACGCTTGAAAAAAGTTTGTTTAAACTGCCAGATAGTAAAATTATGGTTTAATAAGAAGATGCGTTACTGTCATGATAATTAGTTAGTAAATATAAACTTCGGGTAATTAACAATAGTCAATATTAGGGTATAGGTAGGTGTTTCCTGAAGATTTAGTAAATACTGAGAAGTAAGAAACTACTTGTTGAATTTCTTATTTATAACACTTTTAAATAAAAGCTTAAGTTGCTAAGTTGCGTGTTGTTTCAATATCTAACTTAGTAAATAATAATTATTATGAATAAATTAGTCTTGATGAAAAAGATTTTTTAACACTTATGAAGGTGATTAATTTTGTATCTTTAGTTCTCTTATTCAAGATTTCTCTTGTTATGTCGTTGAAAATATATAAATATGGAGCATAAATAAAACAAAATTTTCATATAGTAGGTATTGCTTCTTTTTTTTCTAATAAAGTTTTTCAATCTGTTGTTAGAACAATGTTAACATCAAGTTATCTGCTATATTAAAAATATTTTACGATAACATATTGCATGCATCAATAAATTGATATTCCACGTAAAATAATTCATTTTGATATTACTAAAGGCATCTATTTATTTGAACTACAAATAATTCCCATATGGCTTTCCTAAAAATGATACTGTACTCTCTAATGTAATGATTGCGCCTCTTTTTGTGAACCTCTTATAATTACTATTTTGGGGTAATAAAAATACTAATTGCGACCAATTTGATTGTAGCGCTCGCAAGCCACTGCCGCGGTAACCTAGCTTAAATAGTTACTGCGACCAACTGTGAAAAAGGCGAAATACGTTTTTAGAGGGTCATTCATTTAAAAAAGTATCCATCATTAGAAGGTCAATAAGTTTTTAGAGGATTAGTTACATATTTTCTATTACTAAATCTCTAAGGGCCTATTTCACGATATCCGAATAACCACTACTTACCGAATAAATTCAAAAATGGAACAGAATATGTATGAAATTATCTGCCAAGTAAGTTTATAGGAACTTAATCGTAGGTGATGAAACAGGCCCTTCTTAACATTAGTCATCAATATCATAGATTATACCAATTATTGATTTGAACCGAAGTATTCTTTGATAGCGGTTATTTCTTAGTTTATTGAGACCATTGTGTTGAAATTTGAAATAGTTCGAACCGACTTTAATTGCTCTGAAGACATTGGTAAGGCATAATTAGATTTTTCGAGAGTGTCGATACATACCTGATTAATATGTATAATTTTTTAAGTGTAAACTTCTTTAGCGGCATTGGGCACTTTTTCAGGACGTGATCGTAAGATCCGTTGCCTAGCAACCGACAAAGTATATAATATCAAAATAGTCTTTGACATTACGTAAAGATTGCGAGGTAAGAAATTTTACCCACATTGATGAGTAATAATAATAAACTGTTTATTTTTGTTAGACTATATTTTAAAAATAAATAAATATACTACTACTACTAATGAATATTGTATCTAACCACATAAATGATGGTACTTTTATACTGATAAATAAAGCAATTTGTGCGAAATTATTCCCTAACCATTCCAAAATATTCAAAAATGCACAACGTTAATGTTCAGGTTTTCACTTCTGCCGGCACTCCCGGAGTGCAACCCGTTGTTTTTTTTATTTACTTGGGCGGTTCCTACTTTGACGCTAAGCTTTTAAAGCACCGTGACTAACTTACAAGACGCATCCTTGACAATATCTACATAAAAAAATATTAAGGCACGGCGGCCACTATCGGTGGGCATCGGTCCGGCTCGGTACAGCCAACCAATAAAAATATAACTTAGGTGTATGACAATAAAATTTAAATCAGCGATGCGCTGCAGTGTCCTTAGGCATGCTTCGGCATGCATCGACGTCTTTAGGCATCATAATTGAATTTCAATAAAATAAAAGGTTCGTGCGGGTTAAAGTTTGTAGGTCTTTTAAATGGAAGTTCCGTCCGTCGAGAGAATGCGTTCTTGAAACCTCTCAGTTTCATACTAACGAATGTTTGTTTTGCGAATTTGATCTTTATTATACTAGAAATTTCCCAACTGACAGCTGTCAATAGTATCTGTCAATTCCTAGTGGCGATGTTGCGGATGCAGATTTTTTAACATCGCGGGCGCGGATGCGGATTTTCGATGGCTTAAATTCACGCATGCGCATGCGGATGCGGATCTCAAGATTTTTTTATAGGCGGCAAGGCGAAATTCAAAATTTCTTACGTTTTTGCAAATTGCAGTGCTGTTTCGTTGTACCACTTATGTTGATCATAATTCATTCCGCGGTAGTGACGTGACGTGACGTGAAATAATGACGAAATTATAATCGTTTAAAAATCTATATATAGCTATCGAAATTATGTGTTTGATGGATCTATCACTATTTCGTGAAAATGTGAGGATTTAGAGTTAATTTAACGATTTAAATGATTATAATTTCCATTGTGTTGATTATGATTTTACTTATATTCACCGTTTAACACTTCTGCATCCGCATGAGCTACGCATTGATTAATTCGGATGCGGATGCAAATATCCGCAACATCCCTGATCCCTAGCATCAGGTGGAATAAAAGCTTACTTACTTCAAGTTTCACGGTGAGATTTCTGTAAATCTCACCACATGGATTCTTTAATTCGTCATCTGATCACTCGTCAATCATTTTGATTATGATATCGTTCACTTAAAAATATATTATAGGTAAGCTATAATACCTATAAAGAAAATTAATACATAGGTAAGCAAAAATTGATACAATCATAGTTAGATAAATACATAGAATAAATATAATCATAGATAGATTAATAAATTAGATATAGTCAAATAATTGTTTTTTTTTTCCTGGTTAATTTGTTTACTTCTAGTTTAAGTAAAGGTAAGAATTAAAAAGGCTATTTTATTTTTATTTATTATCGTTCACAGAACCATTTAAAGGCTTACCATTGTGATACAAAACATTGAATAGATAAGTACCAAGAATAGCGTTAATTGGCCGCACGCCGCAGCCAAAAGAATTCCTGCAATATAGCAATTATTTCCACAGGTCATTTAACGTTGAGTTTGAAATTCTTATTTTGACTGAAGTACCAGGAAAGCAATCTTAAAGCCAACTCCCACGGTGCGCCATATCGCGGACGCGCACCAGCCCGCACGAGGACGCACCGCCACGCACGCGTACAACGCGCGTCTGCGCTACCACGCACGCTAGGTTTCCCACGGTGCATCGTGCGCGTGCGTCCGCGATATGGCGCACCGTCGGAGGGCGGCTTTAGGTGAGAAATATGAGTTATCAAAACAATGTATTTTTTTTATTAAAAATGCTTCGTCTTGACTTTTATACTTAGTACTTAGGTATAATATAATTGTTAATCTTCGAATAAATTTTTGAAAGGATTTGAAGAGTAAACTTCTTTAGGCGCACTTTGCACTATTTCTGAACAGTGAACGAAACTGAACCGTCAAGGTCGGGTCGGTGACGCTGAATCGCGTATTCTCGGCGCAGAATCGCGCATAGTCGGCGCCAGTCGTAAGTTTCTAGTTCTATCGTGTGGCCATTAGCTCACACCCTCTTTTCGAATGGAAAAACTGTCGAAAATTGAGACGTCAATTTTATTCCAGGGACTTTGGTCAAATCTGAAAGAAAGAAAAGAAAATACGTTTATTTGCGGCAAACATGACGCATAGAAAGAACACAAAATAAAAAGAAGTACACAAGTTGAGGGAAAATATGCGTCACATCCACGCAAAACGGCCATCGCTCAGCATAATGCAGCGACCCTATGCGAGACAGAGCCCCAGCGCTGGTTTTCAGCGACAGCCGGCGTTGACGTTAAATCTGCCTTTATGGTTTTCTATATTTATTAGATTATCATTCTCAGCTTGTAGCAGTCTACTGCTGGACATTGGCTCCTCGAATAGCAGGCCTCTAGGGCATCCTGCTGCCTTACAGCAGTTAGGTATAAATAGAAGAAGATATATATGTTTGAAGTGAAAACTTCTGTAGCGGCGTTGTGCACTTTTTTGGGATGAGTAAAAAATGTTAAACTCGCGTCAGAACGTGACCGTCAGAACAGATCCGTTGCCTAGCAACCGACAAAGAAAATATCAAAATAAATAGTCTCTGACATAACCAAAAGATTGCGAGGTAAGAAATTTTACCCATATTGATGGGTAAAAATAGCAGTCAAGTTCTCACTTCTGCTGGCACATGGAGGAGTGCAACCCGTTGTTTTTTTTCTTAAATCGTAGCGCCTATTTGAGCGTACCGCGCCGTATTGCAAAAATCCTGCTACATCACTTTCGTACGTTTTGTATGAATTATCGCATACCATACTCGCCCGTAGCGCACTTTTTGGTAATAGGATGCGATGCGCTGCGACCCGATGCAGCTGTAATGTGCGCCAGCTATAATTATTGTAGGTGTCTCCAGAACTCGCCATGTCAACTAAGTTGAGGATATTACCAAGTCGGTTTATATTCATTACCCAGCATGACGTTAAGTCGCCTCTGTTTACCTAATTAGGACCTAGAGGGTGTTGCCCATCGTCTTAACGTAATTACCATAGCCTTTTTGACGCAGGAGGCCCTAAGCCCTAATGTGATTTACCTCATTACTTCTGTTGACGGCTAAAACTACAAAAGAAGATCTGTTTGTTGTGAACCCTTTTAAGCTTTGCGGAAAAGGATTAATTACTTTGTAATCATGGTTGATCAGGCGTTAATCTACCATACCTACATACTTATAGCAACGTATTCAGATTACGTTGCTGTTAAGCGTAGCTTTGAAACTTTTATCTCTCTGAAATAAATCATTTGGGTTCCTGGCCGGGAAATTAAAGTTACAACCCGGAATTCGAATTGTATCTGAAAAGTTTGGATTGGAAGCGTAATTAATGAAGAAATGGAATTTCACCAATGAAACCGCGTTCAAGAACTGTCAGTATCAATATTCCACAGAAAATAATGAAACTGACAGCTCTTAATCGTGGTTAATGTGCTGATCGCGTTCATTTAATTGGTGAAATTAGCCCTTAGGGTATTTTTGACTACGGTATTAGGCTCTTTGTACACGGCAGGGTTTACGGTAGTATAAACCGCGTCGCAGAAAAAACGTGTCTAAAAGCTTCCATAGTGATCCATACAACCTTACCCGGTTACTGGGTTGTGGAGGTCAGATAGGCAGTCGCTCCATATAAAATACTGGTATTCAGCTGCATCCGGTTAGACTGGAAGCCGACCCCAAGATAGTTGGGAAAAAAGGCTAGGAAGATTAATTTTTTTAGTGATCCATACAACACTGATGACCGTGCCTACACACGGCGAATAAACTGTTGTTTTTAACGGCAAGAAAAACATGTGTGTACAAAGGGCCTTATGGTCTTCTTTTTCTTCTTCATTCCGGTGGCAGTTTTTCTTTTAGAACCCAAATCTTTACTACATCCACGGCATAATGGTGCCACGCGTCGTATCCACGCGTACATAAATCCTCTTTAATCATTTACATCTTTATTTATACATAAACGTTGCTTCAAGCTTAGAGACTTTTTTTTATTTAAAGGTTAGCCTACACTGTCCTACTGCTGAACAAAGGCCTCTCCAAATCTTTCCAAGCATCCTTTTCCAGGGGCGCCTTGATTTGTCAGCGAAACTGAAGGGGACCACTAGGGCCGATGCCTACCACCGGGGTTGAGCCCTCCTGGAGGGTTCACCTAGTCGCATATGGAATGCCGGGAGCCCTCGCGGAAGGCTCATTTTAAATTTAGGTTTTTCTTAGCGAATACAGCATTATAAACCGTGAAAATAAAATCAGATGTTTATTTTAACAAGATTTATTAGCTGCGTTGGTTTTCAAATCAAAGACTTAGAACTTTTTTTGAATTTTTTGGTCACGGTTACAAATATTCACTAAAAATTAAAAAGGTTGGAAACTACGTATAGCGAGAAGACCCCCAGAAAACACTATTTCACTTCGTTTTACAGTGTTTTATAACACGGTTTGACACCTAATGCCGTTAACCATCCGCGATGGTTAACTTTAGCGCAAACGTAATGCCGGAAACCCTCCCGGAGGGTGCATTTACAATATGTATGGCGGCATGGCGTATGAGCACGACGAAAATGGTCGAATAGTCGAAAGTGTTAAACATAAAAAAAATATCGTTAAACAGTCGCTAATCATTAGTTTACTTGTAAGCAACGTTTATAAATACGAAGTGTATAGAGTGCCGCGAGTTTCTTGTGGCACTCTAGTGTCACTGCCTCGGCCCGGCTAGGGTGCCGTGAGCGTTGATTGTCACTGTCACTTGTTATGTAGGTTAGGTTAGGTTAGAACTGTGACCACACAACGCACGAGCCGAGCGAGCGTAGCGAGCGGTGCCGCGGTAGCGGCCGGCGAAGTGCCAGGGTCCGTTTAGGCACAAGAGAATGTAATGTTTTGGGAATGTGGTGTTTTACAGCGATCTAACCTCGACAATCAAACAAAATACCAAGTGACGTGAGTCTTAGTGACAGTGACAATGACAATCCAATGCTTGCGGCACTTGAGCCGGGCCGAGGCGGTGTTACTAGGGTGCCTGTAGTGGCACTTTATCCGATAGGGATAGAGTGCCAATGGTGGCACTCTATACACTGCCTTATAAATAAATCCCTGAACTGTTAAACAATAGCTTATATGACATCCTTATGAACGTGTAGGTAAACACTATTAGATTTTATACAAATTATGAGTTTGTTGGCAGACATGTTTGTACTTAGTAAGCCTAGGTCTTATGTAATAGAGGGTTAGCATATTACCATTTAAGAGCACTTATCCTTAAAGTTGGCAACGTTGCAAATAGCTGTCACATATTTACCTGTTTTTATTAATTTGGCAATATTACTGTATGGAAATTATGAAATTTGGCTAACTCATGGACGTATAAAGTACGTCTATGGGCTAACTAGTGAACTAAATTAATGATTATAAAATGCAATAATTATTATCGTAACGCCGAATATTTAGTTACAGATGTAAAAAAAGTATTTGGAAACTTTCCAAAAGCCTTTTTTACCTAAAACGGTTACAACATCAAATTCAGTGTTTTATTTGCAATTCATTTTTAATATTCTAGTTCGCTAGTTAGCAACGTTTCATATTTCCATACAGTAATATTGCCAAATTAATCAAAATAACGAAATATTTGACATTTATTTGCAATGTTGCTCACTTTCAGAATAAATGCTCTTAACAGGCATAGTTTGAAATTCTGGGCTGCCAAGTGCCAAGTCCTAGGAATCCAACCTCAGACCAGGCAGTAACTTCCATTGCAGTCACTAGACCAATGTATAAGTTAGTTAAAGAAAAAAAAAGAGTTGTGGCACTCGGGGACTGCCGCGGTAAAGCTATTGCATAGCATTTTTTATCAACTTATGCAATTGTAAAATATTAACCCGAATACAAGAAATAGCAATGGTGACATTGACAGGAACTGTTATTCACATTTATAGTTTTTAAAACTTGACACAACGTAATGGGAACATCAAACTAATAAAAGGGTTTTAATTTAACTATTAATAGTCAAGGATCATTCGTCTAAGTAAAGAACTTTGTTGTCAAACAGTTAAACATAATTTTCAATACAACACTCTCGTTAGGCGTTAGGTATTTTCGTATTTTCGGAATTTCTGGATTCGGTCTCCACGGTCACGGCCCGCGATAGAAGCTATGCAATAGCTTAAAATTGTTATCGAACTGCATCAGTCTTTCGGTCGGTTGAGCTCATATAGTCACGACTCTAGATAAATGACAACAACCAGCGACTCTTCGCCCAGAAAGTAGAGTGCCTAGCAACTGTGCCAAATCACGTAGTGTCCTAACGCCCTCTGTGGCATTATTTCTCGTCTAAATAAAATAATATTATTGTTATAGTAGCGAGTAAAATCATGATCTACGCGGCCATTTGTATCGTGTTATCGTAATAAACTTCTGAACAGTCACTTAAATATAACATAGTGACATACATACAATGCGGCTAGAATTACTTTCGAAGCAGATACTAAAGCGTTAATTTTTACCCGACCGCGGCGAAGCCAAAAAAGGAGGGTTATGCGGCTAAACCGATTTTGATGAATGATATGTCGTTAGATTTGTTTTCTTTGCGCAACTATACAAAAAAAATAAAAAAGGCGGATTTTTGGCGCCAAAACGAATATTAAAAAAAAAAAATATCGCCCTATCCTATCGAGTGGAAATGCAAATGAGGGGTTTTGAAAGGTGATACAAAAGTATATACAAATCATATATAAATGTATATAAATCTAATTTGGAATGAGAAATGTTAAACAACTAAACAACTGAAAATTAAATAAGTAGGTACCTAATTTAAAAAACACATTTTTTTTCAATTAGCTACCTACGTATCGATTTTCTTGCAAAAGCTGCTTCAACACATTCGGTAATTCTGATTACAGACACGTAAATATACAAGGTGGAGACGACAATACAATAAAAAATTCAATTGAATAATATTCAATTGAATTTTTGTATACAGAATGGGAACGTCATTATGGACACGCCGTTTAATTTTTTGTTGTATTGTCGTCTCCACCTTGATATTCATAGTTTAGTCATTAATTATAGCTCGGCAAACTCCATAGTCGGCTCGGGCTATTCCGTTTATTCAACCCAAAAATCCACCCTAAGGTGGATATTTTGAAATGTATGCCCGAGAATTCGCCCAAGGCCTAGTTAGATAAACGGAATTTACATTTAATTTGTTTGAAAAACTCATTTTTTTTTTCGAAGCTAGAATTTATTTGACAGTTCCAAAATACTCTTAAGCATTAGTAGTGCCAGTATTTAAATTTTTTGTTGTATGGTAGTCTCCACATTGTATAAAAAAAAAACTTTTATAAATCTCGATGCATTGTTCCATAGGTTAGTAGCACTGGAGAGGCACTTTTTTGAACTGTTACATTTTTAGGAGCAAAATCTCAATTTTAGACGTAGTATACGTGTTTTTTAATACCTTTAGGTCATTTGAGTTACCTATTGTGATATACAGGGTGGCAGGGACATCGACGCGAAAACTGTTACCATGGATTCAGTACATGATTCTGAACCCAGGGGGGTTCAGAATCATAAAAAAAAAAATACATTTAAAAAAAACAAAAATTGGGGTAAAATATACAGGGCATGACGAAAAATTTCAACACAGGGGTGTTGAAATTTTTCGTCATGCCCTGTATATACCCTTCGAAATTTTGTATCTTGAAAAGTGCCGCGAAATAGTATGCAACTATAAGGTAGACTAATGACTGTACTTTGGGGGTCGAGAGGAAACTAAAACTTGTCTGGAAAATAAAATCCACTCTCGACCCCCAAGGGTCGAGAATAAACTATAGTTAGGGGTCCAGTGGACACATTATTTATTGGGGGTCGAGGGGGCGAGAGTGGACTAAACGACTTTTTGCAGGGCGTCATAAATAATAACATGTTGAGTCAGAACGGGAGACCAAAGTCTCAGACAGTACTAATTGTTTTACCAAGGACATATTAAGTGGTAGATACTTGAAACTTGTCAAATACACTACCATTATGTTATATCGAAGTGTATTCATGTCATATCCAATACGTATTGAACAATAGGCCTATGTTTAGTAACGAGCAATTATAATACGTAATATGTCTATGAATATGGGATATTATGGTTTGCAGGAAACTAGTTTATAGGGTAGCAGCATCGATCACTAATAAAGAACTAGATACACAATCCCAAACAAAAGTTCTCTTAAAACTGGCACCAAATTGTGTTTAAGGGCCTTAGTCGCGTTTAGTACCGTAAAACGGTCACTTTAAAAAGCTATCTTCTCCTTAACGGCTTAGTTAAATGATTTGAAAAAAATATATGTTTGCTATAGATTCATCTACAACATATCTGAAACCGGGTTTTTTCGTATGACTAATACTTTTGCCTTAAAAAAATATTTACCATAACGCTATTTTTGGTTAATATTCGTAACTACTTCTAAACGGCTTTGACGATTGGAAAAAAAATTACACAGAAAAATTGCTGATTAAAGGTACTACAAATTTGAAACTGCATTTGTAAATCAATCAATATTTGTTAAACAAAATGTCCCCATTTAGAGATAGAGGTTCAGAGGGGCTCTGCGCGGGACGCGGGCGGCAGTCGCCCGTGAGCATTGAGACGGGATGGCTGTGTCGCTCGCTGGTCCGCTCCGGCTATCGACCGAGTATGCGCATACGTATGTGTTAGTGCGAATATTTATGAACTTATTGTATTAGTGTGCGTTTATAGACGAGCTTGCTGCAGAGAGTCCAAATCGATTGTGCGCGTAGGCGCTTTATTGTTGAGTTGTTCTTTGATGTACAATTATTAATACTTTTTTACATTGACAATTACATACAAATTAACAATTTACAATATAAACTAAAAAAATGTAAATGTAAAATATAACATAACATCACGACTGTATTCCCCGAAGGGTTAGGCAGAGGTGTACCTATATAAGGTGTTAAAAAATTTACTTTAGAAACTTTAAGAGGTGTTTTAGACCATCGAACTGAATAACTTTTACTTTGGGACATACATTGATATCGCGAAAAAAAAAATCTGTTGTTCCATAGTAAAGTTTAATACCTACTGTTCTAAACTGTATGGGACAGCTGTTTTTTTTTTTCGTGATTTCAAAGTTAAAGTAAAAGTTATTCAGTTTGATGGTCTAAAGCACCTCTTAAAATTTCAAAAGTTAATTTTTTTTAAATCACTAAAATTTGTTTAGTCCTGCCTGTCAAACGAGCATTTCCCATTCTGAAATAGACTAAGGTGACACAACTTAACTATATTTTAGTTTGACAGCACTAAGATTGCACTGAGTTATTAGTTTAGTGAAAATGGCAATTTTGCTATTCTGAATTTGACGTTTTTCACCTAAAAATTTAGATTAACCAACTAAATCAGTCTATTTTTAAACGCGATTAAAAAGGAGTGGAATAAAATTAGTTGGCATGAACACACACTTCACACACTTCAGCTGCAAAAACTGTATCTTTTTTTTTATTTTGCTTATATCTCGAAAACGGTGCGTCCTAGCGCAAAAATAATGGAAATTTCGACCCCCTCTGCCACCCGTAAACCCACATGCCCCTACTCATAGGTAATATTTAATCATATTTTCTATACAAAAAGTTTAAAATTCCATACAAAACACGTCAAGGCTGCCCCCCCCGCGCGCCTCTGTCTCTAAAAAAATTCACGGGGTAGAGCAAACAAGTACCACGTCGGTCGCGACGTGACTGTCAAATTCAATTTTAGATGTGTCAAAATATTTTTTTAATTTAGAGATATTTTTCCGCAGAATAGCTTTTAGATTCTCATAGCCAAAAGTAAAGAATTTTAGTCGTAGTTTAGTTAGTTTAGTTCGGTGTACAAGAGAATCGGCACCAAATATTTTCTTAAGTTACGTAGGTAAGAAGGTTAAGAAATAAATCTTGATTGGTGCCGATTCTCTTGTGCACCAAACTAAACCATCACTAAAATTACTTGCTTTTGGCTATGAGAATCTGAGATTCTGCAAAAAAATATCTCTAAATTAAAAAATAACTTTGACACATCTAAAATCGAATTTGCGTCGCGAACTCGCGACTCCACGTGGTACTTGTTTGCTCTACTCTGTGAATTTTTTTAGGTCCAGAGGCGCGCAGGGGAGCGTCGACGTGTTTTGTATAGAATTTTTAACTTTTTGTATGGAAAATACGAAAATTTGTTACCTTTGTGTTGGGGTAAAGGGGTTTAAGGGTTTCCTAAAGGGGGTCGAAATTTTCATTATTTTTGTGATAGGACGCACCGTTTTCGAGTTATAAGCAAAATAAAAAAAAAGATACAGTACTGTTTTTGCACCTGAAGTGTTGGTGTGAAGTTTAGGTCATGACAACTAATTTTTATATTCCATTCCTTTTAAATCGCGTAAAAAAAAAATTGTCAAATTTAGTTTGAATAATCAAAATTTTTAGGTGAAAATCGTCAAATTCAGAATAACAAAATTCCCTGTTTCACTAAACTACTAAGTTAATAACTCATTGCAATCTTAGTGCTGTCAAACTTCGGTGGCAGTGACCTCTCGCGTCCGGCCCTGGTCCAGGCCATGGTGCGGAGCGAGAGGGCATGGCAAGCCGTCACCTCCTTCTGCGAAGCAGTAATGCTCGCGAAAGAGGAGGCGGAGTGCGCGAGGGAGTGGCAAAGGCCGCGCCCTACCAGCCCTAGCCGCCGTCGCCGTAGGAGACGTCCCGGGCGTCGGGAATTGACTGCGACTGGACTGGAAAGGGCTAGGCATCAACATCAATGGCGAGTATATCACTAACCTTCGGTTTGCCGACGATATAGTTATCATGGCTGAGACCATGGAGGACCTCAGTATAATGCTCGATGACCGCAGTAGAGCCTCCAAAAGAGTGGGTCTTAAAATGAACATGGACAAGACAAAAGTCATGTCAAATGCCCATGTAACACCCGCCCTCATAAAGATCGGTGACGCTACGCTCGAAGTTGTAGACGAGTATGTTTACCTAGGACAAACTGTCCAGCTAGGTAGGTCCAACTTCGAGAAAGAGGTCAATCGTCGAATCCGACTCGGCTGGGAGCGTTCGGGAAACTATGCAATATCTTCTCGTCCCACATACCACAGTGTTTCAAGACGAAAGTCTTTGACCAGTGCGTGTTGCCAATGATGACTTATGGCACTGAAACGTGGTCGCTCACAATGGGTCTTATCAGAAGGCTAAAAGTCACCCAAAGAGCAATGGAGAGGGCTATGCTTGGAGTTTCCCTACGTGATCGAATCAGAAATGAAGAGATCCGCAGGAGAACCAAGGTAACCGACATAGCCCGAACATTGCCAAACTTAAGTGGCAATGGGCAGGACATATTGCTCGCAGAACAGATGGCCGATGGGGCCGAAAGGTTCTGGAGTGGCGACCACGTACCGGAAGACGTAGCGTTGGAAGGCCTCCCACAAGATGGACCGATGACCTAGTAAAGGCCGCAGGAATTCGCTGGATGCGGGAAGCACAGAATCGGTCGAAGTGGCGGTGCTTGAGGGAGGCCTATGTCCAGCAGTGGGCGTCTTTTGGCTGATATGATGATGATAATGATGATATGCTGAGTTATAGGGGTTTATGGATTTCATAAAGGGGGACGAAATTCACATTATTTTTGCGATAGGACGCACCATTTTGCGATAAGAAAAACCTTCTCCCATCACACATAAAGGCAATGCTTGTACAGTCCCTAATATTTCCCATAATTGACTATGATGATGTGTGTTACTATGACCTGAATGCAGATCTTCTCAATAACTAGACCGCCTTCTTAATAACTGCATTCTGCATGTTTCGTTTTCTCCTCTTCTGATCGTTATTTCTCCTCTACCGATCGTTATGTCTCCTGACAAAGTTTATTCTGTTTATTATGTATAATATGTATTTATTAATTATAATTTATTCTTGTATTTTTTTAGTTATTTTCGTGTTATCAATTGATTGATTGTGTATTACGTAATTAGGGTACGGGGCACGTGCCCCGGGCGACACCGTTAGGGGGCGCCAAATTCGAGCATGACAGACAAGTGCACCACCCAGCGCACCGCAACTTTGCAACAAATGAGACGCGCAACAATTATAATCTTTCTCTGAGGGTGGTGCACTGAGGAAATTACTGATTCGCGTAGGTTTAGGTCGTCAAACGGTCTGAGCGGGTTGTGAGTACTTGTGAGCGGGCGCAGTTGTATTCTACCAGGAGCTCGATGAGCGTTTCTGTGGTCTATTTTTTTAAGTTTTGCGGTGCCTTACTTTAACTTTTACCACAGTTTTGGCGCCTCTGTTGGATTGGCGCATTTTCGATCGATTTTTGATTAATATGTTTATTCTGCCTAAATTTTCGAGCTCGCTTCGCTCGCTCTTGCAACCTAGTAAAGTAACTCCTAAAGCAAAAATCCAACTTATCTCAGGCAGAGTGAATAAGGCTAATCAAAATAAATGTCTGACACGTACTAGTATATTTAAAAAAAAAACGGTTTTTTTTTAAGAAAATAAAACGATTCGGGGTCAGGCGATAGGTTTTGCCCCGCCTCGAAAGATCCGTTCCGTTCTAGATCCGGGGCTGCCCCTACCAAATATCACTCAACGCGCTTAAAGAAGTTTTTCCTAAAAAAAAAAACTATGATACCTACAAAAAATTTCTACAGTCAAAGGCCGATTCTCTTGTACACCGAACTAAACTAACTACAATCACTAAAATTCCTTACTTTTGGCTATGAGAATCTTAAAGCCATTCTGACAAAAAAAATCTCTAAATGAAAAAAATTTTTTGACACATCTAAAATCGAATTTGACAATCGCGTGACGACTCCACGTAGTACTTGTTTGCTCTACCCCGTGAATTTTTTTAGAGCCGGAGGCGCGCAGGGGTTGGCAGCCTCGACGTGTTTTATATGGAATTTTTCACTTTTTGTATGGAAAATATGAAAAATTATTACCAACATGTTGGGATATAGGGGTTTAAGGGTTTCCTAAAGGGGGTCGAAAATTTCATTATTTTTGCGATAGGACACACCATTTTCGAGATATAAGCAAAAGAAAAAAAATACAATACTGTTTTTGGACTGAGGTCGAAGTGTTGGGGTTTTAGTTCATGCCAACTTACTTTATTCCACACGTTTTAAATCGTGTTTAAAAATAGTCAGATTTAGTTGGATACACCAAATTTTTAGGTGAAAAACGTCAAACTCAGAATAGCAAAATTGCCATTTTCACTAAACTAATAACTCAGTGCAATCTATTTTTAGTCTAGTTTAGAGGCATTTGTGACAAGAGAATCGGCACCAAAATATAACTAGCAGACCCGGTAGGCAGACGTTGTCATGCGACAACAGCGCCTCCCAACAGCGCGTCCAACTATAGCTAAGAACCATCCAAGTGACACAAAAAGAATTGAAAAAAAAACATCTAAATCAGTCAAGCCATTTAGCATAAGAAGAATTACAAACACACGCACACCGATATTTTATTTATTGCCAGGAATGTTCTTAAAAAACAAACAAAGTATTTAAAATAATATGCGGGTCAAAATATGGTAGGTAGTCGGCGTACAATTTCAGATTTGCCTACGATTCCTTCTCTTAGGACTAGGAATCTTAGGCAAAAAATGCGACATACGTGCGCATGTCTGCGCCTTTGTCTAGTCTTTGATCGTCGTTTTAGTGTAGTGCGCCACCGTTGCACGTTTTACGTATTGGAGAGTAGGGCGTTTAGCTCCGCCCACATGCACAAGGTCAGTGAGCCTACTATACACCTTAAGTAATAATAGTTGAAATAAAGGCTATACGTGGTCTTTATCAGAAGAGGTCTTATTGTCTCTCATGCGTGGGTTTGCGGGCGAGGAGATGTAATGAAACAATAATATTCTGAATAATCACATTAGGGGATGAACTGACGAAGTAAACGTTCCCCCCAGTACGTGAGTCGCGAGCGCACATCAACCAACTCACTGCCCTGCAAGGGTAGTCCCAATGATCATCAATATCTCACTCATTAATAATCATTACCCAATGCCGGCTTCGATACAAAGTCGCGATCCCGCGTTTTTCTGACAGGAGGCCGCCTTCTCAGTACTGGGGGTTACGTCAAGTTGACGCTGTCACAATCGTTCTGAAACCATCTCCTTAAGTCCAGCGTCGCAAAACCTTTAGACGCGCCGTCACGGCCACCCTGACTATCACACGTCCTCGTGTGCTTAGTCATCCTGATATGGTCCATCTCAAATGTGAGAAAACAACATTTCATTTGCAACCGCTCGTCCAATCCTGACATACTACGTAAGGATCTCTCACTTAGTAGCAGCACAGAGCTCAACGCACCGATTACACATTGCATAAGCTGGGCGTACCAGGCTCAACCTCCAACTTACCATGCGGTATGGACCGGGCGCGCAAGGCCCCTTTCGACCAACCACCAACATACCATGCGGTGTGGACCGGGCGCGCAAGGCCCTTTCGACCAACCACTAACATACCATATGGTGTGGACCGGGGCGCACAAGGCCCGTTCGACAAACCACTAACATACCATATGGCGTGGACCGGGCGCGCAAGGCCCTTTCGACCAACCCTGCGGCGTGGACCGGGGCGTACTTAGCCCCCTCGACCAGCCACCTACACAACATGCGGCGTGGACCGGGGCGTACTTAGCCCCCTCGACCAGCCATCTACACAACATGCGGCGTGGGCCGGGCCTACTAAGCCGCTTCGACCAGCCACCTACACAACTTGCGGCGTGGACCGGGCGTACTGGGCCCTTTCGACCAGCCATCTACCCAACATCCTGCGTGGACCGGGCGCACTGGGCCCCTTCGACCAGCCATCTACACAACATCCGGCGAGGACCGGGAGTACTGGGCCTCTTCGACCAGCCATCTTCACAACATCCGGCGTAGACCGGGCGTACTGGGCCCTTTCGACCAGCCTTCAACACAACATGCGGCGTGGACCGGGCGTACTGGGCCCTTTCGACCAGCCATCAACACAATATGCGGCGTGGACCGGGCGTACTGGGCCCTTTCGACCAGCCACCCACCGCTTCACAACGCGGGTCTGCCCGGACGTACTAAGCGGTTTTAACCAATTTTAGCAAATCCTACACAAAATACACAAGTAGTCACCACAGCCACACACACACACACCAGCACCAGTAACTACATTAATTTTCATGCACATCCACTTCATAATGGCTTCATGAACATGAATGAATTTCGGACGTAATTCAGTATTCGTAGCTGTAATGTAAGGTTATCTTAACCAGCGATGCGATGAGGGCACCCCATGCCCTCAGTGGAGATTGAGCAAGCAGTGCTATCGTTATTAATAGAGGTGCTATTTCATTATTTTGTTTCAATCACGCGGCGATTCGGCCTGCTCACAATCAACCACACTCCATGCATTATTTTACTATTCCATCAAACAAGTCATCTATGAAAGCAGTACAACTTAGTGAATTCAACGCCTTGTTGTGCATCGCTGTGAAAAGGCACACTATCAGTATGAAGAACTTACCACGCTTCTGTAATACTGCCACTAACGCATCGCGACCATTGCCTTCAAGGTTGGTATTGATATAGACATGTTTGGCACGCCTTTTCACGCATACAGCTCAGGTAAGTCGACTGAATCTACTCTTCGTCTAGTGGTCAACCAGATAGAGAACACGATTCATCAAAAAGGCACATGCCTGGGAACTTTAATAGACATCGAAGGAGCCTTCGATAAAACCAACTTTTCCAGCATCAGCAGCACCCTCTTCAGACATGCGAGTTGAACTGGTACTAACGGACTGGTTTACAAACATGTTAAGCAAACGAGTGGTTCACCTTGAGGATGAGCGGCAGTTGACTATGATAGCCAGAGGCTGCCCCCAGGGAGGGGTTCTGTCCCCCTTCTATGGAATCTGGTAATTAATGACCTCGCAATCTTTGTATTGGGGAAGGTGACGGGAGCGATCTGTAACCTCACTCAGCAAGCACTAAGTATCGTAGAAAGTTGGTGCAGGGAATTTGAACTATCAGTGAACCCCACTAAAACTGAACTAGTCATATTTACCCAAAAGCATCAGGCCCTTTCTGCCTACTCAAACTATTCGATACAGAACTTCAGTTGACCAACAAGGTCAAGTACCTCGGGGTAATTCTAGACAGTAAGTTAAACTGGAGTAGTCATGTAGACAACGAGCTAAACAGGGCCTGCGTCACCTTCTGGCAGTGCAGGAAAATGATAGGTAAGAAGCGGGCCTATCCCTCAAAATCATACTGTGGTTGTACACAGCATCGATCCGCCCCATGATCGCTTATGGGGCCGTAGTCTGGTGGCCAGGCCAAGACTCATCTGGTTACAACTTCCAACAAACTACAACGCATGCAAAGAGCCTGCATGGGTACCATGGATCGTGGACGAACTTGCCAGAAGGGGTCGAGCATGGCACCAGTGGGGCCTAAAGCCATAACGCCTCTCCCCTTCGGATATCTACGCACTCTGATAAAGAAACGAACCAGGGACCACCATCACCATTACAAACTATGGTTGGACTACGGTGAGCGTAGGCAGGCCACGGCTCCCTACAATCGATGGCCGGTTCACGAAAAAGGTTCTCTGACTAACGAAACAATAGCTACGTACAGTCACAGCAGCTGTAACTGGCCATGGGTCATTTAAACACCCAGTCCAGAGTCCCAGACAGTCCGCTGTGCAGAGCCTGTATGGAAGACGACGCGACAGCAGCTCATGTGCTGTTAAACTGCCCAGTGGTCGCCGCATACAGGGCAAGTTACTTCGGTAACCCAAGTACCCTACATGCGATTGTCAGTGACACCTACGCGTTGCTGGCCTTCTTTGAAGAGCTGGGGTGGATTGAATAACCGATTTTCCCACCCATACGAAAATTACGCGCTTTGACGTGGAGTTGCGGATACCAGCCCGTATTACCTAACTATTTGGTATGCCCGAGTATCTTTATGTAAATAGAATTTCAAACATAGTTTGACATGCCCACCCTCCTCGAGGTGATAGGCAGGGCACACTCTCTGACCCTCACCTAACCAGCCATATCTAATGTGTATGTCCCATGCAAAGTGGGGGATCTAACCACCATCAACGTGGCACAAATTCGGCCTCCGGGCTTGTACTGAGAAAATCTGGAATTTCATCAATCATCAATCAATGCTGATCTTTATTGTGAATCATAGGTAGGTACATAATACAGGTCTAAGATAATTAAATTGTAATCAACTATGTCCCTCCCTTAGGGCATACAATAATTACACAGAAATTAAATTTCACTTAAATTAAATGTTATAAATTATGATTAACATTTCTAAAATTAAAACCAATTTAAACCTGCTGTTTAATGTCCTCTAAACTAATTCCCAGAGTGACTCTTATTCAATTCAATTATTTATTGCATTCCAATGTATTACATACCTAGATGGTATAACAAAGTAAAAGACTAATATGGACCCTGTCGGGCACAGCAAGATTATCATCAGCTGTTTGCAAATCTGATCTTCCTAACGACAATAGAATAGAATACTCTTTATTATGTACTCCATAAAATGTGTCCATGTTTAGTTTTACTTAGGGTGACACAATGGGTGGTCTCACCCAAACGAGGTGCATACATTTTCAGAATTGCTTCGCTTGTGGCACTCTTCAAGATTGATACCACCCCGCTACCAATGTGTCATTAAGTTTAGGCTTATTGTTAGATTTTCTGGTTTTTATTTCAGAAATGTCTGAATACTGTCTGAGTCTCTTCAAGGAAACTAGAGTTGAGTTCAAAAACTCAAAGCATTATTTCAACAAACAACTAACAGACACTCTTGAATTGTCCAAAATCCTAGTAGAAATGTTATGGGAATTTAATTCTTGATATAAAACTTTACCATTGGGAATGGGCCGACATGGTGAAACCTAAAGTACCTAGTTCCAAAATAAAAATCTAGATTGATTATTCACTCCATGGGGTCACATGACAGCTTCATATATTGACTGTCTATTCCTTAACCAAAACCATAACATTCATTAAAATAATTCTGAATCTGCATGGGGTGTCCATACAATTGGGTCATATTAATGCTGATTCTTAAAGTTTGGTTATCAAATAACTTGTTCTTTCAGAGGATTAAATGAGGCCAGTACCTACTACATCAAGGCCACACCAACTTACTAGTATCAACAATAATTTCAACCCACCAATGTGCGCTATGGATTTCATAATCAAACCGAGTATAATTGAAAGGTGACTTACATGAACTGCTTGTGTTACCTACTTACAAAGATTAGGCGTTATAAGAATTTCCATTGCCAAGGATGTTCCCGTTACGTTCTTTATTGGTCACTTCACTGATCACTGGTTATTATAGGTTTAGTCACTTCACTGGTCTCCTCATTACCTTGCCCTTCGAATCCCACTTCTGATAAAGGCTATACGTGGTCTTTATCAGAAGAGGTCTTATTGTCTCTCATGCGTGGGTTTGCGGGCGAGGAGATGTAATGAAACAATAATATTCTGAATAATCACATTAGGGGATGAACTGACGAAGTAAACGTTCCCCCCAGTACGTGAGTCGCGAGCGCACATCAACCAACTCACTGCCCTGCAAGGGTAGTCCCAATGATCATCAATATCTCACTCATTAATAATCATTACCCAATGCCGGCTTCGATACAAAGTCGCGATCCCGCGTTTTTCTGACAGGAGGCCGCCTTCTCAGTACTGGGGGTTACGTCAAGTTGACGCTGTCACAATCGTTCTGAAACCATCTCCTTAAGTCCAGCGTCGCAAAACCTTTAGACGCGCCGTCATATAAATTAATGTAAATTCAACATTAAACGAAATGCTTAAAGTTTATTTCACAAAGATATGTTTAAAAAGCAATAAATTTTTACGACCTATACTATGTCGCGTGTTTACCGTAGGAGCGTTCGAATGCTACTAAATCAAAAGCGCACCCAAATGTTCAAGTGGGTGCTCATTCGGTGAGGACATTTTTTGCCGCTGATTGTGTATCTAGTTCTTTATTAGTGATCGATGGGTAGCAGGAACATTGACGCGCAAACTGTACTTTTGCACTCTAATGTGTGTGTGTTATGTTGTGATCATCCCCTTAATTATGTGTGTTATGTTGTGTTCATCCCTTTAATTATTTGTGTTATGTTGTGTTCAACCCCTTAATTAATTTGTGATCAGTCGTATTTTATTTGTTGAAGATTTGTTAAAAAAAAAAAAATTTACTTTTACTGTATAAGCAGTTTCTGCTCAATGTTTTTATTCCTTAAATGTTACGTACACCTATAGTTTGAGTACCTATACAGTAGCAGTAATACACCTTTCCTAATTATTATTATTATTATCTTAAACCAATTGTTGAATGTATACAGGGTGGCAGGGACATCCATGGATTCAGTACATGATTCTGAACCCTGCGTTGAAATTTGTCGTCCTAAGGATCTGACTAATAAATTCACAGAAAAGACACATCCTTATCAGTACAGAGAGATCCTGTCATTCTGATACCAACTCAACTTTCCTTACTTAAGACGAAACTGAATGCTTTCTAATTCTAAGCAGTGGTGGCTCAGTAGAGCCACCACTGCTTAGAAACTTATTTACTAAGTATTTTTCAAAAAGTCCGCTTTCACAAACTACGCACAGTTCAACAAGTGATTTCATCTACAGATATAATATTTTATTATGATCCTAGCAGCGCAACGCTACCTAAGAAAAATATCAGGAATTTCAATGGATTTCTGTCAATACAAGTACGAAGGCTATCGCTGCTTAAAAAAAAAATTTAAACATTACAGTATGCGCTGTCAACGAAAAATATTCAAAGCCACTCCAGGGGAATTGTACATTTCAGAGTTTTCGCTCATCGCCAGGTGTGAGTGTATAATGGAAAAACCCAATAACACTTTGCCTGACTTTTAAGCATCGAATCCGACCTCAGGTTCGGCAGTCGCGCTTGCGATCATAAAGCCCGCTCTACACTTGCGGCGCGAATGCCCGCGAAAGCCGTGAAACACGAGTATAGATGGTTTCGCGCCTTTGCGTTCGCGCTTCGCACCGTACCCCGATCGGTGTCGGTTTTTTGTCCTTCGACAAAAGGTTCGCGCTTGGTTCACAGCGTGCGAACGCGAACGCATCTACACTCACAGTCTCGCAGCCTTTTGCAGTAGTGCACAAGTCGCAGTCAGGAGTGGTCTTGCGTGATTTTTTAATAAGCATAGATTTTTTATGAGGATTTTCGTCATCCACCTCTTTCTTTCTCCATCTCTTTTTATTTGTTTTTGTTTAAATACAAAGATAATTGTAGTACGCTACAGGACATAGCGCCACAGCAGTAGCAACTACCACATCGTCGTCCATTTTCTTCTACTACCACATCGCGAACAAAACTGCGAAACTTTGCGCGTGCGGAGGACATTTTTGCGCAAAGTTCACGGCGCGAACCGCGGCGTCAATTCACAACAGGATTTGCGCGCCAGTGTAGAGCGGGCTCGAGTCGAGTCTGGGTCTTTGGTCTAAACCAAAAATCTTCTAATGCTTTTGGTCTTAACCATTCAACATTGAATTGGACTTTCACCCTAAAATCCAATCTACTTCCTCAATAGTTTTTAATTTCGTCTGTAATAGCAACATGATTAGGTTTTCTTTTGAACTTCGCCAATTTAAATTCATTTATGTTTTTCAGTGGAAATATAATTATTTAGATAAGTAATTTAACACTGAATACCACTTCAGTTTTAGGCGGTAGAACATCGAAATTGATTAGTATATTTGCCCACGTTGGTAATTAATATCACTTCAGATTTATGACGCGTAATTCGTTTGATCGAGGCCGTATTGAGGCAAAACATTTTAGGAAACATGCCATTTAAGCGAAAACCACTGGATTTATTGAACTCAATTATTGATATTAAGTAGGTGTAGCTCCTCGTACAAGCTTCACCAAACCCCACTTTTGACAAAAACTGTCAGTAAATTGAAGCTTCACAATGCTTGAAGTTAAACTTTACAACTGTAGCGGTTACACCGCCACATACGAACTACGCAGCAAAGACATGACGTCACACAAAAACCTGCAGCGCGCAGTTAGAGTTTACCGCGCGAACTACATAGATAAGACTATCCGAAATCAACTTACGGGCAGTTGCCCGCCAGACACAACACCCGTCTGGTCGGAGGATCCTCCCTTTTCAATAGAGGATGAGTGAACTTTACACCCTGTTCCTCGTACCTCTAAATAACTATCTGTATTATGACGTTCAAGTAACATTCGGCTGTCGCTGAAAACCTGCGGTGGGGCGCGTTTCGTCTGTATTTGGCCTAATACTGTGACCCAATTCACAGTATTAGGCCAAATACAGACGAAACGCGCCCGCTACGCGCATGCCATGCGCGTCAACACCTTTAGAACCAGTTAGATACGGGTGCTGATGCGCGTGGTGTGCGCGTAGCGGGCGCGTGTCGTCTGAACAGACCCTTATGCTGAGCGATGGGCGTTTTACTTGGATGTGACGTATATTTTCCCCCAATTTGTTCTTTTCGTGTACGTGTTCTTTTTTTGCGTCATGTTTACTGCAAATAAACGTATTTTCTTTCTTCTTTTACACCCTTAGGGTGCCTAATCCTTGGGCACGCCACAATTACGGCGATAAGTCCCCTCTTTGAGGAGTGGCTTGAGAGGCGCCACGGCGTCCTCACCTTCCGCCTGACGCAGGTCCTCACCGGACACGGTTGTTTCGGGAGGTACCTGTTTCGCATAAGGCGGGAGGAAACGCCCGGGTGTCACCATTGTGTGGATCGTCCGGAGGACACGGTGGAGCATACGGTGGAGGTTTGCCCGGCTTGGGTGGACCACCGCCGTGTCCTCGTGGAGGCGATCGGCGGCAGTGACCTCTCGCGTCCGGCCCTGGTCCAGGCCATGGTGCGGAGCGAGAGGGCATGGCAAGCCGTCACCTCCTTCTGCGAAGCAGTAATGCTCGCGAAGGAGGAGGCGGAGCGCGCGAGGGAGTGGCAGAGGCCGCGCCCTACCAGCCCTAGCCGCCGCCGCCGTAGGAGACTTCCCGGGCGTCGGGAATTGATAGCCGATTTCCGGCCACCGTAGGCGCGGGCCTGCGGACGGAGAGCAGAGGGCAGCTCGCCGTCCGATAAGGACCAGGCCCGGGTCGATGGCGCGTCGTGTTCCACGCACGCCTCAAAGAGATGTCAGCAAAACTGACGGGGTCCGTTAGGGCCGATGCCTGCCGGGGTTGCGGGTAGTCCCAAGGGGAAACCGTGGCCCCTGGCATGGCAAGGGAAGGAACACGGGTGGGTTTTAGTCAGTAAAAGTCTGACACGCCCTTCCACTCCGCCCAGAGCGGGAGAAGTCATTGGATGATTTCCCACCCAAAAAAAAAAAAAAAAAAAAAGGGTGCCTAATCTTCTTCTTCTTCTTCTTCCAGTGGTTCGCAGAGCGGTGGCAAGCTCCAGCGAAAGATCCAAAATGATCTCTGACAAACGACACCCTTTGCACGACAACATCCTTGTGCCACAAAGGCTGAAAAGCCGAAACAGTTTTTTAAAGTGTGTCGTCCCACTCACTGACGAACGACCAAAAGAGAGACTGAAGCTGTGGCGAGACAGTGCTTCCTTACCCAAACCATTCGTTCCACTTGCTGAAAGTCTCCCGCCTGGACATGAATTGCCTTGGATAGCCTGGAAGTCTTTAAACAGACTCCGGACCTAGGTTGGCCGAAGCAAGGACAATCTGTTCAGGTGGAGATTCATAGACGACTCCGCATTGGAGTGTAAATGTGGTGCTGTTCCACAAACGATGGGACACTTAATTTCATGTCCTGCGTGTCCTGTCAGCTGCACGTTACAGGAACTGATGGACGCTAGTGATGGCGCCAAACACGTAGCCGAATTCTGGGCCGAGTCCATTTAGATTGCCATCGACACGCTAAGAAGAAGAATTTCATGAATTTGTGAATGTGAGAAAGTTTGATTTGTGTATAAAAAAGTTGGTTTTCATAGGTAGACTTAGCGGATGTGTTTTCAAAATAAATTCTTTCTAAAGAAACTTTTTACGTGTCGTGTTCTATTAATTAATTTCCTTTCAGTCATTAAATTGAGAGTATCTTAATGAACTGCCAGCTTCCACCAGCGGCTTCGCCCGTGTGATATCTTTATAAATTATAGCCTATGTTATTCAGTGATAATATAGCATTCTATTGGTAAAATATTTTTTTAAATCGGTCCAGTAGTGTTTGAGTATATTCGTTACAAACAAAAATACAAAATATATTTCTCTTTATTATATTATTATAATGTAGATGTCTCGAAAAATTTCCAAGTAAAAGAAAGAAAGAAATAAAAATGCGTTTATTGGTAAATTACACTTTATAACTAAAAAAAAACAGAATACAATGATTATAATGCTAATAAAAAGGTCTCAGCTCAGCATAAGTACCTACTACTACTAACTTCGCAGAAGAGTTAAATATTTTCTACAGAGAAGTCAACAAAGTGAGCTTTTTGTTAATAATATTACCTAAAATGGAATTTTAATGTGAGCAACAATTAACGGACTAATTGAAAACGGATAAGGTTCGGCCAAGGAGTTTTGGGTTAACATAACATCACGCCTTGTTTCCCCGAAGGGTTGGGCAGAGGAGTACCTACCTAAAACTTTGTAAAATATATTTTGGGTGGTTAGTATGGTCATAAATGTAAGGGGTGGCCAACTTTAGATGATTCTTACACTTTTTTAAAGAGTGACCTTTTTATACAAGCTACAAGAGGATATTGTGAAAAATACCAGCGAAAAAATAAAAATAAAAACATGTTCAAAGATACCATGATACGAAGTAATAGTAGTTTGATTGATAAGATTTAAAAAACTAGAACGACCCAGGGATTTTATCATTTCTTTGCCATAAATGGACACTGCATTACAACAAATACTTTCGTCATTAAAGTAATTCATTCTCTTTGTAGAGCATTCTCTGTGAAATCACTTGAATACCTACTTACCAGAATAATTTGCCACCAATGAAATACCGTAAACAATAATAAAATGTCCAATAAAATACCGGACGGAACAATCCGACTGCAATGAAAATGCTGTAAATCGCTATTCAAGAATCTGTGGAGTAATTCCCAATGTTATTCTATGAGCTTGCTTTATTAATATTCACCAGCCATTTCAATCAAGATATTTTTTTATGAAAGTTTCATTATCGTACCTGAAATTTCCTGTTTCTTCGTGATCGAAATTTTTATCGATGGTAAAAATTCTGTTTCGCCTCATCATCTGCGAAGCCTTTTCCAAATTATATTGGGGTCTAATTCCAGTCACAGTATAAATATGGACAGTACTGAAACTACGTAGTAAACGTTCGAAACGTCACTCTCGCACAGACGCGCTCATTGTCGAGACCCCAAGCGATTGTCGCGGTGTTGTCAGTTGTGGGTGCCGTGTCAAGACGAATGATCACCGCGGCCTTTAAAAAAATTAAGGGTAGGTAATTATTTCAACAAATAGGCCTAGTTTCCATACTGTCCATATTCATTACTGTGTTCCCATCTAACTGGATGCAGCTGAATTGGTACCAGCATTTTACATGGTCACATGGAGCGACTGCCTATCTGATCTAACCAACCAGTTACTGGGTACACGATATCGCTTGGTAGGGCTCGTTGTCGGCGATGATCAGCACGATATTTTCCACCAAAAAAGTCGGGATCACACCTCAACATTCTACTGTTCATGCCGGTAAAAACAAATGCAGTATGGAACTTCCACGTGATCCCAAAATTATACAGTAAATTTACGTAAGGCTAACTGTCCACTGGAACGGCGAAGAGAGGAGCGGTGCGGAGCTGTGCGAATATTAACCAATGGAATTGCATAAAATCTCTGATCCGCTTCAGTGGACAGGGATTTACGAAATACTTTAAAACTTCATACAAAACCGGAACGCGGAGTGTGGAAGTGGAGCAGGGAAGCGGAGTGGGGAAGCGGAACAGGGAAGCGGAAAAACCGCGAGGTATTGCAGCCAGCTCAAATTACTCGTCGGGTGAACTTGGCCTAGTGCACAGTCCGCAACTCCGCTCCGCACTACCTCGCTCCGCATCAATGGACAGACACATGACAGTTCGCAACACTGCTACGAATTACTCCCTCGCTCTGCTCCGCTGCCTCGCTCCGCGTGGCCGAACACACGTTGGCACGTGCCTCCGTACCCAGTGCCTTATAATGGGACTGTCCACTTTGTCGAATAATGTTTTTAGGATGCTCTTGGAGCTTCCGCGCAACCTACCCATTTTTGACGCTGTTCTCTTCCTCATAATAGCATGAAAATCGTCAACACGGGCTTCCGCAAACATCTGCGAAGCGCTGCAGAAGCGCGGAAGCCCCATCAACATCCTAAATCCATTATTACATTGTACGCGCAGGACATTGTAGGCTCTCTGAGTATACTTCACCCACAAGCTGCACGTGTAGAAGGTTTGGCAGTATGCCTTGAAAAGCAAGACTTTTACATCCTTACTAATGGTCTGCGGTCTAGCTACACGTGTCGTCTGTCGCTCGCCCGTAACTGCAAACGACGTGTCGCTAGCTACGGAAGGTATTTCATAGAAATTCATAAAAACCAGTCGCCGTCGCCACCACACGTCATGACACGTCGCCTGTAGTTGCCGCCTGCGGTCGGGTACGTAATGGTACCCGCCGTATGGCCTTAAAGATCTGCACAAATGACAAGCGAACCGTTGAAGAGAAAAATGTATGCCTGCCTACATTCGGTATGTACATATTTGATGGCCCTGAAATTGATATTCACTCATGTAATCCTATAAATCGTAGGTAAACAAGAAAGCCAATATTATTTACGATTATGTCGTACTCTATATAGTTCGAAACCATAACAGGGTTTTGATTGATCCTACATATTAGATTACCTAAGTATTAGAGCAACTGATATAGGTAGCTAATCGACTACAACAACGTTAAACCTTTACGTCATCATTACTAATATTATAAATGCGAAAGTGAGTTTGTTTGTTTGTTACGCTTTCACGCTAAAACAGCTCAACGGATTTGGATGAAAGGGGTTAGAAGATTTTTGTATGGAGGGTGGCCCTAACATGAGGCCGCCATTTTGATTTTTTTTCAGAATCGCGGAGAATATCGAAAGTTATATATTTAGATAGAAGACAATTATACAAACAAAAAATGTCATATCACATAGTATCCTAAAGCGTCAGGTTTCGGAGTTATTCACCGAAATATAAGTCAAAAACTGAACCCTGAAACAAGGATTTTTTTGTTTTTTTTCCCTTCAGGTAAGTATATTGAACTATGAAAACATAATTGCATCATGTATAGGTAATATTTCAGTTAAGAGCGAAAGAGACAAAAATATATGTATACCCTCCGCCGAATGAGGACGTGTGTTATATGGTATATGTATTATATGGTGCATGGTATGGGCATGACACCAAGAAAATCTTACTCAGCCTCCCGCTGCCTTCTTGGATGATATTATTTATACCGAATATGATTAAAAAATGTTATGTTTTATCCACGAGGTGTATTCAATTAATTCATGTGTAAATAACTTAATCAACATGAAGTAACTACAACATAAATAAATAAATTCGTTATGTAGCCACATACAAAAAACTACGAAACAAAAAGACATGACGTCACACAATTCCTACATCTCGCAGTTAGAGTTTACTGAGCGAATAACATAGATAAGACTATCCGAAATCAACATATGGGCAGTTGCCCGCCAGACATAACAACCCGTCTGGTTGGAGGATCCTCAATTTTCTATGGTGGATGAGTGAACTTTACACCCTGTTCCTCACACCCCTAAATTGGTGACCCCGAGAATGAACGTCAACGCAGCCTTCTTGCAACTACTTCAGCGTGACGTCATCATCATCACTCCCGCAAGCTTTCGTGAGGCGAGTCATACAGCCAGCCAGCACCCACGGCTTCAACGGGTATCCTGACCACTAGCATGCAGCGAACGCGCATTCCTGGTCATCACCCTCAGCCACATCACCCCGACTCACTGGGGAATCTCCGCAATCACCTCAATCACCGCAATCACCTCAATCACCGCAGTCACCTCAATCACCGCAATCACCACAATCGCCGCAATCACCGCAAAACAGTTCCGACCCACCGTGAACTGTGCGGCACCCGGTTCCGACTCACTGGAACCACAATCACCATCGCCGCAATCACTGCAGACAGTTCCGACCCACTGTGAACTGAGCGGCACCCGGTTCCGACTCACTGGAACCACAGCTGGCACTGTGAAGCATCGCAAGATCCAAGACTCAGCCCACTATCGACCTCCGGTCTCCGGAGGGGAGTGATGTAGCCACATACAAAAAACTACGAAACAAAAAGACATGACGTCACACAATTCCTACATCTCGCAGTTAGAGTTTACTGAGCGAATAACATAGATAAGACTATCCGAAATCAACATATGGGCAGTTGCCCGCCAGACATAACAACCCGTCTGGTTGGAGGATCCTCAATTTTCTATGGTGGATGAGTGAACTTTACACCCTGTTCCTCATACCCCTAAAGTTATAATAATTGATATTTTTATCTTTGAATATCTCAGAAACGTGACGCTTTATGATGGTGTTGTATATGAAGTTTTATGTTTGTATAAGTGTCCCCTATCCAAATATATGACATTTATTGTGCACCTCGATTTTGAAAAAAAATCAAAATGGTGGCTGATTTTAGGGCCAAAATCTTCAAACCCCTTTGGCACATGTGTAGACCATGACCTGGATTAGGACATAGGATAATTTTTATCCCGATATTCCCACGGGATCAACACTTATGCAGGTAAAACTCCGCGGCGCAGCTGGTAGATTGATAACAAATCGCTCGACTGCCTCGTTGGTCTAGTGGTCGCAAGTGCTACTGCTGAGCACAAGGCCCTGGTTTTGATTCCCGGGTCGGGCAAAGTGTTATTGGGTTTTGCCAACAGGAATTTCTCAATAGCCGCCCGGAGTCTGGATTTTTGCCCGGTTGATGGCAATAGGCTCGCCCCCTATTATGGGCCGTCATTACTTCACATCTTTCTTTGACATTTTTATACTAGTAAGTATTTTGGGCACTATATCTAAGTTTCTATGAAACCAAAAAAATAAAAATATTGGGAAACAAATTCAGTATAAGCCTCAAAAAATCTGCTTTTTTGCACAAATGTTACCTTGACTTTGGCCGGTCATAATGTACTCATAAATTGTAAAAGTAAATAAAACATCTTCATAGAAACCTCGCTCATGTAATGGAAATTCTAAATAACAAATATTTATTTCACAAAGTTGTAAGGCTTACTCAAATAAACGTATTTCCTGAAATAAGTTTTTACACATTATTTTTCGTACAATGTTATCGCGTTCTCACTTGCTTGTTAGCAGTTCTCAGTTGCGCTCGATGAAAAAACAAGGTTTTTGACCATGCTCGCGTTGTCGATAGACCGACCGGGAAGGGTCCTCGTACTGGCGAAATGTGAGTGTACTATAGGTACACCTCTGCCTAACCCGTCGGGGATTACGGTCGTGATGTTATGTGTCGTGTTAGTAATATCAAACGACGTATAACTTAATATTCTGTCAGCTAAGATTTTACTGTTACCAAAACTGACATAAGAGCATCCCCACACTAATCAACCGCGACGACGCGGAAACGCGATTTGACAAGAAAATCCATACTAGGTATGCCAAAGAACTTAAGAGCATAACGTTGTTGTCCGTTTCGCTGCTTCAGTCGCTTTCCTTAAGACAACTTGGTTTTAATTTTGTTGACATAAAATAAATAACACAGTAAACAGAATTGACAACTTAAAAATGTACTTCCAATAAGGAAAAAGTCTTGGAAAAACAGACGAGAAAGACGTCATTTTCGTCACTTTCGACCAAATAAGTATTTAGCTTTTAAATCAGTAAGTAAGTATCTTTTTAAAAAGACCCGTAGCTATAATTTTTATACATTTATTTTCGCCATTAAGTATTTAGCTTTTAAATCAGTAAGTAAGTATCTTTTAAAAAAGACCTGTAGCTATAATTTTTATACATTTATTTTCGTTGCCAGTCAGGGATTGGTCCTAATTAAAATTTCACTGAAAATTTATGTGGATGTGAACTTTGCGTCGGCAAAAAAATTCATTGAGTGCGGACCGTAGAGGTTTTCTGTGTCAAAGCATTTAAGAGATTTTATTTGCTCATCACGGATATTTTATTTATAAAGCTGGCTTTCAGTTATAATTATTGTAGGTTAATAATTATTTATTTATGTATTTACTTTCGTCCACAGCACACATAATATTACGCATTTTCACTTTTGTCTTAGAAATACCAGCCTATCTCTCCTAGAGCAGAGCAACCCTCTTCCCATACAGAGAAGCCACTAACATTGATCACCACGCTTGGTTGTCTATTTTCTGAATTATAATTATAACTGTAACTGTAGTCCAGGTTTCCTCACGATGTTTTTCCTTCGCCGATGTCAAATCTGGGCAAGTAATAATGTGAATTTTGTGTACTGGTCCGTATTGGAATCCACAACCTCGTGCATCAGAGGCGAGACCTTAACCACTGGGCCATCACGACCCTTTGTTTTATTAGACTTATTATATGTAAAGCTGTTTTCAGACCAGCGCAATTTGTCGCGCGATGCGACATGAATAATACAAAACTTCACGGTATAACAATAACCGGTGTCGCGACGCGCGACTAATCACGCTGGTCTGAAAACAGCTTAAGGCTGAATATTATGTGTCAACCCGCGTCCTATTTAAAAGCGATGCGTCGTGCGAATACACGATCGTTCAAACTTTTTATTCGTTGAACCTGAATGCGTGGGCGCGCCGTCAGAGGACGCCTTCCGATTTTCTTAACGAAAAGTGACTTCAAAAATTTGCACGCGACCACTTTTAAATATAACGCGGCCTTACACAATATGAGCAGCTTGTTTTGGGGCTTGTGGAAATAAGAGAACTAATACAGCAAGAGAAAATTTACATAGATTACTCAAAGCAGTGCCGGTGGCCCAGTGGTAACGGCCGTGACTTACGAGTGGTCGTAGGTTCGAACCCAGACAGGTACTTTACTTTGTGTAAATTATATTCATCACCAAAAGCCAGTTGTTAGAGGAGGCCTTTGCCAAAAGACACACTGAACTGAGAGATATTCTGTAAACTAAGGAAAATACCACAACGCATACCAGATGTTATTAGAGAGCTTATTATATATTCATCACCACTGTAACTGCTCTCAAAACGGTAAAGGAAAACATCGCGAGGAAACCGGCATGTGTCCTTAGAACCAAAAATTTGAAGACATGTGACATCCACCAACCCGTACTGGGTCCGCGTGGTGGATTACAGCCCACTCCCTCTCACAGAGAGGAGGTTTGTGTCCTAGCAGTGGGAACATTATACGCTGATTATGCTTACACAACATATTTACATACCCCCTTACCAATAAACGTTGTATATCGCTTGTATAGTTACACACCGATTTCTCTCTTTCAGTTGTCAGTAATTTGACATTCGAAAGAAGAAGACAAAGCGTTGTGTAACTATACAGACGCTATACAACGTTTATTAGTAAGGGGGTTACGGTTTACGGTTCCAGTAACTTATGTACGTTTCCTTGTTCCTGCTGCACGGATCGATCTAAGGTTAAGCTACGCTTGCCGTGGTCTCTTTGTGGATGGGTAGCCGTCCATTACGTATCGAGAACCTTCCGTGTCTCAGAAAGCACGTTAAGCCGTTGGTCACGGCATCATTCGTAGATCTTTGTCGTTACGGGTAGCCAGAAGACCAGAAGTCTTAGAGGACGCGCTAAGGACGCCCTTTGACGGCAGCGCTTGTTATAATTCGTTAAGTACATAGAAATTCGTACAATTTCATTGAGGCCCCAAAACGCAACGTATAAGACGCGCGCCCCGGGCGTTTTTTTTATAACTTTTTAGAAAAAAAAATAACCGACTTCCAAAAAAGACACTACAAAGTCAAAAATAACTTTAATTTCTAAATAGTTTTTACCTTCCACTTTTTAGTTGTGGTACCTACCCCACACAAATTCGAATACCAGTACCAGCTATGTAAATAACAGTGACAGGGACTTATCATCCTATCATTCACATAGGCCAAGTGAGAAAAATACGTATTATTGAAGCTAACTCAAAAACTACCCAAGCAAAATTAATAAAATTTATATGGGACCACCTCTGAAGTATGACCTACCAAACAAAAAAAAAAAGACGTGTGGCACTCGGGGACTGCCCCGGCGAAGCTATTGCATAGCATTTTTATCAACTTACGCAATTGTAAAATATTAACCCGAATACAAGAAATAGCAATGATGACATTGACAGGAACTGTTATTCACATTTATAGTTTTTAAAACTTGACACAACGTAATGGCCGGGAACATCAAACTAATAAAAAGGTTTTAATTTAAGTATTAATAGTCAAGGATCATTCGTCTAAGTAAATTTGAACTTTATTGTCAAACAGTTAAACATAATTTTCAATACAACACTCTCGTATCATTCGTCTAAGTAAATTTGAACTTTGTTGTCAAACAGTTAAACATAATTTTCAATACAACACTCTCGTATCATTCGTTTAAGTAAATTTGAACTTTGTTGTCAAGCAGTTAAACATAATTTTCAATACAACACTCTCGTATCATTCGTTTAAGTAAATTTGAACTTTGTTGTCAAGCAGTTAAACATAATTTTCTTAGGTAGTATTTTCGTTATGAAATTTCTGGATTAGGTCTCCACGCTCAAGGCCCGCGATAGAAGCTATGCAATAGCTTAAAAGAATCAATACAAAATCAATGCCTAATTAGAGGAGTAATCGCGTAGCAAATATACAAAAAAAAAACAACGTACAGACGAATTGAGAACCTCCTCCTCTTTGAAGTCGGATTAAAATACAAAAATTTTACAGCATTATGGTATTTTTTTGCGACAAGTATATTGGTTTAATCAGTAACACCCATGAATAAAGCCTTAAAACTAAGTAATTATTATGTGGAAAACGAGTATTATCAATTTTAAAATCGTTCAAAGTTACGTTACTCTTACGTGGCGCGTTCGTAGGTACTATCTACACAGGTAACGAATCAGAAAAAAAAGGTATCTCGTTTACTTAGATAAAAGTTGCTAAATAAACAAGATCGACAAGTAAGATGTGGGTAACTTAATGGTGCTTGACGGCTTGTAAACGATAGCTTAAGACCATTTTCTTTGAATATTTTACACCCAATATCTTAATGCTGGCGTATTTCTATTCTCTAAGGGATAGTAATGCTAAGGAGTTTGAAACCTTTTTTTGTATTTTGTATGCGTGACATCGGAATTTCATTTGGGAGTGACGAGAACAGAGGAGGTGACCTACTTTAGGTGTTGCTTTTGAAGCGATAAACAGAGGAAAATTATATTCCTACTCAACCCTGCCAGCGCATCTATGCAAAACAAACGCGGAACCGCAAAAAACCGGCGAACTGCGCGCGGAGGTAGTGTAACCGGCTTCCCAGCAGATCAGCGAAATCACGCGAGAAAGAGATAAAATCATATTCAAATCTGTACGATAGAACAGGCAGTTTCGCTTCTGTTTCGCCTTGCGCACAACGGACAAGTCATGGCGGAGCTATTGCGGTTCCGCTGCTACGGTTTCGCGGCGGAGATGTACCAGCGGCGTAAATGTCGAATTTGCTTCAAATAAGGGTGGTGGATTACGGCCCACTTCCTCTCACCGAGAAGAGGCCTGTGTCCCAGTAGTGGGAACATTATAGGCTGATTATGGAAGGAAATATGTAGTTTATTACAATGTAGTTTATGTTTCTTGATGTGTAACATCTTTCCTCTCGCTTTCCTGCAATCTGTGGAAGTGATGTCGTTAAAAGGGACGGAAGTTTGTAACAGGAAGCCGGGGAAGCGCGCGCTAATTTATTTACATTTAGATGTAGATACTTTCGTAGTATAATGTTTTCGTCTAATTAACTTCTGAGTAAAAAAAATTACGGGCACCCTTGACAAATCTACGAATAAATCAAAAACATAAATAGCTGCTAAGGGCTTTACCTAAGTCATATAATATATTATAATTATCTTTAAAGTTACGTAACTATACAAAATATGCCGTGACAACTTATCATAAATAACATCATGTCCTAACAGATTGTAAAACATCATTTTTAATTAAAGCTTAATGTTCAGTTTGCGTTTTTCAACTGTTTCAAAACTACATTCCTACGTTTGGGAGCGTCTGCGTATCTGTTCCAAATTTAAAATTCGGGCTGTCGGGCTTAGAAAAGGTTACCTAAATACCTACGTCAGGTAGGTATTGACAAAGGTATAGAGATCGTAAATTCATTCACTGACAGAAGTGACAGCTTACCCTAAATCCTAGACCCAGCAACTTAGGCTGTGCGTTAGCTGTCACTTCTGTCAGTAAATGAATGAAATTTTGCACAAGGGTTCTATAAATAACGAAAGTGAAGACTATGGAAGGGTTTTACAAAAACTAGCCAATGTGTACACTTGCGAAATAATAGGTTAAGCAACTTTAGAATATGTTCCTTTCTCTCATCATAATATATCGAATAATGTTGACAGTATACCTACCACCTACGTTTAGTACCTACGCATAGTTGAAAAAAGAATATACTTATCTCATGCACAGTGCAACGAGAAATTTATCTACCTAACTTTGCTTGATCTTTTTGCTCTGAGAGTGTGCATTATACTTATATAAGTACGTTAATAATAATAATTTACACTTTAGCTAAAGCTTAGCTTAAAAACTTGTGTATTGTCGTGAAAGGAAACTCTGTTACAACATTTTCACCCCCAAAATACAACTTCTAAGGAATCAAGAACAATACAATAGTTACAAAAGAAACTTTGCAAGACAACAATCACTTCTCACAAGGTTGGGTTACAATTCAATTTTCTTGTAACTTTAAAGTATTACTTTTGTCAGGCTATATTTCTTTACCCATTTACTGCAAACTGTACTACATAGTTGATGTAGTGTCTTTGATAAATTGTCGGAACAAACCAGCATTTTCTTTTGTTTTTGTTTCTTAAGTACTAGTCGTTTCTCGCAGCTTCACTTTTATCCTCAGGGATCTCCTTTATACAATCATAAACGTGTGATCTCTTGAGGTATTCCACTCAGAGCACTGATTTCAACAGCACTGGTCCGAATCACACCTGAGCACTTCTACTAACCGCACTCAAACAAAATCTTTTTATTACGGTCACTTTTAACGTGCACGTCTTTCTACATTGTTCTCACATAAACAATTTGAACATGAGTGATGTACCCAATATTTTGTAACATTTTTTTTATTTAATAACTTGTCCTTGGAGTTTCTTGCCAGTTCTTCTCCATAGGTACCTACTACGCCTTGGAATGAGCAACTAGCTTCATATTTCTGACTGACCGACTCCTTGACAATTCAAAAGTGCCTGTAAATGGTTTAATTGAAAGCAGCGTATAGATGCCACTAGCGGCACTCTATCCCTATTGGATAAAGTGACGCTAACGGCTCTTTATTAACACCGCCTCGGCCTGGCTAAAGTGCCGTAAGCATTGCATTGTTATTGTCACTGTCACTAAGACACGTCACTTGTTATTTTGTTTGATTTTTGAGGTTAGATCGATCGTAGTAAAATATCACATTCCCAAAACATTACATTCTCTTGTGCCTGAACGGACTCTGGCACTCGCCGGCCGCTGCCTCGGCACCGCTCGCTACGCTCGCTCGGCTCGTGCGTTGTGTGGTCACAGTTCTAACCTAACCTACCTTTCACAAGTTTAGCCGGCTATAGATGAAAACGAAATAACAAGTGATAGTGACAATGCAATGCTTACGGCACTTTAGCCGGGCCGAGGTGGTGCCACTAGTATGCCGCAAATATTTTAGCGGCACTCTATACACTTCCTTAATTGAAACAAATGTTTTGAGTTTGAATAAAAACGTTATATTTACGTAAGTAAGTGTTAATAACACTCCACGCGAGATAACGCCAATATGTATTTCCGCTCAATGGAAACAACACCTACGTTGTATTAATAAAAACAAAGACAAGCAAAGGAGACTCCAACATTTTCGCGACAGTCTCAGTCGGGTACTCAGTACTCACTCATACAATTCAGATTTTAGTACAACAACAATATTTTTCTCGGTCGTAAACAATACGTATAACGTATTTATCTGGACACTGCTTTGTCTGCGTATTTTTATCTATTCAGACTAGACTGCAACCACGGTACCTACCCACCCACCTGTACACTTATGGTGCAACAGCCTTTGATGTTGATAAAGCACTCGTTTACAAAAGGTGTCGTTTACATCAGGTTAATTCTCTTATTTAAGGGGGATGCGCCAAGGGAGCCCGCGAAATTAAAATTTTCTTTAGAGTTTTGCAATTTGCAGGTCAGTGTCATTCCCTGACGCTTTCGCCTTAATTAAAAACTTTCAAAATGTAGTCACAATTATTATTTCATCGACAATCAATGTCAAAAATGTAGATAAATTAGATGTGTGATTGAGACTAAAATAATAATTATGGCATTTTTATTTATCACGGGAATATTGCGTCTCTGGACACAAAAAAACAAATGAAATTCATTTATTACTACGAGTATCAAACGAAAAACAAATGAACGTTAGTTCCAAAGTCGTCTATCAGGTTTTGTTGTCAAAGCCACAACTTCAAAAACTATTTAATACAAAACATAATCAGCCTAATATCTGGTCAACCGAGGTCTGCTCTGGTGAAAATATAAACATACCGTCCAGGTACACCAACGTTTTATTAGATTTCCGAGGCTGTGAAAATAATGAAAACGATTTTTTCCAGATATGACACCTAGCTAGATCGATTTTTCAGCCCCGTAACCGTGTAACCGTTTTCGAGATTCAGATTATATATATACCTATATATAATACAAGAATTTGTTTAAAGGTATTAGATTAAATAATGTTGCCACTGCTGGGACACATGCCTCCTCTCTTCGAGAGGGAGTGGGCGGTAATCCACCACGCGGGCCCAGTGCGGGTTTATAGATAAAACATTTCTTCGAATTTTTGGTTCTACGACATGCCGGTTTCTTCACGATGTTTCCTTCACCGTTTTGAGAGCAGTGGTGATGAAATTATTAGACAAAGTAGCCTGCCCAAGTTCGAACCCACGACCTACAGCTCGTAAGTCAGGGCCGTTACTTACCACTGGGCCACCGCTGCTATTTGATAGAAATTGTGCAAATCACTCTTTGGCATAATCCCTTTTTAGTCCTCGATAAATAAATTAAAATCTCGCAGAAAAAGTATTCACCACTGAGTTCGTATCATATAAAATATAATAAATATAAAATGGTAAAAAATTACTGCTTGATCAAAGTAAATAACATAGAAATAGAAAAATCCGGGCGTCTAGACGTCTAAATGTCTGAATCAAATAACTACAGTGTGAAAGAAAATGTCGATGAATAGAAATTATACTTACAAGAATTTTCGTCTGGTGCGTAGGAGTGACGACTAGCAGAGAATCGATGTGAACAGATGTTCTAGTTAATAGGCAATAAACTTGCCAACGATCACTATTTAATGGCCAAACTGAGGTACTTAACAAAACATTTTTGTTGAGTCTCTGAAATACTTGTATAGACATAATAATGCTGAGATTATTATTTAATACTTTAAGGACTTAATGCCATCAGCATTTTCTACAAGTCAACCTTTGCACTATCGAAAATTGAGGAATGAATATTTATTTAAATATAAAGATTATACCTATTAAAACTATAATATAATATACCTAAGTATAAGAACAAATAAATAAACATAAATACACGAATATACTAAAACAAATAAGACACACATGGGAAAACATTACCGTTGTGATGAATATCTAATTTAGTAGAACAAAGAACTTGCTTACATTCATAATACCTAATTGAAATACTTAGGCTCTATTTACGAGTAATTACTTAAGGTATTTAAAATATCAAAATTCTTTGTGGATTTGAGAATGATGAAGCCAGCTTTATGAAATTAACTGTTCATAAGCGTTTCAAGAAATTCAGTGAACTGTTTCATAAATCTAACTTGAACTAATAAAGTCAAAATTGCAGTGATAGGCTGCGTTAAATATTTATTGAAGTCTTATTCTTTTCGAGTGGTTAGTGACTAACCTGGTGCCAGAGTTTCAAAGCCACCCATGGGCCTCTGATTTGGTTTTACATGCTGTCAAGAAATATTTCTCAGGCAAGTTTCCTCACGAGGTTTTCCTTCACCGTTTTGGAAGTAAGAGATAATTATACAATACGCACATGAATCCGAAAAGTCAGAGGTGCGTGCCTTTGGTTCGAATTCGAGACCTATGACTTGGCAGTCTGACGGTCACACCACTACACCCCATTTGAAATAAGATTAGACATTTAACTAAACCTTTTTTACAGTTCGTTCAATCGATTTTGACTCAACTTAGCTCAACGACGTAATTATGTAGATAACGCTATTAATGTTGTAGAACAGCTGTCGAAATGAAACAGAGGAACTTGGGCCTGTGATTCTCCATAAAAATGTATTCCCCTATTTTCTTCCTGAATAATGCCTCTAGAGGCAGCACCCTAAACTTATTTTCTTTTTTTTTTTTTTTTCTTTTTTAATGAAGTTTAGGTCTGCTGTAGGCACGTCCCTGTTAAATTCTTATTTCAGCAACTTATTGGTAAAGAAAATAAGACCCTCCAAAAATTCCAAATTACCCCATTTTTACAGCCGTGATTAGACGACTACCAGACAGATTCGAAAAGTTTTTAACCAAGAAAATGATAGGAACTTAGACATACCTACCTAGGCTTTCTTAAAATTTTAACTTAATAAATTATTAAATTGGGTCAGTTTCCGTGGAGAAAAAAAGGGGAATACAAAACGTCGATGTCGTAATTTTTTTTGTGATATAATTTATACGGTCTGAGAGCGCTGTTCATAAGTCTCTACGAAGGTACACTTGAAGTAAAATGACGGCAATCGTTTCTTTAAATACCAATTTATCAAATTCCTCGCAGGCCATGTTCCCTCTTGTTTACGCAATAAGGTAGCTGGACTTATAGTTAACTAGTTTCTGCAAGCGACAACGTCCGTGAGCCTCTAACCTTCCTCTAAAAGTGGGCTATCCAATGCAAAAAAAAAAAAAAACTAATCTGACTGGTAGTTCCGGAGATTATCCCCTACATACAAACTTACCTCTTTATAGTGTTAGTATAGATTGTACAAAATATCAATGATTTTGTACCTGACAAAATCTTAGGGGCTCTATTTGTTGTAGGGTCACAGGGTGTACTATTTAATCTCGAATATGTACCTAATCCTATAATCTTATGTATGTTAGGAATTAGGATTATGTCATCGTAAACCGCGATTTTGATCCAATTTCTAGGAATCTAATTTCATGTAAAGGTCAAGTCTAGACGAATCTTTAGGTACTAGACCGATTTCAAATAGAGGAGGTTTTGCTATTATAATCAAAACAGTTTGTGTCATTGAAACACATTCTTATGTGAAGTTATACCTAATATTAAAAATAAAATGCATTATTTTAAAAATTGTGAGGGAAAATATAATTATTCTCTGTAAAATACTCGACTATGTTTAAAACACTTTGAAAGTTGAACAAAAAATAATACTTGGTTTACATTATTGAGATAATAACAGTTACGTATACATAATATATGCACCTGGTTGTGAAACAATGGACTGATAGACACGACATATTCTAAAGTTCATCAGTAATCATCCTTTAAAGAAAACGGTTCTCTGAATCGGAAAATTGGTTTTCTAGTACTAGCATGGATGACTCCGAGTTAAGCCGCGGACAGACAGACAAACGGACATGGCTAAACTATAAGGTTTCCTTGTTGACTACGGAACCCTAAAAATGGCACTTCAATTTGGTGTAGGTTAATTATCGAAAATAATTTAACATTTGATTTTAATTGGTTCTGTGGAATAACTTTAGACTGTATTGTGTATTGAACTACGGTCGCTTTCATTTTCCTATAAACACCTCTAAATAACCTTAAATTTCTAAGAAATTTAATTACGAATAACTGACTCCGACTCTACGCTCAGCCATTGTGACCAATTAACCAAGGCCGTATGCTAGTGTGATGGAGCGTGTAAACTTAATTGGTGAGCACCTAAAATATTATTTTTTGGCCAAAAATAACTGATTAGGTATTATAATTATACAACGTTATTTTAGGTTTATACTAAACCTCTTAAGGGCTCATTGTACTCATCATTATGAACAACTTTCACTATGGGACCAAGCTGAAATCGCGAAATAAAATCAGCTATTCCTTACATTTTGACGAGATACGCGAACATAAATGTATGGAACAGCAGATTTTTTTAAAGAGGTTTAGTATAAACGTAGCGTTGTATATATAATATATTATTATTCTGGTACCTGTCCTAGATATAAATCTCTAATATAACCCGGCAGCTTAGAATATTAGGTAAGAAAAAAATAATTATGTTATGAGTACGAGGTGCTTTCCTTTATATGTAACATCTTTCCCCTCGTTCCTGTAATCTGTCGGAGTGATTTTATGAAAAGGGACGGAAGTGTGTAACAGGATCCCGGGGCAGCGCGCGCTATTTGATTTGACTAATGAAAGTGCGCGGTGCTATAGTTGGCCGTCAGAAGGTACCAATCCATTTTCCGAGAGGTTGTAAATCATCATCATCCTAATGATGATGATGATGATGACGATGACGATGACGATGTCGATGATGGTGATGGTGACGGTGACGGTGACGGTGCCGATGACGGTGATGATGATGATGAATATTGTTTATATCATATGATAATAATATGTACCTTACATCTGACAGCCAAGCTGTCAGACGTAAGGTACATATTATTATCATATGCGACTATTGTACAGTAAGGGATTAGTTATAACAAGAACGCTGCGTTTCGGGCGCTTGTCATATGCAACTAGTTTTCTTAGCGCACAAGGCGCGCACCTCGGGCCCTTGATATGACTAGTCCCTAAGGCTCGCTCGTTTTCTTTAAATACAGAAAGAAGGCCCACTTAACTGATATACTTGACCTTTTCCTCAAATAAACCTACCTATAACTTATGTCAACCTCACCCAGTTGGACAATGGAAGTCTTTTATTTCCTGTGACCGCAAAACCTTGAAATCTTTCATTGGGAATTAAAATGTGGTCTATATTTCGAAGGCCTGAGTAACGACGTAAAATTTTATTTGGCATTTATAACCACTTTTAATCTGACAAAGTTTATGTCTGGACTTAAAAACAGTTTTTGACCCCTGAGTTTATTTCCCGATTTTTTCTCAGGGGTAGTCAGATAGGAAATGTCAACTCCATCTAGCTTATTTTTTTTTTATATGACGTGTAAAAGTGATTCCGATATCCTATTTACAGAATAAACAATTTCATTTAATTTTAATTTCCCTAACCTAATGGCGCCCAATTGGGACCCAAACCAACTATTCGCAATATTCAATTATTCATGCCTTCGCAGTTCATATTATTGAAAGTGTATGATAATTTTGATTTTGCACTGAAACTGAACTACCTACTCGTCTACGGCCGATGGTTTTCACGTGCCGCCATGCGTGCAGGTACGTGCTTTTGTTAAACGATGCGTGTACTTCATTATGGCCATGATTTTAACCGTTTCATACGTACCTAACTTATAAGTTTCAGAGTAGTGTAGATACCACATCGTATGATACAATATGATAAATTTTGTCGAATAAATGTGTTTATTTCAACATTTTCAATACATTTTATAATTGATGCGCTACTATTTAGCTTTTTTTTTAGTTTTTTTTAGCTAGTTAGCATCTAGTTTTAAAATATTGAACAACTTTGACGTGTAAAAATGTCTTTCTGGAAGTAGAGGACCGTTAGTTCCACTATTGAAAAGGGAGGAACGAGAGTACTTACCACTATTGAGAAGGGAGGCACGTCACTCCTCGTATTTTATATTTATTCGACACACTATATCATATTGTATGACGTATCATACGATATGATATCTATAGTGGGTTTCACTTGTACTATGAACATTTCACTGTCTATTTTTAGCATTTTTCGTTTATTGTGGGAAGTAGGCAGCAGGGTTGCCAACTATAATATAATATAATATCCTGCTATATTAGAGGCGTAGGTATACACTAAATTTCAGAAGAAAAAATATAGTAGGCGAAACTACTATATTTTTATTTCAATACATAATGGTGAGATGATAGCAATAGGGCTAGTATTAATCTCATAAAAGCTGAGTTAATTATATTTTTAACCTTAATTTAGAATAGTTACTTGAGACATTAAAAATAAGTTTTTAATAAACGTTCATAGTAGCAAAAAATATGCATTTTAAGCCAATGGCCACCAATTGTATGTTTTGTAGTTATAATTTAATTTTATGTAATGTATAATCTGGTGTACCTATTTATTTTTATTTTATTTTTTTAAATGCGTCAGGCATTTACTAAATATTTTAAATTTTAAATTCGCCATCGACTATATTTTTTACAGGCAATGGCTTTCATAAATACTTTATTTTAAATAAAAAAAGTTGACAACCCTAGCTGGTGGCCTCCCACGTTTAAGGGAGCGCCTGCCATTATAATCTTTGTATCATTAGTACGGTCATAATGTAATAGCGTTATGAGACCAAGCTACGTACGAATATCGTAAGTAATGATTATCATGTAGGTATGAGTTTAGTGAACTTGCCATTTTAATTAAGCCAATTGTAGTACCCTTGTTAATTACTCTCAAATTGTTCCTTCAGTAATATTATTGAGCCCTCTTACATTTCGGCGCTGCGCAAAATTTGGTATTGTTTTACGCACCGCGTGCGCGGCGAGTTACTCTCTTTCACATTTTCTCACTCGCTCGCACCATGATGTTGCGAGTATGGCGACTAAACGATCTTGACCCACCGCAGTATTTATAAGTTTTAGTATACTTTAGATAATATGTGAAATGTTGAATAAAGCTTTAATATTTTTCATTACTCAATACTGTTAAAGTGTTAATACTTTATAAAATAATTGAAAGGCCACATAAATATTTAAATTCTTACTCAGTAAATGGTCTGAAAATCATTTTCCATACTCATTGAAATCGACTACTAATAATATGAGAGTGCATTTGTGAGTTACTTTACATTGTAAGTGGTCAAAAATATTGCATCGCGTGATATTTTTTAAGAGAATAATAAAAGCCACTGAAATCGTATTAATTAAGCTCTTTGTTTGCTGTTACCTACCTACCTTTGAAATTCCTAAAAGCAAGCAAAAAATTTTGTACATTACTTTCTTACGCGGTTTTAAATGTAACTTGCGTTTTACAATTTGCTTGCAAACCGCGTCGCAGAGATAATTTAACTTCTCAGTTTTCTGCTACCTACACGTAAACCATAAATGCTTACGGACACTCAATAAGCGCTCATTGTTCAAATTGGACTTTATGACCGCAGGTGTATGTCTCGGGCTTAATTTTTTTTATTATACCAGCGCGTTCATTAGAAATACCTATAGAATTCTTAAAATCTAGCAAATAATAAGAAAGTAATTCGTGTTTTACAACTTTGGTTGTAAACCACGTGTCTTAACTTCTCAATTTTCTGCTACCTACATGTGAACCATAAATGTTTACGGACACTCAATAAGCGCTTATTGTTCAAATTGGACTTTATGATCGCAGGTGTACCTATGTCTCGGTCTCGGATTTTTTTAATTTTATTATACCAGGGCGTTTATTAAAAATACCTATGGAATTCCTAAAAGCTAGCAAATAATAAGAAAAAGACAAGTGTGTTACAACTTTGGTTGTAAACCACGTGGTAGAGATAATTTAACTTCTCAGTTTTCTGCTACCTACACGTTTAGTAGATGATTACGGACAATCAATTAGCACTCATTGTTCATTTGTTCAAATTGGAATTTATATAAATAAATAAAACATACAGATGTATTCATTATTATTTTATTTTATATTTAAAATAATCAATAACCAAATTTATATATTACAAAAATATTTCTCGCAACGGCATCGATCGAGCTTTCCGTGAATCGATAATTTCAGGCAGTACACATTTTTTATAAAAAGCCTGTAACTTTGGTAACATCTTTTCCTGCCAAAATTGTCCGTCTTTGTGGATTTTTAGAACTTTAACTAGACAATCTGGGCCAGTCCATATGGCAAGTATGCAAACGTTTTTATTTGCTATATGAAGCTGGCCTTGGATCTGGTAAAACCAGTCATGGTTTTGATTTATCGTTACCTCTGACAAATCACTGATTTTAAAACCTTTTACTTTTTTTGAACGCACGGCCGTGTCAAAGTCCATTCCGAAAGCTGAAATCGGACATTTAATTTCAATAAGACCGTCACTGTATAAACCGTCAGGTGAAGCCCCTAAATAACAATAATCTGGGTCCTCCACTAATATAGCCTGTTCCATGCTTGTTGACGATCCTGAATGGTTTTTCGTGCATTTATGGGCTTGTGGAGTTACGCCTTTTTTTTTACCACGAAGACATATCACACAATATTTGTTGCGAACACCTATATGCAGAACTTTTCCCGAATGCTCTCCGATAATGGCGGCAACACCGGAAAGTGCTGAGTAATTAGACTTATACGATCTTTTGCTCCAACATGCATCAGCTTGCACTGATATCATTGAAATGCCTGCACGATTGACATCACCACGCAGCTTTGCAGCTTCAGCTTCTTCTTTAGCTGCAGTATTTTTCCACATATCTGCTACTGTATCATGACATTTGCTGTATAATCTAAAAGGTACGGTGGGTAAATCCATAGACGCGGACAGTTCATTTAGGCTGGATTGACCAATGCCAGTTATAATTGCCCCAGAAACCGCACTTAAATTGATATCCATGTTATTATTTTCATCAGATGTTTTTAAATTAAAAACTGTACCACACATGGTGCATTTTACGTGAAACTTAGATATTAAACCAGTCTGCTTTTCTTTTAAAAATTTCAGTTGACTAAGTTTGCAACCAAATTTTTGCCCATGAGCTTCAATAGTATATAATTGATCCAAGAAGTACCAAAAATCAATTATTCTTCTTCCTTGAATGTCTTGATTAATCTATTAAGAAAATAAAAATAAACATTAATTCAAACTCAATAATTTTTTGTACGACAAAGAGCATTTTATTTACGGACTTACCATATTTTCATCACATGACGTAGTTTCTTCTACTTCTAACATGAAATCATTAATCGATTTATCTGATTCATCATGTGTAGTGTCAAGATTCTAAAAAAAATAAACAAATACAGTAAAGGACATAAATTAATCTGATATTATGAAGGATTTTTTAAATTCATTTTTAGTTCATTCAAGACATAGTATAGACAAGACATAGTAGTCTCTCACCATGTCCATCGTTTCGATGAGGTTACTAGATGTAGATATAACAATATTCTCCAGATTATATCGATTTTTCACTCTAAAACCATTATAAATCATTACATAATACACGAAATATTCCAAAAATGTATTTAACACAATTAATTCTCCAAACAGTAGGGCTACTTTCAATTATATAAGTATAAGTAAGTGTAATGTGTGTGTGTAGTGTGTGTGTGTGTGTGTGCAGTGTTAGTGTAGTTATAAGTATATCATAAAAATTAATACCTTGCTTCTCTTGCTTTCTCCAGAGATTGAATGTTTCGTCTCTTACGTTTAGTGACGCATTGGTACTTGTATTTATTTTTCCCCATTTCGACTTGTAATAACGGTTAGCTTAAGCTATAATCAAAATAACGAAAGTAAGTAATCTGGTATATTGAAAAGTAAGGTACGACTACGAATTATACACTAATTTAAAAATACTCACAACGATCAAAAACAGCGGTCGTAGTTTACGATGCTCTAACACGCACACTATAGCAGTGGTGATACGGGTAGTGACGCACACAACGGTAGTATCGACACGACAAAGAGCGTGAAATCAACTGACATAGGTCCGTCCTCCACAAGCGTTCGTGCGATACTGAGCGCACATTGTTTTTTTTTTTTTTTTGACTAGGGCATCTCGCAGTTTACCACTGAGGTAATGGCTGCTTAACCGGACTTTCCTGTGGCTGCCTTAAGCTCCTAAAAGAACTCAAAGCCTCCAGCCAGGGGCATACAAACTAAGCTAATTAAAACTAGGCGAACGCTCGCTAAGGGCACCCCCTGTGGGGTACGAACCTCGGCTTAGGGCGTTCGCTGGGGGGAGGACAGCAAGAGGGACAGGCTGGATCAAGGATAGATCATTATTATTATCAGGGGAGTTTAAAGCTACAGGCTCAGCAAAAACGCGGGCTGGCGCATCGTTATCGAGCAAGGGTCGGGGGGGAGTATCATTTACTCGGGTGGGTCGCGGTCGCGGACCTCTACGGCGAGGTCTGAAATTGTGTCGGTGTGTTTTGTGAACTGTACTTGTGGCCCTACTGCTCTCCTGGAGGAGAGTTATGGGGTCATCTGGGTCTAAGAGGATATGTCTAGGGCGACGGGCCTTACTGACTTGATTATTGGACGGGACATAGCTAGCTGCTTTGACTATTAGGGGATTCCTATGTTTGACTGCGGAGTCAAAGTACCGCTTGGACATACGTTTAAGGAACTGATGAATTGTGGGGATTTTAAGGTCGAGATGGAGGATCTCGTTCCTAACGAACCAGGGGGCTCCCGTGGCCCTACGAAGGACACGGTTCTGTAAGGCTTGCAACCTATGGATCGTACGGGGATTCGCGTGGGCAAATACGGTTCCCGCATAGGTCATGATGGGCCTAATACACGCGGTATAGATGCGCAATTTGCACTTAAGTGGCAATTTGCTGCGTGCATTCATTAAACTAAAGAGTCTACCTAGAGCGAAGGAGGCTCGTGAGCGAACCGCCTTCACGTGATCTGCGAAAGTGAGATGATGGTCCAGGATTACACCTAAGTATTTGGCTCGCTTCTCCCAGGGGATCGGCTTGCCAAACATGGTGACTGGACTAGGAAGGATGGGCCTACGGCGCGGCTTTGAAAAATAGACCGCCTGACTTTTGTCGGGATTGACCTCGATTCTCCATAACTTAAACCAGGCGCCAAGGTTATTGACGGCCTTTTGTAAGTTAAGGATCATCTGGTTGGAACTTTGCCCGCTGCAGTATATGGCCGTATCGTCTGCGAACAGAGCCAACTGACACTTTATACTCTTTGGGATGTCACTGGTGAACAGTGTGAAAATGAGGGGAGATAGTACTGAGCCCTGAGGGACTCCTGCGCGAATGAGACGGGGGGAGGATAACGCTCCTTCGATACGATAGCGAAAGGTGCGTTTTGACAAAAAGTCCCGTAAGATGAGTACGAGACGATCTGGCACACCGAGCTGGTATAGCTTGTATATTAAGCCATTGTGCCAGACTTTGTCAAACGCCTTTGCTATGTCGAAGAAGATAGCACCGGTCGTGAGACCACGATAGAAACCAGCGCTAACGTGTTCCACGATCCGGTGGACCTGATGCACGCTAGAGTGCTGAGTTCGAAAGCCGAACTGCTCGTTGGGAATGAGGCCCTTGGTCTCAGCATAGTCTCTGAGTCGCTTATAAATAAGTCTCTCATAGATTTTTGCCATTACCTTGAGCAAACTAATGGGGCGATAGCTGGAGGGATCTGACTTGGGTTTACCGGGTTTGGGGATACCTATGACTATAGCTTCTTTCCAAGCCTGCGGAAAGATATTGTTACTAAGAGCAGCATTGAAGATGGTGCACATTAGTAGTATGAGATGAGTGGGAAAGAGTTGGACCACCCTATTGGTGATTCCATCTGAACCGGGGGCTTTGCGAGTTTTAAGACCCTTTATGATATCTTGGACTTCGTCAGGAGTGACGGGGGCCAGAGGATTATCAGGGTCTTCTACGGGGGGCAGAGAGGTTCTGCGTTCTACTTCCGCATTGACCTTGTTGAGTTGAGTTTGGTCTACGGGTAGGAGGCTAGGGGAGCATTGCGCTTCGAGACTGTCGGCTAGGCATTCCGCTTTGTCGATGTCATCGAAGGCGATAGAACTATCGGGACGAACTAAAGGGGGCATAGATGCTTCTTGTCGGGATTTGAGTTTCCTCTGAAGTTCCCAGAAGGCTTGGTGATTGGGAGTGAGTTCGCTCAGAGTCTTATCCCAGCTCGCGTTACGCAGCTCCTGCACACGTGTCCTTACAGATCTCTGTAAGTAGCGCATGTGGGCTTTGTTAGCGGCGCAGGGAAAGTTATCGTAGGCACGAGTGGCCGCGTTCTTCTCAGTCATCAAAGCACGCACATCGTCCGGGAGGTCAAAGCAATGGGGGTCCATTGCTGGGACTTCCCTTGAACAGTTGTTCAGGACGTTTTGTACGTGTTCGGTGAGTGAGTCGATCGCGGCCGTCGTGTCTGCGACTGAGTCGAACTGGTCTGGGATTGATTCTAATAGGGGGGACATGGGTTTCAGCTGTTCGCCTACTTTCCTCCAGTCCGTGACCCTTTTGGTAACGAGGGGTTGATTGGGGTCGTTGGGGTGACCTATGCGGGAAGCCATTTTAATTACTACAGGACGGTGGTCAGAGGTAAGCTCTGACGCCGTTTCGATAGAGACTAATCTGAGATTGACGTTCTTAAGGAGCGCCACGTCTAGGACATCCGGAGTCCAATTAGGATCGTGAGGGAAGTGAGTAGGTGACATCGGACCGATGATGTCAAAGTTAAGGGAGGAGGTGAGGTCGAACAAGTGTTGACCTCTGTTATTAGTCTGAACGCTATTCCAAGAGGGATGCTTTGCATTGAGATCGCCCGCTATGATAACGGAGTCACTCATGTCTAAAAGGATTTTTAAATCGTTAGCTATAGGTTGAAAACTCTCTGAAGGAGATCGCGGTGGGATATACACCGAGACTATAGTAATCGGCTGATGGCCTGTCATGCCTAGGCGGCACATAGAGACTTCGAGTCTGGAAAGGGGGGGAGGATCCATAGGTATGCAATACAGTTCCTTTTTGTAATAAATGAGGGTTCCGCCTTTATGGCAACGCGTCCTATCATTTCTGATAATACGGTAGTTAGCAATAGAGGGGTTTCGGTGACTAGGTTTAAGGAATGACTCCTGGATGAGGAGTGCATCTATCTGGTGTTCGCGAAGGAATTCCGCGATCTCGTCTTTTTGACCTTTTATACCGTTTGCATTGAAGATGCCTAAGTTGAGGGATCGGGGTTTAAACCTAGCTATTACGGCGTTAGACATGTTGGGGGGTCATTAAGGAAACTAGGGCTTGCGAAATCTCTTGATTTTCGCTGTAAAGGCGTTGGATGCCGGCTAAGTCACCGACGCTCCTACATGCTATTATGTCGTGTACCAATTTAGTGGCACGGGGAGTACAGAAAACCTGAAAGGTTTGCGCGAGGAATGGAAAATTATTCTCTGGGTTAAGCAGTGGCATGGGAGGCATGTTCACTGGCCGGGGAGCGGATCGTGGTGCTTGAGGAGCAGGGACGTTACGCAGTGCTTGAGGAGCAGTAGGTACGGATTGCGATGCTTGAGGAGCAGGAGCGGGTTTCGCGGGTGGTGCGGTAGGGGGGGGAACGCGATTTCGGGGGTCCATAAGGCCGTAAAGGGGGGTGTTAGGGAGGGGGGGAGCTGGAGAAGCCAGCGTTGGGTAGGCCTTGTGGTGGTTTAGTTGATGCCAGGGACTAGGTCTCTGAGGACTTAGTCGCTCTGGCATTTGAGATGAAGGGAATGGGATGAAGTCCCTTTGCCTAACCTGGAGAGCGCACATTGCCGGCGCGGTGAAATATATAGTACTTTTATTTTATTCGTAAAAAAATAAAAGTAGCTAATAAAAAATTATAAAAAATTCATAGCTTTTAAGCAAATGTTGGAGATTATTTTAATATAAATACTACGACAAAATGATGTAGAACTTCGGAGATATTCAGACTTGTTTCCAAACCTTTTCAGTAGAAAATTGAAATAGGTTCAGTAATTTTTTCTTAGTATAAAAGGCATATAATAAAAATGTATTCTATTATTATTAAAGTATAGGATATTTGTAAGATGTGAAAAATTGTTTTGATGAATTATATTCAACAGAATCCACAAATTAGAGGTCTCAAATGAGCTCTCCTTGAGTTTTTGCCTAAACATGCATCAGGAGAATGATTATTACTAAATAAATAAATAAATATTTAAAAAATCGCTTTATTATTGTTGTAGAAGAGAAAACGAACAATTTTTATCAAGTAATTGTTATTTATATTAACCAACGAATAGTATTGAATTTCAACGAGGAAATCATGCATTTACGCGCATTTTTGTAAGACATTACCTATTTTTCCCGAAGGTGTCTTAGAATTTTTTAAACGAAAGTTTCGGTTCCTACAAGTGTACGTTAGAAAGATAAACACTTAAGACCTGCGCCCACTGACGGCACGGCACGACACGGAGTTTTTATGCTACGAATAGGAATAAATGCGGCTGTGCCACAAACCGCTGCCGCTGCGCTGTGTCGCAGCTGTGTTTGGACGGACTATTACTGCTTTAACCCAATCGCAAGATAATGCAGCACAGAGTATGGGTGTCTGTGTTGAATCCACATTTGTATTGCCTTATACAAACAAATGCGGCTGCACTACAAAGCGCTGTGTTGCAGCTGGGTTTGGACGGACTATTACTGCTTTAAGCCATATGCGACATAATGCAGCAAGACTATGGGTGTCTGTGTTGCATCCGCTTTTGTATTTACGCAACCTGGACACGACGTGTTGTCGCATAGACCGCGTATTTCTCTGGTTTCGGCGCTTGACGTGCCAAAACGTCATGTCCGGCTTCGCAACAATCAATCGTCAATCGTAATCCTGAGGATGTCTCGTTGATAGGTGAAACACGTGTCGATTTCTTGCAGGATTCTTTAAGAAGTGTTAAGTGGATTAGGTTACTAAATATACGTCGTCTATTATATTTTCCGAGCAGTGGTGGCCCAGTGGTATCGGCTCAGACTTACGAGTTGTAGGTCGTGGGTTCGAACCCAAGCAGGCGCTTTACTTTGTGTAAATAATTTCATCACCTGAAACCTGCATGTCTTAGAACCAAAAATTCGAAGACATGTGACATCTACCAACCCGCACTGAGCCCGCGTGGTGGATTACGGCCCACTCCCTAGAGAGGAGGCCTGTGTCCTAGCAGTGGGAACATTAATAGGCTGATTATTTATATGTATGTATTGTATTTTCTAACAATTACTCCAAAGTTCTCCAGTTGCTAAGGAAAACAGTGAGAAAATCGAATGTATAAGTATACCTATGCATTACAATACGGTCAGGGACGACTTGACAAGTGCTATCGCTCTCACATTGGACTCCAATTTACGGACCATTGTGAAGTGGTTCGCAATAATAGGCAACCGATTAAGTGTCCCTTCAGATTCCAAGAAATATAAACTGAATATGCGAAATAAAGGAGGTAAATGAGTTAAAGAAGGATCTGGGTTTTGTGATATAATAGATGAGGCTAGTAGAGCTAGGAGCAGTGGTGGCGCAGTGGCGACGGCCCCAACTCATGAGAAGGTTGTGAGTTCAAACCCACGCAGGCGCTTTTCTTTGTGTAAATATTTTCGGCATGTTATTATAAAATTGACATGTCTTAGAACTAAAAATTCGAAGACATGTGACATCTGCCACTAGACCCACGTGGTAGATTACAGCCCACTCCCTCTCGATGAGAGGTGGCCTGTGACCCAGCAGTAACATTATAGGCTAATTAGGCTGCCTGTCCACTGGAGCGGAGAGGAGAGGAGAGGAGCGGAGATGTGCCAAAATTAACCAATAGAATCGCACCTCTGGAGCGGAGTTTTGATTCTATTGGTTAATATTGACACTTTAGGGGTATGAGGAACAGGGTGTAAAGTTCACTCATCCACCATAGAAAAGGGAGGATCCTCCAACCAGACGGGTATTATGTCTGGCGGGCAACTGCCCATATGTTGATTTCGGATAGTCTTATCTATGTTATTCGCTCAGTAAACTCTAACTGCGAGATGTAGGAATTGTGTGACGTCATGTCTTTTTGTTTCGTAGTTTTTGTATGTGGCGGTCTAACCGCTACATCACTCCCCTCCGGAGACCGGAGGTCGATAGTGGGCTGAGTCTTGGATCTTGCGATGCTTCACAGTGCCAGCTGTGGTTCCAGTGAGTCGGAACCGGGTGCCGCATAGTTCACGGTGAGTCGGAACTGTCTGCGGTGATTCCCCAGTGAGTCGGGGTGGCGCTGCGTCGTCATCCAGTGAGTTGGATGTGGTACAGCGCCGGGTTGTGGCTGACTGCTTGCGTCGACCAGGAGAGGGTAGAATATGCTCTGCTTGTGAGACCGGCCGGAAGTGCAGGTGCTGTGCCAAGGTTGCTGATGAGGCTGAGGGTGATGACCAGGAATGCGCGTTCGCTGCATGCTGGTGGTCAGGATACCCGTTGATGCCGTGGGTGCTGGCTGGCTGTGTGACTCGCCTCACGAAAGCTTGCGGGAGTGATGATGATGACGTCACGCCGAAGTAGTTGCACGAAGGCTGCGTTGACGTTCATTCTCGGGGTCACCAATTTAGGGGTATGAGGAACAGGGTGTAAAGTTCACTCATCCACCATAGAAAAGGGAGGATCCTCCAACCAGACGGGTTGTTATGTCTGGCGGGCAACTGCCCATATGTTGATTTCGGATAGTCTTATCTATGTTATTCGCTCAGTAAACTCTAACTGCGAGATGTAGGAATTGTGTGACGTCATGTCTTTTTGTTTCGTAGTTTTTGTATGTGGCGGTCTAACCGCTACAACACATCTCCGCTCCTCTCCTCTCCTCTCCGCTCCGGTGGACAGGCAGCCTAATAGTCATGTTAGTAGAGCTATCACAAAAACCTCTCTGTGATAGAAGTGGATCCCCCAAATCTATTGTAGAGAATAACCAAATTAACAGATTTGATATTATTATATTAGCAAGGTATATAGCAGGTAGGAACATGGCGCTGCAGGAAAATCTCGCAAGAAAATTTGCTTTAGTAGATAACTTAGTCACTACGTACATATATTTTTCTTAGAACTTCAGATTCCAGGCATATGTGAGAAGAACATCTACCTATGTGTTATGGCACAACTTAAGAGAAGAAGATAGGTAGAATACTCTTTAGAAGAACGACGAAGAAATAGAAGACTAACGTCCAGCATTAAACAAAGGGAGTGTTAGCGATGAGTAATTTGATACTGTAGTAACTACAATTATTCGTGAGAATGAAATAGACGACTGTTTAGTTCGCAAACTGGTATTTGTAGACAAAACAACGGTTAAATTGAGTTGGTTGTGTACGCAGCCGTACTGAAGTACCCTATGGTAAATACAGAGACCAAACTGTATTATTGTTTACGACTTTAATCGATCCAGAGTACATGAAAACACACGGAGAAACGTACCACTGTTATGCCTACAAATGATTGAAAAGGGGCTTGTGGAAATGAAAGAATAAAAAGCAAGAGAATATTTACGTAGATTGGTCAAATCTGTAAAACAACACATACATAAACTCACGCCTTCTTCCTTTGAGTGTAGGTAGAAACTACAGAACGCCACTTGCTACGATTCTAACATAGGTACTCCATTAGCACCTGCCATCTAATTTCTTCACCACCCTTGGTCGACTAGTAGAGAATGCCTGAGGCATTAAGTCCGTGTTTGTACCATTTTTAGACTGCGAAAGGTTAAAAAAAAAACCTAATCCTTTTGCTTCATTTACGTTCAAACATTTGAGGGACAATTCCCGTAATATTTATGAACGTCCGCTTCACATCTCATTCGCAATCTGTCAAAAATACAAATATTAACCAACATTTTTGACAAGTTTGACAGATTCCGACTTGAATGTGAACGTTTTTTAAGTACGAGAATTGGCCTTCTGATCATATAAGCACATCGATTGCGAACTTGCGAGTACTTACGCGACTGACTTTTCTGGAGGACACCACCAATAAGGTCACGATTACGTCCCGGCGTTTCCACTCACATCAGTAAAACAAGTACTTAATATTTAAAATCTGCCAAGTTATAAATTGGTTAAGGGACTTGGGCAGGATTCTAAAGGATCAGAGGGAATAGAAGCACTTCAAATTTTGCTTGGTTTATGGAAAATTTTATCAGCTTTTGACTTCCAAGGAAACACATATATAAAATGTGTGTCTCTTGAAAGTGGTTTTCCAAACTGCTTTGAGCTAAAACTATGCATACTCTAGATAAATGGATATTTTAGCGAATTTATGAACTGGATTTAGAAAACTTTTATCGCAACCCAACGACGTATTATAAGCCAAACGATAGCTACAAGTGGCTACTAAAAACTTGTAGATTATTTTTCTTCTTTGTGTGTTGATTTGACTCCTTTTAGGGTTCCGTGCCTCAAAAGTAAAAAAAAACAGAACCCTACATTTATATTCACTTCGTTGTCCGTCTGTCAGTCGGTCAAGACTCTTTTTCTCAGGAATGCATAGAGGTATCAAGTTGAAACTAAACGGTCCATTAGACCCATTCAAAAACGCAGGTCTACGATCCGTTGGAGCTCTAAAAAAATATTAAAATATTTTGATACTCGCAAATAAATCAAAACCTACAGGGTACTTCCCGTTTCCTAGAATCATGAAATTTGGCAAGAAGCAAGGTCTTACAGTACAAGTAAAGTAAACTTCGAAAATGGTTAATTGTAGTTTTTAATCACATATTTATTTATATTTTGCGATGACAAACTAACGCAGTTGGAGAATTAATCGTGACGTACTCGATGTACGGGAGGACATGTTTTTCAACTAGAATGTTAAGTTTGTTTTTGGGATAAATTCATCCCAGCTACGCGCACTTGCCCGTTTTTTTCTGTCCTGGACAGCAACTTCGTATCCAGGAATGGATGGGCATATAGTTATGTATCTGCTGCGCAAAACGGTTTTTTCAATTTTTGTTCTGATTTCCAAATGTATGGTTTAAAAACGGTGGAGATAATGAAACATTAATAATTCTTAAATCAAATAGGATAGGGCCAACATTTTTATTCCATCATTTTTATGTATTTTGAACGTCATTGCTGATGTAATCATAGTCTTGCTAGTCTTATATTCAACATCTCACTGAGATGAACAAGTTTAAAGAAAGAAATAAAATTTATTTATTGAGACAAGCGAAACATAAACAAAAATTAAAAAATAAAATCTGTCAAGTGCGAGTCGGACTCGCACACGAAGGGTTCCATACCATGTCGTACAAGATTTAACACTATGAATTTTGTAATACTTTCGTAAAGGTAACAACAGAGACGCTATAAAAAAACAAAGATTTGTAAAGAAATTGTCTAATTTTAATGAGAAAATGTTGTTGTGTTAAAATATAGGTGTAGGAGTATATTTCATTTATTTTAAGAGAAAAATATTAAGTTAACTTTATCCAGTAACATGCATTAACTAAAGTCAAAGTTATTTATTTGCTACTAACATAGTATTAGTAGGTATAAATAGGTATATATGGTAGGTAAGCAGGTAGATATGTAGGGTAGATAGGGTAGGTTAGGTACCTACCTACCCTGGTAAGAAGGGTAGGGTAGGTAGGTAGGGTAGGTAATTAGGTAGAAATAGGTAATTAGGAAAGGTAGATGTGCCGTAGATAAGTACTTAGTGCTAACCGTGCGAAGCCAGGCCGGGTAAAGCTAGTTACTTATAAATAAAAGGATTTCTCTTGCTACATCAGACTATATTGTACAAAATAGAATGTAAGTAGTACGCCAAATTTTAATTATAACTGTGCGTTTGCACTGGCGAAACATTCACAACAAAACATGTTGGAATCTCTATTTTCTGTCAATTTTTCATACAATGTTTGACAGGAACTAGAGATTTCAACATGTTTTGTCGTGATGTTTCGCCAGTGCAAACGCACGGGTCAATACAGGTATTTATTTACGTTATTTTTGATAGTCATACAGAAATCTATTATTTCATCTTACTTATTATTTTTACACATCCCATCGGACTATGAGAGTGAGGTAAGAGAGAGTGCACTCGTGTCTGTGCACACACTTGTGCACTATAATATCTCCCGCGCCGAAGGCCAGTCTCCGTTGAGATTGGCCGCCATGACCGAATATTTTTACACCAATAATTTTTCTCAATATGAAATTGTATCCACAACGGTTTAAGCTAGGTAACTGAATAGTACACTGTATGTGCCAGCATTCATTTCAATGTTACTGAATATATTGTCTATTGGAGTGTAGTTTTATTTAACACGAGGTACACACATCAACACCGTCTAGGGATACTTTGAAAAAGTCGATAAAGTTCTTAAACTCAAAAAATACTGGCCGGTTTTAAAATCTTGTGAAGAAAGTTTATTTTGTAGACCTTTTTGGATGATCGAAATTTAAATGATCGAAATAGTATATGCTGCCATGATAGTAGGTACTTACTAATTCCATGTCATTAGTCCGACTATTAAATAGTTATCTGTGGAATTTATATCGCATAATATTAGCATGAAATACAAAATTATTACTTTAAGTTGCAGAAAATCGCCCATATTATATAAAATACGTTATGAATCGGCGTTTTTAGTATTTGTTGATTATAAACAGTATATATGTTACATGATACACACAAGTTTCAAATTCCTAATTTGTTTAGTTGTTGAGATAGAGCTCGTACAAAAATGGTCTAAAACAGACAACTTCTACAGCCCCCTAATTCATCATTTTTGAAGATAAAAACAAATAAAAATTATATTTATTCTCTACTCGATGAGCTCTAGAAAATGATACCCCACATGCCAGGGTCAGATAATTTTTTTTTCAAAATTTAATTTTATTGTATGGCGACCCCCCTTTATTTTTTAATTTTATTATTTGTTGCTCTTGCGGCAATAGATATGCTCAATCTGTGAAATTTTCAACTGCCTACCTATTACGGTTCATGAGATAGAGCTCGCTGACAGACAGACGGACAGCGGAGGCTTATGAATAGGGTTCCGTTTGTCACCCTTCGGGTACGGAACCCTAAAAACAGGGCAGTCTGGGACTGCGGATAGAAGTGAAAACTAAGTAACGCCATCTATAAAATGTCAGGAATTGATGTGGCTTGCTGTCAGTTCTTATACTGACAGCAAGCCACATAAACTCCTGACATTTAAAAAGCTGGTAGCTCCATTTAAAAAAAACAGAGTGCGCTGTCAACAAAAAAGTGCTCTACGCGCCTTCGGTGACGATGACGCGAGTTCCATGATTTTTGTTCACCCAAAAAGTGCTCAATGCACCTAAAGAAGTTTTTACTTCAATAATAAAAATAAAACCAAGTAAAATTTTAATAATAGCAGAAACTCGTGTGCCAGGCCTAAAGTCTCCTCCCTCCATCTCAGCATGATGCTGCGACATTTAATAATAAATGTCACAGCGCTGTGACCGCGCGTGTGTATGCGTATGTGTATGTTTATCGAAGTGTTTACGTGAGCAAAGATAACAGTCGTCAGTCTTGTCACGACAAATATTGCACAATTCGTATTACGTGTTTTTAGGGGACCATGTTTTATCACATCACAAAAGAAAAGCAATGGAGCGTAAAACTTAATTCACGTATATACATCGTGTTTCCCATTTTCGTGGTCTACGCCAAATATTTTTGGTAGAATTTATTCCCGCGCGTCTATTTTATCTACAGAACCACTCAGTTTTATGGCTAACGTAATAATATCTTTTTATCCGGGTCTAGTTCTCTTAGCCGCCATTTTTTGCTCCCAAGAACCAGCTACCCTATTCTATTTGAATTAACCACAGTATTATTTTTGAACCATAAAAAACAGTCCTTTTATGTTTCCAGTTTTAGGTATATCCTACGCCTGGTAGGGTAATTTATTTTATTGTAATAGAATTGTTTTCATCTAATGGAGACGCAATCAATTTCACATGTTTGAAATCATTTTGTGCTCTCATTCAATTTTCATTATTTTGAATAACAATGTCGAAGAATATTTTCATTATTATTATTTTATTTATCATATTCACTTATAGTAAGTATAACTAATAACTTAAGCCCCATAAAACTGTAGTAATGGTAATTTTCCCATGAATTTAATTGCCAACAAAAATAACGATGAAATGAAGAAATTCTACTTTGTTTTAGAGTTGTAAAAGACAACCGAGACTACCTTGTTAATATTGTAACGCAACCGAGGTAATAACTTGCGTTACGAATCACGTTATTGCTACCGTCATCTCAGATACCAGAAGCTAGGCTGATATTCTACCCATTGGAAAGAGAAAATTATATGTATAAGTCGCAATAAAATGGTTATAGCCCTAGGGATATAGCTTAGCGTAGTTGATCACAGTTCTAACCATACCTTTTTGGTCAGTGTGCCCTAATAGTTATATTACTAGATCGTGCTCGTATCATAGTTATAATCCTAGTAAGATAGTTATGAATCACTTTCATAACATTTTAATTGCATAAAATAACTGAACTAAATATAAAGATTAGAAATAAAAAGTTTTACAGTATTTTACACAATTAACTATTTACACTAGGTACTAACTACAATGACTAACTTACTATACAAACTAACTTTCATATATGTAACTATATTACGGTAGCTATATCCCTAGGAATATGTCACGGCTACAACCATCTTACTGCGACATATGCATACATTTAATATCGTTTGATGTATATCGCTTCCTTGAAAAAGGATATGTTTGCTCATAAATACGCAAAGGCATCCTTTGAACACATAGGAAATGAAAATATTCGAAATATTGAAAGTATTCAATGTTTGTTACAGGAAATTGAAGAACGAATGAAAGAACGGCAACGAATAATGATTTTAATTGGGATGACCATAGAAAAATGATTGGAGATGACACTTCGAACATAACACAAACACTGACTAATTTATTTGAAGAAATGTTACTAGAAACAGAAATGACTGGCGAGAATAGGACGAATGTGGACTTTACCCAGTTCCTCTCCGCTTTGAGGGTCCAAACTAAGAACAGTTCACATGAACCCCTGGACTTTGGTGCCCTAGTGAAACTTGTGGATGGGTTGAGGATCAGACTGAACCTGACAAGACCCAGTGAACCAGCCTGCACGTACTGCGATGGAAACTTCAGAGACATCATCCTTGCTTACAACAGTATCCATGGATACCTTAGCCTCATTGTAAGTATATTATATACTTTACGAGATATTAGATTTATATAGATAGATAACACACTTATTGAAACATAAATAAAAACAATAAAAAACAACGGGTTGCACTCCGAGAGTGCCGGCAGAAGTGAAAACGTGAATATTAACGTTGTGCATTTTAGAATATTTTGGAATGGTTAGGGAATAATTTCGCACGAATTGCTTTATTTATCAGTATAAAAGTACTATAATTTATGTGGTTGAATACAATATTCATTAGTAGTAGTAGTATATTTATTTATTTTCAAAATATAGTCTTACAAAAATAAACAATTTATTTAAACACTTTTCATGAAGTATGTTTTGACTGCTTTTTTTTTACTCATCAATATGGGTAAAATTTCTTACCGCGCAATCTTTACGTAATGTCAAAGACTATTTATTTAGATATTTACTTAGTCGGTTGCTAGGCAACGGATCTTACGGTCACGTCCTCCGTTTAACATTTTTTACCCATCCCAAAAAAGTGCACAACGCCGCTAAAGAAGTTTTCACTTCAAAAACAATAAAAAGAAACAAAGTAAAATTAAAATAAAACCAGAAAGTCCTGTGCGAGGCCAAAAGGCTCCTATCTCAGCACGAATCATAAAATTCTTATCCTAGTTCCGCGACTGTTGAGCATAAGATCCTGTATTCAATCCCCAGGTCGGGCTGTGTTATTCGGTTTTCTTATTAGGAATTTCACAGCAGCAATCAAGTCTTGATTTATGTCCAGCATTATAATACAAGGGGTGAAAAATGTGGGTCTAGTATGGTCTGTTTCCAAAGTATCTGACAGAAATGTAAACAAATGTATATAACAACGTACCTGTGGACGCCAATTTGTAGTGTGACTTGACAAATTGAGGTCTTTGATTTAATTATTTGAATACACAAACCCGAAATTCTAGTTTTAAGAGCGCTTATCCTAAAAGTTGGCAACGTCGCAAATAGCTGTCAAATATTTACCTGTTTTGATTAATTAGGCAATATTACTGTATGGAAATTTGAAATCTGGCTAACTAGCGAACTAGAATATTATCAATTATATGCAATAATTAATATCGTGACACCGAAAAGAAGTAGAAAAGTTTTCGGAAACTTTTCAAATGCCTTTTTACACCTAAAACAGTTACAACATCAAATTCAGTCTTATAAATTCATTATTAATATTCTAGTTCGCTAGTCAGCCACATTATTTCCATACAGTAATGTTACCAAATTAATTAAAACACCGAAATATTTGACATCTACGAGTATTTGCGACGTTATCCACTTTCAGAATAAACGCTTTAAATCACCAAGGTGTTTTCATTTGACAATTGAGATTAACTTTATAACCTCAATTTTAGTCGATGAACTTTCAATTACAATTTGATCATGTTACTTAAATAAACAATATTTTGTTGGAAAATGTGGTGAGAAATAAAGTGGAGACCTTCTTATACAGATGAATGTGTTCTTAATACAAATGTATACGTAAAAAATGAACCTGAACACGGTATTTCACCTTTTCATTAGATACTTTTCTAACAGGCTTTAGGTAGGTATAGTGTAGTGTCTATCCCTTCGGTGAATCGTAATGTAACCAAGCGTAATGTTTTGTTATGTATAAATATTATTTTAGGTTTGTTTTTCGAATATTTGGTCCCTAAACTTGATCCCCGATTGTGATGTCAAGTGTAAAGGGTTGGTTGGTAATATTTTGTTTCCCACGGGCGTTCGGGACATCGTCTTATTTACTTATGTAAAAGGTTTCCAGAATATTGTTGGTAATATTTTGTTCCCACGGCGTTTGGGAAAACGTATTAATGACTTAGTCGCATTAGCATGGCTATCCGAACAGCGATCCTTTTCGAGATTCTGGGTTCTACAAAACGTTCTGCTAAAGTAGGCTTAGATTTCTATTGAACAGGAAAAGAAGCTATATACATATATCTTGCAATATCACAGTGTCTATTTAGGTAGGTACCTAAGTACTACTAATAGTATCTATTTCGGAACGATTTAGTCTGTATTAAGTCCTATTTTAAATCCCTATAGATTTTATTTAGTTAGCACTTTCCGGATGCAAGTCGGTTGACTTTTCGGTTGTTGATGAGGTTTTAGGAAAACAAAGACGAAAAATACCGATGTTTTATTATAAGCCGAATCGATTTTTTTTTTCTTTCAATCTGTACAAATCTTTAAACCTGACTTGGTTTGTGTACATCGTTTTTGGGGACCACTGAAAATGAGTGCTGTGTTGTGGGTTCACCAAAGCGCAGCATCATACTAAGTGGAAGCCTTCTTGTCATAGTAACGACGTGCAGCTGTCGACTATTTCTATTCTGTGTTCAAGGTATTTTTTTTTTTATTCAGGTGTCTCTGTGGCAAATAAACCTAAGTATTAGACCCTCTTTCGCGATGTCCGAATAGCCACTACGTACCGAAAAAATTCAAAAATGGAACAAAATTTGTATGAAATTATCTGCCAAGTAAGTTAATAGGAACTTAATCGTAGGTGGTGAAACGGGCTGGGCACGCCACAATTACGGCGATAAGTCCCCTCTTTGAGGAGTGGCTTGAGAGGCGCCACGGCGTCCTCACCTTCCGCCTGACGCAGGTCCTCACCGGACACGGTTGTTTCGGGAGGTACCTGTTTCGCATAAGGCGGGAGGAAACGCCCGGGTGTCACCATTGTGTGGATCGTCCGGAGGACACGGTGGAGCATACGGTGGAGGTTTGCCCGGCTTGGGTGGACCACCGCCGTGTCCTCGTGGAGGCGATCGGCGGCAGTGACCTCTCGCGTCCGGCCCTGGTCCAGGCCATGGTGCGGAGCGAGAGGGCATGGCAAGCCGTCACCTCCTTCTGCGAAGCAGTAATGCTCGCGAAGGAGGAGGCGGAGCGCGCGAGGGAGTGGCAGAGGCCGCGCCCTACCAGCCCTAGCCGCCGCCGCCGTAGGAGACTTCCCGGGCGTCGGGAATTGATAGCCGATTTCCGGCCACCGTAGGCGCGGGCCTGCGGACGGAGAGCAGAGGGCAGCTTGCCGTCCGATAAGGACCAGGCCCGGGTCGACGGCGCGTCGTGTTCCACGCGCGCCTCAAAGAGATGTCAGCAAAACTGACGGGGTCCGTTAGGGCCGATGCCTGCCGGGGTTGCGGGTAGTCCCAAGGGGAAACCGTGGCCCCTGGCATGGCAAGGGAAGGAACACGGGTGGGTTTTAGTCAGTAAAAGTCTGACACGCCCTTCCGCTCCGCCCAGAGCGGGAGAAGTCATTGGATGATTTCCCACCCAAAAAAAAAAAAAAAAAAAGGTGGTGAAACGGGCCCCTATTGTTTCAATCTTAAGTGTTACCCTTATACTTATTTCACTTTACTATAATTTTTGGTTATGTGTTCCGTGTGACGTTATTCATTTTGATTAAGATCCAGTAAAACATTTCTAATGATAAAAAAACGTACCATTTAAAATGGGGGGGAATGCCGTACCAATTCAAAACAAAATCCTAGAACTGTTGCTAGCTCTACAAAATTCTTTTTTAACTAAATCCAAGAACAAAGCACGGACACGTTCCAATTAAACGAAAGAAAGCTCCTAATAAATGCTAACTGTAATGCTTTTTCTAGGCTTTCTAGGTCGTTTGATTGATTCATGAGGTGACAGCTGTCTGCTATTAAAGTAGGTCGATACTATTGTCACAGAATATGTAGGTACAGAAGGTCAGCTAAATACAGCGTGCCGCTTAAAACTGTTTTCAGACCAGCGCGATATGTCGCGCGACGCGACACCGGGTATTGTTATACCGTGAAGTTTTGTATTGAAAACAGCTTAAATCGCGACATCAATTTACCAAACGTATATGGTTTCGCGTTTTCGTTATATGAAGATATTGTAGTTATCTCAAGTGTTAACATAAACGAATTTAAAAGAAGTCTGTTCAAATTGTTAAATAACAAGGTGTACTATTATGATGACGAATTTTTAAATGACAAATTTTAATTATAATACCTGTTAAATAAACCAAATCTGTTCATAAGTTAAGTGACATACTGAATAATGTTAAATTTGACTATTGTTATATTAATGAATTAAGTAGTGACATTTTATTTAATTTATTTTGTTCTGCAATTTTTACTTTTAATTTGACATTTTAGTGATTGTACTGTAGTTTTGTTTTTGTATTGTTGTTTTGATTTTATAAAATGTATTATTTTGTTCCTTTGATATTTTGTATTTCTTTTGGTGGGACACAGCTAGGATCTTATTGTAGGTACGTAGTATAACACCTTCTGTATGTACCCTGTTCACGAAATAAATGAATTTGTATTTGTAATGTCAGTAAACGTTATTATTTATTAATTTATTTACAATTTTCTAAAACAGCACCATTCAACTCAAATATTTTGAAGAACCTTTCGGAATAGACTATAGGTATACCTCTATGTGCGCGTGCGCCGGCGCCTGTTTAAGCAAACTCGTTATATGTAGCCGACCTTCTGTACTATCCTGTGCTATTGTTGGGAACTAGGCCGAATAGGTCACTTGTCAACAACGTCTAAACATGATTCATTAATACACTATTAGTTCTCTAATGACTGCAATGGTCAAGTTTTGAGTGGAGTTGACATTGTTTCCGAGTTTCATGAAAACTGAAAATGGGACGTAAAGCGAAAAATTGCATTAAAGCAGGATTTGCAACTATTAATAGTATCGTTTATCTACAAAACAGCGTACAGGGAAAGGTAGGGAAAAATTGTTAAGTAAATTGTTAACTTTTTGGCCTCGCACAGGTCGTAGGTCGTAGTATTATTATTTTTTTATTTTGGTTTATTCGAATTCTTTTATTTTTTTTAGATGCTCCTTTTTATTTTTTTATTACTGTTAGTATTTTCTGTGCGTGTCCCAAGTTAAATACTTAATTTTTTTTTTTTTTTTACAAGAAAAGCTGATTTTCTATTTTCATAAGTACTTCAAGTAACTACACTAGACGCGGTCGTTGACCCCAAAAAACATAAGGCATTAACTTTAAAAAATTTAAGGAGTGCTTTAACTTTTACTATGGGACCAACGATGAAATCGCGAAAAAAATATTTGCTATTCTATACAAAAGTAAATACATACAAAAATAAATTTATGCGAAAGTGAACTTTTAACACCTTATAATGATCTTTTTTTTTGTTTCCTTTTTTGTTGACCTATCACAACTGTGGAGTTTTGCTAGCTTAGTTAAAATTTGACGTTGTATAAGTAAGTATATCATCGGAAATTTAGGTTACCTAGCCCCGTTTGTATATGAGAATGTTAATACAAATAGCTCCATGACACCACGATCATTATAATACTTCACACCGTAACCCAGATGCTTGTCTATGAAAATTATGAATTTTCAGAAACAAGCATAAACATGAAACTGTAGTAAAAAACGTTAATCTGTCCATTAACGGACATTATTGGCCCATTTGGCTTGATCATCGGCCCATAATGATTCACAAACATAACCTAGGGTATCAAATACACCATAATTAAGGTCGCCCATCAATGAATTCAGGGCTATTTACAATTAATTGATGGGTTTTTGATGGTTTCTGATAGACGAACTCGAATTTGATAAAGAGATTATTGTTTTAACAAATTTTGGTAAATGTTTACGGTAACAGATGTTTGATTATTAACTACCTATGTTGTCGTGTATCGTACACAAGCCGTAAAATTCTACGATAAGGGCCGCCTTTAATTCTAACTTTAAGGTAGGTAGATCCGTAGTTGTAGCCACGCAATTCAAATATTCTTACATTTTTAGCAATTTGCAGGTCAGTGTCAGGTTGTATCTTGATCAAAATATGATTCGCGACTATAACAGATATACATTTACAGAATTATAAATCAATAGAATCATTAATATATCTTTCTAAGATAGATTTGTTCCATATGAACAAATCTCTTATGGAAAAGTTGTCTAAAGGAAAGGATCAAAGTACAACCTGACACTGACCTGCAAATTGCAAAAAACGTAAGAATATTTGAATTTCGCGGGTTACAACTGCAGCTCCACCTTAAGGGTAAATGAAACTTGTGATACTTATTTGGCAGTGAAAATTAGAAAGTTAAAATACGTTTAAATGCGGTAAAATAAGAAAAATCGAGTCGTCAAGTCAATGCTTAAGCGCCCTAAGGGTCCATGGCGACCAGGGACCCAAGCATGCTACCAGTTGCACAGACAAGAGTAAATAAAAATAATAAAGAACGATTAAAATAAAGCTAAAAAGCTTTATTTTAATCGTTTTTTATTTATTTTTAACACGCTTTTATTATAAATTAAAAAGCTATACAGTGAGCTGTAAGCTAGAAGAACGTTTATTTTCATATTTATATTATAAGTTTGTACAATCTTTTTAAAGGAAAATAAATTGAAGCCTCGCTTTACGCTTTGCTCGCAAACAAATCTCATTTACTATTTCTAGAGAAATATTTTCCACAAAAATATTTGTTCATTCATAAAAAAACATAGACCATTGGTGTTTCCTGTAAACAATCGTAAAAATCTAAATTGGCTTCACTCCAAAGAGTCTAAACTCGATTGATTACTAACCACCTTAATATTTATGGGGCCCTGGTACATATTATATCATCATTATTGGTAGACGGAGGCCATTATGTAAACGGGTCACGGAAATGATTTCAATTTACGTAAGAAATTGAATATTTTTCTTTTCCCTGAAAGGAAGATGTACGTACGGTCCTTTCTACAATGCAGGAACACTGACTCCCAAGCCACCGGTATAAACCTAATTTGGGAGCCAGGGGCCTATGTTTATAAGACACTACTTTTGTATGTTGTAAATGTAATGTCTGTTACTATGTTATCAGATTTTTTATAAGTTATATTATATTTATTTATTTTTTATTATTTCTTATTTTGTACCTACGAGTATGTCAAAACCACAGTGATCTTTATTTTAGTTACACTAAGGTTGCTGTTGGGTTGCTGCTGTCAGATGTAAAATAACTGTGAAAGGATTAAGAACCATGCCTTTTGAGTCGGTACGTCAATTTTTTTTTTTTGTAATAATTTCAATCAACCAGAGATAAGCTAATTTAACTATAAGTACATACCTAGATAGGCATACCTTTGCAAGAGATGTTCTTCAACTTCTTTTTAATTTTTTAGTGATCCGTACCCAGGAACCCTATTAGGTACCTACTAAACGTCCGTTGCACAGTGGCCTGAATATCGATCTTCATAGACTTAGGGATCAACTTAGTAATTTTTCAGTAGAAATGGGTTTACGTATCGTATATTGATCAATTTAATGCTATTTCAGTTTTTCCATAAACGCTTTATAGCGCTTGGTTAAAAAAAAATGTATGGAGAAATATATGTAAAAGAATATATTTCGACTTTGGTACAAGTGCCCATAATTTCCTTTGGAACGATTAGACCCCTTATTTTTTTGCAATTTTGGACATTTCGCACAATGCGCGTACGTGCTAGATTTCAGGAGAAAAATATAAAGTGTGTTTTTAGGATATAATAAAGGTAGGATAAAAAATTACATGAACATAATCGGAATAGCAATCGATTCAACATAACAACTATTTTCATGGTACAGTAAACGTTCAAAAGTGCATTGGCACGTTAAGAGTCGTTTTGCTGTGCGCGATACAGTACAGACCTCGGATCAGCACGGTACACATATCACAGATCGCAGTTTTGCTCTTTGTCGTATCGCGTCGCACTACAGTTACACGAAAGATACAAAAATATATTTCTGTGGCTTTTGTTAAACACGGTTAACACACACGCATCTTGCGCGTGACCTTGGCCATTATAACGCACTGCTAAAATTTGAACTAAAATAATGTGTGCTGATAGCAGATAAATTATTAGTGTGCGGGTTATCTTTCTTGTCAGGCGTTGGACTGTGATGAAGCTGGCCTATTTTCAGCCCACTGTACTTTGTCCGTCTGTCTATTACCGGGCTGTATCTCATGAACCGTAATAATAGGTGAAAATTGAAATTTTCACAGGTTGTGTATTTCTATTGCCGCTATAAAAATAAATAATAGAACTAAAAGAAACAAAAACAATTAAAGAGGTCCCCCACCCCATACTGCGAAATATTGTACGGTGGATCCGTTCATGGGCGAGTCCGACTCGCACTCACACTTGGGTGGTTTTTTCTTCCAGCTAGAACCGTTCCGCCTAATCTTAAATGTGCTGCAAACGCATTTTAGAGTGCCAAAAGTACATTCCGTCGGAAAGAGCTTTATGGGCCAAGTTTTGTTATCTAATAGACTCCTATGTTACTGAACACGGCTTCTGTCCGTAATAGCCTTTTCCCCGCCATTTCAAAACGAGCGCAGGTTCTTTGCTTTTCCTTGTACCTACTGAAGTTTGACTTCACTTTTCTGAAACTCACACAGTAAAACTATTGCATTTTGTCTTGAGTGCTTAGTTCTTACTTGAGCAGTACCTATCTACAAATCCTAACTTAATTTATAAATGCGAAAGTGAGTTTGTTCGTTTATTTGTTTGTTACGCTAAAACGGCTGAACGGATTTAGATGAAATTTGGCACATTGGTAGACGATGACCTGGGTTAGGACATAGAATACTTTTTATCCCGATATTCCCACGGGATCGAGACTTAAGCGGATGAAACCGCGGGGCACAGCTAGTACAGAATAAAGAGTTGTTTCCTATTATTCCTTCTTCATTTGATGACTAGCGAACTAACAAAATGGTTGATTACCATTTCGTAAGTTTGGGAACAGCTGAGAGAATGAGATTCGTTTAGTACTGTAGTCTAGATAAATGATTAAAATCAATTCTTAGTTTTTATTATTCAATGCGACGTTAGATACCTATACCTAAATTATGTTTAATTTAACACCTTCATACATTTTTTTATGTACATAGTACATAAAATTACGCCTTCTTCCCATCGGGGTAGGCAGAAACTACAGAACGCCTACGCCTACACCTGCTACGATCCTGACATACTCCTCTAACTTCATTTACGTTCATACACCTGGTCATACAAGCACGCCGTTTTCATATTTTTTACAAACTCACTTGTTCCAGGTATGTTTCTTCGGAAGCCTAGCAAATGCGCTGAACGTGGCTGTTTTAACCCGTCGCGACTTAGCAGCGGCGCCTATCAACCGTCTGCTGAAGTGGCTGGCGGTGGCTGATGTCTTCGTCATGCTGGAGTACGTGCCCTTCGCCATCTATCGATACCTGGTAAGTAGACACACACACACACACTGCGTTCGGCGCTTGAATTAACAGGTCGTGTCCGGGTTCGCATCAAGTCAATCATCATCCTGAGGATGCCTCGTTGAGCGATGAAACACCTGTCGATTTCTTACAGACTTCTTTATAACTCTTTAAGAACGAAGTTAAGCGGATTAGGTTACTAAATATACTCTTTTGTATTTTACGTCACGCCATAGTCAATTAACTGGTACGTAAAATTTGGAAGTGACGGTCAGACTAGGTCTGATGGCCAGAAGTATGTTCGTGCAGCCACAAGACCACAAGAGACATACAACACAAAGTAATCGAAGTAGAAAAAAAAATTGAGTTTTGTCCAGCAGATGTTGAGTTTTCTGGCTGATAAAGTAACGTGGACGATGCTAACTTAATACGAAAGATATTCAACGGTCAATCATTGTAGATTTTTGAGTTTAGCAGTAGATTTTATAAACTCTTTCGCAGCATCTTCTGTCATATCGTCTCTATACAACGTTAGTTTTTGTTTATACTAAACCCCTTAAGGGGTCATATATTGTACTCATCATTATGAACAACTTTTACTATGGGACCAAGGCTGAAATCTCGAAAAAAGTAATTATATTCGCATATTATCTCGTCAAAATGTAGGGAACAGCTGATTTTTTTTCGCGATTTCAGAGTTGTTCCCATAGTGGCAGTTGTTAATAATGATGAGTACATGACGCCTTATGAGGTTAAGTATAAATAAAAAATAACGTTGTACCTATATAAGGAAAACCCGTGTCTTGATAAAAATATAAATCATGAATGTTAAGCTACTCTTGCCGCGGTCAGTTCGTGGATGGGTGATCATCCGTAACATATCGAGAACCCTCTGTGCCTCGGAGATCACATTAAGCCGTTGATCCCGGCTGTCATTCGTTGTTCTTTGACAGTCGTTACGGGTAGTCAGAAATCCAACAGTGTCTGACAACCATTCTTGCCAAGGGTTATCGTGTTACCCAGTGACTAGGTTGTGGGAGTCAGATAAGCAGTCATCATAATCAGCCTACAATTCCAACCTACAGTTCCCACTGCTGGGACACAGGCCTCCTCTCTGTGAGAGAGAGTGGGTCGCAGTCCACCACGCGTGCCCATTGCGGTTGGTAGATGTCACATGTCTTTGAATTTTTGGTTCTAAGACATGCCAGTTGTCTCACGATATTTTCCTTCCCCGTTTTGAGAGCAGTGGTGAGGAAATAATTTACACAAAGTAAAGCGCCTGTCTGGGTTTATGTTTGTGCATAGTTATATTAGTTACATTTAAGCTACAGCGCGACGCGACACCGGCTATTGTTATCCGTGAAGTTTTCTTAGAAATATTGTTCGTGTCGCGTCGCGCGACAAATCACGCTGGTCTGCACAAGCCTTTAAGCATGAACTGCATACAGTACTTATAATAATATGTACTTTTAGTATCGCTATTCTTAATAATAAAGGCGACAACAGACGTAATACATTATTACGCTAACTCTGAACTGTTTGTCTGAACGCTCTACTAATTCGTTATGCTAATGTGCCTACTTTATATTTGTTTGTGCCGCAGCAACGCATTAATCAGTATTACGTTCTAAGAAAACAAAACAAATCATTGTTTGATATACTTCGTTTATAAGCAGTACAGTAATGTTTTTATTGCGAGGAAGCCTGAATAATAATGGAATTTGGAAAAAAGTTACTGAAAATTGTGTTGCGTTGAAAAAAAATTACATCTCATCATCTATTTGCATTATTCTGTGTGTAAATAGCACTGTCATTCCACCATGGGTAGTTATTGAAAAGTCTAATAACACTGCTCGATTTGGGAATAGTCGCTTTTATGATCTATGTTAGGGGGGTAACTATCATAATCTATGATCTAAAATATAATGAAATTGTAAAATAGACATATTATGAGTATATCCCCCTTTAGAGGGATATTACATATCAAAGTCAAAGTCAAAGTCAAATCATTTATTTCAAATAGGCCCTTGAAGGCATTTAGGGGTATGAGGAACAGGGTGTAAAGTTCACTCATCCACCATAGAAAAGGGAGGATCCTCCAACCAGACGGGTTGTTATGTCTGGCGGGCAACTGCCCATATGTTGATTTCGGATAGTCTTATCTATGTTATTCGCTCAGTAAACTCTAACTGCGAGATGTAGGAATTGTGTGACGTCATGTCTTTTTTGCTTCGTAGTTTGTATGTGGCGGTCTAACCGCTACATCACTCCCGTCGATAGTGGGCTGAGTCTTGGATCTTGCGATGCTTCACAGTGCCAGCTGTGGTTCCAGTGAGTCGGAACCGGGTGCCGCATAGTTCACGGTGAGTCGGAACTGTCTGCGGTGATTCCCCAGTGAGTCGGGGTGGTGCTGTGTCGTCATCCAGTGAGTCGGATGTGGTACAGCGCCGGGTTGTGGTTGAGGGTGATGACCAGGAATGCGCGTTCGTTTCATGCTGGTGGTCAGGATACCCGTTAAAGCCGTGGGTGCTGGCTGGCTGTGTGACTTGCCTCACGAAAGCTTGCGGAAGTGATGATGATGACGTCACGCTGAAGTTGTTGCACGAAGGCTGCGTTGACGTTCATACTCGGGGTCACCAATTTAGGGGTATGAGGAACAGGGTGTAAAGTTCACTCATCCACCATAGAAAAGGGAGGATCCTCCAACCAGACGGGTTGTTATGTCTGGCGGGCTACTGCCCATATGTTGATTTCGGATAGTCTTATCTATGTTATTCGCTCAGTAAACTCTAACTGCGAGATGTAGGAATTGTGTGACGTCATGTCTTTTTTGCTTCGTAGTTTGTATGTGGTGGTCTAACCGCTATAGGCACTTTTGAACGTCAAAATTTACAAAATAAAGGTAGTTTTCGTATGGAGAAGAATGGGCAAGAAACTCCACCGTTACTCTTTTAAAATGTTTTACAATATTTTGTATAGGTACATTATTTATATAATTATATGTAAAGACGATGCACTTAGAATAAAATTACTGTATAAAGTAAAAAGAATTTAAAGTGGAGCAAACGACAGATAAATTAATTATGTGGTAGATACATGGTGTTCACATATTCACAAACATTGTAAAAATAGACGAATCTACTAAAAAAATACAATTAATAAGTCAGTGTGTGAGGAAGTAATCACAGGATGTACTCGTAAAATCAATGTCATATAATAAAAAATAAATACAATTAAGTAAGCAACCAGTTTGATTTTGTCTAGACTCTAAATTGTCCTATGGAGCAGGACCAGCATGTTTCCAAGCATTCTTATCTTGGATATAATCCTCTAATCTGTAATAATTATGCTTGTTTACAAAGTGTAGTTTTTACATGAGTTTTAAATTTTCTCTCATTTAATTGTAATATATCACAAGGTATTTTGTTGTAACATTTAACACAGTACCCCATAAAAGATGTATGTACTTTAGATAATCTGAAAAATGGTTGATCTAGTTTATCTTTATTTCTAGTATTAAAATTATGTCTATCACTTATTTTATTAAAAAGATGTAGATTTTTCCTTACATACATAATATTTTCATAAATGAATTGGCAAGGAACGGTCATAATATTAATCCTTTTAAATAGTTCCCTGAGAGATTCGCGACGACGGAGATCATAAATGGCTCTGACAGCTCTCTTTTGCAAAATAAAGATAGATTCAATGTCAGCAGCCCGACCCCACAGTAAAATGCCATACGACATAATGCTGTGGAAGTAGCTAAAATAGACCAAACGCGCGGTTTCTACATCTGTTAACTGTCTGATCTTTCTAACAGCATAAGCGGCCGAGCTTAGCCGCCCCGCAAGAGATGTTATATGAGGTCCCCATTGAAATTTCTCGTCTAGCGTGATTCCCAGGAAAACCGTTTGATTAATAAATTCCAGTTTTTCTCCATTCAATATGATGTCACATTCGCTACTTCTAACATTAGGTAATTTAAATCTAATGCATTTGGTTTTATTTTTATTCAGTACCAAATTATTTACCGTAAACCAATCTTGGACCTGAAGAATAGAGCTATTCACGTCGTCAAGATTTTGCGATTGTCGGTTGATTTTAAAGATCAATGATGTTTCATCTGCAAATAACACCATCTTCGGTTGATTTTGAAGTAATTGGGGTAAATCATTAATATAAACAGGGAGAGCAGTGGTGGCCCAGTGGTAACGGCCCCGACTTACGAGTTGTAGGTCGTGGGTTCGAACCCAAGCAGGCGCTTTACTTTGTGTAAATAATTTCATCACCACTGCTCTCAAAACGATGAAGGAAAACATCGTGAGGAAACCGGCATGTCTTAGAACCAAAAGATTCGAAGACATGTGACATCTACCAATCCGCACTGGGCCCGCGTGGTAGATTACAGCCCAATCCCTCTCACAGAGAGGAGGCCTGTGTCCCAGCAGTGGGAACATTAATAGGCTGATGACGATTAATATAAACTAAAAAGAGGAATGGACCCAATATCGAACCTTGAGGAACGCCCATTGCCATTTCAGACCCTAATGAGTTTATGCCGTTTACTTGAACTTTAACCTTTCTATCTTTCAGGTAAGATTTTAGTAAATCAAGAGCTGTGTTCCTAATCCCATAATGCTCCAGTTTTAGCAGAAGTGTTTCATGGTCTACGCAATCGAACGCCTTCGAGAGGTCGCAAAAGATTCCAATGGCATCTTGTGCTTCTTCCCAAGCGTTAAAAATGTTCTTTATTAGGGTGACACCGGCGTCAGTGGTGCAACGCCCTTTGGTGAAACCGTATTGGTGTTCGTGAAAGATGGAATTTTTATTAAAATGACGTAACATTTGATTGAGCATCAACTTTTCAAACACCTTACTGAGAACAGGCAGGATTGACACAGGCCTATAATTGTTGGATTCTTTACTATCACCGGATTTAAATAATGGGACTACTTTACTGTGTTTCATGAGATCCGGAAAGACTCCTTGGTCTACACTAGTATTAAATATTAAAGCTAAATAGGGCGCAATGGTCTGGATGATAGATCTACAGACTTTTACAGACATTCCCCATAGATCTTCTGTTGGTTTAATTTTAAGATCTTTAAAAGCTTTCATAACAGCCTGGGGGTTTGTATGCTGAAACTTAAACTCTAAAGGGCACGACTTTACATTCTTTCTAAGTAAGGCAGCAGAAAGCGCGGGTGAGGAATTTAAAGCTTCAATCGTTTTAAGGGGAATATTAGCAAAAAAGTTTTCAAATTCTTGAGCTATTTCTACATTCGAGTTTATGGGGCCATGTGCAGTCTCTAAGTTATATTTAGTATTACGCTGTTTTTTCATAACTGTTTCATTATTTATTATTTGCCAGGTAGTTTTTATTTTATCATCAGCTGATTTTATTTTATTATATGTAAAGAGCTTTAGCTAATTTGCACACCATTTTAAAAGTTTTAGAATATCATAATATAATGTTATATCTACGAAGCTTACAAATTACAAATAATTATGTCTTTTTTCCAATTTCATTATATCTTTAATCATAGTAATCATAGATATGATAGTGTAATACCCACCATATAGAATATTTATTGCAGTTGGTATTATTTACAGGCTTTATCCTTCTTAATGTAAGGAATTAAGGATGTGGACATATCATCACGCCTTGTTTCCCCGAAGGGTTGGGCAGAGCTGTACCGATAGTACACCCACATTTAGCCAGTTATGTTTATGTCCCATGTAATAGGGGGCGAGCCTATTGCCATTAACCGGGCTCAAATCAAGACTCCGGGCTGCTACTGAGAAAATAGAGTGTGTGTGTTTATGGTCACACGATCGAAGCGAAAACTTACTACTGGAGCGCGGGTATACGCGATTCAGCGTCACCACCCGACTGGAACAACGTTTATCCGATGCACCGTCACCGATCCGAGCGTGACGATTCAGTTACGTATACCGTTCACAAAGAGCACCAAGAGCGCCTAAAGAAGTTTCTACTTCAATAAAACACAATAACACTTTGGCTGACCTGGAAATCGAACCAGGGCCTCATGCTCAGCAGTAGAGCTTGCGACCACTAGACCAACGAGGTAGTAACTTTGTTAGTAAGTAATATGATTAAATTCTAAAAATGTCTTTACTTCCGAACGGTCATCTCATTTTCTTTCGATCTCGTTCCAATGTTATTTGCACCTTCTTTATTTACACGAGTTTTATGTAAATCTACCCTTTCGGGTTCAGGGATGTTTCGAACATCTCCCGGTCATTGCCCCCAAACAAATGATTGAGTTCTAAAACTCTGTCTTGTTTAAAAAAATACGAACTTTTAGGTCCGTATTGGAGAACCTTACTCAAAACTCAAGCATTACTTAAAACTCGTTTAAAGCCTTTTGATTGGTTGAAACTAGTTTGAACTAATGCTTGAGTCTTCAGTGAAGTTCTGTCATACAGGCCTTTATTAGTGTACGGCCTGAGTGCACGCTCGAATTGAGCGTCCAGCGCACCGAGCATGGCCTACTGTGAGATAGCTTTTAATCACACATTTTATCACAATTTGGGCGATAAAACAGTTTTGTCACAAATGCTAGCACGGCGGCGTGAGATAATCTCTTGACTTGTGACATAACTTCTTGCCGTTTATTTGGGATTCTATGTCTTATTTGCTACTATGGGCGCACCCATTTTGTCACAAATGCCACATAATGACTGTCGTCCGTACGTCAAAAGTGAATTAGTTCACAACAAAATTAAAAAGTTGTAAAACTGTATGAACCTGCACTATAAAAATAAATTATTTTATTTGGTCGCATATTCACTGATCATAGACATTTTAATTTTTTAAATTTACTGTGTCACACTATGAAGTTAGCAACAAGAAAGGCATGTCGCGCCTCAGATTTTATCACATGGTTGAACCGTGCTAGCATTTAAGACAAATTATAAGACATGATAAAATTTATCATGTTTTGTCACAAACGTCTTGGGTACGCTTGTGTTAGCCCCGCTGCGGGGCGGGGCGTGCGACATACGTGTTAAACACATGCGAACAGTCACGAGTGTCTTGAGTGGCGGCCGAGCGCCGGCAGCGCGGGTGAGGGAGCGTGCTTGTTTGAAAGAAGAAGAATTTATCTTCATAAACTTATTCTCAAAGTTTCATACAACGTAGAAAACTCCCCACACAAACTTCTTTGTTTAATTACCTCACTTGGACCTTATCTCGAGTTATAAAAATATTTCAACCTCACATTTTTTTTCTAAATACTTATCAATTAAATCGTACGACCCCAACGCTATGATGAAAAATGTGACGCTGAACGCTGAACGTGCACTAAGGCCACTGGGCGAACGCTCTTTCGCCGCTTGCATGCAACGCTGAACGCTCAGCTGGACGCTTTTTCACTCAGGGCGTCCACTTAGAGTGATTTAAGATTTGCACGCAATTGACAACTAGGATACTGCTTAGTTTTAAAAATGGCAGCCGCAACCAACGGCTTGACGTGTTTTCCGAGGCACGGAGGAGTTTTGCTATGCAATGGATGGTCAACCATCCACGGAGCGACCTTTGCAAGCGTAGCTTAACCTTCGATCAACCCGTGTGGCTGTTATTATTTAGCCACAAGCCCCTCTACACAATACACAAAAGTTATATCATAACTAGTTAACTAAGAAAACTCTTCGTTAGGGTTTGAATTTTCGGCGTCCAAGTCATTCTTGATATCCCGAATAAACAGAACCATCTCTGAAAGGAAATCTTCATTTTATGTACCATTCCTTAAGTTCTGAGCTCTACGATTACTGACAAATGCTTGCACTGACTGGACATGTCCACTCAAATCTGTGTGATTGTATCCTCAAAAGACCATTTCAGACCTTTTCTACATGTCCCTCATAAAGCCTGACCAGGATTATGTCTGGAGTTTAAAAGAGACTGCGACCTCTGAGTTTGTGTCGGCCTTTCTTCTCCGAGTCAGATAGGAACCGCCAACCTCATCTAGCTTAATTTTAATATTTTTTAATATAACGTGTAAAAGTGATTCCAATATCCTATTTACAGAACAAACAATTTCATTTAATTTATTCGAAAAACCACAATCTATATTAAGTCCACCAGTAGTTTCATAACAACATTGACTTCATTTGAAGGTCACCCGCTGCCTGTCCGTGTTCTGAATTTATTCAAACCTTTCATGTCTGATAGCCTATTTATTTTCCATCTATATTCCCTTGTCAATTCTGATACAATTCCTTGGCAGTATTTTTTCATGTTTATTAACAACTATTTTCTTTATCGCGGTCACGTCTAAAAAATTGCCTCGCAAGGTCTTTCCCTCCACCCTAGATGTCCTAAACACAGTAGCGAATGATGTGTATGATGTTAACTAATAGGATCGTTTGGTTTTCATAGTTTAGCTTTTGTGAAAAAGGGTTCAACGAAGCTCAGTTTTTAGCCCTTTATGGACCAAAAGTAGCCCGTTTAGCATTGAGGAAAGTCAATGGAGTGTGTGCGTCATGGAGAGATTTCATGAGTAACCATCCAAAAATGGTTAAATAATGTCCTACGATGCTGAAAAAAAACTTAGAATATTATATGTATAATCTTGTTACAAAGTTCAAGAGAAGCCAGCAAAGTTTTTATTCAGAACTTTTAAAGTTATATATATACATACGCTTTCGTAGCATATCGTAGTACCCGCTCCGCTACAGCAACATATGTTGTAGTTTAGCTTCACAGTAATATCAGTCTGAAATCGTCAACCCGTCTTGAGCATTCTAATCTAATCTAATTAGCCTGTATTATCCCACTGCAGGGCAAAGGTCTCTCTTTCCCTTTTTCACACATGGCTTTTGCTAGTGCTAGTCCTTTCGGTAGAAGTCAAGCTCGTCCATCTTCGTCTCGGCTTGGCGCGATCTCGTCGTGCGTTTAATGGCGCCTTGAGCTTGCTCAAGACCACCAAGCTTGCCTGGTGATTAATGCTCATGCCTTCTCTGTATGAGAAGAGGCCTTTACCCTGCAGTGGGTCAATAATAAGCTGGTATTATTAGCTTTACCGCTTAGCTACTTGCTTACTTAGTACAAAACTCTCTCTTGTGGAAAAGCCGCCTTACTCTTTGATACTAAGCTACAATAACCCTTCCTTTTGGCTTTGCCGTAGTCGGGTAAAAAAAGGCTTAACGTAAGATTTTATCTAATATCTTTAAACGAGCAATTCTTGTAGGTATATATGTATATATTATATAATCTGAATTTCGGAAACGGCTCCAACGATTTTCATGAAATTTTGTGTGCAGGGGGGGTTTCAGTGGCGATAAATCGAACTAGCTAGGTTTCATTTATAGAAAACGTACAAAAAAGAAACCAGTTATACCAGATATTGTTATCATATTATTATACTCGGAAATGCTTTAGCACTACAGCTGATAATTTACATAGGTAGGTATAATACTCGTATTAGATATTAATCATAGATTTTAATATTATTATAAAAATATTTTAAAATGTAAATTATAAGTATTATAATATAAATGAAATAAAGGATATTTTTTTTTTATGTCATAATAATACTTTAAAATTTTAAAAAAATATATGAAAATGAAATAAAAAATGAAAAAAATATGTACTTCTTACATATTCAATAAGGAGATGAAATGAGTAGGTATGTGTTTATTCTATAGATTCTACCTACCCCCCATGGGGCGTTAGTTTATTCATGTATATTGTGTCTTCTTAAGAGGTATATGAAACCTAGCTGTCTTTGTACGTCTGGCATAAATACCTAATATACGTGAATATCTTTAAGTGACATGTTAACATATTCGTAAGAAATAGGCAGAAATATCCCAGCGCTGATTTGCTGAATTAGTTTTCTCCCTTAGCCGACGCACGAAACGAAACGCAAAACGAAACGTAAAAGTGAAAACGCACTCTAGCATATTAGCTTTTCTGTAGGTATTCGAACATATTTTTCCTGCAGCTGAAATAGCGCTTTGAGGTATTATTTTGTAAAGGTTTTGTTATAAATATGTCAAAGTTAAGGCTTCCTCGCATTCGCCTGTTAAATGTAGGTACGTTGTTAGGAACCCAGGTTTTAGCAGTACAACAACTATATCAGTTTCCATGTAGTTTCGCCTTCGTATAGTTTTGTTGCCTTTGACAGCAAACATGTAACACACACAGCGATACTGTGTTATCTTTGACAAAGAGGGATCGAGGAATACAAATTCTAAGTAATAGGCAACGAGCAGACACAGTTCACCTTTTTCTTTGGGATGGCATCGCATCTACAATACCTTTTGCTTGAGAAATTAATTCTTAAGAAAATTGCCACCATACATCAATTTGTCGTGTTATAATCATTTCATACAAATTAGAATGACAGTAGTGATTCGAATTTATTTGCTCATTAGGTAATGAATTCCCCTGACTCTACAAAGTGGAGAAGTCAAGGGGCAGACTGAGGAGTCGGTACAGCTTCCTTGATTTGACTAAACCAAAAAACGACAATAGTTCTAGTGAATTAAGAAAAAACTGGCTCCGACATTACCCTCCAGCTGACTATTGTGAGCCTGCTGAAAAGCTCTCTGCGGGCCACCAACTGCCGTGGCCCACCTGGATATCCCCAGGTATAACTTAGCCAGATGGTGTACTCTAATGAGCCGCAATGCGATCATTAAGTGGGCCTCTTGCTTCTTTGTCACCGAAAAAAAAAACCGGCCAAGAGCGAGTCGGACTGGCACACGAGCGTTTTTTCTGAAAGTTGGCAACGTCGCAAATAGATGTCATATATTTCGCTGTTTTGATTAATCTATGGAAATAAGAAATGTGGCTAACTAAGTATCTAAAATATCAATAATGAATTGCAATTATAACACTGAATTTGATGTTCTAGCCGTTTTAGGTGTAAAAAAGGCATTTGGAAAGTTTCCAAACACATTTTTTACATCTAAAACTAAATATTCGGTATTAAGATATTAATTATTGCATTTCATAATCAATATTCTAGATACTTAGTTAGCCACATTTTTTATTTCCATACAGTAATATTGGCAAATTAATCAAAACAGGTAAATATTTGACAGCTATTTCCGACGTTGCCACCTTTCAGCGTAAACGCTCTTAAAATCGAGCTATAACCGCCGTAAAAAAATGTTTCTTATATGGGACCCCCTTTAATTATTAACTTTATTTAATTTTTATTATTTGTTGTTATAGCGGCAATATAAATACACAATCTGCGATTTCAACCTATTACGGTTTATAAGATGCAGCCCGCTGACAGACAGACAAACGGACGGACAGGGCAGGTTTAGTAGTATGGTTCCGCTTGGCACCCTTCTGGAACGCTAAAAACATAATAATATCTACTTAGTAGGTACAGAGGACCTAGACAAATGACATTCGCTTCGGAGCGATTCTATTTCGACAATCGCTATCGCTTCAACGACATACCTACACTACGTTTCGCTATCGTCTGATCCATTAGTTTCTTCGATAAAAATTACATATTGTCTCTGGTCTTTCGTTAGCAAGTTATCGTTCGAGGCTGTATGAATGGAATGATGTTAAATATTGTCTAGCTAATTTCTATTCGTTGAGCTATGATCACGTGACGTTTCGATAGCTTTTGTCAATCCCATACATTTTTGACTTTTCTACTAGCGTTGTCGCTAATCGAATGTTACTTTGTCTAGGCCCTCAGGTAATTTAACTTATTTTATGAGCTAGTTATTTTCATTTGAAGGAAAATATGGAATACACATATATAATTACCTGCTTAGGCTAATTACTTAAATAAACATTTGATTGGCAGTTAAGTAAATAAAATACGAAGATATGAACTTGCTCAGACGTAAACTTCTTCAATGTCTATTAAGATAAATACCGATACATATTTCAATACATTATTAATATTAATTAATATTGATCTCCGTAATGTTAAATATGGGTAGGTACAGTAAGCCGACGTTCGCATGGACGTAATTAAAACGTGGCGATGATTGTTCGGGTATTGGATTTTTGACGCTCTGCCGAAAGTTGAATATCCAACAGAGCGCATTCGGCGGGTATCCCAGCACGTCAAGAAAATACACTGTTGGATATTCAACTCTCGGCGCTAAGCGGAGCGTCGAAAATCGAATACCTACCCACATGAAAAAAAAAACGCCGCGTTTTTATTACGTCCGTGCGTACGTCGGCTAAGTCTCAAAAAGATGCATCGACAAGAATTCATCGAATTGACCTATTCGGTTGAGCTTACTTAATCTTTTATACATAGCATGCGAAAACAAAAGATAAATAACGGTTATCTCTCATTAAAATGTTTTTCTTTTTTTATCTTTAGTTATCTGACCGTCGAAGGAATCGCGCTAAGTTAGCCAATTTTCTGAGGTATTAAATCGATTTGGGATAGTCAATTAGCACAACAACTGTACGTGCATTCGAATCTTTTTTAACAAACGAAATAAAATAAAAATCTTAAATGTTGAGCTCTCGTATCTACCTCATGAAACGATGGCGGCATTAAAAATATTAGATATTGTTTTTTTTTTTTTTATTAAGTCTGATAAAATAAATTTCGCTTGCCGTTTTGAATTTTTTTACTTTGGGCGCCATTATGTAATGGATTTTTTACAAAATGGATCTTAATTATTTTGCCAAAAAAGCCCTTTGTTGAATTTTAACAATGTTGAAAAAAGGACATGTGTTAGGGTTTCTAATAAGTATTTTATTTAGGTATTCCGATGCTAAAATTTTTTAACACAACAGAATAATGCTCTCAGACGCCTTTATGAAATCTTCTCAAATTTCAAGTAGGTACATACTTACCTAACGTTATAAATTGCTTTTTTTTTAACCGGGCACGTGCGTGCCACGTGGACCACGCACAATGAAGGGTTCCGTAGTTCGGATGAATTTATCCTAAGAACAAACTTAACAATGTAGTTGAAAAACTGTTCTCCCATAGATTTCAACTGCAAATGTAAGTTTGCCGCACAATATTGAGAGATTTACCATGTTATTTTAAGACCATAGACTTCTTATAGGTTTTCCAGTAATGTTTGAGTAAAGAACCATTCTCTGTATTTTTTTCAAAACTTTTGGTTCCGTAGTTTCAGAGATAAAGGGCAATGATCAATTTACATCAATTTTCTTAAAAATCTTTAAAAGTATTTATTTAAAAATATTTGACATCCTCATAACAAGCCCTTTTATTTGATATGTCACACGGTATAGATTCCTTTTTTTTTTTTTTTTCAGAAATTCGTGTGTGTAAAAATTTCAACTAAATTGGTCCAGTAGATTCGGAGTTAATTGGCTGTAGTAATAGACAGACAGACAGCCAGCCAGCCAGACAGACACACGAGTGATCCTTGGTTTCCGATTTTTCCTTTAGAGTTATGGAACCCTAAAAACATGTAAAACACGAGACGACGACGCGGCTAAGTAGAAACTAAAAAAAAACACGTTGGGAGGTGTCATGGGACAACCGACTGGAACGAAGTTCCTTTCGCTGTATATTAAAATTATGTTTAAGGCAACGATAACCGACTTTTAATGATTTTATACTTTTTGTTCATGTCTAAACGAATAAATTGTTATAGGAATATAACAATTTATTAATAAAATGCTCTAATTTTACATATATTTTTTCCAAATCATTAACACTACTCGTTAAGACCTGATCTTCAGTATAAAATCATTAAGAGTCTGTTATCGTCGCCTTAAGGTATATTATCTGACACCTACATTTTCATAAGAACTTAGATATAATAGACAATCTTTTTACCTTTAATGTGACTAAAAAGAGTGGTTTTAAGTACATACTAAGGTTTTATTTTGTCTGTGCCCTTGAACTAGCTTATTATGAAAGCTTAAAATGTTTTAGTTAAACCTAGCTTTTGCCCGCGGCGTCGCCCGCGTGGATATCCAGAAATAGCCCACGGGAATGTACTACCGAGATTAAAAGTACCATATGTGTTAAATCCAAGTTATTAACTACTTACATATCTGTGTTTTCATATAACTCTATCGGTTTACGCGCCGCACGCCAGTAAAGCTCCCAGTTGGCATGATTTTTTCAGACATCTTCAACAACCATTGTCCATACACTTAAACCTTCCTCATGAATCACTTCGTCCATTGGTAAAAACCGTATGAAAATCCGTTCGGTAGTTTTTAAGTTCACCTATGGCGTGCAGACAGACAGACGCGGCGACGCGGAGGGGACATTGTTCTGTAATATGTGTAGTTGTTTTATAATATTTAGTGCTCTACCAAACATTATAAATAATAATGTAATGTATGACGCGAATCACCAAATAACCGAATTCATTTATATAATATTTTAATTACGAATCGGTATTGCCATGGGTAAATAAATCCAAATAAATAGGAAAACACGGTAGATACATTTGCCGAGTTAGTAATGCATCTGACAGCTAATTAGAAGTGCATAGATAGAATATTGACACGTATTGTTAATATAATTGCATAGTAACTAATATAGTGTCATTTCCGTGCCTACAACAAAAGCAGATATTTCTGGGATTTTCAAAGATGGGCCACATTAAACAAGGACTTAAACATAAAGGCGAAAAGTGAGGGCAGTACACACTTCTGTTAACCCTTGGGGCAATACGACTAGGTACTTTGTAGGATGTCTGCTAAAGGCGTCGTGTAGACGGCACCGCAGCCGCGCCGACACCGCTTCGCGTAACTTATGCAGACTGAACGCCGCAGCCGCCGCGCCGTTGCGTCGCGTCGCCGCGCTGTCTCCTCTTGATTTTGCCATTATCACTCTACACTACACTTTTAATAATACAAATTGCTAGCCATAAACATCACACGTGTAACATGATGAACATGTTTAAAGAAGTTTGTGCTTGCATATTATTATGTACTTACAGGAAGTGGCAAAATCAAAGTAAGAAGTCAAATAGAAGGTTTTGGCGCAAGACAAAGGCACAAGGCACACATGTTACATCTTGCAGGCTGGCAGAAATAGATTCTGGTTGGATCACTTCAGCGAATATAGAATCATTTTAAAAGTTGTATATCGTGTCGTTTGTCGACTAGGAGGTACTATTACGGACTATAGTCGAGAGAAAATTTATGATAGCATAATGATTCCTCCACTCCCTATATCTAGTAAATTTTCTCTTCACGAACAGAATAGTGAAATCAGTATTTCAAAAGCGCACAAGAAAATTGCCGGGAAAGGAATTACTCATGAACACGAAATGAAGCGTGAAATTTTCCATTTTCAAATAACTAGTTTCATAAATCATTGAAAAGCTGTGTCCTGGCGAGTGGCTGCGAGCAATTTTCGGTTCCATCGGATCCGGTTGTACTCCAACACAATGCAGCGACCGGAAACGGAACGACCGCGAAGCCCAAAACGGTTTACGGGATTTCACTTTTAGAATTTTCACGGATTTCTATTTCTTGTTATCTTGCTTTGGATTGGTATATTTGTATCTGGGGAAAGCCTTTATTTCGGTAACTTAATTTTATATATTAAATTAATGTTGTTACGAAATTAAGATTAATTTTGGTGTGAAATTTAAGTTTTCATCTAAAGGATGTCTGTAAAAGATTCTTCTAGTATGCGATAATGAACCTAATGACTCCATCGATTTTTTACGGGGTTATACAGGGTGGACATCGATGCGAAGCCGGTTACCATGGATTCAGTACATAATCCTGAACCCCCCTGAGTTGAAATTTCTCGTCGGTTATTTAAAAAGAAAAACAGCTGTTTCATAGAAAAGTGCAATACCTACGCGGTCAAAATGTATGGAGCAGCAGATTTTTTTTTTAATAACCGACGATTTTCAACGTAGGGGTTTCAGAATCATGTACTGAATCCATGGTAATCGGCTTCGCGTCGATGTCCCTGCCACCCCGTATACATGTAGGTACACTAAAGAGTTTCTAAGTCGTATAAAACCGGTTTAGGGGTTAAAGTACAAATCTACATAACAGACTTTAATCTAAAACTTGTCACCTACAAGTCCCAAAAGAATTTGAAGGCGACAGTGACAGGTTATTAACTTTTATAAGCTTTATCGATTTTATAAATCTAATATCGTCTATTTAAATGCAAAATTAAAAAAAAACAAAATGGATGCCAGTGCCACACATTTGTTCGGGTACATTCGATTCGGCAGTATTTTTGAACAAAACCGAAACCAACCCGAAACAATTCAGGCAAAAAGGCCAGGGTAGCCCGCGAAATTCAATTTTTCTTAGGTTTTTTGCAATTTTCTGGCCAGTATCAGGTTGTATGTTGATCAAAATATGATTCGCGACCGTACCAAATAATGTGAACTTACAGTTATAATAATTGGAATCATCAATAAAACTCCAGTTAGAATTAGCCTCAAATGCCATGATTTCATGAAACAGTCATTCAACAGGTTAATTTGAACTTAGAAACTTATTTTAATGATTGTATAATTTTGTAAATACGTTTGTTATGGTCGCTTATTTTGATCAACTTACAAGCTGACACTGACCAAATTGAAAAAAACGCAAGAAAATTTGAATTTTGCGGGCTACCTCCGCCTTAAGTAGTACATTCGGCTTTCGTTGGAATCATGTTCGGGTCGCCCTGACACCATTCAAGCTAACCCCAGTGGCTTTATTCCGAACACAGTCATGTTCGATGTTGTGCCTGGCTGTGACGTATCCTCCCGACCCGAGCAAGTGTGTACTGTACCAGCCCTTACTTTTCAAAATACTGAAGAGTCTCCTTCTACATTAAGTAGTACCACAGTATAAAAACCTACAGTAGGACGACGCCTTTGATCTCGTTGTAAATGCCGACAACGTCGCGAAAGCTAGCAGTTCGGGAACGCGCTTCCCCCGTCTCGCCCCACACGCCCCGCAGCGAAAGCAGTTCGGGAGCGCGCTTCCGGCCTCGCCCCGCACGATTGCTCTGTCTAGACGTCTTCGTCGGACGATGTATATGTTTAAACTGTGGTAGTACAGAAGGCGACTCTTTCATATTTACAATCAGATTCAAGGGAATGTATTATACAAGCATCATTCCGGTGGTAGTCTGCCCGTTTCCAAAATTACAGGCAATATGTTTATCATGACATGACCATCGCATTCAGTGTACCACAGGGAACAATTCTGGGCCCTTTTTTATTTATATTATATGCTAACATGCCCATGTCCATTGTCCATAGAACAACCTTTGACTATTTTTTCTTGTGATAGCACCATAACGATCCCTTTTAAAAAGGCAATTACATATGAAAATGACATAAATAATTCTCTTGACTGTATAGTTATATATAGACAAAAATAATTTGAATATCAAAGTTGTTATCTTTGATATTCAAATTATTTTCACTTTAGACAACGTACGCTCGACATAATTAATTTTCACATACAGGGTGGGACAAACGTAATGTCACAATGTGATTGCGAATGTTTTTGCAAATGGCGTCAAATGTAATTTTGCTTTGACATTTAGATAAAAGACAGATGGAGAATTACTAAAATTTGATAATGCAATGGAGTCATACACACAGCATTGGAGCCCAAGAAATGACGGAAATTTTGAAACACCAATGTAAGGCCGTATGTTTTCTCATTTTGGCGATTTGATCTGGCTGGCCAGATCCCCAGTTCTGGCGATGCCAGACTTTTTCCTTTGGTTTTTTTTTAAATCTCGCGTTAACCAACATAAACCACAACCTTGCAAGTTTTGAATGCCAACATTGAACAAGAAATCACCGAAATTGAGCCAGATTAATTAAAAATGTCGTAAAACGAGCAGAAATATGTACAAGAACTCAGAAGGTGGTAATTTGATCAATATAATATTTTTGACTTAATGTCATCTATTTTACGCCTATAAATAATCTTCTCGTCAAAACTGGGCCCAATTTTTATCATTTTCATAAAATGGCAGCCAATTCACATTATGAAATTACTTTTGCGCCATCCTGTACATTACAAAACTGACAATTATATTGACGAAGCACATGATACTAAATTTTTGGGATTACAGCAGATAGATTACAACTTAAATTGAAAAGCACAATATAGATTTATATTGCGTAAATAGTTAAGTGTATCTGCATATGCTTTATAGATTAGCCTCCTCATTAGATACCAACACACTTCTTAAGGCTTACGACGGTATAGTTGAATCTCAATTACGTAAACTCAACTGCTAAAGACTGCATTTAATACCCAAAAAGATGTCGCCAATCAATGTTTAAACTTAAAACTAACAGACTTGCAAGCCTTATTTGAACCAGTACTATAACTTGACACCACACTACTCTTTATATGTCTGTGCTTGACACTTCCTTTTACTTATTTATATTTTCGAAGTAGCTATGTTTGTAAAGCAAAATCCAAGTCGTTTTGACGTTTAGCTGATGTATTGCCCAAAAAATAGGCGTGACAAGAGTAAATGTCAATTAACGTGTCAAACGACTTTGGTGCGCAGAAGTATAAATACTGTAATGACCCGAATTATAAATAATTGGGGCTATTACAGTAAATACTTCTGCAAAAGTTCTGGTGAAACCGCGGGGCGCAGCTAGTTGTAAGCAACTAGCTGTAAACAACTAGCTGTAAACAACTAGCTGTAAACAACTAGCTGTAAACAACTAGCTGTAAACAACTAGCTGTAAACAACTAGCTGTAAACAACTAGCTGTAAACAACTAGCTGTAAACAACTAGCTGTAAACAACTAGCTGTAAACAACTAGCTGTAAACAACTAGCTGTAAACAACTAGCTGTAAACAACTAGCTGTAAACAACTAGCTGTAAACAACTAGCTGTAAACAACTAGCTGTAAACAACTAGCTGTAAACAACTAGCTGTAAACAACTAGCTGCGCCCCACGGTTTCACTCACATAAGTCTCGATACCGTAGAAATATCGGGATAAAAAGTATCCTATGTCCTAATCCAGGTCATGGTCTACTCATATGCCCATACAAATCTGTTGAGCCGTTTTAGCGTGAAAGCGTAACAAACAAACAAACAAGCAAACAAACTCACTTTCGCATTTATAATATTAGCTAGGATTAGGATAAATTACCAAGTGGTTGGAAAAAATTCACAACAGTGCTGTTTATGAGTGGACTACGTAATTTTTTAATGGATAAAACGTACTACAGTGTGACTGAGAGTTTTTATCAGTGAAAAGAAAAACCTTTGATGAATTGCTCTGGATTAATGGATCTGGCTTTTGGTTAAACCTAAGTGAATGATATTACACATGTTTGCATGACGAATGGTGAAATCTGACTGAGCTTCAATGAATAGCATAACACGCACCTTTTATGTCGATGACAGCAAAGTATAAACGGACATCTACGTTTTTTGTGAAAATGCTTTTTTTTGCAAAAATGAGCTTATATAAACCCTATCTACAATTAAAATTATATTAAAATTATTTCAAATTTTAAATTAACGAAGAAAATCTGGCACGTAAATGATGACATCTACACTTGATTTAAAAAAATCATCGCAGTAGAAACGGACATTTGAATTTGTCCGCCTTATGGTGTACCAGATATGTGGGAATACTGTTTGCATGTTGCTTAGATTTTCTTTAAATATCCATAAAAGTATTACTGGAGATTATTATCTTAGTTAACTAGATATTTTAAATGAAATAGGCACTTTTTTATCACAACGTATAAACGGATATCAGGCATCGCAGATGTCATCTTCTACGTCAAAGATTTTTCAGAGTAAAAAAAGACATCTAGGTACATTATTTCAATAAAACAACGACATAGCGATAAAACCTGTTACATAATTGGTAGAAAATGCCTCAGGCATTAAGTCCGCCTTTGTACGGTATATTTTTTACTTGTGCATAAAGTTTTAATAAATAAAATAAATAAATAAATAATTCATAAAGAAGGTTATTTTAATGCATCATAGAATATTTTATATTAATCGGTCCATAACTCTCAAAATTATCACTATTTTTTACAAAATCTGCTCTCCTGTAAAATTACGATTTTGTAGATATCCGTTTCTACTTTGCTGCCATCGATGTATACCTACCCATATTTGCAAAATAAATGTCTATTCTATTCTACCTATTTTATGACGTGACGTGGCGATCTAGAGACTTTATTCTGACAACAGCTGACAACTAAACAAACACGTTCTCACGCACGTGTTTAGACAAGTTTGTCTCTTCATAGCAGGAATTGAATTTGGGTAGACGTGATTCGTGACTGCCTTTTCGTCTAGTCTAGAGGTCACAGAAAGGCTCTGCTAAATTATATCTAATTATTTTCAACGAGACGTGTTCACTTACTACGCGACCAAAGTAAATCTGCATCACAACAAACAAACGACACGTTCCTTTTAAAATGTCTCTAAATTCGCTCGAGTGATCGAATCCAAGCATAACAATTTTCCTGTAGACTGCGTGATGTAGGTAAGGTTGCCATAAACAGACAACCTTCACAGCACCCAGCCGTATTGAAGGGTTAGCCAAAACTCCGAACCTTACATAACTGACATACCTAACACCACACCTTGTTTCCTCGAAGGGTTGGGCCGAGGTGTATCTGTAGTACACACTCATTTCGCCAGATATGTTTTAAGTCCCATGTAATAGGGGGCGGGCCTATTGCCATCAACCAAACCTTCGCCACTGAAATTTCGCAATAATGCGTGTTAACTATGACGCCAGTAGCAATCTCCGCCGCTAAACCGTAGCAGCGAAACCGCAGTAGTACAAATCAACTGGGTCGCGTCATGTTCCGCTAGTCGAATTTCTCGTAGCGGAACATGACGCGCGCCAGTTCAATTGACCTACTGCGGTTTCGCTGCTATAGTTTCGCGGCGGAGGTGTGCTACTGGTGTGAAAATTCCGGAAATAATCACTTTTATAGCAGGCACGGACATTACCCTAGATTTGATACTGTGCAATCATATCAATAATTGCACAGTATCGATATAGGTATCTATGGATATAGGTGTCAATATTATCACTATGTAGTTCTAATTAGCTGTCAGATGCATTACTATCTACATTTACTACAAGTGCATAGAGTATATTCCTATTGATTTGGGGGGTCCATATTGGCTCACCTAAAGTTCTTTACCCGAAATTGTTCTTCCTAATGATTTGTAATCCGAATGATCACTCTTCCTAAAATTTTTCATCCTAAAGTTTTCATTCATACTATTTGTAGTGCTACCGGTGATGTTCATAAGACTCATGTTTCCGAAAATTGAAATTAATAATATCATTAATGTAAATATATTTAAACTCCTACTTTTTTTTATCATAAAACGCTTTTATCCTACTGAGAGAACATAATCATGAACCAGATGCTTTGAAGGAAAAGGTTTGTTTTTAAACTATTTCTTGTGATTACAAAACAACTGTTCACATTTTTACATTTAGCCATTTTATTTTTGGTTATTGTTGTTACATATTTATTAATATAACTATACCTGAGATAATTATGTCTAAAAACCAACTGTTTAGATTGATTAAAGGTCGTTTAACTGATGTTTGTCTTAAATGAATGAAATTCAGGTCAAAGTGTCGTCTTGGGGGCACTATGAAAAAAATACTTAGAAAAATTTCGCGACCAATTTCGAGGTAGCGCTCGCCGGCCGCTGCCGTGGCACCGCTCGCTTCGCTCGCTCGGCTCGCGAGTAGCTGGTCACAGTTCTAACCTAACCTAACCTAATCCTAATCTAAACAAAAAAGATATGACTTTGAATAATAGTGTAAAAGATGGTTATGTTGAGAAAATATAGGAAAACAAATAAAAGTATAGTAGATGTTTATTGCTTCTGACATTATGAAGTTGAATGCTTCGGAATTATGAACATTAGAGACAGAGTACTTAGGAATTGTGATTGTTAGGATGAAAAATGTTAGGAAGAACATTTTCGGATTTCCAATTATCGTGTTGTTGAAAATGTTGTTGAAGTTGAAAATTTAGGTGAACTTTGGCGCACCCTATCAGTTAGGTAGGTATGTGGTTTTCCAGTTCTAAGTGCAATCATTGACAGAAAGACAGACTGGACATTCCAATTTACAATAAAACATTATAACCAATAAAACCTCAATCAACTACGTCTTACTTGAGTATACATGTAATAGAACTTATCTATCTCTTCTCTTATTTATCATATCTATCTTACACTAACACGCTTCAGAGGTAGGTACTGTAGACATAGTGTTGGTCTACTGTACCAGCACGATATCAAATACATAAAAGGCTTCTTGCAGTAAAACCGTTAAACTATATAAGAATTCAATTAAACATTTGTATATTCTTGACAGCCCAGGGGGCCACGGTCCCCCTTTTTCTATTCTAATTATAAATCAAATGTTTGTCTCGTTTAATTTGAACACACTAAGGTTTTATTCTAAACTCATACGAAGTAAACAACATCAGCCTCTACAGTAACATCGCGGCCTGACCGCGATGTTACTGTAGAGGCTGATGTCTAACAATTTTGAACACAAAATCCCATACAAACGATGACCACATCCAGTTTACCGCCCCTTTTTTTTGTAGGTAAGCGTTACTATAGCGGCCGAGCGCTGCAAGCAGGAATAGTCCGTACGATATTCACATATGCGTGTCCACGATAGTACCTACCTAGTATACCGACCTACTCAATAAAGCTCTTCAGAGCACATGAACTGGCTGTCTAAACAAAAGCCATTTCCTAGAGATGCCATTAGCTGAACTTCGGCTAAGTGTGAACCATATCACTTCACTTCATAACATCGTGTTATGTGCAGTTCCGTACGTTTACGAACATGGAGTAATAAGGAAATGAAGTGCTTATGTGTCATGTGTGAGTGTACGCTAATGGCCAATACTTAGCGGAATCCGAACAAACGCTGCCATCTTGTTTTGTCTATAAATAATCTGTGACAATCTCACAATTGTTTAGCAACAACGCCCTCCCCTCAACTGTCAATGTCATTCAGGCGCCGAAAGAATCAAATCCTTGTACAGCTACAAGTAGTTTACCACGCGGCTGCCGGCCGCACTTGTCGAGCCAAATAGTGTTTTCATTCTGTTTGTAAGTCATATTACTTAGTACGGATTTCACCCATGAAATTGAACGCGTTCAGCACATCTAATTGTATTCCAGAGCTGTCAGTGTACAATATCCCATACAAATTTTGACACTGACAGCTCTTGAACACGTTTTAGAAATGCTGATCGCGTTCAGTTTCATTCGTGAAAGCCCTTATCAGTTCACGGCATGACATGATTTCAAACGTATTCGGAGGTGAGAAAGATTCTAATTTCACGCATAGAAACACACGCATTTATGTGTTTGCAAAATTATGCTTGTTGCTTGCTCCATTCTGTCTCAATCTGTGGTTTCAAGGGTTAGTAAGTACACACGGCTACACGTCAAGCTATACATTTCCAGTTTATGCTGATCTCGCATCGTATAAGATTTTCGTACAATGCGAGCTCAGCTTATACTGGAAATATATAGCTTGATGTGTAGCCGTGCGTACGACCCAAGCTGTATCGATATATCGAAATTGTCGGGAACATTTTATCTCATGTTCGCCATGATATTTTAGTATCGCGATTATCGAATAACTTTTTATACAGTTATCCTGTTTAATGGAATCCCAAATACATTTGCTCTAACAATGTCTGTGTAATGACTGTTATTAAATGTCTGCCTTCTAATAATTGGAAAGACGAAAAAGAAATGTTTTCTTTTAAACGATTTTGAGTATTCATTTGAACTTTTTCCTTTATGTTAAACTTGGAGAATTAAAACAACAAGACGAAGAAGATTCTTTTAATAAAATAGCAGATAGTACGCTTTTTGTCTCGAATATAAATGAGAGCGAAAATGTCGTGCCTAATTGCTTGAGGCACAAATATCATCAACATCGACCAAAATGGTCTCTTGAACAATCCTGTCAATCCAAGAATACAAAAGGAGTTAAAACTTTAATTCCGTCTAAATATGCGTGTTTTTTTAATCTTTTAAAGCACTAGCTTTCAAAGATAAAAACACACGCAATCCAGTAATTAAACCATTAATGTGATTGTGACCACTTTCTTTAAGAATGACATTGAAAAACACCACTAATCGCGTTGTGGAAAAATACGGAGTTCGTTTTCAGCACTAATAAGTAATTACTCTGGTCTTTTGCAACAGACATGCTACTACTAATAATAATAAATAATTCGTAGATAATAATAATATATTACAAAGAGGTAAAATTTGTTTCTTTGTAAGTTTGTATGTAGGGGGTAATCTCCGGAACTAACAATCGGATTTGAAAAATTCTTTTTGCATTGGATAGGCCAATTCTTGAGGAAGGCTATGTAACAATTTCACGCGGACGGAGTCGCGGCCTCTACAATTTATTAAGCTTAAGAGTTTGTTAGTTTGTAACGCGCTAATCTCTAGAACTACTAGACGGATTTGATAATTTTTGTTTACATTTGGTAGCCCAATTCATGAGCAATGTTATAGGCTATTTAACATCTCGCTATGACCGACATCTTAGGTGCCAAGCAAAAATAATAAAAGTCGCGGTGGGTCGGCGGCCGAAATTTAACGCAAGCGAAGTCGCGGGTAGAAGCTAGTTATAATTATTTTTTTTCTGTTTGAGCCGGTATAGCTGCAGGCTACGTAGAAATATCAACTTTTTTCTCGGTACTGACTGATGTCAAATGAATAGCTACTGCCACGTGCCACATACGTATCTATCTACACTCGCCAACATAATATCCAGCAATACATTTAATTGTTTTTTTTTTTCTTTGCATTTGTGTGGCAATAAATGCGAAAATTATTTAAAAAGAACTATAAAGGAATAGCACTTATTAGTACTCAGAGAATCCCCGCATAGGGGATCGAAGTGGAACATTGACTTATTAGTACCCAGAGAATCCCCAGCATAGGGGATCGAAGTGGAATATTGAGTGCTGTGTAGTCCCCTGGGGGACTGGTCTAGGGGATTTTAGTGGAACGACTCTTTTTGGCGCAGCCGTGACGCACACACTGTTATTGTTAAAGATTATTTTCACTCTCTTTTTTGTATTTCACGAACTGTGTCCAATAAACATTATTCTTTTTTTCATTATTTCCAGTATGAGCCTAGTGACAATACAAAATGTACAGTCGTGCGCAAATACCTTACACAAGATTCAAAAGTGATTTTCTGCAAAAGTATTCATAGAAATTGGAAAATGATGTAACGAACACAGACTTTTCGAAACCATACTATTATGATTACGTATTTTCTCAATGTCGCAATCTTTATTTCATGAAAAAATCGCTATTGAATTTCGCGTAAATATGAGGTATTTATTCTGTACGAAAAGCCCACACAATGCGAGACCAGCGGGGTAAATGCGTAACACACAATGGCAGCACACAGTTACTGATGATGTAAATAACGTGCTCTCTAAAATGGTGTACTCGTATTGATTTCTTAAATTATTAACACTAAAAAGTAAACTTTTAAACGAGAAAGAGTCAATGTATTCCGTTTCTGACACCTGACGTTAAGCAGGTGAAAACCAGTGTATACTAGTAAATGGGGCGGAATTGGATCTTGTGGGCTCCACTGTGTTCTTGGGTATTAAGCTACGAAGCTACTCACAGAGGGCCATTAGGGACATTAGCCCACATATAACCGATTTGTCGAAGGGTTAAGCTCTGCAGCCTACACGGGCTATAAAATCCGCCATTTTACTGCTGTAGAAACAGCTCGAGTATTACCACAGATTAATACAGATGCGACACTCCGCAGTTTAGGTATGAAGCTACAAGTACGCGGCGGGCCCGTCTTGCTGGGCCAATTCAGTGAGTGTAATGTATTCAGAAGACCTAAGAGTCCCGCGATAGAAAGAGAGGCAACTTCTAGGTGATTATAACTGTAGGTGATTAGCGCTGTGAACCTGAATTGCACTTTATTGTGTCGTAGCAAGAGTGGCCTTTTATTGAAATAATTTTCCGGAGTGTCCCATCTTTATTAATTGTGGTATTACATTTAAATTACTTCCATAGTGTAATGTCAATACTTATTTCTTTATTTATTTATTTCGCACTCAAAAAAGGTACAAAGGCGAACTGAATGCCTAAGGCAGTCTCTACCAGTCAACCAAGGGTGGTGACGAGATTTGAGAAAATTGATTGATTGATTTATTGATTGATTGATTTGATTTGGTGGTTTTTGATTTGATTTGATTTGTTTTTTTTTTATTTGTTGTGTTTTTTATTTGTATTTTTTTGTGATTTTTTATTATTTGTTTTTTTTTTTTGGTTTATTTATGGGTTTTTTATTATTTTGTAGTTTAATAAATATAATCATACGTATAAGCCTTCTGCATCAGAATCCGTTTGCGTAGTTTAGAAGAACAACGCGGTCATACAGACAGACACGAAGAGCAGCTTTAATTTATAACATGTATTAGATAAAGGAGTATATGTTGAAGTGCATTTGAAAGCGTAATGTAAAGCTTATCAAGCACCTGACGTAAACAACGAGCCGCAGTAGTATCATAATATCGATAATGATAAAAATAACGTGCATAATAACGGATAATAGCTGTTATCAGACAGATATCGAATGCAAACACTGATCCCTGGTATGCACGCTTTGATGATATAGTTACCTACCTATAGGTAGTACGGAAAACAGATAAAGTCTTACTACAATGTGGAGGCAGCAATTCGACAATAAATTCAATTACTGGCAATAGAACGCTCAAAGAAGTATTTTGAAACTATCAAATAAACCCTAACATTACTTTTAATATCTTTTTATATAACTACTATTTATATATTTCACACAATTAAAACTATTTACACTACGTACTAAAAAACAATGACTAACTAACTATACTAACTATACAAATAAATATAAAAAAATATAAAAGATAAAAACAAACGGACACTTAGGCGTCGAAGTATTCGTCCACATCGCTGTCATCCGGAAACGTGCCCAGAAGACTGGCAGCATTGCCACGTTGAATGGCAATGCTAATTCTTTGGCCAAAGAACGAGCCAGCCCTCTGGTCACGTGAAGTGTCGACCAGTCGGTGAGAAATTTCCTTAAAAAGGACACGCGCACCCGGGCCCCATGACCCGAGCGTTTCGACCCCAAACGGCTCAAAACTGTAGTTACCTATAAGGTTACAGTATTTGCGGCGCTTGAGAGTCTCAGCAGCCGCAGCAGCCGCGCCAGCACAGCCCGCCGTGCTTGAAACATGAGATGGCGCAAGGGTATCGACACAGGTTGCGTCCCACACCAGAGGCCTACCCACCTTCCAAGGCAACAACGTCATGCCGTCTGGTCTCTTACCATCGTCACGTACCAAGCCGTTTGGTTCTAATATAGCTGGTACGCTGGCGGCGACAAGGGCTCGACGAATAATGTCGTTGATGCTGGCGTGCCGTGCAATGCGACCTGCGCTCCTGTAGCAGGACAGGCCATGGTGCCCGAGACTGTCTACAGCTTCGCCGCAGTGACACCGATGCGGAGCAACACAAGGTGCGCCCAAGCGGAGACATGTAGCGAGCCGAAACGATGAGTCATCCATCATGGTGCCTATGGTGGATGACGGGAGCGCCTGAAGCCACAAGCCTGACTCCCATTCTCCAACAGCTAGCAGACGGGCTCGCTCAACAGTATTAGGTGACGTGTTTACCAGGGTATTCCGTATAATACTGCAGAGCGGCACGTCCCATCGTCTCTGGGAGGACGGGTTGTCAGGCAAATCCGTATTGGGACAAGCCATTTTCCAACCTAACATAAAATAAAAAAATATTTTTCGCACATCGCGTTCAAGAGCTGTCAGTGTCATTTGTATTGGATTATTGAAACTGACAGCTTTTGAGCAGGGTTCAGATGAACGCATTCAGTTTCATTGGTGAAATTCACGCTTAATAATAGTGCTGGATTAACTATGGGTTTTGCCGATCTTTGATTAGCTATAGTGACCTCTGAGATAGTGACTATATATTATAATAATAATATATTTGATTGATTTTTTGTATGCAGACTGAAAACGTTGTTAGATATACGAAGTTTAAATGATTGTCGTCCCCACATTGTAGTAGGTATCAGTAGGTAGATACTTGTGTAAAGAGTATTCTTTTTTACTTGTTCAACCACAGATATAAATCTAACTAGATAACGCAAGTCCCTCCATCTGTATGAAAACCATGCGTGCCACTTTTTCGTGCATACATTTAAAACAAACCTTACCAATGAAAGAAAACATTTCCAATGCCTCGGCCAACTTTTTCTATACAGTCTTTACAGCTCAATCAATCTTCCTAGCCTTTTCCCAATTATCTTGGGGTCGGCTTCCAGTCTAACCGGATGCAGTGAATACCAGTATTTTACATGGAGCGACTGCCTATCTGACCTCCACAACCCAGTAACTGGGTAATACGATACCCCTTGGTAAGACTGGTGTCAGACTTTCGGGCTTCTGACGACTTGTAATTACTGTCAAAGTTCCACAAATGACAGCCGGGACCAACGGCTTAACGTGCTTTCCGAGGCACGAAGGAGTCTCGGTATGTAAAGATGGTCACCCATCCACTGACCAACCCCGGCAAGCGTAGCTTAACCTGGTGGATCGACCCGTGCCGCTTGATATTACTTAGCCACGAACTCCGCAATGTTTACAGCTCAATAAGGCATAAAAAGCCATTTTTTCTAGATTTCGGTGGATTTCCGGTGCCGATAATGCTAAATGAAAAACTCTTACGATCATTGATCGTAAGTTTACTCCGTTTTTTGACACACAAAGTACCTACATACAGTCGCGTCATCTAGTTAGATTTATATCTGTGTGTTCAACTTATTTGGTAAACTAATATGGCGTAAAAGTTCAGAATTTATGTAAATTCGTATGTTTTATTAGTCACTAGCTTCTGCCCGAACTTTCATCCGCGAGCCTATAACCTTCCTCAAGAATTAGGTTATCCAATGCAAATAGGATTTTTCAAATCCGACTGACTGGTAGTTCTATACAAAATTACCAACAAACAACCAAACAAACAAACAAACAAATTTTACCTCTTTATAATATTATAGTACCTATACAGGGTGTCAGGGACATCGACATGAAGCCGGTTACCATGGATTCAGTACATAATTCTGAACCCCCCTGCGTTGAAATTTTTCGTCGGTTATTTAAAAAAAAATCTGCTGTTTTATAGAAAAGTGCAATACCTACGCGGTCAAAATGTATGGAACAGCTGATTTTTTTTTAATAACCTACGAAAAATTTCAACGCATGGGGGTTCAGAATCATGTACTGAATCCATGGTAACCGGCTTCGCGTCGATGTCCCTGCCACCCTGTATAGTATAGATAATTCTGTGTACCTACCTAGTTTTTGTTTGACACCATATTTTTTATTAGGATTCGATTACCAGGTTAGGCCATGTGTATTTGGTTTTTTCCAGTAGTAGCCACGTAGGCAGTCTGAATTTGTGCCCGGTTTATGGCAATAGGCTCGCCCACATAGGACTCAAACAAAACTGGTGATATGTGGGTGTTATATTTACACCTCTGCCCTAACCTTCGGGGAAAACAAGCGTGGTTTTATGTTTTTCTATGTTTTATCATTTTTAACTAACTTAAAAAAAGAGAAGGTTCTATGTTTGTAGCATATTATGCGTCATGTTCGTGAACGGGTGCCGTCAGTTGGGACTGGTCATCTCTTAGCTGCCATGGCTTATATTAATTTATTTTAATCTTTGAATTGTTTTTGTTTTTATCTTTTTATTACGGACGCTTTTAACGTGCGCATCTTTTTACATTGTTCTCACGTCTATAATTTCAACATGAATGATGTAACCAATTGTATGTAACAATTTCTTATTTATTATTTAAAAGAGTGTCCGTGGAGTTTCTTGCCCGTTCTTCTCCATAGGTACCCTACGTTTTGGAATGGGCAACTAGCTTCATAATTATTTTCTGACTAACTGACTCCTTGACAATTCAAAAGTGCCTGTATATGGTTTGATTGAAATAAATGCTTTGAGTTTGAGTTTTTTTTATGTTTGTCCAAAGATTTCTCTGTCATTTCCGGACCGATTTAGTTTTTTGTTTTTTTTTGTTTGAAGGGTTATGCTCTCGAGGTAGTCACATAGTTTTATTAACTTTGCTTGGATAGTTGTTGAGTTAGCTTCAATAATATGTATTTCTTCCCACTTAGCAAGTAAATGATACTGATAAGTACCTGTCACTGTTATTTACCTATCAGGTATTCGAATTTGTGTGGGGTAGATACCAAGACTAAAAAAAGAAAAATATTTTTTTAGAAGTCGGTTTTTTTTAATTACTTATATATGGTCTTATGTGGTTTGAAGATTCAGTCGTTCACATCTTACTCACTTGTGTCATTGATGCCCAACCCAAAACTAGTAGTTATGTACCATACCCATGCATCAAATTAGGGCTCGTGCAGACTGGCGCGACTTGTCGCACGACCCGATTCTGCGATATTTATGTATATCCGTACAACAATTTCTATGAAAACGCGCGCGACACTACACACAGGAATTTCTCGCTTGTGTCGTGTTGCTGACGCGACGCGTTATCGTGGCGACCACGCGGCGGTATCGACGCAATGCCATACAAAAATGTTCCTTGGTGTCATTCTGCGGATCGCGCTGCCTGTCGCTCCTGCGATATCGCGTCGAGCTAGTATGAAAGGTGTTCAATCAATCAATCAGCTCAGCCTATCGCAGTTCACTGCTGGACATAGGCCTCTCCCAAGCTGTGCCACAAAACCCTGTCCTCCGCTTTCCGCATCCAGTCTGTCCCGGCCACTTTCTTAAGGTCATCGGTCCATCTAGCTGGGGGGCGTCCCACACTACGCTTGCCGACACACATGGCTTGACATGAAAGGTGTTGAGGGGCGATAATTTATGCTAAACTCATGTATTACGGAATTTCGATAGATAGCTGCGAATGGTTGAGATCCTTCCTTACGAATCGACACCAACAAGTCATCACAGATGATGACAAAGGAAATATCATCAAGTCAAAAAGGATGCTCGTTGAAAGAGGTGTCCCACAGGGCTCTATTTTGAGTCCCATTTTATTTATTATTTTTACGGCTGATCTACCAGGTATTCTCAAATACTGTAAGGTTCATCTGTATGCGGACGACACCCAAATTTATAAATCATTTAAGCCAACTGAAACTAGTCTGGCCATGGACGGTGTATCGAGGGACATTGAGCAAATCCTCGACTGGTCTCAAAAAAATACGCTGGTACTTAACGCATCTAAAACAAAATGCATGATATTGGGCACCAAATACCAGATTAAAGCTGCTGACAATTTGTACGAGCCAATGGTTGTTAACGGAGAACTATTGGAAAGGGTGAAAGTTGCAAAAAAATTAGGACTTGTTATGGATGAAGGGCTTAGATTTGAAGAGCACATTAATGGCCGGATGCAGAACGCCTTTTATAGGCTGAAAGTTCTCTATGGAATCCGTGAATACCTCTCCGAGGATATTAGGAAACTGCTTTCGGATCTGTTAGTACTCTCACCATTTAATTATTGTGATGTCGTTTATGGACCCAGACTCTTTCAAAAGACCAAACAATGCATACAGAGAGTCCAGAACGCATGCATCCGCTTCTGTTATAAAGTTCCAAGAAGATGGCACATCTCACCTATTATAACTGAGAAGGGACAACTGAACATGGAATCGCGACGTAATCTGCATTTGCTGTGTTTCACAAAGAGGATTCTTACAGGTAAAAGTCCTTCATACCTGTACAATAAATTATCTTGGTGTAAGGACGCACACAGCTTGTATACCAGATCAAAGGTGAATGGAACGCTTATGATACCGAAACACAGAAACAAAGGGTATAAGGGCAGTTTCAAGTATGCAGCATCTAAGATCTGGAACAATATACCACCCTCTTTTCGAAACATTAGAAGCATAAACACTTTCAAACAAAAAAGTAAAATATTAGTCTTTAATTACCAAAAAAATAACACGAAACTACTATAAAACATGCCCAACGATGCTCAGTGGGTGGCCCTATATATCTATTTTATTTGTTTCCGTTTTTTTATTTTTATAAATAATAAAATAGCCAGTCGTGTCCACAAACTACTAAAAAATAAAAACATTTTTTTTCCTCTTTCAATTTTGATAGTGTGTGATCATCATAATTTATAATTATCATTTTTTTACTTGTATTTTCTTTTTTCTTTAATCCGTTGTTGCTAATTGCACCTCTTTTTTTTGTAAACAGGAGTCAAGGGTTTAAGCTAAAAACCAGCGCTTAGCAACCCACTAGGGGACCTAAGCATAATGCTGACGCTTAAACCTTTTGCTTCCGGTATTATAGTTATGTGTATGTACCACTTCTACTACCTGTAATACTGGAGACAATAAAGGTTATTCTATTCTATTCTATTTCGCAGAAGCGCCACGCGACACGTCGCGCCTGTCTATATGAACCTTTAGAACATGTAGAAAAAATACACTGCTGCTAACAGCATTGGTATTTTAATTGAGTTTCAGTTTATTCGTATATACACAGCTGAACTTTAATCACTAGGCAGTGCTCGGGGTGCTATCGACACATGAATCTGATATTCCAGATAATGTCCATTTAAAATTGCTATATGTAAGTAGTGCATAATATTCAGCATGAATATTAAAAAAATCTGCCGTTCCATACCTACATTTGATTCGAATAGGTATTGAAGTATTGTATGGGAGAGATTTTTATTTTTTGCAATAACGATTTTTAGTTTTTTACTACTACACGTATGCTATCACTTACCATCTCACCTGATGGTAAGTGATAATCAGGCCGAAGGTGGAAGCGAGCTTCACTCGGAATCCTCAACCACAGAGGAACTGGCTAACTTACCTCTAACTGCCGGAACACAACAATATTTAACGATGTTGTTATGGCGACAGACTTAAATAAGATGGTGGTATAGCTAGCCAGGCGGATTTAGAACAAGCCTTACGACCAAACCGAGCAGAACGTTTTGCTAAAACCACCAAAGAGGCGGTTGTATTGATGCTGATGATTGTACCATTAGATGGTCTGAATCACACCCTTGAATATGACCCTAACTTTCTGATACCTACTGTCGATTTTTGTTTGTGGTAAATATGTAATGTTGCATTTTTGCCGTGTGTACCATATCCAGACCTAATAATGCATTTATTGGCAGCCATTTGCTGGTTTACTGATTGTCACAATGATAAATATTAGATAAGTGGTTAACGATGTTTTAACGAGCTGCATGTTATTTTACGATAGTAAACAGCACTTAGTAACATTCAAAGCATTTTGTAACATGTTGATTATGAGTTTCAATAGATAACGAGCATCTATCCTTTTTTTTAAGAGATTAAAGGAGGGTCCGTTATTGATGTAGTCCGCAAAATTCAAATTTTCTTACCTTTTTTGCAATTTGCAGGTCAGTATCAGGTTGTATGTTGATTTAAATATGATTCGCGGCCGTATCAAATATTTATTTATAAAATTATAATTATATTATTATATATCATCAATACAACTCCCTAAGTTCATTTATAATCCTATTGAAAGACTATTTCTTGAAATGACGACATTTTAGGATTATTCTCGCATAAGGTGTTGTGTTGCTGATTCTAATGATTATAATTCTGTAAAGCCGTATACAGGGTGGCAGGGACATCGACGCGAAGCCGGTTACCATGGATTCAGTACATGATTCTGAACCCCCCTACGTTGAAATTTTTCGTCGGTTATTTAAAAAAAAAAACAGCTGTTTCAAAAATCTGCTGTGTGAGCTGTAGAAAAGTGCAATACCTACGCGGTCAAAATGTATGGAGCAGCTGATTTTTTTTTTAATAAGCGATGAAAAGTTTCAACGCAGGGGTGTTCAGAATCATGTACTGAATCCATGGTAATCGGCTTCGCGTCGATGTCCCTGCCACCCCGTATGTTACGGTCGCGAATTATATTTTTATCAAGATAAAATCTGACACAGACCTACAAATTTAAAAAAAATGTAAGAAAATTTAAATTTCTTGGGTCACCTTAGCGCTTCCCCCTTAAGTAGATTTATGTAGGTATTTGACTCGCAACGAAACTAAAAGAATTATTTTCTGAAATCTGCAAATTGAAGCAATATTATTAGATTTAGTTCTTTACAAAATCTTTTAAAATTCAAAATTGAATGGAAATCTTTTATCATGAATTCCCAGAAGTCTGTTGGTCGACGAAAATTTAATTTCTGTAAAAGATCTTCGTCAACGGAGAAAGCCAGCTTATCAGATTATCGCTAGTTAGGTACTATATTAGTATCAGTACCTACTTTGGAGTATACTGACCCTCCTCCTACTATCGATATCGGTACATTGAGGTGCTAAAGTGTCTGTACGAAAACGCCACTATGTCAGTCCGACTCCAGGACCAGACCTTGAAACCTATCCTTCTGCAGCGAAGTGTGGGACAGGGAGACGTTGTCTCTCCGAAACTGTTCATCGCTCCACTGGAGAATGTCTTCAACTCCTACTAAGTAGGGATGGTACCCTGCAGTACGTCTGGTATTCTGTTAGCATTGGTGGGATCAGGTCGTGGAGCACCTGCGCACACTCTAGACCGACAGGTAAGCACCGATGAACCAGACTGTGAACGTGAAGCCTTAGCTACCAAAGTCTCGTCACATATAAGTCTTTTTTGTTTAACTTGTCTTGTTACAAAGTCATCATCATCATCATCATATCAGCCGAAAGACGTCCACTGTTGGACATACATGTCCAACAGTGGACGTCTTTCGAGCCAGATAAGACCTTATTATTTTTTGTGTGTCCTATTGAAAACCCTGCTAACGCCTTCTATGTAACAATTTTATGGACTGTATGTCTGAAATAAATATAATAATAATTAATTAATTATTATTTCATACCCTTAGCACTCACGTTCCGCTGATATTGGCACACGGTCCACGGAGACTTGAACATACCACGGAAGGCCGCAGTATACCGCAGCAGGTTTCGGCATCGGCCCATAAAAAATATACAATGTCGCCCATGGGCATGTGACCGCCCGTAATTTTCTGAATATTCATGAAAAAATATTGAAAATAAACTTCAAAAGGGGGGGTCTGAAGTTTATTTTCGATATCTTTTCATGAATATTCAGAAATTTACGGGCGGTCACATGCGCATGGGCGACATTGTATAATGTAGGATTCCAGGATTTTGCAATATCTTGATTTAAAAGAGTGTCCTTGGAGTTTCTTGCCCGTTCTTCTCCATAGAGATCTATTCGGCTCAACCGATTAATTATTGTCATAATAGGACAATAAGTGATCGGTTGACCACTGAACTGAAAAATTTTTGAACAAAATATTCTTACCGTCCATTTGAGTAATTATTTGTATACCTACTAGATATTTAATTAGAAAACCAAATGTTTTAAGACAAGCGCTAATCCTGCCGACAAACTGTCACGCAGTTTGGCAGGTTTACAAAAAATGTAAAAGTGGTTATCTAAAATAAATGTTTTTTTTTTTTTTTTTTGAATAGGCAACTAGTTTAAATTTTCTGACCGCCTCTTTAACTGTTCTAAAGTGCCTGAGAGCCTGCCTGTTGTCGCAGCTTTAGCTAATCTCTATACCTTTGTGGGTAATCTTTTGGCTCAGTTGATGTCTCTGCGTAGGAGTTCAAAGAATTGCTTCTATATAACTTTGTACCTACTTTAAGATATCGGATTTAGAGTGAGAACCCTTTTAGGAGTATCTATTTTAAGAGACTTAATTCTCGTTATGTAATCTTAAAAGAAAAATTTTCACGTCTGTCAGTTATCAGCCTTCAATGTTTCCACTTCTGGGAAACCGGTCTCCTTCTTGTCAGAGGGAGTGGGCAATCCACCACGCGTGCATATCTATTTCGATTTTTTGGTTTCAGGACATGGTTTGTGATACATTTAAACGAAAATACCGATAGAAAATCTTGGCTTTATTCTGCTAAAACACAAGTTATTATTTAAAGGAAAAATAAGTATGACAAGAACAAGACGTCAAGTGACGACCATAATCAATTACATCATAGACACACTACATTCACCCCCACCAGTTTCGAGACGAAGCTAAGTTACATGCTCTGTGGTTAGTGACGTAATCTTCAAAATTAGCAGGGGGTCGCCTTTCGCGGGTGGACCGACGCAGAGGTTGTTCAGCTTGTTCTGATGATTCTACAATTTCGTGCTCCGGAGCCTCTTGCGTTGGTTGTTCAGCTAGTTCTGATTCTGCAATGTCATGTTGCGAATCCTCTTCATCAGATTCTAGATCCTCGGTAGGTAGTGGTGCTAGTTGTCTATTAGAAACAGTAGTCTCTCGACCATCAGGCAAGCGGACATACGAGTAAGATGGGTTTCCGTGTAACAGCTCCACTTCGTCTACGATAGGGTCATATTTCGAGTTTCTTACGTTTCTTTTCATGAGGACTTGACCTGGTGACAGTAACCACGAAGGGATTGATTCACCTGTCGGAGAACGTCTGGTGTGGAAGAAAAGTCGCTCATGGGGTGTCTCGTTCGTTGCTGTACATAATAGCGATCGAATCGAATGCACCGCAGTAGGTAATGCTCGTTCCCAGTCCGCAGTTTGCATCTGTCTCGATTTCAGATAATAACTTGTGTTTTAGCAGAATAAATTGATACATTTAAACGAAAATACCGATAGAAAATCTTGGCTTTATTCTGCTAAAACACAAGTTATTATTTAAAGGAAAAATAAGTATGACAAGAACAAGACGTCAAGTGACGACCATAATCAATTACATCATAGACACACTACATTTTGGTTTCTTCACTATGTTTTCCTTCATCGTTTTGAGAGCAGTAGTAATGAAATAAATTACACAAAGTGAAGTGCCTGCTTAGTTTGAAGTTTTGAACCCACGACAGAACTTGAAGTCAAGTCCGTTTCCACTAGACCACCACTGCACTGCTCTTGTCTGTTAGTCTACTCGAGAACAACTTGTATGATTTACGTGTTTTATATTTAAATTTCTAGTAAATCTTTAACCGATAACGGTTAAAATATATATTAAAAGAGATAGGTACATAGGTAAATATGTTCTTTGGGTAGGTTTTTGGCATTGTTCCCTCTCTATTTTGTGATCATATCAGTCTGTAGGTACTAAGAAGATCTCCAAAATGTTTGGTAGTCTTTGTTGATAGATATGGATGGCTACAGTTTTGAACTAACTTGAACTAAGTCAGTTTGGAAACTTTTTAACTGAGATTTTTATGGTCTGGCGTAGATCTTAGGCTGTACGCAGACCAGCGACTGTCTTTAGACAGACTATCACTCTATGAAAGTAATGAAGTCGCATACACGGAAAAAACGTAACGGCTAGAAATAAACAAGTTATTGTTATTTACAACCAAGCGACTCGGTTCTGAGAGAGCCTGTAAAGTTTGTTGCTAGAATTGAACAAGTGAACTTGGTTAATATTACTTGTTTGTTTGGTGTTAACAAAGCTGTATTGCACGTTTTAAATAAGTCTTGGTTATTTGTAGCCGTATAATTCGTATAATTTTTAGCCAAGCCAAATTGGTACTTTGCTAGCCATTTATTTTTTCAGTGTACCTATATCATTCATCCATCCCATCCATTTATCCAAAGAGAGCAGTGGTAACGGCCCCGACTTACGAGTCCAAACCCAGGACGGTCGGACGGTCGGGTCGTGAGTTCGAACCCAGGCAGGCTCTTTACTTTGTGTAAATAATTGCATCATCACTACTCTCAAAACGGTGAACGAAAACATCGTAAGGAAACTGACATGTCTTAAAGCCAAAAATTCGAAGACATGTGACATCTACCAACCAATAACCCGCACTGGGCACGCGTGGTAGATTATAGCCCACTCCCTCCCGAATAGAGGAGGCCTGTGTCCTAGCAGTGGGAACATTATAGGCTGGTTATGCTGATGACAATAGGCTCGCCCCTATTACATGGGACTTTGGGTGTACTATAAGTGCACCTCTGCCTAAGCCTTCGGGGAAAACAGGCGTGATTTTATGTATTGTATGTTATACCTATGTATATCGGGTGTAGAAAGACGCATAGAAGCCGAGAGTCACCTTGGTCTTCACCTCATTGTGATTTTTTGAAGTGAAAAAAATTACAATGAGAGTCTTTAGCGGTGTTATGCACGTTTTTTTAAGATGGGTAAAAAAATATGTCAAATTCGCGTCAGGACACGTGACCTGATCGAATATTCGTAAGACGTCAAGTTTTTGTTGACAGCGCACTCTGTTTTATTTTTTTGGAATTATTTTAATGGAGCTACGGCTTTCGTTCTTGTACAAGCAAGCTACATAAATTCCTGGCATTTTCGTTAGATGGCGTTACTTAGTTTTCATTTCAATCGGCAGTCCCAGAATGCTTCGTTTTTTTTTTGTACACTACCCTACCTGGGAGCCTTCTGGTTACGAGGATATTGAAGATCAACTTCCAACGTTTTTTGACGTTTTTTAAAACAAGTCTTAATTATAACTTTACTTTTAATACCCCCACGACCCCTGTGACGTTAATTAACGCAATGTTTTGCGTGCGTTACTTTGCGCGCTAAATACCGTGAACAGGGATTTTACACACCAAAAGTAAAAGTAACTTCCAAGGAATTAATGATATACAATGTAAGGAGGAGCTCGTGGCTAAGTAATAACAGCCGCACGGGTCGATCCAACAGGTTAAGCTACGCTTGCCAGTGTTAGTCCGTGGATGGGTGACCATCTTTACATACTGAGACTCCTTCGTGCCTCGGAAAGCACGTTAAGCCTTTGGTCCCGGCTCTCATTCGTGGATCTTTGACAGTCGTTACGGGTCATCAGAAGCACGAAAGTCTGACAACCAGTCTTGCCAAGGGGTATCGTATTACCCAGTTACTCGGTTGTGGAAGTCAGATAGGCAGTCGCTCCATGTAAAATACTGTTATTCAGCTGCAGCCGGTTAGACTGGAAGCCGACCCCAACATAGTTGGGAAAAGGCTAGGCAGATTGCATGTAATTTTGTTTGATGTACAGAAAGAGTACATAACGGCTTTGTGGTGGGTCTGGTTACACCCTTTATGAGATTACCGATTACCAACCAAAAATCTACTGAAACAGCTGTTTTGTCACAACGTACGCACAGTCTCATAGAAGAAGTCGACAAAACCCTACTGAAAACCAAAGGTTTGGCACAATTATAAATAATCTATTTTGTCTCTTAGAAATAGAATATTTTCACTTTGGTGAGAGTATAATAGAAAACATTTTACTCGTGATCTTAGATGAAAGTTCTACAAAGTTTTCGTAGTTTTACAATATTTATGTACGGTCTATTTATAATCGTTTTTCCAATTGATGTTATTTCCACTTAAACAAACATCAACTTTATATCAGTGTAAATAAAGTTTATTTTAGAATGACTAGTACTGTTGAAAAAGTCATAAAAAATACGAAGTTGTAGCGCAAACTGACCCTTATGTGTAGGCATTACGGTTGTTATTCCTAAAACTCGTCTTTGTTTACATGTTTGGCAAATAAATTCCGAACGCAGATTAAGTACCTAAAGTTGAGTAAATACTTACCTACCTACCTGTTGCAAGTACTTAAACTGTAAAGAAATATTCTAGTGACAGTGAAGTCTGCAAAGTATTACACACTTTGAAGACATCTTCAAAGTCATTTCTTTTTCCTTATTAAACACGAAACAGATGGCATAGAATTTAATAATTCGCCATTTATCACTCACTTACCTGGTGTTAAGGTGTTATTAAATAAAGGTACCTACGCCTAACCAAAGGACAAAAGAAATTTATATTTTTTTACAAGGAAATTATTGCCGTTTTAATGTTACTCTGATAAAAAAGATTTTCTTCACTTTATAAAAAAATATCTGCAATGCACCTCATCGCATTGCCTGCATCCTCTAACTTTTCGAATTCATGTGCGTATAGTAATATCAGTAGCTTCAAAAACGGTGAAGGAAAACATCGTGAGGAAACCATGCCTGAGAGATATTTCTCGACGGTATGTGAATCCAAGTCAGAGGCCCATGGGTGGCTTTAAAACTCAGACACCATGTTAGTCACTAACCACATAAAAAGAAGAAGACTAGTTACTTACGTTTTAGGATGGGATATTATCGTTGAATGAATGAATGAATTGCACTGATCCCAGCGTGGTTTAACCACTCTCTAAATCGACTCGATAAATCGAATGAACCCCAAGATTTGCACTAGCCCTTGGAGCCTCATGTTGCATGGGGTTACAGAGGCCATTGCGGAAGTAGACCGGGGAGCGCTGTAATGGTAAGGATAAGACCGTGCCCGAAGGATCAGGAAGGTTTAGCAAGCCATACCGAATATATGCATCCTTGAGTAGGCAATGGATTAGTGGAGAGACGGGTGATATTTATCTATGGATGGGCATCTTTTTACGACGTTGCCGCCGGATTGTTTCATATCCAGCCTGTGTCCAGCTTTGCCGATGTATCTTTTGCTAGGGTTAACTCCTTTTCCGACTCTTTTCTATGTCACTGCTATGCTGTGTAACACGTTGCTGTTTCCAATGTCTTCCGTCTGGCTGTTATCTATTTCAGGTTTCTTGTAAATCTCGCTGGCACCCTTCATAATCTCACCTTCCGCTGGTTTGAATATAATCAATGTTTAGATCTGTAAACACTTCTTTACACAAATAACTTTACCACCCAACTGTTCAAAAAATAAATACAGACAGGTCAGGACAGGGGGTTATAACAAGTCATTTACGGGGTTATAGAAGAAAAACATGTCAGTGTAATTTATGCGCAAAAGCCCGCCGGCCAAATTTTTCATAGTGTCCAAATCGAATTGTTTTCTCAAGTTCGAGAAAAGATTTCAACAAACAAGAGACATCACTGCCGACCTCCTCACTGCAAGCGTAGCGATAGCGCAGAAAACAAACTGATTAAAAAGCGGTATGGATTGTCCGTTTTATTTTTATCCTCACTGTTTACTTTGTTTGTCGGAGTCCATTCTGTTTCAAATGCTTTATAAATTGCGTATACTTTCATAGTTTGACCCGATCCCTATGTACCCTTTTCTTCATTAAGTACCGTTATTGGTTTAAGTATGAAAACATAGCTAGTATCTACAAATAAAATTTTCTCGTATAGAGAAATATGGCTTTGATCTTAGCTCATCAGTGGTCCCTTCCATAAGAACGATGAATGTTATATGATGTAGACTAAATATCAACAGTTGAAATGAGAATAATATTTCCAAGATTGAATATATGCGATTTCAAATGTCAAGTGGGTCACTTTAGGACCCAAGAACGAAGTGCGTAAGGATAAAATATTCGAAGTGTATAGAGTGCCGCGAGTTTCTGGTGGCACTCTAGTGTCACTGCCTCGGCCCGGCTAGGGTGCCGTGAGCGTTGCATTGTCATTGTCACTTGTTATTTAGGTTAGGTTAGGTTAGAACTATGATCACACAACGCACGAGCCGAGCGAGCGTAGCGAGCGGTGCCGCGGTAGCGGCCGGCGAAGTGCCAGGGTCCGTTTAGGCACAAGAGAATGTAATGTTTTGGGAATGTGGTGTTTTACAGCGATCTAACCTCGACAATCAAACAAAATACCAAGTGACGTGACTTAGTGACAGTGACAATGACAATCCAATGCTTGCGGCACTTTGGCCGGGCCGACGCGGTGTTACTAGGGTGCCTGTAGTGGCACTTTACTTACCTTACCACTTACCGATAGGGATAGAGTGCCACTGGTGGCACTCTATACACTGCCTAAAATATTATCATCGAAGGATTTTCCCGCAACCCCGGCAGGCAGCCTATTTCCAATCTATACAAGGTTAGAACACACCCATAGGAAACTGCTCGCGTATATACATTGTAACGCTATTATATATTTTTTTATTATAGTGTAACATTTATTTATTTATTTATTTATTTATTTATTTATTTATTTATTTATTTAAATCACAATTATAACACCTTTACAGACTTATCCAAGATGATGTTATAAGTCACAATGTCTACACCAAATTACAATAAATTTAATAGAATGCCCTGCAAGCAGAATAAGAATTCTATAAGTACTAAGTAATATAACATACGAGTATTACACGAATTAAATTTAAATTGCGTACTGCTCGTGTATAGTTTGTATCGTGGACGCGCGCGTCGTGGTTCCAAACTATGCTACAGCATTTACGCTGACATGAGTTTTAAAAACATTATAGTTAAAAAAAAATGTAAACTGGGTGAAATGGAATAAATAACAGATAACGGAATAAAAAATGGGTTTGGTTAGGTTAGAACAGTGACCAAAATACGCGACTATTTGCGTACTACTCTTGTATAGATTGGAAGATCTTAGAAAAAAATTGATTTCCAAACCATACGCGATTAGTTTCACACCCTTGCATTCTCGCCTTGTATAGGCCAGGCAGGCAGGTATCGGCCCTAGCGGACCCTGTCACTTGTGCTGAAATCTCTTTGAGGCGCGCGTGAAACACAACGCGCCGTCGACCCGGGCCTGCACCCTAATTACGAAACGCAAACTCAATTTTAAATTGAAACCAATTGAAAAAGATTGTCAGTCCATTGCTTCATAAGTTCGACAAAAAGAATCTGCTTAATTTTTTTTGTCGAACTTATGAAGCAATGGACTGGTAATCTTTTTCAATTGGTTTCAATTTAAAATTGAGTTTGCGTTTCGTAATTATGGTGCTGGTCCTTTTAGCTCGCGGCGAGCTACCCATTGCTCTCCGTCCGCAAGCACGCGCCTACGGTGGCCGAAAATCGGCTAAGTACCGATTCTCGACGCCCAGGGTGTCTCCTACGGCGGCTAGGGGCGTGAGTTCACGAAACTTGCCTCTCCCTCACGCGCTCCGCCTCCTCCTTCGTGAGCATTACTGCTTCGCAGAAGGAGGAAAATAGAATAGAAAAGAATATTTTCTAATAAGTGGTTATTAATATTTGCATGTCACAGAAATAACAACAAAGTCATATGGAGTTTAGTTTTAACCGCATTTTGTCCTGTGGGGGATCTTTTGTAACCTATTTCTATCATCTTTCCTTATTTTATTTTTATTGTATTACCTACAGTAAGTACAAAATTGGGTTTGTGGATTTATAATCCAAGCAAGTCATGCATTTACTGATTATCTAAGCGTGACTCTACGGGTCAAAGCCTACGCTCTCGGTGGAGGGCCGTTCGCTTGTGGAGCGGCTTTGCTCTCTCCTTTTTATTTATGTAGGAAATATTCAATTTCAGCAATTCTATGGGCGAAGAGAGCTGGGTGATAGTGGCCGTATCGCGTGTATTCGGTTCCAGGATCTTCTAGACCGGTGATCGCCAGTTGTTGGAGTTGGTGATCATATCGCGATGTAGGTCGTGGGTCTCTGATGTGCGTGAGGGTCTTGGTTAAGCATCTCCCACAGTCTGCCCGTGTCTAATCGTCGGTCGAAACCTCCAGCAACTTTTAGCGCCATTCTGTATTGGCGCTCGATTTTTAGTAGGTTGCTTTTACTATACCTCGGAGCTCATGGCTAAAATAGTAACAGACGCACGGGCCGATCTATCAGGTTAAGCTACGCTTGCCGGGGTTGGTCAGTGGATGGGTGACCATCTTTACATACCGAGACTCCTCTGTGCCTCGGAAAGCACATTAAGCCGTTGGTCTCGGCTGTTATTCGTAGATCTTTGACAGTCGTCACGAGTCGTCAGAAGCCCGAGATTCTGACGACCAGTCTTACCAAGGGGTATCGTATTACCAAGTTACTGGGTTGTGCAGGTCAGATAGGCAGTCGCTCCATGTAAAATACTGGTATTCAGCTGCATGCGGTTAGACTGGTCGACCCCAAGATAGTTGGGAAAAGGCTAGGAAAGATTGATTGATTCATTTACATTTTTAAATATTACTTAAAATAAAAAGAATATAAAAATATTCATCATAATTATCTGTGCCTGTGACCGGGAAAAATTATTACTTATTTAAATGTATTCTTTTCTTTTACCAGATATTACCGGGACAACGCGAGATGCCGTACAAGTGGGCAGCCTACCTGTTGTTCCACATGCACTTCGCGCAGATCTTTCACACGGCATCGATATGTCTCACATTGTCACTCGCAGTATGGAGATATGTCGCTATCAAGTAAGTACCTATCTACATTTATATCATTTTAACCACCTCTGTGGTCTAGTGGTTAAATCACCTGTCTCAGACCCCGGGGACCCGGGTTCGATTCCCAGTGGGAAAATTTCCTGCTCGGTTTGGTTGGTGGTAGGGCTTAGTTCTAAGTCGGCCTGACTAGCTACCACCATCTTATCTAAGTCTGTCGCCATAACAACAATGTGAACAGCATTGTTGTGTTTCGGCAGTTGGAGGTAAGATAGCCAGTTCTTCTGTGGTTGAGGATTCCGGGTGAAGCTCGCTTCCACCTTCGGTCTGATCATCACTTACCATCAGGTGAGATGCAGGCCAAGAGCATACCCGTTACAGATAAAAAAATGAGGAACAGGGTGAGCTCACTCATCCTCTATTGAAAAGGGAGGATCCTCCGACCAGACGGGTGTCGTGTCTGGCGAGCAAATACCCAATGGAGATGTCGCGACGCCCCCGCAAGGGGGCGTGGCGAGCGGGGTCAGGGCTTCGCCCCTCGCCCGCGGAAGCGTAACGGTGACCCATCAATATGGGCCCCTCATAATATATGGCTATAGCGCCTACGGAATTGATGCACGCAATGTGCATCTGTGTTAATGGTTGCGTTGAATGTATCTGTAGAGGCGTCGCGACGCCGTTATAACGACGGCGTCGATCTTCACGGACACCCCGGCGTTCATACCGCATCAGGTTAGACCCCAGTTACCTGGGGGAAGCCCAACGAGGCAGACCAGCGACTAGGGTGCCGACTTGACGCACCTACAGGTCGAAATGAAGCGCCCCTCTCCTCGTTCACAGAGCTAGCCGTTAGCGATTCGAGGGGTAAGCAGTAGTGTGTGTATGGGTGGCTAGTTATGTAGTGTAACGCCACCCAGTGTAGACACGCGTCGCGGCCCGCGCTGCGTCAGCGTGTGTTGTGTATAGGCGTCTGTGTAGTGATGAATGTCTGTAATTCAGTTGCACGACATGCCTATATTAACCTAGTACACGTCGTGCAATAGATGTATGTGTACATCTGTAGAGTTTTATTATATCGAGTCAGCTGCGTGTAACCTGGGTACAGCTAACTCGAGGCGTCAATCCGGTGCGATGGGGTCAGTTGTCCGCTACCAGGTCGCGGGGCGTGGGTTTCGCATCAGGCGGGCGCGCGTGCAATGGCGCTATCTGCTTGACATGGGGCCAGGCAGAAGCGTCGGCACGCGCGAACATCGACTTAGCGAGTCGCCTCACAAAATCATCCAGGCTCTCGATCCCGAGATCCCGGGTGATGACGTCATTCCTCACGAAGCGAGGGGCGTCTACGATGGTCCGCAACGCTTGATTTTGTTGCGTGCGGAGTAGCTTACGGCTCGTCTCGCTCGTGAGGGCGAACCAAGCTGGGGCGGCGTATGTAAGTACTGGGCGAATATATGTTTTATATATCCCCAGCTTGACACGCGTCGGGATGCGGGATTTGAGCACGGGCCTGAGGAGGTTGCGGGCGACCTTACCCTGCGATTACCAATACCCAATGATTGATGTCACATAGTATTTATGTCGCTGTCGCGATGCAGGATTTTGGTGACGTCAGGATTTTGTGTGACGTCAGGCCTTTGAGGCTTAGTTCGCATGTGGCGATGTGGATGCCGCCACATCATCATTAGCTTTTGCCGTGGTCTATCCGTGTGGCAAATTTCATCTTAATCCAAGTCCAACAAGTAAAGGTACCATTCCGTAGCCGATCGCAGGCGGCAACTGCAGGCGAGTCGCCGCAATACGGTTTTTACCTATGTATTTCTATGAAATAGCTTCACAGACAGTTACTTTCGCATTGATAATATTAGTATGGATTACACTGTAAACGTTTACTATGATTATGGGAAACTGATCCATATTCATTATTATTGAAAGTAAACCAACTCTAATTAAAATTGTTCTCTTTAAGTTATTGCACATTTTTTTTCCGCATGTTGACAGCTCTTAAGCGTAAAGGACATTACTCATTAATACAGCACCCGCTCCGACACGGCAAATAACTTGTCATTCATGTAAGGATTTTGAATACAGAACGCGTCGCGGCGCGTTGACGACTAGATTTTTCCGTTCAGGCTCAGAATGTCCCTTTCCCAAAATTCGAGGCAGTGCCGGGACGTTACTGCGCTGCAGCAGTGCTGTTATAATGGGTGATGTCCCTTATACTACATACCTCCACAGGGTAAATGAAGGGAACTTCTCTCTGCTCTACTCTACTCTTTCCACTACTCTACTCTCTCTCTCTTAAATAGCAACTCAGGACCAGTCTTTGTATAAGTTAAACACAGACTAACTCCAAAGAACTATAACAAACATATATAACAAACAGTGCCCACTTCCGTGGTCTCACAGTGGGATGAAAATCGGATTACTTTCCTTTTCACAAATAATTCGCGTACCGAAATCCACTAGGATCGAACTGTTGAGGCGTGAAGGTAGATCAAACAAACAAGTAAGTGTGTTTATTTGAAGGTATTTAGAGTGGATTCTAATCCTCTTAAAACAAAAGGTAGGTTGGGTTTTGTAGGTCGCTTTAACATTGTACAAACAACAAAAGAAATCATAACCCTTCCTTTTGGCTTTGCCGTAGTGGGGTAAAAAGGGATTGCCCATTGACTGCAAATCAGGTTTTTGTTTTCAGTTTTAATTCACAAACAAGTAAAGCTACGGTTTCCAAGAAGAGCAGTGGCGCCACATAGCGTCCTTTATTTACCGGTGAATGACGTCACTTTCTTTCTTTATTTTTCGTGTGGTTAGTGACCTGAACGCCAATTCTCGTACTAAAAAAACGTTCACATTCAAGTCGCAATCTGTCAAACTTGTAAAAAATGTTGGTAAATAGATTGTATTTTTGTCAGATTGTGAATAAGATGCGAATGCGAACGTTCTTAAAAATTACGGGAATTGCCTCTCTGGTGTCTGGTGTCAGAGAGAGGTATAAAAACTCAGACATCTCTCAGGCACGTCGGGTTCCTCACGATGTTTTCCTTCACCGTTTTTGAAGCAAGTGATATTATACAATACGCACAAGAATGCGAAAAGTAGTAGTAGAGGTAGGTAGGTAGGCCTTGGGTTCGAACTCGAGACCTTTGACTTGGTAGTCCGACGGTCACACCACTACTGTTATTTACGAAAGTGAGTTGGTGTGTTTTCCTAGAGACCGTTTTTCGTCACCGTAAAGTGCAGACCCCGCTGCCATCATTTTCATAACAGCCGTCACAGGGGCCGTTATGAGTCGGCCACCGCTGTTTGTTGTGTAAAAAACCGTAGCTTTAGTACCTGTTTCGTGGCCATCGTAAAATAGACTTTAATGCATTTGGTTTAAAATCCTAACTTGAATGACAAGTTATTTGCCGTGTCAGAGCGGTGCTGTTATACTGAGCGTTGTCCTTTAAAGTAAGTATGTACTTAGTTCTTTCTCAGCTCAAGATCAAGACCCTTGACAAATCGCCTTCTATTTTCCTAAATTTCAAGTCAAACATCACTAAGAAGTATACCGGTACCTATCAATCAATCAATCAGCCTATTAATGTTCCCACTGCTGGAACACAGGCCTCCTCTCTGTGAGAGGGAGTGGGCTGTAAATTACTGGGCTCGCGTGGTAGATTACAGCCTGTAATCTACCACGCGGGCCCAGTGCGGGTTGGTAGATTCACATGTCTTCGAATTTTTGGTTCTAAGGCATGTCGGTTTCCTCACAGCGGCGTTACAGATATTTTCCTACCACTTATCGATAAATAAATACTGTGCAATACAATACATCATCATCATCATCATCAGACTATTAATGTTCCCACTGCTGTACTCATCATTATGAACAACTTTCACTATGGGACAAAAGCTGAAACCGCGAAAAAGTAATCAGCTGTTCCCTATATTTATGTTCGCATATCTCATCAAAAGGTAGGGAACAGCTGATTTTTTTTCGCGAATGTCTTCGAATTTTTGGTTCTAAGACATGCCGGTTTCGTCACGATGTTTTCCTTCACCGTTTTGAGAGCAGTGGTGATGAAATTATTTACACAAAGTAAAGCGCCTGCTTGGGTTCGAACCTTCGACCTACAACTCGTAAGTCGGGGCCGTTACCACTAGGCCACCACTGCTCTCCCCGGTACCAGTACCTGAAGTAAATTATCCGAGATATCCCGAGCAATGTTTCGTATCATAGACGCAACTAAGCCTGGGATTAACGGGAAGGTCTGTTTGTATGGTAATCAATCACGTCTCCTGGGTGGGGGTATAGATCATGTTGAAGGTTTGCTCAACCCTGTATTAATGTAAAGGGAATTGAGGTAAACTTCTGTGGTTTCTTTGGTGACAAAGTGCCTAAACTGTATTATACATATTATTGTTGCTCTAACTAAACTCTAAACGTATCTTGGACAACATGATTATAGTTCTTTTTCGTGACATGTAAATAGGAATCATAATATATATTTTCCAGGTAAAACATTTACATGCATAGTTGAATAATACAACATTATTTTTTGTTTATACTAAACCTCTTAAGGGGTCATTGTACTCCTCATTATGAACAACTTTCACTATGGGACCAAAGGTGAAATCACGAAAAAAAAATCAGCTGTTCCCTACATTTTGACGAGATATGCGAACATAAATGTAGGGAACAGCAGATTTTTTTTCCGCGGTTTCAGATTTAGTCCCATAGTGAAAGTTGTTCATAATGATGAGTACAATGACCCTTTAAGAGATTTAGAATAAACAAAAAATAACGTTGTATAATATACAGAATAACTGATAACAAATGCGATTCACAAGCTAAAAGGTTTCACTGCAGCTTTTTGGACGCACACATCCTAATTATGGTACTAATATGGTGTCTGCACCATCGAATTTTTCCGTTCGAAGTTTCTCGTGACGGAATATCTAGACTCGGGAGCCATAAGCACTTAAGTCAATTGTTTTTAAATATGACTGCCGAGTCTAGATATATCCCACCGATACCCAGTGCGAATTCGGTACTCCTGACCAAACCATGTCCCATAATAATATGTTGGAGTGTCCAAAGTGTTCACACACCTGCACTCTTGAGGATCTATAAACGCCACTGGATGGTATAAAGTATAAATACATAATACGTGTATTTATACTTTATACCATCGAAAAGAACAAGAAGACGTAAATAAAAAAAACACAAAAACAATAAATCGAAGACAAAAAGATCTTTTCAAATCCGACTGGAAGTTCTTTTTTTTTTTAAGTGAAAACTTCTTTAGCGGCGTTGTGCTCTTGCGTCAGAACGTGCCGTAAAAGATCCGTTGCCTGGCAACCGGCACAGTAAATATAAAAATAAAAATCTTTGACATTACGTAAAGATTGCGAGGTAAGAAATTTTACCCATATTGATGGGTAAAACAAAAGCAGTCAAAACATACTTCATGAAAAGTGTTTAAATAAATTGTTTATTTTTGTTAGACTAAGTATATTTTGAAAATAAATAAATAGTAGTATACAGGGTGGCAGGGAAAAAATCAGCTGTTCCATACATTTTGACCGCGTAGGTATTGCACTTTTCTATGAAACAGCTGATTTTTTTTTTAATAACCGACGAAAAATTTCAACGCAGGGGGGTTCAAAATCATGTACTGAGTCCATGGTAACCGGTTTCGCGTCGATGTCCCTGCCACCCCGTATTTATTTATTTTCAAAATAATGAATATTGTATTTAACCACATAAATTATAGTACTTTTATACTGATAAATAAAGCAATTCATGCGAACTTATTCCCTAACCATTCCAAAATATTCAAAAATGCACAACGTTTATGTTCAAGTTTTCACTTCTACCGGCACTCTCGGAGTGCAACCCTATGTTTTTTTTTTGTCCACTTCGGTAAGCTCTTGGCCTGCATCTCACCTGATGGTAAGTGATGATCAGTTCCAGAGATTAGCGCATTCAAACAAACTCCTCAACTTCTCTATTAGTATAGATTGCTCAAAAAGTCTATTTACTAAGTTACTCTGCTAATGTGTTAAATAATGACTTCAAGAATTTTCTTCTTAAAATTATAAACAGGTAAGAGAGCGTAATAATTCAAATTTACACGCAAAGTTGGTAAACAGATTTTATTTTCTGAGCAGCCTTCTGAAAACATGAAGGCTCGAGGCGCTCGGCAATCTTATTAGTCTACCCATTCAAACTTCGCAGATATTTTTCGCAATTATACTTTCGTGATAATTAAAATAATTATGGCAGAAAATCAAAATAATATTCCGATTCACATTAAGAAAAAGTTTTGAATGAAATATAGTAAGTAGGTAGGTATCCTCTCAAATAAAAAATAGTTTGGAAAATCCAAAAGTGCACGCCTCATACATATTACTCATTCATAAACGAAAAAGAAATTCAAAACATAGTTTTTAACAAAAATGAACAATTTATCACTTTTCATGAAGTCGTAATGTCAAAGACTGACAAAGATATTTACTTGGCGGTTGCTAGGCAACATTAATTCAAAGGTTGGAAATATTTAGATAAAGATATTATATTTTAGTTAGTATTTTATTAATTATAATTAAACTAATTTGAATAAAAGTGCCATTTTCAATAGGGTTCCTTCTACGGCTGAAACGAATGTATAAAAAAAAAATTGACTCAATTAATTGATTTTATCGCATGCTACAATGTTTTCAGGGTTCATAAATTGACGGACAGGAAATTTTTTTCAACTATTTTGATGCCGTTTCCATTTCTGATGCATTAAATCAATTTTTAAAAAGTACAGTATTAATCTACATTTAATCATCTATACAATGGTATATAAATTAAGTAGGTTCTGTGTACTAGCAGGAGTTTAACAATAAAAACAGTTACAGAAATGGGGCAAAAAAAATTTTTCGATCGTAGAGCACACTCTAATGCTTCGCATTAAGAGTCGTGCAAAAAGATTTATCAAAATCGGCCCATAATTATAAACGATCATAATTATATTTAAAACGTACAGACAAACATAGAACCTCCTATTATTTGGTTAAAAAGTAAAGACAAGTTTACAATAGACACAGTGGCAGCGGCTAGCACTCCGAGCCTACAATGAAATGAGGCTTAAAACAAAAGAATTACGGAGTAGGTAGTACTTAATTTTTTTTTCACTTCTCTTGCTCAAAAAATCCGTCATTGTAGCGTACCAGAGCGAAGATAAAATAGAGATAGGTGAGATAGGTAAGATAGATATATTTATGATTTTTCTCCAATTATTATAATTTGCATTTGGTGACCTTAATATAATTTACAACAGTGAAAATGTCATCATCTAGCTAGTGAGAATGGAGACCCTAATTTGCAGATGGAAGAGAAAGGAAAATAAATAATTTTTAATAAATAATTATTATTTTATTTACTATTTTATTTTCTCGCAATCGTAGTGAAAAGTAGAGTGTAACACACGGCGCTAAAAACCCATTATACCTCGGTTTCTGTTTACTCCCTCGCTAAAGCTCGGGAGTAAAACTACCTCGTTATAATGGGTCATTTTAGCTCCTTGTATAACAATCTACTATTGATATTTGCAAAACAATAATTTGATTTTATTCTGGGGTGTGCTGGTGTGGGGGGGCTATTGTCATCAAGTGAACTACATTTTAAAATAAATACCTACAACTACATTTATACACTCCTACTAAAAAAAAGTCTTATTATACTTAATCTAATAATTTTGATTAAATTCCACATTCATATTATTTTTGGGTAGATATGTTTATGTAGATAATTAAAAATAATGTATTCCAAGCACACATAAACATCTGCAAATTTCCCACGTAGCGGGTTTAACCGTATTTCCAAAGGTCTATAATTCCCGAAAATGTAATTACTAACTCAGTTATTTATTTTATTGTCAAAATTCGTAATTAATATTCTCAGAATTTCTTCATCAACCACATCTAAGTGCCTTTGGAATTTATTTATGTATAGTACTTAATATTAATCAATCATCGACCATTGATATTAACATCTAAAATTGTAAGTTAAGTTTGTAATTAATATATTTTAAATATGTTAATATTTTATTTACTTATGTAAGATACCTAATAGTATTATGTACTGAAGCCTGTTACCATGGATTCAGTACATAACATGACTCTGAACCCCCCTGCGTTGAAATTTTTCGTCGGTTATTTTTTTTTTAAACAGCTGTTCCATAGAAAAGTGCAATACCTACGAGGTCAAAATGTATGGAACACTTGTTTTTTTTTTTAATAACTTTGTGTACACAACATGTAGGTACTGAATCCATGGTAACAGGCTTCGCGTCGGCTTCGCGTCCCTGCCACCCTGTATATATATATTGTATATATATAAATGTGGAAGGTTGTATGTTTATTATTCAATCGCGCATAAACGGCTTTGGATGAAATTTGGCACACAGATAGTTTATAACTTGAATTAATACATAAGTAGGATACTTTTAAGTCGTGTACGTTCCCGTGCAATAATGTCGATGTCCACGCTGGCGAAGTCGCGAGCAAAAGCTAGTAATACGAGTATAGGTAACAATTCCTTACCGTTCTTTTTTCATTAGACAACATTCATATGCTATCAATATTATGTGGGGAATTTGATCTATTTACAATGTTTGGAACATATAGGTATATACAAGTAACATAAAAACACGCTTTACGCTTTAAAAATAAAACAATATAATATCGTAAGTAAGTTAACTAACTTACTTACGATATTATATTGTTTTATTTTTATTTCATACGCTTAATAAAATCACGTAAGTATTAACTTTGAGGTCTATAAAATAAAAATTGCCCATCATTAAAAATTCCATATTGTTGAGTTTACGAACGTACCAAGTCCGATATAACCACGTGATATCCGGTGTTACCCCCTAAGCCGGAAGTGCTCGGGATGCCCGGAGGAGCTCACAAAGCTTATGATTTAGAGCCTTCAGTCACGTCTAAAGCGGTCTGTGCGGAAATTATTGCATGAATATGATATTTACCTACGTAATGTAGGCACCCGGCTCAAAAGTGATACACAGTGATACAAACACACTGTTTCTGAAAGGTAAATGATTGGCTGCCCTAAATAATAATAGCCAAACAAATGATTTGAATGAGCTGTACCGTTGCATGCCCATAAGTACAATGTTTTGCGTGCGTTATGGCTACTACACACAGTGCCGGCGGCATGGCCGCCGGGCGCGCCCGGCACTGCCGCACAAAGCCGCACAAACAAACGCAAAGGAAATGAAGGCGCAAAAGCCGGAGGCACGTGCCGCGCGGCAAAAGCATGTGTGTATCAAGTTACTACTATCTGTCAAATTTATTTAATAGATTTTCAACTTTATTGCAAAAGAATAAATAATATGTTGATTGGGAAAATTTGACAGATTGGAGTAGGTTGATGTGCTGGCGTCTGTACATTGAGCGCTACCGTAAACAATAAGTTAACGGTTAAGTGATGGGTATTGTTAAGGTACCATTCCGTAGCCGACCGCAGGCGACAACTGCAGGTCTGCACAAAGCTTTAAGCATTGCATTAAATTCTAGGTACTTTAAATGTAGCCCGCAAAATTCTAAAACTCTAACGATCTTTGCAAATAAATTGTGAATCGAAATTATAAGTTATTTATTCAAACTAGGTTGAGAATCAACACTTTTGTAACGACAAAATTAAATTAGCCAGTCCCCCAAAACGCCTTAACCAATTCCTAGTACTTTAGCTGGCAAGAACTGGCGCAAAGAACTCCCCAGCACATTACGAAACTACGTAGTACTCGTATTATTATAATTAGCTGTGACGAAACACAAAACATTAAATTTAATGCTTTGCCACATTTCAGCTAGTACACCCTTGAATTCACACTTCAAAATTTTGCGAAGTTTCACTTTAAATAATGCTGAAGTAGATTTTGACGAGTTCTCAACTTCAAATTCCCAATTCAGAAAACGGGTGTAAGAAAGTATATTTCAAGAAAGATATCATCAAAATACGCTAAGAGATTTCCCGTACTTGTAAACTGTAAGTAAATAAAGTAAAAATGTTAACGCCACACTATCCCGCAGATGTGAGTAAAGTTCTCAATATGTGAGCAAAATAAATTACATAAATAGAGAAACTATTTGAATATTTTCTGAAGAGTTATTTCGTTTATCACGCAAACTTGTGGGAACGCTTTTTGCTACAATTGTAAAGAACTGGGATCATTTGAAATCGGAAAAAGTTTTCCGCAATCCTTTGAATAGGGAAGCAGTTTTCTTCATTTAAAGATGCTCCTGTATCGGATTTTCTGCTAATGGATTTTAATTATGCGCACGGAACATTCAAGATTAATTTACCTACTTGCTTTGACTAAATTGATTTTAAGTACCTACCTAGGCATGTATTACTAAAGTTTTAAAGCTAGTAAGTACTCAAACTCATAGCATTTATTTCAATTAAACCATTTACAGGCACTTTTGAACTGTCAAAGAGTTGGTCAGTTAGTCTGAAAGTTGAAGCTAGTTGCCCATTCCGAAACGTAGCTCTCTATGGAGACGAATGGGCAACAAACTCCAAGGACACTATTTTAAATCAAGATATTACAAAATCCTGGGTACATTATTCTTGTTGCTTCTATATGTGAGGAAAATGTAAAAACAAAACAATTCAAAATACTTATAAGATTAAAACCACTTGAGAGCAGTGGTGGCCCAGTGGTAGGTTTGAAACCAAGCAGGCGCGTTATTTTGTGTAAAAAATTTCATCACCACTGCTCTCAAAACGGTGAAGGAAAACATCGTGAGGAAACCGGCATGTCTTAGAACCAAAAATTCGAAGACGTGACATCTACCATGGTAGTGTAGTACCGCGTGGTAGATTACAGCCCACTCCCTCTCGCAGAGAGGAGGCCTGTGTCCCAGCAGTGGGAACATTAATAGGCTGATGATGATGATGATAGTGACAATCGCAACAATGGTGACCTCGGAATACTCGTATTTTATAGGTACCACAAAAAAATACAATAGACGATGTATATCTAGTAACTTAATCCGCTTAACCGTTCTTAAAGAGTTAGAGAACCCTGTAAGAAATCGACACGTGTTTCGCCTCTCAACGAGGCATCCTCAGGACGACGATTGACCTGTTGCGAACTCGGACACGAAGTGTTAACAACGCGAGCCGAACGCAAAGTGAGCTTCAACCGCCCGTCACCCCCACTTATATAGGATCGCTTATCGGCCCACCTCGGCCGGGATCGTTATCAGTGCGATAAGCGAACAATCGCAACAATGGTGACCTCGGAATACTCGTATTTAATTCGTTCAACAGTGTAACGTTTCCTGTATTATTTTTTGCAATTTCGAACGAATTAAATACGAGTATTCCGAGGTCACCATTGTTGCGATTGTTCGCTTATCGCACTGATAACGATCCCGGCCGAGGTGGGCCGATAAGCGATCCTATATAAGTGGGGGTGACGGGCGGTTGAAGCTCACTTTGCGTTCGGCTCGCGTTGTTAACACTTCGTGTCCGAGTTCGCAACAGGTCAATCGTCGTCCTGAGGATGCCTCGTTGAGAGGCGAAACACGTGTCGATTTCTTACAGGGTTCTCTAACTCTTTAAGAACGGTTAAGCGGATTAAGTTACTAGATATACATCGTCTATTGTATTCGCCTGAGTCAATTAACTAGGTACCACAACTAAAAAGTGCAAAATAAAAACTTTTTTTTAAAAAAGAACAACCGACTTCCAAAAAAGACACTACAAAGTCAAAAATAACTTTAATTTCGGAAGTCGGTGGCAATAAACGAAAGTTCAAAACCAAATACACCGACTTCCGAAATTAATTAATTCCCTCGTTTTTGTGCAGAATGAACTCGGGTGTAATTTTTGTTTATAGTAATAACTAATAGAAGCGATATCCGGCAAAAAAACCGGCACTTGCAAATTGAAATCCCTAAGTCTATGAAAGCCGATTTTCAGCCTACTGTGCGCCGTTCCGGAGCTACAGACAAAGACAACACTACAATCTACGAAGCTCCATCCTTCTCCAAAAAAACAATGAAAACCAATCTCATTGATGAAAATGCGAGCTTGCGTCGTGCAAAAAGTTTCATTTTGACGGTAGTTCAAATTGGTAGCTTGCTCACTTAAAAAAAAAATCTTTTTAGTTCCCAGACGGAAAATGTTTCATGAAAATTAAAACTCACTGAGCTTTCACTCATTTGTCAGTCATCGAAAACAAAGCGAACAAAAATAAATTAAAATCATACAATTCAAAACTTTCTTCTTCAAATCCTAATTACTAAGTTTATGTCATTTACATAAGTTAAATACAGTATACATAATTCTATTGTTTCAGATACTCGGATAAAAACCACATCCTGTGTACAGAGAGGCGATGTAGCACTGCAATACTCAGCAGTTTTATATTACCGCCTATACTCTGCATACCTACATATATGGTAAGCTTTTTATCTTATATAACTAACCAGCTGACCCGAGAGACCTTGTCCTGTCCTTTTAATAATTCATACAAAATTCCCATAGAAAATGCACTTTCGGTTTCCCGAATTTTCAAATTTTCCCGGAAAAAAGAAAAATGGTAAAATAAAAAAAAAACCATTAGATCCAGATTCGGCTGATTACGAACAAAACAAAACAAATCCAAATCGGTGTAGCCGCACGTTCTGAAGCTATGCGCGCCTACCAACGAATATAATTTCATTTTTATTATAAATAGACTAGCAACCCGCCCTTGCTTGCACAAACCTTCCGGAATCAATTGTACAGTAGAACTAAGGCCACAAACACGAAAACGGACTTTATTAGCACTTGTCCGGGTTACTACTACTACTTTTTAAAGGTACTATTTATAGATCTCGGTCTAATATCGCAGAAAAAAAACCACACTCTGTAAAGGCGAACAGATTGATAATATCTATTTAGTATTTGAGCATATCAATTACTACACAGCAAAAAACCTTAGGCTGAAAAACGATGGCGGAAAATCACTTAAAGGTACATACTTCCATGCCATGAGAGTAATAAATAACGAGGTTTCGCGAATATGGGGAGGCTGTATATACGCCTGTAAAAGAACTTCTTATTAGATTATACATTGTTCAGTTGTAAACAACATACGTAACTTCATTACTCGTCAAGGCTTTTTGTATAGAAGCTCACAACGATATTCGTAATCCTGTACCACGATACATGAAGTCGTGTTGAACACCATTTAGTAAAAGCATTGTTTACCAAACTTTTTAGTAAGACTGGCAAACTTTGAAAATTTGGTCACGTGCCAAAAAAGTCAGAGTAGATACAAAGAAATAAATTACAATACTTACTAACGTTTAAAGATAGGCCTGTCTACTGCTAGAAGCTAGATTCCAAAGAAAGAAATCCCGGACTCAAGGTTAACTACCCAGAGCACTCTCTGGTCTGGGTAGTTCACCTTGAGTCCGGGATTTCTTAAGAAGGAGTTATGACTTGATGTGTAGATAAGAGATAGTATACTGGACGCTGATAAGAGCGGTTACATGTCGGACTGCATAGAAAACAAAGAGAAGTGCTATGACAGAACGCTTGTAATTTTGCCAAATATAAAGCAATTATCTATATACTCAAAAATGAGTTGAGTAGTCGAAAATTTAAAAATTCAACTAAGTTCTGCATTCAAATAAGACGTTTTTGTTATTAATTAAATACCAATGTACGTTGATATACAGATATTTTGAATTGAAACTCAAGGTAAATGGTAAGTTTACCGTTAATTTATATCGAGATTTTTTTTAAACATGTTTTGGGAAATATGTAACACGTTCTGAGAAATATGTCCAAGATTAACATTATAGTTTTTCCGCTACCACCAACCACATAATTATAGATTTAGTTTTTTTTAAATTGAAATGAATCAATTCTTTGAGTACTTGCCTGTGGACAGCCCCTTAATTAAAAATAAAGCTGTTTCGTAAGCTTCGGTTTATCATCACTTATGACGCCTACTTTAAATGTTTTTTTTTTTTATGAGCTCTCGTCATAGGGTTTTATTATTATACGGTTTATTAAAACAAGTTTCAGATCAAACAAAAGAGAGAGAGAGAGAGAAGAGAGATAAATAATTTATGTGAAAGATAATATGGCTAGGAAGGTAGTGAATTCTGAGATGACGACTAAGAGAGAAATAAATAAAAAAACCGGCACAAGTGCCAGTCGGATTCGCACACGAAGGTTCCGTTTGGCACTTTACGGGTACGAAACCTTAAAAAAGTGGTACCTAGTATGGAAGAACAGGTTAAAAAACAGGTTTCAGGGCTGCAACATAGTACCTCCTATGTTCCCAACAATGCGCAGAGGTGCACTGCAAAAATCAATCTCGAAAAACCATTTCAGTGTACAATCTCAATGGATTCGAGAATGCGTCCATTATGACGTTGGAGCTTATTGCGATCTTTGAAGCATTGTGTCATTGCAGTAGAAGTCAACATAATAATATTGTTGTTTGCACAGAGACAGCAAAAGCTCTTTGCAACATTTAGTTCGATACGCCTCTGACCAAAGACGTATATTATCGCTAGCTTATGCTATTTTGTCTAAGATCGATTTATTAATTGTAAAGGTTGTTAAATTGAGACTGCAGTGAGTTCAATCGCTTATTGGGATACCGGGCAATGAAAAGGCTGATATGCTGGCAAAATATGCAGATAAAACTATATAATGCTAGATTATGCAGTAAGTGTTACGGTAATTGGAAGGAGTATTTTGATAAACGTTCATTGGAGAAAGGGATCTGGTATAAACCCATGCAGGGTCAGCTTTTTCGTGTGCCCTGGTTTGTTAATAGTAATTAGAAAATTGGTTTTTACAGCTCATAGACTCAGATCTAGACACATTCCATAATAACAAGTTTGCTTTCATGCTGAAAAAAACTACCTCGCCTAATTATGTGGAGTGTGGAGTTGTGGAAGACTTACATAACTTATTGATGGACTGTGTTCGATATGACTCAGATAGAAATAATGTGTTTGGGGACTTGAATTTGAACCGAATGGATGAATGTGCCTAACACATTCCATAGAATTCTGTCTGAACCAAACGGTGATGATACGAAAAGTCTGGTCAGCTTTATGGCCCAAATGTAATCCATAGCAGTGTATATTTTGTTGGAGCAGTGGTGGTCCAGTGGTAAGGGCCGCGACTTACATCTCCACAGCTCTCAAAACGGTGAAGGAAAACATCGTGAGGAAACCGGCATGTCCTAGAACCAAAAATTCGAAGACATGTGATATCTACCAATCCGTACTGGGCTCGCGTGGTGAATTACGGCCCACTCCCTCTCATAGAGAGGAGGCCTGTGTCCCAGCAGTGGGAACATTATTGGCTGATTATGTGTATTTTGTTATTATTTGTTTAGGGTATGATGGAACTAACATACCCATTGCGGTTACAAAAGTCCCTAATGACAATAGAAAAAAAAATGGATTTTCAAACTGGTTTTTTCACTCTTGAGTACCAAGAGGAGTTTTGTAAAAAAAAATCGGGCTACTGCTTCTATTTTTAAATAAATTAGATTTCGAATTCAGGAATTATATTAGGATGAGTTGTTTACCGTCTGGCGCGGGTGAAAGTCAACCGCGTAAAGTGAGTTATATTATGTCGAGTCAGACTAATGAGTTTTACGTGACTATCGCTGGCGCCAATATAGGCCTTTATGCTGGAAAAGTAAAAAGAGTACAAATAATCTTATCTGGTAAATAAGAGACACACCAGTACAAAATGTTACTGATTATTACAATATGCTTGTATTCCCCGACGGGGTAAGCAGAGGTGTAGGTACAGTCACAAGCACCAAATGGCGAAATGTGGGTGTGCTATAGGTAGACCTCTGCTTAACCCTTCGAAGAAACAAGGCGTGATATTATGTTATACCTATAGCACAGAATACCTACATAATAGTGCAAGTACAGAAGAATCACTCCACAAAATAATTTTTATAAATAGCGACTCTTGCTACGACACAATAAAGTGCAATTCAGAATGCACAGCGTTAATTACCTACAGCATGGGGTACCAATTCGAACAAATTATAATTAGTCTTGAAAAAAGATCATAGATGGCAGCATAGGTAACAATTATGAAATTAACAGTCACTAAAAAGCGAAAACCGGTCAAGTGCGAGTTGAACTCGCGTGGAGAGGGTTCCGTACGATGAATATGTACCGTCGCCGGCCGGCAAGCCGAAGCTGCGGTGGTGAGCGTTAAAACCACCTGCTCCACAGCTCGCGGGCCGCCTATACCATGTTTTTTTTTTTTATCTGACCCGTTGTTTGTAGTAACTAAAATAACTATGTATGGTACCGGATTGTAGAGGGAAATTTCTGAATATTATTGTATAGACAAGATAGAATTCAACAATAGTGTTGAATTCTGTCTTGTCGTACATTCTTGAATACGTGGACTAAGGCCGAGTGATAGAAGGTATTCCGATATTACATTTTTCGATTATATTGTAGTCTCTGTTCTACCGTCACAAAGGCATGCAAATCATGTTTAATTTAAAATTTAAAGACATTATAATTTTAAATAACAATTTATAATACTTTTATATACACAAACCCAATATTTTTATATATACCTAGTTATACACCCAATTAAACAGCTCAAATTTATATTGACATTGAATTGCTTGAATTGTTACTTAGCCCTCTTCCTCTCTCCTAATCTTGCTGTGCCCGACAGGGTCCATATTGGTCTTTTACTTTGTTATACCATCTATGTAATACATATGGAATGCAATAAATAATTGAGTATTGAGTATTGAGTATAACAATACATAATTATACTTAATGTCTAATCGTTTGAATTACAGTCAATGTCAAACTAATATAAAAATGTCAACAATTTTGCAGTAATCTTCTTATATATAAAAATCATTTGCTGTTCGTTAGTCTGGCTAAAACTCGAGAACGGCTGGACCGATTTTGCTGATTTTGGTTTTGAAATGTTTGTCGTAGTCCAGGGAAGGTTTAAACGTTGAGAAAATATGGAAAAGCTGCGAGGTAGGTAGGGTAGGTAGGGTACTTAGTGCCACCCGTGCGAAGCCGGGTCGGGTAAAGCTAGTAAACAATAAAATAATAAAATGTCAAATGGATCATCCCTCTGACGCATTATTTTATTCATTAGAAACAGGCTAAATGGTTCCCACAATGGTGCACGAGTTAAAACTGCCATCGGATTACGTCCTGTATTAGGCTGAATAAAATATAAGTAAAAATATTTTTTAAACAAGCCTTTATTAAACTAAAAAGAACAAAATAAGACTTACGTAAACAGATAAGTTTAATGTTTTCTTAAAAGATTGAGGATTATCTTTGTTTAAGAAAACCGTTCACGCCTCAAGCTTTTGAAACAAAACAAATCCAAATGGCCGAAACACAACGGGGCTATCTTGTCTAGTTAAGGAGTTCGTATGGTGACCTTCCAGATCTCTCATGAGGGCCTGGACTACACCTTAGGCTACAGTACTTTGTAAGACAAAACCAACGACCGCAAACACAATGATACTATTATGTTTGGTTGAGAAGTTTGTTTGATCACTTTTCAGCTCTATCATCAGACCCTTGATACTACTTTGGGCTAAAGTTCTTGTCAGGACAAAACGAACCGGTCCAATTTCGATGGTACTGTCTCGTTTATTTTAGAAGTTCCTATGGTCATCTTCCGGCTCTATCATCAGACTCTAGTCCCATCTAGTTCATTAGCACAATACATATCCATATACAATATAAAATTTCGTGTCTGTACTGTGAACCATTCAGGAGTTCTCTCTTCTGAAGCCAATCCTGGATGCAGCAGTCAGATCATGGTGGACTTTAGAATATTCTATCACAATTAAAGCATATATAATATTTCGTGTCTGTTATGTTGGCCGTTGAGGAGTTTCCTCGTCTGGAGCCAATCCTGGGTGCAGCAGCCAGATCATGGTGGAATTTAGAAAAGAGTATCATAATTAAATGCATATATAAAATGTGTCTGTCCTGTGTACCGTTCATGAGTTCCCTCGTCTCAAGTCAATCCTGGGTGCAGCAGCAAGGTCATTGTGAACTTTAGAACGGACCATGATAATTCAACCGTATATTAAATTTCTTGTTTGTGCTGTTGGCCGTTGAGGAGTTCACTCATCTGAAGCCAATCCTGGGGGCAGCAGCCAGATTATGGCTGAATTTAGAATGGTCTACCACAATTAAAGCGTACATTATATTTCGAGTTTGTACTGTGTACCGTTCAGGAGTTCCCTCATCTGAAGCGAATCTTGCGTGCAGCAGTCAGATCTTGGTGGACTTTAGAATAGACTATCATAATTAAAGGGTACATAAAATTTCGTGCCCGCACTGTTGATCGTTGAGGAGTTCCCTCGCCTGAAGCCAATCCTGGGTGCAACAGCCATAAATGATGGAATTTAGAACGGACTATGATAATTAAAGCGTTTAAAAAATTTGCTGTTTGTACTGTTGACCGTTGAGGAGTTCCCTCGTCTGAAGACAATCCTGGATGTAGTAGCCAAATCATGGTAGAATTTAGAACAGACTGTTATACTTAAAGCTAATGTGTTAGCAGTGCTTGCCGACAATGCCGGCATAGTACTATGAAATCGGCAAACAGAATGCTTCGCGGTAGGTAGTGACGAATGCCTCGCCTTAGTACACGTTGGGCGAGCCCGTTGAACGTGTACTGGGGGCTTTAGTCAAACTAGCAGTAGCCATAAATTATCCCAAGAACTAACTTAACATTGTAGTTGAAAAACCTATTTTCCCATACATTCCAACCGCAAATGTAAGTTTGTCAGCACAATATTGAGAGATTTACCATGTTATTTGAAGACCATAGACTTCTTATAGGTTTTCCTATAATCTATGAGTAAGGAACCATTTTCTGAATTTTTTTCATAATTTTAGGCTTAATAGTTTCGGAGATAAGGGGGGGGAATGGTCAATTTTCATCTATTTTCATAAATATCTCAAAAAATATTTGTTTAAAAATTATTTTAAAATAATATTTGAGATTCTTGTAACAATTCCTTTCATTTGATATGTCACACGGTACAATTTGCAAAACTTTTTTTAAATATTTTCTTCTTTGCCCCCCAAAAGTGACCCCCATATTCAAAAATCATTTATTTTCGTTTCACATCCGTGTTTGGGTCACAGAAATAGATATGTGTATTAAATTTCAAGTTAATCGGCCCATTAGATTCGGAGCAAATTGGCTGTGACAGACGGACAGACAGACAGACACACGAGTGATCCTATAAGGGTTCCGTTTTTGCCTTTTGAGGTACGGAACCCTAAAAACGGAAGATTTTGGCTGAAGTAAGATTAGTAAAAATCAAAACTTCCTTGTTTAATGCTGATTTATCTATTATAACTCATAAATCTCGTATTTTCAACAAAAAAAGATAAAACCTTTTTGTTTATGGCTCTTTGCAATAGATGGCATTTTACTCAATTTGTCATAACTGTAGTACATTTAGCCAGTCAATAGCCCGACTAGGGAGGTCTCATTTCTTTGTATGGGATTGGGTATCAGTACGTAGTATTATATTATCTGTGCCTACAGTTATATTCATCTAGAACCTGCCACTCTTTCTATTGCGTAAAGGCTCGTAAAGACCAGCGCGACGCAACGGCACGACGCGACTCGAACAATACAATTTCTAAGAAAACCTGGCCTGCCTATAGTACATCTACATTTCGCCAGTAATGTTTTAGTAAACCTACAAAGAAAACCTACTCAGGTGGACATTCACAGATCCGCCGTGGAGTGTAAATGTGGTGCAATCCCACAAACAATGACGCCGACATATGCCAGTGATCTTGAGTAGATAGCTTGCGTGTTCTGTAGTGAGCTCACACAACGCGTTGTACGTCCAGCCAGTAATAGGACTCACTTATCAAGGAGTGTTGTCCCAAATTAGTCACATTATAAATTCATTATTCTTTAATCAAAAGGAATTCTAATAAAACACGTATACTAAAATATACTTACATAATTAAATTATCTTTAAAATTGTGAAGGTTCACCAGGTGGTGGGTTGGTGGTGGATCTTTTTAATATTTTTATTATTGTTATCTCCTCTCATTCAGAGCACCTGCCATCTTATCTTTTCACCACACTTGGTTGACTGGTAGAGAATGTCTAAGGCATTAAGTCCGCCTTTAAACCTCATTGTGTGCGAGATTTTGCATGATTCTCAGTTTCTAATTACACTATGAAATATAAACAAATTCTAAAATACTCACAGATTAAGATATTAAGAAAATGCTCTAATTTAATATATATTGTATCCAATTCATTAATAACCTTAATAATACTATATAATTTTATCTTTAACTGGGCTACTTCCATTTAATATAATTGTTTGCTTGTTTTTATTGCATGATGTGGTCTCCTGGGATTTAGTCCCATCTCGGCACCCATGAATTTATTTATCATCTCTACGAAAAATTCCCATCTCGGCACTCCGTCATTAGTCGTTGCTAAGTACACAGTCATCAAAAAATGGATACACTGTATCAGTATAGTGAGTAAATCAAATTGACTCAAAACTAAAAAATGTACACAGAAACAAAAAGTTAGTGTTTAGTGGAGAATTATAACATTCTATCGACACGTATTCCAATAAATCTCAACCATTTATGCAAAGGGGGATCAGCTAATTGCTATAACTGACTGTACAGTGAACGCGTCATCAAGCCTACTCGACTACTCGTATCATTCAGTACCAGTATGAAAGTCCTCAAGGTACGGACGCCCTTTTGCCTACGTCCCGGCTATACTGATTAAACGTTAATTGTACATAACAACTGTTGATTTTTGTAATATGTTTTTACATAATTGCTGTAAAGATTTTAAAACGATTATTCCTACGAACCGTGAATTTTTCATATATTTCAAGATTTGTCATGTTACTACCAAGGCAGAGATAATGAAGCCTCTAAAAAGCGATTCAAGGGCTTGTCTGTGAAAATGGTAATTTAAAAAGAAACATAAAGATTTAATAAATAATAAAGTTGATTTACTTACTATACTGATACTGTGTTTCCGTTTCTTTTTGTGTACCTTAAAATGATTCATGAGAGGGTGCCGAGATGGGAATAAACCCTATAATTGAGGTAGCATATAGATTGTTGTTCTTGTCTTTGTATTATAACATGTAAGGTGTATTCCTTGTTGGGGATCCTAAAAAAAAAAAAAGTCGGGAGGTGTCGTGGGACACCCGCAGGGTTATTACGTATCTTGCAGAAGCAATGCGATAGCGATCATTTGTTTCATTTTGACAGTTCAACAACATTCAATGCGATAATTACGTTGCAGAGCAGAATTAAATTTCGAACTTATGAAGCAATGGATTAGTAATCTGTTTCAAAACGAATTGATTGTGTTTTACGTAATTAGGGTACCGGTCTCGTAAACACAAAAGCGGATCCAACACAGACAGCCGGTGGGAACGAAGTTCTTTTAGCTGCATATTATATATTAATACAGGGCCATCTAGTATTATTTTTAACAAGGCTAAAAATCGTTCTATACTAGATGGCTCTGAATTATAAAACAAAAAGTGTCGTTACAACTTTTGGTCTTAATTTTTTCCGTCTAGAACTTCGTTCCAATAAAATAAAATTAAAAACGATAGGTACTCGTTTAGACGTGATCTTCAGTATATATAACATCATGAAAAGTCGGTTAGTGTCGCCTTAATTCATGTCCAGCGTGTTCTGCTGTCTGCAGGCTATAGGAGCTGATGGACTACTAAAGGTGCCAAGCTCTTAGTCAATTTCTAGGCTGACTCTCTATAGATTTCCATCGACTGAAAACGCTTAAAAGAAGAAGTTTTCAGTAGGTAGGTTTTATTAGGTACCGCAAAATAGTTGAAACCGCAGCGTTTAAAATTCGAAATTAGTTTTCGAGTGAGCAAAATTCCGTGTTCTACGAATTTATGATCGACAATTTTGAATTCGGACTCACCGGCTCTTTGATAACATATAGCGCTATTTGCAAAGCATAATTTTCGGACTATTGGGAACCGTTTCGGTAACGAGAATTAGTGCCATTTTGCTCCATTGTGTGCACCATTCGACCATTACAATGACCAATTGATGTCTTTTGATGCCTGAACGTTTTAATACGTACCATCAAAGAAGTTCTTAACTAACCACCGTAAGGACTATTTTTGCTTGCAGCGCTCGGCGACTATAGAACCGGGCCGGTAACAAATGTGGTCATCGTGTTCACGGGTTTTTTTTTTCAAACTGTTTAGATATGAACTTCTTTGATGATGGATACATACATAAACTCACACCTACTTTTTATAGGAATTGGCAGAAACTACACAACACCACACGATCCTTACAAATTTCCTTTTGCTTCGTTTGGGCTGCGGTCTATCTGACCACACGCCGACCGTGACCGATGACAGCCGAATGCTATGTTCATACGTCTTGCTCATACGCCGCCCGCGACGGACAGTTGCGAGTTTGCGACGGCGACAACGAAAGTTTTGGCAACCGGCGATGAATCGGTCGTCCGTCGTGACGTCACCACACCCTGCCGGTAGCGTCTGACGTACGTTCATAGAGTTCATACATGTAGTCATACACGCACCCCGGTTGCGAGTACTGCATGCACCTGACCTTTCTGTAGAACATCACTAATTATAAATGTCACTACATGACCAACTAGGGCGTCGGGACTACCGGCGCGGCGTCTCCACTCAAATCTGCCTTTGTCTTGCTATATAAACTTTAGAGGTATGAGGAACAGGGTGTAAAGTCCACTCATCCTCGGATCTGACGGGCTACTGCCTGATGGTTGATGTCGGATAGTCTTATAGAATGTCGTTCGCGCGGCAAACGCTAATAGCGCGATTCAGGATTTGTGTGACGTCAGGATTTTGTGTGACGTCAGGTCTTTGATGCGTAGTTCGCATGTGGCGAAGTAGATGCCGCCACAAAACCAATATGTTATTATTACTTACTTCGACGGCAAAAGCATTTTCTCACACAGAGAAATAAAATGACACGCTTGATTGCTGAAGGTTTGCGATTTCAGACCTCTAGGGTCAAATTAAATTAACCTGCTAAACTTCAGAGACGTGACGTGTATCGTATCGATATCTAAACACGATAAAATAAAATAAAGATATTCTTAATCTTAACTGACATTTCGAGTGACTTCAGCTGATTAAGAGGTCAACGGTCGCGGGTAGTAGCAACCTACTTGAAATTATGGGTTTAGAAAACCAGTTATTATTTTATTTTCTCGTCTTTAGTTATCCATACCCATATCACGTCTGAAGTTTCGCCGGCTTATCTAATTTGACCCTGTATAATTCGATGCATCTCTACGTTGTCCTTTTTTGTTAAAGTGCGTCCAGACAGTGTACGAGGCATGTGTTTCAAATGTTTCAAATAGTAAGTCACGTAGTGACGGCTGCCTCAGGGTTAGGGATCTCACAAAAATTAGTCTCATTTAAATTTGTGATGTCTAAATGTCTAATGCTGGGGCCGCATCTGCGTCTATCGTGACTAAGCTTCGCACAGTGATACTATACACGCAGATGTAACCAATGACTATCGGTTATCGTCGCGATAGTTCGGGCTGCGTAGCACTTATCGCCCGGTTGGCGGTAAGCGTGGTGCGTGGACGAACTAGCGTTGGTCATTTCCACTGTTGTTTCCGGACTGCGTTAACGCTCTCGAAATAATGGAGAGCCCACTTGGATTATTGCACGATAATTCGTTAAATTTATGAAGCCGCTAATGTGACCACCGCATTAGCGCTATAACTTCGGCACGCATTGCACTGTCACAATAGACGCGGATGCGGCCGGGCGGGCATAAGGCTAATTTGTAAACAGTCCAATATCACCATCATCATTCTCCTGCCCTTATCCCAATTTATTTGAGGTCGGCGTAACATGTCATTGTCTTCCATACTTCTCTATTAGTCGTCATCTCAGTAGTCACCCCCCTGTAGAAATTGCAATACCTGAAAATCAATCTGCCTAGTCTTTTCTCAACTATGTTGGGGTTGGTTTCCAGTCTAACTGGATGCAGCTGAATACCAGTATTTTACATGGAGCGACTGCCTATCTGACCGCCACAACCCAGTAACTGGGTAATACGATACCGCATGGTAAGACCGGTTGTCAAACTTTCGGGCTTCTCACGACCCGTAACGACTGTCAAAGATTCACGAATGACAGCCGGGACCAACGGCTTAACGTGCTTTCGATAAACGCTGTAAGTTAAGTAATGATTATAGCGCCTGTCTAAGGCGCAAGCGTCAGGGTAGCCCGCGAAATTAAGTTTTTCAGGTCAGTATCAGGTTGTATGTTGATCTAAATATAGTTATATTATAGCCATATTTGTTATGGTCGCGAATCATATTTGAATCAACATAATATTACAACCTGACACTGATATGCAAATTGAAAAATTCTAAAGATTTGAATTTCGCGGGTTACCTTAGCGCATCCTTCTTAACCATACATGTTTGACGTTTAAACGTCAAACTTTGAGGGATATTGCATTTTTTTCGTGAAATGTATTGAAAAACCATCATGGTGGCGCAAATTCCGATTTTGAACACGCGCCAAAACATCCTTGTAGGTACAGCTATGCGTAGCGTAGCGTTGGAAGGCCTCCCACAAGATGCACCGATGACCTTGTAAAGGCCGCAGGAATCCGCTGAATGCGGGAAGCACAGAACCGGTCGAAGTGGCGGTGCTTGGGCCTATGTCCAGCAGTGGACGTATTTCGGCTGATATGATGATGATGATGATGATGAGGTACAGCTACAATGACAAAATTCAAGTCAGCAACTTCGTGATTGTAAAGTGCATCCTTGAACTCACAAATCCTTGCCATCTTGACAACTACCCACATAGGCAGACGTCCCCAAATTCTCGGCTGAGGAGGAGGATTAGCGAAACGACACTCATCCGTCATAATTCATCCTCTTGACTTTCATCCACCAGCCATAAGCTAACCAGACCATTACTTATGAAAATATGGTGGGATACCAAAAATGTTGCGACTTTCATCCTTTACAACTATATAAGGATGATATATGGACCGAACTAAGCGGTTTATGGACCAAAAGTAGTCCGTTTAGCATTCAGAAAAGCCAATGGCGTGTGAACGTTCCATGGAAAGATTTCTTGAGAAACCTTCCAAATGGTTAAATAATTTCCTATGATGCCGAAAAAAACGTAGGTATTATTAAGTTACAAAGTTCAAGAGAAACCAACAAAGTATTTTTATTCAGAATTTTAAAAGTTATGCTAAACAGTGGCTAAAACGTTTTGCTCTCAGAATTGTTTACCCACGAAATAACAGACTGTCTTATCTACAGAAATCAGTTTAAATTAGGAAAATTTTGCGTTCCTAAACCGTGGAAGAAATAGGAATGACCACATTTATTTGACTTGTTTACAATAATAGTTTGCTTTATTAAATTATTGTACTTTAGGTACTTACATCTGAAAGTGCCGATTCTTCATACTGGCTGGTGTGAAGATCGATATCTTTCATTCTATTTATTTTTATTCCAAATTCAAATTAATTCAAATTCAAATAATTTATTTTCTCTTCACAGACAATGACAAATGATAAATTATTTAAAACAAGCTTAAAAATTACGTGACAAAGTTTGTGAGAGACTGGTGTCTGCACTAGGAATACCTGTATAGCAGATCACCAGGAATTAATTTTATAATATACTTAGCATGTTTTTTTTTTCATAATTAGTTTTTCATTTATTTTCCTGCCGTTAGATGTTTTCTTTGATATCGCTGTTTCTGTAACCATAGAAAAATCGAAATTGCGCGCTATTTTCGAATACGAGATCCGTCCTGGCTCCAACGCAGCACAGACAGCACGCAATATTAAAGACGTGTATGGACAAGGTAACGCAAGTGAACGCACAGTGTGTTTTTGGTTTGATCCCTTCCCTTCTGGAAATTTGATCTCAATAACTGAGCACCCCGGAGACGAAAGTCTATAACGGTTAATGAAAAGCCATAGTGGAAGCAGATTCATCTAAAACTACGTCGGAACGTGCAGCAGCCTTCAACGTAAGTGGTAAATCAATACTGATTCGTTTACGTCAAATTGGAAAGATAAAAAAGATAGGAAAGTGTTTTAGGGTTCCGTAGCCAAATTGGAAAAAACGGAACCCTTATGGATTCGTCATGTCTGTCTGTCCGTCCGTATGTCACAGCCACTTTTTTCCGAAACTATAAGAACTATACTGTTGAAACTTTGTAAGTAGATGTAGATGCTGTGAACCGCATTAAGATTTTCACACAAAAATAGAAAAAAAAACAATAAATTTTGGGGGTTCCCCATACTTAGAACTGAAATTCAAACCCTTACCGTGTGGGATATCTATGAATAGGTCTTCAAAAATGATATTGAGGTTTCTAGTATAATTTTTTTCTAAACTGAATAGTTTGCGCGAGATACACTTCCAAAGTGGTAAAATGTGTGCCCCTCCCTGTAACTTCTAAAATAAGAGAATGATAAAACTAAAAAAAAATATGATGTACATTAGCATGTAAACTTTCACCGAAAATTGGTTTGAACGAGATCTAGTAAGTAGTTTTTTTTTAATACGTCATAAACCTTAAAACGCAATTTACCTATAGCGTACTACAAGAACTTTTATATTATGTTACTTGCTGCTACGGGAACCCTTCATTGGCGAGTTCGACTCGCACTTGGCCGATATTTTTTCTGTGTAAAACGGCAATTTCATAGAAGGACCTAATAATCAAGAGCAGCTTGTCCAAGTTTTCTTTAGCTTACAAAATGCGAAAGAAATAATTTTCTACTGGATAGATATAAGAACCCTTGTCTTGTCTTTCAGTACTGTTTACAAGTAAGCATTTTCATATCAACATATCGTTCAACATGAAACGATTGATTGAGATATGATCAAAATATATTGCGAATTTTATTGCTATTATGCTATATTACAGAGGCACGAGCCACGTGTCCACACCATAATCTGCACGTGTAACTGTACAGTCAGAAAAACAATAAATGAAAACTGAAAACCGTTTTGACTGTAACAAAACGGTTTTCAGTTTTATTGTTTCATGATTTGACAATGTATATACGGCGGGGAACACACGAGTGGCTTTTATTACGTTAACATTTCGATTTAACATTCAAGTGTAGCTATTTATTTTTATGAACACGTTTTTTTAAACTGCGGATGGCGTCAGATAGCTTTGAATACGTAAATATGTACCTAGTCACGGTGTGTGTTGGAGCTGGGTGCAAAATTTGACAACATTTTCATCCCGTCTTAGGGGTGGTACGCACATTCGTGCCAGCATGATTCGGCACAGACCGCCGCGCCGGGCCGCAAAATTGAAAATGAACATAATAATAATAATTATGTAGATATATGTTCGGGAAAAAGCCGCCCAGTTTAGCTCGAATTGTACTGAACCGACCCGAATATGATTAAGCGAGATGCCGAACGAAGTTTGTCAATCAGCACAAATCGAATGAAAGCCGAATAAGTCTAGAACAATTGCTTCAGGTCGGCTTAGTTGTTCAACAATACTGCCGTATCGAATACTCAATACTCAATACTTTATTGCATTCCATAATGTAAGATAAAACAGTTGGTATGTTAGACATTGTATCAATCATGGACCCTGTCGGACACAGCAAAGTTAATTAATTGATAATAGGAGAGAGGATGAAGGCGCTTTTTGTTTAGAAGAATTAAATGAAGTAAATATTACATTAAAATGTTATGTAGCTTCTTTGGTATTTATATTTTATATCATAATAATATTTAATTGCGTAATTATATTCCTATTTGTATGAGTCTTAATATTTGGGTATATAGGGAATAGGCCGACCAAAATACGATATGTAAAAAACCCTATCCGAAAGGGGCACATAGCTTAATGACATCCCCAAAAAGTTAAAAAAGAGTTATTATTATTAAAAATAAAAAAGTTATTGCTATTTAAAATTCACACCTAAATTACACCAAATCCATTCCAAAACTACCAAATTTTCTTCAGTGGTCAAAGTTATGACTTGTAGACAACCGCCAAACGACGGTGGCCTGCGCTCCATGTATTAACCCGGTAAAAAGGCCATGTTGCGGCATGTTAACAAAAAATCATGCCTGTACCTATTATCATGTGGGTGCCAGGAACACCATCAAAATTATAATGGCATGCGACAACGGTTTTGTCTTGGCCATTTTTGTACCTATGTCTTGATTTCTGTCTGAAAGATTTTCTTGTTTCGTACTTTTTAGATCACTTTTATTTTCCTGTAGTCGGGTTACAGTTTTTTAAACTAAATTTTTTTTACATGTTGTATTATGTGTAGCACCCCAAACAGTTTTGTCTGGCCGGCTATACCACAGCACACTATGCGTTTAGTGGCAGCTATTACTTGATTACAAGTTGCCGCCGCGCCGCGCGCCGTAAGCTGCAACTTCAACCGGTCGCATACTTGGCTGGCACTCGAGTGGCCGGTTCCGAGCCACAAAGCTTTGGTCTGTGGTTTCGTGTACACACTTGGCGCTAGAGAGTGGTTACGTTCGAGCTGTGACGGCGACCACCACTTTTCACTTGGTCCTGTACAGCGGCCTATTTTTTAAATTTTATAATTTTATTATTTTCGCTTCGTGTCTGGCGACTGTTACCCGGATACTATTTATATACAGACATTTCCATGTACTTATTAGATTCCTGAAATGCATGTCCGTACAGAATTGCAGTGCAGATACAAATCTACAAATATTTATTACAAGTCCGGATGTTTGCAAATGAGATTTATTCACGTCTTCGTACGTTATAACTTATAATATATATTTCACGAGAACATGTCATATGGTATAGGTTATTTGTTGTTTAGATTAATGTTGGCAGCGGGAATTTCATTAATATCCTTGACGGAAGATTCAGGGCATACCTAAATAAATAAATACTTCGCGTCTTTATTCGGTGTTTGTTTTATTCGTCGACTGGAAAGCAAAATAAATAATAAGAACACAAATACTGTAGGAGTATAGCTCAAGCTATACTCCTACAGTATTTACTATATCCAATTTCTCAATCATCTAATCGAAAATTCGGAAACTCGACCTGAAGTTTTCGAACTGAACAGAGAAACCTGATTTGTTTTTCTTTTATACTTGATAGAAATAATTTATAATTCATTGGAACAAACAATAGGCTATAGCATTACTTGTGATGATAATATATAATTCATTGGAAGACTTGTGATAAGTAATAATAATATATATTGATTTTATTGGGTTTCGTTGCTATTTTAAGATCAATTTCGTTTCATTCCAGAGATATTACGTTCTGAAATTACATTTCTGTTGAAGAAGACACCTACAGTCATACTTCAAATATAATTTGATACAAAGCCGTTTCTAAGAATTTAAATAATCAGCTATTGTTCCCTATTATTAAGCGATTTAAAAAAAAGGAGCAGGTTTCTCAGTACCTAGTTTTTTTTTAATGTACCTAATTATGTTCTGACTCGAAGACGGCTGGACTGATTTGGAAAATTCTTTTTTTGTTTGCAAGGACCCTAAGTGGTCCCAAATAAATTTTATTAACTTTGCTTGGGTAGTTTTTGAGCTTCAATAATACGTATTTTGTTCACTTAGTGTAAATGTTAATGTTGATGATGTTTATAATAACTTCCTGCTTCCTGTCACTGTTATTTACACAGCAAATAGTGTCTACCTTTGAATTTGTGTAAGGTAGGGGAAAAATAAAACTTTAACAAAAAAAAAACGACTTAAAAAAAACAACAACTTTTATTCCGTTCATTTTTCACAACGAAGTGAAACCAAAGACACCGACTTCCGAAATTAAAGCTACCTTGCACTTTGTACTGTATTTTTTGGAAGTCATTTTTTTTTATTTATACCTTCATTTGTTTTGACCCACAGGTATTTGACATCCACACGGCAGTAGTCCTAGAACCGTCCGGGCCCATGATACTCTACCACGTAGATTCTGACGAGGAGGGCCAGCTATACCAGATCAACTTCTGGGTGCATGCCGTCGTCATCAAGTTGCTTCCATGCTGCATACTCACAGTTATCAGCTTATGGCTGATCCGAGAAGTATACAGCGCGAACCAGCACCAGAAGAAGATTAGGGTGTATAACAAATGTCCAACGAATAATAAAGCAGTAAAAAGACAATACAAAGCAGACAGAAGAACGAATAGAACGACAAAGATGTTAGTAGCAGTGCTACTTCTCTTCCTCGTAACTGAACTACCACAAGGAATATTAGGATTGCTGAGTGGGTTATTAGGAAGATGCTTCTTCAAACGCTGCTATGATCTATTTGGAGAACTGATGGATGCGTTAGCGCTGCTAAATGGGGCAATCAACTTCGTGCTATATTGCTCCATGTCGAGGCAGTTCCGGATGACCTTCGGGCAGATGATGTGGCGGGCACACCTACACCGATGGCCGCCACCAACCGGCTCACAATCCGATGGACAAAACACGTAAGTAACACGAAAATATTCTGTTTAATAAACATCGTAAGAGAAAAGTATTTTTAGAAACAAAAATAGCGGCTAGACAACGTGATTATTTAGAGTGGTGCGAAGTTTCAAGTTCGATGTAGTCGATGTAGATTCTATTATAAATAAACTGTCTATTATTTCATTCGCAGTTTTGTTTAATTTAGTCGATATTATATAAAAACTAGTGATATAATGCTCTGGATAATATAATAAAGTTGTTGAACAACTTACATGCCACCGTCTAAATATCGACGTTATTAGGTTCATGAAGATGATCGATGTTCGGCGAAGTGATACAAGCTAATGAAATTACAGAATTTGTCATAAAAATTCGTAATAACATTGTACTTGTGTTTTTTCTTTATTGAGATGTTTCTCGAACTGTAGAAAACACTTTTATAATTAAAATGTCTACAAGCTCACTAAGCAAGGCGTTGCTGGTCTTTCTTGAGGAGCTGGGGTGGATCGAATAATCGACTTTTCACATTTCGCAAAATACGCGCATAGACGTGGAGTTGCAGACACCAGCCTGTTACCTAGCTCATTGAAACTGGCCGCCTTAGATGACGTTAAAGTAACTGGGCGGTACATAGCGTAGGTAGAAGTTTTCTTTTTTCTGCTAATCCTGATGGGTTCTCATAACATCAAATGTCTTCTTCCGCTCTGGGCGGAGCGGAAGGGCGTGTCAGACTCTTACTGACTAAAACCCACCCGTGTTCCTTCCCTTGCACCGATCTCCTCTTAAGACTTCCTGCAACCCCGTTAGGCATCGGCCCTAGCGTCAATTGTGCTGACATATCTTTGAGGCGCGCGTGGAACACGACGCGCCGTCGACCCGGGCCTGGTCCATATCGGACGGCGAGCTACCCATTGCTCTCCGTCCGCAAGCCCGCGTCTACGGTGGCCGGAAATCGGCTCGCGATTCCCGATTCTCTTGTGTGATGAATGAATTTTCAAAAATCCTTCCGTGCTCACTTTCATTATGCAGTGTGTTAGGCAAACGGTTGAACATACGAAAATGGAAGACCCGTGGGACCCTCTGCTACGTGTTTAGATGCATTATCACAGCCCAGGCCACACGGATTTTTTTAACGGTCTGCATAACACCCTGTACATATAAAGAATTCTTGAGCAATAGTTTATGCTTCTAGACAAAACGGTTTAGGCTGTGCGTTGTCTGACAGTGAATGAATGAATTTCAGATTTTGATAAAGTAAAAAATACCATCAAACCCTGACAAAATGGTTTCTTAAGGCCCATACTCTCCATCAAGATTATGTGAACTAATAAGAAAGGAAAACATCGTGAGGAAACCAGCATGTCCTAGAACCAAAAATTCGAAGACATGTGACATCTACCAACCCGCACTGGGCCCGCGTGGTAGATTACGGTCTACTCCCTCTCACCGAGAGGAGGCCTGTGTCCCGGCAGTGGGAATCTTATAGGATGATTACATACTTTCACCTCATTCTTTCATGATTTTTACATAGGTAATCTTTTTTTCTTTTTACGTTTCAGGGCGAAGTCGTCGATACCCTGAGGAAGGTTTGTACAAGAGAAACATGTCAATGTTTTACAGCATTTCCTGTAAATACAAGTGTTAGGATACGGCTATGATACTTAATTAAAGAATTTTATAATAGTTTAAGAGCGTTTTTTCTGAAAGTGGGCAACGTCATGTGAAATATTTCGCTGTCTTGATTAATTTTGCAATATTACTGTATGGAAATAAGAACTGTGGCTAACTAGCGAACTAGAATATTGATTATGAAATACAATAATTAATAACGTAACACCGAATATTTAGTTTTAGATGTAAAATAAAGTATTTGAAAACTTTCTAAATGCCTTTTTAACACCTAAAACGGGTACAAAATCAAATTCAATGTTATGATTGCAATTCATTATTAATATTCTATTTCCTTAGTTAGCCACATTTTTATTTTAATACAGTAATATTGCCAAATTAATCAAAACAGGTAAATTTTTGACAGCTTTTTGCGACGTTGTCAACTTTTGAAATAAACGCTCTTAATTAAGCACTTGCACCATAAACCACTAAATGCATGTAACGCTAAACATATTTAAAACATAATTTTGTCTCTTTCATCTTCAAACGATTGGCAGAAATAGAACGATTTTTTAAATTTAACAAAAGGCCTGTAATCCCCGAAGGGCTCTGCAGAGGAATACCCACATTTCGCCAGGGGCGAGCCTGTTGTCATCAACCGGGCACAAATTCAGACTCCGGGCTGCTACTGAGAAAATTCTATTCATGTTATTACATGAATAGAATTTTCTAACCCAATAACACCCGACCTGTGAATCGAACCCAGGAACTCATTCTCACTAGTAGAGCTTGAGATCACTAGACCAACAAGGCTGTCAGTTTTTAATTTGTTTGGCGCTAAATGCATATAAAGTGTTATCACACTGACGATTTGCCAGCGAAGCGATTTGTGAACGTTCTCTCCGCGGGTGCAAAGTGGGCTAGCCGTGCCCGTGACCACACTGACCACGCGACGTGTTCGTCGCGTTTTCACAATATAGTAGTCACTAGCACTAATAATAATGTAGGTATACACTTAGCTTTTTAAAGTGATTTTATCCTACTGTGTTGATTGTAATTTTATGTTGTTACGAACATAGTATTTTTAACCGACTTCCCAAAAAGGAGGAGGTTCTCTATTCGGCCGGTATGTTTTTTTTTTTCTATGTATGTACATCGATTACGCCGCGGTTAATCGACCGATTCGCATGATTCTTTTTTTGTTCGACGCGAAATAGCTGCCAGGTGGTCCCATAAAAATTTCTTTCAGTTTGGTTTAGTAGTTTTTATTTTATAAGCATTATTGTTATTTGGACGATGTCATTTTGACGATACTTTGTATATTAGTATGTCGATAACTTTAACATTTCTAATCTGATTTGCGTAATTCTTTTTTTGTTCGTTAGGGTACATATTCAAGTTGGTACCCTGGTCATTTAGTCAGCATATGATGATGGGATCCCAAGGAAATCGAGAAGAACACTCAATTTATAAGCATATAACTGTTACGTTTCAGACAATATCATACAGTTTGTTCAATTATTTGCGTTTGATGATGATTTCCTATGGATGAGCTGATGATGGAAGGTACAACTCCTCAAAGGTTAGGAGTTCAGAGAAAATTCTTTCAAAATTATACGTACATATGGATAGAGAATAGTATTCCTTGAGGCTATTAGGTTGACCTTGAAGGTAAATCTCATTAACGTTTAGGTTTAATAGTGTTACATGATGTGCTGTGATTGTTAAATAAATAATAAGCGAACACTTCACATCAAAACCACAACCAAAAAGTGAAAAATAAAAATTTTTAACAAAAAAATTAAAACCGACTTCCAAAAAAAATACTACAAAGTGAAAAATAACTTTAATTTCGGAAGTCGGTGGCAAAAAACGAAAATTAAAAACTAAAGACACCGACTTCCGAAATTAAAGTTATTTTTCACTTTGTAGTATTTTTTTTGGAAGTCGGTTTTAATTTTTTTGTTGAAAATTTTAGAACCCACACTAATAAGAAATAGGTTTTATCTCAAAGTTGCAGTCGCTATCCCATGAGAAAATCGCTTTTGAACTTTGGCTAAGTGGATACATATTAGTACTAGGGCTAGTTATTTTGAACTTTGGCTAAGTGGATACATATTAGTACTCGTGTCTGTACACTCGCTTGTGTCGCTCTCTCTTGTGCACTCAGGTCAATCACTCGTTCCGCAAACGCGGCGAACTCGTTGCCCATACGTAACGTGATCGCTACTCACACTCCGCGAGCTCGTTAAACAATCGCCTCGCTGGAAACACGCTCCTAAATCGCCAGTGTGAAATGCCCCTTAGGTTTGTGATGCAAGTGGGCTTTAGTCATAAATGAAGGTAGTTAGCACAAAATGTAATCTAATTAAGTATGTTATTTTTTCTGGTTCTAAATGTTTAGACATGTGAAGAAAATCTATTGGGCTTTTGTGATACTGCTCAGTATAGTATCTATAGAGAATTCTTTGCCCAGTTGAAGCCTCGAACAGACTGGCGCGACGCGACTCTGACAATACAATTTCTAAGAAAACTTCACAGTATAAAAATTACCGGTGTCGCGTCGCGCGAGTCTGCACGAAGCTTGACTTCTGAGTGAAGGGAAATACACAATGTTTTTATTATTTAAGCTTTCTATGTATAAATTAAGTTTTGTCATTCCGACTGATTTGCTACAGCGAATAATAGGTATTTTGCCTAATTTAGTTTTAAGGCTCCCTTAGACAGTTGCGACACGATGATGCGACGCGTTTTTGGTAGATCAAATTCCATGAAATTTTCATAGAAATTGTTCTACTAGAGTCGCGTCGCGCTGTCACGTCACGCCTACCCGCGTGAGCCTTTAGCATATAAGTTACAAAATACTATTTAAACTTTAAAATTATGTTGTTTTTTATACATTTTAGTGCTTAATTATATAACTGTCATGTTAAGGAATAGGTGAATGTAGGCGTATGTTAATTGTAAATATAAAATATATAATCTAAAACTGTTGCTGTAAAAAAACAGAATATAATTTTATACTTTTTAAAGGTACTTTCAGGGAAATAAATCGTTAAGCAAATTGACACTCTACGATAATTTACCGTGTTGTAGCCATTTCATACAACTGTCAAAGAATGACAGTTGTGATTTTAAAAGACGGACAATTTAAGTAGCTTAACATTTAATTTCCCTGTCTTTACCTATAATAATAATTTAAGTACAATGCTGTTACGTGTACCTACTATAATTTTATAACCGATTCTAGTCTTGCTCCCACTTGCACTATTTACGGCGCCATCTCCTCGGATGAGAGAATCGCGGCGATGGTCACACTGTGCTTTCAAATTATCGCCGCGATGACATCGCCGTGTATAGATTGAAGCTTCGTGCAGACAAGCGCGACGCGACAGCGCGACGTGCTGGTCTTTACGATTCATAGAGTTTCTATTGAATATGATGACACGGCGAAACTATCGCCGCGATTTTCTGGCCCGTGGAGATGGCGCTTTAGTTAGTTAGTACCTTTTTACTAGGTAGGTCAAGTGCAGACAGCGTCTGTATTTCGTGCCAGTAGGCTTACCTACTGGCACGAAATACAGGCGCTGTCCGCACCTCATGAAAATCACCCTTAGGTGATTTTCATGAGGTGCGGTTGACTGTACGTACAATGTGTCTACTAAATTCAGTATACATATCTGTATTGTAAAAGCTCTTAAAGCTTTTTGTAAGTAAACACTTACAGTAAAAGGGTATTCAATTGTCTAGTTTCGTAAATTCTCGAAGATAATAAAATTATAATAATCCAAAAAACCTCTACAAGACATACCACGATTATGCTTAGCTTTAACAACTTTAAATACACCTCGAAATCCTCCTAGAGTCTGGCTAACGAAAGTTGGCCCCAGAATATTGGCGGCAAATTTAAAAAATACATGTATGACAACACTAAATACACCAGAGATAGAACTGATTTGACAGAACGAGTATTTTGTATGGAAGCGCTGTCAGAAAACGAGAAAAGTCTGTCACTTTTCTAGTAGACGACAATTACTCATGCGAAAGTGAGTACTGTCGCGTGTGTAAAACATGTTAGCCCAGCGGGTTTCTTTTTTTTTAAACTTCTTTCATTTCTTTTTTTATACTATGTTGGTTAGACCTCTAATTTTTTATTTTTGTTACAAACATATTTTGTCCCACTGCTAGGGAAAGTCTCCTTCATACTGTTCCAATTCTCTTTATCTTCCCTCCACCATGACGAGTTCAAATCGTAATGCCGGCGTTTCTTAGACCTCTAATCTATCGCGTCAATAGTGTTGGTCTTTTCATCTCGGTATGAAATACTTTGTCTTCTTTTCTAATATCGAATTGCTACCAATCTTCTATTACATACTAAAACAAAGTCGTCGTCGAAATCCTAAAGACTAGGCAATTGGCACGAAACATCAATATCTGTTTCTTAACACATAAATCTGAGGTTTAACGAACCACTCTTGTATTATTGGTTTTACTCATTGAACTAAATCATTATATGTAGTATACATATACACACTACTTTTGGAACAGAGTAGAAACAATTTTTTTTTTAACCAAGCGAAGCAGTTTACGAGCGCTTGACAATTTGTTAGCTAATTTTTGTATTGATTTTCGTTTCAAAAACCGTATCGGTAGTTTTATGATAAGCTCCAATATTAATATTTGAGCTGTTCATGGCACAGCTGTGAATAAAGCCAAAGTTGACAGAACTATAGATATTAACGTCACTTGTATAAACCTAAAGAGGAGTTTTAATCATGTCCAATCGCACTTGTTTCCTTCGACCACTTTCCTGTATTTGTAATTTTTTTTTGCCTTAAAGTCTAATATCGAGAACTCCCTCTTTACATTACTTATTTAGATATGACTGATTATACCCTCTACGTCACAATCAAAGTATGTTACGTTTATTATGTTACGTCTATTGACAGTAGTCCACGTCACCATGAATAATTTATTAAGTACGTAAGTACTGCACCATATTTGCATGCATAGCATTGACAGGTTATTTATTAGTATATTTGTTACTCTGTGGTACAAATGTATTGAAAGTTACTTATATAGGGAATTATGGACGACCCAGAAACTCTTGTAGGTACTATTTCGATATCAAAAATAGATTAAAACTCTGGAAATATTGTATTTTATATAAAAGAAAGCTTACAGACTAATAACAAACTTAAGTATCATAATAAGAAAATAATTCTTCCATTTTGTTTAGGAATTGAGATATTTTTATTTTCCCATTTATCCCAAAGTTAATTAAAACTAACGATCAAAACTAAAAAACAAAACAATCACAATATTAAAATACTTCAAAGAGTTGTAACCACCTAATCCTTTATTATAGCGTAGATTATTGTTCATTTTGACTAAGTTTATATAATACAATTGTTATTTAAGTAAAACAGCAAGCAGCAAGTAATCAGTTTTTAAGTAAAACTTGTACTGTGTAGCTCGTTATTAATGGCGCCCATGTGGGGCAACGTGTCCCATGCTGGGCGCCACTTTACAATAGGACACTTTGTACGCCACCACTTAGTTCCGTCACCTGATAAGAGAGGGCGCTAATATTAAACGAGGTCGTGCTTCATCATTTATTTTATTTTAGACTGATGTTAAACCAAAAATTATTATAACACAAACATTTTTTATGTTTCAAATTAGTTAATATATATTGCATACTGCATTTAAGTTATTATAATAGTACGTCGAAGTAAAACTATGTACCTACTTATAAACGTTTTTTTTTTGCAACTGTAGCTATTTGTGTTTTTTTTTTTTGTATACTCTAAAAGAATAGTTAATGCTGTTACAAAAATATACTTTGTCAATGTGCTAATGACAGGCAATGGTTTTACTTGTCTCCGTATCATACCTAAAAGTTAAATAAAAATACTGTCTTTTTATAACGTACTAAATGAGTGTGTTCAGATATAACGAACATTTTGTACAAAATATAGAGTATTTGAATATTATGACCCTAAACTATGTAAAACGTACTGTACAAAATGCAGTCACAATGAAATGTGAAATGAAAAATATTAAAATTAAATTACGATATATTCTAGTCAAAAATACCATAGTATATAATTACAATATAATATCGCTATATGTAAAATAATTATATATAATGCGTTTCTCTTGTACATGCAAATAAAAATTGTCTGATAAATATTATATAACTTTTAAAGTATTCAAGCATTCGCCATTAGTTATGCTCATAAAGTAAAGTTTGTACATATCCTTTTATAAATAAAGTTTTAATGTGAGTTTTTATTTTTAATGACCTTTACATTTAGGTATTTAAGTACCTACTCAAAGGAAAAATAGCAAAAATGGTAAGTGACTGTGAAAGCTCTGCAAATAAACTTAGGTAAATAAAGGCACCTATCCCACCGAGGCTATCAACAATGAGCTATCAACGTTTTTCTCGCTCAAGAAACTTACAAAAGTTTGTAGGGCCCGTGCCTAGGTCTCGTGTAAGTAAAAGAGATACATACATTAATATTTGACTGTTCACACCGCCGCCGGTGAGTACTCGTTTGCCGCAGCGACAAGAGCTATCAAAAATATTACTTTCTCAGTGATCCTCTCTTAGCGGGTAGAACACTCGCTGAGGGACTCACGCTTGGTACATACGAATACCAGCGAGTGATCGCTCGTCGAGCACGACCGTGCTGTTTGTTCCTCGGCAACTCGTCTTTAGTTCCTAGCTCTACTGTCGTTAATCACCGGCGGTGGGACAGGTGAAGACTATGTCTTCATATCACTTAACTCGACAGTCGCTTTCGGTTAGGATGTGATCTTTGACATCGTACGGTACGTAGTCTGCATTACCTGACCCCTATTACAAAGTAGGGTCGAAACAAAGAAGGGGAAGAGGGGTCAGGTTATGCAGGCCACTGACTGTACCTATATCATCGCCACTTAAGGACAATTGCAATACCATCGCTGGAGATAGTGCCATCCTTGAGAAAAAGGTGGAAAATTTCATGTCCTTTAACCCTTTGTCTGATGTTTGTTTTCCCCTTGCTTGTCTTTGACTGATCACGTGGTGTATAAAATATTTTTTTAATTAATCAATCAATCTTCCTAGCCTTTTTCCCAACTATCTTGGGGTCGGTCGGCTTCCAGTCTAACCGGATGCAGCTAAATACCAGTATTTTACATGGAGCGACTGCCTATCTGACCTCCACAACCCAGTAACTGGGTAATACGATACCCCTTGGTAAGACTGGTGTCAGACTTTCGGGCTTCTGACGACTCGTAACGACTGTCAAAGATCCACAAATGACAGCCGGGACCAATGGCTTAACGTGCTTTCCGAGGCACGGAGGAGTCTCGGTATGTAAAGATGGTCACCCATCCACTGACCAACCCCGGCAAGCGTAGCTTAACCTGATGGATCGACCCGTGCTGCTTGTTATTACTTAGCCACGAGCTCCTCATCAATAATTTTTTTAATTAATCAAAGTTCCTAAATTAAATAAGGGTGTTTCTTAATTCCTTTTGATAACCCTTTATTAATCTTAACGAATGTTTAAAATTAAAAAAAAAACGGCACGTGTAACAAATCCTCCGCCCCTGAGTTTAGATCAGTGATCCTGAGTCAAGATTCTATTGGTTAATATTGGCACATCTCCGCTCCTCTTTTCTCCTGTCCGCTCCAGTGGACAGGCAGCCTTATTATCGACATTCATGCAGCCAATTAACATACACATGCCTGTCCTGAGATTGCGTGTAGCCTTCATACCCAAATTCATAGTGAATGAGAATACAATATTCACACTTCAATCTGCCTAGCCTTTTCCCGACAATTTTAGAGTCGGTTTCCAGTCTAACCGGATGCAGTTGAATACCAGTATTTTACATGGAACAACTGCCTATCTGTCCTCTACAACCCAGTTACTGGTTACGCGATACCCCTTGGTAATTCTGATTCTCACACTTTCGGACTTCTACCGTAACGACTGTCAAAGATCTAGAAATGACAGACGGGACGGTTTAATGTGCTTTCCGAGGCACGGAGGGGTCCCGATTTATAATGAATGGTCACCCATCCACGAACCCACTGCGGCAATAGTAGCGTTAACCTTCGATCAATCTGTGCGGCTGTTATCAGTTACCCCTTAGCCATGACATCACCGCTCGAGCGATCTGCGTCTTGCGTCTGCGACCACGGCGAGAATTAATGCTAGAAGTTATTTAGAGCGTTTCATGAGTCGCCGCGGTGCGGCTTGCGGAGAGGAGAGTGGCGCGGGGACACACGAGTGCCGCCTCGCGCCGCATGACGCACCGCCCTATTTCGTGGGCGTGGCCTTGGCCTTAGCCATGATCCCCTACAGTATTCACACTTGCAAATAAAATAATTAACTTCCGCGGTATTGAAAATCGGTATGTTCACGATTACTATATAGTGAATATAAAACTCGGTACACCAATGGAATGTTTGAATTGACAAAACCACAGAAGAGTGGGTCTGTATTCATTCACTCGGAAAGCAAAAGGATTTTCGCTTTTAAATTATAAAAGTTTCGAGGAAATAAATCCTTTTTTTTTACAATGAATTAAATAAATCGTTTCTCGTTTCGGCAGCTCATCTATATGAGCTACAATAATACTAATAATTTTATCAATTGCGTCACACTTTGTACTCCAGTAACTTACTGGGAAATTATTGTATTTTCTAAGAATTACTATGAACACCATATTTTCATCTACATCGCTACATGCCAACTATGCGCATCTCACTGACGTCATGCAAAATCCTGCATCGCGCAATTAGAGTTTACCGGGCCCCGACCAGCATAAATACCGAAGTCTGGTTTTGTGCCCGGTTTATACCAATATAAATATGGGTAGAGACCCATATAACATGGGACTAATACTACATGGCGAAATGTGTGTGTACTTTAGAGGGATGAGAAACAGGGTGCAAAGTTCACACATCATATAAGAGACGGGAAGATCCTCCTACCAGACGGGTATCGTATCTGGCGGGCAACTGCCTAACAATTGATATTGGGGAAGTTATATAATACGCTCGCGTATATATAATACGTTCGCGCGGTAAACTCTAATTGCACAATGCCGGATTTGTGTGACGTCAGGATTTTGTGTGACGTCAGATATTAGATGCGTGGTTCGCATGTGGCGATGTAGATGTCGCCACAGTACCTACTATAAGTACACCTCTGCCCTACCCTTCGAGGAAATACTGGCGTGATGATATGTAATAATATGTATCACAGCAGCCTTCGGGCACCATACTCATCAATAACAATGTGTCTCAATAGATCAAACTAATAAATTGTGCTAAATTTGATATGACATGTGACAAAATATATCAGCCATTGCAGTCAATCAACGAGATTTGTAGCCCATTTACCTACATCCAACTGCTGAAATTACCAATTATTAAAATAAATGAATAATTGTAAAGTATTAAACCAAGGGTTGGTCTTCAAACTTCAAAAGGGGGGGTCTATCTATAACATTTTTCACTAGTTTTTTTTAAATAAATACACAATTTTTTACCGAAAAAATGACTAAGATTCCGTTTTTTTTTTCGTAGTCGATAATTTTTTGTAAAAATTTTAATTAACCTGTTAAAATAACTCATAAGCTTTTGGAAATAATAAACAGAATCCAAATCGACCCATAAACTTCGGAGATGTGTCAAAAAACAGAAAGCAAATCTTTAAAAAATTAAAAATTGAATAACATGAAAAATGTTTAGATAGACCCCCCCTTTTGAAGTTATTTTCGATATTTTTTCATGAATATTCAGAAAATTACGGGCGGTCACATGCGCATGGGCGACATTGTATATGTCGTTCGCGCGATAAGCCCTGATTGCACGATGCAGGATTTGTGTGACGTCAGGATTTTGTGTGACGTCTGAGGGCTCCCGCAGACATACAATTTGTTGTTGGCCGACTAAATCGCAGAGTATACCAATAGGTATAGTGACATATATGCTAGCCCGCACATCTTGTCCAACTAAATCGGAATCTGTATCTTAGTAAGTTACAATAGTTGGCCAACTTACAATTGTATGTCTGCGGGAGCTCTTAGTCTTTGATACGTAGTTCGCATGTGGCGATGTAAGATGCTGTTAAGTAAAGTTTAAACTAAGTTCATAGATCTTTTGATTGTTAAATAATAAGAACAACTAGTTTTGTTATGGCGAGATCGTGATTAGAAGAAAATAATAACAATTTAGTTTTAATAAACCTCTGAGAGGTTGAGTACACATGCAGATGTTTTGATATTTTTAACTAACAAACACAGACGATTCAAACTATCTCGTTATTGTATAGCAAGTGATACTGAAAGAATGAAAGAAAAATAAGTTAATTTAAGTACTCTTCTACAAACATATTTTTCTACAAAAAGATAAGATAACTCAAATACTAAATAAACATAAAAAATAAAGATCAGGTGAATTATAAACTGTCTCTTAATTAAATATAGTTTTGTTTTAAGTTAAAATTAATTGGTTCAGTTTTATAATTAACTAGCTGTGCCCCGCTGTTTCGCCCGCATAAGTCTCGATCCCGTGGGAATATCGGGATAAAAGTATCCTATGTCCTAAACTAGGTCATGGCCTACCCATGTGCCAAATTTCGTGATGGAGATATCGGTGGCCATACATAAAAAAAAAAAAACGTAATCGACGAACATAGAACCTCCTCCTTTTTGAAAGTCGGTTAAAAATGCGTCATGTAGTTTTAAAATAATGACCAAAAAATTGGCGCGTAATAGAGTCTACATCTTTGGCAATCCCATGGGGAAATATGGGCGTGATGTAATGTAACACAATATTGTAGTACACTTCTCAGCTTCACCTACATTTTTTGTATTAATTATTTCCTTAATTATGTTATTGGCGTTACCTTGGCTTTAGTAAATAACATTATTAGTGGGCTATTTCCACCACACGGGATACGACACAAAACCAGCTAAATAAGATTTTCCAAGAAAATAAATAAGACCTTATTTTATTTACTTAGGAATATTTTTCTTGAATAGACTTAAATTAAATATCAAAAGGACTATTTGTGGTATTATATCACTAGTTGAAATATTTCTCGGAAAACTGTTTTTGTTGGTTGTTTTTGAACACCTACGCAAAGTTAAATAAATTACAAATAATCTGTGGATCTGAATCTGATACCTAGTTGAATGTGCCTCTGAGATAAAAAAGAAGTTATTTCGATATCACTGATTGTTTTTATAATTTTCGGTACCTATCAGTTTTCCTCGTATTCAGATAATTTTTTTTTTGATTTGCTAAAACTCATTCTTAAGAAAACTTTGTAGTGTTTTTTTGGAAGTCGGTTGTTTTGATTTGTAAAAAGTTTTCTTAACTGTAAAAGTACCTTTATTTACATTTAAATCTTTTAGGTATTCTAAAAAAAGAAAAGATTACTTACACAATTTTCGATACGATGAAGAATGTGGGCCAAATTCAATGAAACAGAACGTTTTCTAAGATTTCTTGTAACCCTTTGAACCTATTGGATTTAATTCAATCTCAAAACTCAGCTGATTGGTTGGTTGTTACTTTGGTCATCCAATCTAGGCAGCTTATGTGAGATCTGACAACGGCTTTACTGATCCGAGGCTTGATCTCGAGGTTCCAGTAATTTGAAGTTAGTTTTGTTTGTGATACCTACCGAGTGAGTACGAAAGCTGTGCATTCTGAATGGGGTTCCCTCTATCTAGCAGAATGTTGATGCTCCGAAATTTATTCAGCATAACACACTCGGCATAATCTTTTTGCTGTCAAACATTTCGCTGTTTCGATTAATTAATCAACGTCACTAAATGTTTTAATTATTAATTATAATTGCACGAACATTATAATTATCTATACCTACCTACTAACATTATAAAGAGGTAAAATTTGTTTGTTTATAAGTTTGTATGTAGAAGTAATCTCCGGAACTACAAGTCAGATTTGAAAAATTATTTGTGCATTGAATAGCCCAATTCTTGAGGAAGGCACACGAAGTGTGCCGCGGGCAGAAGCTAGTGTTCAATATTTTAGTATATCACAGAGCGATATTTCATCATTTCATTTAGTATTATTCATTAATAAAATAACCAGCGCGAGCAAGATGAGCTGATGCTGTTGTTTCGTTTTACTTTCAAGGGTACCTAATCGTAGATAATAATGGGTTGTAGAGTGGAGGCCTGTGTCCCAGCAATGGGAAAATTATAAGGTAATTAATTATACATATGCTAATCGTTGTTTGAAAGTGTGTTGACGCAGTCTACGCTCCGTTTACGTGATGTCCTGAAATTCCCTTCACATTATCGTTCCATTTAACATGATCTTCATCAGTTTAACCTTCCATATTCTTACCTTCATTAATGTTAATGACAGCGTGTCGACCTCATTGCATATTTTCAGTGTCATCAAGTTTTCCCACTTAAGTACCGGTGCTTGAGATTTCGTTGTGATGCCTAAAAGGTCGCATTATAAGTAATAGCTTTTGCCCGAAGTTTTACACGTATCCTAAGGGCTCGTGTACATACACGACATCGCCGCAGCGCCACCGCACTGTCTCCGCTTGATTTTGTCATATCACTTATAAAGCACGTGATATTTGCAAGCGGCCGGCGATGGAATAAAAAAATACAATTAAGGCCGCCATCCCTGGCGTTTAACGAGCGTTGGCGGTTCTCCAACGTCTGCGCAGTGCCAACGTTGCGCAGACGCGACGTTTCTAGTGGCAAGCGTTACATTTGCTGAACGCAACGTGGTGTGGTTGTATCTTTTGCCAAAAAACGCAAGAAACTCCCGACGTAAGCGCAACGTTGGCACTTTACCACTAGAAACTCGCGACGTTAACGGCGCGTCTGTGCAACGTTGGCGCTGTTTGAGAAGCGCCAACGCTCGGGAAACGCCAGTGGGATCTTTGTGGCGGCACGGTGGCGGCGCGATGGTGGACCGCCAAAGTTGCATATGGGCGATGCCTCATTAGTGCGTTGCGTTGCGTCGTCGCAACGGATCTACGCATTGTGTGCCACACTTGCGTTGCAACGACGCACGACGTGGCAGAGCAAGAGGACGCTGCACGCACCTCAGTCAGTCACCACAATGAATCGGAACAACCGTGTTCTATTATTGCTATCTGTATGCTAGTCTCTCGTCCGTCGATCCGTTGAAACGTTGCGTGCGACGACGCACTTTAATGTGGCATGTCATTTAAAATATATGGAAAACGACGCAGCGTTAGCGCTGCGACGACGTAACGCAACGCACTTGAGGCATCTCTTAGAGACGCAGCGACGCGACCGCGCGGTGGCAGTGCGACGACGGCGCCGCGGGCCGTGTAACCGAGCTCTAAGCAAAACTCCTCCTCCACGATACATTATCGTGATAAAAAAAAAACAATATTATAAATGAGACAGTAACTCTGTCTGTCTGTATGCTACCTGTTCACGTCTAAACCACTGAAGCGATTCTAATGTTAAATTGTAAGTTATTTGTTGACATTGATATTTATTTAAGTTTGATAATGTATTATTATTTCATTTATTCATTTATATACATATTAATTTGCATTTTTAAATATTTCTTAAAAAAAAGATATAAAAAACATTTAAAAATATAAAAAATAGTGTTCCGCCGGTGTCGGGAGCAGGGTCCAAGCTACCGGTGGTTAGGGCTGCAGAGACAGGAACCTCCTCACAATGCGAGCCGTGTCGAGGAGTACTGCCTTCTGAATCAGGCCTTTGATCCAACCGCCTAACGAGAGCCTCGAGAGATGTTGGTCGAGGCTTTCGGCCATCAGGCCGTTGGCCGTTACGACTATCGGCACAATGATAGCCGAGCTCACATTCCACATGTCGACAACCTCGTGCGCTAAGTCGAGATATTTTATTTGTTTCTCTTTCTCAGCTTTCACGAGGTTCCCGTCATGGGGAATGGTAACTCATGGGGAATGGTAACGTATTATTATCTTTATTTACATTCATTATTTAAATGTATACTCAATTGTTAAGGTTTTTCTTGTTTTTTTTTTCTGTAATCATAAGTTATGTTGTGTTTCGTTGTAATTATTTTATTTTAATATGTTGATTATTCTTTTTATAATAATTACTAATTACCTATGTGAAAGAGTGTACACTGAACACCTTTAAGGTAGTATTTTGAGAAACTAAAGATTTATTATTAAGATTTCATGTAAAATGTACCTACCAAAAATCACACCAATAAATGAATTTGATCGTTAAGAAAGGAGATTGACCAAGCGACTAAGGAACCTAGTATCGGTACGAAACATGCTATGACTCAAAGATTTATGGTTTAATTTAGAGAATGATCTGAGGGCTTTCAAATGTAATTTGCCATTTTATCATAATTCTCGGTATTACACGGAAAATTAGGTCTCAAAATATAGGTTTAGTAGTTAGTTAGTATCGAATCTCTTAGTGACTTTTTGTCATTATACGAGTATGCTGCATATCAAAGGTAATAATATTATGATCATAATAATTAGGTATTATGTAGGTCCTGTGCTATAATTATGACTTACCGGTGTTTGAGAAATCCAAGAAGCCATTTATGTATTGTAGACATTTTCACTAACTTCTCTCAATGACTGCCAACGTAAATACCGCAGAAGAATCGAACAGTAATGAATACTCCGACGAAATGAGTCTCCCATAGTGAACAACTTAGAAATGTAACGCAATGATAGTTGTTATTTTAATATCGTTTGTTACTAAATATTCAACTTTAATTTCAATATTTGGATGCATACTTACATTAATTATTTTGCATAAGTCAAGAAAGTTTTATGGTTTACATACTCTTTGATGCCAATGCCAAAGCCAACACGTGACATTACTTGCGTGAAAAAAAAATACTATGTTTGGGTAAAACGGGAAATCGAAATAAAAACTTATAGTTTTATGGTGTTTTTTATGCGGAGAATTTAAGGATTCGCATTACCAGATAAAATTATTATATTTAAAAACAAGATTTATCAACATTATAAACTTAAGTCACAGCAGAACAAATAGCGATACCAGGTCTGGTCAATGTCTTTTTACAAGTCTTGTAAGTACCTGAAAAAGGTCAAAGGGTACTTATCATCCTGTGAAGTCGCGAGAACAACTAGACAAATACATACATACATCCATACAAATAAATTAAAATTGAATTGTCAGTTCGTAATGTCAAAATAACAGCTTTTTACTAAATGGAGTATATACGATCCATACAACAAAATCACAATTTTTTTTTTGTCTGTCTGTTTGTTCCGGCTAATCTCCGAAACGGCTAGTCCGATTTGGACGGGACTTTCACTAGTAGATAGCTGAGGCCACTGGGCGTAAAATAGGCTTTTTATTCTGACATTCCCACGAGAACATAGGGAAAAAACTACTTTACGCGGGTGAAACCGCGGGACGCAGCTAGTTAGTAATGTACAGGGTGGCAGGGACAGGGTTATTGAAAAAAAAATCTGCTGTTTCATAGAAAAGTGCAATAGGTACCTACGCGGTCAAAATGTATGGAGCAGCTGATTTTTTTTTAAATAACCGACGAAAAATTGCAATGCAGGGTGTTTCAGTATCATGTACTGAATCCATGGTAACAGGCTTCGCGTCGATGTCCCTGACACCCTGTATAGATACCTACAAGCTATAGGGTAAGTAATCAATACAATTATTTTCAATCTCAAGGTTGTTATGGTTTAGGACGGGAATTCTTTCCAAGAAACACTGATTTTATGATACAAAAAAGTGGTACAAATACATACAAGGTAAGGCCGCATTCCTCCATAAACGCTGGTAACCGGTGCCGATGTGGCGCGCTTGTCTTCTTTATACGTTTTGCCGAATCAGTGCAGGCAGTTTTCATATGTTTTGCAGAATCAGAGCAAATCGGCGCCGACTAATCGGATAGGAACTTGTCGGCGCTTATCGGTGACGTGTGACGGTTCACGCTGATTTGGCAAAAAGTATGAAAACTGTCTGCGCCGAGCAGCGTTAACAACCAGCACTTGTCGGTGCCGACAAGCGGCGCTGGTTACCAGTGTTTTATATGAATGCGGCCTAATAGGTAATAAGGCTGGTGTCTGCAAGATCACGACAAAACTTTACATACTTTGCGTAAAAAAAGTTGAATAAAAAAATAAAAAAAACTATAAATAAAAAATTAATAAACTACCTATTCATTCATTATAATCTTCTCGCCATTACAGTACAGAGCTAGCTCTCGAGACGACTGCACTATAGAGTGCAGTCGTCTATAGTGATGGGTCGGGAGAATATTCTCACACGGAGAATATTGTCGGATCGAGAATGTTCTGCAATATTCTGGAATATTCTTTTCGATGGAGAATATACGAGAATTTAAAAATGGAAGTAAAGTTGCCAAATTTTAATACAATAAGTTTCGATTTCAAGGTCTAAAGTAAACTTCTATTGTTGTTATTTAATACTTTACTCGAAAAAACGTTACTGTATTATGTTTCGGACAGGAAATGGCGCCGATTCTCTTGTACACCGAACTAAACTATCACTAAAATTCCTTACTTTTGGCTATGAGAATCTTAAAGCTATTCTGACAAAACCAAAAATCTGTAAATTAAAAAAAAAAATTTGACACATCTAAAATCGAATTTGACAATCGCGTGACGACTCCACATGGTACTTGTTTACTCTACCCTGTGAATGATTTTAGAGTGGGGGGTGCAGCCTCGACAAGTTTTATATGGAATTTTAATACTATAACATACTTTAACATTACTACCTTAGGAAATTTAAGAGAATTTATGAGAACTTTCTCGAAAATATTCTCGGGAATGTTCTCGCTCAGGAGAATTTACTGAGAATTTAAGTTGTGGTGTAGTTTATTTTAAACTCAAACTTCGTAAAACGTTCAAATGCACTAAAAACTATTAGTCTAAAAAAATACCGATTCAATACAGTCATCCAATTTTTAAATTCTCATAAGTTCCCTACCAAAAGAATGTTCTCCAGAATTTAACAGCAAAGTTCTCGCAAGGAGAATATTCTCGAGAATTGCCCATCACTAGTCGTCTAGCTATGTCCCTTGAACATGTTGTACGCCGGAGCAAGATAGCCGGCGAAATCGAACAGTGATGCTTTGTTTTGATATTACAGTGACTTAAATAACCGCCAAAATCGAACAGTGTTGTGTTTTGTTTGTAGTGGGCTGTGAATCACGGGTCGCCAAATAAATTCATTAAGGCTAGGTTTTCCGGGCCTATACGCCTTTGAAACACTACCTCCGCCTCCCCCAATTACAGAGCGACGTATATATTTACGATAAGTTGTCAAACATTTCGCGGAAAATCCATGCCACAGCATAAAATATTTGCAGTTGACCAACTGCACTAGTTTTTTAGTTATTTTTTTTCCCTTAGGTTTCCATTATATGGTACCTACAGTGTAGTGAACTAAAATAATTTTTAAAATGTCCTGTGTACCTAACGGGCGTTTTCACATTATCAGATAACGACACCAACCCGATACCGATATGCTGGCAGCTATACCGACATCAATTCCATACCGATATAATTATTATCGGCCCGATGATGTTGGTGAATATCGATGACCATCGTGACGCATCAAACTTCCGCAGTAGGTACCTACTAAGAATCAACGTGTCGAAGTCGGCAGTGCTAAAAAGTGTTTTCAATTGAAAGAATGCCCCCTACTCTCACCCCATATTGTGTCTTCCCCGGTAGATATCGTGCCGATATCGGTAACGCCCGCTGTCTGCGACGATTTAGCTGACAATAACAACACAATGTTAAATTGTTTCGTTTGTAATCCCGTGTGTACAATCTACTGTTATATTGCACGACTCATAATGCGAAGCATTAGAGGGTGCTCTACGATCGAAAAAAAAATCTTGCCCCATTTCTGCAACTGTTTTTATTGTTACACTCCTGTTAGCACACAGAATCTACTTAATTTATTTACCATTGTATAGTATAGATGATTAAATTGATATTAATACTGTACTTTTCAACGATTGTTTTAATGCAGCAGAAATGAAAAAAGCATCAAATCAGAAATGGAAAAGAATGTTTAAAAAATTCCTTAACATTTTCGCACTTTGACCATACAATAAAAATAAATACATAAAATCATTTTATACTAGCTGTTCGTGCTGGGCGGCGCCCGGGTGAATCCAAAATTATTAAAGTACTAATATCGCTACTAAAAAATAGGGGTTGGTGGTAGCAGGGTGAAAATTTAGGGTTGTATGTATTTTTTAATGCCAAATCATAAAAAAATTACAATAAAAAAACAAATAAAGAAAAAAAAAACTTAGGGGTGGACCACCCTTATCACTTAGGGGTACGAAAAATAGTTTACATCCTATTCTCATACCTACCTAAAAAAATCATGACAAAAAAATTCATAAAAATCGGTCAAGATAGATATATAGATTAGATAGATGAGCTAAGTGGTCGGACTGTTATGCTTACACTGTAACCATATTCTTTTGTTTTTTGACGTTTGCCCCCGCTCATGAAGGTCCGTAAATATTCGTAGCTAGTATGAAGAAAAAATTGCCGTACTTTATTTTCAATAGTGTCGTACCTACTGCTACGGCTATAATTTATCGAATCTTTGTTCTAAGACAAAACAAACAAAAAAATTGTTGATCCCCGGTCAATTCGGTTTGCCGTTCCTTCAGACTATTTACCACCAGAAAAATGGCACATAACATAACATAACTTCACGCCTGTATTCCCCGAAGGGTTGGGCAGACGTGTGCCTAAAAACGGCACAAATGTTTCCAATCGTCCTAAACAGACTGTTTTTGTTTCATAAATCCTGACATCAGCTCATATACTGATATCCTAGGATTTTTACAAAGTTTCGTTTTTTCTAATTATCCTCAAAAAAAAACTGCCGTTCCATACATTTTGACCGAGTAACTATTGCAATTTTGAATGAAATAGCAATTTTTTTTTAAATAACCGACTATACATTTTTACTCTGGGCAGTCCTATCATCATGCGCTGAATTCATGGTAACAGTTTGCGAGTCAATGTGCCTGCCATCCCGTATACCTAATTAATGTAGGAGATTATAGCAGCGACGATGACAGCTTGACAGAGAGTGAATACACAACCCAAAAAAAATCTTCTGTTCCCTACATTTAGGGAACAGCAGATTTTTTTTCGCGGTTCCAGTTTTTGGTCCCATAGTGAAAGTTGTTCATAATGATGAATACAATGACCCCTTAAGAGGTTTAGGGTAAATAAAAACTAAGCTTGTATAATGAATTTGGATCATGTATTGTTAATTGTTATCATGTATACAACATGTAAAACAAAACCCTGTCTGATCCATGAGGGTGTTGTTAGGTATCGTACTGAGAGCCTATTTATGTGGCAATTATAAATAAAAAAAAAATTGGACAATTTTTTTAAATAGGAATTTTTACCGGGTTATGACATGGAGCGCGGGCGGCCGTCGCGTCGTATAGCGGGTGTCTACAAGTCAACTATAATGATGCCTGTTGAAAACTTGCTATTTTTTTATTGGATTTGGGGTATTTTTGTTACCAAAAAATGTGATTTTTAAATAGCAATAACTTTTTATGTTTCAATATTAGTAAGATTTTTTATTACTTTTAGGTAATTTTATTGCAGTACCTATGAGCCCCTTTCGGATCGGATAGGGTTTCTTTTACTTTTAAGGTATAAATAATAATAGACGAATTAAAAATGTGCTTTACTAAAACGTCTTTATGTAACAACCTACTTAATCGTACTACTCGCAAAGATATATATGACTCACACTTGACTATAATTTTATCGATAAAAATTTGAAATGAAAACACTAATGTCAGATGTCAAAAAAAGTCATCACAACGCATAGAAATATTTTCATTTTCGAAAACAATAATAATGAATTAAAACAATAATATAATTACGCGATGTTTTGTCTGATCTTCCGCAATTTAGTATATGTGTTTTTCTTCCTTTTGTTCTTTTTATTTGCCATTTTTTTTAAAGACGGTGGGGAACTAATTTTTTAAAATAAATTGACACAGGTCCAATCTCGACAACGTCCCGCAGGACACTGAGCGCGAGCCGATTTAGCCCGATTTACAAATATTGAGTTTACTTAATTTTTTTTTATTAAACTCAAAAATTCAACCAATAAATTCCCTCCAAAATACGATTACCTCATCGTACATCCAATTTTCATATTATTTTGTGCTGTAATTAGGAAATGAGATCGAAAATGGTTTTGAAATCGACCCTGTTTCGGATTTTTTTTTCATCGAGCGAATTACAATTTATCGTGTTTTGAACCAATAATTTCCCTCAAACAAAGATGTGTCCATCACATATATTTTTTTCAGGACCTAATACACTAATTTGACCATTTTAAATTGATTCTAAAACAGGCAAATTTTGGAAAACCCCCCGTTAATACAGTGCAAAAGTGAGGTGTGCTAGGCCTACGTCGGATCCTGATCCCAGGCGAGCAATCCAGGGTATATGAGGCTCTAATCGTCTGCCGAAGGGTCCAGGACCAATGAACTTCGTAGCCAGGATAATCCGGCGGGATAATTCCATTGTGTATTTACAATTTGTTCGACTAACTTTAAACTATAATACGTGTGTGATTATATTTTGTGTAGTGCAGTGTTCCAAAATGGTTTGTCTTTTGCGAATGCGCACTCTTTTGTTTTAATATTTGGTGTGAGTCGAGGGTCGCAGATACCGGTTGACCAAAAAAGCATTCTTTTTAGATTTTATTGCTATTTGACTCTGACATTGAATTTTGGACCCTATAACTTCGAAGACTAAGTGTAGTTTTGTGTTTAGTTGGATTAAAGTTATTTGTGTGAAGAAGTGTTTAAGTTTACATAGGTAATTAAATATGGGTGAAGTTCAAGCCAACGGAAGGTATTATTAAGCCAACGGAAAGTATTATTAAGATGGCTGCTAGCGAGATTTACAAAAAAACCTGAAAAAGATAACAGCCAAACGAAGAAGATGGAAACAGAAACGTGTTACACAGCATATCAGTGACATAGAAAATAGTCTAAAAAGCAGTTAACTCCGGCAAAAGATGCACCGCTGAAGCTGGACACAGGCTGGACATGAAAAAATCCGGCTGCGACGACGTTAAAAGATGCCAATCCATAGATAAATATCACCCGTCTCTCCACTTGTCCATTGCCTACTCTAGGATGCATATCCGGTACGGCTTGCAAATCCCTCCACATCCTAAGGGCACGTCTTCCCTACCGCGCCCCCCGGTCTTCTCCCTGATATGCAATGGCTTCTGTAACCCCATGCAACATGAGGCTCCAGGGGCTAGTGCAAATCTGGGGGTTCATTCGATTTAACGAGTATTCATTCATTCATTTATATAATCTTCTCGCCATTAATCGGTTTGATAACCACAGTTCAATCAGGCAATTTACGACTTAGTGGCCATTATTTATGTTTGTATTTGGTTAACACTATCGTAATTAAACTGAACAGTTAATTTGTCAAAGGTCAAATTTTGAGCTCTGATTTTAGTGGGTCAATCGTTGACAATATGACATTGAGAACATATTAAGCAGATTTTTCCAATTCAGCACCCTAATTAAAGATTAATCATAATCATTCATTATGAAAGAGGGTGCATAAGCCATAACCATAGCCATGCATGGTCTATTATTGATCCATAAGTTCGAATACATAATCCGTAAATAACTTCTGTCACTATTATTTGCATAGCAGGTAGTGGTATTCGATTTTGTGTGGGGTAGGTACCACAACAAAAAAGTGAAAAATAATAAATATAAAAAACTAGCTTTTGCCCGCGGCTTCGCCCGCGTACCTACTACCGGGATTAGATACAGAGTAGCCGAGGAAAACGTCATTGACTCCTACCGCTGCGCCCGCGTTGTCGTCAAACATAATTATTTTGTTACGCGTAATTTTGAATCTGCGATATCTTTCAAAGTATTCATTTTAATGATATTATGATGTCAAGGCATGTTTTAATCTAAATTAAAGGCCCGATTTAAATAACATATTTTATTGGATAAGGATTAATGTAATACCAGTCATAATAGCTTCGGAAATACCTAACAATGAAAGTTTTATTAAATTCTGAAAGATGAAAATGGTTACCGTAGGTCATCCTTAGAAGATAGACATAATTATGCTATCGCGGACTTTTTTGTTAAACTTTTTAAGGTGTACAATACTGTACTACGTTATTTTGATCTATCTCGTAGGGTTCAGCCAGCGTTTGCAATGTAAGCGCAAAAAAATGTGTTTATTTGCGACATTACATTAGAAACCTCTCAAATTATCAGTGTTTCTCTACTATATTTTGCATGTATTATACATATAAACCTTCCTCTTGAATCACTCTATCTATTTAAAAAAACCGCATCAAAATCCGTTGCGCAGTTTTAAAGATTTAAGCATACATAGGGACGGACAGACAGCGACAGCAACTTTGTTTTATACTATGTAGTGATGATAGTGATGATGATGATAGTGATAGTGAAACCGACTTCCAAAAAAAACACTACAGCACACTTCCGAAATTAAAGTTATTTTACACTTTGTAGTGTTTTTTTGGGGACGGTTTTTTTTTTGTAATCTTCGTACACTATCTATTTTGATGCGATGTTTACCATCAATTTTTTAATTTTGTCTGAAAACACCGCTACGAACGTAAAGTATATGTGTTTGTTGTGTGTGTAATTATAATACAGAAATATCAAATATCCATGTTTTCGAGTCAAGTCGAAGCAAAGCTGAGGTCGAGACGGGTCACTAGTTAGGTATTCATAAACGGAACAAAAAGAATACCTATCTCAAATTAGTCCGTTACAGTTACTGTATATTTACGAAAGACAAATGACTTTTTTTTTCTTACTTTATATTTACGAAAAGACAAAAGATTTCCCTTTTTTCTAAACTTGTACATTTATACCAGAAGTTTTCATCAATCCAAATTCATATTTTTTTTGTATAAAAACTTTATTCGATTTTTTTCGTTAATAACAAGTTTTTTTTTTCGAAGTATCTTTAATTGTATTCTGTCTGTTATTAACGTTCCCTAATTAAAAGTGGTTCTTTCTAGCAAAAACCATTTAAGATTCTTAATTAGCGTGTAATAACTAACTCCAGCAAAAAACGTTTTTCATTTCATCCAATTCTATTTTAGTAAGGTAAAAAGAAAAAAAGTAGAAAGAAATCTCTTTTGTGCTGGTAGTGTAATAATGGGTTGTTCATTGAAGCGTAATAAGGGTCCTACATCGGCGCCTACATGGTCAAATTCAGCCTGATATTGGAGATTGTGCAAATACTGACTCTGAAATTTTTTGGGAAGCCTTCTCGCTAAAATTGTACGATGAACGGTTTAGTTTTGTACCCCACAAATTCGCTCTTCGGTGGCAAATTTTGAAGGTAAGTCAAAAACATCGAACGCTGGCAATAAAAAACAGTCCTCAAAAATGGCTTTGTAACATTCCGACGGACGAACAGACGGTTCCGTACCCTCATCCGAACGCTGGTCCGTGCCAATCAGCGCGAACCGTCGCCAATAAGCGCCGACCAGTTCCTATAAAGCCGCCCTCCGACGGTGCGCCATATCGCGGACGCACGCGCACGACGCACCGTGGGAAACCTAGCGTGCGTGGTAGCGCAGACGCGCGTTGTACGCGTGCGTGGCGGTGCGTCCTCGTGCGGGCTGGTGCGCGTCCGTGATATGGCGCACCGTGGGAGTTGGCTTTTAGATTAGTCGGCCGGATCGCGCTGATTTGGCGCCGAGCAGCGCAACTGGAATATCGGCGCCGGTTACCAGCGTTCTTCATGAATTCACCCTATGATAGCGTGCAAAGGAAACAAAAAGCATGAACATAAACTGTAATACCTATATTTTGTATGCAACGTGAACTTGAACAAAATTATTAAGATAACTTACCTACAGCATAGGTAGGTAAATCGAGTTCTAGGAAAAGTTCGGGTTTCCATGTCTGTCACTCCGCGTGAGATAGTCGTTAATATGGCGCAGAATAGACCGAGAAGTACAGACGCCAGCACATCAACCTACTCCAATCTGTCAAATTTTCCCAATCAACATGAAACCTTATTCTTTAGCGATAAAGTTGAAAATCTTGACAGATTGTAGTAACTTGATGTGCTGGCGTCTGTACGTAACTAGAATTCAAATATTGACAGTGGTACAGTGGTCAAGAATGGGTTAAAGAATACTTTTTATTTAATCGGTTTAGTCCACGTTCAACCACCACAATCTTTACCCCCGACCATGTTGAACCCTTAAACGTTGTCCATGTTCAACCTCTGGGGGGTTGAACATGGATTTCAATACATTGGTCATCTTTTCTTTGTCCGTATTCAACCCATTGTTGTTAGGTAACTAATAATGACATTAAAGTAATACTGAGAGCAGAAGTGTATTTATTTTCTTTAAAATTAATCTTTTACACATTTTTACAGGTATGAGTAGCTGTTAGTAAACATGATGATGAGTTACTTGAGGTTTATAATTTTGGATTGTTTGGCCTTTGTGTCAATGTTCTACTTCTAACTGAGAGTACGAACAATCTGCACGTCATATACATATCGCCTGTTTGCGACAAAAACGTGTTAAAACCTAAAAATCTTTTTTTTTATACTATAGAAAAATTCGCCACGACTTGATAAATTTGCTGCAAAAACGCGATATTTTTTACGTAATAAAAGGAAGAAGGAGACGAAATAACACGTTGTAGTGCTGGCTCAGCTCCCTCGTTAGTTTATTACAACAACGCGTCATCTTAGTTTTCGTCGACCGCTTGAAGGGGGAAGTGCTCCCTGATTTTATTAAAAACGTGTTAATACGACTTTAGCGCGTTTTTGTTGCAAAGGTAAGTAAGTAGTAGTTTTCATAATATACTTTAAATCGAAGGTGTAATATTTGCAGTTAAAACGTTCTTGCTGAAAATACTATACATATAAGTACTGTGATTTATCTTAATTATTACGTTGTTCTTGTAAAGTTTACAACTGTGCACTGTATTATAATGACGTGAATCATTGTAGTAGTTGAATGAATATCTTTACAGCTTTTCTTAATTGTGTTAAATACAAACAATAGCGTTCTATTTGAAAAAATTTTAGAGTATACATTAAATATTTCAGTAACCACGTTGTTATGACAAATTTACTATCGGTATTGTTCTTATTATTACATTTACAGATGGGGTACGTGGGGAACCTTATTTAACAATTCCATAATTTTCTTTGATCGTGCAAAGAAAATTATGGAATTGTTAAATAACGTTGAGGCTGACGCCGAAAAAGATAATATTGACAATAACAACCAAGATGGTATGTTTTCTTATTAATTATTATGTAAATCTATCGATGTTTGTGAGTTAAATAATAATTTAATTATAAAAATAATAATATTTTTAGATACAGAATAAGGCCCCAGAAGTAGTTGTCACAGTGCGGTCAGATTTTTATCAAGAAGTAGCAGTAGTAGTAGCAGTTCTTCAAGCAGCAGTACATCATTCTACGAAAGTTGGTATTTGATTTTTTAAATTTCAGATTATAAAGAGAAGTAAAGCTCTAGTCTACTTGGGTGAGTAAGAGATCCCGATTATGAGCTGATTGTACAAAAATACATCGATAGCAGCGATGAGGACGAAAAAATTACCCAACCAGAACCAACCAATTGCTCACTTCAACCAACGGGTATAAAGTTTATACCCGTTGGTTGAGGTGAGCATTAAACAAAGCAACGAAGCTTTTTTTTGCGTCATGTTTAACGAAAATAAACGTATTTTCTTTCTTTTCTTTTTCTTTTCTTTTCCAACGAGATACCTGAAATTCGATTCGTTTGAGTTTGGTTTATACTATAAAGCAATTAATTGAATATCAGGTACTCGTGCACCGGTAAATCATGTTAGCATCACATCACAGACCACACGGATGCACTAAATACAACTACGGAAAATATAACGTCTCCCGCAGTTCTCGAACCATTATCAATGACATCAGGGAACAATGACTTGTCAACTCCAACTAAAAAATCTAACTTATTCATAAGCTTATTCTCCAACCACTGTTTTACAAAATAATTATTAAATTTAGTTACAGCTTCGTCAGTAGGACTATCTTCCATAATATAGAGGAATCCGTCGCTTACAGCCTCCGGAGGTAGATGAGCCAATACTGTCAGTAAAGCTACGTGTTTGCGAGTAATTTTGTTTTTACATAAATCAAGTTCTTCTGCTTTCTTCCAAATCGCTCTATTAAAATGATAATAGCATCCTTTTATTGATGCTTCAGGAAATTTCTTTTGGATTGTTGACATAACAGCTGCTTTGAAATCAACTGTGAATTTCGTTGGATTCCAGCTTGGGATGGTTTTATTCTTTTGTGTTTTACTGTCCATTGAGGGTTGAACGTGGATTAAAGACATTCAAAAATAAAAATCCATTTTCAACCCCTGGGGGGTTGAACATGGACAACGTTTAGGGGTTCAACATGGTCGGGGGTAAAGATTCTGGTGGTTGAACGTGGACTAAACCATTTAATCCTACCTAGGTGACCTAGGTTGGTGACTTTAAACTCAACAACGGTGTTAGTAAGTGAACATCGTGACTGATATTATCTTGTTTGAAGATGATAAACGATCCCCAATGATAAGAACAAAAATAAAATAAAACTTTTATTTCATCTTTTTGTTCTGAGTACGTAGTAGACAGGCATTTTCAATTTAAATTCACCACATCCAGTTGGAACGCACAGTTCATGAGTGCTTACAGGGTATATAAAACCAATTTCCGTGTCACTTGAATTTCTTGGTATGCCATTTATGGAGCCGTTTTGTTAGTTTATTATTTTTAATCAGGCAATGTTTTTATGGTTTCTTTGTCGGTAGAATACGGAATAGTCCAATTTTTGGGTCCGTCGTTTAATGCTGAGCCTTTTTGGGTGGAAACGACTTACAGTTTACTTATACATTTATATATTTGAAATTCAAGTTGGCTAAGAGCAGTGGCGGCCCAGTGGTAAAGGCCCCGACTTACGAGTTGTAGGTCGTGGGTTCGAACCCAACAGGCGCTTTACTTTGTGTAAATAATTTCATCAAACGGTGAAGGAAAACATCGTGAGGAAACCGGCATGTCTTAGAACCAAAAATTCGAAGACATGTGACATTTACCAACCCGCACTGGGCCCGCGTGGTAGATTACGGCCCACTATGAGAGGGCTCACAGAGAGGAGGCCTGTGTCCCAGCAGTGGGAACATTAATAGGCTTATTAATATGTATATATTTGAAGTTCATCTTATCTAACTGGCCTATATTGTCCCACTGCAGGGCAAAGGCCTCCCTCCCCTTTTCCCCACACAATTCTGTTTTTTGCTAGAGTTAGCCAGTCTTTTCGAAAGGAGTCAAGCTCGTCCCGCCATCTTCGTGTCGGCCTGCCGCGATGTTGTCGTGCGTTTAGTGGGACCCAATCGGTGGTTCTCTTAGCCCATTTGTCATCTTAAATTCGATGCTCGGGTCAGGATGAGGGCTGCTGACTCCTCTTCCCGTTCGTGTTTTAAATTTGGTTTGTAGGTACTTCAATTATTGATTTTATTTCTATTGTAGAAAGGCATTTATTGCTGCGTTTTTCCGGGTGGATCAAGAGAGATTTTATATAAGTAACATTAAAAATACTGACGCGTGCGGCGAAAAATCTAACCGCCTGAAGCTGGTGGGAGACGCTCTGTGATGATTGACCGACATGCTCGATGCTAATTGAACTGTTTAATTTCGCAAACACACCGTCAGCGGTAACTTCAGGTCGCCACCCTGATTCTTGATGCTGATATATGGCGCAGGCGGTAATAACAGACATAATTGTAGCAGACGTGTCCGGCCATGTCCCACGGCTTTCTGTCTGAGTAACGTTCATGATCTTGGTTTTGTCGTGCAGTGTTGTGTTCCTTATACGGTTCGGAATTCGAACCCCCAGGATATTGCGCTCAATGGCTCGCTGCCAAATCTCGAGTTTGAACCCTTGCTTGAAGTGTCAAAGACTAGGTTTGAGCACCATATGTGATAGTGGGGAGACAACACATTGCAGTTCATAATGAGCATTAAATATTCCGAATGCTGCCGGGAGTCAGGTTGCATCGGTGAGAAGAAGTGAGCCGTAATCCACCACGCGGGCCCAGTGCGAATTGATGGATATTTATTTGATTCTAGGATATTCCTATGATTAAGATTTCCTAACGATGTTTTCCTTCACCCATTCTTAGAATTCAGGTATTCAAGTATCAAGATTGAATATTTAATTTTATAAAAACCAAATCTAATCCATTTCAGTAGAATTGTTTTTCAAGGATAAGTTACACAATAGAAGACTTATAATATCAACTTGATTATTTCTTCAAAGTGTTTTGATCTCCGGGAATTTACTCAAGTAACATAAATTCTGTTAGGTTGTAACTTATTTTATTTGGTGGTAAATTAATTTAAGTAATTTCTTATACTGTTAATGAAATCACTTTTCTATATTTTTTCCATTCATAATCAATTTCAGATTTTCACCCGATTTTGACAGAGAAATTCTAGATGGAAAACCCAATAATACTTTGGCCGACCCGGGAATCGAACCCGGGGCCTCATGCTCAGCAGTAGCACTTGTCACCACTAGACCAACGAAACAGTCCACCTACTAGATACTCCACTATTTTATTGTACCACCTCTGTTATTGGACAATATAACTGTTGTAAGTCCTATGGTCCTACCCACGTTTACATTTAGCCCTCGTTCCCACGGACGCGAAAACCACGCGCGTGATAAAATCGCGTGGCGCGCTTGGAATGGAACAAATGCAAAGCGGTACATCTGTTCACACGGCCGCGATTTTTCCACGCCGAGATTTTAAATCGCGCAGTGTTCGATTTTCAACGCTCGGCGTTGAGCGTTGAATGAATGCGACATACGAAGTTCTGTACTTCTGTTCCCACGGACGCGTAAAAATCGCGCGCGTTGGTCAGTACGGCACGCCGGCTCGTAGAGTGCGGACATGTCGCATGCTCAAGGCCGTAATAAAACATTGGAATAATCAGTCAGTTCTGGGCATAAGTAGGTATTTAGGTGGAGTTTATCATAAAGAAAGTAAGTAGGTATTAAACGGGTTTAATTTGATAAAAAACAGTAGAAGAAACATTTTCAGAATATTATTTCCAAATAATTGTATGGCTTAAAAAAATGGCTTTTTAAATATAGTTCATTATTCAAGGGCTGGACCGATGACCTTGTTAAGGCCGCAGGTAACCACTAGATACGGGAAGCACAGAATTGCTCGAAGTGCCGGTGCTTGGGGGAGGCCTATGTCCAGCAGTGGACGACTTTCGGCTGAAATGATGATTATGATGATTCAAGGGATGCATCCAAATTTTTTTTTGCGGTTTTCTGGCCTCCTAACTAGCTACCGCTAATGATTTTGCGGAACCCATCGTACGTCCGCACTGCTCGCAGATTTAATTTCAAGTGATTTTTTCACGCTCGTTTGAACACTCTGTTGAAGGCGGGGAAAAATCGCGCTGGGCGATTTTATCCCGCCGCGATTTTATTACGTCCGTGGGAACGAGGGCTTAGTATTGTGTGGTGAGAAAGCGGTATATGTCATCGCTACAATACGTGGCATGCCAACAACGGGCGGCAGTCTCGACATAGATAGCGATCGTTATACAACCGAATTCGGTCGCAAAGTCCTAATGGCGTCCCTAGACGCGTGCGATGTGCTTGAAAAGTCATTTGAAAAGCACATCTCACGCGTCTAGGGACGCTATTAGGACTTTGCGACCGAATTCGGTTGTATAACGATCGCTATATATGTCGAGACTGCCGGCTCAGAGGGCCTAGACAAATGCCATTCGCTTCGGAGTGATTCTATTTCGACAATCGCTATCGCTTCAACGACATACCTACACTACGTTTCGCTATCGTCTGATCCATTGGTTTCTTCGATAAAAATTACATATTGTCTCTGGTCTTTCGTTAGCAAGTTATCGTTCGAGGCTGTATGAATGGAATTATGTTAAATATTGTCTAGCTAATTTCTATTCGTTGAGCTATGATCACGTGACATTTCGATAGCTTTTGTCAATCCCATACATTTTTTACTTTTCTACTAGCGTTTTCGCTAATCGAATGTTACTTTGTCTAGGCCCTCTGGTTCGCCAGGACGTATTATCGAGGCGATTTTTTTTCGTTTTTTGTTTTTGACGCCCTGCTAAGCGCCGAGAATTGAATATCCAACAGTGTGTTTTCTTGATACGCGCTGAATGCGCTCTATTGGATTCTCAATGCTCAGCTCAATACCGAAGGTTGAAAATGCAGTGTAAGGAAAAAAAATCGCCGTGATAAGAACACGTCCGTGCGAACCTGGGCTTACGCGTATCTATGATACCGATATACCGCACCGACCCGTCGCTTTGAGATAGTAAAATTGTGATAGCAATGTTTCTATCCTAATAATACACCCCCATGTATGTTCAGCAATAATTTTATAATTAAGTAGTTGGACGACTTTTATATTTTTTTTGAGAATTCTCTCTTTACTTCAAACTTTTTGATGTATAACATCTTCTTCTCGCTTTCCTGCTATCTGTGGGAGTGATTTTGGGAAAAGGGACGGAAGTGTGTAACAGGAAGCCGGGGAAGCGCGGTGTATTTGATTTGAACAATGAGTGCGCGCGGTGCTATAGTTGGCCGTCAGATGGTACCGACCCATTTTCCAAATGGTTTGTACTGTCAGCCAAGATTCCAGATGTCAGTCAAGATGCCATCTTAACATGCGACTAAGTACTCCAAGGCCTGCTCGTTTTTTAATTTTTATCTTTCTATTTCGCTTTTTAGGGTTATTACCCGAAGGGTGCCAAACGGAACCCTATTACTAAGTCTTCGTTATATGTCCGTCCATCCGTCTGTCTAGTTAATTGACTCAGGCGTGACTTTGCGGAAATCCATTATAAAATACAATAGACGATGTATATTTATAGAGTACATATCAAAACATCTTGACAAGAAGCGACAGGTGGATGTGCTTTATTTTGATTTTCGTAAAGCTTTCGACAGAGTTAATAATGATATCTTGCTTCAGAAACTCAGCGCCATTGGCTTCTGTCCAAGCGTACTTGGACTGCTAGCTGACTATCTTCGTGACCGTCAGCAGTTTGTAAGGCTGGGTATCTACGTATCTCCTCCCTACCATACTCGCTCTGGTGTAAGTCAAGGGTCAATACTTGGGCCTCTGCTATTTCTACTCATGGTAAATGACTTACCAGCCGTTGCAAAATTTGCAGAGTGTCTCCTTTACGCAGATGACCTTAAACTGTATAGTGCTGTCAATACCGTATCGGATTGCGAAGCTATGCAAAACGATGTAAACGCCATATACGAATGGGGAGTTCAAAATAAAATGGAGTTCAATCCTTCCAAATGCTATGTAATGACCTTTGGTCGAATGCGGCATCCAATTGATTTCGAATACAAAATAAATGGTACGAAAATAAGTAGAATAACCAAGATGAAGGACTTGGGTGTCACATTTGACCAGAAGCTAACTTTTCATGACCACATTGCTACAGTTGCCAAAGAATCTTTTAAAAGGCTAGGGTTTGTTCTCCGGAATGCCCGTGATTTTCGCAATGAGCATGTGGTAAGGCTCATATACAGCACACTTGTCCGAACCAAGCTAGAAGCTAGTTCTTCTGTGTGGAATCCGCACGAAGCAAAGTATGCACTCCTGCTAGAAAAAGTGCAAAAAGCATTCCTGCGTTTTCTTTACAGAAGAACTTTAGGTTACTATCCCTACCTCTATCCTACCAAGTTCCTCTTAGGATGTCTAGGATATCATACGCTGGAGACCAGAAGGGCATGTGGCCAGGTAGGCGTTATGCTCAAAGCGTGGAAGGGTATGATGGATGCGCCTGACATCCATAATGAGCTGATTCGACTCTACACACCAAATAATTATCTCCGCGGCAGAAAACATCGACTGCTGAGCGTGCCTTCGTGTCGGACAACAGCCCGTGCCGCGTCTCCCCTACCGCGCGTGTTGACCGCACTTAATAAGCTCGTTGAAGCCAACCCGGACTGTGATCTCTTTGATAACAAATTTCCCAATTTAATTGTTATGTGCCTACATTTTTGTGAGAATAATAGTATCTAATTGTTGTTATTCGTTTATGTGTTATGTTCGTACTTATCATATACATGTTGATTTATGTAATTGGTTTCTTAAGCCGTGTAAATCAAATAAATAAATAAAAATAAAATATTTAGTAACTTAATCCGCTTAACTGTTCTTAAAGAGTCTTAGAGAACCCTGTAAGAAATCGACCACACGAGCCGAACGCAAAGTGAGCTCACTTTGCGTTCGGTTCATGTGGTGGCAACACTTCGTGTCCGAGTTCGCAACAAGTCAATCGTCATCCTGAGGATGCCTCGTTGAGAGGCGAAACACGTGTCGATTTCTTACAGGGTTCTCTAAGACTCTTTAAGAACAGTTAAGCGGATTAAGTTACTAAATATACCTACATCGTCTATTGTATCCGTCTGTCTGTCAGCGCGCTGTGAACTGTAAAGGATTGTTTAGACCAGCGCAACTAGTCGCGCGACGCGACACGAACAATACAATTTCAAAGAAAACTTCACGTTATAACAATAACCGGTGTCGAGTCGCGCGACAAGTCGCACTGGTCTGCATAAGCCTTAATAGGTAGAAAATTGAAATTTTCACAGTTTGTGTATTTCTATTACCGCTATAACGATAAATAATGTTAAAATTTGAAGGGGGGACCCCCATGCAATAATCAATAAAACTTAAACGAAGCAAAAAGGGGATCTATGGAACGAGCAAGTGGTGTTCTATAGTTTGTGCAGCAATCATGAGAAGAAGGCGTGAGATTATGTATGTATAACATTAAAACCTTGTTTTCATTTAAAAAAAGGAAAAAATTGTTGGATCTTTGACCTTCAATATCTCCGTATCCAGAACATTCCCAATTATGATCTATAAGTTAAAAAAAAGACAATAACGGGCAATTCAGTGACTCTCGGCTTCGTTAAGCCTCTTTTTACACGATGCCCTGTTATATTGGATTCACATAAGCCATCGAAAAGCTGATGTCAATCCTGTTGAAGGTCTTTGTAGAAATACGAAGCGCTTTGAAAGCGAGTGCATGTTAATGAAAATTGTCTCTATATGGTACACACGGCTACAAATCAAGCCATACATTTCCAGTTTAAGCTGACCTCGCATTGTACGGAAATCGTTTACGATGCGAGATCACCATAAACTGGAAATGTATAGCTTGATGTGTAGCCGTGCGTACCATCATCATCTGCCTAGCCTTTTCCCAGCTATGTGGTGAGCTTCCAGTCTAACCGGATGCAGCTGATTACCAGTATTTCACATGGAGCGACTGCCTATCTGACCTCCACAACCCAGTTACCGGGTAATAGATAACCCATTAGTAACACTAGGTTGTCAGACTTTCGGACTTCCGTAACCGAAACGACTGTCAAAGATCTGATGACACCTGGGACCAAAGGTTTAGCATGCTTTCCGAGGTCTGGAGGGACCTCGATATGTAATGGATGGTCACCCATCCACAGAACAACCTCGGCAAGCGTAGCTTAAAAAATCATGGACGAAAATTGAGGTTTTAGACCGATCCGTGTGGCTATCCGTTATTATTTAGCCACGAGCCCTTCGCTTCTTCTTCTTCTTCTCGTGTGGCTAGTGACTAACCTGGTGTCAGAGTTTTAAAGCCGCCCATGGGCTTCTGACTTGGCTTCACATACCGTCGAGAAATATCTCTCAGTCATGCCGGTTTCCTCACGATGTTTTCCTTCACCGTTTTTGAAGTAAGTGATAAATAAACAATACGCACATGAACTCGAAAAGTCAGAGGCCTTGGGTTCGAACTCGAGACCAATAACTTGGCAGTCTGATGGTTACATCACTAGCCTATCACTGCTATCTGCCCTTCGCTATTTGCTATGTACACACGCCAGCACATCAACCTACTCCAATCTGTCAAATTTTCCCAATCAACATTGAACCTTATTCTTTGGCAATAAAGTTGAAAATCTATTAAAGATTTTTTTCAGATTGTAGTAACTTGATATGCTGGCGTCTGTACATAATATTATACTTTATTAAACTTTTTACGTAACTAATCGTAGTTTTTGAACTAAATGGTAGAGAGTCAACATTACATTGAAAATGTTCCATGAAAAGATTTGTTAGTGAGCCTAAACTTTTATAATTATTGATATTGATATTTTCGCCATGACTTTCGCTTCATACAGACGCTCCCTGTTCAAACAGTGTAATGGCCCATTGCACTGACCCATCATTGATGGCTGCCTGTCTATCTGGCTCAAATTGGTTTATTTTTATAGTGTTGTAGATTTAGGTCTACTTATTTTGTTGTAGACACACTTTATTTTGTTCTTTGTCTCTAATTTTTCATGTGTGAATGTCATGCATACCTGTCATTTGCATGGTTACTAAAATGTTAATTCTATAAGATTTTTTATTTGAATTGTAAGTGACTGTGCTGTTGGTGTGCTTATGATAAATAAATAAATAAATAATATAAACTGTAAAACAAAGTTGTCAACCACGTAATTACACAATCCTATATTGTTAATTTCTGACGTTTTGAGCTGAATTTAAACATTTCCCTTTGAGGCGACGTAACCGACTTTTAATGATTTTATACTGAAGATCACGTCTAAACGAGAAGTGTTAATGATTTGGAAAAAACGAGGTAGTCGGGGACTGCCGATTGAAGTAAAGTAAGTGAAAACTAAGTAATGGTAGCCACACACGTTACGATTTGCTTGCGCAAACTTAGGCTTGCGCAAACTTGCTTGACGCCGGTATTGACCACACACGTTACGATTTGCTTGCGCAAATTTGCTTGACGCCGGTATTGACCACACACGGCTCAAATTTGCTTGTGATATCATTTCTGTTTAGAGACCGTCCAGGTGTGTTACTCGGTAATGGCATCAATTGATGACGCTTTGGCCAAAGTTGGAGGAGGCGGAGCGCGCGAGGGAGAGACAAATGTTGCGACCTCACGCCCCTAGCCGCCGCCGTAGGAGACGCCCTGGGCGTCGAGAATTGCGAGCCGATTTCCGGCCACCGTAGGCGCGGGCTTGCGGACGGAGAACAATGGGTAGCTCGATTGTTGATAAAAAAAACATGAGGGGCAGTCTTTGGGGACTGCCGATGGAAGTGAAAACAGTATCCTATAATATTATGTTAATCCAGGTAATAAACTATCTATCTGCCTCATCCAAATCCTATTAGTAGCATAACATAATGATTGAATACTATCGTGAATTCAAAGTACTAGGCATGCGCCTAGTACTTTTTGTTAGGTTTCTGCTCAGATATTGTGCACAACGTCTAATGATTGAAATACTATCTTGAATTCATGCAAGCCTAGTACTTTTTGTTAGGTTACTAACAAATTCTACTCTCCCTCCGTCTTACGAATTTTCGATCAGGTTACGTGTCCTGACGCAAGTTTAACATTTTTTACCCATCCCAAAAAAAGTGCACAACGCCGCCAAAGAAGTTTTGCTTCAAAAAACTACTGAAATTGGAACACATGCCCCACACACGCTCAAGCTAATTTGCGCAAACTCAAATTTGCACAAGCTTGGAATCGAAAATTGAAAATCACACAAGCCTAGAAATTTGCGCAAACCTCCCACACACGTAACGATTTGCTTGCGCAAGCCTAAGTTTGCGCAAGCAAATCGTTACGTGTGTGGTCACCAAATAATCGCTACAAAAAAAAAATATACGTAGGTACAATAAACCGAACCATGTGCGCCGCGACACGACTGATTTCAATGAATTTCTATGAAGTACCTTCCGATGCTAGCGACACGTCGTCGACACGTCGGCACGTCGCCTTCTTAAAAATACATAGAAACCAGTCCTGTCGCGGCGACACGTCGCCTGCAGTTGCCGCCTGTGATCAACTACGGAATTGTACCCGGCGCATGCCAGTAAAGCTCCCAGTCGACAAGATTTTTTCCGACACCTTCAATCGTCTTCATCGTCATATTTCAGCCAATAAAACTTCCTCATGAATCACTCCGTCCATAGGTGAAAACCGTATGAAAATCCGTTCGGTAGGTTAAAGAAATCTACTGAAATTTGAACACATGCCCCACACACGCTCAAGCAAATTTGCGCAAACTCAAATTTGCACAAGCTTAGAATCGAAAATTTAAAATCACACAAGCCTAGAAATTTGCGCAAATTTCTTCCCACACACGTAACGATTTGCTTGCGCAAACACAAATTTGCGCAAGCAAATCGTAACGTGTGTGGCTACCATAACGCCATCTAACGCAAAAAAACAGGAATTTATTCCGTCAAGCGTAACGCCCGCAGCGCGTAATTCGGCGCATCCGTCACGCCCTCCCTGGGTGGTCCGAAGACCACCCACGAAGCCTGGCCACAGTTTCGTATGGGAGCTGTTTATAAAGCTTACGTATTTTAAGCAGGGTTCATCAACGGCAAACGGTTTTTCTATTACACAATAACCAACATTACCCACAGTAATTAAAATATGGCTGATAATAACGAAAGAGACAACTTGTATGTTAACTAACAGCTCGCAACTAGTAAGTACAACTCGTAAGTCACGGGCTATACCACTAAGCCACCACTGCTGGCCTAATCGGAGCAGTGCGCTCCGATTAGGCCACCACCGCTGCGACTCCATCACCATCACTCCTCCAAGTGTGAGACCTTGCTTCATGATTCTAGGTCAACGGGAAGTACCAACCCGGTTTTGATTTATTGATTTCTTTCTTTTTTTCTTTCTTTCAATAAGGGTACGTTTTTTTCCTTTTGTGGTTACGGAACCCTAAAAATGATGTGCTAAAATAATCATCTTCGCATTTTCCTGTTACGTGACGGAAAAACGAGGAACGGAAATAAAACAAGCAAAGACGATAAGCTAGCCAAACACCCATAAATCAATTTTTTGTTTTTTGTTTCGCATCTCAAAAAACTTCGAATAATATCAGTTCGGTAATTGTGCAAGTTACAGTGGCAATGCTCTTCGTTTTGATTATTCAACAAAATTCATTGAGTCATTGCGTTGTCAATTATTCGGATCGTTATTGGAAGTGTTTTATGCTATTGAGGTGCAGTGTAGTAATAGTAGCTGGGTCCACACCTGACGACCCAGTACGCTCCGATCGGGCGCAGCCGGAACGCGATCCAAATGAACGGTCGGTGGGTGCTACGTGTGGAGCGGCCGATCCAAGCGCTGTCGATTTTTTGACAATGTTCCTTTGGGCGCACTCGGTGTGAACTTAATCTAACTAAAACGCCGACCCGGCCACTGGGTTTACTAAAACGGATCGTGCGAAAGAATCTCCGAACCACTACAAACGCTCTATGAGCGCCGATGCAAATTTGAATCATCCGGTGTGGACCTAGCTATTTGTGAACACTTTGAAAATTCTCTTGAGAAGCTTTGTCTCTGTGGGGTAGTATTTACTCATGTGCTGCGGCGGTGACTATTCGGAATCGTCTAAGCGCACACTTTCAAGCATGCTCGAACATGCTTGAGCGTGCTCGTAATTTTACTATGTAAGAATAAAACTTAATCTGAAACTATTAACCCTGAAAGTGCCGCAATATTTTTGCCAATTTCTGTCACTAAGCAACAAAATAAGTTATGAACATCAAAAATATAATATATTAGGTACTGTTTGTTTAAAATAACAATACGCGATATTCCCACGGTATTTCCCATAATAGATCTTTTAAATTCAAGGAGACTTTTCGAGAACTTCTCGTCATATGATTGTTAATATGACTACTCATATAATAGTTACATAATTTAAGATTGTGCTGTTATGTAGGGTTTGCAGACCCAAATTTTTTAATTTAATTTACCCAGGCCCCCCATTTTAAAGAAAATTATTAAATTGATACATTATTAAGTAGGTATTGTAGATTAATGTAAAAATGACAAAATAAAAGCATGTAAACAAAATGCTATTTAGTGAGTTAGGTGACAGCAATCACGCTGGTCTGGTGGTAAGTGAGCTAACATTAATCCACCAGGAAACGGTTATGTGGCAGTTTGTCTTGTTACAAGTCCTGGCATAAAGGGATCGGGTTAATCTACTGCTACCAATGTGTGAGACCAGAGTATTGCGATGACGTGGATTATTAAAGAGGTAGAATTTTCGAAATACTTTCAGAAATAAATCCTTTACAGGTGGAAACTTGATATCATTATGTAGTTGTTTGAGGTTTGTGTAGAGAGGTGAGTTGAATGCTATTTTGAGTGCTTTGTTCTGAACGACCTAGAGTTTTTTGTAGTAGGTACCTAAGTGTCACTAATACTACTCCAGACAGGACATGCGTATGTCATACAAGATGGTATAAATGCGTAATTTGGTTTGAGGGCTCAAATAAGATTTACGATTAAGGATTGGATTTACGCTATTAAGGGACTTGACGCCTTTTAAACGAAGTTCTTCCATATTTTTTAACTAGTTTACTTTATCATCTTAAGTTTTTCCTAAATACTTGATTGATTTCTTCCACGGAACGTCATAGCCTTCAATTTTAATAAAGCGGGTGGGAAGTGATCGATTTCTTAAAAATATAATAATCTCTGTTTTAGTGGAATTCACTTTAAGCTTCCATTTAGTGAAGTACCGTAGTCTATGAGAAGATCGAGCGAAAGTTGCAGTCGTTGAATGACTAGGTCTGGGTCGTCAAAAGAGGCAGTGTCATCGGCGTACACAGCGAGATGCGTTAGCCTTTGCTACGAAATATCATTGTGATAAAAAATAAAGATGTACGGTCCTAACATTGATACTTGTGGTACTCCGGCAGAATTTAGAATTTCTTTATTTATTTGCATAAAATATGGTAAGTACATAAAAGGTCTTAATTTAAATATAAGAAGATCCACATATTTCGCATATTTCAGCATGCAAAAAAAAAACTTACCTTATAATTAAATTATATACAAAAATACTTCTACTGTTACTATTGAGATCTGAGGGATCTGAAGGAGATGAGTTAAAAAGTTAAATAAAATCCTTATGCCCCTACTTACTTACTTACTTTTACTTTGCTTTGCTTATGTATCCAGCTTATCCTTCCTTTTTTATGTTATTTATATATATTTACTAGTGAGATCATATTTTGAATTTTGCTTATAATTTAAGTACTCACCTATTTTATAGAACACATTAATATAGAGCCATTTCTTACGTTTATTTTTAAAGTAGTTTAGTGGTAGCTCTCTGATCTGTTTGGGTTATAGATTTAGTTATTATAGATTTTAATAGACATATTGTAACAATTGTTTGGAACCAGTGTGCTTCTACATCTTGTGATAGCGAGTGGTCTCTGTATGGATGTTTGATTACTAATAACCATAGAAAAGGTTCGTTCACCCCTATCGAGTAATAAAAGTTTTCAACCAAATATGACTGGAGAAGCTTAACAAGGGATATAGGGATGTGGTTGGTGTGTGAAGCAATTAGGGTCCTGGATTGTGAACTTTAAAAACCTCTCTGAAAACCTACCCTGGTTTATTTTTACCACAGTAGGTTCCATCGCTTTGAAACAAAAAAGTCTTAAAGCAACTCGAATACTTACGTCATACTTGTTTTCCAAGAAAAGACACGCTTGAAGCAGTTCCTTTTAGAATGAAATAATGTGGGAGGAACATTCGTCACGGTTTTATACTTTTCTTTATTTAGCCATCTTAACGAAGGCATAAATATACAGAAGGCAGTATAAAAATAAACCAATTATAAAATGTCTAGTTTCATAATTGGCCTTTTTTCATGTCGGCTGCGCATTTATTGGTTCGTTAACAAAAATGATAACTAATATTTTATAGAGAAAAGAATTGATTTTTTGTATGTTTGTTTGGAATGGATAAACTCAAAAACTACTGGACCGATTAAAAAAATTCTTTCATCAGTAGAATGCTATATTATCACTGAGTAACATCCATACTAATATTATAAATTCGAAAGTAACTCTGTCTGTCTGTCTGTCTGTCTGTATGTTACCTTTTCACGTCTAAACCACTGAACGGATTTCGATACAATTTGGCAAGAGGATAGATGGCATCCTGGAGAAGGGCATAGGGTACTTTTTGTCTCAAATATAACCCTTAAGGGGGTGATATAAGGGATCAAAGTTTGTATGGTTTGTGGGATTTCTTATGTTAACGATATGAAAATTTGCATTTAGGCTTTTCGTAAAAAATAAGGAAATACGCGTATCAGAGTATTTGTAAAATCAACCCCCGAAGGGGTAAAATAGGGGTTGAATTTAAAATTTCCATGTAATATTGATTTTTTTGTGTCTTATTTTAAAGAGATTTAAGGTATTGGAAATATACTTAATTGTCCTTATCTTGAATTATCATTTAAAGCTCGAGCTCGAGGAGGAGCTCGTGGCTAAGTAATAACAAGCCGCACGGGTCGATCCCTCAGGTTAAGCTACGCTTGCCGGGGTTGGTCAGTGGATGGGTGACCATCTTTACATACCGAGACTCCTCCGTGCCTCGGAAAGCACGTTAAGCCGTTGGTCCCGGCTGTCATTTGTGGATCTTTGACAGTCGTTACGAGTCGTAAGAAGCCTGAAAAAGTCTGACACCAGTCTTACCAAGGGGTATCGTATTACCCAGTTACTGGGTTGTGGAGGTCAGATAGGCAGTCGTTCCATGTAAAATACTGGTATTCAGCTGCATCCGGTTAGACTGGAAGCCGACCCCAAGATAGTTGGGAAAAAGGCTAGGAACATTGATTGATCTTGAATTATCATTTAATCTTTATTTAATTACAATTTTCCTAGTCTGTCAAAAGTTATTAAAGTTCATAAATTAACCTATCTAACGTCATGTACATAAGTATTGTGTGTTCAATGGCGGCCCTAGAGTAGGAATGATATTATTAATAGGAAAATGAATAATTAGTATTTTAAGTAAGGCATTTAGAGTCATATAAACCAGTTGTTTTTTATTTTTTAACCGGGCGATAGTGTGAGTATAACAACAATGTTAACAGCATGTTTGTGTTTCGGCAGTAGATAAGATAAGCTGTTCCCCTAATGGTTGAAGATTCCGGGTGAAGCTCGCTTCCACCTTCGGCCTGATCATCACTTACCATCAGGTGAGATGCAGGCCAAGAGCTTCCCCGTTGTGGGTAGAAAAAAAGAGTAGGACTAGCGCCCTGTCACAATGGGTACTTGGGTAGCTCGCCGTCCGATAAGAACCAGGCCCGGGTCGACAGCGCGTTGTGTTCTACGCGCGCCTCTTGGAGATGTCAGCACAATTGACGGGGTCCGCTAGGGCCGATGCCTGCCGGGGTTGCGGGAAAGTTCTAAAGCGGGGAGACCGTGGCCCCAGGCGACGTACAGGCAACTGATGGAACACGGGTGGGTTTTAATCAGTAAGAGTCTGACATGCCCTTCCGCTCCACCCAGAGCGAGATAAGTTATTTGATGATATCTCAAAAAAAAAAAGGTTTCCGTCTCAAAGCTGTAAGCGGCTCGGCTGCCCGAATTTCCAAACTGGATTGAGAACATACTTAACTTTTCAATTGAAAAAGAAGAAAGAAGGTATAAGGATAGGCCATGACCTGAGTTAGGTAGGACATAGGATACTCTGAATCCCGGTAGCACGTTCCTGTGGGATATTTTCCGACATCCACGCGGGCGAAGCCGCGGGCAAAAGCTAGTATGCTATAATTTATAAAGATGCCCGCCCCGGCGAAGGTGCTGTTGGAAGCTAGTATAATATAACGTGACTTTTCAGATTCATAATTATGCGTATTGTATAATTATCACTTGCTTCAAAAACGGTGAAGGAAAACATCGTGAGGAAACCGGCCACCGGTCGTGAGGAGAGATACCTATGTCTCGACGGTTTTGGTTCCGATCAATCCAATTTAAAACCACCGATACCGATTTCGGTTCCGGTAAAACGACTTCCGGGAAGCACAGAATCGGTCGAAGTGGCGGTGCTTGGGGGAGGCCTATGTCCAGCAGTGGACGTCTTTCGGCTGATATGATGAAAACGGCTTCCATTCCATCCTTGGTCACTGCACTGACATCACTCTTGGCGTGTGACAAATCTAATCATACCTCTTTTTACCCGACTGCCCCAGAAGGAGGGTAATGTTTTTCGAGAGTATGTATGTATGTATGTCTATTTCTTTGGCACGCACTGTAGCCTAAACGGCTTGATGGATTTTAACATATGAGGTGTCGATAGATTCGTCTTAATCGTAGAAGTGACATAGGCTATATAATATTTATGTATTGCATCTGCAAATACAAAATAAAGGGAGGAAAAGGCTTTTTTAAAATAAATTACAACAATATTGGTATCAAATAAAAGCTGCAAATGAGTCAATTCCAAATTAAGATATATTAATAAAACTAAAAAACTTGAAATAAAGAAAATTATTCAAAAAACAAAAAACCCGACTGCAAAAACACATAACTGAAAAGAGAAAAACAAGCATTATAATCTATAGAATTTTGGTATCGCAGGCGGGGACAATAATAATATAACAATAATAACCGGAAATATGGTGTACCTAACTTTTGTTTGTCCCCGGCCTGCGATACCAAAATTCTATAGATTATAATGCTTGTTTTTCTCTTTTCAGTTATGTGTTTTTGCAGTCGGGTTTTTTGTTTTTTGAATAATTTTATTAATCTTTCTGTTTGCGCTTTAATTAAATAAATAATAATTTTCATTTAGCTATAACTTCATACCGACAGATTTTAGGGTGTCTTAATAAAAAATATTTCTTATATAATAGACTATTCTGTTACATCCCCTCCCTTGGGAAGATGTCTATAGCTAGCAGTGAACGTCTTCTGGCTGAAATGATGATGATTCAGTAACAAAGGTCTCATTGGTGGTACACAGGCGAAAAGAGGACTTTCGTAATAAGAGGACTTTCCTTGCACGTTTCATACCAAATTCCACTAGCTAATGCCTCAACACAAATTGAGCTCGAGCAGTCAAGACAAACAGAGGGATTCAACCCTAAACTTCGCCCCTCGGTGACCGAGTGAAAAGGCGTTAAATTTCATAATAATCACGAACGACTACTTGACAGAAAAGGGCGAAGTGACAGATGGTGAAGTGAGCATGTGACCACATGCTGACGTGAAGCTCTTTGGGGTAGGGTGGGGTTTCCTAATTGGAATCCGACTCTCGGATAAACTGCTCTATATTTCAGAATCATGATAAAATTTATGTAGGCGGAACATGTGTATTTGATGAGATGTTCAATATTGGCGAACCAACGGACCAACTTTGACTTGGCATTCGAAGGGTCAACTTTGAATAAGGAAGTCAGAAAAACACTCCTACTCAAATATAGTGTTTAATTTTTTTTTTAACCGTCCAATTGCGTGTCGGCCCACGCACAATGAAGGGTTCCGTAGTTGGTATGAATTTATCCCAAGAATAACACTAACATCTCCAACAAACACAACACTAGAATCTCCCATACAGCTAACTGCAAATGTACGTTTGCACGCACAATATTGAGACATAAACCATGTTATTTTAAGACCATAGACTTCTTGTAGGTTTTCCTATAATAATATGTAATCTATAACTATAGAATTTTTTTTCTGTATTAAAAAAAAAATATTTGGCTCAGTAGTTTCGGAGATAGGGGGAAGGGCATGGTCAACTTTAGAACCATTTTTTTTTATTTTTACATTATGAGATCCTCACAGTAAGTTCCTTCATTTGATATGACGGTACAGTTTGCAAAACTGTTTTTATTCTTTTTGCCTCCCTAAATTCAAAGTTAATTCATTTACGTTATATGGGGCGTGTTTGGCTCTCAGAAATAATATGTGTAGGTACCAAATTTCAACATAATCGGTACATTTAGTTCGGAGCAAATTGGCTGTGACAGACAGACACACGAGTCGTGAGGAGCTCGTGGCTAAGTAATAACAAGCCGCACGGGTCGATCCATCAGGTTAAGCTACGCTTGCCGGGGTTGGTCAGTGGATGGGTGACCATCTTTACATACCGAGACTCCTCCGTGCCTCGGAAAGCACGTTAAGCCGTTGGTCCCAGCTGTCATTTGTGGATCTTTGACAGTCGTTACGAGCCGTCAGAAGCCCGAAAGTCTGACACCAGTCTTACCAAGGGGTATCGTGTTACCCAGTTACTGGGTTGTGGAGGTCAGAAAGGCAGTCGCTCCATGTAAAATACTGGTATTCAGCTGCATCCGGTTAGACTGGAAGCCGACCCCAAGATAGTTGGGAAAAAGGCTAGGAAGATTGATTGAGACAGACACACGAGTGATCCTATTTAAGGATTTTCATTCGGATGTACGGAATTAGGTACCAATTAAATCGTCTAGGTATTCATAGAAAATCTTTGGCTTACATTTGAAGCGGTTACTCGAAACTACTCGAATCGCAAGGATTGGTTACAACAGAATAATATATTAAACAAGCAATTTTAGATATATTTTGCGAAGATATCAAGTAACCAAAACAATAAGCAATAAATATTATATTTCGTTGATTTGGAATTTTCCATTTACTCTTGCAATTTTGTGAGCTCGGAAAAAATCATATCGATAGTGAGTTATCTTGACATATTATTTATGATGTTTGTTTAGATTGGCGTCGTGACGTGACCGACGACGTCGGAAGGGTCGGAGAATCCAATCACTTGACCGTGGATTCATTTAGATAGGGTACTTGTATAGATTTATTGTGAGCAAAGTTTTGAGTATGCATGAGGATGGCTTTAAAAGAGCCGGCCTTTTTTGCCCGAAAGGTTCTTTCTCGGAAAGGTTAGGCAAAGGACACGTTTGCCCATACCATAGTACACCCATATTTCGCTAGTTATGTTTAAGTCCCATGTAATAGGTATAATAATAAAGCATAAAGCTGAATACTTAAAAGTTTCTAGGTACCAGATTAAAGTTAGTAGTTAATGATGAGAACATTCACTTATATGAAGAAAATGAAGACGAAAACATAATAGGGTTTTATAGACCAACTAACACATTGAGGGACCCTAAAAGTCTATAAGTGTAATAACAATAAAACTTCTATTGTGTCTTGTTCAGTGTCCTTTTAATTCGCTAATGAGAACAGACAATGTAAACAGAATTGAGAGTTATAAAGACCAGATAATTTCGGATGACGACAACAAACCTACACCTTCAACATCAGGAAAAGTCAGAAAACCTATATTATACATCAGTGCTCTGAAATAAAATCTGCTCAATTTATTTTTTCAAACTTATGAACCAATAGACTAGCAATCTGTTTCAATTTCTTATTGATCGTACATTGCGTAATTAGGGCACAGGTATACAAGGTGGAGACGACAATACAACAATAAAAGAAAATACTGGCACTACTAATGCATAATAGTATTTTGGAACTGTCAAATAAATCCTAGCTTCGAAATTAAAAAATGAGTTTTTCAAACAAATTAAATATAGTGTATCCACCCTAAGCCTATAAATTTCGTTTATCCAACTATGAGTAGGGATTCTTGGGCATACCTTTCCGAATATCCACCTTAGGGTGGATTTCTGGGGTGGATAAACGGAATAACCCGATCCGACTATGGATTTTGCCGAGCTATATTGACTAAACTATTGAATACATTCAATTGAATTTTTGTATGCAGAATGGGAATGTCATTACGAACACGCCGTAAATTTTTTTGTTGTATTGTCGGCTCCACCTTGTATAACATGTGGAATCCGATAGAGATGTAATTTGTTTCTGATTAGCATCAGGAAAAGGTTTTGCTTTATTTTATTTCACCTAATTATAATTCATTGAAAAGGGTAATAATTAAATAATAAATGTCATAGATTTTTAAATAATGTTTTAATTTTTTCAACATTTACAGTGTCTCACTAAAAGTAAAACTAATAAATAGTTCGATACGTCGATCTCAACAAAGTTTTAGGGATTACGTTTCTTTTGTACGTTTAATGTCCAAGTAAAGTTATATTTTTTTTATACAAAACTCATTTACATTCGAAATTTGAGTGAAAATCGGGGTTAACCCACTTACACCCAAAACACCCGGTTTACCCACCTAGGTTTAAACCCGGGTGGGTGGATTGCCCATCTATATTTAAGATCCGTACTTCTCAAGGTACTTCTTCAGGTCTTCAGCGTACTTGCCTTCAGGGTCTACCTTCTTCTGTAGTGTTTCGTACTCCTCAGGAAGCTTCTCCTTAATTGCCTTGATACTTTTAGCTATGAGTACCTTTTGCTTCTCTGAGCATTTTCCGCAAGATGTCCTGGAGGCATCAGGGATCCAGGCTGTGAAATATTGGTATATTAGAACAGAGCCATTCACATCGTATCTTACATTGTTTAAGAGTGCATAATACCTCAGCTCAAATTCACTGAGTGAGAGCGAGACTGAGCGGCGGGAAAAAGGCTCCAATGCGACAATAATTTAGGTAATTTCTTTTTACGGTGTCAATAATATCAATAAAAAAAAAAATATATATACAAGGTGGAGACGACAATACAACAAAAAATTAAACGGCGTGTCCATAATGACGTCCCCATTCTGTATACAAAAATTCAATTGAATATATTCAATAGTTTAGTCATTATAGCTCGGCAAAATCCATAGTCGGCTCGGGCTATTCCGTTTATCCACCCCAAAAATCCACCCTAAGGTGGATATTCTGAAATGTATGCCCGAGAATTCACCCAAGGCCTAGTTGGATAAACGGAATTTATAGGCTTAGGGTAGATCCAGCATACATTAGATTTAATTTGTTTGAAAAACTCCTTTTTTATTTCGAAGCTAGGATTTATTTGACAGTTCCAAAATACTCTTAAGCATTAGTACTGCCAGTATTTTAATTTTTTGTTGTATGGTAGTCTCCACATTGTATATATATGCGGGGCAGTCTTTGGGAACTGCCGATAGAAGTGAAAACAAGCGTGCGCTAACGATGACGCGAGTTTCACGCTTTTTGTTCACCCAAAAACTACACATATACAGGGTGTCAGGGACATCGACGCGAAGCCTGTTACCATGGATTCAGTACATGATTCTGAACCTTCCTGCGTTGAAATTTTTCGTCGGTTATTTAAAAAAAACTTAGCTGTTCTATACACCGCGTTTTTGACCGCGTGCACTTTTCTATGAAACAGCATTTTTTTTTTATAACTGACGAAAAATTTCAGCGCAGGGGGCTTCGCATACTTTGGGCGAGCCGCACCGAACTTTTTGTATATTTTTTTTTGCCTTTGCGGCCTTAATGTGCACTTGGCTTTATAGTACTGTTAGTCAGGCTGAAATGGATAACAAACCTAACACCGTCAATCTGCCTAGCTGTTTTCGGATGCAGCTCAATATCAGTATTTTACATGAAGCGACTGCCTATCTGACCTCCACAATGATGAATGATGTAATGGATGGTCACCCATCCATGAACCGCCCGCGGCAAGTCTAGCTTAAGCTTCGATTTACCCCTACGGCTGTTATTAATTAACCACGAGCCCCACAACGAACATAACACAAGGAGCAAATAATAGTACCTATCAAAATATGATTGTGTAATCAACGGTCTTGTTTAACGCTGGAATGTCATTCCAAATTCAATTGTATAATTACTTATGACATTTTAGTAAATTGGTCGTTTTACCTATCAAAATAATAATGATGATGTAATCAGCGCTCTTTTTTATCGCAGGAACGTCATTCCAAATTCAATTTTATAATTATGACATTTTAGTAAATTGGTCGTTTAGAGTTTTGACATTATATAGTTGGTGGCAAAAAGAAGAGCTTCGTTTTTAATTGCCAATAACGTTGGAATAATTACAAACCTTCTTTATAACAACTTTTATTGACTAATTAGGTTTGATGTTTGCCACCACCGGAATTTTATGTCTTTTACGACTTTTTGCCTTTTGAAACGATTTTATTTATCAGCATTGGGGTTTGTTTATCTTTATTGTAATTATGTAACTTTAAACTGTTAAAATAGGACTTAGTATCTATAAAAACAACATAACATAACATCACGCTTGAACTCCCCGAAGGGTTAGGCAGAGGTGTACCAATAGTACACGGGACATTTCGCCAGTTTTGTTCAAGCCACATAATTACATGGGGTCGAGCCTATGGCCATCAACCAGGCCCAAATCCAGACTCCGGGCTACTACTGAGAAATTCCAGATGGGAAAATCCAACAATACTTTGCCCGACCCGGGATTCGAACCCAAGGTCTCATGCTCAGCAGTAGCGCTTGCGTCCACTAGACCAACGAAGCAGTCTGGAGGACTCTGTGCAATGATTATTCTTTCTTAAGTTCCCGTATAAATATTGCCAAATCTGGGATCTGCAGTGATTTCCTTTGGGCTTTCGTTGATTAACAACTCCTGCATAAATATTTATTTCGTGAATAAGTAATGAAATTAACGTTTTGGGATAATCCCGGAGGAGCTTAAACCAATCAAATACGCAATATTTACGTCTATTATTAACTTATGTTAATTAAATACCTACATTAATTGATCTGCTCATTACGAACATTGTTTTAAGATAAAGTTATACTAACAAAATATGTGCATTTAAATTGTCATAATTAAAATATTTTTATTTTTTATATTATTAAGTTTTTTATTCATTTATTGGATCTCCAACAGACTACACAAATTCATGCAAGTTGACAAGAACAGGGACAAATATTAGTGTGCGGTTCCAATTATAGGAGACCACATCATTCTCATATAATCTGGGTAGATAGGCAATAAGTTTGAATTATCCAAAATAATAAAATAAATTAAAACATGCAATACGAAAATAATAAAAAGAAAAAACAATGAAAAACAAAACAATGAGTAATAATAACAAAAAAAAATTACCAAGACAACAGACAAAAACAACAGTACCTAAGTAACTATGACTTGGAAATTATGAGTTTTATAGTTTAATTTTATTTTTATTATTTTATTAAAACAATTAAGTAGGTACCTTCAGGTTACAAACTACACATGAATAAAATGCACTATCTGTTGATTGGTTATTTTCTTGCTCGAAATTATTTTTGAGCATCATACTGATCCTGGTAACTTTCATAAGCCCAAAATATTAGATCACTAATAACATCGAAAAAGAACTAAGTAGATATCCATGTTATCCAGGCTAGTTTTTCTTTCAGCTATATAGATTTTATTAATATTTCTGTCGCACCAGTAATAAGTTGGCCTCTGAAATACAACCTAGCTCTGGAGCCAGGCTCTCAAATTCCATATAGAAATTATAAATAGTTATCAGCTCAAAGTTGATGTCAATGCGTTACCTTTCATTCATGTCGTTCTATTTGATAGAGTTTGAAAGAAACCATATTTACGGAACGCGAACTGATAGAAAAGACCTATAAAATCTGAGGAAGCTGAATAAGGAAGAAAAACTTATAAGGTATAAAAATATAGCGGTTCGGCATTCATACTAACCTAACTAATCTAAACTTATAATTAAAATTAAAATAATATAAATGCGAAAGTGAGTTTGTTTGCTACGCTTTCACGCTAAAACAGCTGAACGGATTTGGATGAAATTTGGCACATGGATAGCCCATGACCAGGGTTAGGACATAGAATACTTTTATCCCGATATTCCCAGGGGATTGAGATGTATGCGGGTGAAACCGTGGGGTGTAGTTATAGCAATAATATTATTAAAAACAAAAAAAAATTTTTTTGTATGTTTGTATTATTGCGCTTTCACGCTAAAATAGCTGAACGGATTCGGATGAAATTCGGGTTGGGACATAGGATACTTTTTATCCCTACAGTACGTTCCATTGGGATAATATTCGACCGCCACGCCCGACGAAGCCGCGGACAAAAGCATAGTAAAGAATAAATATCGACTCACTCTTAAACTCTTTTCCTTCAGGGGTACACTTGCCGCTTCCAATGAAGCAATGCGCATACGCCTTCAACAGACGGGGACTGTTAATGACCTCATCAACGTTGAAGTTGTCGTACTTGCTGTCATAGTGTGCGCCGTCTGGACGAGCCACCGCCGCCGCCACCAGAGCCAGGATGATGAGCAGTTTCATGATGGTATGGTACTGGGAAGAAAACAAACATTTATACTCTATCCCCCATACTAATTAACGTTGTATAGCGTCTGTATAGTTACACAACGCTTTGTCTTCTTCTTTCAAATATCAAATTACTGACGACTGAAAGAGAGAAATCGGTGTGTAACTATATACAGGCGATATACAACGTTTATTAGTAAGGGGGTATAGGTTTAGGTTGTTAAATAAAGGTAAACAAATCGTAAAAAAGGTTTTTATAGATGACACTTTCTTGTTCTGTTCAAAATCACGATAAACCAAACTCTTTTTTTTAGATTCTTAGAATAGTTATAATGTACACAGTTTTTTGTGTTTATGTTTGTTTCTGTGTGAAATGTTTTAATATTTTGTAAGTTTTTTGTTACTAACACTATGAGTCTTGGAGTCTTGTTACTTGATGATTAAATAAATAAAAAATAATAAACTACTCTTTATAGATGTAAATTTATGCTTGAGCACAATTTTATAGTTAGATTTATAATAATATTATATTATTTTGTAATCTGTTAATTGTAAAGAGCGCAAGCTCTAAACGTCAGCGAATTATAACGTTGCTAAATTGTAGAGTACAACTGTGACGTAGCATGACAACTGATGTGACAGGCATTACGTTTAGTCGGTAACTTGACAGCTGTCTCGTCACGTGGTTTTTTATGTTTACCTATATTTACAGTACAGGTTAATCGAGTGAGGCATCTTAATTCTTTTCCTGCATGCACAACACTTAGGTACCTACCAGTCGAACAAGTTATTTCGTACAGTCACGAGCACCAATATGTATCCACTTAGCAAAATTCAAAAGCGATTTTCTCGTGGAATATTGACTGCAGTTTTGTTCTATGGCCTATTTCATATTTATATGGGTTCCAAAATACTATACATAACACGTAACATCATAAAATATTAATCAACACACATAAAAGATGCTTAGTGTATACATATTGGTGCTCGTGACTGTACCTATAGGGACTGACAAAAGTTCAAAACATCCTTACACTATACACTGCCAATATTCATTTTTAGGGTTCCGTACCCGAAGGGTGACAAACGGAACCCTATTCATAAGCCTCCGCTGTCCGTCTGTCTGTCAGCGAGCTCTATCTCATGAACCGTAATAGGTAGGCAGTTGAAAATTTCACAGATTGAGCATTTCTATTGCCGTAAGAGCAACAAATAATAAAATTAAAAAATAAAGGGGGGTCGCCATACAATAAAATTAAATTTTGAAAAAAAAAATATCTGACCCTGGCATGTGGGGTATCATTTTCTAGAGCTCATCGAGTAGAGAATAAATATAATTTTTATTTGTTTTTATCTTCAAAAATGATGAATTAGGGGGCCGTAGAAGTTGTCTGTTTTAGACCATTTTTATACGAGCTCTATCTCAACAACTAAACAAATAAGGAATTTGAAACTTGTGTGTATCATGTAACATATACTGTTTATAATCAACAAATACTAAAAACGCCGATTCATAACGTATTTTATATAATATGGGCGATTTTCTGCAACTTAAAGTAATAATTTTGTATTTCATGCTAATATTATGCGATATAAATTCCACAGATAACTATTTAATAGTCGGAGTAATGACATGGAATTAGTAAGTACCTACTATCATGGCAGCATATACTATTTCGATCATTTAAATCTCGATCATCCAAAAAGGTCTACAAAATAAACTTTCTTCACAAGATTTTAAAACCGGCCAGTATTTTTTGAGTTTAAGAACTTTATCGACGTTTTTCAAAGTATCCCTAGACGGTGTTGATGTGTGTACCTCGTGTTAAAACTACACTCCAATAGACAATATATTCAGTAACATTGAAATGAATGCTGGCACATACAGTGTACTATTCAGTTACCTAGCTTAAACCGTTGTGGATACAATTTCATATTGAGAAAAATTATTGGTGTAAAAATATTCGGTCATGGCGGCCAATCTCAACGGAGACTGGCCTTCGGCGCGGGAGATATTATAGTGCACAAGTTTGTGCGCAGACACGAGTGCACTCTCTCTTCCCTCACTCTCATAGTCCGATGGGATGTGTAAAAATAATAAGTAAGAAATAATAGATTTCTGTATGACTATCAAAAATAACGTAAATAAATATCTGTATTGACCCGTGCGTTTGCACTGGCGAAACATCACGACAAAACATGTTGAAATCTCTAGTTCCTGTCAAACATTGTATGAAAAATTGACAGAAAATAGAGATTCCAACATGTTTTGTTGTTAATGTTTCGCCAGTGCAAACGCACAGTTATAATAAAAATTTGGCGTACTACTTACATTCTATTTTGTACGATATAGTCTGATGTAGCAAGAGACGTACGCAGCTAAAAACCAGTATTTTACATGTAGAGACTACCTATTTGACCTTCACAATCAAGTAGTTGGGTGATACGAATATACCCCTTGGTTGTTAGACCTTCGGACTTCTGACGACCCGTGTCCCGTGTGTAGTGTAGAATATTAATAATGAATTGCAAATTATAACACTGAATTTGATGCTGTAACCGTTTTAAATGTAAAAAAATCATTTGGAAAGATTCCAAATACTTGTTTACATCTTATACTAAATATTCGGTGTTACGATAGTAATTATTGTATTTCATAATCAATATTTTAGTTCACTAGTTAGCCACATTTCATATTTCCATACAGTAATAATGCTAAATTAATCAAAACTGGTAAATATTTGACAGCTAATTACGACAAGTTACACAAGTTCAAGCTTGCGAATCCAAAGCCCCATGATACCTGGCTAAATGACACAATGTGTCGGGAATTCGGGATCCGTATCTACTATAGCCGAAGCTAGTGCCTAGTTTATACGATGGCAGTGACTGGACCCAGTGACTCGGAATTCTGGACCCAGTCAGAGCGTTCATGGAGAGGGATCGGCAGTAAGTCAGTCAAGCGGGAGAATCTACGGGCCCAAAAATACACGGGTAGGTTAACCGGACTGACTTGGCGCGAAACTAGTGTCTGCACTGCACGAGTCCAGTTGCAAGTCAGCGCTGGACTGACTAACTGTACTGTCACATTACTGGGCTCGTATAAACGCCTGATTTAAGTCTTTGCCTCCAGCCAGGAAAAAACAAAAGATGAGGAGGTATAAAGTCAAGAACGAAAGAAACTTATTTTACGAATTAAAACAAACTCCACACCAAAAATGTTGGTTTACACGTTGCACTTTAAAAATAGGTACTTTTATAATATTTAAAAATATTTTAATTACATTTGGTAGGTACTCACCGTGAATTCTTGAGTGAATAATGAGATATTTAATTATCTAAGTCTTTATATACTGCTGTTTAAAACTTATCCTTGAATAACTTGAGGTAGGTAAACTTTTATCATTTGACGTCTGTGAATAAATTATGAAGTGTTTGGATTTGGCTTCATAATTAGGGTTCCGTAGTTTCCGTACAAAAGATGAAACGGGCCCCTATCTTTGACTTGAGGTAATTGTAGCAGGTGGCGTTGTGTAGTTTCTGCATATCCCCTTGGGAAGACGGCGTGAGTTTATGTATATAAGTACATGTGTAAATATTTCTGTGACATTGACAGTACGTGGTGGTATGTTACGAAATTTTCAGCCTCAAATCAGTGATTTGATGAATTCCTCGTTCGTACTTGTCAAAAACCCATACTAAAGATTTAGTAGTTAGTAAAAAACAATGAGGCACTGGGCTATGACGGAATTACGACCGAACTCCTGACGGAAAACCCGTTCTTAAGGCCCTCCAGAAGCTGTGGCATGGTGATACTTTTCGTTAAGAAGGGCGACAATGCCCTTCTTAGGAATTATAATCCCGTCTCACTTCTGAACCATGTCTACATGGTGTTTTCAAGAGTCATCACCATCCCACGCACAGGTTTGACAACTTCAAGCCACACCCCAAGCCGGTGTCCGTAAAGGCTTTAGCACCGTGGACCAGATGTCCAGATACATACGCTGCGGCAGGTTATACAGAAGACCAAGAGTATAACCTGCATTTCTGTTTAGCGTTTGTCGACTACGAGAAAGCCTTCGATTCGCTCAAGACATGGGCTGTACTGCAGTCTCTTCAACGGTGCCAGATCGTCTTTCAGTACATCAAGGTGCTGAAGTGTCTGTACAAAAATGCCACTATGTCAGTCCGACTCCAGGACCAGACCTCAAAACCTATCCTTTTGCAGAGAGGTGTGAAACAGGGAGATTTTATCTCCGAAACTGTTCACCGTTGCACTGGTGGATGTCTTAAAGTTTCTGGACTGGAAAGGCTAGCCCATTTCCCTAGCATCAACATTAATGGCGAGTAAATCACTCACTTTCGGTTTGCCGTAGACATAGTTGGCATGGCTGAGACTATGGAGGACCTCAGTATAACGCTCGATGACCTTAATATAGCATCGGAAAGAGTGGGACTTAACCTTTAAAGCCTGCCCCTTTTGTGACGTTGTAACGTCAAGCCCCACGCCTGCATTTTACTTAGAAGATATCATTGTTGATGAAGAATAAATGAAAACCACTTCTGACCAGTGACAAGACGCCATAGCGTGTACTCAGTGGTCATTTTTGATAATAAGGTTTAATTAATGTTAAGCTGGAGCAATAAATGGCTCATGCCTTCCTAAGCCTAAATATGTACGAGTATATTTGGAAAGAGTGGGTCTTAAAATGAATATGGACAAGACAAAAGTCATGTCAGATGCAGGCAGCACAGAACTGGTCGAAGTGGCGGTGCTTGGGGGAGGCCTATGTCCAGCAGTGGACGTCTTTCGGCCAGAATTCAGGCTACAACTGGGAAATTCTAGAGGAAAAAACCCGATAGCAATTTGCCCAACCCGGAAATCGAAACCAGGACCTCATACTCAGCAGTAGCGCGAGCGACCACTAGATTAACGAGGCAGACTATAGGGGGATAGTTGTCATAATTACTTCTCATCACTTTCTGGTCCTTTATGAGACTCGAGGAGAGAGATAGGGGGGATCTTCGTTAACTTTACTTAGAACCAAAAGGACTCTCAACTAACATAAGGCGGTACCACATGGGCGTTGCGGCCTTCGTTGGGTCATCGTAACGCAATGATTTCAACGCAGTCAATACCACACGAGCGCTACGTCGCCGTCGGCGCTGCGCTGTCACCTTCTATATGCTATTAAATACTGCGCTGCCGCTCCGTTGTTTCAACGCAGCACCCTTCCCCACCTCGTCTCCCTCCTATCCTTGTGCGTTGCGTCGCCGTCTTTCATTTTAACGCATCGTGTGCCATGTCGTTCAGATTTCACAGACAACGCCCGTGTGGCACCGCCCTATGAGTGAGGCCTCACTAGTGCACTGCGTTGCGTTGCGTCGTCGTAGAGTCAACGCTGCGTCGTTTTACATGACGACGGACAGCGTTCCACTGCTAGAGAGGCAAACAAATAAGTTGCGACGTCTCGTGCGTCGCCACCTTGCGTTACCATGTTGTGCGTCGTCGCAACGCAGGTGTGGCATACAAATTGATCCGTTGCGACAACGCAACGCAACGTACTAATAAGACCTTACTCTGCCCCTGGCACTCCTAGTGTCAAGCCCATGCCAGAAAAGGCGCTGAATAGGGCAGAAAAAGATGATGGTTTCGTAACGGTGCAAAGGAGGAAGCGCCAATCGCGAACCAACAAGAACCGCTGCGGCAAAGCTCTTTAGGACCCCTTAGTGAGTCTGCGTGCCGCAAAGCCGAACACACCGGTGTACATCTCCCGCTTGCACTACACCACTAAGGCGGAGGACATCCTGGAGTACGTGCGCCAAAAGACGAAGTACGCGCCGAGGGTGCAGTTACTGGAATCGCACCGGAACGTCAACTTCAAGGCGTTCGTCGTGCGTGTACCGAACTGTTATCTGCCCCTCGTCATGGAAGAAGACTTTTGGCCGCAGGACGTGGTGTTCCGTCGCTTCCGCGAGCAAGTTCCACAAGACAGCACAAAGTCAAGCTAGTGCAAAGTGAAGTGCTACTAACATAGTCTAAGCCATATTTATTAACACTAGTTTTTGTTTATATTAAAATATGTATATTTAAGTTAAGGTATTTTTCTATGGGCCTGTGTCGCCTGAAGTAGATGGTATTATTATTATTAAACTCTAAACGAAAGTTACATTGATTATCGGGCCCGTAAAACTTTACAGATTCGAACCTTTGTGTAGCGCATGCCTAAATGTTAATTATATTTTTATATTAAGTTTTTACTAAGCAATAAAAACTAAAAATGTAGGTTTATTTCATTTGTTCAATACAAACATTATAATTATGACGTGCAGCATGTGTACGCTGCACGTCATACATAAAAAAAAAACTAGTTGATAAACTATTTTTAATCATTTTATTCATATTAACAAAAAACATATGGAATTGTTTCACATACACTAATAAATGTAAAACTCATTTAAATAGGTACAACCGACCGGTCAATTGTAAGAAAACCAGTACAAGTTGACCTCGTTTTCTATTGAAACGCCGCGCACTACGCTTGGCAAGCTATATGTCAAAGTTTACCTCTCACATGCGGGTGACTGTACCTATTATTATTGTTCCCATTACTTGATAAATAATCCATTGTTTTGGCTTTTCCACAAATATTGTTGTCCGTTTTACAAACAACCCTAAATTCTGGGTTCTTTGTAAAACAAACAATAATATTTGTTGTTGAAATGTAAATTGCCATTATTCGGCACAGATTTCGGATAGCAACATCAGCTGTATATCCTAACGCTTAACAGAATGGCCGTAATTGGTTTCATGTGTCATTATTAGGCATTGAAATGACAGCAGAGGCTATAATTGCATAACTTCTTGGAGTGGTGCTGAAAAAACAATTATACTCCCTCTAGAGCGCTCTCAAAGAGCTTGTAGCGGTGACACCGCCACATACGAACTACGCAGCAAAGACATGACGTCACACAAATCCTGAATCGCGCAGTTAGAGTTTACCGCGCGAATGACATAGATAAGACTATCCGAAATCAACTTACGGGCAGTTGCCCGCCAGACATAACACCCGTCTGGTCGGAGGATCCTCCCTTTTCTATGGTGGATGAGTGAACTTTTCACCCTGTTCCTCATACCACTAAAAGCTATACTAAAGGTATACTAAAGGTATAATCTTTCACCCTTTTAGATTTCCTACGCACCAGCTCTACATAGCATGTAATTAACTAACAGTACGACAATTATTCATTCTAAGCATAGTACTGCAACCTGCACTTCCTTTAGACCCAGTACCTTCCAACAAGAAGGAAGGACTTGGTTTGCATAAAGCCTCAAACTAGACATGCGTTTGCTAATCGTTTTTATGTGTTTTTAGGACCTTGTCTGTAGAATAGACTCAACAAGTTACTATAAGCTTCTAAGTTAAAGCTATAAAAAAAGTTGTACAATGTTATTAGAATACCTATTTAGCGATACTCAATTACACAGACACAAAAAATTTCTAGAACTGGGGACCAAGTCTACTAATTTACAAACGTCACAATGGTCTCTCGATGGTGAGTTTTTGACAGATTTTGTATGGCAAATCTGTCAAAAACTAACAATCGAAGTCCATAGTGACGTTTGTAAATTAGTAGACTTGGCCCCCTGTTGTAATGATGATAGTTATTCTCTCGTAAGTATCTACTTTTGTATATTTACATAGGTTAGCTTTAGGTATTAATGTACCACTATGATTTTTCATAGCCCGAGAGTCTGACACCAGTCGTACAGTGCGAGTTATTGTGTTATAATTATGTTGTGCTGTGTGCTTTTTTGTCTGTGCTAAATAAATGTATTTTCTTTCTTCTTCCTTCTTTCTTCTTCTTTCTTTCTTCTAGTTATTGTGTGCAATAAGTGCGAGTTATTACGTTATCGTGGACGGAAATTTTATATATTTTCGTACAGTTTACTTTCCTGTGTTATCGTGATGCCGTGACGTGGACGATAATATGGTCATATTAGGAAATAAAAAAAGCCTTATTGGTGATTCGCCCGAATGTACCCGACAGAAACGGGTGAATTGACACTTTAAATAAATAAAATAAATTCTTGAGGCGATTCGCACGTGGTTAATTTACCTATTTGTGGGCGAATCGTTTTCTGTAATTGTCGATTCGCGTACAAATAAATTAACTTCGTGTTCAAGAAAAATTTATATTATTTAAGTATCGATTCGCCCGTTTGGGGCGAGTAAATTCGTGCGAACCAAAAATAAGCCATTAAAAAGCGCAAATTGTCATTTATTGAATGCTTTCTTAGTAAGCACTAAATTCAAAAGACCATTTCTCGTCGCCCGATCGATTTATCAAAACACAGTTGTGCCTACCAAATTGTTTACGCTCTATTTCTGTATTCAATATGGCGGCACCCACGTTCGATCAACACGCGATTCGAAATGATTTCATTTTCTCCATGGTTTACCCACCAAGCCCATATCTAGTATTCATAACCCAAGCTCATCACAGACGTAGCTATAATATACGTATATCGCAACTTTAGGATGAAAACGACGTAACTCAAAAAAGCAACTTTTAGGGATAGTAAAATAAGTTTCAAAATTCTGACACGTCTGCAATCTTTCGTCTATTATTTCGTGATTATTTACATCACAAAAATAGTCACTGACGTAAATAATCACGAAATAATAGACGAAAGATTGCAGACGTGTCAGAATTTTCAAACTTGTTTTGCTATTTCCCTAAAAGTTGCTTTTTAGAGTTAGGTCGTTGTCATCATAAAGGTGCGATTATGTTTATATGCAATATAAAATAGTACGTATAGATTAGTGATGTAATAGAAATATTTACGTGTTATAAAAACCCTGTCCGATCCGTGAGGGCGTTATTAAGAATCCTACGGAGCCTACGGAGAGTCTATTTATGGGATAATATTCAGGTATGAATAACGTGATTATTTCGTTATACCGCTATTATTAATAACGATATATTGTTAATATGTTACTAAACAGTTTAAGATTTCGTTCCGTTTGTTAGTATCGTTATAGCCAAGGAATTAATTTTGTTACGATCCTGATGGAACGTTACAAATTATCGCTATAGGAACTACGCGTAACGTTATTTTGAGTAACGTTTCAAGTCCCTGATCAATAAACTTATTATTTTCAATAATAATAAGTTTTTTATTACTTTTTGGTAATGTTAAGTATCGCAGTACATATGTGCCCTTTTCGGATCGGACAGGGTTTTTGTAACACATTGTATATTTTAGCTGCGTCTGTGATGGGCTTCATCCAGAATGAAGGAAGGTGACTTCTAATTTACAATCTAAAACAAAAAAAATTACTTCGTGCTAAAGAAAAAAAAAAGCTGACAGGTGTCAAGGGACACCCGGATGGAACGAAGTTATGGAATGAACCTCACAAAGGCATGCCACTAATTAGTACCTGTGGTCACTCACAGATGGCGTTATAATAAAAAAATGAACCTCACAAAGGCATGCACTAATTAGTACCTATGGTCGCTCACAGATGGCGTTATAATAAAAAATAAAAAGTGTCGTTACAACTTTTGGTCCCAATATTTTCCGTCTAGCCCCCTTTCGCAACGCGCGAAAGGGAACTTCGTTCCAATAGAAGCCATTGCAACTTTTTCATAACAGAATAAATTGCTAACAATAACCTGAAGTAACCTTCGACAAGAATGTTTTCCTACATTATTGTAAAGGTTTCTATAAATAGCTGAAAGCACGATTTTCGTGGGTCCTCCTCTTAGTGTGATTGCGTCAGAGGTGTCGAACCGTTTCAAGCTCCTTTAAGTGCCTGCTACACGGTTGCCAACCGCGTCCCCGACAGAGGTGACCGGCCAAGTTGTTTCAACGTTTGGCCGTAAACCATCACCACACGGTTGTAAACCTCTGTCGGGACCCAGTTTGCGACCGTGCAGCTGGTGTTTTACGCAGCGTTTCCACCAGAGAAGAGCGAGGATGCGTAGCGAGGAATGTGTGTGAAACTAACCAATAACAACGCTAGCTTAGCCAAGCTATTACAGTTTGTTTGTTTATTGTTTATTGAAAAATAGTTGATTTACATAATTATTTACAAAATAGGGCCTTAAACTAGAGGTTGGTATTAATTATTGGATTACAGTGAAGCGATGTTATTGATTAGTTTCACACACATCCCTCGCTACGCATCCTCGCTCATATCTGGCCAGTTTATTTTACCTAGTCAAAGCCAAAGGTGTCAAACCGCCATTTAAATTTCTTATATTAAGTTATCCGACTATTGAAAGATCCTTAGTTTGTAATCCCTTAGTAAAGTCATAGAGGTGTGACTAATGTTTTATCTTTACACGTTGATCCCTAGCCTAACAGGGTGTTAGTTTACCTTAGAAGTTAAAACGAAGGTTCTTTGTTGCTTCATCATCATCATTTCAGCCGAAAGACGTCCACTGCTGGACATAAGCCTTCCCCAAGCACCACCACTTCGACCGTTTCTGTGCTCCGTAGCCAAGGCACAGATTAATCTGTGGCCAAGGGTAGGTGGGCCGCCGGGCACTAGGGGCCGTTTCTTTTTGGTGCTTGTAATTTTTGGGGGTGGGGGTATGCCGTAATCGAGCTTTGTTGCTTACTAGACTTTAGGTAATCGTCATTCACGTTAAAAAAATCAGCTTTTCCCCCTACATTTATGTTCGCATATGTCGTCAAAATGTATTATTGTAATGTAATTTTTTTTCACAATTTCAGCGTTGCTCCCATAGTGAAATTTGTTCATAATAGTGAGGTGAGTACAATGACCCCTTAAGAGGTTTAGTATAAACAAAAAATAACGTTGTTTAAAAGCTCTTTATGTTCTAAATATAGAAAGAAATAAGATAAATGCTCTCCCTATAATCTGCATCTTTAATTAAAGATTTCAACAATGATACTTACGTCGGCAACACTATTCCACGGTCACCGAGTTGTTCAAACTAGTAATATTCTGACGCGAACTTTAACTTATACACTTCAAGTTTATTTCACGGTTCAGGGAAGGATCAAATCTGCAAAATTCCTTTGAGACTTATTGCCTGTATATTACAGTTACTGGGATAGGCATTCAGACCATATGCCATATTGGAATATTTGTGTGTATCTATTTGCAATATCGAATGATTGAGAACTACCAGTGATATTTGTGCCTAATATTAGGTAGATAGAATAACATAAAATCGCACCTGAATTCCCCGAATCTTTAGGCAGACGTGTACCTATAGAAAACCCACATTTCACCAGTTAATAGTAAGTACCTTGTGATAGGGAGCGAACTTATTGTCATCAACAGGGCACAGATCCAGACTCCGGGCTGCTGCTGAGAAATTCTTAAGAGGGTTTACGTCGTACGGCATTTCATACAAACTTTCAAGCCCTTGTTTTTCGAAATAACTGAACCGATTTTACCATATATGCAGGATACAAAGGCCTAAAAACTTAGTTAAGAATATTTTCAAAAAATAGTGTTACAGCCAAATTAGACCGATTTTCCAGTTATCTGTTTTTAAATAAGACATTTCGAAAATGTTCTTAACAAAGTTTTTAGACCTTTGTATCCTGCATATGCGTATGAATTTTCATTAAAATCGGTCCAGTCATTTCGAAAAACAAGGGCTTGAAAGTTTGTATGAAATTCCGTACGACGTAAGCCCTTTGAATGGAAAAACACAATGACACTGCCTGACCTGGGATTCGCACCCAGGACCTATTGAGAAAGATGTTGTGATAATCTGAGGCTTTCGGGGGTTTATGAGACTAGTAACAGTCACCATCAGTGAAATCTTGTCCATACTATGTTGGGGTATGTATGACTCCTGAGTATTGGGTCCTGGGTGTGATATCCAAGTGTCGTTTAGTAGCTGCTCAGAGTCTGGATTTGGCTAATGGGCGCGTCCTATTTATCCTTTTTTTTCAATTGTACTTTATATATACATACATACATAATACATAATCAGCCTAAAATGTTCCCACTGCTGGGACACAGGCCTCCTCTCTTCGAGACGGGAGTGCGCTGTAATCTACCACGCGGGCCCAGTGCGGGTTGGTAGATGTCACATGTCGTTGAATTTTTGGTTTTAGGACATGCCGATTACCTCACGATGTTTTCCTTCGCTGTTTTGAGAGCAGTGGTTATGAAAATATTTACACATAGTAAAGCGCCTGCCTGGGTTCGAACCATAAATATAAGAAAGAAGTTATTTATATTTCTATGGTTCGAACCCTCGACCTTCAACTCGTAAGTCGGGGCCGTTACCACAGGGCCACCACTGCTCTCTGCCGCTCTTGTACTTATAAATAGGTCTACCTAACTCTATAATTGGACTGCGTTATGTAATAACGAATTAAGCGACGAAATCGAAAAAAAAGAGTTATGAATGCAGATCGACTATAGGTATGATAAACTATGTATTCAGCTATTTTTGTGTTCAAAAATCACTCTTACGGCCTTATAATAAGGGGTTGAATCAAGCGACATTTCGAACTTTGCTAGAATTTGTGCACACATTCGTTTTGTATTAAAGAATTATGCGTCAAAGTTACAGTTACAAACAGTTTTCAAATTGCATAAACGAATTAAACACGTCCACGATGAAGATAATTCAGTTTTGCTTTTTGATTTAACCGTTTTTAAACCGCAGCATCGAATTAACCACCTAAATTTGATACTTTATTGCGATTTTTTTCGGGTGTAATCCAGTTATTTTAATAAAATTTACTTAAACAAAACAAATGTTGTAACACTTCTACATCTTACTAATACTTTTATTCCTTTTTTTTCTTTTATTAATTACCTATACTCTGTACCACATTATTTTTTATTCTTCATCTTCTACTTCAAAATCAATGGATCCATCAAAACCTTCAACATCATCTTCTAAATCATGAGATCCAGTTAAATTTTCGTAATATTTTCTCGCATCAGATGGTATGAGATGAAGGAGGGATTTTATATCATCTAGCTTCGGTTGAGAAATAGGTTTTCCTTTTGGCCAAAGTTGCTCATAATTCCTTGATAATGTCAATGGGTTATTTATTGCCCCCTTTTTGGTCTTTTATTAAGATCTACTTCATGGGTTTGACCCTCATGACAGGTTGAAAGAAATATCCGACCAGGTCTATCCTTAAAAATGTTTATTTCTTTAGTTTTCAACCAGCTTATAGGATTTCCTTCTCCATTGACATTATCAAGGCATTACACACTGCACTTTGGCCACAAGGAAAACCTATTTCTCAACCGAAGCTAGATGATATAAAATCCCTCCTTCATCTCATACCATCTGATGGGAGAAAATATTACGAAAATTTAACTGGATCTCGTGATTTAGAAGATGATGTTGAATGTTTTGATGGATCCATTGATTTTGAAGTAGAAGATGAAGAATAAAAAATAATATGGTAAAGTGTATAAATAATTAATAAAAGAAAAAAAAGGAATAAAAGTATTAGTAAGACGTAGAAGTGTTACAACATTTGTTTTGTTTAAGTAAATTTTATTAAAATAACTGGATTTAATCTTATGTTCCAATTTATTTCACCCGAAAAAAATCGCAATAAAGTATCAAACGACAATAATGCCGTATAGTACGTTATTGATAAATAAAATGGTCTGAATATGGCTTAAAACACATTAACAAATTAAGCGGAAAAATGGCTATAACTACAAAACTGTATAGTTTAGCCTTATATTTTTTTAACTAATGTGAACTTATACATATTTTATATGTTCAGAATAAAAATTATACTCTTGACATATTAAATGTATGCACAGCGACCATTTTAAGTTTGAAATTTTTGAAGCTCATTTTCTCAGGATTCGTTAAATGGCGCTTAATCGGTTCTTACATAACGCAGTCCAATTTATCTCTATCTGAACCTTTTCGCATCTATCTAGGCGTATAAATGTAGAAAAGATATTATTATGTGAATTTAGCATGAAACGACTACCCGTCAGAATTTATTCCGCAAATTGGTATTCAGTTTCAATCTACTCTCGCTAAACTACAGCTGGACATTTATCTCCCTAACCCTATGTTATGGCCCTACTGAGAAATACCTCTCATCTTCATGCAAATACTTTCCAATTGCCCACTATCCACTAGACTGCACAATAACGATATTACTACGACGGCACATCGGATTTGGTTCACTTATCACTAGTTTCCTAGAAGACCGGTCACCGCCACATATCGTCTGCACTGTTACGGTGAATGTTACGTCACTGGAACGTCATTTATGAAACTATAATCCACGGCTGACGGCTGTCATGAAATGATGGTAGCGGGGTTTATCATTCCGGTGAAAAACTCTCACAATAAAAATACATTTTACAAAAAGAAACAACCGACTTCCGAAATTAAAGTTTAAAGTTATTTTTGACTTAGTAGTGTCTTTTTTGGAAGTCGGTTTTTTTTTTTGTAAAATGTATTTTTATTGTGAGAGTTTTTCACTGGAATGATAAACCCCGCTACCATCATTTTCATGACAGCCGTCACTGCGGCCGTGATGTGGCGGGCACTGCTCTTCTAGGAGACTGTAGTTTAATGGGGCTGCGGATCACAACGTCCCAGGTAGAATTCCAGGATCTGGCCCAAAAAAACATTTGCCTAAATCAGTGTTCACTTCAAAAATCCATCTAAGTGAAAACTTCTTAGGCGCGTTGAGCACTTTTTTGTTGACAGCGCACTCTGTTTTATTTTATTGTTTTTTTTTAATGGAGCTTTAGCTTTCGTTCTTGTACTGATAGCAAGCCACATAAATTCCTGACATTTTCGTTAGATGGCGTTACTTAGTTTTCACTTCTATCGGCAGTCCCCAAAGACTGCCCCGCATGTTCTTTTTATGTCATTATTTTTGGGACACCCTCGGAGAGCACGTAAAGCCGTCGGTCCTGTGCATGATCTCTCTCCAGTCCAAGATATGAGAGTGAGGGAAAAGGGTGTGCATATACCAGTGCTTGCGCACACACTCGTGCACAAGTGATACCTCCTGTATCTCCATAAAGATTGGCCACTGTGATCGAAATTCGGTCTGAATGATATTTGTCAGTTAAATAAGTTTGATCCTGCGAGTTAAGAGCGTTTATACAGAAAGTGGGCAACGCAACGTCGCTAACAGCTGTCAAATATTTCGCTGTTTTAATTAATTTGGCAATATTGCCTGAATAAGTTCGTGGACAAAAATCAGGTCGGGTTTTTTCTCGCCTCTTTCGATAAAACGTGCACCCTAATTGCATATCATAATTTCAATCACAATACGAGTGTTTTGAAGGATATTTGCTAATAGATTGCTTTGAAAATATCGTCTGGTCCACAACGTAAATAACGCAATGAACGTGTGTGAACTGTCAAATTGAAAGTCATTGCGATCGATCGCCATTTTACGTGTTATGCAATTAGGTACTCCACTGGTTGGGTCCTCAGAAAATAGTTATAATTCAAACACGAGTTATAATCCACACGAGTACTTAGTTATAATCTACCCGTAAATGTCAGATTTCCAAAAGAAATGTCAGGATTGTATTAAGATTACAAATCTTTTCAGACGAGATTCTTCGTTTAATTATTTCAGGACCACTAAGAATTAGGAACCTAATTTCGTTTGATAACTTATTATACCTTATTCATTATGTATAGACATAGACAGAATAATAACAGTATAAGATATCCCTCCTAAAGATGAAACTATTTATTTTTCACTTCATGCCACAAATACCTGTGGGAAATAACTCATATAAGTATAAATATTAATTTAATACATACATAATCAGCCTATTAATGTTCCCACTGCTGGGACACAGGCCTCCTCTCTGTGAGAGGGAGTGGGCTATAATCTACCACGCGGGCCCAGTGCGGGTTGGTAGCTGTCACATATCTTCGAATTTTTGGTTCAAAGACATGCCGGTTTCCTCACGATGTTTTCCTTCACCTTTTTGAGAGCAGTGGTGATTAAATTATTTACACAAAGTAAAGCGCCTGCTTGGGTTCGAACCCACGACCTACAACTCGTAAGTCGGGGCCGTGACCACTGGGTAAGTAATATATGGTATAATTACAAAATGACCAATATTTACAAGATAAAAAAAAACCGGTCAAGTGCGAGTTGAACTCGCGTGGAGAGAGTTCCGTACGATGAATATGTACCGCCGGCGGCGGCGGCCAGCAAGCCGAAGCGGTGGTGAGCGTTAAAACCACCTGCTCCACAGCTCGCGGGCCGCCTACACCATGTTTTTTTTTTTTTTTAATTAGGCCCGTTGTTTGTAGTAACTAAAATAACTATGTATGGTACCGGAATGTAGAGGGAAATTTCTGAATATTATTGTATAGACAAGATAGAATTCAACAATAGTGTTGAATTCTGTCTTGTCGTATATCTTGAATACGTGGACTAAGGCCGAGTGATAGAAGGTATTCCGATATTTCATTTTTTGATTTGTCCTTAAAATTTATATTGTAGTCTCTGTTCTACCGCCACAAAGGCATGCAAATCATGTTTAATTTAAAATTTAAAGACATTATAATTTTAAATAACAATTTATAACAATACATAATTATACTTAATGTCTAATCGTTTGAATTATAGTCAATGTCAAATAAAAATGTCAACAATTTTGCAGTAATAAACAATAAAATAATAAAATGTCAAATGGATCATCCCTCTGACGCATTATTTTGCTCATTAGAAACAGGCTAAATGGTTCCCACAATGGTGCACGAGTTAAAACTGCCATCGGATTACGTCCTGTATTAGACTGAATAAAATATAAGTAAAAATATTTTTTAAACAAGCTTTTATTAAACTAAAAAGAACAAAATAAGACTTACGTAAACAGATAAGTTTAATGTTTTCTTAAAAGATTGAGGCTTATCTTTGTTTAAGAAAACCGTTCACGCCTCAAGCTTTTGAAACAAAACAAATCCAAACGGCCGAAACACAACGGGGCTATCTTGTCTAGTTAAGGAGTTCGTATGGTGACCATCCAGATCTCTCATGAGGGCCTGGACTACACCTTAGGCTACAGTACTTTGTAAGACAAAACCAACGACCGCAAACACAATGACACTATTATGTTTGGTTGAGAAGTTTCTTTGATCACTTTTCAGCTCTATCATCAGACCCTGGATGCTACTTTGGGCTATAGTTCTTGTCAGGACAAAACGAACCGGTCCAATTTCGATGGTACTGTCTCGTTTATTTTAGAAGTTCCTATGGTCATCTTCCGGCTCTATCATCAGACCCTAGTCCCATCTAGTTTATTAGCACAATACATATCCATATACAATATAAAATTTCGTGTCTGAACTGTGAACCATTCAGGAGTTCTCTCTTCTGAAGCCAATCCTGGATGCAGCAGTCAGATCATGGTGGACTTTAGAATGTTCTATCACAATTAAAGCATATACAAGGTGGAGACGACAATACAACAATAAATGAAAATACTGGCACTACTAATGCATAAGAGTATTTTGGAACTGTCAAATAAATCCTAGCTTCGAAATAAAAAAATGAGTTTTTAATCAAATTAAATGTAGTGCATGGCCGGATCCACCCTAAGCCTATCAATTCCGTTTATACAACTATGCCTAGGGTAGATTCTCGGGCATACGTTTCCAAATATCTACCTTAGGGTGGATTTCTGGGGTGGATAAACGGAATAACCCGAGCCGACTATGGATTTTGCCGAGCTATATTGACTAAACTATTGAATATATTCAATTGAATTTTTGTATGCAGAATGAAAACGCCATTAGGGACACGCCCTTAAATTTTTTGTTGTATTGTCGTCTCCACCTTGTATAATATTTCGTGTCTGTTATGTTGGCCGTTGAGGAGTTTCCTCGTCTGGAGCCAATCCTAGGTGCAACAGCCAAATCATGGTGTAATTTAGAAAAGAATATCATAATTAAATGCATATATAAAACGTGTCTGTCCTGTGTACCGTTCATGAGTTGTCAATCCTGGGAGCAGCAGCAAGGTCATTGTGAACTTTAGAACGGACCATGATTATTCAACCGTATATTAAATTTCGTGTCTGTACTGTTGATTGTTGAAGAGTTCCCTCGCCTGAAGCAACAGCCAGATCTTAGTGACATTTAGCACAGACTATGATAATTAAAGCGTATATAAAATTTCTTGTTTGTGCTGTTGATCGTTGAGGAGTTCCCTCATCTGAAGCCAATTCTGGGGGCAGCAGCCAATTTATGGCTGAATTTAGAATGGTCTACCACAATTAAAGCGTACATTATATTTCGAGTTTGTACTGTGTACCGTTCAGGAGTTCCCTCATCTGAAGCGAATCTTGCGTGCAGCAGTCAGATCATGGTGGACTTTAGAACGGACTATGATAATTAAAGCGTATATAAAATTTGCTGTTTGTACTGTTGACGGTTGAGGAGTTTCCTCGTCTGAAGACAATCCTGGATGTAGTAGCCAAATCATGGTAGAATTTAGAACAGACTGTTATAATTAAAGCTAATGTGTTAGCAGTGCTTGCCGACAATGCCGGCATAGTACTATGAAATCGGCGAACAGAATGCTTCGCGGAAGGTACGAGAAGTGACAGATGCCTTGCCTTAGTACACGTTGGGCGAGCCCGTTGAACGTGTACTGGGGGCTTTAGTCGAACTAGCAGTAGCAATAAATTATCCCAAGAACTAACTTAACATTGTAGTTGAAAAACCTATTTTCCCATACATTCCAACCGCAAATGTAAGTTTGTAAGCAGAATATTGAGAGATTTACCATGTTATTTTAAGACCATAGACTTCTTATAGGTTTTCCTATAATCTATGAGTAAGGAACTATTCTCTGAATTTTTCCATAATTTTAGGCTCAATAGTTTCGGAGATAAGGGGGGGGGAATGGTCAATTTTCATATATTTTCGTAAATATCTCAAAATATATTTGTTTAAAAATTATTTTAAAATAATATTTGAGATTCTTGTAACAATTCCTTTCATTTGATATGTCACACGGTACAATTTGCAAAACTTTTTTTAAATATTTTCTTCTTTGCCCCCCAAAAGTGACCCCCATATTCAAAAATCATTTATTTTCGTTTCACATCCGGGTTTGGGTCACAGAAATACATATGTGTATCAAATTTCAAGTTAATCGGCCCATTAGATTCGGAGCAAATTGGCTGTGACAGACGGACAGACAGACAGACAGACAGACACACGAGTGATCCTATAAGGGTTCCGTTTTTGCCTTTTGAGGTACGGAACCCTAATAACAACTGAATCTATAATTTTATTTGATATAAGTAATCATCAGTTAATATAATAAACGATTGATATAATTTTAAAATAACTAATTTTTATAATCATTAACATACATTTAATATAAAATCGTTTGATATACCACTCAAAAGACATAAAACATACTTAGTCTAATATGTTATTTCTATCACAGTTAGTAACCTGAGTAGATATACCTAACTGATTACCACTTGCCAAGATGGTCACTCGCTACGCTCGCTCGCCTTCGCGCGTTAATGGTCACTGTTCTAACCTAACCTAACCCAAATGGTTCACCAACAATAGAGGGGATCTGGCACTCGGCGGCCGCTGCCGCGGCACGCTCCCTACGGTCGCTCGCCTTCGCGCGTTAATGGTCACTGTTCTAACCTAACCTAACCCAAATGGTTCACCAACAAGAGAGGGGATCTGGCACTTGGCGGCCGCTACCGCGGCACGCTCCCTACGGTCGCTCGCCTTCGCGCGTTAATGGTCACTGTTCTAACCTAACCTAACCCAAATGATATACCAACAATAGAGGGGATCTGAAGCTCGGCGGCCGCTCACGCCTTAAGCTTTGTGCGGACCAGCGCGACACCGGTTATTGTTATACCCTGAAGTTTTCTTAGAAATTGTATTGTTCGTGTCGCGCTTGTCGCGCTAGTCTGCAAAAGCCTTTAGCCTTCTAACCTAACCTATCAGAGTCGGTTTGCTTTGAATCGGTGTGTTAACCATAATGATGGTATCAATATATATTTTAAACGATAGACCTAATGATTTTCGATTAAATAAACGTTATATCCAATAACGTTATACGAAATAAGTTTTAGAGTATATAAATGTTATATGTAAAGAAATTATATGAACAGTTGGTATATCTCACGTTTATTATATCTTGTGAACGTTATTGAAATGAAAATATACCAAATAACTTTATATGATATGAGACGCACCCCGTTTCACGAGTTGATCGCCCCAGTCTGCGTGCAGCTCTCGACGAGTGCACAACTCTTCAAGGAGGAGACTATAAATATTCACCTACAGTCTGTAAAAGGGGTAACAAGTATTAACGTGTGTAAGTATATAAACTAAAGGAAAATGATTAAATGTGTTGAATATTATTTGTAATAGGGGGCGAGACTATTGCCATCAACCGGGCACAAATCCAGACTCCGGGCTGCTACTGAAAAATTCGAGATGGAAAATCCCAATAACATTTTGCTTGACCCGGGAATCGAACGCAGGACCTCATCTTCAGCAGTAGCGCTTGCGATCAGTAGAACATCGAGGCGAGGCTTTGTATCCCTCTTAACCTAAATTATCCGTTTCCCATTTCCTTTGCTTCAAACTTAATTGAGTTACTTTGTCCTTATCACTGGCAAGTGAGGTAGGTGTACCTATTGATGTTTGTGAAGATAATAAAATAGATTGTTGAGGTATCAGAGGTACTCAGGTTTTACTGAGGTTTTTATAAATTTACTGATTACAACAGTAGTGTCTATCTTTGGAGGTATGAGGAACAGGGTGTAAAGTTCACTGAATCCTCTATTGAAAAGGGAGCGATGCAGGAATTGTGTGACGTCATGTCTTTGCTGCATAGTTCGTATGTGGCGGTGTAACCGCTACATATCTGTCAGGGCTGTGGGTGGAAAGGGCTGTCCCAGTGCGGCAATATGTACATTAATTAGTGTTGACAGACTACAACTAGTGTAGCCATTACAGTATGTACCTACCTACTGTTGACATTTACATTGCTGTATAGACACAGTCCTTTCACATTTATTTTACCTCTGACAGCAGCAACCCACCAGCAACCTTATCGTAATAACAATAAAGATCATTTTTAGTTTTGACAAACTGTTCAGTGGCAGTAACCCATCATCATTTCAGCCGAAAGGCGTCTACTGCTACACATAAGCCTCCCTCAAGCACTGTCTCTTCGACCGGTTCTATGTTTTCCGCATTCAGCGGATTCCTGCGAGCAATGTGCGCTACCCACTGCCACTTAAGTTTGGCATCAGCAGGGTAAAAAAAAAGAAATTCTATTTAGTCCGTCAGTCAGATAATAAAAAAAAATCGACACGTATTATTTGCCTTATCATCATCATCATCATCATCATATCAGCCGAAAGACGTCCACTGCTGGACATAGGCCTCCCCCAAGCACCGCCACTTCGACCGATTCTGTGCTTCCCGTTTGCCTTATCATAATAAAGAAAATACTCAGATAAAACGCATTAAAGTTGGGGAGTGGGGGTCGCTACGTCACAAGTACGTATACAATCTACATACTTGTGACGTCATGGCACATTTTAACTCAATTTGTACCGTCGTAATCTTTTGTTATAAAAAGATTTAATAATCTACAAGACGGACAAAAAAATATATTTTTTGTCATCATCCCTAGCTATGTCACCTTGGGCTACCTTGGTTCTCCTGCGAATCTCTTCCTTTCTAATTCGATCACGTAGGGAATAAACCCGACATCAACCTTATAATAACGAAATTAAAGATCACTGTGATTTTGACAGTGATGCAAAACCAGTAATTGTCAAATCAATAACTATGAAGGGACTGTTAATACTCTTACAAAATGTTTAAGAGTAGGGTGGATACATGGAATTATGTAGTAAATACCTACTATCGGCAATCACATCAACACATTGAAAAAAAAACAACGGGTTTCACTCCGGGAGTGCCGGCAGAAATAAAATCTTGAGCAACGTTGTGCATTTTTGAATAAACACTTTTCATGAAGTATGTTTTGACTGCTTTTTTTTACCCATCAATATGGGTAAAATTTCTTACCTCGCAATCTTTACGTAATGTGAAAGACCATTTATTTTGATATTTACTTTGTCGGTTGCTAGGCTACGGATCTTACGGTCAAGTCCTGATGCGACTGTAACATTTTTTACCCATCCCAAAAAAAGTGCACTACGCCGCGCCGCTAAAAAAGTTTTCACTTCAAAAATGTCTATCGATACAGTTCTTACATTGTCACTTTGGAGTATTCTTCCACAACTTATATTATATTTTTAATATCTGGAACTCATTTCAATAAAAAATAACGGAAGATACACATTTGTTCGGGTCATGATTCGGCACAGCAGCCGGGCGTCAATATCGAACATAATAATGTAGATAGATGATAGATAGATGGAGTTTGCCGATCAGCATGAGCCGAATGAAAGCCTAATACGCGTGTAGTAATTGCTAGGAGTTGGCTTTGCTGTTCAACAAATACTGTCGAATCGAAAGTGCCGACCCGAACAAGTGTATTGCACCCCATATTTTTTTTTTTGGGTGGTAAGTCATCCAATGACTCCCGCTCTGGGCGGAGCGGAAGGGCGTGTCAGACTCTTACTGACTAAAACCCACCCGTGTTTCTTCCCTTTGCTTTGCCAGGGGGCACGGTTTCCCCTTAGGACTTCCTGCAACCCCAGCAGGCATCGGCCCTAGCAGACCCCTTCAATTTTGCTGACGATATCTCTTTGAGGCGCGCGTGGAACATAACGCGCCGTCGACCCGCTGGTCCTTATCGGACGGCGAGCTACCCATTGCTCTCCGTCCGCAAGCCCGCGCCTACGGTGGCCGGAAATCGGCTACCAATTTCCGACGCCCGGGGCGTCTTCTACGCCGGCAGCTAGGGCTGCTAGGGTGCGTAATTTGCCTCTCCCTCGCGCGCCCCACCTCCTCCTTCGCGAGCATTACTGCTTCGCAGAAGGAGATCACGGCTTGCCATGCCCAAGGACCAAGGCCGGATGCGAGAGGTCATTGCCGCCGATGTATTGCAGCCACTCAATATTGATACCCATCCCATATGTAATTCACTCGTTAATTTAATTGGCCCATCTTCTAATTGGTTTACCCTGTATGATAATCACGTCCTATTGAATAATGTTTATCCCCAAACGAGGTGAAGTTAACATTGTTCTTTTAGTAACAAAAAGGAAGTAAACAGTTAATTTTAACGAGAAGTTACTAAACACTTTGTAGAAGGAGGTAGACAGATAGTAATCACAAGTATTGTTAGACCGAGAATCTCGTGGTAGTTATTATGTAAACAAATATTATAACAACTAGTAACTAACACAAATAGAGTACCTAGTTAGCTTAAAATAGACCGTGGGTATCAGTTACCTAGTAGCCGCCCCCGCAATTCGTAGACAAAAGGGTCTTGTGGAAAGGTTACGTTATGTTGCTAAGGCCTTTTTGGTGATTGTAGAAGTAGCCCGTGTATGTTACTACTAGCTGTGCCCGCGGCTTCGCTCACGTGACTGTGTATTCTATTGGCATTAGTTAAGGCGACGATAACATACCTACTTTTAATGATTTTATACTGAAAATTACGTCTAAACGAGGAGTGTCAATGATTTGGAAAAAATGTATGTTAAATTAGAGCATTTTCTTAATAACTTAATATACGAATATTTTACAATACATTTATATAACATAGTGAAATTAATTTTTAAAGTTATGTGTAACGCGGATAAAAAACTCAAAATTACGCAAAAGCTATCAAGCGTGTTTTTCAATCTGTTTAGCAATTATTGCACGACTCGTAATGCGAAGCATTAGAGTGTGCTCTACGATCGAAAAATATTTTTTGCCCCATTTCTGCAACTGTTTTTATTGTTACACTCCTGCTAGTGCACAGAACCTACATAATTTATATACCATTGTATAGATGATTAAATGGAAATTAATACTGTACTTTTTACCAATTGATTTAATGCAGCAGAAATGAAAAAACATCAAAATAGTTGAAAAAAAAAATCCTGTCCGTCAATTTATGAACCTTGAAAACATTGTAGCTTGCGATAAAATCAATTAATTGAGTCAATTTTTTTTTAATACATTCGTTTCGGCCATAGAAGGAACCCTATTGAAAATGGCTCTTTTATTCATAGTAGTTTAATTATAATGAATAAAATACAATATAATATCTTTATCTAAATATTTCCAACCATGACTTAAAGTGTTGCCTAGCAACCCACATATAATATCTAAATAAATAGTCTTTAATAATAAATAATAATAAATAAATTTATTTCATAAGCCCAATACATAAGGAGAGAAACGTTAACAATGTTTTACTATATGTAACTAGGATCCTTAAAGTATTAGACTAGTACAGCATGCACAGTTTTGTGAAACTGCAGACACCCGAACTAGGACGAGTCCTGTATCTCGGGTGTCAGCGTTCCCTCCTGCCGGCCAGGCACATTGTGAAGCCAAACTTATTTATTGGTAAGCTTAAAAACAAATTGAAACGAAAAATAGAAATAACAAATAGGTAATTCAAACCAAAAATAACTTAACTAACTTAATTTAATAAGAGAAATAAACACAGAAAAGAGTGAATACTTAACTATTATCCTTACATATTATAAAACAAAGTCGCCCGCCGCGTCTGTCTGTCTGTCTGTCTGTCTGTCTGTCTGAACGCGATAAACTCAAAAACTGCCGAACGGATTTTCAAACGGTTTTCACCATTGGACGGAGTGATTCATGTGGAAGGTTTTAGTGTATAATTCATTAAGGTTTTGTGTAAATTGGCTGAAATATGACGATTATTGTTGAAGATGTCGGAAAAAATCATGCCGACTGGGAGCTTTACTGGCGTGCGCTGCGTAAACCGTGAGAGATAAATCAAATTTATGTTCTAGAGTATTTTATATCTTAAAAATTGCAACAAAAAAGTCCGCGATGGCATATGTCTATCTTTTAAGGGTGACCCACAATAACCATTTTTATCTTTCAAAATTGTATAAAATTTTCATTGTTATTTCCGAAGCTATTTTGACCGGTATCTTATTAATCCTTATCCAATTAAATAGGTTATTTAAATTGGGCATTCAATTTCGATTAAAATATGCCTTTACATCACATCATTTAAATGAATAGTTTAAGAGATATCACAGTTTCAAAATTACGCGTAACAAAATAATTATGGTTGACCACGCGGGAGCTGTAGTAGCCTACCACTGCGTCCGCTGAAAGTTAGTCAATTATCTTTTCCTTGGCTATTAGGTATGTATTCCCGGTAGAACGTTCCCGTGGGATATTTTGCGACATCCACGCGGGCGAAGCCGCGGGTAAAAGCTAGTTATAAATATTACCCATTTTTCTCTGCTGGAATATGTGTGAGTGGAGAAGTTCATGTAGTGTAAGGGTGAGTGTAGTGTAAGGGAGAGTGTAGTATGAGCGTGTGTATGTGTGTGAGTTGATTGGTTGCGTACATGATTGTGTATGTAAATAAAGAAAATATGTTTAGCTGCGGTAGGCATGACGCAAAGAAAGATAGTGGTGGGCGAGATGTAATGACAGCAAGCAACAAGTTGGTAAAATGAAGTTGAATGAGCTACATAGCTCACGCAATGTAGATCAGGCATTAATGCCAGCCAGCAGATTCTCCGTGTCCTGATAGTTTAAAGAAGTCAGCCAATCCCTCACCCTCATCTTACATTTAATCCTATTCAGATGAAAGATATCCAATTCTTTGTTAGTCTTGTTATATAATCTTACGCTAAGGATATAGTAGTGTTTACTTGCAAAAGACGTTCTAGTCCGGTCAGGCTTAAAAATAGTGTGCTTGATTCTACCTCGCGGCTCCAGCAGAGGTCGCGACTTGTGCTTGCGGACTATGGTTTGCTGAACATATAGTTGCCTCACCGTGAGTACTTTACATTCAGCGTAAAGTTGAGCCGTAGGGTACCTGTAGGGTTTCTTTGCCATAACCTTAAGCACAGCTCGCTGGGCAATTTCAAGCTGTAAGATTGTCGATTTCGGTGCTCCACCCCATACCGTCAAACAGTAGGACAATAGGGACTGGCATAGAGCCAAGTACACCATTTGCAGGGTTTTTGTGTCAGCCGATTGACGAAGTCTTTTAAATATAAATATGAGTCTTCGAGCTCGAGTAGTGACAGTTTCAATCTGCTTATGCCAGCGGAAAGTCTGGTCTATATGTATGCCCAAATATTTAACGCAGGGAGTTCTGGTTATGTATAAGCAACAGCAGTCAGGAACAGGCAGCAAACACGAGTGTGCTTTCACTTTGAAAGTCGGTGGGGGCAGATGGTCAGCTCGCATTGCAAAGGGTATAAGTAGGGTTTTATCAACATTTAGTGTCAGGAGATTATTAGACAGCCATCCCATTACAATACCAAGAGCATGTTCCGCATTTTGCTTTGTTTGGCACCAGTCTCCTCCATTCACAATAAGAGCTGTGTCATCAGCATAAGTAAAGATTTTGCAGTTAACTAGGGGCATATCGCATAAATCATTTATAAATATAATAAATAGTGTGGGGCCCAGGATGCTTCCTTGCGGAACGCCGCAGTTGATAGCTTCCTCACAACTTACATGCTCCCCTATTTTCACCATTTGTACACGGTCTCGTAAATAGTCGGCAAAGATTTTTAAAGGGATGCCTCTAACTCCTATGCGTTCCAGCTTATTTATAAGGATAGGGACAGAGACAGTGTCAAAAGCTTTCGCCAGGTCTAGAAACAGTCCTAAGCATTTCCGCTTCTTATCAAGGTTCCGAATAGCATGTTCTGTTAGAGCCAATACTGCATCCTCTGTGGATATACCAGAACGGAAACCGTATTGGTTTCCAGATATTATTTTATTCAATTCAAGGTAACGTGTTAGCCGCTTGTTTAGTATTCGCTCTAATACCTTGGAAAGTGCTGGCAGGACAGATATTGGTCTATAGTTATTGACACTGCCTCTGTCTCCCGACTTATAAACTGGATGTACAACTGCTTTTTTTAAAACCTTTGGAAAAATACCAGTCGTGATGGATAGGTTACAGACATGAGTAATAAGAGGGACCAAAGTTTGGCGAGATGATTGTAAAACACTAGCTGGGATACCATCCCAGCCCACCGCGCAATCAGATTTAAGATTAATAATTATTCTCTCAACCTCGTCCGTGTCAGTTTCAAGAATGACTATGGAGTTTAAGTTATTATGATTGTTTTGGTGAATAAGACTATTGGGAGCGGGATGATTATTCGATACTTTGCTGGCCACTTCTCTACCAATACTAGCAAAGTAGTTGTTAACTTTATTTATAGAGGCTTGAGAGTCATTAAGATCTATAAGTTCGGCGGGTGGGGCTGGCTTAAGTTTTAGATTTACAATTTTATTGATTACATCCCAGGTTGACTTTGGGCTATTCTTCGCTTTCAAAAATTCTTCTCTCTCAGAGTTCTGTTTTAATCTCCGGAGTAGGTCATTGCAATAATTGCGGTACCTTTTGTATGTAATCAGTAATATGCTGTTTTCTGGGGAACTGTTGACTTGAGCATGGAGATTATCACGGTGAGATATGCATCTAAGAAGCCCTGGAGTAATCCATGGCTTAATATTTCTATTTTTCCGCGGGAGCGTGGAGACCATAGTGTGCCTGTTAATAATTGTTGACAGGGTGTTAACCAATATATCAGCCGCCATATTAGCGTCCAAAGCGTTGAGGATTATTGTCCAGTCCGTCTCACCTATTTCATTTTGGACAGCCGCATAGTCTACTTTTTTAACTGTCTTAGGAGGCTTTAATTTCGGTTTTTCACTATCAATAAACAAAATGAGGGGCTGGTGATCCGTAATGTATGTCTCCAAAACGAATGTTACGGCAGGAGCATTTGTGCGTAGTACTTAGCACATGGTCGATGCAATTATTCAAACGCGTTGGAAATAAATGAGCAGGGAGGAGACCATGCATGGCAGCCAATGTAAGATATTCAGTACAGTTTGCGTCAGTATTCCCGGTCTTTATGTCAATGTTTACATCGCCCATAACAGCAACTGTCGGGAATGTTGCTAAGGATGCAAGAACGTTATGAAGACTGTCACTAAAGTTAGTAATATTAGTAAATGAGGGTGAACGATATAGCGCAACTATACAACAGTTTAATCCTATTTTACACACCAGGCAATTCCCACCGACAAACTGCGGCTCCATTACCTCACATATAATGTCACTTTTAATATAAATAGCCACGCCATCGTTTTGGTTTTTTATGTTTTTTGTGCAGTATGAAACATACCCATCCAGTACGGGTAGAACAGGCGCTTTACTGAGCCAACACTCAGACAACACCAGGATATCGCACCGGAAATCCAGTCGGGACAATAATGCTAAGATTTTATCAAAATTTTTGTTAATGCTTCGTACGTTAATGTGAAATACTTTTAATCCATTTTTGTTACTTAGTTTGCCCGAACACAATTCAGGAGAACATTTAAATGATTTGGATACTGTGAGATGGTCGAGTTCATTGTTAATTTCTTTTATACTATCCATTTCTATATAATAAGACATCAAAAATATGTTTTGACATTAGGTAAGGGTTGCGAGGTTAGAAATTTACCCATATTGATGGGTAAAACAGCAGTCAAAACATACTTCATGAAAAGTGATAAATTGGTAATTTTTTTAGAAACTATGTTTTGAATTTATTTTTCGTTTATGAATGTGTGTTATGAGGCGTGCACTTTAGGAATTTCCAAACTATTTTTTGACTCTATGTTGAAATGAACGCAACAAATAGTCTGTAAGATGTCTCCGCGTCTCGCCAGGTGGCGCTGTAGCATTCAAGATTCCCAACTGTAATGGCTTCCAAGGAATTAATAAAAACTCACGTCGTTTAAATACAGTGTTTAATTTCCAAATCAGATATCCAAATCACAAGGATTATCAATAGGTTATGGGCCCAGCAATGCTCATGGTCCACTAATTGTGGTGGATTATCGGTTTTTGGAAAACGCTGGTGTGCTGCGGTCAAGTAGCAACGCGACGGGTGATTTCGTCGACGGCCGAAACTGGTCGAAAGGAAATCGGCGTGAGAATACCGGTAAAGGTACAAACAAGTATTGCGGTCAAGCAATCCGAGATGGATTTCGTCGGAAATATAGTGAATAGCCAGCAGCTATTGGAAGGAATTGAAAATTGAACCACATGGTCATTCAAAACCAAGGTCATCCTACGGGCGGCAGATCTTCTGAGTGTCGTCGAAGGAACATCTCCGTCCCCTCTGCCAGAAAAATTGGAAGAGTACGAAAAATGGATGGTGAAAGATGCGAAAGCGCAAGGTATGTTGGTTGCACGCATATCAGAGAAGGTAATACCTCAAATAGTAAGCTGCAATACAGCTAAAGAAATATGGGATAAATTACACACAATCTATGAACAACGTGGGGAGTTGTCGGTGCAGATACTCCAACAGAAATTCTTTACAATTAAATTTGAAGACAAAGAAACAGTATCTCAGTTCTTAGGACGGTTTGAAAGTCTCCTGTGTAAGTTGAAAAATGTCAATGCTGAAGTGAGCCAAACCATGGCTATAACAAAGATAACTTCATCGCTCCCATCAAAATTTCAACACTTTGTGTCGGCTTGGGAATCGGTGCCTGCAGAAAAGCGAACTATGGATGAGCTAACAGCAAGGTTATTGATTGAAGAACAGCGTGCCAGTTCTAAGCATGAAGAGGAAGAGTCAACAGCATTTGCATCGAGGTCTGCAAGAAAGTGTTTTCAGTGTGGTAAAATAGGACATGTGAAAAAGGACTGCAAATTAAAACAAAAAGGTATTTATTGTAACTATTGTAAGAAAAATAATCACAAAAGTGAAGATTGTTGGTTTAAAAATGGTAAAGATAGTAATAAGAAACCTTATGTAAACAAAAGTCAAAGCAATGCATTTTCTGTGTCTGTGCTGTCATCAGTGTTATATAGTCAACTAGACAGTAATTATTCCTGGATAATGGATAGTGGTGCATCAGAGCACATGTGTCATGATGTTAGCATATTTAAAAGTTACAAGAAGTTAGAATGTCCTAGGCCTATTATTATTGGTGATGGTAAAGTCATACAAGCCATAGGTATAGGTGTTATCTTATTGGAAGCATACAATGGTAAAGAATGGATAAGTACAACATTGAATAATGTTTTACATGTACCTGATATTAAAATGAATCTATTTTCAGCTATTTCAGCAGCAGACAAGGGTTATAGTATGTCAATAAATAATAAGAGTTGTTATTTTACTAAAAATGATAATAAAAATATTTGTGCATTTGCTTATCGTAAAAATAACTTGTTTATTATGAAATTTAGGTTTAACAAAGTTGAAAATGCTTGTGTTGGTAAATCAAGTGATAATCTGTCTAAATGGCATGAAAAAATGTGCCATCAAGATATAGAACAGGTAAAAAACATGTTACTTAAATGTAACATAGATTTCAGTAAACAAGAGGAGTCAACATGTGAGCCATGTCTTCTTGGTAAGTTTCATAGAAAACCATTTCCATTAAGTGTAAATAGGGCAGAAAGACCTGGTCAGCGTTTACACATAGATTTATGTGGAACTATGGAAATAACATCATTAGGTGGTGCCAGGTACTATTTATTAATAAAAGATGATTACACAAAGTATAGAACAGTTTATTTTCTGAAAAATAAATATGAAACAGTTAGTAAAATAAAAAGTTTCTTGAATTATGTTGTTAAGAACTTAGAATATAAAGTAGAAATTATCAGATCAGACTGTGGTTCAGAGTTTGTGAACAAAGAGATGAAGTCACTATTGGATAGTTTAGGTATTGTTCATCAAACTAGTGTGCCTTATACGCCCCAACAAAATGGTTGCATAGAACGTGAAATGCGTACAGTAACTGAAGCCGCTAGAACAATATTATTGTCAAGTGGTTTGAACAAGTCTTTGTGGGCTGAAGCTGTAAATACAGCTGTTTTCGTTATTAACAGAACTGGTAAAAGTAGAATTAAAAATGTAACTCCATATGAGCTGTGGTATAAAAAGGAAATATATGATATAAACAAATTAAAAGTATTTGGATCTAAAGTAGGTGTACATGTTCCAGATCAACATCGTAAAAAATGGGATAGTAAAGCTGAAATCGGATATTTTGTAGGTTATAGTGAAACAACAAAAGGTTTAAGGATTTATTTTCCCCAGAAAAATGATGTTTTGATAAAAAGAGAGGTAACATTCTTGAAAGGTAATTCTAGTAATCAGAAAATAGGTAATACTTCTGAAGATCTCAGTCATACACTTCCATTTATGGACATAGATTCAGAAAAAGAAGAAATGGATAATGGAGAGCAAGAACAAGATGAATTAAGAGAAGAGTATCACAGTTTCTATGAAGAAGATGATGAAGAATTAGCACATTCACCAAGTCTTGTCGAAAATTTGGAAACCCAAATAGAAGCAGTACCGAGTCGTCAAGAAGCAGAAAGAAAATCATCAGAAAATGAGTTGGAAGAAGAAAATAGTGTGGAAGAAGAGACAGAAGATGAAGAAAGACTTCCAGAATTAACACAGTCAAGAAGAGGTAGAGAAATAAAGAAACCATTGTGGCTAGATGATTATGATACAAACCTTTTATCCATGGAAAAAGTACCAGTTACTCTAGAAGAAGCATTGAATTCTGAAGAAAAAGACGAGTGGAAGAATGCAATGGAAGTTGAACTAAATACTTTACGAGAGAATAACACATGGACAGAAGTAAATAATGTTCCAGAAGGAAATAAAATAATTTCCAGTAAGTGGGTTTTTAGAGTTAAAGAAATAGGTAGTGAAAAAGTATATAAAGCTAGGTTAGTTGCAAGAGGTTTTGAACAATCAGATTGTGATTTAGAAGTGTATTACCCTGTGGCTAAACTGCCAACATTTAGAATTTTTATGTTAGTTGCAAATAAATTGCAACTTCCAGTCCACCAGATGGATGTAGTAGGTGCCTTTTTACATGGTGATATAAATGAAACGGTATACTTAAAATTACCAAGCGGTGAAACCTGTAAGTTGAATAAGTCATTATACGGTTTAAAAAAATCTCCAAAATATTGGAATCAAAAGTTTGATGAGTTCATGACTAAAGAGAATTTCAATAAATCTAAAAATGATCATTGTTTATATTTTAGGAAAGTAAATGGATATAAACTATATGTTTTGCTATTTGTAGATGATATACTTCTATTTTGTTCTGAAAATAAGTTTTTAGAAGATTTTAAAAGAGAGTTATGTAAAAACTTTAAAATGAAAGACTTAGGTTTAGCAAAAAATTACCTAGGTATTGATATTGAACAAAAGAAAGGTAAAACGGTAATAAGTCAAAAGTCATATTTAACTAAAGTTCTAGAACATTATGATATGTCAAATTGCAAACCAGTCTCTACCCCCATAGATCAAAATTTTAGGTTTGAAATGTTAAAAAGAGAGAAATCAGAATGTCCTGAAATAGAGAAAAAGTGTAGACAACTTATAGGCAGTCTCATGTATGCAGTTTGTGCTACAAGACCAGATTTATGTGTATCAGTGTGTTTTCTTAGTAGATACCAACATTGTGCAAGTGTTATGCTGTACAAGGCATTAAAACGTATTTTACGGTATATAAAAGGTACATTAGATTATTCTTTGGTGTACAGCAGCACAGACACAGCATTGCAAGGTTTTGTAGATGCAGATTGGGCTGGTGACACCCAAGATAGAAAATCAACAACGGGTTATCTATTTAAAATGTTTGATTGTACTGTAATATGGTGTTCTAAAAAACAACTAAGTGTATCATTATCATCCACTGAGTCAGAATATATTGCATTAAGTATGGCTATTCAAGAAGCATGTTGGTTGAAACAATTGTTATGTGATTTTGATGTAGTCAATAATGAAGTGACACTTTATGAAGATAATCAGTCAGTAATAAAATTAGTTTACAACTATGAAAATAATAAAAGACTAAAGCATTTGGATATTAGGTACCACTTCATTATGGACAAATAAAAGAAAAATGTATATCAATAGAGTACATCAAAACAGAAAATAATTTAGCTGATTTATTAACTAAGCCCTTAGGAAAATCTTTATTTGAAAAGTTTGTTGAGTTAATATTTTAGAATCTTAATTGTAATTAGTATTGTAATGGTTGGTCATGCGTTAATAAGGTTTTGTTATACCTAATAGTAAATGAAAGTAATTACTATACTTATATGATGCATCACTAGCCAATAAGTTAAGATTATTTCTTTAAGATTCAAAAGGGAGTTCCAATTTTTGTTAAGGGGAAGTTACAAGATAAGAGTTAGGTACTAAACATAAAAACAATTGTTATAGTTTCAGTTTATTGAGGTAAAAGTAACGTAGTACAAATAAAACAAAAGTAATTGCAAAATTATATATTAGTAAAGGAAAATATTTGTTGAGGGGGGGTGTTGAAATGAACGCAACAAATAGTCTGTAAGATGTCTCCGCGTCTCGCCAGGTGGCGCTGTAGCATTCAAGATTCCCAACTGTAATGGCTTCCAAGGAATTAATAAAAACTCACGTCGTTTAAATACAGTGTTTAATTTCCAAATCAGATATCCAAATCACAAGGATTATCAATACTCTACAGTTTAACTACACTGACTCTACAGAATGAAGTTATTCAAGAACGGTACAAAAAGCGGTCTCCGCTAAGCGTTATTATTAGGTATACTTTGAGACAACTATAACTACTATATTATAAATTCTACCATCATTATATTATTAATATTACACATATGATAGTATTATTCAACAATCAAAATTCAGTAGGTAATTACTTTATACCATTCCCCCTCTAAAAAGCTTATTTTATTCACTGAAAACAGTGAATAAAAAGCTCTTTTAATCACTATTTTGGTGTTTGAATTTAGAACACGCCAACTTATTCGACCGCCATCTCAATGCTATACAACCTCCTTAACACTTTCGACTCCACCCATTTTCATAGAACTCATACGCCATGCTGCCTTATATATTGGGAGTCTACGACTTTTATTATTCGTAGTTGGAAGTGAAACCTCCGGGAGGGTTGCCAGCATTACGTTTTGTTAAAATATACATCAGATTTTATTTTTACGGTTTATAATCTGTATTCGCTAAGAAAAACCTTCATTTAAAATGAGCCTTCGGCGAGGGCTCCCGGCATTCCATATCCAAATAGCTGAACCCTCCAGGAGGGCTTCCGACACTCAACGTCTACATTTAAAATGAGCCCTCCGCGAGGGCTCCCGGCATCCCATATCCAAGTAGGTGAACCCTCCAGGAGGGCTCCCGACACTGAACGTCTACATTTAAAATGAGCCCTCCGCGAGGGCTCCCGGCATCCCATATCCAAGTAGGTGAACCCTCCAGGAGGGCTCGCGACACTGAACGTCTACATTTAAAATGAGCCCTCCGCGAGGGCTCCCGACATCCCTTATCGAAGAAGGTGAACCCTCCAGGAGGGCTCCTGACACTGAATGTCTACCTTTTAAATGAGCCCTCCGCGAGGGCTCCCGACATCCCATATCCAAGTAAGTGAACCCTCCAGGAGGGCTTCCGACACTGAACGTGTAAACCTTTTATTAAATGTCTATTTTCGCTTAAATCTTTCTTTTTCTCGTAGTCATGGTATAAAGTATAGTATGCAACTCTTGAATAAAACGGATTTATATCGAGGGCCATGAATCACTCGCATCGCTTAGGATTCTAACACTTGAATCACTCGCTACGCTCGTGATTCAATCGTTAGAATCCTTCACTTGCTCGTGATTCATTTAGGGCCCTCGCTTTAAATCCGTCCTTTATTCACTAATTGCATAATATACTATTATTGCTTTATATATTGTGAAGTTGACGTGTCGCTCTCTCTCTCGAGAAGAAGATGATGACATCACTGCAGAGGACAGATTGTTTCAGCTTGAAATTAAATTAAATAAATCCTATACTATGAAACGAGCAATATTTAAATATCAACATTCTCCTGCCGATCCCAATTTATTTGTGGTCGGCGCAAGATGTCCCTTTCTTTCATACTTCTCTATTAGTCGTCTTCTCGGTAGTCACATCCTTTCTAGCCATATCATCTTTCACACAGACCAATTTCCTTTCTTTGGTCTTCCCCTTCTCTTATAGCCATCGACTTTCATACTCAAAACTTTCCTCACGACATTTTCTTCATTCCTCCGCATCACATGCCCATTCCACGACAATCGATTTCCGCACAACTTTTCGGTCACCGGTGCTTCTTTCAGACTTTCTCTTATTTACTCATTTCTTATTCTATCCATTCGTGTAACACCACACATCCCTCTTAGCATTCTCATCTCTGCTACATGCAATTGCTTTTCATTCATCCCTTTTGTGGCCCAACATTCTGATTCATACAAGACAGCAGGTCTAACCATTGTTTTATATATCTTCCCCTTATGTTTAAGGGGAATGCAGGAATCGCAGATTGTTCCCGTGACCTGCCGCCATTTCATCCATCCAGTGTTAATTCTATGATTAACCGCCCGATCTACTTCACCATCGCTTTGCGCATCGCGAGTAAACCGAGATACCGAAAGTCGGAGAAAACTGGGAGAAGCCTGCCATCAGGCGCGGAGAGAGCGCCGTAATCGCAATGCAGTTTTGGTTAGATGCTGATTTTCAAGCCAACACTCTCCAGCTTCTGTTGCCATTTCTTCAATCTGCTTTGGATCTCAGGTTCATCTGCACCGACAGATAAATGTCATCGGCAAACAGCATGCACCAGGCAAGGTGCCTCTTCCTGTATGTCCAACGTCAGAGCATCCATAATCAACAAGAAGAGGTAAGGACTTATTATAAAGCCGAACCCTTGGTGCAAGCCTACAGCCACACTGAACTCGTTGGTATTGCCAGCAGCCGACCGGACTTACGTACGAGAAGAAATATATATAAATATATATATATTTATATTTGTAAACACGTTCTCGAAAACGACTCATTGCATTATAGGAGTTTACGGGGGCGAAAAGTCGATCTAACTAGGTCTCATATCAGGGAAAATTTGTTTTCTCTATTTTCACAGCCTCTTGAATGTGATACAACGTTGGTATACCTGGACGATATTGTTTATCTATTTTCACCCAAGCAGAGCTCGGTCGACCAGGGGGCCTACCACAACCACTAAAAGCAGTATTATTTCAATCTTACTTCAGTGGGGGAAAGAGATGGTGCTATACGTCCTGTAGAGCTTCATCTCTTTCCCACACTAAAGTAATATTAAAATAGGGGTGCTGGTAGGCCCCCAGGTACTGTAACAAAACATTGCTAATTCTGGAAGTAACTAAACACCAAATAAACATTAATTGTATTAAATTGTTATTTTAAGATTAAATCTTTGTTACTAGTCACTTTTTTTGATAATTACGTACCAACGAGAATTATCTTCTATAAAAAAAAACTTGTTGGTCTGTACATTATCCCTGTAATGCACCACAGCTAGCACATGCTCTGAATACACTTAGTAATTAAAAACATTATACAAATAAACAATTAACGATTTGTCTTAATAGTCTGTAGGTATGCGACCGTGGTAACCTACTAGGAACATCCGAACATCATAAGTAGATATTTTTGGCCGAAGGTCGTTTTATTTAGTTTAGATGTAATTAATTTGGGCAGGAAACTGCATAATTTATGAAGTTCTGACGTATCTTGAATTCTATAGTTTATTATAATAATTGTTACTGCTGAGAACCTACAGACGTATCACTTAAAAGAAATCGTGGGTAAAATCAGAATGTTTTAGTTTTATTGTATACAATGTATTTATGTTAACATATTTTATGTGTGTATTCTATTAAATAAGTTTTAATTATACCTAGTAAACAGAAACATTAACCTTGAAAATAAACTTGGGCCCCTTTTTTCATTTACTGAAAAAAGGGGCCCAATTTTGTTTTAATTATTGTAGTAGGTAAAGAGGGTGCATTCTGAAAGCTGGCAACATCGTAAATAGCTGTCAAATATGTCGCTTTTTGATCATGCATTTAAATTAGCTATAATGTGGGACACTGCTGGGACACAGGTATTCTTATACAGGGTTATTTGTAAAACACCAGCAACCTTTTAAGGGGTCAAAGGGGGAAAAGAAATCATAAAAAAAAATCTGCTGTTCCCTACATTTATGTTCTCATATCTTGTCAAAATGTAGGGAACAGCTAATTTTTTTCGCAATTTCAGATTTGGTCCCATAGTGAAAATTGTTCATAATGATGAGTACAATGACCCCTTAAGAGGTTGCTGGTGTTTTACAATAACGGTAATATAATGATAGTATTACCGTGGTGGGGCCGTAACTAATCCACCACGCGGGTTCAGTGCGGGTGGTAGATGTCACATGTCTTCGATTTTTTGGTTCTAGGACATGCCAGTTTGCTCACGATGTTTCCTTCACCGTTTTGGGAGCAATGCTGACAGGCGCTTTACTTTGTGTAAATTATTTCATTACCACTGCTCTTAAAACGTTGACTAATAAGGTAATCAATATATTATGCCACGGAAATTATGCCACGAGAACGTACTACTGGAATAAAAATGTGTCAAACCAGGTTATAAACTATCTGTGTGCCAAATTTCATCCAAATCAGTTCAGCCATTTTTGCGTAATTGATTAACAAACATGCAAACTTTCACAGTTATAATATTCGTAGGATTAGTAGAATGATTATATTTTTATTTTCAATCAAAAATTATGAAAATAAAAGTATTTCATGCCCTATGATTCTTTCATCTCTTTTTTATATACTTACCTTCATATCTATACTAATCTATACTAATATTATAAAGCTGAAGAGTTTGTTTGTTTGTTTGTTTGTTTACTTGAACGCGCTAATCTCAAGAACTACTGGTCCGATTTGAAAAATTCTTTCAGTGTTAGTTAGTCCATTTATCGAGGAAGGCTATAGGCTATACAGGGTGTTTGGCAGAACGTTGAACATACGAAAATGGTGGATAGGTGGGATCATCTGCTACTTACTCAGCCCTAATTTAACTGCCCCTGGTTTGTTTTTTTTTAAATAAGTTGAAATTAATTTAAGTATTTTTTACATCTTTCTGTAAGTTTGAGCGTTTTAGAGAGTTTCTAGCTAACATCTGAATAAAGCAATAATTTTATAAGAATCTGCCAACATTAAAGATTTAAAAAAAAAACATTTTTAATAAAAATTACACTTTAAAGTGGTGAAAAAGGAACAAAGCAAAAAATGTTTTTTTTTTAAATATCCGGGGCCCAGGGTCAAATAAATTAGGGCTGAGTAAGTAGCAGATGACCCCACCTATACACCATTTTCGTATGTTCAACGTTCTGCCAAACACCCTGTATATCATCACGCTAAGACCAATAGGAGCGGAGCACCAATGAAGAATGTTTAAAAATCGGGGTTTCTGTTTTCATTTTGAGAGCTTCCGCTGCGTGCGCTGCGTAAATCCATACTATACTAATATTATAAATTCGAAAGTAACTCTGTCTGTCTGTCTGTCTGTCTGTATGTTACCTTTTCACGGCTAAACCACTGAACGGATTTCGATGAAATTTGGCAAGGAGATAGATGGCATCCTAGAGAAGGACATAGGGTACTTTTTGTCTCAAAAATAACCCCCAAGGGGGTGATATAAGGGATGAAAGTTTGTATGGGAAACTCAATATTTCTAAGTTGGGGATATGGAAATTCAAATTTATGCTTTTGGTAAGAAATAAAGAATTACGCTTTTCAGCGTTTTTGTAAAATCATCCCCCAAAGGGGTAAAATAGGGGTTGATTTTAAAATTCACATGTATTATTGATTATTTTTGTTGTCTCTTATTTTTAAGAGATTTAAGGTGTGGTTCCAGTGAGTCGGAACCGGATGCGGCACAGTTCACGGTGAGTCGGAACTGTCTGCGGTGATTGTGGCGATTGTGGTGATTGTGGTTCCAGTGAGTCGGAACCGAGTGCCGCACAGTTCACAGTGAGTTGGAACTGTCTGCAGTGATTGCGGCGATTGTGGTGATTGTGGTGATTGTGGTGATTGTGGTGATTGCGGTGATTGAGCTGATTGAGGTGATTGCGGTGATTGACCTGATTGTGGTGATTGAGGTGATTGTGGTGATTGAGGTGATTGTGGTGATTTCGGTGTTTTCGGTGATTGAGGTGATTGCGGTGATTTCGGTGATATCGGTGATTATTTTTGTTGTCTCTTATTTTTAAGAGATTTAAGGTGTGGTTCCAGTGAGTCGGAACCGGGTGCGGCACAGTTCACGGTGACTCGGAACTGTCTGCGGTGATTGTGGCGATTGTGGTGATTGTAGTTCCAGTAAGTCGGAACCGGGTGCCGCACAGTTCACAGTGAGTTGGAACTGTCTGCGGTGATTGCGGCGATTTTGGTGATTGTGGTGATTGCGGTGATTGAGCTGATTGAGGTGATTGCGGTGATTGAGGTGATTTCGGTGATTGCGGTGATTTCGGTGTTTTCGGTGATTGAGGTGATTGCGATGATTTCGGTGATTATTTTTGTTGTCTCTTATTTTTAAGAGATTTAAAGGTGTGGTTCCAGTGAGTCGGAACCGGGTGCGGCACAGTTCACAGTGAGTTGGAACTGTCTGCGGTGATTGCGGCGATTTTGGTGATTGTGGTGATTGCGGTGATTGAGCTGATTGAGGTGATTGCGGTGATTGAGGTGATTTCAGTGATTGCGGTGATTTCGGTGTTTTCGGTGATTGAGGTGATTGCGATGATTTCGGTGATTATTTTTGTTGTCTCTTATTTTTAAGAGATTTAAGGTGTGGTTCCAGTGAGTCGGAACCGGGTGCCGCACAGTTCACAGTGAGTTGGAACTGTCTGCGGTGATTGAGGTGATTGCGGTGATTGCGGTGATTGAGGTGATTGAGGTGATTGCGGTGATTGCGGTGATTGAGGTGATTTCGGTGATTCCCCAGTGAGTCGGGGTGATGAGTCTAAGGGTGTTGACCAGGAATGCGCGTTCGCTGCATGCTGGTGGTCAGGATACCCGCTGAGCCGTGGGTGCTGGCTGGCTGTGTAACTCGCCTCACGAAAGCTTGCGGGATTGATGATGATGACGTCACGCTGAAGTAGTTGCACGAAGACTGCGTTGACGTTCAGTCTCAGGGTCACCAATTTAGTGGTATGAGGAACAGGGTGTAAAGTTCACTCATCCACCATAGAAAAGGGAGGATCCTCCGACAAGACGGGTGTTATGTCGGGCGGGCAACTGCCCATAAGTTGATTTCGTATAGTCTTATCTATGTCGTTCGCGTGGTAAATTCTAACTGCGCGATGCAGGATTTGTGTGACATCATGTCTTTCATGCGTAGTTCGTATGTGGCGGTGTAACCGCTACAAACATTACCTCCTTACTAATAAACGTTGTATAGCGTCTGTATAGTTAAACATATAGTATAGTTACAAAGCTTTGTCTTCTTCTTTCGAATGTCAAATTACTGACGACTGAAAGAGATCATTTTTTCATTTTGAGGTACGCAACCCTAAAATGTGCCTGTTACTTTTTCATGCCGTAAGGGCTGAACGGATTTAGTTGAAAGGCGTATGGTCTTTTAACTAAATCCGTATAGGCCATGATCTGGGTTAGGATAGAGGATAATCTGAATCCCGGTAGTACGGTCCTGTGGGATATTTTCCGACCTTTACGCGGGCGAAGCCGCGGGTAAAAGCTAGTATATATATATTTTCTAAGGATGGCCCACAGTTACCATTAATCTTTTAAAATTTTATAAAATTTTCATTGTTATTTCCGAAGCTATTTTGACCGATATCATATTAATCCTCATCCAATAAAATATGTTATTTAAATTGGGCATAAAATTTCGATTAAAATATGCCTGTACATCACATCATTTAAATGAATAGTTTAAGAGATATCACAGTTTCAAAATTACGCGTAACAAAATAATTATGTTTGACGGCAACGCGGCTCGGTAGAACGTTCCCGTGGGATATTTTGCGACATCCACGCGGGCGAAGGCGCGGGTAATAGCTAGTCAAAAATAAAAAATAAAACAACTGAATTGAGATCCTCCTCTTTTTGTAAAGTCGGTAAAAAAATGGTTCTTAGTTCTCCAAGGTCAGACACAAAACTTCAACGCAAACTTGCGATGTTTTCAAAGTATATGAAAGTATCAATCAGAACTTAGTTAATAAAGTTGTTTGATAATTTATTTAATACATTATGTTGACTGAACTAGCTTCTTAAATTAAAACTAATTAAAGTTATATTAGAGAGATAAGTTAAATTGCTTACCTATATACTATTATTACACAACGTTTTTTAGGGTTCTGTTGTAAACAAGGAACCCTTATAGTTTCACCATGTCCGTCTGTCTGTCCGCGGCTTAGCTCAGAGACTCTTTGTTCTAGAAAGCTGTAATTTGGCATGGACATAATAATCACGCTAACAAAGTGGTAAAATAAAATCATGAAGACACGTAAAGTGGCGACGTTTTCTTTTTTATCCGCATGCTATCCCATGGTGCGGTGTTGTTGGTCGTTCAAATATTGTGAGTTTGTGAAAATATAAAAGTTATGGTAAAAAATAATATTTAAGGCAAAAGTGCTTGAAATGGTTATCCGTAAGTAAATAAGCCCTTGACACATGTCAGTTTTTCTTTTTATTTACCTTGCTTTCCGTGGTTCCGATTTCCAATTTTCTATTTTATTTTCCTGTAGTAGATACGTTCCTATGCTTTTTACAAACGACTCCACACTCTTACGGAAAACGCTATATGAGCTCAAATGTCCGAAAGACTGATGCAGCTTGATAAAAATTAAATTTTTATTGTGTCTCATTAGTGACAGTCAAGCGGACGTAAAGAGAGAAGTAAGCCTAAGGTACCTTTAACTCTGTCTGGAACCGTGCACCTAGCTTCTGACGTTTCATAAGCGCCCTCGTAGGTTTATGTGAAATAAAATATATTGAATTTTGAATTTTTGCCGGCCAACTCCATTGCATTAGTTGTGACTGAGCATTTAAGACGCAGATATAAGCCAGTGACCTTGAGTGGTTAGCTTGCGTGTTCTGTACTGAGCTCACGCAATGCGTCGTACGTCCAGCCAGTAATGGACTCGCCCATCAAGGAGCGCTGTCCCAAATTAGACGCATTATTAATTTAATATACATAAACCAAAGGTATTTTATTATAACACGCATACTAAATATTCAATTATAATTAAACTATCTTTAAAATGTGAAGGTTTCAGAAAAACACGTTGAATAGATACTTATTGCGTGATTCTCAGTTTTTTATCCGCGTTTAGACATCACTTTACAAATTAATTTCACTATGTAATATAAATATAATCTATATTCGGCATATCTGTCCGTGTCCGTCAGTGTCTATCATAAAAAGTAAGTTGGAGTTTTTTTCCCACGAAATGTATAGAAAAAGTTTTTTACTTTTTCTGACTTTTCTAAAACTCAAACCTCGATTATTGGTCCTAGAGTTTTTTAATCCTTATAAGAAATGATCGATTGGCATTTTTTTTTGTTGTGAAAAACTGCCCTTTGAAAAAACTATATCTTTTTTTGTTGTTTTGTTTTTTTTTCGAAATCTGTTGAATGAAGATCAACATTTCTCATAAAATTAACAACAGTCTCTTTAGACCGTTTTAATATAGCTACCACGGTTAAGGTCCTTACTGCCCCATCCCAAAAATCCACCCTGTATATGTTATTTACAAACATAATATAAACATACATTTTACTACGTATTTATCTATTTTCCTTACATTTCAGTCCTTTTGATCTTTCCTCTTTTTGCCATCAAACACGTCACTAATATGACACGACCCAATTTCAAAAGTACTTTAGCGTCCCTTTCCCCGTAACTTCAAAGGTGTCAACTCCGTAAAATTACTTCACACTGAAGATATCGTCCATTGTTGTTGTTCAAGGACGTCCTTCCGAAGGTCTCATCAGCAATCACGAAGACATTGAATGCGCTCCAAGGACCGTTTAATTAACGTAGTCACGAAACTCGCGATGGATCTTAAGATAGGTGGGCGTTGCGTGACCCTAGTTTGCCGAGCAATTGCCCACGAAGATATCCTGATGACTGTGGCTGATTAGAGCTATTTGCATTAGTGCTGACCAGTTGAACTGAGACAGAGTGCTGTAATGTGCAATTACGATAGTCATTCTTGTGGGGTTCGTAATTAGAGGTGAACTATAAGTCTTTGTGGGGAACAGATAGTAGGGAAGCATTATGGCCTTTAGCTGACCTTGAGCAAAATAGCATAACTTCACGCCTGCATTTCCCGAAGGGTTGGGTAGAGGTGTATATTTATAATAGGTACACACATAATTCGCCAGTTATGTTTAAGTCCCATGTAATAGGAGGCGAGCCGATTGTCATCAACCGTGCACAAATCCGGACACCGGGCTGCCACTGGGAAATTCCAGATGGAAAAACCCAGGTAACACTTTGCCCAGAACCCAGAACCTCATGAGCAAAATACTTACCTATTAATTTGTTTTGCTACTTATGTGTTTTTAGTGATCTTCCACCAGTTTCGAGTGAAATAAAAAAAAACACTAAAATAAAATAGTAACGAAGAACTTTTGTCCGTTTGTCTGGATGTATGTTCCAGATTGGCGCAATAACGGCTGAACAGATTCGGATGCGCATCATCAGCATCATCATCATCAGCCTATTAATGTTCCCACTGGAGGAACACAGGCCTCCTCTCTGTGAGAGGGAGTGGGCCGTAATCTACCACGCGGGCCCAGTGCGGGTTGGTAGATGTCACATGTCTTCGATTTTTTTGGTTCTATAGACATGCCGGATTCCTCAAGATGTTTTCCTTCACCGTTTTGAGAGCAGTGGTGATGAAATTATTTACACAAAGTAAAGCGCCTGCTTGGGTTCGAACCCACGACCTCAGCTCGTAAGTCGGGGCCGTTACCACTGGGCCACCACTGCTCTATGCTCGGATGCACATAGATAGTTATAATAGGGTACCTACTTTTTATCCCGGTAGTACGTTCCCGTGGGATATATTCCGATGTTAATTCATAGTTGATGGTATTTTCATTTTAATAGTTAAGAAAACCAATTAAACAAAGCAAAATCTAGTTTTGGACCCAATTTGACCAAATGTTGTCAGCGCAAAAAATATAACAAAAAAATTATGATAGAATGTTACTAAAAAAGTCGTTAATACCGCATGATTGATGAGTATAGCGTATGAAAAGAAAATATTAATGATGATAATGGCCATAAAACATTTACTTATATTATCTTTCCCGGAAAAATGTCGGCGCCATGTTGGGTTTTAGGCTGCCTGTCCACTGGAGCGGAGAGGAGAAAAGAGGAGTGGAGATGTGCCAATATTAACCAATAGAATCTTGACTCAGGATCACTGATCTAAACTCAGGGGCGGAGTCAAGATTCTATTGGTTAATATTGGCACATCTCCGCTGCTCTTTTCTCCTCTCCGCTCCAGCTTTAATCTTCTTAGCAAATAATTTGTAGACAGCTGGAAAAGAAAATGGAAAAAGTTTTGTTCGAAATATTTCTGATTGAAAAATCTGTGAAACTAACTGAAAACCCACGAACTTAATGTTCTTAAGTATCTGTCGCTGGTGGATTGCTTAGCTGTTTAGCATAACGGCTAGCTATTTAACAAAACAGCTGAAATCTGAAAACGGGGGGCATTGCACTCACCTGAAATCGTGAAAGAAAAATCAATAAATTGTTGTTCCATAAATGTGAACACAAAAAAGAACTGTTCAGAAAATATGCGTCACATCTGTGCAAAACAGCCATCGCTCAGAATAATGCTGTGACACATGCACGGAGCCAATGCTGGCGGACATTCAGACATTTGATTTTCAGACAAAACTTGTAAAAATTTAATAAATTTAAACCCCGACTGCAACTAAAAACTACAAAACAAACTCGAGTGAGTTTGTTTTGTAGTTTTTAGTTGCAGTTTTAGTTCAGCATGCAGTTCAGTTTTTTCATTTTAAAATAATTTTATTTTCAACTTTTTAGTGCTATATTTTTGGAATCATCTCCTCAAGCCTTTGATTTTGATACCTCATAATAATATATGAATAAGGCACAAATTTTTTTTTGTCACTATGGACGCTTGTAATGTTGACAGACACGTTTTTTCTACGGCACGGTTTATGCCATACCGTAAATAAACCGTGCCGTGTACAAAGGGCCGTATAGGATGCTTCTAGTACACATAGATAAGCGTGAAAAACATAACCCTGTCTTTGCTGTCGTGCAGTCGGGAGCGTTTACGTCGTACGGTATTTCATACAAATTTTCAAGCCCTTGTTTTTCGAAATGACTGAACCGATTTTAATGAAACTTCATACGCATAAGCAGGATACAAAGATGTAAAACACTAACTTTTTAGACCTTGTGAATAAATGGTAGGATTTTACATTATTTTAGGACATACAGTCACAATTTGACATTAACAGCATTTATGTCGTAGCTTTTCCACAGTTCAAGTGTAAACCACTGATGTGCAGTTGACTGTACCTCATTACCGATTTTTACTCATCAATAAATACATTAGCTTCACATCTGAAAAAATCTGGTTAATTTTTTTCTTTGTAATATTTTACCAAAATATTTGAAAAAGATTTTCGTGAAAAGTTTTTGCTTGCGTCAGAGTCTCTATTTTCCTTTCGAATGCTTTCAGATGTAACATCTTCGTGTAACTTTTATGACCTACTTACTCGGCGGATTTCGGGTTTACGTAACCAATTTCTAATTTACTACGAGGGTAATCTTATCTGTGCTAAGTTACTTAGTCAAAGGAAACTAGTTAACATTTCTGAAGACGGTTTTGTATCTCGAATTTCATCGCGACGTTCAATTTTAGGTAATTGATTTGATAAATCGTACTTAGGTAGGTATGTCTGGAAATTATGAAGATATGTATGTAGTCTATACGTACCCCTAAATAAATTAAGTTCCTATAATCTTGAATTCATATTGGTTGTTTTTTTTTAATGGTGTAATTATATTTTAATTACTCTCCTTACAAGGCCTGACCAAGATTATGTCTGGACTTTAAAAGAGACTGCCCCGTAGGTGTAGTGGTCGTTAAGCATGAGGTCCTGGGTTCGATTCCCGGGTCGGGAAAAATGTTATTGCCTGGCGTAGATCTTAGGCTGTGTGCGTGTTAGACCAGTGACTGACTTTAGACTTTCGGGGAAACGAGGCGTGATTTTATGTTATGTTTAAAATAAACTTTGCCCCTTGAGTAAGTACTCAAGCGGCAAAGTTTATTTTAAACATAAGTATGTTTCGCCATTTCTTCTCAAGGATAGTCAGATAGGAAAATTTCCTATCTGACTATCCTTGAGAATAGATGTAGTTGACATTTAATGTCAACTACATCTATTTTTTTTTTATATTACTAGTACAAGTGATTCCGAGAACCTAATATACGGAATAAATAATTTCATTTCATTTCATTTCATTACAACAAAACCACAGAAATGAGAAACAATGATTAATAATCTGCATCTCCTGGTGAAGTAAGCACATTTTAATTTTGCGACTGACACTAACGGGCATACCTACAATTTAGACCCGGACTCCACCAAAGCAAAGACGAGACGAGAGGAGAGGAGACGAACAACCAATAGAATTTCGTTATTCAGACATCTCGTCTCCACTCAGCTTCAGTGGATACCACTGCGCGGAGATGTATCATATTTGTAGCGCAATCGAAGCGGAGATGTGAACTGTGCCTCGCCGAGATTGAGTTGAGCGGCGGTACAAATCGGAAATGTGAGCTGTGCGGCGTCGCAAGCTGACGAGAAGAGATGAGAGCGGCGTGCAGTGAGCGGTAAACATCCAACGCTCACTGCACGCAGCTCAGTTCCGCTCTAGCCAGCACACATCTCCGGTCCAGTCTAGCCACTACGCATCTCCGCACAGCTTCGGTGGATACACCCTAGCTGAAAAACATCTCTTCTCGTGTCCGCTTCCGACAGCTCCGCTTTGGTGAAGTCCGGGCCTTAATAATGAACATTTTGCAACTCCACCAATTCATTTATCAAGCCGGTTATTATCACGGTCGGTCAGTATAACATTCGCTGATAAAATCAGATGATAATTAGTATTCATTTATGCAGTTGAAAATCTGCTAAATTCTGTTAAAATAAAAATACAAGCACGAAGTTGATAACTTAGTTATACAATAAATGTTTTTATAAATCACTGATCGTATCAAATTCTTGGAACAAGGTTCAGGAAAACTTAGTAAGCGGGAAGTAGGTACTTATATCTACATATATCATAATATAAACCGGCCAAGTGCGTGTCGGACCACGCACAATGAAGGGTTCCTTAGCTGGGATGAATTTATCCCAAGAACAAACTTAACATTGCAGTTGAAAAACATGTTCCCTCATACATCGATATACGCCACGGTCAATTCTCCAACTGCAAAAGTAAGTGTATATCGTAAAAAAAAAAATGTCATAAAACTGCAAATTAACGATTTTCGGACTTTTTCCTTTATGTGTGCTGTACCTTGCTTCTTGTCAATTTTCATGATTGTAGGTCAACGGGAAGTAACGGGTAGTAGTTGATTTAATTTATTTGCAAAATATGACGCATAAATGGCCGTACTTTTTTATTGCATTTTCTTAGAATCTTGAATTTGTTAGAGCGCCGAGGGACCATAGATCTACGTATTTGGTATTAATTTCAACTTGACACCGACACACTGAAATACTGACAGACAGACGAACAGTCAGACAACGAAGTGATCCTATAAGGGTTCCGTTTTTTCCTTTTGAGATACGGAACCCTAAAAAGGATAAAGTAGGTATAAAATTTGCACAATATTATCTTAGTTTTTTAGTAGATCTCGGAATTGCGTGTTTTTATTTACATACTTTATAGACCGTATCTTTATGAGTACCTATCATAAAAATTAGTCGTAAACAACATTACTTATGTTAACTTACTCTGCCTTTTTGTCATAAAGCTATATAGTTCCTTTCTCTTGTTTCATGTTTACTATGTATACAGTAATAACCTCTTAAGGGGTCATAGTACTCATCATTATGAACAACTTAATATGGAACCAAAATTGAAATCGCGAAAAAAAACTGCTGTTCCCATTGATGTATTAAAAGCGGTAGATACGGGACTTAGTAACAGCGCCTGGTCCTATCAAACTACGTGATTCCCCGTAGTCGGCACTCAGTCGCGTACGGGGTATCGTTGATCAAACATCTCCATAATAACAGTTTTTTTTTTTGATAAATACGCATCAAAATGACTTCTTGTGCAGCTAAACAGTGTCGTAATAATACAAGGAAGAAAAATAGGACGCACGGGATTACTTACTACTCGTAAGTACAGCCGAAAATGCTAATTTGTTGAAAGTTATAATAATATTTCATGTTTGCTTCGCCATGTTTGTGAGAGCGAGATAGATATTACAAACATGCGTATTGGCGACGAGTACTAACGCGATTTCGCTCGCACGACAACTGCTATCTCTGGTCTTTTCTATCGGTAACTGTAGGTTTGCGACTGTGATCACACTGATCACAGATGTGTGAGTTTTGCTGCATGTAGTCGTGCACCGAGTCCAGGTTTACTGATTGCGATGTTATCGCTTAACATCCTTTTAATATATCAATGGCTGTTCCCTACATTTATGTTCGCATAACTCTTCAAAATATAGGGAACACCTGATTTTTCTTGCGATGTCAGTTTGGTCACATAGTAAGTTGTTCATAATTAAGAGGTTGTTAGTGTTTTACCAATAACCCTGTATATATATTTATATGGATAAGTATATACTTTGTTTGTTTGACATGTTTGTTGTGTATGATTTTTTTTGTCCTTGTATATTAAATTGTAAACCTACCTTTTAATGCCTTAACAATGTATATTAGTTGAGCCACCGTGTTTCAAGCGAGTCGATTTCTGAACGCGGTTCCCGCGGGCTCTGACCAAATAAAAAATCAAAACATAGCGCTGCGAACAATAAAGCGAAGCATGCCAAAACTACACTCTCCACTGTGTGCATACACGCTCATATGAACACGTTTACAACCAAACTATACCTCACTAAGTGCACACATGTTTATTGTTTACGAAACCGGCCGATTATATTTGTTTTTATTTGTGTTTTTTATTTATATGGCGCTATTTCTTGTTTTTTTATATGGGCTGAGCCCGCGGTTGCCAGAAGTGAACAAGCCACGACCACGTGGCGTGTTCTCCGCGTTTTCACAATTATCGCTTGTCTCGCTCTCTCTTGTACACTACGTCAATCGCTCTCATTCCGCCAACGCGGCGAACACGTTGATCACACGTGGTATACTCGCTACGCACACGCAGCGAAAGCGTTAAACAATGGCTTCGCTGGAAACACGCTCGCAAATCGCCATTGTTATAAGGCCCTTAGGGTCGCGCCACACCTGCCGAACGTTCGGCGCGGAAGGTTCGGTTAAATACGCTCCTAATGTTTTTCAAGTTACCTATGACACATCAGCCGAACGTTACGTCGGTTCATGAGCAAGCGTCACATGACGCGACGGAACGTTCCGCGCCGAATGTTCCGCAGGTGTGCCGCTACACTTAAGTTCCATGTAATACAATAGGGTAGGATTGCCAACCATCCTGTTTTCCCAGGACATGTCCTGCTATTTGGGATGTCCTGCGGTTTCCTGGATAGTTTTTAAGTAACGTCCTGGGTTTTTAAAGCATCCTGATAAAGTCCTGTTTTTTTTTAAATTTCGCGCCTTCAACCTACGTATAAAGGTCGGCCACGTTTGAAGGTCAAAGAAAAGTCTTTTCTACGAACTTCAGGGGCGCGGGGTATTTAAAAAATTAAGTCGTAACGTGCTTTCCGCTTGTTGTCTCTTTCTCACTACTATTTTCGCGCACTAGAGCTTTCTCTATCTAACGGTTAGAGAGCTCTAGTGCGCAAATTGAGTTTCATTGAACCTACACACATCAAAAGTGTCTAGGGATCAAGCATTTTTATGCGGATTTCTTGAGATTGAGATGTGGCTTTGTAATAAATTTATGATTTTATAAATTTATATGGATCCTTTTTGGTGCATTTCATAATTTGAATCAGGAACTGTGAATCAAATTCGAGTAAAAGATGAAAATCAGCTGTCAATATTTTCCCTATAAAAACATACAACGCATTGAAGACATTATTAGTGCTACTGTTTCCCTACTACTGATTAAAACCAACGTTATTATGGAGCAGCGACGTCATTTAAGCAGGGAAGAAATGCTCAGAGCCGTGGGAATGATAGAAACTGGTTCCCGGCAACGTACTGTGGCTTTAGCTCTGAATACAAGTCAGAGTGTTATCAGTCGACTTTGGACACGTTACCGAAGCACTGGTACCGTGGCTGAGCGCCATGGAGGACGTTATCGCTGCACCACACGGAGACAAGACCGATACATTCAAATCTTAGCTCGAAGAGCTCCAACAATAACCGCCATGATGTTAGCCGTGAGGCTTCATCACTCTTCAGGGAACTTAATTAGCGACCAAACAGTCAGAAACCGCTTGCATGAAGTGAACCTTCATTCCCGAAGACCGCTACGGGTACCACCTATAGCAATGCACAATCGTAGGATTCGATATCAATGGGCTCTTGAACACAGAAATTGGGCAGAAGAACAATGGCGTTTCGTGTGCTTTTCTGATGAGTCTCGTTTTGGTATGAGACCGGATACAAGACGTATACGACACTGGAGAACCCCTGGACGCCAACAGCGATTAAAATCCTGCCAGGAAGTCCATCCTTATAGTGGTGGAACCATCATGGTATGGGCGGGTATTTGGATCGGCGGAAGAACTGAGTTGATTTGGATTAGAGGCAACCTCAACGCTCAAATTTATGCTGAGACGATTGTATCAGACGTCATCGTTCCTCTACAAGTGCAAATCGGTCCCTTATTTCAGTTAATGCATGATAATGCACGACCGCACACCGCAAGAGTTGTAAGACAGACTCTCGCCGCAGCTAACATCAATGTCCTGCCCTGGCCTGCTCAGTCGCCAGACTTGAACCCGATTGAGCATGCATGGGATATGCTACAGAGAAGAGCTCTGCCGAATATGGAGGGTATCCAGTCGCAAGAAGACCTTTTTTTGTTGTTGCAACGAACATGGGCGGCCATTCCACAGCGTGATTTGGATGAACTCATTTTGAGTATGCCAAACCGATGTTCTTGTGTTGTTAGTGTTCGCGGTAGAAACACGGATTATTAATTGTTTAAGTTACCCAATAAAATTTTAAAGAAAACTGTTATTTCAGTCTTTTTTTCGAACTTTAATGTTAGTGGTTCAAATGTCAAAAATCCCTTTATTAGGAAAATGGCAAATTTCTTTATTAATGCAAAGGTGACTTGGTTTATCGTTACTGTGACAAACGAAAACACTTTATTTGATGAATCCTTAAAGAAAATTTTAATTAATATCAATCAGGAGAAAAGTTATTGCAAAAATATATGTTGATCCCTAGACACTTTTGATGTGTGTATTTTCATTGCGTGTTGCTAATGTTGCTAATCTAGTATTAACTGCTCTTACTCTGTGTCCTGTTTTTAATCCGAAATGTCCTGGTATTTTCACCTTCAAATCCTGGTTTTAAATACATATTTGGGACAATCGGGCACAAATCCAGACTCCAGGCTACTACCGAGAAATTCCTGACGGAAAACCCAATAAACATTGCGTATTCTTTGATTCTTCTAGGAAAAATTTCTTGTGCTTAGCCGAGATTTCCAGTCTTTTTACTCGACTGCGCAACAGCAAAGACAGGATTATGTTTTTTACGTGTATCCATATATATGTATTTGGTGGTAGATATCGTTTCGGCTCGATGGATTTTTATAAATGAGGTGTCCACTTGGCTTGGTCGTGCGCGGTGCGATGGTTACAGCTAGGTTTTACTTTTATTACATTCACGACAACACCCATCTTTCAGCACCAAAAAAATATAAAAGAGAAGAATTAAGCCAAATAAGAAAATAACAAAGGGTATTTATATTTTTTCTGTAGGCTTAGTGGACTGTAGACTTGTTGACCATCTTCTATTTTGTTAAGTACGGTACTTGTTGAAAGACCTACAGTCCTACACTGTCCTCCCTCCTCCCTTTTTTTTTCTGAAAATATTGTAAAACCCAATTGTAGAATCCTGTTGATTCCGTATTTTAAACTGATTATATCACTACACTGGCTCATCACCACACCGAGCCTCTCGTGCAGGCACCGCCTCACTTTTCACTGTTTCCCGCCATTCGTGGTGAGTTGACAGTTGACATAAGTGACAGCGACCTCACTGCTGATGTGCATGAGATAGTGTTTACATATCTATTAAATAGATACACTACATCCCTATCTTATTATATTTTTATTTGTTTTAAGTAAAACACGATATCAAACAATCGTGCAATATCTAAATTATAAACATGTACATTTAATTATACATTTCTGCAATCAAGTTAAAAGTTATCAAAAGTGATATAAAATTAAAGACTTAACTGATCTGCAGATATGATCTCATTAACATCTTGAACTACGAACTTTACTAGGTTTACATTATTTGATTTCAGCATTTGTCCAGTTTCCTCGCTAACCTAACCTAACAATTACATTCCCTCGATTCACCTGTTCTACGACGTATGGAGTGGGATTAAATCTTTCTCTCTCTCTTTACCCAAACCTTATTGCTTTACGTAATTTCTAAATCTATAGCTTCCGATATCCGCCTTCCTTTCTTTTCCCAAAAAAAAAAACAAAGTTTTCGTATAAAACTATCGTCCGTTAACAAAATCTTTCTTGGCAACTCAGAAGAAAAACCTCACTCTATCGATGATTCGGTCTATTATCAAATATCACCTGGATTAAAAAAAAATACATTTTAAGTCTTGATTTTTAAGCTATTGCATAGTTTCTATCGCGGGCCCTGAGCGTGGAGACCCAATCCAGAAATTTCGTAACGAAAATACTACCCAAGAAAAGAGTTTTGTATTGAAAATTATGTTTAACTGCTTGACAACAAAGTTCAAATTTACTTAAACGAATGATACGAGAGCGTTGTATTGAAAACCATGTTCAACTGCTTGACAACAAAGTTCAAATCCACTTAGACGAACGATCCCTGACCATTAATAGTTAAATCAAAACCCCCTCACTAGTTTGATGCTCTCACCACGCTGTGTCAAGCTTTAAAAACTATAAATGCGAACAACAGTTCCTGTCAATGTCACCATTGCCATTCCTTTGTATTCGGGTTAATACTTCACAATGCCGAGAAATTTAAATATTCAAGAAAGAGCAGCTATTATTAATGAAGAAAGTAACGAAAAAATAGTGAAAGAAAATATAGATCTGTTATATTTAGAAGATATCAAGTCTCAAACCCACGTTTCTTATTTCAGTTACCATAAACATTTGATCTCATTGACCATAAACCTATAGTTTCGTGAATAAAGAACGTGAACTAATTGATCAACGTCATAATTCTGGTCGCCGCCCCTTCCTTAGTGCTGCACAAAGAGCTGACATGAGACGATAATATGAAGATAACGATTTTGTGTCAACCAATTATTATGCTGAAATATATGAAGTTTGTCCAAGAGTAATAAGAAACGCCTTACACTCAATGGGATTGCATTATAGTCAACACGCAAACAAAATTGACTGATGCTCCCTCTCTCGCCAGCACGCTTGGAATATGTACGCATGCATTTGAACGACGATTGAAGTACGACAATATTTACCGACGAAAAATGCTTCAAATCGAGCCAACATGGGAGGCTACATATATGTAGATATAACGGTACGAGGTATCTATACAGAAGACCCTGTAGTGCCCAATTTTAGTTCCGGACAAATTTTGGCAAATATTTATGGGGATAGATGTCAGCGGTGTATACAGTTACAATACTGCTTATTCAGTTATTCCTTATTTTCAGTTAAGATTGCATGCTAATAATAAATCTCAATCGACATATTTTCACAGAAGTGATTGTTTGTTTTATTGAAATATATTTAACTCTAGCATTAAATTCGTTTGATTTCTGTGAACACAGGTATACACCAGTGATTTAAGTAGCACGGCGAGTTTTACTCTTTCCTAAGTCAAAAGTAAAATTACAATATAAAAACTATGCAATAGCTTTACCGCGGCAGTCCCCGAGTGCCACAGGTCTCTTTTTTTTTATATTTTTTTTTTTATTTTTTTTTTTTTAGCCTTTATTTCGAAGTTTAACTATTATAGGTAAAATTATCCAAGCTTTGTCCTTTGTTTTGCTAAATCACTAGGTATTAGTTTTTAGTCTAAGACCCCCTTCACAATGCTTTATTTCATCGTTTTGATATGTCTGATTTAATTGATGTCAATTAAGACCAATTTAATCGATGTCAAATACGTCTAACATAAATTTTTTGAAGTGACAACCTCTCATGGGGGGCAAACCGATTCGCCACGTAACACGTTACGGCGCCAATCTGTCTGTATAGTTCAACTTAGATTAGTTTAAGTAATCACTTCTGTCGGGCTTCCCAAGACGCACACGTTTTTTAATGCGTCCAAATTAATAGATGCCCGAAGCTGCGTTCCAATTTAATGTATGTTCGAAGATGCGTTCCAATTTAATGGATGCCCGAAGATGTTCCCCATGAAACCCATGTATCCAATTTAATGGAAATCCATGCATCCAATTTAATGGAAGCCCATGCATTCAATTTAATGGAAACCCATGTATCCAATTTAATGGAAATCCATGCATCCAATTTAATGGAAGCCCATGCATCCAATTTAATGGAAGCCCATGCATCCAATTTAATGGAAGCCCATGCATCCAATTTAATGGAAGCCCATGCATCCAATTTAATGGAAGCCCATGCATCCAATTTAATGGAAGCCCATGCATCCAATTTAATGGAAGCCCATGCATCCAATTTAATGGAAGCCCATGCATCCAATTTAATGGAAGCCCATGCATCCAATTTAATGGAAGCCCATGCATCCAATTTAATGGAAGCCCATCTACTACGCGAAAACAGTGCGTACTGGTAGATGTCACATGCCTTTGAAGTATTGGTTCTCAGACATGCCGGTTTCCTCACGGTGTTTTCCTTCACCGTTGATGGACAGCGGTGATGAGTGAAAATACACAAAATGCCTGCCTGGTTTCGAACCCACGACCTAAGTCGGGCTAGCCACCACCACTGTCGTGCTATAAAAATAATAAACAATATTAACACAACTTCCAATTCACACGACGCCAATATCACCGCGCAGTGTGCACGCGAACGTTTTCATTCTATTCTATTCTTTTACTTCTGTCATACACTTCTTACCAAAATAAATGTCTTTCTTTCTTTCAATATTCAAGTAGGTACTTACCTGTACTTGAATACTCGATCTTAGTTAATTTACATGTATTTCCACTTAATCAACCAATTAAGTACCTTAAACGTTATAACCAGTCTAAGTTAACTTTTGATTGACCGCTTGTACTCGTATCTAATACACTATGGTCCCAACAGTGGAATTTGAACTTTTATCATGAAAGTATGATGTTAAATAAAGTTTGTGTTCAAAATAATTATCTGAGATTCAAATTCAAATACTTATAAAGACCAACGGCTTAACGTGCTTTCCGAGGCACGGAGGAGTCTCGGTATGTGAAGATGGTCACCCATCCACTGACCAACCCTGGCAAGCGTAGCTTAACCTGATGGGTCGATCCGTGCGGCTTGTTATTACTTAGCCACGAGCTCCTCTCCTCCTCAAATTCAAATACTTATACAGAAACTTTTAAATTACTCAGTTGAACAAACCTGCCAAAAAAACTATAAGTAGGTAATAAAGGGCTTTCCATATTTGGATTAACTGACTGACTATAGGTACCTAATGCATAATTTTCCAGAATACTGGGTACTTACACCGCATCCTAACCAATCTTACCTACGATAACAACTGTATAATTATTGAAACCCGAAATTCATAGTATAAAATAAATATAAAAGTGTTTCCTTCCAACTTTTAACTATACTTAGATAGTTATTAACTAAGACATCGAAATTAGTTGAATAACTAATCTTCCAGGACTTAGTACCTACATGGTGGCTCCTAATAATTCAAAAGATGGTGCTGATCTCTTAATAGATAAATAAATAATATCACACACAGCCATTGTAATAGTTGTACAGGAACTCACAGAGAGCAGTAGTATCAAGATTATGATAAAATAAGAATCATAATAACACAATTAGGCATAGTTGTATAGTATTAGTGTGGTTAACTTACATTCTGCCATTTCGGTCCAGACACAGTGATCGAGTCCACCACCACATATTCAAAATCTGTGCCACTATAGAGTAATCCCTGATGAAAAATACCCTTAACACTTGGCCACACCTGAAACTTGAAGGTCAGGTCAGCAGTACTTGGTAGCGCTTGCAGTCACTAAATCAATGGATCTAATAAACAGTTACTAATAAGAATATGTATTAACCTTAACATTAGGACACTCGCTGCAGCATAATTATTACAATTACCTATGTATTTTTATTTTGTTTGAATAGGCATTACTTCTACATTATATAATGGCACCCGTAGCTCGGTGACTTTTTTATGTATTACTACATGTAAGGGCTTTACTCAAACACAAGAAGGCTACTTTGGCCCTGATCCCTTTAAGTAAGATACCTACAACATCCCTTGTCATTGTCACATAGCTATGCCTATGTTATTCTAATTACTTAATCATTTGAATAACAGTAAATTTGCTTTTTCTAGTGCTTAATCTTCCCTTTTTTTTCTTATAAACATGATAAATTAAATTAAATCATTACCTTTGTTTTATTTTATACTTTGTAACTGCGCCTTAGCACAATCCAAATCACTGCTTGTATTTCAGCTAACATTTGTATAATTTTTAAACTCATTACTGGTAAATAGATAATAGTACTCTTATTCTTATTTAATGAGTAGGTAGGTTATCATTAAATCCCACAGTCAGAGTTAAAGAAATCATTACTAAGTTTATGTACCTTAGATTACTTACAACAGCTGGAATGCTATTGCCATGTCCCAACCCGCTGCTGACAGTAAAATGAAACAACAATTAAATATTTTGTACAAATATCATAGGTCATTAGATGTTTGAAATGCAAAGTTTATCATGATCCTCATGCCCCGGCCCTAGTCCAGTGATTAGGTAGGGAGAGGCACCAGTTTATTCTGCAGGCAGATACTTAATAATGTTATTTTTTCCAAATACTTAGTAACTCCAAATAACTTAATGACTGTGGTTCGTAGGTGTACTGACCATATTTAAACGATATGGTAGTCATATTATGATGCCAAACACGAAGTATTATAGAAATCATGGGGATTTCTTAGGTGATCTAATAAATCTTTCAATGTAAACATTATCCCATAAGTTTAATAACACTTACAATAAACCTATGACAGAATCCTTCCTTTCTAAATGAAATACTTGGTGCCAGTAAGTACGGAATGTAACAATTTACATTAGATTTTGGATATGTATGTAGGTATCTTAGAACGTCATGTAGGTAAGAGTTTTAGAATTTTACTTGAACAACACCAACATACCATTTTTCCTAATATTGTTTGACCATTATCCTCGTCGCCACTTGTAGAATCCTGTTGATTCCGTATTTTAAACTGATTATATCACTACACTGGCTCATCACCACACCGAGCCTCTCGTGCAGGCACCGCCTCACTTTTCACTGTTTCCCGCCATTCGTGGTGAGTTGACAGTTGACATAAGTGACAGCGACCTCACTGCTGATGTGCATGAGATAGTGTTTACATATCTATTAAATAGATACACTACACCAATTATTTTTAAAAGAGTAACCGTGGAGTTTCTTGCCGGCTCTTCTCCATAGGAAACGACCAATTGGAACCATGCGTAGCTTCTGACATTTCATAAGTGTCCTTGTAGGTTTATGTGAAATAAAATATTTTGAATTTGAATTTTGAGTTTTCTCCACCACATTTTGGCCAATCATTTAAAAGCAGCAGCAATACAGTCTAATGGCACCAAATATTTAATACTAGATAATTTAATATTGCACTGCATTTAATAAACTGTCGGGTAAATGCCTGGCAAGTACAGATTGTTGTCAATAATGTGCCCACGAGACCCGTTAATACGTCCCTTATCATTTGTTCTCCTTGTTCTCGAGCCATGTCGCATGCTTCGAGAGATTTCACGCACTAAATAATTTCAATAATATTGTAGTAAAACTGTATTTATTCTGTATCTATGGCTTTCTTAGGTTTAATTATTTACTTCTAGAATTGTAGATTATGTCACATTATACGCAATTTTGATTTCAAGCAGTGTTTATTTGTATCGGCCTGTGTAATCTGTGTATAGGTACTATTTATTTTTTATTGTTTTTTGTCTTGTATATTTGTAAACCTTCGTGTCAATGCATGCCATAACTGTAATTAATTATTGACCGAGCGAGCGTAGCGAACGAAGCGTCTCTGCATCAACTGGCAAAATTTACTTTCGTGTGCCTGTTTGTACGTACTCCTCTACATTTTACAACCGATCTGGATGAAATTAGGCATACGAGTATTACGATTTTTTTGCAATTTTTTGTCGTCGGGGATTTTTGATTGGAGGGGTATTTCTTCCAAAATGGGGCAAAAAGGAGGCTACTGGATATCCCTGCCTTATGAGATCCGATTTCAAAGGTCGTTTGAAAGGTAGTAACTTTAGGATGGCCTCAAAAAAAAATTGTGAAGATCTGATGAGGATCTGCGGCATGATGAGCAGAATACCTCCTCAAATGCAGTAAATTGCTTGCTATTTATTCAACCCTATTTGTTAATTTTTTGAAGCTGGCCTACAAATTTTTTACTCATAATTGTCTGGTTTTTAGGGTTCTGTAGTCAACAAGGAACTGATATAGTTTTGCCATGTCCGTCTGCCTGTCTTTCTGTCTATCCGCGGCTTAGCTCAGAGAATCTTAGTACTAGAAAGCTGTAATTTGGTATGGGTCTATACATATTAATCACGCTGACAAAGTTGTAAAATAAAATCATGTTTTTTTTTTTGGGTACCTCCCCTCCCCTCCCTACACGTAATTTTTTTTCTCGTTTGTCCCGTGTGGGGTGTCGAGTGGGCGTGTGAAAACATTTTTTTCGATTTAGGGAACATTTGCGAAATTAAAAGGAAAACTATCACAGCTAAGTACTATGCTTTACAAGTTAACTAATAATAATAATCGACTAACTTACATTTGCGGTTGGAATGTATGGGAGAACATGTTTTCCAACTACAATGGTAAAGTTTGTTCTTGGGATAATTATTAATTCCAACTACGGACCCCTTATTTGTGCGTGGTCAACGCACTTGAACGTTTTTTAATTTGAATTTGACGTATTGATGTCATGTTTTTTTGATAGGAAAAAAGTAAGTCATCGGGTCAATTCATAGTTGATAAAAAATATATTTTCGAACGCTAAAACTACAGGCTATCGTTCATGCTCTGTTCCTGCATGTCTAATCCCTAAATACGAAGATTCAGTCGAAGTTACGTGTGATTCCTACTTCCTATCAGCTACAGAGATAAGATTAGTTTGGCGCACGATCTAAGAATGAATGTGTTCAGTGTCTGATGCTGGAGCCGGAAGGTGGCCATAGGAACTCCTCAACCAAACCACCGCCATCGTTTTTGGACTCACTTGACAAGTGTTCTTACACTAGGTGCTGTCCAGGTCCATAAGAACTCCTCAACTAAATAAGATAGCCCTGTTGTTTTTGCGGTCGTCGATTTTTTCTTGCCAAGTAGCCCAAGGTGTAGTCCCGGGCCTCATGATGGATCTGGAAGGTCACTATACTGAACTCCATAACTAGACAAGGTAGCCCCGTTGTGTTTAGGCCTTTTCGATTTGTTTTGATAAGTAGGTACGTTAGCCCAAGTTGTCGTCTACAGGGTCTGATGAAAGTGCCGGAAGGTGGCCACAGGAATACGATGATGAAGATGTTATGTTAAAATATATTTTTTAAACAAGCTTTTATTGAACTAAAAAGTACTAAATAAAACTTACGTAAACAAAGAACTTTAATATTATCTTAAAAGCTTGAGGCGTGAACGTCGTTCTTTTACTTTTAAGATAAGCCTCAAGCTAACCGCTTAATTGTTACCATAAAATTCAGCTCGCGAGGTCTACTGTTCGCAGAACTACTAGTTTTATGTTTGTATATCGCTTCTGTACCATTTTCCCTGTAAATTGAGAGGTCGGGATCTTGTGATACAGGAACTCCTAGTACAAGAGCCAGTGCTATACAGATGTATGTGACTTTTAAGTGTAAATAAAGAAATTACTAATTTACTAAAAATACTCCGATTTTTATAACAGAACTGTGCCCCTGTAAACGTCAAAATATTACAGTACATGTAATAACAACATAACGAATGAATATGACAGCTGTGGAGACGAAACGAAATGTGAGGCGAATTTCCATAGAGATGTTCTTTATGGAGATTCTAAATTAAAATTTCGGGTTCAATTATTTAAATAATGAAATCAAAGCACTCAATTTGTAAATGACACTACAAAAATGGCTTCCACTAGTAAGTAAGTTTTCTGATCTATTTATTTACATTTTCATCAAAAAAAGGAGATGGGAATTCCTGGGCCCAGCAGTTAACTAGTTGATATTTGTATTAAAAAACCGTTATATTTTTCTAAAGGAAATCACAAAATACAGTAAGTACCATATTTATATCTAGGAAACGAGAAAAGTTAAATTAAGTTATTAAACTAAATAATCGATTAACATGCCTGAATTCTAATGTAATCGATAATGAATAAATCGGTAAAATCCCAGAATGTGTATGAAAATCGAGTGACAAGAGTGCTTATCAATCATTTCGTGGAATCGATACATAGTGAATCGAGTTCCTTTAATTTTTCTTCAGTTGGCCACACTGGTCACCGACTGACAGATAGAAAAAAAAAACCGGTACTCGTTCGTTTTCTTTCGTTCTGAGTTCGCACAAGTTCGCACGTATTTTCCATGTTTTATTGTTTATGCCCACGACCTCGGCTTTGCATAATTATTATAAAGGACTATTTGACGGATCTATATATTTTGTACAACTGATTACGCCCGGTTGGATATTAACGACATGGATCGCTGTGTGAATTGTACCATTGCGACGGTTTGCAGTAACTTTATTGGCAGAAGACTCTTGGACGATGAGGCGATTTTATCAGTTATTCGTCAGTGGCGTGCATCTCAACCTGTAAGTACCTATTCAAATCAAGCTTTAGTCTATCAAGCGACGAACAAAATCAGACTTATGTACCTACTGTTTACGGTCTCCGGCGTCATGTCTGACGGTTGTCTTTTTGTTGGATAGCATATTTATGTTAAAACAATACATAATTAATAGCTAATTAGTTGATTAATTAGCCATACGAATCTATGGAATGTGCCGTTTGACCGTTTCACTCATAAAAAAGGTGTAGGTAACTGTCAAGTCCCACTTGGTTCCTGGATAGCTAAATTTCATGAAATTGTCAGTCAGGCCTTGTTACTATATCCTCTTACAAATAAGGCTAGTTTGATTGAGTTAACACCTGGGCCCAGGAATCTTTGGAGTCGTTCCCTTCTCCTTTGGAACGTTCGACATTTGGGTCTTTTCTAGCTTGCAAATTCACATAATCTTATGTTTGTTATATTTTTTCGTTGCACGTGCCTCCGGCTTTAGCGCCTTCATTTTCTTTGCGTTTCTTTCTGCGGCTTTGTGCGGCATGGCCGGCGGGTAATGCCAGCGGCAATGCCGCCGGCACTGTGTGTAGCAGCCACAAGACTTGAATAAAATTTAAATACTTAATATTAGTAACTAAGTACCTGATCTTTTCAAACTTTTTGTGGAACATAAACATAAAATAATACAATTTTCTCGATACAGAAACATCGCGAAGTTACCTGTGATTTCCACGCATTTTCGATTAGCGGGAACTAAAAGCCTATTTTTTTTCACAAATCGAGGGTAAGACATAAAGATTTCTAACTCATCCACACACCCCACACACCCAGCATAATAATTAGGTACCCTATAATGTTCCCAGCTTCCCAATGCTGAGACACTGGCCTCCTCTCTGTGAGACACTCCCTGTGTGTGCGGCGAAGACATGTCACATGCACCACACAAGCCGGTGAGATATTTTTTTTCTATCTTTGTACGCATCCTTACGCCTGTGAATTTTTTTTTATGTTTTTTGTAATATATTTTATTATTCGTAGTATTTATTCATATAATTCGTTGTATAGTTGTATTATGTTCTAAGTACTGTCTTGATTTCCGTACGTCTTTTTCGGGTGACCACTGAAAATCAGCATTATACTGAGTGGAAGCCTTCTTGTCACAGTCATGACGTGCAGCTGCCGACTATTGATGTCCTCTATTTTGTTTACTCTCGTCTTTTTGTATGCACGTGTTTCTGTGAATAAATAAACCAATTTTTCTTTCTCTTTCAAATAAAAAAGTGTGAATTTCGAATTTGAATTTTTTTTTTACACTGCATCCCATAGTAGTGGTGTTGACGAGGGTGACAACACTGACAACATTCTTATCACGGACCGTATCAGCACCCCGGGCACGGACACAACGGAGCAATTTACATTTTCTTCAATTTACTGCACAATGACTAGAATTACTTATTGATCTCTGTTTTACAAGACTATGTATCCCGACACAGTGTTGTATTCAATTACATACTGTGTTTATGTGACAGAAGATTTATACTTAACGTTAATAATAATTTTTTTTTCGTGATAGAAAGATTTTATTTATGGGAATTATAAAAGAAGATTTTCACGTGACCAGAGGGCTAGCGAGGGTTAAATAAACAGTGTATTCCCGTTGTCCCCGAAGAAATGTCCCATGACAAATGAAATGACCATGAAATGACTACGGAATACACCATCTAAACAGCATTGCCTTCAATTCAACGTAATAACTTTGCCGCCTTTTGGGCACTTTTCCTGTTGACAGCGATGCCGAAGAATGTTTTGATGCTATGATTCCTACCATTGTTTTTTCGATTGCTTCAGTAGGGATCCCATTTCCAGAGAAATTGCGAATCTGCTATTATGTTAAAAGTAATAAAACTACGTCAATGGTACTAAAATACGCAGAATCTGATGCTCTTCAAGTTATAATTGTTTTTTAATTAAACTCTAAAGTTCTCCTAGCGAATACTAAACTAACGAAGCAGTTGTCCAAATTATGCGGATCATAAATGTTAGGTAACAAGCATCTATGAGTGAAGTAGAAGATTGCATAAAGCTGATATCAAACGCTCCATTCGAATGAATGCATTCACTCGAGTGAACTCTCATTTTTCGTTTCATTTCCGTGCGACACCGGAAAAGTTACACAGGAATGTAAGCTGATCTCTGCTCATTCATTTCTTTTTTTTCAATCACTCGGTAGGCGAGTGATAGATCAGTTCTGAATTCCAATATCATTGGATCGAGTCACTAATAAATTTATTTTGTGTTCAAACGTTACACTTCGATTGAAAGATGAACAATTCGAGTGAAACCTCTGATATCTGGTTAAGTATCTGACGGGTCAGCCAGGTCAGAATTTTTACGACCCAAGCGCAATAAAAAGATGTTAACAAAACGTACCTAAACATAATTTATGTAACATCACTTCTGTATTCTCCGACGCAACGGTTCTAGACACCTTTGCAGTGTCTAGACACCTTTGCAGTGTCTAGACACTTCTGCGTAAATGTTTGTGTAGACACTAGTGTCACATTTCGCCTGAACTTATAGAGGCCTAGCTTATTTCCACTAACAGCACGGGCACAAATCCAATCTCAAAGCTGCTTCTTAGAAATTCACGATGAACAAACCCTATAATACTTTACTTGTCCTAGGAATGGATCCGAGGACTCATTGCTCAGCGGCCGCACAAGGGGTATTTACACGAAAATTCCGATAGCTAACGGTTTCCAAAAATAATTTCAAAGTACTGTGAAATCACTCCTAAATATTTAGTTAAGAACAGATTTGCTGAAATATCATAAAATAAAAGGATTACTTCAGTTTGCTTCATAAAGTTGTGCAAAATAGGTACTTACTCGCAAAATATTACTGCTTCTATTTTAAGCACCTTTTTTTTTTTTTTTTTCTTTTTTTTTTTAAGCACCTAAGTTAGTAATAGTACATTATCTTATTTTTGATTTTCGAATGGTTTTCCTTTCTACAAATTATGGTCAGATTTAATTTAATTAATTCAAGGTCACTCAGCACACTATGGAGCGGACTATGCCCGGAGTTTTTGTGAAGGATAAAATAATGAATGAAATTATCCGAATAAGAACCGGAGTTACCGACATAGCTTGCAGAGTAAGCAAGCTGAAGTGGCAGTGGGCTGGCCATGCTGGCCATGCTGGCCATGTTTGTCGGAGGATCGATGGCCGGTGGAGCAGACGAGTCCTGGAGTGGAGACCGCGTAGTGTGTGACGCCCCCCATCTAGATGGACCGGTGACCTTAAAAATTGGCTGGGATATATTGGATGCGGAAGGCGGAGGACAGGGTGTAATGGCACAGCCTAGGCGAGGCCTAGGTCAAGCAGTGGACTGCGATAGGCTGAGTTGATTAATTGATAATAATTCTAATGTTTACTAAGAGCGTTTATTCTAACAGTTGGCAACGTCGCAAATAGCTGTCAAAAATATACCTGCTTTGATTAATTTGGCCATATTACTGTATGATATTAAGAAATGTGGCTAACTAGCGAACTAGAATATTAATAATGAATTGCAATTATACCTAACATTGAATTTGATGCTGTACCCATCTAGGTTTAAAAAAATATTAAAAGAAATTTTCAAAATACTTTTTTTACATCTAAAACTAAATATTCGGTGTTACGATATTAATTATTGCATTTCATAATCAATATTCTAGTTCAATAGTTACCAACATTTCCTTTTTCCATACAGTAATATTGCCAAATTAATCAAAACAGCGAAATATTTGGCTTCTATTTGCGACGTTGCTCACTTTCAGAATAAACGCTTAGGGCGGATTTCTCCAACGCAATTGATCGTGATCAATTCACGCTAAACTCAAGTTAAAGCCAAAACTGAGTTCCGAATTCTACTTTTGATTTCTCCAACATAAACGTGAACGCAGTTAAGCATAAACCAGTTTAAACTCTGAACTCCGGATTTTTGGCGTTCAAGTCTTTAACCTGAGTTTAAAGAGCTGCCAACACGCTGTCAGTGTCGACGATATTATTTTTTGGCATAAATTATTAATTTTGATTTTGTGGTTAGTAGGCTAGTTATAATGAAAAGATTATGGAGACTATGTTATGATTAAAGTTGGGATGAGGATGAGTTCATTGTTCGTCGTCCAAGACGTCGTTCGTGGATACGCGAGAGAGAAGAACACTTCGAAACCCTGGATGATCAAGACTTTTTGAAAGATTTCGTCTCCCAAAACCTACAGTTCTGTCTGTATTGGAGTCCACTAAAGATAAAATAGAGTTTCCTTCAAACATGTAAGCACCAAAAGAAGTTTTTTTGAAAATTAATATACTCTATGCATAAAACAACTTCTTGGTCTAATCCAATTATTTGTATTTCAGAAACCACAGCATATCTCCAACCCCTCACAACATATCCTTTTGAGCGCTTGACCTTGGGGCTAGTATTATCTTATGCTATGGGGTTATCAAGCGAGATTTAAGAGATCCAGTTGCTATGTGCTCTTCGTTTCTACGCAACTGAGTGCTACCAGATGACTGCTGCGGATCTATGTGGATTTAGCACTTCAACTGCACACAGAATTGTGCACAAAGTCATTGCTGCTATTGCCTCATTCCGACCACGCCACATTTACTTTCCCGAGTCACCACACGATATCCACCAAACACAAATAGAATTTTATAGGAAAGCAAAATTTCCGCATGTTATCGGTGCTATAGATTGCACTCATGTGAAGTACACCAAATCACCAGGTAAAGCATTATTCTTATAGTATTACAACAGATCGAATCGTCATTTCATGAAAAATTTTGTTTTTTGTTGCGAGAAATCTCTGGATCCTCTCCACCTAAAAAAGTTGTTAGTATTAAATTGTGTCTAGAATATTGATTGTTCCATTTAATTTAAAACTGCATGCCCCTCTAATAAATTATGTACTTGATCTTTTACTGTGTGTTTTAAATGAGACGATCCAATCTGTTATAATATTATAAATATATGCTTTACCTGGTGATTTGGTGTACTTCACATGAGTGCAATCTATAGCAATATCGGTGCATCATCTGGTACAACCCAGTTGCGTAGAAACGTAGAGCGTGATTTTAATGTCAAAATATGTGTATTTAAATGAATAACATGTATGTAATGGTGTGGTATGTAATAAATAATAATAAAACAATATTTAAATGATTTATTTATTTAAACAATAAAGTACATTCATAACAAACAAAGTTATATTTGTGAGACCCTCCCCAAACCTCCCTGTACACAAAATGCTGGTTGCACAAAGTGTGTGCCTGGTTGACCCTTTAAAAAAATCCCAACAGTTTTTAAGACCCATCCAGTCTCGTGGTTGGATGCTGGGAATCGCATTGAATTCATTTGAAATCTTCTTCCATTCCTGTTGTTTTGTTTCACACTCACGGCATCTATTTTTTTAAATTCTAGCACTCGAAAATGTTGATCCACCACCTGAATCAGGGCTTCTTTTTCACGGTCTACGAAGGTTGGATCCCTTGTTCGTTTCAAAGACTCAATAAAGAAAATTCCCCGAAATTCACACAACAATATTTAAATATTACCGCGACACGAAGTACGAAAATGTCAATGTCAATTGACGCAACCAAAGAGACGAGAACAGTTTTTACCAAAGATAAACTAAACACTCTTTGATTTTGACAACATAGTTTGACAACTCGGCATGGACTTACCAAGTCCATGCAACTCGGTACCCGCGTTTAGTAGTTTACTGACAATTTTTTTTTGTTTTAAGTGCAGTAGGTCGCTATCGCATGTTGCAAATGCTAAACGCATTGCGTTTTTGTGACAACATTTACATTCTATGGCCACGGAAACTTGGTTTTCGTGAACACGATCAAAATGTAGCTGGAGAAATCGGTTGGACGTAAATCGCGATCAATAACAACATATAAACTCGTTTATGAAGAACTTAGTTTCCATAAACGCGGTTTTTGATAGGAACGGAGAAATCCGCCCTTAGTATGCTTACATAACTCGAATCGTGTTCGTTGCTAAAGAAAAAATTAATAATCTCAAACATAAAATACACTGGACTGGACACAAAACCAAATAAAACATTTGATTTATTTTCATAATCCTATTAATTCAAACAATATTATTCCGAGCCTTTTCAAGTCAAACAGGAACTCGTATTTTTGTTGGCCTGCAGGCTAATGGCGGCTTTGTTAAAGTTTTCAAAGGACCGTAATAAACCCGAATTGTTACACTGGATTGCGTTCCTTCAACATTTTTGACACTTGAAAGGTCTGCCATCATAAATAAAAATGCGCATTTTCTTCTCCTTCGTAAGTAAAAAAGGGAAAGCAGAACCTTTCTTAGCAGTCGGGTAAATGATAACATACGCGATTATGACTTATGACTCTGCCAGGTAGACCTGGCAGTGTCATAAGTCATAATGGCGTGCCTCTGCCAGGTCTACGTACGTTTGTGCGTGACATAATTTAACGCGGAATGTTTCTTCGTGGATAATTAATAGTAAAACAACGTTCTCTCATTTCTTCTATCGTTGAGAGGGTTGCATTTACGTTCACAAATCTCACATGCACAAACGCCAAAAAAAAAAAAACCCAGTCTGATCTGAAAGGGGCACATAAGTACTAGGTACTGCAAAAACATTACAAAAAGGAATAAAAAATCTTAATAATATTATTATTGAAAATAAAAAATGTCATTTCCATTTGAAATTCACATTTTAAACACCAAAATTGTTCCCTTTATTTATATTCGTTTTGCAGAAATCGAACCTGCGACATAGCGCAGTGATACACCCACTGCGCTATGTCGCAAGCGGCGTGAAATACAACATAACACTAAAAATTGTTAAAAAAAAAAACGCTGGTTGTGGACCAAATGGGTTAAGTGAGGTTAGGTTAAAACTGGCATTTTTTACTAAGAACACCTTAAGGCTTAAACCATGTAATGATATGGCCAAACGTCAAGAGACATATCATTTAACGTTGACGTTTAAACGATATGGTAAATTTTAGCTGGCCATCTCATGAAATGGCCGAATACTTCATGAAATGATCAAATCTAAGATCTGGCCACGACATAATTATCCCTTACTACTTCAGTATAAATCTCCGTCCAAATATTCGTGAAATAGCTACGTAGGCGAAAGATAAAGGTTAAAGATAATTTATTTGTAAAAACATGAGTACTTATACAGGATACATTGGGATTTGTAAGGTAAGTTGTTAAGCATTAAATAATGGCCTAGGTAAGTAGATAGTTACATGTTTTTCGTGTATATTTACATTAGTATACATAGACGAGTAGGTAAGAGTGTAGCAATAAAGAAAATTATTCAAAAAAACAAAAAACCCGACTGCAAAAACACATAACTGAAAAGAGAAAAACAAGCATTTTAATCTATAGAATTTTGTTATCGCAGGCGGGGACAAACTAATAACCGGATATATGGTGTAAGTTTTGTTTGTCCCCGCTTGCGATACCAAAATTCTATAGATTAAAATGCTTGTTTTTCTCTTTTCAGTTATGTGTTTTTGCAGTCGGGTTTTTTGTTTTTTTGAATAATTTTCTTTATTTCAAGCTTTTTAGTTTTATTAATATATCTTTTGGCATTGACTCGTTACTAGCTTTTATTTGATACCAATATCGTTATAATTTATTTAAAAAAAAACCTTCCCCTCCCTTTTTTGGTATTTGCAGATGCAATATATAAATATTATATAGCCTATGACACTCCTACAATTAAGACGAATCTAACGACACCTCATATGTTAAAATCCATCAAGCCGTTTAGGCTACAGAGCGTGCCAAAGAAATAGACATACATACATACATACTCTCGAAAAACATTACCCTCCTTCTGGGGCAGTCGGGTAAAAAGAAAGAAACTTTCTTCCAAATAAATTGACAAACATTAAGAGGAGGAGGTTCCTAACTGAATTAGATATCAAACTAAAAAGAAAAGCTATCTGCGTAGGTATATTTCTGTAGGTATGTAGATATGTCTAAGTCCCCCGTGCCTCGGAAAGCACGATAAAGCTTTGTGCAGACCAGCGCGACTTGTCGCGCGACGCGACATGAACAAGCCGTTGCTTCACCTGATCTCTCTCCGGTCGTGCCGTCCTATCGTACTATGAGAATGAGGGAAGAGAGGGTGCACCTGTGTCTGCGCACACACTTGTGCACTACAATATCTCCCGCGCCGAACTCTAGTCTCGGTTGAGATTGGCCGCCATGGCCGAAACACGGTCTGGAAGACTATGTCTAAAGGTGGCCATTCACGGGCACTCCATTTCCGCGCGTGTTCATTCAATATTTTTTACCACTCCACTCAATTCTCGCGAGTTTTCGGTAGGGTTTTGGAGTGTAGTCGTGGAATGTTATGGAGTTGAGTGAATGGCCACCTTAAGTTCTAACTAAGAAAAGTCTGAACAAAAAATAATAATTTTGGCAAATGATGTGTGTTCAAATATCCTCCAAATGGCATTCCTTTTGTGTTGTTACGTACCGTGTCCAATGTAGTTACGTACCTTTATGATGATGAATTCAATATAGCGAACGTTAGCTCCAATAACATTGATTAAGTACCTTTTTAGTAGTTTATATTCATTGATATATAGATATTTGAATCACGCAATTAAGCTCCGGTCAAACTGAGTCGAGTCCCCGTGGGATGCGGGACGAAATTCAGTCGCAACGATTGTGTCAACTCACTTGTCAAACTCAATCTGAAACTCAAAGGTTTTATTTATTATCAAGGGGTCGGTCAGTCAGAAAAGTTAAATCTATTGATAACAAAACTTAAAAAATTACTGATAAACAAATGCTATTACTCCTTAGATGAATATTTTAATGACAAACATAAATAATAAGACAACATAATAATGTAATTTGTTTAGTAATTATGTTAATAAACAAAAATCATATTAGCTAATAATAATTAATGATAATCACGCAATTTATATGTATATTTATAATACGGTCATCATATCAGCCGAAAGACGTCCACTGCTGGACATAGGCCTCCCCCAAGCACCGCCACTTCGACCGATTCAGTGCTTCTCGCATCCAGCGAACTCCTGCGGCCTTTACTAGGTCATCGGTCCATCTTGTGGGAGGCCTTCCGACGCTACGTCTTCCGGTACGTGGTCGCCACTCCAGAACCTTTCGGCCCCATCGGCCATCTGTTCTGCGAGCAATATGTCCTCCCAACCAGCAAAAACTAGTACTATAAAAAATCATAGAACGTTTTGTAAAAGACTGTCCTTGGTCCTATAAAACCCCAAAGAACGTATCTTTTATTCGGAAGTGGCGCATTTATATCTCTGTTCAGTGACAAAATAATTTTATTGCAGTGTTCCAAATGACGAAACAGTCCAATAAAATCTATGTAACAGTGTGCAGGTCTCAAAATATTGATGTACTGGCTACTGTAGGACCTTTTATAGTACTTTTTCATACTATACAAGAGTTTAGTTTCCTTTACATCACTTTTTTCATTCACCATTCATTATTTTACATTCGTGACAGTGCAGAGTGCAAAAAATAATTTTACAAAAGGATACAAGCAATCTGAGGTACAGGTCGACCCAACTTAGATGTAGCGTCGGTAAAATTCGTAAAACCGATCACATCCGAACTAAGTGCGCCTTCAAAATCATCAATCTTTATTACTGCTTTAGGCGAAAATGATCATTACGCAATCGCAATAACGTGTAAAGTCATATAACAAAATACATTCGTGAAATTGATGCGAGATTGACATGTACTTTCTTGCAGAATAAAATATGATCACGTAAATAAAGTCTGTATTTTTTGTTTGTTTTTAGATTCGATTTGAAGGATACAAGGCTGAATTTTATGATTTGATGAATATCAGAAATCAAACTTTCAAGGCTTCGCCAAATAGAACACGTACTTAGCGTGCGTTAGAACGCTAGCCTAATAGCCAACTCCCACGGTGCGCCATATCGCGGACGCACGCGCACGACGCACCGTGGGAAACCTAGCGTGCGTGGTAGCGCAGACGCGCATTGAACGCGTGCGTGGCGGTGCGTCCTCGTGCGGGCTGGTGCGCGTGCGCGATATGGCGCACCGTGGGAGTTGGCTATAACGCTGCGCCGAAATGTGTTGTACGCACGGGTACACATCAAGCTATACATTTCCAGTTTATGGTGATCTCGCATTGTAAACGATTTCCGAATAATGCGAGGTCAGCTTAAACTGGAAATGTATAGCTTGATGTGTAGCCGTGTGTGTACTATGACGTGCGCTAGCAGTTCGTTACGCACGTTACGTTAGCGTGGCGTCAGGGTTTTTTTTTTTTTTTTGGGTGGGAAATCATCAAATGACTTCTCCCGCTCTGGGCGGAGCGGAAGGGCGTGTCAGACTCTTACTGACTAAAACCCACCCGTGTTCCTTCCCTTGCCTAGACGGGGGCCACGGTTTCCCCTAAGGACTTATCCGCAACCCCGGTGGTAGGCATCGGCCCTAACGGACCCCTTCAGCTTCGCTGACAACTCTTTGAGGCGCGCGTGGAACACGACGCCAGCGCTCTAACGCGCGCTAAGTACGCGTTCTATTTTGCGAAGCCTTTTGAGATATTTAAAGTTAAAACTTCAATATTTTTTTAATTATTTGTATCATTGAATTATTACATTATCCTTACTAAAATACAATAGACGATGTATATTTACTGTTCTTAAAGAGTTAGAGAACCCTGTAAGAAATCGACACGTGTTTCGCCTCTCAACGGTGTTCGCGGCGTGTTCGTGTTCGCGGTTGGCTCTTGTCGTGGCAACACGTCGTGCGTGTCCGAGTTTGCAACAAGTCAATCGTCAGCCCGAGGATGCCTCGTTGAGAGGCGAAACACGTGTCGATTTCTTACAGGGTTCTCTAACTCTTTAAAAACAGTTAAGCGGATTAACCTCTCAGGCCGCGCGGCGCGATTTCGCGACAACCCGCCAAGCCGCGCGGCACGCCCGCGGCGCGTCAGAGATAAGAGCTCGCTAATATAAACAAAAACTGAGAGCTTTTTGTTACGTAAATAGTCTTATCGTTAATGGTTTTGGGTTCCTGATTAGACAAAGGATTTTTTATAATACTTAGAATCTTTGTAAGCGAACGCTAGTATTGATAAATAAACATTCTTATAAGATTCTTATAAGAAATTCCGTTGTTCATTGTTTTGATTATTTATAATAAAACTACTGGTTCGATTCACATGAAATTTCGCAGGATACATTATGAATACATATACTATCGGTCAAAACCATTATTTACGCATAAACACAATAAATAAAAACACATATAATCAAAAAAGTTCAATAAATAGATAACCGTATCATTACGTAACATTATTTAGTTGACAAAAAAATATTGAACTCTTTTTTTTTCTGTATTATGCATTTTTATTATTAATTAGTTATTCAAGAATATAAAATAAATGACTTACCAGCGATTACATGCACAAAACACACACAAAACAACAAATATCACATCAACACGTTTTTTCACTAACGAGTTTGTTTACATTTTTTGATGGGTCCGTAATAGGTAATTACGATGTTATTTAGTGCAAGTATTAACTATATACGATGACGACACTACTTAATTATTGAATTATCACCATTTCCCGTCGATTTACACTTAAAAAACAATAGAAAACAAATAAATACGACGCGTAGTGCAGCGCGCTGAACGCATGCGCAGTCGCCATTTTGCCGTGCCAAAATGTTCAATTTTTACTTTTTTCTAGAATTGTTTATGCATATTTTGACGTTTTAGTCGATGTATTTGACAAGTATATTACCAAATCCATAGAATAAAATTAACTGTAGACCATATTAGCCCCTATGCATAGTACAAATACAGTTTGAATCAGCGTGAACGTACTGTGTCCGTTCGGCGACAGACCCGCTTTACGGTATTGGAAATTTTCGTCGCCGTTCGGCGACGGCCTCGACTTAGAGGTTAAGTTACTAAATATACATCGTCTATTGTATTTTATAATGGATTTCCGCAAAGTCACACCTGAGTCGATTAACTTTTATCCTTACTAATATTATAATTTCAAAAATGAGTTTGTTTGTTTTAAAAATTCGTGTTCAAATTAAATTGTCACGAAGTGTACAGAATGATTCACCCACGTGCATTCACAACGCTGTCTCGGGTTGAACTGAGGCGGGAAAGTAAAGCGCGAATAGCATTGAATGGCGCGATAGTCAGCTATTTCTATTGGTTGTGTAAATCGGAAATAATCGGTTTTACGAATTTTACCGATGCTACATATAAGTTGTGTCGACCTGTAAGTAAGATTTTATTTTGTTATTATAATATTAGTCTATTACGGTGGAAATGATGTGCGACTGCAGCTTTACTGATAAACTAGGGATAGGTTTACCATGAATTTAAAGTGCCCCCCTCGAATTGTTGAGCTTTTACTAAAATGTTTATCATATAAAGTGATTTCGATATTCTAAGAGCCATTATAGTACTTCCCGTGATAGGTAATGTTTTCACTGTCAGTCATCGTGGATTCAACCTAAAATTGGGGTTCTGTGTGAGCATGACTGAATATAATATATAATACACAGTGTTTTCTTTACTATTTTTCTGAAGACCATAGGTAATGAAAAAAAAATTTAATTAAGTATAATCTGTTTACTGACGAATAGTGTGAATATTAATCATGTACTTAACCAGTTTTTTTTTCTTCGGGAAGAACTTCGTAGTTTTATCAAGTTTTACGTACCTAGTGTTTATATTTCTTTATATGAAGTGCATAAATATGAATCTAGTAGCATCACTGAACTTTAGAAGCAATATCTTTATAAATATAAATTGTGTTTTTTCAGTGTACTTAACCACTGAAACGCGCACGGGGACTACACTCCCCAAAAAAACTTCACCTTAAACGATCACGGGGAGTACACTCCCCAAGCGACATCCTAGCGACATCGTTCGGTTTACACGCGTACCGCGATAAAAGTTGGTTGGATTGTTGTACAATAAAAAATTGGAGATGGCGCACTATTAAATTTGTCATCCGCCAGAGTAAATTTAACCTGTGGAACGGCAACATTCGATTCAGAAAAAAAAAAATAAAATGACAGTTCTTGACAGTTCTTCTTTGTTGCGAACAAGGTTAAAGTGTGTACTGGAAAACAAACAAAAATGTGGTAAGTTTGCTGTTTTTATACCCTATTTCTATTGTTATTGTACATCAAATTAAACGTGAAGATATTTCCTTTTCGAAATATGCATTACTGCGACAATTTCAAAACGTTTACATGGAATAATTTAGCTGCAAAAGTTGTATGATTGGACTCCACACACTACAGCAGCGGAATGGCCGAAATGCGACGATGAGCTACTTTTAATCTATACCGAAAATTACGTCTAAACGAGTAGTGTTAATGATTGGGAAAAAAAAAAGTAAAATTAGAGCATTTTCTGGTACGACTTCGGATTGTCATCCATCGATTTAAGGGGTGGGAGAGGGTCGGGGGAGGGGGGTGGAGGTGTACAGCCCCCCCTGTGAAGGAAAAGTCTCGGAGCCCCCCCCTTTTTGAGATATGATTTTTTTAATATTCTAACCTAACTTTCGAATTTTCGGTAAGACTTATATAAGGTTACTTGTATTATGTATTTTTCTGAAACTTTCACCATTTTAAGGAAAATTAAAATATTCTTGTAGTATACGTGTTTTATTAAAATACCTTTTGTTTTATATATAATAATTTAATAATGCGTCAAATTGGGAACAGCGCTCCTTGATGGGCGAGTCCTATTACTGGCTGGACGTACGACGCATTGCGTGAGCTCAGTACAGCACACACGCATCGTTAGGTAGTAGTGATGGGCAGAGGATAAATACTCGGAGGATAAATACTCGAGTATTTATCCGAAACGGATAAATACTCGTTTTTACTCATTTTTATCTGATATTTACTCAAAATGATGGATAAATATATTTTTTGCGCTTCCGATGGTTATTTTTTTAAATTTTTATGTTTAGTATTGCTGTTTGGGCCTTCCAAAATACTACATTATTTGCCGTAGCCGTATAGGGGCCGTACAATAGAGCCGGAGGCGTATAGGGGCCAGCCACGACGTGTTTTATATGGAATTTTTCACTTTTTGTATAGAAATCATGAAAAATTATTACCAACATGTTGAGTTATAGGGGTTTAAGGGTTTTATAAAGGGGGTCGAAATTTTCATTATTTTTGCGATAGGACTCACCATTTTCGAGATATAAGCAAAAGAAAAAAAAAGATAAAGTACTGTTTTTTCACCTGAAGTCGAAGAATTGGTGGGAATAAAATTTGTTGTCTAATTCTACTCCTTTTGAATCGCGTTTAAAAATAGTCTGGTCTAATGGGATCTGGGAGGCAAAAGTCCTCGCGCACATTCGGGAGTGGCGCAACGAGGCGAAACGCCAGGGCGTACCTCCGCTGCCGCGAGTGCGATTGTCGCAACCTTGTGCTGGGCACGCCACAATTGCGGCGATAAGTCCCCTGTTTGAGGAGTGGCTAGAGAGGCGCCACGGCGTTTTCACCTTCCGCCTGACGCAGGTCCTCACCGGACACGGTTGTTTCGGGAGGTTCCTGTTCCGGATAAGGCGGGAAATTCCTGTTCTGGATAAGGCGGGAAAAAACGCCCGGGTGTCACCATTGTGTGTCAGTAAGAGTCTGACACGCCCTCCCACTCCGCCCAGAGCGGGAGAAGTTATTCGTCAATTTCCCAACCAAAAAAAAAGGCACGCAGCTCTGACTTATTGGATTAATGTGCGTATTGTATTTATCACTTGCTTCAAAAACCGTGAAGGAAAACATCGTGAGGAAACCGGCATGCCTTTTTTTTGTTTTTGGTTAGGAAATCATCGAATAATTTCTTCGCTCTGGGCGAAGCGGAAGGGCGTGTCAGACTGTCAGACTGACTAAAACCCACCCGTGTTCCTTCAGTTGCCTGTACGTTGCCAGAGGCCACGGTCTCCCTTTAGGACTTTCCCGCAACCCCGGGAGGCATCGGCCCTAGCGGACCCCGTCAATTGTGCTGACATCTCTTTGAAGCACGCGTGGAACACAACGCGCCGTCGACCCGGGCCTAGTCCTTATCGAACGGCGAGCTACCCATTGCTCTCCGTCCGCATGCCCGCGCCTACGGTGGCCGGAAATCGGCTACCGATTCCCGACGCCCAGGGCGTCTGCGACGGCTAGGGGCATGAAGGCGTGAAATTTGCCTCTCCCTGACGCACTCCGCCTCCTCCTTCGCGAGCATTACTGCTTCGCAAAAGGAGGTGACGGCTTGCCATGCCCTCTCGCTCTGTACCGTGGCCTGGACCAGGGCCCGACGCGAAAGGTCACTGCCGCCGATCGTCTCCGCGAGGACTGGGCGGTGCTCCGCCAAAGCCGGGCAGTCCTCCACCGCATGCTCCACCGTGTCCTCCGGGCGATCCACACAGTGGTGACACCCGAGTGTTTCCTCCTGCTTTATGCGAAACAAGAACCTCCCGAAACAACCGTGTCCGGTGAGAACCTGCGTCAGGCGGAAGGTGAGGATGCCGTGGCGCCTCTCAAGCCACTCCTCAAAGAGGGGACTTATCACCACAATCGTGGCGTGCGCAGCACTGGGTTGCGACCATCGCACTCTCCATGACGCCATGAGATCCCACCGGAGCTCTGTTCGCTGTGCCGTAATTTCTCGCGGCAGCGGAGTTTTACCTCCTCGCGCCACTCGCGAGGACTTTCGCCTCCAAATCCCATGGTGGCAATACGGCAAGAAGGGTCACCGCCTCACCGGAGACCGTACGGTATCCCCGAACGATCCGGATGGCCATGACCCTTTGAAACGCGTTCAACCAGCGGGCTGGCCGCAACCTCAAGGAAAGCGCCCACACCGAAACTGGCATACCTGAGAGATATTCCTCGACGGCATGTGAAGCCAAGTTAGAGCCCAAGGGCGGCTTTTAAACTCTAACACCAGGTTAGACACTAACCGCACGAAAAGAAGAAGAAGAAGTAACGCACAAATGTATAATTTTATCTAACTTTGAGAGTGATTGATGAAAATATTCATGAAATCATTGTTATTATAGGCTTTTTTTATGGTTAAAGTGATTAATAAAGTACGGTACAAATGTGTATTTTCAGATTGTCATTTATTTTAGTCCTTTTGTTCGTAAAATTGTAAAATTTACGGTTCATACCGTAACGAAAACTGTAGATAGTATTTATCCGCTGTTTTGGATAAATACTCGAGTAAAAACGGATATTTATGAGTATTTATCCGTTTTGAGTATTTATCCGGATAAAATCCCAACACTATTAGGTAGTGTATTTTTGGTATTCTATTGTTAATTAATCGTACTAAACTTTTTGTTGCTTAATGCGAAATATTATAATTAATGGCCAAATTTTTCACGCCATCACGAAATTGTTGGTCTTTTTTTTGGTCTTTTTGGTTTTGGTTTTGGATTTTGGTCTTTTTTCTTTTTAATTATAGTGTCTGTGTGATATGCTTATCGATAAAATTATAATATGCATCTAAAAACTATTATAGTGCACTTACGATCTATTAGCGTCATCTGAAATTAGACTACATTACAAAAACACTCTATTGTAAAGTATTTGTGACTACTAACGCACACGTACTATAGCAGCGATCTGAATATCCACAATATCACAATATCGCCCTGTAGTTGAGTGTTTATCACTACTATATCGAAACTACTATTGCAGTTCGTTTGGAACAATTATTACGCTAATCAGATAAATAAAGGCACCTGTTAACAATTTTATAGAGCAATATTATTATGTACTAGTTATATTAGAACTTGCTATAGTACTTGACTATAACGGTTATATAAAATGGCGTAGTAAACGTTTACATCCTTTGTTTATAGGGATTTTTAGCTCTATAAGTATTTAGAGCAATAATGTACTGTCGAACGCTTTTATACAACACTCTGGCACCGCTAAAACCTTAATAAATCGTTTATAGAGGTTTTTAGAGTTATGAGCTGAAATAATAGGACTGAATTGCTGGTTGGGCTGCCCATTGCCACTTAAGTTTGGCAATTCTTCCGGCTATGTCGGTTACCTTGGTTCTCCTGCGGATCTCTTCATTTCTGATTCGATCACGTAGGGAAACTCCAAGGTAATCCTCTCTCCAATAATACGGTAATTATGAATAAATAATATAATAATTTAAAAAAATATACCTAATTTTATATGGTATAGATAAAATAAAGGAATATAAATAAACAAACAAATAATTAAATTAAATAGCAATAATAATGATTCAAAGAAAAACAATAGATATAAATAAATAAACAGAATTATATTACACAATATGTATAGGTATATAAAAATAATCTAAAATATTTAAGTACATTTTTGCAGATAACATAACACTTAATTAATAGATAAGTGAAATGTTAGTATCTTATTCGCGATCTCCTGATGTAAGATAAAACTTGCTCCCACAATGATCTCCTAAAACAGGGCTTCCTCTCTCCTACCCTTTTGCTGTGCCCTGCAGGGTCCATAATGATCTAAATAATATAGTTACCACCTAAGTACACATTATGTTAAAGCAATAAAGATATTGAGTATTGAGAAACAAGAAGCTAGTTGCCCATTCTTAAGCGTAGTAGGTTCCTAAGGAGAAGAACGGGCAAGAACTTATGTACTTATGGGGATGGCCAAATTTGCGCCAAGTCGTGTTACTTCTTAAAAACTAAATCAATTGACGCGCGATGTCGCGTCCGGCATTCTGCGCTGAATACGCCTCACTATGGCCTGCACCCTAATTACGAAACGCAAACTCAATTTTAAATTGAAACCAATTGAAAAAGATTGCCAGTCCATTGCTTCATAAGTTCGACAAAAAAAATTAAGCAGATTCTTTTTGTCGAACTTATGAAGCAATGGACTGACAATCTTTTTCAATTGGTTTCAATTTAAAATTGAGTTTGCGTTTCGTAATTAGGGTGCGGATCTTTACCTTTTAGGATATTCATACAAAAATAGATTGTTTAAAGTTAGAGTTGGTTGATCAAAGGCAATCAGAAAATACCTCACGTAGGCTGAATGAGAGTGTACAGCTAGTTCAAACGCGCGTAGTAGCACTTCGGTTAACATAATATAATATGTTTATCAATCTACAAAATTAGAATTTTGGCATGGTGACTTGCTAATAAGCGATCGAAACGAACCTGTCGGGGTACCTGACTACAAAGACCATTATATTTCTATGACAAAGACCTACCTATATGTAGCTACCCGAAAACAAAGACCTACATGTTTGAAAGAAAAAAAGAGAACAACATTTATTTTTATTTGCAACAGTTCATGAAATTATTTTGTTTGCAGGTATTCCTATTGTAGGTAAACAAATAAATAAGAAAGTTTGCGATCATTTGTTTTAATTCCGAGAATAAAATTCTAAATGCTGGAACTCAAATACAAAATGCTTCATAATGCCTGGTTCACCTTATTTCAGTCCAGTATTCGAGTCAATCCAGTCCAGTGCTAGACTGGATCATATGGATCACTGGAATAATGTAGCTACATTATTCCAGTCATTCAGTCAGACAAAAAACAAAGATTACTCCAGCAAGTCAATCCAGTCCAGTGGTAGACTGGATTAGCCGGCTACACTATTCTAATGGCGCTGGAATGGGCGGGCTGGAATGAAAAACTAGTCGGTCACTGGAATGGGCACATTCCAGTGTATTCCAGTGCTGGTTCATATTATTCGAGTGGCATTCCAGTGCTGGTTTCGATGGCTGGACTACAATGCTACTTACTGGAATAATGTGAACCGGGTAGGTATTATACTGTAAAATAAAAGGCGTTCATCAAAATGCTCTAGCAGTCTAGAGTTAAGGCTTGTGCAGACCAGCGCGAATTGTCGCGCGACGACACCGGTTATTGTTATACCGTGAAGTTTTCTTAGAAATTGTATTGATCGTGTCGAGTCGCGTGACAAGTCGCGCTGGTCTGCACGAGCCTCTATGCAGGAGCGGTCGTTTATGATTGCTTGCACGAGCGTACACATACAAAATAAGAGTACGTAGGTACCGGAGGAGATATATAGTTCTGTTGTCTCACAGACGCCTATACTACTAGTTTCGTACAAAATATTTGTAAAAAAATAAGCACCTGGCAATCTAAAACCTGCTCCGGCATTTTTCCTTAGGCGGTTGGTCAATTCGAAATATTTAGGGACGAAAATTATTGCACTTCATGCGAATCGCGGAGGTATATTCCCCCTAGTATACTCCGTTCGCAATTCCGATTCATAACTTATTTATGCAATTTGTTTATTTCAGAAAAGTTTAACCCAAAACGTTAACACTAGGTCCAAATATTTTAATACTACATAAGTCTTTCTTACGAATTTACAATGATTCCATAACATACTCGTAACATAACTTAACGCTTATACTCCCGAAGGGTTAGGCAGAGGTACCAATAGTCCGATCACGTTACATTGCGCCATTAACCTTGTATAAATAGTCCATTGGAAATAAGATTAGACATAAACAAACCTTTTTTACAGTCCGTTTAACAGATTTTGACTTCTATGCCGTAGGCATAAAGATGGCATTAAAAGCAAAAAAGGGTTACCATACCAACTGTTTACTGCAGCTGCTATTTCTCATGCCACCAACGCAATAAAAGTCAAAATCGGTTTAACGAACTGTAAAAAAAGGTTTGCAGAGAAATAAGATTAGACATTAAAAATCTTATTTCAAATAGAGTATAGTTACATTAAACTTCGTTCATTAATCCATCCAACTGGGGCGAAAACAAACTCTAAGTATACTTAACTGTCTGTGTCTGGCACGTGTTTTAGTTTCTGCTCACCCTGTAGCCATTTCAAAAGACCCTTCACGCTCGCAATCAAAACACCCTTTATATTTACGAGTTCTCGTCGTCTCTTGGGGGGTAAAAATAGCCTAACAAGCCTATCAATTAATAGCCTTGTAATTACTGACTTATGCTCAATGTGACGCTTAGAGTATGAATATAGTCATAGAATGTTACTAGTAGTGAGTGTTGGTAGTAGTAGAGTGTTATAGTCATAGAGTGTGTGTGTAGTTTAGTGGGTTGTAATTACTACTATAACCGGCGCCCGGTGCTCTTAACAACACTCTATGACTATATTCATACTCCACAGGGAGTGACTATACAGGATGAACTTTTAACCAGTGCGCAAACTTAAACACATGACCAAGTGTTTCACGCACTCATCATTATGAACAACTTTTACTATTGGACCAAACCTGAAAGCGCGAAAAAAACATCAGCTGTTCCCTACATTTTGACGAGTTATGCGAACATAAATGTATGGAACAGCTGATTTTTTATGCGCTATTTCAGATTTGGTCCCATAGTAAAAGTTGTTCATAATGATGAGTAAAGTCATGATTGTGTTTAAGTTTAATAAATAAATAATAACTTTATTTCACAAAAAATACAGATTTAACGTTTTATATAAACACAATTTACACAAGTTTGCGCACTGGTTAAAAATTTATCCTGTATGTACTCGTATTTAAGAACTCTGAGGGTGCTACACACATGTTCGGGGCGGCATGAATAGACACAGGCCGGGCAACAAAGTTAAATATATATCCTATAGCCCCGGCTGAGCCGAATCGTGCCGAATCATCCCGAAGACTTGATCGACATCATCTTTCAGCTAATGAAACTTGATGAGTCCCAGGGATGGAACTCATCAAGGTTCAATATTTAGGAACTTTTTTCTGGTATGTTGCCACTATAGATTCTAGCATTCAGGAGTGGCAGGACATTGTGTGGCGGTGTATAAACTGAACCGTGGGCCTAGCACGAACGCGCAGAGTAAACGTCACGTAAAATCGAACGATTATAAAATCGAAAATAATAGTTTTTCACTCAATATTACCTTAGTTTTAAGACTTTATTCTCTGCAACTGCTGTATTTTAAACTTTGGGGCCAAGTTTTACGATGCCAAAACTCATGTGTCTGTTAAACTTTCTTAAGGCTCCCGCGGGCAGGCGCGAATCTGGTGGAACAATTTCTGTAAAAAACATCACGGAAGAAATTATCGCGTCGTGCCTGTTTGTGTGCGCCTTTATCATTACAATATGCGGACGGTTTTATCTAGCGCTCTATGACACATCTTCATACTGCAACAACAAAGCTCGAAGGTATTGATTTACTAATAAAACTGCTCGTGCTTTATCTTGGACCATAACTTTGGGAATAAATACGCTATTCGTAACATTAACGACTATTTATAGGTTTACGCAATAGACTTGCGTATTCTCACGGCGAAGTTATTACAAGCCTGTTGATTACAACCTGTGGGAGTTTGTTTTGATACAAATATAAGGGGTAAAGGGTAATTTATCGGTTAGTAGCGACACGCCCCTGCTTGGTAGGGTATGTACGACTTGACAAGACATCGATATAACATAATTTCTTAATTTAATCTTTAAGATAATTACAGGAATGATACACAATGCGAATATATTGCGAAGAGTGGAACTAGTCGTGCCAGACGACGACGCGACGTGCACCTGCCGACTACTTACTTCTGTTCCGTGCTTGTAATTAGGTATACATTATTTTGTTTTATTTACTAAGGAGGTATTCGAACGAACTTAATATATTTTTACCCGACTGCCCCAGAAGGAGGGTAATGTTTTTCGAGAGTATGTATGTATGTATGTATGTATGTCTATTTCTTTGGCACGCTCTGTAGCCTAAACGGCTTGATGGATTTTAACATATGAGGTGTCGTTTGATTCGTCTTAATTGTAGAAGTGTCATAGGCTATATAATATTTATATATTGCATCTGCAAATACAAAAAAAAGGGAGGGGAAGGTTTTTTTAAAAATAAATTATAACAATATTGGTATCAAATAAAAGCTAGTAACGAGTCAATGCCAAATTTAGATATATTAATAAAACTAAAAAGCTAGAAATAAAGATAATTATTCAAAAAACAAAAAACCCGACTGCAAAAACACATAACTGAAAAGAGAAAAACAAGCATTATAATCTATAGAATTTTGGTATCGCAGGCGGGCCACAAACAAAACTTACACCATATATCCGGTTATTAGTTTGTCCCCGCCTGCGATACCAAAATTCTATAGATTATAATGCTTGTTTTTCTCTTTTCAGTTATGTGTTTTTGCAGTCGGGTTTTTTTAAATAAATAAATAATAATAATAGGGTCGGCAGACTAAAGCACATAAGTCAGTTCCCTTGTTCGAGCTTGAGTCTCGACTTATGTGTTTTATAACGTCGCAAGATTCATTCTAATCAAGAGGTTGAAAAAGGACACTACTTGAGATTCAAGCTCGAACAAGCGAACTGACTTATGTGCTTTAGTCCGCCGACCTGACTCGATCCACGTGTTTCTGTCACATTTTTGGTACTTTCTTGTTTATAACAATCTTTTTGGGAATATTGTTTCACATTAGTGATTCCGACAAATAATGACAAGTCCAAATTTAACAGAGGAACATAATTATACAATTATACGCGTAGATACTAAATTGATTTCGGTCTCAACCGCTAAACGCTGATAGTTCGAGCTGGCCACAAATGGTTTTCATTGGCTAACCGAACTGATTGTGGGTAGCTACTAATGTCCGTGTTTGTAAAAAAAACGATCTCGCTAAATCTCATAAATGGAAAAATTAATTTTCTCTATTTTCTTTCATCCGACCAAGTACTCAAATTGAAGCAACTTACTAGCATCGTCTAAACACTGTTTATACGATGCAACATTTGTTGTTGCTTAAACGCTTCAAGTCTAGACCTCCGTTTTATTCGATAAACGTAGATTCTTCAAAGCGCTTGCAAAAGCGTACAGTTTATTTTATGTAAATGCAGATGAGCCTTGAAATAACTGAATATCTTTTGCAATATATAGAACATCGCTCATTTCATATTCTTCATGCAGTCATAATCATTTACCTTCATTCATATTGATTGAATAGTATTCTATTGTACTTCACAATTTAGCACAGGGGTAGGTACTCGTATCAAGGGCCGGCCTAGTTACGTCATCAACAAGCTTTCATATTGTTTTAACTAAGGGCCACAGCAGACTAGGTATATCCTTTTAGCATCAGTGATCGGCGATTTTGCGTCTGTCACCAAAATGCGACGACGCTCTTTGGTGACTCTCTGCGTTCCATCGCAGTATTAAAATCGCGTTTTAGAGATTCTATCGATGCTGCATCGCGATTTCGCGACTTTCTGCGTTCGGACGCGGTATCGGAATCGCGCGTTTTAGCGACTGTTCCGATGCTGGAGAGGTGAAGGGAGAGGGAGTGTCGGTGGTGGCGCTTCGTCAAAATCTAGAGCAGCGGGCCAATTCTCGTACATAAAAAAACGTTCACATTCAAGTCGCCATGTGTCAAACTTGTCAAAAATCTTGGAAAATATATTGTATTTTTGACAGATTGCGAATGCGAACGTTCTTAAAAATTACGGGAATTGCCCCTCTGTTGTGTTCCGCAGATATATCGATGCGACCGACATCCGAATGTGTGCGGAGTGTAGCGTTCAGCTGCTGTGTCGAGCTTCCGAAAAGCGACTTCATCGCCGCGTTTGGCGTTTTAAGTGTGCGGTGTGGAATGTTTGGTCGCTGCATTTAGCTTCTAAGAAGCGGCTACATCGCCGTTCACCGATGCTAAAAGTAGCTAGTCTGCTGTGACCTTAAAAGGGGTCAAACAAACGTCCCGTCTTCAGTGTTTCTCCACAACTTGTCTTCGGTCGGTGCAAATTGTCTTCATCTCCCATACTTCTCTATTAGTTATCTCGGTAATCACCACCTTTCTAACCATGTCATTTCACACAGTCCTTCCATCGCTTCTTGGGTCTTCTCCTTCTCTTATTGCCTCCACGTTCATACTCAAAACTTCCCTCACTACATTTTCTGCATACGTACCATACATACCCCATCATCGTCATCAGCCTATTAATGTTCTCACTGCTGGGACACACAGGCGTCCTCTCTGTGAGAGGGAGTGGGCTGTAATCTATATACCACGCGGGCCCAGTGCGGGTTGGTAGTTGTCACATGTTCTTCGAATTTGTTGGTTCTAAGACATGCCGGTTTCCTAACGATGTTTACCTTCACCGTTTTGAGAGCAATGGTGATGAAATTATTTACACAAAGTAAAGCGCCTGCTTGGGTTCGAACCCAGGACCAGTCGGGGCCATTACCACTGGGCCACCACTGCTCTCTACATACCCCATACAGATAGGTAATATAGGTTAGGTATTATAGTTTAGTAGGTATGTACCAACCCCCCACCAAACCAGGCAGGTGCTATCTTATCAATCATTGGCAAAGGATACGTGATCGTAATTTTATTCAAAACCGGCTGACGTTGATGTCAATGGCCGTGGGAGTAGATTCATCTTAAGCCTAATTGATTATGCAAACGGCAAGGGATGAAAAAAATGTTTTGAGCCCCAATCATTATTTTTTGTACCAAAATATTTTTTCGTTATCTTTATTTCCCAAATGATTTGGTTTTCTTTATGGAAGGAATAAGCAAGTGAAATTATAATGTAATTTAGAAAATGTATTAGAGTTGTTAACACCTTTTTTTATTGATTTCTCTTCTTTAAATATTTGGTAAAATACCTTTGTTAATGTTCGTCTTGGAACAACCTATCCTCTCACTAGGAGTCGGGCGTTGGTATCTGCGCCACAGTTTAAAAAAAAAACAAAATTCAAAAGTCATTTATTCAAACTAGGCTGAGAATCAGCACATTTCGAACGTCAAAATTACATAAGATAGTCCCCCAAAACACCTTTCACCCCACCCACCCTTCACCAATTCCTAATGCTTTAGCTGGGAAGAAAAAGTGGCGCTACAAACTCCCCAGCAGCACAGCTAGAAAGCAGCGCAGTTAGAAAAAAATATATTTTATATAGGTAACCAAAATAATTCACATTACGCAACACAAAAATTATTTAAATTAATAGCCATTTATGTCAGCTAGCACACGCCAATATACCAACCAAAAAACATCGAGAACTACTCAGGCAGAAAAAAAAAAATTAAAAAAAACTAAACGTAAGTAAACAATAAACCATTGCAGCTATCATTGTTTAGCATTTTCGTCTTGTATTTATTTGTTTTTTGTTTCCAATGAACGATTTAATTTAACCTGCACAAGCGTAAAAATGAGAAGAGTTGAACATCTCTTTAAATGTTTTTACAGTGCCGTGGTCCGTGGCGGGTGAGAGCCATGCCACAGTCGAGGCGCGGATTAGGCATGGATCCAAAACTTCATGAACATTTTATACGAAGCAGATCATGCTACATGGTGCAGCGTCCATGCCGTCCGAGTCTTGGTCCCTACAAATTGAGCACACTCGAACATGAGCTTATCAAGAAGTAAGTCGTGTTTAGGTTAAAATTATATCAGTTATATATCGTAATTATCAGGCAGACTCCGTACCTTTTCCATAATGTTAGTTTCATCACTCGTAGAGGCCCTTTAGGAACATTCCAGTGACCCAACCTGCTTTAGAAGAAAAAAAATCCTTTCCCGGTATAAAATATTCTAAGCTACATTTATTCTCGTCGCAACATCATCGGTCTCACTCCATTAGCATCTCCGCACCATTTGTCACGCTGCGCTGTTCACGTCGTAGAAGTGCACAAACACCGTTGTCACGGTACCAACTAAAACTTTGTATCACGCGTGACACAAAGTTTTCGCGTTGTCAAGTGTTGCATTGGCTATTTGCAAGTTTGCAACAGAAGGGTACTAACTGCACGATTTTCTTTTTTTTATGTATTTACAAAGAAGTAGTGCACAGAATAAATAAGTAGCAGTATTATATCTCGGCAGTGACCGTGAAATAATTACCTACGGCCGCTCGGTAGATAAACCTTCCGCGTCTGTGCGTAACTGCCGCGCACTCGTTGCGTACTGAGATTTCGAAGCGCGTTGTTTCGGCCGTTTTGTATGAAGATAGAATACTGTACTGTGGAACAGATGTGATGTTATGTTATGAGTAAAAAGTGCTGTTTAGACATCGAATCAAAATCAACATAAAAAGTTATTTATTCAAATAAGGCTGAGCATCAGGACTTAATGAACGCCAAAATTACATAAGACAGTCCCCAAAACGCCCGCCCTTCACCATTTCCTAGTGCATTAGCTGGAAAGAAGAAGTGGCACAACAAACTCCCCAGCAGCACAGCTGCATTTTTCAGTTATGCAAAGTAATTAACATTAATTAAATTATTTGCCATATCACATTTAAAACAACAAATCACACTGAAAAGCTTTCGGATTCGTCGTATGAAAGTCCTAAGAGCTATTTTTTACCACTTTTGCAAGAGGGTGAGATCTTTTCAGGCACAAGGCAAAATACTGGTGTCTGGTCTGATTTTTATTTTTTTGTGTGTGTGTCTCAGCAGCCAAAATACATGTATACAGAGAGTCAAGACTGGTGACACGGAAGCAATCGAAGCGCAGTTGTCCGTATGAGAAGCAACTCGTCCTCTGGTCCTACAGCCTTCAGAAAAATAATCCATTGTTTGCGAAGTTTTTCGTTTTTAGTAAATTAATGAACGCCTGCGTTCCTGCGTATACTACCTAATGGCACAACACTGAAACACTGACTGATGCATTCTTACAGATTATTCCAGGCAAACGGCTATCACTAAATGTATTTTTTTTTTTACGTACAATGGGGAAGCTCTTGGCCTGCATCTCACGTGATGGTACTCGTAAGTGATGATCAGGCCGAACGTGGAAGCGAGCTTCACCCGGAATCCTCAACCACAGAGGAACTGGCTATCATACTTCTCGTTTATTGGTCAGTGGTTTTTGTTTCGGTGTTTTGCAATTTTATTTAATATGTATATCTAACTATTGTTATAATTTAATTAAATATTCGTTATTATTATTATCTTACACAAATTTATGTTATGTACATATATACACATTGCAGTATAAAACTGATTTACATCCGTTACCTCACACTTCAGGTCCAGTTGAAAACCAGCGTCAGGCACTAGTTGTCTGGCATTTTTGCTGAACTGGGCCTATTTGGCACAGCCGCGAGGCACACATTCCTGCTTTCACGAACTTTACACTTGTTATTTTATTTATTTTTGATTTTTTCTACTTGTAGTACAATATTTTGTGTTGTGTGCCTTATCTGTGCTAAATAAATGTATTTTCTTTCTTTCTTTCTTTCATATCTCTAACCGCCGAAACACAACAATGCTGTTATGGCGACAGGCTTAGATAAGATGGTGGTAGCTAGCCAGGCGGACTTAGAACAAGCCCTACCACCAACCAAACTGAGCAGAAAATTTTGCTCCCACTGGAAATCGAACCCGGGACCTCTGGGTCTGAGACCGGTGGCTTAACTACTAGACCTCAGAGGCGGTTATAAAATGAAATGATATAACAGTAGATTGTAAACACACAGGACTTCTCGTATACAGTCATAGTTATGTACTCTTAGAAATAACACAGGTACCTAACTTGTAAAATAACTTTCTTTATTTAAAAAAAGTTGTAATTTTCTTCCTTTGAAACTTACCGACCATAAATCAAGCTTTACTTGGCAGACCTCTCAAGTAATAAGTACCTATTGTATCCATTGCATCGTCGTTATTATACGAGGTACAAGCAGGCGGCTGGCAGGTATCCAACACATTAGTGCCACTTGAGATTTAGACGCATGCACCGGTTTCCGGTTTGCTTTTAAGGGATCCGTAGCTAAATGGCAAAGACGGAACCCTTATAATGTCGCCATGTCCGTCTGTTCGGATGACACTCAGCCATCCTACTCGGAGACTTTTGGCACTAAGTATATCGATTAAAATTAGAAACGAGGTATATTCTGTGCATCACTAAGCAACTTGGTGTAGTAAAATTATGAAAAGAAATCGGCTGGCCCTCCTCATGAAACAGAGGCGAGGGATAAAAAAAAATTCAATGCACTTACGGGTGTCGAGTGTCGTTGGAATTTAAAATAGTTTGGAAATTCCAAAAGTGCACGCCTCATAACACACATTCATAAACGAAAAAGAAATTCAAAACATAGTTTCTAACAAAAATTAACAATTTATCACTTTTCATGAAGTATGTTTTGACTGCTGTTTTACCCATCAATATGGGTAAATTTCTAACCTCGCAATCCTTACGTAATGTCAAAGACTATTTATTTAGATATTTACGTTGTGGGTTGCTAGGCAACACGTTCAGTCAAGGTTGAAAATATTTCGATAAAGATATTATATTTTTGTTAGTATTTTATTAATTATAATTAAACTACTTTGAATAAAAGAGCCATTTTCAATAGGGTTCCTTCTATGGCCGAAACCAATGTATTAAAAAATAATTGATTCAATTAATTGATTTTATCGCAAGCTACAATGTTTTCAAGCTTCATAAATTGACGGACAGGAATTTTATTTCAACTATTTTGATGTTTTTTTTCATTTATGCTGCATTAAATCAATTAGTAAAAAGTACAGTATTAATCTCCATTTAATCATCTATACAATGGCATATAAATTAAGTAGGTTATGTGTACTAGCAGGAGTGTAACAATAAAAACAGTTGCAGAAATGGGGCAAAAAATATTTTTCGATCGTAGAGCACACTCTAATGCTTCGCATTATGAGTCGTGCAATATTATGATGTTTGTAAGTAACTTTTATAATTAAGTCAATAGTTTTTAAGATATGGGGTATAATCAGTTACACGCGTCTTTAAAAATTACCGGCTGAACAAAAATCATGGAACTCGCCTCATCGTCACCGAACGCTTTCCATGAGCTATAATTATGTATACTTTATATATAAATTATGTGTACTTTTTAGGTGAACAAAAATCGTGTAACTCGTGTCATCGTCACCGTACAGTTTTCACTTCTATCAACAGTCCCCAAAGACTGCCCCGCATGTTTTTTTTTGTTGCTTTTTCGAGACATACTATGAAATAAACTTTTATGATCTAGACTTCTTTTTTTCTGCCGAAAGTTGCGATTTTTTTTAACAAATATCTACCTTGTACAACCAAGTTACTGTGAAATCGTTGAAAGTATTATACCTAAACCTAGCAACAAACTGCAGGAGCACTTAAGACTGCATTTAAATTGATACTAACATACCAAGTCTAATAGAGTCCCCATCACGACTGAAGTACATTTGACGCGGCGCTAGTGTCTATGTCATTGCATCACATTGCATTAAAAAAAATGTAGTTCTACAGTTTTCCGCCGGCCTTCTTTCGTGGCGCGCACTCTAGTAATTAATACTTACAACACTGAGCACGAAGACACCTCAGCGGCCGCTACTAAAGGCGGATTGATAACACTTTCCATACAGAGCAAGCATGTCACCGTTTGCACTCACGCACTACGACACAAATGCAGTATAGGTACAATATGTAAAATAAAAAGAAAGGACACATAGGTACTGCAATAACATCACCAAAAAGTAATAAAAAATCTTATTACTTAGTATTGAAAATAAAAAAGTTATTGCTATTTAAAATTCTCAATTTTAGTACCAACATTACCCCAAATCCATTAAAAATTAGAAAATGGTCAACAGGGGTCATAAGTTATGACTTCTAGACGATGCTAAACGCCGGCCGCCCGCGCCCCATGTACTAACCCAGAGGTATAATATTCCCCATTGAAAAAAAAATGAGGCGAATTATTATTTCTTTTTTCCTGAAAATTACTAAATAGAGAGACTCACGGATAGGACAGGGTCTTTTTTAAATGTTATAGAAACTGAGGACTTTGATTGGCGGTCCGCGACAGAAGTTGTACCCTCAACGCACTTTTGGCGCCACAAACTTTATTACTTACTTAGTAATTAAGGGGCTCCGGCGCCATGATTCCGTGCACTTTGCTACAACATAATGTTCAAGTTCGGGTAATGAAGTTACGGAGACCTCCAAGCAATATTAGTTCGTAACTAAGTAGCTCCGTACTGTACATACATTCATACTACGGACGGATATAGGTACTGACAGCAAAATAATTTGGTATGTAGGCGCTAAGATCGTACGGCGTAACAACTTTTAGACATAATGCGTAATATGTAGGTACTTAGACCCATGATGCCGAAGATTAGACTACTTATCATAATAACCTATGCTTTTAACATTGTGGCCACGAGGTACGCTCAAGCGACACGAGTCTTGCAACAGCGACTGCGGAGAAAACAAATGAAGGCCGCAAGACGCCGAAACGCGACTTGTGGATCGACGACAGCCGGAAACAGGAGAAGCGCGCGCGTGTTCGCTCGCAGGTCGCATCGCCCGAGGTCTTGAACAAAGCTGCAGACATAATTCATTCTTACTTCATTTGAAGACTGTACCTGAAATATACAGCGTACATGCATTGTGTGAACGGAACATGCTCCTTATTAGCGAAAAGCATCCTGCTGCCAGTTTTACGTTAATTAATAACATTCAAACCCCTTTTGACGCTTGAGTAAAAATGCTAAACTAAATCGCAGGCGACGACTGCAGGCGACGTGTCGCGGCGTCATGTCGCGGTGTCATGTCACTACAGCAGCAGCAGCGGGCAGCAGCCCGTATTCCAGCCGGTAGATAGAAGATAGAAAAACGTGTTATCGCTCGAACATTGGCGGCACTACTGGGGCCCTGGGGGCCAAGTCTACTAATTTACAAACGTTATAATGGTGTCACGATGGTGAGTTTTTGACAGATTTTGTATGGCAAATCTGTCAAAAACTAACAATCGAGAGACCATTGTGACGATTGTAAATTAGTAGACTAGGCCCCCTGGTCTGCGGTCGGGTTACACTTGACGCCTGTTGTTGAAGCTGCCAACGACGTGTTGCTAATACGGAAGGTATTTCATAGATAATCATAGAAACCAGTCGTGTCGCGGCGACACGTCGGAGGCATGATACCTTTACCGGCTGCTGATATGAAAAAAAAATAAAAAATTAAAGTGTTTATTCGCAGATAGTTAGGTGGTTAGGTGTTTATTGAACAGCTTGTCTTTTCTTACCGACAATTTAGAAAGTAGCGGGATAATGGGTTGAATACAGAACCGCTATTTGTCCGCAATTATCTCAAAAACGGCTACTTCATGCCCAATGAGCTGTGGAAAAATCACCACAATATGGAGCCTTGAAATAGTTAGAAGGCATCGTGGCAGACCCTGTAGAAGATTGCGGGAGGAACTGGACAAAACAAACGACCATTGGTCCTGAGGAGAGGCCCTTGCCCAGCTGTAGGATGATACAGACTATCAGTGACAGTAATGAAATAAAAGTAAACTCAATAAAGTAGAATAGATAACAATAAGGCCTAATAGAATTTTCCAATTTGCTTTAATTTAACCTTTTAGGATCAATTGAAAAAATTCTAACATTTAAACAGACGCTTTGAGGTGACCTACAGAGGTCAGGAGGATACTACGTATAGCTAGCCAGTATCACCGAATGCTATCTGACCGCCATTTTGAGTCTGTCTGTTACCTATAATCCCCAATGGAGTTCGGTAAAGCTATTATGTCGGGATACTTCGTTTATTGTCGTGTGAATTGGGAAGGGAAATGAGGTCAATTCGAGGAATTTGTAAAAGCTCTGTTTTTCGCAGCTGAGACAGGGTTAAAATTGTGTCTTCGATTTTTTGGTTCCAGGACATGCCAGTTTTCTCACGATGTATTCCTTCATTGTTTTGAGAGCTTAGATGGAGCGAATTTCATTAATTACCTACTAGGTTTCACGAGCATATTGCTTTATGTACACGCGGTTTATTTGTTATGTGGTTCCTCTCATGTGGTTTAAGCCGCTCTGATTGCGTGATTAACGTTTGCAGTTGTTACCAGTTGATTAGTTCAACTATAATCTTGTAGTCAACTAGATAGACTTGAAACGAAACATGAACATAATGTGTGGTTAAGGAAGTGGTTGGTTGAACATGCTTGGTAGAATGAATCCTCTCTCCATTATCAACCAGTCGCCATGTGAAGATCATTGGTCCACAGCTTTGAGCGATCTTTTGTTTAGCTCAAATGTGTACAATCGCGCTTGTCTGTACGACGGCGACGCGGCGACGTTTTAAGGGTCCGGCGAACACGGCTCGCAACTGCAAGTCGAGATGGGAGGAAAATGCGTTTGGAATATTGTTATCTCTGTTCTGTTGTGTTGTTGTTATTGTCTGTTTCTGTTGTGTGTTATGTGTGTAGTGTGTTGTTAGCGTTGTTACTAGCTATCGGAATTTATGATAAATTTGGATGTGTTCCGTAATACCAAAAAATATGAATGAAAACTTAATATTCTTTCATAATTTTTTCTATACTTTGTAACTTGATAATATATTATAAGCTATGCTCCTGCAGAAACAATATTCCAAATATTGTTGTTTATAATACAGAAAAAACAGTATGAAAACATGTCATTTAGCTGTAAAAATGTGCGAAATTTAATTCGCTTAAACTTCATTCTAAGTAAGTTTTTTGGAAAAAAAAAGATGTACAAGCCTAGATAAATACTGTCTAAAACCGAATATTAACGATTTAGGTATTACGTTTGTATGGACAATTCAACGGTCGCCGCCCGCGCCGTCTTAAGCGCAAGCCATACTGGGAACGAAGCAAGTTCGTTTAGCTTCGCTCATGTAGCTACCGCGTGTTTGTACTTCGGTTTACACCGCGAACTATATACCGAAGTATGAAAGATGCGGCAGCTAAATGAGCGAAACTAAACGAACTAAGCTTTGTTCCCAGTGTGGCCTGCGCTTTAGCATAGCATAGCTAAGTGCCAGCCTGGAGGTTTTGTCTTTTAGTACTATATTCGAGATTTTCTTTTTTTATATGCACGTAAGTGTAGCGGCACACCTGCGGAAGGTTCGGCGCGGAACGTTCCGTCGCGTCATGTGACTCTTGCTAATGAACGCGACGTAACGTTCGGCTGATGTGTCATAGGTAACTTGAAAAACATTAAGAGCGTATTCAACCGAATCTTCCGCGCCGTACGTTCGGCAGGTGTGGCGCGACCCTTAGAGCAGTGGTGGCCCTGTGGTAGCCATAGGCAGGCGCTTTACTTTATGTAAATTATTATTTCATCACCACTGCTCCCAAAACGGTGAAGGAAAACATCGTGAGGAAACCGGCATGTCCTAGAACCAAAAATTCGAAGACATGTGACATCTACCAACCGGCACTGGGCCCGCGTGATGGATTACGGCCCGCTCCCTCTCACCGAGTGGAGGCCTGTGTCCCATCAGTGGGAACATTATAGGCAGATTATGTATATGCACGTGATTCTGTGACAATACAAAAATAATAATAAAACTATACGCCTAAGTATTTTTCAGAATAAACCAATTACTTAATTACAAGCTACCTTACTAAAAAATTCTGCCGGCCTCTACAAACTTCATTACAATAATTTCAGTACAAAGGAAATCCATTCAGAATATCAATTAGCGTCCCAAATTGCCTCCAATCATATTGAATACAGATTATATCAATAAAACTGTATCGTCCGCGTCTGTTGACCCTTCGGATTATTTTTATGGCAACACAGAGCTTATGTTCGTTTAAACGAGCATCGTTTCCCGGATTTATTCGCAGGATTTTGTTACATGAATATTTACGATTTTTTTTCGTATACTGGATGGGTTGACTGTAAAAATTATGAAACAAAATATAGCCTCGTAAAATTAGCATAGTGTGACGCCGACGGTCTGTATTTTGCCACTCGTAAATTAAAAGTGTTGATTATATTTTGTCGCGGCGGCGCTAGCTGAGTTACGACAACTTATTATACTTCTGGCTTCGTTCTCGATATAATATTTACAATGCAGCTTCCTTAACGCAAGTCGATCACCAGTCGCATATTTAAGAGCTGAAAGCAAAACTAAACGCACAAGTGTACCTATGACAGCTCTATACGTCATCTGTCATTCTTTACGTTTGCGCGGCAACCAGTACGCTGTTATTCCCAAAGAATATTAATTAAAGTGTTTAAAACTAGTTGAAAGTGTGATTAAAGTTGGCATATGTTATCATGCCGAAATGAAAACATGAAAAGGAATATTATCTTCAAAAAATCCGAAGATTAAATACAAACGACACCGGTACAACACCGATTCATCAGAGTCATCAGACTCATCCATTTTTTCTTCACCAGATAAAACAATTGTTTTAAACGTTTTATACGGTAAAACGTGTTTTAGAAGACTTATATACAATTATTATTGTACTACGCGGGTGGTGCACGAGATGCATTGACGCGAACAAATAATTCGGGTCGTTTACGAGATAAACGGACGAATTTTATCATTGTTTTAAACGTTTTATACAGTAAAACGTGTTTCAGAAGACTTATATTCAATTATTATTGTACCACGCGGGTGGTGCACGAGATGCATTGACGCGAACAAATAATTCGGGTCGTTTACGAGATAAACGGACGAATTTTATCATTGTTTTAAACGTTTTATACAGTAAAACGTGTTTCAGAAGACATATACAATTATTATTGTACCACGCGGGTGATGGACGAGATGCATTGACGCGAACAAATAATTCGGGGCGTTTACGAGATAAACGCACGAGTTTTACAATTTACTTATTTCAAGGTGAAGGCCGAGAGGCTACGCTTAGGTAAGTATAATTATTATGGTACATTATCAGGGTCAATTCTATATTTTTTGCAGACCACAAAAATTATGAACCAATGAACTAGTTATGGAACTAGGTAGGTACTTGATGTCAGTGTCGAACCATCGGTTCCATTTGACACAAACCCGGATAACACTAATACAGTCATAACTGTAACTGACGCTCTACCTGAGCATGACCCATCACATGTGCTAGACACTGGGCTTACTTATATTCTATCCCTGGAAGTGCTGCAAGCATTATGGGATTTGTTGCATTAATAATTATGCATATAAAAGAGCACTAAACAACTACTTAGCCCGTATTTGAAATACAATTTTGAAGAAGGGACATTATCAATGTTAATCAATATCAACAATAATGATAGAGATCTCCCCGCTCAGTGATGCTGGAAGAATGTTAACACAAACAATCAATTTATATTTTCCCTGTCCGGCACAAAAAATGCTTAAATATTGTCAAAGAATTAGAATGAGATGATCATCTCTATGGTAACAACACTCTATGATACCTTTATGGTAACAACCTAAAATCTAAAAAGATAGAGAGTCTTACAAGCTTGCCAAAGAACAGGCCAATCTATAAAAAAGACAACTACTTTTACCACAACCCGTCAGGGAAACTTGAGTGGTTCACTTTGTTACAACCAACAGAGGGCTAATTCGAGGCCGGGACACAAGGAACCACAGTTCTCATATCAAGCAAGGAAATAAAGATAAAGTTGAAATATCAAACAAAAATTCAACCAGTACCAGCCCAAGCCCCACCACCACAGGACAAGACTCCTGCTCGCTACTAGAGGTTAGTCATGCTGGAAGATTAAATCATATTTTACCTTGTTGAGAAAGCATCTGTGATGATGTTTCAATATTGAACATGTCAATGGATACTCAAACCGTTTTACTGACACCTTTTCAGTCATAATCTGAACAGTCATTATAAAATGATATTTTAAATGATCCTGTTATGCTAATAGCCATTAGTAATTTGCTGGCATTAGGTGCAATTACTCCTTGCACACCATGTAAAGGCCAATTCATACCTTAAGTGTTTTGTTTCCAACACTGAATGGTCACAAAAGATTTATTCTAAACCTTAAGCCTCGTAACAAATTTGTTAACACATACCATTTTAAAATGGAAGATCACTGAACTACAGTAGCTCTAATTTCTCCAGGAGAATTTATTAAGAGTTCTATTTATTGGTAAATATTAATCCAGCTCACAGGAAGTATTGATGGTTTCTGTATGAAAAATTATATTAATTTAATGCATTCTTGTATTATGTCTTGTGTTCTGCACCATGTTGTTCTCTAATTATGAGAGCGGTGATTGCATAATTTAAAAATCTATAGGTCACCAATTAGTACAATACTTTAATGACCTTTTGTGCATTGGTTCTTGTTGTAAATAATAGACAAGTTAACCAAGACTATTTTTTTTAAGTACAGATAATACTATTTCTAATAATTACCTATACTATTATTCCAATGACAAGAGATATCTGTCAGCACCTACATACGTAGTATGACAACAGGTTCTGATTATAAGATATGGTTGAAAAATGATAATGAAACAATTCCTAAGTATTTACAAAAATTCCAGATTAGTAATAAATTATCAAAATAGTATAATTGAGTACTTAGACCATCACAGTGCTGTCAATTCTTAGGTTTTGTAAAACAAAAATCCATATATTTGAAAAAACAGAGTTGTAGTATTAGAGACCATGCTCATTTAATAGGAACATTGACTGCCAAATGCCTGGCAAGTACATATGTTTGACTTTACACAAAACTATTAGAACATTAAATATACCATATAACCATAAATATGGTTTACTTTAAAGTAAAAGCAATTATGATATCATTTAACCCAGATATAAACTAGACCTACAGCGGTGAGTTGATAATATCAATAGTTTACACAAAAGTATAGCATACTCAAAATATGATTTGAAAATATTTATAGATGTGTCAATAAGTGGGTGGGGGACCATTTGTAATGATAATAGGGTTCATGGGTTCTGGAAAGAGACTGAAAACTTATAAATATCACATACTTAAATTATCTAGAACTACTCATATTTCGAGCCTTAAAAAATGTTTGTTAAAAATTGGTATATTGTTACATGCTGATAATAAGAATGCCTCATAATATAATTATTAACTAAATGGGAGGTATTCAGTACCCACATTTAAATATCTTTGCCAGAAGTATATTGGTAATGGTGTGAAGATAAACAAACTCTTACATAAAATCAAGGGAAAACAATGAAGCAGATGAAGAATCACATAATGTACAGCCAATCCTGACATAAAGTGGGAAATAAATACCTCCACATTCCAGTACATTGTGACTCAGTTTGGTCAACCTGATAGGTATCAATACCTTTTGCTTCAAGAATTAATGCCAAAATGTGAATATTACATTTCCTGGAAGCCGGCCCGGATGCATCAAAAATAGATGATTCTTTTTTCGTTTCTGAGACTAACTACTTTTTTCCCTTTTTATGCCCATTTAGTCTATTATTAAAATGTTTACAAAAAATTAAGAATTATAAAGCGACAGGCATTATGGTTATGCCATACTAGGTAGTCATAAGCCTGATAGAATCACCCCCTACATCTCCACTGGAATATTATCAGGAAGGCATGGGTAAGCCTAGCCATCAGCAATAAATGTTATGTGTTCAGTTTCAAATAATACCTTGAAACAATACAATTTCACCTTTAAATTATGGTGGGCTATTTGTCAAAAACAAAGTAAGTACCTACTTACTTATAGATTAATTTACACCATCTCATCTATACCAATAATTATTATGTATTTTTTTTCTAACCAAGCATTTCAAGATAAGGGCCTTGTATGGGGTCTTTAAATTTACATACGTAAAAAAAAAAAAAAAAAAAAAAAAAAAAAAAAAAAAAAAAAAAATTGTACAGTAAGTACAAGCTCAAAGAGCATGGACTTTGTCTCTTATTAAAATACCTAATAACACAGTAAATTATGCAATGTACACATTTCTATTTGCTATTAAAACATCTGGTCCCGGTTACAACCAACTGAACCTGTTTTTTACCTATCTTTGAAAAGTCCGAAATTTGTCCAGCTAGTACATTTCGTGATTAAAATTAACTATACTCAGTTTTTAAGCGAAATAATATTCACTTAATACTTTCATTGTATAAGCCCCATAAACCAGTTTATGCCTCTTCCATCTCTATAATATAGGTAAATATACCTACTCTCTGTTTGCATCATAGATATTAGTATAATAATTTTTTTTCAGAAAATAGTACTAGACATGCCTTGACATCCACTACTAAGGTGTAGAGTGTTAGTGTCATTAGATGTAATACGGCAAACTGGACAAATAGCTCTTCAACCTTTTGCTTCATTTTATAATACGCCAATTGTGAATAATTCAAATGAATTTGCTCATGCTGTGGTTAATGCTGAACAAAATACTTGATTAAGTATTATGAATATTACGTATAATTATTACGTGCCTAACTAAATTAGACAAGAACTTCAATATTAAGATGAATAACTTGATTTTTTATCTTTAATATAATTTGAAACTTGTTTATAAGTTGAACAATAAGTCCAATATTAAGATGAACGAGACTGGTCATCTATTACGAGTATAGCCAGTTTATTATGTCATTTGTGTCTTAGAACTAAAAGATTTTAATTTGTTATTTAAATACTATTTATTTATAATTTCATCTTTGGAATCTCAATTTTCCTCATAAACTCTTAACATCTGCATTGTAAATACACACATCAAAAGTGTCTAGGGATCAAGCATTTTTATGCGGATTTCTTGAGATTGAGATGTGGCTTTGTAATAAATTTATGATTTTATAAATTTATATGGATCCTTTTTGGTGCATTTCATAATTTGAATCAGGAACTGTGAATCAAATTCGAGTAAAAGATGAAAATCAGCTGTCAATATTTTCCCTATAAAAACATACAACGCATTGAAGACATTATTAGTGCTACTGTTTCCCTACTACTGATTAAAACCAACGTTATTATGGAGCAGCGACGTCATTTAAGCAGGGAAGAAATGCTCAGAGCCGTGGGAATGATAGAAGCTGGTTCCCGGCAACGTACTGTGGCTTTAGCTCTGAATACAAGTCAGAGTGTTATCAGTCGACTTTGGACACGTTACCGAAGCACTGGTACCGTGGCTGAGCGCCATGGAGGACGGTATCGCTGCACCACACGGAGACAAGACCGATACATTCAAATCTTAGCTCGAAGAGCTCCAACAATAACCGCCATGATGTTAGCCGTGAGGCTTCATCACTCTTCAGGGAACTTAATTAGCGACCAAACAGTCAGAAACCGCTTGCATGAAGTGAACCTTCATTCCCGAAGACCGCTACGGGTACCACCTATAGCAATGCACAATCGTAGGATTCGATATCAATGGGCTCTTGAACACAGAAATTGGGCAGAAGAACAATGGCGTTTCGTGTGCTTTTCTGATGAGTCTCGTTTTGGTATGAGACCGGATACAAGACGTATACGACACTGGAGAACCCCTGGACGCCAACAGCGATTAAAATCCTGCCAGGAAGTCCATCCTTATAGTGGTGGAACCATCATGGTATGGGCGGGTATTTGGATCGGCGGAAGAACTGAGTTGATTTGGATTAGAGGCAACCTCAACGCTCAAATTTATGCTGAGACGATTGTATCAGACGTCATCGTTCCTCTACAAGTGCAAATCGGTCCCTTATTTCAGTTAATGCATGATAATGCACGACCGCACACCGCAAGAGTTGTAAGACAGACTCTCGCCGCAGCTAACATCAATGTCCTGCCCTGGCCTGCTCAGTCGCCAGACTTGAACCCGATTGAGCATGCATGGGATATGCTACAGAGAAGAGCTCTGCCGAATATGGAGGGTATCCAGTCGCAAGAAGACCTTTTTTTGTTGTTGCAACGAACATGGGCGGCCATTCCACAGCGTGATTTGGATGAACTCATTTTGAGTATGCCAAACCGATGTTCTTGTGTTGTTAGTGTTCGCGGTAGAAACACGGATTATTAATTGTTTAAGTTACCCAATAAAATTTTAAAGAAAACTGTTATTTCAGTCTTTTTTTCGAACTTTAATGTTAGTGGTTCAAATGTCAAAAATCCCTTTATTAGGAAAATGGCAAATTTCTTTATTAATGCAAAGGTGACTTGGTTTATCGTTACTGTGACAAACGAAAACACTTTATTTGATGAATCCTTAAAGAAAATTTTAATTAATATCAATCAGGAGAAAAGTTATTGCAAAAATATATGTTGATCCCTAGACACTTTTGATGTGTGTATTATATCGAGAACGAAGCCAGAAGTATAATAAGTGATCAAACGAACTTACCTGTTGTGAAGTTCGATCATTATTATACGAAGGGCTTCGTTCGAAGATATAGGGACCCTCCCTACCCTACCCCAGAAAAATTGAGATTCTCTTACTCTAAAATAATGACAGATGACGTATAGAGCTGTCATAGGTACACTTGTGCGTTTAGTTTTGCTTTCAGCTCTTAAATATGCGACTGGTGATCGACTTGCGTTAAGGAAGCTGCATTGTAAATATTATATCTTCGAACGAAGCCCTTCGTATAATAATGATCGAACTTCACAACAGGTAAGTTCGTTTGATCACTTATTATACCTACGATTTGGTTTTTTGTATTTTTTTATTAACCTTTACTGTCCCACTGCTGGGCAAAGGTGTCCCCCACAGTTTTAGATTTCATATATTTAAGTATTAGTAGTAGTTTTTGTAAGTACTTCATTAAATGTCAATTATAATAATTTTGTTTTAATCTACAAGAACCCCGGGATGGGTGAAGGCCTCCTCCAAAGATCCACTAATCAGTAACAGCCCGAAATTTGGAACTTGGTGGTGTGATACCGCCGTAGAAAATACGTACCGTTGGTTCTGCTTTTGATTTATCCCCGGTCGTGTCGGATTGCTGTCCCCATCGAGCTATGAGAGTAAAGAAACATATCACTTGTGTCTGCGTACACACTTGTGCACTATAATATCTGCGTACAGTGCTCGCCATAAAATGGTTACTATGGACAGTCACGTTAATTTGTTACATTATGTACAGACGCCAAGCACATCAAGTTACTACAATCTGTCAAACTTCTTTAATAGATTTTCAACTTTATGGCTAAAGAATAAGGTTCAATGCTCATTGGGAAAATTTGACAGATTGGAGATGCTGGCGTCTGTACCTTTTATTCAATATGAACCCAAAATAAAATCTGTCAAGTGCGAGTCGGACTCGCACACGAAGGGTTCCATACCATGTCGTACAAGATTTAACAATATGAATTTTTGTAATACTTTCGTAAAGGTAACAACAGAGGCGCTATAAAAAAACAAAGATTTGTAAAGAAATTGTCTAATTTTAATGAGAAAATGTTGTTGTGTTAAAATATAGGTGTAGGAGTATATTTCATTTATTTTAAGAGAAAAATATTAAGTTAACTTTATTCAGTAACATGCATTAACTAAAATCAAAGTTATTTATTTGCTACTAACATAGTATTGGTAGGTATAAATAGGTATATATGGTAGGTAAGCAGGTAGATATGTAGGGTAGGTAGGGTAGGTTAGGTACCTACCTACCCTGGTAAGAAGGGTAGGGTAGGTAATTAGGTAGAAATAGGTAATTAGGAAAGGTAGATGCGCCGTAGATAAGTACTTAGTGCTAACCGTGCGAAGCCAGGCCGGGTAAAGCTAGTTACTTATAAATAAAAGGATTTCTCTTGCTACATCAGACTATATTGTACAAAATAGAATGTAAGTAGTACGCCAAATTTTAATTATAACTGTGCGTTTGCACTGGCGAAACATTCACAACAAAACATGTTGGAATCTCTATTTTCTGTCAATTTTTCATACAATGTTTGACAGGAACTAGAGATTTCAACATGTTTTGTCTTGATGTTTCGCCAGTGCAAACGCACGGGTCAATACAGGTATTTATTTACGTTATTTTTGATAGTCATACAGAAATCTATTATTTCTTACTTATTATTTTTACACATCCCATCGGACTATGAGAGTGAGGGAAGAGAGAGTGCACTCGTGTCTGCGCACACACTTGTGCACTATAATATCTCCCGCGCCGAAGGCCAGTCTCCGTTGAGATTGGCCGCCATGACCGAATATTTTTACACCAATAATTTTTCTCAATATGAAATTGTATCCACAACGGTTTAAGCTAGGTAACTGAATAGTACACTGTATGTGCCAGCATTCATTTCAATGTTACTGAATATATTGTCTATTGGAGTGTAGTTTTAACACGAGGTACACACATCAACACCTTCTAGGGATACTTTGAAAAAAGTCGATAAAGTTCTTAAACTCAAAAAATACTGGCCGGTTTTAAAATCTTGTGAAGAAAGTTTATTTTGTAGACCTTTTTGGATGATCGAAATTTAAATGATCGAAATAGTATATGCTGCCATGATAGTAGGTACTTACTAATTCAATGTCATTACTCCGACTATTAAATAGTTATCTGTGGAATTTATATCGCATAATATTAGCATGAAATACAAAATTATTACTTTAAGTTGCAGAAAATCGCCCATATACGTTATGAATCGGCGTTTTTAGTATTTGTTGATTATAAACAGTATTATGTTACATGATACACACAAGTTTCAAATTCCTAATTTGTTTAGTTGTTGAGATAGAGCTCGTACAAAAATGGTCTAAAACAGACAACTTCTACGGCCCCCTAATTCATCATTTTTGAAGATAAAAACAAATAAAAATTATATTTATTCTCTACTCGATGAGCTCTAGAAAATGATACCCCACATGCCAGGGCCAGATATTTTTTTTTTCAAAATTTAATTTTATTGTATGGCGACCCCCCTTTATTTTTTAATTTTATTATTTGTTGCTCTTACGGCAACAGAAATGCTCAATCTGTGAAATTTTCAACTGCCTACCTATTACGGTTCATGAGATAGAGCTCGCTGACAGACAGACGGACAGCGGAGGCTTATGAATAGGGTTCCGTTTGTCACCCTTCGGGTACGGAACCCTAAAAAGTGTTAATTGGAACTACTTTAGTGCAGTTGACGCAAATACTCGTACAGCTAAGTGTAATATTTGTGAGAAAACTTATTCAAGGAAAGGAGGACCCCTTCTACCTCCGCCTCCGACTTTGTCTCCGGTTCCGATTCCGACTCCGGTTCCGACTCCGATCAATCAAATTTAAAACCTCTGACTCCGGTTCCTGTAAACAACTTCCGCAACCTCCTTTTTTTTTTCTTTTTTTTTTTGGGTGGGAAATCATCCAATGACTTCTCGACTCTGACGCTCTGGGCAGAGCGGAAGGGCGTGTCAGACTTTTACTGACTAAAACCCACCCGTGTTCCTTCCCTTGCCATGCCAGGGGCCACAGTTTCCCCTTGGGACTACCCGCAACCCCAGCGGGCATCGGTCCTAGCGGACCCCGTCAGTTTTGCTGACATCTCTTTGAGGCGCGCGTGGAACACGACGCGCCGTCGACCCGGGCCTGGTCCTTATCGGACGGCGAGCTGCCCTCTGCTCTCCGTCCGCAGGCCCGCGCCTACGGTGGCCGGAAATCGGCTATCAATTCCCGACGCCCGGGACGTCTCCTACGGCGGCGGCGGCTAGGGCTGGTAGGGCGCGGCCTTTGCCACTCCCTCGCGCGCTCCGCCTCCTCCTTCGCGAGCATTACTGCTTCGCAGAAGGAGGTGACGGCTTGCCATGCCCTCTCGCTCCGCACCATGGCCTGGACCAGGGCCGGACGCGAGAGGTCACTGCCGCCGATCGCCTCCACGAGGACACGGCAGTGGTCCACCCAAGCCGGGCAAACGTCCACCGTATGCTCCACCGTGTCCTCCGGACGATCCACACAATGGTGACACACGGGCGTTTCCTCCCGCCTTATGCGAAACAGGTACCTCCCGAAACAACCGTGTCCGGTGAGGACCTGCGTCAGGCGGAAGGTGAGGACGCCGTGGCGCCTCTCTAGCCACTCCTCAAAGAGGGGACTTATCGCCGTAATTGTGGCGTGCCCAAATCTGGGTTGACCCCCGGACCATCCGGATAGCCATGACCCTTTGGGCTGCATGCAACCGGCGGGCTGGCCGCAACCTTAAGGTTCGCGCCCACACCAGTGCCCCGTAAAGGGCCATGGACCGCACGACCCCCGCGTAGAGCCTCCGGCAGGAGGCGTTTGGACCCCCTAGATTGGGCAGAAGCCGCTTCAAGGCAGCCCCGGCCCGCTCCAGTTTGGGAGCCAAACGTCGGAAATGCTCCACGAAGTTCCACCGGCTGTCGAGGACGAGTCCCAGGTACTTCATCGTCACCTCGACGCCGATGTGAACCCCTCCTACCGTTATTTGGGAACCCGACTTGTGCAGGGCCACCTCGAGTCCCAATTGCCGGATCCTGTCGACGATCGTCGCCACCCCGCGTGTCGCCAGTTCGGCCACCGCCTCGTGCGACCTCCCCTGCGCCAGGACCAGCGTGTCGTCAGCGTAACACACTACGCTGACACCACTAGGGAGGTTGGCGCGCAGCACCCAGTCGTATCCGATGTCCCACTGATGCGGCCCCAGGACTGATCCCTGTGGGACACCGCACGACATCTCTCGCCGGTTCCATTCTCCCTGGTGACCGGGGTAGATGACGGCCCTGTCCGTCAAATAGGCCTCGACCAACCGACAGAGGTAGGTCGGCATCCGGTGATACCGGAGTGCCTCCTTGATGTAACTCCAGGGTAGGGTGTTGAAGGCGTTGGCGATGTCTAGAGACACCGCCAAGACGACCCCACCCTGGGCCACAGCATCCCCCGTCGTGAGGGCTCGCACGCGCATGATGGCGTCCACTGTAGAGCGCCCTCGGCGGAAGCCGAACTGGCTATCCGCCAAATCCGGCCCCACTCGTACCAGCTGCCCGACGAGGCGGTTTGCAATAACTCTTTCAAAAAGCTTGCCCACCTCGTCGAGCAGCACGAAGGGCCGGTAAGCGGACGGAGAGTCCGCAGGGCGCCCCGGCTTCCTGATGAGGACTAGTTTCCCCATCTTCCAGCGAATTGGGAACTGGCCCATCTCCATGCAAGCGCTAAGGAGCCCCCTTAGTCGAGGCCCGAGAGCCTCCATGGCCAGGACCCAGGCTTTCCCAGGTAAGCCGTCGGGTCCTGGGGTGGTATTTTAGGCACTCAGCCTACGTACCGCCACTCTCAATTCTGCCTCGGTCACCTCCGGAGCATCGTCGTCGTCGTCGGCGGTGTGGTCCGCAGCGGGCACCGCAACAGGCGGGGCCATGGGCGGGGTGGAGTGTTCCCCTCTCGAGGGGAACAGAGCGCTCACCACGTCCTCCACAAGCTGGGGCCGGAGACTCTGAGTCAGCGGGGGAGCCCATGGGCGGATTTTCTCCCGCACCAACTTGTATGGGCGGCCCCACGGGTCCCTGTCCAGAGTCGCCAGCGACTCCTCGCGGGCCAGTCCTCTGGCCCGCAGGATCTCCTCTTGGACGGCGGTCTTCGCCGCTCTGTACCCCTCGTACAACTCCGCCTGAATGGCTTCCGTATCCAGAGGGCGGATATGCGGTGCGTGGCGTACCGGTGTCGCGCAGCAACGCACGCGGCGCGCAGAGTCGTCAGCTCTTGCGACCACCAGTACACCTGGCGCGAAGCACGGCCGGGCTGGACCCGGGGCATTGCCACGTCACATATGTCGGACATGGCCTCCCGGAACCACTCCGCCTCATCGTTGATATCGGCAGGCCTGTCCGGTGATGACACCCAGGCCTGCACGATCGAGGCTTCCAGGATTAGCTCCCGGTCCAGCTGCTTCAGCGCCCATTGCGGACCACTCGGGGCCTGTCGAACCGGCGCGCTCGAGGACTGGGCGAAGACGTCAAACCGGATGTACCGGTGGTCGCAATATGTCTCCACCCCCTCCATGACGCGCCAGTCGGCGACACGCGGTGACAGAGCGGGGCTGGCGAACGAAAGGTCCACCACTGATTCACCCCGCATCCGCACACACGTGGGGACAGAACCCCGATTAAGGACGACCAGGCCTGTCTCCAGTGCCCAGTCCTCCACCATCCTGCCCCGTGTGTCTGTATACCGGGAACCCCAAGCCACATTCTTGGCATTGAAGTCCCCGAGAACGAGCACCGGGAGGGAACCGAACCCGACGACGACGACTCTCAACTCCGCAAGGGAGTTGTGGAACTCGGCGAGAGTTCGGTTCGGGGAGAAGTACATCCCTACCACGACAATCTCCCCAAACCATGCTGCCACGCAACCCCGTCCTCTCTTGACAGCCTCGAGGGACGGAGTACCGCCGGCGGCCGACGAAATTAGGGTCACTGAGCCGCTCAGGTCCTCCACCCAGTCATCCCTGGGCGGGACAAAGTACGGCTCAGCGACCACGGCGATGTTAATCGACCACTGCGCCATGCTCTGGAGCAATAGGTCCTGAGCTGTAGCGCAGTGGTTGATGTTCGCCTGGAGGAGGCGTAATGGAGCCGTTATTGGCAGTCTATTTCAGCCCCCTCCCGAGCCCCCTGTGAGGACCCTGCCGCGGCGGCAACGGCAGCGACGACGACGGTGGAAGCGGCAGTGGCGGCGCCAGTAGTGGCGGCGGCTGCGGCGGTGACGGCGGTGGCGGAGGGCTTGCCCCTGCCTCCGGCTTTGGCGGGTTTGGCGCAGGCCTTGCCCCCAATCCGGTGGTCAGCTGGCTTGCCAGCAGCCGCACATACGACGCAGTGCGGCGCGGCAGTGCATGAGCCAGCCTCGTGACCGGGCTGACCACAGCGGTAGCAGTTACCGCTGCGGTCCACCTCCGAGGTGCATTTTACTCCCACGTGGTGACCCACATGGCAGCGGAAGCACCTCAGAGGTCTGGGTTCCAGCAGTTTGACCTGCGCGGAAACCCAGCCCACCAAAAGCCTTCGGCCCTCCTCGCCAACCTTTTTGGCCGCCGACACGGGGCAGCTCACCGTCACGGCTTGCATCCCCGTGAAGCCAGGACGGATGGTGCCCACCTTAACCTGCTTCGGCAGAGCACCCCCCCGTCCTAGCGACAGCGGCCACGACCAGTGCCTCCGTCACCGAGTCGTCCAGGCCCGAGATGCGCATGTCAGCGCACATGGTGGGCCTGGACACCCGGGCCTCGTCCGCATCTATGGACGCCCTGAGCCTTTCGGCCAGAGCGTCAGCGGCCGGGCCGCTGTCCGCACCAGGGGTTTCCAGCATCCGGGCCCCGGTCGCGGTAACCTTAAGCCTGAGGCCATTCTTGGCGCCGAGTGCCTCCAGGTCCACAGCCTGCCCCACCTTGGCGAGCACGCTTTGGTAGGACGCGCCCTTCTTCTCCGCTCCCGGCTGTAGTGTAATCACTACAGCTGCGGACTTCGGGGCGCGGAGCCTAGCCGCGACGCTTCGCTCCTTTCTTCCTTTTGGCCGCCCTTGCGGCCTTACCCGCCTTCTTCTTTTCCCCGGCTATTCCGTAACCTCCTTAAAGTGGGATTTTATCGAATTACTTTAAAAGGTCAGGTTCACACCACATTTAGATATTTATAGCGAAAGCTTATACAGAACTCGAGGCTTACGTCCCACTTATATTATGAACCCTTTTATTTAATTTTATACCTATAGGGCGATCCAAATCGAACTTCCTATATTTGCATCTCATTCATTTAATCAGCTGACAACAAACACATTTTAAACGTCAAATAATGTTAAGCAATAAGCAACAAATGAGTCGCAGTCATTAATACGGCACAACGCATGGAAAAATATCTATAGAACTCTGGTAGAACAATTTAGGTAAATATGTATGTAACGGAGGAGAGTATATTGTGTCTCTTTCGTTATTATCAGCCATATGTTAACTACTATGGGCGTACTGTGGGTAGTTGGTTATAGCGCAATAAAAAACCGTTTGCAATTCAGATCACATTATAATTTTCTATCAAATTAATCACACTAGCAACACACAATTGTAGGTACACGACACAACTATTCGGAAAGCACGACAGTTTCTAAAAGTCTTCACTGCTTGACCCATGAAGTCTACTTAGCTCAGGAGCCTCAGGCCGGCCCGAGTGTTATGTCGTAGACTCTGTCGAACGCCACTAGGGGGCCCTGGCGTCCCGATCAGTCAAGTCAGCAACGTATTTCCTGATATTTGAATGTCGAAGACATGAACAAGACTGCGTAGTAAGTTTCGAAATCCAAATTGTAGCGCTGTCAATTGGCCGCCAAATCATGCGTCAGTCCCCGTAACATTTTTTTCTGAAATAATGCAGAGTCAACCCTATGATCAAGTGATCAAAAATTGCTTCCAAAAGATAAAAGAAATCTGAAAATCTTTGCTTTAAAAAAAAGATAAGTATAGGAACTATAATTAGATCACCCCTTAAGGCGCTGTCAATAAAATGTCCAATCTAAGTCCGTAGGAGTTACTTACCGATGTTATTCACAGGCAAGTAGGTACGCCTACCCTACGTAATACTTGGAAGCTATTAAACTGAAAACTTTCATCATTTCCTCTCTGTTTGCTGTGCGCAGTTGTTTATTAAAATTAAATATTTCATAACATTCGCTGTCTAAACTCTACTTGGGAAAAAACTGGTGAGTTATTAAAAACATGCTGCATGTGTTTGTAGACGTACCTACAGACAATAAAAAACCAGCCAAGTTCGAGTCGAACTCACACACGAACGGTTCCGTACCACCGTGCAATATTTAGCAAAAAAACGCCGAAAAAAACGGCGGACGGACAGCGGAGGCTTGTAATAAGGTTCCGCACGTTTTGGCACCCGTCGAGAACGGAACCCACAAAGGACAAAAAAGAAACATCTTTTTAAACTACACTGTCAATATTTTTAATTATTGAGCGCGTAAAGTTGTTTTACTTCAGAAAATGATGTCTAAAACTTGACTCTTACCATACTCACATAACTCAGATTAAAATTATCTAGTTGCAAGAAAAGTACTTCAGCAACTTTCATCATGTAACCGCAAATCTATTCGAACTCATGTAGAATATTTTTTCCGATACCCTATTTACAGAATAAACCATTTCATTTTATTTCAATTTATTGGTAGTAACGATCAGTGTCAGTAATGGAGAGCAGTGGTGAGGCCTGTGTCCCAGCAGTGGGAACATTAATAGGCTGATGATGATGATGATGAACAATCAGTGAGCAATGTAGCTCACGATTAATTGGATAATCTATATTTTTGTCCCAACGTAACCCAGGACCGTTAGTGCCTTTTCATACGATCGCAAGCGGATGGTTAAGAGGCCGACGTACTACGGCACGAAATGCAAACTCGAGACGTGAGCAAAATGCGTTTGGAATATTGCTATCTCTGTTCGACAAAAGAAGGCGGGGCCACAGATTACGGGCGCGCTTCGCAGTGTGTGTGAGCGGATAATACTAGATGTAGGTACATGTCATTCATTCATAGCGAGTCGACAGCATTATGAGTAATAATTAGGTATGTTCATTATTTGCTTTATTTTTGTTGACTAATTTGGGGAATCGCTAGTGAATGTACAGACTAGTAATGCGTTTTTTGGAAATTTCTTTACCATGCCGATGTCTCAATATTTTAGGATATCTCGACTAATCTCAAGATAGAAGGCCTTGTAGAGAAAACCTAGCTAGTATACGTCATACAAATAAGGTAGGTACCAACAGTTCGCGTCAAATAACTTTGCCGCTCTGAAGTAGACTCTATATGACTGCGGAGTAGTCAATCTGTCTTATAAAACAGTAGCGCGCATGCCAGTAGGTACGCATGCGCAACCTAACTTCAGAGCGGCAAAGTTATTTGACGCGAAGTGTACCTATAGTTACATCGACGAGCATGGACTTGTGGGTAATATGTGCTTGTGGGTAAATCGGCGGACCGACGGACGACGCTAGAGTAGTCATACGCACGTCGCGTAAATATAAATTATTGGGATATCTATTATTATTGTCATTATTTATTTTAAGTCTGTTTGTGTTTATTTATTTCCTTTAGAGTGGTCTCCACTTCTTATTGGTGGTCTCGCACTGGATTTTAAACTCTCGGTGTTGAGCCGAGCGTTGAGAATCCAACGCGCTGGGACACTCGTCCTAGCGCGTTGAAAAAACACGCGTTGAAAATCCAGTGTGCGAAAAAAAAATCCCGCGGAAAATAACAGCCCGTGCGGTGCGAACCTGGGCGAACTCGACATTATTTTGCGACGGCACAAGCAGCTCTGCATAATTTTTTACCGACATGTGCGTAAGTGCAAGCGACACGTGGTGGGTGGCGGTATATTTTCATCATCCGAACATACTGATGTCGCACCGCTGCTGCACCGACAAATAAAAATCTGCGTTCGCAGTTCATTTGCCAAACATCTAAACAAACACGAGTTTTTGGAAAAATAACTGTAATGGACTACACATAAGGTTCAGTTTGCGCTACAACTTCATATTTTTTTATGACTTTTTCAACATTACTAGTCAGTCTAAAATCAACTTTATTTACACTAGCATAAAGTTCATATTTGTCTAAGTGGAAAACTCGTGTTTGTTTACATGTTTGGCAAATACATTTTGAACTCAATTTAGAGCGAGCAGTGTTCGATAGTGTCCTTGAGACAATAATTACGCCCGCTCGGTCACATAAGTAAAGAAAAGGAACAGTGACATGACAAAACTTCGTACAACCGCGTTATGATAGGTAGGTACAATACTACAACTTGGTGGTGGCTATGGCTTCGTCGCGTACGGAGAGCAACTAGCTTATACCGTCTCGGCCAATACTCACCACGCTACGGCTCATATTACATTGGCGCAGAACGGAATGAAAGCGAGTTTTTGGCACGAAATTAGGTCAAAGCATAATGAACTTTATGTCAATTGTGTAACTTACAAACTACAAAATACTCGCTGAGGCCATAGCTGAGGCTCTTTAGACACATAAGTAGGTACCTATCGAATAATATTAGTAACTAGCTGCCCGCCCTGGCTTCGCACGGGTATGCACTCATCTACGGTTCGCCTACCTACCCTAACTACACCTACCTACATACATACCTACCTACCTTCCTACTTACCTACCTACCTACCTACTTACCTACACACATAAATACCTACCTACCTTACCTACATACATAAATACCTACCTACCTTACCTACATACCCACTTTACCAAGATACATACCTACCTACTTGCATACCTACCTACCTACCTACCCTACCTTCACCAACCTATCCTAAGAACCATCTCCTTACTATAACAAACACAACAAAAAAAGAATTAGCGAAATTGGTCCAGCCGTTCACACGTGATATTGAGACCAAAGAAATAGGGATTCATTTTTATATATATACATATATGTATAAGATACACTAGCTGCCCGCCCCGGCTTCGCACGGGTAGCACTCTCTATGGCGCACCTACCTACCCTAACTACCTACCTACATACCTACCTACTTACCTACCTACCCTACGTAGTTACCTACATACATACATACATACCTACTTACCCTACCTACATACCCACTTTACCAACATACATACATACCTACCTACCTACCCTACCTTTACCTACCTACTAAGAACCATCTCCTTACTATAGCAAACACAACAAAAAAAGAATTAGCGAAATTGGTCCAGCCGTTCACGCGTGATGCCGTGACCAAAGAAATAGGGATTCATTTTTATATATACAGGGTGGCAGGGACATCGACGCGAAGCCCGTTACCATGGATTCAGTACATGATTCTGAACCCCGCAGCGTATAAATTTTTCGTCGGTTATGTAAAAAAAAAACAACTGTTTCATAGAAATGTGCAATACCTACACGGTCAAAATGTATGGAACAGCAGATATTTTTTTTCTTTCGACCTACATAACCTAAGAACCTTCTCCTTTCTATAACAAACACAACAAAACAAGAATTAGCGAAATTGGTCCAGCCGTTCACGCGTGATGCCGTGATCAAGGAAATAGGGATTCTTTTTTATATAATATATATAGATCAAACAAAGACTTTTTCGTTTTTGGGTGGTAGGCTCGTTGGAAACAGACAAAAATTAAAAAAAAAAACTTTTTCCCCTAGAGGATGATATGCTATTTATCTCCGCTCTGGTACGCTACAATGACGGGAAGGATTTTTTGAGCAAGAAGAGTGAAAAAGTTTTTATTTCTTCCATTTTAGTGGGTCGGTTTGTAATTTATCTAAGTTACAATAGCCTAATGTCAACTGCTCATCACCTTTTACAAAATATTGCTTTTCCCGATGCAGGGACGTTCATTATTGAGGAGTTCTCCTGGTACTTCACCATTAGCTCCACTTCACCCTATGTATTGTGACGGGAATAAATTGCTTGGCAACTATATTAAAGTAATCTTCTCTAACCGCAACCCGTGAAATACGTATTATTGATAAGTTCCAGTGGCCATCTGTGGTCTTCATCATCACTTCCACTTCACTAAATGGTGCTTTCCGAGATCAAATTCAAGAGTAACTATAAAAAATATCTAAATCGCTATAGGTGCGCCTGTAATATTTCAAGAGTTCCCTCGACTTCTCTAGGATTCCATCATCCAATCCTGACTTGATGACAATGGGACCACCTGTGAAGTATACCCTTTCTGACAAAAAAATAATTTTCTAAATCGGTCCAGCCGTCTTCGAGTATTCCGGGAACAAACATTAAAAAAAAAATCGGACGAACTGAGAACCTCCTCCTTTTTTTGAAGTCGGTTAAAAATAGGTCAAGTCAAGAGGAGTGTCAGAAATATTACATACAATACAATTTAGCAAACAAATAAGTACGCGCGTACAGGTACAGCACACTGTAAAGTACCTAATCGTCTAAAGTTGACAAAATTGAAAAAATACTATGAACGAACTCCAACCAAGCACGTTGCGTTAGTGTGCCATGTGCCTGTCGGAGCGATAAACACCTACAGGGAGCACACACACATTGACAATTATTGCTTGACGCGATAGCACTACTAGCTATCTGAAATTATGAGAAATTTGGATGTGTTCCGTAATACCAAAAATAATGAATGAAAACTTAATGTTTTTCCATTTTTTTTTCTATAATTTGTAACTTGATAATATAAGCTATGCTTGTGATGAAACAATATTACAAATATTGTTGTTTATAATAAAGAAAAAACAATATGAAAACAAGTCATTTACGCTGTAAAAATGTACGAAATTCAATTCGCTTAAACTTCATGTAGAGGTAGGTTTTTGAAAAAAAAAAGAATTGGAAGCCTAGATAATTATTGTCTCAATCCGAATATCAAATTTATTTGGTGGAAATATGCTCGAATTGGAAATGATTTAGGTATTACGTTTGTATGGACAATTCAATCGTCGCCGCGTTCTTAATGGCACAGATTTCCGACCGACGCCCGCACAAATTTTTTTTTATCTAATGGCATCTCGCAGGTAAACCTAGGAGGTTGTCGGCTGCTCAACCGGACTATCCAGGCTATAGCCAGGGTAAACAACATATAAATCTATGTGCCCACAATTTACCCGGCCCCATACATTAGCCACCAACGGTAGCCGGACCGTTAAAAATGACGTTTAGAACACAGATTTAATTGTTTTAAGTTCCACAAAGGTTTTAATTTAGTGCGATCTTGCACGTAACTTTATTTTCCAAAGCTGCTCTGCCATCCCTTGTAGGTACGACAGCGTTAAGCTTTGTGCAGACTAGCGCGACACCGGTTATTGTTATACCGTGAAGTTTTCTTAGAAATTGTATTGTTCGTGACGCGTCGCGCGACAAGTCGCGCTGGTCTGTAAAAGCCTTTATGGCACATCCTTATTTCTAGGAATTTCATCTTAGTTCAATTTCGAATTTGTCAATACAGCGCAAAGCCATTCCACGTGGAATACCATTGGTGAAACATTTCAGTGCAATGGCATAAAGACTGAATCAATTTAATTTGCTGTACTGGAAGCCGCTTGAAACTGTTTTAGTCGGAGTGATTTCAGGAAATCTGTTGATTTGTTCGATCTTGAATATTATTGGCTAGAGTACCGTTTCACCAACTACCGTAAAGTTCTGCACCATAGTTGCGTAACACACTTTCAATCACAAACTGAATGATTTTGAAGGATATTGGTTTTCATGGTGAGATAAAGAAATAGAAGTTTGGGGCAGGCCTATTTCTAGCAGTGGACGTCTTTCGGCTGAAATGATGATGATAGTAGATACTTAAGGGCTTCTATGATAGGTATATGTGCAGTTTTTAATTCAGTTTTGGTGAAGGAAAACATCGTGAGGAAACCGGCATGCCTGAGAGATATTTCTCGACGGCATCATTTATGTTGTCTGCTCAACAACGTAAATAACGCAATGTTGAGCTGTCAAAATACAAGCCATTGCTACTGTAACTATGTTAAAAAGAGTAACCGCGGAGTTTCTTGCCGGCTCTTCTCCATAGGAAACGACCAATTGGAATCGTGCACCGTCAGCTTCTGACGTCTAGGTGCCCATGTAGGTTTATGTTAAATAAAAAAATTGGACCCAGTTGTTCCAAAATGTTCCAACCCAAACTGAACACATTTTGAGGTATTTAAGTTTAAATATTTACAAATTGTGAAGCATTATTCTATTAGAAAACTTATTTCATATTCTAAATATTAATACTTTCATGTGAAACAAAATCAGAATATTTCAATGGGAAAAAACGTTTAAACTTAAATATCTCAAAAATGTGTTTAGTGTGGGTTGGAACATTTTGGCACAACTGGGTCCAATTTGAATTTGAATTTTACGCAATCACCCTGCTGGTTAATTTACCAAGCAAATAATTTTTCATCTCTCATGCTCGGAAAGTAGTGTTTGTTTGATCCGAGTAGCGGGTGGAAAACGCTCCTTCCCTCTCTAGGGCGGGAAAGACTCATAGTAATTGCTTCCCGCCCTAGGGCGGGAATGAATTTTAAAAATAGAACATTTGGTTAGGTAGTCTGCTACGAAACTTTTTAAATGAAAAATATCGAATAGAATAAAAACAAAAAAGCTGCGGCAGTGTTTCCACTTACGTTTTTGGTTTTTCCCCAGTTTCTTAATGAATTATCCCTAAAATTCCCTAAAAAAATATAAAAATTCCTTGGTTTAGGGAATTTTTCATTTTTATAGTATAAATACCTAGAAAACATTCATTATAAATCGAGAGAGACGAAACAAACCAACTCTAGGTATAATGCGACTTATTTCCGATGTCGTCTTTAGCCACAGAAATAGTACTATTAACATGGTAAACTAAAATTAGACGTATTACAATTATTACAAGTTTCAGGGAATTCCCTTTATTTAATCGGTGGTGCCATAGAGTAAAGTAGAACATCGGGTGCTGCCTAGTATAAACAATAGGGCTATCAACTCAAGTTAAATTTTTCCTTAAAATTCCCTAAATCCCTGCCAAAATAAAATATCCCTAAACCATGCTTATTATTGGCAATTTTTCCCAAAAAAGGGAGAAATCCCTAAAAGTGGAAACACTGGGCTCCGGTCTTGTGAGGTATTTTGTTTTAGTTCACACTGGCTGTTTATATAAAACAGCCAGTGTGAATTAAAAAAAAATACATAATGCGCGGGACGGCCCGCAGTGGTGACGCGGAGTGTTCCATATTTAAAAAAAAACACAAATTGTACTAACTTCTCAGTTCATTTTGAATAGGTACTAAACGTGTTATTTAATATCAATAACTATTAAACACTATATTTTACTTTCCTTATATTCGAAATGAAAAGTAGAGTGTTTAACTCGGGTGAAAGACATCAATTCCTACTCGGACTATAGCCGCCCTCGCTACGCTCGGGCGTCTAAATACCTCGTATGGGAATTGATTTCTTTCGACCCTTGTATAACAATCTACTATTCTCTTCAATATGCTTTTTGTAGGCCTCATTCTTTCGACGGACATTGAAAGACCCTGAAAGTTATACCATAATCAACACTTTATTTTCAAGAAAAATATTATATACTTACCAAAATCCACAAAAGAAAAAAGTTTGAGAATTTTTTTCTTTAAGTCTCAAAAGACAAATGGTAAAAGTTTTTCAACTTCCTTTTGGCAGCCGTTTTTTGCTTTTAGATTAATTCAGTGTTCTGATGCTGTGTTTATTATGATACAATAGATTTCAAGATAGAGCAGCTCGTGTAGAAGAGCTCGTGGCTAAGTAATAAAAGTCGCTCAGATCGATCCATCAAGTGAATCGTGATCTTTACATACCGAGACTCCTCTGTGCCTCGGAAAGCACGTGTTGGTCTCGGCTGTCATTCGTGGATCTTTGGCAGTCGTTACGAGTCGTCAGAAGAACCCCGAAAATCTGACACCAGTCTTACCAAGGAGTATCGTATCGTATATCAACCCAGTAACTGGGTATCGTATTACCCAGTTACTAGGTTGTGGAGGTCAGACAGACAGTCGCTCCATGTAAAATACTGGTATTCAGCTGCATCCGGTTAGACTGGAAGCCGACCCCAACATAGTTGGAAAAGGCTAGGCAGATAGATTTCAAGATAGAATCCCCTAACTCTATTCAATTGAGCAAGTTTAATCATTATTACCCGCCTAGGCTTCAATACTCAGAATCCAATATTCGTATTCAGCGTAAATCTAATTTAATCTTATAACCCGGAGAATATAAACACTGTTGAACTGGGGGCCTACCACCACCTCTAAAAGCAGTATTATTTTAATGTTACTTTAGTGTGCTCTAGTAACTCAACAAACAAAAGTTTCCATCTGTTTTAGTTTTATGTAAAAGATTCGCGGGCGTTTGATTTTCTTGCAAGCAGAAACTTTCTCGTTTTAGTACAGTCAGCACCGTCAAAAATATTTGGCGGAACAGACTGTTCAAAATTATCAGAGGGGTAATTTCTTTATATTGAAGAATTTTCGCGATTTTACAGTCTCAATCTGTCAAAAATACCTCTAATTTTATTGCGACTAGATTTTGAAAGTTTTTAATTACGGAAACTGGCCTTCAGAAAAACTAATGCAGTGTTCAATCTTAAATACCGCTTGTCTCATTGAGATATAGTTCAATTATCTTAGTGGCTCTGATCAGAGCAGTCTGTTCGAACCTATATTTTTGACGCTGAATGTACTTAACGAAAAAAGCATTGTTACAAAAGCTGCCATCGTCAGCTAACTTATAGTTCACCGGATCGATCCCTGTTCGAAGCGAAGTTAATAACCCGTGCAAATCGTATAGTTTTTGCTAGCAGCCTCCGATGTCAGATAAAGCTTTTAGGCCATTTGCATAAAGGTCGTATGTGGGTCTCTAATTAACCACAGAGGATCAAATTAAAGCCAGCGAAACTACCCAGACGTGATTGAATATCATTATAATCAATAATTAATAAGGTAATTGACTCTTGACACTTCCCGTGACCCAAGGGCTGACTTTTATTTTGGCCAGAGGCTAAGTATTACATTACCATACTACGAGTATACAACGTGGAAATGCCGCCAGTCTCTTGGGTACATTACCAGTCGACAGCGACGCGGAGGAATTTTTTATGCCATATTTTAGTTTGCTAATAAGTTAAGTTAATATTATTTTTATCAATAATATTTAATTTAAGTTAATTTAGTAATATTTTGTTTGTTATTGTCATTAATTCATTCGGTATAAGTTGTTATTTATGTATAAAGTATGTTGTAAATGTTTTAAGTATGACGTTTTCTTGGTTTGCAATTCGCTGAACGGACATTTTGTCAACGCAAAGTATTTGTTACTAGATGTATACATGTGGAAGCTTGTAATTAGCAAATTTTCCTACCTATAGCTGATGTTTAACTGTATTATTAGTCTGTAAGCTTTCTGTAAAATAAAATAAATAAATAACAACGACGTCAACGTTTGTTTACAACGATAATAAAATTCGTCGCTTGAATTAATTACGAGGTGAGAAAAAATATTTTTTTTTGTTTTATCGTCATTAGATACTGATCCCATCTGCGGAGTTTTCCTAGCTAATTTAATGTAGTCCTGTTTAAGTATAAGTGATGTAGGATTCATCGAGCAGAAAAAAAATTATTCCGCTTTACGGTGGAGTTTTTATGTCATTTATTGCTACATGCAGGGCATTGATATATTTAATATATCAGTGATGTAGGGTCTTGAATGTTTTAACCGAAATAAATTAACTGTATAAAACGTGTACACGGAGTTATTACCTTTGGGATAAATCGTGTCATTTATTTTGCTGGCACAGCGGATGTTTTTAAATGATTTTATGAGAAGACACTGTTATTGTCCTATACCGACATATATGCATAGGCATAAGCAAATCTCGTTGCTACTTTTACTTTGCTGTTAAACCTTATAGTTTTATTATAATATTTTAACATTTTCCGGTACCCTAATTACGTAATACACAATCAATTCGTTTTGAAACAGATTACTAATCCATTACTTCATAAGTTCGAAATTTAATTCTGCTCTGCAACGTAATTATCGCATTGAATGTTGTTGAACTGTCAAAATGAAACAAATGATCGCTATCGCATTGCTTCTGCAAGATAGGTAATAGCCCTGCCGGACACTGATCGAGACACAATAGGAGTTTAATTGTTATGACGTCTATTTGCGATTAGTGTCCTGGAAAGTGTTAATAATTTAGGAAGTTATTGAGAATATAAATATACGAAACTTGAGCTCCTATTTATTTACACAGTTCCTACATATTCACAAAAAAAATTGCATAAAAAGGCATGAAGGCTCTTTGCTGAGGTTTATAAAAACCGCACAATGATGACTAGTACCCATATACATACATCAAAAAAAGTTTGCGATTAGTTTGAATAATCGAAATCTTTTTTGTTACGGTAGACTATATAGTCTACCGTAACAAAAAAGATTTCGATTATATTAACATATTATGTTAATTTCTTCTTCTTTTTAGATTCTATCAGGCAGTGTATTTCCATTTAAAAAAAGATAGTAACGTAATCACTTTTTCTTGAAGTTTAATTTTAAAAATATATCAGGTTTTGCTAGTTAAGTGATCCAATCTACAATTTGACTCCCGTCTTATCCCTGCACAATGACTTTTTTTTGAGCCTTTTTGTTACTTACAAGGCATTATTAAAATTTGCATTTTCCTTTTTTTGATGTGTGTAAGTAGGTTCCCTATCCATTTGCATAAAATTTTAAGACCTAATATAATTTAGCATAATTTTGTTTGGCATAATTATATTTACGCATAATATAGTTACGCATAACAGCTTACGCATAATTTTTTTAAGCATAATATATTTCTCTAACCATAATAATGATTAAGCATAATATTCTAAAGCATAAATTTATTAAGCATAAAGTTCTAAAGCATAACTTTTTTAAGCATAATATTTCGAGGTAGCAGTTGGTCACAGTTCTAACCTAACCTAACCTAACCTAATCCTAATCTAAACAAATAAGATATGCCTAAATCTAACCTAACCTAACCTAATCCTAATCTAAACAAACAAATAAATTATTATGCTAATAGTCATTAGGCCTACTAACGTTATGCGAATAAAATTTATGGCAAAACAAATTAGTCTTTAAGATGATTATGCCAAGTAAAATGTATGCCTAAAAAAATTATGCCGAAGTATTAATATGCCAAAACAAATTGTGCCAAAATCGTTATGCCGAAGTATATTAGGACCATAGAAATATAAATAACTTCTTATATCTATGATTAGGACAAAGAACATTATGCGAAAAGAAGGGATCCCGTGTAAGTATACTTTATATTTCTAGCTAAGTAAAATGCATACGTATTAAGTCAAAGACACTGCATTGTGAACCTAAAAGCGATGTAATAAGAGTTACTTTACAAGCAAATGTGTTGAAAAAATACATGTTTACACCACTGAATAAATGATCTTTGTTAGATTACTCTCAATTATTGATAACACCTGCCGTTACAGGTCGGACGTGATATGAATGTAATACGAAGTAGTATCATCTGTGCGATTACCAAATGAAGATTAACAGATAATGTTTGTTTTCCCCATTATCTTCATCTGGTAGTGCGAAAATCAAGTTTTCTTACCTTTTTTGCAATTTACAGGTGTAATAAATCATCAAAGTAACTCTAAGTTCGAATAAATCTATTCAATGACTATTTCCAATCTTACCACGTGGCATCGTGTTACGCAGTAACTGGGTTGTGGAGGTCAGATAGGCAGTTGCTCCATGCAAAGTAGGTACTTACTGGTATTCAATAACTACATCCGGTTAGACTGGAAGCCGACCCCAACATAGTTGGAAAAAGGCAGGGGGATGATGATGTAGGTAATTAGTATCTATGTTGATTCCCACTCACGACATCCACCTATGTATGCCCTTGCATATCAATTTGGTATGCGCTGATGAGATGATCTCGAGACCACATAAAAAAATCCAAATAACACCTCCAATTTAGAGAAGCATTCATTAATACAGCATCTTATTATTATACTAGCTTCTGGCAGCGACTTCGTTCACAAGTTTTATTTTTCTTTTTCTTTTTACTCCTAAGGGTCTTAGCGTGATGCTAAATAGCCTATAACCTTCTTCAGGAATTGGGCTAACAAATGATTTTTTTTTTTCCAAATCCGTCTGGCAGTGGAGATTAGCGCGTTCAAAGTTTCAAACAAACTCTTCAGCTTTATTATATTATGTGATTAAAAAGATCACGTGGGTTCATTACCTACCCGGCCGTATATACGTTATTGCACGACTCGTAATGCGAAGCATCAGAGTGTGCTCTACGATCGAAAAATATTTTTTGCCCCATTTCTGCAACTGTTTTTACCCGACTGCCCCAGAAGGAGGGTAATGTTTTTCGAGATTATGTATGCACGCTCTGTAGCCTAAACGGCTTGATAGATTTTAACATATGAGGTGTCGTTAGATTCGTCTTAATCGTAGAAGTGACATAAGCTATATAATATTTATGTATTGCATCTGCAAATACAAAAAAAGGGAGGGAAAGATTTTTTTTTAAATAAATTACAACAATATTGGTATAAAATAAAAGCTGGTAATGAGTCAATTCCAAATTAAGATATAATAAAACTAAAAAACTTGAAATAAATATAATTATTCAAAAAACAAAAAACCCGACTGCAAAAACACATAACTGAAAAGAGAATAAAGAAAATTATTCAAAAAACAAAAAACCCGACTGCAAAAACACATAACTGAAAAGAGAAAAACAAGCATTATAATCTATAGAATTTTGGTATCGCAGGCGGGGACAACCAAAAGTTAGGTACACCATATTTCCGGTTATTATTGTTATATTATTATTGTCCCCGCCTGCGATACCAAAATTCTATAGATTATAATGCTTGTTTTTCTCTTTTCAGATATGTGTTTTTGCAGTCGGGTTTTTTGTTTTTTGAATAATTTTCTTTATTCTCTTTTCAGTTATGTGTTTTTGCAGTCGGGTTTTTTGTTTTTTGAATAATTTTCTTTATTCTCTTTTCAGTTATGTGTTTTTGCAGTCGGGTTTTTTGTTTTTTGAATAATTTTATTTATTATTGTTACACTCCTGCTAGTACACAGAACCTACTTAATTTATATACCATTGTATAGATGATTAAATGGAGATTAATACTTTACTTTTTACCAATTGATTTAATGCAGCAGAAATGAAAAAAACATCAAAATAGTTGAAAAAAAAATCCTGTCCGTCAATTTATGAAACTTGAAAACATTGTAGCTAGCGATAAAATCAATTAATTGAGTCAATTTTTTTTAAGCTATTGCATAGCTTCTATCGCGGGCCTTGAGCGTGGAGACCTAATCCAGAAATTTCGTAACGAAAATACTACCTAAGAAAGAGTGTTTTTTTGTATTGAAAATTATGTTCAACTGCTTGACAACAAAGTTCAAATTTACTTAAACGAATGATACGAGAGTGTTGTATTGAAAATTATGTTTAACTGTTTGAACAACAAAGTTCAAATTTACTTAGACGAATGATACGAGAGTGTTGTATTAAAATTATGTTTAACTGTTTGACAATAAAGTTCAAATTTACTTAGACGAATGATCAGTTAAATTAAAACCTTTTTATTAGTTTGATGTTCCCATTACGTTGTGTCAAGTTTTAAAAACTATAAATGTGAATAACAGTTCCTGTCAATGTCATCATTGCTATTTCTTGTATTCGGGTTAATATTTTACAATTGCGTAAGTTGATAAAAAATGCTATGCAATAGCTTCGCTGGGGCAGTCCCCGAGTGCCACACGTCTTTTTTTTAAATATGGAACGTGGGTTGGTATGGTATGGGTTTCTATATAATCGATTATGTATTTACATGATTTAAAACCTAACAGACTTAAATAAATAATAATAATATGTACAAGTATTGTTACCGCCGGGGTGCCAGCTGTTTTAGAACCCAATGGCTTGGCACGCGACGATGGGAAGAGACCAGACGGAATGACCATAATGCCTTGGAAGGTAGGTAGGCCTTTGGTGTCGGATGCAACGTGTGTCGACACCCTTGCGCCATCCCATCTTCCTAGCACGGCGAGCTGTGCTGGGGCTGCTGCTGCAGGTGCGCAAAACCTCAAACGGCGCAAATATTCCAATCTTATTGGGAATTATATGTTTGAGCCGTTTGGGGTTGAAACACTTGGTCCATGGGGTCCGAGTGCCCACTTGGTTTTTCAAGACATCGCCAAGCGGTTGGTCGACTCTTCACGTGACCAGAGGGCTGGCCTATTCTTCGGCCAAAGAATAAGCATTGCCATACAACGTGGCAATGCTGCCAGCCTTTTGGGCACCTTTCCTGTTGAGAGCGATGCGGACGAATTTTTTGATGCCCTATGATTGTTCCCGCCCCCCCCTCTTTTATACCTATACTTGCTATTTCTTGTATTCGGGTTAATATTTTACAATTGCGTAAGTTGATAAAAAATGCTATGCAATAGCTTCGCTGCGGCAGTCCCCGAGTGCCACACGTCTTTTTTTAATACATTTGTTTCGGCCATAGAAGGAACCCTATTGAAAATGGCTCTTTTATTCAAAGTAGTTTAATTATAATTAATAAAATACTAACTAAAATAAAATATCTTTATCTAAATATTTCCAACCTTGACTTAACGTGTTGCCTAGCAACCCACAACGTAAATATCTAAATAAATAGTCTTTGACATTACGTAAGGATTGCGAGGTTAGAAATTTACCCATATTGATGGGTAAAACAGAAGTCAAAACATACTTCATGAAAAGTGATAAATTGTTAATTTTTGTTAGAAACTACTTATGTTTTGAATTTCTTTTTCGTTTATGAATGCGTGTTATGAGGGCTTATTGGTGACTCGCCCGAATTAACTCGTCCGAATCCGGACGAATCGACCATTTTAATAAATATTAGTTTTTCTTGAGGCGATTCGTACGAATTCAATTTATTTGTGGACGAATCGACAAATCCAGCAATACGTAGTAGTAAAGTACACTGGTGCACAGAAGTAGTTAGGGTAAAATATAATATATTGAAATAAATAAGATGAAAAATTAATGAATTATTATTCAGAGGTAGAATAATTAACTTGAAACTGTGAAAATAATACAGGGTGGCGATTTATTCACTTGCATCCGTCAAGGGGGCCATTCTACCTGTCATACTGAATAACTTTCGCTATGAAATTCATAACCGGCTCGTCAATAAAAAAAGCCCAAATATAAGAAATAGTCCTGTTGTATAGGAATTTGTAATTGTTTTCCCCGAGTCGGATATAAGTTTCATAGCGAAAGTTGTTTAGTATGACGTGTAGAATCCCAGGGTTGAGATGTTTTTAATCAGCCATCCATCAAAGGGGGTGATTCTAGGGTTGATAAAAATCATGACTTTTTCAATAAAATCAAAATAATATAATTTATTTTATTTAAATCGCATTTATTTGATTTAATCGCATTAATTTGATTTAAGTCAGATTTTTTAAATTTTACATATATGCCAGTTTTTTTCATGTGGAAGTTGGTTATTATTTAAAAAAACATTGAAATAAAAAATCATCAATGAAAAAATAAGAAAATCAACAACTTTAATATTAACCGTTTGGGTGTTGTTGCAGTCGCAGTCACTTAACATGTTTGGTTGTGTATGTTCTTACTGGTTACCTACCAGAGCCATTTTGTTGTATTCACGTTTTCACTAATCAATCACGAATGACCGAGCGAAAATACATCAACTATCAAGTCGCTTGCTTACATTTCGAGGAGTACCCGAAATGTGTAGATAAATCTAGCATTGCACGTATGTGTGCGCCGTAGTTTATGTCGGAAAAGACCTTTAACACTTTCTGGTTTATTCTGTTGCATTAAAAAAGGTACTAAATTAAACCAATGATTTAAAAAATCATTTGGTGATTAGTGATTAAAATCATATCAACCCTGGGTGATTCTACACGTCATACTAAACAACTTTCGCTTTATGAAACTTATATCCGACTCGGGGAAAATAATTATAAATTCACCTATACAACAGGATAATTTCAATGCATTTTTTTTGACGATTTGTTACGAGTATGATGTTCATAGCGAAAGTTTTTCAGTATGACTGGTAGAATGGCCCCCTTGACGGATGCACGTGAATAAATCACCACACTGTATTATTTTCACAGTTTCAAGTTAATTATGCTACCTTTAATCTGAATAATAATTTATTAATTTTTCATCTTGTTTATTTCAATAATATATTACCCTAACCACTTCTGTGCACCAGTGTACTTTACTACTACGTATTGCTGGAATTGTCAATTTGTCCACACGATCAAAATTCGTACGAATCGCCTCAAGAAAAACTAATATTAATTAAAATGGTCGATTCGTCCGGATTCGTACCAGTTTATTCGAGCGAGTCACCAATAAGCCGTTATGAGGCGTGCAGTTTTGGAATTTCCAAACTATCTTTCTATTTTTTGTTTATGACGCCTTAAGAGGTTTAGTATAAACAAAAAATAACGTTGTATATGGCATATATCCAGTTTAAATTTCGACGTTTAAAGTACGTCGCCGCGTCTCACAAATGTAACAAGGTTCTTTTGGCGCAAAAAAGAAGCTGGTGGTTGTATTGAAAAAAGAAAATGGTGGCCTTACTTCCAATTTTGGCCACGCGCCAAAAGATGTTTGCTGTACTTATAACTTTATGTGACAGTCTCCTTCTGTGTACAGCTATAAGTGGCAGTCTCCTTCTGTGTACAGCTATACGAGACAGTCTCCTTCTGTGTACAGCTATAAGTGAGTCTTCTTCTGTGCCTTCTTACAGTATCTATATTATTGGCCTTTTGAAGCAAAACATTCTTAAATAAATACGCGCTGTTGGATTTTCAACTTTTATTTAGGAACTCATTTAATTTTATGGGTCGCACAGTGTTAGTAAAAACGGGCAATAGACAGTAACGGTGGTTTTACGCCGGCGAGGCGAGGCATGGATGGGATGGGCGAGAATTGAAATTTGAATGGTAAAATTTCAATTCTCGCCCATCCCATCCACGCCTCGTCTCGCCGGTGTAAGGCTGCCTGTCCACTGGAGTGGAGAGGAGAGGAGAGGAGCGGAGATATGCCGTTATAAACCAATCAAATCTAAACTCAGGGGCGGAGTCAAGATTCTATTGGTTAATATTGACACATCTCCGCTCCTCTTTTCTCCTCTCCGCTCCAGTGGACAGGCAGCCTAAAACCATCTTTATACTAGATAGGGATATCCCAATGTACCTAAAGTGCGTCTCCTCGAGAGATCTCCTATTTCCGGGCTCCTTATTATCATGTAATGTTTCATCAATGTTATCTAATGCTCTATCTAGCATTAAAAAAAATCAAATTCTAATTAGTCCTAGGCAGGTCTATTGGACAACAAGAACTACACTCGAGAGCAATGAATCCGGGTCACTTAAAGAATCCTAAAAATCTCGGAAACTAAAAATGCTAGGTTAATGCAATAAATTGTATTTAATAGACAATGTAATACTCCTTAAATGAAGGTATTAAAACTTCTTAGTTATTGTAAAGTTATATCATAAAAAAAACAAATTTGAAAAAGGGCCACTTTCGAAGATGGAACTACGAAATTACAGCATTTGGTTTTGCTTTTGTTTGTAATCTGTCATTTATGTGGGTACATAAACCATGTTGATAGTGCTCTATATTCATTATTCAAGCTGAAATTATGTCGCTTACGCCTGAAGAATGCACCAGAATACTTACAATGCTGGAAACCGGCCGGAGTCAGCGCGATACAGCCAGGACTGTCGGTGTGTCGCTGTCAACAGTACAAAGAGTTCTCCGACGTTACGAAGAAACTGGTTCTAACCTACGCAGACCAGGAACGGGCAGAACCAGGTGTACCACAGCACGAGAAGACCGATACTTGGTGAACACCATGCTTCGAAATCGCTTTCTCACAGGAACTGAACTCACAAATCAGTTTCGACGCCTCGGAGGAAGTAACCCAAGTGCATGGACAGTAAGACGTCGGCTTGCTGAATCTAACTTAAAACCCCTTAGACCTGCAAACGGCCCTAAACTGGAGCGTGGGCATCGTATTTCAAGACTAAGATATGCCCAGAGCCACGTAAATTGGAGTATTGAAGATTGGTCAAAAGTTATGTTCTCCGACGAATCAAAATTTATGCTCTACAAGCACGATGGAAGACACAGAGCAGAGTGTATCGAAGACCAGGGGAAAGATTCAAGCAAGCATGCATCGAAGAAAAAGTAGCCTACGGTGGTGGGTCTGTACTTGTGTGGGCCGGAATTTCTTCTGAAAGTCGCACAGAGCTGGTGATCATAGAAAACGGCTCTTTAACTAGCGTAAGATATGTGGAAGAAATCCTCAATGATCACGTTGGTCCATTTATGGTCAATTTAGGTGAGGATGCTATATTTATGCATGACAATGCCCGACCTCATACAGGTAGGATTGTGAATGACTACCTTCAAGAGATGAACATTACTCGTATGGAGTGGCCAGCGCGCAGCCCGGATATCAACCCGATCGAGCATGCTTGGGACGAGCTAGGCAGATGCGTAAAACAACGAAACCCTCCCCCAATCACGCTTCGTGAGCTCAAAATTGCTCTCACAGAGGAATGGGAGAATATTCCCCAAAATCGTATAAGGAACTTGGTGTACAGCATGCCAAACCGCGTAAACGCAGTAATGGAAGCACGAGGAGGCAATACGAAGTATTAAAATTCAAGAAAATCGTAATAAAGTTCAAAAATTTCATGTTTCCTATTTTTGTTTTAAGGAGAGATCAGCAGTTTTTTTCTTTATGTAATTTTGTGTAAATAAAATGTATGGTGACTCATATTTTTTTTACTTTCATTTAAGGAGTATTACATTGTCTATTAAATACAATTTATTGCATTAACCTATCATTTTTAGTTTCCGAGATTTTTAACATTCTTTAAGTGACCCGGATTCATTGCTCTCGAGTGTATTTCAATTCTGGTTTCGAAATAAATTACTAGTAAGCCGATTACGTTGTTAAGGCTTAATTTGGTTTACGTTCCAACAGGCATCGGATAATAAAATGACAATTATGACAGCAGACACGATGCAGAAGAAATATCAACATAAAACTGCGCTCGTTCCACCTCCAATTTGCTGACTCTTCTTAAGCACCTGCCCCACCGCCGGCGATTAACGAACGAGAAGCGAATAGAACTAGCAACTAAAAAAGAGTTGGCGAGCAACGAGCAGCGAATGCATGCAATACTGGTATGCGTAGGTATGTAGGTACCAAGTGAGTTTGTCAGCCAGTGTCCTGCCCGCCAAGTGGCACTTGACGCTGTGACAAACTAGTACTCGCACTACTCGCAGGGTGGTGTGAACAGTCAGCAAGCGCAAGTGAATCCGCAGTTGTAGCCCGCGAAAATCAAATTTTCTAAGTTTTTTCAATTTGCAGGTCAGTGTCAGGTTTTATCTTGATTAAAATATGATTCGCGATCATAACAAATATGTTTTTACAGAATTGTAATCATTAGAATCATTTGTTCCATGAGAGATTTGTTCTTATGGAACAAATTCGCGGGCTACAAACTGCGGATCCATATTGCGGACCTACAATTTTTTGCACGTTTCTGGCGAGAAAATCGTTTATAACTAGTCGCATCCCCGTCGACGGTGGGACAGTGTCTTAATAACACATGTGGCACTAATTACCAACACCGATTAGCACCGCGGCGTACGTGTCGCCTTTCTGCTGCATTCAGAAAAGGAAAAATTAACTACTGGAAAAAAAATACGTTTACCTAGCAAAACTATTCCGTTGCGAACGAACAGTTGAACATTCCGAGTTGAATTTTGTAAGATCTTCCATTTTGTATCTACTCGTAGCTTGTGCCGCGGCGTAGCCCGCATGTAGGTCGGAAATTGTACGAAACGGGAACGTACTACCCGCCATAAAAAATATCCTATGTCCTAACCAGATCCCGGTCTGTGCGTATTCGTATGCTACGCGACTTTTGTATCTATTTCCTTTATTTCACTATTTACATATTTTCATTATATTTTTAAATATTAGAGAGAGAGCATTACCTTTCCTCTCAACTGTGAGTATTTATATACCTTATGTATGTATGTTTATAAATTTAAGCTTTATGTATTTGTATAATGTTAGTTTGTTACGTTATACATGTAGGTTTATTTTAATATTTTAGTTTAAGACTTCGCATATTTATATTCTTCTCTTCTTGTTCTCACACACTATTGTCTACGTTTCTTTTTCATTTCTCCTTTCGCAGGTCTGCTGGAAGAAATTTCTTAAGAAATAGCAGTACCTTTGTATTCAAAATTATGATTGCCGTATCTGTATGTATTTTACTGTGTGTACATAAATAATAAAATAAATAAATAATTGATATAAAAAAAATTAAATATATTTTATATAATTTGAATTCAATCAAATAAAAACATTTGAAAATATAATTTACAAATTAATCTCATTTTTAAATATTAGAATAAAACCATTGTGAAAACATTTAAAATAGTATATTATGCAACTAATGAATAAAGGACGGATTTAAAGCGAGGGCCATAGATGAATCACGATCAAGTGAAGGATTCTAACGACTGAATCACGACCATAGGGAGTGATTCATGATGATTGAATCACGAGCGTAGCGAGTGATTCAAGTGTTAGAATCCTGAGCGACGCGAGTGATTCATGGCCCTCGATATAAATCCGTTTTATTCAAGAGTTGCATACTATATATACTTTATACCATGACTACGAGAAAAGCGAAAATAGACATTTAATAAAAGGTTCAGTGTCGGGAGCCCTCCTGGAGGATTCACCTACTTGGATATGGGATGCCGGGAGCCCTCGCGGAGGGCTCATTTTAAATGTAAACGTTCAGTGTCGGGAGCCCTCCTGGAGGGTTCACCTAATAGGATATGGGATACCGGGAGCCCTCGCGGAGGGCTCATTTTAAATCTAGACGTTCAGTGTCGGGAACCCTCCTGGAGGGTTCACCCACTTGGATATGGCATGCCGGGAGCCCTCGCGGAGGGCTCATTTTAAATGTAGACGTTCAGTGTCGGGAGCCCTCCTGGAGGGTTCACCTACTTGGATATGGGATGCCGGGAGCCCTCGCGGAGGGCTCATTTTAAATGTAGACGTGCAGTGGTGGGAGCCCTCCTGGAGTATTCACCTAGTCGCATATGGAATGCCGGGAGCCCTCGCCGAAGGTTCATTTTAAATGTAGGTTTTTCTTAAGGAATACAGATTATAAACCGTGAAAATAAAATCTGATGTATATTTTAACAAAACGTAATGCCGGCAACCCTTCCGGAGGTTTTACTTCCAACTACGAATAATAAAAGTCGTAGACTTCCAATATGTATGGCGGTATGGCGTATGAGTTCTATGAAAATGGGTGGAGTCGAAAGAGTTAAGGAGGTTGTATAGCATTGAAATAGCGGTCGAATATATTGACGTGTTCTAAATTCATCAAATGTTTGAATTTAGAACACACCAATGTAATCGACCTCTATCTCAATGCTATACAACCTCCTTAACACTTTCGACTCCACCCACTCCACCCATTTTCATAGAACTCATAACTCATCATTCCGCCATAAAAGTCTATGACTTTTATTATTCGTAGTTGGAAGTGAACGTCCGCGAGGGCTCCCGGCATATCATACCCAAGTAGGTGAACCCTCCAGGAGGGCTCCCGACACTGAACGTCTACATTTAAAATGAGCCCTCCGCGAGGGCTCGCGGCATTCCATATTCAAGTAGGTGAACCCTCCAGGAGAGCTCCCGACACTGAACGTCTAAATTTAAAATGAGCCCTCCGCGAGGGCTCCCGACACTGAATGTCTACATTTAAAATGAGCCCTCCGCGAGGGCTCCCGACATCCCATATTTGGATATGGGATGTCGGGAGCCCTCGCGGAGGGCTCACCTACTTGGGTAGGTGAACCCTCCAGGAGGGCTCCCGACACTGAACGTGTTAACCTTTTATTAAATGTCTATTTTCGCTTAAATCTTTTTTTTTCTCGTAGTCATGGTATAGAGTATAGTATGCAACTCTTGAATAAAACGGATTTAAATCGAGGGCCATGAATTACTCGCGTCGCTTAGGATTCTAACACTTAGGGTCCTCGCTTTAATTGCATAATATACTATTATATATAAATCGTATTTATATTATTAGTTATTAAATTTTCCATTTTCTTCTCATGTAAGTGCTGCACAGTAAAGAATCTATCGTTCTATAACTAGTTTTCCAGCTCTGCAATCAATCTGCCACGACATCAGCTTTCTTCAGATAGTCGTGCCTGCTATCTAGGGAAAACATAATACCCTATTGACCCATTGAGGTATTAGTACAATAATACCTCAATGTATTGACCTAGGGCCTAAATCTACTAATTTACAAACGTTACAATAGTCTCGCCATTGTGAGTTTTTGACAGATTTTGTACGGCAAATCTGTCAAAACTCACAATGAAGAGACCATCGTAACGTTTATAAATAAATAGACTTAGCACGCTTTTTCCTAAATACAGAATAGCGTAGTTATATTTTGGGCAGGTCATAAAGTTGTAACTGACCAAATTAATGACTCCTGTAAAGACCCGACGTTTTACACGTTTTTCTGTCAAATCTCCGCGGTTTGACACTGACGCGCGCAATACGTCACTTTGGACATTTTATTTCTAATTGACAACAATATCCGTCAGGCCATAGAGAGAAACAGCCCACAGACGAAGTTAGTCTTTATTTAACAGTAAAAATAGTGACCTAAGCCGCGTGTACGTGCCGCGGCCATATGGCCGCCTCGGGGCTTGAAGGACTGGTATAGCTTGCCGCAACCTTTGGGCTGCCTCGGTAGTAAGCAAAATTAACCTCTATGAAGCTGCATTCATCAATTTGCAGTTTCCATACAGTGTGATGCATCGCGTCCTCCAGATGTTTGTGCGGTACAGGTGTCGAAATATGTATTTGTGAATCATCCATCAACACACATAGTGTTACCTGTTTATAATTCAACTAGCTTACGCCAGCGGCTTATCTATTGAATGAGATATAAATTATAGCCTATGTTACTCAGTGATAATTTATTTATTTTTTATTTTGTTTTATTTATTCGGACAACAAGGATCCATCAAGATAATATAGCATTCAACGGGTGAAAGAATTTTGTAAATCGATCTTGTATTTTTGACTTTATTCATTACAAACAAACATACAAAAATCGAATCTTTTCTCTTTTCTCATATTAGTTTAGACTCAATGAACTATGCGAGTGTTCTACCACGCGAAAAATAAGCAGCTGTCCCATACAAAACTTCAATAAGTACCTACTGAATCTGAATGGGACGATAAACTTCCAGATCACCTCATAAAAGATTGATTTTCCTCTAGTAGCAGACCGAGTTCTTACATAGTTTTGTGTAGATGACCTGTTAACGGGTTGTCAATCTTTACCTACTCGACTCAAATGTATGACCGCTAATAAATTATCTCGATTAAGATGTCAGTCCCATGGAGAAGGTTGTTTAGTTTGATGGTCAGTACCATACCCTTAAATATGGTCACGTATTTCTGATATACACTGTTACTCAGTGAATTTGCTCTAATTAGCATAAATTATACCATTGTGTTCAAGTGCGTATATAGGGTTGCCAACTGCGAAATATCGTTTCTTTGGTATTGTTCGTCGAGTTGAGCTCCTTAAGTTCTGAGTTGAGCTCCACGATAACTGACAAATGCTTGCACTGACTGGACAGGTCCACTCAAATCTGTGTGGTTCTTTCCTCAAAAGACCATTTCAGACACTAATCAACATGGTCCTCATGTGGCCTGACCAAGATTATGTCTGGACTTTAAAAGAGACTGTGACCTCTGAGTTTGTTGCGGCCTTTCTTCTCAGAGTAGACAGAGAGGAAACACCGACCTCATCTAGCTTATTTTTAATATGACGTAAAACTGATGATGATGAGTTTGAGTTTCAGTTTATTTACAGAATAAACAATTTTATTTCATTTCAACTGTTCCTGTTTCACTCTAAAATACTGTTTACTGTTCAACAAAAATAAAGTATATGAATATACAGTTTTCAATGATATGTTTTTCAGTTTTCAAAAAAGGTTTGGAAAAAATAAGGGTGTCACTATCTCACTTAGGCCACTTAAAAATTTGAATGGGAAATGAGTAAAAGAACATAAAGATATTTCTTTATGTTCTTACTCATTTCAGCGTTTTTAACTATTGTTAAAAACGCTGTTTGTAGGTCACTCAAAACCTGCTAGCACTTTTCAGCAAAGTAGTGCCATCATACTATGTCTGCATTACTTCAGTTAAATATTTATCTTTTACGTCGACCTGTAAGGTACCTATTTTTCACTTTGTAGTGTTTTTTTGGAAGACGGAAGTTTTTTTTTTGTAATAAATGCTTTTTCGACATACTTACTGTTTATTTTTTCAAAATACTGATTATTTTGCAACTTTGACCATATTTATTTCTTGTACAAAAAGTTGGCAACCCTATGCGTATACCATTTCTGTCTGAGATAATTAATTACTCATGCTAGCGGGCTAGCAGGCTAGCGGGGTCTTACCAAAATACAAGTTAATAGCTTCCGCCAGCATTATCTTACTCAGTCATATATATAAGTGATAATATAGTATTCTAGTGGCGAAAGAATTTTAAAATCGGTACAGTAGTTTTTGAGTTTATTCTTTACAAACAAAAATACCTCAAATCTGTCCTCTTCATAATATTATAATATAGTTTGCAAAATCCAAAACTGCACGCCTCATACCACTCATTTATAAACGAAACAGAAATTCAAAACATAGTTTCTAACAAAAATGAACAATTTATCACATTTCATGAAGTATGTTTTGACTGCTTTTACCCATCAATATGGGTAAACATTTCTAACCTCGCAATCCTTACGTAATGTCAGACTATTTATTTAGTATTAATTTGTCGGTTGCTAGGCAACGGACGGGACGTCAAGTCAAGGTTGGAAATATTTAGATATAGATATTATATTTTAGTTAGTATTTTATTAATTATAATTAAACTACTTTGAATAAAAGACCCATTTTCAATAAGGTACCTTCTATGGCTGTAACGAATGTATTAAAAAAAAATTGACTCAATTAATTGATTTTATCGCAAGCTACAATGTTTTCAGGTTTTTTTAAAACTATTTTGATGCTTTTTTCATTTCTGCTGCATTAAATCAATTGTTAAAAAGTAGAATATTAATTAATCTCCATTTAATCATCTATACAATGGTATATAAATTAAGTAGGTTCTGTGTACTAGCAGGACTGTAACAATAAAAACAGTTGCAGAAATGGGGCAAAAAAAATGTTTCGATCGTAGAGCACACTCTAATGCTTCGCATTATGAGTCGTGCAATATATCAATTAATATTATTTTATATATCATATAATATATAACATAATAAGTTAAAAGCATACTAATGACCTTGTCTTGATAATTACCATTGATTTATTATAGTTTTCCTGTGTCCTTGAACTAGAGTGCCGTAACGGACCCCCCTAAGGGCTTGATTAATACTAAAGTAATTTTTCTATCCTCTCGCCATCGTCATTGGCCGGTAATTTGTCTTCCCGTAATAAATTATTTCCTCTGTCAGATGTTTTAGGGAAAAGGTTCCATAATAAAATGTTATTTTTCTTTTCCATTTAGCCATAAGCTGGTACAAAAATATGTGAATGTTTAAAAATAATATTTAACCAAAGAGGCCCAACGGTTAAGGCGCTGACAAGAGACAAAGGTTGTAAGTGGACTTGAATTTAAAAAAAAAAAAACGGTGCATTCTGGGACTGCCGATTGAAGAGAAAACTAAGTAACGCCATCTAACACAAATGTCAAGAATTAATGTGACTTGCTGTACAAGAAAGAAAGCTGTAGCTCCATTTAAAAAAATCCAAAAAAATAAAAAAGAGCACGTTGTCAACAAAAACTTGAACATTAACGTTGTGCATTTCTACTCCGTCTTACGAATTTTCGATCTGGTCACGTGTCCTGACGCGAGTTTAAAATTTTTTACCCATCCCAAAAAAAGTGCACAACGCCGCTAAAGAAACTTTTACTTAAAAAAAAAAAACAATAACAAGAACGTCTTAATTGAATGCAGAACTTTGTTGTTTTCGATTACATAACTCATTTTTGTTCATATTTTGCAATAAATTACAAACGTTGTGTCATCGCGCTTCTCTTTCTTTTCTATGATGTCCGAGAGTGACCGCGCTTAAGCCCTTGTCAGCGTCTTAAGGCCTCGCCTCTCATGCTCGAGGTTGTGGTTACAAATACAGGCAAGTACCAATGTGATTGATCTAAGTTTATCTTGGACATCGCTGACATCGGTGAAGGAAGACATCGTGAGGAAATTAATATCAGTCTGAAATCGTCTCGTCGTTCACTGTATTACGAGAGGCCGTTGCCCTGCAGTGGGACAATAATAGGCTATAATAGTATTATTACAAAATATGTAAAAAAAAACCTGTGTGATCCGAAATGGGCACATAGTTTGTTGGGAAACTTGATTAGTTTTGATAATTAAAATGAAAAATGCAGATCGGATGCAAAAACGTGTGCTTCTTTTTAATGGTTACTTGTACAGTAGTATGACGTTCGTGACAATTGACATTGACAGTAATTTTGACACCTTAAACTAAATGTTGTGTTGCCAACATAGTTACTGCAATAACATTAAAAGTAATAAAAAATCTTATTATTATTGAAAACCAAAAATTATATTGATATTAAAAATTCACATTTTTTGTACCAAAATCCATAAATTTGCAAATTTTCAACTTGTAGAGATCCGCTATACGACGACTCCCCGCGCCCCACGGTACACGGTAAAATTACCCATTGAAAAAAAATATTGTGATGATTTGGTTTTTCTTTTTCATTGAAAATTACCACTTAGATAAACTCTCAGTACGATACTTAAACAACACCCCCACGAATCGGACAGGGTGTTTTTTACATAAAGGTTTATACTTCTTTCATAAGATTTCTAAGTGTTTTCGTGGGTGTTATTGAACACTCTGCCTCTTTATACCTTTAGCTGTGTATTTGTAAATCAAACTCTTTCAAGTATTTTTTGCAATCCGATTATGTGGATAGTAGTAAAGACTACTATGTACCTACCATAGAGCATGTAACTTTAGTACCTACATTTGTTACCTATCACTTTCAACAAAATGAAGATAATGCAGATAAAATATTCGTACCAAATGTCAAATATGTTTTCCAACAACATTTGCCCAACGAAATAAAACATTCGATACAAATACTTAATTATTTTATTTGCTTAGAAATTTTCAAAGCCTCTTCTACATGACATACGATTTATCAAAAAAAATATTTGTGACCCTGTACTGTTTCGATAATTGAAGGCAAACTCAAAGTAAAAAAAAAGACGTTTGATATCACCAATCAAACTGAAATTGAATGTGTTTTGTGTTGATCAAGTAATTGGTGTTGTGTTGTTTGTTCTTGTTTATTTCCTTTAACTGAAAATGCGCTGGTTATTTAAATACTATTTACAATGGTATAAACCACTATATTCTTACATAGTCATAAGTAGAATAATTAGAAAGTACTCTAACGATCCAAAACAGACATAGTTGGTTTTCTAAAGAATCCTATCTAATTACGTAACATATTTTCGTAAACGACTACGACTAATCTGTTTTATTTTGACAGTTCAACAACATTCATTGCGTTATTTATGCTGTTGAGAAGATTTTTTTTCGAACTTATGAAGCAATAGATTAGCAATCTGTTTTAAAACGATTCAGATTCTGACAGATCGTGTATACGCAATCAGGGTACTGGATTCGAAGATCGGACCGTGATAATTAAAGCGTATATAAAATTTCCAGTTTGTACTGTTAACCGTTGAGGAGTTCCCTCGTCTGAAGCCAATTCTAGATGCAGCAGTCAGATCATGGTGGACTTTAGAATGGTCTATCATAATTAAAGCGTATATAATGTTTCATGTCTGTACTGTTGGCCGTTGAGGAGTTCCCTCGTCTGGAGTCAATCCTGGGTGCAGCAGTCAGGTCATAATGGACTTTAGAACGGACTATCATAATTCAATCATATATTAAATTTCGTGTCTCTACTGTTGATCGTTCAGGACTTCCCTCGTCAGAAGCCAATCCTGGGTGCAGCAGTCAGATCATGGTGGACTTTAGAACAGTCTATCATAATTAAAGCGTATATAATATTTCGTGTCTGTACTATTGGCCGTTGAGGAGTTCCCTCATCTGAAGCCAGTCCTGGGTGCAGCAGCCAGATCATGGTGTAATTTAGAACGGACTATCATAATTAAAGGATATATAAAAGGATGATGACTATTTTGGTACCCCCTCCAATAGCCATGTGTAATACATCGTTGGATAGCTCTTTTCGAACTGAATAGAAGTTACTATGGCGCCTAGTTCCAAATCCTTTTCCGTTCAGAGATATAGAGTACTAAACATGTCAGTTATAGTTGCACCCAAGACAAGTAAGTTTGGGGTCCCTCCAATAGCCATGTGTATTAGTATTGATCGCTGACTGTGTTCATACCGCCGCCGACGAGTACTCATTTGCCGCACTGACAAGAGAGTACTAGCTCAGCGACCCTCGCTTGGCGAGCAAAACACTCGCTGAAAGACTCACGCTTGGATGCATAGGTACCTGTAGCAAGTAATCGCTCGCCGCCGTCGCGCGCTCGCTGCTCGTTGCTCGCCAACTCGTTTTTATTTTAGTTGCTACCTCTACTCGATTCTCGTTGAGAGGTGCCTACAGTTAGAATTCGAATAGTAATGAGACGAGACGGATAATATTGCTAAAACAATTTCGAGAAATTGTTGTTTTCCATAAATTTTCCTACGGGGCTTTTTAGTAAGCAAGTGCGGTCAATCGTGGCTAAATGATAACAGCCGCACGGGTCGATCGAAGGTTTAGTAACGCAGTTCATATGGGTGACCATCCATTAAGTACATATCGAGACCCCTCCATTCCTCGAAAGGTACAGACGCCAGCATATCAACCTACTCCAATCTGTAAAATTTTCCCAATCAACATTGAACCTTATTCTTTAGCGATAAAGCTGAAAAACTATTAAAGAAATTTGACGGATTGTAGTAACTTGATGTGCTGGCGTCTGTACGTTAAGGGGGATGGCGCTAAGGTAGCAAATTTTCTTAAATTTTTGCAATTTGCAGGTCAGGTTATATCTTGATTACAAATATGGGTAATTATGGGTTTACAGAATTATAATCATTAGAATCAGCAATACAACTCCTTATGTTAGAATAATGCTAAAATGTCATGAATTCATGATTCCATGAAATAGTCATTCAATAGGATTATTACTTATACTTTACTTTACTTTTTTTACTTTGAGAGATTTTTATGATTATAATTCTATAAATAAATATTTGATACGGCCGCGAATCATAATGTAGATCAACATAATATAACCTGATACTGACCTGCAAATTGCAAGAAACATGAGAAAATTTGAATTTCACGGCTTTCCATTGACGCTTCGGAGGCTTGGAGCCCCGGCTGTCATTCGTAGATCTTTGTCCCAGTGTTACCCAGTAACTGAGTTGTGGAAGTCAGATAGGCAGTCGCTCCATGTAAAATACTGGTATTCTGCTGCATCCGGTTAGACTGTAAGCCGATCCTAACATAGTTGGGAAAAGGTTAGGCCGATTGATTGAAGTGCAGTCAATCATGAAATAATACACAAATATCCTTTGATTCACATTCTATCTGTTTAGTAACATTCACGATTATTTAATCCATGCTCATTACTCACACAATTTGTTTCAGATCATAATTCGTTTAATGGTAGATCTTTATGAGCAAAGAATAATGTACTAAAGATAAAGATTTATGAGAAGTGAATGATGACTTAGGCATGTAGCGCTTTTAATTCGTAAAGAAAATTTCTTATTCATGGACATATTTTATAATTAATATTAAAGTATTACAAAGAGTCATAAAAATAGCAGATTTATTTTCCACTTTGGAACGACACTAGACAACAGGCCAATCTTATATTCTAATCTTATGTATCCAAATAAATCTCTTCGTAATCCTACTACAGAGAAAATAGCTATCATAGATTTCAATTTGAGCGTCAACAAAAATAACATTTCTACTAACTTTCTTTTCACAAGTGAATCTATATAGTAAAAATGTCTGAACTATTTAAAGAAAAATTATCTTTTCTTCGGCACTATTTATCTGTATTTTGAATCACTCAATACAATTCTTTGGTATAACATTATTTACAATCTCAACGCTAATACAAACACTTTCAGACCAGGTTTCACATAGTCTGACACAACAACAATACTTTAGCAAAACATTCAATAACTCTTAAAGTACTTCGTGATGGTCCAAGGACTTTGGACGTTCCCTTAATCTTTAACACTGAACACTGAACACTGATTACTTTCTAGAGCAAAAAAGTACCAGTTCACTATAGGAAATGTTCCCGTACCACTGGGATGTTCCCATGCTTCACCCGTTCTCACGGCACGGACGTCTTGGCACTGCAACAAGTAAACAAATTATTTTTTAAAGCAGTGAAATTTGCTTTAACACAGGTAAAACATATAAAGGTACCATTCCGTAGCGTAACATATATGGCTATATTATTATCCTATCTACCGACCGCAGGCGGCAGCAGCCCAAGACGCGGACAAGACGCGGCGACACGTATCCTGCAGTTGCCGCCTGCGGTCTGGTACGCAATGGTACCTTAATACTAGCGACCCGGCCCTGCTTCGCACAGGTGCTACGGGGGACATATCAAAACATCGAGATTTCTTAACTTAAGTTAAATAATATACACATAAACCTTCCGGAGTTAACCTCTCTAAGGGCCTGTTTCACCACCTACGATTAAGTTCCTAATAACTTACTTGGCAGATAGTATCATACAAAAACGAAATCCGCAACAAAATCCGTTGCGTAGTTTAGAAAAACTACTTGGTCACACAGACAGACACGAAAAGGACTTTTAATTTACAATATAATAATGTCGCAGTAAGATGGTTGGTAGTTATATCCCTGATATAGCTACACTCGAGAGCAATGAATCCGGGTCACTTAAAGAATGTTAAAAATCTCGGAAACTAAAAATGATAGGTTAATGCAATAAATTGTATTTAATAGACAATGTAATACTCCTTAAATGAAAGTAAAAAAAATATGAGTCACCATACATTTTATTAACACAAAATTACATAAAGAAAAAAACTGCTGATCTCTCCTTAAAACAAAAATAGGAAACATGAAATTTTTGAACTTTATTACGATTTTCTTGAATTTTAATACTTCGTATTGCCTCCTCGTGCTTCCATTACTGCGTTTACGCGGTTTGGCATGCTGTACACCAAGTTCCTTATACGATTTTGGGGAATATTCTCCCATTCCTCTGTGAGAGCAATTTTGAGCTCACAAAGCGTGATTGGGGGAGGGTTTCGTTGTTTTACGCATCTGCCTAGCTCGTCCCAAGCATGCTCGATCGGGTTGATATCCGGGCTGCGCGCTGGCCACTCCATACGAGTAATGTTCATCTCTTGAAGGTAGTCATTCACAATCCTACCTGTATGAGGTCGGGCATTGTCATGCATAAATATAGCATCCTCACCTAAATTGACCATAAATGGACCAACGTGATCATTGAGGATTTCTTCCACATATCTTACGCTAGTTAAAGAGCCGTTTTCTATGATCACCAGCTCTGTGCGACTTTCAGAAGAAATTCCGGCCCACACAAGTACAGACCCACCACCGTAGGCTACTTTTTCTTCGATGCATGCTTGCTTGAATCTTTCCCCTGGTCTTCGATACACTCTGTGTCTTCCATCGTGCTTGTAGAGCATAAATTTTGATTCGTCGGAGAACATAACTTTTGACCAATCTTCAATACTCCAATTTACGTGGCTCTGGGCATATCTTAGTCTTGAAATACGATGCCCACGCTCCAGTTTAGGGCCGTTTGCAGGTCTAAGGGGTTTTAAGTTAGATTCAGCAAGCCGACGTCTTACTGTCCATGCACTTGGGTTACTTCCTCCGAGGCGTCGAAACTGATTTGTGAGTTCAGTTCCTGTGAGAAAGCGATTTCGAAGCATGGTGTTCACCAAGTATCGGTCTTCTCGTGCTGTGGTACACCTGGTTCTGCCCGTTCCTGGTCTGCGTAGGTTAGAACCAGTTTCTTCGTAACGTCGGAGAACTCTTTGTACTGTTGACAGCGACACACCGACAGTCCTGGCTGTATCGCGCTGACTCCGGCCGGTTTCCAGCATTGTAAGTATTCTGGTGCATTCTTCAGGCGTAAGCGACATAATTTCAGCTTGAATAATGAATATAGAGCACTATCAACATGGTTTATGTACCCACATAAATGACAGATTACAAACAAAAGCAAAACCAAATGCTCTAATTTCGTAGTTCCATCTTCGAAAGTGGCCCTTTTTCAAATTAGATTTTTTATGATATAACTTTACAATAACTAAGAAGTTTTAATACCTTCATTTAAGGAGTATTACATTGTCTATTAAATACAATTTATTGCATTAACCTAGCATTTTTAGTTTCCGAGATTTTTAGGATTCTTTAAGTGACCCGGATTCATTGCTCTCGAGTGTATATACCGTTATATAGTGAAAGCGGTTCATAACTGTCGGAGTGCCCTAATTTTGTTACTGTGACCAATTTCAACGCAGCCTCGCCGGGCGCTGCCGCAGCAACGCTCGCTTCGCTCGCTAACCTAACCTATTTGGTTGGAGTAACCTAATAGTCATATTAGTAGATCGTGCTCGTATCATAGTTATATATTCCTAGTAAGACAGTTATGAACCGCTTTCATATAACTATATTACGGTGTATAGCTATATCCCTAGGGATATAACTATCACGGCTATAACCATCTTACTGCGACATATATTTAGATAGATATAGAATAAAGTACAGGTATATAAAAAGAGGAAGAGCTCCTTAGACATCATAAAAGTCATCCGCATCGCTGTCAATGGGAAAAGTGCCCAAAACTTTGCCAGCATTACCACATTTAATGGCAATGCCGATTCTGTAGCCTATTTAATGTTTAGACATTAAAGGCTAAATATTGAAGGCATTGTACCTTTCCACGAAGCCTTAATCGAGGCAAAAGTTTCAGTTTCAAACTATGTAACTGACGTCAGAAGTTGAACAGATTCAATTTAACGCTTGATATTTTAATTAAAAATTTATTGGACGGGGCATACATACCTACCTTACAGGTGCTATTTTTTTAAAGCCAGGTATAATTGGGGAATGCATTACTGAAAATAATGGTATGGTCGTCAGCTTGGAATTAGGACGGTTCTTACATTTTATGCTCATCGTTAGGTATCCAATATAGAACCTAAGAAGTAAAAATAATATCAAATTCTTCCTTTTCTTGGAAGTGATTATTTTATGCGGATTGTACTTTATGATGAAGGAGCTGGTGGCTAAGTAATAACAGCCGCACGGGTTGATTCATCGGGTTAAGCTACGCTTGCCGGGGTCTGTCCGTGGATGGGTGACCAGAGAGTCCTCCGTGCCTCGGGAAGCACGTCAAGCCGTTGATCCCGACTGATATTCGTGGATCTTTGACAGTCGTTACGGGTCGTCAGAAGCTCGAAAGTCTGACAACCAGTCTAACCAAGAGGTGTCGTATTACCCAGTTACTGGGTTATGGAGGTCAGATAAGCAGTCGCTCCATGTAAAATATTGATATTCAGCTGCATCCGGTTTGACTGGAAGCCGACCCCAATAAAGTTGGGAAAAGGCTAGGCAGGTACTTATGACGGCATAGGTTGTATAGGGTGTATTACCGACATATCTTGCAGAGTAAGCAAGCTGAAGTGGCAGTGGACTGGCCATGTTTGTCGAAGGGCCGATGGCCAGTGGAGCAGACGAGTCCTGGAGTGGAGACAACGATCAGCAAGCGTAGTGTGTGATGACCCCCAGCTGGAGGGACCGACGACCTTAGAAATTGGCTGGGACAGACTGGATGCGGAAGGCGGAGGACAGGGTGTTGTAGTACAGCCTGCGAGAGGCTTCGTATGTCCAGCAGTGGACTGCGATAGGCTTAGTTGATTGTTTGTACTTAGATTTAATATAACAAACTGATTGGGAGTTATAATATTATGTTTGAGCTGTTTGAGGTTGAAACACTGGGGCCAAGAGGTTCAAGTGCCAACTCCAAGGCCAAGGAATCAACATTGCCCCCCAACGTGGCAATGCGGCCAGCCTTTTCAGAACTTTTCCCATTGACAGCGAAGTGGACGAACTTTTTTTTTATGCCCAGTGGGCTGTTCTCCCTTTTTTAATACTTTTACTCCCTCCCATAATATTATTATTTTAAGAATTTTGTGTTAGCTTATATAATATACCTACACACATTTCACTTTAAATAAATGTATATTATAATAAATACTTATAGATTTCATATTGACTGAAAATCAACGTTTGAATGGTTGTTTTTTCTACGATGTATAAATCTGCTCTGGGGCTTCATATCCGAAACTATATCGGTCACTCCCTGAAAAATTCACGTCACTACGTAAGAAAAGTGAACCTACAAAATCAACAGCACTCGGAAAACCAACTCCTGTGAACTATTTAAACATCAATAAAAAACAAACTAAGGCTGTTTGTCCACCGCACCAAGGACGGGACGTCAACGATAACGAGAAGACGACGCAGTAGTAGCGACAGATGAATGTAAATACTATGGCCGCGTAATCTCGTCCTCGTTGACGTCCCGTGCACAGGAACATAGCCCCCCCTCTAATTTATTTATTTATTTATTAAAACTTTATGCACAAGTAAAAAAATACTGTACAAAGGCGGACTTAATGCCTGAGGCATTTTCTACCAGTCAACCTTAGGGTGATGCAGAGACAAAACATGGCAGGTGCAATATAATTGATAAATAACTCGAAAAAGAATAAATACTAATATATAGATACACAGATACATACATATAAACAAAATAAACTTCGTGAAGAGAAATAACGATAGGTAGAGGAGAAAACGAATCCAGCAAATCAGCGCTGGGACGAATCTGCCAACTTCTTATGAATATGTTCACGTGCCTTCACTTTAAATGATAATCGACTGGTTGCCGTCCTGATGTTCAGAGGGAGCGCATTCCAAAGAAAGACAGCCTGGACAAAGAAAGAAGAGTGAATGAAACCAGAGCGGTGAGAAGGACATCGTAGAAGACGATTGTTGGTGGAACGAAGATTTTTAGTATGGGCAGAGCATAAGTATTGAAAATGGGAAGTCAGGTAAGAAGGAGAAGTGGGTTTGTCGAGTATAGTAAACAACATAGACAAAGCCCTCAACTCTCTACGCTGACGAATGGGTAACCATTTTAAAAGCAATCGATGCGCGGATACATGGTCATACTTACGAAGATTGAAAACGAATCGAATGCAGTTATTAAGAAGGCGGTCTAGTTTATTGAGAAGATCTGCATTCAGGTCATAGTAACACACATCACCATAGTCAATTATGGGAAATATTAGGGACTGTACAAGCATTGCCTTTATGTGTGAAGGGAGAAGGTTTTTCAACCGATAGAGCGACCGCAACGTTCCGGTGACTTTATTACTAACAGTCGTGACCTGCTTACGCCAGTCAAGACAAGTGTCGACATGCAGACCCAGATCCTTAACAATCATCATCTAATTGTTGGACACACACTCATCATCCAATATTTGCTTCACCCCAAAACCCTGTAGATGACACCGTTAAGCCAAACGGTTATGTGCTCATTCCATATAAACGAAATTACGACAAAATTACCCATTTCGAGGGTAAGATTACCATTCTTGGATATTAGAGGATCCTCTATATCTATGATTACACATCAAAGAATATTTTCACGCTCATCTCAGAATTTCGTTCGAAACTCACACGTAAAGGCTTCTTTTGTATATTTCACAACATTTTCTTGATAAACCTAAATGTCTAACAAGTTAAACCTGAGCTGAATTTAACTCTTGGATTCAAAGAGTCTTGTCTTAAAATTTCACTAGAACTACACTAACACTTTAACGTGCATATTGATTGCCAAAAATAGTGACAACCATGTAGTTTATATGTTTCTAAAATATTATGAAGCAGTTTTTTTTATAGTTTCTTGGCCAAGGCCATTTCCACATTTCTCTATAATTGCACATTTCCCCAGAGTGCATTGTTCACATAAATGCAATCACCTAATAAAATGCTTCTTTTCTTAAATCTCAAGCTTAAAGTGCCTGCTACACGGTCGCCAACCGCGTCCCGACAGAGGTGACCTTGGCGGTTTACAACTAAGGTCACCTCTGTCGGGGACGCGGTTGGCGCGTTTCAGGAACACTAAAGTCACAGTGGTCACCGCAATTGGGACACATTTACGGTACACAAAGGAAATGCATGCTGTTCAAAACAGTTGGGAATCCTGCTAATCCCTTTTTACTGGATCCCTCCTTCATTATTGCTACAAAATATACAATCTGTATCGTATAAATTAACTAGAAAATGGAAAATAAAAAGAAATACTTCAAAATCTTTTGGTGATTTTAGAAAGATGCAGAGAAGTATCTTTTGTAATGAAACAGGAGACTAAAAGAAGCGTCAACAATCATAAAGAATAATGATGTACCTGTGTAACATCGTCGTATCAAATATTGTATTTCACAAAGAATAAAAAGCGAAATAAACTTGATAGAAAGAGAACATGTGGATGAAATTACCTGTGTGAGAGCAATTGATGCGAGTTGTGAGTTAGCCTAGAATACTTTCCACAGTTTTGACTACGTGTGACCTCGTTTATTGCTGTTGTGTTTTTATAAATCTAATGCTTTAACTACCAACTTTTTTTTTTGTCGTTATATATTATTCAGCTTTTATTCCTACTTTGCAGCTTTTTGTAAGAAACTACGACCTCTTGTGTCTGTGCAATTTGCAGAAAGTTTCTGGTAAAGGCTGTTTATAATGTTTAAAATAAGAATTTTGTTTGGTTTTGTGTTCTTTTTTTAAAGTATAGTAGAGTTTTTAATTTTGTAGTGCTGCTTGGGAGTTTGTTGCACCACTTCTTCTTCCCAGCAAAAGCACTAGGAAGTGGTGAAGGGCGGGCGTTTTTGGGGGACTATCATATGTAATTTTGACGTTTGAAGTGCTGATTCTCAGCCTAGTTTGAATAAATGACTTTGAATTTTGTAACTTTGACGTGCCTACTGGTAAAACATGGCTGAATCTATTCCCTATATTACCATTTAGGTATCGTACCCATATTTCGTCGCCTTAGAGTGAAAACCTCGTATATGCGAAAAAGATAACTTTACAGGAGGAAGAAAAATCTGCGCCTTTATTACCACTGCTTCTTCAAATATGTGTCTTTTAGTGTGCAATTTGGATACAGTTACAGGTTACTAAACGTATTATGTGTGAAACTAGGGCGTGCGTTACGAGGTTGTCTTTCTAAAATTTATATAAAAAATAAAAAAAACAAAATTGCATTCCCGAGTTTTTCACTCTAAGGCGACGATTTGCAAAATAAAATATCTTTATCTTTTCCAAATTCACCATTCAGGTTGCGCAGTCAGACGAGAGTTAATATTGAATTCATTATTCTTTGAAGTTTCTTACAATACATTGTCCGTCTTCGCAATAACTTATACTTCATTTGAAATAAGATTAGACATTTAAATAAACCTTTTTTACAGTCCGTTCCACCGATTTTGACTTCTATACCGTAAGCATAAGGATGGCATTAAAAGCAAAAAAGTGGGTACAATACCAACTGTTTACTGCAGCTGCCCTTTGTCATGCCATCACCAACGCAATAGAAATCAAAATCGGATGAACGGTTGTTAAAAAAGGTTTATTTAAATGACTAATAGATAAAAGCGGAAGAAAATCGAAAACGTTATTTCAACATAATAGGTAGATCATGCAAACACAGAGTCAAATTCATACATGCATATTAGTTTCTTAGAGGTAAACAACGTTCCTTATGCAGTTTGAGGAATACTGCGAGAATGCAAATTCTGTTATAAATGCAAAAGCAATCGTTACTCACATATCCATATTTATATTGAAGCTCGGCTGTAGTTACCTTTTTATCTTTTCTGTGCACCTGCAGGGAGGAAACAATTTTATGGCTCATGAACATAATTTTAAATTGTTTCACTGAACATGCAGTTAGCAGAGAACTGAATTAGAACAAAAACAAGTCAAAGCTAACAAAATGCAGGATACAGATTAAAAAAGGTATTTGAACTTACGTGTTCTGGTTATGAGAGTCAGAATGTGAGGCCGTCGGTGGCAGGAACCGCGCCAGATGTGGCTGCAGCAGCAACTGCCTGAATGTCTGACGGAACTGGCGGGACATGGTGCAGTACAGCACGAAGTTGATGGCCCCGTTCAGCAGCGCCAGGAAGTCCATCAACTCCCCGAAGAGATCGTAGCAGCGCTTGAAGAAGCACCAACCGAGCAGCCCGCTCATTAGACCCATTATTCCTTGAGGCAGTTCCGTCACCAAGAACAGTAACAGTACTGCTAATAACATCTTTGTCGTCCTGTCAGTTCTTTTGTCTGCCTTATTCTGCCTCTTCACCATTTTCTCAGCAGCGGGGCAAGCGTTATAGTTCCTGAGCTTCTTCTGGTGTTGGTTCGCGTTGTAGAGCGCCCGTATGAGCCACACGCTGATGACCGTGAGGATGGAACATGGTAACAGTTTGATGACGACGCCGTGCACCCAGAAGTTGGCCTGGTACAAAGTCCCCTCGTAGTCTGAGTCTACGTGGTAAGCGATGTCTGGGTTCCCAAACTTGTCCGTCACGTTTTTTGTGTGTATGTCGAAGACCTGTTGAAGAAAATTTTCTTTAGTACTTTCAAACTGTTTTGGCGCGACCATGGCGTCATTTAAAGGACTGAAAATACATAATATTTATATCGGAGTTTTAAATAGTAAATACTAAAAAGAAGTACACCAACAGCGCATCCACGTAATGCTCCTAATCGCAGTCTTCTGATAACGTGACCAGTTGATTGACAACATTCCATTTCGAATGACAATGCTAATTCTTTGAACAATGAATACATTCGATGATAATGACATTGTATGGAAATATCGAATGTTTGCACAGCGTTCTATATGAAGTTCAATTCGTTGAACTAAAATGAAATAAAGAAGAAACAATGTGGACTAATTGTTATTCCTGATAAATGTCTATTGTAAAAAAATAATATAAAATTGAAATTCATTTTGAATATGAAGTTTATACATAAATTGGGTTAGCTTCATTTGCGAATTGCGACGTTTCATCTTCATTGAGTCGACTATTACAGTAAGTACTTCGAAATCACTTCGATAAAATGCTTTCATAAGATAGGGAAATCTATTATCATTTATTCGTTTGTGTCATGAATATTACATTCCTGCTGCAAATTACATTGTTTCTGGTATAACTCAATACGATAATTCACTATTATTACATTTTCATACAATAGTCTGCAAACGACATCTCATTATGTATATCATTTCGTAGTGCGAGTATAGCGATGAGCCGAATATCGACTGAAAAGTATGTTACGAACTTGGTTGTACAGTGACAGCCACAACACTTTCGTCACCTTAAGGGCAATTTTTGTCTGCTCATTGCACGATATAATCTGCTTTACCTACTCAGCATTATTTATTACGTCGTTATGTCAATACCGCAGTGCCATTCAGCCATCTTCTTTTCATGTCAGACCGAATTATAGATGTGACACTGACAGGCTATGACAATAAAATTACTAATTTACATATAGATTTCACAAAATGACCCGGCCATTGAATAATTAGGTTTTAAGGTTGCTGACAACTCGACATTGGTCAAAGATTTATACAAGGTGGAGAGGACATTACGACAATAAATTAAACCGCGTATTTCTAATGACATAATGTAATATATATCCAATAGTTTAGTCACTATAGCTAGTCAAAGATTGGCAAAACCCATAGTCGGCCCATAATTTAGTTTGTTTGAAAAAATCACTTTTTTAATTTCGATGGATTATTTAATTGATTGTTTTAAAATACTCGTATGCATTAGTATTGCCAGTATTTTTTACAAATTTTGTTGTCCTATTGTTGTCTCCACATTGTATAAAGTTTTCTATTCAATAGTTTGGTCAGTACCGTAGCTTCAAACGTAGTATTATGTCTATGTGTCTAAACGTGATAAAGGAAAGAATTTGAAAATTGACGAAGGTATAAAAGACTTGACAGTACATAGAAAGTTGCAGAACTGACAAATATTTGCCAGACATCTGTGTCAATACAGACACACTATTTAATAAAAGCTTTCTAATTAAACCCAAAATATAATATTAAATAGAACGCTCAGTTTTGTGCTTGTTAAACATTAATTAACTTACTCTTCAATCCGTTTTTCGTGGAATCTGTCAGCGCTCCACGAAAAACGGTCATGGCCGGGAGGGGGAGACTACGGTTTCCTAGAAGAGTGGTGACCGCCATATAACTGCTGTAGTGACAGCTGCCATGATAATGATGATGGCAGCGGGGGTTGACTTTACAGTGTCAATAACTCTCTCTAGGAAAACGGACCAGCTTAATTAAAAAAATAACGTTTCAGTGACGTCATTCTACAGTAAATAGCGGATGCCACAGATAATATAATACTACGTACAGATACCCAATCCCATACAAAGAAATGAGACCTCCCTAGTCGGGCTATTGACTGGCTAAATGTACTACAGTTATGACAAATTGAGTAAAACGCCATCTATTGCAAAGAGCCCTAAACAAAAAGGTTTTATCTTTTTTTGTTGAAAATACGAGATTTATGAGTTACAATAGATAAATCAGCATTAAACAAGGAAGTTTTGATTTTTACTAATCTTACTTCAGCCAAAATCTTCCGTTTATCGCTTTTTAGTGACTGTTAATTTCATAATTGTTACCTATGCTGCCATCTATGATCTTTTTTCAAGACTAATTATAATTTGTTCCAATTGAGACCCCATGCGGATGCTATGTGGCCGTCAGCGCTCTTCCTGCTACGTAGTAGCAGCCCTTGAAATTCAAAATTTCTTACGTTTTTTGTAATTTGCAGATCAGTATCAGATTGTAACTGCTACATGGGACTTAAACATAACTGGCGAAATGTGGGTGTACCATAGAAATTCTTATATCTAAATGATAAATCATTTTATTTCTGTAAGTAGGTCTGTAAACACTTTCACACGTCAATCATATTTTATAAACTATGTAGATGAGGTCGGCGTTTCCTATCTGACTACTCTGAGAAGAAAGGCCGAAACAAACTCAGAGTTCACAGTCTCTTTCAAAGTCCAGACATAATCTTGGTCAGATCATGTGAAGACCATGTAGATTGGTGTCTGAAATGGTCTTTTGAGGAAAGCACCACACAGATTGAGTGAACCTGTCCAGTCAGTGCACACATTTGTCAGTAATCGTGCAGCTCAACTCAGAGTTTAAGGAGCTCAACCATTCGACGAACAACAAATGGTGCACCTGCGGATTCACCTTAACGGCCGCAAAGGGTGACGGGCGAAAGCGTCGGCGAGTAGGTTGGCCATCAGGTTGTATGTTAATCTAAATATGAATATACTTACAGAATTATCATCATTAGAATAATCAAAACAACAGTCTAAATTGCCGTATTGAATGACTATTTCGTGGAATCATAACATTTAAGGCCAATAAAACTATAACCGTTGAATTGGTGATTCTAATGATTACAATTCTGTAAATACACATTGGTAATGGTCGCGAATTATAATTTAGGTCAACATAGGTACAACCTGAAGCTGACCTGTAAATTGCAAAAAAACGTAAGAAAATTTTAATTCCGCCCCGGGATCAGAATGCGCGAGCGCTACTCCTCCTGGTAATCCTGGCTATTGGGTGGAAAGAACACTGTGCTATAATCAGTAACGGTCTGATTACAAAACGAATTTTAATTTAGACCAAGCAACCTTCGACCCAGTTATTGTATTTAAAACTTTATTCCAACAAACGTAAAGTTTTTATTCTGGGTTTAACTTTGGTGAAAATAGAGTTCGACATTCAAAAATGGCTTTCTGGTTGAAACAACCTTGTTTTGTCATAAAGCCGTAGTTAGACAGTATCCCTCGTCTGCGCCAAGGCGGGAGGACCATGAGAGGAGTAATCACAATCACAAAATGCATTTTGTACAATCAAAATAAAAACCAAAATTAAGAAAAAAATACTTACCATAAAGGTAGGTGCACACAGTATAGGCGGTAATATAAAGCTGGCTAGTATCGCGATGCTGCATCTACGCTCCGTACAAAGTATGTGACTCTTATCCGAGTACCTGGAACAGAGTGGATTATTAGAATCAACATAACATAACATCACGCCAGTATTCCCCTAAGAGAAGGCAGAGGTGTACCTACATACAGCCATATTTCACCAGTTATGTTTAAAGCCACCAAAACCTTCCTCACTACATGTTTCTCATTCCTATGTACTCGTATATGTGACTATGGCGTTCAAAAGGTAGAGTGTTTATCCCAAAAGTTGGCAACGGCGCAATTAGCTGTCAAAAATTGACCTGATTCATTTCGCAATATTACTTTATGGAAATAAAAAATATGGCTAACTAGCGAACTAGAATATTGATTATGAAATGCAATAATTAATATCGCAACACCGAATATTTAGTTTTAGATGTAAAAAAAAGTATTTGTAAACTTTCAAAACGCCTTTTTTAGACCTAAAACGGGTACAGCATCAAATTCAATGTTATAATTGCAATTCATTATTAATATTCTAGTTCGTTAGTTAGCCACATTTTTTTTTATTTGCATACAGTAATATTGTCAAATTAATCAAAATAGCGAAATATTTGACATGTACATATTTGCGACGTTGCCCACTTTCAGAATAAACGCACTTAGGTTCCATGTAATAGAGGGTGAGCCGAACCGGGCACAAATCCAAACTCCGGGCTGCTACTGAGAAAATCCTGATGGGAAAACCGAATTACACTTTTCCCGACCTAGGAGTCGAAACCAGGCCCTCATGCTCAGCACTAACCCTTGCGACAACTAAACCAACAAGGCAGTCAGTAGAATCAAATTGTATCGAAACATGCAATTTCTGTATTCTGATATATCAGATTTCTAGGTATTTCATTTGGAAAAACGCATTACGTTCACCTTTGTAACGTTCGTAATAAGTACTTGAAGGAATGTTGCTCGTTCCACACTTTATTGGCACATTGGACATTTTATTGGCATCGGAAACTTTAACAGATTTAGGTAGAGGAAAACAAAGTAACGGAAAAGTCAATGAAAACCTGAGCCGATCACCAATCTGCCTATGGGTTTTAGAGCCGCAATCATGAATTGAAATACCGGTATTTTTGGGAACCGGTACCACAGGCCTTGGTGTGATACCTACACCAGACGTAGAACTTGTACTACATATTACTACCGGTACCAGTCGTATTATTTATACTATTACTACAGGTACCCGACGTATTACTTGTACTTTTGATACCGGTTCCAAGCCCTGGCTCGCCATGTGCAGGGGAACTCTGATGACCAGACATTATTATTTCCATTCAATTCAATTCTTTATTGCATATCACATGTGTTTTACAAGATCTTAATAATAGTTAAATAAGTTCACATGTCGGGCACAATAATTAACTACAATACGAATAGTAACATGAGTTTATCGCGTTCAGACAGATAGACGCGGCGGCGGCGGCGGGGGCGACTTTGTTTTAAGTATGTAATATGTAATGATGATCATAAAATCATCAAGAATATAAAAAAAATGGTTTCATGAAAAAATATCTATAAAATCTATGTTTATCAAGATAAATTCCAAAAATTCCACAAACGACATCTTTCTACGTTTTATAACAATATGATAATTTATTTACGCTTTGTTCAATACTGAACCAAGGCGGAAAATTAATAGGTTTCTTAGCAAATACAAATGGGAAACCAATTCCTAAGTTCCTTGAGGATTAAGTATGTATTTGGTTAATTAATTAATGGGGTGCTCCAGTACCCCAATTTAATTAATCACGGGTGGTGTTGATCCCACCTTCATTATAGACAAACTATCGCGAGAAGGAGCTGTAACGCCCCTTAATCAGTAACTTTACCTCGACGACAGATTAATAGGCAGTGTTCGTACATATACCTACTATTAGAGAGCCGATTCCGGGTTCGCACCAAGTCAATCGTCATCCTGAGGATGCCTCGTTGAGAGGTGAAACACGTGTCTATTTCTTACAGGGTTCTTTATGACTGTTTAAGAACAGTCAAGCAGATTAAGTTATTACGTCGCCGTCGTCTATTGTATTTTATAATAGATTCACGCAAACTCATTCCTGAGCCAATTAACGTCTATTTGTAATGTCAAAATAACAGCTTTTTACTAAATGCTTAAGAAAGTATAATATTAGTTTGCACTTATAACAAAAAAAAAGTCAGTAAAAAAGTTTTTTTTTTTTTCATTTATTTGTGCCGGCTAATCTCGGAAACGGCAGGACGGGTTTAGACGGGACTTTCACTGGCAGGTAGCTGATGATATAATGAGTTTAAAAGAACAATTACAGGGTTAACGCGGGCGAAGCCGCGGGCAGCAGCTACTCTACACTAATACATATTATAAATAAAGAGGTAAAGTAACTTCGGATGTAGGAGGTAATCTCCGAAACTTCTCATACGATTTACAAAAAAAAGTTTTTAATTTTTTATATAATAACAATATTAGTCAATGAATCAAATCTTTCTATGAATAGAAAACTACGCTATTGCCAAGTGCCATAGGATAATAATGGTTTACGTTAAAAAACACGCAGACGAAGTCGCGAGCAGAAGAATACAATTTATATTTTCCTATACCCAATCCTTAGGCCCTTTGTATACAAACATATTTCTTGTGAAAAACTACGGTTTAGCCGCCGTGTGTATGCACGGTTGTCAATGTTGTATGGATCACTTGGGACGCCGTCACCTCCTTCTGCGAAGCAGTAATGCTCCCGAAGGAGGAGGCGGAACGCGTGAGGCAGAAGCAAACTTCACGCCCTCACGCCCCTAGTTGCCGCAGGAGGCGCCCTGGGCGTCGGAAATCCCAGGCCGATTCCCGGCCACCGTAGGCACGGGTTTGCGGACGGTGAGCAATGGGTAGCTCGCCGTCCGATAAGGACCAGGCCCGGATCAACGGCGCGTTGTGTTCCGCGCGCACAACAGACGTGGTCTGCTAGGGCCGATGCCTGCCGCGGTTGCGAGAAAGTCCGAAAGGGATACCGTGGCCCCTGGCAACGTACAGGCAACTGAAGAAACACGGGTGGGTTCTAGTCATTAAGAGTCTGACACGCCCTCCCTGCTCCGCCCAGAGCGGGTATTGTTATTTGATCATTGGCCACCAAAAAAAAAACAAAAATTAAAAAGGGGTGGTGACTCTAACAAAATTTAGCACTATAGGTAATGCTTAATATTACGCAAATTCAAATTCAAATTCAAATTCAAATTCATTTATTCGCAAGAATGTAGGTTTACACTGTATGATCTTACAACTATAATGGCCCCTTTACATTCTACCATTACTTATGGTGTGCGAATATTTTATTTCACAATGTCAATTAAATAAAAAATACAGCGACAGCAAATAAGATGCATGCATTAGAATTTTCAGAATTTTTAGAATTTTAATAATGTCATAACTATTATAATGTCAATAACCTTAATTAATTAATATATATTTCATTTTCCTTCTCCGCAAACGAATCCCTGAATCCAAAAATGGTTGTCACAAACTCACAATATTTTGAACGACCTTTCCAGCGATCGCCCACACCATGTGATAGACGAGAAAAGAAAATATCCCCACTTTACGTTAAGGGAACTTGGTAACCTAAAGACATTATTTTGTTTTACCCCTTTCTCAGCGTGATTAATTTGTATGTAGGTACCCATGCAAATAACAGCTTTCTAGTACTTACAATCCCTGAGCTAAGCCACGGACTGACGGACAGACAGACAGACGGACATGGCTAAACTATAAGGGTTCCTTGTTGACTTCGGACGGATCCCTAAAAAGAAGAAAGTTGTCTGCTTATCTTCTTACGCAAATTGATAATAGCGTCTGAGTGAAATGGAGTGATTTTGTTATTTGTAAGCAATGGCTCAATTTACATTGTCACGGAACGGAGTGGAACCGAGTTTTTGTAACGATATTGTTCATAGCAAAATGAACTTTGTTTCAATTGCCTACTCTTACTGCGGGAATTCCCGAACATGCGCGAGAATTCTCCAGACACGCGAACGCGAACTGAAGGCCAATTCTCGTATTTAAAAACGTTCACATTCAAGTCGCAATCTGTCAAACTTGTCAAAAGTGAAGGTAAATTATTGATTGTATTTTTGACAGATTGCGAATGAGATGCGAATGCGAACATTCTTAATAATTACGGGAATTGTCCCTTTGTTATTTGTATTATAAATAATTGTACCTATCTATGTGTGCGTTACACTATTGGCATATAGTTCATTAAATATTATTATTCATTAATAGGCTCGCCCCCCATTAGGTGGGACTTAATCATAACTACCAAAATGTGGTTGTACCTACTATAGGTACACCTCTGTACAACTTTTCGGGAAAATAAGGCTTGATGTTATGTTTTGTAAATATTAATAAAGTAGCCGACACTTTTTGCCGAATAAATACATAGTTGCCGATTAGTCGCCGAATAGCTGGCAAATAATATATGGTCGAATAGTTGGCTTTCCCAAATATATAGTCGGTACATCTGTAGTAACATTGATTAATTTCGGCCTGCCTGATAATGATAGCCAATATCTAATGGGCGACATCAGCCTTTACTAAAAGAATTGGTAAAATTCATATCTCATTCATTTACTAGATTCCATCTAGGGAATGTATGTAGGTACCCATGACAACTCCTTTCTCCCATATCTTTGTTTAACAGCGCTTATTTTGAAAGTAGGCAACGTCGCAAATAGATGTCAAATATTTCGCTGTTTTAATTAATTTGGCAATATTACTGTATGGAAATAAGAAATATCGCTAACTAGCGAACTAGAATATTGATCATAAATGCAATCATTAATATCGTAACACCGAATATTTAGTTTTAGATGTAAGAAAAGTATTTGGAAACTTTCCAAGTGCTTTTTACGCCTGAAACGGGTAGAACATCAAATTCAATGTTATAATTGCAATTCATTATTAAAATTTTACTTCGCTAGTTAGCCACATTTATTATTACCCCGTTGTACCGTATGCACCTTTGCCCTGCACCATCAATGGTGCAGAGGAGACTTATTAGTTTCGTTTGCACCATGAACATTAATGCAACTATTTCACCATACTTTCCTAGTCATAGGTAAAATAAAAACCAATAATATGTCGTATTTTTTTTGTGTGCGGAACCACTTTTTCATATAAATAAACAACCAAAAAGCAACAAATACCTATTGCCAAATATTCAAAACAGGTAAATTTTTGACAGCTATTTGCGACGTGGCAACTTTTAGAATAAACGCTATATAGGGCGCAGTAACGTGTTGAGTTTGTTTCTTATTAAATTTGTATCAACTTAGTAAGATAAGATAAATTCGAGAAACATAATTATCTTGAGAACTTCACCTGTTAATTACTCTAGTTGTGGCCGTTGTGGATAAAACAAAGCACCTAATCTAAAACTTTGGAATTCGATGTGAAGCTTTCTAAATTGTGTACAACCAGAAAACCCGCGAATTTCGCGTTATTGCATAACTTTTTAATTAGTCATAGTCATTCATATTCTTTATGGCACCTTTTTAAGTCATGAGCTATTCGAATACTGAAACATATTTGGCATAGGTCTTAAGGGGAAGGAGTGATTTATTTTATTTTATTTGATGTTACACTGACAATGTATGCTTAGTAGATATAGAGTTAGGAACATTATGTAAGTAATCTGAGCTCGCAATTTATTTGCCAAACATGTAAACACACACGAGTTTTAGGAAAAACAACTGTAAAACTGACAACTGTTGAAAAAGTCATAAAAAATGTGAAGTTGTAACGAAAACTAAACTTTATTTGTAGGCAACAAATAACGTTTAGTTTGCGCTACAACTAGGGCATGATATTCGGATATCCGGATATCCGAATTATCCGGATATCCGTCGAAAATATTATCCGAATATAATTTGTTTTACTATCCGGATAAAACGGATAATACGGATAGTTACTTTTGTTCCATTTTCCTTTTGATAATATAACATTTAACGTTGTGTTTTAAAATTGGTATTCGCAATCGTGACAATTCATGCTATATCTTCAAAAATCCATCTAATGACACAAATTTCTTTAAAGGCATTGCCAAGAATGATGGCTTTGATTAGTAGTGTTGTTCTCTAGATTCATCTCGGTATTGTGTCTTCCTTGACGAGATCTTACAGAGCCAAAATAGAGTTCCTGTTAAATGCAACATAAAGAAAAGGTTAGGCTTTGCTACACTTGAATAAGCTGTTTTGGTAACCAAGCCAAAATCAGATTGATATGGGAAGTAGGAATTTGGAGCAGAGGCCTCATCATGATTCTCTGCATTCATGATTTGCTTTCCTGCCTGGACCATAAAAACCCAATCCGGAAAGTCCTCTTTAGGAATATCCAAAATTTCACATATATGTCCAACGGAAGATAGAACTGCACAATCGCGATAACGAGAACTGACCCGAAACGCACAGAAGATAGTTCATATTCAGGGAATCGATGAAAGTACATGTCATTCGCGGCTACTAGTTTGTGCTGATCCAACTTATACATCAGATACTTTGACATCTAGCAATGTCAGTGGTGTGATTTTGACTCATTTATTACCAAGCACTACTTTGTAAGACTTCCAGTCTTCATCTAATGTGCTTTCAATTGTTCTTGCCATCTTAAGGGGGATGCGCCAAGGTAGCCCGCGAAATTCAAATTTTCTAACGTTTTTTGCAATTTGCAGGTCAGTGTCAGGTTGTATCTTGATTAAAATATGATTTGCGAGCGTAACAAATATGGCTTTACAGAATTATAATCATTAGAATCAGCTATACAACTCCGTATGATAGAATAACCCCCAATGATTTCATGAAATCATGACATTTGGGGATTACATGAACTTATAGAGTTGTGTTGATGATTTCTATGATAATAATTCTATAAATAAACATTTGATAAGGTCGCAAATCATATTTAACTCAACGTACAACCTGATACTGCCCTGCAAATTGCGAAAAACTTAAGAAAATTTGAATTTCACGGGCTACCCTGACGCTTTCGCCTTAACAAAGATAGCATTTGACCAGCTCACGATCTATTATACCATTGATAGATAACCCGTGGATGATAGCTTTTCTCGTATCTGTCAATGACAGATCGGACAGATTTTGCTTTTAGTGCGAACTGAAGTACTTTAGTATACCATTTGTTGGAGAGTTTTTGTAATAAAAATGTCGATTGAAAACTAATATAAGTTTGATTTACCTCTTTTACAGTGGTATCCAAAATATCCATATTATCCGGATATATTCGAATAGTTGTCTGGCATTATCCGAAATATCCGAATAGTAAAATGGGCGGATAATTGCATGCCCTAGCTACAACTTCACATTTTTATGACTTTTTCCACGGTACTAGTCAGTCTAAAATCAACTTTATTCACACTTGTATAAAGTTGATGTTTGTGAAAGTAACATCAATTGGAAACAAGGATTTGAATATACCTTACTTTCTATGATCGCATCTGCCTCGTAGGTCTAGTGGTCGCTAACGCTACTGCTGGGCATGAATTGGTCTTAGGATCAATTCCCTGGTCGGCCAAAGTGTTATTGGATTTTTCCATCTGGAATTTCTCAGTAGCAGCCCAGAATCTGCATTAGTGGCCAGTTGATGGCAATAAGCTCGCCCCCTATTACATGGGACTGAAAAATAACTGGCGATATTGAGTACTACTCGTAGGTACAAAATAGAATCACGCATTTATTTTATGTGCAGAGGTAGGCACATAAAATAAATGCGTGATTCTATTTTGTCCAAGATTAGAATGAAACAGGGGAGACCTTTGCCAGGAGTAGCATAAATACCTAAGTACTAGGCTAGCAGAAAAAGTAAGGAGTTGTACATATCGACGCGAACAGTTCAAGCTTGTGACGCACTCCACCATAATGTGCAATGATTCATGCAAAATGCATAGAAGTCAATCGCGCGAATATTAATTTACGCTGTGAAACCCTACGATGCGGCACGTTATAATGATTTCGACCTTAGATCTATCAGTACATCCCTCAAAATAAAAGGTAAAAAATACCTACATACATGCATAAACTCACGCCTTCTTCCCATGGGGGTAAGCAGAAACTACAGAACGCCACGTGCTACGATCCTTACAGACTATTCTTGCTTCGTTTCCGCTCATACATCTGTACCCTAATTACGTAATACACGATCAATCGAAATTTCAATCGTTTTGAAAGATTGCTAATCCATTGCTTCAGTTCGAAAAAAAATCTGCTCAACAACGTAAACACCATGTAAATACTGTATGAACTGTAAATACCGTATGAACTATCAACGTAAATACCGTATGAACTGTCAAATTGAAACAGATTAGTCGGAATCGTTTACGAAAATGTGTTGCGTAATTAGGTTGCGACTTTGCGAATACTACGCACCTGTTCTTTCTGAAGAACATCACCAATAAGGTTACTATATGTCCTAATAAAATAAATAATATGCCTATACTATAAGATATATATCCCTCTCATAGAGAGGAGGCCTGTGTCCCAGCAGTGGGAACATTAATAGGCTGATGATGATAAGATACTTAGTAAAAAAAATATATATAAGTACTTACTTGATCGCCAAATATCTCCAAATAGCCAGTGAGAGAGTGAGACAAATAGACGCAGTGTGCAGTATTTGAGCGAAGTGCATATGAAAAAGCAAGTACATTGCCCACGAGTACGGGAAATCCAATTTCTCTGGCAGGACCTGCGAAATAAAATTGATGTTGACACACTTTGTATAGGTACTGTTAGGGACTGAAGTGTATTACGTGCAGAACAACGCGTTGGAATCAAATTGGCTTTAGTGCGACGCAATTTGTTTACACGAGCTTAGTAGCTAGTACAGTAACGCTAAGTAGGGAGTTGTCACATCATGTAAGCAAGGTTAATCAGTGCTTAGTATTAGTAAGGGTGAATTAAAGCCGGTACTATTTACTAAGCAACAAGAGGACATGGTTAGCTCTAAAGCCGAGATCTGTAAACATTTCTTAGCTCGTACTTTATCTAAGCGTTATTCCTGTCACTGTCACGCAACTCAGTACGACACAACTTAGATGTAGCATCGGCAAAATTCGTAAAACCGATCACCATCCGAACTGAGTGCGCTTCAAAAGATTGGTGCTTTATTACTGCTTTAGGTGAAAATGATCTTTGGAAAACGCAATAACTTGTAAAGTCTTATAGCCAAATACATTCGTGAAATTGAAATGAATGAATGAAAATTTACAAATCTATGCTACATCTAAGTTGTGTCGTACTGTACGAGTATAGATCTCGGCCTAACTGACAAAATCGAAGCTCGCGTAACAAACCAGAGGGTCACGCCAGTAGCACACCTCCGCCGCGAAACCGTAGCAGTGAATTCGCAGTAGTTCAATTCAACTGGCCCGCGTCATGTTGTATTGAAAATATTTGTACGCCACTAGGGCCAAACATGACTGATCTGTACATGCTCTGTATGTGTAGGTACTCATGTTTCCACAAATAAATAATCTTGAATCTTGAATCTCGGGTGCCATTGTGTGTGGTACACAATTACCCCACTGTTTATCTCTACCTTTAACCTCCTATCTACGTGTTAATAACTACACACAAGACATGAAATTGCTATCACCAATATGACAAGTTTAGTTAGTAATTAATATTAAAGTAAAGGTTCCGCAGACAGGTGCAAAGTGATGGTGGGTACGACGCGATTCTGGTAGAACAATTTCCATGAAGTTTTCATAGAAGAAATTTGAAGAAATCGTTCTACTAGAGTCGCGTCGCGACTGGCTGCGGGGAGGGAGTCTTTAAGAGAAATTTGCGACCGTCTTTTTACTGATAAAGACTGATCTTCGGTCGTTCAGACGTTTGCAGGCTGACTCATCATCAGCCTATTAATGTTCCCACTACTGGGACACAGGCCTCCTCTCTGTGAGAGGGAGTGGGCCGTAATCTACCACGCGGGCCCAGTGCGGGTTGGTAGATGTCACATGTCTTCGAATTTTTGGTTCTAAGACATGCCGGTTTCCTCACGATGTTTTCCTTCACCGTTTTGAGAGCAGTGGTGATGAAATTATTTACACAAAGTAAAGCGCCTGCTTGGGTTCGAATCCACGACCTACAACTCGTAAGTCGGGGCCGTTACCACTGGGCCACCACTGCTCTGCAGGCTGACTGGAAACTTATTTCTGAGACTAATGTTTTAAGAATACTTAAAAAAAATATATAAGTCCCATCCATTTTCGCCGAAAATATCGAAAGTTTATGAAAATAACACGTTGAATCGTTTGTAAGTATAGGTACCATTTATTCATGTCATTTACACTCTTGTCCAGCCTATCTGGGTCGAAACGTGGATAAAATTGAGGATAATCCATTGACCCATTTATTTTTCAATAAAACTGACAAAAGAGGGTATTTCAGACTGTAAACCATTAAGCTCCTGCCACTGAAAGAAATTGATAAACACCTCATTAATTTGCCGTCATACGGTTCAATAATTTACTAACGTGGGCGTTTTTTTTTTAGGTTTTCAAAAATAATTTATATGATATACAATGTGGAGACTACCATACAACAAAAAATTAAAATACTGGCACTACTAATGCTTAAGAGTATTTTGGAACTATCAAATAAATCCTAGCTTCGAAATAAAAAAAATAGTTTTTCAAACAAATTAAATGGGATCCACCCTAAGCCAATAAATTCCGTTTATCCAACTAGGCCTTGGGTGAATTCTCGGGCATACATTTCAGAATATCCTTCTTGGGGTGGATTTTTGGGGTGGATAAACGGAATAGCCCGAGCCGACTATGGATTTTGCCGAGCTATAATTACTAAACTATTGAATATATTCAATTGAATTTTTGTATACAGAATGGGAACGTCATTATGGACACGCCGTTTAATTTTTTGTTGTATTGTTGTCTCCACCTTGTTTATAACATGTTTCAGTGAGGTCTATAATCCGCTCATGATGAGTTCTAGAAAATGTTTAAGAGCGTTCGCAGACGGCATACAATCGGTGGCGGATTTTTTGTAGGATCCAAATGAAATAAGAGATCAAATGTATCAAAATACACGCCCTACAAAACGTAGGTCATACAAAAAGGATGTCATGTGCGAGCGCACTAACTCAAACTATAACGTTATTTTATTATGAAAACAGTAAAAGGATACACCACATTTTTCATCCTCCACGTGTAGCAAAGAAAAATATCAGTGCCGCAATTTTATTTTATCTATCTTTTAACAATAACTTCCAGCTGCACCGTAGTGCTTCTATATCAACGACACACAATAGAAGAATTGGATGCATTCATCGGGCGACATAGAAAAAAGGCAACGTCGCAAATAGCTGTCAAATATTTATCTGTTTTGATTACTTTGACATTATTACTGTATGGAAATAAAACTTGTGGCTAACTAGGGAACTAGAATATTAATAATGACTTCCAATTATGACACTGAATTTGATATTGTACCCGTTTTAGGTGTAAATAATTCATTTGCAAAGTTTCCAAATACTTTTTTTACATCTAAAACGGTTACAACATCAAATTCAGTGTTATAATTGCAAGTCATTATTAATATTCTAGTTCACTAGTTAGCCATATTTTTTAATTGCATACAGTAATATTGCCAAATTAATCAAAACTGGTAAATATTTGACAGTTATTTGCGACGTTGCCAACTTTTTGAATGAACACTCTTAAATTCAATTCTTTCGGTTGAAGCGTTGCAGCTATCATTGTTTTCGGGAGGAATTTCTAGCGAAAGACGCGGGTTTATTGGTACTCGAGAGTTCGAGTCACGGTCGTAGATAGGGAATCTGCAATCGAAGTTACCGACATGCAGAGCTGAAGTGGCAATGGGCTGGCCATATTTCTCGAAGGGCCGATGACCGGAGGAGCAGACGAGTGCAGGTCGCGTATAGCGTAGTGTGGGAGGTTACTAAATGGTTCAAATACTTTAAAAAGGTGGCTGGGACTGACTGGCTGCGGAAGGGGGAGGACAGGGTGTTATGGCCCAGCCTAGGAGAGGCCTATATCCAGATGTGGACTGCGATAAGCTGAGTTGATTGAATCTGCAAACGCTATCGTACATAACATACCTTTAGATTACTAGTTTGTTGGATCGCTATTATTGGTTTTGATTTGTGGATATTTGAGTTTTTGCTGCATCTGGTTAGTTTAGAATCCGATCCCGACATAGTTAGAACAAGACAAGGTAGATTGGATGATTTATACATATTTTAGATTTCCTAACTTGTTATAAAACACAATGTATAGGCAGAGCTGGGCAAAATACATGCTTTGCTTTAATTAAAATACAAATTACAAAATACTATCTCGCACTTATTTAAAATACAAATTACAAAATATTTTTAAGTCGTGTATTTGAAATATAAAATACAAAATACAGTATTTTGACTATTTTTATTTAAAATACAAAATACAAATTACAAAATACAGTCTGGTGTTAGGTTAGATATATAAATAGAATAGAACTAATCCAGCCCAGACTAAGGCAAAGGGAATATATTCTTACCATCATATTTTACAAAATGGCGACCGCTAAATATGTCACAGCATTCACAGGATTCACTCCATCGCCGAATGAAAATTACAATTGACAAGTTATGTAATTGACAATTTGACGTATGTACCTGCAGTACAGACTACAGTACAGTTTAAGTGCAGTGTTGCCAACTTTAAAGACATTACATATTTCGCGGTCGCCATTTTGCTTACGAAAGCTATCGAGCGCTATTTTCTGCAGATCGCACCCATTCATAAGATCGCTAAATGTATTTATGTTCAAATCTATTTTGGAGCCATAAGTATTTGAAATACTAACTACAAAATACCTCAGCGTCAGGTATTTAAAATACTAATTACAAATTACATTTATAAGAAGTAATTGAATTACAAATACCAATTACGTATTTGTATTTCAATTACGTATTTCAATTACAAGTAATTCAAATACTGCCCAACCCTGTGTATAGGTCGGACGGTCCGTTAGTGCCTTTATAAATCGGGAAGAACTTATCTAATTAATAATAATAGTTTTATCAATTCATGAATACCTCATTAACCAGGTTTTAGTTTATTATGTGACATCTATGTATATCTATATTATCTTCTTTACTTATTAAAAATTTAAGTCGTTTTTCGTGTCTGTCTGTGTGACATTTTGATGCGGTTTTTACCATAATTTAGAGAATTGATTCCGAAAGGTTTATAAGTAATGTAATATATATATTACATTACTTATAAACCTTTAAAATATATATTATTAATATATATATTAATAATATATATTTTTTATTGACATAAAAGTATGTTACATTTATAAACAAGGTCACATTAAATAGATGAACAAATTTTAACACAGCGTTCAGTACGTCTAACCAAAGATATCCAAGCAAAAAAAAAGTGTGTGTGATTGTGTGATTCAATATATTTTGACCAAAAATAATAAATGGTATTGGGTAATCAACATTTTTGGTGTATTTTCGTTAGCTGATTTATTTTTCTTGTAAGTATCTAATGCGTTTTTTTTATTTTTTTTTTGCCATTGTCCTTATTTTGGTGGTCTGAATGATTACTAAAAGTTTGTCTATCTATTTTAATGGAACCGAATTAATACATAAGCCGTGAAGATAACATAGTTTGGCGTGGGCACAGCTACATCTTCATTAAAATACAAAATCCCTTCAAAGATACAGCTTTCCTGTTTGTGTTTGGACCTCAGTTTAATCCGTGATTCGACAAGGGTCAGGCGCGGGAAACCTTTGTGGTATTTTGGATTGACCCGGAAATCTGACTGAAGATTTATTTGCGGCATACCTGACTATACGATCGTTTGATTGCTGGTTAGTAAACCGGAATTTCGAATTCCTTCTGTCCTATTTGGAGCACCAAGTAATGCGTACTTTTGGCGTTTAAGCAAAAGTTATTTATTCATTTCTCTCAAAACGGATTTTATTTTTGTTTTTAAAGGATATAAGTTACAGCGAGATTCTAACATTTTAAGAGCTGGAGTCTATAGTCTGTAGTCTGGGTTCGGGACCAGCTGTTATTTATGACAGATCTCCAAACTCGCACCCTCATAAATTAAAATTACAATAGCAATTGCGCTTGCGAAATATGAAACAGGACGAGAATGCCAAGATTATTAGATTACACAAGATAAGAATTATTTGATTCTGTGATTACTTTAACTCCAGACTTATTACTTGTTATAATTTTAGGAAAATCGTCTACTTTTGCAATGTTTGTAAATATGTGGGCACCTGCATGTACCTATCACATAATATATATAATTTACCTGTCATTGCTTTATTTGTTTTTTATTTGTTTGCGTATTGTGGTATTGTGGTAATAAGTATTTAATTCTAGGTGCATCGCCTTCAAACAAAATATTGTAAACCATTTAAGAGTGACGGTGGAGTTTCTTGCCCAGTCTTCTCCATACAAAACTACATTTTGGAAGAGGCGACTAGAAACAATTTTTTGTTTTTTAATTTTTTCGTTCTAATGTGCTTTTTATGTTATTTGAAATACATGATTTGAAACTTATGTGACTTTGACTTTAAGAACTGAGAGGAAATGAGTATAATTTAATTTAAGAGTGTTTATACAGAAAGTGAGCTACGTCCCTAATATCTATCAAATATTTCGCTGGTTTGATTTATTTGGCACTAGCTTCTGCCCGCGGCTTCGCCCGCGTGGATGTCGGAAATTATCCCACAGGAACGTGTAACATGTCCTAAATCAGCGGGGTAATTGCGTAGCACTTACAATAGCAATGGGTTTCATTTTGACAGTTCAACAATTAATTGCGTTATTTACGTTATTTCTCGAACATAATTATTAAGCAATAGCTTCCACTTGGCGCTCTGGCGCGTCATCCCCTGGCTGGCTCGCCCCTCCACCCTCGTTCTGTGCGCCGTCGACTCAATATCGCAGGTCATTCTTATCGTTCTAACTTTTAAACTAATTGTCCAAATTACTTAGTGTAAAAGACAAACTTTATCTACATTAAATACCAAAAAATTATGAAGGTATTTATTTTGATAAGAATTAACTAAATACTCTAAAATATGCAATGTAAAAAAAGTATTCAATTTAACTGTATTTATTGCTCACTATTTTGGTTATAAAGGCTTCCACATAAAAGGTATATTAGAGTTATTTAGAACTCTTTAAGACAAACAATCCCACAATTCTTCATGTAACTCTAACGGTTTAGGCAGCGCACGCAGCATACGGTGGAGGTCTGCCCGGCTTGGGTAGACCACCGCCGTGTCCTCGTGGAGGCGATCGGCGGCGGTGGCCTCTCGCGTACGGCCCTGGTTCAGGCCATGGTGCGGAGCGAGAGGGCATGGCAAGCCGTCATCTCCTTCTGCAAAGCAGTAATGCTCGCGAAGGAGAAGGTGGAGCGCGCGAGGGAGTGGCAAAGGCCGCGCCCTACCAGCCCTAGCCGCCGCCGCCGCCGTAGGAGACGTCCCGGGCGTCGGGAATTGATAGCCGATTTCTGGCCACCGTAGGCGCGGGCCTGCGGACGGAGAGCAACGGGCAGCTCGCCGTCCGATAAGGACCAGGCCCGGGTCGACGGCGCATCATGTTCCACGCGCGCCTCAAAGAGATATCAAGGATCGAAGGAACACGTGTGGGTTTTAGTCAGTAAGAGTCTGACACGCCCTTCCGCTCCGCCCAGAGCGGGAGAAGTCATTGGATGATTAACCACCAAAAAAAAAAAAAAAGGCAGCGCACGCAAAGATAGATCTCAGAGGGCAGGAATTTTTCCGACTTACTTGATACTTATCGTTATATTATGGCCAAATCACATAAAATCTTTATAAATTGTAGCCTATGTGTTATTCTAATGTATAAGCTACATTATTGGAAAGTTTCATCAAAATCCGTTCAGTAGTTTTTGTGTGAAAGAGTAACAAACATCCATCCATCCATCCTCACAAACTTCCGCATTTATAATAATTACTAGCTTTTGCCCGCGGCTTCGCCCGCGTGGATTTCGGATGTCTCGCTCTGGGTGGAGCGGAAGGGCATATCAGACTCTTACTGACTAAAACCCACCCGTGTTCCATCAGTTGCCTGTACGTCGCCTGGGGCTACGGTCTCCCCTTAGGACTTTCCCGCAACCCCGGCAGGCATCGGCCCTAGCGGACCCCGTCAATTGTGCTGACATCTCTAAGAGGCGCGCGTAGAGAACACAACGCGCTGTCGACACGGGCCTGGTCCTTATCGGACGGCGAGCTACCCATTGTGACAGGGCGCTAGTCCTACTCTTTTTTTCTACCCACAACGGGGAAGCTCTTGGCCTGCATCTCACCTGATGGTAAGTGATGATCAGGCCGAAGGTGGAAGCGAGCTTCACCCGGAATCTTCAACCATTAGGGGAACAGCTTATCTTATCTACTGCCGAAACACAAACATGCTGTTAACATTGTTGTTATACTCACACTATCGCCCGGTTAAAAAATAAAAAACAACTGGTTTATATGACTCTAAATGCCTTACTTAAAATACTAATTATTCATTTTCCTATTAATAATATCATTAATTTGTAATACCTACTCTAGGGCCGCCATTGAACATACAATACTTATGTACATGACGTTGGAAAGGTTAATTTATGAACTTTAATAACTTTTGACAGACTGGGAAAATTGTAATTAAATAAAGATTAAATGATAATTCAAGATAAGGACTATTAAGTATATTTCCAATACCTTAAATTTCTTTAAAATAAGACACAAAAAAATCAATATTACATGGAAATTTTAAATTCAACCCCTATTTTACCCCTTTGGGGGTTGATTTTACAAATACTCTGATACGCGTATTTCCTTATTTTTTACGAAAAGCATAAATGCAAATTTTCATATCACTAACATAAGAAATCCCACAAACCATACAAACTTTCATCCCTTATATCACCCCCTTAAGGGTTATTTTTGAGACAAAAATTACCCTATGTCTTTCTCCAGGATGCCATCTACCTCCTTGCCAAATTTTAAAATCTCTTGAAAATAAGATAAAAAAATCAATTTTACATAGAAATTTTAAATTCAACCCTTATTTTACCCCTTTGGGGGTTGATTTTACAAAAACCTCTGATACGCGTATTTCCTTATTTCTTTTCAAAAGCATTAATTTAAATTTTCATATCGCTAACATAAGAAATGCTGGGTTTCCCATACAAACTTTCATCCCTTATATCACCCCCTTAAAGGTTATTTTTGAGACAAAAAGTACCCTATGTCCTTCTCCAGGATGCCATCTATCCTCTTGCCAAATTTTATCGAAATCCGTTCAGTGGTTTAGCCGTGAAAAGGTAACATACAGACAGACAGACAGACAGAGTTACTTTCGAATTTATAATATTAGTATGGATTATTACTGTATGGAAATAAGAAATATGGCTAACTAGTGAACTAGAATATTAATAATGAATTGCAATTGTAACATTGAATTTGATGTTGTACCCGTTTTAGGTGTAAAAAAGGCATTTGGAAAGTTTCCAAATACTTTTTTTCATCTAAAACGAAATAATTCGGTGTTACGATATTATTTCCAACTGAACAGACAGCTGTGCTGCTGGGGAGTTTGTTGCGCCACTTCTTCTTCCCAGCAAAAGCACTAGGAAGTGGTGAAGGGCGGGCGTTTTCGGGGGACTGTCTTATAATTTTGACGTTCGAAAAGTGCTGATTCTCAGCCTATAGGGTATTGCATTTCATAATCAATACTCTTTAGTTAGGTCGCTAGTTAGCCACATTTTCTTTATTTCCTTCTTTATTTTTTTTATTTTCAGTAGTATTGTCAAATTAATCAAAATAGCGAAATATTTGACATTTACGACGTTGCCAACTTTTAGGATGCACGGTCATAAGTGAAGCTTTGTTGAGCGTTGCCTCTCTCTATAACTGTGAGACTGACTGTGTCTAAATCTAAAGCGCAATGTGTCACCTCTACGATCGGTTTGGTACTTAATACCTTGTTTGACTTCAACCATTCACAGGCATAAAATAAAAATATCTTAATGAGAAACGACAATGATCCATAAAAAACACAATCTATATCTATACATATAATAAAATTGTAGAAAAGTGGTGTCTGTACAATGGAAATATATGAAAAAAAAGTAGCAGGGGTTGTTATTATATCGATGCTGAACCCGAGATTGTAATTAAAATTTTTTTTGTCTGTTTGTCTGTTTGTCTGTTTGTCGGTTTGTCTGTTTGTCTGTGTGTTTGTGCACGCTAATATCAGAAACGGCTTATTCGATTTAGATGCGGTTTTCACTAATATATTGTAGTAAGCTTCACTTAACATTTAGTGTTTATTTCATGGCAATCGGTTCATAAATAAAAAAGTTATGTCAATTTAAAGAATCACATCGAACATTTGTTATAGGTTAGGCATTTCTTTCCTTGATTTTCGGTATACTTATCTTAATTTTTATTTAGGGTTTGTATATAAATATTATAAGTATTTGGTATAGGTTAGGCATTTCTTTTCTTGATTTTCTTTATTAAGTATAAGTTTATTAGCTCAGGTTAGTAATTAATTTTTCTAGCAATTCTTTTGTTTCATAAAGTTAGATAAGACGTGTAAACCAAACGTACTAAACGTTTGGTTTACACGTCTTAACACTTATTACTTAAACTGTGATAATTTTAGACTGTATAATAATCTGTAAGTATTTATAATTTAATTGTTTACGATAGTACGTGTTTACTAAATAACTGTGTGTTAAGTAGTAAGTACTATTTTATTGTAAGAATGCTTCGAAGAAGATCCAACCTCTCCCAATGTAGCAGAAATGCTAAAAGGATGAGATTAGTTCGATCACAGGAATCTGAGGAAGGTCGTGAGGGAAGGCTCTCTGCAACTCGGGAACATCAGGCTAGGTTTCGTGCTGCAGAAACTTCGACTCAGCGGGAATCTCGACTGAGTTCAAATCGTTCTCGAATGGTCGAGGTCGCGAAATTTTTTTTATACTAAGGGGTTCGAGTCATGAAAAAGGTTGAAAAACACTGCCCTACATTAATCCCACTAATATTATAAATGCGAAAGTTTGTGAGGATGGATGGATGGATGGATGGATGTTTGTTACCTACTCTTTCACACAAAAACTACTGAACGGATTTTGAAGAAACTTTACAATAATGTAGCTTATACATTAGAATAACACATAGGCTACAATTTATAAAGATTTTATGTGATTTGACCATAACATAACGATAAGTATCAAGTAAGTCGGAAAAATTCCTGCCCTCTGAGATCTATCTTTGCGTGCGCTGCAATTTTTTTTTTTTTTGTTGGGAATTCATCCAATGATTTCTGGGCGTTTCAGTCTCTTACTGACTAAAACCCACCCGTGTTCCTTCCCTTGCCTTGCCAGAGGCCACGCTTTCCCCTTGGGACTACCCGCAACCCCGGCAGGCATCGGCCCTAGCGGACCCCGTCAGTTTTGCTGATATCTCTTTGAGGTGCGCGTGGAACACGATGCGCCGTCGACCCGGGCCTGGTCCTTATCGGACGGTGAGCTGCCCGTTGCTCTCCGTCCGCAGGCCCGCGCCTACGGTGGTCGGAAATCGGCTATCAATTCCCGACGCCCGGGACGTCTCCTACGGCGGCGGCGGCTAGGGCTGGTAGGGCGCGGCCTTTGCCACTCCCTCGCGCGCTCCACCTTCTCCTTCGCGAGCATTACTGCTTTGCAGAAGGAGGTGACGGCTTGCCATGCCCTCTCGCTCCGCACCATGGCCTGAACCAGGGCCGTACGCGAGAGGTCACCGCCGCCGATCGCCTCCACGAGGACACGGCGGTGGTCCACCTAAGCCGGGCAGACCTCCACCGTTTGCTGCGTGCGCTGCCTAAACCGTTAGAGTTACATGAAGAAAATTAATTGTGGGATTGTTTGTCTTAAAGAGTTCTAAATAAAAGTCCGCGACAGCATATCCGCGACACCTTTTATGTGGAAGCCTTTATAACCAAAATAGTGAGCAATAAATACAGTTAAATTGAATACTTTTTTTACATTGCATATTTTAGAGTATTTAGTTAATTCTTATCAAAATAAATATCTTCATCGCTTTTGGTATTTAATTTAGATAAAGTTTGTCTTTTACAATTAGTAATTTGGAGAAATAGTTTAAAAGTTAGAACGATAAGAATGACCTGCGATATTGAGTCGACGGCGCTCAGAACGAGGGTGGAGGGGCGGGCCAGCCAGGGGATGACGCGCCAGAGCGCCGAATGGAATAATTATGTTCGAGAAATAACGTAATTAACGCAATTAATTGTTTAACTGTCAAAATGAAACCCATTGCTATTGTAAGTCCGACATCCACGCGGGCGAAGCCGCGGGCAGAAGCTAGTTTATAAATAAAATACTTAGTTTTTATAGATAAAATTGTCAAAACTTCTATTGCTTCAATACGAGGCCTTTGGCTAATTTGTATGAACATATTTAAAGGTTTTTTTTGTTCGGTGCGTTTTGCTTGTTCATAATAAACAATTTTATTACTTTCTTTTCTTTAAATGTTAAGTTAAACAGAAAATATACCACATGGCACAATACACATTTATAAACTCACGCTTTTTAAGCTATTGCATAGCTTCTATCGCGGGCCTTGAGCGTGGAGACCTAATCCAGAAATTCCGTAACGAAAATACGAGTACCTAAGGAGAGTGTTTTGTATTGAAAATTATGTTTACCTGTTTGACAACAAAGTTCAAATTTACTTAGACGAATGATCCTTGACTATTAATAGTTAAATTAAAACCTTTTTATTAGTTTGATGTTCCCATTACGTTGTGTCAAGTTTTAAAAACTATAAATGTGAATAACAGTTCCTGTCAATGTCACCATTGCTGTTTCTTGTATTCGGGTTAATATTTTACAATTACATTATGTTGATAAAAAATGCTATGCAATAGCTTTGCCGCGGCAGTCCCCGAGTGCCACACGTCTTTTTTTTTTTCTTGTACAATAATATAATTTTAGGCAACTAATTCAAATTTACAACCACCATTTTTAGGTGTTGCTATACATTCTATCAGCAAGTTCCATAACTAATTAACTATACTGTTTCTACACGTACCAACCCTAGACATGAATAATGCAATTCTGCTTCTCTGAATTTCATTGAACGCGTTCAGCCTTGCCTCCTCGAATCTCCAGAGGCACTACAGTAGCGCTTCAACTTCAACCCAATACCAATACCGTACAAAATTTAAAAGCTTTTTCTTCAAAAAAAATTGCAACTTTGAGAGAAGACCTACAAATTTCATAACAGTATAGTTTCAATACTACTGTTTATAACACTAAATATCTATCTATTCTTTAGGAGAAAATTTGAATCTTGTGTAGGTAAGTGAAGTGGTCTATTGATACGAGGAGTAGGTATCAATAGACCTTACACATCTGCCTTCATCATCTGCCTTTTCCCAACTATGTCTTATTCGGCTTACAGTCTAACCGGTTGCAACTGAATACCAGTATTTATCATGGAGTGACTGCCTATCGTGAGGAAACCGGCATGTCTTCGAACCAAAAAATTCGAAGACATGTGACATCTACCTACCCGCACTGGGCCCGCGTGGTAGATTACAGCCCACTCCCTCGTACAGAGAGGAGGCATGTGTCCCAGCAGTGGGAACATTAATAGGCTGATGATGATGATGACTGCCTATCTGACCTCCACAACCCAGATACTGTCATAACTGGTCGCTTGCCAACCCTGGCAAACGTAGCTTAACCTGATGGATCGACCTACGACTGTTATTACTTAGCCCACGAGCTCTTCTTATTATGAAATAGATTACACCCACTAAATAGCATGACATGATGAAAATAGCATAAATTATGTGTATCTATGCCTCGTTATCTGCGCTATTCATCATAAACTACTTCCTGGGAATCAATAACTCTATGTTATCTATTATCTGTTATCTATAACGCACGGTTAATCAGTGTTTATTCTAGTACCAACAACACATGTTGGTATATAATTTATACAGGCTCACATGGAATTTATTGGCAATCTTCCACAGGGGTTGAAATCCCTGAAAAATTAAAGCTTTTACTATGGGACCAATTCTGAAAAAGAGAAAAAAAAGTAGCTTTACTTTTAACACTTTTTTACACATACATTACAGTAGGTAGGTACATTACATTTACCCTGGATAAGAATTTCAATGGAAATGTAAAAAAAAAAACTGCTATTTCGTATTATTTTTAGGACCAGGGGGCCAAGTCTACTAATTTACAAACGTCATAATGGTGTCACAATGGTGAGGTTTTGACAGATTTTGTAAGGCAAATCTGTCAGAAACTCACCATCGTGACACCATTATGACGTTTGTAAATTAGTACACTTGGCCCCCTGGTCGATCGAGCTCTGCTCGGGTGAAAATTCTATAAACATATATCGTCCAGGTATACCAACATTATATCACATTCCCGTTTGCTGTGAAAATACAGAATTTTTTTCCCAGATATGAGACCTAGCTAGACCGATTTTTCGCTCCCGTAAACCCCTATTTTGCAACTTTCATCGAAATCGTTAAAGCCGTTTTCGAGAACGCGCGATTATATATATATATATATATATATGTAGTATGTATAATAAATATATATTTAGGTATATACAAATATTTCTCATTTAATGATATGAAACAGTTGTATTTTTACATTTTAAAGTTAGTGTATTCCATAAAAGTTGGTGAAATTCATGAGTACCTACGCAGGTACGTCACGTAGGTCGCGTCCCAAAACATTTACAATCAATTCCAAATTAGCTTGTATAAAACTATAGATTTCTAAACCCTACCAAAAATCCACAAAGAGAAAAAATGTTCGGACTCGTAAATTAAAGTTCCGAAATTGAAGCAACTTTAAAAAAGAATGCCGAAAGGCATCAAAGGCCTTTGATTGCACGACAATCACAGTCGACACTCGTGACTTTCAATATTGTTTGAAAAGTTACTTCTTTGATTCCAGACCGTCCAACTGATGGAAAGTTCATACAGGGTGGCCAATTCGGAAGTATACAACTTTAAATTGAGATTGTTTTTATTACAAACGAAAACTACCGGATATTTTTGTATAATTATATTACTAGTCAAGCTTGGCAATTTTATACGGTAAGTAAGATCTCTTGCATCGTGTTTTATTTATTAGGTATCCCACAAAAAAATCACAAATATTCTACTTTTCGTATTTAAGATTGACCAATTGACCATGCGTGATATATCTCTTTAGATAACCCCACAGAAAAAAGTCAGGACGTGTCGCGGACTCGTCAGTGATCAAAATGGTATACTTAATGATTTGTTACGAAAATTGGATCGATTTTTAATTCATTTATGAACTTCAGTATAAAATTACGGCTGTTGTAGTTGTGTGTAGTCGTCCGGTAAACGGACGAATAACATATAAATTAATCGTCCGGTAAACGGTGAATAATTAATTATCTATTCGTCCGATAGTCGGACGACTAATTTATTTTTTTATTCATCCGTTTAGCGGATGACTAGACACTTCGTAAAATTACCATCATGGTCATATAGACTGCATAACGAAATAGCCACATTTTAACTAAATAATAGACATCAAACAACTGCAAAATTGGGCATCAATACAGAATAAGTACTCTTTATTAAGTACACCATACGAATTACAGATAAATATGGGAATTTTTACATAGGATGACACAATGGGCAGTTTTATCGCCAAAAGCGGTCTTTTAACACCTTCCGCCATGTGTATCTTTTGTCACACAGTGTCTAGCACATTGTGTAACTATCCAAAAGTGAACACATATTTCTACTTGGTAAAAGCGCTGTGTATCTTTTAGGGACACGTTTTCTATACATTTATTATGCAAAAATTTAAGTCCTGGGTTGTTGCATTTTCTGTATAAATGGTCTGGGAATCGGTTATTTTTCAAAAAAGTTATAGACTTTTTAAGTTTTGGATGATATTTCGCGGATACCTAGCCAAGTAATCAATAAAATCATTTATAAATATTAGTATTTTTCATTAGTATATCCTTTATTACATATTCATACATTTTTAAATACTTTCGTCAAAAAAACGATTAAAAAATTAGTATTATTATTTTGGTGTTTTTTTTATCTTACCTCTCTATAACTAGGACACTGGAAATGACAAAACAAAAAAAAGGCAGTTATTTGTATTGCCTGGCAGCGGAAATAGGTTTGATGGTAGCTTGTTTATCCACTAGCAGAATGAAAATGGAAAAGTAATCCGCTTTGATTCGCAATTTATTACATACCTAGTTACTAGCGATTCTTCCCTGCTTCGCACGGTTTTTACGACTTGACGAAACATTGAGATTTCTTTATAATATGTACCTAATTTTAATATTAATGTATTATTGACATAAACCTTTCGGAGTAAATTCTCTAAATGATATTGAAATCAGCATCAAAATCTGTTGCGTACTTTAGCAGAAAAAGGCGGTCACACAAACAGACACGAAAAGCAACTTAATTTTAAAATATGTATTTTAACCATAGATTTTATACGTCGTAACTGATTAAGGACTGATTTCACCAATGAAACTGAACGCGATCAGCATTTCCAAAACGCTTTCAAGAGCTGTCAGTGTCAAAATTGTTATGGAATATTGTATAGTGACAACTCTTGAACGCGTTTAGATGTGTTGAACGCGTTCCATTTCATTGGTTAAATCCGCACTTATTATCAGCACAGCACCCTAATTGCGTAACAGTTTCAATCACAATCCGAGAGTTTTGAAGAATATCACAAATCCATTGCTTCATAGGTTTTTATTAAATTTAATTTCGTCTGCTCAACAACATATCTAACGAACGTGTGTGAACTGTCAAGATGAAACCCATTGCAATCAATTGTCATTTTATATGTGCAGCATTCGCTTTAATTTTGACATGTTGTTATCGTGAAAAGTACCTACCTAACTACGGTTTTTTTTTGTAATTTTATATGTAAGTACATAGATAAAAACCACCCTGTCACCTTGGCATATCCTGTAAAGATAGTTTGAGTAGGAAAATTTAAAAAAAATACATGAAAGCGATTGCTAGTGCATTATGTGATTAGTCTGTAGAAATAAAGCAAGAAAACACACACCATCGATACCTCTTAGCACTGATAGGCACGGGCGATTTTTTATCGCACACTGGAATTTCAACTCTCTGTATTGAGCCGAGAATTGAGAATCCAATAGAACCATCCAACCGCGTCAAAAAAGCATACAGTACAGTGCACGATACAAATCGTCGCGTAAAAACTCACCCGTGCACACGAGGGTTTATTATGCATATTTTGTCTACATTGCTTACTAATAAAGTAGAATTAACTCACCAAATGCCTATAAATAACAAAGGGGACGTATTCTATCATGACGAAGACATCGGCTACCGCCAGCCACTTGAGCAGTCTGTTGATAGGCGCGGCTGCCATATCCCTCCGCGTCAGGACGGCAATGTTCATTGTATTGGCCAAAACCCCTATTGTGCACACCTGGAACAATCAATAATAAATGAAGGTTAGACCCTGTCATAATATGGATAGGGACGAAATTAGGTCAAAAGCACAGATTAGTAGATACAGATAGTTAACTCCGCAAAATCATTTAAATAAAAAACGACTCTTGCTACCACACAATAAAGTGCAATTCAGGTCGCATAGCGCATAATTACCTAATCTGCGTTCGCAATTTATTTGCCAAACATGTAAACAAACATGAGTTTTCCACTTAGACAAACATCAACTTTATGCTAGTGTAAATAAAAATGATTTTAGACTGAAAAGTACTGTTGAAAAAGTCATAAAATATATGAAGTCGTAGCGCAAACTGAACCTTTTTGGAGGTTGCAGTTGTTTTTCCTATAACTCGTGTTTATTTACATGTTTAGCAAATTAATTGCGAACGCAGATTACAGTTATATTCAGCTAGAAGTTGCCACTCTTTCTATCAAGTAACTCTTATACTTATCTTACTATACGTCTATCGTATCTCACTACGTTACGTCCACTGAATTCGACAGCGCCCGAGTAGCTTCATACCCTTAATGCGAAGTGAATCACCTGTATTCATCTGTGTCAAAAATGACGGAGGCTACGTATGGCAACTCAGAATATAGGCTACTACTGAGAAACAGGTGGAAAAACCCATTAAATACTGTCCAACCCGGGAATCTAACCCAAGACTTCATGATCAGCAGTAGCGCTTGCAACCACTAGACCAACGAAGCAGTCTATAAATAATAATAAAAATTGGCCAATTTTTATTCGCAGTTGTGAGGAATATATTTTGTGGGAAAAAACAGTTTTATTTTCTTCCTTAATAAAAAATACGTTATAAAGATTACACCCACTGGGATTTCATCCCACGCATGAAATAAACGTAAAAAATAATTCTTACGTTTATTTCAAAAATAATCGGATCGGATGGCTCAAATAAAAAGCGTTTTACAAAACAATCCAAAAAAGTAAAGTAAAAGAACATCACAATTTGTGTCCTACATAATATTACCACTTATAATGTTCCCACTGCTGGGAATCAGGTCTCCTCTAGGTATTTATGGGAGTGGGCCGTAATCGACAAAAGCAGGTATCAGACGCTTCACTCTTTTTCATTTTTGTCATTAATTCGGTACCTTTCATATGTGGAACGAAATGGAAGTGAAACGTCTGAACACAAAATCCAACACAGACACAGAACCCAAAGGTAATTAAAAGTGAAAAATGAATTAATTTGTGAACCGATCCAACGATGTTGGATTTTGGTTCTAGGAATCTTTTACTAGCGTACAGGATGATCGAAAAATTAAATGTAATTAACAGATGAACGTTCATTCATATTATGTAAAGTCGCCGTCCTGCGAACGGGAGCAGTGGAGCAGTGGCGGCCCAGTGGTAACGGCCGCAACTTATAAATTGTATTCGTGGGTTTGAACCCAAGCAGGCACTTTTCTGTGTGGAAATGATTTCATCACCACTGCTTCAAGACGGTGAAGGAAAACATCGTGAGGAAACCGGCATGTCCTAGAACCGAAAATTCGAAGACATTGACATCTACCAACCCGCACTGGGCCCGCGTGGTGGATTACGGCCTACGACTCACATAGAAGAGGCCTGTGTCCCAGTAGTGGGAACATTATAAGCTGATTATGCATATACGTGGAATGAAACTAAAATAAACATTTAGTTGACTGAAACATCTGATGTCAGGTTAAGCCGGGCCAGTGCGAGTTGGCTCCCCACTTATGTAAATATATTGTTACCAGAACTGTACGATTTGTATTCAATATAATGAATGCTGTTGGGACTGCCGTGCTATTGTAGTGCGTTCGGTATGTTCGCTTTTGCGCGTACCGATGATTTTTACGCCATAATGCGCAAAAAAACAAATTCCATCTTGTCAAGAGCGCGGTCTAGTTCTAATGGCATCCTAAGTTGTCAGAAAAGTACGACGCACCTTGGTTGTCGCACGCTGTGGAGATGCTGGTCAGAAGACCGCACAGCTAACCTTACCTTATAACAGTAACCTTACAATTTTCTTTTTGCTTTTGTTTCCGTGTTTGTTTACTAACAATAGTTTTTAAGAACAATGTTACTAACATGTTGGGCCAGATTGGGCCAGTTGCCATAAATAAACAAATATTTAATTTAATTTTAATAAATTTATGCCTATGACTTGCCGATTAATATTCGGTTCCTATAAATAAAACGAATCGTTATTCATACCCATGATAACATTTTATTGGCAAACTGGGCATATTATAAATAGATTCGTAACCGTAATTCGCAAATACCTGTGATAGCTACTTCCATATGGGTTTACTGTGCAAAACTATGAGGTATTTGCTTCGTTATTGGTAAAGATACAAGTATTTTATTTTATTCAATGTACAGAGGCGGACTTATTGCCATAGGCATTTTCTACCAGTCAATCTTTAGGTGATGCAGAGACAAACAGTGGTAAGTGTAATAGCAAGAATTGAGGAATAAATATTTATTTAAATTTAAAATCTGTAAATATAACATATACATCGAATTATAGGTATTAACCGATAACAGTCCGTAAATTATAGGAATCGGCCATAAATCGCTATAAAAAGCACATTAGTTCCCATTCCCATTTTATTTAGTAATAGGTACACATGAGGAAGACATTTATTAAACCATTAAAATAATTGAGCTCCTTCTAGCAATAACGTATTGCCAGATGTTTTGAGTATTATAAATAGGTCACTAACTAATATTATAAATGCGAAAGTGCTCTTGTTTAGTTAATTGACTCAGGCGTGACTTTGCGGAAATCCATCATAAAATACAATAGACGATGTATATCTAGTAACTTAATCCGCTTAACCGTTCTTAAAGAGTTAGAGAACCCTGTAAGAAATCGACACGTGTTTCGCCTCTCAACGAGGCATCCTCAGGACGACGATTGACCTGTTGCGAACTCGGACACGAAGTGTTATCAACGCGAGCCGAACGCAAAGTGAGCTTCAACCGCCCGTCACCCCCACTTATATAGGATCGCTTATCGGCCCACCTCGGCCGGGATCGTTATCAGTGCGATAAGCGAACAATCGCAACAATGGTGACCTCGGAATATTCGTATTTAATTCGTTCAACAGTGTAACGGTTCCTGTATTATTTTTTGCAATTTCTAAACTCTCTAATACAGACATTTTTAAAGAGAGTTTAGAAATTGCAAAAAATAATACAGGAACCGTTACACTGTTGAACGAATTAAATACGAATATTCCGAGGTCACCATTGTTGCGATTGTTCGCTTATCGCACTGATAACGATCCCGGCCGAGGTGGGCCGATAAGCGATCCTATATAAGTGGGGGTGACGGGCGGTTGAAGCTCACTTTGCGTTCGGCTCGCGTTGATAACACTTCGTGTCCGAGTTCGCAACAGGTCAATCGTCGTCCTGAGGATGCCTCGTTGAGAGGCGAAACACGTGTCGATTTCTTACAGGGTTCTCTAACTCTTTAAGAACGGTTAAGCGGATTAAGTTACTAGATATACATCGTCTATTGTATTTTGTGCTCTTGTTTGTTACGTTTTCACGCTAAAACGGCTAAACGGATTTTGATGAAATTTGGCACATGGGTAAAACTAGACCTGGGTTAGGATATATGATATTTTTTATCCCGTTATTCCTACGAGATCGAGATATATGCGGGTGAAACCGCGGTATGCAACTAGTAGGTCATAATTCATAATAAAGGATGTTATCATTCTAAACTGATACAACAACTATAATTGGCAAACCATGAGTATCAAATTGAACCTTTGGTTTTCCGACAGCATCAGATTTTATCTAGACTAAATAATTTTTAAAAATTAAAATATTCATAAATCCGTTTTACAGTTTCATCTCAACATTTTACGATCTGGCAATATACTAATATTATAAATAATTAATAATATATAAATATTTATATTAGTGCTACGTCTGAAATGTAGTAAATTCTACGAAGTTTATAATATTATTATTAATTGCTTGATGGCTACTCGTATAACTCAAATTATTAGTTTACGAGGTTACATCAATCGTAAACTCGAGCACTATTAGAATAATATTGTATTTGTAACCGAACTATGAGAGTTGTGGTGGCCCAGTGGCATCGGCCCCGACTTACGAGTTGTAAGCAGGCGCTTTACTTTATGTAAATAATTTCATCACCACTGCTCTCAAAACGGTGAAGGAAAACATCGTGAGGAAACCGGCATGTCTTAGAACCAAAAATTCGAAGACATGTGACATCTACCAACCCGCCCTGGGCTCGCGTGGTAGATTACGGCCCACTCCCTCTCACTGAGAGGAGTCCTGTGTCCCAGCAGTGGGAAGATTATGTATGCCCCCCAGGTAAAGAATCGCCATACTATCTCTACATTCAACATTGTTTCTACTGTGTACCCGATACGATAAGTGACATAATATGTGTGATGGAGAGGATATGTTTCTTTGGTTATTATCAGTCATATTTTAAGCGTTTTATGGGTAGTATTGGCTTCTAAAAGTCTTCACTGCTTGACCGCGACCCACGAACTCTGCTTAGCTCCGGCCGGTCCGAGCATTATGTTGTCTCTGTCGAGTGTAGTCAACTCAGGACCATATTTCTGATATGTACATATTATTTACATGGCATGTACATTATTATGTACATGTATCTTTGATTACACACGGCGGGAAAATTGAATTTTGGTTGAACACTAATGTTAGACGAGCCCTTTTATCCGATTACGTTCAGTATCTCAGTCTACAGTTCAAATATCAAACCAAATGTATTATCTCCAAGATCAATTGAAACAGAATTACAGAAGTAATTCATAGGTCCCGTCGCGTTCCTTTATCTAATCTTCACCAATAGCCGTTAACCAGCATCCGGTATGAGTGTAAGTGTCACAAGTATTTCGAACTACACAGAGTTATTTAAACAATCTCGCTCAATCGGATGATCGTGGAGGAAATTTCCGTAGTTGATAGATAGATATATCGTTTATTTGGTGCATATTAAAAGACATAGCATAACATACAAAAACACGACTAAATAATAAGTAATAACAAGATTATAGCTACAAGATGTCAATATACAAAAAAATAAAGAATAAACAAGACATTGTGATGACACTATTGGCTAAGACATTTTAAAATAATGAAACCAAATGAAACATACAAAGTGCGGTGTGCGTCTCAAGGTTGCACCAAATGGGGTCCAACCAACTCAGCCTGTATGAGGCAAATGTACCTGACGCTGATATTCTGCAGGATACCAGCATGGCACACGGACGTCGAGCAGATGAGATAATAAATACTTATGCAAATTATTAGTGTTGTGAAAAATGGAATGTGCAGAATGAAATTACGTAAGTACGAGTATAGGTAACCGCAATTTAAATAATGACAATAATTTGAATGATAAAAGTAAAGTTTAGCATTTGGTAAAGTTCGTTCGTTCGTTGGTTAGTCACAAAGCTATGAATGATACTCAGATTGTCGCCACATAATTCCCTTGACGGCTCTTACGACAATCACAGAAGAGATGTGACGTTATATTCATAGTTAAGACTGCTAATTGGAGTCCTCATTTGTAACAAACTGAGCCAGCAGTAATTAATCATTTAGACTCCGCGTATAATCCAAGCAACAATTTAACTTACTTATTCGGGGTTTGAAAACCACAAGCGTAAAGCGGTTCGCTTGAGAAACATAATAATATGTTCAAATGATTTCGAGATTTCGAACATTAGAGGTAAATTCTATATAATATAAACGGGGTTAAAGTTTCATGGCTCATATAAAAGATAACATAAAACACAATGGTTAAAGGAATACAATAAACGAAATAAGGGACCTTTCTTTGAACATTCCTGTCAACCACAAGTAGCTTTAACAAGCGAAATGATAACAATGCCCTTTCAACCGCTATTACGACAAGTACGAAGCAACAGGGGTAACACGAACATCTGTAGACCGTAACAAGACAATTTTAGCCAAAGAGGACCCCGTCCTCAATGATAATACTTGTAATTAAATCAAAAGCTGCCAAAAACAATATTGATTTTGACAGGAATAAATTTCGTCAAGGAACCGGAATAATTTTCGTCACGGAACCGGAATAACGGTCTTTGTATTAATTTCATAACAACCCGAAAATGAACAGTTAATTTATTCAGGACTGTCTATATACCTTCCTTTTGTGATATAGATGCTGAAGTGAAAGAAGGTTAACTAACCGACGAAAATATTCAAACCTTATTTTGTATGCAGCCTACGTTACTTTGTGCCTTTGATGAATCGAAAAACAAGCCATACATCAAAGAAATGAAGGATTACAAGAAAATATGAAGGATTCATGAGTCCCTACTGATTTTCCATTAAGCAACAGCAATTTTTCAAGTAATCTAAATTCCGGTATACAACGTATTCTTTTTGATATCCCATAACTCAAAGGTACTAATGAGATCATGCCAAAGAATCAACTGGCATAATTATGATTTATTTTTCAATTTTCTTTTTATTTCGTTTTCTTTTTTCATACGAAATAATTAGAAAAAATTACGATCATTTGTATAAAACATGATGATTGGTTTGAATAAAAATTATTTACTGGTACTTATCAATGACACTTAGATACACACATGGAGAGTCTAGTGTTAATTAAGTATGTTATCTTCGAAACTATGTATTTTTGGAACACTTGTTCTAGGACTTGTTATATTATTTTTACGTATAAGCATAATATTCTAAGAGTTATGGTATATCAAAAGGAACACGTTGTATAAGTATATTTACAATGTAAGTATTCTTCTTTCATGTTTTATTTTTAGTTTAGAAGCTTTGAACGCGTTAGCTACTTTTTATTTGGTATGAAAAATCCCACTTTCCCTTGTACTTGTCTAATACTCGAATAAATCTACACGTATTGATACCTATATTACGAAATATCAGGAGTATAATTTCTATTTACATTTCTTGCCGTGGAAACTAAATGAAATCTTAACTTTATATTTTATTGAAAACTAGCTTCCGCCAGCGGCTTCGCCCGCGTGTTATCTTTATAAATTATAGCCTATGTTACTCAGTGATAATGTAGCATTGAACTTGTGCAAGAATTTTGTATTTTTCAAAATCGGTCCAGTAGTATTTGAGTTTATTAATAACAAACAAAAAATTAAAATAGTTTCTCTTTCAAATAGTAGTGTAGATCAAATCTACAATCACACGGCCACTGAAAACTTGAAATAGCTAAAAGTAGGTAGATAGAAATCCTTGACACACTGTCCAATTCTCACTACTGTAGGTATACTGTTCAGTCAGAAACTTTAAAACAGAGTCAACAGAAACTTTAAAACGGAGTCAATGCAATTTCACGGCAATTTAATTTAATTAGCTACTTTTAGAAAAATGGGATTGTTTTCAAAGAAAATGCTGTATTTTCGCCATAAGGTATCAAGATTTTTAGTTTTAGTACACTGTTTTCTTTTTCAATTTACAACCTCGAAAAGATTCTGTTTATCATTCGAAATCTGAGTGCAAAAGTGCATTTTATCCGCTAGTGCGGAAAGATTTTTTTTAATGCGAATCTTTCTATTCAATATTTTCTATACCGTCCACTGTAAATGCATTAATATTTATTTTATTTCAGTACGCCAACCTTATTTTGAGAATAATCGCACTGGCCAGCACGACGACTACATGAAAAAAAAACATTCCTAGAATTTTACTCAAGTTTCAAGTACTCGCGCCAAAAAAACTTTGCAGTCTTGCATTTGTTCTTCGTTGCGTAAAACATTAACTTTTCTTTAAATTGTACATAGGTAACAATTTAAAAACATACTGATTAAATATTTACGTTAAACAATAGTGTTTAACGTAAATATTTAATCAGTATGTCTCATAAATAGAATATAATCATAAAAATGTAGGAAAAAAAAATTGTTAGTCATTCGAAATCACACGAATAGAGTAAGATATATCTATATAAGATATAGATATATAAAAAAAATTCAATCGTTCAAAATAAAGAAGCAACTTTTCTCGGGAAGTAATGCCCAAAACCGATAAAATTATGCGTTACCTTCCTTACCTTATAAAAATCTTATTTAACAAATGGTCCACATTTTTGCTAAATAAGATAATAATACCTTTTCTGCCTCATCAGAAATTAATTCACAATAAAGGAACTTTAAAAAAAAAGTAGTAATAAAAAGGTTTGTCTCAAAACGTCTTGTCGTAAGCAATTCAGGCTCTCACCTGAATTTCTTACGACATATTCGAGCAAAATACGTAAAAATATGTTTTTTTTTTCACAATAAATAGATTTTTACTTTTTTGATTTATAAAATAAACATGCGCACAGCTCTGCTTCGTAATTTACTCAGAACACACGTCACACAACAAATCTGTTTTTTTTATGACAAGGCCTAACGTGTAAAAATTTTGTCAGAGTAATTTACTCAGAAATACCGTGTATTCCACTGAGAGCTATAAATTAAGATTCTCTTTTATACACAAGCACTCTAAGTATTAAACTCAGACCAAATAAAAAACCAAGACAGCGCTGTCAACAGTGACGTGAAGCTTGTTTCGTAAACATGATTGTGTACACTTATTGAGGTGTAGTTTGATTGTAAAAGGGTGTAAATGTGTGCGTGAGAGCGTGTATGCACAGAGCGGAGGTGTAGTTTTGGCATGCTTCACTGTATTGTTCGCAGCGCTATGTCTTGGTTTTTATTTGGTCTGAGGTATTAGATTACATTTTCCTTGTATAAAGAGTAGGTGAACGCAAAAGGTTAAGCAATTTACAATTTCATTTTCTCTTTGTCACCTTTTGAACTGACGTTCCATTTAAAATGTTGCCAACATGTCGTAAAATTGCCCTAAAGGCCTTCGAAATAAAACGGTTATTATTCTCGACTATACTGACTTTTGAACAATACAAAATAATAATAAATAAAATCTGTCAAGTGCGAGTCGGACTCGCACACGAAGGGTTCCATACCATGTCGTACAAGATTTAACACTATGATTTTTTGTAATACTTTCGTAATGGTAACAACAGAGGCGCTATAAAAAAACAAAGATTTGTAAAGAAATTGTCTAATTTTAATGAAAAAATGTTGTTGTGTTAAAATATAGGTGTAGGAGTATATTTCATTTATTTTAAGAGAAAAATATTAAAATACAATAGACGATGTATATCTAGTAACTTAATCCGCTTAACCGTTCTTAAAGAGTTAGAGAACCCTGTAAGAAATCGACACGTGTTTCGCCTCTCAACGAGGCATCCTCAGGACGACGATTGACCTGTTGCGAACTCGGACACGAAGTGTTATCAACGCGAGCCGAACGCAAAGTGAGCTTCAACCGCCCGTCATCCCCACTTATATAGGATCGCTTATCGGCCCACCTCGCCCGGGATCGTTATCAGTTCCCCGGGAACCGGCCGGGGGCCGGGATTGTTCGCTTATCGCACTGATAACGATCCCGGCCGAGGTGGGCCGATAAGCGATCCTATATAAGTGGGGGTGACGGGCGGTTGAAGCTCACTTTGCGTTCGGCTCGCGTTGATAACACTTCGTGTCCGAGTTCGCAACAGGTCAATCGTCGTCCTGAGGATGCCTCGTTGAGAGGCGAAACACGTGTCGATTTCTTACAGGGTTCTCTAACTCTTTAAGAACGGTTAAGCGGATTAAGTTACTAGATATACATCGTCTATTGTATTTTATGATGGATTTCCGCAAGGTCACGCCTGAGTCAATTAACTAGAAAAATATTAAGTTAACTTTATCCAAAAACATGCATTAACTAAAGTCAAAGTTATTTATTTGCTACTAACATAGTATTAGTAGGTATAAATAGGTATATATGGTAGGTAGGTAGGTAGGGTAGGTAATTAGGTAGAAATAGGTAATTAGGAAAGGTAGGTGCGCCGTAGATAAGTACTTAGTGCTAACCGTGCGAAGCCGGGCCGGGTAAAGCTAGTTACTTATAAATAAAAGGATTTCTCTTGCTACATCAGACTATATTGTACAAAATAGAATGTAAGTAGTACGCCAAATTTTAATTATAACTGTGCGTTTGCACTGGCGAAACATTCACAACAAAACATGTTGGAATCTCTATTTTCTGTCAATTTTTCATACAATGTTTGACAGGAACTAGATTTCAACATGTTTTGTCGTGATGTTTCGCCAGTGCAAACGCACGGGTCAATACAGGTAAGTATTTATTTACGTTATTTTTGATAGTCATACAGAAATCTATTATTTCTTACTTATTATTTTTACACATCCCATCGGACTATGAGAGTGAGGGAAGAGAGAGTGCACTCGTGTCTGCACACACACTTGTGCACTATAATATCTCCCGCGCCGAAGGCCAGACTCCGTTGAGATTGGCCGCCGTGGCCGAATATTTTTACACCAATAATTTTTCAAATTGTATCCACAACGGTTTAAGGTAACTGAATAGTACACTGTATGTGTCAGCATTCATTTCAATGTTACTGAATATATTGTCTATTGGAGTTTAGTTTTAACATGAGGTATACACATCAACACCGTCTAGGGATACTTTGAAAAAAGTCGATAAAGTTCTTAAACTCAAAAAATACTGGCCGGTTTTAAAATCTTGTGAAGAAAGTTTATTTTGTAGACCTTTTTGGATGATCGAAATTTTAATGATCGAAATAGTATATGCTGCCATGATAGTAGGTACTTACTAATTCCATGTCATTACTCCGACTATTAAATAGTTATCTGTGGAATTTATATCGCATAATATTAGCATGAAATACAAAATTATTTTTTTAAGTTGCAGAAAATCGCCCATATTATATAAAATACATCATCAATTAGGGCGTGTTTAGTATTTGTTGATTATAAACAGAATATGTTACATGATACACACAAGTTTCAAATTCCTAATTTGTTTAGTTGTTGAGATAGAGATCGTACAAAAATGGTCTAAAACAGACAACTTCTACGGCCCCCTAATTCATCATTTTTGAAGATAAAAACAAATAAAAATTATATTTATTCTCTACTCGATGAGCTCTAGAAAATGATACCCCACATGCCAGGGTCCGATTATATTTTTTTTCAAAATTTAATTTTATTGTATGGCGAGGGTCCCTTTTATTTTTAATTTTATTATTTGTTGCTCTTGCGGCTATAGAAATGCTCAATCTGTGAAATTTTCAACTGCCTACCTATTACGGTTCATGAGATAGAGCTCGCTGACAGACAGACGGACAGTGGAGGCTTATGAATAGGGTTCCGTTTGTCACGTGACAAACGGAACCCTATTCATAAGATAGATCGTTTTTAGGGTTCCGTACCCGAAGGAACGATCTATTGGAAAAATAAAGGAGTTTTCACCCATATTTAATATTTTTGGCTAAGCTTTGCTGCAACATATTGTTTTAGATTTTTTTTTATTTAAGTATGTCTCAATGTGTCTTAGTTTAGTTTGTGATCTCCTGTGCTTGTCACAATAAATACTTTTTCTTTCTTTCTTTCAATATTTGTCGATTATGAAAAGCAACTATTGTCAAAAGTTTATTCTCATTGCGATATCGAACTTGGAACCTTTTCAAAACACAACATTTTAGTACTAAGTATCGAAAGTAGCGGGATAATTATGTAACACACATAAAATGACAATTGATCGCAATGGGTTTAATTTAGACAGTTCCCCCACGTTCATTGCGTTATTATCGTTGTTGAGAAGATGACTTTTTCATACCTATGAAGCAATGGATTAGCAATATGCTTCAAAACTCTCGGATTGTGTTTGAAACAGTGTTACGCAATTAGGGTGAAGTTCTCTCAAATCTGTTTTATTAAAAATAAAAGTTTTATACTTTCAATAGGTACCTACTAATTTAACGAATCGAAAATAAATCTGTTCTCGTAGAACATGTCTAGCAAAGTTTTTACTTAGGTACTCAAACAAAGTAAAAGAAAATCTATTGTTTATTTTACTCATACAATGTTAGAGATAGGGCGACTTATAGTGTGCAAGCGCAGCAATGTAACGCTGCGACCAACAGCTCCATAAATCCAGCTCCATGGAAAAAGCAATATTTTTCCACATAAAAGTACCCATACATATCTACCTACATTTAGTATTTCTCATAACAACACAACTGTCTAGACAATGTCAATAATATTTAAGACTAGCTTTTCCCCGCTGCTTCACCCGCGTGCAGGTCGGAAATTATCCCACGGGAACGTACTACCGGGATAAAAAGTATCCTATGTACTAACCCAGCTCATGGTCTACAAATGTGCTAAATTTCATCCAAATCCGTACAGCCGTTTTAGCGTGAAAGCGGAACAAACACAAAAACTCACTTTCGCATTTATAATATAAGTTGGGATTTCTGCAACTATAAGCACCGGTGGTATCTTCAGCAAACGTAAAATGAAAATATTTTAAAGTCGCAAAGAAGTCGTCTGAAATTGGCGTTCCTCGAGATATGAAAAAGAATTCTTTCTTTCGTTTCTATGCAAAGATAAAATATATTATGAAGATAGAACAAGACATTCAACTCAGTTTTATTAAATAGGTCCTGAATAAATATTAGCAATTCAATTATAACCTAATTCTACAGAGCATTAGAAGTATCAATAAATCCAAGATTGAGTTTTACCGCTATTTGACTTTTATCAGGACTCAATAAATAATTCACGAAGTCCTACTAGTTAAGTGATTATAGACCTATTCAATTGCTAGGAGTCGGTTCTGAGAAAAGCTGTTAGAATCGTGTTTATCTACAGTTGTGTTCTGGACGATTAAATAAATAGCGCTCACTGATTTAATCAATTTTCCACTGGACCGAGTCTGACCAAGGACAACTTTGTACTAGACCGAGTGAAATCCTCGTAAATTTTCTACTGGGTCGACTCTGAGACTCTGACTCATATCAATATTCTACCAGACCGAGTCGACCTATGCCAAATTTTTTAATGAACCTTTTGCTTCTTTCACTATCTTGTTCAAAGTAATATTTAGATAATCAGAACACCTCTGAATGATTGAATAAGAAATATTCAAGCCCACGCTAATGCGAAACAAACGACTGAGTGCGACGTAAACAAACTGTCAATATTCAAATAAACAACTACATTACGTAAGCACGATGCAAAGAGTTTTTACGAAGAAGAAGAAAATATTTACGAAATCTTTGGAGATAATACTATTAGGTAAAAATTTACTGAAATATATGTACTTCCACTGAGTCCGGGGATTAGTCAACTAATTGAGTTTTAGGAGCCTGTCATTAGTTAAACGAGGGTCTTTTTTTTGTGGGTGGGAAATCATCAAAGAACTTCTCCCGCTCTCGGCGGAGCGGGAGGGCGTGTCAGGCTCTTACTGCCTAAAACCCACCCGTGTTCTTTCAGTTGCCGGTACGTTGCCAGGGGCCACGGTCTCCCCTTAGGACTGTATATCTGTGGTCCATTTTCTATTTTGCTAAGTATCTGGTACTTTTTGATAGGCCTACACTGTGCTCTCATACCTATTATCACTGTAATTAAAAAAAATCGATTGTAAAAATGAATTTATTTTTAAAAGAGTAATCGTGGAGTTTCTTGCCGGCTCTTCTCCATAGGAAACGACCATTTGGAACCGTGCACCTAGCTTCTGACGTTTCATAAGTGCCCTTGTTGGTTTATGTGAAATAAAATATTTTGAATTTGAATTTGAATTTGACTTTCCCCAACCCCGGCAGGCATCGTCCCTAGCGTACCTACCCCGTCAGTGAACGAGGGTCTAGTTTGTTTAAGTTAAATAAAAAAGCTGTTGTCAGCTCCAATTAACTGTTCGGGGCATTAACTTGTTAGTACATCGTTAGAAAGGAGGAATGTAAAACGAATTATCTATTAGTACTTACTTACCTCAAATTAGTAGTCGTTAAGAGGCTGACATACGAGTATTAAAATTACGATGAGGTCGACAACTTATGAAGTAGGTAAGAATTTTATTTTTGCCATCATCACATAATGTAGCTAGCAGCAAAAATAATTATAATAGTAGGTAATTTATTTATGCATTGCATGCATCGATTACTAATAAACAACAATGCATGTTAAAAAAAATATTATCATAATATTTTATTATAGTGAGTGAGCCTAGTGGTATCCGCAGACACGCACCTCTGAATTTTCGGATTCATGTGCGTATTGTATAATTATCACTTGCTTCTAAAACGGTGAAGGAAAACATCGTGAGGGAACTGGCATGCCTGAGAGTTATTCTCGATGGCATGTGAAACCAAGTCAGAGGCCTATGGGCGGCTTTAAAACTCTGATACGAGGTTAGTCACTAACCACACGAAAAGAAGACGAAGTGGTGGCCCAGTGGTAACGGCCCCGACTTACGAGCGGTTCAAACCCAAGCAGGTCCTTTACTTTGTGTAAATAATTTCATCACCACTGTTCTCAAAACGGTGAAGGACAACATCGTGAGAAAACGGCATGTCTTAGAACAAAAAATTCGAAGACATGTGTCATCTACCAAAGTACCAACCCGCAGTGAACCCGCGTGGTAGATTATAGCCCACTCCCTCTCACAGAGAGGAGGCCTGTGTCCCAGCAGTGGGAACATTAATAGGCTGATTATGATTATTATGATTATATATTTTATTTAAGTATACGCATACTTTAAACATTTTGTTAAAAAAAGTGTCATTGGGTAGTAGAATAAGGCTTTTTATTATTCAGATTTATTTAAGGTTACTTATTTTTGGTTAAGTCTAGTTGTACTATAGATTCACCTCTGCCTAACCTTTTAGGGAAAACAGGCGTAATGTTATGTTAAGATGTATTTATTTATACCAATCGCAATGAAGTTCATTAATACCTACACTACATCCTATTTTGCAAATGTTACATTTTAGCACCTCTATCCGAAATCGTGCGGAAAACAACCATGGTAGGTTGTTAGTCGAGTGAACAATGGAGACCCGTTTAACTTATAGCGATAGACGTCGGGTCACTAAACTGTCCTCCCAATCTTCTGATCTCACTGAACTTAGAGCAACATACAGGGCGAGTTTTTGAACGGCGATCAATATGGCAGCTAAGTAGTAGCTCCGCCCAGAGCGGGAGAAGTTATCTGATGATATCACACCCAAAAAAAAAGAAGATAAGTAGTAGAGTATCCAACCTAGGAATGACCTACACCCATATGTTTAATGGATGAAAAGTATTTTAAACCAAATTTAGTATTTTAGAAAATATGTCGCGAGTGTTAGCTAAGAAATTCCTGGTCAGTCTAGAAAAAAATCAAAAATTAGTTTTTTTTTAAACATTGCAAGATACACCTAATTTAAAGAGTTTTTCAAGGAGAACCTTTGCTACTAACTCGACTTTTGCCAATTGCTAGTCAATTCGGAGTTAATGACTTAAATAGGTGACCTGGGCCACCTAAGTTCAGGACTGAATGTTCTTGGCGCCCAAGAGAAACATTTGTTACTAAAACTAATTAATCGTTAAACAAATCAGTGCATTTTTTTTTAATAAAGTTTAATTTTTTATTAATCATAGTCTGACCAGGAATTTTTTAGCCAACCCACTCGATACTTTTTAACATACTTTGCTAAAAAATACTCTTCATCCATTTAACAGATGGGTGAAGGTCGTCTCTAGGTCGGATCTTAGGCTACAGGTAGGTTCCAACTGTTGGAGAAATGATGTTAGATATTCATCTAGAGTTTTAAGCGTAACAAGTTTTTTTTAAGGTTTCATATTTTGTACATAAATGTGTGTATTTTCTCTTTACTTGTTATGTGTACATTTTGCAAAATTAAATTTAAATAACATTGTACTAGTAGTATAAAAAAAATTACATGAATTTTTAACATCACCATCTTTTTATTATCTTATTCCTAAGTTGGCACAGCTGATCCCTGTACGAAAACTCACCCTGTATCTAATAATTTGTATCCTATTTATGTAGGTAAGTACCGGAAAAGTTTATTTTTAGTAGGTAGGTACCGTCAACTCTAACAATTTCCATTGAAACGATAAAAAAATTTATCAGATGCTTTACCGTGGTCTACTGGTCTGCATAACTATTCACAACCATTCGACAAGCTTCCGAATCGAAAATGACACATTTTCGGTTAGGTAACCGAAAATGCCTAGACTCCGACTGTAAATAACTGTCGAAACAATAGCGGTCATCTATCCGAAACCCGAAAATCTAGACAGTTTAAACCAATTTTTTATTAAACTCAAGATTTTCGGGTTGTTTTTCGGATTTGTGACCAGCGTTAGTTTATTAAAGCACTCTTTCGATAACATGGATTGATGTTCGATTCGACACGGAAGCGCATTGAATGTTTGTGAATAGCTATGCTGATCAGAGATATCTGATATCTCGTTATAATATGGGTGTAGTTCGTCGTGATAAAGTGATACTATCACTCAAATGTCTACAAGAAATTGGCTTTTTCATCTGATCTGACCCATGAGATGAGATACGGATCCACACCCGAAATATTTATGTACATACATTTTTATGCTTACATTTCGGCAAACTCACTCAACAACTTGACAAAATTGTGCGGGACAAATGGATTGCTCCCAAATAAATATTGTAAATATTTAGGGAATACTTCAACTGATCAAACGTATGCATGAGCATGAAACCATATGAGTCTTGGCCATCCTACTAATATTACAAACTAGCTGTGCCCCTCGGTTTCACCCGCATAACTCTCGATCCCGTGGAAATATCCAAATAAAAGCTATTCTCTGTCCTTATCCAAGTTATGGTCTACCCATGTGCCAAATTTCATCCAAATCCGTTCAGCTGTTTTAGCGAGAAAGCGAAACAGACAAATTCACTTTCTAGTTAGAATTAGTTAGGATGTGAAAGTTTGTATGTTTGTTGCTCAATCACGCACGAACGGCTTAACGGATTTGGATGAAATTTGGCACACGGGTAATCTACATGACATTCACGCAGGCGAAACCGCTGGCAAAAGCTAGGAAGTAAATAAATATTTGGAAGGTTGTACATGAGAGAATGTCCATTTTACGAGTGGACACTCAGTATCCTTACCTATTCAATAAATCCATAGGTATTTCAGTATACTTTTAATATCCTCATTTCGACCTATTAATGTTTTTAATTTAGTTTGTGAATGAGCAAAACAAAATACAAAACCTAAAAGATATCGTAATTTATGCAAATACTCGAATACTCATTAAGCTGTACCAAGTGAATTCCAATACCCAAAGGTATCAGGTAAAAAAACAACAATAGTATTTTAGTTTTGTTAACTTCCAACTTTGAGATAAGGCTGTTCAAATACGTAGGAGCTTATGTTTCTAGATCAAAGGAATCTAGTTATGAAATCATTCAGTGTATGATCTCTAAAAAAAATTGAGCTTAAGAGGCCGTGCACGAAATCAACTCATTTTGATCATTTTTGATCTCTCTTTGTGAAGAAAAGGATAAAGAATTTTAAGAGGCAAGCAGGTGCTTTACTTTTTTGTAAATAATTTCATTACCACTGCTCTCAAAACGGTGAAGAAAAAATAGTGAGGAAACCGGCATGTCTTAGAACCAAAAATTCGAAGACATGTGACATCTACCAACCCGCACTGGGCCCGCGTGGTGGACACTCCCTCTCACCGAGAGGAGGCCTGTGTCCCAGCAGTGGGAACATTAATAGGCTGATTATGTTATGTTAGTAAAAACTAAACAGTTGAGACAATTGTTATATTACCAGAAGAAAAATACTTTGATCTCTGTGGTAAATATTCTTCATACAAACCTAAAGGATTTGTAGATAAGAGAAAATTGGCAAAAAAATCCTTTACAGGAACTTTATGACTAAACACATTTTGGGTAACAACAAAAGTGAATTGAGGAAAAGTGTAAAGCACTCCTTTGGTACATAGGACTTATAGCACGAGTAACCCCAACCTAATTTTGTATGTGTTTGTACATAATATATGTTTTATTTAATAAGAAAAAGCCTATGTAATATCCTTTGAAGAATTCTGAATAATTTCTGAAGGAGATTAAAGCACGAAATCGGTACATTAAGATGTATAACATACGTACCAGCAAGCTAACATAGCTATGGATTCCGTTGTATGCCATAATGATGTCCCTGAAGTCGCCTTCGCAGTAGCCGCAGGTGTCCGGCTTGAGGGTCAGGTTGAGCCTGTTCTTGGCATCCTTCATCATCCTCAACAGCAGGGACTCCATCTCGTCCCCCCTCCCACCCCTGCTCGCCTGCTCCCGTAGCACAGACACGATCTGCGTCTCATTGATACCGCTATCCGACGCATTCCCAGATGCAGCTAAAATCTCTTGGAATATTTCCAAAAGCGTGTGCGATTTGTTAGACATCTTAATAGATTCTGTGATCTTTACAATACTCTCAGAACTGCCAACGCATCGCTCATAGTCGTATTTTTTATCTTCGTTTGGCTTGCAACCTGAAACAAGATAAATCTGCGCGTTAGAGCAATTTTTAATTCCGCTGGGATTAAAGTAAATAATTTTTCTCAAACATTGTCATATTTTATCGTAACGAACACCCGAGGGATACTTATTACGGATTTGCTTACAGCGGGCGAGAACAAAGATTTGCATTCTAATAATATTTTTTTTATGAGAAAAGAAGCGTCAAATAAAATAAAGAAAAGAAAAATAAGTTTTTCATCCCACCATCTCGGAAAAAGTATTTTTAATCTTCAATATCTGAGTGGAAAAGCCGTTTTTATTCTCTAGAGGATAAAGTAAATTGAATTTAGAACATCGTGTGCACTAAGTTTGTGAATTAAAAAAAACATTAAACCTATTTACTGCTACCTCTATGGTGCCGAATATATCATACAACTTTTTTTTAATTTTTTTAAAAACTCAGACTCGGAACCTTCTTGGTGTTCTTTTTTCAATTTGCTTTGTACGCGGTTCTTTACGCGGCATTTTTTCACGTCATTGTTAAACCTTTTATTAAAAACAAGAAACTTGAAAACAAGTGAAAAAACTAAAATGAGTGATTCTAGCGACGAGGAAGTTTGCTTGACGCCAACAGAATTGACTGAAACTGTTAATAATGCGCAAATGAGCTTTCTCCCTCAACAATCACGCGAGAAGTATTTAAAACAGTACGATATGTTCAACACGTGGCGACTAGCAAAAGGAGCCAAAACTTTCTCAGAAAACGTTTTGCTGGCATATTTTATAGAATTATCCGAGAACAAGAAAGCAAGCACTCTATGGAGTACGTATTCGATGCTAAAAGCAACAATAAAGATGAAAAAAGACAAACATATCGATACCTATCCTAAATTAGTGGCATTTTTAAAAAGAGCCTCATCTGGTCATCAACCAAAAAAATCGAAGGTTTTCACAGTATCTGATATTGAAAAGTTTCTTAACGAAGCACCCGATTCCGTATATTTGGCGGCAAAAGTAAGTCAGTTGCACATTCAGTATCTACTTAAGTATATTAATCTCAATTAAATAGTATACTTAGTAGATGTTGATAGGCATAATTATGCGTTCATATCAATTTTATTCATTTATCTACTACAATACTCTTTACGTTACAGGTTGTTCTTATTATTGGAATAAACGGAGCATGTCGAACTAATGAACTAACACAACTTAATGTCAAAAACATTGAGAAACATTCAGATGACTTACTATTAATTAATTTACCTAATACAAAGACAAAAAGAGACCGCAACTTCGTCATTCGCAAGGAATACGTAACGATTGTTGAGAAATATCAAGCCTTACGCCCGCCTAACACTCCAATCAATCGATTTTTTCTACAGTATCGCAATGGAAAGTGTGTTAGACAGCCTATGGGTACTAATAAAATTGGCAGTATCCCACGAGAAATAGCAACATTTCTTGAACTTCCAGAACCCCTGTTGTACACGGGTCATTGTTTCCGACGAACTTCAGCCACACTTTTGGCTGATTCTGGAGCTGATCTCCTGTCCCTTAAGCGCCACGGAGGCTGGAAGTCCAATGCAGTTGTAGAGGGATACATAGAGGATTCCATCCAAAATAAGTCTAAAATATGTGAAGGCATCGTAGGAGCCATTACACTGAAAGAGCCTCAATCGGATCCTTGGACTGGCCCTTCTACATCAAAAATAAGCCGTTATGAAACACCTAACCATCTCCCTCTCTCTCCAACATTCACGCCAAGGGAATCCGATGAATCGGTACAACTATTAAGTATGACAGATAGTTTACCGAAAAACAGTACACAAGTGACTAACACCAATATTACAGTACCAAACAAAAATATTACACTCAATTTAAATAACTGTAGCAACGTTACTTTAAAATTTTCTTAATTATACCTTAGTATTATTTTGTTATAATTTAAAGATTATTCTGTAATACTTACCTGTCATAATGTAGTAATTAATACCTAAACTGAAATAAAAGTGTACCTATCTTGTGATTGTAAACGTTTTTTTTTTTGCATTTAGTCATTTCCTCGCTGAGGTGGAATGAAAAGTTACGTGTTGCACTCGAGTGCAAAGATTTTTCACCTCGTGCTCTTTTGATTCCCCCGCTAACGCTCAGGCTTCTAATTTTGAATCACTCGCTGCGCTCGTGATTCAATTTTAGAATCCTTCGCTTGCTCGGTCATCAAAATTGAACACGCGGTTAAAAAGCAACTTTGCACTCTTGTATAACAAATAACTATTATGTCATAGAAACACGTGCATATTTTTTTTTTATATAATCAGGAGCACAAAACAGATATAGTCGGCAGCTGACGTGCCACGTCATGACTGTGACAAGAAGGCTCCCCCCACTCAGCATGATGCAGTGCTATGGGGACCCACAGTACAGCGTTGATTTTCAGTGGTCATCCGAAAAAGCCGTACGGAAACCAAGTCTGGTTTAATAAATAATATACATGAATAGGTAACAAAATACAATAAAATAAATAGTACTTAGAATAAAATGCTACTATAAATGCTACAACCAAATAAATGAATAAATATGATTAAATAACATAAAAAAATATCCGTAGGCATTACCATGCGTGCATAAAGAATGTACCACCTAAAACATAATTATTCCATTTATTATTCGTTGTTATACCTTCAAGTTGTTTTGTCGCGCTCCCACCATCACCTCCGCGAAATGTAAAATTAAAAGACGCTGAATACCGTGTATGAACTGTGTGACGATAGAAAATACTTAAGGCGACGATAAGCTACTTTTAATGATTTTATACCGAAAATTACGTCTAAACGAGTAGTGTTAATGATTTGGAAAAAATATATGTCAAATTAGAGCATTGTCTTAATAACTTAATATACGAATATTTTAGATTATGTTTACATTACATAATGAAATTAATTTGTAAAGTTGTGTCTAACGAGGATTAAAAACTAAGAATTACGCAATAGCTATCAAGCGTATTTTTCTGAAACATTCACCATTTTAAGGATAATTAAAATATTAATCTTTTAGTATACGTGTTTTATTAAAATACCTTTTGTCTTATGTGTAATAAGTTAATAATGCGTCAAATTGGGGACAGCGCTCCTTGATGAGCGACTCCTATTACTGGCTGGACGTACGACGCGTTGCGTGAGCTCAGTACAGAACACGCAACCTAACTTCTCAAGGTCACTGGCATGTATCTGCGTCTTAAGTAAAGCTACGGTAGCGGTGGCCGCCATAAAGCAGCCGCAGTGACGGCTGTCATGAACAGATGACAGCGGGAATTGAGTTCACGGTGTCAAAAAAATGCTCTCTATGGGATCACACCAACTTACTTTCATACATAACGTTTAGCCCACGTTCGCGCGGACGTAAAAATATCGCAGTGGGATTTTATCGCGCACTGAATTTTCAACTCTCGATATTGAGCCGAGCGTTGAGAATTCAACAGAGCACATCCCAGCGCATCGAAAAAACACACTGTTGTATTTTCGACTCTCAGTGCAGAGCGTTGAAAATCCAGTGTGCGCAAAAAATTTTACGTCCGTGTGTACGTGGACTTAGTGACGACTTTAGACGGTAAGTTGCGCAGTCCGAGAACCATTATAGCTTTAGATTGATACCAAGATCAGTAGCAGAGAGTATAACGAAGTCATCCGTAACTAGTTCAACTTTTGGAACTGTTAGTTTAAAGCGATTTAACTTCGTAGAGTCAGGAGTCTTAACTCTAATTTGTATGGACAAAATCCCTAATAATCTTAACCCTCATTAAGACGGATAAACTTTGCATCACTTTGCAAAACTCATTAGCATCAGTCACTTGTCTTTCCAACTCCGTTATAAGTAAAGGATATAAACCCAATAACACTTCGCCCAATCCGAGAATTGAACCCAAAATCTCATGTTCAGCAGTAGCGCTTGCGACCACTCGACCAACGAGACAGATAACGAAAGCTCTCGTAATTTAAGCCTAAATATTGCTTCTAACCCAGCCCTCCGCCTAACCCTTCGGGGAAACGGGTTATGTTATGTTATGTTATGTTATATTACTTCTAATGATGAACGCGGTACATAATGCATTATCTACGCAATTTGTGTAACAATACCTACCTACAAAATTTAATTCTGCAGAATTCTCTTATTAGAACACACCTCAGTATGTCTAGATAAACTGTCCTGCATCTGATTTGAATACATTCTAACTTCTCTACAATTTAGACGAGCACACTAAAAACTTTATTTATGTATACGAGTATATGTATACAGACAGCGACATTGAATTCCAACAAAAAAAATGGGGTTAATTGATTTTTCACCTGCTGAATTTTCAACTGTGACCGATTCTGTTGTACATTCGCACATATACAACGTTATTTTTTATTCATTACAAACCTCTTAAGGGGTCATTGTACTCATCATTATGAACAACTTTTACTATGGGACCAAAGCTGAAATCGCGATAAAAAAATCAGCTGTTCCCTACATTTTGACGAGATATGCGAACATAATGTTGCAACAGCTGATTTTTTTTTCGCGATTTCAGCTTTGGTCACATAGTAAAAGTTGTTCATAATGATGAGTACAATGACCCCTTAAGAGGTTTGTAATGAATAAAAAATACCGTTCTATGTAGTTCCTATGACACTACACAACCACATAATACAAGACCTGGAGATGATCTGATAATGGAGTCAGAAAACAGTCGCGAGAGCTCCTCAACAGTTTGCAGCAGCTACATCTTGTGTAGGCTTATTTCATTCACCTTGATGAGAGCTATACGGCTAACTGGGATATGACTGTCATCGACGCGACGGTCAGAGGTTGGGGCAAACAATAAATAGTTACTCAAAAGCGAAAAATATTTTTTTTTTGCAAAAAATTAAACCGGCGATTAATTTTATTATTTGAGGGTCATCAATTTGCCACTACAAGTTTTATTTTTTAATCCCGTGTGATCGCAGATCCAGCGGGGCGCAACTACTACAGTAATATTGCCAAATTAATCAAAACAGGTAAATAAATATTTTACAGCTATTTGCGACGTTGCCAACTTTTAGAATGAACGCTCTTAGACATTAATACGAACTGTAGTAGAAACAAACTTCGTCTACCCTTAATAAACTTATAAGTTTCTATTTTCTTCACGAATAGAGTTAAAAGTTTTCCTCGACATTGTGTCAAACTTCAAGCAACACGAAACTCAAGCAGGCGCCCATTTCAATTGAAATACAACACATAACTTTTACCTTTATCAATAAAATTCACCCTCCGCCTATGCAGCATTCCCTTCGATTTCCCTAAAGGGGGTGTTCAAGCGTCCTCATGTTATTGACACTTTACGGGACCGTATTAGCATAGATATATCAGTATATCACCTATTCCTCCACATTATATATGTTTGAGGAAAAACCGTATCGTGCCGTGTTGCATGACGAAAAACGCCTTTTTCTACCCATGGGGAAAAAACAACCCCATCTGAAAATCGGATTTTTCAATAGTTTCATTTCTTAGTAGTCGCTTTTGAAAGTGTCTCCTGACGAAGTAGGTATATTTCAAGTTAAGTAACTGATAGGTATACTGTCCCTGAATAAACTTGGAAACAAAATTGTTTTACCTTAATAAGCCTAGGCTTTAGTCTTCATGAATATTACAACTAAGCAGATTCTGAACTGAAAATTATCTGGCACTCAGAATAAATCTTGATATTCTAAGAAAGCGAGTTGTTTGTAAAACTTCTGAACTAATAGTCTGCCAGATTTGAATACTAACTACCAACTATTTTTGAGGAGCTCGTGGCTAAGTAATAACAGCCGCACGGGTCGATCAATCAGGTTAAGCTACGCTTGCCGGAGTTGGTCCGTGGATGGGACCATCTTTACATACCGAGACTCTGTGCCTCGGAAATCACTTTAAGCCGTTGGTCCCTGCCGTCATTCGTGGATCTTTGAACAGTCGTTACGGGTCGTCAAAGCCCGAAAATCTGACAACCAGTCTTACCAACGGATATTGTATTACCCAGTTACTGGGTTGTGGAGGTCAGATGGGCAGTCACTCCATGTACAATACTGGTATTCAGCCGGTTACACTGGAAGTCGACACCAAAAGGAAAAGGAAAAGGCTAGGCCATAGGTAACACGGGCTGGTATCCGCAAGTCCATGTCAAAGCGCGTATTTTGCGTAAAGGTGGGAAAATCGGTTATTTGATCCACCCCAGCTCCTCCAAGAAAGCCAGCAACGCCTTGATGTCATTGACAATCTCACGTTGGTTACCTGGGTTACCGATGTACTTTGCCCTGTCAGCGGCGACCACCGGGCAGTTTAACAGCACATGAGCCGCTGTCTCGTCGTCCTCCATGCAGGCTCTGCACAACGGACTGTCTGTGACTGACAAAGAGGTGTTTATTAAATGACCCATGGCCAGTTACAGCTACTGTGACTGTACGCAGCTGTTGTTTCGTTAGTCGGAGAACCTGTTTCGTGAGGCAGCGATTGAAACGCTAGGCCAACTGATAGATTGATTTTTTGGTTAGTGTTTTGTTTATTTTTGTTGAGAGAGAGATTAATGAAGAATATTCTGTAAATTTTTATTGATAAAAGCCTCGAAAATTACAGGCTGGGTAGATTGACATTTGAATACTAAACAGCCACTGACTTTTATATTTAGAATACTGATAGTATCAATACAATGTACTGCAATGAATGATGTCGATTGTCAAAATGAAAGATATTATTTATACCATTCCCCCTCTAAAAAGCTTATTTTATTCACTGAAAACAGTGAATAAAAAGCTCTTTTAATCACTATTTTGGTGTTTGAATTTAGAACACACCAATGTATTCGACCTCTATCTCAATGCTATACAACCTCCTTAACACTTTCGACTCCACCCATTTTCATAGAACTCATACGACATGCCGCCATACATATTGGAAGTCTACGACTTTTATTATTCGTGTTGGAAGTGAAACCTCCGGGAGGGTTGCCGGCATTACGTTTTGTTAAAATATACATCAGATTTTATTTTCACGGTTTATAATCTGTATTCGCTTAGAAAAACCTTCATTTAAAATGAGCCTTCGGCGAGGGCTCCCGGCATTCCATATGCGACTAGGTGGACCCTCCAGGAGGGCTCCCACCACTGAACGTCTACATTTAAAATGAGCCCTCCGCGAGGGCTCCCGGCATCCTATATCCAAGTAGGTGAACCCTCCAGGAGGGTTCCCGACACTGAACGTCTATATTTAAAATGAGCCCTCCGCGAGTTCTCCCGGTATCCCATATCCAATTAGGTGAACCCTCCAGGAGGGCTCCCGACACTGAACGTCTACATTTAAAATGAGCCCTCCGCGAGGGCTCCCGGTATCCCATATCCAAGTAGGTGAACCCTCCAGGAGGGTTCCCGACACTAAACGTCTACATTTAAAATGAGCCCTCAGCGAGGGCTCCCGGCATCCCATATACAATTAGGTGAACCCTCCAGGAGGGCTCCCGACACTGAACGTCTACATTTAAAATGAGCCCTCCGCGAGGGCTCCAGGTATCCCATATCCAAGTAGGTGAACCCTCCAGGAGGGTTCCCGACACTGAACGTCTACATTTAAAATGAGCCCTCCGCGATGGCTCCCGGCATCCCATATCCAATTAGGTGAACCCTCCAGGAGGGCTCCCGACACTGAACGTCTACATTTAAAATGAGCCCTCCGCGAGGGCTTCCGGCATCCCATATCCAAGTAGGTGAATCCTCCAGGAGGGCTCCCGGCACTGAACGTGTTAACCATTTATTAAATGTCTATTTTCGGTTTTCTTGTAGTCATGGTATAAAGTATAGTATGCAACTCTTGAATAAAATGGATTTATATCGAGGGCCATGAATCACTCGCGTCGCTCAGGATTCTAACACTTGAATCACTCGCTGCGCTCGTGATTCAGTCGTTAGAATCCTTCACTTGATCGTGATTCATCTATGGCCCTCGCTTTAAATCCGTCCTTTATTCATTAGTTGCATAATATACTATTTTGTGTGATACGCAATTATCCTTCAGACTGGATTTTGAGCAATTCCTACAGGAAAAATCTCAATAACACCTGTGCTGTGCTAGGAGATCGAACCCTCAGGAGTAATACTTGCTACCTATAGACATTCGAGGCGGGGAGAGAAAGAAAGGAAAGAGCCTGCAATATGTGCGCTGAAGATTGCTATAGAGGACTTAAACATAACTGTCAGAATGAGCTACAACACACGAATCCTGGGAAATACAGGCGTAACATCTTTTCATGTAATGATTAATATACAACATCAATTACAAAGGGATTTGTGAGGAAACAAACTAGAAATACCACACTACATGAGCGGAATGCCTAAATGTCAGTACAAGACGAATGAGATAAATAATACGCAGAAACATATTGATGTACTCGTAATACGGGATTAAGTACAATCCCAATCGAAATACTAGTTATTAATATGTCGACAGTAAAGAATATTGTATCTATCTTATGTTAGCTGACAACAATAGATTGTAATTAAGGCGACGATAACCGATTTTTAATGATTTTATACTGAAGATTACGTCTAAACGAGTAGTGTAATGATTTGGAAAAGAACAAGCAAACGAAAAAAAAAATTGGTGATTTTTATTAGGCATTTGTGACAAGAGAATCGGCACCATTGAATGAATGAAACGGTATCTCAAGCCAATGTTGCTATCATAAAAATTATTTGTTTTGAATAATTTACGACATCGATATCTCGTCGCAAGATATAGAAGTGTCAAAGTGCCTTTTTCGAGTTTACTCGTCGTTTACGGTCATGTTAGGGATTAGAATGACGTCAGAATTGTAGACAAGTGTCGACAAAACGACAAAAATAGCGTTCTCGCGCGCGTGTCATGTTAGCCCTGCAGGGCCGGTATAATCGCATGCGACAAAGCCCTATAATTTTGAATAAAAAAAAAATAATAAACAGAATACAAATCGAGCCAATAACATCGGAGATATGCCAAAGGCTATACTCAAAAAAATTGTTTATAACATTAAAAATATTAAAGATAGATTTAAGAATTTAAGGCGTTTTAAAGTTAATTTTCGATAATATAATTGTTCATGAATATTCAGAAAAATACGGGCAGTCATGCCCAAGAGTGACATTGTATATGGACATAGGTAAAAGGTGAACTGCTGATGATGACACTAATAGTTTCGACAAATCAACTGCCTAGATTACAATTCCTCAATATTAAAAGTTTTCTTCTTTTCGTGTGGTTAGTGCCTAACCTGGTGTCATAGTTTTAAAGCCGCCCATGGGCCTCTGACTTGGCTTCACAAACCGTCGAGAAATATCTCTCAGGCATGTCGTTTCCTCACGATGTTTTCCTTCACCGTTTTTGAAGCAAGTGATAATTACCTATACAATAACAATACGCACATGAACGCGAAAAGTCAGAGGTGCGAGTATATCACTTTATATACAAGTATTATTACTATAAGTGTCTTCAAAGGAAAGTAATACAATTACGTCTAAACAAGGTACAGTCAGACAAATTAACTGTTTATCAAATTGACACCCTCCGTTAATTTGCCGAGCCGTTTCATACAAGTGTCAATTACGTTTAAACAAGGTATGTATGTACAGTCAAGACAAATTAATTGTATATGGAATAGACATTCTACGTCAATTTCCCGTGTTATAGCTGTTTCATAATATGTCAAAGGAATGACAGTTGTGGGCTTTGGTCCTCACTTTTTTGTATACATTTACATGTTGTTGTTATTATTTTTAAGACTGTTTATTGTTTTTTATTTTATTAATTAGGTACTAGCCTATGCTTTCCCACTCCTGGGCAAAGGCTTCCCTCCACTCCTTCCATCGTTCGCGAGTCCGCGCGTCCTCCTTCCAGTTTTGACGGAACCTATCGAGCTGGTCCCGCCATCTCCTACGTGGTCTGCCGCAACCTCGCCTCACTGTCTCAGGGCACCAGTTCTGTGCTATTTGGGCCCACAGCTTGTCTGACATGCGGCAGACATGTCCTGCCCAGTCCCATTTAAGTTGGACAGCCTTTTGAGCCACGTCAGCTATTTTCGTTTTGGAGTGCAGTATTGTGTTTCGAACACAATCCGTTAATTTAACGCCTAGTATACTGCGCTCCATTGCTCGCTGGCAGACCTTGAGTTTGGACTTCTGGATGTTAGTCAAAGACCAAGTTTGTGCACCATAGGTTAAGACGGGAAGAATACACATGTCCATGAGCTTGCGTTTCAGTGCCATAGGCAAGAGGAGGCAGCTCTTCCAGGCGTTTTCCGTTCGTCTTGTGATTTCGTTCATTCTTCTTGTTTATTATATATTTTCTAAATATTATCTGACTCCCTCGTTGGTCTAGTGGTCACGAGCGCTACTGTCGAGCATAAGGTCCTGGGTTGGATTCCTGGGTCGGCGAAAGTTTTATTGAGTTTTTCCATCTGGATATTCTCAGTATCAGCCCGGATTCTGGATTTGTGCCCGGTTGATATGCTCGCCCCTTATTACATGGGACTTAAACATAACTGTGACACCGTCGAAATGTGGGTGTACTATAGTGTCTCTGCCCAACCCTTTGGGGAATACAGGCGGGAAGTTATGTTATCTAACTAAAAAACGTTTCACAGAATTACTTGTAGATAAATGTTATTATTCTGTGCAGGATTTTTTAAATGAGGTTTTTTTTTATAATAAGTTTATTATTCTCTAGTTTGTATTACATTTGCATGCTATATTAAGGCAGAATGTACATGGATCCTATTATATAATTTAACAACTTATTTTTATGTAACTGCATTCTACGCAAATAAAGACCTATTCTATTCTATTCGGTACCCGTATAGTTGGTAGTCAATTTGCTTAGCATTTTTTCCCGACTTTACTTTCAAGACAAACCATCAAACAAGCAGGACTGTTTGACTTGGTAGATGGTAGTAAGTTTAAGTCAGCCGCTATCAAAAAATTGTCGTGAAGTCGTGACGCACACACAACGCACCGTACCCTAGTTTAATAGATCCATTGAATAGAAATGCGTCATCTCATCGCTATGCACATTACACGTGGTTCATCGTGCGCTAAGTAGACTGTGAGGACAATCCTGGAATTCTCTAGGATTTATTACGTACTTACTTAGAGAACCACCAGTTACGATTGATGTAGATGCCTTGTAGATATTAACATATTATTATAGATATTTGATTAGTTTCCAGGAATTTATGGGAAATTAAGTGCCTCCTGTCAAATAGGTAGGTATCCAGTATCTACGTAATAAAAATAAAAATAAATTATTTCATTCATTCACTGACAGACAACGCACAACCTAAACCGCTGGGTCTAAAAGCATGAAATTTTGCACAAGAGTTTCTTAAACAGCGGCAGGGACATTGACGCTTGTTCATGGATTCAGAACAAGATTCTGACCCCGCGCCCCATGCGCTGAAATGTTTTGTCGGATTTTTTTTTAAATTGCTTTTCCATACATGTTGACTGCGTATTGCAGTTTTCTCTGAAACAACAGATTTTTTTTAAATTTAAATTTAATCTATTTTTTTATTTCAGACCATAATTCTATTATTATTATTATTTATTATTATTATTTCTAGTCCATAATTTCTAGTAACATAACATACCACTAATTAAATTCTAAAGAGATAAAAACCCAAACTAAAATTTTATTTAATTAAATTTAAATATGTATACATCCACTCAATAAAAAATAAAAAAATTGTCAAAGAATTACAAAAAATGTCAGAATCGTATAAAAATTAAATGTCAATTTGTAAAATGTAAAAAAAAAAATATTTTAACTCACCAAAAATTTCTATAGTAGGGAGGGAGGGAAGGAGGGAGAGTACCTACTATAGACATTTTTGGTGTAGACATGTGCTGAATTAATGGTTACAGTTTGCAGGTCGATGTTCCTGCCACCCTGGGAAGGTAAACACTAAGGCAGAATTTTTTAAGTTCACTCCCTAAGTGGGTTAAATAGGAGATGAAAATTTGTACAGAAATTCGTAATTTTTTGCCGATGGGAAATCTCATCGGGTACAGGGCTTGTATGAATTATCTAAATTATATCTAATATATAAAATTCTCGTGTCACGGTGTTTGTTGCCAAACTCCTCCGAAACGGCTTGACCGATTTTTATGAAATTTTTTGTGGTTATTAAGTAGGTATGAGAATAGGTAATTGTTATATCTTTGGATATACTGGTGCAAAAAAAAAAGGTGTTGATTGCAGTTTATATGATTATTTTATTTACGACGATTTTTATCAAGGCTTTTCTTTAGGGTATTGGCGGGAAAGTCTGAATTCCAATTATGAATATAAATAAAGAATAAAAAAATCACAACTTCAGTGACAGCGATGGCGATGTTGCCATTGTAAAAAAATTATAAAATGTTGCCACTTTTGAAGGCCTGAACATATTCCGGGGCGTTGAAAGATCACTTTCAACAGCTATTAAGCTCCTCAGCCGTAGGTAGTTTGCAGAGTCGCACTAGAGAGCGTCTCACGCAGCCTTTGTTGGTGATAATGTCGGCCACTCGGGATATCCCATCAGGTCCAATTATTAGGTGAACAACACGGCCGAGTTTCCAAGCCAGAGGGGGGGCGCCATCATCTGCTAAGAGCACCATGTCTCCAACTTCCAGTTTTGAAGTATTCGTTCGCCATTTCGTTCGATGCTGCAACTCAGCCAGATATTCCTTCTGCCACCTTTTCCAAAATTGTCTTCGGATTGCTTCTAGACGTTCGTAACGTCGCAACTGACTTTCATTGATGTCTGTCAGATCTGGTGTCGGCAGAGCGGTCAACGGCCTCCCAATGATGAAATGCCCAGGGGAAAGGGAAAGGAGGTCGTCAGGACTGGAGGAAAGGGGGGATAAGGGACGACTATTGAGAATAGCTTCCACTTGTGCAAATAATGTAGAAATTTCTTCAAAAGTTAAATGGCTGTCACCAATGACACGCCTTAAAAAATATTTTGCCGATTTAACCCCGGCTTCCCAAATGCCACCGAAATGAGGAGTGTAAGCCGGAATGAACGTGAATTTAATTGATTGCTGACTTGCAAAATCAGACAAAGGCTCGTGATTATCCTTTAGGAAGGATCCGATGTCCTTAGCGGCGGCAACAAAGTTGCTTCCATTGTCGCTAAATATTTCCGTCGGTTTGCCGCGACGAGCTATGAAACGTCTGAGTGTCAGTATAAATGCATCTTTCGATAAATCACTGACTGCTTCGAGATGAATGCACTTATACCGCAAGCAGACGAAAAGGCATAAATAGCACTTGACTACACGATTGCCACGACCTTTGCGATTCACAATATAAAATGGGCCAGCAAAGTCCAAACCAACGGATATAAAAGGATAGTCAGGCGTTATACGTTGAGATGGTAAATTACCCATCTTGGGTTGCAGAGTCAAACCTCGTATTCGCCTACATCGTACACAATTATTGACAGTACGTCTTGCAAGATGCCTACCATTTATTGGCCACACTGTTTCTCTAACAGACGCTAACAACAATTGTGGACCAGCATGCATATTGTTAACGTGTTCCCTTTCAAAATATAATTTGGTTATCCTATGCGAAGCATGAAGTAGAATTGGATGTTTCTTTGAATATGAATGTGCTGACGCATCAATTCGTCCACCGACACGGATTAGTTTTTGTTCGTCTAAAAACGGTGACAACGATAGTAATTTACTATTACTGTTCAAAGATTTACCTTTCTTGAGAAGATCATACTCAATAGGGAACGCTTGACCCTGCGCGATAACACATAGAGAATGGAATGATTCTCGCAGTTCATTAACTGACAATATACCTACACGCTTATTATTTTTATTTTTAATATTAAATATGAATCTGTGAACATAAGCAAACGATCTTTGCAATTTAGTTAAAGATGAATACTTATCAAAGTCAATGATAGGTTGATTATTTATTGCCGAATGTACCTTTACTTCCGGTAACTCTTCGGAGTCATTGGCACCTAACTTAGGCCATTCAGACTCATTTTTTAATAAATAACTAGGCCCTGTCCACCACAACGCCATTGCTACTAAACGTTTAGCATCTACTCCCCGTGATATTAAATCAGCAGGGTTAGAATCCGTGGGAACATAACGCCACGCTGAATAAGAAGTTAATTCTTTAATTTCACTAATACGATTAGCTACAAAAACTTTTAATTTACTGACGTCACTACGAATCCAACCTAATACTACTGTGGAGTCACACCAGTGAACTAGCTTATCCGGCTTGTAACGGAGCGAGTCTGTTACAGACTTGGTGAGTTTAGCGGCGAGCAAGGCTGCACAGAGTTCCAGGCGGGGAATGGTAGTAGGCTTCAAAGGAGCCACCTTAGATTTGGCACATAGCAATCTGACCGTAACGTCCCCATTATGACTAATCGTTCTCATATAAACGCATGCACCATATGCGTAATTTGAGGAATCGCTAAATGAATGTAGTTCAACAAATTGAGGCGATTCACCTATAACTAATCTAGGTACTTGTAAATTAGATAAGTACTTTATATTTTCAGAAAACTTAGTCCAATCATCTTTTATTTCCTGAGGGATTGGCTGATCCCAATCCAACTTATGTTGCCAAAGTCTTTGTATCATTATCTTCGGTATCACTACAACTGGACTTAAGATACCTAATGGGTCGAATATTTTGAAAGCGTTTGACATAATAAATCGTTTTGTTATGGTTTGACTATTATCATGTGAGAATCCCCTTATAGGAAAATGCAATGTATCACTAGATGGAGTCCAGCCCAACCCTAGCGTACTAGACGACTCACTAAAAATTAAACTATCTTGTTCATTCATATCTACATTATCAAAAATAGCAGAATGATTTGTTTTAAATTTTCTTAAATTAAAACAACTTGCCCTTAACGCTTCAGACACAGCTTTATGCATATAAATTAATTGCTGTGAATCATTTGAACCCGTTATGAGATCATCCACATAAAAGTCTTTCTGGATGATGGACTTTATGAGCTCATCATCCTGTTCCTGTCCTACCTGCCATAGACAGCGTGTACTCAAGTAACTTGCACTTGCTGTTCCATAGGTCAAAGTATTGAGCATAAGTGTCTGAATGGGATCAGATTCATCTTTTCTCCACAAGATAAGTTGCAAGTACCTATCATCTTCGTGTACTAAGACTTGGCGATACATCTTTTCGATGTCGCCAGTAAGCAAATACTTGTATTGCCTAGAGCGTATCAAAATAGAGAAAAGAGTATCCTGTACGGTGGGACCTACCATTAATATGTCATTCAGAGAACAACCGGAAGTGGAAGAAGCAGAACCATCGAAAACTACACGAAGCTTGGTAGATTCACTTTCCTGTTTAAAAACTGCATGATGACACAAGTAATAACGTGGACTTATCCTATCTCTAAAATGATCATTTAACACAGATAGATGTCCTAGCTCAGCATACTCATGAATAAATTTAGTGTACTCTAATTTTAACATAGGATTTCGTTTAAACCGTTTTTCTATGTTAATAAAGCGTTTCTTAGCTAACTTGTAAGTATCGCCTAAACAATCAGCAGTATCTCTAAGTGGTAATTTTACACAAAATCTACCTGTTTTGATTCTAGTTGTGTAAGTGAGAAAGTGTTTTTCACATTCATTTTCACTTGTAATTAATTTTCCTGGAATTTCTTCCAAGTCCCAGAATTTACTTAGCATGTTATCAATGCTATCATCACTACTATCACATTTGTAAACTAAACTGTGATTACAGTGAACATTTTTAGGCAGCTTCACAGACTCCATGGGACCAGATACAATCCAACCTAATTGTGAACTTATTAACTTAGGATTTTTGACACCTAATGATAATTGTTCATTACCTAGAATGTCCCAGAATAAGTCTGCGCCTATCAAGACATCTATGTCGGCTGGTTTGTAAAACATGGGATCAGCCAGCTGAATATTTTCAGGTAACTTCAAAGACCCAATATTGATAGGGACCTTTGGCAGTCTACCTGTTAACTCCTTCAACACAAGACATGAACAACTTATGTTAAATTTACTGTTTATTGATTGTAATTTAATATTACAACTTTCAATAACATTATTTGTTAATGTGTTTCCTATGCCAATGACCTTTAGAGTGTCAATGGGATGGGACATTAACGATAACCTGGTCTTTAGGGATTCAGTTATAAAAGATGATTGGCTGCCACAGTCCAATAGTGCACGAACTTTGACCTTTTGCTGGCCAAATGGATTCGATACCTCCACCAATATTATTTGACTTGTATTTTTATTAGAATAGTTTGCTACTATCTCACCTGGCTCATCAACCGAAGTGAGATTTGCCGACGTTTGCGGACGGTGTAGCAAGCTATTATGCCTCTCAGTGCAGCCAGACTCTTGGCATGACCTGAATCGACAATCCTTAACGGAGTGACCCTGTCTCAAACAGTTAATGCAAAGTTTATACCTTGTCACATCCGTCATTGTATCATCAATACCCTTAGCCTTAAATGTTGGACAGTCATAAATTCTATGACCCTCGTCGCAAACAATACATGAATAACCCTTCAGTCCTTTATTCTTATTATTATCACTAGTGCTTGCAAAAGATTTAACATTGTTATTCTGACTCTTTCTTTGAATTTGTTTATTTGGAGTCAAACGTTGAGGAGGAGTAGGCTTCTTTGAATCTATGCTGCCAGTATTATTATTACTGCGATTTGCAGATTCAAGCACACTAGCACGATCAGTAATAAATTTAAAAAACTGCTCCAAATTTGGTAACTGACTTCCTAAACTACTGCGATATTCCTCCCATTTCAACAAGGTTTGACTATTGAACTTAGCTGACAACATGAATATAATAATTACATCCCAATTATCCGTTGGTTGTCCCAAGCTGACCAAGGCACGTAAGTTTTTTGTAATATGATCAACTAAATATCTTAAAGATTTTTCTTCTGACTCACCTAGAAGCTGTTTTATATTCAGTAATGAATCAAGATGATGATCAATTAATATTCTATTGTTATCATACCGTTGACAAAGCAGCTTCCAAGCTTCAGTATAATTCTTAGAAGAAACTTCAAGATTGGAAACAATTCTGGCTGCGTCACCTTGTAAGTATGAATTTAAATAATAAAACTTATTAATTTCAGAAATACGATCATTTTTATGTATTAAACTTTCAAAGGTATCTCTAAACTCTAACCAACGGAAATATTCACCATTAAACTTAGCTATTTGTATTTGTGGGAGCTTTAATCCAAAATTGTGATGATCTTCCGGACAACATGAAGCGTAGTGATCAGAACTATGCCTCTGTTCACATTCATTTTTTCGAGAAAACATGTCTAATAAGTTCTTAGCAGTGGCTATGTTAATAACTATGTCTTGCTCCATGTTGTCACGTTCATCAATTTCAGCATCAATGTTGTCAGAACTTAGAACCTCTATTTCACTTTGCAAGTCATCAACTTTCACGGATAATGCCTCAAACTTTACAAGCTTTAAATTTAATTCTGTCAATTGAATTTTATTCAATTCTTCTTGTTTAGAAACATTACATAAATAATTTTTAAACTTAGTAATTTGTCCTTTAGCGGATGCTCTTTTTGTTAACAATTCTTTATAACGTTGCTTAGCTTCAGCCATTGCGAATAAAGATTGTTATGAAATTTGAGGAATTATCACAGACAATAATATGAATGGGCTCACGTTCCTCGTCTCGGTGTCACCTGCCGATCAGGAAGCCGGGTGCGCACGATCAGTGGAGCGCCAGCAAGACTGTTTAGGCAGTTTCGAACTGGCAGAAAAGCGTACACGGCGATTATGACCTGAAATAGTCGGCAGACTACTTTAATATCGAGACACTAATATTTTGTAAATTGGGTGTAAGTACCTATTGAAACGTTGAACTGAGACCGGATTTGCAATTCTTGTAATCACCTTATTTACACAAATGGTTGCTATTTAAGGATTATGTTGATAATAGGAAAGGTATTTAGGGGTTTACAATGACGGAAAGGCACTCAACTTCGGGGCGACGCGTTGACGCTCTTGAATCTCAACTTGGCGGGCTTTGGGGCTTCAGCGTCGATTCCCTTGTATGTAGGTAGCGATTCCGACGAAGATATTTTCTGTGTGGTCGCGGATTTCTTGTTTTAGTTCCCCTCATGGGCCACCATGTTATATCTTTGGATATACTGGTGCAAAAAAAAAAGGTGTTGATTGCAGTTTATATGATTATTTTATTTACGACGATTTTTATCAAGGCTTTTCTTTAGGGTATTGGCGGGAAAGTCTGAATTCCAATTATGAATATAAATAAAGAATAAAAAAATCACAACTTCAGTGACAGCGATGGCGATGTTGCCATTGTAAAAAAATTATAAAATGTTGCCACTTTTGAAGGCCTGAACAGTAATAATAATAATTTTTCGTACCCTTAAATGATAAGGGTGGTCCACCCCAAGTTTTTTTTTTGTTTTTTTTTGAAAATTATTTTATTGTAATTTTTTTATGATTTTGCATTAAAAAATACATACAACCCTAAATTTTCACCTTTCTACCACCAACCCCTATTTTTTTATAGCGATATTAGTATTTTAATAATTTTCTAAAGAGCAGTGGTGGCCCAGTGGTAACGGCCATGACTTACGAGTTGTAGGTCGTGGGTTCGAACCCAGGCAGGTGCTTTACTTTGTGAAAATAATTTTATCACCACTGCTCTCAAAACGGTGAAGGAAAACATCGCATCGTGAGGAAACCGGCATGTCTTAGAAACTTAGAACCAAAAAATTCGAAGACATGTGACATCTACCAACCCGCACTGGGCCCGCGTGGTAGATTACGGCCCACTCCCTCTCACAGAGAGGAGGCTGTGTCCCAGCAGTGGGAACATTAATAGGCTGATGATGATGAATAATTTTCTACTCTTGGCGGTCGATAATTGATCAGTTACCACTCGATCAGTTATTCCCGTCAGCAGGCGTCTACCGGTGTCACTCTTCTCATCCCGTAAACAGCACAGAGTAAGGATGAGAACGAAGCCGGTCTCCTGTCGTTCTCTCACAATAAGCTTTCTCTCTCTCACTCACTAAAGTTTAGGGCCTAAAATAAATCCCTATTTGAACACGCGTGAACGGCTGGACCGATTTCACTAATTCTTTTTTCGTTATTGTAAGGAGAAGGATCTTAGGATAGGTAGGTGAAGGTAGGGTGTAAGGTAGGTAGGTAGGTATGTAGGTAGGTAGGGTAGGTAGGTAGGGCAGGGTAGGAAGATAGGGGAAGGTAGGTAGGTAGGGCAGATAGGTAGGTAGGGTAGGTACGTAGGTCGGGCAGTGTAGGGTAGGTAGATAGGGCAGGGTAGGTAGATAGGAAGGTAGGTAGGTAGGGTAGATAGGTAGATAGGTAGGGCAGGGTAGGAAGATAGGGGAAGGTAGGTAGGTAGGTAGGGTAGATTGGCAGGTAGGGTAGATAGGTAGGTAGGGTAGGTAGGTAGGTCGGGCAGTGTAGGGTAGGTAAGGCAGGTTAGGTAGCTAGGTAGGTCGGGCCGGGTAGGGTAGGTAGGTAGGGCAGGGTAGGTAGATAGCAAGGTAGGTAGGTAGGGTAGATAGGTAGGTAGGGTAGGTAGGTAGTTCGGCAGGGTAGGGTTTTTTTTTTTTTGGGTGGGAAATCATCAAATGACTTCTCCCGCTCTGGGCGGAAGGGCGTGTCAGACTTTTACTGACTAAAACCCACCCGTGTTCCTTCCCTTGCCTAGACCGGAGCCACGGTTTCCCCTAAGGACTTATCCGCAACCCCAGTGGGGCAGGGTAGGGTAGGGAGATAGGGCAGGGTAGGGTAGGTAGGTAGGTCAGGCAGTGTAGGGTAGGTAGTTAGGGCAGGGTAGGTAGGAAGGTCGGGCAGTGTAGGGTAGGTAGGTAGGGCAGGGTAGGTAGGTAGGTCGGGCAGTGTAGGGTAGGTAGGTGCGCCGTAGATAAGTACTTACTGCTACCCGTGCGAAGCCGGGGTGGGCAGCTAGTATTATATAAATTTTCTTTGTCTGGTACAAGGCTGCCCAACCACTTCTGAAGATGTTTAAAATTTTGATTCCGTGACATCCGTCAGACTAGCTTTTGCAGAGAAATGTTGCCTAGGTACAGTTGTGATAGAGTAGACGCTAGCTATTAAATTTAAACAAAACTTTTAGATTATTCTAACTTTTCAAATAATTATCACGTAAAAAATTAAGATAGATTAAAATTTATTCAGTTTATTAATAATCTAATTTTAAAAAACAATTGTAAGCACCACAAAAACCTCTTCAAAGGTTACACCTTTGAAGAGGTTTTTGTGGTGCTTACAATTTATCAATATTTAGCGACAAATCTCAGGTCGACGGCGACGGTAAAATCAAACCTGAAATATCTTTTGCATTGAAGTATGGTAGGCATTTGTTTTTCACAAAGCTGAAATTTTTCACGGAATTATAATGTAGAGCCAAATCTGCTTAAAAATGCAAAGCAATATCACACATTTCAAGAAAGTCTTCTTTTGGTACCTACTACATAATACTTTGATGGAAAGGACATTGACCATCTGTATATGGGAGTTGGACCAAGTGCTGCCCAGAATGGACACATAGTGCATTATGTTTCTTGGGTTTATACTAGTCTCTAAACCAAAGCTCTTCAAAATCTATCCACGGAGTTTTGAGAAAAACTATCTTTTGTTCAGTATTTTTGATTGATGAAAAAAACATTATACAATATAAATGTAGCCCACGGTATCGGGAACAAGGGTCCAAGACATCACCTGCGATATTATTTTCACTGCACTGGGGTCTCGAACGATTTACCATTCATATATGGGAGTTGGACTAGGCGCTGCCCAGAATGGACACATAGTGCATTATGTTCCTTGGGTTTTTGCTAGTCTCTAAACCAAAGCTCTTCAAAATCTATCCACGGAGTTTTGAGAAAAACTAACTTTTGTTGAGTATATTTGATTGATCAAAAAAAGATATAAAAAATATTATGCAATATAAATGTAGCCTACCGGTATCAGGAACAAAGGTCCAAGACAACACCTGCGATATATTTTCACTGCACTGGGGTATCGAATGGTTGACCATCCATATATGGGAGTTGGACTAGGTGCTGCCCAGAATGGACACATAATGCATTATGTTTCTTGGGTTTTTACTAGTCTCTAAACCAAAGCTCTTCAAAATCTATCCACGGAGTTTTGAAAAACGCTATCTTTTGTTGAGTATTTTTGATTGATGAACAAAATATTACAAAATATAAATGTAGCCCACCGGTATCAGGAACAAGGATCCCAGACAACACCTAGGATGATATTTTCACTGCACTGGGGTATCGAACGATTTACCATCCATATATGGAAGTTGGACTAGGTGCTGCCCAGAATGGACACATAGTGCATTATGTTCCTTGGGTTTTTACTAGTCTTTAAACCAAAGCTCTTCAAAATCTATCCACGGAGTTTTGAAAAAAGCTATCTTTTGTTGAGTATTTTTGATTGATGAACAAAACATTACAAAATATAAATGTAGCCCACCGGTATCAGGAACAAGGATCCCAGACAACACCTAGGATGATATTTTCACTGCACTGGGGTATCGAACGATTTACCATCCATATATGGAAGTTGGACTAGGTGCTGCCCAGAATGGACACATAGTGCATTATGTTCCTTGGGTTTTTACTAGTCTTTAAACCAAAGCTCTTCAAAATCTATCCACGGAGTTTTGAGAAAAAATATCTATTGTTGAGTATTTTTTATTGATGAAAAAAACATTAAAAAATACAAAAAAATATAAATGTAGCCCACCGATAACGGGAACAAAGGTCCAAGACAACACTTGCTGCGATATATTTTCACTGCACTGGGCTGTTTTGTTTAGTTGAGGACTGTCGTGACTTTTTTTGGTTATACTACTTGTCAAGTCAAAGCCAACGAGTCCAAACACGATCGTCCTATCTTGTTTGGTTGAGGAGTTCCTATGGCCACCTTCCGGTTCCATCATCAGACCCTGGATACAACCTAGTGTAATAGTACTTGCCAATACGTATCCTATTAAACCACATACGATGGGGCTAAAGCACTTGTATATTCAATGAGTCCAAAAACGATGGTGCTGTCTTGTTTGGTTGAGGAGTTCTTTTGGCTACCTGCTGGCTCCATCATCAGACCCTGGATACAACTTTGGGCTATACTACTTGTCGAGACAAAACCATAGAGTCCAAACACGATCGTCCTATCTTGTTTGGTTGAGGAGTTCCTATGGCCACTTCCAGTTCCATCATCAGACCCTGGGCACCACTTAGTGTAATAGCACTTACCAATACGTATCCAATGAAACCACATACGACGGGGCTAACTCGTTTCCTTGAGGAGTGCCCGTGACCACCTTCCAGCTCCATCAGACCCTGGAGCTATAGGACCACATCTTCTGAGGCCCTATAGCACTTGTCAAGATAAAACCAACTGGTTCAAATGCAGCAACGTTATCTTATAGATTTCGAATAATAAAATAAAATGAATAAATAAAACTACCAGCAAAACATAATAAAATCTTTTTAACCCGGGAACCAATATTTTTTTTTGTATTTTTTTTTTGTATTTGTTGATGCAAGGAACCATTTGGAAGTACTCCCATGTCTGGGCAGCATTTGGTCCACAACCGGTCTATGAAAACTGAAGACTGCTGTGGTTGTGATGAAACGGTTTCAGTAAAAATCTGTTTCACGGAAGTGTCGTTTTGGATACCGACACCCTGTATTAATTTCTTGTTTGAATTATATTGCATGCACTACTTTTGTACGCCCCAGAGGCAAAACATAGCGCCCTCAATGTATTACCAAATAAGAACTTCTATTGTACCTAATATGTTTTACAATAAATGAATCTGAATCTGAATCAAGATTTCTTAATTTGTTTTGCTGGATATTGGGTATTTGATGGTCGGTTCATTAAGGGCAAAATATTTTTCGATCTGGTTTAAAATCCTGAAATCTGTTCTAACAATCGCTTACCAGCTGACCGCTGTAGACGAGCAAATTCAAATACGCTGGCGGCGCCACTTTCTGGCCCGCAGGCCTAGAGTTGAGCAGTCTTGTTCTAGTAATAGGTACCCTTCAACAACGTTAGTAAGATGCGTTATTTTTTTGGTAAAGGAACGAATAAAGAAAATACAAAGCCACTATAAAAGCACCTGTCTCAACTTTAATATTACTCGGTTTATGATTTACCGCGGGGGGGGGGGGGGAGATCTAACAAAAGGATTTTTACTGCCATCAAATTAGTGTAGTAGGTATAATTTTATGAGAAGATCATAAACAAGTAATGACAAGGAATATTATTCATTTTATTAAGGTAATAGACTTGACCTGATTTGGCTATTTCAAGGCTACGACGCCTACAAGGTTTATTAGTTGAAAACACGATATCTTTCAACTGATGCGATGCTATTAGTTTCATTAATAAAAAAGAAGGCGTGTCGTGCTTATAGCTACACGATGACGACGACGAACGCCGAGTACGTATACCCGATTCAGCGTCATAAAAGCTCACTTTGAAGTACTGACGGTAACTTAATCTACGTTTCAAACATTAGACCGCTAATGGACGGTACTGTGACGGTACCTACCGCGAGCATTCTCTTTGCCAATTAGTTTTACGAATATCCGTTGCGCGAGTTTTTGTTAATGACCGTACTCACCGAGCACAGCGGCAATTACAATTCGTTTTTTTTTTGTGTTTGGATTCACTTACAGTCTCATCCAAAATATGTGCCTCACCGTGGCTATTTTTGTCTGCTCATTTGATATTTTTTATCAAGTAATTAAATATAGTTTTTATGCAATATAATTAGAAGACCTTAGCGCCGTGCTTTACAAGGTATTTATGTGTCCTGACTTGATAAAGGAAAGAATATGAAAACTGATGACGAAATAAAAAACTTGACCGTGCGTAACAAACTGTTCATTTCACGAAAGAATGTTCGTCATGTAACAAATGCTCGCGCAACGAATATTGTCAGAAAAGCGAATGCTCGCTATGAGTACGTTCCTAAATACACAACTTTTGATAGTCTATTGTAGTAACTACATGATAGCGTTGCGTGACCTGCTCCACAAGAGCCACTAATCAAGAGTTGAAGTTTAAGCGAAAGAACAAAACTTTGGAGCTCTAATTATGAGAGTAATTAATTAATGCGGGCCGTAGACTTTACACGAAAGTATATATTATAAGGAAAACTGACAAACAAACAACATCTATTTAATTTACGACACTTTAGGAAGAAACGTCAATGAAATAACGTTTATTTACCTCCTTGCCGCACCTGAAACTCGATAAATACATTTAATTTACCGAGCAATACAAATCTATCGCCAATACCTTAGCTAGCAGTAAATTACGACATCTTTTCATTATTTTTTTAGTCCCTATTTCATTTCTTTTAGTACACTTTAGTTTCTTGTATTCGGTAAAAGTCAGCGAACATTTCGAAGGATAATTTAAGTACAATATTATTTTACCCTAATGACGTCCGATAACTGGGTTATTCAGTCGAGGAAATGAAACAATAACATAAAACGAAAACCTATAATGTTCACGATCAGTTCAAGTCGAACCATCGAAAAGATCGAAACTATATAACAACACTAGCACATCACCCGCGATTTCGGCTCCATGAGAACTTCAACACCTCCTTAAGGCTGCCTGTCCACTGGAGCGGAGAGGAGAGGAGAGGAGCGGAGATGTGCCAAAATTAACCAATAGAATCGCACCTCTCCTCTCCTCTCCGCTCCGGTGGACAGGCAGCGTTAGGCGACGATAACGACATTTAATGATTTTATACTGAAGATCACGTCTAAACGAGTAGTATTATTGATTTGGGAAAATATATGTTTAATTGGAGCATTTTCTTAATAACTTTATCTGTGAATATTTTAGATTATGTTTATAATACTAAGGGCCTATTTTACCACCTACGATTAAGTTCCTATTAACTTACTTGGCAGATAATTTCATAAAAATTCTGTTCCATTTTTGAATTTATTCGGTAAGTAGTGGCTATTCGGACATCGTGAAATAGGCCCATAGTGTAATTAATTTGTAAAGTTATGTCTAACGCGGATAAAACTGAGAATCATGTAAAAACTATCAAGCGAATTTTCTGAAATTTAATTATTTATCTTTTAAAATACGTGTTCTCTTAAAATACCTTTTTTTATGTATAATAAATTAATAATGCGTATAATTTAGGACAGCGATGATGGGCGAGTCCTATTACTGGCTGGACGTACGACGCGTTGTGTGAGCTCAGTACAGAACATGCCAGCTAACCACTAAAGACCACTGGTATTTAGTGGCGTCTTACAGGGCAGTTTCGGAAAATTCCTAAGTCGAAGGAATAATAAGATTTGTCATTCAAACTATATTCCCCCCTTTTCACCCCTACAAGGGTTGATTTTGAAAAATTATTGGTGCTGTTCCATTATTCGAACTAAACATTATCTATATCTATTTTTGAGTTGATCGAAGTGTCATGCAAAAACAAGCAGTAAAATCCTTATTATCGAGTTTTATATTAATTAGACAGCGCGTTACGATTCCTCCATACAAATTTTAATAATCACTTAAACCGCCATTCGGGGGTAGTTTTGAAAACTAATAATAATTAACTTCTAAGAATGTTGAACGAATGTTGTCGATCAAAAGATAGCTCAAAGGGAAACAGCGATTATTAATACCTATAGATATAGAACTATAATCGCTGAACATACGTGGGGGTATTTCGGAAAGCCCTTTGAGAGACTACTGTAAATGGGCCATCCTGAATATAGAAGGTGTAAATTTTTCTAAATGTCATTCAATAGGCCCCTACCTATTGAATGTCTTAGCATTCAATAGGTAGGGGCCTATTGAATGACTTATGTTCGTTTGTGACACTTAAATGAATCTCTAAGTAAAATTACATTATTTTATTTTCAACGCTCGCGCGCTGAGAGTTGAAAATCCAACAGCGGACTTTTATTTAGGAATTCATTTAAGTGACACTTAGTTGTCTTGTCGGTGAAAACGGGCATAAGTGTACTTTCTTGAAATATACATACTGTATTAATACTGTTACGCAATCCACACATCGTTATAATTAGCAAATATTATTTCTGAGAAATAAAATATTATTTCTGAGAAATAAAATATTATTTCTGAGAAATAATAATATATTACGCAAAAGAGCCCCGAGTCTGTCAATTTTCTCTTATGCCTACAGATTTATAATAAAATAAGCATAACGTCACGCTCGTATTTTACGAATAGTAAGGCAGAGGTGTACCTAAATAGAACACCCACATTTTACCAGTTATTTTTAGGTCCCATGTAATAGAGGGCGAGACCACTGAGAAAATTCTGACGAAAAAACGCATTAACATTTTGTCCGACCCGAGAATCGAACCCAGGACCTCATGCTCAACAGTAGCGCTTGCGACCACTACAGCAACGAGGCAGTCTCCATCCATAAAAAAATTATAACGTTATATATCATCGCTCGTGGCAATTTCACAAGTTTCATCGATTTACTACCAGCCATATCATACCATAAACATTAAGGGATAACTTTCTTATTACAAAAAAGGAATTTTACGATATCGTACAGAAACAAGATAAGAGTATAAAAATGAGGATCCAATATCCTGCCGGGGCACAGTATCACCCCACCACTGTATCATTATCACATAGGTATAAGAAAAAAGCTTTTCAATTCCCATCGTAACATGCATTTATTTGCAGTTTCGCGGACCTTTTTATATCATAGCTTCAAAAGTTATGGCACGGTAGACGGTAGAATGACTAAGCCATATCTTAGAAATAAATGCCTACAGCCGCGCGGTACGTAAACATGCGATAGGGCTGCCCGCCTCCAGTATTTTAATTACATTTGCCTACTTTGTGTTTCCATTTAGTTTTGTGATTGTAAATATACTTTTTTTATCTACACAAATAAATAAAATACTTTGTGAATTGAATAACAAAACAAAACACAAATGCCCGAGGTTTTAAAACAAGCGTACCTACCTACCGTATTAATTCATGAACCTCCTATATCTACCTATTTCACTCGTGTTATCACTTTCCTTTACTCTATTCACTTTATTTATTAATCCAGACATCTTTTTTTCGGGAGATAAAAGGAAATACTTATCCATTAAAAATACACACAATATACCTACCACACAATGTACCTACCTACCAGTAAGTAAAATTATTTTATAGTAAGACTATAAAATAATTTTGTTGTTGTTGTTTGTTAATAATAATAATACCTTTCAAAGTTTCCAGGTAATCTAAAAAAGTTATCTCTGGATGCGTTATTGCCAAATTCATGCAACCAAAAACAGCAACAATATATCCTACTCGTCATATTAAATATGTACAATTTATTTTTAGTGTAAAAATCGCGTGGTTATTGTTAAAAAACAACACACCGTTCGTTCGTCACTGCGGCACAGACGCGACTGTCTGCGTACCTCGCGCATACCTCGATCGAGGCGCGTAGGTATAGCTCGCGCTTCGTCCGTTTCTATGAAGTTGGCCTACCGTCTACCGTGGTTATGGGGACTACAGGACCTAAACGTACGTAAACGCAAGTTTTATAATGCGTAAAAGCATATGATCCACTGCAGTATAAAAAAAACAGAAATATATAATATTATTCAGGATACATGCTAGTTAGACAGTGTGTTGAAAACATAATTATGATACGATAGAATAAAATAATGAAGATAGAAATCATAAGTACTATACATGCAATCATTCTGATTTTTTGTCAGATTATTCTACAAGCAACACATTTTATGACATGATGTAAAAGTCTCGCTTGTCAAGGCATACTGCCAAACCTACACGTGCAGCTTGTGGGTGAAGTATACTCAGAGAGCCTACAACGTCCAGCGCGTACAATATAATAATGGATTTAGCATGTTGATGGGGTTTCCGCGCTTCTGCAGCGCTTCGCAGATGTTCGCGGAAGACAGTGTTGACGATTTTCATGCTATTATGAGGAAGAGAATAGCGTCAATAATGGGTAGGTTGGCGGAAGCTCCAACAGCATCCTTAAAACATGATTCGACAAAGGGGACAGTCCCTTTATAAGGCACTGGGTACGGAGGCACGTGCCAACGTGTTTTGGGCCACGTTAGTTTTAGTTTGTAAAAGTTTACTAACATAGTTTTTAAGTCATTGTTTAGTAACAATGACTTACGAACACACACACATAGTGTACTAACACTATCCACATAGTGTTAGTACACTATGTGGATTGTGTGTACTTGTATGTGTAGTCCGAAATAAAGAATATATTATATTATACCTTTTATGATTTTTTTTTTTTGTTAATAGACAATAACTTCATTTTTTGCAATAAATTACCCGCGTTGTGTCATCGCGCTATCTCTCTTTTCTATGCAGTCCGAGAGCGTTTTAGCTGTTGTAAGCCCCTTAAGTGCCGCCCTTACAAAATGTTTTTATGATCGACGAATTGAAATAATTAATTCTGAGATATTCGAAAGGTTGATCCATTATGATAATTGGTTCTAAAGCTTTGCATTTACTTATTTGGGGCTGAAAAATACTTGAATGTGGATTTTTTTTTCCGTATTGTCGAGCCGAGCTCTGGTTAACTAGTAAATTAGCACGCCGCACATCCGAGAATCACGTGAAAAATAAATTAACACTGCGGGACATTTCCGTGAAAATGAGAATTAAAAAATGGCTCGTTCCATAGAAGTTAAATTCTTAAACCGAAGAGATTTGAAAATAAAACCGTGGAGCGTTATAATTGGATTTTGCGCTTCCGCTGTCTTTTCCGGATACACATCAAAGAGATAATAAATTGTCCTATTTAATTTATGGACTATAAAATATAAAGGAATGGGTCTACAGATATTGATTTTGGGAAAACCCGCTGTTGTTTTACTACTACCTCTATGTTACTTTGTAAGGTGGCTCTTATTGAACTGCTTTTAGGTTCATAATGCAGTGTATTGAACACGCGTTAATAATTATCAAAAAAACAAAATCTAAAATATTGTCACAAACCGGCGTTGAAAAGTTTTTAAAATAAGCTTCGGATAGTCAGTACCTGGTAACAAAGGTCATTGAACTTTATAGATCTATAAATGTATCATCTCTATAATTACGTTATTGTAGCATAAGTTCTTACAACAAGTCTGTATTTTTACACGCAAATGTGTTGAAAAACGTCGTATGAAACGCGTATGCGATAATCATTACACCCTTGTATCATTATCTTTACATAGGGTTGCCATCACATAAATTACGGACCCCGGACAAAAACCTCAAATACCCCGGACATTTGGGTGAAATGAAAAAATTTCCCCGGACGCCCTCGGATTATTTTTTACAATATAATAAAACCATTGTTAAGTATCACATTATTTTTTTATTAATAGGTAATCAACTTAAGCCTCAACAAAACAAATAAAAGGCCTTAATTTACTAATCAATTATTGTACTTGCCATGCAGCGCCGAATTTTTAACTATGATAATGCTTTAATTTACTGCAAATAATTCAATTAATCGGATTCCCCATGACACAAATAGTGTCCGGGTTTTACCCGGACACTATTTAAAAACTCCGCCCGGATGCCCTCCAAACTAGGACAAATCCGGGGAAACCCGGACGGATGGAAACCCTATCTTTACATAGTATCAAATGAAGTCGCTTGCGCTGTCTGTTAGCTTAGATCTTTTAAACTATTCAACGGATTTGAATCCAGTTTTCAGCAATAGATAGAGTGATTCAAGAGGAAGGCTTATAAGTATAAAACCTACATATAGTTAGTTAATTGACTCAGGCGTGACCTTGCGGAAATCCATCATAAAATACAATAGACGATGTATATCTAGTAACTTAATCCGCTTAACCGTTCTTAAAGAGTTAGAGAACCCTGTAAGAAATCGACACGTGTTTCGCCTCTCAACGAGGCATCCTCAGGACGACGATTGACCTGTTGCGAACTCGGACACGAAGTGTTATCAACGCGAGCCGAACGCAAAGACTTTGCGTTCGGCTCGCGTTCGCGTTCGTGTCGATTTCTTACAGGGTTCTCTAACTCTTTAAGAACGGTTAAGCGGATTAAGTTACTAGATATACATCGTCTATTGTATTCTACATATAGTTTACAATATAGTACAAAAAAGAGTCCACGCGGGCGAAGCCGCTGGCAGCAGCTAGTGTAAGTATAAATAATTATATTGCAAACTATTTACGTTTAAAAGGGCTTTACTATGAAATGTACAAAATATATAATTATTAATTATTATTTAATTAATTTACTCTTATTATTAGTTACAGATCCTTAAACGCTGAAAACGATGTAAGCAATTCACTTCACATAAAAGACAAAATGAGTGAAAATACTTAGACTTAACATAGATTTGTTGGTCGAAATAAAGTAAACGTATTGCAAGCAACAAGAGACAAGACAAGGCAATATTGTTCTCGAAGTAATAGCTTAGTCTGATGGATTCCATGCGGTTCACGAGTGTGCTCTAAGCCGACATGACGTGCGATGCGTGTTAAACCTCGAGGTCTGCGGTGCGAGCTGCTAACGATTCACTGAACAACCCACAAGAGATGCTATTACGTTATCGTACATGTAAGTACATACAACAAGGAAACTAATGTCTGTTCCTAAAGTATCTGTCGGAGGTGTAAACAAAATTCTTACGCAATCACTCACAATAGACAATTAGTAACACATATTTTATCTGTGTTTAGACGGTTTTAATTTTATATCTCACCACTTTTTCAACAATTATTATTTGAATAACATCATTAGGTAAATTGTAATTGAATAATTATCGCCGAATATTAATTATAAAATTAACCTGAACTGTCGAATGAAAAACATCTCTAAAGAGATTTTATGTTAGAATTTGGGGTTGTTATCAAATAAACAAATCAAAGTACTCAATTTGTAAGTGGCACTATTATACAAATTGGCAGCCACATGTACAGTACCTACAACTATTTTTTTTAAGAAGTGCCTCAGCTGCCGGCGCTGTGTTCCGAATTGGCTGCCAGCGCCGGTTGCTGAATTGCTAAAGAAGTTTTCACATCAAAAATAGGCACATCTTTTAGTCGATACGTCGTTGAACAGTTTCTAATTAAGATGCTACTGTCTATCAAGGTTATAGACCAAAATAACTAAATACCGTCGGGCCACGGTATTTAGTTATCTTGGTCTACTATAGCCTCCATACCGAAACATCACATTAAGCCATGAAACTACTTGAAATCATGGGAACTTGTCCCATGATTTCTAGTAGTTTCGGTCATTAGCGAACTCTGAAGGATTTCACTTGACAGGCAGCATGGGAAGTTTGGTAATGACAGCCGACGGCAACGGGCCAAGCAATAATGAACTCGAAAGTTTTGAAAATAGAAAATACTCGTTTCGTACCTACATAATATTGACTCAGTTTTAAGAATTTATTCATATTTATGGGTATACTATAGAGCGCCGCCGTCGTCGTAATAAAATTAATTGTCTTATTTTCTAAAAAAAATAATTTAAAAAAAATTGTTGTGCTCGTCGCAAAGAAAATTACCAAAATGCTATAGGTTAGTTGTATTTTCGACTTAAAAATCATTAGGTACAATTTACATTAGGAAAGTTTACGTCGCGCGTTTGTGATTAGGCCTCTGAATATCTATCTCGTATGATTTGAAGCTTCCGGGACTGGTAGTGACAGAAAAAGCACATTATAGCTTACAATTTTTGTACGAGCCGAGTGGTCAGTCATTTGACAGTACAGTGAGTCAATTCAGCGCTGACTTGCAACTAGGTTCGTGTAGACACTAGTTTCAACCCTGTCCAGTGCTGAGTTCGCGCCCTCAAGTCCAGTTGACTAACCTACCCGTCTATTTTCGGGCTGAGTATAGCTTGCCCCGCCAGGGTTACTGACTTACTGCCGGTCCATCATTCCGCTCTTCGTGAGCCATAAAAGGCCGTAAGAAAGAAGAAAAGAAGAAGAAAGAAAATAAGTTTATTTGCGGTAAACATGACGCAAGAAAAGAAAAAAAAGAACACGAAAATAACAAATTGGGGGAAAATATGCGTCACATCCACGCAAAACGGCCATTGCTCAGCATAATGCTGCGACCCTATGCGAGACAGAGCCCCAGCGCTGGTTTTCAGCGACAGCCGGCGCGGCGGCGTGGCGTGGAGTAGAGAGTTAGGAAAGGAAACGAAACTACCGTACCGGCAGTAAACGTTTATAACATAAGGAAAACGGCATTCATTGGAATTTAATAACATTAGATAGGTAAAAATAGAGGAGGAGCTCGTGGCTATGTAATAACAGCCGCACGGGTCCATCCATCAGTTTAAGCTACGATTGCCGGGGTTGGTCAGTGGATGGGTGACCATCTTTACATAGCAAGACTTCCCCCGTGTCTCGGGAAGCACGTTAGGGTGTTGGCCCGGCTGTCATTCGTGGATCTTTGACGGTCGTTACGAGTCGTCAGAAGCCCGAAAGTCGTCAACCAGTCTTACCAAGCGATGTCGTATTACTCAGTTACTAGGTTGTGGAGGTCAGATAGGCAGCCGCTCCATGTAAAATACTGGTATTCAGCTGCATCCGGTTAGACTGGAAGCTGACCCCAACATAGTTGAGAAAAGGCTAGGCAGATTGATTTGATTGAGAGTTCTGAAACAACCCTTCATATGTGTGGGTTGTACGTGATTATACAGAAACGTTTTTATTAGGTATATTAAATCAATTTGGGATGTTTTTATCCTAAATCACGCAATAAGTCGCGAATTTCTATGGCGTTGAACTAAGGAAATAACGTCTTTAAAAAGCAGGACTCATTCTCATTCACACGGACCCGTCATTGACGATTCGTCAAAAAATTATACGTCTTGACAGATGCACGCTCACATACGGAAACGAGTTTCTTCGCGATTCGTTAAAATATCCGAACAGATGTTCACTCTTGATTCGTGATTCAGAGTTCAGTCTTGGACGAGCGCTTCAGCGGGTCCGACACAAACAAATCACGATTTTTGACGAACGTGATTTTTAAAATACGATACGTGATTTTAGACGTGTCCGTTTTTCGATTCGTGAATTCGTGATGCGTGTGAACACGGGCATTAAAAAAGCATTGCTGCCGCCAATAAAAAATACGAATCGTGAAAAAAGACGATTCGTCAGAAAACACGAATCGTCCTCGTGTGAATGATCCCTTGCAAATTTAAATACGACATAAACAAAGATTATTCGAACCGAAATGACATTGTTTCACGAAGAATGCTGAAATTGTTTAAGTCTCATGTTTGAGTTGAACTTCGTGTGCTCCAGCATCAAATACTTGCTTGTAAAGTATTTTAAAAGAATGCGTAAATTGTTTAATACTGCATAGGTACGCATACAACGTATAGACTATAGACCGAAGAAAACATTCCAGAATTGTTTCTGGTACGTTAAAACTTTTAGAATTCTGATTAAAAATTAATGTTTTTGAGACATCAGCTGAAATATTAATACTTCATAATTATGAATTTGAAGGTTCTGTCTGTATACAACGTTTTCAGGGCTGAACCGCTGAACCAATTTTGACGTAATTTGGCATGGAGATAGCTTGAACCCTGAGGAATAGGTACAATAGGTTAGGCATACAAATTTTTTAAGTGAACCTCCATCGATTCGATGGTTAATCAAGAATTGATATTTGTTTCCTCTGTGGTTGAGGATTCCGGGTGAAGCTCGATTTCACCTTATGCCTGATCATCACTTATACTATCGTATACTATCAGGTGAAATGCAGGCCAAGAGCATCGCAGCGGAGGTTAAAAAAAAAATTGTGAAATTTCAAGGACGCATGACGTTTAGACACATTTCGTTACATGAGCGAGAAGAAAGATAACCCTACATACAGAAGATAACCCTACTATAAATAATATTAGTGTGAGAAACAGAGAAAGACAGATCTCTCTCACACTAATATTATTTATAGTAAATTCACTTCTACGACGTGAGCAGCGCGCGCAATTTTTTTTTTTAATTATTCTTCTAAGGGTCGGGCCACACCTGCCGAACGATCCGCGGCGGAACGCTCCGTCGCGTCATATTTCTATGGACGTAACGTTCGGCTGATGTGTCATAGCCTCATAGGTAACTTGAAAAACATTAGGAGCGTATTCAACCGAACGTTCCGCCGCGGAACGTTCGGCAGGTGTGGCCCGACCCTAATAGCTGCGCCCCGCGGGTTCATCAGCAAAAGTCTTGATCCCGTGGGAATATCGGGATAAAAAGTATCCTATGTCCTAACCCATCCTAAGCCAAGTCATGGTCTATCCATGTGCCAAATTTCATCCAAATCCGTTCAACCGTTTAGCGTGAAAGCGTAAAATACAATCAAAAAAAGAAATAAACAAAATCACCTTCGCATTTGTAATATTAGTTCGGATAATGATTGAAAAAGAAAAGGGTCTGTGAGTAAAATAAAATCCGAAAACCACGCCAACACGTGGGCTGAAAGCTAGTGTTAAATAAAGGTATACCTACAGAAAAATCTCGCGATATTTGGGTAGCCTATTACAGTTTGAGGTTATTGGCAGTTCTACCCAATTTTACATAACCGTGTCATGCCAATCTCGCCTATTTAAGCCCGTAACACCTCAATATCGAGTACATTATCCAGCTAACAGCACAGAAACGGCTATTGCATAATGGTTTTGGAATTCGAAAATGAAATTCTACCCAGAAATAGAATGGAAATAGAATTCTTACTGTACAATTTCAATGAAATTCAGTACCTACTGCGTAGTTTTTTGTTTCGATGGATCGGTAATTTAGTAACGAATTCCTATTATTTTTTAGGTTTCTTTTATCCAAAGGATCGGCATAACTACAAACTGCCCTAGCGAATCAGTGGGGTAAGCGAAACCTATTCAGGTGGAGGTTCATAGGCCATTCCGACTTTGCTGTTCCACAAACTTATGGGTATCGTGTCTTGCGTCTCCTGTCAGCTGCACGTTACAGGAACTGATGGACGCTAGTGATGGCGCCAAACACGTAGCCAAATTCTGAGCCGAGTCGATTTAGATTGCCATCGACACGCTAAGAAGGGGGGTAATTTCATGACACACATAAATTTACAATAGATCGCAATGCCTTTCATTTTGACATCCATTGCTTCATAGGTTTGAACGGTGAAGGAAAACATCGTGAGGAAACCGGCACCGGAAAGAAATATATCTGAGATATATTTCTCGACGGCATATGAACCCAAGTCAGAGGCATATGAGCAGCTTTAAAACTCTGACACCAGGTTAGTCACTGACCACACGAAAAAGAAAAAGAGGGTTTTTTTAGGTTTGAAAAAATCGTCTGCACAACAACGTAAGTAAATAACGCAAAGAACATGTTATGGCTGAACTGTCAAAATGACTGGTTTTGCGATCGATGGCCATTTTATATGTGCAAATACCCCGCTGTTTACCAAACTCGGTGGTTATGGCATCGTTACACCAAAAGTGATGACAGTCGCAAGTTTGAACTATCAAAAACATTCAGCAAATTTTACCTTACCCAAAGAACAATATACATATTATTTACTATGCCCAAGGTTTGAACGTTTGAGTTTACGGAAGTAAAATCCAATTTAGTACCGTTCATCCTAATCCTAACTAATATTTATAAATGCGAAAGTGAGTTTGTTTGTTTATTTCGCTTTCACGCTTCAACGGTTGAACGGATTTCTATTAAATTTGGCACATGGGTAGACCATGACATGGATTAGGACACCTTTTATCCCGATATTCCCATGGCGACCAGCGCGACTTGTCGCGCGACGCGACACCGATTATTGTTATACCGTGAAGTTTTCTTAGAAATTGTATTGTTCGTGTCGAGTCGCGCGACAAGTCGCGCTGGTTTGCAAAAGCCTTTACGCGGGTGACACCGCGCGGTGCAGCCAGTATTATATAAAACATTTCTTAAGGAAAGACTAAGACTAATAAGACTCGAAGAAAGTTAAAAGGCATAACCAAAACAGAAAGTTACTCTTTTCATGAGCATAGTCTGGAAAATTCAAATAAAAACTTTGTGGATCGTTATAACTTTTTTGTAGAATCAGATACGAGGCCAAACTTATGAAAGGTAAATTATTATTATTGTACAGCAAATTGGCTACAATTTGGAAAGATATAGACACGCGTTTGAATATGAAACCACTAGGTAGTTTTAGAAAGAATATGTACGTAAATAACAACTTATACATAAGAGCTCATTCAGACGGGACCCGTCATTGATGTCATGACGGATGCATGTTCACATTGCTTATGGAAACAAGTTTCTTCGTCAAAATATTAAAACTTTTTTGTAGAATCAGATACGAGGCCAAACTTATGAAAGGTAAATTATTATTATTGTACAGCAAATTGGCTACAATTTGGAAAGATATAGACACGCGTTTGAATATGAAACCACTAGGTAGTTTTAGAAAGAATATGTACGTAAATAACAACTTATAGGGTAAACTCACCAGTAACTGGCCACTTAAGCACATCGCCAAGTTCATGTCATTGTTATGACCAAATGTGTCAAGAAATTAATATTCTTAAATTACCTATGGTTAAAGTGTGTATACGTTTATCGATATTGATGGGTAAAAAAATCAATTAAACAAAATTATGTAGAAACATTTTAACCGAATGAAAAAGTAGTTATTTTTAATAGTAACTGGCCATCAAATTTAGAAATTAGCCACCATAACACTAATAATTGGCCATGTTATAATAATCATCAAAAACAATATTAAAATATAGGATAAAGTCCCTAAATTAGAAGTACAAATATTTAAAAAACTTAATAAGGCAAATTCTGACAATATTGTACTTAATTCGCTACAAAAAATCAACATCTTAGCTTATTATTTCCTAACAATTTTCTAGACTCATCTTGACTATTCATTGTTTTGCTTTTAGCAGTCTTATTCTTTGTATTTTTAATCCTCCTCCTATAATCAGTCTTCTGCCATTATCCCAATTTATTTGTAGACGGCGTAACATGTCCGTTTCTTCCACACTTCTCTGTTAGTCGTCATCGCGGTAGTCACCTCCTTTCTAGCCATGTCATCTTTGCCACAGCCCATCCATCGGTTCTTTGGTCGGCCCTTACTCTTATAGCCATCGAAATTTATACTCTCAACTATCCTCACGACATTTTCCTCATTCTTCTTTATTCTTTATCTTGTATTAAAGGACATGACCAGTTTTAGCCTTCGAATTCGGGAACATGCGCAGCATTACAACTTTTACACTAAGATTTAAAAATAAAGATCTAATTTATCATGGTTATATTATTCCGACTAAAGCCCAGATTAAATTATCTGAAAAATCAGTATATTAATTGCTTCCGTTTCTCTCTTTTATGCACTTCCTGATTTTGACGTTCCATTGTATCTTTATTCACCCGGTAACCAAAATAAGCTACACATAATATGGAAAAAAATAAACTAAAAACGAGCTATTTTCGATCAAGTGAATTTTAATGACATGGAATATACATGTTTTGTTTATAATTACTTATTTATTGATACGCCTACGGGTTATGTTAGGTTTTATTGACACGTGTGAAGTTCGAACACCATATTTTTTTTAATAATCACTGCGTATATAGGAGTGTTACTTCGTTGACTTTAGTTATTACTCTGAGTTCGTTGACAATGCATCTGACATTAGCAGACACCTGTGTAGGGAGGGACCAAAGGGGTAGTAGTTTTTTTCATAAAATTGATAATTCAATCGATTCGAGTCAAAGCATGAAAAATCGATTCACATAAAATGGATTTTGAATTGATATTTTCTTTGACCGTTTTGAACTACTTATATTTAATTTGGATGAATAATAACATAACACCTTCATTTCGCCAGTCCCGTGTAATGCGGGGCGAGCGTTTTACCATTAACCGGATACAAATCGGGACTCCGGGCTGCTATTGAGAAATTCCAGATGGAAAAACCCAATAACACTTTGCCCGACCCGGGAATCGCACCCAGGACCTCATGCTCAGCTGTAGCGCTTGCCACCACTAGACCAACGAGGCAGTCAAATGTTTTCGAATTTTATGTGTTATAGGTTCGAGAAAAAAGCAATTGACACTTTATCGATTTCAGATCGCCATTCACCATCCCTACTTGCACATTCAATCTTGGCGTCACGTCAGGTATAAATCTGTACTTTTTATGGTGTACATAATAAAGAATCTTCTATCTATCCATCATTGCAGTTCGCGACCCACGTTGTGTTTACGCGTTCGTTGTGTACTGTGCGATTATTGTGTTCTATTTCTACGCCCCTAAGACGACCCACTGACCACGACCATTGCTATTCTTTACGGACTGAAATCTTCAAAACCCGATTACCATTGCTATTCATAAAGGATTCATCTGTTTTGCTCTACGATTCAGATAAACGGATATTATGATGAAGTGCCTAAACTATGGCATATCTGTAAGGCGGGTTAAAAGGCATATTATGAAGATTTATCAGGGAAATGGTGTTGTTATTTTCTTGTCAAAACCCATTTTCCCTCAAGAATCTAGGACAGCCGCTCGGTTAGTATTGAAGTATCCAGATCCTTAGGTGCAGGACGTCACCGCTGCTTGGACTGGGATAGCTTTACAACCTGCATAATCTACGCGTCCAGCGATCACGCCCGTCCGGCACAGTTCGTCTTTCCTACATATTTTATTTTATTAAAGAATATTAAAATAATTAATTCGTTCAAATAATAGTTTTATTTAAATCCTCATGCCTTCACAAATAATAATAACAATAGCCTTATTTTTATTTCCCGAGCCACGTAGAGCCTAGTTGTAGTCAATAGCTGACTGTAACTCTTAATTGGGTTGGCTCGGCCGGGGAGGTACCACACTCTTACAGAATACCAAAGTAAAGTACCAACATTATGTTGCTCCGCTTCGAATAGTGAGTGAGAGAATCGGAAGCCCAGGGTTTGGGGTGGGAAAAGGGTGGCAGCGCATCGGCAGTAACCCTGGTGTTGTAGACTTCTATAGGCGGCGGTTATTGCTTATTAACATCAGGTGATCAGCATGCTAGTTTGCGCCCTTGATGGTATAAAAAAAAAACCTAGCGCCTCGATGGATGGCGTGTCGAATAGTAGAAAATCATTCTTTAACTCGATTACCACAACGCCTAGCGCCATCTCTTAACGAAAAGCAGAGCTATTTAGTGAAAACTTATCTTTATTTTTCTCAGCTCCCTGATCTTTTGGAGTCGTGAAAGTTTTTTACCTGTAAACTGTAGAATACAATAATTGAAAAATAAAACAATTTTTGCTGCAAATTGATTTTTAACTCGATTACCACAACGCCTAGCGCCATCTCTTAACGAAAAGCAGAGCTATTTAGTGAAAACTTATCTTTATTTTTCTCAGTTTCCTGATCTTTTGGAGTCGTGAAAGTTTTTTACCTGTAAACTGTAGAATACAACAATTGCAAAAATAAAACAATTTTTGCTGCACATTGATTTTTACACCTAAGCAGGCGCCCATCGCCCCACTGGTCATGTCTTTTGAGTTAGGATTTCGTATTTTAAATTGGATACTACTTCAATCAATCAATCAATTCATGCCTATCGCAGTTCACTGCAGGACATAGGTCTCGCTCAGGCTGCGCCACAACACCCCGTCTTCCGCCTTCCGCATCCAGTCCGTCCCAGTCAACATTTTAAGTTCACCGGTCCATCTAGCTGTGGGGCGTCCCACACTACGCTAGCCGATATGCGGTCTGCACTCTAGGACTCGTCTGCTCCACCGGTCATCGGTCCTTTGACAAACATGGCCAGCCCACTGCCACTTCAGCTTGCTTACTCTGCAGGCTATATCGATAACTCCGGTTCTTTTCCGGATAGCTTCGTTTCTGATCTTGTTTTTCAAAGAATCTCAGAGCATAGCCCGCTCCATAGCGCGCTGAGCGATCTACACTACTTCTGGGCACATAATTTTTTTTTCCTGCTTGACGAATCGATCCTTCAACATTTTCAATAAATTTTATAGTCTTTTCTATTGCTTCTGGCGTATTTTTAAGGACATTTTGGAAAATCTGTGTAATAAAAAATATTCCGTCAGTAACTGGCCATACAATTGGCCACCCATGCCAGTTACTGATAAATGTGTATATTTTTATTTGATATTTTTTTAGGAGATAGTATACCTTATGCAACTACTAAATACGTCTCATTTTTGATAAAATTCGAAGATTAGTTTATAATCTAGTAACTGGCATGGGTGGCCAATAATATAATTGAAAATAATAAAAAATGTCGATCAATTACTAGTCACCCGCCTAATGTTGATTTACAATAGATGCTGACAAAATAGAACTTTTAAAAAGGATCACTTACCATCTATACAACACACTAAACACAATCGACTGACGTTTACTACACAAAATACCACAAAATTATTTTTTTACATCAAGCGTTACGTTAAGATTTTTGTAAAGACTTACCGTTCATATGAGCGAACATACCGTGCATGCACGCCGACTGTCACAAAATGATCGATATTTTTGGCAATAGTGTCCTTATTGGAAAATAAAATTACTTTACTTAAAGCTACTTGAGTAGGCAATACCGAAAACAAATAATAGTTGGCGTACTGTGAGCGTAATTCTTAATTTATGCAGTTGAAGTGTATAGTGGCCAATTATTGAAAGCGGCTAGTTACTCCTCGGTTTACCCTACATAAGAGCTCATTCAGACGGGACCCGTCATTGATGTCATGACGGATGCATGTTCACATTGCTTATGGAAACAAGTTTCTTCGTCAAAATATCCGAATAGATGGTCACACTTGATTCGTGATTCAGAGTTCAGTGTTGGACGAACTACCCAACACGTTCCGTCACAAGAAATAACGATTCGACTTTTTTGGAGAAAGTGTTTTTTAAAAGACCGTACGTCATTTAGGACGTATCCGTAATTTTTCACGAATCGTGATTCGTGTGAATACGGCCATTTAAAAGCTAATGCCGCCGTAAAAAAAATCACGAATCGTGAAAAATTACGATACGGCAAAAAACACGAATCGTCCTCGTGTGAATGAACTGTAATTATATTTTAAAATGTGAAAGTGAGTTTGTTTATTTTTTACGGTTTCACGCTAAACCTAAAACACTTTTACGGATTTTGATTTTGGCACATGGGTAGACCATGACCAGGGGGCTTACCACAACCACTAAAAGATTTTGATTTTGGCACATGGGTAGACCATGACCAGGGGGCTTACCACAACCACTAAACGATTTTGATTTTGGCACATGGGTAGACCATGACCAGGGGGCTTACCACAACCACTAAAAGATTTTGATTTTGGCACATGGGTAGACCATGACCAGGGGGCTTACCACAACAACTAAAAGATTTTGATTTTGGCACATGGGTAGACCATGACCAGGGGGCTTACCACAACCACTAAAAGATTTTGATTTTGGCACATGGGTAGACCGTGACCAGGGGGCTTACCACAACAACTAAAAGATTTTGATTTTGGCACATGGGTAGACCATGACCAGGGGGCTTACCACAACCACTAAAAGATTTTGGTTTTGGCACATGGGTAGACCATGACCAGGGGGCTTACCACAACCACTAAAAGCAATCTAACTTCAGTGGGGGAGAGAGACGGTAGAGCTTCATCTATTTCCCACACTAAAGTAATATTAAAATAATACTGCTTTTAAAGGTGGTGGTAGGCCTCCTGGATTGGGTACTGTTGGAATATTACAAAAATCCCAGTGTTAACAGATTAGAATAACTACTCGATTCAATCACTCGATTATAACAATCGATCTTTCACTCATTCGATCATTCGTAGATGTCGGTCATTCAAATGTTTTCTAACGGATTATTATAAAATCGGTCCGTCAAACTGTACACGCCTTTTTCTTTCCTCCTGCGACCTATTTCCCACAGGTTATGAGCTCAGGTTACGTAGTAATACAGTGTTAAGATTATAACTAGTGTTCAAAACAAAACAAAAAAAAAAAAACACTGTTCGTTAAAAATTATTTGAAAATGGAGTCGCGAAGTAAAAGAAATATTCAACAATTTAACGGTGAAAGATATAGCACGTGGAAATTTCGCGTTAGATCACTTTTAGGAGAACTGCAAGTGTTAAGTGTGATTGATGAACCACCGCCATCAAACCCAGATGAAGAGTGGAGAAAGAAAAATATGCTGGCGAAAGGTACGATAGTGGAATATTTAGGCGATGCATTTTTGAATTTTGCAAAAGGTGCTGCTACGGCAAAAACTATAATGGATGATTTGGATAAAATTTACGAAAGGAGGAGCTTAGCTACACAATTGGCACTGCGAAAACAATTACTCAATTTAAAATTAGCACCGGATGTGACGTTATTCCAACACTTCAATAATTTTGACAATATAATTACGGAACTAATTTCAGCTGGTGCAAAATTAGATGAGATGGACAAAGTATCACATTTATTGTTAACTTTACCTACTTCCTACGACGGCGTTATAACAACATTAGAAACATTAGGAGAAGAACAATTAAATCTAGCGTTTGTTAAGACACGTCTTTTAGATCATGAAGTGAAATTAAAAGCTGATACTACAACCGAACTGAAAGTATTACATACATCTGTGAAGAAATTTACATCAAGACCTGGATTTGACAAGAAAAAATTCCGTGATAGTACTCGATATAAGAAGAAGCCACAGCCTGGAAACTCTATGCATAAGATTTCGAAGTTATATTGTGATCATTGCGGTCGACGAAATCATGTCAAGAAGGATTGCCATTTCTACAAGAAAATTCAGCAAGACAGCGGTAGTAGCAACCAGACACCAACTGCAAATACAATGCAGATTTCCGGCAATGATGAGGACAGTTTCGCTTTTATGTTTACAACATGTAAGTTACCTCATCCGCATCTTAATTCCAATAATGATACAATTACTTTTCTTTTAGATTCGGGCGCAACTGACCACATTGTGAATTCAAAGGAATTTTTCTCTTCATACTTAGAGTTACCCACTCCGCTAAAAATTGGAGTAGCTAAGAACAGCACTAACATTCCTGCATTTGGTAAAGGAAAAATAAACGTTTCTAGTAATCTAGGTTTTCAAGGATCAATCGATAATATTCTATATTCACCAGATGTTCCATATAATTTATTATCGGTAAATCGTATTCAAGAAGCAGGTATGTCGGTTATTTTTAACAATAATAAAGTTCATATTTACAAAAATAACAAATGCTTAATATCCGGTATATGTAGTAATAACCTTTTTAGGTTACATTTTAAAGTACTGCGATCTCAATGTAATTTAAATTTATCTGAGACTTCTAAAACTTATGATTTATGGCACAAACGTCTCGGTCATTTGAATAAACAAAAATTTAATATTTTAAAAGACCTAATTGAGGATAATCATATTATCAATGATATAATTCCTAGTGATGAGTTATGTGAGCCTTGTATACTTGGTAAACAATCACGACTACCTTTTGCTAAGGCAAAAGTGAAATCTAATAACAACAGACCACTTTTTATTGTTCATTCTGATGTTTGCGGTCCTATAACACCACCTACATTTGATGATAAAAATTATTTTACTATTTTTGTTGATGATTTTACTCATTATACAGTCACATATTTAATGCATTCAAAGTCAGAAGTATTTAAATGTTTTAGGGATTTTGTGGCTAAGAGTGAGAACTTACTTAATTCTAAGATTGTTAATCTATATTGCGATAATGGCCGAGAATATCTTTCTAACGAGTTCAAAGAATTTTGTGTTGAAAAGGGAATAATGTATCACTTAACGGTGCCTTACACTCCACAACAAAATGGTGTATCAGAGAGGATGAATCGTACGTTAACCGAAATGGCTCGAACATTGGTTACAAGTGCGAAATTGGACAAAATATTTTGGGGTGAAGCTGTTTTAACAGCTACTTATTTGACTAATATTCTACCCACAAAAGCTCTGATAAATAAAACACCATACGAAATGTGGCATGGTAAAAAACCGAAAATAAATCATTTAAAAATGTTTGGCTCTACTGCATACGTTCATAATAAAACTAGAAAAACGAAATTTGATCAAAAATCTCATAAGTCAATATTAGTTGGTTACGATGCAAATGGTTATAGATTATTTAATGTTGAAAATAATGAAGTATTCATAGCTCGTGATGTAATATTCGATGAGTTGAATTTTACACAGTCGTAGTCGCGTCCAACAAGTAGCAGTAGTGACAACATTGTGATTCCCTCAAAAATTAGTAAGCCCGACAATGATTCGGCAAAACTAATAGAAAGTCAACCTCAAGATTCTTTGAACGAAAATTCGTCATTAGGAAGTCAACCTAATAATATAAGACGAAGTGAAAGAATTCTCAATTTACCCCCGAAAAATTATAAACAGATGCATGATCCTGATTTATTTTTGTCATTGATTAATTTGCAATCATTGCCATTGTCATTTAAGAATATATTTGATAGACATGATTCTGACAAATGGTTAAAAGCAGTACAGAGTGAAATTGAGTCACTTCGTAGCAACCAAACGTGGACTTTAGTAGAAAAACCTAAAGATGTCAATATAATAAGTTGTAAATGGGTATTTACTATTAAAAACAATGAGTTAGGTGAACCCGTACGTTATAAGGCTCGCTTGGTTGCTCGAGGTTTTACTCAAGAGTACTTGCAGGATTATAACGAAACTTTCGCACCAGTAGCTCGGATCACTACATTTAGATTCATTTTAGCTTTAGCTAATCAATTTGATTTACATGTACACCATATGGATGTTAAAACGGCATTCCTTAATGGAATACTAAAAGAAAATATTTATATGGAGGTACCAGAAGGCATTTTAGCTAAAGATAATCAGGTGTGTAAACTAAACAAAACATTGTATGGCCTAAAACAGTCGTCCAGATGTTGGTTCGAACGTCTGGATCTCGTTCTTAAAGATATGGGTTTTACAAATGCTGAAGTAGATCCTTGTCTATATGTGTTGTGGATAAAAATGGTATAGATAAAAATGTTTATATTGTATTGTACGTCGATGATTTAATAATTTCCACTAAAAGTATTGATACATTACAAGTTTATAAGAACAGTCTTATGCAAAAGTTTGAAATGTCTGATTTAAAAGAAATAAAGTTATTCCTTGGTATCAGAATCGAAAGGTCAAAAAATATTATCTCTTTAGACCAATCTACATACCTACAAAATGTTTTAAATAGATTCTCTATGAGTGATTGCAACCCTTCTAAATCACCTTTACCTTGTAAATTAAATCATTTAACTTTAAATTCTGACACATATTATGAAGCACCCTGTAGAAATGCAATTGGGTGTCTTATGTATGCAATGCTTTGTACACGGCCAGATATTTGTGCTCCTATAAGTATATTGAGTAGATACCAATCTAAAAATAATGAAGAATTGTGGAAATGTTTAAAACATCTTTTGCGATACATAAAAGGTACAGTCGGTATAAAATTGACTTATCATAAAAGTGATTATAAGGAATTAATAACTGGCTATGCAGATTCTGATTGGGGAGGCGATGAAAACGACAGAAAAAGTACAACAGGCTATTTATTCAAAGCTTTTAATAATTGTACAATTTCGTGGAACACACGAAAACAAAATACTGTCGCCGTCTCTTCAACGGAAGCTGAGTACATGGCTTTATTTGAGGCTGTAAGAGAAGCAGTCTGGATTAAATCATTACTAAATAGCATTTTAATCCAAATAAAAGAGCCCATTATAATATACGAAGACAACAATAGTTGCATTTGTATCGCAAATAATCCTACAAACGATAAAAAATCTAAACACATAGACATAAAATACCATTTCATTAGGGAACAAATCGCTAGTAAAATAATAAAACTAGAATTTATTTCCACAGGAAATCAACTAGCTGATATGTTTACGAAAGCGATTCCTTCCAAAAGGTTTCTAGATTTAAGACACAATTTAAATTTGTATTAAACTTTAATTAGTAAAATTTATTTCACGTGATTTTGAAGTGAACACTAAAATAACATTAATCATTAACTTAAATCAACATTTTGTTTGTTATATTAAAATGTATATTAATTACTATAGGTATACAAACAGTTTTTTTTTGTTATGTGATTGAAATGAGCTTTTATTTTTCTGTATACTTGCATTTTTGAGGGGGACTGTTGGAATATTACAAAAATCCCAGTGTTAACAAATTAGAATAACTACTCGATTCAATCACTCGATTATAACAATCGATCTTTCACTCATTCGATCATTCGTAGATGTCGGTCATTCAAATGTTTTCTAACGGATTATTATAAAATCGGTCCGTCAAACTGTACACGCCTTTTTCTTTCCTCCTGCGACCTATTTCCCACAGGTACTTAACTATTATTAAATATACTAACTAAAACTATTTTAGAAAGGGAAATATTTAACTGATCCTCTAAAAATGTGTTGACCTTAAATTATGGACATCTTTTACACCTCTAAAAACGTTTGCGCTTCTAATGATGCACACTTTTTTAACAATTGAATTGAGTTTTTTTTTAGTTTCTGGCCTTTTCTCACATTTGGTCGCACTAAGTAAGATATCCCAACCAATTAATGGGTTAGGTTAGGTTAGTACCGTGACAAACCGCGAGCAAGCCGAGCGAGCACAGCGAGCGGTGCCACCGCAGCGGCCATCGAGCGTTTCTTCCTAGTTTGTCGCAGTTACTTGACCTTACTTAGTATTTTTAGGACCCCAAAATAGGATTATTAGAGGTTCACAAAAAGAGGCTCAAGCATTATATTAGAGTGCTCAAATATATTTTTATTAGAGGTTCGATTAAATACATGACTTTTATAAAGAGACTGATGCTCCTCAAAGCCGAACTTTATCTTAAAGTCGATGTGCGTCATTAACTCTCGGTTATTGTACAATGTAACTCTGCAAGGTTCACTAAGTTTCAAGTTTGCGAGTAATTGATAAGCCACGTTCACACCTGCCGTACGCACTGAAGTTATAACGACACTTTGTATAGCACCCACTTCAAGCTGAGCAACTTCGCAAGTATAAGTAACTTTAAACGGGTCGATTTTCTTCTCTATTGTGGAGTTACTTAATATTTGAACTGTGAATTTCAGTGTTCACGCAATCGGTCGTGTAATATGGCCAATCGATTCTTAGAAAAAAGTCGGCTTTGTAGAGCGTTATTATAATTATTATGTCGCTCATATTTACCCGGTTGATGGCAATAAGCTCGCCTCCTACAAAATGGGACTTCAAACATAGCTGGTGAAATATGGATGTACTATAGTACATCTCTGCCTAACCCTTCGGGAAAAAGTGGAGTGAAGTTATGTTACTTGCGTGATTGGTGACAGTCTCTTTCTAAGGCCACCAGCCATGCCGATAAACGCATTAATCGACCGCTAAGGCGTAGAATCGTGGGCTTACATGCGTACGTCAGTGTGGAGTCAGTGAATAACGTATGACGGACGCGACCGACTTGTACACCAACGCCGACGCTGACGCGACGATCCGTGAAGCACTAACCGGTATAAGACACCTGTCCCATAGCCGGCGGTTAACGAAAAGCGAGTAGATCTAGCAGCTAAACTGGCCAAATGCGTGTCGGCCTACGCACAATGAAGGGTTACGTAGTTGAGATGAATTTATCCCAAGAACAAACTTAACATTGTGGTTGAAAAACATGTTCTCCCATACGAAATGTGTTTCATAAGTTGATCGATTATTAGGTACTCGTTAACTTTTAGAGCCTACTTTGCTACGATAGTTTTCCTTTTAATTTCGTTATTACTACTGCCGTAAACTTTTTAACATATCCAAAACCAACCATGCATTTAGCTGGCAGGGGGGACAAAAATTAGCTCAAACGGATCACTGAATCCAAAAATAGTTTTCACATACTAACAATATTTTTAACGAAGTTTCCAAAGACGGCCGTCTTTGGAAACTTCGTTAAAAATATTGTTACGCGCTGTACGCGGCTGATAGAAGCAGAACTGTATAGTGTGACCAAAATCGTTCAACGAAACGTGAATGGAGCTGAATAAGTGTGAGTAGTCCCTAAATCGGCAGGTGTCTTCCTACGGGTGTAGCTAGATAATTTCCTATTTGTAATCATAATATTGATTTCTCAGTTGGTTTTTTCCATGAATATTATTCTGAATTCTGAATGCCTATTTTGTGGTTGAATTTTTAAACAATACCAGGAATTAATAAAGCTTCCATTCTTTGAGGTCAACATGTCTGTTGGGCTGCATCACAGATATAAAGTTAGATTTATATCTGTGGGCTGCATTCTGTGTATTTCTGTGCTTACGTACGCTTATCGAGTTAGCTAATGACTGTTTCATATTATAAGTATCTGTTGAAAGTACAAACAAACCCTGTTCAGGTTAAATTCCTACACAATAATTCACTAAAGCACACTAAAGAGAATTAGTAACACACTCATCTATATTTAGAAGGTTTCGACCTTATACCACACCTATTTTGCCAACAATAAATTATTGTCTGAATAACATTATTCAATTGTTATAGAAAAATCGTCGATGAAAATGAAAATTAAGGTTAAGTTTACATTAACCTCAATTGTCGAATGAAAAACCTTTTAAAGGTGATTTAAAATTAGAATTTCGGGATTAAGTATTCAAATAAACAAATCAAAGCACTCAATTTGTAAGTGGCACTACAAATTGGCATCCAGGGGTACGAAAGATAATAGGTGGTATTGAAATACGTCCCTTCTCTGTATGAGAAGAGACCTTTTCCCTGCAGGTTTGAAGACTGATAATACGTTCATAGCTTCAGAATGTAGACATACAAATATAAAGCAGTAATTCAGGACATCGATTTTACATTTCCTAATTCTTTTCTTCTTAATTTTTCATCTGTTTCATTACATAGATAGAACATTTTCTATGAGAACATTTAGGTACTTATTAACTTTAGTGCTCTACTAAAATAGCACGCTCCTTTACTTCTAATTAATATTTTTTAAGTAAAAAATTAGTTAATGGACGCTGGATTTTCATAAAGTAAGCTTTTATTTAGCTGACTTTCTGAAAATTAACCCTTCCAACTAAGCCTACTCTAAAAATAATATACAAAAGATGTTTACGTCAGCAAGTACTTCGCTACTTCAAATTGTCCTCAGTAATTATTTGTCTCCAAAAGTAATTTTGAAGTTGTTACAAAAGCTTACTAGGCGTATTTAAATCTACGAAATGTTTACATATGTTTGTTTTGTCCGTCGACGTTGTTGTGTTCTAAATCATCATCATTTTTGAGGTTTTATAGTTTTAATTTGTAAGTAATTTAATTTTAAGACCGCGCTATCGCATTATGTAGGTACCTATACACCTGGCAGAAGTAAGGCAGTTTTGAAAAATAAATAAATAAATTTTGCGTTTTAAATACCGTAAAAAACTTTAGGTACTGTTGAGTATTAGGTATTTTGTACCAAACCACGACATTTATAATACTACGTAAAAAAATATAGCTATGGCACATTTTTGACTTTTATAAAATAAGGAAGATAGCTGTACACTTTTTAACAATCAATGCAAAAGTAAATTCCCGTTTGACAAGACCTACAGGCATATCGTTCCATTCGAATCTAACAATTGCTTTGTATTACGTTCTCCTCGGAGTTATCTAACTTCATTAATTAAACAAAACTCCGTTTGAATATGGAAAATGATAATTACTTTTATTTCGCTGTAGGCTACAGGGCACAATATAATTTACGAAGTGTATAGAGTGCCGCGAGTTTCTTGTGGCACTCTAGTGTCACTGCCTCCGCCCGGCTAGGGTGCCGTGAGCGTTGCATTGTCACTGTCACTTGTTATTTAGGTTAGGTTAGGTTAGGTTAGAACTGTGACCACACAACGCACGAGCCGAGCGAGCGTAGCGAGCGGTGCCGCGGTAGCGGCCGGCGAAGTGCCAGGGTCCGTTTAGGCACAAGAGAATGTAATGTTTTGGGAATGTGGTGTTTTACAGCGATCTAACCTCGACAATCAAACAAAATACCAAGTGACGTGACTTAGTGACAGTTACAATGACAATCCAATGCTTGCGGCACTTTGGCCGGGCCGAGGCGGTATTACTAGGGTGCCTGTAGTGGCACTTTATCCGATAGGGATAGAGTGCCACTGGTGGCACTCTATACACTGCCTATAATTTAATCAGTGCCGAGTACTTGCTGCGCAATTAGTGCAGAACTTTGACTTTTGATTTTTTTACGAATTTCAAACATCGTTCTGCTTCTGTCAATTGTCTGATTAACTAAACTTAACTTTAAAATGAATCCTCCCCACTTCTAAACTAAATAATAATATTAAAAATAATAATATGAATAATAAATAACAATATTAATATTATAAAGAGAAAAGATTTGATTTTCTTGTTTGTTTGTTTGTTTGTTTATAATGAATAAACTCAAAAACTACAGGACCGATTTTAAAAATTATTTCACCAGTATAATACTATATATATATACTATATAATTTATAAAGATATCACGCGGGCGAAGCCGCTGGCGGAAGCTAGTGTTGTATAAAATGATATCTATCCGTTAACCTACCCATTGTTTTTATACTGCTTACACTTGGGAACATCTGTGAAAGCAATATCGTAAGCAATATACCACATATTGCCAAACGGCTAACATTAATTAAGTATTCCATATACACACACCTAAACAAACCAAAGGGACAGTACCTACCTAATTATTTTATGCGTCAAATTTCCGCTTCAATCATAGGAATGCAACTTAATATTAACGTTAATGCAACTTAATATTAACGTTAATGTTTGTTTGCTATGCATTATTGCCTACCTACACAATTTTGAAATTGAATTGGATATGGGTGCGTAATAAAGACAAAAAAAAACTCACCCGCACACCCATAAAAATATGCTTGTAGTTTCAATTTTTTTTTTCTTGAAATAAGAACGTAGTAAGTGCTAAACCTGAAAGGGTTTTATCGTAATAAATCCAAAAAAAAAATTTTTTTTAAAACGCAATTTGTTCCGTCTTGTATGATAATAATAATAAAATAATGATCAAATTAGCCAAAAAGTCATTAGCATGTAATAAGTACAAATCAAAATTGCGTGGATATAGCTTCGTGATGTAATACTATAGAGAATTTTATGATTTAATGTTTCTGTTCCACAAACATACCGGTCAAAATCATAACCCTCCTTTTTGCTTCGCCGAAGTCGGGTAAAAAGTTCGGAAATATCATGTGGAAAAAAGGGAGAAAACACATAGGAGAAAAGGCGTGATTGTCTGAAACATCAATAACATGAGCTTATGCATGTTTCATGAAACACTTGGTTCTTGGGGCCCGAGTGCGCGTATCCTTTTTATTAAGGCTCCGTGCACGAAAAAAACCCATTTTCGTCAATAACTTATCTAATTGTAAGAAAGCTTAAAATAATTGAAACATTAAGTCTGTGTAAGTATAAAAGTACAGTTTACGTAGTGCTAAACCATTCGTGTCAGTCACAGCACCTTTAAATAGTTGCATCACTTCTGCGCTCTCGAAAATACGGTTTATTTCGCCTTTGATTTACTTATTGAAGATATTGTATAATCATAAAATAAACTTTTGATTTTATTTCAAGGATAGCTGAAAACTAATGTGTGTTTTTTAAATTTCTTGATATGGTTTGCTAAATAATAGGAAAAAAAACATTACTGAAAGGGTTTTAAAAAAAAATATGGTTTCTTTTCAACATTATTTTATTTTTCTGCTATATTTTGTATCGAAGTTGAAAAAAGTGGTTCTGCCACATGCAAGTAGTAGACCATATAACGATGTCGGTGATATTTTTTAAATGTTCAAAATCAAAAGTAGTTTCTTGTAAAAAAGTGATCAAACTCAGTCTCGCGTCAAGTTTTGAAAAACTAGTTGCGAATATTTGTGATTTTCCATGAATACTTTCTTAATTTATTTGAAAAATCCCTTTCCACCACATGCAAAACAAAGAACTCAACTTTCCAAATCACAAATAGTTTTGTTTACATTATTTTTCTTTTCTCAGAACGAATGAACAAAATTCATCAAAATCAGTCGATTTCGTGCACGGCCCCTTAAGATAATTTCTAATTTCGCGAGACCAAAGGGCCGGCTCGTTCTTTGGCCAAAGAATTAGCATTGCCATTCAACGTGGCAATGGTGCCAGTCTTCTGGGCACGTTTCCGGATGACAGCGATGCGGACGAGAACTTCAACGCCTAAGGGCGCCTTCAAAGCCGCAAACTGCCGCGCGGAGGCCGCAGCGCTGTACCCGCGCTGCTTTGTAAATCCATTGGCAGGGACATCGACGCGAAAACTGATACCATGAATTCAGTACATGATTCTGAACCCCCCTGAACTGCAGCGCTACACCCGCGCTGCGGCCGCGCATCAGTTCACTGATTTTATTTATATGAATTTACAAAGCAGCGCGGACGCAGCGCTGCAGCCGCGCTGCCTCTGGGCGGCACCTTGCGGCAAATTTGAAAGCGCCCTAAATGTCGTTCTATTTTTATAGTTACTTTATTTGTATAGTTAGTCATTTAATTTAGTGTTAAGCTGTTTTCAGACCAGCGCGATTTGTCGCGCGACACGACACGAACAATACAAAACTTCACGGTATAACAATAACCGGTGTCGGTCACTGGTCTGAATACAGCTTTAGATTGTATATTGTATTTAAGATTTGTTTTCCACAGAATATATTTTCACTTTGGCACTTGACAGGTTTCGAACACGCAACTTAGACTTAGATCTTGAGAGCGCTCGCTTCTTGAGACATGCACCGTGCGTATTTTACACGTCATGAATATAAAATCCGCATCATGTTTGTCCGCCTTCGCTGTAACTCAAAGATTCTTCTCTCAAAGAACTGACTCAAAGAATCTTTGAGTTACAGTCAGTCAGTCAGTTTGTTGTTGTTTTGGTCTTCTCTCTTTGAGTTTGAACCCAAACAAGCGCTTTACTTTGTGTAAATAATTTCATCACCACTGCTCTCAAAACGGTGAAGGAAAACATCGTGAGAAAACCGACATTTCTTAGAACCAAAAATTCGAAGACATGTGACATCTACCAACCCGCACTGGGCCCGCGTGGTAGATTACAGCCCACTCCCTCTCACAGAGAGGAGGCCTGTGTCCCAGCAGTGGGAACATTAATAGGCTGATTGTTGTTGTTGTTGTTGTCAGGATTTTTGCAATAAGCTCGAAAAATCATTCTAAAGAAAGAAATTAATAAAGATGAAGGAATTCATAAGAAATGAGCAGTATACCTACTCTTTAATATTATGTCGTATCTCTATCTACTTTACTGTGTGTACTTACATAAATAATAAAATAAATAAATAAAATCTTTCTTAGTTTTCAACATTCCAAAATTCCGGTCTTTCACGAATTTTCCAATTATCCTGCTACATATTGTTTTCGTTTCTCAGGCACACTCTGATCTATTTATCTACTTAACTAAAGTGAGTAAATCTCTAACATAAGTAGTTCTGAGATCCAACCTCACTCACAAAGTCACAATCGAATAGGTAGGCTACATACTTAACAACAAAAGAAGTTCCATTTACCACCATAAACTAGTCGGAAGTTTGTTCTTGTGGTCAAAGTGTGAAACTTTTGCTGAAGCTAACATAATTTCCTGTGATTTTCATGTTGTGGTCTGCCGCAGCCGGAAAACTGAAAGTGTTGATGCAACTTTACCAATATTTTTGTGGCATCGTATAAAATACGACGGACGAAAATTACATTTAACTTTTTAATTATTTTTTGTATGAAAATTTTATTTTTGTTTTACTTTTAGATTAATGTGAATTTTTATCTGGAATTTCGTCTGCAAATGATTACAAAATTAATTTACGAGAACCGAATAGAGAAATGTTAATACTTAACCTAAATTGAATGAGTAAAATATATTTTCGTTTGAACAGAGGTATTTTGATTTATTTCAATTGAAATGGAATTCAAGATAATTTAAAGTTTAAAACTTAAAAATTAACCTAACCAAATAAATACTAAATATTAATAATTTAAGTAGTAGGTACTTAAATTATTAATATTTAGTATTTATTTAGTTTTTAAATAAATATTAAATATTAATAGTTTAAGTACCTACTTAGACTTTGATTATTTTCAGTACTTTAATCTACGATGGTATTCGAGTTTGTAATATAAACAAAAGAACGTATTATATTCGAAAACCCTTTTAGTAACACAAACTTTTGAGACATAAAACCATTCTACGGGCCTCCCTATGGAATCCCAAAACGTTATTTACAAGTAGTGTTTGGAGAAGCGAGACACTTAACGTACTCGTAACATAAACATCGAAGGGTTAAAAGCGGACCTAAACCAAAATTGCCAATCAAAATTATTGTTTTCTTTAAATGAAAATCTTAGGTAGAAAATAAAAATAATATGTGTGAATGTACCAAAAACATAAAATGACAAAATTTTCATTTTTGGCTGCTGCGAAAATTTCAAATTTTTCGTCATGGGTGTCGTTTTCATAGTTTTCGAAGGTGCTAAAGCCGATAAAAATGTAAATCGAAGATAGCGTTTGCGAATTTTTTTAAATTTTTTGTCAAGAGTATCAATGCGTTATTAACATTGTTGAGCAGATGAATTTTGCAAACCTATGTATTTAAATAAACCTAATAGCCATTTTAAATGTGTAACGCAATACCCCGCAGCACTTTGCCCGTTGGGCTACTGTCGTTTCAAATGATAACAAAAATGTTAACAGGCAGGTTTATATTTTCACACTAAACGTTATCAGACAACAAACAGACTGTGTAAAATTCCTTCCATTACACGTTTAACGGTTGTGTCTGTGCACAGTTTACGAGAGCAGTATGATATAAAGTGCTGTGAACCGGCGCGCGTTGGTCGAACTGTTGGAGTGGACGTCACTGCGATGTTAGAAAAATAAAGTTTATTGCATCGTTACTTTATAAATATAATGCATGTTGAAAACTCTTTTCAGGTCCTTTAATCCGATAATTTATGAGATATAGTGCCAAATAAATACTAAGACTACTTGTTCGTGTTACGGAAGGTAACGGGAAAAAAAACATCTAAATCAATGCAACGAGTTTTTTAACCAGTTTATGCATCGTTTCTCGTATTTTTATAATGTATTTAAATACCACCAGCCCATTAAAAAATTATTTTGTTGCAATAAAATTAACTTATACATAACTGGTTAAATGTGGGTATACTTAAGGTACCTACACCTCGTTCTAACCCTTCGGGTAATACGGCTTCGGGTAGTTATATGTACTTGTACTTATTCAAAATTAAACCAAAAAAATTAACATCGAAAAAAAAATTGATTTTTTATCGTTCTCTGTTAGTTAACATAGGTACTGTATAAATGTATATTTTCTGGAAGATTGTAGACAATAATTCTTGTCGATATACATACCTATCCATCTTTTTGAGGTTGACTACACTACTCAATCTTTCAGTCGCTGATATAAACAAGTTACCTTTACCAAGAACCCAGTAACGCTACTTTCTTCACCCGACCTATATTCGTGGGTGGCTCAACCTAACTTCCAGTTGTCAAAGAATATTATATACGACTTTCGTACGAACACGTCGTCTCAAGAGGCACATAGTAATTTATATGCTGTCAATATTTCTGCGGGCAAACGAGAAATAAAAATATTTGGTCCATTTACCTTTACACGTGTGAAGATTTTTGCTTTTATCTCATACTTAATAATAAATGGACCAATAGGCCGAAAGTTCACCTAATGGAAAACTGTTACACAGTGTGTATCAAAAAGGTGTGGTCTTTAAGACGCAGATATTATGCCAGGGAGTGACTGAGCTCATGCAACGCGTCGAACCTCCAGCTAGTAGTAGACGCATTATTAATTTATTATACATAAAACAAAAGGTACTTTAATAAAACACGTTTACTAAAAGATTAATAATTATATTTTCTTTAAAATTGTGAAGGTTTCATAAAAATACGCTTAATGGTTTTTGCGTGATTCTCATTTTTTTATCCGCTTTAGACATAACTTTACAAATTAATTTCACTATGTAATATAAACGATCTAAAATATTCCTATTTTTAGTTAATAAAAAAATGCTGCTCTAATTTAAGATATATTTTTACTAAATCATTAACACAATCCTTTAGACGTGATCTTCAGTATAAAATCATTAAAAATCGGTTATCGTCGCCTTAAGTGGTACAGATCATCAAATTGATGTTTTGTATGGGACAGTTGATAATTTTTTCGTGATTACGATGTTGGTCCCATGGAGAAAGTTGTTTTTCATATCTCATACTCGGAAAGTAGTGTTTGTTTGATCCGAGTAGCTGGTGGGAGACGCTGCTTCCCGCTCTAGGGCGGGAAAGACTCATAGTAATTGCTTCCCGCCCTAGGGCGGGAATGAATTTTAAAAATAGAACTTATGGTTAGGTAGTCGGCTACGAACACAGATATAAATTTAACTAGATATCGCAAGTCCCTCCATCTTTATGAAAACCAAGCGTGCCACTTTTTCACACACAATTTAAAAACAAAACTTACCAATGAAAGAAAACATTTCCAATGCCTCGGCCAATTTTTCTATACAGTCTTTACAGCTCAATATGGCTTAAAAAGACATTGTTCTAGATTTTGGTGGATTTCTGGTGCCGATAATGCTAAATGAAAATCTCAGATTACGATCATTGATCGTAATTTTACTCCGTTTATTGACACGCGAAGTACATACTTACAATCGCATCATCTAGTTAGATTAATATCTGTGGGTACGAAACTTTTTAAGAAAAATATCGAATACAATTAAAAAAAAAAGCTGCGGCAGTGTTTCCACTTACGTTTTTGGTTTTCCCCAGTTTCTTAATGAATTATCCCTAAAATTCCCTAAAAAATATAAAAATTCCTTAGTTTAGGGAATTTTTCATTTTTATGTCATTAAATACCTAGAAAACATCCATTATTAATCGAGACAGACGAAACAAACCAACTGTAGGTTTAATGCGACTTATTTCTGATGTCGTCTTTAGCCACGGAAATAGTACCTACTATTAACAATAACATGGTAAACTAAAATTAGACGAATAACAATCATTACAAGTTTCAGGAAATCCCCTTGAGGTGCCATAGAGTAAAGTAATGCATTGGGTTCTGCCTACTAATTAAACAATAGGGCTACCAACTCAAGTTAAATTTTTCTTAAATTTTTAAAATATCAGTAAACCATGCTTATTATTAGCCGTTTTCCCTTAAAAAAGGGAGAAATCCCTAAAAGTGGAAGCACTGGGCTCCGGTCTTGTGAGTATATTATAAACAGCCAGTGTGACTAAAAAAAAAAACTTATACGCGGGACGGCCCGCAGCGGTGATGCGGTGCGTTCCATATTTAAACATTTTTACAAATTGTTCTAACTTGTTAGTTCATTTTAAATAGGTACTACTCATGTTATTCAATATCAATAAATATTTTAAACACTATTTTTTACTTTCCATATATTCGAAATGAAAAGTAGAGTGTTTAACACGGGTGAAAGACATCAATTCCTTTCCACCCTTGTATAACAATCTACTATAGTTTAATGGTCTGTACCACACCCTTTTGACCACACCTGAAACATGCTTTATGTATAGTCCTAAAATGTATAAAGACAACGCTACTTTTTTAAGTTACGGAACCCTTGGTATATTTAAAAAACTCTTCACCCGTTTAAAAATATACCGATCCTCGGCACAGCTACGTTGAAACGTTTAATACTTTGATGACAACGACAAAAACAATTTGTAAGTTTCCTGAAAAGCCATTTCATGAAAATTAATAAAGTACCGGGGAATCTTATTGTTGCCATTTCGTTAAGAATTTCATAGATCGTTAAATGAATATTACTCAAGAACACCCTCTGGGATTTATTCGACATAATTTCAAGTACCCTTACTTTTACCCGTAGTTACTTTTAATACAAATTATTATTCTTACAAATAACAAACAATAAACCATTAAAAATGCCCGGTATTTAAGTGTTGGTCCCATTACAAAAGCAGTAAGTCGTTCTTCGCTCATGTTTACCTATTTTGATAGCTATTACAATCTCAGACCAAATAAAGACAAAGACAGAGCGCTGTCAACAGTGAAATGAAGGTGGTTTGATAAACATGACAATGTGTGCACTTTGTGTAGTGAACTTTGACTATAGTGTCATTGTAAAAGGTGTAATGTGCTCAAAGTCAAAAAGTCAAAGTTATTTATTTGTTTCTTGAGCGATGACACATTTCGCCATATTTTGGCAAGCAAATATTAATAGTAAGGCACATTGAGCGTGTATGCACAGAGCGGCGTTTTTTTTTTTTTTTTTGTTGGTAAATCATCAAATGACTTCTCCCGCTCTGGGCGGAGCGCAAGGGCATGTCAGACTCTTAATGACTAATACCCACCCGTGTTACTTCCCTTGCCTAGACGAGGGCCACGGTTTCCCCTTAGGACAGGCGCTAGGCGGTGTAGTTTTGGCATGCTTCTCCGTATTTATCGCAGCGTTCTATCTTGGTTTTTTATTTGGTCTGAGCCTCTGAGGTTACAATATGGCACATTTCAGTGGTAATAATAAAACAGGATGTTATACTTTTCTCTTATTCCATTGAAGCCTACCGTACCTTAAGCTGGCCTAACGTAAAGCCAGCTCAAGGTCAAAGTGTTACCACCAACGGACGTGCGGTTGACTGTACCTACCCCTTAAAATATTTTACACAATTATTTTACTAAATTTTTAATTAATTTGTTTTAATTTTTATTAAATAGTAATGACAGTAGGGTTTACACCCAGGTTTTACTTATTTATAAAAATAAAAGTAGGAGGGACTGCAGCAAAACAACTCTTATTAATTCAAAATTTTCAATTATTTACCATAATATTGGCAATCAGTTGATAGGCTTAAAATTAATTAAACAATTATGGACCCTGTCGGGCACACCTAGGGTTGCCAACCATACTTTATAATAAAGTGTCCTATTTTTTTTCGATAAATATACTATATTTATACTTTTGCATAAAAATAAAACATGTGAAAATTCTTTATTTCTAATCTTTAGTGTGATACGTAAAACGATACACTCGTTACTGAACTATTTATCGATAATTATAAGACAAAAAAAAACTAGTAGTAAATAAAGAATTATCAGAGAAAAATACTGTAGAAAATGGCAACACCTAAGATACTTAAAAATGCATCTGATAGCTAAACAAATATATTAAAAAAAAAACTTATTATTCTCTGTTCCCGCTATCGGTTTAAATCGAGTTCCCGCAACTGAAACTTTCACTGAGTGTTTATTCGGTAATGAATCTGAAGTGGCGAAAAGAAAGAAACAGACCGTCCATAAACTTCTTTTGTAGCTTTGATACTTTCAAAGACAACAAAAATTGTTAGCACCCAAAAATATTTTTTTTGTTTTCATTTATTTGAAAAAAAAATGAAGAGCTCGTGGCTAAGTAATAACAAGCCGCACGGCTCGATCCATCAGGTTAAGCTACGCTTGCCGGGGTTGGTCAGTGGATGGGTGACCATCTTTACATACCGAGACTCCTCCGTGCCTCGGAAAGCACGTTAAGCCTTGGTCCCGGCTGTCATTTGTGGATCTTTGATAGTCGTTACGAGTCGTAAGAAGCCCGAAAGTCTGACATCAGTCTTACCAAGGGGTATCGTATTACCCAGTTACTGGGTTGTGGAGGTCAGATAGGCAGTCGCTCCATGTAAAATACTGGTATTCAGCTGCATCCGTTTGGACTGGAAGCCGACCCCAAGATAGTTGGGAAAAAGGCTAGGAAGATTTGATTAATTTGAAAAATTAATGTTAATTTTATTTTTCTCAAAAAAAGTTGGCTACCCTAGGCACACCATAGTGGGAGAGAGGAGGAAGAGCGCTTATTTGTGTTTATATTTTTTATGTATTCTGGTATTTCATTTTATTACTACTTTTTCTTGTTCTTCTAATATTTAATTTGTTTTAAAGGTACAATATTAAAATAAGAGAGTAACTTTTTGCAGCGAATCAGTAGCGCATTTTGTTAACGCGCGAGAGAAACGAGTGAGTAGCAATACATAACCGCAAAGTATAGATTCAGCTTCGCTTCTGTATTGATGAAAACGCGCAACTGTATTCATTCAGCATTCATGCTATTGCATGCATTCATGCTATTAACGCGCAACTGTTTCTGGCGACGGTCGTCGGGAAAAGGAAGAGTAGAGGTGCCGCGGCTGTGAGGATCAGCCCCCCCCAATTACGCAATGCACGATCAATTTTAAATTGAAACCAATTGATAAAGATTGCCAGTCCATTGCTTCATATGTTCGACAAAAAAATCTGCTCAATTTTTGTTGTCGAACTTATAAAGCAATGGACTGGCAATCTTTTTCTATTGGTTTCAGTTTAAAATTGATCGTGCATTACGTAATTAGGGTGTAGGACACAAACAGGCAGATGTAGCGTCCACAGGCATTCACAAGACTATTCTATCGATATTACATCGCGTCTATATGAATTCTCCATCGCGACTGTATCAATGCTGAATCGCGGCTGTATCGATGCTGTATCGAGATAGTAGCGATGAAGAATTGCGGTTAAGTGGGCGTGTATATAAACGACAACATCGCGACTGTAACACGGTCTTGTTGCGATTGTATCGCTGCGATTGTATCGCTGCAAGAAGTCGCCGTGGGCAACCACCCTTATATTTATAAAATAAATAGCAATATCCTGCATCTGATATTTACTCGCTATCATTACTTTGACATTATTTGTTTACTAGATCGGGCGTTTACCGTTTTGTTCCTGGAAGTTTATACGGTTTATAGAGAACGGTTTTAATGTCAATAAAAAATACTTAATATCATTTCGTTTATTCTTTATTTTTTGTACAATGTTTCATCCTAACTATCTTATTACTCCTAACTTAATATTATAAATGCGAAAGTGAGTTTGTTTGTTGGTTACGCTTTCACGCTAAAACGGCTGAACGTATTTGGATGAAATTTGGCACATGGGTAGACCATGACCTAGGGTTAGGATATACGATACTTTTTATTCGATATTCCCACGGGATCGCGGACGCAGCTAGTTTTTAAATATGTATTTAAAAACTATAGTTTAATTAGTGCCAATCATATATCATACATAGGTACATAAACATACACTTTTTTCGCATGGGCCTGCGCCGCGCGCCGTTTGCTCAGTTACATTATACAATATTCGTATAAAAATAAAAACATTAAAAAATAGGGATTCATCGATGTCGGGAGCACCCTGGTTAGGGCTCCAGGGACGGAAATCTTTTAACAATGCGAGCAGTATCAAGAACTAAGCTTTTCGAATCAGACAGGTACCTAAGTATTCAAATGTGTAAATAAATTCCCTCTGAGATTATAGAAACCCTTTTATGAACATAAGTACTGAGGATTACTGAGGAGCAGCATGTCGTCATCTTGCTAAACGACGATTCTTAGGATTTTGAAATTCGTATTCAGAAACGTAGCATTAGGTAGAGGTAGTTTCTCCGAAAATCTTCAGTACCGATTCCGACACTTGAGATTACTGTCCGTCATCCTCATAGGCACTCATGTCATAAGTTGTGTGATCTTATTACGTAAGTGTAGGGATTCTAAAAATATCGATAACCGTGTAGTATCGATACTTCTGTTACAATATTTATGTAGTACTGTGATCGATCTTTTAATAACGTTGTATCGTAAAAAAATATATACGGGGTAGCCCATTTACCGTGATCCGAAACGATTGTTTTAAGCCTCTCTCCAAGGGTTTTTCGAAATACCCCCATGTTGCGTATGTTCAGCGATTATTTGTATTTCAGAAAGCCCTTGGAGAGAGAATACTCGTAACTTGTTCGCAATAAATTATATCGATACTTTTTTTCCCATGCGGCAGACTGTGCCAGTGTATGCTGCATCGTGTCCTCCAGACAGTGGATGCAGTGATGGCACCAAAAGTTTGGCCCCTATTTATGCGACACAGGTGCTTCCCAAAGCAGTCATGCCTCGAGAGCACCTGCGTCACTCTAAAGAGACAGGGAGACTCGCAACGACTGGGAATAACCTAACCCAACCCAACCAATAGTCGGGATGCTCTAGCTGTTATTGTGACCAACCCGTCTCGCGCGTGGTTGGTCACAGTTCTAACCACTGCCACCAAGTATGAAAAAAGGGCCCAGAAATTTAGAACGAAGCACATTTATTAAAAACCGTATAATTATCATTAAAAGGTCAATAAGTTTTCAGAGGATCAATTAAGAGGAGCAGGGCTTGCAATTCTCCATACAAATGTATTCCCCTTTTTCTTCCTGAAAAATGCCTCTAGACTCTAGAGGAAAATTATTGCTCTAGAGTCTAGAGCAGTAACTTTTTTCATAAAATTAAGGTCTGCTGTAGACACGTCCCTGTTATTTCCTTTTTTTCAGCAACTTATTGGTAAAGAAAATGTGACCCTCCAAAAATTACAAAAATGCCCCATTTTTACCGCCGTGATTAGAGGACTACCAGACAAATTCAAAAAGACATTAACATTAAAAAAAAATATAGGAATCTACACATACTCTTTTCAAAAAAATGTATGTTATAAATAAATAGAACCTGCTCAGTTTCCGAGGAGGGAAAAGCGGAATACGAAAAGTCGATCTCGTCAACTTTTTTTGTGATATAATCGGTCTGAGTTGCAGCTGTCCCTATCGCACTTTACGGGGGCAGTTTTGAGGTAAGACGACGGCAATAGTTTCTTTAAATACCTATTTTTCAAATTCCTCGCAGGCCCTGTTCCCTCTTAAATATTGTACGTTTGAAAATTAATCGACCTATCGATACGCTTATTTCGATACATTAGAGTCCCCTGCCTATACATAAGTCCATACAAGGCGTACGCCATATTGAATCAACTTCGGTATTTGTTTCCCAAACACTCACTTTGAAACCGAAAGCCATACTTTACCATACATTAGTAGTTTTATACATAAGCAGTATTACCGACCCTTGTTCTCATTTACCTTAGTTCTTAATGACCCTTGGTATAAACAATGGGCCTCTCCGAATACTTAATGAGGACAAAGGAAGGTTATTTCGTCTCGGATGGCACTGATGTCGCTACAAATTAACGTTCATATTCAGTGGGCAATGAGATGTGAAAAAATAGTACTAGCATAAATATTTATTGACACAATAGACCGAATGATGACAAAAATCGTTGAATGAATGTGTGTACACATTGGTATTTAACTTTAGCGCAAACGTAAAGCCGCCAACCCTCCCGGAGGGTTCACTTTCAATATGTATGGCGGCATGGCGTATGAGTTCTATGGAAATGGGTGGGGTCGAAAGTGTAAATAATTTTTTTTACGGTAAAATAAAAAATTTTACTTCCCAATAACACTTTGTTCGACCTAAGAAACGAATTCAAGACCTCATGCTAAGCAGAGCTCTTGCGACCACTAGACCAACGAGTCATTCAGTGATTTGTTCGTGAGAATAACATCACCTATCATGCAAATACCAATTATTTAGCTGCAATTTGACAAATTAATTAAAGCTTATATTATAGAATATGATTAAATATTCATTGTACAAATTATATGCGGACCCAAATACAAAATAATATTTGTGTTCATGAAAGCATACACAGAATTATAACTAGGTACGTGTAAATTAACTAACAAGCTATTTCAGTTTCAAAAATAATAAAATTTTCTCTATAGAAAAACATATCGAAGCTACCTCTAATTTATTTATACTTAATATCTGGGTACCGTTTTGTTTATGATATATATATATACATATATATATATGATATATATTATGATATATATATATATATATATATAGATTATGGCTCTGACTAATAGAATACGTTGTATTAATACATGGTGTAGGCATTTCAAGAAACTCCGTTTATTTTTGAATTTATAACAATAAAACGCTTCAGAACTTACGGTCCTTTTTCCAAGAAGTGGAGGGGTGTGCATGGTCACTCGGGTGAGATTTTTTCTGTCTTTATTCCCACCCACTCTTAAATAAACTATCCCACAGAATTAAATACATAAATTAAGTAGGAGAATTTGAAACGAATTAGCTTCTCCCCTGGCGATAAGGACGGTAACAATTACAAAAACACTACTTCATTTAGAAAGGTCCATATTTCTCTTTCTAAGTGATGTTTCCGCGGAATTATCAAAGGAGGTAAAAACATTTAGTACTAAATTGATATCACGGCGGTCGTAACTCGCTGAGGCTGTTTTTGCCGCGCCTCCTTGTCATCGCAAACTCAAACGTGTTGTTGAACTCGCGGGCGCGGTGGCGGGCGCGGTCGCGAATTAACAAACACATAGAAATATATGCAAGTGTTCACGTACTAACGCAGGTGCGGTGAAGAAAGCCGCGCCCGCGCCCGCCACCGCGCCCGCGAGTTCAACGTGATCGAGCACTCACCCTTGGCCACGACTTGTAAGCTCAAACGACATGCGTCTTATGACAGCTACTGCGGGGAAAAGAAATGAAATAAGTTGTTTAGACTCTAAACAACTTCCTTGCTCTAAACTTTAGAGCATGCTACGAGTCACCGCGACGCGACTTGCAGAGCGACGACGCGACGGACGGAAACCAGCTGATCGATTCTGTAAATATCTCACCGTGGAAAGTCCTAAGGGTTTACCGAGGCTCCTGGCAACGTATAGCAACACACTGAAGGAACACGGATGGGATTTAGTCAGTAAGAGTCTGACACGCCCCTGCCTAGAGCGAGAGAAGTTATTTGACGATTTCCCACAAAAAAAAACAAATGAGCTTAGAGTGACCTGTCAAATAGCGTCAATCCCTAGCATCAGGTGAAATGACAGCTCACGTCACCTACGCTTTCACGGTGAGATTTAAAATTTACCACGCGCGTGCTTGTCGCTTGACGCAAGTCGCAAGTCGTATTGCTCGAGACTGTAAACGAGGCCTTACTTCATTAGCATCCAACAGCAAATCACGCTCACTGAGACATACTTTATTACAGAGTAATTTAGTTAGAATCGCCGGGTTTGACTGGTTGTTCATTTGAATAGGCGGCCGTTTCAGGAAGGGTCAGAATAAGGAAATGGTTTTAGGGGAATTGTCACTCTGTTTTCCTCGCCACGGAACAGGGTACTTCATACCTTCAATGATGTGCTCACAACAAAATTGAACTCTCACAAAAGATTCTCCTAGGAAGCAAAGTAGTGATGACACGCGGGGCTCAAAAGCCTTTATCAGACAAAACATTACTAACTGTTCAGAAGTAAAGTGTGAATTGCTACCGAAATACGTTTTACTAGGTGTTAAATACATTTTATTAATAACAGACTATTGACCTAATACAATCAACCGCACTTAACACTTGTACTACGAAAACCATTCTTACTGGTACGACATAGAGGCACTGTCAATGTCAAATAGTTACCAATGTGTGTGTGGTCGACTGTACGTACAGTGATGGCATTAGGCCGAGCAATTTTCAAACATATTCGATTCCCTCATCGCAACAACATGTTACTTTTAAAAACTATTAAACAAAAATTGCTGCTAATGTAAGGAAAATTTATATTTTGGTCTATTGGAACTAAAGGTACAATTCCGTAGTCGCAGGCGACAGTGACAGTCGACAGCAGCAGACGACGCGACGTGACGCCGCGACACGACTGGTTTCTATGAATTGCTATGAAATACCTTCCATAGCTAGCGACACGTCGCACAGTGGGTCGAAACTGCAATATGAGAACATTGGACCTCTTTTTCACTAAATATTCACAATTTTTCAAATGCCAATCGATAGTACTCATAAACTTTATTAAAAATTGTTTTTAACCATTTTTTCATACACTCGACAGTTTTCCCAGAAAAAAATATTTTGTATTTTCTTAGTCTGGAACGAGATAGAATGTGCTTAATTTCTACAAAGTCTTAATCGATCCCGCTTTAAAACTTGTTTATCTGTATTTATTGGTTACCCTTGTATTAAGTACTCTGCATTATAAGCGAACGCTTATAATGTATCTCTTTGTATCTCGCCCGAGAAAACAGTAGAAATAAATGAAAAAAAGCGAACTTTTCGTAGCTATATTATTTTACTTTGAAAATTATTGTTCAATAAAATTTACATAAAACCGTAAGATAGATTTAGTGTCTCCTTAAATATGTTCATAAAACGAATAAATCTTATGACAATAAATAATAATTAATTATAAGCGTGCGTTTTCTAGCGATGGTTCTTAGACTTGTTTTCTCAAAATCGGTTTAGCCTGTTGAAGATTATCAGCTCTTTTCTAGTTGATGCATGGATGTGAGCGTCTTCCACAGGTCAAATCGATTTGAAATTTGATATTCTGTTACTTGAATGATATTAGAAGAACACTGTAGCCTTGAACTGATACTGCAACATCACCTGGAATTTGCAGGATATCCAACTGCCTTACGAACTTACAGCACAGGTATCGTGTTCGGGCTCACTGTTGGTGCTCATTCAAATGAACAGGGTCTGGTGATGGAGTAGGAAAGAGAAATGAGGAAATGTTTGAGACGGGGGTTTTTATAATTTTAATATAATTTTATTTGTCATTCGTAATATTGACAAAGCGTAGTTTGTACTATGTGCAAGTAAATTTAGAGCTGAAGGTGCTTGACCTTATAATTCTTTGACTGTACTTACATAGATATACAATCCAATATACATAGAGGTCGACGACAACTTTGCAATATATTTCCATCTAAAACTTTCTCAAGATTTATAGCCGCGTGCGGTCTAGCATAGAAGAAATAAACTATTCACTACCCTGTCGCGTCCTGTAGGTGTCATGAGCCGGCGACAGGGGGGTTGTGGCAGGGGAATGAACTACATCTCATCACCTGTTAAGTACCAAGTAGGTGTTATGAATACGTCATTTACTGTAGGCAGCGAATCCCTATTATCAGGGTAGGATTAGCCACATAGCAAGTGCAGCAGTTGCTTCAGACACCGCACTTGCATGTTAAAAAAAAACCAATCATGGTACTTCCCATTGGTACCATTGGTAGGTAGTAGGTACTATGATTTGTTTTTTTTACAAATCAAATCAAATCAAACTTTATTTGTAAACATAGGTACATAAAAGGTCTTTAAATATACATTTTAGCGTGATCTCTGTTCTACCAATGCAATTGCAATTGCAATATAAATAATATCCGACGAAAATAGCAAAGGTCACAAAAAGGACACAAAAGTTCCTTGTACAACGAAGTTGAGCAATATGGAAGGATTTTTGAAAATTCCCCCCGTAATAGGGTATAAGGGACGAAAGTTTGTTTGGAACTTTGTCATTTTGGCCAATCAGAAATTCCGTAAAATTATAATAATCTTTACGAAGTGTATAGAGTGCCGCGAGTTTCTTGTGGCACTCTTGTGTCACTGCCTCGGTCCGGCTAGGGTGCCGTAAGCGTTGCATTGTCACTGTCACTTGTTATTTAGGTTAGGTTAGGTTAGAACTGTGACCACACAACGCACGAGCCGAGCGAGCGTAGCGAGCGGTGCCGCGGTAGCGGCCGGCGAAGTGCCAGGGTCCGTTTAGGCACAAGAGAATGTAATGTTTTGGGAATGTGGTGTTTTACAGCGATCTAACCTCGATAATCAAACAAAATACCAAGTGACGTGACTTAGTGACAGTGACAATGACAATCCAATGCTTGCGGCACTTTGGCCGGGCCGAGGCGGTGTTACTAGGGTGCCTGTAGTGGCACTTTATCCGATAGGGATAGAGTGCCAATGGTGGCACTCTATACACTGCCTAATCTTTATCATAAATACACCATAAAATTACAGACATTTTAGAAATTTGACATAGGGTGACACAATGGACGGTCTTATCGCTAAAAGCCGCTAAAAGCGATCTTTTACAGACAACCTTTGGATGGATTAAAGTAAGAAGGAGAGACAATACTACAGGTAGTCTATGGTGTTTACATAAACAATAAATACATAATATCTGGTCAACCGAGCTCTGCTCGGGTGAAAATATAAACATATCGTCCAGGTACACCAACGTTGTGTCACATTCCGGAGGCAGTGAAAATAGAGAAAACGACTTTTCCCAGATATGAGACCTAGAGAAATCGATTTTCACCCCCGTAAACCCCTAAATTGCAACTTTCAACGAAATCGTTGGAGCCGTTTCCGAGATTCAGATTATATAAATATATACATAGGTAGGTACAGACGCCAGCACATCAACCTACTCCAATCTGTAAAATTTTCCCAATCAACATTGTACCTTATTCCTTAGCGATAAAGTTGAAAATCTATTAAAGAAATTTGAAAGATTGTAGTAACTTGATGTGCTGGCGTCTGTACATGTATACAAGAATTGCTCGTTTATAGGTATTAGATAGATATACATAAAGCATATACTTATCTATGTATTTTAATACATAAAGCCACAGTTAGGATTTATTCCTAACTATCCATACTAATATTATAAATTCGAAAGTAACTCTGTCTGTCTGTCTGTCTGTCTGTCTGTCTGTCTGTCTGTATGTTACCTTTTCACGGCTAAACCACTGAACGGATTTCGATGAAATTTGGCAAGGAGATAGATGGCATCCTAGAGAAGGACATAGGGTACTTTTTGTCTCAAAAATAACCCCCAAGGGGGTGATATAAGGGATGAAAGTTTGTATGGGAAACTCAATATTTCTAAGTTGGGGATATGGAAATTCAAATTTATGCTTTTGGTAAGAAATAAAGAATTACGCTTTTCAGCGTTTTTGTAAAATCATCCCCCAAAGGGGTAAAATAGGGGTTGATTTTAAAATTCACATGTATTATTGATTATTTTTGTTGTCTCTTATTTTTAAGAGATTTAAGGTGTGGTTCCAGTGAGTCGGAACCGGATGCGGCACAGTTCACGGTGAGTCGGAACTGTCTGCGGTGATTGTGGCGATTGTGGTGATTGTGGTTCCAGTGAGTCGGAACCGAGTGCCGCACAGTTCACAGTGAGTTGGAACTGTCTGCAGTGATTGCGGCGATTGTGGTGATTGTGTTGATTGTGGTGATTGCGGTGATTGAGCTGATTGAGGTGATTGCGGTGATTGAGCTGATTGTGGTGATTGAGGTGATTGTGGTGATTTCGGTGTTTTCGGTGATTGAGGTGATTGCGGTGATTTCGGTGATATCGGTGATTATTTTTGTTGTCTCTTATTTTTAAGAGATTTAAGGTGTGGTTCCAGTGAGTCGGAACCGGGTGCGGCACAGTTCACGGTGAGTCGGAACTGTCTGCGGTGATTGTGGCGATTGTGGTGATTGTGGTTCCAGTAAGTCGGAACCGGGTGCCGCACAGTTCACAGTGAGTTGGAACTGTCTGCGGTGATTGAGCTGATTGAGGTGATTGAGGTGATTGCGGTGATTGCGGTGATTGAGGTGATTTCGGTGATTGCGGTGATTTCGGTGTTTTCGGTGATTGAGGTGATTGCGATGATTTCGGTGATTATTTTTATTGTCTCTTATTTTTAAGAGATTTAAGGTGTGGTTCCAGTGAGTCGGAACCGGGTGCGGCACAGTTCACGGTGAGTCGGAACTGTCTGCGGTGATTGTGGTGATTGTGGTGATTGTGCTACCAGTGAGTCGGAACCGGGTGCCGCACAGTTCACAGTGAGTTGGAACTGTCTGCGGTGATTGAGGTGATTGCGGTGATTGCGGTGATTGAGGTGATTTCGGTGATTCCCCAGTGAGTCGGGGTGATGAGTCTAAGGGTGTTGACCAGGAATGCGCGTTCGCTGCATGCTGGTGGTCAGGATACCCGCTGAGCCGTGGGTGCTGGCTGGCTGTGTAACTCGCCTCACGAAAGCTTGCGGGATTGATGATGATGACGTCACGCTGAAGTAGTTGCACGAAGGCTGCGTTGACGTTCAGTCTCAGGGTCACCAATTTAGTGGTATGAGGAACAGGGTGTAAAGTTCACTCATCCACCATAGAAAAGGGAGGATCCTCCGACAAGACGGGTGTTAAGTCGGGCGGGCAACTGCTCGTAAGTTGATTTCGGATAGTCTTATCTATGTCGTTCGCGTGGTAAATTCTAACTGCGCGATGCAGGATTTGTGTGACATCATGTCTTTCATGCGTAGTTCGTATGTGGCGGTGTAACCGCTACAAACATTACCTCCTTACTAATAAACGTTGTATAGCGTCTGTATAGTTAATTACAAAGCTTTGTCTTCTTCTTTCGAATGTCAAATTACTGACGACTGAAAGAGATCATTTTTTCATTTTGAGGTACGCAACCCTAAAATGTGCCTGTTACTTTTTCATGCCGTAAGGGCTGAACGGATTTAGTTGAAAGGCGTATGGTCTTTTAACTAAATCCGTATAGGCCATGATCTGGGTTAGGATAGAGGATAATCTGAATCCCGGTAGTACGGTCCTGTGGGATATTTTCCGACCTTTACGCGGGCGAAGCCGCGGGTAAAAGCTAGTAATATTATAAATGCGAATGTGAGTTTGTTTGTTACGCTTTCACGCTAAAACGGCTGAACGGATTTGGATGAAATTTGGCACATGGGTAGACCATGACCTGGGTTAGGACATAGGGTACAGGTTCAGGATTTTTATCTCGATATTCCCACGGGATCGAGACTTAAAATGCGAAACCGCGGTGCACAACTAGTAAAATAATAAACATGAAACAAGAGCAAGGAAAGTTCCTCGTTGTTACTTTGGTTAACATTGTTAACAACACAAAATGAACAAGCTTTTGATGAAAATTGCACGAGGTTTTTTTTTATACATGAATTCCCTAATATCTTCAAGCTCATATTATATTATGAATATTTGGCTGACGAATGTTAAGAATTTCCTGATTCGTCGTTCAAAAGTTAGAAGCGTAGGTGTTGGGAAAGTCAAATTAACATAATATGACGCTTTGTTTCCACGAAGATGGGCAGAGGTGTACCTACAGTACACCCATGTCGCCAGTTAAACCCGGTAGGCAGGATTTAGCCAGGTAAAGTCAAGATAATAGAAGAATAGGTATGAGTTTATCAATCAATCTGCCTAGCCTTTTCCCAACTATGTTGGGTTCGGCTTTCAGTCTTACCGGATGTAGCCGAATATCAGTATTTTACATGGAGTGACTGCCTATCTGACCTCCACAACCCAGTAACTGGCTAATACGACCCCTTGGTAAGACTGGTGTCAGAGTTTCGGGCTTTTGACGACTCGTAACGACTGTCAAAGATCCACGAATAACAGCCGGGACCAACGACGACCAACAACAACGAGGAATCTCGGTATGTAAAGATGGTCACCCATCCACTGGCTAACCCCGGCAAGCGTAGCTTAACCTGATGGATCGACCAGTGCGGCTATTATTACTTAGCCACGAGCTCCTCAATAGGTATGGGTTTATACAGGCCCTACAGGGTCACATTAAATTACCTAGCGAAACTCCGCAGACGTGATGGGATATCGAAAACAAAAAAAAAGTTGGTATTCATCAACCGGTTAGTGTAGTCACTTGAAATATCGTTTTTTTTTTCTTGTGTATACTTCACAGATGTGTTGGCTATCGGTATATAAATATGATAAAACAGATATTCTCAACTCATGCTTCAAGTAACAAGACTACCACCGGCCGTAGTCCACATTATTCACCATTTTTTTTTATACAACTTGTTAAAAATCTCTGTCCGATCCGTAAGAGTGTTGTTAGGAAATCGTACTGAGAGTATATTAAGTGGAAATTTTCAGGAAAAAAGAAAAATCTAAATTCGCCACATTTTTTTTCAATGGGGAATTTTACCGGGTGCCGCGGCGGCTTTCACGTTTAGCGGGTGTCTAAAAGCCACAACTTATGACCCCCTGTTGAAAATTTGCTAATTTTTTATGGATTGGGGGTATTTTTGGTACAAAAATGTGAATTTTAAATAGCAATAATATTTTATTTACAAAAAGGAAAAAATTAGTAATTATATTTTGGTAATGTTATTGCAGTAACTACATAATATGCCCCTTTCGGATCGGATAGGGGTTTTTTTTTACATATTGTATACATCCATAAAGTTGGTAGAAACCTGATAAGTAAACAAATGGATCTAATAAACACCTAAATAATAATAATAAAAAAAAACAAATAAGAGAGAAACGGGTCACGTCACACGTCTCCTATTGTGAGTAGCATGGATGGTTTAGTCCACGTTCAACCACCAGAATCTTTACCCCCGACCATGTTGAACCCCTAAACGTTGTCCATGTTCAACCCCCCAGGGGTTTAAAATGGATTTTTATTTTTGAATGTCTTTAATCCACGTTCAACCCTCAATGGACAGTAAAACACAAAAGTTGTTCTTATCTTTAAAGTCACATTTTTAAAGCCTGCCTGCCTATCCTCTATTTGCCCTACTACTTTGAAATACAAATGAGTTTATTCTATCTCATTAGTAGTTGGTCGGTTATTGCAAGTGCATAACTTTATTAATAGTTATATAAAAAAGATTTTATTGAAGTGACTTTGAAAAAATAAAACCATCCCAAGCTGGAATCCAACGAAATTCACAGTTGATTTCAAAGCAGCTGTTATGTCAACAATCCAAAAAAAAAATCCTGAAGCATCAATAAAAGGATGCTATTATCATTTTAATAGAGCGATTTGGAAGAAAGCAGAAGAACTTGATTTATGTAAAAACAAAATTACTCGCAAACACGTAGCTTTACTGACAGTATTGGCTCATCTACCTCCGGAGGCTGTAAGCGACGGATTCCTCTATATTATGGAAGATAGTCCTACTGACGAAGCTGTAACTAAATTTAATAATTATTTTGTAAAACAGTGGTTGGAGAATAAGCTAATGAAAGATAAATGGTGTTGTCCATTTATTTTTTAAACTTTTCACACGCATAATGATTTAAGGTATGTAAGCCCGCCACACTATTCCCAACCACTGCAACTCTTGAAAGCCAGAATCAACATTGGCGACCACCACAAAAGCACCGAGGTAATGAAATTCGACGAGTCTCAGAGAAACGATTCAACTATCTTGGATCCCGCAACGAAATTAATCAGAAAAGGACAGCGTAGGAGTAAGAAAAAACATATTTCTCCTTCTACTAGAACTAGGCCAATAGGCACAAAGGGACGTTTACAACTGGGAGAAGATCAGACTGCCAAGAACCACGGATAATATTGCGTTCATTCTGCCAAAGCATACACTCTCATAATATATGACGTGCAGATTGTTCGTAGGTACTCTCAGTCAGATGTAGAACATTGACACAAAGGCCAAACAATCCAAAATGATAAACCTCAAGTAACTCATCATCATGTTTACCAACAGCTACTCATACCTGTAAAAATGTGTAAAAGATTAATTTTAAAGAAAATAAATACACTTCTGCTCTCAGTATTACTTTAATGTCATTATTAGTTACCTAACAACAATGGGTTGAATACGGACAAAGAAAAGATGACCAATGTATTGAAATCCATGTCCAACCCCTGGGGGGTTGAACATGGACAACGTTTAGGGGTTCAACATGGTCGGGGGTAAAGATTGTGGTGGTTGAACGTGGACTAAACCGCATGGATATATTTTGACGACCAAACAAAAGAATCTTCTTCAAGTAATCTGAGCTTCCGGGCTTATAAAATTGGACCGTTAATTACACCTTAACCAAGGACACAACAAGGACATATTTTTGTCACGTTCGACTAAATAATAAAAATGTTCTCATTAAGAACCTTTTACAAAACAAATATGACCTACATAGAATAACCTTTTAACGGGTCGATGGCAGGAGTCACAGAAAGCCGAGAATACAGGGAAATGCTAAGCTGCACCTTAAGGTGAAACAATTTGATATTTTTTCCATACAAACTTCGGAGGGGTTTTACTCCACTGTTTGACATCGTACATTCAAAGTTTAACATGATATCGTTAGGTCTCATTATTAATATATTGCCTGTACGGAAGCAGAATAGTAAAATAAAAAGCCATTAAAAAGTTATAAGCCAACAAAGATTCGTTTTTCTTGCTAATTTTAACGCAACTTTGGGCGTAAATAAGTAATACAAGAAGTGTGAAATCTCGAAAACAAAATCCGTACCGACACAGAAAAATATTATCGAAGATTTCCATAAATTTTATTTGTAATTGATTTATGCAGTGGTTTTTTCAGAAAAACCTTTATTCCAAAGGCCTTTTCGTAATTTTTGATACGCTCGTTTTACAAAAATTGGTCGGTACGGTGTTTCTGTGCGTGCGAACTATACGTTGTCCATGTAGACCAGCTTCTAACTGCTCATCACTCATACTATCTCTGTCGGACACAATGCCAGGTGAGACAGCGTGGTTTTTGGCCATGCCCACTATTGAGTTCGAGCCCGCGAATAGACACAATCAATCACATTCTGTTTCAATTTGACAGTTAAACAACATTCATTGCGGTTTCTACGTTGAGCAGACAAGTTTTTCGAATTGATTAGCAATTTCCTTCAAAATGATTCAGAATGTAGTTGATCGTGTGTGAGGCTACTGATCGATTGATTTGGATTGATTGATACTACCCACTTTCTGAATTAAGAATTTGAAGTTGAGTACTTGTCAAACTCTAGCATTCCTTATGGCGAAAGCCAGCGAATTTCAAAACCTATTTGCAATAAACATAAGAAATTTTGATTTTCACAGGGTTATATTGAAGAAATTACCTTGAGGAACGCTAAAGTAGCATATGAAGCAATGGATTAGCTATTACTTCAAAATCATTCAGATTGTGATTTAAAGTGTGTCACGCAATTAGGGTGCGGTAACTTTATTTTGAAAAGCCGTTCGTATTCTTTAAAAAATAAGAATTTTTATTTTTTCAAGAATTGAGACCGGAAAATTAATGAACGGCTCGCCCTTTTTGGCGAACTTTTTCAAGTTTACGTAACTTTGTTGGTTTCATTAGGGTGCAACTAAATTGCGGTCGATCGAGCGTCGCCTCTAATGTCACTTCATTTACTATAATGTCTCGAAATGTGTGAGTTGTGTTGGGAGTGGGTTTTCCTCAATAGCGCAATGAGTAGTCTGACTGAACTGATGTCCTCTTGCTTGCCATTAGACTTATGGGCGACGCCCTTGTTGCTTAAGTTAATAATTATGTAGATACGGCATTGCATTAAACATCTGTGCGTAAAGCTGATATTAGACGCTTCACGCTGTTCATTTTTATTTCATTCCACGTTCACAGGTCACCGACATAATTTAAAAAAAACGTAGAATAAACGTTTACTTGCTCCTTTCATTAAACTTTTCGGATCATTCGATAGGCGAGTGAAAGCTGCCAAGTGCCGAAATCCAACATTGTTGGATCGGTTCACTAATGAATTCAGTTTTCATTTTTGATTCATTCTGTGTTCAGACGTTTCACTTCGAGTGAATGATTCCGAATGAAAGACAAAACTAAATAAAAAGTGAAACACAAAGGACCATCTTCTCCTATCTGTCAACACTCCACACACCAATCTGGATAATCTTGCTCATCATTTGCGTTTTTGGGTGACTGTCTTTAATTTTGACGTTCGAAATGTGCTGATTCTCAGTCTAGTTTGAATAAATGACTTTTGAATTTAGATTTTTTTTTGCTGCATCTTAGTGTAGCTGGAAACAAAAAAATACACAATGCTTGCGGTGTTGCTAGCAACATGTTCCCAGCAAATCAAAATAATGTTACTGAAACAATGTCTTCTTTTCATTTGGTCACTTTCACTGGTTCACTAACCTGATGTCAGAGTTTTCAAGCCGCCCATGGGCCTCTGTCTTGGCTTCACATGCCGTCGAGGAATATCTCGCAGGTACCCTCACGATGTTTCTCTTCACCGTTTTTTAAACAAGTGATAATTATACAATACGCACAAGAATCCAAAAAGTCAGAGGTGCGTGCCTTTGGGTTCGAACTCGAGACCTATGACTTGGAAGTCTGACTGTCATACCACTAGGCTAGCACTGCTACTACTGAAACAATGTTGATTGTTGTTGTTTACCATGAATGTTTATCTATGATCTGTTTGAAAAGTGTCTGACGAAAATGTAAACAAATAGGATCAGAAAATGTATCTGTGGATGCCAATTTGTAGCGCCGCTTCAAAATTGAGATGTGATTTAATTATTTGAATACTTACACCCGAAATTCTAATTTTAAATCACCATAAGATGCTTTTTATTAAAAAAATTAGGTTAATTTTATAACCAATTTCTTGCATGATTTTTCCATGTTTTACAAACAATAATTGTTGGAAAAAGTGGTGAGATGTAAAGCTGAAACCCAGATGAATGGGTTCCTAAATCCCTTCAGTGAATGATTGCATAAGAATTTAACCTGAACAAAGTTTGTTTGCACATTTATCGGAAATGCTTTCATTACTATTGCAACGGAAATTACAGACTAAAACCACATTATGGGTCTTTCAACTACCGTATGCAGAGCTGTACCCTAATTGCGTAATACACGGTCAATCAGGATTTGAATCGTTTTGAAACAGATTGCTAATCCATTGCTTCATAAGTTCGAAAAAATATCTGCGCGACAACGTAAATAACCCAATGAATGTTGTTGAACCGTCAAAATGAAACAGATTAGTCGCAATCCTTTACGAAAATGTGTTGCGTAATTAGATAGCTGGGCTTACATTGCAATGACTTAAGTACTAAGTACCTAATGGTTTTACGTCGATCGTGAACGTCTTATTATACCTAATAGACAAAATATCTTGAAGAGGATTGCCTCTTCACTGTTCACAAGCTTATTTTAAGATTAATCCTATTTATTCCGAGAATATTAAGCCTAACACAATACCTATCCTTTTGGATTATTTATGTAAATATCTTCAGATTGTATTGTTAAGCGGAAATTAATAATTCTGAGAGCTTAGATTTGAATTTCCTTATTGGAAACGCATTGCGTCGGAATTATTTTCGAAAGCTTTGTTTACTTGTCCAACAGCAATAAACAGCTGTATTATACCTGTTTTATATGTCAAGTAGGTATCTATTTTTATTCGCTTGTTAAACAATTTTCACAGATAGTTGACGGATAAGACAAAATTGAAAACGGAAAATCCAAGGCACATTACTTTTAGGGTTCCTGAATCTTGAAAATGATAAATTAACTATTCCCCCCCCCCCTTATCTCTGAAACAACTAAGACATTTTTTTTTTAAATAGTGAATAGATTTTTTACCGTTCAGATTACAGGAAAGCCTATAAGAATTCTATGGCCTTTAAATAACATGGTAAATCTCACAATCAAAGTTTGTACGCACAACGCGTACAAACTTAACGTACGTACCTACGTACGTTACGTATTTACACTCTTGCACGGTATCTAGTTAAAGCTAATTCTAGCCGTGGAGGGGGCCTGGTGACCTGTAACACAGGTTTTCCCAAAAACCTATATCAGGCACCAGTCTCTCACAAAGGTGGAATACAGCCGAGACATTTTTTTGTACGCATTACCTAAGTCAGCTTTGTGAAGAGAAAATAAATGATTATTGAATTGAATTGAATTGACTTACATTTGAAGTTGGAATGTATGGGAGAACATGTTTTTCAACTACAATATTAAGTTTGTTTTTGGTATGAAAACATAATAGAAGACATATTTACCGTACGGAACCCTCACCACGCGAATTCAACTCGCACTAGTCCGGATTGGTACATTTTTTAAATTTTTATTATCTTTTTTTATAAATTAAAATACCAGAATATTTTATAAATTAAACAACGGCCCTTTTCTATAAAAACTTACACGTTACCTAATAGGTAGGTAGTAAACTTCATCCTTATTGATAAATTGTTTAAACTTTTCAAATTACTAACCAACACCTTAAATTCCGACAAAATTCCGTTAAAAATCTGTTGTATAGGTAATGAAAATTTTGGAGATTTAATACCTTCCCTTTTCACGCTGGCGGAGAAAGTGGCTAATTGAAATATTTATTTCAAATATAAATTTACTTCCTAGGTATTTAATTTAATCGCTCCATGTAAAAATATTGATATTCAGCTGCATCCGGTTACACTGGAAGCCAAAACATAGTCGGATAAAGGCTAGCCAGATTGATTGACGTCAAATATCTGTTTACGACTTTTTCTGATCAATTTTAATACAAAATGAGCTTTTCTATATCTACATGAACACTCGAATAGATTACGAACGTTATCACATAATTCGCAAAATCGCAATTGCGTACTGGCGGCCATAGACATTTTATTTTTACTCTCATTGGCCATCAATTAGATTCCACGGCTAATAAATGTGATGTAGTATTTCCACAGAACATTACATCTGCCGACATACCTTAATTTATGCCGATTTTTTTCACAGATAGGCACGTAATATGAAAATTTTTTTCATGATTTAAAAGATTTTTATTTTTTTACTTCTGAGAAAATATTTATGAACATTATTGATTATTTTAACAGATGATTTTATCGGGAAATATATTATACCTATGTGTTTATTGTATGAAATGGATTGAAAAATATGAAAAAAAATTGTTTATTGGTTTATCACAATATTAATTTATTCTAAAAACTATTATATTTAACTACTATTTAAAAAAATATCTTCAGAACTTTTGTACTTAGGTATGTACTGAAATTGATAACAAAAATCGAATAATTAAATATGTAACTAGGTAATATACATAATTGTAAATTATGGCCCGGAAACAAACAACCCTGTTTAGGCTAATTAATAAACTAAATAAAGAAAGGAAAAAATAAGATAATAAAGCAATAAATTAATACTCACCAAGACCACAAATAATCACGTAAAAATCAGCCAGAAAAGTTCAGAAACTCGCACAACTAATCCAACAAATTGTTCACAAAACACTACTCACTACTACCAAGTTCTTTATTTAATGAATAATTTATTTGAAGAAGAAATCTGAAGTTTAAGAGATGTGAAAGTTAATGTATCGATGTATTCAGTGCACGAGACAAGGGCGACTCGCTCGGCCGCGGTTAGAAACTCGACTGAAAACGCGTTGAGCGGTGAAGGCGGGCTACGGCAGGCATAGGACACACTGATTACGTGCTGTCACACAAGCACAGTCACCCTGGCAATGACCAAACACGTCATTTTACCCGAATGTAGGCAATACTCACTTTATTTCCTTACTAGTGAGCCGCCCTAGCCATTTAAGTATTTTTTATACATCAGCTGTTCCATACATTTTGACTGCGTATTGCACTTTTCTATGAAACAGCAGATTTTTTTAAAATAACCGACGAAAAATTTCAACTCAGGGGGGTTCAGAATCATTTACTAAATCCATGGTAACCGACTTCGCGTCGATGTCCCTGCCACCCTGTATAAAATCCCTAACCACAATCACAGTAGAAGACAAAGCGCTATAAAATAATTTATACAAACAGTTTTATTTTTAACCGACTTCCAAAAAGGAGGAGGTTCTATGTTCGACTTTATGTATGTTTTTTTTTTTTTTATGTATGTTCACCGATATCTCCGCCAATTGTGGACCGATTTTGAAAATTATTTTTTTGTTTGAAAGGGTAAGCTCCCGAGGTGGTCCCATATAAATTTTATTGACTTTGCTTAGATAGTTTTTGAGTTAGCTTGAATAATACATATTTTTCCCACTTAGTTTATATGGACGATATTATGATAACTTCGTGTCACTGTTATTTATTGCAGTTAGTGGTATTGGATATTGTGTGGGGTAGGTACCACAACTAAAAAGTGAAAAATAAAAACTTTTTACAAAAAAAATTAAAACCGACTTCCAAAAAAAAACCACTACAAAGTGAAAAATAACTTTAATTTCGGAAGTCGGTGGCAAAAAACGAAAATTAAAAAACAAAGACACCGACTTCCGAAATTAAAGTTATTTTTCACTTTGTAGTGGTTTTTTTTTGGAAGTCGGTTTTAATTTTTTTTGTAAAAAGTTTTTATAGCGCTGTGTTAACAGGAAGGTAGTTTTGAAAAACCTAATAATGTAAAATTTTATTATTTACATAGATAAGATATGTCTTCTTCTGACAACCAGTCTTACCAAGGGGTTTCGTATCATCCAGTAACTGGGTTATGGAGGTCAGATAGCCAGTCGCCCCATGTAAAATATTGGTATTCAGCTATATCTGGTCAGACTGGAAGCTGACCCCAACAGGGTTGGGAAAAGGCTAGGCAGATAATGATGATGATTATGTCTTCGTGCCAAGTTTCAATCTAAGTAATAAGATTTTTCAAATAAACGAAATTTTCTATTTTCTCCCCTAAAGGGATGAATTTTCCAAAAACCCTTTCTCATCTTCCGTCTCCTGTATACAAAAGAATGTACTATATAAATTCTGTTTTTGTAACTTTTGTAGTTTCGGCTCAGCGATGATGAGTCAGTCAGTCACCTATTCACCGTTCACCTCTTTATAAATTAGTATATAAATAGGTAAATTCCCGCGTTAAAAACAGAATTATCCTGTTTTATTATTTATTTATTTATTTAATACTTAATGCACAGAAATGTACAGAGGCGGACTGTTTTCGCACGTCCCAGCTAATTGTTCCATTATTTTTATTTTCAATCTCAATTTCGTTTCGTCTGATCTAGTAATGCAGAACTGGTGAATCAATAACTTATCGCTTCGCTATTTTAAGAGCAATCTGAGCGAAGCTTTTTTTTAGCGTAGCCGAAAACCAATCAGCGTAGTGAAATTTTCCTTAAATTTTTTAAAAAGAGTTACATTTGATGATCATGATCATTAGGGGCCATCCTTCTGATGTAATTTATTTAAATCACAAGTTAATTATAGGATTATCAGTGTGACATCACATGTATTGGTTTATTTATTGTGTTTTTTGAAGTGAAAACTTCTTTAGCGGCGTTGTTCACTTTTTGGGATGGATAAAAAATGTGTAACTCGCGTCAGGATGTGACCGTAAGATCCGTTGCCTAGCAACCGACAAAGTAAATATCAAAATAAATAGTCTTTGACATTACGTAAAGATTGTGAAGTAAGAAATTTTACTCATATTAATGGGTAAAAAAAGCAGTCAAAACATACCTACTTCATGAAAAGTGTTTAAATAAATTGTTTATTATTGTTAGACTGTATTTTGAAAATAAATAAATATACTATTACTACTAATGAATATTGTATTTAACCACATAAATTACTTATAGTACTTTTATACCCATAATAAATAAAGCAATTCGTGCGAAATGATTCCCTAACCATTCCATAATATTCAAGTTTTCACTTTTGCTGGCACTCCCGGAGTGCAACCCGTTGTTTATTTTTATAGATGTCTGCAATAAAGATTTTTATTTATTTATTTAAAGTACATAAATGATAGCTAAAAACTAAAAAATATTGCCAACTAGGGCAATGTTTTTAGGTTTCATTTAGAATTGAAATTTAGAAAATGTACACCAATATGACCTCAGTTAGATGACACGGCTTATTTTAATTTTTAAATTGGTATTTTTTTTTTTTTGTTATTACGGACTCTTTTGACGTGCACGTCTTTTTACATTGTTCTCACATGTGTAATTTCAACATGAATGATGTAAATTGGCCACATAATTTTGATAAAAGAGTGTGCATGGAGTTTCTTGCCCGTTCTTCTCCATATGAAAATACTACGCTCTGGAATGGTCAACTAGCTTCATCTTTCTGAAATTCGTGTGACGTAAGTTATGGATGGCCCCTTATTATGATAGACACTACATCGCAGGTGGCCTCTACTTCAAGAACTTTTTCTCTTCCAGACCTCTCTATTTTTAGTAATTTATTCCCAGACCATCCTCGCTCGCCTCGATAACTCGTAGTTCTGATTTTGATGGCCTATCGATTTGATTCTACCATCACAATAAACAATATACCTGGCACTTAGTCGCACGGTATTTTACCTACCAACTTATTACATCATGTATATTAATGTTCTAACTACAACTGTAATTTTGTAGGAAATGTCTACAACGTAACAGCAAGTATGAAATGGCTATAACACGGATAAATTGACGTAGAGTGTCAATTTCCTTAACAATTTATTTGTCTGACTGTACTGTGTTTAGTAATAACTTTTAACATCATAACATCACTCCTGTATGCCCCGAAGGGTTAGGCAGAACTGTGCCTATAGTAAGTACACCCCCATTTCGCCATAATAACTTTTAATTTACTATAATAATATTATAATTATCAGCGATCATTGTGCCGATAGTCATGACAGCGAATGGCCTAATAGCCAAGAGCCTCGACCAGATGAGATGGTCCTGAGGAGGATCTCGTTGGGCAGCTGGATTATGGATTTGATTCAGAAAACGGTACTTCTGGACACGGCTCGTATTGTCAGAAGGTTCCTCTCTCTGGAGCCCTGACCTAGCTTGAACCCTGTTCCCGATACCGGTAGGTTACTATTTTCTATATTTTTAAATGTTTTTTGAATGACTTTTATAAAAATGTATTCAATAAGTGTATAAAAGAATAAACGAAATTATAATCACTAAGATATACTTAATACATATATTTTTTTCTCAAAATTTCAGCTCATCATTACAAGATAAAGTTAACACAGCTATACTTAGATCAGTAACAAACAGAGACAATTCACAAAGTTCAAATTAACCGCAAATTAATCTAACTTTCGCGGCAACGTTTGAGTAGGGTGTCGAGATAAGAGAATCGCCGACAGCCACGCCGCTTATCACAGAAAGCTTAAGTAATTTTAGTTACATTTAGAGCCTATTTCACGATGTCCGAATAGCCACTACTTATCGAATAAATTCAAAAATGGAACAGAATTTGTATGTAATTATCTGCCAAGTAAGTTAATAGGAACTTAATCGTAGGTGGTGAAACAGGCCCTTAGTCGTTTATTCATTTTACTAGCGACCCGTCCCCCGTAGACCAACGAGGCAGTCATCAGTCCACAACAAATAAACATAACCTTATTTATGTTCATAAAACAAAATCGTTAACTGTATAAAATGATTTTGGTGATATAAAGGAGAATGGACGGGAACCCAATTACGTTGTGCCACCTTCTCGATACATCACGATGCAAATGACAATGTCAAACTGTTATCGCGTTATAAATTAAGTTACGAGTTCTTCAGGGTTCCGTAATACAATATAAAAGTTACTAAAGGGCGTTCCGTTGTGTACACATGGCTCCCGCAGCCGGCTAAAAATATAGCACTTTAACTTACTTGGGTTGGGAGTGATAACTTATGATGGGTTCCTAGAACCGAAAGATTCAGAAAAGCTCTCAAAGTATAACCTAAGTGGGGAAAATATACCACTCTAATACATACATCTACAAAGCATCACACACATATTATATCTACATCTGAAAATTACCACCTACTTTCGCGGTAATGCCTTTGATCATACAACGACATTAAGCTTTTTTGTCAAAAAAAAAATGTTTATTGCACGACTCTTAACGAAGCATTAGAGTGTGCTCTACGATCGAAAAATTTTTTTTGCCCCATTTCTGTAACTGTTTTTATTGTTACACTCATGCTAGTACACAGAACCTACTTAATTTATATACCATTGTATAGATGATTAAATGGAGATTAATACTGTACTTTAAAAAAAAATATTTAATGCAGCAGAAATGGAAAAAGCATCAAAATAGTTGAAAAAAAATTCCTGTCCGTCAATTTATGAACCCTGAAAACATTGTAGCTTGCGATAAAATCAATTAATTGATTTAATTTTTGTTTTATACATTTGTTTCAGTCGTAGAAGGAACCCTATTGAAAATGGCTCTTTTATTCAAAGTAGTTTAATTATAATTAATAAAATACTAACTAAAATATAATATCTTTATCTAAATATTTCCAACCTTTGACAACCGCCAAGTAAATATCTTTGTCAGTCTTTGACATTACGACTTCATGAAAAGTTATAAATTGTTCATTTTTGTTAGAAACTATGTTTTGAAATTCTTTTTCGTTTATGAATGAGTGAGTGTTATGTATGAGGCGTGCACTTTTGGATTTTCCAAACTATAATTATTATTATACAGGGTGGCAGGGACATCGACGCGAAGCCGGTTACCATGGATTCAGTACATGGTTCTGAACCTTATCGTCGAAATTTTTCGTCGGTTATTAAAAAAAAAATCTGCTGTTTCATAGAAAAGTGCAATACCTACGCGGTCAAAATGTATGGAACAGCTGTTTTTTTTTTTAATAATTGACGAAAAATTTCAACGCAGCGGGGTTCATAACCATGTACTGAATCCATGGTAACCCGCTTCGCGTCGATGTCCCGGACACCCCGTATTACGGTGTCTTTTTCATAATATTTAACAAGCATTGTGTTGGTTGCGCTTATGTTATTACCTTATTACGCAGGTAAATCTGATTTAAACAAAATTTTAAATGTACATCAGACTGCCACCACCCAGCTCGCCGTCCGATAAGGACCAGGCCCAGGTCGACGGCGCGTCGTGTTCCACGTGCGCCTCAAAGAGATGTCACCACGGGGTCCGCTAGGTAGGGCCGATGCCTACCGGGGTTGCGGGTAGTCCCAAGGGGAAACCGTGGCCCCTGGCAAGGCAAGGGAAGGAACACGGGTGGGTTTTAGTCAGTAAGAGTCTGACTCCGCCCAGAGTGGGAGAAGTCATTTGATGATTTCCCTCAATCTTCCTAGCCTTTTCCCGACTATCTTGGGGTCGGCTTCCAGTCTAACCAGTTGCAGCTGAATACCAGTATTTTACATGGAGCGACTGCCTATCTGACCTCCACAACCCAGTAACTGGGTAATACAATACCCCTTGGTAAGACTGGTGTCAGACTTTCGGGCTTCTGACGACTCGTAACGACTGTCAAAGATCCACAAATGACAGCCAGGACCAACGGCTTAACGTGCTTTCCGAGGCACGGAGGTGTCTCGGTATGTGAAGATGGTCACCCATCCACTGACCAACCTTGGCAAGCGTAGCTTAACCTGATGGATCGACCCGTGCGGCTTGTTATTACTTAGCCTCGAGCTCTTCACCACCAATACCACACACCATAAATACCATACCTTTTTATTATGTACACCATAAAAATTACGGACAGAAATTCTTAATTGAACTAAATTGAAAAGAAAAAAAACTTAATTCATTAATTGCGGTTGGACACGTAACAATACCTATAGGGAAACCACAACAACAATATTATTATGCTGTGTTAGCGTACTTACCTAATGTAATTTTGTAGAACTACGTAGGAAACTACCTACCAGAGGACATTACTCCCGATGAGTGTGAAAAACCCGCGGTACACTCCTACTGAATTGAATACGTCAGAAAGTTTTTGGTTTGGGTTCGTCTTACTTTACTTTTTGCAGCGTTTTTACAGCGTGATTAATCTCTTAATAAACATGTTTAGCATAATCAGTCTATAATGTTCCCATTGCTGGGACACAGCCGTCCTCTCGGTGAGAGGCAGTGGGCCGTAATCCACCACGCGGGCCCAGTGCGGGTTGGTAGATGTCACATATCTTCGAATTTTTGGTTCTAAGACATGCCGGTTTCCTCACGATGTTTTCCTTCACCGTTTTAAGAGCAGTGGTGATGAAATAAGTTACACTAAGTAAAGCTTCGTGCAGACTAGCGCGACGCTACAGTGCTGTAGTGCGACGCGACACCGGCTATTGTTATACCGTAAAGTTTTCTTGGAAATTGTATTGTTCATGTCGCGTCGCGCCGTCGCGTCGCGCCGTCGCGTCGCACTAGTCTGCACGACCCTTTAAGCGCCTGCCTGGGTTCGAACCTACGATCTATAACTCGTAAGTCGCGGCCATTAATACACCATGTTTCCTGACCTCAATTTAGTAAGTTCTACTAAACAGTTATTTAAGTATTTTTTGTAAACAACCATTTTGTAAGGAGAAATAAGAAGTGTTGATTATTAAAACACGTTTTGTAAAGTCACTTTGGATTAACATTATTAGTACGAATCATTAGCATGGTTAGTAGAAGTCATAGTGTCAAAAACATATGATGTACCTATAGGTTGGATCAAGCATTTAAAGTCGCGGCCAAAACCTATAGTTTATAACAATATTGTTAAAAGCTTGTGCAAACTACTTTAAGTAATGTCTTTAATCTTTGTCGTCATAAACTAAAAGTGATATTACAGCAATAACCACGTTATACCGGCAAAAACTGCTTCCGTGAAGGCCTCGAGCTAGACTTTACTGCTGAGCATAAAACGTAACTTTTTCCTATTAAAGTTCGCTGAAATTGTAAAAAAAAAGCCCTTGTTTTAGCCGTAGTTGTATTTACGAGCAGAGTATGTATTTGAGTGGCAGAGTTGCCTTCGTTTAGAGACCTAACTCGCGGTTCTATGTTTTTCCGAGACAAGCAAAGTTTTAAAAAAAATTGCTTCGGGACTTTTATATAATTATTTTACTACTTAATATAATATAATATTTTACTAATTATATAATAATAATACGTATGATAATCCCATCATACCTTCAATATTTAGCCAATATTTACCTCCGCTAAAAGTAAAACTGATCGGATAGCCACAGAAAAAAATACACACGTAGCAGTGTGTATTTTTTTCTGTGGCTATCCGATCAGTTGTACTTTTATATTAGACATTAGGTATATTATTTGGTACATGAACCAGAACCGGCTCTTCGGATCATAATTTAGTTAAGATAGAATTTTATTTAATGAGTCTAAATCGGTTCAACCTCAAGAGCCCAAACCAGATCATTTCTATCAGACTCATATGCAACACAGTCCATCAACTGGGGATGTAAGTCTTCCACAACTCCACTCTCCAAGCATCCAAAGTTGACGGGAGGATCACAAGTTCTATGAGAATGGGTAAAAAAACAAGTTTTGAATAAAAACAATTGAGGGACGATTCCAACCCGTAGCTGCAGCTCATTCACAGCTACTGCGAACAAAGATCACATTTAAATCCAAGAAATAATATTTTACCCGCAAGCATTTGCGGGAGAAAATGGGACAATGGTCCGCATTGAAGTTGCATCAAGATAAGTTACTGTTGCATTTCCGTTTTATGCAAGCATTGTGACTTTCACAAAATCCGTCTCTTTCTTTTATTCAGTATTGCGCTCCATTCAGCGCAACGCTGAATTAAAAAAAAAACCTTCTCATAAGAAGGTTCAAGTTCAGACCTCGGTCTGCATAATAAAAAAGTATACATTCTTCTTTTATGTTTTGTGTAGTATTCTGGAAATGCTAGCTAAAGCACAGCAAACATTGTCCATCATAGCAGAACATAAGCAAACTGGAGAAGCTTTTGTACATTTATTTTTACTAGAAACATGAAAGAATAAACATAGTATTTCCTGCATTTGCTTTTGATTTTCTTTGGACTTGAATTCACCCAAGTTACTGGAGCTTGCTTTACTTCCGTTTCCATTACGTACGTCGAGGTATAAAAGCAAATAATGTGTACGGACCATATTACGTTTTCCCTTGAATTACTTTTTTATTTGCACTAGAGCGGTTCTGGAGTAGGGTCCGATAATAGTTTTGGAGGAAACCGCTCTATGGAGTGAGTAGAATCTGGACAAACGATGAAATGCACAGCTCAGATAACTGGACCCGCTTTTAAACGTGCTGTCAACAACGAAGCGTAAGTTACATACCGACATATATATTTATTTAAGAATTACCAATGAGATACATTACAATTATCTTTTACAATAATAAAAACTTGTACAATACATTATCCCGTAATGCACACTCAATAGGGATGTCGACAATAGTACATTATGATACGAGTGTGCTGTATTGGTCATTACCCATGAGGCGGTATTATTCGCGCGAGCCAAAGGCGAGCGCGATAATTTAGCCGAGCGGGTAATGAACAATGCGCACGCGTTTCATACGACGTTTTTCAACACATTTGCGAGGAAAGAAACCGTCTTGTTGTAAGAACTTATGCTACAATAACGTAACTTTAGAGAAATGATACATTTAGATTTATAAAGTTCAACTGACCTTTGTTGCCAGGTACTGACTATCCACTTCCTGTAAAAACGTTTCTACGTCGGTTCGTATTTTTCTTAATATGTAACCTGCAGTAACCACACAACTTATACGATAACAAATATTTATGAAAACTGGCGCGCTGGATTTTTTTTCGGGTAGCGATGCGCGCGCAAGGCACTGACAAAACCGCTGAACAGCCTACCATCACGTTCGGTCGGAGGTGGAGACAAAATTTGAAACTTGAAAAAATTAGATTTCGCTGCTAATTATTACTAATTATTCTCTATCGAGAGAGAGTGAGAGAGAAAGTGCGAATTGGTCAAATGGAAAATACAGTGTGGCGATTGTGAAAATTTTCTCATTTTTCGTCATGGGTGGCATTTTCGTAATTTTCGATCATGCTAAAACCGATAGTGAGGTCAAAATGTCAATCCAAGATGGCGGCTGTGAAAATTTTCGTCATTGGTCTCGTTTTCGTAGTTTTCAATGGTTCTAAAGCTGATAGTGAGGTCAAAATCAAAATCTAAGATGGCGGCTGCGAAAGTTTTGTCATGTTTCATCATGGGTTTCGTTTCCGTAGTTTTTGATGGTTCTAAAGCCAACAGTGAGGCCAAAATGTAAATCCAAGATGGCGGCTATAAAAATTTCTCATTTCGCATTTTTCTCACCCATGACGAAAAATGAGAATTTTTTTTGCAGCCACCATCTTGGATTTACATTTGACCCCACTATCGGCTTTAGAACCATCGAAAACTACGAAAACGACACCCATGACGAGAAATGAAAAAAAAAATTACAGCCGCCATCTTGGATTTACGTTTTGACATCACTATCGGCTTTAGAACCATCGAAATCTACGAAAACGACACCCATGACGAAATATGAGAAAATTTTCACAGCCGCCATCTTTGATTTACATTTTGACATCACTATCGGCTTTAGAACCATCGAAAACTACGAAAACGACACCCATGACGAAAATTAGGAAAATTTTGCAGCCGCCATCTTGGATTTCCATTTTGACCTCACTATCGGGTTTAGAACCATCGAAACCTATGAAAACGACACCCATGACGAAAAATGAGAAAAATTTCGGAGCCGCCATCTTGGATTTCCATTTTGACCTCACTATCGGCTTTAGAACCATCGAAAACTACGAAAACGATACCCATGACGAAAAATGAGAAAATTTTCGCAGCCGCCATCTTAGATTTCCATTTTGACGAAATTCACACTTTCTCTTTCTCTCTCTATCGAATTAGAAAAAGACAGACGCAAGAATGAAGCCGCGTTAAAGAACTTCGTTCCAAAAACCTGTTTACTTTGTCACACTATATTAAGTCGCAATAAGAAAGACATGTCGTGCCTTGATAGTACTTACTAATTCCATACTGCCAGACTGCCATGTCATTACTCCGACTAGTAAATAGTTATCTATGGCGCACATTACCGCACTAGTGCGATTATGTAAAGAAAAAAGCACGTGTCTATAATACACTGCATTATGAACTAAGAATAATGCAATAAGAGCCAATTTACGAGCAACTGTGTTGAAAAAATATTTATTGTCATAAAAATAATGGACACGTATTTTTCTTTTTTTACTTATGAGGGTTTATTCTGAAAGTTGGCAACGTCGCAAATAGATGTCAAATATTTCGCTGTTTTAATTAATTTGATAATATTTCTTTAAGGAAATAAAAAATGTGGCTAACTAGCGAACTAGAATATTGATTATGAAATGCAATAATTAGTATCTTAACACTGAATAGTTTGTTTTAGATGTAAAAAAGTATTTGGAAACTTTTCAAATGCCTTTTGGTCACCTAAAACGGGTACAACATCAAATTCAATGTTATAATTGCAATTCATTATTAATATTATAGTCAATTAGTTAGCCACATTTCTTATTTCCATACAGTATTATTTCCAAATTAATCGAAACAGGTAAATATTTGACAGCTATTTACGACGTTGCCAAGTTTTAGGATGCACCCTCTTAAGCAAAAGATTACGGCAATACATTGACTTAAATTGTGGCATGACGTCACTCCTCGGTAGATTTTATACTGACTTGTGACGTAGCGGCGAGCCCCCACTGGAACTTTAATGTGTTTTATCTAAACCATTTAATATTAACATGATAAAGCAAAAAATACGTGTTAATATTTAGCACGACTCATAATGCGAAGCATTAGTGTGCCCTACGATCGAAAAAATAATTTATGCCCCATTTCTGCAACTGTTTTTATTGTTACACTCCTGCTAGTACACAGAATCTACTTAATTTATATACCATTGTATAGATGATTAAATGGAGATTAATACTGTAGTTTTGATTGTAACAATTGATTGAATGCAGCAGAAATGAAAAAAGCATCAAAATAGTTGAAAAAAAAATCCTGTCCGTCAATTTATGAAACCTGAAAACATTGTAGCTTGCGATAGAACCAATTAATTGGGTCAATTTTTTTTAATACATTCGTTTCAGTTAAAAATGGCTCTTTTATTCAAAGTAGTTTAATTATAATTAATAAAATACTAACTAAAATATAATATCTATATCTAAATATTTCCAACCTTGACTTGACGTCCGACAACGACAATGCCTAGCAACCCACAACGTAAATATCTAAATAAATAGTCTTTGACATTACGTGACGATTGTGAGGTTAGAAATTTTACCCATATTGATGGGTAAAACAGCAGTCAAAACATACTTCATGAAAAGTGATAAATTGTTAATTTTTGTTAGAAACTATGTTTTGAATTTCTCTTTCGTATACGAATGAGTGTTATGAACTTATGAGGCGTGCACTTTTGGTTTTTCCAAACAATTTTTATTATTTGACTGATGGACTAAATAGTTTGTTTCTTCAGTTAACATCTCTATTAACTACAGCTTACACATAATCGAGTACACATGCTCTGAATACATAATTAAATTAAATAGAGTTACAAATTTAGCAACTAAAATGAGTGTAAGTGCTGAATATGAGCCTTATAGACCATTACGAGTAATATTAACGTAATTACTTCACTTGGCAGGCTGTTATACGTTCGCGGTTCGTGGGTTGTATTTTTCAAGCGGGTGAGAGTCCCCCACCTCCTCGATAAAATTCGGAAGAACGTTATGGCAAACTAACCCCTTTTGTCCTTATTAACCTTTTTCTGTTTATCTGTTGCCTTTTCACGCCTTTACGGCTGAACAGATTTCGATGAAATTAGGCACGCAGATTGGGTTAGGACATAGCATACATTTTTATCCCGGTAGCCAATCTTGTGATTTTTACTGCACGTGTTGCTATACAAAATACTAAAACATTCAACTTAACTCCCACAAAATACACTTAGCTACCAACAAGATTGAGATATTATTTCGATGTTCCCGACCGTATGCTAATACCGTCGGCCACAATCTGTATCAAACCGATGCGAAACAAACGTCAGGCTATATTGTGCTCACAACATGTCATGTCGAATTAGCCGTTTGTACACGAAATACAATACTCTCAAAACGATGAAGGAAAACATCGTGAGGAAACGGCATGTCCTAGAACCAAAAAAATCTTAGACATATGACTACCAACAACTGCACGCGTTCGCGTAGCATGAGCGTTGCTTTGTCGACGAAAGAGTAGACAAAAATGGTGTTCCATGTAGACAGTATTAAGTCACGTATATAAACACACTACAACTTTTTTTTTCAGAATACCGTGTTTTGGAACAAAAAAATATTACAGTAATATTGGCCTTAACCATCTCTTTGGTAATATTAACTAAATGATGTAAAATAGGAGAAGATAACTTTGTTCTTCTATTAGTTACCACAGTTTTGCGTTTAAAACGCTCTTCTGTAAAATCATGATTTGTAGATAACCATGTATACTTTGTGACCGTCGACTAGAAAGTTTCACTATCTTAGACAACTGTCAGTGTAGATATAGAAAGCGTCATGCTACGCGTGCTGAACTCGCATGGTGGATTATGGGCCACTCCCTTTCACAGAACGGAGGCTTGTGTCTCAGGTCTCATTGCTGGGACACAGACTTGCTCTCTGTGTGCATGCACCAAAATAGGTCGGTTGGAATATTAGAAAGCGTACTTCAAACTAAATGCAATCACCAAAAATTACTGCCATGGATAGTGAAGAGAAATATTACGTTTCAATTCCAAATAAAACGTAATATTTCTCTTCATTATCCATGGCAGTATTTGTTTCGAAAAAGATCGGTTGTTTTTAGAAAAGCTCCAGCGATTGCAATGCTTATTTTTGATAAAATATTAGTTCAGTTATAAATGTTTTAACAGTCACGGATTAAGGAAAATACTAACGATGTAGGTAACATATTATATTGATGAAAATGGCATGAATTTTAGAAAGTACCTATTGTGATTATTTGTGATCTCCTATCACAAGTAGATATGCATATTAAGGGGGATGCGCCAAGGTATCCCGCGAAATTCATAATTTCCTATGTTTTTTGCAATTTGCAGGTCAGTGTCAGGTGGTTTCTTGATTAAAACATGATTTGCCACCGTAACAAATGTTTATTTATAGAATTATAATAACAAAAATTATTCGCGGGCTACCTTGGCGCATTACGAAAATTTCATACTCTGTTGGACACTAGCACCACTTCTGTTTGTTGCAATTCTTCATCTGAAACTAGACAGCTCACCTCTACTGTTCTTGAAACTACAACGCGTTCTTAGAATTTAATGCGAAGATACTGACGTAACTACAACGTGTGGGTTTTCTGACAATACAAGGCAGTGAAATATATTATTTTTCCGGAGAGCAATAAAATGAATAAGTACTGTAAAAGTAAAATAATAAATAAATAATAACTGCCTTAGTTACTCTTAGTTTATAGGTTAGGTTATAAAAATCTTTATTGAATTTAGACAGACCGATTTATGGTCCGAAGTTGATGATTTACTCACATTATTATTATGTGGAGACAGCTAGTGTCGATAGATATCGACAAGGCGATGAGCAATCTATGCCATGATGATAGATCTATGGTTTAGCAAGTTTAGCTTCGTCATCGACCCATCTAAACCTACTCATAATTTTACAGCAATTTTCAATAGAAACTATTACTGACTTAAAATTAGGTTATCTAATCTATATAAGGTACTAAATATGTTATGTATATACAAATAGGTTACTAATATTAGCAATTAGATGTTAAATAAACAGTTTCTGTGCGGAAATATTAACCGAAGTTTCTCTAAACCATAGTGCTAATGAGCGCTTTTATAATTTAATAATGCAGGAATCGCCAAACGGTAAACCGAGAAGACCTTAAGTAAACATTAAAAACAATTAAAACTTAATAAAAAATAATAAAAATAATTTTTTGTTAGTAATCGTATATCAAACAGACCGCAGCAGTCTTAAATTTTATTTTGAATAAACGGACCCAAAAAAAAAACTAATTCGTGATCCCTGATTTAATGCAACAGGAAACGTCATGTTAATAAAACGAGAAAATGTATGGCATGACGTTTATTGACGTGGAACGACATTACATCAGCATACATTTGGCCACACAAATAACGTGATGTGGACACAAAGAACGTAGACAGGTAAATAATAAAAGCGCTCATTGACATGTTTAGTAACAACATTGTATTTAACTTTGTAGAATCAATAACTATTGATAGTCTATAGAAACTTACCGGAAGACCAAGTTTTTTATGATCTAATAGAGAGCCTATTGCCATCAACCGGGCACAAATCCGGTCTCCGATCACCTACCGAGAAATTCGATTTCATTTACTTTAAAAAAACCAAATATTATTAATATTACTATTTATTAATTGAATACTTCAAGCACAGAAATTTACAGAAGCGGAATTAATACCATAGGCATTTTCTACCAGTGAACCTTTGGGTGATGCAGAGACAAACAGAGGTAGGTGCATTACGAAAAATTGAGGAATAAAAATTTATCTTCGCTAAAATATTATAAATGCGAAAGTGAGTTTGTTTGTATGTTACGCTTTCACGGTAAAACGGCTGAACAGATTTGGTTGAAATTTGGCACATGGGTAGACCATAACCTGGATTAGGCCATAGGATACTTTTTATTCCGATATTCCCACGGAATCGAGACTCATGCGAGTGAAACCGCAAGACGCACCTAGTTTACATATAAAAATACACGTATAGTATACCTATTACAAACTATTAATAATATATACCTAATTAATATTCTTAGGCACTCAGTATCACATAAAATTTACGATCCATTATATAACCCTTTGATAGCGATTGTTAGACACTTTATATTTAGACTGGTAGATATATATCTACCAGTCTAAATATAAAGTGTCTAACATATGTAGGTAGGTATATACATATTTCACTAAACATTTGATTCCTTCAGTTGAGTTAACAATGTACAGAAACGAGCATAAATATATATACACACTTAGCTAGATCCAAAAGCGATTTTATCGCAGGTTATATAGACAAAACAAAATAAATAATTATACAAATTGTATCTCAAGATTCTGTATACAGCACACCTCATAACTTCTATCAATAGTTCTTCTTATGGAATTTAAATTAATTTTTTTTTGGAACTTTATTTGTTTTTTTATTTTTATTTCATCACCACTGCTCTCAAAAACGGTGAAGGAAAACATCGTGAGGAAACCGGCATGTCTTAGAACCAAAAAATCCGAAGACATGTGTCATCTACCAACCCGCACTGGGTCCGCGTGGTTGATTACAGCCCACTCCCTCTCACAGAGAGGAGGCCTGTGTCCCAGCAGTGGGAACATTAATAGGCTGATGATGATGATGATGGAATTTTAACACATATTTCTGGTAATAGCTCGAGGGACTCATGGCTACATGATAATAGCCACACGATGATTCACCATGTAAAATACTGGTATTTAACGGCATCCGGTTAGACTGGAAGCCGATCCCAACATATTTGGGAAAAGGCTATAGACAGATTGATTTCTGATCGTGACTTTGCAGTACTGAATCATGATATGTGATCAAATTAATAAAACCCCTGTAATTAGTTCACTGCAGTGCAAATACCTCTTTTCGTGGTGACCACATAATACATTACTCATAAGTAAATGATGAGCATGAGCCTCGCCATATAATAGTCCTTCTGTTCAGACCGTATTACGGCCATGGCGGCCAATCTTAACGGAGACAGTGCATAAGTATAGTGTATAGTGCATAAGTATGTGCGCACACACAGGTGAACTCTCTCTTCCCTCACTCTCATGTCCGATGGGACGGCGATCTGACACGACCGGCAGGGCTATTACCTATCTTGCAGAAGCAATGCGATAGCGATCATTTGTTTCATTTTGACAGTTCAACAACATTCAATGCGATAATTACGTTGCAGAGCAGAATTAAATTTCGAACTTATGAAGCAATGGATTAGTAATCTGTTTCAAAACAAATTGATTGTGCATTACGTAATTAGGGTACCGTGCGTGAGTGATCAGGCGCAGGACGTGCTTTCCGAGGCACGTAGGGTATCACACCGCCGCGAGCCGCGCGCCGCGCCGACTTCCAAACTGCGGGCTATTACTAAGTTTCTAATGGAAAAATCCAATAACACTTTGCCCGACCTGGGAATCGAACCCAGGAGACCCAGGACCCCATGCTCAGCAGTCGCCAAATACCGCTGTAAGGCTGCCTGTCCACTGGAGCGGAGAGGAGAAAAGAGGAGCGGAGATGTGTCAATATTAACCAATAGAATCTTGACTCCGCCCCTGAGTTTAGATCAGTGATCCTGAGTCAAGATTCTATTGGTTAATATTGGCACATTTCCGCTCCTCTTTTCTCCTCTCCGCTCCAGTGGACAGGCAGCCTAATGAACGGTAGTGAGCAATCATCACACTGTAAAAACATTTTTTTATTTTTGTGTAGTCCACCTAATTAGATTCTTGGACATGACGTGAATATATTGGCCAAACCATTTCTCTTTCAGGGAATATCCATACAATTTAATTATTCGTTAATATTTAGGTCACTCCTGCCTGAATTATGAGGCAGCCAGTAATTAGCTGTCTTGTTATAAATTGTATGAACATTGCTCTCAAAATATGCATCGCTAAATAATTTGGGAGCTCTAGGTATATGTAATTTTATGTTAATGCGAAGTATGTTTTTTTTTCTGTCTGAAAAATTAATTAGATATGGCACACGGTTTGTAAAATAATCTATAGTCTAGAATAGAATTTAGCCTTTCATTAGCCAAGCGGTTTTGCGACGAGTGCGGCTCGTGTCGCGCGTTTTTTACGCGGTTTTTAGCCGTCGCGCAACCACATTGTGGTCGCGACACACGGCGATATCTTTAAAGTTTTTTAAGGGACCTGTTTATAAAACTTATGTCGTTGGAATCGTTATGCAATAAGCTAACATATTAAAAATGGATGAGTACAGTGGTGTTTCGTAATATATTGTTAATTTTAATGTAAAGTCAGGGGAGGGGGATTTTTCAATGGAACGTCGTTTAGAAAAAAAAATAAAGAAAAATTTAAAAATAAATGTGATGGTCTTTTTAACATAAAGATACACTATTTAACAATAATCAATTAAAAAAAACATAACACCCCATACATTTTTTGTAAACCAACAGGCCTTAAGGTGAAACAATTTGATATTTTTTCCATACAAACTTCGGAGGGGTTTTACTCCACTGTTTGACATCGTACATTCAAAGTTAAACATGATATCGTTAGGTCTCATTATTAAAATTGTCTGTACGGAAGCAGAATAGTAAAATAAAAAGCCATTAAAAAGTTATGAGCCAACAAAGATTCGTTTTTCTTGCTAATTTTAACGCAACTTTGGGCGTAAATAAGTAATACAAGAATTGTGAAATCTCGAAAATAAAATCCGTACCGACACAGAAAATTTATCGAAGATTTCAATAAATTTTATTTGTAATTGATTTATGCAGTGGTTTTTTCAGAAAAACCTTTTTTCCAAAGGCCTTCTCGTAATTTTTGACGCGCTCGTTTTACTAAAACTGTTCGGTACGGTGTTTCTGTGCGTGCGAACTTTACGTTGTCCATGTAGACCAGCTTCTAACTGCTCATCACTGATACTATCTCTGTCAGACACGATGCCAGGTGAGACAGCGTGGTTTTTGGCCATGCCCACCATTGAGTTCGAGCCCGCGACTAGTTGCACCTTAAATAAAAACAAAGTTATGACGGGTAGCCGCTGAACCCGACAACGTAAACAAAGAAGCGTTTATAAATACCTTTTGTTATCCGCGGAGACTCAAACAAAGGAGCATTATTGTAGTTGGTCTATTGTTTAGACCACATGTTATCGCAGACAGAGTTTTAACTGTTAAAATTGTTTATTTTTTATCACTTTCCACTTTACGGCACTTCTAACAAAACCACAAAATCCGCAAAACGAACTTTGGATAACACGACATTTCTCGTCACACTTTATTCAAATCTATACGTGCATTCTAATGTTGGATAATTTTAATAGTGGAAAAACACTACACAAAGGCTTGTTGCCTAACAAAAACATTTACAAAATCAACAAAATCTAAATAAAAACATCGTATCCGCCATCTTGGGTAGCGAAGTCGGCACTGACTGCAAAGAAATGAACATTTCGGCTCGAACTATGGTCAGATCTTTGATATAGAGTTTGTTTATCATTCTTAGTTCATTCAGGACCATTCTATCTATTTAAAACCATAAACCACACAGATTATTAATACAAATATCAGTCAAAATAAAAGATTTGTCTTGTCATCTGGTTCAGATGGGCGACATTTTACCGTTTTTGACAGCCATCTGGAACAGATGGCTCGACATTAGAAAGGATAATAGAAAACTCTTTATTTTGAACTAGCTTCCGCCAGCGGCTTCGCCCGCTTAATTATCTTTATAAATTATAGCCTATGTTACTGAGTGATGATATACATATTATATAGCATTCTACTGCTGAAAGAATTTTGAAACCGGTCCAATAGTTTTGAGTTTACTCATTACAAACAAAAATACAAATCTTTTCTCTTTATAATAAGAGATTTAATATTTTTTATTCTTTCTTTGGTGTATTATTGTAGATTTACATCATTTATAGAAAGAAAAGAAAGAAAAATATTTTATTTGGAACACGCACAAGAAATACAAACAGTAATAAAAATCTAAAAAGGACCACCTATAACTAACAAAAAAGAGAATTCGAATAAACGCAAATAAACGAGAAATAAAAACTATTTCACAAATAAAACAACCGACTTCCACTATAAAGTGAAAAATAACTAAATGGAAGTCGGTGGCAAAAACGAAAATACAAAACCAAAGACACGGATATTCGTTATATATGCCACCGACTTCCGAATTTTTTGTTATTTTTCACTTTATAGTGGAAGTCGGTTGTTTTTTTGTGAAAAAGTTTTTATATCTCGCTTTTTATAGCCTAATTTCAACTGCTCATCACCTTTTACAAAATATTGCTTTTCCCGATGCAGGGACGTTCATTATTAAGGAGTTCTACTGGTACTTCGCCATCAGCTCCTCTTCACCCTATGCATTGTGACGGGTATAAATTGCTTGGCAACCATATTAAAGTAATCGAATCGCAAGTTCGCAACCCGTGAAATACGTATTATTAAGTAGTTCCGGTGGCCATCTGTGGTCTTCATCATAAGTTCCACTCCACTAAATGGTTCCTTTCAAGAGCAAATTCAAGAGTTACTATAAAAAATACCAAAATCGCTATAGGTATGCCTATAATATTTCAAAAGCTCCCTCGACTTCTCCAGGATCCCATCACCCAATCCTGACTTGATGACAATGGAACCAACTGGAAAGTATACCCTTTTAAACAAAAAAATAATTTTCGAAATCGGCCCAGCTGTCGTCGAGTAATCGGGGAACATACATTAAATTTTTTTTTTTTAATCCGACGAACTGAGAACTTATTAAAGACAACCTTTGGATGGATTCAATGGAGAAAGACAGACAATATAGCAGGTAGTCTGTTGTGTACCATTTGCTTATAGTGACAGAAAGATGGTTATAGCCGCAATATAGTTATATCCCTAGGGATATAGCTATATATCGTAATTAGGGCATGCAATTATCCGCCCATTTTACTATTCGGATATTTCGGATACTGCCAGACAACTATTCGAATATATCCGGATAATATGGATATTTTGGATAACACTGTAAAAGAGGTAAATCAAACTTATATTCGTTTACAATCGACATTTTTATTACAAAAACTCTCCAACATCGTATACTAAAGTATTTCAGTTCGTACTAAAGCCAAAATCTGTCCGATCAGAGTTGACAGATACGAGAAAAGCTATCATAAAAGATAAAGATAAAGATCATTTATTTGTCAAATATGCACGTCACATGCACATCATCCACGGGTTGTCTACCAATATGGTATAATAGATCGTGAGCTGGTCAAATGCTATCTGTGTTAAGATGGCTAGAACAATTGAAAGCACATTAGATGAAGACTGGAAATGTTACAAAGTAGTGCTTGGTAATAAATGAGACAAAGTCACACCACTGAAATTGCTTGATGTCAAAGTATCTGATGTATAAGTTGGATCAGCACAAACTAGTAGCCGCGAATGACATGTACTTTCATCGATTCCCTGAATATGAACTATCTTCTGTGCGTTTCGGGTCTTTCAGTTCTCGTTATCGCGATTGTGCAGTCCTATCTTCCGTTGGACAAATATGTGAAACTTTGGGTATTCTTAAAGAGGACTTTCCGGATTGGGTTTTTACGGTCCAGGCAAGAAACAAATTAATGCAAATCATGAATGACGAGAATCATGATGAGGCTCTGCTCCACATTCCTACTTCCCATATCAACTTGATTTTGGGTTGGTTACCAAAACAGCTTATTCAAGTGTAGCAAATCCTAACCTTTTCTTTATGTTGCATTTAGCAGGAACTCTATTTTGGTTCTGTGAGATCTCGTCAAGCAAGACACAATATCGAGATGAATCTAGAGAACAACACTACTATTTAAAGCCATCATTCCTGCCAATGCCTTTAAAGTAAATGTCATGTTTGTCAAAGCATTCACTGTTGATGGTCAACCAGAGTCCTTCCGATCTCATTGCTTATTTTTCTCTGTAAAAGTAAATGATATTTCAGTTTCTGCTGCTTGTAATCACTGGGTGCTACGTCATCACCATCGCTGTCGTCAACTGAAGTCGAGCTCTAAGTAAAAGCACTTTTTCCCTATGATGAATCTACATAGTAATTATGTCATTAGATGATTTTTTGAAGATATAGCATGAATTGTCACGATTGTGAATACCTATTTTATTAAAACACAACGTTAAATGTTATATTATCAAAAGGAAAATGGAACAAGAGTAACTATCCGTATTATCCGTTTTATCCGGATAGTAGAACAAATTATATTCGGATAATATTTTCGACGGATATCCGGATAATTCGGATATCCGGATATCCGAATAATATGCCCTAATCGTAATATAGTTATATGAAAGCGGTTTATAACTGCCTTACTAGGACTATAATTATGATAAGAGCACGATCTAGTAATATAACTGTTAAGGCACTCCGACCAAATTGGTTAGGTTAGGTTAGAACTGTGACCAAATACGCGCCAGCCGAGCGAGCGAAGCGAGCGGTGCCACAGTAGCGGCCGGCGAGCGCTATGTCGAAAACCAATTTCAGTTATGAACCGCTTTCATATAACTATATTACGGTAGGTTTATAGCTATATTACGGCTTCAACCATCTTACTACGACACATATACAATAAATACATAATTATATACATAAAGGACATGCTTACATAGATACAGATAAGTATATACAATCTAAACATTGGGTTTGTTATGTTACAGCTAAACAACTAAATGCGGTTCCGCAGAAATTATTTCAGTGAATAAACTTCGATCTGGAATCTAATTACAATCTGAAATCGAAATTCGCGGTTAGCAATACCATTGCTAGAATGAACAAAATATTTGTGTTTACCGCCAGAACAAATATTTGATCGATTCTGGCCCAGTGTCTATGTTTCATTGATAGTTTATGATGCCATAATTTTCCCATGGAAAGTCTTAGCAGGAAACTATTCGTGGAATAATAATTACGCAGTTAGTAATGCTTCTATTACCTACGCAATACTAAGTTTGATTAAACAGCTTTTCTATGTAAGGAAATTAAAGCCGGCATCACAGCAACCGTATCGGGCATTGACCATTGAGTTAAATGTACTACGGCATTGACTGTGAAAATGTATGAAAAACAAACAGTCAGCCAACGGTAAAATAGTTATTTTTATTATTTAGTAGAATAGATGGACAAATTTTAACACAGCGCCCAGTACGCCTAACCAAAGATAAACAAGCAAAAAAAAAGTGATTTTATTTTGACCAAAAATAATTAATGGCATTGGGTAACCAACATTTTTGGTGTATTTTCGTTAGCTGATTTTCGTTAGCTGATTTATTTTTCTTGTAAGTATCTAATGCGTTTTTCTTATATTTTTTTTACCATTGTCATTATTTTGGTGGTCTGAATGATTACTAAAAGTTTGTCCATCTATCTTAATGGGACCGATAATTGTGTCACAAAATGTCATATGACATTTTGACATTTTTACCCTACTACGGCAAGCCAAAGGAGGGTTATGATTTTATCAGGCTATCTATTAGATGTTCATCTGTTCTCTCGTAAAGTCATAACTCCTAAACTACTAGTCGTATTTTAACAAATGAGCTTTATCATTGGAAGCGCCATACTGTTCCACGGGTTATAGGCTATATGACGTCACATAAAATGGACGGCGGCCGACCAACATGGCGACTAAGGGAATACTCACACTAATATTCAGCTCCATTCGCGTTTCGCTGAACGATTTTAGTCATACAGTTCTGCTTCTATCAGCCGCGTACAGCACTGAACAAAACGGCGCTGAACGCGGCAGAACAGCGCTGAACTCTATCTATAGCACTCGCATGATACTCGTATAAATAACACATTTATCCTCATTTTATACTTGTTTGCCGCGAAAGCTGAATAGACGCGGAAAGCTGAACGAATGCGTACGTGTCTCAATACAAAATCGTTGTTTTCTACGGTACGGTAAGCTGAATAGAGCTGAATAAGTGTGAGTAGTCCCTTATAGCGGATTTAAAGTGTTAATATCATGTTTGGTATCCGCTGAAAGGTCTTAAGGACACACAATGCTAATGAAAGTTGGTTTGACAGTTCAACAACATTCATTGCGTTATTTACGTTGTCGAGCAGACAAACTCAAACTCACGTTTCAACAAATTATGAATTTTCATTAAAATCGTTTGGATTCTGATTGAAAATGGGGTGCTGTTTCGAACTTCCCCTTCACTTTTCAATCATGGCCGAAAAGGCTCTTTCAGTGAACGCTGTAGGAACTCATTAAAGTCAGAGTCAACATAAAAATGCGCACGCGCGCACGTTTGAATGCACCTATTGGTTTACCACAAGTACCTACCCGAAAAACTCCCCATGCCCTTCATCCAAGAGAATCAATGGGTACCTAACCGTTTTCGATATCGTCGGCGTCAGTGCAGGACCTTGTATACACTACACCCTTTTTTACAGGAGAGACTAAAAACCCTCTAAATAGTGACACAGCGACACCAACGAATTATTTTAAACTGCAGATACAAGGTACTGCTTCAAATTTCACCCAACAAGCATGTCGAAGGTCCTAGATTCGTCTGTTTTACTGACTATGCGCACTAGGGCATGCAATACCGGTTTACTGGTTTACCGTTTTACCGGTAAACCGGCCTGTTTGACATTTAGTAAATTACCGGTAAAAATAAATGAAACCGGCTTTATTATAAAAGCAAATTTAAAAAAATACATTCATTATCGATTTACCGGTTTACAAATTTGCTACCGGTAATTTTACCGGTAAAAAATATCGACGGTTTTTGCAAGCCCTAGTGCGCACAGACAAGCTACCTCAATGTTTTGCCGCTTGATGGCAGGCTACTAAATTTATCAATTTTGATGAAAAAATGATTTCGCCAAAAAAATACAAGGTCCTGCATTGACGCCGACGTTATTGATATAGTTTAAAATAGCTGCCTCTTACACACGATCAATCAAAATCCGTTTCATTTTGGCAGTTCAACAACATTCATTACGTTATTTACATTGTTGAGCAAACAAATCCGAGCATATTATGTTACAATCGATTAGCAATATCCTTCATAATGATTCAGATTATGATTGATGGTGTGCCCGTTCATAAATAACAAATGATTGTACACATTTTTCAGTCGAAATAAATAACTTTTTGCAGACTCGTAGACCGTTGAACGAAAAAGCTACTTACTTTGTAGCCCTAGTAACACATTGTCTCTAGTTTCATAAAGGACCTTACAGTAACAAGATATTACTGATTTGGTTTGCTGTATACAAAAGAAAATTATACCTTTACTATAATGTTCTCGTCCTAATTCAGGAGACAAAGTTGTTCGTTATGGACGAAATCAAATGAGGAGACACAAAGGGATGAGAGAGCACGCTTGTTGGCCTAGTCTCACTACGTCATGTGACTGTGTACCTAACCTAGTGATAGTTTAGGCACAGATTAATACAGAAGGGACACTCCGCAAATCATTTAAATAAAAAGCGACTCATGCTACGACACAATAAAGTGCAATTCAGATCGCACAGCGCTTACAGTTATATTAATCACTTACAGTTATATTCACCTTGAAGTTGCCTCTCTTTCTATCGCGTGACTCTTAGATCTTCTTAATACGTTACACTCACTGAATTGGCCCACCAAGACGGGCCCACCGCGTACTTGTAGCATCATACCTAAACTGCGGAGTGTCCTATCTGTATTCATCTGTGGTTTAGCTAACATTTATTGTACACGCGTCTTAGTTACATAACATATAATGGTCCCAAAATTATTCGATACATTGTTTTTCACATTTTCAGCTATCTCATGACTCTAAATGCTGGTTGGCCTTATTTGAATGATGCATCTGCTGTGATCCGAAGCTTTTACTGCAGTTTCAACCACCTATTGTTGGTGTCTATATAAAGTATTATTTGCTTATGCAATAAAGTACCTACTAGAGAAAAGTTATAAAAAATAAATATAAATCGAACATTGATGAAGTTCGCAATTAGTGTGATAGAACAATAATGTCAATTATTCAAACTGGGCTGAGAATCAGCACTGTTCGAATGTCAAAATTATACAATGTGGAGACTACAATACAACAATAAATGAAAATACTGGCACTACTAATGCATAAGAGTATTTTGGAACTGTCAAATAAATCCTAGCTTCGAAATAAAAAAATGAGTTTTTCAAACAAATTAAATATAGTGTATCCACCCTAAGCCTATAAATTCCGTTTATCCAACTAGGCCTAGGGTGGATTCTCGGGCATACGTTTCCGAGTATCCACCTTAGGGTGGATTTTTGGGGTGGATAAACAAAATAACATGAGCCGACTATGGATTTTGCTGAGCTATATTGACTAAACTATTGAATATTTTCAATAAAATTTTTGTATACAGAATGGGAACGTCATTAGAGACACGCCGTTGAATTTTTTGTTGTATTGTCGTCTCCACCTTGTATAAGACATTAGATAGTCCCCCAAAAACACCCGCACTTCACCATTCCTAGTAATTTAGCTGGGAAGAAGAAGTGGCGCAACCAACTCACCAGCAGCACAGCTGTCTGTTCAGTTAGACAAACTTGATTCTATATAAAAGAACTGATGCAAAAATAATTTACATAAAAATAAACAAATAATGAAAACGCAACAACGCACAAGTCTGTCAAAATGACAGTGATCATTATTTTCGTTTCTGTAAGGTTGGGTTGCTTTTACATACTCGTACAAGAGGTAAAATAACTGTGAATGGACTGACTCATGATGTGTTAGAATTATGAAAAACGCAGAATTCATGTGGTTTGCACAATTGCTACACGGACACTCCGGTCCGGGGTCCGTGAAAAATTGTTCGTTCCATGCTGTATAGTACATACGTATTTATTTTAAAATGTGATGTAAGACAGTAAAATTAACATCCCTTGTGTGTTGCAAGATGTATTGTGTTGTAACTCCGCCATTAATTAATTACCTACTTGTAATCAAATTAATTAATTAGTTCATCATCAATTAGTGTCATTCGTGGATCTTTAACAGCCGTTACGGGACGTCAGAAGCCCAAAAGTCTAACACCCATTCTTACCAAGGGGTATGGTATTATAATCGTATTACCCAGTTACTGGGTTGTGGACGTCAGATTGGCAGTCGCTCGATGTAAAATACTGGTATTCAGCTGCATCCGGTTAGACTGGAAGCCGACCCCAACATATTTGGGAAAAGGTTAGGCAGAAACAAAAAATTTATTAATTAAAATAATTACCTAAATTATAATTGGACATTCAAAATATATAAATTGAATTGGTTGCCTGGAAGCGATAAGGCCGCCCATTGTATGTTTTGTGGTGTAAAATTTATTTTTGCTATGTATTTTCTGGTGTGCAATAAAGTACAAGTATATAAATATAAATAATAATAAATAAATTGCCTAACGAGCTGCTTATAGAGTCTTATTTCCAACTGGAAAGACTGTAAATTATAACTTAATAAAAATGAACCGTCAGTGTTTATTCGTAAGTAGCTTTTATACAGCGCTCGAAGCCCGCTATGGCGCTAACTACTATATAGGTACCTACTATGATCAAAAGAAACCTTGATCAGGCTTCGTATACTGAAATATAAGTAGTTCTAGAGGACTTTACTCTGAATAATGGACGATTTAGAGTAAATAACTACTACCTATAATTATTCGGCAGAGCTTATTAATGTACATTGTGCTAGCATAAATCAGCATTTATCCATGCAATAATAGAGTCTCACAGAATAAGCAATTATTATTACAGTTTGTTTTAGAAATTGACTAATATTAAAACGTTTATGCCTACAATAAGGTACTTAGGATTAGGTACTTTATGTGGTCTACCCAAATGTCCTTTCTTTGGTCGGTTCGTCGAGTCGTTGAGCTCCTTAAATTCTGATTTGAGCTACTCGATTACTGATAAATTCGTGCACTGACTGGACAGGTCCACTCAAATCTGTGTAGGTCTTACCTCAAAAGACCATTCAGACACTAATCTGCAGAGACTGTGACCTCTGACTTTGTTTCGAGTCCTTTTCAGAGTATTCGGATAGAAAACACCGCCCTCATCTAATTTTAAAAGTTAGGTATTTTTCTTTACCAATTAACATAAATAAAAATTTAATCATTCATTTATTAATAGCATATTATTTTCTAAGAAAAACAATAAAAAATATTGTACGTAGGTTTCTTTTTGCTTTCTACCTTCCATTTATAAACCTTCTCTAAATTAAAGTTAATTACTCAGATTGCTGAATAGTTCAAGCAGATGAATTATTTAGTCATGTGGTTCAAGACAGTTATTCAACAAGGCAACGAGTACGTTTTCCAGACTATTCGAGAAGCGAGAACAATGATGTATAATAGTAAAGTATTTCTGCAGCCTTTGTCTACATTGCATTGAACACAAAGAGAACTTTCTCAGTCCTGTTTCCTTAAATGTTGTCTACGGGAAGATGAACTGCATCCTGAGTGCATGCAGCGCCGCCATTTTGTAATTGGTTGAACTTAACTCCGGAGTTTTGTGTTTAGTTTGACCAAGTTAAGCTATTATAGTAGGTATTTTGAATTAACTGGCACGTTAGTTTTTTAAAGGAGATAGTTTTTTTTTCAATATTCCCGTTAGACGAAGTAAAATTATTCAATCAACTCAGCCCATCGCAGTCCACTGCTGGACATAGGCCTCTCCCAAGCTGCGCCACAACACCCTGTCCTCCGCCTTCCGCATCCAGTCTGTCCCGGCCACTTTCTTAAGGTCATCGGTCCATCTAGCTGGGGGTTAAAAGGTACAGTATTAATCTCCATTTAATCATCTATACAATGGTATATAAATTAAGTAGGTTCTGTGTACTAGCAGGAGTGTAAGCAGAAGTAAAATTATTACTACCACTGTAATCCTGAGACCATAATAACAAATCAACATACGTTTCATTAATAGATGCCATAATTTTTGATAGGCCTAATGCCGAATAAAAAAAACTATCTCCTTTCAGCGATTTTGGAACACAAATTCAATTGTTTATCCGAAAGAATGACATGAAACTTTCAATACGGCTGCCATATGTGCTAAAATTCTTGCTCTGGTTGAAATACTTACATACATACTTTTGTATGTAGCTTAGCTTCAACGCTTAGGTACATCACACCTAAGAACTCCTTATTGTGGATTTCACCAATGAAATTGAACACGTTCAGCACATCTAAACGCGTTCAAGAGCTGTCAGTGTACAATATTCCATAACAATTTTGACACTGACAGCTCTTGAACGCGTTTTAGAAAGGCTGATCGCGTTCAGTTTCATTGGTGAAATCGGCCCTTAGTCTCATAGTGTAGATATCACCATTTAGACGCGAAAATGACTTCGTTTGTTTGTTACGCTTTCACGTTAAAACGGCTGAATAAATTTGGGTGAAATTTTTTGAAAAACCTGGTTGAAAAACCTGGGTATTAGGACATAGAATATTTTTTATCCCGATATTCTTACGGGAACGACACTAATGCGGGTGAAACCGCAGTAGTAACCTTGTATTTTTACAAACATTGTTTTACTCATCCTCCATGTTTTCGCATGCCAATCTCTTGCATTCTGAGTCAATATTGAATAAACAATTCTAACGCTTCCCACCAAGCAGTATTATAATGTAATGTGTTCGTTACGTCTGTGTTCATGACGTATATTGCAAAAAAACCTTTTATCTCGTCAGTACACTAAGTTGTTCTGGTAAACATATGCCAAACAAACTAAAATGTTTATAACTGTTCTCTTCACAATTGGTATTTTAACACTTGAATAACATCAGGAGGATGTGTGTCCAGGAACCGAAAAATTCGAAGACATGTGATATCCAGCAACCAGCAACCCGCGTGATGGAGTCCCAGTCCCTCTCACAGAGAGGACGCCTGTGTCCCCACAGTGACGACGTTGAATTCTGATTGTGCTAAACACTAGAACAAACGTTCAAAATGTCTTATACTATTCTAAGTTACGGAATCAGGCGTTACTGTGCGAAAATTATGACAGTATACTCGTATTTAATAAGAGTCATATCCAAAAAAAGTGTACGTCAGGAAATGGTTAGGAAATAATTTTGTCAAGAAATGTTAGAAAATGGTAAATGTAAAGGTGTACTTACTGAACAATCTAAAACTATCTACGAAAATAAAATAACTATTTCACGAAAATTAAATAAATTCATTCAGTGACAAAAAGTATTTTTAGACGAATTGAGCAACTCCTTTTTTGAAATAGGTTTATAAAACAAAAACAATTTGTATTTAAAATTAAAATTAAAAAAATACTTACTTACGAAACGTACAAAATAGAGTGCGAGTCCGACCCGCACACGAAATATTCCGTACCACCGTACAACATTTAGCAAAAAATGCTAAAAATAGACGCTTCTTATAATCCCCCTTAAATATATAACTTTATTTTATTTTTATTATTTGTTGATAAAGCGGCAATAGAAATACACAAACTGTCATTTCAACTGTCTACCTATTACGGTTCATGAGATACAGCCCGCTGTCGAACAGACGGACAACGAAGGCTTAGGGTTCCACGGAACCCGAGGTACCTATTGTAGCATAAGTTCTTACAACAAGTCAGCTTTTTTCCTCGCAAGTGTGTTGAAAAACGTCGTATGAAACGCGTGTGCACACTTGTATCATAATGTACAATGTGCAACACAGCACACTTGATGACACTTGTATCATAATGTACTATTACATTATCGTTTCATTTCTATGCTTGTTAACGATCATAATAGCAAACAGCTATTAAGGAAGTTAGTCGCCAGATTACCTAAATGCTTCCAGACTTTCACAAAGCCCTACAGAGCTAAACCCTAAACTTCTAATCAATAAATCTATTTATAGAAAACCTGTGTAATCTACACGTTACAGGGAAATCTACCTGAGATAGTGAGCGATTGCCTCGCACGTGACTCGAATATAGAATACGGTTTTTCAATCCCACGTGATAAGTAATTGATTCGTTTCATTCGTTCATTCGATTTTCTTCTTTCAGGACCAGGTCATTGAACTTGGAATTCCAGTTACGGGTTTTTTTCTAAAGTGCTGGACAAGTTCGTTCAATGAAAATGTTGGGAGTTTTTGTAGAGCTTCGTTCTGTTATTATTATAACTCAAGTGCTTACCTGCAGTATCTAAATTGAGCTCAGTGTTTTTTGATGAAACAGTAGACATTTACGCTTGAGAGAATAATTAAATTAACAAAAATATTCCGTTGTTAGCGATTTGCGCTTCATTTTAGATGTAGAAACCGCGTTTTGAAATTTTAACTCTAGATCATGTTTTAAAAAATTTCTGTAGAAACACGATGTGTTGAGAAAGCCACATCTATAAATAAGACCTAATAAAAACAGAGTTAATTAATCGCCACCTTATACATCCTATTGGGCCCATCGATTCTGGAGCGACACCCCTGAGACGGAGGAAGCTCAGCACACAATCGAATTACTGCGGGATTGCTTCGAACTCGTTGGCACAATTACTGCCGCCGAGCGTACCGGGTCAGGATAAGACTCCCTTGTCCCAGACATTGTGTTACAGCATTCCGTGTGTTCGACTAGATCACTAGTTGTTTCACTGTAATATTGTTAGTCCGTTAAACAATATGTTGTTCTTTCTAATAGGCTACATCTTTGTAACACTTTCGACTCGACCCATTTTTCATAGAACTCATACGCCATGCCGCCATACATATTTCAATTTGACTCCAGGAGGGTCACCGGCATTACGATTGCGCTAATGTTAACCCTCGAGGAGTGTCATTAGGTTTAAAATCTTGTTAAAATATACAACTGATTATATTTTCAGATTTTCAGTTTATAATGCTAAATTCGCTAAGAATAGCCTACATTTAAAATGAGCCCTCCGCTAGGGCTCACGACTTCAGTACACCCTCCAGGAGGGCTTCTGGCACTGAACGTGGTATTTGAACGAACGAAAATACGTAATTGTAATTCATGACGATTAAAATCACTCGTGCAAAATTTTAACGGAATCTTTGCAGTAGTTTTAGCGTCAAACTGGAACATACATACAGGGTGGCAGGGACATCGACGCGAAGCCGGTTACCATGGATTCAGTACATGATTCTGAACCCCCCTGCGTTGAAATTTTTCGTCGGTTATTTTAAAAAAAATCTGCTGTTCCATACATTTTGACCGCGTAGGTATGGCACTTTTCTATGAAACAGCTGTTTTTTTTTAAATAACCGACGAAAAATTTCAACACATGGGGGTTCAGAATGATGTACTGAATCCATGGTAACCGGCTTCGAGTCGATGTCCCTGCCACCCTGTATAGACACACAGATAAAAATTCTTAAATTTATATTTTTGGCTTCAGAATCGTTCCCACATCTCGTAGCAATAACTTATTTTTGACTTCTCTACGATTGTATAATATGTTTAAATGCAGCTCATAATCACCTTAGAACATTCCCACTGGTGGGACACAACAAGCCTCTCTGTGAAAGGATGCCTGGAGTATGGCACTGTACTTAGATGCACGTTCGCACAATATTCGTAAACGTTTTGGCGGTTATAAAATTTATTCTCACAAACACATTTTATTATCTTTCATATAACCTACCTAAATAAATACGTTTTCAAAGATTAAGATTTCTTTATGTTCAATCAGCACAACGCTTCTACGCATTAGAAGCGTTGTGCTCAGTGGCGTATTTGCCCTAGGGCCAAAAGGGCCATGGCCCGGGGCGGTAGGCTGCGAAGGGCGGAGCAGCCTAACGTGTCCGAGTCTGGGTGCCCCAAGTCCCAAGCACGCTTCGCTCGTGCATCCAAAGTTTTCCTAGTACCAGTAGTAACATTTTCTTTTTTTTAACGTTTTATTGCGCTAACACTCAACCAAAACACCAAATGATAATGCAATGCTTTTTTTTTTGGGTGGGAAATTATCGAATATCTTCTGCTCTGGGCGGCGCGGGAGGGCGTGTCAGACTCTTACTGACTAAAACCCACCCGTGTTCCTTCAGTTGCCTGTGTGTTGCCAGGGGCCACGGTATCCATTTCAGACTTTCCCGCGACCCTGGCCGGCATCGGCCCTAGCGGACCCCGTCAGTTGTGCTGACATTTCTTTAAGGCGCGCGTGGAGCAAAACGCTCCGTCGAGCCGGGCCTGTCCCTTATCGGCAGCGAGCATTGCTCACCGTCCGCAAGCCCGCGCCTACGGTGGCCGGAAATCGGCTATGGATTCCCGACACCCAGGGCGTCTCCAGTGGCGACTAAAAGCATGAGGGCGCCTAATTTGCCTCTCCCTTGACTCCATGTCTTCTCGCTCGCTGAACCAGGGCCGGACGCGAGAGGTCACCGCTACCAATCGCCTCAACAAGGACACGGCGGTGCTTCACCCTAGCCGAGCAGGCCTTCACCGTATGGTCCACCGTGTCCTCCGGGCGATCCACACAATGGGTACACCTGGGCGTTTCTTCCCGCATTATGTGGAACAGGAACCTCCCAGCCCCAGCCCGCTCCAGTCTGGGAGCCAAACGTCGGAAATGCTCCACGAAGTTCCACCGGTTTTCGAGGATGAGTCCCAAGTACTTCATCGTCAACTCGACGCCGATGTGAACCCCTCCTACCGTTATTTGGGAACCCGACGGTGGCGTGTTCCGAAGACCATGAAAACACATGGCCTCGGAAATGTATGAAAGAAAGGGCTAGCTCGAGTCCCAATTGACGGATCCTATCGACGATTGTCGCTACCCCGCGTGACGCTAGTTCGGCCTCCACCTGGTGCGACCTCCCCTGCGCCAGGACCAACGTGTCGTCAGCGTAGCAAACCACGCTGACGCCGCTGGCAGGTCAGCGCGCAGCACCCAATCGTATCTGACATCCCACAGATGCGGCCCCAGGACCAATCCCTGTGGGACATCGCAAGACATCTCTTGCCGGTTTCATTCTCCCTCGTGACTGGGGTAGATGACGGCCCTGTCCGTCAAATAGGCCTCAACCACACGACAGAGGTAAGTCGGCATCTGGTGATACCAGAGTGCCTCCCTGATGCAACTCCAGAGCAGGGTATTGAAGGTATTGGCGATGTCTAGAGACACTGCCAAGACGACCCCACCGCGGGCCACAGCATTCCCTGTCTGCCGCGGCGTCCACCGTAGACCTCACCCTGCTGAAACCAAACTGGCTCTCCGCCAAATCCGGCCCCCCCCCCGCACTAGCCGCCCGACGAGACGGTCTACAATAACTCTTTCAAAGAGCTTGCCTACCTCGTACACCACTGCTGTGGCACTTTATCCGATAGTGAGGAATGTTGCTGGAATGTTCCTAACAAATATGTATTTATTAAAATCATTAGAATCATTATAACTCTTATTATTAAATTTGTTCTCAAATGTCATGATTTCATGAAAAAGTCTTTCAATGGATACACTTACACACTGGGGTTTTATTTTATAATATTAAAACTTTTTGCTTTTTGGTCGTTAATTTATGGGGCGGCAAGCCTTACAGGCCCAGGGCGCTGAATCTTAAAATACGCCACTGGTTGTGCTGATTGAACATAAAGAAATCTAATATTTCCATTTCATACTTGTCTCTAAGTGACTCGTGTACCTGCCTTGAAAAACAATTAAATTACCAAACTCAGTGCAGAAAATGAAACCGGCATACTAATAAGTCCATTAGTGTGGAAGGACGGGTAGGTAAACAACTCTCGCTTTGGAAGGTTCTCGGCATTGAGTTATTTCCATTAAGAAGGTGCATCCTAAAAGTTGGCAGCGTCGTAAATAGCTGTCAAATAGTTACCTGTTTTGATTAATTTGGAAATAATACTGTATGGAAATAAGAAATGTGGCTAACTAACTAACTAGAATATTAATAATGAATTGCAATTATAACATTGAATTTGATGTTGTACCCGTTTTAGGTGTGAAAAAGGCATTTGGAAAGTTTCCAAATACTTACTTTTTTTACAACTAAAACTAACTATTCGGTGTTACGATATTAATTGTTGCATTTCATAATCAATATTCTAGTTCGCTAGTTAGCCACATTTTTTATTTCCTTATAGAAATATTATCAAATTAATCAAAACGGTGAAATATTTTACATCTATTTGCGACGTTGCAAACTTTCTGAATAAACCCTCTCAAGAGGTGCATTTAAGGACGACTAACCCAACCCTGGTTTTCTTCAATCGATGTACCTACTGTAGGACAGACAAATACGTCTACGTAGTTATAACTTCTAAACATATAATAGGTACTAACAAACAGTAGGTAGGAATGTCAAGGGAGGGAGGAATTGGAAATGCCAAGAATTCTCGTTCGCATACAAAATATACTTAAGTAGGTACACCTACATAATAATCACAAATATCACAATGCCGCCCACATTTCTGATCAACACAATTTACTGAAACTATTTGTAGATGTTACTCGATATGGATTACGACACTTTAGCCAAATCGAATTGTCTTCTATTTCACATAATTTGCCTCCTATATAGGCTGATTTTAAATGAATTCATTAATTATGAAATACCTTTACACAATCCTCATATTCTTGACCCCTGGGGGTCAAGTGTGAACTGTGTGAGTGGGTTGAGTGGAAACAAATAAACAAATCTTTTTTTAGGGGTCGAGGGGTCGAGAGTGGACTAAACGTAAATTTCTTCGTCAAATCTTTTGAGTGCCACCCCCCCTCCCCTTAAAACCACATTTAAATCTAGTCTAGACTCTAGTCCAGTGTTACTCAAAGTATGTTCCGCGGAGCCCCTGGGTTCCGCAAAGCCCCTGTGGGGACTCCGCGAAAATACTGGTCACAATGAACCATTATTTTCGCGAAGCCCCCACAGGGGACTTTATGGAGCCTTAGATTTGGCGGCATTTACCTTAGATGCATTTCAGCCTTATATTTAGCGGCATAATCACGTGGCTATGCAGGATACAATAGAACTACAACTAGGCGCTTTACTTTTTATTCATGATACTGACTTTACGTCAAAAAAACATTAACTTGGACCCAGTGGAACAAGTTACGCAACATCTGCAAAAACAGCGATTAAAAAAATGCCGCTAAATCTAAAATTAGTTCTTGAGGAAGTGGTAAAAATAATGAATTTCGTCAAACCTTGTCCACTGAAATCCCGATGATCCCCTTACAAACTGTGCGAAACAGTATTCTCAACTCAGGTAGAGTTAAAAATCCTGTTTCGCAGCTATAAAACCAAATCACCGCAATAGTGTGGATTCCGAACCTGCCATGACATGCGTCTCGAATTCTCTTCAATCAAGCCTACCTATTTCACACCCCACAATAGATGCAAATGTTAATGTCAATAAGTACCTATTTTGATTATTAATGAAGAATACTGATACGACCAGGTTTAGATTATTTTAGGGCTCTGTCAAATATTTCGTTTTCCAAAAAGGGTTCTGTCGCTAAAAATGTTTGAGAACCGCTGCTCTAGTCTATTCCATTTAAAACGAATTTAAATTATTTTGTTCAATAAAGGAACAAGCATCTCTCTAGTCGCTAGAGAGATGCCTGTTCCTTTATTGAACCACATTTTCGTGAAATCTGAAAAATTAAAGTATGTTCCGCGGAGCCCCTGGGTTCCGCAAAGCCCCTGTGGGGACTCCGCGAAAATACTGGTCACAATGAACCATTATTTTCGCGAAGCCCCCACAGGGGACTTTATGGAGCCTTAGATTTGGCGGCATTTACCTTAGATGCATTTCAGCCTTATATTTAGCGGCATAATCACGTGGCTATGCAGGATACAATAGAACTACAACTAGGCGCTTTACTTTTTATTCATGATACTGACTTTACGTCAAAAAAACATTAACTTGGACCCAGTGGAACAAGTTACGCAACATCTGCAAAAACAGCGATTAAAAAAATGCCGCTAAATCTAAAATTAGTTCTTGAGGAAGTGGTAAAAATAATGAATTTCGTCAAACCTTGTCCACTGAAATCCCGATGATCCCCTTACAAACTGTGCGAAACAGTATTCTCAACTCAGGTAGAGTTAAAAATCCTGTTTCGCAGCTATAAAACCAAATCACCGCAATAGTGTGGATGCCGAACCTGCCATGACATGCGTCTCGAATTCTCTTCAATCAAGCCTACCTATTTCACACCCCACAATAGATGCAAATGTTAATGTCAATAAGTACCTATTTTGATTATTAATGAAGAATACTGATACGACCAGGTTTAGATTATTTTAGGGCTCTGTCAAATATTTCGTTTTCCAAAAAGGGTTCTGTCGCTAAAAATGTTTGAGAACCGCTGCTCTAGTCTATTCCATTTAAAACGAATTTAAATTATTTTGTTCAATAAAGGAACAAGCATCTCTCTAGTCGCTAGAGAGATGCCTGTTCCTTTATTGAACCACATTTTCGTGAAATCTGAAAAATTATGACTACCTGGTATTGTGTATGGTATTTTTTATACTTAGTTCAATTTTGGGTCAATCCAATTTAATTGTAGGGCAATACATGATTATTTTTATTTTTATTCATGTCGCCATGGAGTTTAGTTTCTCGGCGAGGAACTTTAGCTACTAGCTTTTAATATTCTTGGAGGTTCTATTAGTAGAACCTCCAAGAATATTATAAAAAGCCTTAAATAGACCGGGACGACGGAAATAACTACGGAAGAAAAAGGAAATCTGACCTAACAAGAAGTGAGGAAGGCGGATGACGTGGTCGGAAAGCTAAGTCCACATCACGAAATCATGATTAGACACGGAACTAAAATGTATGGAACTAACAATGTAATTAATGTTCCCACTGCTGGGACACAGGCCTCCTCTCTGTGAGAGGCTGTAATCTACCACGCGGGCCCAGTTCGGGTTGGTACATGTCACATGTCTTCGAATTTTTTGGTTCTAAGACATGCCGGTTTCCTCACGATGTTTTCCTTCACCGTTTTGAGAGCAGTGGTGATGAAATTATTTACACAAAGTAAAGCGCCTGCTTGGGTTCAAACCCACGACCTACAACTCGTAAGTTGGGACCGATACCACTGCATCTCAACATCTTTTAACAGCTGTTTTTTATTGCGCTTGTGTTGTAAAAATTCTGACCTGGCCGACCCGTCAGATACTTAACCAGATATCAGAGGTTTCATCTTTTAATCGAACTGTAACGTTTGAACACAAAATAAATTCATTAGTGACCGGCACCCTAATAACGTAATGCACGATCAATTTTAAATTGAAACCAATTGAAAAAGATTGCCAGTCCATTGCTTCATAAGTTCAATTTTTTTGTCGAACTTATGAAGCACGCAATGCATTGCGTAATTGGGGGGATCCAATGATATTGGAATTCAGAACTGATCTTTCACTCGAGTATTTCCGTGCGACACCGGAAAAATGAAATGAACAAGCAGAGATGAGCTTTCATTCCTGTGTAACTTTTCCGGTGTCGCACGGAAATGAAACGAAAAATGAGAGTTCACTCGAGTGAACCATTCATTCGAGTGGAGCGTTTGATATCAGCTTTATGCAATCTTCTACTTCACTCATAGATGCTTGTTACCTAACATTTATGATCCGCATAATTTGGACAACTGCTTCGTTGGTTTAGTATTCGCTAGGAGAACTTTAGAGTTTTTAGTTAAAAAACAATTATAACTTGAAGAGCATCAGATTCTGCGTATTTTAGTACCATTGACGTAGTTTTATAACTTTTAACATAATAGCAGATTCGCAATTTCTCTGGAAATGGGATCCCTACTGAAGCAATCGAAAAAACAATTTACAATGTTAAAACGAGGGGGTAGGAATCCCCCTCGTTTTAACAGGGGTTGGGTTCGAACCCACGACCTACAACTCGTAAGTCGGGGCCGTTACCACTGGGCCACTACTGCTCTTACGCTAGTAAGGCATAATGTTACAACGTGCTTATTATTTTATGCACGTATTTCTATACATTTTACTTCTTGTGTTATCGTGATGCCGGCCGTTGACGTCCACGAACCCTACATTCCGAATTAGATACCTATGCCATAATCGCTCACAGCGCTCACACCAATAATTTGCGTTCCGATTTAGAGCACCGGAACGCTCGTGAACGAGTTCACAGTGCTACGTAGTATTATATCATCTGTGACAGTGCTCGCTCAACGTCAAAACTAATAACATTCATAACATATTTCTTTGTTTATTACACACTAAAAATGTATTCTCCTTCTTTGGTTTGGTAGGTGGAGACTAGCCAGAAGCACAATTTAAAAAATGTCATGTTAGTTTCTATAGATAAGATACGACTCAAAACAAAACAGCACAACTGTCGTTTTTTAACCCCCGACGGAAAACGAAGGGGTGTTATTTTGACAGCGTTCACAGAGGGCGGCGTTATCACAAGATGGCGCATGTCATGGTCATGCATGACATCATTTATGACGATTCATAGTCACGCGCTCACGCTAATTCGGAACATGGAAGCACGCTCAAATCGATTACCCATAGGTTACATAGTGGGTAGGTAATTCGCATTCCAGAATCCAGCCTGGCTATTCGAGGAACGTAAGGGGATGCCGAAACGATCAATTGTAATTGATCAATTTGTATTGTAGTACCTAATATTGTCAATCGCTTCAATTGCATTTGGTAAACGATCAATTTGCGCATCAATGTGTATGAATCACGTAAAAATTAAGTAACAATTGCAATTGATCGTTTCCCCCCTTAACGCTACTAAAATCGAAACGACTAAAGGCTCATGCAGACTAGCGCGACTTGTCGCACGACCCGACTCCGGTAATTGTTCTACCGTGAAGTTTTCTTAGAAATTGTTTTGTTAGTCGCGTCGCGCCGGTCTGTACGACGCTTAAAGAAAGTAATTAAATAAAGGCATCACAATAAATATACCTAAACATCTGGATGCGTTTGATAATAAAGTTATAAAAGGTGTCAAAGTAACAAAAATTGAAACGAGAACCAGACCACGTTCAGTCTTTCGTAGCCTGTGACGTGCCTGCTGCCTGTCGCATACTTTATTCAATTTAACAGTGACTTTTATTTATTATTTCTGTTGTTATAACGACATAATTTACTTTATTTTATTGCCAAAAAAATGGTACTTAAGTACAATGTATTGAATCTTGAGAAGATCACGTTAATCTTTTGAACAATTGAACATGACCCAAGTACCAAACGTAGACAGGTCCCTAATAACGTATTCTATATAGGTACGTTGGTCTAGTGGTTCGGTTCCCAAGTCGGTCAAAGTGCTATTGGGTTTTCCATCAGGAATTTCGGATAACAGCCCGGAGTCTGCATACATGGAACAATATAGGCTCTCCCCTTGGCCCAATGCCTGACTTAGACCTGACTGGTGAAATGTGGTTATCCACACCCACACTCGTGTGCCGTTTGTGTGTGTGGGTACACCTCTGCCCAACCCGTCGGGGAAAAACAGGCGTAAAGATGTTATGTTACGTTTTACTCGAAGACTTTCTATGAATAGGAGCTTCAATGCGTGCTTCTACAGCATGTTACATAATGCCATGGTGAATAAGAATATTAGAGACATACAATAAGAAATAAATAAATACAATACAATAGACATAAATATATACAATACTCACGTTCATCTTACCAATATGCTAAATTGAATCCAGCACTCCAATTGCGTGTACATTATCTATCACGAACCGAAGGATTTTAAAGCAAATTCCTAATCTCATTGCTATGTTTGAAAAATTCGTCTGTTTGACAACGATGTTATTGAATTTTCAAAATGAATGGCATTGCCATTGTGTGTTAAGCCTCGTACAGACTGGCGCGACACAAAAACAATTTCTAAGAAAACTTCACATAGAACAATTAGGCTGTCTGTCCACAGGAGCGGAGAGGAGAGGAGAGGAGCGGAGATGTGCCAAAATTAACCAATAGAATCGCACCTCTGGAGCGGAGTTTTGATTCTATTGGTTAATTTTGACACATCTCCGCTCCTCTCCTCTCCTCTCCGCTCCGGTGGACAGGCAGCCTTACCGGTGTCGCGTCGTGCCAGTTTGCCCGAGGCTTTAAGCAATTGCCCCATATATACCTATGTATATCTACATAATCGAAAATATGTAGGTACCTAAGTATCAATTCCGAACTGCTGCTATGTATTTAGTAAGTAGGTATCTGTAACCTACTTTAACTATGCTTTTTAATCAGGATGCGCACATAAAAAAATGTCCATCATATACCAGGTTCGCACGTACGGTCAGTTATAGCTGTTACCTGACCCACCTTGCCGTTGCTGACCACCGTTACCGGTGGGTCAAGTAACTAGCTATATACCCACTGTACATAAAATTGTTTCCTTTATTAAATGTTTCAAATTTTTTTCAGCAGAAACGCTTTTCCCGAAGAAAAATTAGGTACTCTGTTTCAGGAATTTGGATCAACAATTTTCAGGCACAAATAAAAACTGTCTTCCTTATAACTTTTTTTTGACATCAAAGCAACTGTCTTAATTAACATCTTGCTAACTACTTCTGCTAAAAAAAGATTGCCTAGTAACTGCTATTTAGACAGTCAGAATCGAAATTGCATGTCCACCCGGCTTGGCTGATTTAATGTACTTACCTAGTCGTACTGTCTGCGAACCCTGGGCATGGGGTACCAATTCGAACAAATTATAATTAGTCTTGAAAAAAGATCATAGATGGCAGCATAGGTAACAATTATAAAATTAACAGTCACTATAAAGCGATAAACGGAAGATTTTGACTGAAGTAAGATTAGTAAAAATCAAAACTCCCTTGTTTAATACTGATTTATCTATTGTAACTCATAAATCTCGTATTTTCAACAAAAAAAGCTAAAACCTTTTTGTTTAGGGCTCTTTACAATAGATGGCGTTTTACATCACTGTACCACATTTCTGCTGTAGCCAGACAATAGCCCGACTTAGGGAGGTCGCATTTCTTTGTATGGGATTGGGTATCTGTACGTAGTATTATATTATCTGTGCCCTGGGCAAGTGGGCAATCAGTCCCACAACCACGACAACCAACTTGCTGTCTGGCAAATATTTTGTCCATGGTAAAAAAAAAAACCATGATTGGATAGATAGATAGAATATAGTATAAAGTATAATAGCTAGATAAAATATTCTGTAATTTTTTAAATACTTTGCACCAAAAAAATACACGTGACTTTGAGTATGGGGGAGGGGTTAGTCTAACTAAAACGTCACCACGTATCACCAGGGGGGAGAGGGGGGATTAAAAAATTGCTTAAAAATCACGTGATAATGGACGCCTACTAAGTAAAAAGAGAAAAACCTCTCCGAAAAATCTCAGTCACCGGAATATTCGTGTGAGTCTTCTAAAAAAGAATAGTGAACCCGTAAACCCTAATTACTTACGGGGAAGGTCTGGGCCTGCATTTTTAGGGGATAAAACGGCCGTGTCGTGTCTACACGACTGAGACGCTCATTGTGGCCAAAGTAAGTAAGTACCTACCTATAAATAGTCGTCTCCAGTATTGTTGTCAGAGTTCGCTTCATATTCACACTAAAGTGATAATGGGAAACGTTTAACAACTTATATTGTTAGCTGTTCACATTTTCAGTTCAGTCAATGTGAAGTTATGAATTATATAAATAAATTACTTACTTTTTTATTGCCTAAGTATATGGAACAAACGGTGCTTGTGCTGAGTGTTGAATTCGCCTGGAGTCTTTCAATATTAGCGCGACAGCCACTTGTGTATCCCGTTCCTACTGGCGGTGTGTGGGTCCATAATTATTGTTTTTATTTATTTATTCTTACTACCTGGATTGCAATAAGGATAAATTGAAATTGTGTGTCGTCAACGGATCGTTTGGCCACTCGCGGTACCTTACTTCGCATAGGTTCGCAAGTCACAGGAGCTCATGGCTAAGTTATCTAATACTCGTAACAGCCCACCTTGCCGGGGTTGGTCTGTGGATAGGTGACTATCGTTACATACCGAGACTCCTCCATGCCTCGGAAAGCACGTTAAGCCGTTGGTCCCGGCTGTCATTCCTGGATCTTTGACAGTCGTTACTGGTCGTCAGAAGCCCGAAAGGTTGACAACCAGTCTTACCAATGGGTATCGTATTACCCAGTTACTGAATTGTGGAGCACACAGGCAGTCGCTCCATGTAAAATACTGGTATTCAGCTGCATCCGGTTAGACTGGAAGCCAGCCGACCCCAATATAGGCTCAGACCAATAAAAAAGCTTATTGGTCTGAGAATATAGGTAGGAAAAGGCTAGGCAGATTGATTGAGGTTCACAAGTCACAACGGACCCTGCAACTAAATATGAAAAAAAAGAAAATTACCTGTCCAACGCACCTGTAAACAGTCCATATTCTCTTTCACACAGAGCAAACGTTTGTCTACAAAGTGCCAATATGTTAGAAAATCTCCAACAGTTTACGACAGGATTAATAGGTCCGGAGCGGACACAGCGCGGCCAGTCCCGCTCCATCAATCAATTGCCGTCGGTGGCTCGGTGTACCGTGTGAAGTCGCATTGATGACGATGCAACGTGACTCCGACTGGCGGGCCATCGAGCCGTCGAGCCGCGCTGCGCTTGCCATGCATCACGTCAAACACGTCCACGAGCCACCATTAATACCTCTGTATGTTAGTGATATTGGACTTGTGTCACAGTGTCACGAATATTATAAGTAGCTAAAAATCTTTTGAATATTCAAACATCTCGCTTGTATATACCCGGAGGGTTATGCAGAGGTATACCTATAGTACAACACCCACATTTCGCCAGTTATGTTTAAGTCCCATATAATAGGGGGCGAACCTATTGCCATTTGCCATCAACTGGACTCTAATCCAGACTCTAGGCTGCTACTGAAAATTTCCAGATGGATAAATCCTAATAACACTTTGCCCGACTCGGGAATCGGACCCAGGATGTCATGCTCTTCAGTAGCGCTTGCGACCACTAGACCAACCAGTTTGAGATACTCGTGGTAAAATGACAGCAGCAGCAGCTCGCAGCGTTCGATCGTTTGCAAAGATTGGGAAGATGAGTGATGGGGAATTAAATATCTCGAATTTGTGACCCTCGGTGATCTGAAGAGCCCGATTATGTCATCGGTTATGATCGGTTTAAGTGGGCATGTGGAATATTATTACGTTGGCATGTCTTTTCCCATCTATGTTGATATCGGTTTCCAGAAATAGATGCAACGTCCGTACCGGTCCGTACCTGTTTGACATAGAGCTCAGCCATCTAACTTTCGCACCCAATACTGAGAAGGTGAATCCGCAGTTGTAGTTCACGAAATTCAAATTTTCTTACATTTTTCTGCAATTTGCAGGTCAGTATCAGGTTGTATCTTGATCAAAATATGATTCGCATTCGCATTTACATAATTATAATCATTGGAATCATTAGTAGGTACATCTCTCTAAGTTAAATTTGTTCCATACCTAAGAACTTTTCCATAAGGTTGTTCTTATGGAAAATTTCATAAGAATTTCGCGGGCTACGACCCCTTAAGTTAGGTATTACCTAAGTAAGTAGGTGGAAAATTCCATGATACCGACCACTTTTATTTTTAACTGCTCTCTATGTTTATTTTAGAGGACCCTAAACACTTTGCGCATAATGATTGTAAAGGATTGCCTGCTAATAAAATATTTTAATCTCTCGGCCCATTAACCATTACCTAAGTATCTACCTACGCTTTGCAATCTACAAATCCTTTTACAGCGGCGCGTTAATTTGCATAAACTGCTGAAACTTCATTTTATTATGTACGGAGTGGTTTCATTTTAGACACTAAAAAATCATCTAGGTATCTATATCAGCTGTCTTCTATTCTATCTTTAAAATTATAAACATGAAATGCTGTTCGTTGGTAAGCGCACTTGAGAACGGCTGATCCAATTTGGCAATTTTTTTGTTTTAAAATATTCGTAATAGTCCGAATTTAGTTTTGATGATAAGAATTTTTTTTAAAGATTCCCGGAATAAGTTCAAATTCGGGAAAAAAAACGTCCTTTTTATGGGATTTTCTAAAACTATTGACTCAGAAACAGCATGCAAAGCAGTATCTTTTTTATTATGGGACGCAACGATACCTAAGTACCCAACATGCTAATGTGCATTGAATTTTCGGTTACATATATCTAGAGAGCCACGCCTAATACTTTTTTCCGTATGTTCACTACTATATTGGCTAGCGGTGCACACACATAATACACTTACTTTCCAATTTTCATCGATATAATGCAAATAGTCTCCCGAGTAAAATGGCTGGGTCACATCGGACGGACGGATAGGACGATAGGACCACAGAAATATATAATATAGGACAGACGGACGGACATGAATAAATTATAAGGGTTCCGTTTTTGCATTTTGGCTACGGAATTCTAAAAAGACATTAACATTTTCCCCAAATTGATCTTACAAAGGACGGAACGATAGGTACTAAACCTAATCTATTTTATAATACTTAAATGTAAGTTCCATTCCATTGCGTTGTTCAAAGTTGTGTCATTAGGGACATGGACAGTAATGAAAAAGCGCGAAATTAAAAGTGCCAAGAGAAAGAAGTGGCGTCTGTTACTTTGATTAAATTACTCCCTGCACTCACTCCTTAGTTTATTTATTATTCAGGACGCGTTTAAACTAAGTACAATGCACTTGTGAGAGAAAATACAATTTAAAATTTTAACTGTAGGTAGGTAGGTAGTGTGTGTAGACTGTAGGTAGGTAGTAGTGTGTGTAGACTGTAATTAGGTACTGTCTTTACTTACAACGGCGGTAATGAAAGATTCGCTTGTTAACCAGTGGATGTCGAATAATATCCCACAGAAACGTACTACCGACCGGGGTTAAAAGTAGGTACTATCTGTATGCCGTTTTTGCGCCAAACCGTAACACACATACAGACAAACAGGCAACCGGACCAAAATTCTAAAAACGATATTTCCCCATCACTCGCAGGAATTACTTTTTTTCAATAATATTGAATGTACAGTTTTGACTTCCTTATTATTTTATTATACAGGGTTATTTAAATGTCTAGCTATATTCAGCTGACGCGATGGGTAGGTATCATAAGTACCCTTAAAAAAACAGCTGTTCCCTGCATTAATGTTCGCATAGCTCGTCAAAATGTAGGGAACAGCAGATATTTTTTTCGCGATTTTAGGATTGGTATCCATAGTGAAAGTTGTTCATAATGATGAGTACAAGTCCTTGTACTCATCATTAAGAGGTGTCGCTTGAATTCAATTTCACCCTGTAAATATAGTACCTACCTAATAGAATTTTCTTAGAAGTCGTCTCGTTTTTAGCACACGACAAGATAGACATAGGACCGACATATTGTTATAATTGTTATTTTGCTTATAAGTGCATTTCAATTTGGAAAAGCAGTTTGGAAAGGGTTTGGCTCAATTTGCCGCAGAACGAAACGGAACGAAATTGGGTCAAACCATAATTAACTTTAGGTCAATTGGTTTAACGTACAAACTATAGATTCAAGCTGCTAGGAATTCCCAAGAATTTGCGAGAATTTTTCCGGGAGTAGGTATGTCTTTCAGGACAAAAATTAAAATACATTTTCACGTACCAATAATTTATTTTAATTTTCATGGCAAATATAACATTGATGTGTTGCTGTTCCGCATAATACACAAGTTTTATTACATTTATTTAGTCATGAAAAAGCTGAATAAAGAATTTTAGTGAATCAAGGAATTGCGTAATAGAAACTAGTGACCATAAAAAAAATACCCAATTACTTTGGCCCCGAGTTCATCGTACTATCAAGATTTCGTGTGCATATTTCCACAACAAAAACAATCAAAATGTCATCAAGAAATACGAAACGAAAATTACTTTGGAAACTTGTTCTTAATAATGACGCACGAGACATTTGAATATTCGAATTCTGTCAGCAAATTCATTACTTTGCATCGAATGCACTGCATTGTTGCATTCTTGCATACAATTTTGATCCGACTGGCATCGACAAACCGAGTACTCATAGAAATTGCTCCTTATTATATTGATTTATTGTAACCATAACGACGCAGGATGTGTTTTATTTGTAGGACGAATGGCAAGATAATCTCATTATATTGTAATAAATCATTGGGTGCTGTCCAATCCAGTTGATGTCATGTATATACAAGGAAAAATAATCAGTAAATACATACACAAAGATTCCTTATTCAAGCGATATTACGCGAGCTGATTGAGTTACTTTAAGGGCCTGATGCACCACCTACAATAAGTTCCTATTAACTTACTTGGCAGATAATTTCATACAAATTCTGTTCCATTTTTGAATTTATTCGGTAAGCAGTGGCTATTCGGACATCATGAAATAGGCCCTTAGTCAAATTAATCAAAGATTTTGATTATCCGAAACAGCAACACATCGTGTCTTAAATTATAATAAAACAAATTTAACTTAATTTATAAAATGTAACTAATATTTACAGCAACATTCTAAGCATGCTATTCGTGTTATTTGCTTTAGTAGCCGTTGAATAAAGACGCACATGCGCAAGACCGCAAGTTAATCTATCAAGTCAAGACAGTATTACGAAAATGAATTTGGTGAGCGGTATTACAATGGTACCAAGGAAATATGGTGCAAAACATTTGAAGATTTCAACTTTCCAAGCAAATTCATAATATTAAGTAAAGCATGGTTTCCACTTCTTCCGTAAAGATTTCGAAAATTAAACTAAAACTAATTACCGTGAAAAGGAATAACTGCAAGAAATTTAAATAATTGATGGTTACTGTTTTTACGGTACAAGTCGTTTGAGGAAATACTTGCGCAATCAATATTGTTTATGGACATCGTGCTAGTTTGGTTATCCGCGGCACAAAATTCAAAGGTTTTTGAGAACAATAGGATTATTTAGTACAATTGCATTCTTTGCTCGGTATAATCTGCGTAATTTTTTTTATGACTTTTTAAACAGTACTAGTCGGTCTAAAACCAACTTTATTTATACTAGCATAAAGTTGATGTTTGCCTAAGTGGAAAACTCGTGTTTGTTAACATGTTTAGCAAATAAATCTACGAATACGCGCCCTATTCCGCTCCGGTCCGTACTATAGTACAGCTCTACAGAAATCGCGGAGTGGGAGCGCGTCTTCGTGGATGGCACTATCTGTACATACAGCCAGAACACGGACCAGTTAGATATACACCGAATCTACTAAGACTTAGTTCTTACTTACAGTTAAAATATTCACAAACACAAACATACGGACTTTTTTAATTGACATCATTGTGTATCTTTATTTCGAACTAACAATTTTTCTTTCCATACATTCCAAGCGTGTCACCGTTTATTCGCATTACGACACAAATGACGTTTAGAAACTGACGGCTTTGAATGGCGAAGATGACAGAAACTGTGCGCTCACGCACTTTCGGCGCCACGAATTCAATTAGTACTGCTGTCTCTAGCCACTGTTGGCGATTCCCTGTTCTGTGGTTCAAAGTGAAGACAGTCCCGCGCGGGATGCGGGACGCGACTATACGTGCCAGTATGGTCACCTCGAAACTAGTTAATTGACACGGCGCGAGCAAATTTCGTCCCGCATACCGCGCAAGATTCGCGTTAGCTTGATACTATTGATCGTTTACTTTTAAACTGTAACGAAAATGCTCTGGTTTAGCTGGATTTACTTTTTTTTTATGACTTATATGAACTGATTTATACTAAAGAGGCATAGTAGATTTACGTCACGTCGTCACCAAATGCTGATATCTCACAATATCAAATTATCTTAAGAGCTCAAATGTCCGAAAGAGTGATGCAGCTCGATAACAATTAAAATTTTATTGTCTCATAGTGACAGTCAAGCGGATAAGCTTCGAACGGTTACGTATCTGTTTCAAAAATTACATAACACTGTCGTAGGGTGCAAGTTCCCGTTTCCAGTGCAAAATATGTACGTGTATGTACAAGTTATAATAATATTATCTCTTATGTCAGAGGACAGTTTGCCAAGATATAAGATAAACAAAGTGACAAAATCTCAATGCATCATAAATAAAATTACAATCCTATACACGATAAGATACTTGGTTGGATAACTGTTTTAAATTACTTTAAAATATACGAGGTCGGCAATTCAATGTCGCGCAAAGCTGAAGCACCGTTACGTATTTGACAAAATGAAGGTCCTAAAGTATTTTTTTACTTAATATGTTCTCCTTATGCCTATTTTTCAATAAATTGATGACGCCATATTATATTTAATGATTGAACTATTACAATTTTTACGAATATCTATATAAGCAAATAACAAGACTGCCTTTTTTACCTCTGCGGGACGTAGACCGCTAACCATGACATTAATAAACACTGTATGTCTTGGTTAACAAGAACATTCATAGCGAAGTAATATATCTGATCCTGATTAGAAAGTTGAGCTGATTTGTGTAAAATTATTATAAAAATCCAATAACTTTAGGTTTCTTTTCGTTTTCAGAAAACTAGGTACACAAGAACCTTACTTCTCGCTCGCTCTAAATTCTACAATAGTTCTGCAGGAACTATATTTTCTACAACTATTGACGTCTAGATCTTTACCATCTCCCTACCCGGACGCACTCAATAGAAAATATAAGGCCTAATTTCATCCTTTAGCACCGATACTCCTTTGTCAGTCTATGTAATCACAATCCAATTCCTCGTCACATCGTCACGCGATGTTGCGAAAATAATAAGTAATTAAAAACAATTTTATAAAATATTTCCCAATCATATCTAAAACAATAATAAATTTCTAAAATAATTATAATGTAGTTCTCATTACCCGATTATATTTTTTGTACCTAACTAAAATTATAACTAGATTTAATTGTCACAACAGTGAATTGCAAAACTTACTATAAAGCGTAAAATTAATAAAATATACACTTATATTCTTAAAATAAATTGTTCTCTAGATTTTATGTTCATATTTTAATATCATCTTTGGTTTTATAGTGAATCGATCTAAGCGACCATTCCACATAACGTGTGCGTATTTCCTGTCATAATTAATCTCTCGTTGTCACTCGTAGTTGCAGCTCATTCAACAAAATTGCGTACAAATTGATTACGTTTCCGCAATTCGTTTCAACACTAATAATTTCACGATCCAGACATGTTCACGTTTGTGCCTGTAAAGGTGCTCCCTCATCGAGAGCATTCGCCTGTAATGTATTGTTCAGAGTCGACCATTCGACATCAGTGAGGAAGGAGAACCTAGCATTACAGTGCGCAACCTGTAATGATACAATTCGACCATTACATTTGCGAGGGAGGAGAACCGAGCATTACAATGAGCAAAGTCTGTAATATTTAATCTGAAATGTTACATTACAGGCGAATTCTCGTCGGTCAGGGAGGCAGTATTGTAACGTAATGCTCAAAAGCGAATCTGAAATGTTACATTACAAGCGATCGATGCTCGTCAGTCAGGGAGGCAGTATTATAACGTAATGCTCAAAATCTAATCTGTAACGTTACATTACAGGCGAATGCTCCCGGTGAGGGAGCACCTTAAGAGCTATAGAATGATTAGACTAGCGAAACTTATACACTGATTGCTTACACAATATAACTTTGCTTACACTAAAATTGACTTGTGAATTAGTCACAATTATACACGGCAAGTATTCATTACGTCAAAATTCAAGTTTACATATTCATAGTCAAATTAAATATACAAACAGTGGGACATAAAACAATAATTAAAAAAACATTCGACAGAAAACAATAGTTAATTCACATGATTGCACTGAAAAACACAAATTAATAGATTCCACATGATTGAGATACATTATGATAGTGTATAAACTGAAATAACGTGTTTATAAATATTTACAAATAACTATTAACTATACAGAACTAAGGCAAATGCGTCGAGGAACCATAAAAACACATACTTATATGTTAAACGATTGATTAGCTAGTACCTTTTGTGCAACTATAGCGCAATTATAACAAACATAATGCGTGAAATATGGCCTCTAACTATACAACGATATAAACATCCAAAATAATAGATTCGACCCAAAATTGTACCAGAAAGGTATACACAGAACATTACTACTTACAAACTTCTACTTTTACGTAAAAATACGTTTTTTTTTTTTCTCTCGTTTCATTGTGACGTTTGTTGCACATTTCGTCACTTCTTCTTCACAAATTCTAGTCACAAGCGAATGAATAAAAACATGAATTTAGCAATAGCCTTGACTTCAATAAACACATTTTTAAATCAATTCTCAACATTGCCAATATTCAAGAATACGAGCATTATTGAAGAAAGAAATAAAAAATAAAATGCTCTACTTGTATTCGTCCATAAATCGTTTGCACATGTGCACGAGGTCAATGAACTTGGGTCGCACATTCGGGTCTAGGTTCCAGCAGTCTTTCATCAGGTGCCTGAATATTTCCGAGGGACAGCCTTCTGGTATTTGAAAGCTGTAATAGAAATATTACATTAATTCCAGGTTCTGGTAAACAGCGAGCTAGACAAGGGTACAGCGAAAAATATATGTGTTGAAGACGCGGCAAATTTACTTTTCGTTAGAGGTAGCGTCAGTGTTGAGTTTTTAGAGCGTGTCTGCTGCGTATACGTTCGACGAACGCATGTCCAGTACATGCGTTCGTCGACCACCACGTTATGTAAAGGCAGTCAAAAAGGAGAGTAAAATTATGGCAGTTTAATTTCAGGGCAGATCAATGTGCACCGAACATGGTTCAAAATTGCGTGACACATCGCGTTCCACTTCTCTTTTTGACAATATTTACCCACTTACTCATAAAATTTTGTATAAACCCCCCTGCATTTCATGTAAGAAAAATATATTTATACAAACCAAATGCTAAAACTTTACGCTACTTCACGTTAGGCAAGTGAAAACGAATGTGTAGATAAAGAGCGAAGAATCGAATCGTGAAGATGGCATGGTGTCCTTAGACTTAACTTTGGATGCTAAGCTTCAGTGGGGCTGACATATCGATAAATTGCCGAAGTTCTGCATTATGCTGCGGAGCCGTTAGAAATATTCGTAATTTTACTGACATATAGACAGCCCTTTTAGTTTAGTTACTTTCCTAGTGTAATGTCGAACGATAACCTGGTGTGGGAGACCGGCGCGGCGCCGACATTTGGACTATCTTTGTTTTACAGATAAGGGCATATCGATAAAAAAAAAAAAAAAAAATATTTTGTATTTTGTGTTTCACGAACTGTGTCTAGATATACATTATGCTTTCTTTCTTTCAATTATTAAATTAAGCCCGAGACACTCTCAGAGAGAAATTTAAAGAGATTAATCAATTTGTGCCCGGTTGATGGCAATAGGCTCGCACCCTACTACATGAGACTTGAGGCGGGCCAACCCGCCATACTTTTCATACAAACGCTCGTACGTGATCATGGCGTAGTATCACACCTTTCTTTGAATTTTTTTATGTAATATGTATCTTGTGCACTATATCTAGGTTTCTAGGAGAACAAAAAATAAAATAAATTAGAAACAAATTCAGTATAAGCCTCCAAAAATCTGCTTTTTTGCACAAATTTTACCTGAACTTTGGCCGGTCATGATGTACTCATGAATTGGAAAAGTAAAAAAAACATCTTCCAAGAAACCTTACACTTGTAATGAAGATTCTAAATAACAAACATTTATTTCACAAACTTGTAAGGCTTACTCAAAAACACGTATGGCCTGAAACAAATCTTTACACACTATTCTTCGTACAATGTTATCGCGTTCTCACTTGCTCGTTAGCAGTTCTCACTTGCGCTCGATGAAACAGCATGCTTTTCGGCCATGCTCGCGTTGCCGTTAGACGGACCGGGAAGGGCCCTCTTAAAACATAACTGGCGAAATGTGGGTGTACCTGCTACAGGTACACCAGTGCCCAACCCTTCGGGGAAACAAGGCGTGATGTTATGTGTAATCAAGTCATTACTTTGACTCCTCAGTATGTATGGAGCCCTTTTGTAAGTACGTAACAGGAATCTCCATGGTTTGTCACGTGGCAAAATACATGTGAAGCTGGGGCGGGTCGCTAGTTTATCATAATAGTCTAAGATCCCCCCATAGAAGGACCTTCACCGAGCTGGTTAATGGATGAAAAGTATTTTACATTCAATTAAATATGTCAATAAAAATATCGCAAATGGGTTGTCTAAAAAATTTCAGTCCAGAATATGATTAAATTAACATTTAATTTTTTATTTATTTTTTACTTTGCACCGGTTTGGTTAATAGGTAAATTTCATACCAATCGAAAGTATGTAGCCCATAGAATATGCAAACGTTGGGTTGACCATTTTTTTCCCGTCACAACTCTTGGGTAGGCAGGTATAAACAGGTAAAAAAAACTAGTAACTTGCACCGGTCTGGTTAATGAATTAAAGTTAAATTAAAATAAAGATTATTTCATTACGAACACGGTGGTATAGGGTTGTCTGCGAAAAATCAGTCCAGAATTCCGGTTGTCGAGTTTTAAGAGCGTTTACGTCGTAAAGCATTTCATACAAACTTTCAAGCCCTTGTTTTTCGAAATGACTGAACCAATTTTAATGAAACTTCATACGCATATGCAGAATACAAAGGTCTGAAAATTAAGTTAAGAACATTTTCGAAATGTCTTATTTAAAAACAGATAACTGGAAATCTCTGTTTCTATGGAAAATTTAAAATCGGGTCTAATTCGGCTGTAACGCTATTTTTCGAAAATGTTCTTAACTTACTTTTTAGACCTTTGTATCCTGCTTATGCGTATGAAGTTTCATTAAAATCGGTTCAGTCATTTCGAAAAGCAAGGGCTTGAAAGTTTGTATGAAATATCAGTTGGGTACCATGTACAGTCAACAGCAAAAGTAGATGATCAAAATCAGAAATTCAATTAATTATCCCAGTAATTTAATTTGTTATGTTTTACGGAAAAACAGCTGAATTGGATAAAAATGTGCATATTTAATATATGCCTAATGCATTAAAAATCATATAATTGAAAAACTTTTCTATTTTTTTATAAATTTTTTGTAACTTCTGTAACAAGTTTAAAAGTAGCTGATGTGATACAAAACCATAATTCAATCAATATTATTATCTTTGCGTGTTTGTGAATTTATGTCAATGTTCAAAAGTAGCTGATGCGATACAAAATCATAACTCAATGATTGCTTCTGCCCAGTCGGCTACAATATATTTGTAGCAACCTCATACCCTCAACCTCAAGTTTTGTTTCTTTTTGTTTCTTTTTCTTTTTTACTTTGACGTCTGTCACAAACTGACAATCAAATATAGTAGTCGAGTTTATAACTTTTGGAGTCAAAAGTGATCACGAATATATGGCAGCTGTACTAGTAGTAAATGATTGGTATAATTTACAATCACATACTTTTGAATCACTCCGACGCCACACAGTTCTGACGCGAACTCCGTTCATAGTATTAAATTTCTTATTTTGATCATCTACTTTTGCTGTTGACTGTACGAGTCTATCTCTATCCTTTACATTTTCAAGGACAAATAATAGCATGCGCACTCTCTTTCTTTCAATAGATGAACTACACGCTGTGTAGGTACTCTTCTATCGCATGGGATGGTTCGCTGGGACGCTGTCGCATGTATTCACTCGCTGCAATATTTTATTTTAAAACTCGACAACCGGAATTCTGGACTGATTTTTCGCAGACAACCCTATACCACCGTGATCGTAATGAAATAATCTTTATTTTAATTTAACTTTAATTCATTAACCAGACCGGTGCAAGTTACTATTTTTTTTTACCTGTTTATACCTGCCTACCCAAGAGTTGTGACGGGAAAAAAATTGTCAACCCAACGTTTGCATATTCTATGGGCTACATACTTTCGATTGGTAAGGAATTTACCTATTAACCAAACCGGTGCAAAGTAAAAAAAAAAAAAAAAATTAAATGTTAATTTAATCATATTCTGGACTGAAATTTTTTAGACAACCCATTTACGATATTTTTATTGACATATTTAATTGAATATAAAATACTTTTCATCCATTAACCAGCTCGGTGAAGGTCGTTCTATGGCGGGATCCTATACTATAAGAATGTTTGTCTCACCACGAGGCGCGCTCCCGCGGCCGCTCCGGGTTGAACTTGGGCACCTCCTCCTTCGCGCGCGTGAAGATCTCCCACGCCGTCACGCCGTACGACCACACGTCGCTCTTGGTCGAGAAGTGCCACGGCTCCACCGCTGATTCCGGGGCGTACCTATGGTATCACAATATAATAATCAGAAAGAAAGAAAAATTGGTTTATACCATTCCCCCTCTAAAAAGCTTATTTTATTCACTGAAAACAGTGAATAAAAAGCTCTTTTAATCACTATTTTGGTGTTTGAATTTAGAACACACCAATGTATTCGACCTCTATCTCAATATATACAACCTCCTTAACACTTTCGACTCCACCCATTTTCATAGAACTCATAACTCATCATTCCGCCATAAAAGTCTATGACTTTTATTATTCGTAGTTGAAAGTGAAACCTCCGGGAGGTTTCACTTCCAACGTCCACGAGGGCTCCCGGCATCCCATACCCAAGTAGGTGAACCCTCCAGGAGGGCTCCCGACACTGAACGTCTACATTTAAAATGAGCCCTCCGCGAGGGTTCCCGGCATTCCATATCCAAGTAGGTGAACCCTCCAGGAGGGCTCCCGACACTGAACGTCTACATTTCAAATGAGCCCTCCGCGAGGGCTCCTGACATCCCATATCCAAGTAGGTGAACCCTCCAGGAGGGCTCCCGACACTGAATGTCTACATTTAAAATGAGCTCTCTGCGAGGGCTCCCGACATCCCATATCCAAGTAGGTGAACCCTCCAGGAGGGCTCCCAACACTGAACGTCTACATTTCAAATGAGCCCTCCGCGAGGGCTCCCGACATCCCATATCCAAGTAGGTGAACCCTCCAGGAGGGCTCCCGACACTGAATGTCTAGATTTAAAATGAGCCCTCCGCGAGGGCTCCCGACATCCCATATCCAAGTAGGTGAACCCTCCAGGAGGGCTCCCGACACTGAACGTGTTAACTTTTTATTAACTGTCTATTTTCGCTTAAATCTTTCTTTTTCTCGTAGTCATGGTATAAAGTATAGTATGCAACTCTTGAATAAAACGGATTTATATCGAGGGCTATGAATCACTCGCGTCGCTCAGGATTCTAACACTTGAATCACTCGCTGCGCTCGTGATTCAATCATCATGAATCACTCCCTACGGTCGTGATTCAGTCGTTAGAATCCTTCACTTGATCGTGATTCATATATGGCCTTAAAGCGAGGGCCATATATGAATCACGATCAAGTGAAGGATTCTAACGACTTCTATCTAAGGATTCTATCCGTCCTTTATTCATTAGTTGCATAATATACTATTATTTGCGACCAAACATACAAAAAAGATAAGTCAACTCGAATAAAAAAATAAAACACATCTATAATCATGAGCACAAAACAGCAATAGTGGGCAGCTGCACGTCATGACTGTGACAAGAAACTACTCAGCAAGATGCTGTGCTATGGAGGACCCATAACATAGCGCTGATTTTCAGAGGCCACCCGAAAGCGACGTACCGAAACCACGCCAGGTTTAAAGATTTGTACAGATTAAACAAATAAGTAATAAAGTAAAATAAAATATAGTCAGCTGAAATAAATAAATAAATTCTTCGTTCACATAAACAGGTTACAGAAAATTTTTAGACCCTGGCTCCAGTTACGTTAAGGTGTACCTGCATATATGTTGTGTTGGGAATAATAAATAAATAATCAGCCTATAATGTTCCCACTGCTGGGACACAGGCCTCCTCTCTGTAAGAGGGAGTGGGCCGTAATCTACCACGCGGGCCCAGTGCGGGTTAGTAGATGTCACGTCTTCGAATTTTTGGTTCCTAGGACAACTAGTTTCCTCACGAGGTTTTCCTTCACCGTTTTGAGAGCAGTGGTGATGAAGTTATTTACATAATGTAAAACGCCTGCCTGGGTTCGAACCCATGACTTGTAAGTCGGGGCCGTGACCACTGGGCCAACCTGTACCTGGATATTACTCACCAATTAATGGGCAACAGTCGCTCAGTCTTAAGTCTATACGCGTTCTCCTCTTTCGGAATGATCCTCGCGAGGCCGAAGTCTGATATCTTCACGTGGTACTTGTTCACGACTAGAATGTTCCTGGTCGCTAGGTCGCGGTGCACCACGTTCTTCGCCGACACGTGATCCATGCCCTGCGGAAGATATAAGGAATTACTATGCGTGCCAACTAAGAATGGGATCGCGCTTGTTGCCAACTTCACACGATAGCAGTACTTTCCTGACCGTTCCTGACAGATAAAGTACTGCAAAACTGTCAAAATGGCAACAAAATGGCCTCTTGACAGTCCCATTCTTAGTTGGCTCGCATAGTACAGTATAACATCACGCCTGTATTCCACGAAGGGATTGGCATGGGTGAATAGTACCCACATTTCACCAGTTATGTTGACCTGATTTAAACGGTACAATTTAATTGCCTGTGGGAGACCAGAAGTTGAAGCAAAAAAAAGGTACACTGAAAAAACGTTCAAGTAATTTATAAAAAAAGTTAAGACTACTAGTTACCTAAAAACAACATAACTACTGCTGTTGGTAGTTAAACCCGTTATGTTACAGTATAACAAAACCAGGCTTGCGTTTAAGAGCCCTATTACATTTCGACTGATTTCGACGGTTCATAGGAAATTAAAATTGCATAAGTACTTAAAAAATAAAAACTTTATTATATAACTCATAATAAGCATAATTACAACTGCCAAATTGCTACTTATGCGATGCATCGGGCGCTCGAACTGTCAAAACGCAATTTTGTGATAGCCCTCTTAAACCAACTTTGGTTGTGCGTTATCAAAGTTTAGCTATTTTCACAATAGCTCAACAGTTTTTGTAAATTTTTTTTTTTTCGGTCAGTAGGACCGTATCAAACACACATAAAAAAATGTAAAAGTTGCACTGTCTGAAGTATTTAGACAATACAAGTCTTATGTTGCTTCAATTTTATTGTATGTCACAGGTAAGAAGCTCACATCGTGTAAATATCATACATGGCTTTAGTATCATATATTATGGAGCGAGCTTTTTGCCACAAAACTCTAGTCCGGGTTGTTGTTAAGAATTTCCTTTATAGACTCATGTTGGGGTCGGCAGATGCGGCTTCGTACTAGTATTGGACATGGAGCGACTTCCTATCTGAGCCCCACAAACCATTTGTTAGGTAGCACGATACCCCTTGGTAAGACTGGTTGTCAGACTTTCGGGTTTCTGACTACCTGTAACGATTGTCAAAGATCTACAAATGGCAGCCCGGACTAAAACAGCTTAACGTGCTTTCCGAGTCTTTTAACGTAATGAATGCTCACCCATCCACGAACCGACCTCGACACCCGTTGCTTAACCTTCAATATCGACCCGTGCATCTGTTATTATTTAACCACGAGCCCTAAAATCCTACACTTACCGTAGCGATATCCCTTGAGTACTTGAGCAGGTGTGAGATCCTAAGCTTGTCCCCTTGGAACTTGAGGTAGTAGTTGAGCGAGCCTTCCTCTAGATACTCCATCACTATGAGCACGTCCGAACCGTGGTCCCACGAGTAGCCTAGGATCTCTACTATGTTGATGTGTTGTAGCGACTGCAACAAAAAGAGGTGTTAACATAACAAATATTTTGATTTATAAAAGAGTGTCCATGGAGTTTCATGCCCTTTTTCTCCATAGGAACATATTATGCTTTGAAATGGGCAACTGGCTTCATCGTTCTGATTGACCGACCCCTTGCCAATTCAAATTTGCCTATATTTGGATTAATTCAAATGAATGCTTTGAGATTGATTATCTAGTAAGCTAGGTGGTAGCATGGCTGTTCGCCAGATGTACTAGTATCGCCCCTCGTGGACGCTATTTCATTGTTTAGGGTTCCGAACCTGACAGGTACCAAACGGATCCCTATTACTAAAGCCTCCGCCGTCCGTACGTCTGTCTTTCAGCGGGGTATATCGCATGAACCGTATTAGGTAGACAGCTGAAATTTTCACAGATTGTGTATTTATATTGCTGCTATAACAACAAATAGTAAAAATGTAATATAGTTAATCATTAATGGGGGTCTTTTATTCGGAACTTTTTACTCGATTTTAATACGCTACAGAACCCTTCGTATGAGAGTCCGACTCGCACTTAACCGGTTTTTTGCAGTCTAATTGTGTGCGTCTATCAATAGACTTTTATTACAATACAAGCTGTGCGCCTGATTCGATTTCCAATCGGCAAAAATTAGGAATTTCTATATAAACTTTCATCTCCTATGTAATATAATTTAGGTGATGATTTTCGAAAATCCATCCTTTTGCATAAAAAAGGAACTAAAGTGCAAAAAATCATGCTTCTACATTCAGCGGTTTCGACTGTGCGTTCTGTAAGTGAGTGAATTAATGAATTTAAACCGATGAAGGCCCGACGTTTGTACACGTTTTAACGTTCAAGCCCCGCGGTTAGACATTGACGCGCGCATTACGTCATTTTAGACTTTTTACAAAAAAAAATCAGTGTTACCTATCATTTTTTGATAATTTTACTTCTTCCTTCAAGCCATAGAGTAAAACTGCCCACAGACCATATTAGCCCTGTATTTAGATTACAAATAGAGATTGAAGCTGCATGAATTGACCGTTGCTCCAGGAGCGACAGTGTGGCTCAAAGGTATTGGGAATTTTCGTTACTCCTGGATGCGCGGATGTAGATTCAAACTGGAAAGGAAAATTCTTTCTGCTTGTGATAAGTTTCTTTTAATTTAAAAAAGTTTACCTTCATAATCTCCAACTCATTCTTGAAGTCTTCGTAGAGAGTACCGTTTCTCTCGGAGGCTTGTCTCGTTAGTTTCTTCACGGCTACTTCTCTTCGCTGAGATTCTTGGTTGTCGCGCTCCATCCACCCTTTGAACACGTGTCCGTAGTTGCCCTGTACCATAATATTAACAGTTATTTTATTTTCCTTTACTACAACGCCGTGGTAATATCTGCAGCCTGTGGCAAATATTCGCTATATCCATTTTAATACATTTGAAGTGACATTCCACAAAACTATTTTATCGCTCAGATGTTTACCAATAGCGTCCCGCTGTCAACGTCATTCGAGCGCCAAAAGGTCATAAAAAGTGCGCGCGCCACGAAAAGCCGGCGGAAAATTGTGGACCTACATGTTTTTTTATGTATGGATACAGCCTTTAGCCTAGGCCTTTCTTCTCAGAGTAGTCGGATAGGAAACGCCGACCTCATCTAGTATAAAAAATATGATTGACGTGTAAAAGTGTTTGTACAGACCTACTTACAGAAATAAAATCATATAGCGCCGAGTCAATTGGATTTCAGTGATGACGCGGACTCTGGCAATATACTTATCGCAATCAGTGATTTCTGCCAGACACAGCCAGTATTTTTTAAACTTTCGCCTTATTGAGTACTTACACTAACACATGTCGTGATGGGCCAAGTTAAGGCCCGTTTCTCAAGCATTAGGTTGTGGGCTCACATCCGGGCAAGTACCAATGTGACTTTTTCAAATCATATGTACGTTGTGATTTTTATCTTGGACATTGCTGACATTGATGAAGGAAAATGTCGTCAGGAAACCTGGACTTATAGTTGTAAGTCTGAAATTGTCAACCCGTCTTGAGCAAGCGTGGTGATCAATGGTCGTGCGTTCTCTGTATAATAACAGGCCTTTGCCCTGCAGTGCAACAATAATAGGTTGGTATTATTAGTATTACTCACACTGCCAATCTTCTTGGTGAGCGTGACGAGGTAGGTCTTGCCCTGCGACACGATGGACTCCATGAGGCGCGGCGCGGGCGCGGCGCCGTCGTCCAGCTCGTCGTCGCAGGCGCGCGCGGCGCCGCCCATGCTGCTGCTGGCGCGCGACCGCAGCTCGCGCTGCAGGGCGTACGGCAGGCCGTTCATGCTCTCAAAAGAGTTTGAGCTTTTGTTGTCAGCGAACTAAAGGATAAAATTCGTTGGTTAGCTTTACTTAACTTACTCAGGGCAAATTAAAGGGATACCGTGGCCCCTGGCAACGTACAGGCAACTGAAAGAACACGGGTAGGTTTTAATCAGTAAGAGTCTGAAACGCCCTCCGCTCCCCACAGAGCGGAAGAAGTTATTATTTGATAATTACCCACCCAAAAAAAAAAACTGTACTCATCATTATTAACAACTTTCACTATGCAATAAGGTACCAACGCTGAAATCGCGAAAAAAAAATCTGCTGTTCCCTACATTTTGACGAGTGCGAACATAATGTTGGTCCCATACTGAAAGTTGTTCATTATGATGAGTACAATGACCCCTTAAGAGGTTTAGGGTAAACGAAAACAGGTATACATGGTTGTATATTTCTTTACAGAATAGGTATCTAGTTTTGTAGTAAAATAAACCGAGAGTAATAAGCGGGAATGCTTTTTTCGAAACCCGTGTGTACAACGCTACAAGACTACTGTCGCGTGGCCAAAATCGGTATTTCACAATAATTTACAAACACTCATGGCCCCCGTCTATGGTCCCCTGTCAATGTCATTCAGGCACCAAAAGATTCTTGTATTACTTCTTTTAAATTACACTAACCGCCAATACTAGCGATAGTCGCGGTTCTTTTATTTATCTTTAGATTAGTATAACTACTGTTTTTATCAAATACCTAATTGGAGAAGAGTTAATAACAATATTAATTCTGGACACGGCTCGTATTGTTAGGAGGTTCTCTCTGGAGCCCTGACCGCCGCCGGAAGCTGTTTCCGATACCCATATTATTGTTTTTAAACATTAAACTTAATAAGTACCTATGTTATTAACCATGAACTTAAAATTACCCTAGTTTTATTATTATTAATACAGATGAATACAGATGCGACACTCCGCAGTTTAGGTATGAAGTTACAAATACGCGGCGGGCCCGTCTTGCTGGGCCAATTCAGTGAGAGTAACGTAGTCAGAAGATCTAAGTCACGTGATAGAAAGTGTCAACTTCTAGGTGAATATAACTATAGGTGATTAGCCCTGTGGAGGGGAGCTCGTGGCTAAGTAATAACAAGCCGCACGGGTCGATCCATCAGGTTAAGCTACGCTTGCCGGGGTTGGTCAGTGGATGGGTGACCATCTTTACATACCGAGACTCCTCCGTGCCTCGGAAAGCACGTTAAGCCGTTGGTCCCGGCTGTCATTTGTGGATCTTTGACAGTCGTTACGAGCCGTCAGAAGCCCGAAAGTCTGACACCAGTCTTACCAAGGGGTATCGTGTTACCCAGTTACTGGGTTGTGGAGGTCAGATAGGCAGTCGCTCCATGTAAAATGCTGGTATTCAGCTGCATCCGGTTAGACTGGAAGCCGACCCCAAGATAGTTGGGAAAAAGGCTAGGAAGATTGATTGAAGATTGATTAGCCCTGTGCGACCTGAATTGCACTTTATTGTGTCGTAGCAAGAGTCGCTTTTTATTTAAATGATTTTGCGAACTGAACCATCTGTACTAATCTGTGCTCTGACAGACAATGACATTAAAAACAAAGATTTATCATTCATAAAAGGGCCAGGCCATTAAAAAGGTTTGAAGGTGTATGCTATTTTGATCTTTGTTATCAAGTTATTAAATATAATTTTCTATGCAATCGTTGGGTCAGTCTCATCTGTATTATTGTGTTATTAATCTTTAATTCAGGCACATTACCAATAATTTTAACCGTTTTAAAAGTTTGTCTTCAAAAGAGTAAAAGTTGATGTCATAACATAAAAACACACTCGGTACAAAATTCGTATACATCATCATCAGTGATAGGAATAGGTAGTGCCTATTTGCCTAAACTTCGAAGAACAGAGACAAGAAACAGAGACTTCCTTAGGACAAAATTTTTTCCGGGACATCTGTCCCGAAATTCGGGACAACACTTTTAAATACATTAAAAAAATATGTTATTTGGAATAAGTAATTCGTCTATATTTACCTAAAGTTTGCGAAAAAGTCGTATTGTACTTTCGGTGCAATAAAGATTAAATGATGTTTTTAAAGTTTAAGTGTGTTACTAAACAATGTGGTCGGCGCAACATGTCTCTTTCTTCCATACTTCTCTATTAGTCATCATTTATTTATTTATTTAAACTTCTCGCACAATAACGTACAAAGGCGGACTTAATGCCTTAGGCATTCTCTACCAGTCAACCAAGGGTGGTGAAGAGATAGGATGGCAGGTGCTCTGATTGACTACGTATTGAGTAGATAATAATAATATAAAGTAATCATCTCGGTAGCCACCCCTTTTCTAGCCATATCATCTTTCACACAGTCCATTTAGCGTTTCTTTGGTCTTCCCCTACTCGTACTTAAAACTTTCCTCATACAAAGACAGAATATTCAAAATAGATACCATACAAAAACTTCAGAAACGCGTCCTTTGCTTCGTTATTTTGGAATTGATAAGAATATTCTTAGAAGTAAAATTAAGATTTCGTACTTTGTGTTTCGTTGCTGAATAGTCTATTAGAAAAAAAAAAGTATATAAATAAAATGAGAATCACAACGTGATATCTAAGGGAGAACGGCAGAGGAACATATTTTACATGAGACAAGAACAGGAAAAATGTTTATCCTTACATATTATAAAACAAAGTCCCCCGCCGCGTCTGTCTGTCTGTCTGTCTATCTGAACGCGATAAACTCAAAAACTGCCGAACGGATTTTCCAGCGGTTTTCACCAATGGACGGAGTGATTCATGCGGAAGGTTTTAGTATATCATTCATTAAAGGTTTTGTTTCAATTGGCTGAAATATGACGATTATTGTAGATGTCGGAAAAAATCATGCCGACTGGGAGCTTTACTGGCGTGCGCCGCGTAAAACGTAAAAGATACATAAAAATTATGTTTTACAGAATGGTTCATCTTAAAAAGTTCAACAAAAAAGTCCGCGATGGGATCAGTCTATCTTCTAAGGATGACCCACAGTAACCATTCTTGTCTTTCAGAATTTGATAAAAATTTCATTGTTTTTTCCGAAGCTATTATGACCGGTATTATATTAATCCTTATCCAATAAAATATGTTATTTAAATTGGGCATTTAATTCACAATATGCCTATGTACATCATATCATTTAAATGAATAGTTAAAAAAATATCACAGATTCAAAATTACGCGTATCAAAATAATTATCGTTGACGGAAACGCGGGCGCAGCGGTAGGAGTCAGTGACCTTTTCTTCGGCTATTAGGTATGTAATCCAGTTATTACGTTCCCGTAGGATATGATGCGACATCCATGCGGGCGAAGCCGCAGGTAAAAGCTAGTTCTAAAATAAAGTAAGATACTTACTGGGTTATCATATTGATCAGACATGGTTCCATTCATGGAGAGTACGCTGCTGTCTGATATCAACGACTTATTGCTGCCGGCATCACTTAGCTCACTCGGAATGAACCTGTCACCTGAGACAAAAAACAAACGTGAAACAGATAGAACAAGAAACTGAGTAAGAAAACAACCGCAAGCAATCGCCTGACACAAACAAATCACTTAAAATATTGCTCATATGTGCCTATATATGAGCAACATTTTGAGTGATTTGTTTCGTATTATCTTTAGTTTCAAACTTACTTGATACAGTCTCAGCGTGCTCCATATGTTCAAGGGATATCTTTGGCTCTTCGTATTCGTGGATAGGAACGTATTCTGAAAAAAAGGATCAGACGTTTTATTCTCCTGTAAGCAATATTATTGGTATACTTAAGAGAATCGGGGACTATAGTACCTGTTCATTTTTAATAAAGTCAAGAAAATATTAAAAACTGTCGAAGCAGCTAATCGAACGCGTCACAGCTAAACAACGCTTTTCACATAACGAAACTGCTGGTTTATAAAATAATCTAAACTATTATTAAGAGAAAAGATTTGATTTTTTGTATGTTTGTTTGTTTCTTTGTAGGTAATGAATAAACTCAAAAATTATTGGACCAATTTAAAAAAAAAAACACCAGTAGAATGCTATATTATCACTGAGTAACATTAGTAACATAGGCATTTATAAAGATAACACGCGGGCGAAGATACTGGCGGAAGCTAGTGAATTAATAAAGGTAACACTAACAAGGGTAAGTATATGGGGTTACGGATAGTCCTAAGGGGAAACCGTGGCCCCCGTCTAGGCAAGGGAAGGAACTCGGGTGGGTTTTTGTCAGTAAGAGTCTGACACACCCGCTCCGCCCAGAGCGGGAGAAGTCATTTGATGATTTCCCACCCAAAAAAAAAAAAAGGTTAAGTATATCCATGTACAGCGGATCTCAAAAACGGTGAAGGAAAACATTGTGGGGAAACTGACGTCTAAAATCAAAATTAGAAGATATGTGACATCCACCAAACTGCACACCCTGCGTGGTGGATTACGGCCCACTTTCTGACACAGACACTTCCTTTATCAATTTAGGATACTTAATACTTTTTGATGGTCCAAGACTGAGCCAACGATTGCATAGAAAACTATATTTAATTACTTGATAAAAAAGGTCAAAATAGCATACACCTTTGACCAATGTCGTATTGACATGAAAGGTTAATGTAAAGAAACCTTTTTTGGCCTGGCCATTTTATGAATGATAAATCTTCTTTGTTTTTAATGTCATTGTCTGTCATAGCATAGTTGCTGTATATTGGAACACACGGTTCACTCCGGAAAATCATTTAAATAAAAAGCGACTCTTACTACGACACAATAAAGTGCAATTCAGGTTGCAGCGATTTGACGTTCGAACAAGCTGAATCTCAACCTAGTCTGAATAAATGACTTTTGAATTTCAATTTGATTAGCGCGAATTACCTAAGTAGTTGCCTCTCTTTCTATCGCGTAACTTTTATATCTTCTGACTAGGTTGCGCTCACTCATTTGGCCCGACAAGACGAGCCCGCCGCATACATGTAGGTTCATACCTAAAACGCGCCTGCTGTATTAATCTGTGGTCAGTCACATTTTTTATTCGGTCAGACATGTAACTTCTGGCTGATTGTCATTTTTGAGTCGGTAAAGCAGTTTCTATCGTGCAATGAGCAGACAAAAATAGCCCTTAAGGTGCCGAACATATTTCGGCCGTGCGTACCTCTGTGCAGCATGTGGTTCATGTCGCGCATGATCTCCTGCGGGCGCAGCGGGTCGGGCTGCCAGCACTGGCGCATGAGCGCCCACACCTCGCCCGGGCAGCGCGCCGGCCGCAGCAGGCGGTCGCCCATCTCGTAGCTCTGCGCGGAACGGACGGGAACATCATATCATATTATTTAAATTTAATTTAATGTACATAACTGGCGAAATGTGGGTGTACCTGCTACAGGTACACCTCTGCCCAACCCTTAGACGAAACAAGGCGTGATGTTATGTTATGTGTAACTTTAATGCTGCTGGTTGATAAGCGCATCACTTGAGAACACTTTTTACCGACGACGCCAATAGCGGTTTCGTTTTTTTTCGTAAACGGAGATACATATAACACTCCACAACAGCTTCATCTCGCGAAGACGACATTCTCTCGCGAGAACGTCAGGTCCGTAAATTGAAAGCAGTGCGGTATCGTTTCAGTATACAGAGCATACTATACCACACTGCTACTTAGCGACCAATGAGGAAAGGGGCTAATAGTCCGAAATAAGTTTTCTAAGGAACGAAAATTTTTAAAGATGCCCGAAAAAATAGTTTTTTTTTTCTATAGAATTTGTGTAAAACTATTGAAGTTTTGACAGGTCAAAGACTGTCGGGTCAGTTAAATAAAATACGCGTGTGCGCGTGCGCTTGCGTATCTATCAGCGTAGACAAACTTGGAATGGGCCAAACACTGCATTTTCAGTCGGAGTTAATATCTGCTCCATTATCATTATCACCCATTGCTTCGCTAATATAACTCACCCTCGCAGTCAGAACTGGGTTGGTTTCAGTAGGCGACTGTCCGTAGGAGAACACTTCCCACAGCGTGGTCGCGAATGCCCAGATGTCGCCCATCACCGACCGCTTCGCCAGGCTCATATCAGGGAAGAATTCGACGGGCATCCAGTGGACGCTGCAAATATAATGAAGGTTAGCCAAGTCTTGAAATAGACTGCAAATGGGCAAGCGATTTTGGCTTATTTATTAATTTAGATATACTTTATTATTGTGCACCAAAAAATACATACTTACCAAAAAATAAATTTTGTACTACAAAACATACAATCGCTTTCTGTGATCTCTTCCAGGCAATCTGTGTGGCTACCATGAGTTTCATTTAACCTTCTCGATCAAACGCATCGACCGCGTTTGGCGCTCCGATTGGCAGCCGGCCAGCCTTCACCGGTGAAGGGCCAATCGGAACGCCGAACGCGCTCGATGCGTTTGATCGAGAAGGTAAAATGAAACTCATGGTAGCCACACTGGAATGGACAGTGATTGCGTGGACGTAAAAATGGAGTTGTCATTGGTGCAAAATAATTGGCTTAGTAGCCATCCTCCAAAGATCGATCGACAGCTAGTCGCTTCCTAGTCGGCGGTGTAACTGATGCCTTATCACGACTTTCTCACAATATCTGATCGCTAAAGGTTGGTAATATATGGAGCACGTGTGTAGACTCACTCGAGGTGCGTGTAGTGGCGCAGCGTGGGCCCGGACAGCTTCACGAGCATGCGGTCGCCGTCGTGCGCGGCCAGCAGCAGGCGCCGGCAGCGGATGTGGCCGTGCACGACGCCCGCTTCCGACAGGTCCCACAGGGCGCGCGCTAGGCCCGCCGCTACTTTTTTGAGATGCAGAGGTTTTATGCGTTCTTCGTTCTCTCTGGAAAGTTATAGATGATATCCGATAAAGGATTTTGATTTAAAAGAGTGTCCATGGAGTAAGATGCCCGTTCTTCTCCATAGATACCTGCTACGCTTTGGAATGGGCAACTAGTTTCATCTTTCTGACTGACCGATTCCTTCGACAGTTCAAAAGTGCGTGTAATTGGTTTATTTGATATAAATGCTTTGAGTTTGATGGTCGTTTCAGTTGAAAAGAATTTGGTTGCAGTTGATGAGGCACAAGAATTTTTAATTTACAGATTATACACCCGGTTTCTGTAACCCGGTTGAATTGAATCTGATGTGAAATAGAATGGGCACATTACGTTTTGTTGACGATATTTTGGTCAAGTAATCACTAAAGTACATGATATTTGTCGATTAAACAATAATTAAAACTTAGACGAAACCAACTTGTAGCGACCGTGACTTTAGATAAGATCACTAAGTTACCTGAGATAGTCATCGAAGGGTCCGTAGGGCAAGTACTCCAGCACAAGTGCGGTGGGCGAGCTCAACGTGACGCCGTACAGACGCACCATCGAGCTGGATTGCACGCACGCCCACTTGCTGGCCAGCTCCACGAATTCCTACCCAACAACAATGTTGTACTTCTATATGTTATATCTAAACATGCAGGTAAGGCAGATTTGGTCAGAAATCGCAAAAGATATCTCTCTCTCTCTCTCTCTCTCTCTCTCTCTCTCTCTCTCTCTTTTTCTCTCTCTTATGCGATTTTTGGCTAAATAACCTCTCTGTTTGGAAGGAGACGGGCGAGGCCTTTGCTCAGCGAGGCGTGGGCAATATTATGTAAAGCCTACAGGCTAGAAAAATAGTAACAAGGTAATACAGACATTAAAAAAAAACGAAAGCTTTAAGCTGCTGCTGCCTGCAGTCGGCTATACTGACGTGTACAACGGCAGGCAATAGCAGCAGTCGACGTTTCGTCGCGACACTACTGGTTTCTATGTATTTCTATGAAACCGACGTGTCGCTAGCTACAGAAGGTATTTCGGTATTTCGACACGTTGCCTACTGCTGCTGCCTACAGTCCTTTACGGAATGTACTTTTAATAATTATCCAAAAACTGTCTTACCTTTAAATGGTCATTGGCTTTTTCCCTCTGTAACGTCTTGAAGGCGACCAACAACTTCTTAGTTTCGTCGAGTCTCCACAGCGCTTTGTAAGTCGCTGTAATGTTTTCTGAACCGATCTTCTCTGAACCTAGAGGAGGAAATGTTATGGTTTATTTACCTATGGAGGACAATTATTATACATACATATTAAATTTTCTACATAGGTCTATTATACATATAGCTTAGAGCTTATATTTTTAAGGTATATACGAACATTGCGTACCAACTTCTACCTAAAAAAAGTATGCTTGTTCATACATTTATCTCTGTTTGCATAACTCAATGTAGGGAACCGCAATAATTTTTTTCGCGATCTGGCCTTGCCCGTTAGTAAAAAAAAATCTTATTGATGAGTAAAATGGCCCACTTTCAGGTTCTCAGTTATTTCAATAACACCTTGTATACCTATATCAGTAAAAAGGGAATCGTTGACGTAGTTTGCACGCCGATAAAACGAATGAAAAACTAGTTAGGAAACGAGCTAGCAACCCCGATTAAATATGGCATTTAATCGAGGTTTCCAGCTCGTAGTAATAGTAAATAATACACAAACATTTAGTAATGACTTTTAGTTAAAATTCCTACAAATTGTTGTAAAATAGTATACGAATTCACCACATTAAAAAAAAATTGTTATCATAAACATTACATAAATACTCATTACCTACAAGTTAATGATGACAAAAATGTGACAATGATTAAATACGACGGTGTTAATAATTAGAACATTATCATACCAGTGTACAGTAGTATATCCTTATTGGGCAGGCACCGCGGACTCCGGTTGTCCTTTAGAATGTCCTGTAGTTCTGCTTGATCAATACGAACGCCTCTTTTCACCGGCTCGCCACACAACAGTAATTGGGACTTGTCTGCAATAATACTTCAACTTTAACAGCGAAGATCGTAGACGCTTTAATTAATTCCTTTCGAATCATAATTAATTAAACACCTACATATAAGGGAAACACTAATAAATTATGATAAATTAGGTACCGCAAAAAGCTTATTAACTTTACAATTTACGATTTAGAATATTTTCGTGGAAGAATATTTACCGCCCTCAGTGCATTAGAACTTTGCTATTTTGTAGGATTTTTTGTAATTTATACTTTTTTAACAAGGGATTGTTAACTTATTGTAGAATAAAAACCAGACAAGTGCGAGTAGGAGGCCTTGAGGGTTCCGTCTCAAAGCTGTGCCCAGGTGCCTGAATTTGCAATTCCGGATTGAAGGACTAAGGGCCAAAACACATACACAAATACACACGATACGACGTCGCATCGTGGCACGTTGCGACCGACGTTGTTTGCCCTAACTTAACTTTGCAGTCGATAAAAAGCTGTTGACAGAGTGGAGAATGAACCGATTTGAATGAAATATATATATGTAATTAATGTTATTTCAAGTTATGGCCTATGAATTTCCGATTCCGGACAAAGATAACTATGCAATTCATTTTTTTTTTCCGTAATGAGTTCTAACGATCTTTAATCAGTTTTAGTAGTTAAGTTATTTATAGTATATTACTTATTTATAGTCAAAATTAAAAAAGGGAACCTTTATAAGATAAATTTTTTGTCCGGCTGTCACAGAAGTTTTCTCGAGCTCTATGCAACGTTGGGATTTGAATTTTGGCATAACGTTTAGGTCTCAGGGACGCGCCACACACATGGTCGGTCAAACAACTTGCTAGATCCCCCTTTTCTGAGAAAATCGGTGTTGACAGACGGACAGACAGACGGACAAGAGAGTAATCTTATAAGGGTGAGAGTGATTTTTTACCTTTAAGGTACGGAACCCCAAAAGGAAACTAAAAAGTAAACGCCATTAAAATTCCAAGTCAATGTTTCCTGTGACAAATTATAATTATTGTTGTTCACACGTAAGTTTTGAATGTAGGTACTAAACAAAATACAGAATTTTATTTATACTACATCGCATTTAATTAATTGCATACAAAACGCTTCCAATGTAAGCATGTTTCAGCGATCGGGGACACGGGTGAACAGTTCCGTTAAAGATAATTAAATTCAACGACGGATAAGATTTACGTTAGCACCAGAGATTAATATACAACAATGTCAGTAATACCATCTACTATAGGCCTTACATAATATTATAAAACAAAATCCCCCGCCGCGTCTGTCTGTCTGTCTGAACTTAAAAACTACTGAACAGATTTTCACCATTGGACGGAGTGATTCATGCGGAAGGTTTTTGTGTATAATTCATTAGTGTTTGGTGTAAATTAGCTGAAATATGACGATTATTGTCGAAGATGTCGGAAATAATCATGCCGTCTGGGAGCTTTACTGGCGTGCGCATCATATTTTACAGAATTGTAGATCTTAAAAATTTCAACAAAAAAGTCCGCGATAGCATATTATGTCTAATCTTCTAAGGATGACCTACAGAACCAGTTCTATCTTACAGAATTTGATAAAAATGTCATTGTTATTTCCGAAGCATTGTCATTGTTATTTGCTTCTCCAATAAAATATGTTATTTAAATTTGGCATTGAATTGAGATTAAAATATGCCTTGACATCATATAAATAAAAAAAATACTTTAAAAGATATCGCAGATTCAAAATTACGCGTAACAAAATAATTATGGTTGACAACAACGCGGGCGCAACGGTAGGAGTCAATGACCTTTTCCTCGGCTATTAGGTATGTAATCCCGGTAGTACGTACCCGTGGGATATTTTCCCACATCCACGCGGGCGAAGCCGCGAGCAAAAGCTAGTACAGAATATAAAATGCCCCCTTATTACGGCCCGCGTATTCTAGGGCGATGCTCAGTCATAAATCTCGATTTAAAACTATTTCAGTCAAGATTAGAATCAAATCTGTCAGTATTAAATCGAGATGGATGACTGAACATCGTTCTAGAAGACTAATCTTCATGTATTAAAGATGCATTGTGAACGAATCGCAGGCATATATTATTCTCATAGCATGAAGGTAGTGCTGTCAAGACCTGGTCTTCTTCCCCATCGTCTCTCTTTACAACATCCTATTCTATTTTAAACCTCAGGGGGTTTATTTATAAACGTTGCTTAAAGTTAAGTGACGTTCAAATGTCAAAAATGTAAACCCCTACATAAGTAATAGATAGTTGTAAGTTACGTAAGTAGTTAGTCGGGCAACGTGTTATTGGGTTTTTCTACAAGGAATTTCTAGAGAGGAATTTCGAGAAATTCCTGTTTTTGTTTGTCTGGATTTGTGCCCGGATGATGGCAAAGGCTCGTATTACATGGGACTTAAACATAACTGGCGAAATGTGTGTGTATCATAGAAACGTCTCTGCCTAACCCTCCCTCCAGGCATTACAGGCGTGATGTTATGTTTATAAGCAAACAGTAATAAGACACCTATGTCCAGCAGTGGAATATCATCGGCTATCAAATAATAATACTCACCATATTCTGAAGGTGGTATGCATTCATTTAAGAATATCCTGCCTTCTGGGTTCTGATGACATCCGACTAGCCTCTCGATACTATAGTACTCCTCGTTATTGACCACGTAACAATGACCCTTAAACTCTATTCTATAAGTCTCTGTTGTGCTGCAAAGAAAAAATCATTATAGAAATAAAGAATTTTCAAAATCGGTCCACAAATTGACGAAAATATCGATGGATACAAAACAAAAAAAAACATACAGACGGACATAGAACCTCCTCCTTTTTGGAATATACTAAAAGTCCAATACGGGTAACGTAATGCTATACCTTATTGCAATGAGATAAGAGTCACATTGCAATGATGCGTGATACTATTGGAATGAAACTGTGAGTGGTCTACATCCGTGTCTACATTGATTTGAGCCGATTCTATGGTTTTGGGTGACACCGAAGTTTTACTTCATGATTCGACGCCCACGTTCAATTTCTGTGGCTTTACGTCTTTCAAAGTTGGCTTTACATCATTCAAATTTTACCTTGGATATTGTGCTTAGAAACTTACCAGTACACGAGTCATATTTTATTTACTGTGCCGCCATTATAGCCCTACGACACAGTCTGGATCTAGCCTTATTCAACTTTTATCTTTTACTCATTTCAGTTCACGAGTTCACAAGATAACAAATGATTTAATACTTATTAACGAGTAGGCACGTTCATAGTTTGGTATTCAAAACCTTAAGCTTTGCCACAGTTAGACAAAAAAATAAGAAACATTTAATTTAATTACCTGTTTTTAGTACATACGTCCAAATAATAGACATTGTAGTCGTCCTGGCACTGCCGCAATATATAACAACCGTGTTTCTTAGCACGTTTTTCTTCCAACTTTCGATACGAAAATGCGCCCCTACAAAGTTAAAAGTTTTTTTAACAAAATTCTCCGTAGCAATTACATTAAATATGTACCCCTTTTTACTAGCGTACTTACCCGACGGGGCCGTGACATTTTATTCTTTGTAGCTCCTTCAGTGACGGTGTTTCGTCGTCTTTGGACAAGTTAAATGTCCATTTAACCATTAATCTGTTTCACATAAATAAGTGCTGTTTGATTGTAGGTATATTTATAACGGACATCACAAAGGAATTCTTTATTTGACATGCACGTTTTTATTATCAAGCAACTGGGGTGATCTAATTTGTAGAAACTTTTTAAGCCTCCGTGCACGAAAAAAACCCTTTTTCGTCAATAACTTATCTAATTGTAAGAAAGCTTGAAATAACTGAAACATTAAGTCTGCGTTACTATAAAAGTAGAGTTTTCGTAGTGCTAAACCATTCGTGTCAGTCGCATCACCTGTTAATAGTTGCATCACTTTTGCGCTCTCGATTTCTCAAAAACATGGTTTATTTCGCCTTTGATTTACTTAATGAAGATATTGTATAATCATAAAATAACATAATGATTTTATTTCAAGGATAGCTGAAGACTAATGTGTGATTTTTAAATTTCTTGATATGGTTTGCTTAATTAGTGGAAGGATAAAAAAAAAATGTTTATTTCAACATTCTTTTTCTTCTATATTTTGTATCTTTAATGAAAAAAGTGATTCAGCCACATGCAAGAAGACCACCAAAGGTAGTTTCTTGTAAAAAACTGATCAAATTTGTCATCATTTTGTGTCATGTCAGTCTGGCGTCATTTTTCGGAAAAGTTATTGCGAATATTTGTGCTTTTCCATTAATACTTATTTGAAAAATCCCTTTCAGCCACATGCAAAACAAAGAATTCGAATTTTTTAATCACAAATAGTTTTGTTTAAATTCATTTCCCTTTCTCACACCTAATGAATAAAATTGATCAAAATCAGTCGATTTCGTGCACGGCCTCTTAAGTAAGAGATGGTCATTATTAAAATAATCTTATGGACGTTTCATTCGAAACCAAATAAAACAACAATGGTTTATCAATAGCCGTGAAACTAAAATAAAATTATGCAAACCTGTAATATCCATCACAAAGTGATATAAACGATGATAGATGCTCCTCTGATTTAAACTTAAAGAACAGAGGGGTTCCTCTCCTTGATATTTCTAATGAGTTTTCTCCATTCCTTGTAATATAAATTAATTCTTCTATTTTGCAAACGTGGGTCCACTGAAATGACGTCATTGTATAGTGATTTATATAATTATATTAACTATCTAAGAGTAGGTACCTATCATACTGAGTAGGCAGTCAGATAAAAAGCCCAAGAATAAAACCGATTTAGGTAAATAATTATATCTATCAAACTGAGGTCGCAATAAACATAAGGCGTAATTTTTGCTTTGGTCGTTGGCCCGGATTCGAGAACCCGAATGGCTTTACCTACCCGACGAATTCGAGCCACTAAAAGTTGACTAGCTGGCATTTTTGACTAATTCAGGTGTCTGAGGAATTAAGATGCCGATTACTTAACATTTGGTCGACTCGTAAGGTCGAATTCCATAGACATCTCAATTCAGTTGGACGACCAAGTGTATCATTAAAATGACAAGTACTTACTTCTCTTTTAACAGTATTATAGATTCTTATGCCAGGCTGGTGCGGATGAAAGGGCGCGACCACAACGTTCACCGGTGTCACATCGCTGCCGTTCTGCCACAGAACATTGTCATACTCCTCCGCCAAATAGTTCGGGGCCATTATGTACAGTTGTTGGAGGTATAAGTTCTTTATGTAGCTGAAATTTTATTTAATATTTTACTACCTCAAAGGTCTATAGGTGTCGATAGAAAGGCCTTAAAGGTCGTCTACAATTTGGGAGACCGAGATCGCGAGACCAAGGCAAGACCTTGGACTGCCTCACCAAATGCCCCATTGACCAAGACAAGACGTGGTAAGAGTGTTGCTACTACACCGATATAGTCCATTTACGTGCAATAGTTATGACTCTCGTAACTACTCTTCTGTACTTATAATACATTACATTTTCAAGACTTTCAACTTCCATTGGCTTCATAGTCGCTGGATAAACTATAATTCTCGAAGTTTGTACTAAAAAAGGAGGGTGACGCTTGAATGCAGACAGACACAAACATCTGAACAGTGATACAATCAAACCAGCTTTTGTTTGCATTGTGTAGGAGCAGAAACATAAAAAGTCTGCTAGCAAAAAAATGATTAAGGCAACGCTGCAAATTGTACTCCAACTGGTACTTACTTCACGTTATGGCCGACAGAACAAAGTTTGGGTAGTTGGTCGTGAGCATGCTTCTTCGCGACGTGACCGTGTCTTCTAACAATCACTTTTGGTATATATTTTTTGTAATCCCTCACAACATCGTTTACCGACAATTTTTCCTCAGCTGTGGCACGTGTCCTGAATAAAAAAACATGTACTTGCAATTTATCACGCAAAAAATCGCAATTTTTGAAGACTCGAGACGTGAATACAACATGTATTCACGTCTCGAGTCTACATATCAAGTAGGAATCCGCTTTTAATTTAATAAAGGAAACAAATTGAATACTGATTGAGCTCACCCTTTTCATAACTCACAATTGGTTTAAAAAGGCGACGACAAAGCGTCGTATCCAATTGTCAGTATTTAAAACCTGGTGCATATTGCATGAGCTCAGTGCCACGCGAGCCCCAAACAGACACGCGCCCCTCACAACCCTATATCATTATGTTTCCTTACATATTATAAAACAAAGTCGCCCGCCGCGTCTGTCTGAACGCGACAAACTCAAAAACTGCCGAACGGATTTTCAAACGGTTTTCACCATTGGACGGAGTGATTCATGTGGAAGGTTTTAGTGTATAATTCATTGAGGTTTTGTGTAAATTGGCTGAAATATGACGATTATTGTTGAAGATGTCGGAAAAAATCATGCCGACTGGGAGCTTTACTGGCGTGCGCTGCGTAAGTCGTGAGAGATAAATCAAATTTATGTTCTAGAGTATTGTATATCTTAAAAATTGCAACAAAAAAGTCCGCGATGGCATATGTCTATCTTTTAAGGGTGACCCACAATAAAAATTTTTATCTTTCAAAATTGTATAAAATTTTCATTGTTATTTCCGAAGCTATTTTGACCGGTATCTTATTAATCCTTATCCAATTAAATAGGTTATTTAAATTGGGCATTCAATTTCGATTAAAATATGCCTTTACATCACATCATTTAAATGAATAGTTTAAGAGATATCACAGTTTCAAAATTACGCGTAACAAAATAATTATGGTTGACCACGCGGGCGCTGTAGTAGCCTACCACTGCGTCCGCTGAAAGTTAGTCAATGATCTTTTCCTTGGCTATTAGGTATGTATTCCTGGTAGAACGTTCCCGTGGGATATTTTGCGACATCCACGCGGGCGAAGCCGCGGGTAAAAGCTAGTAGGTAATATAAATAACTGTATGCAATCAACACAGTAATACTTAGATCGTCCACAGTGAATATTCGTGATCATGTAAGAAACAGGAAAAATATTGTAATCATGTAGATGGGAGATTCCTCTGTAGGTACCTACATACTTTTATGCCCTTTGTACACACACGTTTTTCTTGCCGTGAAAATCTACGGTTTATTCGCCGTGTATAGGCACGGTCGTCAGTATTGTATGGATCACTATGGAAGCTTGTTGACAGACACATTTTTTCTACGGCGCGCTTTATACGCCGTGTGTACTTGTGTAGGCATGGTTGGTGTAGGCACGGTCGTCAGTATTGTGTGGATCACTATGGAAGCTTGTTGAGGGACACGTCTGTTCTACGGCGCGGTTTATATGCCGTACCGTAAAGAAACCGTGCCATGTACAAAGGGCCTTAAGTTTGTGAGATTTAAAATGCAGATTAGTTAGCATCAGTTTTGCAAGTAGGTACCTGGAGATTTTGGGAACTTAGAAGATACCCTGACCAATTTAGCCATTTCACATATTATTAAGCAAAGAACAGTACCTAACGTCAGTAACTCAATATTGCGTTGCGGTGAAGTAACTGCTTTCCGTGTTCAGGGTCGCAGATTCGATTGCCGCATTACAATAAATATTTGTATGACATAAATAGAGATATTTGTTCTCTGTCTGGACGTTTAGTTACATCACGCGACACAGAATCTTGATTCTTGATAAACAGAGTAGCCAACAGTTATGGTGAGGATACTTTTTTAAATCTTTTTTATACTCAAAGAGATACCCAAAAAATATTATTTTATTCAAAGCTAAAATGTCTGTCATCACTTCATCAGGGCCAAGGCTCCTTACTATTCTGTTTTTTTCTGTCTTCAGGTCACTAATAAGGACCAAAACATGTATTGAGGAAAATAATACATGACGTTAAACTATGTAAATTAAAGAGATCACTTGTTAATTGTGCAGTAATATCAGAGGGCTATTGTCTCACAGACGGAGACAGAGTAATTAGATGTTATAGTCCATTGTTCTGTCAATGCAAGATATAATCATACTTGACAATTCATGATCTACTACAGTTATAATGTATGTATATCATGAATTACTCTGAGTGGCACTATGTGCTTAATAGATAATGAGAGAGTTGACAAAAATCTTAAATTCACTGACGGACAACGCTCAGCCTAAACCGCTCTCGGTCTAGATTCTAGACCAAAGCAAAGTTGCAAAGTTTTCCTATTCCTAATTTCCTAATCCTTACATAATTATAAAACAAAGTCCCCCGCCGCGTGTGTCTGTCTGTCTGAACGCGATAAAGTCAGAAACTACCGGCTTCAAACGGTTTTCACCAATAGACGGAGTGATTCATGAAAAAGGTTTTACTGTAGAATTCATTAAGGTTTTGTGTAAATTGGCTGAACTATGACCATTATTGTTGAAGATGTTGGAAAAAATCATCGACTGGGACTCCCTGGACTACGACAAACATTTCAAAACCAAAATCAGCAAAATCGGTCCAGCCGTTCTCGAGTTTTAGCCAGACTAACGAACAGCAAATGATTTTTATATATAAGAAGAAGATATCTTGAAAAATACAACAAAAAAATCTGCGATGGCATATTATGTCTATCTTCTAAGGATGATCCAATCCACAATAACCTTTTTTTTATCTTTGATAAAAATTTCATTGTTATTTCCGAAGCAATTTTGACCGATCCTTATCCAATAAAATATGTTACTTATTTAAATTAGGCATTAAATTTAGATTAAAATATGCCTGACATCATATCATTTATATGAATAGTATAAAAGATATCACAGATTCAAAATTACGCGTAAGAAAGTAATTACGGTTGATGACAACGCGGGCGCAGCGGCAGGAGTCCGTATAGTCCCAGTCGCCCCCACATGGATTGCCACCAGGTGGCAATTGGGAGAAAAAAATCCCAGTTGCCACCGGGTGGCGACTGGGACCTTATTGCCCCCACTTCAAATCGCTGTACATTGCGGCGTGGATCGCCAAACCCCCTCATCGCTATCTGTCTTACGGCCGGGATGACGGGGTTGGCGGTCACATTTCCAATGTGTATTATTATTATTAAATCTTGTTTGTGTGTCCCTAAAAAATATCACTTATCTACAAGTGATATTGTATATTTAGTAGTGTATTACTTTTTCTTCTTGTAATATATTATCTGGTGTACAATAAAGTATATGGTATAAATAAATAAATATTTTTTAGGGACATACAAACAAGATTTTCTTTATTGTAGTTGCTTTTAATCACTATTATTTCGTTTATTCATTTAGATACTTATTCGATACATTTTTAAATATTTTTATAAAATTCATTAAAAAAAACATTTAAAAATATAAAAAATAGTAGCCCACCGGTATCGGGAACAGGGTTCAAGCTACCGGCGGTCAGGGCTCGAGAGAGAGGAACCTCCTGACAATGCGAGTCGTGTCCAGGAGTACCGCTTTCTGAATCAAGCCCCTTGACCCAGCTGCCTAACGAGAGCCTCCTTAGGTGTTGGTCGAGGCTCTTGGCAATTAAGCCATTGGCTGATGCTACTATCGGCACAATGATCGCTGAGTCCACATCGCACATGTCGACAACCTCGCGAAACAAGTCAAGATACTTGTTAATCATTTATTATTATTAATCATAAAAACCTGGTGTAAATTCGTATCACACAAAATCTTAAACTCAAACTCAAACTCAAAGCATTTATTTCAATTAAACCATTTACAGGCACTTTTGAATTGTCAGAGTCGGTCAGTTAGTCAGAATTTCAGAAAGTTGAAGCTTAGTAGGATTTACAATAATTATACTAAAAACAAAAGCTAGTCATCAGTCACAGATAATCAAAGTACATATTTACAATAACTATGTTTTATCAATCAAACGTAAAAATTACCTCATAATCATAAAAACTTGGGTGTAAATTTGTATCACAGATCGATAATCAAAATATTTACAATAATCATATTATTATATTACAAAAAAATAATATCTACGAATAAAACCACATTGGAAATGTGACCGCCAACCCCGTCATCCCGGCCGTAAGACAGATAGCGATGAGGGGGTTTGGCGATCCACGCCGCAATGTACAGCGATTTGAAGTGGGGGCAATAAGGTCCCAGTCGCCACCCGGTGGCAACTGGGATTTTTTTCTCCCAATTGCCACCTGGTGGCAATCCATGTGGGGGCGACTGGGACTATACGCAGGAGTCAATGACCTTTTCTGCGGCTATTAGGTATGAAATCCCGGGTAGTACGTTCCCGTGGGATATATTCCGACATCTACGCGGACGAAGCCGCGGGCAAAAGCTAGTAATTTTATAAATATACAGATTTTGATAACTAACCTACTTTCAGTTTTCTTACAAGGGACAAACCCAAACAACTGTTAATAAATATTAAATTATATTTGTTTATTATCATACAAAGTCGGTTTTCGTATCTGTCTGTGCGACCGCGTTGTGGTTATAATCTCTGCAGCGGATTTCGACGTCATTTAGAGAATTTATTCCGGCAGGTTTGTGTGTACTTATATTATTTCATAATAAACTTACATAATGATAAACACATCTCGGTTTTTGTCAAGTTGGAAAAACTGTGTGAATTAAGGGCGGGTCTCTAGTTATTTTAAAAAAAACAATGCGCACTATTGGATTTTCATTCAACCCTCAGCGCCGAAAGTTGAAAATCTATTGCGCATTTTTTTTTAAGCATTGAATTATGTATCGTCGTCTAATGTTAGTGAAAGCGGACATCACTCCCACATCCCATTTGTTTTTCAATTAAATATTAAACTATTCAATAAGCAATGTAAAATATACATAAACTATTAACAAACAATATGGCGTCGAAAAATTCCTCCAAATCGCTGTCGACTGGTAATGTACCCAAGAGACTGGCGGCATTGCTACGTTGTATGGCAATGCTTAGGCTCTGGCCAAGGTAAAAGCCAGCCCTTGGGTCACGGGAAGTGTCAACCAGTCGTTTGGAGATTTCATTGAACAGACCATGAGCACTAGGGTTTCAACCCCAAACGGCTCGAAAATTAGTTACCTAAGATGAGGTTATTACACTTTCGGCGCTTGAGGTTTTCTGCAGCCGTAGTGGCAATAAAGCCAGCAATATCAAACTTAACTCCTATTATACAATCTATTGCAGATAATTAAATGGATTTTTTTGTGAGTGATATGCTGATAACGAATATTAAAAAAAAAACAGTTTTTATCTTTTTTTAAAAAAACCTTCCTTAAATATTAGACTAATATGATTTTGTTCGTTAGTTTAAAAAGCTTTTCATCTCATCACCAAACCTTCCCAAAAGAAAATTACGTTGAGTCCTTTCAGCCTCTTAAATAAAATATTGTTTTAACACATCACTTACATGTCAGCAATCCCAAGACCAAGCATTTCTTTCTTGTGCTCAGGGTATTTAATCTCAGGGATCCTGTTCTCGTAAACATCACTCCTGGCTTGAAGGAAGTAGTAATCATAAGTCGTTTCATCCAAGGTTATTAACAGTTCTAATCTTGGAACCTGTAGATGAAATGTATGAAAAAATATTTAATATAATTTGACCAACTTCTCCTGTCTGTAATACACATAAAATGACAATTGATCACAATGTGTTTCATTTTGACAGTTCACCCACGTTCATTGCGTTATTAACGTTGTTGAGCAGACGAATTTATCAAACCTATGAAGCCAACGGATTAGCAATATCTTTAAAAACTCTCGGATTATGATTGGTGTGTTACGCAATTAGGGTGCTGATTTTTTGACACAGAGGGAGACACAGAGTATGGTGAAATGGCCCTTAAGGCACGGGCTTAACGGCCACCTCACTCAAGACTCAAGCATTAATTAAAACTAAATTCAACCAATCAAAAGGCGTTAAACTAGTTTTAATGAATGCTTGAGTCTTGAGTGAGGTTCTGTATATACAGGTCTAAAAGGAAACATGGTCACAATATGATCATTGGCGTTTATTCCATACAAACACATTCTTCTGTTTTCTCCCTGGTTATTGATACTAGAGGAAATATTATTATACAATATATTATATATCCACCACTGACATGTCCCTATGGTTTTGAACCAAAGATACAAACATGGCAGTGATAGATTATTATTTATAGATAAATTATTTTGTAAAAACATTTATTTGCTCTAGTGTGAAACACTCAAGTAGAAAACATAGGAATACTACTACGGACTAAACGCCAATGACCATGTGACCACATTTCATCTCAACATTTCATATTGAATGTTCTAAAGATAGAAAAAGGGTAGGTGGAACAATAGGCAACCTTATACCACAACACAATCACAAAGAACACTGTGGAAGGTAATAAACAAGGAAAAGGGTTAACGCACAGCTGCCTCACTATGACCAAAATCAACACAACATATAAAAAATATTACCAAAACTTGAAAAAAAAAGTTTTATAATTTTTTGTGGAAATTATATGGTACATTCCTGCTAACAAACTGTCACACAGTTTGGCAGGATTATAAATTGTATACAAGTGTTTGGTCCAAAATAAATGATTTTTATTTATATGACTAATGAGAATTAAATCATTTAGTAAAATGATTAAGTCCAGGATAAATAAATGTTGAAGTATTAAGTATTGTGACAAGTATTGGCATATCAAACTAATCACTGAAGCCGAAGGAAAAGATGAACAATCCCTTGTTATGTTCAAGTTGGCTGGGTGAAGCATCATTAACTGACACATTTTTTAGTTTTAGCTCTATTCATATTCCTCAATGTGGTTGATATTATTCATAAATGAAGTAGTAGAATTATTATGTGATAGGTTTCATACTATACTTTGTCCAAATGCAGTGGACTACTTCGCTATGCTTATAATACAAACTGTCTATATATTTTTAGAGAACACTTTATTTACAATTTGAACAGAACTTAAAAGTGGCTTATCACTCTTTTGAATTTAACATTGATATTGATTAATTTAAAACAATAATGCACATAATGTAGTGTAGGAATTGCATAACACAGGTGTGAGTACTATGTACTGAGAGCTACCATTTACCGGATATTAAGGCTTTCATTGACTTGAATGTGCCATGGCGGCTGAGTAAGTATGTCATGCTCACTCAGATGTCTCACTGATGGTGGAGTGTGTGTTGGATCATTTAGCTCCCTTCAAAAAGGTTAAGCTGTATGCTGCAAATCCATGCGTTTTGTTTGTGAACGGTGCAGTAAGTTGGGACTGGTAATCTCTTAGCTGCCATGGCTTATTTTAATTAATTTGAATTTTTGAATTGGTCTTTGTTTTTACGCAACTGCCCCAGAAGGAGGGAATGTTTTTATCTTTTTATTACGGACACTTTTAATGTGCATGTGTTTTTACATTGTTCTCACATGTATAATTTCAACATGAAGGATGTAACCAATATTCCATAACAATATTTATTTAAAAGAGTTGGGCTGCACTCGTTGTTGAAGAGCCTAATAATAAATAAATAGTTTATTTTTATTTTATATTGTGTATAGAAATGTAATAAAGGAATAATAAATAACAATACTAGTGAAACAACTATTTGGAGTTTGCAAGTCGAGATTTAGTTAAGTTGGAGGTTATTTCTATTAGAAGTGAAGTGGGTCGGTGGGTAGCCTTAGGGGCGGAAGTGGGTGATTAGAAAATAACAGCCATCATAACAAACAAAATCCAATTACTAAAAATGTACATAATAATCTTTAATAAATTAAATAATATTTTTGTTTCATAATGGCCAGCAAGTCTAATAAACAAAACAGTCAAAAAAAATATTTTTATTTTTATTCCTAAAAAGTTTTTTTCACAATATTTAAAGAGCCACCAAGGCCTACCCTTGCTGTTTCACTACACATTTATTATTAATTCATTCATTTAACTTTTAATGTGGTTTCTTAGCAAAACCAAATTCATGATTATGAATATTTTAAACATAACAAATGCTTTACCTTGAAACGTATTCTGAGTTCATAATCCCTGGTGCTGGACAGAACTTTAGCGTTATCTTTGAGAAAATAATCTCTGCCTTTAACTCGTAACGCGAACAGCGTCCGAGTGAGTGGAGGAATTTTATACTTTTTACACAAAATAACGCACAACTCCTCTGCAGTTATCGTACTAGAGCATCGTACAATGTTAGGTGTACGGTCGGTCACCACCGCCACTTTAACTGTCTCTTCGACTGTTGCCATCGTGAACTTGAACCATAAAAAACAAGAGGACGCCAACTGAGATAACACTTAATCCCACTTTGATAAATGCATCGTTATATTAGCACCATTTTTTACGAGAAAACTCATTTTCCATCACTACCACATTTTGTAGAATCTTCCTAAATACCAAATTCATAAATGAAAATATGATAATGTTTATATAAAACGTTAGCAAAATTCTTCATTCGGCGTAGTATTTTTTTCGGAATATTTTCGCCTTTCGGTCACTTGAGCTATTTTCCCGTAATGCGCTTGACACCTGACCACAGACTACATAACTACTAGACTAATGTATTGTCATTCTGTGCTGGCTGTCAGTAGTAGTGACTACTGACAGCCAGCACAGAATGACAATACATGTCGAAACAAAACCTTACCTTACTATTCTAAAAGCGCCTACACACGGCCCTAAAATCAGAGGCAATATTAGGGAAGTGGTTGGGAGGGCCCTAGATCGCTCCATTGATCGCCTCGTGCGTGAGTAGTCAAATCGTAATCAGTATTATTATTATTACCCCTAACTCAGAAATTGGTTCGGGCGAGCTCACGATCTAGGGCCGATTATCGTCTAGGGAGCGTTGTCCATGCGTGTGTAGTGAAATCGGAACCAATTTCACCGCACTGCGCTTGCGACTGCTGGGGCAACAGGCCGTGTTTTTGTAAATCTTTTTTTATTTCGTGCGGAGATATGGCGAAGGGGAAGGAGCGAGAGGCCTGGACGAAAACAATTGATCTTTTCAAGGAGTTGTCCTATTTATGGGATAAAAATACTAAAAGAGTATTTTTAACCGCGACATGAGGCCTTTAAAATGCTATTACAAGTGTACAATGAAGGGGTCGGTAAAGACACTACGATGGCCGACTTTAAGAAAAAACTTGAAAACATGCGTACTATGGGCGGCATCTTGGATCGACGAGCGCTTTGCTGCACGGTGGGTTACGTACTAACTGGCAGGGACGTGTGGTGTAGAGAAGTAGCCGATTTCATCCCTACCACCAGTCTCCCGATATTGCCTCTGATTTTAGGGCCGTGTGTAGTGTAGGCGGCTAAATGAATGTGGCTTTAATTAAGTACCTTTTTGTTGTCACCATGATCACGCTTCAGCACACTCTACCAGACGGGCAGTTGATTTATTGAGTACGGCAGTATAAAACAAAAAAAAAAGAACCATTAGTTTGGTTTGATTTGATTAATGTTTGTATTTCTCCTGTCATTTCGTCTTTCTCTTACTTTCTCCGTTCCAACACTTTCAACTGTACTATCTTTTAAAGGCTTACAAATATCGAAAGTAGCGGGAATACCGGTTCTTTAGCCAGAAGGCCCCGAAAGTCCCGGTTCTTTAAAATAGGACCGGTTCTGTATCCTACTAGTTTCAACAAATAGTTCCTTGTAGTTCGTATGCCGTAATGTTGACTCTTCTGTTGTACGACCAATACGAATACGGTACGTTGCTACGGCGCTACCAAATAGGTCCGTTTTTTTTATTTAACAGTAGAGCCAACATTACGGCATAGGCACTATTTTTAGGCATTTTGGTGACATTTGGAACAACAACCGCAATAACTTGACACCTGGCTCGAATGACGTTTATAACTCCCTACCCTCGCTACCCCGCACGGCGTAGACAGAGTCTGTCTACGCCGCACGGCGACGGCGGGGCGCCGCGTACCTAGCAGGGGGGAGTGTCAAGTCCGAGCCAGGTGTCAAGTTAATGCGCCCGTGCTGTAAATATTTTACCTACCCTATGTGGGTTGCAGCTGAAAATCAGCGTCAGGTGGTACACTTTGTGTTGCCATCTGACATTATGCTGAGCTGAGGCCCTTTTGGCATTATAGTCTCTGTTTTCTGTTTTAGTTATAAGGTGTATTTTTCTGATTTAAGGGCGGCCAACCCGTCATACTTTTCATACAAACGCTCGTACGTGATTATGGAGTAGTAACACATCTTTCTTTGAAATTTTTAATGTAATATGTATCTTGTGCACTATATCTAGGTTTCTATGAGCACACAAAATAAAATAAATTAGAAACAAATTCACTATAAGTCTCCAAAAATCGCCTTTTTTGCACAAATTTTACCTGAACTTTGGCCGGTCATAAATGAATTTAAAAAGTAAAGAAAACATCTTCATAGAAACCTTGACTTGTAATGAAGATTCTAACATTTATTTCAGAAACTTGTAAGGCTTACTCAAAAACACGTATGGCCTGAAACAAATCTTTACACACTATTCTTCGTACAATGTTATCGCGTTCTCATTTGCTCGTTAGCAGTTCTCACTTGCGCTCGATGAAACAGCATGCTTTTCGACCATGCTCGCGTTGCCGATAGACGGACCGGGAAGGGCCCTCTTAATGCCAATAAACGCATTTTTTTTCTTTCTTTCTTTCTTTCTACGATGATGGCACTACTTTGCCGACAAGTGCTAGTAGGTTTGGAGTCACCCACAAGCAGTGTTTTTTAACAATTTGTTTTAATTTCCCATTCGCAGTGACCTAAGTGCGTTAGTGGCGCCTTCATTTTTGCCAAGCTGTATGTTGAAATCTCTATCTTCTGCCATTGTACTATTTTGATTTTTCAGTTCTGCCAACATTGACAGTGTTTTAATTTTTTCTATCTAAAAACACTCATTTAAAATTTTGGCATATAAGGTATTTGGCAACACTTTGTCTTCTTCCGCCATCAGTGTCTCCAGATTGGGGGTTTTTTTCCCCATATTGGGGAAAAATAAAAATTTTGGGGAAGTTTTGGGGAAACGAAAACTGTGGGGAAAATTTTGGGGAACGTATTTTATTTTGGCGATAGTTTGGGGAGAAATGTGTACACATTTCTAATTCTATGACTGATCGATGCTTCAGAGGTATATGTGGTTTCTAATTTGGTTATAGGACATATCCTAGAGATTTCCGTACATTGTAATCTATCCCTTGGGTATGATTAAAAAAGTTTTAGGATGTTCCCTCTAATCTTATCGCATCGACTGACGTTGGATCGGTTTTGACCAGACTACAACAACACTACGTGTTTGAACACTAGTAAATAGCTGAGGCCCCTGGGCGTAAAATAGGCTACTTTTTATTCCGATATTCCCACGGGAACATTGGAGTTATAACGCCTGCTAGGCTGCTACACAGTCGCCAACCGCGTCCCGACAGAGGTGACCTTGGTACAGCCGTGTAGATGATGGTTTACGACCAAACATTGAACAACTTTGCCGGTCGCCAACCAAGGTCACCTCTGTCGGAGACGCGGTTGGCAACCGTGTATCAAGCGTTTTAAAAGAAAAACTTACTAACGCGGGTGAAACCGCGGGACGCAGCTAGTTAGTAATAAAATACAAGGACAAATTAATTTTCACAATAGATTTATGTCCATAATATAAGACACAAAATAATTTTGGGGAAAATTTTAGGAAAAGGTATCTTTTTGGGGAAAATTTAAACCTGATCTGGGGAAATTTCATTTAAACAACCTGGAGACACTGTCCGCCAGTGTTGCCATCCGTACGAGGTTCCTCGTACATGTACGAGATTCAGAGGTCCTGGTACGAGGTACGAGCTTACATCCATCCTCGTACGATTTTGTACGAGATTCGTTGATACAAATCATATCTCTGATCACGCCTCTAAATAATCGCAATGAATTAATAATAATTATCTAAATAATTCTTTAGATAAATTGACCTGACATAAACGACAAGACGGCGCGCGGCGGCGGCTTACTTAGTAGCAGTAAAGTAAAGTTACATGCTCTGTGCTTAACTTGCGCGCACTCTACACGCGCTGGACAATCTAGTGTCTATCTCTATGCACTATTGTCGCAGGTGGTAGGTCAACCGGAATTTTGGTTTGGTGTATTATTTATATTTATGTATCTAATACTCGTATCAGTGGACGTGGAGTGACCGATAAGAAAAATACCCTTGGTCCTATTAGAAGAACTACGCGTTCGAACCACGGGCAATAAACGGAATTAACTTAGACATAGGTATTTTATAAAATATAATGTATTTTCTACGTTTTAACGTAACATCTTACATTAACAATACAAGAAAAATTAATGAAATGAAATCTTTCATAATTTCTATAACATAAAAAAAGTTAATTTAGAGAGTTTTAGTAAGAAAATAGCAATTTATTAATTTTTAAGGTATGTACGAGGTTGTGTTGGCAAAATACGAGATTTCAGACCACGTCTGTACGAGGACACTCCTTCGGCGTCTGGCAACACTGCTGTCCGCCATCGGCCCATCGCCATTGTTGGCGTATTGCGTTTTATTGGCGGTTGTTGTCTTTGTTCCGTTGTAAAAATTGTATTGTTCATCATATATATTAGCAACCGACGCTAGATTAAGCTTTTTATCGGTAAGATTTTTAATTTGTATGATCTTTAGACTAATAAGAACTTCTATAATTTGAACGTTTGATGCACGTGCTATTGGTTGACAAAAGCCGGTGCCGGTGTAGCATTTTTTTTCTCATTGAATTATTAATAGATTTTTTAACAATAAACAGTACAGTAAATGTCAATTTAGTATCTTCCTGAGTTTTTCCGTATCGGTTCCTACTTCCTAGACAATATCTTGAGTTGCGCTACTAAAATAATTTAAAAAAGTAGGTACCTACTCCAACGAATTCTTGGTCGGTGCTTTGCTGTAGGTATTATTAGAAAATTGAAATTCTTTACCTTTGCTTTATAATTATTACGTTACTGAAAAATTGAGGAGGGTGTTGGTTTCGAATTATTGATAACATTTTATGCATAATAAAAATATTTGTCGGAGAATTTTACATGTAGGTAGGTGGTGTACCTACAGTCAGGTTTTTATGTATACACATTTTTACACTTACTGAACAAAGTTTTCAATTACAATTTGCCCATATTTGACTAACCAATGATGTTCTCATCTTTCTTTGATGCATGATGCCCACCATAATAAATTTTAAGGTAGGTACCTTTATCAATCGCTATCATTATCATGAATAATTTGTTTTGCTTGTTGCAGAAAAATGGATGATGAGTGGGATGACTGTGTAGCAGATGCGGTAAGCTTCTTTTTCCAAATGTCCCCTTACCAATCTTTGTCTGGTACTTACTTGTATCTTTGTCCATACTTAATTCTTGAATAGTGGTCCAACTTAATATGGAAAGTCACATTAGTACCTATTGATTTAAACATTATAGGAGTACTTATTTACTCTCCCTATAAATTGTCACCATTCCCCTGTACAATGACTTGCAGTTCCTGTCACAAAGTGCTTATCCCAGGGTTCTAAGTATGCTAAATATTCTTTACAGGGGGTGCAATCCAACAACTATTCAAATGTTGATGAAGGACACAGTCTCTCCAGAGGAAGAGGATTCCCGTCATTTAATGATAATGGTAATTATGATTTTATGATCACAATTGCCTGCAGCACGCTCAGCGAAGAATTGACAAAATGACAGATAAAACAATCACAAACTGTCATTTTGTCTATCTACTGTTGACAAAACCTTTAGAAAACTCATTTCTATGGATGTCATGCTAAGTGTGTAATCTACACTAATAAAAATGGAATATGCAACCAGATCCAAGTCTTAAGTTAATTTTGTCATAATGAACATAGTCAGCATAACATAGCAATAGTAACTATTACACAATACCACACTTGCTTCCCCCCATGCAGAGAAACCGATGCTTCTGTAGTAATAGTAGGCAATTATATGAGTTTGTTAGTATGGAGTGTCAGGGTTGTAGTAATACATTCAATCAAAGGAAATTGGTAGAATTTTACTTGAGTGTGTCATAAATTTTATTGATCTCCACATGCTATTATTGTAAGTTACTCCTAAACCATAGCATCATTCATTATGTGGATATTATCTAGTAAATTTCTTCACAAATGTTACACGAATCCCACAAGCACTTTGCTTATCAGTTAAAAGGTGGTTTTTCAATCATCGGATAACGTTTATCTGAGAAATAATACAATGGTTGACTGCTTTTTTTTATTGAAAATACTGTTGAGTGCAGTGGAACAAAGTTCACAGGACTTTTTTTTGTTGAGTTCCAAGAGGTGAAGAGAACAAAGTTAAAATAAAAAATCTCTAAGTATTTACACAGATAAACCCTGAGAGGTTTTCGTTGTGTGGCTAAAACCACAGTGTAATAAAGGTTAAGTGTTTTAGAAATAAATAAATAAATAATAATTTTTAATTTAAAAAGCAAACTGAAAATAACAATTCAAAAGCATAGAGAAATCTGCATCATAAACAGTTCTATGTTATGGTTTTTAGTTTCATGCTTATGAATAACACACTTGTCCCACTCACTCAGCTTGGTGTAATGTTACCACTTGAAACTGTCCATTGTGCAAAGATTTATTATTTAACAGGCAAATGTGTTTATATTTTAGAATTGGATGATGATAAGGGCAGTAATGGGTTTGGAGAGCGGCGTGGGCGCGGAGGACGCGGAGGAGGTCGCGGGCGTGGCGGCAGGGGCGGCCGCGGCGGCGGGCCCGGCAGGGATTATGAAAACGGTAAGCATTTTCGTCCTACACTAAATAACTGCAGAAAAATACGACTTGCGTGTCGCTCACTATTGCGACCGGAAATTATGCACTTTTACTGAAAGCACGCCGACATTCCAATACCTGCTACGACAATTGTACAAATCAATCAAGAAATTAGATATCAATTTGTGATATCTAATTTCTTTGTCAATGCTATTCAAATAATGACAAGGAAATTGGAAACTCAACTAATATCATTAAACATGCAAGCATTCATTATGATGAATGCTTGCATGTTTAATGATATTAGTTGAGTTTCTCACTCTACCACTATGTTGGTATGCCAACATAGTGGTAGAGTGCGTCGTGTTAGCATACGACAAATGAGAACAATTTTCATTATGCATTTTATGTAGTTTGCGGAAATTGAATCTCATACCAATGCTGTAAAGTCGAAACTCTTTATTTTTGCCGTATTCAATATCGGTAGTGCGTTAAGGCCGCTGTACACATTGTGCCAACGTGTGGAGATCTACTTGGTGTGTGTTGGTAATTGGCGATCAGCACTGGCCGGCCAACCAAATAATGTCAGTTTTTCGTGGACATTAAAGGATCTTGGCGCGCCCCGTAAAGTGTTCAGTGCAGCGCCAATGTGTAAACAGCGACCGTTGGGGACCCGATTTTTGGCCCAGCACATCGGCCCACGTGTACAGCGGGCTTTAGACCTAAAAAACGGAACCGGAGATAACAGTTTTACAGTTTTAGGTTTTCAAAACATCAAACAGTCTTTTGCTTCTAAAAAGTCTTCAAAGCACATGACGGGGGCAAGTATAACGATTACACTATTAGCAATTTACACTCATTTCATTAGGCGATGGAGAAGATAGGCGGGATCGTGGCGAGCGCGGACGCGGGCGCGGGCGCGGAGGGCGCGGCGGCGGGCGGGGCGGCGGCGGCGGCGGCGGGAGCGTGTGCGGAGACGACCCGCCCGTAGAGCTGGGCGAGGACGGCGAGCCCAAGAAGCCGCCGGTCACGTACGTGCCGCCCGCGCCTACTGAAGACGAGCAAGAGATCTTCAGCAGCACCATTAGCTCTGGCATCAACTTTGACAAGTTTGACTGTATTGCTGTTAAAGTGAGTGGTTTACTTCTCTCTAACTTTATTCAGATCTTGATTCATAATATTATTGAAATCTGTTAAGTTCCTTGTAAAAAACTTAGGACAAATTAAAATAAACATTGACCTTTGCTTCAAGGTCGAATGTCTAGTAGCGTAATTTGTAACCTTGACAAAAGGGGCCTAACTGGTATTGTGAGTTAATTCCTAATAGTAATAGTTGCTGACCATCAAAAGAAGAAAAAAAGTAGGTACTGTAAATAAAAAAACAGTAAGAATAGAAGATGAAATCAGTGTCAAAATTTTTGTACTTTTATTTTCATCCCAATCAGGCGTAGTAATAATCGTGATATTTTTATGTCCATTGTATTGTAGTGTAACCTATATATTTCCCATTGATATAATATTCAGAATAAGTGCTCCACAAAAGGCCAAAATTAATTAATTAAATACAATTTTATGCAGTAAATAAAAACATCCTACCTATAGGGTTATGGGATTGTTAGGTTAGGTTAGAAGATAATTAGAAGTATTAAAAGAGTGAAATAAGTTTTTTTATTATTATTACGTTTTATTTATTTTAAGTGACTTGACTATATTTATTTTACAAATTATCAATCACTGCTTTAATAATAATAGGTCAGCGGTGAAAATGCGCCGCGTGCCATTGATAGCTTCGAGACTGCTAATCTACGGAAGTATGTGCTGGACAATATACTGAAGGCTGGGTACAAGAAGCCGACGCCTATTCAGAAACACGCCATTCCAATCATCATGGGCGGCCGGGATCTCATGGGCTGTGCACAAACTGGATCCGGGAAAACGGTAAATAAATGGGATAAACGTTAATCAGCTTGTTTTTGTTAAAAGTAATCTTTCCTTAAGTTTTACGTATATTTTGTATACATGGTAATTATAAAATACTGTACGCTGGGGTTTTACTGAGGTAATGTTTATCCTTGTTTTTAGGGTTCCGCACTACAAAACGGAACTTTTTATAGTCTTGCTTCATTGTCCGTCTACCAGTCAAAACACTTTTTCTCAGGTACATCCGTTCGCGGAGGTATCAAATTGAAATACTCCTTTGTAACAGTCGTATAACAGTTCCTTGGAACTGTAAAAAAATCCGGTCGGGTCTGCTTCCAGATCCGGTTAGACTGGAAGCCAACTTGAGTTCCTGTTGACCATATTTCATAATACTGCTTATTGCCAAAAGTACAAGTAAAGGAAAACATCCGAAAATCGTTAATTAAAAGTAATTGGAGAATTGACTGTGATGTATATGTATGGGACAAAATTTTCTCTACTAAATTAAGCTTGTCCATGGATATTCAACATCAAAAATTTTAAGGTCTTATCTTAAAGTAACATTTTGTCTTTATTTAATTCAAGTTGGTCCACTCTCCACTCTATCAAAAGTTTTTTTCACCTGTTGAATACATTTTTCCTTCAATCCGTAATTGGAAATTCGTAGACTGTATATCTCTTGAGTGAAGCCGCGGGCAGCGGGGGCACAGCTTTCAAGATTAACACTCAGGGCCTGCGCCCTGAGCTAAAGAAAACCAGACACTTGTCTGGTTTTCTTTTTAATATAGAAAAGTAATAAATTGTTTGTTTCATTCTAGGCTGCTTTCCTGCTGCCGATCATAAACACGCTGCTGCAAGACACACGTGAACTCATCGTTGGAGGAAATGGATGTGCTCAACCACAAGTAAATAACTTTCCATTTACTATTTCAGTACTTTTGATTGGATGTATTTTTCATACATAATCGTTTGTTTTCAGGTTATAATAGTTGCACCAACCCGTGAACTGACGCTGCAAATATTTAATGAAGCGCGAAAGTTCTCTTATGGTTCCGTTTTGAAAATTGCCGTCGCTTACGGAGGGACAGCCGTTCGCCATCAAGGCGACAATATTTCTGTAAGTACCTACGATAAAAAAAACAATGTAATAAAAAATACAATGAAAATAACTAGTATATTTATTACATCATTGTTTCTAAGGAAAATCAATGTCATAAATCTGTTATTTAACCATGAAGGTAGGTAAATAGAATGTAGGTATTTATTTTTACAGTTGTGCTGTTTGCGGATAAAACGATTTGCACTATTACACTATTGCTTGATTTTTATAGTTCTTTCTCACTGCTTGATATTGTATCATAGCCATCTCATTTGTATTACTTCCAAGAATTGTATTGTTCGGCATTGAAAGTAGCTGGTGTGATAAATACTTTAAATTAAAATAATTTAGAAAAAATGCTGTATTTCAAAATGCGACTCTGCCTTATTGCCGGGCGGTCTCGAGTTGTTAATCTCGACCGACTCGAGATTGCATACTCTAGCTAGGGCCTATCAGATGCCTATACCGTCATTTCTCAAACAAGAACTTAGTAAGTAGGCTAAATACTTTGGATCTGACGTTACAATTGTGTGTTATAGAGAGGATGTCACATCCTGGTGGCGACGCCGGGTCGTCTGCATGACTTCGTGGACCGCAGCCGCGTGTCGTTCGACAGCATCCGGTTCGTGGTGCTCGACGAGGCGGACCGCATGCTGGACATGGGATTCATTCCCAGCGTCGAGAAGATGATGGAACACCCTACCATGGTGCCACTTGTAAGTGTTACTTTTGACAGTACAATTTACGTAACCTCGTATTTTCGCCCGTATGTTATTGGAAATAAATCACTTACCGTCAACATGTGAGTAAGTTAAACGGGTTAATAAAAAAAAATATTCTGACCCTTTTTAGTTCTTGGGTTGTCATTGCTACATCATGCAGTCATAAGTGCTTCCAGTAGCTGCAACCTATTGCATCATACGTTTTTGGCACGAATCTAGACAAAATTAAATGATCTATCAAATTACATTAAAATTAATTAGGAATATTGTTTTCTCTTCTGCAGAAAGAACGTCAAACACTTATGTTTTCGGCGACGTTCCCCGAAGACATCCAACATCTAGCGGGCAGGTTCCTGAACGACTACTTGTTTGTAGCCGTCGGTATAGTGGGGGGAGCGAGCACAGACGTAGAACAAATATTCCACCAAGTAACCAAGTATGAAAAGCAAACGACACTGAAGAAATTAATCGAAGAGAATGGTGAGTTGCGTTTATCACAACGATATGATACAGCGTAACGCTTTGGATGCATTTTTATACGAATTTTACTCGTACACATACGAACACGTTACACACACGAACGTTCCCGACCTTCCAAGTACAAAGGGAGCGCGCAGAGTGGGTGCGACTTAGTCTTACGTATAGTTCCGACGGCAGCGACGTCCGAAAACAATCCGAACTTGTTGGGATTTTTCGTGAGTTCAATGCGATATCACCGGAAAACTAATTTGACGGAGCAAAACGTATCCGGTGTGCACACTCAATTCGTATGACCATGGTAGTACGTGTACGCACGAGTGAAATTCGTACGAAAACTCATCCAACGTGCGCGCGGCCGTATGATTCATCAAATGTTTGTTATTCAAACTACCATGCAATTACAATACTAAAGGATTCGTAATCTTAACAATTTCAGATCGGAAGCGCGTCTTGGTATTTGTGGAGACGAAGCGCAACGCTGACTTCATCGCGGCCATGTTATCAGAGCAACAGATGATGACGTCATCGATCCACGGCGACCGCATGCAGCGCGAACGTGAGGAGGCCCTCGACAACTTCAAGAGTGGTCGGCATTGCATCCTTGTGGCCACCGCCGTAGCTGCCAGAGGACTAGGTAATTTTATTTCGAAGATTAACCCAGCATATACATCACCTATCATAACATAATATCACGCCTGTATTTCCCCGAAAGGTTAGGCAGAGGTGTACTTATAGTACACCCACATTTCGCCAGTTATTTTAAGTCCCACGTAATAGTGGGCTAGCCTATTGCTATCAATCTATGACTTCAATTTTATTATATGAGGAACAAGCACGAAATGTATGGGACAAGTTTTATTGTGATTTGTTTTGTGGCTTTTCTAGTACTTTTACCTCAGTGGTCCAGAAGAATTCTTTTATGAAACTGCATCATTGATATCATGAGAAAACGTGAGAATTTACAGTTTTTCTAGCCCAATGTGCCATTTCTCTAAAATCTGTGAATGCATCTAGCAATTTCCCAAAAAGTTCAGTGCCCTAAGAACGTTTTCCTGTAACTACTAAGGTAAATATAGCTCCACTTACAGCCCCTTCTCAAAAATCCACCCTGTATACAATGCCAGTCTCACACATTATTTTGTAACACAGATATAAAGAACGTCGACATTGTCGTCAACTACGATCTGCCAAAGAGTATAGACGAGTACGTGCACAGGATCGGCAGAACTGGTCGCGTGGGCAACAGAGGAAAGGCCGTATCTTTCTTTGATGCCGATCAAGTAAGTCCACACCAGTTTTTATTCCAGGGGCAATGAAATTCAGTTTAATAAAACAATGTTTCTATGTATTTAATGTTCCTCGGTTTTGGATGGGCCCCTGCCGCATCCAGCACCCGCGAGAATCATAGATCTCAAGGATATCACACAAACAAACATTTTCAAATGCATAATTTCTTAATTTTGATATATCCAGGTCTTTAATGATTAGAGCAATGTTTCTCCCTCTAATAGATATAGAGTTTTTCTATACTAGGTACCTGTATAATGTACTTTACTTACGTCATGTTATTGTGCAGGACATGGCACTCGTGGCTGATTTGGGAAAGATCCTAAAACAGGCAGATCAAACTGTTCCCGACTTCTTGCAAGGAGGTGGTACTGCCTCATATAAGGGCAACAAATATGGCGGCAGTGATATAAGAGTAAGTAATATTTCAGGCTCACTTTAAATTCGACAGTACCCTTTGAACAATGTTGATATTTGTTGAATACAAATGATTCTGTTAGTTGTATAGTTACTTAAATTCTTCTCTTATTGTTCACGCAAACAAAAGAGAGATGATTATGTAAGTGGTCGAAAGTAAAATTGATTAGGAATGTAGCCTTGTTGTGTTCTAAAACTACATTTTGTTGTCTCAATTACAATGTTCTAACAACATGACTTTTGCTCAACAGGACTTCAACAATGCTTCAGCCGCGGTAGATCAAGGCCTGGAGCCTGAAGAAGAATGGTAGAATTAAGGGACTTCTTGAAATTACCCTCGCCAGTTCGCGAGTAACCCACTGTGAAAGTTTATTTGATTTTTTTTTGTGCAACGTGGTGGTGCGTGTATATAGACAGTGGTGCTTATGCGACAACTCCATTACGACTCCAAACGCATGGTTAACCCGAATTTGTTCCCAGTGCTAGGAATAGTAACACTTCTTAGTTTAGCAAGCCTCATCATTATAAGACTGTAAACTATTTGACATGTATTTTAAGTGTACGATTAATTTTAAGTTCCTCTTGAGTATGTAACTTCACATAACATTTTGCATAAGTTCCATTGCTAATAACACATACATTCATCATCTTGTTGTACTTATGTTATAATTATTCATTTTATTCTTTAAATACATACGTTTGTTTTCATTACTATTTGTTTAGATTTTTAGAACTTGTTTAATGTTTTTGTTTGTGTACTGCTTCCATACCTAAGTTTAGGTAGCTACCAAGTCGAAATAATGAACAAAATTATCCCTGTAACTGGCAAATCTGTGATGTTATTTGTAAAGTTGCTCACTTTAAATTTTAAAGTAAATAGATTACAATTTCATAGTTATATCTTAAATATTGTGTAAGACAACTTCCAGTTTATATTATTTCGAGATTCACGACTTCAAATAAACTTTTAAATGCCAAATGGACATAGTTGGACAAATAGTGTACAATTCTTGAATCTCGTATAAATGTACAAAAGGCATTAAAAAAAAACTTAAAATCATTGGTTAATACACTTTAAGTGTTTAGGCGAGTAATTCGCCTTAAAAACTTTATTTCTGTACAAAGACCGAACTTAATACTTAGAAAGGTAAATTTATAATCTGTGATGATTATTATTATAAGTAGAATAGGTTCTCACTTTCATACATCCAATGCCATAAAAAAACTTTTCAGTTCAAACAAAACATTTTGTTAACCAGCAAGTCAATGCACGAAATTGAATGTCTGACAATTATTTTTCGTACCCAGTACTTTCTGCCCCGTTTAGATATTATCACATACGTTGTGTACAAGGGGAGTACTTCTCATTAGATGTAAGACATTAAAAATAAAAAAGATTCAATAAGAAGGCACTGGTTTAATTTTACTCTACACCTAATGTTATCACATCACATCACCAACTTTAACGTTATATATTTATATATATACATTTTACGTAAATTCCATTTGCATGAAAACTGTTGACAATACCGTCTTGACTGTCAGAAAATCAACTTATTTGATAGGCTCTGGTGAGACTAGTTTGCGCGAAGACTTCTTATATTTAAAAAAAGTCCTACTGGGATTCGTAAATAAACACAATACTAGTGCCAGATGTCCTAATTAAATTGTACATTACTAGTCACTGGTTATAATTAACATGATAAAATGTTAATTTGAATTACAGGGCGTTAATTATAACTTGACCCGTGACCCGATTGGTAGTACTGTTCTGTCAGTTGCTATTTTGAACTCTATTACTATTGAAACTAATCTTAACAAGCAATGGTGCCATAACAACGCCAAGAGACAAGCTATAGTGAACGGTCTATACCTACCTATAATCTGATGTCACTATATGGCAAGCTTAAAAAGTATAGTAACTACCTACATACCAATATGTACAAGTTCGTTCGACAAATTCTCGATTCAGAAACGGAGTGTTATTCATCACTTACCTACATTATTATCTCATTATGTGAGTAGGTCTACTGGTATATTTCTAATTCCTAAACAAAATAATATTGATAAAATAATTACATTCTTAATGTCACTCAGGATGGCTGGACAAATCTTCAAAATAGCTCGCATTTAAGTAGGTCAACAGGGCACTTTATGTGACGGCTAAACACCCTTATCTCAGAATTTGTGACGCTACAGAATCTTAGATAATCGATCGAAAACGTGTCCAGCCAGCTTGAAAAACCACTTTTCACTGGTCTCTCAATCTCGGTAACGGAAGTGATTTTGACGACTTTTTGCATATCAACGGGCGTCACATAAATTTGTGACAGGCATGGAGCTAAAAGTTTTGAGATACGTACAGTGGTTTAGTAGAAAAATGCATAAATCTGTGCCAGCCATCTTGAATTTACGTATAAAACTTTTGGCTGGCACTTTCGAATCTCAATAACGGTAGCGTTTTCGAATATGACTCCTTTACTAATATTTAGTGACGCAATTTGTGACAGTAATAACGTTTGATTTATGGCGGCACATGTAAGGGTTTACGAGAAATCAATAAAAACTAATGTCCAGCCAACCTGAAGTTCAAGATGGCTGGACACCTGTATCTCCGCTGCCTGATGATCTACGACCTTCAAAATGTGTTCAAAATTTTGTGACGGGGACGATAATGATAACCTGAATTTGTGACGGAGAAACTTTGCGTAGTTTCAAAGATATTGATCATTTAAACTTTCCCATACAAACATCCACTAATATTGTGAGGTGACCATATTTTTTACTTAAATAAAGGATTTCTTTTTAATCGACTAATCTGCCGGTAGCAGCTACTGATGCTGTGATTGTTTTTGTGTAATAATTGTCTTTTATAAATAGGTATTGAAGAATATTTAAGTATATTCAGCTAGGTATTATGATTAAAATGACGACCACCGACTTCATTTGCGCTTCAAGCACTTAGGGCGGTGGTAAAAACAACGTTGTGGTACAAGGCGAGGGTTACTGAAGTGCAAATGGAGTTGATCGTCGTCATTTGAAACGCTGTATAGGTACAAATAAATAAATGTGATTTTATTTACAGCAAACATTATTTTTTCATATAAATACCTTAGAGCATTAGTTATCCTGACACATTAACTACCATGTACTTACCATGAAAAACACCAATACCTACCTACTAAAAGGAGTAGATATCTGCACGTAAATAATCAATAACATTAAAAAATTACCCCCCTTCCTCACTTCTGTCTTCTATTGATTTAAATATCTACAGTTGTTCTTATTAGTATCACCAATACACGGATTTTCGTCCATTAAAGAACACACCATAAAATATATTTAGTCCTACATAAAACCTACAATATTGGTAACCCTACTGCAGTGTTTGTATGGGAAAATTAAAATGTTCAATATCTTTGAAACTACGCAAAGTTTCTCCGTCACAAATTCAGGTTATCATTATCGTCCCCGTCACAAAATTTTGAACACATTTTGAAGGTCGTAGATCATCAGGCAGCGGAGATACAGGTGTCCAGCCATCTTGAACTTCAGGTTGGCTGGACATTAGTTTTCATTGATTTCTCGTAAACCCTTACATGTGCCGCCATAAATCAAACGTTATTACTGTCACAAATTGCGTCACTAAATATTAGTAAAGGAGTCATATTCGAAAACGCTACCGTTATTGAGATTCGAAAGTGCCAGCCAAAAGTTTTATACGTAAATTCAAGATGGCTGGCACAGATTTTTGCATTTTTCTACTAAACCACTGTACGTATCTCAAAACTTTTAGCTCCATGCCTGTCACAAATTTATGTGACGCCCGTTGATATGCAAAAAGTCGTCAAAATCACTTCCGTTACCGAGATTGAGAGACCAGTGAAAAGTGGTTTTTCAAGCTGGCTGGACACGTTTTCGATCGATTATCTAAGATTCTGTAGCGTCACAAATTCTGAGATAAGGGTGTTTAGCCGTCACATAAAGTGCCCTGTTGACCTACTTAAATGCGAGCTATTTTGAAGATTTGTCCAGCCATCCTGAGTGACATCATTCTTAGGTTCTATTGTATTGATAATTAATGATAATACAAAGTATTTGAATATTATGATAATTACATACTGACAAATCTTACATCTACATATCACATTACTTTGATTTACCTAAACTACCTTTGTTCAAAATATTTTTAACTTGCTCGAGTTATCAACTATAACCCGAGGAAGTGGAGTTGTCAAAGGCGACAATCTGAGCGTAGAAAACTGGTTCAATGGCCACATATTGTATGTAAAATAACATAATTTTCCTTTTTCTAATAAGGCTTCGCCTTCACTTGCAAAGACCGATGGCTAAGAGGCTGCTTTTGATAAAAAATATTGGATTCAATTACTTTTATGCAGTGATATTATAAATAAAAAAGAGGTAGATAGGCTACCTTCCCAACATACGATCTTCAAAAACGCCGCAATGTCATACTATTAGATGACACGTGGAAGTAGAATGGCATGTCGTAATTATCGGGAGCGAAAAAGAGAAGACGATACCGTAACTACGCTAATTATCGAAGTATTGGCGCCACTTGCGGAGCGTGTATAACCTACCTACCTCTTTTTACCGACTTCAAAAAACTGAAGGTTATTACTTATAATATAATTGCAAAGTAGGTATGTATAACTACCTACGATACCAAAGGTCCCTTATAGCAGATTAATATTGTTTTGATTTTGAATAACCTGTGACATATTCAGTCTTACAAGTAGGTAGGTACTATAGTGGAACCAAGGTATGTTTTCTTCTACCATGAGTGGAACTATGGTCCAATGCAGTCGATGTAAGGAGGCACCAACCAGCCCACTTATATCACTAGATATCATAAACGCTATAAAACGCAGCTTTGGGACTCAAGCCCTAGGCTGTACTATGCTGAAGCCAAAGGCTCATATTGTGTTGCTACGTTCCATCTGTAATATTGAACGAATCTGAAACAATAACAAAACATTAATCAAATCTTAAATACAAATTTAATATTCTAACTAATATTATAAATGCGAAAGTGAGTTTATTTATTTGTTACGCTTTCACACTAAAACGGCTGAACGGATTAGGATGAAATTTGGCACATCACATGGGTAGACCATGACCTGGACTTTACATTACTTTTTATCCTGATATCCCCTCGGGATCGAGACTTATGCGGGTGAAACCGCGGGGCGCAACCAGCTATAATAAATTATAAATGTGAAAGTAACTCTTGTGTCTCTTTGCTACCTTATTTATTTATTTATTTAACACTTTAAGCACACAAATGTACAGAGGCGGACTTAATGCCATAGGCATCCTTTTTCCTTTTTTTTAGGCATCTTTTTTTTACCTTTTGTCTCCTTAACGGCTGAACTGATTTGGATGAGGTTTGGCACACGTATGGATTATGACCTGGGTTAGGACATACTTTTTATCCCGGGGTAGTACGTTCTCGTAGGATATTTCTGACCTCTACGCGAGTGAAGTTGAGGGCAAAAGCTAGTTGTGTATAAATTCGTGGTAGATAATAAGAAAACGATAAAGGTACCTAACCTCTATAGTATATAGGTATGATACAGATCTAGGTAAAGTTTTTTATCAAATTTTTACGACCCATGAGCATGACTGCTTGACGTGGTAAAAATAACCAAAGTCTTTACAATTTGCGACGCAAACACCGGACTCATAGATGTTTATTTTTATTTTAAGTAGGTACCGAGGTATATAAATATACGACTATTGCAATAAAAAGGATACGGATCAGGTATTGTAGGTTTTCTGTTAAAGGACAGAAATCTGGTCTCATTTTTAGTTTAAAAGTAATGTATGCAGAGGTTTTATTTAATTTATTAATGTACAATAGTGTATCAATAAAATAAAAAAAATGCAATTTTCGTTTTAATTTTTTTTCAAAAAAATTTCTCGCGACTTTACATTAAAATTAACAATAATATTCCGAAAAAAAAAACATTTAGCTAACCATTTCTATTGTGTTAGCTTTTTTTATATTGATTCCAACGATGTAAGTGGTATAATCAGCTCCCATACAAAACTTTAGAGATATCGTAGTTTTAATCTCAAGTGGTCACGCTTCTGGGTGGTCCCTGAGAGGCTACCGGATGCGCATGACCGATCCGCGTGATGGCGCTGATCGGGGCTTGACCGTTGAGAGGTTAGGTACAATTTTTTTTATTTTATACTTTATCTTTAAAATCGACGTCATAATTTAAAAAAAAACAATAATGCCGTTTGGAGGGTTGTCGTCAATTCTCTAATAGTTCCGATTTGTCTCTACTGGTCCGTCACAACGAATCACTTTGTATACAAATAAAATCAATGTATCATAATCATGTTATGTAACTCGTTATCATGTTTTAATTAATCACTAATAAAATTTGCTGGACCAGAAAATTTTAGTTGAGCAAAATGGATTAGTTTGGTACATTCACCCACGCTACATTATTAAAAACTTAATAGGGAGACCAATGAAATAATTTTGATATACTTACGATAAGCATATGACGCAGATTGCAGTAACTGCACTGCTGAGCACATAAATTGATCCTGGGAATTCAGCTACGGTAACTTGATAGACCGAGTTGTATAACAAAGGTGCGACCAATGGGCACAAGCCTTCAATCGCCGACATCAATGCAAAAACTTTGGCTATGTCCACAACTGGTAGAATTTTTGTTAAAAACGATCGGATCAAAGGCGCAGATAGCCCTTTCAGCGACCCTACGGAAGCACCTGAAATGTAAAATGTAATGCTATAAATTCAATTAAACAGATTTTCAAAAATAAAATGGTACAATAGATATAATCGACTTTCACTCTTATGGTCTTGGCAACAAAGTAAACACGTTGGATTATCTGATTATAATTTGATTTGTCACCGTTACTATTTTTCTTTGGTCGCAAACATGTCGCGTAGGATACAATAACATTTAATGATATTTTATTTGTCGAGTTTATGGCAACCGCAAAGGCATCGTTTTGTGATACCTACAGCAACATAAAACAATCCTATATCGTATAATTGGACGGGTTTTGTTTAAAATATTAATGTTATTGTAGGTATGAACTAATAGCAAGAGCGAATAATAAATATTAGCACGAGATACCTACTCTTCATTTGCAAGCATTATTAATTTCAATTATAATACCAATAATATTATACTCTTACATATACTTACTAACATAATAGCATCACGCCTGTATTCCCTGAAGGGTTAGGCAGAGATGCACCTATAGCCAGTGGCGTAGCTAGGGCTAGGTAACCAAAGACCCTGGGGCAAAAAATTAACTAGGGCCCCAAGTAAACTATTTAGACTCATCCTTCATGGGGTACTGTTTAAAATGTTATAATAAAATTCCTCCCCACATACTTCAACTGAATGAGACGAAATTCAAATCTTGTATAAAACGCACACTATGCAGGCAGGCATATTATAGGTTGGGGGATTACATCTCTGATAAAAATGCTTGGCTCAATGCTGGTCCTGCTCCACAACCACAACTAATTGATTAACATTTGAAAATACTGTTGGAGCTGCTGAAGATTGTAACACCATCTTTGCATTGTATAAACTCAATTTCCTTTGTATTATATAATTGCATAGCACTGGTGTGAGTACTATGTACTAAAGAGCTACCATTCACCGGGTAATATGTCTTTCATTGACTTGAATGTGCCCTGGCGGCTGTGAGTATGTCATGCTCACTCAGATGTCTCGCTGATGGTGGCGCGTGTGTTGGATCATTTAGCTCCCTTCAAAATGGTTGAGCTGAATGGTGCTAATCCATGTGTCATGTTCGTGAACGGGCGCCGTCAGTTGTGACTGGTCATCTCTTAGCTGCCATGGCTTATTTTAATTAATTTAAATTTTTGAATTGTTCTTTATTTTTATCTTTTTATTACGGACGCTTTTAACGTGCACGTCTTTTTACATTGTTCTCACATGTACAATTTCAACTTGAATAATGTAACCAATTTTATGTAACAATTTTTTGTTTAAAAGAGTGTCCGTGGAGTTTCTTGCCCGTTCTTCTCCATAGGTACCTACTACGTTTTGGAATGGGCAACTAGCTTCATATTTCTGACTGACTGACTCCTTGACAATTCAAAAGTGCCTGTACATGGTTTAATTGAAATAAATGCTTTGAGTTTAAAATCGTTTGTTCCGTATTCGTCGTGTTCCGAATTCGACGTTTTTAGACGAACATAAATAAGTTGCCATTATTAAAGTCGCGTTCCTGGAATCTGGTTTATTTATATTTCGAATGTGGGATACATTTTCACTAGTTCAATTTATAGTTTGTAAGCCAGAGTCCGAGGGTCCCCCTGAGCCTTGGGGCCCCGAGGCACTGCCCCGTCTAGCCCTCCGGTAGCTACGCCACTGCTTATAGCACACCCACGTATCGTACGTCACTTGTTTTAATAAATAACAACTTACCCAAATACATATGCCATGAATCTGTAGCAAAGGTTCTGATAACGTAATTTATGATATTTGTTATAAATGCTAAGATGGCAATGACCAAGTCACTTCTTCTTAGTAGTTTCTGGAGAACCACGATGCCTATAAACGAACCGACGAATTCTACCGCTGTGCTTAAGGCCGAAAATTGCGTGTATTCCTTCATTGCCCAGTGGAGTTTTTGTCTTGTGAACAAGTATTCCAACCCTGTGATTCCATAGAGTATGAATATCGATAGACTGTTGGCCACTGTTAAGAGAAGTATTTGTGCTCGGCCATTGTTAGGTCTTCGTTTGAAGCATTCCCGCATCATCTCTTTGACTAATAAGAAGTCTAATACTGATGTGATACCACCCTGGAACAAGTGTAAACGTTTAGCTTTATCTTATAGTACAGGGCCGTAGTCAGGAATTCATTTGGGGGGGGGGGGAGATTCTGGTTTCGAACATTTCGAGGGGGTCGCTCAAACCCCTCCCCCGGGTTTGAGCCCCAAACCCCTGCCCCTGCCTACGACCCTGTCTTAGTATTCCATACATAAATATACAGGGTGGCAGGGACATCGACGCGAAGCCGGTTACCATGGATTCAGTACATGGTTCTAAACCCCCCTGCGTTGAAATTTTTCGTCGGTTATTAAAAAAAAAATCAGCTGTTTCATAGAAAAGTGCAATACCTACGCGGTCAAAATGTATGGAGCAGCTGATTTTTTTTTTAATAACCGACGAAAAATTTCAACGCAGGGGGGTTCAGAATCATGTACTGAATCCATGGTATCAGGCTTCGCGTCGATGTCCCGGACACCCCGTATAGGTAAGGGACAATTTTTCCAAACAAAAAAAAAAATTACGATTGTATACAACTACCCAAAATCGTAAGCCCTTTGTAGTGGCTAAGTTGGGAAGGACACTGGCAAATACCTAATCAGATAATTTGCAGGGGACTTTTTGTATCGTCGTTTATTAGTCATCGGCCAAGTATAGCTCATCCAATTGCCCGAAATGCCATTCGGTTCATCAATTACAATGCTTGTGGCCCTACTTGCAATGAAATACTACAGACAGACATTGCAGAGGATTAGTAAATTAATAATCATCATAATACGTATAAGTCACGATAGCCTCTCGAGAGTTACTTGAGTTTCTCGACCCGAAACAAATACTTGAAACATATTATTCTTGTCGGTAATATTAAGTCTTATCTATGATGATAGACATAAAAATAACTGCAGATAGCACATGAGGCATCGCCTGATTATGAATCATTATTATCAGCAGGTTAATTGCGTAACACACATAAAATGACATGGGTTTTATTTTGACAGTTCAGCCACGTTCATTGCGTTATTTACATTGTTGAGCAGAAGAATTTAAAAAAAAAGCTTAAAAGTCCCGGCTGGGTCAAAACTTTTTCTGTAGGTACTTACCTACTGTTAGTAGTAACTAGTAGGTATTTATAGAAGCTCTATTTGTAAGGCAAAAAGAAAAAAACAAACATAAACTTAGGTCACCTTTGACCTTTATGCTTTTCTAAATATTTTCAAATTCGTAAACGTTCGCAGGTTCTGTCAACCTAAATGAAGGCCTCCATCCAGGTGATGCGAGGAGTTTGTAGGTAAACCTTAAATAACAATGAATAGATCTATAGGTGACCTACCTGTATGGCCCCAGACAAAGATTCCCTTAAACATACGTTAGTGAATACATATGCTATGACATTTAATGTCGTGGCTATTAGTATTAAATACACATTTCCGACAAGTCTTAGTACGTGAGGGCTGAGCAGAGATCCTACTACACTTCCTAATCCCACAGACGCTTCCATTATGGTCATCCTGGAAAATAAACAAAATTAAATAATTATAATGTTGCCACAGTTCATTTCTGCGTAGTCATATTTATATTACCTAATAGATCTATTCTCGGTCGAGGTGATGTCAGTCAAATAACAAAATGCACCAGTAAAAAATATGGTAAAACCCCCGGTAAGGGAGTAAGGAATAGCAGTCACAATGAACCACCAGGGACCCAAGTTGTCCATCATGCTGTAGACGACCGTCAGCCCTGCAGTCATCGTTATACCTAAAAATTATAACAGGCTGCAATAATATGGTAGACCTTGGATTAACTTACGTAATCAAATTATTTACCTACTTAGAATCAATTAACTTAAACTGCGGGCAATCACGAAGCACGGTTTTTGGTGTTGCAGATGATTTCAATTAGGTTCGTCAGGCTGGCCATGCCTGCTGCCTTAGGGTGGTTAAGAGCCCTATTACATTTCGACTGATTTCGACGGTGATTTTTGCGTTAAATGGGAAACTTTTAGTAAGTAAGGTAAGTATTAGAGGTAAGCACTTACTGCCTATGAAATAACTTAGGTACTAGCTAGGTTAATGAATATGAAGAGAGGTAGATACATTTGACTGATACACCTTTCTCTCACCACCTAAGGGTCGCGCCACACCTGCTGAACGTTCCGCGGCGGAACGTTCCGTCGCGTCATGTTTGCTTGCATTTCTATGGACGTAACGTTCGGCTGATGTGTCATAGGTAACTTGAAAAACATTAGGAGCGTATTCAACCGAACCTTCCGCCGCGGAACGTTCGGCAGATGTTGCGCGACCCTAAAGCACCGAGCCGGTCCAGCCTGGCGGACATTTTGAATTGGGCAGTTCTATTTAGGTTAGATAGCAGACGGCGGCGCGGCGACTGTAACTAACAGATACAATTGGTACTAGCAGTAGGTACTTACTCCACAACTACAACATGCGGTATTAGGTAGGTACCTATTTAGATTACAGAACAATGGAATTAATGAAACCACAATTATAATTTAATTGTTTTCAATGATGGCCAGCAGTATTTTGTTTTTACAATGCGAAAACAATATAAAATCTGGGTTGTCTGTGTTTGTAGATTGATGTTGTTAGAGCGGAGTGCACGTGCAAGGTCAGCAAGCTAGTCTAGTCTAGAATCCTATAATAACACACATAGCTAAAGAAAAAAAAGGTCAATTCGTAGAGAAAAAGTACCTACTCAGTTGTTTTTTACATTAAGCTACCTTTATGTAAAAAAAACATACTTAACTGAAAAGAGAAAATCAAGTATTTTATTGTATAGAATTTTGGCATTGCAGGAGGACAAACTAATAACCAGAAACATGGTTGTTGTTGTTGCAATAATTCCAAAGTAATTAACACTGCCAAGTGACTCTGTGTTTCTAATGTATGACGACCACACCACTGTTTTAAACAGTGATGGCACGGTATAGTGATGGTCATAAATATAATTATAAAAAGAACAGTCTGTTTAGATATATTATTTGGAATTGATTGACTTTACTACTAGCTCGTATTTGATACCAACATTGTTGTTTTTTTTTCATTCGTTTTAAGTAGATAAATTGGTGCCGATTCTCTTGTACACCGAACTAAACTATGACTAAAATTAGTTACTTTTGGCTATGAGAATCTTAAAGCTATTCTGCAAAAAAATATCTCTAAATAAAATAAAAAATTGAGACTTCTAAAATCGAATTTGACCATCGCGAATTCGCGACGCGACTCCACGTGGTATAGTAAGGAAAGGTTTGTTGGTGGTATAGGTAAGTTGGTGACATATTTTTTTCACACTCTCATGATACAACGCAAGTGGTTTCACTCACGAGACAAAGCGGGTTCACTCACAAGACAGAGCAAGCGGCTAGCGCTGTCTCGTGACTGTGCGCGTGCCGGTGACTTTAAATCCTAAATAATACCTACTTAACTAAATCACCAACAAACCTTTCCTTACCTTACTTGTTGGCTATACCCCGTGATAAAAAAAAAATTAAGTATTCACTTTTTGTATGGAAAATTATTACCAACATGCTGAGTTATAGGGGGGTTCAAGGGATAATTATAAAGGTATTATAAAGGGTGTGGAAATTTTCATTATTTTTGCGTTATGACCTTATGATATGACGCACCATTATCAAGATAAAAGCAAAAGAAAAATAGTTTGGAAATTCCAAAAGTGCACGCCTCATAACACACATTCATAAACGAAAAAGAAATTCAAATCATAGTTTCTAACAAAAATTAACAATTTATCACTTTTCATGAAGTATGTTTTGACTGCTGTTTTACCCATCAATATGGGTAAATTTCTAACCTCGCAATTCTTACGTAATGTCAAAGACTATTTATTTAGATATTTACGTTGTGGGTTGCTAGGCAACACTATAAGTCAAGGTTGCAAATATTTAGATAAAGATATTATATTTTAGTTAGTATTTTATTAATTATAATTAAACTACTTTGAATAAAAGAGCCATTTTCAATAGGGTTCCTTTTATGGCCGAAACCAATGTACTAAAAAAAAATTGACTCAATTAATTGATTTTATCGCAAGCTACAATGTTTTCAAGCTTCATAAATTGACGGACAGGATTTTTTTTTCAACTATTTTGATGTTTTTTTCATTTCTCTTGCATTAAATCAATTGGTAAAAAGTACAGTATTGATCTCCATTTAATCATCTATACATTGGTATATAAATTAAGTAGGTTCTGTGTACTAGCAGGAGTTTAACAATAATAACAGTTGCAGAAATGGGGCACAAAATATTTTTCGATCGTAGAGCACACTCTAATGCTTTGCATTACGAGTCGTGCAAAAAGATACAGTACTGTTTTTACACCTAAAGTCGAAGTGTTGGTGTGAATTTTAGTTCATGACAACTAATTTTATTCAACTCCTTTTTAATCACGTTTAAAAATGGTCAGGTTTTGTTGGATAATCAAAATTTTTTGGTGAAAAAAGTCAACGAGGTCCAACTAGGAGTCGACAACGAGTGGACGTGTGTTTTGGTGAAATAAAATCTCCGGAGAAATATTTAGGAAAAAACATTAAACAAAACAAAATAAAACAATCCTAAAGGTCTAACAAATAGTGTCACAAATTGAGTGAAAAGTGCGCGAATTTTAATTCAAAATTATTGCCAAAATTTTATTCCCGATCCCGCTGCATTAGCCGAGGTAGGCTCCTCCTCACCTCGGGGAAAAGAGACAAGTTGCTATCTCGCGATAATTTCGTCCTTATCGCACAGCGACCAGCCGATCCGCACGTGCAATAGCTACCTACGACGCGCACCTGCGGACCAAATTCCTGGAACTTGAACTCGTAAGCGCTTCCTATTATTACTTTTATAAAAATGGTTAACAGCTGTGCGGATTGCACTAAACCAATTAGCCCAGCACAACAAATAAAATGTACTCATTGTGCGTACTCATATCACGCTTTATGCGTAAATATAACGGAATCACGTAAACTGACCAAAGAACAGCGGCAGCATTGGAAATGCCCTCACTGTCAAAGCTCTGAAACCATCACTGGTCAACTGAGCACCGCCTCTGATGGCCAAAAATTTGCTGTAATAAACAATCAGCCCGCTTTGCAACCTGTAACCGTGGATTCAAATGCTCTGAACAACCTAACCTTAGAAATGAAGCTGATCCGTGAAAGTGTCATAGAGATGAAGTCCGAAATGAGGTCATTGACCGACCATATTACGCAGTGTAATAGCCGTCTTGATGAATATGGGCACAAAATTGCCCGTGCTGAAGAAAAGATTAACAATCTCGAAAAATACGCCTCTCAAAACATAATACTACAAAACACAGTATTACAACTTAAAGAACAACTCAACTCTCAGGCCCAGCAGTCCTTAAGAAATGAAATAGAAATCATCGGAATAAACGAAACTCCAACAGAAAGCCTGACTCACATAGTTCGCGTCATCGCTCAGAAAATAGGTGTTGATCTTGACGAGAAGGATTTGGACTACGTGACGCGTGCTGGACCGCGCCGCCAAAAACACACCAATGGTACAACTGATATAATAACCGAGCCCGACAACAAGCTCCCTCGACCACTAGTGATCCGATTTCTGAGACGAAACAAACGTAATGAATTTTTAAGCTCCGCTAAAAACAGACGTAACCTTAACTGCGCCGACATTGATATAAAGGGAACCAAGGGAAACATATTCTTTAATGAGCGCTTAACACCAGACAACCGTCGTTTATTTCGTGAGTCTCGCCAAATCAGCAAAAATGCAGGATACAAATACTGTTGGATTAAAAACGGCTCTATTTACATACGTAAACTGGAGGGAGCTCCACCCATCAATATCACTAGCCTGGATGATCTTCGTCGTCATGTTTCTGGTGCACAAGACTGTACCTCTCTACAAACAACCTTACCTATCATTGACTACTAGAAAACTTTACCTACATTTACCGTTTTGTTTTTGTTTACTTTTAATTTTTTACTATTTTGTGCCCTATAGAATTACTTTTTGTTCTTTTCTACATTTAACTGGTAAATATTTTGTGTTTCTTAGAATAACTTTTTGTTCATTTTCAATTGCTAATAACTGTTTTGTGTATTATAGAAATACCTATTCTTCTTGTTTACTATTAATTGTTAACTATTTCGAGTGTTATCGAAATATTTTTTGTATATTTATAACTTTGATTTTTAATTACTTTGCGTCCTATAGAAGTTTAATTATTAAAATGTTTTATGCTCCGATTAAGTCACCCACACATATCACAAACACACACACCCTACTAAACTCACTCACCGCCGCGCACCTACACACATTCAGACACTTACAGTCGTACAAACGACGTATCCATCAGTGTCAGGGTACCCTGATATTCTCAATAGATAGTTTCGATAATTTTGGCAAATGGAACATACTAACTTGTTGGTTACTGACAGCCCCTTTAAATAAACTTTCTCTCTTAAAATTAAAATACTACACTAATGGCATTACTTAACGTAGTACAAGACTTAGACGAAAATCTACGAGTAAACTGTCATACCGTTGAAACTATTGAACATTGCCAAAAATTAATAAAAAATTCCGAGACTAATTTTAATATTTTATCGCTCAATATCAGAAGCTTCCAACACAATTTTGACAACTTTGCGGTAATGCTACAACGAACTACAATCTGTTTTGATGTTATTATTTTAACGGAATGCTGGTTGTCTGACGGCAGTGTTATAGATCCTCTGCCAGGATATAATACATATCGCACATCGGTTCAGCAAAATAAAAACGGAGGTGTAATTTGCTTTGTTAAAACTGATTACAATACTGTAGCAGCTGAACCTACAATACTAGACGCAGATCGACTTCTCATAACCATCGATGATAAGTTCGCAATCCTAGGCATCTACAGATCTCCTTCTTTCAGTAATATTGATCCATTCCTGAACTCACTGGACACATTACTGAGCTCACTGTCAAACAGACAAACATTAATTGTCACTGGCGATATTAATATTGATATTTGCAACACTAATAATCAGTCATCAGAGTACCTATGTCTAATGTCTTGTCATGGGCTGCTTCCTGCCATAACCAGTCCAACGAGGGATAAAGCATGCCTAGACCACATATTTATAAAGACTCAGAACAAATGCTTTGGGGTCGTTTGCAAGTCCTCAATCACTGATCATGATATAGTTGTCGCTAATATTTCCTTACATAAACCCGCAACTAGTACTGCAAAGAGATGGATAAGTAAAACAGACACCGAAGCAGTTGTTGCTGATCTCAACAGCGTTGACTGGTCTATCGTCACAAAAGACACGAATGTTAATACTGCAACCACAGAATTCACCAACATTGTTTCTTCTACTTTAAACAAACACACGCGCCAAGTGAATATTGGTAGGAAATTGGCATGCATCAAACCATGGATCACCCCGGGATTAGTAAGATGTATGATTCATCGTGACAAACTTCATAATGACTGTAAATCTGACCCTGATGACCCTATCCGAAATAAAATATACACTCGATACAGAAACTTTTTCTCTAAACTTCTTTCAAAAATCAGGTCTGACTACAACAACCAACAGATTGTTGATAACAAAGACAATCCCAAAAATCTCTGGAAAGTAATAAAAACAATAGGTCACATATCGCCTAGAAACAACGAAAGCTCCCAATTACTGAGCCCCAATAGAGAAAAAGATAGACTTAACTCCTGTAACTCACACTTTACCTCAGTAGGAACCCGTCTGGCAGACAAGATACTAGAAAAACTAAATCTATCTCATGAATCTTTAATAAATAAATACACATCCGACGTCTCAAACCCACATTCTCTCCTCCTTGAACCAACAGATGCATACGAAATTATTAAAATTATATCTGACCTTAAAGTCGAAAGCGCCCCTGGCCCTGACAAAATTTCAGTTATCCTAATTAAAAGAGCTTTAAAGTCCTTACTAGTACCAATGATGCACATCTTCAACCTGAGCCTTGAGACCGGTACCTTCCCAGAATGTTGGAAAATAGCTGCGGTTTCCCCTATTTACAAAAGCGGTCCCAAACATGCACCAGATAACTACAGACCTATAGCACTACTAAGCTCTGTCTCTAAAATATTAGAGAGGATAGTTAACTCCCGTCTTATTTCTTTCATTGAGAAAAATCATCTTATCTCTGATAATCAATTCGGTTTCCGAAGGAATAGGTCGACCGAGGACGCTGCCACTCTCCTTGTCAATTGTGTCTCTTCTCATATTGAGAAAAATGAAAAATGCCTTGCCATCTTCCTTGATCTTGCAAAGGCATTTGACACGGTTTCTACTGGCCTACTCCTCAAGAAACTAGAGTGGATAGGAATAAGAGGAATTTGCCTTGAATGGTTTAAAAGCTACCTGACAAACCGGAAACAGTACACAAAAGTAAGCTCTTTTATCAGTGACCAACTCCCCATTAACTACGGAGTCCCACAGGGCAGTGTTCTTGGTCCCACGCTTTTCATTGTCTACATTAACGACATACTTAACCTCTCCGTGAATAATGCTGACACTATAACTTATGCAGACGATACAGCCGTCATATTTCACGGGAAAACGTGGGAACATGTACACTGTCTAGCACAAGAGGGATTGACACTCATCGCAAATAACCTGGACAGAAACCTCCTAACGCTAAATGGCAGTAAAACAAAATATATTGTCTTCTCCAAGACCGCCGCTTCAAAACCTCCGGAACACCTAAAACTCAAACTGCATCACTGCTCTTCTAGCATTTCTACTTCCTCTTCTTCCTCTTGTGACTGTCCCCCTCTTGAACGTACCACTTCCATTAAATACCTCGGTATTCTTATCGACGACCACCTAACATTTAAGCAACATATATCAAACCTCTCTGGCAGAATAAGAAAACTCATCCACACCATGCGCAGATTACGAGACTGTCTACCCACAGATACACTACAACAAGTTTACCTAGCCCTGTGTCAATCCATAATTCAGTATTGTATCAGCGTGTGGGGTAGTGCTGGAAAGACCTACTTGATTGAAGCAGAACGAGCACAGAGAGCGCTTCTTAAAGTAACTTTTAAGAAGCCCTATCGGTTCGCTACTGACTTACTCTATAGTGAAACAAGAGTTCTCAGAGTCCGCCAGCTTTTCATTCTTTCTGCCTGCACCAAAACTCATAAAACTATTAAAAACAGACCCGACTATGCATCTATAATAAGCAAAAGAAACTATAGAATCCCAACACCTGACCACACCTCGTTGCTAGCTAGACGCTCTCCAACTTACTCTCTCATTAATACATACAATAAAGTCTGCAAACTTTGTGAAATCAAAAATACTACCTCATTCAGTTGTAAAAAAATAATAAAGGAAATGTTGCAAAACTCTGGTTATGATGACTCGGAACAATTAATCTAGATACCCTGACCTGACACCTGACACTAAATCAAACTACACTACTGGAACAAATACGCACATATTACATGCACACTCACACACACTACACTACATACTCACACACACCACACTCACATCACACGTACACAAGCACACCCGTTATACCAAACAACACCAACTCACACTTCAAGTCTCCACTCTGGAATTCGCACCCCGAGCCCCAAGATACAGACTAACTGTCTAGTTTGGGGTTCACTGGCAAATCATATTTTGTACACCATAGCTATAGGTAATATTTTAAGCTACTCATGTCGTCTCAACTTTTTATTAACCTGTAAACCTGCTTACTGTATTACCTGGACAATAAACAATTTTCTATTTTTCTATTTCTAATTTCAGAATAGCAAAATTGCCATCTTCACTAAACTAATAACTCAGTGCCATCTTAGTGCTGTCAAACTAAGTTATAGTTAAGTTGTGTCACTGTAGTCTATTTCAGAATGGGAAATTGTCGTTTGACAGGAATAAATAAAATCACTTTACATAACCATTCATTTTGATACCCCACTCGAAGGGTTTGATTTATTTATTCTTAAAACATAAATGGCGCCAAAAATACACTATTCTGATTTTCTTTTATTTTAATACACCCAATGACACCACTAAATTATTATTTTTCATGTGAAGTACCTATTCAATTGTTTATTTTTTGAGTAGCGTTTGTGATATCTCCGATGTTATTGGTTCGATTTGGTTTCTATTTATTATTTCTAAAAGCTTATGAGTTATTTTATTTTACGGATTAACTAACATTTGTATTAAAATATGTCGACTATGAAAAAAAAAAGGTGGTGAACACATGTTTTTCAAAAAACAAACAGCATTGATTAAAAAAAAAACACAAGTGTAAGTCCATAAAGTCCCACTATGATTAAAAAGATTATAATATAATAACATAAAAAATATTAAAGACCCCCTTTTAAAGTTAAATTTTGAAATTTTTTCATGAATATTCAGTAAAATACGGGTGCCCGGGTGGTCACACGCCCATTGGGCGGCATTGTATGTACCTATATCTGATTACGCGTGTAGTTATCTTTGTGAGAATAACTAAACCAGATAATGGACCTAATTTTGCACAGTTTACAAACCAAATATTCGATAATAATAATGTATATTAATATACCAATACGGTCTACTATTGGTTTGCGAGCAGAGAAACGATTTGTTGCTGAAATTTGGTTTAAAATTGGCATTCAATGCAAATTTTGATCTAATTAATCTTCGGGGGGATCAATATGTGGCATGAATATCTGTCTACAATAAAAAGGACAAGGTTAAACTGGTTCTGGTATCAGTTACATTTTAGCGCGCCGTTAAAACCAACCTGCTGAAGTGGAAAAACAAACCAAAAAGACCCACGCAATTTGAGCACCGGTTTGACAGAAATTATGTCCCACTAGTTCCCACTACTTATTTATTAGTCCACAAACAAGGTTTTTAAACAACATGCCGATTGAAAATCTGGCGTCTAAAAGGTGAAAAAAAATACCTAGTCTTAATAAATATTCTAAAAAAAACAAAAATGAAATACAGATTTCTATCTGTTTGGAGCCTTAGAGAGGTCAAAGATACGAAATAAAATAATAAGTATCACGAAAATCTTGAAATCAGCTGGGTTGGTAAACAAATAAACTCGCTCGCTATATCTACCTGCCCTGATTATTTATGATACCTACCTACTTAGGCATCTACCGGCATTATATTTAAATAACTGCATCATAATGTATCAAGGTTTTGTGGCAGATAAATGTCGCATTTATGCATTCGATATTATTTAAATTATTTTACATGAATATTTTTTTAGAAAAAGAAAATACTTTGGAAAATCCAAAAGTGCACGCCTCGATAACTCATTCATAAAGGAAAAAGAAATTCAAAACATAGTTTCTAACAAAAATAAACAATTTATCACTTTTCATGAAGTCGTAATGTCAAAGACTATTTACAAAGATATTTACTTGGCGGTTGCTAGGCAACTTACGCACGTCAAGTCAAAGGTTGGAAATATTTAGTTATAGATATTATATTTTATTTAGTATTTTGTTAATTACAATTAAACTACTTTGAATAAAAGAGCCATTTTCAATAGGGTTCTTTCTATGGCTGAAACAAATGTATAAAAAAAAATTGACTCAATTAATTGATTTTATCGCAAGCTACAATGTTTTCAGGGTTCATAAATTGACGAACAGGATTTTTTTTTCAACTATTTTGTAGCTTTTTCCATTTCTGCTGCATTAAATCAACTGTTAAAAAGTACAGTATTAATCTCTATTTAATCATCTATACAATGGTATATAAATTAAGTAGATTCTATGTACTAGCAGGAGTGTAACAATAAAAACAGTTACAGAAATGGGGCAAATTTTTTTTTTCGATCGTAGAGCACACTCTAATGCTTCGCATTATGAGTCGTGCAATAGTCTTACGAGTATGTACAAAAACTAAAATAATATTCCATTGTACTTATTGTATTGTTGTTAATGGTTAAAAATACCGTAAATAATACCCACTGAGTGATTAAGTTGTTGAAGACCGACATGCAACCTACTTTGTTATCTTTGTTCTCAATGTCAAAAAAACTCAATATCACTTGGCACCATCTGTACAGTTCGATTCAAACTTAATGGCGGCTCGGAAGCATTGAGTTAAATGTACTAAGTACATTTAACTCAATGCTCGGAAGTTAGTTACTTGTTGCGCAGTACCCCACTCCTCACCCCCGCTGACCCATGATTCGTTACTGCGCAGCGAATCGCCTCATGTTCCGAGCCGCCATTAAGTTTGAATCGGGGTGTACCTACAGTTAATTTAAAAAAACTTACCGAAAAGCGGCCACACAACCAGCGGTTTTCGTCCATAAGTGTCAGACCAAACACCCAAGAAGAAGGACAATATGGCTGGCACCACCGCCTCTATGATACTCCTGACGGTGCCCACAACGGTCGCATACCGCTGTACTTCGGCCTCGAGATGATGGGTCTCGTTGTTCTTGTCCAGAGACAGGAATGGCTTGCATTCCTCCACGGAGTAGTGCAAAGAGTGGACGCATGTACGGTACAGTAATATGTTACTTATGGCCGCTCCTAAAAATATATAAAAGTCATCAAAAACGTAATCGTGAACAGAGCTAGCGCAATACTCGAGACAAAAAAAAACTACATAATATATGTATTTTGAAATATCTAACTCGTAGAAGAGTAGTCTAAGGTAATAAATAAATAAAATATGTTTCAACAAATCTACCTACTTATCAAGTACCTATGCATTTAAAGCTCAAGAAAAATCTGAAGTAAGAAGCTGTACGCACGGCTACACATAGCGTTGCCGGAGAGTAATATTCCGAAGTATTCCCGTCGAATTATTCGCGAAACATTCGCAAGTATTGAGTAATATTCGGAATAATTCGCCAAGAGTTCAACTATTTACCGCTAGAGGGCGACACAATTACCATTGCAAATTACAGTCATAAATGTTGCGTGTTGGTGATTGTGTATTCATATCCACGAATCATCCACCATTCTTAATTATCCTTATCAGCAAACCTTGGTCACTGCAGCAGCAGAAAGCGCATACAGGCGTTCACTACCGATGGAAGTTGTACAGTTACAGCAATTACCTGCTAGATGACGCTAAAACTAGTAACATATTATTACTACGCGTTCACTAAAACTGAGAATAATACGATTTGAAATTTTCCGAATATTACTTTCATCTCGTCAGTCGGGTACTTATTGGATTATATTATAGTAAAGTTCAACTATTAACCGGTACATAACATTTTTATTAGGTAGGTGGGTACCTAAGTAGGTACTTTATGCTAATTCTTATACCTATTATTTTAATATGTTTCTTTTCCATTAAGTAAGTAAATCGTAAAGCAAAAACATTTTTACGAAGTACCTAAATTAAACTTGTAGGTAAGTAAGTACCTACCTATCTACATATACCGTGACATAACATTCGCACAAAAACGACACATTCTAAACTCAACCATTGAAAAATAAAAGAATAAGTAGTTACAAGTAGATATCTACTTACGCGGAATTATTCCCGCAGAGTAGGTACTTAGGCATCGAATAATACTTTGTTGATTTTATGAATGAGCGCCCGCGAGGCTAGGTCTATACCGTGGCCACGTGCACGCAAGTCGGGTATAATACGACATAACTTAGATGAAGCATCGGCAAAATTCGTAAAACTGATCATCATCAGTAAACTGAGTGCGCCTTCAAAATCACCAATATTTATTAGGTACTGGTTTAGGTGAAAATAATCTTTACGCAAACGCAATAACTTGTGAAGTCATATAACCAAATACATTCGTAAAATTTAAATGAATGAAATCAAATTATCAAAATGCTACATCTAAGTTGTGTCGTACTGTACATTTGGATTATCTATTGAAGTTCGACTATTGACTACTAGATGGCGTTGATGCCAGTGAGTTTAAATATACACTTACGTGCAAAAAAATCTACCCACCCTGTAAGTTTCGATTCGGAACACATTATAATAATATAAAAATTAGAAGGTATGTTTCATAAACTTTATTTGTACATACCCTACACTTCAATAAACGGGATGTTGTTGATGATATTGACTTGTTTATTCGGACACCCTCATTTCTCATCACTACATAGTATAAAACAAAAAGTCGCTTCCCGCTGTCTATCATGTACGTTTAGATTTAAAACTACGTAATGGATTGTGGTGCAGTTTTTTTTATAGATAGAGTGATTCAAGAGGAAAGTTTATACGAGTATGTATAATACATGCATAATATAGTAGACAAACACTGATAATTTTAGGTTTCTAATGTGATGTAAATAAACACATTTTTTGAGCTTACTTTGCAAACGCTGGCTGAATCCTTCGAGTTAATAACGCAATCTCAGTGCCATTGCATTGTATTAAAAGTTAATCAATTAATATTGTTTATAGTCCGGGGAATTTACGCCCAATTTAAGGCCAACTTTGCATGAATTAAAAACAGATTTTTTTCATTTAACGTGTAAGTGAGGTAGAGCCTATAAATAAAAGTTAAACAACATTTAACTCTGTGTAAATGAATATTGTTGAACTGTCAAAATGAAACAGATTAGTCGGAATCGTTTACGAAAATGTGTTGCGTAATTAGATAGCTGGTGTATTGTAATCTTAAACTGAAATTTAACAAGCAGTGTGAAAAGAAAACATTACTTTATTTTAGATTTTTATTTATTGTGTTCTGAACGAAAGCGTCCGGGGTGTGTCGATTTTATTGCACGCAAGTGTAGTTGCGTTCATTCATAAAACTGAGTAATATACGATTTTGAAAACTTCCGAAATATTCCGAATATTTCTTTTCATCTACTTAGATAAGTAAGTACCTACTTCGTAATAAGTTTTTTTATGCGGTTTAGGTGTGAAAGTGATAGAGTTTTTAAACATAGGTAGGTAGATACCTACTTATATTACCGTGGCTTCGGTAGGTACTTATTAGGTAGGTACCTCGGTAGGTACCTTATTCAGTAATAAAAAGGTAATTCAAATTAAGTAAGGATTACTTATATAAGTAATCCTTACTTAAAGTGTTAGCACAGACGCCAGCACATTAAGTTACTACAATTTGTCAAATTTCTTCAATAGATTTTCAACTTTATGGCTAAAGAATAAGGTTCAATGTTGATTGGAAAAATTTGACAGATTGGAGTAGGTTGATGTGCTGGCGTCTGTACATACCTAAGTACTTATTTGAACTATATTTTGGTTGAACACTTCTACAAATCAAAGTAAAATTAGTACTTAAAACATTGTCGTAAAAAGTAGGTAAGTAACTACCTACTCACTTACTTACCTAATTAGTTTATTTCAATAAACATTTTTACGAAGTAAACTAAACTTGTACAAAACATCCACCCGCAAAAAAATCAACAAATTCTAACTCAACCATACAAAAATAAAATAATAAGTACCTAGTCAACTAGATAACTACTTACGGGAAATATTCCCGCAGAGTAGGTAAGTAGGGAATAATTCCGAATAATACTACGTTGATTTTATGAATGAACGGCCGCGACTAACGAGGGAAGTTTACCATTTACAGTTCTACCCTTGCCCGTTAGATGGCATTAATTCAAGTTTTTCCGCTAATTCTTTCTCCCTTCCAATCGAAGTATTCCTTTGAATGTTTCCGAATTATTGCGAATTATATCGAATTCTACCGAAGTTTTGCAACGCTAGCTACACATCAAGCTATACATTTCCAGTTTATGGTGATCTCGCATTGTAAACGATTTCCGTGCAATGTGAGGTCAGCTTAAACTGGGAATGTATAGCTTGATGTGTAGCCGTGTGTACCTATTATTTTGGATGTAGGTATGTACCTACATATTAGTTTCATCAAAGTACCAACTGCTGTAGGCAGGTCTTGTCAAGCGGTATCGTGTTACCCAATTACTAGATTGTGGAGGTCAGATAGGCAGTCGCTGCATGCAATATACTGATATTAAGCTGCATCCGGTTAGACTGGAAGCCGACCCCAACATACAGTGACGAGCAATATAAAACAGCCACTAACTTATCATGACATGTTTCCGAAACCACGCAAGATAGCTTCTTGAAGTAAAAAGCAACATTCAAGTGTATTTAATAGCACATAAAAAACACCAATAAAAGTGTTTTCAAGATTTTCTTTTTACTGCTGCTAACTTGTGTGGTTTAGGAATTATAGGATACATATTTAGATTTTTTTGGCACTTTGCTTTTTCATATTGCGCGTCAGTGTAGTATAATTATTATACTTAGTTGGGAAAACGATAAGCAGATGATGAGATAGGTACGTACAGGTTGAGGTAGGTTTAGGCATCTCAAACCTCTAACGACACTCGCTTATGAAAGAGAACCCACCTATAACGTTAACGTGTAAGGCACATTTCATGAGAACTAGTATGATTGTTGAATGAACGAGTCTTAGGCGCGGAATTCCTTTAATTTCATCCTAATTTAATTTTTTAGGGTTCCGTACCTCTAAGGAAAAGCGGAACCCTTATAGGATTAGGTACTTTATTATCCGTCTGTACAAGTCAAAGTTGCACCCTGTTAAAGTTAATGGTTAAACTTACTTAGCTCAAACTCTAATACAATGAGTTGAATTAGGAGTCAGTAGTGTCCGACCAACCGAAACATTATTTATTAACAGCCGAAAGCCCGAAACCGTAACAGAATGTTCGGCTCCTCTTCTACAGTTTCGGCCGAAACCGAAACATTTTGTTCATCATCATCATCATCATTATATCAGCCGAAAGACGTCCACTGCTGGACATAGGCCTCCCCCAAGCACCGCCACTTCGACCGATTCTGTGCTTCCCGCATCCAGCAAATTCCTGCGGCCTTTACTAGGTCATCGGTCCATCATGTGGGAGGCATTCCAACGCTACGTCTTCCGGTACGTGGTCGCCACTCCAGAACCTTTCGGCCCCGTCGGCCATCATCTGTTCTGCGAGCAATATGTCCTGCCCAGTGCCCATTGCCACTTAAGTTTACATTTTGTTCAATTGCCATTATTTATTGAGACCCATCGTTTTTCGTTGGTTTGTAACAAATAAATTGATTTTGGGCTTATTTTGCAATTAAGTATTAGATTTCTTTTAATCGTAGTAAAAATTGACAATCGAACATGCTACTGTTACCATTTGAAATATTGCGATTTAGTCTTTAACCGACTCCAAAAAGGAGGAGGTTCTTAATTCGATTTTTTGTATGTGTGGTTACGTGATTACTCCGCCAATTACGAATTGATTTTGTAGTAGTTCATACTTACTTCAGAATTGGTCCCGTATACAAGTTTTTGAGTTAGCTTCAATAATACGTATTTTTCCCGCTTAGTCTTTAGGGATCATGTTATAATAAGTTCCTGTCACTGAGCTAGTTGTATTCGAATTTGTGTGGAATGGGTACCTACTTCAACTAAAATGTGAAAAATAAAAACTTTTTACTAAAAATAACAACCGACTTCCAAAAAAAAACTGCGAAGTGAAAAATAACTTTAATAGACACCGACTTTTCGAAATTAAAGGTTATTTCACTTTCTAGTGTTTTTTTTTTTTTTTTAAAGAAGTTAGTAGCGGAAACGATTATCTCTACTCCAAAAAATTTCGTAGGTATTGTTACAAAACGCAATTTTTTACCCGTACTCAAACGGAGTCGCCAAAACTCGATGCAGCGTCGAAGTTTCTTCGAATCGCTGAACCGTATCATTTTACAATCGTGAATTCTTGACCGGACGCAAAGTCGCAAAAATGCATGCTCTGTTGCCTTTAGAGCTTGTATCATTCTTCCGGAAAGCTAATAAATCAGAAATCCTACTCGCTAAGTCGCTAATACTAAATATAGCGTATATAAGAACCTAAATAAAAAAAAGGGATCCAGTGTTTACATTTTTTTGGGTTTGATACAAAAAGGGTGAATCGAACTCCATTACTAAACTCTATGCGCCGCGGCCGTCTTTGACGGTGTACGTTTAAAACTAAAAATTATATCAATTTACTAGCTGCCCACCCCGGCTTCGCACGGGTAGCAGTAAGTACTTATCTGCGGTGCACCTACCTACTCTGCCCGACCTACCTACTTACCCTGCCCTAACTACCTACACTACACTGCCTGCCCTACCTCCCTACCCTACCCTGTCCGAACAACCTACCTACCCTACCTACCTACCTACCCTACCTACCTACCTACCCTACCTACCTACTTTCCTATCTACCTACCCTGCCCTATCTACCTACCCTACCCGGCCCGACCTACCTACCTACCTACCCTGCCTTACCTAACCTACACTGGCCGACCTACCTACCTACCCTACCTACCTATCTACCCTACACTGCCCGACCTACCTATCTACCCTACCTACCTTCCTACCCTACCTACCTTCCTACCCCTATCTTCCTATCTACTTACCCTGCCCTACCTACCTACCTTACACCCTACCTTCACCTACCTATCCTAAGATCCTTCTCCTTACAATAACGAAAAAAGAATTAGTGAAATCGGTCCAGCCGTTCACGCGTGTTCAAATAGGGATTCATTTTAGGCCCTAAACTTTAGTGAGTCAGAGAGAGAAAGCTTATTGTGAGAGAACGACAGGAGACCGGCTTCGTTCTCATCCTTACTCTGTGCTGTTTACGGAATGAGAAGTGACACTGGTAGACGCCTGACGGGAATAACTGATCAATTATCGACCGCCAAGAGTAGAAAATTATTAAAGTACTAATATCGCTATTAAAAAATAGGGGTTGGTGGTAGAAGGGTGAAAATTTAGGGTTGTATGTATTTTTTAATGCCAAATCATAAAAAAATTACAAATAAAAAAAAAACTTGGGGTGGACCACCCTTATCACTTAGGGGTACGAAAAATAGTTTACATCCTATTCTCATACCTACCTAATATACACAAAAAATTTCATAAAAATCGGTCAAGCCGTTTCGGAGGAGTTTGGCAACAAACACCGTGACACGAGAATTTTATATATTAGATTTGTCTTGTCATTATCTAGCCCTGTATGGAAGAGAATTGGAAAAAAATATTGGTTTGGAAGTTATGACTTTATGAACGTCGAAACTTCTATATTTCAACACTAATTTTAACCCGTGTTTGGGCGTAAATAAATAACAGCTGTTTTTTTTTTTTTATAACCGACGAAAAATTTCATCGCAGGGTTGTTCAGAATCATGTACTGAATCCATGATAACAGGGGGCCTAGTCTACAAATTTACAAACGTCACAATCGTCTCACGATGGTGAGTTTTTGACAGATTTTGTATGGCAAATCTGTCAAAAACTAACAATCGAGAGACCATTGTCACAATATAAAGATGGACAGTAAGGAAACTAGGCCTATTTGTTGTTATAATTACCTACGCTCCGTTGGAGCGTTAGGGTTGTCACTCTTTTGTAAAATTGAAGTGTTTTGAGTTGACAGGTAGAAATCGTCACTAACGAAAAAAGTAGTTAATAGCATGAAAAACAGTTTCATATTAATGTGCAAATTGCAAAACCATAGGCGCCGAGAAAAAGCCGCAGATTTTTTTTCTCAAAAACTATGTGTTTGCGCAGTGTAATATTTTGCAAAAGTGTTTTATATGACGATATCTATACACTATAAAATTGTGAAGCTTCGCACGCGCGGGTTAAAATACGAAGTGGAGCCCTTAAGAATCACTACGGATTATAACCCGTCGCTTTTATATAGTAGGTTTTTTTTTTTGGGTAGAATAGACCCCTTTTAATGTATTTTTGAAAACCCCAAAATACGCAAAACTATAGGCGCCGAGAAAAAAATCGTCGATTTTTTTTCTCAAAAAGTGTGTGTTTGCGCAGTGTAATATTTTGCAAAAGTGTTTTATATGACGATATCTATACACTATAAAATTGTGAAGCTTCGCACGCGCGGGTTATAATACGAAGTGGAGCCTCTATTTTGATACCACCAAAAAAAAAATCATGAAAAAAAGTGAATGTTGTGATATATTGAGTTTGGTGTGTGTAATCGGTGGTAAGTGCATTATTTATTATTGAGAAATAGTGTTAGTAGACATATAGATAATATTTGAACGAAAATACACCGTTCAAACATTTTTTTTTAATCAAATAATGTTACGTTTTGATACAACTACTTGTTCAATTGTCGTAATTTTTTGTGATTTGAATTTTTGTATTTGTCTGTAAAACACGCTTTTCTATTCATTATGTAATTTGCAAAATTTCGTGTAAATTGATACAGTAGTTTTATCAGAAATAGACATGAAACAGGAACAAACGTTTTTCACCCCGTATCTGATAATAACATTTTGTTTATAAATACGATTCTCGTCCTACGAGCATTTTTTATACATAATTAATATGATGCTCTGTTTATTCAAGAACACAACACAGTTTACATAGTGCGCCTAGCAATGTTCGAATTTCCAAGCATGTAGGTATCAGAAAAATATTTATGAGCATCATCACTTTTTGGACGAACAATAAATCATTCTTACCTTTCAAGATTAGCTGGGAGTTTAAAAAACGAAAGCTCTGGCTTTGAAGAAGCCGAATTTAAACAGCCGTATGACACACAATACATTCCTGGCATTTTTAAAAAGATCGCGGCGATCACTCGTCTCGACACGGCACTGACGGCACACGCAACTGACAGAACTGCGACAATCGCTAAGGATCTCGTAAAAGAGTGCGTCTGTGTGAGTGAGCCGTTTTGATCGTTTTCTTAGTAGTTTCCCTACTGTCCATCTTTATATTGTGCCATTGTGATGTTTGTTAATTAGTAGACTTGGCCCCCAGGCTTCGTGGGCTGCCACCCTGTATAGTCAGAAAATGGCAAAATAGAAACCGTACAGGGATATAATTTATTCAATAGTTCAAATAATTTTATTTTGAGTAAATTTACATCATGCAGTCGAACATTCTGTCGTTTTTTCATAGTATCTATACGCCCTATGGTCGAAATTTTACGCGCTCGTTTTCGTTATAAATTATTGACTAATTCAATAAATAAGTTAATAAAAATATAAATAAATCATTAAAAAATAGATAGATAAATACTAAATAAAATAAAACTAAATAAATAAATAATTAGACTACTTAGCATGCAATTTAGTTACCAACGACTTCGAGCCGTCGACTAATGTAGTGTGTGTGTGTTTAAAGTTTGTCGTTAGAAAGGCTAGAAAAATATTTTTTGTTTTACTGAAATAAACGGTTATTTTGAATTAAAAAAACTCTTTTTTTTTTTCACTTTTTTTCAATAGAGAGTACAAACGGGGCGCCGTACCAATCCCGCCCAGGGCGCCGGTAATGCTAAAACCGGCACTGATTACAATATTGTAACTAATGAATATAAAACTATCTACATAATCTAATCTACAAGAAGTAAGGTTAATGAGGAAATATAAAAGAAAGATTTTATTATATTTATCTACTTCTGATACTTAACATTTTAGTTGTCATACCATAATTTAATTCTGCTGAATATTTCAATAATGTTTGTTATTAACTGAAAAAAAAATAAGGGAACCTCATTTGAAATCTATTTTTGGGGCCTACCACCAACTCTAAAACATATTATTTTAATATTACTTTAGTGTGGGAAAGAGATGAAGCTCTACGATGTATAGCTCCATCTCCATAATCCCAACTTTATTTATTTTGGGTATGGTGGGATATAACGAACTGAGGGTCAGGAGGGATCTCGCACTCGTCTCGTAAATAATCAAAGTATTTAGAGGGAAGGTACAAAATGCGGACGTTTGTGTGTTCCGGACAGGTACGTGTGTCATCGACGGCAGCCACGGCTGCTGGCGGAGCCGCGTGCTCGGACCAATCTGTTAAGTGTGGCGCCACTGTCGAATGCGCTCCATACTCTCAACCTTATAGCTAATGACTTGGACCTATTGTGTTCTTCACAAAAAATGCGCTATTTGTAATATGTTACATTTAATTATAATTTTAAATTAAAAATAAGTTAAGAGTTAGATAAGTACACTATCGCATTAGGTTACTCTGTAATGATAGATGTAAGTTGGAAATCAATAAATAAATAAATCTCTTTCCCCCACTAAAGTAAGATTAAAATAATACTGCTTTAGAGTTGGTGGTCGGAGTCGGTGGTAGGCCCCCAGATCTTTACTATGACACAACATATTTTATAATAATTATTAATAAGTATTTTAATATAAATCATTTTTTTTTTCTTAATTTTCTTACTTATATTTTAACTATTCTGTACTTACTAGTACTTATTAGTAACTATTCTGTAAAATGCTTAGGGGTCTTACTTTATTTTGTACTCTAAAGCTCTCTACATCCTGAATCTCAAAGAATGTGCCCTTAAATGATTTCCGCCACATTTGTTAATTGAATTGAGGTAATAAGAGTTTTCTATTCATTTATTTCTTATACATCTCCTTCACTTGGCACATAGCCACTATTGTAAAGAATATGAATTATGCAAGTTGGGCAAAAAACTGAGAACAATACCGATTTGACATTCAAAATAATTTAAATAGGTATTATGTATGTTAATGTTTCATTAGTCGATTGTACATAAAAGTAGACAGAGAAGACAAGTCACTAAATAAAAGTAATAATGAGAAAAGGACACACTTATTCTTAGATCCAAAGACAGAAATATAGTGATGCAACGAATACTACTTTTACGAATACGAACACGAATACGAATATCAAACCTACTATTCGGCGAATACGAATACGAATATCTCGCCATGGTAATAAAAGACTTATTTATTTGATGAATGTTTACTGTTCTAATAATTAAAATAAATAAAACAATACTCTCTTGCTTGACTTGTGCTCACGACTGACAAATGAAATAAATGGAATGAATGGTTCGTAATCGTAATGATAGGGAAACTCCCGGAGCCGCTGAAACTGTATAAACTATGGCCGGGGAGTCCCCCGTCGCGTCGTCGTTGCGGTTAAGGGCCCCTGCATACGTTATATTTTTACGCGTGTTTTTCAAATCTGCAGTAATTAGAGTTGCATACAAAAATATTAGTTTTTAAATATTCGTATTAGTATTCGCCGAATACGAATATTCGGTAATTGTCTACTATTCGGCGAATACGAATATTCGTATTCGTATTCGTTGCATCACTAGAAATATTTTAAATTTTCTCAATCAAATTATGTAAACTTTTTTCTGGCCCCAGTTGTTAGTTATAGACTGGAGGCCAAGCAATATACGAACAAAACGGCTGTCACCAACTGGCACAGTATCTCAGGTATATGCTGACATCTAATGTAAATATTATTCTGTCCATAAATTGCTGGTTGCTATTTCCGCATACGATAGCGTAATTTTAATCCGCGTTGCGTTTAAAATATAATTAAAGGACAACAAACATTTTTCAATTTTAAATTAATATACGTTGTGGAGTGATTTAAATTAAATAAAACTATTTTCGAACACTTGGGAAATTACACACTTGTACAGTCATGTGTTCGTACACAAATAGATCTTCTAAGATAATAATAGACTTACCAGAGAGTGATATTCCCATCATCACAACAAACAAAGGGAACTCCATAGTAATAGCAAAACGTTTTGCCGGCAATTCGCTGATTGTGTTAACGTTAGAGTTACTTTCAGTGAGGCGTTCTTCATCTTGAGCCATTATTCTGTAATTATATAAACAACTGATTACGCACTGCCGAAATTATTCATTATAATTAAATTCGTTAAAAGAACAAAGATCATAATACAATTCAAAGTGCAATAATTTATTATAAATCCTGAAAGGACTAGTGGATACAAAACTCAATAAATAACCCTACTGTTTTGCTACGAGCTTGAGCTGCTCCCAAAACTAGTTAACGTACAATTCTAATAAAATTATTATAAGTACGAATATTTCTACGAAACAATTATCATGAACAGCACGTCCAAACTTCACGCAAAGTTTTTTTTGCAATGTCAAATGTCAAATCAGTCTGTGATGTCAAACAAACTTGACAGTCTACGTCAGATTGTGACACAGATTGGTTACTTGTGAATGTCGTTGATATGTTGCCACATGGCAGATTTATAACCACTTTGCTTGCCATAATAAAGAATAGTATAGAATATCGTAACAACTAAAGTGCGTGCTAACTTGACCCGTAACGCGTTTGGTAGCACTGAATTGTACACACTGATCTGTCAATCGCTATTTTGAACTCTATTATTAATGAACCGGACCATTTAGACGGGGACAATCCCCGCGACAATCCACAAGTCGATGACCTATACTATACCTACGTTAAAATCAGTGATTTCCTCAGTGCACCACCCGCAGGTAAGGATTATAAGTGCTCCGCGTCTCATTTATTGCAAAGTTGCAGTGCGTTGGGTGGTGTACGTGTCTGCCACACTTGAATTTGGCGCTCCAAAATGCTGGTGGGGCACGTGCCCCGGTTTGCCCCCCCCCTAGATCTGTGCTGTGTGTGTGCATCCATGCGTTGTGGTTCCGGTGGTTCGAACAATGGGCGAAAATTACGATATAGAATGACTTATTGTAGCCGTTAAAAAACGTGTTGACTCAGCAGTGAACAGTACAGACAGACAAAAAAACAAATTTAGCTTGTGAAGAGTCTTGTCAAATTCATTGGGTGAATCCAAAAGTAACGTTTTTTCTTCTTTCAAGTTTGACACACGAGCAAATATGCTTAAGTAACTGTTACCCTGAGCCTGGGGCTACATTGCCGCATTATCGTGAACTTTACTTCGTGCGTACTCTGTTGCTCAGCGAGACGTTGAGTGGTGTGCGAGGGAGAGCGCGCGAAGAAAGTTCGCGATAACGCGACAATGTAGCCCCAGCATAAATTGGCCGTCCATCTTTTCTTTGTACTCTGTGTGCTAGCACGGCTAGCACTCAGTATGATAGCTCGGTCGGGAACGACTGAGTTCAGAAAAAGTCTGATGCAAAAATCGGATGTGTTCGAGTAAATACGATCAGATAGTCTGATCAGACAATCGGAAACAATATCTGACGTGTGTTCCCAGTCATAGCGCTCCGAACAATACAAGCTACATAAATTCCTGACATTTTGGTTAGATGGCGAGGGCATTACTTAGTTTTCACTTCTATCGGAATGACAAGTTAGAGGGAGGAATCAGGAATCGGACGTCTATTTTGTCTCCGTCCAGAAATATGCAGACGGATTCAAAAGGATGAAAAAAAATCTGAAGTGGGTGATAGACAGACCGCGGTTTTAAAGTCCGCCAACTTACTTGGCTCGCCGTCGGTGACACACGTGAAGCTTTTTCACACTGAATCGCGATGTTTTAATTTTCTGAACCGTACTAAATATACATTACACAAATGACGAAACAAAATGCTGGCTCGCGACTCGCGGCAATGACAGACGTATGAAACTACGAACCAAGGCGGGCTACGAAATTTCAAACCTGTTGGATCTACTCGGCGATTTTAAAGTGCACGTACTTAGGGTGACACACCGGCGAGTAAGGTCGCCGAGCCATAAGACCGCGTACTTGCTCGCCCATTTGTTACCCCTTTGACGTATCTATATGTCGTGGCCAGATCTTAGAATTGATCATTAGTGTTCGACCATTTCATGAAATGGTTGTGTTTCATGAAATGGCCAGCTAAAGTTGGCCATATCGTTTAAACGTCAACGTTTAATGATATGTCAGTCAACGTTTGGCCATATCAATGTATACAGGATGAAATTGAAAATATGCGACAACTCTTAAGGGGTCATTTTACTCATCATTATGAACAACTTTCACTATGGGACCAACCCTGAAATCGCGAAAAAAAAAACAGCTGTTCCCTACATTTATGTTTGCATAGCTCGTCAAAATGTAGGGAACAGCTGTTTTTTTTTTTCGCGATTTCAGGGTTGGTCCCATAGTGAAAGTTGTTCATAATGATGAGTAAAATTACCCCTTAAGAGTTGTCGCATGTTTTCAATTTCATCCTGTATTGTTATAATATGTTAATTTTTTATTATAACACCATCTGTGAGCGACCAAAGGTACTAATTAGTGGCATGCCTTTGTCAGGTTCATTCCCTACCTTCGTTCCATCCGGGTGTCCCTTGACACCTCTCAGTTTTTTTTTTACGATATTATCAATAATTTTTGGCCACATCATGAAGTATTCGTGCGTTTAACTGTTCATATCGTCAAACGTTGAGTATTCAATGATCTGGCCAAACCACATCATGATGTGATCAGCGGTCGATGTTCTATTTCATGAAATGCAACCATTTCATGAAATGGCCGGACACTTCATGAAATGGCCAATTCTAAGATCTGACTACGACATATACATACATCTAATAAAACAGTAGATCCCGGTGTCTGTCAGTTTGTTTGTTCGCGCACATCTCTGGAACGACTGAACGGATTTTCATGTAGTTTTCACAGCAGCAGAAGAGAATAAAGGCTTTGTTTAATTAAAATCGGATGTCGCAAAAAAAAAGTTATCGTCATACAAGACGGTATTCTGTTCACGATATGTTGTGGTGCACAATTTCTGAGAGTAACCTCAAAAAGTACTACGCTTGCATAAATTCAAGATAGTTTTACAACCATTCGTTTATCCCATAAATAGGATTTGCATGAAGCTTGGCGCACAAATAGTTTATAACTAACAAAAAGTACTAGGCTTGCATACATTCTAGTTTAGTTAATTTTGAGTACCTACATAAAATAAATGCTATCTTATAAAAATCGATTGCCGCATGAATGAAAGATCATCACTAGAGAATGGCTCTACGGATTTGGCCGATTCTTTTTGTGTTGTATTCGTAATTGCCTTAGAGACAAGGTTTGTATGAAATAAATTTTGGAAAATCCACCAAAAAGTCGGAAATACACCCGGGCAACGCCGGGCACGAACAGCTACAATTCAATATGAGGTAAGCACTCAGGCAGTTTGATAGCTCGGGAACGACTGAGTTCAAAAAAGTCTGACGGAAAAATCGGATGTGTATCGAGCTCAGAGTAATAACTATTACTCTGAGGTATCGAGTAAATACGATCAGATAGTCTGATCAGATAATCGGAAACCAAATCTGACGTGTATTCCCAGCCTTTCTTGATCCTGCCACTAGATCATAGAGTAAAATAATCAAGAGTTTTTTTTTGTTAAAATATGTTTGATTTGTCTGTGGTACTGCTTTGTCTATGATAACACGGAAAGAACACGGCTAGCGTTTTTGGTTTTTGGGCAAAAATCTAACGTCTTCGATTGCTTTGCTTGATCAGTTGTGATAAATTGAAGAAAATTTAAGTCCAAGACCTCGTTAATTGAAGGTAAGTCTTATAAATCACAATATTATTGTTGAAAAGGGTGTGCCGAAAACTTTCATCATGCGGCGCTACAGATTTTTGATGAGTCGTCTCATAGCCTGTCATATTATTATCACCACATCCGTTGTAGCGGACGTTTACAGTTATTTTCTATATTTAAAGTTCGTAAGCATTTGGGAAATACTTTAGCAGGTGTTTAGTGAGTGTTTTGATACATCTTTGTGTGGTTTGTCGGGAAATCGTCACGGATATACCACGACCTATTTTTAGATCGGCTTTCTTTTTTCTGAAACGCATTGCTGTCGTTTAGCCGGTCTTATGGCATTCCTATAATGTTTGGTGATGTTACATTCTAGACAAAAGTATTGGAGTAGCGAAGATGGCAGTGAACGTGTATTCAACGAATGTGACTTCTGAGAATTTGTCAAGACATGATATGTTGGCGTGGGTGAACGACTGCCTGCAGTCAAACTTCGCCAAGATCGAGGAGCTATGCACAGGCGCCGCGTATTGTCAGTTCATGGACATGTTGTTCCCAAACAGTGTGCCCATGAAAAGAATTAAGTTCAAAACAAATCTAGAACATGAATACATACAAAATTTCAAAATACTACAAGCTGGTTTCAAAAAAATGGGAGTTGATAAGGTACTTTTTCACTACTGTGCTAAGTTTTTAATATTAAGCTAATGTAACTGAAAACATTCCACTTTTCAGTCATTTATTAGCTAATTATAATAATTGTTGTTCATTTTGTTTTGTATTATCCTAAATTGTTTTGTCTTATTATGAGCTAAACCAAGCTTCAAGAGGCACTTTGAACACTATTTGTGTGTTTGCACAATTAAAGCCACTTGTAGTAATAATCAAATAAGTTATAAAGGTCTCCTGTATCTGGGACAAAATCCTGCCATAAGTAAAATATAGGAAAACTAATGAATTTATTCAGTAAAGCAGTATAAATACAAAAAATTTAAAACAAAGGTCCCTCAAAGTCTATTATTATGAACAAAATAACTCAATTATTCTTCCATCTGATAATGATAAATATGTTTCAACTGTAATGATGAGAATGATGATGATGTAATGTTACAATTTACCACACACCAATAATATACTTTATAGGTAATACCAGTGGACAAGCTGATAAAAGGAAGGTTCCAAGACAATTTTGAGTTCTTACAGTGGTTTAAAAAGTTTTTTGATGCCAATTATGACGGAAGGGAATATGACGCTTTTGATGCGCGTGGTGGCATCACAATTGGGTCGGGGGCATGTGAATCAGGAGTGCCTTTATGTGGCGCAGTACTGGTGGCGCCTCCGCCGCCCAGGGCTACTCGCCGCCCTGCTCCCATGCACCACTCTGGCAGTATGCATCAGCCAAATCAAATAATGCACCCCACTCATTAAACCACACTTAGCAACACAACTTGTGGCTTGTAACTGTAACAAACCAACAATGCTAAGTATACTCCACATAAGTGTTTCTGTGCGTGGTCATCTGTACACGTCTTGTTTAGTTATAGACTGTAGGCAGGTAGCGGCACCTTTTGTAGCATTGTGATTCTTTTTTTTTTACCTTCACTTTTTTCTTTTGTAGATAGTACCCATTGACAGACTGGTGAAGGGTCGTTTCCAAGACAATTTTGAATTTTTGCAATGGTTCAAGAAATTCTTTGATGCCAACTATGGAGGCACGGAATATGACGCGGTGGCGCAACGTGAGGGTCTGCCCATGGGGCACGGGGGCGCCGCTGCTCCGCGGGGCGCGGCCGCCGTGCCCAAGAAACCGACGGCGCCTGTCGCCAAAGTCGCAGCTAGACCCCAATCCAGTACTATTTTGTTTTCTTTATAGATATTGATTTGTGTTATAAACTTGGCTTTTTTTATTGAGTTGCATAGATAGAAGACCCAAATTCAAACAGTGATATCAAGAATATTATATTTTATATAGATATTGGAACCATTGCCCTATATAAGTAAAATATATTTTCCCATTATTATATCCATTGTTCAATTATTATGTCTGGGATAAAAATTAATATGTCAGATGTACATACTGTATATTAAACTTAAGAACGCGGCGACCTTTGAATTATCCATACAAACGTAATACCTAAATCATTTCCAATTCGAGCATATTTCCACCAAATAAATTTGATATTCGGATTGAGACAATAATTATCTAGGCTTCCAATTCTTTTTTTTTTCAAAAACCTACCTCTACATGAAGTTTAAGCGAATTGCATTTCGTACATTTTTACAGCGTAAATGACTTGTTTTCATATTGTGTTTTCTTTATTATAAACAACAATATTTGTAATATTGTTTCATCACAAGCATAGCTTATATTATCAAGTTACAAATTATAGAAAAAAAATTGGAAAAACATTAAGTTTTCATTCATCATTTTTGGTATTACGGAACACATCCAAATTTCTCATAATTTCAGATAGCTAGTAGTGCTATCGCGTCAAGCAATAATTGTCAATGTGTGTGTGCTCCCTGTAGGTGTTTATCGCTCCGACAGGCACAAGGCACACTAACGCAACGTGCTTGGTTGGAGTTCGTTCATAGTATTTTTTGTCAACTTTAGACGATTAGGTACTTTACAGTGTGCTGTACCTGTACGCGCGTACTTATTTGTTTGCTAAATTGTATTGTATGTAATATTTCTGACACTCCTCTTGACTTGACCTATTTTTAACCGACTTCAAAAAAAGGAGGAGGTTCTCAGTTCGTCCGATTTATTTTTAAATGTTTGTTCCCGGAATACTCGAAGACGGCCGGACCGATTTAGAAAATTATTTTTTTGTCAGAAAGGGTATACTTCACAGGTGGTCCCATTGTCATCAAGTCAGGATTGGATGATGGAATCCTGGAGAAGTCGAGGGAACTCTTGAAATATTACAGGCGCACCTATAGCGATTTAGGTATTTTTTATAGTCACTCTTGAATTTGATCTCGGAAAGCACCATTTAGTGAAGTGGAAGTGATGATGAAGACCACAGATGGCCACCGGAACTTATCAATAATACGTATTTCACGGGTTGCGATTAGAGAAGATTACTTTAATATGGTTGCCAAGCCATTTATGCCCGTCACAATACATAGGGTGAAGTGGAGCTAATGGTGAAGTACCAGGAGAACTCCTCAACAATGAACGTCCCTGCATCGGGAAAAGCAATATTTTGTAAAAGGTGATGAGCAGTTGACATTAGGCTATTGTAACTTAGATAAATTACAAACCGACCCACTAAAAAGGAAGAAATAAAAACTTTTTCACTCCTCTTGCTCAAAAAATCCGTCATTGTAGCGTACCAAAGCGGAGATAAAATAGCATATTATCATCCTCTAGGGGAAAAAGTTTTTTTTTTTAATTTTTGTCTGTTTCCAACGAGCCTACCACCCATAAACGAAAAAGTCTTTGTTTGATCTATATATATTATATAAAAAAGAATCCCTATTTCCTTGATCACGGCATCACGCGTGAACGGCTGGACCAATTTCGCTAATTCTTTTTACCCGACTGCCCCAGAAGGAGGGTATTACCCGACTGCCCCAGAAGGAGGGTAATGTTTTTCGAGAGTATGTATGTATGTATGTATGTATGTATGTATGTCTATTTCTTTGGCACGCTCTGTAGCCTAAACGGCTTGATGGATTTTGACATATGAGGTGTCGTAGATTCGTCTTAATTGTAGAAGTGTCATAGGCTATATAATATTTTTATATTGCATCTGCAAATACAAAAAAAAAGGGACGGGAAGGTTTAAAAAAAAAATTATAACAATATTGGTATCAAATAAAAGCTAGTAACGAGTCAATGCCAAATTTTGATTTTTATTAATAAAACTAAAAAGCTTGAAATAAAGAAAATTATTCAAAAAACAAAAAACCCGACTGCAAAAACACATAACTGAAAAGAGAAAAACAAGCATTATAATCTATAGAATTTTGGTATCACAGGCGGGGCAAACAAAACTTACACCATACGTATATCCGGTTATTAGTTTGCCCCGCCTGCGATACCAAAATTCTATAGATATAATGCTTGTTTTTCTCTTTTCAGTTAGGTGTTTTTGCAGTCGGGTTTTTTGTTTTTTGAATAATTTTCTTTATTTTGTTGTGTTTGTTATCTAGTAAGGAGATGGTTCTTAGGATAGGTTGGTGAAAGTAGGGTAGGTAGGTAGGTAGGTAGGTAGGTATGCAAGTAGGTAGGTATGTATCTTGGTAAAGTGGGTATGTAGGTAAGGTAGGTAGGTATGTATGTATGTATGTAGGTAAGTAGGTACCTACCTACTTACCTACATACATACATACATACATACCTACCTACCTTCCTACTTACCTACCTAGGTAGGTAGGTATGTATGTAGGTATGTGTAATTAGGGTAGGTAGGCAAACCGTAGATGAGTGCATACCCGTGCGAAGCCAGGGCGGGCAGCTAGTTACTACTATTATTCGATAGGTACCTACTTACGTGTCTAAAGAGCCTCAGCTATGGCCTCAGCGAGTATTTTGTAGTTTGTAAGTTACACAATTGACATAAAGTTCATTATGCTTTGACCCAATTTCGTGCCAAAAACTCGCTTCCATTCCGTTCTGCGCCAACGAGGTGAGTTCTGGTGAGTATTGGCCGAGACGGTATAAGCTAGTTGCTCTCCGTACGCGACGAAGCCATAGCCACCACCAAGTTGTAGTATTGTAAGTACCTACCTATCATAACGCGGTTGTACGAAGTTTTGTCATGTCATGTCACTGTTCCTTTTCTTTACTTATGTGACCGAGCGGGCGTAATTATTGTCTCAAGGACACTATTGAAAACACTGCTCGCTCTAAATTGAGTTCGCAATGTATTTGCCAAACATGTAAACAAACACGAGTTTTCCACTTAGACGAATATGAACTTTATGCTAGTGTAAATAAAGTTGATTTTAGACTGACTGGTAATGTTGAAAAAGTCATAAAAAAAATATGAAGTTGTAGCGCAAACTGAACCTTATGTGTAGTCCATTACAGTTATTTTTCCAAAAACTCGTGTTTGTTTAGATGTTTGGCAAATGAACTGCGAACGCAGATTTTTATTTGTCGGTGCAGCAGCGGTGCGACATCAGTATGTTCGGATGATAAAAATATAGGTACCGCCACCACGTGTCGCTTGCACTTACGCACATGTCGGTAAAAAATTATGCAGAGCTGCTTGTGCCGTCGTCGCAAAATAATGTCGAGTTCGCCCAGGTTCGCACCGCACGGGCTGTTATTTTCCGCGGGATTTTTTTTTCGCACACTGAATTTTCAACGGGTTTTTTTTCAACTCGCTAGGACGAGAGTGTCCCAGCGCGTTGGATTCTCAACGCTCGGCTCAACACGGAGAGTTTAAAATCCAGTGCGAGACCACCAATAAGAAGTGGAGACCACTCTAAAGGAAATAAATAAACACAAACAGACTTAAAATAAATAATGACAATAATAATACTCGTAGATACTTATCCCAATAATTTATATTTACGCGACGTGCGTATGACTACTCTAGCGTCGTCCGTCGGTCCGCCGATTTACCCACAAGTCCATGCTCGATAACGAAGTATAGGTACCTACACTTCGCGTCAAATAACTTTGGCCGCTCTGAAGTTAGGTTGCGCATGCGTACCTACTGGCATGCGCGCTACAGATTGACTACTCCGCAGTCATATAGAGTCTACTTCAGAGCGGCAAAGTTATTTGACGCGAACTGTTGGTACCTACCTACCTTATTTGTATGACGTATCTACTAGCTAGGTTTTCTCTACAAGGCCTTCTATCTTGAGATTAGTCGAGATATCCTAAAATATTGAGACATCGGCATGGTAAAGAAATTTCCAAAAAACGCATTACTAGTCTGTACATTCACTAGCGATTCCCCAAATTAGTCAACAAAAATAAAGCAAATAATGAACATACCTAATTATTACTCATAATAAGTATTTATGCTGTCGACTCGCTATGAATGAATGGCATACAGTACCTACATCTAGTATTATCCGCTCACACACACTGCGAAGCGCACCCGTAATCTGTGGCCCCGCCTTCTTTTGTCGAACAGAGATAGCGATATTCCAAACGCATTTTGCTCACGTCTCGAGTTTGCATTTCGTGCCGTAGTACGTCGGCCTCTTAATATAATAATATCTGCAGTCCGCACCTGCACAGTATCATATGCAGTGTTTATCTGTATTATTCATATATATACACAGCATGTTATCATTCGTCATTATGTGCACCTTTTTTCTATTCATGTTATCAGCCAACATACATTATTATTTGTGTTAATTTGTATTATGTTTATTCCTCATCATATTTATCGTTTATTACGATTACGTCAGTACAGGAAGATAGCCTATTTGTACATTTACCTTATAGTTGTGATTTTGCTTATTAATGCTTTTGAAATATTATTATTTTCATTGCTTGATATTTTTATAGCTATGTTTAAATATAAAAACGACTATGATACATATTCAAATTAAATTGCAAAGAAAATCTTAACTATCAGTTCAATGTAGTTGTTTGATTGACTTTTATGTTTTACAGCATTTAAATGATTTTTTTACACTTTACAGTTGGCAAAGCAAACAGCACAGTCAGGTCTCCCCCAGTGAATTTATCCAGAATAAATCAAAGTGCTAAGGGGGATTCTAAAGTTATTGACGAGTTAAATCATCAGGTATTGCAAAATTTTAATTATTTTACAACATGGCAAAATTTTAAAATTAAGAAGTACCTGCTCCTTAATTTTTTAAATTTGCCACTTTGTTTTCTGGTTTATCAAAAATACAGTTCATTTTGTTTATTGCTAATATATTAAATCATTACAGTCATGCTAAGTTCCACCTTTTCAGGAAAAGTGTAGATTTTACCTTGACTTGTATTAATTGTTAGTTAACCTTGAATGTTAATTTTAACGCAGATAAATGAATTGAAAGCAACAGTTGACGGCCTTGAGAAAGAAAGGGACTTCTATTTTGGCAAGCTCCGGGATATAGAGGTGATCTGTCAAGAGATGGAAGAACAGCAGAATGGTCCAATTGTTCAGAAGATTTTGGATATCTTATATGCAACTGAGGTACAGTAGTCATGACAGAACTGTTTAAAATAACTTGTTACAAATATTTCCTTGTTATACTGACCCATTAAATATGTCTTATGACTATTAATAATAATTTGCCAAGTTCCAAGGGTGCGGCCAGACGCCGCATGTGGTTGTCAGTTTGAGCGGTGAAGCGAAAATATTATTAACCATGAGAATTCTACTAAATTTAAATGTCATAAATTTAGTAGAGTTCTCTTGGTTAATGTATTCCTTGCTGCACTTCCCCGCTCCAATGGACAAGCAACCAAGCTTTAATGAGGCGGAAAAAAAAATCTTTGGGTGTGGTCAAACTTTATAGCAATATTTTATAAACTCAATTTCGGCGAGTTGGTCTGAACTACGATAATCTGGCCCGACCCTTATTTTTACATATTTAAATGCATGCAGCATCAAGTTGTTACAAAATGCAATGGCTATTTATTTACTTTAATATCTGGACACGCAAATTGAATTAATTTATCAAACTTGGCTGGGTGGACTGATTGTTGTCCTTTTATTTCCGTACTTAGTTAGAGCCGGACCATGAACAACTCAGCCCATCGCAGTCAACTGAGCAATGAGAGAACTTGGTTAGAGCCTACTAAATGTAAAGTATGAAGCAAGTGAACAAATTTTAATTAATAATATTTGTTTTGTTCGTCAGGACGGATTCGCGCCTCCAGAAGAAATAGACGGCGACAACCCACACCCGCCGGAGGAAGACGAATATTGAAATTATCAATGTATCTACGCGTATCATAGTGCTCTTTGTATATTACATATATCAAATCGAAATTATCTCGCTTTACAATCATTGAGTGCTTAGTATTTCACAGCCAATGAGTCGTAATTGAATCATGTAGGTTAAATGTTCGGAAACAGTGGCCCTAAAATGGCTTAATGTAGCTATTGTTAACAATTACCTACACACTAGATGTAAAATGTATAATAAATATGTTACAGTAACTAACAAGGCTTGTACATTATTACAACTACTTGTTGTAAACATGCAATATTATATTGTAGGTTATTATTTCTCGAGATTTAGTTGAATTAATGATATGTAACACTTCTTTGTGTATCGTCCTTTTGAATATTTTATGAAGTATTATTGTGTTTACTCTGTCTCGCATCTTTATCAGAAAGTTGATTTTGCCGTCATGTACACGCTCTGTAATTCATTATTATACATATTCACGTGGCTGTGTCATATCTAAGTGCATTCCTTAACTCTGGGAGCATAGTTTCTTGACGGAATTTTTATTTCTAATTCGGTATGCTCTTCATATGGAGTACCCTGTTTATTGTGTAATTTTTAAAGCTGTATGGTGTAAAGTTTGACTGTGGATTGTAAGGAAAGCTGTCCTCGACAACATTTTTGGGCCACTGGTGCCTATATGAATGTGCATTTAATAGGTTGTTAAATTATTGGAAGAGATTTACTGTTAATTGTTTAATTCTGTTATAGTAATGACGCAGTTGAGTAAAATTAGAATGTTCGGTTCTAAATTATATCATTTTTATACATTTTGGATAACAAGTGAATAAGTTTTAGATCTGAAGGTACGTAACTAACAAAATTAAACTTGTGATTGTCATCATAATTATGGTTAAAATCACAGAGCACGGAATCGTCGCGCCCCGGAAGCTTCTAGATCACCACAGCATAAATCAGTAGCAGTATTATATCTCGGCATTGACCTTAAAATAATTACCTACGGCCGCTTGATAGGTAAACCTTCCGCGTCTGTGCGTAACTGCCGCGCCCTCGATACTGTTGCGTACTGATATACACTGAGATTTCGAAGCGCGTCATTTCGGCCGTTTTCTATGAAGATAGAATACTGTTAAGTACTTATTTATACTGTGCTATCCCGGACCGCCTTCAAAACCATAATTTCACATTTGTATCGTTGTGCGAGTGTTCGGTTGTTTTCTATGGAAAGTGTTGACAATACCGCCACAAGCAGCGGCCGCCGAGGCATCTCCGTGCTCTTTGGTTAAAATTGATAATCATTAATCGGTTCCAGATAGTGTGATATTTACATGACCATGATTTAGGTTAATCAAAATACAAGACTTAAACTTGAATTTTTGCACTATTATAACTAACTATAAGAAGTATACTAATACATTATAATTCAACATATTTTTATTTAGTAGATTATAACATCATTTACTCGCGTCGAGGAAACTTAACGACTTGTTGGCGTAAAAAGATGTTATTCGCTGGTTAAGATAAATAGATAATTAATTTATTTACTTTAGCATTCATAAATTGCCTTAACAGCAGATTATTAATTGCCTCTGGTTTTCAGATTGTGAATGTCTTATCGAATAAAATAATAACTTTATTAAAACATGTGTTTTGTTATTACGACTCAGTATAGGTAGCGAGGCCCCCTACCCCGGCGGCAACATTTCACTTCAAAGAATAGGCACCTTTCTTCAACATGAAAAATACTAAGTTAGGGCCAATGATCGTTATGTATTGAGCAGTGTTACTTTTTTTGGCGGCCATTTACGACACTTGAAAAATCAATATAATAATCCCGACCGAGATGAGACAAGTACGCAGGAGATTAATAGTGCGCAAGCGCAGGGTGCACTTTCTGTTCCTTTAGCCCGTTCTCACACACGGAGTGACGGTAAGACCTTGTACAATGTCACTCAGGATGGCTGGACAAATCTTCAAAATAGCTCGCATTTAAGTAGGTCAACAGGGCACTTTATGTGACGGCTAAACACCCTTATCTCAGAATTTGTGACGCTACAGAATCTTAGATAATCGATCGAAAACGTGTCCAGCCAGCTTGAAAAACCACTTTTCGCTGGTCTCTCAATCTCGGTAACGGAAGTGATTTTGACGACTTTGCATATCAACGGGCGTCACATAAATTTGTGACAGGCATGGAGCTAAAAGTTTTGAGATACGTACAGTGGTTTAGTAGAAAAATGCAAAAATCTGTGCCAGCCATCTTGAATTTACGTATAAAACTTTTGGCTGGCACTTACGAATCTCAATAACGGTAGCGTTTTCGAATATGACTCCTTTACTAATATTTAGTGACGCAATTTGTGACAGTAATAACGTTTGATTTATGGCGGCACATGTAAGGGTTTACGAGAAATCAATAAAAACTAATGTCCAGCCAACCTGAAGTTCAAGATGGCTGGACACCTGTATCTCCGCTGCCTGATGATCTACGACCTTCAAAATGTGTTCAAAATTTTGTGACGGGGACGATAATGATAACCTGAATTTGTGACGGAGAAACTTTGCGTAGTTTCAAAGATATTGATCATTTAAACTTTCCCATACAAACATCCACTAATATTGTGAGGTGACCATATTTTTTACTTAAATAAAGGATTTCTTTTTAATCGACTAATCTGCCGGTAGCAGCTACTGATGCTGTGATTGTTTTTGTGTAATAATTGTCTTTTATAAATAGGTATTGAAGAATATTTAAGTATATTCAGCTAGGTATTATGATTAAAATGACGACCACCGACTTCATTTGCGCTTCAAGCACTTAGGGCGGTGGTAAAAACAACGTTGTGGTACAAGGCGAGGGTTACTGAAGTGCAAATGGAGTTGATCGTCGTCATTTGAAACGCTGTATAGGTACAAATAAATAAATGTGATTTTATTTACAGCAAACATTATTTTTTCATTTAAATAACTTAGAGCATTAGTTATCCTGACACATTAACTACCATGTACTTACCATGAAAAACACCAATACCTACCTACTAAAAGGAGTAGATATCTGCACGTAAATAATCAATAACATTAAAAAATTACCCCCCTTCCTCACTTCTGTCTTCTATTGATTTAAATATCTACAGTTGTTCTTATTAGTATCACCAATACACGGATTTTCGTCCATTAAAGAACACACCATAAAATATATTTAGTCCTACATAAAACCTACAATATTGGTAACCCTACTGCAGTGTTTGTATGGGAAAATTAAAATGTTCAATATCTTTGAAACTACGCAAAGTTTCTCCGTCACAAATTCAGGTTATCATTATCGTCCCCGTCACAAAATTTTGAACACATTTTGAAGGTCGTAGATCATCAGGCAGCGGAGATACAGGTGTCCAGCCATCTTGAACTTCAGGTTGGCTGGACATTAGTTTTCATTGATTTCTCGTAAACCCTTACATGTGCCGCCATAAATCAAACGTTATTACTGTCACAAATTGCGTCACTAAATATTAGTAAAGGAGTCATATTCGAAAACGCTACCGTTATTGAGATTCGAAAGTGCCAGCCAAAAGTTTTATACGTAAATTCAAGATGGCTGGCACAGATTTTTGCATTTTTCTACTAAACCACTGTACGTATCTCAAAACTTTTAGCTCCATGCCTGTCACAAATTTATGTGACGCCCGTTGATATGCAAAAAGTCGTCAAAATCACTTCCGTTACCGAGATTGAGAGACCAGTGAAAAGTGGTTTTTCAAGCTGGCTGGACACGTTTTCGATCGATTATCTAAGATTCTGTAGCGTCACAAATTCTGAGATAAGGGTGTTTAGCCGTCACATAAAGTGCCCTGTTGACCTACTTAAATGCGAGCTATTTTGAAGATTTGTCCAGCCATCCTGAGTGACATCTTGTACAGAAGGGACGAATTCGCCGCGAAACGTTTCGCGCGAATTCATTCGCGCGTTAACGAGATACTAGGCGCCAATACATCGCGTCCACAAGCATCGCGGGATTTCAAAATACGCGCGTAAATCGCTTGCAGTTCGCCAGACTCTCGACTCGCGCTTGATTCGCGCGTATTGCGCGCGAGTCGAGATACTAGAGACTCCTTGTTGCGTCCAGTTGACGCGCGAACTCCAGAGCGAATGCACGTATCCAGGGAAGTGGAGCGCCAAAATTTTGATACGGAATTGTTTTTATTTTAATTCGTCCCCAAATGCTCGCGCGTAGGTACGCTCTTTCTGGGCGAAACGGTCGCGCGTGATACGCACGAGAGAATCGCGGCGAATTCGCCCTTTCTGGACAAGCTCTAAGGTTGGTTGAGTTGCTGTCACCCCGTGTGAAAATGGGCCTACTCGCACATGGCTCAACTCAAGTTGTATCAATTTGATTTTTTTGAAGTGGAAACTTCTTTAGGCGCGTTGAACACTTTTTGGGTGAACAAAAATCATGAAACTCGCGTCATCGTCACCGCACGTTTCCCATGTCGTGTTGACAGCGCACTCTGTGTCGGCAGTGCCCAAGGACACTGCCCCGTATGTTTTTTAATTTTTATTTATATACCAGAAAAAATAATGCAAAAATACAATTGTTATTTACATAACAAAACTATCAAAGAAATCAACTCCCCTCGGCTAACTGCTCAACAATATTAGGTAAAGCAAGATGTTTGTTAGAAACAAGTGTACTGTATTATTGAGAATGACACAACTGCTATTGCTTTAGTTTTTTTATTATTTTCCAAATGCGCAACAATACTAAATATATTTAAATACTCTTATTTAGGACGTTACAGAAAGGAATACAGGGGAATCACATTTAGAATGGCACTAATGGCAATGATAAGACCTCTCTAAAGCCGGATAGACATTAACACATATGGCGTAGGCCACACATAAATGGCGTCGGGCGAGGACACGGCGCGGGCGGCTTCCTGATCCATTCAAATTTTATACCAAGTGCATAGAAATAAAGCGCAATTTAGGATACACGGAATGCATCATATCCACGCCCGAGCCACGACATTCCGTGTATCCTAAATTGCGCTTTATTTCTATGCACGTGGTATAAAATTTGAATGGAACAGGAAGCAGCCCGCGCCGTGTCCTCGCCCGATGCCATTTAAGCTGTTTTCAGACCAGCACGATTTGTCGCGCGACGCGACACGAACAGTACAAAACTTCACGGTATAACAAATGATTTTGTTCTTATGTAGGTACGTGTGACCTTAAATCACAGACATAAAGAGTAGATATGTTTTGTTTGTGCCCTATATACATCAACTTATAAGTTAAGGCACACCGGCGGACGGCTTCGAGGATTTGTCAGGGAGAATCCCGCGGTATTCCACGGTGGAAATGAATGTGCACCCCCGTTTACCTTGCCTTTCCCTCGCGATCGTATGCTAGCGGACTCCGGCCGTCCGGCTAGGGCATGCTATTCGAGTATTCGAGTATTCGTTTTATTCGAGTATTCGCCTTTTTTACTATTCGAATACTAGAAGACTAAGTATTCGAGTTTTACGAATTTTACGAATAATGTTGTTTGTTTGAATGGTAGTTTTTTTTATTCTTATGGCTTCATTTTTTTGCGATGACTTAAACCAACAAAACACGGATGATGTAATTTTGAGCGAAATAAACAGACAGCAGCAAAATGCAAATAACGAGAATTTGACAAAATCTATCAAAGAGCAATTCAAAGAAAAGGTTCAAGAATCTTTACAAAATAGAGCTTCCATCTACTAGCCGACTGGTTACGAACGAAGATCTAGAATAGTAGATTGTTTGCCAAGGGAGCAAACAACTATTTTTAAGGCGAGTGTTTCTTTGAATCCAAAGCGGAGCGAAGGATTCTAGAGTAGAATCCTGAGCGCAGCGAGGGATTGAAAGTACATCACTCGAGCTTAAAATAGTGTTGCTCCCGAGGTGAACACTACTTTTTATCGTACCCTCTATGAGAAAATAAACGTTTGCGGTCCGACCCCTATCAGGAACGAATTTCCTACTCACGTATGATTTTAACACAAAACAAAAATTTTATGACAAAGAAACACGGCCGCCATCTTTGATTTACATTTTGATCTCACTATCGGCTTTACCACCGTCGAAAACTACGAAAACGATACCCATGCCGAAAACTTTAAAAATTTTCGCATGCCATCTTGGATTTTAATTTTAATTTTCACACTTTCTCTCTCTCTTGCCAGCCTGTTACTTATTCATACAATGTTCGTGATTGATCTCTTTGGTGACTAGAACCTTAACTAACAATATCTACATTCCAAATTCAAATCACTTTTAGTCCCTAGGGATTATAAAGCTATTTTGGTCCCCGTTTACGAGGATTAAACTACTTACGTCTTTTTGAATAGATGTACCTACGTTGTTCTTACGTTAGACGCGCTCAGTTTCCTTCGATCTTTCTACTTAAATAAAAAAAAAAATAAGGTATTATTTTCTTAATTTGTGTTTTTGAATTAAGTTTATAATTAAAATAAAAACGAATTAAAATACTTGTTGTTTTAATAATAAATGATCCGAAACACAAAATATTCGAAAAAATCGAAAAACTCGAATTATTCGAATAGTTTGTGAGTAAATATTCGAAAAACTCGAATACTAAAATCAGACGAATATTGCATGCCCTACGTCCGGCGCATGCCTTCGCTTCCCGCCGCGGTATGCTCCAGCGCGCTCTTCAATACCGCAGAGAGAAATCCCCTATGATGCTCCGTGGTCGGTCTCTGAGGTTTATAATCTATGTAGATTCCAAACCTCAGAGACCGACGTAATGACGTATATTTAAAATATCCGTAACCGTCCTCCGATGTGCGCTTGCCAATCTATATTTATATACTTAATAAAATTATAAAGAGGTAAAAGTTGTTTATTTGTTCGTTTGTATGTAGGGGTAATCTCCGGAAGTACCAGTCGGATTTTAATAATCTTTTTGTTTTGGATAGCCCAGCTTTTGAGGAAGTTTATAGGCTATGTAACATCACGCTGCGAGTCTGTGACCCATAGGGTCGCGACCGCGACACATCTGCGGAACGTACGGCGCCAACACTTCAGCGACTGAATTATCGGTCGTAGTTGTTGTTGGTTGATCGTTGGCATGACACCAAACGCGCCGAACAATCGGTCGCGTTTACTTCAGCGCGTTAACGCGACGGAAAATTACCGCTCTTCGCTTGCCGCGCCGCCGAGATCCACCAAACGTTCAACTACGCGCGCCGAACTTTCGGTTGCGATGCGTCACGCTTGCTCATGAACGCGACGTAAATTTCGGCTGATGTGTCATAATATGGAACTTGAAAAACACTACCGAGCGTATTCAACCGAACGTTCGGCGCCGTACGTTCCGCGGATGTGTCGCGACCCTTAGTACCTGAGCAAAAAGAAAAAAAAGTCAGAAAGAACGCTAAACGAAAACGATGTTATAGCGCGGGCGGGGAGTAGTAGACGCTAGCAAAATAATATTTTGCTAGCTGGGTAACTTTTCAGTTTTACAAAAAATATGGTTGGTTAGGTTAGTTATAGATCATTTATTTGTACAAAACGAACGCATACAAGCTTCTCTGACCTAAAAAAATCAGATACAGCGATTGTTAAAGATACATTTACTATTTTGGCTTGGGTTTTTTCTATGGTCACGTTTATTTTAAATCTTACATAATTCATTAATACACATAATTTAATAAATTCATAGGACATTAAAATCTTGTATAGAATCTATAATAAAATAAACAAGTGTACTACACTTGGCCGGTTATTTAACACATTAAGGGTCAGCACACACTGAGCAAAAAAGCGCTCAATAATGAACTAAAACACAATATAATAGAGTTGCAAATAGCATACGCGAACACACGTCATAATCGAAATATTTACAAAAATTATATGCAATTACGTCACGGCAAATAGTTGAACCATACAAAGCTACGTTAAGCATAAGATTAACATAATTCAATCATTATTTATTTATCAATGAAAAATAATTGTTCCAGCCGTTCAAGTATTTTGCTACTCAGTGAGTGCTGTCCGTAAAACTACAGATAAAACAAAACATAACTGTGTTTTTTCAAGGTTTTTTCCTACCTTTACAAAAATCTGCTCGATATGGAGCAGAAGATTTTTTAGCCACAGGGGTCTGCTCTTTTGACCCTAACGAAAACGATATGTTACTCTTCCGCGTATTAATTTGTGAAAGATTTTTGTTATTTTTATTCCTAGGTTTGATTTTTATAGTGATATTTTCAATGGATGATGATAAATTAATTACCCTAGAGCGAAGGCTTCTGTTCATATTAACAGAAGTATTGTTTGCGGATCCAGAAAGGTCGATGGAACTACTCTGGTTGGGGGTGCGACACGACCTTATTGGGCGTCCACTTATAAAGCTAGTATTTTTTATAGGCTCTACAGTATTATTAAGATTTAAATTTGTCAGTTGTGATACTGGATTATTTTTCTTTGACTGCGTATGCTCTGATTTTGATTTAGGTTTAGTTTTAGGAGTCTTCAGCTTCTTACTTTGCTGTTTATCATTTTGAATTTTGGATTTATGATCATTTTTTACTTGTGTGCTCTCTTTATTTTGCTTCTCTGCATTATTTTTATTTGCAGTTTTATTATTTTGTGCTTCAGTATTAGATTTTTTACTATTGACACTACTTGATTTTTCTGACTTGGGTTTTGATTCAGACTTCTTGTTTTTGTTTTTTGGACTTACGGCTTGTTTATCTTTGATCGACTTTTTTTCTTTAGGGCTTTTTTTACTTTGTGATATAGGTCTAGCCACTGTGGCACTTTTTTCGTTTTGCTTATTTAATTTAGATTTAAGCATATCTGTAGAATTTTTGCTTTGAATAATTTTTGTTTTTGTGTTTATCATTTCTATGTTGTTTGCAGCTGGTTCTTCAGAATTGTCTTTCTTTTTATCAACTGTATTGTCGAGTTTAGATTTAGTTTCATTCGCACATGTTTCATTACAGCATTTTTTTTTCTTAGATGTGCGATGTGATCTGACGCTGAGAGTACTGGTATCCATTTTACGCATGCTGTTGAAGGTAGTAACTGTGTTATTCATCAAAGAATTATTTAAATGATTTGGTACATTCGGACATTTTTTGGAGATTTCGCTATTTGCATAGCCAATCGGATTCTTGAAATCTTGTTTTGTAGTGTCCAATGTTGCGTTGGCTGTAAAAAAAGAATAATCAAATTTTAGACAAACAAATTGCTCCTAACACAAGTAGACGAAAAAATTTGGCAAATAAATAATTTATTAGTATGTAAACCTTTTTTAAAGATATCCGTTACATGACTCCGTGGCAATACTGTCTCGCATTCTAAATCACTCTCACAGTCTGTATCCCAAAATGATTTAACTGAACTCATGGCATTGTTTTTTGTGTCGTCTGAAATAAAAATAAGAATTAATAGCATAATAATAATCCCATTGAAAGCACCTAATGGGCCTCTGCAATTTGGCTTCTGCTCCTCATACGTTGTTCAAAGGTCCGGGACTACAAGGCCCCAAGATATTATGTAATAATAATTTCAGGTAATTTTCACCCATTGCTAAATTATGTCCTAACCTAACCAATATAATAAAAGCGAAAATGAGTTTGTTTGTTACGCTTCCACAGGAAAACGGCTGACCGGATGTGGATGTAATTTGGCAAAGGTGTTGACGTTGACCTGGAGAAGGACATAGGCTACTTTTCATCCTGGATCGCAGACGAAGTTGCGGGCAACAGCTAGTACAAAATAAAGGAAATCAAATTCAAGTTCACTAATTTATCTAAACTAATAATAAAGAGAAAAGATTAAGACTTTTTGTTAAGATTTCACGCTAAAACGGCTGAACATGGTCTACCCATGTTCTAAATTTCATCCAAATGGGTAGACCATGACCTGGGTTCGGACATAGGATACTTCTAATCCCGATATTCCCACGGCATCGAGACTTATATGGGTGAAACCGCGGGGCACAGCTAGTGGATAATAAAGATAAAGCTGTATTATACTTACTGTTATGAGTTAGGTTAAAGTTCTTGTTCACAACTTGCTTTTGCAGGGTATTGTTGCTTTCCATCTTTTTCAACATTACGTGGCAATCTTGAGGTATTACTGTTTTAGTTCCAACTTTATTAATTGGATTTGCTTTAGAATTAATGTCCTTATTTTTAGCAGTAGGTTTTGTATTATCTGCATCAAATATTTCTTCATCAGTGTATGTATCAGATACGTCATCCTCATTGCATATTGAGATTACTGAGGTTACATCCCATTTAGCTTCATTATCTTTTTTACTTTTATTATTTACATCATTTTTGTTTTGGTTTATAGTGGTTTGGTTAGTAAGATTCATACGGTCACGTGGTACTATTTTGTGAATCAAGTCTAACAGATTATTATCTTCTGCTACTTCTCTGTTTAGACAGGATTGATTTGTAACCAGTTTTCTAGATTTATTTTTCTCCTTTTGTAATGAGCAAACGCTACTCTGCGGACTGTTTGTAGCATCAGTGTTCAGATTAGATTTCTCTGCAACATCAAGTTTTTGTGTGAACAGCTTTCTTTTAATAAAACTTGGACGTGAAGAAACATCACTATTTTGTGTTGTTTCTGATTGGTCAAGTTGAGTTAGATTGTCGCTTGATTTTTCTTGCAAGTTTGATGGCTGTAAAATTTGTACGTTCTCTTGTATTTTAATAGGCATTGGTTCCACATAATCTGTTAGAGGTTGTGATGATTTGGCAATGAGCTTTTCTTGTACTTTCTGTTTAGATTTTCTTACAGGTAATGAAGGCTTAGCAAATTCAAAGCTGTTTGATAATTCAACATTATTGTTGGAAGGACTGATATTCTTCAAATTTAGTGGAGCTCTTTTATTGTAGGGAGCACTTTTAGCTGGAGATGTTATTTTGCTTCTCTTGCTGACTGGAAGACTAGATTCATCTTCACTATCAAGATTCCTTTTACGTTGAGAATCAATATTGAAAGTTCTTTTCTCTCTGCCAGTCATTTCTGAGAATATTTCTTCTTCTTCACTACCACTTTGACATTTGTTTTTTTTGTGGTTATTTTGGGCATAATGGTTTTTCACATTATTTCCTGTAATTTTGTGAGGTTTTTCTGCATTTTCCAATATTGCTGATGAAGCAACTGATCTGTTGAATCTTTGAGATGGCAGTATAAATCCATTTCTAAATCTGTCCTTTTGAGTAGGCATAGAATTTAATTGATTTGAAAACACTGTATTATTAAAATTTTGAGTATTGTTGTTTACACTACAAGACGCAACAGAGAACTTATTTTTTAAAGTATTTTGACTGAAAGTATCTGAACTATCTTTAAGCATGTTACGGTCTTTAAAAGTTCTTCTGAAGTCAGTCAAATCCATCCTTGCTGATCGACTACTGGACATATTTTCTTTGTAGGTCTTAACTGACCTATAGTCATCACTGCTTACAGAAGAGTCACTTGCTTGATCTCCAGAGTCATCACCTGATCTTCTTCTGCCTTTCAGTAACAGTCTCATATTTCTTCTCTTTTCAATTCTTTTCCGGACTCGCTGCTTCAATAATTTTTGGTATGCATCTCTGATCACTTTCAAATCATTTTTGTTGAACTTGACATTCTTGAATGCAAATGCTATGTCAGCTGCACTGACACTTGCAGATGAATCTGAAAATGTTATTAAAGAATACCTATCATTCATTGTACAAAAAGAACTAAATACCTTGTTTGCTTAGAACTGTAAATTAAGTAATTTAATATACCCTCTATACCCAACTATGTTTATACTATATTTGGCCATTTATAATAGAAATCATTATAATAGTATTCTTTACTCTCTGTTAGATACTTAATTGTAAACAGAGCCTCATAAAGTACATACTAGACAATCTCCTGAGTTGAATCAACATACCTATACTCCTCATAGACATTGGTGAACCACTTCTGCCATTGAACAGCGACTGTCGAGAGCTCATGCCAGCATATTGTTGGAAGTTCCGTCGTCGTATATCACAAGCACTTTGTATAGACATCGGCGAAGTCTCTCGTCTATAGTACATACTCCTTTGGTCGTAAGCAGACTCTGCATACCTTTGTCGCTCATAGTTTCGTGACGTATTATACATTGATGATGTCATTGGATTTCGACAACTAAAATTCATGTTTGGACCCTTTGCATTAATTACAGTCTGAAAATAAACATTTTTAACATTAGTGCAAAATAACTTTGTTTGGGTTCTAGTCAGTTTTTATCAAACTCAAAGCATTTATTTCAATTAAAAGATTTACAGGCACTTTTAAACTGTCAAAGAGTTGGTCAGTTAGTCAGGTAGTCGGTTAGTTTATAATAAAGAACCCTACAGTCCATAAATTTAACAGTACCTAGTTGGAATGAAGTTCGAAATACAAAAACTGTTATAGGTTACCGGGTCGTCTTAGGGGCAAGAAAAATTGCCGTTAGTCGTTAATTGAAGAAACAATACTCATAAAAATAATGCTTTGAAATACAAAAATATATTTTCGGCCAACTATCACGCATATCTGAATGGGTGTGGGTGGCATTCCGGTCGCAACTTATTGACTTTCTGACTTTACTAATACCAAAAGTTAATTTATCATAAATCAGATAAGCTAGCTACTCACCGTATTATCATTCTGGAAGTTAAAAACATTATTAGATGTGTCGCTCTCACTATCAGTCATTTTGGATACTTGTTTATTTATATTCTAACCGCGAAAGGTTGTCACAGTACTCTCCAATATTCCAAATCACCATATAAAAAGTACTCTGTGCCAATCACAGAACACTTTCTTCGTTTATCAATAAACAAAAACAAAACTATTCTCCTTTCCACTGTAACGGTCGGTCCATTTTGATTTTTGATTTCATTTACTTTTGTTTGTGATTGTGTGAGTTTGACACACATACAGTGTGACCAGATTTAAATTGAAGATTCTGCTAGGTGCTTGCCTAAATCCTCCTAAATCCTGCAATTTTCCTTTTTTTTATTAATGCCAAAGAATAAAGAGGTCCACTTCGAATTATAACCCGTCGCTTTTATATAGTAGGTAATTTTTTTTTGGTAGAATAGACCCTTTTTAGTGTATTTCGTTCGCTCACTTCACTCGCTCACTAGCACAAGAGCGAGCGAAGCGAGCTCGGGACTTGGGGGCACCCCGACTCGGACAGGTTAGGTTAGAAGAGGATGGCGGGGTCTAGTGAGCGAGTGAAGTGAGCGAACGAAATACACTAAAAAGGGTCTATTCTACCAAAAAAAAATTACCTACTATATAAAAGCGACGGGTTATAATTCGAAGTGGTTCCGAATGAAGTCATAATTTAACATTTAAGACAAATATTAAAAAAAAAAAAAACGCTGATATTATATAAAGACGCAATACCCAGAAGGTGAAAAAAAAAGTTTGCCGCTGGCTTTCGCCACGCGACACGTGCCATCGGCTTTTGCGCGTTCATTTCCTTTGCGTTTCTTTGTGCGGCGTTGTTGTGCGGCAGGGCCGGGCGCCCTGAGGCTTGCTCGGCGGCGTGTAAGAGCCATAAGAAGTTATCACTTCAAAAATTTGATACTTCTCCCGCTCAGAACGATAGGTCATATTTTCTTTACACAAAACTCGAAAGAAAATACACATTTACAGGGAGTGTTACCCCTCAAATGTATTTGAGGGCTGCCAGTGGAGTAATTCTTTAAATATTTTAGCGCAGGTAATTTGTCAATTTATAATCCTGCTAATTTCCTGCAGACGTTTTATAAGATTCTGTCAAAAACTGCTATCTTTTCAATTCTGTGACACAATCTGCTAAGCCCTAAATTGGGGATCTAACTCTGCTAAAATCACAGGATTCTGCTAAATCTGGTCACACTTTACACACATGCATGACACAAGGTACGCGTCGCGAACGTAGGTACAGAAATGCCGTTGAATTTAAAAATGAACATAGACAACAAAAATAAAAACTAATCAACTATTCTCAACCACAGAGTATATTCTCAACAAGGCTGCGTACCGAGTTACACTGTAGTCGATTTGAATGTGCTAATTCTAGCCACACACGTAACGATTTGCTTGCGCAAATTTAGGCTTGCGCAAACCTAAAGTGACGTGTTTTTAAAGAAATTTGCGCAAATTTGTTCCCACACACGTAACGATTGCAAGCAAATCGTTACGTGTTTGGCTAGATAACACCCGTACCGATATCGATGTGCCGTGCATATCATCACACACAACTAACGTGGCATTTTCGAAATTGTGCTTCTGGCTATCGTTCGTCACCTAACCCAAGAATCAAGCCGCGTTTATACTGGGGCTACATTGTCACGTTATCGCGAACTTTATTTCGTGAGCACTCTGTTGCTCAGCGAGACGTCGCGAGGTGTGCGAGGGAGAGCGCGCGAAGTCAAGTTCGCAATAACGCGACAGTGTAGCCCCAGGGTTACACATTCGCGCGAGTGACGAGGCGAACGGCGAGTCGAGGCACGAACGCGAATGTGTAAACGATAGTAAATAGTTTGTCATTCGCCTCGCCGCACGTGACGCTCGCGTCGGTAGCGGTCTTTTGGGCACGAAACGACTAAAAGGGAAGCGAGTGGCGAGGCGAACTAGTGTTTGCACATTTGCTCTCTAGTTCATTTCGTAGCAAACGGCCTATCAGCAACATCAAAATGGACTGGACTAATAATAAAGTTATGATGTTTATCCGTGCTCCGTAGATACTTTTGCTGTGTTGACCGTGAGTCAGAACTTCAGAGTAGTATAGTCTGTGGCAGTAATCAATGACTTATAAATATATGTCTATGGGCAGTAATATCAGTCACGTCACTGTCATGTCAAATGTCAAACTGTCAATAAATTTTAGGTTATTTAATTCTCAGTCTGTGTTGTAATTCGCTCTTATTCTATTTATAATACGATCACTTTACTAAATAGGGTGAAATTTAGAAGAAAGATGAGAAGATAATTTATTTAATGTATTATAATAGTATGAAAATGTCTCTTGTAATTATAAAACAACTTCTTCCTCACACAAAATCTTTTTGTGTCAAGTTTAGAAACCCGATTTTGTGCAATGTTTTTAATTATAGCACAAAAATTACTACTATAAGTTCCGATAATGTCGTTAAAAACCTAACAGATTGGGAAACTTTAAGCAAGAAGAAGAAGATCAGTAAAGCCATGAAAGCTTACTTGGATAGATCTCAAGAGCATGACGAGTTCATGAAAAGACAGCAGTTCGAATATAATATTGGCAAACGACATCTTGCTAATATGATGGGTGAAGATCCTGAAACTTTTACACAAAAGGATGTCGACCGTGCTATCGAATATTTGTTTCCCAGCGGCATTTACGATCCAGCTGCACGACCCCTTATGAAATCACCAGAAGAAGTATTCCCAGCACGAAAAGCAGCTGAATTTGATGAAGCTGGCAGACCGCATCATTTCTTGTTCTATACTGGAAAGCCCAGTTTCTTTAAGCTTATGTATGATGCTGCTGAAAATATTCAACAATTGTACAGTTTCCAAGACAAAATAATCAGGAAAAAAGCTACAGCTGATCCCAACGGAAGTCTAAACTTAAACACTAGTGTTTGGTTGACAAAGGAGCAACTAGAACAAGTTCTAGTGGAAACTATAACTGATTTAGAATATAATAACTTCAAACTAGTTATGGAGAGACTGGCTTCATTGCCACATGCTTACAAAGTAAAGGAATTTATTGAGAAGTATCGGAAACCCCTTGCTTCACAAAAATTCGCCCTAGAAATTCCAAAGCCTGGTTATGATGCCGAAGGACGAGCTTTTATCACAACATATGAATGTTTGAGAAAGAAAGCTAGAGGTGATGTTACAGTTAGAACACCTGGGACTGGTAAGATTACAATCAATGGTAAAGACTTGACTTACTTTGAAGATGTTCAGTCAAGAGAACAAGTCATGTTTCCATTGATTTTCACTGGAATGCAAGACCGTGTTGATGTTGAATGTAACATTGAAGGGGGGGGCCCTTCTGGCCAATCAGGGGCTATAAGGTGGGGTATTGCATGGGGTCTGCGTAGTTTTGTAGATGCAGAAACTTTACAGAAAATGCAAGTAGCTGGCTTGTTGACAAGAGATTTTAGGAGACGTGAACGTAAGAAGCCAGGTCAACCTGGAGCCAGGAAGAAGCCTACATGGAAGAAACGTTAGTTTGTAAAAAGTTGTTTGAATAAAAAATGTTCATAGCCAATGATTTTTTTAAATACCTGTTCACCTGCACATGTATCACACTTGAGTTTCAGTAAATTTTGATTGTTGAATTATTGTCATGTGATTGGTCACAGACACAGACTACAATTATATATAGGGTAGTCACAGACATTATTTTATAGGTTACTAACATGCAAGATTCTTAAGGCGATGATCGGATCTATAACTCACAAGTTCCTCCCACTATACCCACACCAACCTTAGGAACTACAAACTGCTAGAAGTCCTTTCCTACATGGATGCGGAAGCTAACTGAGGTCCATACTACAAAGCATGACTCACTAATGCTAAATTTAAACAAACTTGTACAGCATAAATATTTAATTTGTAAAATTTCTTGAGGATGGACTAAATTAATTTTTGTTGTTATATGGTTTTTTCATTGATTTTTTCTTGCCTCCTATTTTCTTTTTGAACATTTGATTCTTTCTGTCCTTGTTATAAATTCGTTTCTTCATCAGAGACTTCAATTCTCTTCTTTCTTTTTGTATTTCGTTCTCTGGTGCTTTACTGAAGAAAGCTAAGCCCTCTGAAAGCAAATAGGAATTCAAATAGATGAAAAATGTTCTGATAAGAAAGAATATTTTTGTTTTTTTTTTGCCTACAATTTTGTCAATATATCGTAACTACCTTTGAGTCGTTGATCAAACTTGGAGAAGAATAAGTTTTCTTTCCACACAGCTTTAGTTTCAGTAGCAGGTGTTGGTTGCTGCTCTGTTTTATCCTCTTGTAAATCTGCTTCCTCTGTTTCTGAATCAGATGAATCATAAACAAAAGGATTCTTTTCTTTAAGATCTAGAGGATTTTTTACTTTCTTTGCTTTAGGTGCTTCAAGTGGTTTGTAGTCAGTTTCTTGTTCTTGGGGACCTGGAACAAAAGCAACATATAATGAAGTAAAATAATACTACCTAGATTCTATTAAAGGCCACAAAGTGGTTTCTGAAATACTACAAACCATCATCATCATTTTCTTTGTTTCCAAACAAACTCCTTAAACTAAAGGTACTGGGTTGTGCAATGGCTTCTTTTAATGCATCACTGACATTATAAAATTGTTCTTTTGAAACTTCAATTTTTGGTCCTTCAGGCTGTTGTTGTACATCTTTTACATCTTCTTGCTTTACTTTAGATTTATTTTTAGACTTCTTAGTTGGTTCTGGTTTGGTTTCAACCGGTGCCAAAAATTTTGCATGATCCGGTTGTAAGGGATCAAATCTTAGCATCCCTAGTTTTGGTCTGCAAAATAAATTTGTAGAGATTAAGTTTTAGTTTTTATAATAGACTCCATCGTCACAAAATAGTAAGATAAATAAGCTAAAGAGACCCAATGTTTAAAATTGGCTTTGAAAGATGATAGATCAATATTGTTTCACTTACTTGCTTTTTTTGCTATCATTCTCTGTGTACCGTTGTTTGATTGTAACTCCAAGTACATCTTGTAGTATATTCATTTGTTTAGCCTTTTCATCTGCAGTTCCTAATTCAACTTCTTCATTATTGTAACTTTTTTCGTGATTCGTTTCTTCTTCATCATCATCAATGAATCTTTCATCTAAGGTGAAACGTTTATCAGATTTGTATCTTGATTGCAAATCTAAAACCTAATATTTCAATCTTACATGTTATGCTATACTACAAATTAAAGTAATAATATTAATAGGAGCTACATCAAAATCATTGCAGCATGTTGTTTACCTTCTGGCCTTTTTTGCCTTCATATTGTTTTTTGACTTCAAAGTTTAGTTCATCATCGGATTCTTCAGCATCATCATCAAACAGACTGTTATGGTTGTTTTGCCTCTTAGTTTTATTATTATTGCCCGTTATTTTTGGTAAGTCATCGTCAAAATCCGAAAATATAACCTTTGTATTTTGTACTTTATCCTGTAACAATTCAATGTGTCACTTATATTTCTTGTCTTTTGAAAAAGTTATTGAAGGATAACTTTTCAGCCTTTTTTTTACATATAACAGATCTATTATCTGTTGCTTGATTTTGTAATTTATCTGCAAAATATTCTTATACTTACAACACCGGTTAAACCAGATTTGATAATCATTTTCTTTTCTTTAAATTCCTGTCTTTTTTTTTTCATAGACTCTTGTCTCTTCTTTTCTGCTTCATGCTTCTTTTTATCTGCTTCTGTTACAACAGACAAGTTCTTGCTATTAGTTGCATCACCAGCAGGATAATTACTAGATATTTCAGCATTCTGTCTGTCACCTCTATGAGGCTCCTTTGTTTTGTGCTTTTGATCATTTGTGAAATGAGAGCCCTCATCGGTGATATTATCTTCACCAAAACGTTTTCTTGTTTTGTGGTTATGGTCATTGGTATGATACTGTTCAATTTGCCTTTTCCTAGGGTTCAACTTATCACTTAATTTTATAGATGGGTTTTTTATGGGTAAATTTTCTTCTTGTGCATTCTGGAAATTATTTTGTAATCATCAATTCATCATATATCACAATTACATATTTTTTAAATTTCATATAATGATAGGAGATATAAAATATTTTACCTTTTCAGCGTCTTTTATCCGTGCCAGTTCTCGTTCCCTTTGCAATCTTTCCAAGAAGCTCTCTCTAGCTCTAGTTACATACAGTCTATTGCCTTTAAAATCTTCATTAGAGAAATACTTAATGCCTGAAAGATCAAAATACAAATTAAAGTGAAGCTGCATATCGTTTTAATAGAACTGTGCAAAGTCATGAGAAGAAACTCCTGGACTTTTAAAAGGTACAAAAAAAATTGGACAGCAAGCTATTCATAAGCTCACGGCAAGGATATTCTGTGAAATTGATTTGTGCCTGCGAGATTAATCAACTTTTTACGTTAAGCAGCGATAAAGATTATAGGTTAGAAATGTATTGGGGATGTGTTTCAAGAAGTTATTATTATTGCCAATTTGCCACCCTTGGGTGTACCGTAATAAAAAACTATTTGCACTTACATGATTCGACATTTGCGTTAGCGGCAGAGAGTGATACGAAGGCAAACTTTTTACTTTCATTACCATCTCCGGGCTTTGATTTTAGGTCCAAGTTTGTTATTTCACCAAAAACAGAAAAAGCTGAGTGTAGATCATTTGCTTCAGTGTTTTCTGGGAGATTCCCCACAAATAACCGGGTAGCAGATATCATGGTAATATCTGTTTTAACTTTATTTTTGGATTTTTTAGCACCACTCGTGCATTATTTTGACAAGTGAGGCACAAACAGTCAAACACAAAGTGAGGTTATCTCAACATTGTCAGAAATGTCAATGTTATTTATGGAATTAGTATGTACTGATTTATCCTTGGTGTTTTCTCACACGGATAATCTCAGATTAGTAATTACTAATTCCATGCTCAGATCTCAGAATGCTGCAGTGTTGCTAGAAACGGATCGTAACGCAATCTTAGATTTTTGCCGAAATCGATCGAATCTTCGCGTCGATGTCCCTGCCACCCTGTATTATTAGTACACACTAATTCCATGGCCGAATGATTCAAACCATGAATATAGAAAGACACCTAAAACGCCTGCTACACGGTCGTCAACCGCGTCCCGACAGAGGTGACCTTGGTGGTTTACAACCGTGTAGATGTTAGTTTACAACCAAACGTTGAACAACTTTGACGGTCGCCAACCAAGGTCACCTCTGTCGGGGACGCGGTTGGCAACCGTGTTGTGTTGGCAACTGATATTTGACAGAAGTCGCCCGCGACAAAAGTAATCTATCACAACTTTTTTTTTATCCAGGGTGTACATAGCCCTACCACCAACCGAACCGAGCAGTTTTTGCAACCACTGGGAATCAAACCCGGGACGGGTTCGATTCCCAGTGGTTGCACAAAGCCAGTGGTTGCTCTGGGTCTCAGACTGGTGGTCTAACCACACAGTCCGTTCAGTATTATGTTCTGTGGTCCGTTCTAAGTTGATTTGTTGTTTCTCAGAATTATAGAAATAACAAGCAACCAACTAGTTATCTAAATTCTGTTCTCTAATTATGTAAAATTGCGTATTCGTTCGAAATTAGAAGTTTATTTTTTTTGTTCACTTTCGGACAGTCTACTTGTAGCTATTTTATCGTCCGAGAAAAGTAAGTTGGGGAGAGTAATATAGGAAAAGGTTTTTGCGATTTCTGAACTTCTAGTAGGTACTCAATACTCAGTGATTATTTGAGTTTTTTAATCTTTTTATGATATGGGATGGATCTGCATCAATAAAAGTTTTTGTGGAAATTGCTAATTGTTTTGGCGGCTATACAACTTTTGCAAAATCTGTGAACGGGAGGAAAAGCAGTACATTCACGGTCCATACATTTTTGGGCTAAATGTGAAAGTGCCAAACAAAAAAAAAGTTATATTCCGTTAGAACATGTTTATTCTCTTCACTTTTCACTATGGCACCAAATCTGTAGGGCCATTCTCTGCGCTGTTATACGTGTTTGTAAAATACTGTTTTCAGTATGTTTTACTCGTAGTTAAGAGAATAACAGTAATCTAATTAGGGTAGTGGCACCAATAAATGAACGATTAAGCTTTTTTGACAACTTTAAATAGCTATCTCAGTTATTTCATGACATTCATGCATTTTTGACTTTTTTTAAATTAGGCCATAATCCTCAGGATGTGACTGATAAAAAAAATATCCGTCTAGATCTATAATTTATTTTTATAAGTTGCTTTTTGTAAAAAAAATGGGATTTACCCCTATAGTTGAACACTAAGCCCTAATTATGAACATTTTGGACCCATTACTTGAACTAGCATTTTAATATTACCGACATCGGTCCACCTTGTGGGGGCGGGCTTCCAACGCTATGTCTTCCAGAACGCGGTCGCAAATCCAGAACCTTTCGGCCCCATTGGCCATCTATTCAGCGAGCAATGTGCCCTGCCCACTGCTGCTTAAGTTTGGCAATTCTTTGGGTAATGTCGGTTACCTTGGTTCTCCTACGGATGTTTTTTTATTTCTGATTCGATCACGTAAATAAACTCCAAACATAGCCCTCTCCATTGCCCTTTGGGTGACTTTCAGCTTGCTTATGAGACCCATTGTGAGCGACTACGTTTCAGTGCCATAATAGGTCATCACTGGCAACACGCACTGGACAAAAACTTTCGTCTTGAGATATTGTAGTATATGATATGAGAAGCAGATTCCCGAACGCCGCCCAGCCGAGTCGGATTCGACGATTGCCCTCTTTCTCGAAGTTGAACCTACTTACTGTTCAGCAGTTTGCCCTAGGTAAACAAAATCGTCCACAACTTGTGAGAGTGTAGTCTCCGATTTTATGAGGGTGGGTGTTACAATGGGCTTTCGACATGACCTTTCTTTTTGTCCATGTTCATTTTAAGACCCACTTTAAGACTCTCTTTCGGAAGCTCTACTGAATTACTGAAGTCATCGAGAATTGTACTGAGGTCCTTCATGGTCTTAGTTATGACTAATCGTAGGCAAACCGAATGTGATTGATGTATTCGCCATTGTAGTTGATGCCAACCCTTTTCCAGTTCAGAACCTGGAAGATATCCTCCAGGGCAGCGGTGAACAGTTTCGGAGAGATAACGTCTCCCTGTCTCACCACCCGCTGCAGAAGAATAGGTTTCGAGGTCTGTTCGCAGGACTGCAGCGAGAGTGCTGATGTTTTTGACGTTTCAAAAACGGTTAGCACCTCGATGTACCGATAGTCTAGTACCGTTGGAGAGACTGCAGTACAGCCCAAGTCTCGATCGAATCGAAGGCTCTCTCGTAGTTCACAAACGCTAAGCAGAGAGGCAGTTTATACTCTTCGGTCTACGGTGCTAAAGCTTTTGCGGAATCCGGGAGGCTTGAATTCGTCAAACCAGCGCGCGAGACGATTCGTGATGACTCTTGAAAGCAGCCTGTAGTCAACAACTTCTGGAGGGCCTTAAGAATGGGTTTTCCATCGGCCTTCAGGAGTTCGGCCGTAATTCCGTCATCACCTGGCGCCTTGTTGTTCTTAAACTGCTTCAGAGACATCCTAATCTCTTACTACTTGACGTCCGGGATGTCTTCGGTATACTGTCGGGTAAATCTAGCTCTTAGGTGGTTTGCCAGATTCGTTACAGAGTAACTGGTTGACGTGTATAGACCCTCTCGATCTCTCTCAGTAGTTCAGGTTGACGGATACGATTCTGCCATCTTCGGTCTTCTGTTTCGTAAACTGGCTCTGCCCAATAGACAGGTCTTTGCCACTCGCTGCAGGTCTTGAAAAGTGACCTTCGCCACAATAGGGACTACGGTCTACGGTATGCGGAAGAATACGGTCCATCTATTTAGCTGAAGGTATTTGAGTGCATCATCTGAAGACGATTAACAACAATTCAATTCGTTAATTTTTTGGATTAGGTAAAGAACCACAAAATGAACGAATAAAATCACTTCAGCGTTCAGCTTATGGCACGAAACCTAAAATTTGAACGAATAAAATATGAACATATTTCTTAGTTCAAATTTTGGGCATGAATCCTAAAGATGAACAGTACAAGATTTCATACTAAAATAAAGCCTTAAAAATAATCAAAAACACTAAAATAATGTGTTCAACTTTTGGTAACTAAGTTCATACATTTATTAAAATACATTTGAGTTGATTTGTTTTGGTCTATATGCGTGAGTTTATAAGTAATGATAGCTGTAAAAATATGCCTTTACACCATTACCTGAATGCCGTTCATCTATTGGATCAAGCAAACAAAATTGAATCCATTACTTGCACACTAAATTTCTCTAAAAATACGGCAAATAATGTTTAAAACTATCAATATACTCAAAGCCAGATATAACAAGATTTTATTCTAACCAAATCCACTGCTTTAAGCTGACAAAATTCTTAAATTAGGAGGGCACTTTCCCTAAGTAGGTTTCCATATAAAACTGATTTTTGGCGGAAAGCGCTCACACAATGGCAGACTGCGAGTGCGTCTGAGTTGTCACTGCCAAAGTTGTTATGTTATCGGGAAGAAAATATGTTACCATAGCTTGAAAAAAATATTGCAGACATACTAGCGGGGTTTTTTATATTTTTGAATTTTTCGGTCGGTCGTTCATCTATTGGTGCCACTACCCTATAATAATAGCTTTTTATGGCAGTAATCATTACAGTCATTGACATGTTTTATTGTGAAACTAAGGTTCTAGGGTTATTCTCCACATAACTACAGTATGAGAAATAAAGTATTTTTTTTCGACAGTACTATTATTAGCTGATTGAAATAGTTATCACTAGTATTAACTGGTTTTAGGTCTATTTCATCATATCAGCCGAAAGACATCCACTGCTGGACATAGGCCTTCCCCAAGCCCCGCCACTTCGTACGAGTCTGTGTTTCCCGCATCCAGCGGATTCCTGCGGCCTTTACTAGGTCAACGGTCCATCTTGTGGGGAGGCCTTCCAACGCTACGTCTTCCGGTACGCGGTCGCCACTCCAGAATCTTTCGGCCCCATCGGCCATCTGGTCTGCGAGCAATGTGTCCTGCCCATTGCCACTTAAGTTTAGCATTTTTTCGGGCTATGTCGGTTATCTTGGTTCTCCTGCGGATCTCTTCATTTCTGATTCGATCACGTAGGGAACCTCCAAGCATAGCCCTTTCCATTGCTCTTTGGGTAAATTTTTGCCTTCTGATAAGGTCCATTGTGAGCGACCACGTTTCAGTGCCATAAGTCATCACTGGTAACACGCACTGGTCAAATACTTTCGTCTTGAGACACTGTGGTATCTGGGAAGAGAAGATATTGCGTAGCTTCCCGAATGCTGCCCAGCCGACTCGGATTCGACGCTTGACCTCTTTCTCGAAGTTGGACCTATTTGTCCTAGGTGAACATACTCGTCTACAACTTCGAGCGTAGCGTCTCGTTCCTCATCTTTATGAGAGTGGGTGTTACATGGGCATTTGACATGACCTTAGTCTTGTCACTGATCATTTTAAGACCCACTCTTTTGGAGACTCTACTGAGGTCATCGAGCATTGTACTGACGTCCTCAATGGTCTCAGCCATGATAACTATATCGTCGGCAAACCGAAGGTTAGTGATATACTCGCCACTGATGTTGATGCCTAGTTCTTTCCAGTCCAGAACCTTGAAGACATCCTCCAGTGCAGCGGTGAACAGTTTCGGAGAGATAACGTCTCCTTGTCTCACACCTCGCTGGAGAAGGATAGGTTTCGAGGTCTGGTCGTGAAGTTGGACTGACATAGTGGCGTTTTCTTATAGCCACTTTAACACCTCGATGTACCGATAGTCGATCTGGCACCATTGAAGAGACTGAGTACAGCCCATGTCTCGATCGAATCGAAGGCTTTCTCGTAATCCACAAACGCTAAGCAGAGAGGCAGGTTATACTCTTCGGTCTTCTGTATAACCTGCCGCAGCATGTGTATGTGGTCCACGGTGCTAAAGCCTTTACGGAATCCGGCTTGTTCGGGAGGCTGGAAGTCGTCAAACCTGCGCGCGAGACGGTTCGTGATGATTCTTGAAAACAGCTTGTAGATATGGGTCAGAAGTGTGATGTGGAAAGAAAAAAAGGGCGACAATGCCGCAGCGGCATTGTCGCCCTTTTTAAAGAAGAGTACCACCACACCTCTGTTCCATGCCTGTTTCGTTTTATGGCCATAAAACCAGTTAATACTAGTGATACCTATTTCAATCAGCTTAGACTAGTACCTAGTACCTACTACAAAAAAAAATTTCTTTTCTTTATTTCGCATACTGTAGGTCTGTAGTTATGTGGAGAATAACCCTAGAACCTTAGTTTCACAATAAAAGATGATGACTGTAATTATTACTGCCTTATAAAGCTATTATTATAATTAGATTACTGTTATTCTCTTAACTAAAACACACTGAAAACAGTATTTTACAAAGACGTATAACAGCGCAGGGAATGGCCCTACAGATTTGGTCCCATAGTGACAAGTGAAGAGAATAACATGTTCTAACGGAATATAACTTTTGGTTGGAATATAACTTTTGTTTGGCCGGCACTTTCACATTTAGCCCAAAATGAATGATGTCCTTTCTCCAACAAAAAAGACTGTCTCATAAGACCGTTTTTCTGTAACCTCAACCCGTAGGAATGTTAGGAAGTTTATAATTTTACGTACGAAAGTAACGTCACGAAAGAAAAACTGAAAAATACCCACTACAAAAAAAGATATGTGTTTTTGAAGTTCCACCGGCAGATAACTCAAAAGAAAATTATTCAAAAAACAAAAAACCCGACTGCAAAAACACTTAGCTGAAAAGAGAAAAACAAGCATTATAATCTATAGAATTTCGGTATCGCAGGAGGGGACAAACAAAAGTTAGGTACACCATATTTCCGGTTATTATTGTTATATTATTACTGTCCCCGCCTGCGATACCAAAATTCTATAGATTATAATGCTTGTTTTTCTCTTTTCAGTTATGTGTTTTTGCAGTCAGGTTCTTTGTTTTTTGAATAATTTTCTTTATTTCATGTTTTTTAGTTTTATTAATATATCTTAATTTGGAATTGACTCATTACCAGCTTTTATTTGATACCAATATTGTTGAAATTTATTTAAAAAAAACCTTCCCCTCCCTTTTTTTGTACTTGCAGATGCAATACTTAAATATTATATAGCCTATGTCACTTCTACGATTAAGACGAATCTAACGACACCTCTTATGTTAAAATCCATCAAGCCGTTTAGGCTACAGAGCCTGCCAAAGAAATAGACATACATACATACATACTCTCGAAAAACATTACCCTCCTTCTGGGGCAGTCGGGTAAAAATTACAAAAAAAAACAAAAGCTCGGAAACATAACAGAAAATCGCGGAACATACATGGGGTATTTTCGGATACCTCTAGCAATGAGGAATGTATTTCTTTTTTATGACGTTCTATTTGGAGAGCCCAAAAAGATCCTGTATCTTTTTGGGCTCTCCAAATAGAACGTCCCCGGTATATTTTTGATCCACGTCATGTAAGTTGATGACGTTATAGAATCGAATTTGAATGGGGGTACCTACCACAACTATAGAGTAACGAAAATGCGTCCCGGCCGCGTGCCGCCCGGGATTTGCCTCAGTGTAGCCAGAGGTTAATTATAAGAAATCACGTGTAATCCTCGATAGTGTAGGCGGTGACGAAGTTAGTTTAGACGACAGAGCAAAGTCAGCTCACAACACTTAAGTTATGATTTTACACTTCCTGATTTCATTGACACAAAGCGGAATTTTAACTTGTCCTTTGTTTAATAAAACTTATTGTTATATGTATATAAAATCTATTGCTACTACTTACATAACACAAAATAATTCACTTATTTAATACTGTGTCAATTATAATTAGAACACAATACACAACAGGTAGATAGTATACATATAATTAAATACAGCAGTTAGTATTATCTATTTACATAGTTCAAATAAAAAATTATAGTCAAAATCATTGTAGAAACTTACAAAAATAGTCTAGGAAATTAACTAGCTAACTCCGAAAAATAGTGAATTAAAATAAGGAAGGTAAATCAACAAGGAAACAAGACGAAACAATTTTGAAACAAGCAAAAACAATGGGTCAATATCTAGCTAACAGCCGAAACAAAAAACAAGAAATATATTATTTTCAATGAATAATTTGATCGTCATATAAATGATAATAGCTACATTCCAATATCAATTAAGTACTACAAACATACAAGTTTTGGAACCAATATTTCGGTGAATGCCTTAATTGATTTTACTCTTAATAAACATAGAGATCAAAGGCACAGCTAGTGAATAAATAAAAACATATCACTTCTTAGTTACTTTGTAGGAATTATATGGACTCAGTAGGTACAGGTAAAGACTTATGTAATTATTTAATAGTCGAGTTAACTTCAAACAGTAAGTATATAATTTTCAGATGTACAAGAATTTAACTACACAAAGCTACCAGTAGTTTAAATATACAATTTACAACATCTTTTGTATAGATTTTAAAACTTTAAGATCTTTTATATAAATAATTATGATATATTGATTAGTTTTTATTTTCATAATTTTAACACATAACTTTCAAAGGATATAAAATAAGTTTTTTTTTTTTACAAAAGTTATCGGTTAACACACCTAATAGTTTTCTAGTTTTAATATTATTATTAATATAAATTAGACTAGGCAAAATAAGGTGTGACCACACAAATACTTCAGGGTGCATTTATTATATAAGTTGACACCCGACTAGTTACACACCAAAAAACTCAGGCATTACAAAATATGCAGTGCCACAATATTACGGCTTAAATAGATATTATAATACAAACTGGCATCATCACTTTGCATACTACAATACAATTTATGGTAATTCATGTTCTGATAATCTAAATATATAATTGATCTAGATCACAGGCTCTCGAGGGCCCTGCGGCCAAGGGGCTTCATAAGACGTGATGCACTTAAAATAAATAGTTGCGTATACTATATTATGGAATGAATGAAGTCACGAGTGTCGCGGGTCGAGAGACTCGTGTTTAAAGTCCATCCGTTTAAACAGTGCAGCGATTTGATAACCACCGCGAGGTGTGCCGCCGAACATACCGCAAGAAATATTGATACCTCATATTGGTGTATCAAAGTGATAATATTTACTAAGTTAAATATTTCTATTATGCTCCTGCTATACCTGCGTTAATGTTAGCGCTGCGTTAGTATTAAAGTGTGCGTCAAACTGCGTCATCACTATCATGTTAAAAAATAACGCGTTAGACGATTGGCTACATGTGGTTCAGCAGTAAAAGTGATTGCTACAAAATAAGTGCGTTAACCGCGTTCAAAATAGAGGTAGAAGCTGCTGCGGTACTTTGGGATACCCGGTGCGTGCGGCGCATATAATGAGACCGCGCTAAAACAGTCAACGTGGTTATTCAACGCGCTAAAACCCTTTGATGTGTCGAAATAACCGCCCACCGAGTCACGTTCTTAACAATGACACATCCCAATTTACGTACCTATTAAATTGACTACATCTGCGTAATGTCTTATTGACGCAGGTGTAACAGAAGCATTACAGGCCTACCGTTTAACTGAGACGATTTCTAAGGTAGGTGTGCGGTACGGGAAGGTGTCGCAAGAGCTTTATGAAAGAAGATGTAGACCTGGCGTGTGAATATGAATTATGCATAAATTAAGTTTCCAACTTAGAAAATGCGAATAAATGAGGAAAAAATATTACAGAGGTCCACAATATTGATCAATGGGGGAGCGAAATATATTATGGCATAGATTGCAATACCATTATATTGGTCAATACTTTTCTATAAGTAGGATATCGTCAGAATAATATAGTTGAGACTAGCTCATGTGATTGTGCAGTTTGATGTAACTGTTCCTCCCGCACTGCGCAGCCGCCGTTTCAGTTAACCGGTACGCCTGTAAATTAAATTGCTGCACGCTGTTCGGGCGCACCGTGGCGCACTATTGAAGCGGATAGACTATACTTATGTCTACTTAAAGTGGTAAAGTAACAGCCGCGACGGTTCGAAGGTGATCGGGGAGCGGCTCAGACTTTGAAGTGGATCCTTTCGTGGCAGGAGTCATGTGTGTAGCGCTACGTGGGCTCGTCCGACGACATCAGCGCCTCCGACTGCTCGTCCAAGTCCGGAATGTTTCGTATCACCCTGTTCGATAGATAACACGGTTCAGAGATTAGAGTGCAGCAAGCGATATTGTATTGACTATAATGTTATTATTGATTGGTGAAGTTGAAATGAGGAATTTGATCAAATCTAATTCTTAAAAAAAAAGTGTAATTCAATATTTTCATATGATATTGGGAATTTTTGCATTTTTTAAAAGCAGATTTAAAATTATATAAGTATATAAATTATTGAATATTTTTACTGCCTGTATGTGTGTATCCATAATGTAAATGTACTCACGTGAAGCCCTCAGCGGCGCGCAGGCGGTCGGTGAGGCAGGTGAAGAGCGCCGCGTCCCTCGGCAGCTGCGTGGCCGCGGCGGCCCAGCCCGCGCCGGCCAGCGCGGCGGCCAGGCCGCGCCACGCGCCGCCGCCGCCGCGCCACGCCTCCACGCACAGCGACAGCGGCGCCGCCAGGCCCAGCACGCTGCTGGCGGCCGCGGGCGACGTGAGCGACCTGCCCCTGCATACGTGTACTCGGTTATCATCAGCTGTTACGAGCTTTTTCAAAGTTATATATCATGGTAAATAGAGGCTTATCTACTGGAATACATGTATCGTCTTAAATATTAATATTATACTGGTGCGGCGACGCACTATAGAGCCAAAACCGACGCTAGTGGACATTTGATTTTATTTTAATCAAATGCCCACGACACAATATCCCAGAGCCACGTGCTAGTCACTACAGACAGTTACCAGAGCCACAGCGAGTCCAGCAGCAGGGGCCCGAGGGCCGCGTCCAGCAGCAGCCAGCTCCACTGGCGCGGCGGCGGCAGCTCGGCGCGCTCCACGCCCGTGGCCGCCAGCAGGCCGCCCACGACCCACGTCAGGCACCCGCAGGCACAGCCCACGAGACCTGGGGATGAATGGCCCATTTATAGTCCACCGTATAGTTAGCGCCCCCGATTGAACCCGAATACACTAAACTCAGCTGACTGTAAAAACACTGAAGACTTATGGGGGATTTCCGTTAAGGTCCTTACTGATATCATTGATACAATTGCCCCTGTCCTAACAGGCATATTTAATCAATGTTTAGATAGCGGTACGTTTCCTGATTTAATGAAACATAGTAAATTAGTACCAATTTTCAAATCGGGTAGTAAGAGTGATCCCTCTAATTATAGACCTATATCTGTTCTACTAGCACTGAGTAAAATATATGAAAAAATCATGCTAGACCAGTAACGTAATTAGGCTGCAGATGTTGTCACATTTGAATTCAAATGGTTCTATTTTAATTCAAATGGTTTTAATTCGCACTCGGTACATTTGATCACGATAGTTATCCATAAATCCTATGTCGTTAAAATCATTAAAATCAGCATAATCGAAGATATCAATTGAAATTGATGTATTGAGAAAAAGCAATATGGCGACTGGCGAGGGTTAAACACGTGTTAAACAAGGGGTTGTTGTTGTTGTTTAAATTTAAACAACGTCTAAAGCATGTCTAACCCTAAACAACGGCTAAACATGGTTTTGTGGTATCACTTTTACTAAACACGTGTCCAAGGCGCGTCTATGTTTTTTGTGGTAAGATTATAGTATCAGTCTTACCATAAAAAATAAATTAAACAACGTTTAAACAAGTGTTTAAAATTCGTTACCACAAATACGTGTTTAACAGCTATTTAGCAAAACACTGTTTAAAATTACATATCCTTGTTTTCACTTGGCAACCCTTTTTTTTTTTTTTTTTTTGGGTGGGAAATCATCCAATGACTTCTCCCGCTCTGGGCGGAGCGGAAGGGCGTGTCAGACTTTTACTGACTAAAACCCACCCGTGTTCCTTCCCTTGCCATGCCAGGGGCCACGGTTTCCCCTTGGGACTACCCGCAACCCCGGCGGGCATCGGTCCTAGCGGACCCCGTCAGTTTTGCTGACATCTCTTTGAGGCGCGCGTGGAACACGACGCGCCGTCGACCCGGGCCTGGTCCTTATCGGACGGCGAGCTGCCCTCTGCTCTCCGTCCGCAGGCCCGCGCCTACGGTGGCCGGAAATCGGCTATCAATTCCCGTCGCCCGGGACGTCTCCTACGGCGGCGGCGGCTAGGGCTGGTAGGGCGCGGCCTTTGCCACTCCCTCGCGCGCTCCGCCTCCTCCTTCGCGAGCATTACTGCTTCGCAGAAGGAGGTGACGGCTTGCCATGCCCTCTCGCTCCGCACCATGGCCTGAACCAGGGCCGGACGCGAGAGGTCACTGCCGCCGATCGCCTCCACGAGGACACGGCGGTGGTCCACCCAAGCCGGGCAAACCTCCACCGTATGCTCCACCGTGTCCTCCGGACGATCCACACAATGGTGACACCCGGGCGTTTCCTCCCGCCTTATGCGAAACAGGTACCTCCCGAAACAACCGTGTCCGGTGAGGACCTGCGTCAGGCGGAAGGTGAGGACGCCGTGGCGCCTCTCTAGCCACTCCTCAAAGAGGGGACTTATCGCCGTAATTGTGGCGTGCCCAAATCTGGGTTGCGACAATCGCACACTCCAAGCCGCCATGAGATCCCGCCGGAGCTCTGTCCGCTGTACCGTGATTTCTCGCGGCAGCGGAGTTACACCCCGGCGCTTCATCTCCGCGCCACTCCCAAATGTGGGCGAGGACCTTCGCCTCCAGATCCCATGGCGGCGTTCCGGCAAGGAGGCTCGCCGCCTCGCCGGAGACCGTACGGTATCCCCGGACCATCCGGATAGCCATGACCCTTTGGGCTGCATGCAACCGGCGGGCTGGCCGCAACCTTGAGGTTCGCGCCCACACCGCAGCCCCATAAAGGGCCATGGACCGCACGACCCCCGCGTAGAGCCTCCGGCAGGAGGCGTTTGGACCCCCTAGATTGAGCAGAAGCCGCTTCAAGGCAGCCCCGGCCCGCTCCAGTTTGGGAGCCAAACGTCGGAAATGCTCCACGAAGTTCCACCGGCTGTCGAGGACGAGTCCCAGGTACTTCATCGTCACCTCGACGCCGATGTGAACCCCTCCTACCGTTATTTGGGAACCCGACTGTGGCGCGTTCCGAGGGCCATGAAAGCACATGACCTCGGACTTGTGCAGGGCCACCTCGAGTCCCAATTGCCGGATCCTGTCGACGATCGTCGCAACCCCGCGTGTCGCCAGTTCGGCCGCTGCCTCGTGCGACCTCCCCTGCGCCAGGACCAGCGTGTCGTCAGCGTAGCACACTACGCTGACACCACTAGGGAGGTCGGCGCGCAGCACCCAGTCGTATCCGATCACTTGGCAACCCTAAGAAACGTTTCGTTTGAAGCATATTTCATTTGTCGAGCCTTATTCTTTCCTATCGAAATTTATTTGTTTCAGTTGGAATAACTAAATTCCATAATTGAATAAAAGTACAATTTAATGAAATAAGCCGTTGCATTGGTCACCATACGGCTGGTGTAGACATAAATGTAAAAAGTGTGTTGTACATTAACAACGGAACGGAACGAAACCGAAAATGCAAAAAAACCCACAGCTGTACAATGACAACCATTAATGGCGACAAAAACTAAAGACAATAACGAAAGGGCGCTTACCTGATAGCGGGCCTAGTTCCGTAAGACACAGGCAGCTTGAATTTGAGGATCTAAGCACCTACCACGAGAATAATGTGGAATATCATTTTTTATTAGGTCTAAAACGTTTTTCAAAAGTTTTTTGAACCAGTACCGTTTTCTAAATATAGTTCGAAATGATTCATTCGCACTCGGTATATTTGATCAAGATAGTTATTCATAAATTGTATGTCGTTCAAATCCGTATAATCGAAGATAACAATTGCAATTTATGTACGGAGAGAATGCAATATGGCGACTGACGAGGGTTAAACACGTGTTAAACAAGGGGTTGTTGTTGTTTAAACAACGTCTAAAGCATGTCTAACCCTAAACAACAGCTAAACATGGTTTTGTGGTATCACTTTTGCTAAACAACTGCTAAACACGTGTCTAAGGCGTGTCTATGTTTTTTGTGGTAAGGCTGTATATGTTAAGGTTGGTCAACCCGCATCAGTCTAAGCAAAAAATTGCTACACCTATCAAATACGTATTACTAGACCTATCCAAAAGTAAGGCAACTTACATTTGTTAAAAATATGTACAGACGCCAGCACATCAACCTACTCCAATCTGTCAAATTTTCCCAATCAACATTGAACCTTATTCCTTAGCGATAAACTTGAAAATCTATTACGGACAGCAAACCACATAAACTCCTGACATTTTCGTTAGATGGCGTTACTTAGTTTCACTTCTATCGCCAGTCCCAAAAGTCTGCCCCGCATGTTTTTTAAAGGAGACCATTCATATTGGGCCCAAAACCCAAAGTGCCGGCCAGCGAAAAAAATTGGTTTGCCCTGGTCGGTAACGTCCTCCTTATCATTTTTTACTATGGCATCGAATCTCTACGATCATTCCTTTAGCTGTTTTTTAAAGTTGAAAAATCTAATTACCTTGCAATATTATCTCGTCTAAGTATGAGTATAACCTAAGTCGGGGCCGTCCACCTAAGCATTTTTCACTACGGCGGCATCAAATCTCAACGAACCGTTCCACATAAGAGTATTTGGCTAATAAAACCGGACAAAAGTCGGAATCAGTAAATTAGTCAAAAGTCTCACTGAATCTATTGTTCATCTAGCTAGGTAACCGGTCCATCAAATGACAGCCATTCAATCCCCGCAAGCTTCAAACTTGTTTACGTAGGTCAGTCGAAACTCATTCGTTCGCAGAATCGCATGTCTTTGTTTTCGACGCTCTCGGTTGCAGTATTACTTTGCTTTGTTATTGTGTTCTCGTGTTGTGGAGTTTTAAAAGAAAAACTTTTGAATATGGAAGATGAAGGTATGTACTGTATTTTAAAATATCAATTAGTTGATCTGCTGCTTAAATTTTATGTTTAAAAAGGGTATGATAACAGGCATAATTTGTATATATTTTTTTACTTAAATTTATCAGAAAACAGTGTTTTTGTTTATGTGTCCTGTCTTGTCCCGCTATCATTTATACATGGTCATAATAACCGGTCTTCCGACAATTGCACACCGTAGTTAAACAGTCCGCCCACGTCCGCCATTTTGTTTTGTATTACTTCAAAGTTAATGAGTGAAAAATGTGAATTATTTTAAATCATTATTTTTTATGTTTTTTTTTCTACAGATTCTTCGGGAACTGTTAAGAAATTTACCAGAAGAGCATTGTATAACATCCTGAATGAATTTAAAGGAAAGAAAATGGAAGAAAAGTTTTTATTATTAGAAGAGAGACTTCTGAAACTGGCTAATTGTCCAAATAATGAAAAATCAAATTTTATTCGTTCTTTGAGGTGTTTCAAGACCACATTCAAGAAAAAATGGAAAGATGCTACTTACAAAGAAGAACGTTTCTTGAAAACTAATGAAGGCTGGCTCACATCTTCTATTGAATTGCCTTACTGGACGGAAATACCTACTCAAAAACCAGGACGACCATCAAAAACATTCGAAGAGCTTTGCGATCGCAGCAAACGACGAAAAACTAAAGAACTACGGGAGCAAGTACCTGTGGAGGAGTTGACGTATGCAGCTGGCGTGAGTCAGCGTATTTCAGGAAATACGGACGCATCAAAAATAATTAAAGAAATTATTGCTTCACCAACGAGAGCTACAAAAATCCGCAAAGTTATTACTAGGTCCAGAAAGCAAACAATTGTGAAGAAACATACACCAGAAGAAGCACTGGCCATCTTCGTTGAAGGCGACTTTACTAGGAGACAGTGGGAAATAATACACAAGTCTAATAAAAACATCTACCCCTGCTATTCGCTCATTCAAAAGGCCAAAACGGAATGTTATCCTGATAAAGAATCCATGGTCGTGACTGAGACATGCTCTGAGATTCGACTTCAAGCATTACTTGACCACACTGCATTGCGCCTGCACAAATATGTAGCAGAGGTTGTAGAAACGTGTTCAGAGCAAGAAAAGCAGAACATGGTTTTAATAACTAAATGGGGATGTGATGGGTCACAGCAAACTCAGTATAAACAAAAATTTGAGAACAACACTGACAGTGACGCTAACATTTTTCAGAGCTCACTTGTGCCTTTAAGACTGGTAGTTATTATTGAGGAAGAACAGAAAAAAATATTGTGGCAAAACCCAGTCCCATCCTCAGTAAGATACTGTAGACCTATAAGAATACGCTTCATACAAGAATCAAAAGATGTAACAAAGGAAGAAATCCTACACATCGAGAACCAAGCCGATCAGCTTAAGAAAACAGCAGTGAACGGAACAGGTAAAATAAAACATAAGCTTATACTTACAATGATTGACGGCAAAGTCTGCAATGCTGCAACTGATACTGCATCCACAATGAGATGCTATATTTGTGGACAGACATCGAAAGATTTCAATAAATTAATTAAAAAAGAGGTAAATGTAGAAACGCTTAAGTTTGGACTCTCAGTTCTTCATGCAAGAATACGCTTTTTCGAATCATTACTACATTTGGCCTACAAATTACCATTGGAAAAGTGGCAAGCGCGTTCAGCTGAAGAAAAAAAAGTTGTGAAAGAAAGAAAAGAAAAACTTCAAAAAGATTTCAAAGAAGAATTAGGACTACTAGTAGATGTTCCCAAAGCAGGATTTGGGAACACAAATGATGGTAACACGTCAAGGAGATTTTTTGCTGACCCAGAATGTGCATCTCGAATCACTGGCGTCAATGTGCATTTAATAAAAAGATTTAAAGTCATCTTAGAAGTGATTTCAAGTGGACACAGCGTTGATGTTGATAAGTTTGAAGCCTATGCACATGAAACTGCGAAAATGTACACAAATTTGTATGGTTGGCACCCTATGTCACCAACAATTCACAAAGTGTTAATGCATGGAGCTGAAGTCATATCTCATGCAATCCTTCCTATTGGCCAGTTATCAGAGGAGGCAGCTGAGGCGCGTAACAAGCACTTCCGGCAATACAGATTGAATTTTGCACGAAAATTTTCACGGGTGGATTGTAATAGAGACATATTACATAGACTGTTACTAAGTTCCGACCCATATCTGAGTAGTAATCGACCAAGGCAGCACAAAAGAACTCAGCCATTTTCGCAAGAGGCAGTCAGTCTGATGATTGCAAGTACTCCTCATGAAGAAGATTACGGTGAAAATATAGACGGTGAAGAAGATGAAGACAAAGATGAAGAAAATGAAGACGAAGAAGTTGAAAATGAAGAGTTTTAATGAGATTAATTGTTAATGCACACTTATTTGTTATAAAAAATAATGTTTAAATCGAATTCATATAAAAAAACGCCTCAGATATTTTTGACCGGTTTTATTAGCCAAATACTCCTATGTGCGTTCCTTCAGCTGTTTTCTTAAGTCTATTGTACGTAGGTACCTACATTTTATTAATATATAAAAGTAACGGCTATGTAATGAAAAATAAATGAAATAAACTTATTGTAAAGGTAACCTCGAAATATCAGGGAATATTTGCAGTGGTTTGTAGTCATTTATGAAGTTAAAAACAATTAATGTCTTGAAACACAAAAAAAAAACATATTTATGAAGTTAAAAATAATGAATGTCTTGAAAGACTAAGGGTCGCGCCACACCTGCCGAATGTTCCGCGGCGGAACGTTCCGTCGCGTCATGTTTGCTTGCATTTCTATGGACGTAACGTTCGGCTGATGTGTCATAGGTAACTTGAAAAACATTAGGAGCGTATTCAACCGAACCTTCCGCCGCGGAACGTTCGGCAGATGTGGCGCGACCCTAACCGGCGCAACCTTACGGAAAAAATATATTATCTCGAAGCTAAGACTAGAATGTCACAATGCACTAGAACAAATAACGGTATCTAGCCGCAACTTGGTGACACTTCAGTGGACAAAAGGCTAGGTCGCTAGGTAATGACGCAGCTGACGAACTTGCTAGACGAGGATCAAGTACGGCAGTCTGAGGACCCGAGCCTATCGTACACATCCCCTTCAACTAAATACACAGGTGGCTACAGGAGTTCAATCACACACAAGCGGAAAACTGGTGGACCTCGACACTGGGCTGCAGGCAGTCCAAGGAAGCTATGCCATCCTTGAAAAGAAGGCTGACCAGGCGTTTATTACGCCTGGACAGGAACGGCCTGCCTCCTAGTCACGGGGCCATCACGGGACACTGCTCGCTAAACAAACACTTCCACACATAGGCATAAAGGACAGTCCTCTGTGCAGGGCGTGCATGGAGGCTGAAGAAACCTTGCTCACGTGCTCTTTGAATGCACGGGCGTCACCCAGATTCGAACAGAAATCCTCGGGTCACACAGATGTTTCAAACAGACCAGGAGATCTAATTATCTTTGGGAGAGAGGTGGGCTGGTTGGAATAACCATCAAACGGCCGCCATGGCCTACGCACAATGGTCCACTTGACTAAGTGCGGAAACCAATCCCCATAAAAAATAGAACCTAGACTAACCGGCGCGGCGGGCGGGGTGGGGTTATGGGATGGTGCAGGTATAAAGAGAATCCAATCCTTCTTCTGGACCCTTTACTAAAGGGGCCGGAAGAACGGAGAGATCACTATCAGGCATCCGCCGACGTCGTGGTCATGATCTTCGACGATGACCTTGCTAGCACTGGAGGTTCAAAGACAGGCCAAGGCCGCCCTCGAGTATATTCGGAATTGGGGCATCCAAAATAAGCTGAAGCTTGCACCACATCAAACCCCTGCAATGGTAATCACTAGGAAGCTAAAGTACGATGTCTCACTCATGAGGGCGGGGTCGACTTAGGCATGTATAAGAAAATAAAAATACTACCATCAGCTCACATTCAACATGCTCGCCGCCGCCGCTAACTTGTGTAGAATGGGGAAGAGAGGTCTGCATCTGTAGGTCATATGGAGCATTTGCACGGCAGCGCTGAATCTGGACGCAGAATGGTGATGAGCGGCAAGCACCTGGGCGCCGGCAACTAAGAAGATTGGAGTGTAGAAAATGCACTCCAATAATAGTTCACGGTCTTACGGTCCAAAGAGTATTCGCCCAAAAGCTCTGCAAATCCTACAGAACTGTTTCGCTGAATGCATCCCTGATGCTGGCTGCCAACCTCCCACACGAACTCCGAATACAAGCAGCAGCCGTTATGTATGAGGCAAAGAGTACCCTAGCCATTGCAAAGAGATTGAGCGTGTGCGTTTGCGAAAACACCACGTCCGGCGAACCAAGGTTCCCTCCACTTCCTGGCGGCGTAGGAGAGAGCTAACGTGGGCGCGGCTTTACCCCCAGAGCAAAGATGTTACCTTGTTCTGGGTAAAAGCTCACGCGGGCCTGGAGGACAACGAACACTCAGACCAACTTGTGAAAGAGGCTACACTCAAGTTGAAAAAAAATCCGGACTTTAACCGCTGCCTGGTTTCATTCGTCAAGTGTCAGATCCGTAAGGGGTCACTCGACGATTGGTACCGAAGACAGAAGAACGGCGAAACAGGCTCCGTCCCTAAAATGTTCCTCCCAGACGCGATAGGAACCTTAAAGGTAACTAGATTTTTCAACTTTAAAAAACAGCTGACGGAATGGTCGTAGAGATTCGGCGCCATAGTAAAAAATGATGCGGAGGACTTCCCCGACCAGGGTAACACATTTTTTTTCGCTGGCCCGGCACTTTGGGTTTTGGGCCCAACTTTGTATGAAACGTGAATGGTCTCCTTTGATTGTAATTTGTAACATCCCGTCGAGTCAGCAGATGTGTCATTATGTCAAAATCTTGTCAAGCAGAGTGTTTAATAAATTTTTGATTAAAGTATTTTTAATACTTACCTTTTTTTTACCTATTCTGGTTTTTAAGATTATTATCTAATATCAATGCTTGCATTTTTGTGGCTCATCTGACACAGTGGAGCTTCAAGGTTATAATATAATAATATAATAAAAATACTTACCTACAAGTAAGGATGAGTTGATATCGTCGCCATTTCTTAAAGCTTGTCTAAATAAAAGTAAATGTACTGCGTAACATAATGCTGAGCCAAGTGCGGCTAACACTGCTATCCAATTCGTTTGATGACTTTCTGATAAACCCAACACCACCTGAAAAAACACAGAGATAAAAATCTTAGTTTTCTATACACCGCCACTTTCTCAAAAAAACAAGTCTAGATCACACTTACCAGTCCAGCAGCGGTGAGTAAAACAGCGATGCACTTGGACAGAGTGAACCGGTCGTTGGGCACCTGCGCGAATATGGCACCGAACGAGAGCGCCAGCGCCCCCGCCGTCGACGTGTATATCGTGGCCGAGCCCGTCGTCGTGTGCAACAGGCTTAATCGATACAGGTAGTTTGAAATGAACCACTGAAACAATACAATAAGGGTCAGTTCAAAAGTATAGGGGCTAATGAGTGTAATAATTTTATCTGTAGAAAATGAAGAAAAAAAAATGAAGTTCGTAGAATCTACTAGATAAGTAAACCGGAAACATAGCCTAATAAGCCAAAAGTATTCCTAAAATTATCAGAACCCATTTGATAATAACCTAAGAAAAATGTAAGAGAAGACGTAATTCAGTTATCAATTTCGAATTTTGTGAGTAACAGCTGTCTCACGAAACCAAGCTGCCTGAATAATGACATTGAATTTGGGACAGTCATTACAAAATAATGATACTACATTATTTATCTTACACTCATTGAAGGTTAAAGTATCAATGTATTATTGCAGTTCTTTATTTGTAGGGCTTTATCTCTGTGTGATAATGTCGCTTCATTCAATTTACAAAAAAATACAAAGATTATGTTATTATTATGAACCAAAGATAATTTTCTTTAGCAAAATTTATGGCGGCTCTGAACACGAGGCGAATAGCTACGCAGTAACAAATTTGTGTGACCGCCTGGGGTGAGGGAATGGGGTACTGCGCAGCAAGTAGCCTAGAGTCGCGTCGCATCAGTCTGTACGAGGCTTAAACAAACGTCAACTTTCTGGAAGTGTAAATAAAGTTGATTTTAGACTGACTAATACTACACATCATGAAAAATATGAAGTTGTAGCGTAAACTAAACCTTATGCTTTACGGTTGTTTTTCCTTAACCACGTGTTTGTTTACATGTTTGCCAAATAAATTGCGAACGCAGATTACTTTAGAACTGCCATAAAGTTTCACTTTTACTGTAACTGGTACAGCATCTGAGTTTATTGCTCTTACAGCTGACAAGTCAAGATACTGTTACATACACAGATTTGATACAGCCTGATTGTGATTAGATGTAATTAATTACAGCGTTGATCGTCAAGCAGCGAAAAGGCCAACGCGATGATACTAGTCGACACATGATAGAGGCGAATGGTATAATTCAAATAATGGTCAATGGCAATAAATCAAGCCTGACCAAGACTGTTACAGAATACAGGCATCATCATCATTCTCTTGCCTTTATCCCTATTTATTTCAGGTCGATGCAACATATTATTTGTTTTTCTTCCATACTTCTCTTTTAGTCATCTCAGTAGTCACTCCCTTTCTATCCTTTTTTTTCTTTTGAGATGACATTTTGAGGAGATTAATGAGGGTGCCCCAAATAAAATGGGCTAAGGGCAAGAGAATAATGACGATGATGAATGATACTGAACGCACAGGTACACAGAAGAGCAGCGCGAGGCGCAGATGTCGGCGCGTGGCGGCGGCGGCGGCGCGGCGCTGCGCGTGCTCGCTGGCGCGCACCGACGCCGCCCACGACAGGCGCGCCAGCAGCGCCTCGCTCGCCATCGCCGCGGACATCACACGCACCTGGATACATTATATTTCACTATTATTGTCAAAGACCAGAGAGTTTTAAATTAGTGTTGTCTGTCGAGTAAGCAGCCCATCGGATTGCCTGTTGATATTGTTTGTATCTTAACACTCCATACAGTTCTTCCTCTGTGGTATCAAGTCACAAAAATTAAGCAACGTATTTTTTGGCAAAACTATTTTGACTCTCATAATGACATGTGTTATTGTGGTTCATTATTCTGCTAAAATAAGGAATTCTGTGTTATACTACCAATTAAATCAACATTATGCCTGCCTTCTACAATGTTTGCACAAGCTATCAATGACAAATATGGGAACAGTATTTAAATAATTACCTCAGCCACTTTATTAAACCGTACAGCTCTTGGAGCAGCATCGTCACTGTCCGTTGTCTCTCCAGCTCGGACAGGCACAAAGGTGGAGTCTCCCTAAAATATTATCAAGCAATAAAATTCGGTCTTACTATACACCATGTCTTTCAAAGGCTAAGAAAGTTTTAGATTTTAATAAACTTATTATAATAATTATGCCACTTTAGTTAGTGCCTAGACTTCTATTTTTATATTACCTTCAAATTACTTATGTTTAAACATGCTTTTTTTTAATAATGTGTGTATTTTGTCCACAAAATAATATATTTCCAAGCCTTTAAAAATGCATGGTGTATGCAGGTTGTATTTTTTTCCCAAGCAATATTGGATATTATGATGATTGTTTACCTGATTCTGAACCTAAAACAATACAAAAAGGTTGTTTTAATAAAACATCTTACCCTTGAAGGTACATTTCAATCAAGGAGTATATAGATACAAGGTACTTCATAGTTATAGTTGAACATTTAATGGTCAGTATGGAAGTGAACTTTATTGTGACATACATAATGAAAATAACACTAGCTTGAATAGCCCTAAGGCAATAGGAAAGCCAACATGGATCACCCAGACTAATAGAAAATGCCTATGGCATTAAATCCGCCTCAGTACATTATGCTTGAAGTATTAAATACATAAATATGACACGTGAAAGTCAAGGTCTAATAATAATTTAATGTTAAAGTTCAAGGGCAATTTCCTTGTTTAATATTGCTAAGGTTTAAAAATACATCCTGGGTTAACAAAGATTACGGGATGTATGTTTGTTTTATAAATTTTATTTGTTGGTTAATAAAATACTCACCAAACTGTTTGTGGATTCATTAAAATAACTTTCATCATCTGTTTCTCCTGTTTGTTCCAGTAGTTGCTGAAAAACATGAGATATTTTATAAATATTTTTTTTTCAGGCCTTACATTCATTTCAGGCCTTACGCCTCAACTGTTGAACATAGGTCACCACACTCTGTTACAATGAACAGTTAAAAGGCAGTATGCTTGACCAAATGATTTGGTTATTATAGTTTGACCAAGACCTCTGTACCGCCCTGTTGACAAATGAGCGGCCTGCGCTGTCCCCCTGTCTCGCCACGCATGAGGTAAGACGTGGTACAGTGGTTTCGGTCAAACTATACCAAATGATTTAATCAAGGCTCATCAAAACATTATTTTACTTATATTTGGGGCATTTTGGTTGGTGGGTAGCCTTAGGGGCGGATTTTTAAAGTCATTGGTTGTATTTATAATAAACTCACTGTGTAATCAGCAGGTTGACAAGGATCCCTCGTTGGAGGTGTAAAACATAGTACTAAAAGGTAAATAAACAGCAGTGAACTTCTCACATAGGTCACAAGGAATGGTCTCTCTATATTTTTTTCTATGTACAAATACTGTAAACAAAAACAATATAGGTATTATAACTTTTAAACATACAAGAATATGTTGAAGATCGTGTTAATGGATTTTATGACTTACTTTTGTCATCTCAGAGGATACCACCCACAATATAACGACCAATAACAGAATGAAAAGGCCGAATGCAAACTTCCTCTTGTTGAAGCGCTGGGGCACATCTTTACTGTTTTTGTTGTTGTTGGTAACTCGAAAATAATTGTGGCACAAAGTCAACATGAAGACGAATAAAGAAATTCGGTAAATAAGTAAATTATTTGAATTACACTGAATTGGTCACGATCATATTTTCACAAGTATGTTTACGGCAGCATTTTCTTCCTTACAGAGTAGAGAATTGGATCCCAGTAATGCTTGGTGGTACTATGCTTTTTGTACAAGCTTTATGCCTGAATGTTATCAACAAAATTCCAATACAACGTACGAAACTATGATCAAAAAATCAAATCCAATATCAACAACTATAGTTTCAATGGCTGATTACTGATTGCATAATGTTGCTAGTTTACAAATAATAGTGTTGTACTTTGTACAAAATAGTTAGATTTATAGCCTGTATCGTTCCTACGAACTTAGTAAAAGTGCGGCTGATTAAAATCGCGTATCGCGATTTTTTCAGTGCTCGAACGACCGTTAAAAAATCACTTCTTCTTCGTGCAGTGAAGACGTATGCTGGATTCAGCAATACTACCCGCTGTCTGTAGCTATTAGTGACGCCGGAGACGACAAGAGAACTCCTTTATTTAATGAACTTTACGAGTAGACATGCGAGTCCGCGGTATTTAAGTTCGCCAACTTACTCGGCTCGCCGTTGGTGACACACGTGAAGCTTGCTCATACTGTATCGCGATGTTGTCGAATTTTCTGAACCAAACTAAATATACATGACCGTAGAGTATATGTATAGCACTGGAGAAGCCTTATGCGCAATAACGCGACGCGGTAGCTTCTACGAAAAAAAAAACAGTAGCTGCTCGCCCGGGCGCGCACTATTGTTTTTTTTCCTAGAAGCTAGAGATTTTTTTTTATCGATATTGATATCGATAAAAAAAAAATCTATATTCATTATTATATAATCTATATTCATTCGGAATTTTGCTTGAATCCATGAAATAAAACAGCTGTTGCATAAAATTGTTGTTAAAATTTTAATAAGAAGAGAAAATAACTGTAAATACCTAAAAGTAACTGAATTGCGTATGTGAAAACCTCCGCAGCAAATTAGCAGGATTAGAAATTGACAAACCTACGTTCACTTGGATAGTTGCGCTAGAAATATTTAAAGACTGCTACCATTCTTGAATAATGTCTGACTTTTCTTACTCTACTAGCATTCCTCAAGTATGTACATTTTAGGGGAATTGTATGTAAATGTGTATTTTTTTTTGAGTTTTGTGTAGATTACTTTGTTTGCGTTAAGAAAATATGACCAGAACTATCGTTCTGAGTGGGAGAAATATCCAATGTTTTCATCTTGATTATTTCGTAATTTTAACACTGCGTTTTCTTTTTAAATTTTCGTACAAATGTCAAAATATGACTTCATTCATTGGCAGAATTCTGGCATTCTTTAGCCTAATTAAGAGTAATTAAGAGTGTGCATTCTAAAAGTTGACAACGTCGTAAATAGATGTCAAATATTTACCTGTTTTGAATAATTTGGAAGTAATACTTTAAGGAAATAACAAATGTGGCTAACTAACTATCTATAATATTAATAATGAATTTCAATTATAACATTGAATTTGATGTTGTACCCATTTAAGGTGTAAAAAAGGCATTTGGAAAGTTTCCAAATCCTTTTTTTACATCTAAAACTAAATATTCGGTATTCATTATTAATATTCTAGTTAGTTAGGTATCCACATTTCTTATTTCCGTAAAGTATTATTTCCAAATTATTCAAAACAGGTAAATATTTGACAGCTATTTACGACGTTGCCAACTTTTAGGATGCACGCTCTTATATAGCATAATTTAGGCGAGCATCTGGCAGAATCTTCAATTTAAATCTGGTCACACAATGAATTTCTGAGCAATGAATGAATGAATGAATGAATGAGAATGACAATCCGATCAATGATGTGTCAAATGTGTCTGTCAAATGTGTCAATACTGTCAATGCACTGTCAATGTCACACACGTACCTAACCTAAACGAATGTGCCTAATTGCGATACTAAACTAAGTTTTCGACAGTAAATAAACTCTTAAACTTGCAAAACTATACGATCATAATCAAGATAGAGGAGATAGAACAATGAGCGCATGTAACGTAGAAGTAATTAAACAAGTTGGGCGATATTACAATGTACCGGTCGGGACCGTATGTTACAATACTGATAAGGTGATCATAAATTCATAGAATAAGCATAAAATACTTACCCAGTAAAGCAATGCATAGTTCCATCATATAAAGAACACAATTTTGCAATGTTTTCTACTTTTCAGGTACTTACCACTGTCCTAAATAAACAAAGCCTAGAAGGCTTTGCTACTATAGTATTAAAGTTAGCGTCCAGTGAAGGAGCTAAACTGAGTCAGGAGCAAATGCTACTCAGCTACCAATGGCTGGAACACATTGCCATGTATGCCAATCAAGCTGCGGCAAACCCTGCCTTTGCACAGGGATTTTTAAAGGTAATTTTCATGTTCTCAATTTATAGTATGTCTTTCAAAATTCAAAAGATTTAATATGAAATTCTCGTCAGTGGGTCGTCTTAGGGGCTGATTAGAGTTTGGATGCTGACATAATTGTTTCCTATGGTTGTAGAAATCTACATTAAACTCCTATGGTAATTTCCTCTTGACTTAACTACTCTTCAGTTAAGTGGTGGTCTTATTTGAAAGCAGGCAAGACTATACCAGCTGTATGGCTTCATCATATACCTCCCCAAAGTTATCTCTTATCCAACAATGCATGATAATTGATTTGTGTTTTATTTTTACAGGATATAAACAAGGCGTTAGAAAAGAATACTTACTTAACTGGACAAAGCTTAAATGTGACAGATATCGCAGCTTATTATGTGTTGTACCCCCTGATTGTAAGTAAATTGTTCTACTTCTGCCCGTACCTCTTGTAACAGTATTATTTCAATCTTATTTCGGTGTGGGAAAGAGATGGACCTCAGCAGGACTAAAAGCATCATCCCCTTTTCACAACAGAACAGTAATTGCTTTGGCACTTCATAGTACAGTCCCTGTTCGCTATCAGTTGAAGAATTTAATTAATAACACAAAAAATAAACTATTTGTCAGTAATACTTTTTGTTATGGTGTTAAAAAGTGTAATTTTTTTTTTTTTAACTAATATCCTTTTAAAACTTTCTTTTTCTCAGGAGAGGCTGTCAGTCACAGAGCGTGAGTCACTGATGCATGTGAGCCGGTGGATAAAGCATATTCAAGCACAACCAAGAGTTTGCACAAGACAAGCCCCCCTCGCACTGAACACCCTGAATCTCTCGATATTAGCTCCCGCAGTACATTAAACTTCATTAGCAATTATGTGGAAATTAATACCAAACTCGTAAAACTCCTAATTGAACATTAATTGCCAACAATTAAAAAAAATGAAGACTGTAAAAGTATTAAAGTGGTTGGAAACCCTACATTATGATTGTGTTCAATAAGTTCAAAATATTAATTATTATTTATATTGCTAATTATTTTTTCATGACTAGTGTAAGTACATGCATTTTTTGTTTTGTTTTTAAAATAAAATATAATGCAATTTTGTAATGATAGCAAATTTTGTTTTTATTTGTTAGTAGTATTAAAGTTATGTATATACCTATTACCGAAAGGTAAAGGACATGTTACACTGGATTCTGGATGCGTTCTGCGTCCTGCGGTCGGGTCAACTCGAACGCTGTCCGCACCCTATGTAAACTTCATGGTCAGGGCAACCGGTCATTGATTCGGGCTGGTCAACTAGTTGGCGATCCGGGCACGGCAACCGGTCAGCGATCCGGGGACGGCAACCGTTCAGCGATCTGACGGGTAGGGTAAACAGCAGCCATTTTATATTTGATTGCGTGTACTGGTTGGACAGTTCTGTTATAGTTTCAATTGAGGAGAATTTGTGAAGCCCTTTTTTTAAAATATTTCATGAAAATGAACTGCCTGCACCGCTGCCCGTCCCCCGCCACCCGCTGCCCGCCTGCCCACAACCGGGCAGCCCTTTCGCGTCCTTCCCACCCCGACCACCTGCCCGGTGCGTTCTCAACGTTCTTTGCTTGTGCTCGCATAGTCAGATCGTATCCCGTCGTTTCGGGGACCCCTGACACCCAGTTTCTGGTTTGAGAATTTGAAGTTGAGAACTTGTCAAACTTTGGCAAGTTCATTCTCAATAAAATTCAGAATCGAATCGGTTAATAGTTGCTACTCATTATGGTAGTTGTTAGTTCACATCGATTAAGACAGATGGCGGTGTAGGTTTACGAAACGGGATGTGTAGAAAGATATTCATTGGAGTGACCAATAAAAGGAAACATTTTTGTTTTTAATTAAGCGTTTAGAAAAGGCGCATAAATGCATAATACCTAATTGTACACCTGTATTTTTGCCACCAGTTGATATGGACTGTCACTGTTATTATTATTATTTATTTATACTTACACTACAAAAATACATAGGTAATAAAAAAAAATCAAATCCATCTGAACTGTTGCTGGTTTCCTACAGTGGCGTAGCTATCGGAGGGCTAGACGGGGCAGAGCCCCGGGGCCCCCAACCTCAGGGGGCCCCTCGGACTCTGACTTACAAACTAAGTATAAATTGAACTAGTGAAAATTTCTCCCATATTTAGAATATAAATCAACCACATTCCAGGAACGCGACTTTAATAACGGCAACTTATTTGAAAAAATACAGGGGAATTCCCAACAAGTCTCGAACATCTTTGTTTGAAACTTGCGGGGAACTCCCCTGTATTCTTAGGCTGGTTTCACAGTCGCGCCGTCGAACAGCGCTTTTCAACAGCACGCATTTGACGCAAGGCGGACCTATGAGAAACGTCACTATAAAACGCTACTAGTGAATTTACAAGCGCGCGCGTCCCACTCAAACTCGAATACCACTACCTGCTATGTAAATAACAGTGACAGGAACTTATCATCTTATCATCCACATAGGCCAAGTGAAAAAAATACGTATTATTGAAGCTAACTCAAAAGCTACCCAAACAAAGTTAATAACATTTGTATGGGACCACCTCTGAAATATGACCTACGAAATCGGGTAACAAAAAAAAAATCCTCCTCTTTTTTGAAGTCGGTTAAAAATGATAAATTTCCAGTTCGTGTTCTTTTGTGAATTCATGCGCTGCATATTGAATAATATCAATTATGCATCTAAAACTTTGCAAAAATGCAACATTGATTTGGACGAAGCAAGTAGAGCTTTACAAGAAACAAATGCAAAGAAATGACTTCGATGACTTCGAATCATTTAAACGCAAAGACGCGACGAATGACGAATCTGGATTACGACAAATTTACAGTACGTCGAATTCGGAACGCGACGAATACGGAACAAACGATTTTAAATAGTTGGGGCCCTAGTTTATTTTTTGCCCCAGGGCCTTCAGTTACCTAGCTACGCCACTGGTTTCCTATAAAAAAAACACGTAAGCAATGTATGGTGTAAAAGGATTGTCTTCAAAGATACCACGTTTTTAAATGACAATACTTTAATCTGAAATAAAATAGTCACACACGAAAAATCTCACGTCATATTTTAAAAAGTAAACCGAGCTGCTATGAAACGCTGAGGAGCGTGCTGGCACGTTACAATGGTTTATTATTTTTACGTGTTATTTAGACAATCATTGAATTATTCAATAGGATATACACTCCTGTTAGACATGATCTGCTAGTAACCAGCGAGGGTGGCGTCATCTTTAATTAGCTTTGCCTCCTCATTGCAAGAATTTATTTATATTTCAGAGTTCACCAACGCCGCTGCCTCCACTTCCGCCACATATCCTGCCTCATCAATTGAAGACCACGAGTTTGGACAAACCTATCATGTACTTCCCTCAGCCATTTTCATACCCCGGCTACCCTGTCGTGATCTATTTGTGATTTTTCATTTCGTAAAGTAATAAACTAGTAAAGTAGGTATAATGTGACGTTATGAAGTACTTATTGGCTGTGTCTGTCTCGCTACGAGTGGCAGGTAAAAACAGAACAAGTTTTGTTATGGCATCTCGCAGGTGCACTTTAGGTAAGTACAAGGAGATTTGCGGTCAGTCAGGGCAATAAACTTCGACTACAAGCTATGGGCTTCAGGCGCGGTCGCAGTCAAAGACTTGGGGGGGGGGGGGGGGTCACACAGACCAATCTTCCTAGCCTTTTTCCCAACTATCTTGGGGTCGGCTTCCAGTCTAACCGGATGCAGCTGAATACCAGTATTTTACATGGAGCGACTGCCTATCTGACCTCCACAACCCAGTAACTGGGTAATACGATACCCCTTGGTAAGACTGGTGTCAGACTTTCGGGCTTCTGACGACTCGTAACGACTGTCAAAGATCCACAAATGACAGCCGGGACCAACGGCTTAACGTGCTTTCCGAGGCACGGAGGAGTCTCGGTATGTAAAGATGGTCACCCATCCACTGACCAACCCCGGCAAGCGTAGCTTAACCTGATGGATCGAACCGTGCGGCTTGTTATTACTTAGCCACGAGCTCCTCCAATACACGGGGGTCACACAGACCAATACTTCTTATTGATAGTAAAAAAAAATACTTTATTGTACAAAAAACTTATAAGAAATGAATTGGTTTCATTGTTTTTGTTTAATTAAACGATTTAAACAGGAGGTTAATAATTTAAATACTAATACATTTTCAAAAATTTCTATTTCAAATTGGATTGTCAATTTGACGTGTACGATTTTGGGTCATGAGTCATGACCCCTAAGACCGCGCCTGATGGGCTAAGGATATCACTGGGGGGAGGTCAGCAAGGGAAGTGACAGGCTGGATCAAGTGACAAAATACGAAACCTGTTTCTTTATGTCCACAACATAATAATCAATGGTCCTAACAATAAAATACATTGGCTTTTCGGTCAGATTTTATTCTGAATTGCAAACGAATCTAATCTAGCTACAATAAAAATAAATACTGGGTTTTTCATCTGGGTCCTTTATGCGATGTTGCTTGGCGTAGCGTGTTTGTCTGGAAATAAGTAGGTATTTACACTTAGGTATATTAACTTGAATAAATAATGACAAATTAAAGGCAATAGTGATCTTATTGGTGCTGTTCTTTAGAAAGGTCAGGTGCATAGAACCTATTCGCAGCCGGCATCGTATTAGCAGCCGTAGAGGTGGCGTTCTATAGTTTCTGCCTACCCCCATGGGAAGGAGTTTATGCAGCAGCCTAATTACGTAATGCACGATCAATAATAAATTGAAATGAATTGAAACAGATTGCTAGTCCATTGCTTCATAAGTTCGAAATAAAAATTGAGCAGATATTTTTTTCGAACTTACGAAGCAATGGATTAGCAATCTGTTTCAATTCATTTCAATTTATTATTGATCGTGCATTACGTAATTAGGGTACAGGTTTGATACTTTATGAAGTGTTCGACCATTATTTTCATGAAATGGTTGTGTTTCATGAAATGGCCTGCTAAAATTGATCATATCGTTTTAACGTCAACGTTTAAACGATATGTCAGTCGTTTGGGCATAATTATCATTAATGCAGGGTATCCATGGCTTACGGTGTAGTAAAATTTGCCAAGTAGGTAACTGCGACCAACTTGGAAGTAGCGCTCGCCGGCCCCTGCCGCGGCATTGCTGGCTCCCTCGCTCGCTCTGCTCGCACCCGATTAGTCAAAGTTCTAATCCAACATTATTACCCTTTGGTTGGGCTGACCGTATTCAATGATCTGGCCAGACCACATCATGATGTGCCCAGCCAGCGGTCTATGTTTATGAAATACTTCGACCATATTTTCATGAAATGGTCGTATTTCATGAAATATCGACACTTCATGAAATGATCAATAAATTGTAAGATCTGGCCATGACAGTATTATATCCTACTTAGGTACTAACCGTTTAGTTCATCATGACTGTTCCGTGGAAGCTGGTTTCTGAGTGCTTGCTTTGGCGTCAACTTTTCGATCGGAGAAGCGAAGCATCAAGCATCGTTCTAACTTGTTAGAGTACGAGCATCCATTGTCTTCAGCCTCTGTGAATAGAGTTCACATGAAAACCTTAAGTAGATACATACCTTTCGTATAAATTACTTAGGCACTTAGCTCGTGTTGTGACAGCGAATAGACCGTGAGTAGGGCTGCCACCACTTCAAGTACGGACCCCGGACAAAAACTTCAAATACTCCGGACATTTGGGTGAAATGAAGATTTTTCCCCGGACGCCCTCAGATTTTTTTTTAAATAAAATAAAAGCAGTAGGAGCGTTTATCCTAAAAGTTGGCAACATTCGCAAATAGCTGTCAAATATTTAGACACCAGTTTTGATTAATTTGGCAATATTACTTATGAAATGTGGCTAACTAGCTAACTATAATATTAATGAATTTCAATTATAAAAACTTTAAAAAAAAAACAATCGACTTCCAAAAAAAGACACTACCTACAAAGTAAAAAAATAACTTTAATTTCGGAATTTGTTCTTTCGTTTTGAATTTTCGTTTTTTGCCACCGACTTCCGAAATTAAAAGTAATTTTTTATCACATATTCACATCTATTCAAAAAGACGTAGTTTAATCCTCGTAAACAGGGACCAAAATAGCTTTTTAATCCCTAGGGACTAAAAGTGATTTGAATTTGTAATGTGGATATTGTTAGTAAAAGTTCTATTCACCAGAGATCGATCACGAACATTGTATGAATAAGTAACGGGCTGGCAAGGGAGAGCGAAAGTTTGAATTTGATTCAAATTAAAATCCAAGATGGCGGGTGTGAAATTAAATTAGGGTATCGTTTTCATAGTTTTCAACGGTGGTAAAGCCGATAGTGAGGTCAAAATGTAAATCTAAGATGGCGCATGCGAAAATTTTAAAATTTTTCGTCATGAGTATCGTTTTCGACGGTGGTAAAGCCGATAGTGATGTCAAAATGTAAATCCAAGATGCGGATGCGAACTTTTTTTTTTTCTCATGGGTGGCGTTTTCATAGTTTTCGAGGGTGGTAAAGCCGATAATGTAAATCCAAGATGGCGGATGCGAAAATTTTCAAATTTTTCGTTATGGGTATCGTTTTCATAGTTTTCGAGGGTGGTAAAGCCGAAGTGAGGTCAAAATTTAAATCCAAGATGGCGGCTGTGTTTTTTTTTTTGTTTAATATCATACGTGAGTAGGAAATTCGTGATGGGGGTGGGGGGGGCGCACAAGTTTATTTTCTCATAGAGGGCTTAGAGTGTGATAAAAAGTAGAGTGTTCACCTCGGGAGCAACACTATTTTAAGCTCGAGTGATGTATTTTGTATCCCTCGCTGCGCTCAGGATTCTACTCTAGAATCCTTCGCTCCGCTTTGGATTCAAAGAAACACTCTCGCTTAAAAATAGTTGTTTGCTCCCTTGGGAAACAATCTACTATTTGACTTTGTATTGTCTTTTTTTAAAGAAGGTTGTTTTTTGTTTTGTAAAAAGTTTTTATTTTTAATTTTTTATAGTTGTTGTAGCTACCCCACACAAATTCGAATACCACCTGATAGGCTCACTGATAGGTAAATAAAAGTGACAGGAACATAATTTTATTATCATCATACCATCAACATAGGCTAATAGGGAAAAATACGTACCTACCTATTTATTGAAGCTAACTCAAAAACTACCTAAGCAATGAAATTTTTTATGGGACCACCTCTGAAGTATGACGTACTTACTAAATAAAAAATCATCATAATCAATTCATAATTGGCGGAGTAATCGCGTAACAAACATACAAAAAATAACATACAGTCGGTTAGTAAAAAAATTGAATTTGATGTTGTACCTACCCATTTTAGGTGTAAAAAAGGCATTTGGAAAGGGGTTTGAAGATTATTGTATGGAGGGAGGGGGCCCTAACGTCGTTTTGCGTGATGCGTTCTCAAGCTCCTATCCCAACTGTTCCATTGTTCCAACCACTCACTGAAATGTTCTAATACCTGTTATTTTGCCAGCACCCGTTACTTCCAAATCAGAACACAAACCTTTGACAAGTAGCTTTCCTGAACTGACTAAAACATTTTATGTAGAAAAGCGGCTTATTGGTCGATTCGCAAGAATTTATTCGCCCATAACTTTTAAATATATAGTTTGGAAAATCCAAAAGTGCACGCCTCATACATATTACTCATTCATAAACGAAAAAGAAATTCAAAACCATTAAAACATAGTTTTTAACAAAAATGAACAATTTATCACTTTTCATGAAGTCGTAATGTCAAAGACTGACAAAGATATTTACTTGGCGGTTGCTAGGCAACATCAATTCAAAGGTTGGAAATATTTAGATAAAGATATTATATTTTAGTTAGTATTTTATTAATTATAATTAAACTACTTTGAATAAAAGTGCCATTTTCAATAGGGTTCCTTCTACGGCTGAAACGAATGTATAAAAAAAAAATTGACTCAATTAATTGATTTTATCGCAAGCTACAATGTTTTCAGGGTTCATAAATTGACGGACAGGAAATTTTTTTCAACTATTTTGATGCCGTTTCCATTTCTGCTGCATTAAATCAATTGTTAAAAAGTACAGTATTAATCTACATTTAATCATCTATACAATGGTATATAAATTAAGTAGGTTCTGTGTACTAGCAGGAGTGTAACAATAAAAACAGTTACAGAAATGGGGCAAAAAAAATTTTTCGATCGTAGAGCACACTCTAATGCTTCGCATTAAGAGTCGTGCAATAATATTATGTTTTCTATAGGCGATTCGCACGAAGTTAATTTATTTGTGGGCGGAAGGACAACCCCAAAAATACGTAAGTATTAGGCAATTGGCACATTATGAATTTTATGCAATAAAATTAAGAGAAAATAATTGGCAACTTTAGTTACTAGTGTATTTTATAAAAAGTGACGATTAACCCGGACGAGTAAATTTGTGCGAATCGATTGCCAGAGAAGCTTGACTCCTCCTTTGAGTGACTTTACTGGTGGCCCCACTGTCCACAAGATCAACAGTGGAATTTGCCGTCTGAAGAAATATAATACCTGACTGCAATTCCTGAAAGCATGACCGTATCTGATCGTGAAGTGCAGAGCGGGATTGCTGTGACGTCACAGAAGACTGCACTTTATTCCAGACCTCAGCCTCTCGAGGTATTCCCCGAGTGTCCACCTAATAAAAAAAGTGACTCAGTAACTCACTAACACATTACAAGTAGGTATGCAGGTAAATTTTAATATGGATAGGTACTCACCACTTGTAAATTCGCGAACACACATTGGCTCAGGCACTGGAAAAAAATTGTTTATTTAATTATTGGCGTTTGTGTTTTTGTGACGATGTGTAAGTTAACATGACTTTAGATATAGATTATGACTGGGAAAATTATGGTACCTACCACTCAGACATTAAATTATAAGTACATTAAATTAAACATTAAATTAGACATTATTATCATAGTTAAATCACTAGTGGCATTTATGTTGACATCTATTTGTGTCCTGGGGAATTACTAGATTTTTTATGTATTCAATTAGGTTGTACCTATTCACTTATTTCTTTATTGAAAAAGAATGATTTGAAAACCTTGCTCTACAAGTTTTTTGAGTTGCCTTTTTAAAATTAAAAGACTAATACATAATTTTATTTTACCTGATCCAAATCGGGTTTGTTCAAAAGCGGTTCGCTTCTTCTAGTCCGACTTGTATTATTATTATTTATTACGTTATTATTGGGGGCCGCGGGGCGCGGCACTGATGTCAGCAGCTTCTCTCCCATGTTCCCAGTTCCATAGCCTTCGTAATCATAGTCTGTAGCGTTGATAACCAGCATCTGGTCACCACTGTCGTTAGTATTCCTTCTCTCGTGGCTGTATCGGTTCCCCTCCTTCATGTTATTATCAATTCGAGGAGATCCATCGTAGGTGTCATCAGAACGTCGCTGACGGTCCTTAATTACGGGTTCTTTAGATATAACGGTGTCTTCTGGGTATGTGCATGCTTTCAAAGCCACAGCTACTTCATCTTCAAGTAATTTGATGTTTCCTTCGCCGGAGCACGCCACCCAGGCTGGCAGTAACGTAAGGAGTACCACCACACCCACCATCGTACGGAAATAAATGTTTGCATCACAGCCATGCATATAAATTGGATCTGTACAGGAAACTCTCTCATTATCGTTGACAGGTGCCTGTCAGCAGCTTTGATATTCCTGTGAACTGTTTTCATTGCAACAATACATTATGAACATTGATTACAATGCGGACATCAGATACGGATGGATATACAAATTTTTCAATTGAGTATGTTCGCTTATATTCATACAATTCTAATCGTCATCCTCCTAACTAATATTATAAATGCGAAAGTGGGTTTGATTGTTTGTTTTACGCTTTCACGACGAAATGGCTTAAAGGATTTGGATGAAATTTGGCACATGGGTAGACAATGACCTGGGTAGATCATAGGATACTTTTTATCCCGACATTCTTACGGGATCGGGACTTATGCGGGTGAAACCGCGGGGTTCAGCTATAGTTTTATTATTACTGCAGACACGAAATAAATTGTATGTCATGATTATGAAGGTTACTTGCTACATTTCGATGAAATATGTACCATGGGATACCTACTACCTGCCATAACCAGCCCCACTATGCATAAATCCTGTCTAGACTAGACTAGGGAATGCAATCTCGAGTCGACATTGTCCATTCGAGATCAGCATTCTAATTGCGTAACACACTATCAATCATAATTTGAAGATTTTGAAGGATATTGCTAATCCATTGCTTCATTTATGTTCTAAAGATTTGTCTGCTCAACAACGTGAATAACGTAATGTATGTTGATGAACTGTCAAAGTAAAAGCCGATGCAATTACCCTGCTGGCTCGCATTCAGGCGAGATACCGCTACATAGACTGTCTAGTTTGGGGCTCACTGAAAAATAATAGGTACTTTGTAACCTAGCTCTAGGTAATATTTTAAGCTACGCATGTCGTCTCAATGACACTATTTTTGCACGACTCGTAATGCGAAGCATTAGAGTGTGCTCTACGATCGAAAAAAATTTTATGCCTCATTTCTGTAACTGTTTTTATTGTTAGACTCCTGCTAGTACACATAACCTACTTAATTTATGTACCATTGTATAGATGATTAAATGGAGATTAATACTGTACTTTTTAACAATTGATTTAATGCAGCAGAAATGGAAAAAGAATAAAAATAGTTGAAAAAAAAATCCTGTCCGTCAATTTATGAACCCTGAAAACATTGTAGCTTGTTATTAATTGAGTCAATTTCTTTTTTATACATTCGTTTCAGCCGTAGAAGGAACCCTATTGAAAATGGCTCTTTTATTCAAAGTAGTTTAATTATAATTAATAAAATACTAACTAAAATATTATATCTTTAACTAAATATTTCCAACCTTTAACTTGAAGTTGCCTAGCAACCGCCAAGTAAATATCTTTGTCAGTCGTTGACATTACGACTGCATGAAAAGTGATAAATTGTTAATTTTTAACTTTTAAACTATGTTTTGAATTTCTTTTTCGTTTATGAATGAGTGATAAGTATGAGGCGTGCACTTTTGGATTTTCCAAACTATTCTATAATTCTAATTCGATGGACAGGTTTTTCCTGTGTACATCAAACATGATGTTGTTTTTCCTGACATCATCTGCCCTTCGTGAATGGTATTTACTTGGGTACCTACTTATTAAACTTAAGTGCTTGCTTATCATGCTTAGCCATCAGTCTAATGGCAGGGCAGGTAATGCAGACTATTGACCATTGAAAAGACTTTTTTCATCCCAAGGTCTGGGGTGTGTTAGGTCCACACAAATAAAACGCAAGATATTCGTAGAATAATAACAATATAATGAAAGTATCTTTCTTTTCATTCAATTCGTGAGTTTATCCTTTACCATAATGTCCCCACTTGCCGTTGCCCCACCCGCTCCACGCTGGCCCATTCTCCCCACCATAAATCCGCAAGCCAGAGTACGTCCGATATTTCCCGTATCCGGTTCCAGCCAGGCTCGAGACGACGGTACCCCCGATCTCTGACACCGTTCCATAAGTACTACCAATAACTCCTGATGAGCCCATGGTCCCAGGAGAATATTTCCCGTACAATCCAGATAGGCTGAATGTCAAAGGAACTTGGACGTTGCCTGTGCCTACGCTGTATTGAGAAGAGCGAAGGGATGGCCAAAAGAGTTTTGCCTTTTCCATGGGATGTGGTTTTCTTTTTGTGGCTGGTCCTGTGGGTAAAATAGAAATTGGATTAATTTGCATATCAAATCTCGAGTCAACTGGTTGAAGGAAATATGAACTGGCGACCAAAATAAATAACATGATTTATTTGATTTAATGGATATCGTTCAAGAACTGGGGATACCTTTGATGATTAATTTAATTAAATTGAATTTAAAAGTGTTGGTAGTTCTTCTTTGATTAATTTCTGTGTCTTAATAAATTTACCTATAACTAACGGTTAGTGCCTTGTTATATTTATTAGTTACTGTCGAACTATTATTACGTCAAGCACCTTCAAGTGCAGTGTAGTTTTTAAGTTTTATATTTTCTTGCATTTATTACAAACTACGCTTTTGCAACATTAAGAATGAAAAAAGACATTGTGCAGGTTTTGTATATGAGGTGGGTATAAGCCATACAGTTGGTAGTATACGGTCTTCTTAAAGAATTAACTATGTAATTATAGTGCAGGGCATTATGAAATGCCCATGTAACACCCACTCTCATGAAGATCGGACACGCTACACTCGAAGTTGTGGACCTAGGAAAAACTGTCCAGTTAGGTAGGTCCAACCGTCTACAAAAGAGGTCAATCGTCGAATCCGACTCGGCTGGGCAGCGTTCGGGCAGCTACGGAATATCTTCTCGTCCCACATAATATGACATACATACCTACCGCAGTGTCTCAAGCAAGACGAAAGTCTTTGACCAGTGCATGTTGCCAGTGATGACCTATATGGCACTGAAACGTGGTCGATAGAGTTTGGCCTATGGGTTTGATAAATAAGCTAAGACTAATGCAGATGCTGCCCTATGATTTTGCCGATATTTTGGAATCATATCTTACAGATATAATATAATACCTATTTTGAGTAAGGCTTGAGGATGCCGATTTCGTTTCGTTCGTTTAGTTAAAAATAATTAAAACTGGCGTGCCTCTAGGTCGTGTGCTGGGCCCAGACCTCTTCCTGTTGTACACGTATGATATACTAGAGCTATTGAAATTTTTGTGGCCACTTCAACACCTATAACTGGAGGCTGTACTATACCCAATACCCATCCATCAAAATAATACAAACATTCCAAAATAAGGTACTCAGGAGTATCTCAGGAGTATTGTTAGCGCACCATTTTTGTTTTTTGGTTGGGAAATGATCAAATAATCGCTCTTTACGGAGCGGGAGGGCGTGTCAGACTCTAAAACCCGCCCGTGTTCCTTCAGTTGCCTGGGTGTCGCCATCGCCAGTTAAATTGTTAGCGCGCCCTGATAAGTAATGACGGCCATATCCTATGATTTTGTAAATAAATATTCACTAAAATATCTAATAACACTAAAGGTACAATTAATAAACAAATAATTCATAGTGCACTGGACATATGTTATAAAACTCGATAAAAAACCTAATTTCTATATTCTTGCTTGCTTTGCATCTTAAAAAGCGTCATTTATATTGCTTTGCTAGGCATTAGTAGAGTCTTAAAATCATATTTATGATTATCTTCTACATATTGCACAACTTGTAAAAAACACCAAACAGGTATAAGTAGGTAAGCAAGTTAATATTGAATGATATTGACGTTGGACATAACTATTTAAAAATATTATATTTTTTTTAGGCATGTATAAGATTTGGAGTGGCACCATGATTAAAAACATGGTGCAACAAAATACCATGGTTGATGTTTTTTCCACAAGCTTTTTAGTAGGTATCGATACGATCTTTAGATCAACCCGATACCTTGAATAATACATGCATTAAATTAATTAAGATCCTTCAAAAAAAAATTTAATTCTGACGCAGATTTGGGTACTTACTTATGTTAAGGGCTTTTGCAGACCACCGCGACGCGACACGAACAATACAATTTCTAAGAAAACTTCACGGTATAACAATAACCGGTGTCGCGACGCGCGGCAAGTCGCGCTGGTCTGCACAAAGCTTTATGCGATGTGATTCAAAGTCGAACTCAAAGTTATTTCAATTAAACCATTTACCTACAGGCAGTTTTGAATATTATTGTGAAAGAAGCTAGTTGATGAGGTTATAACTTATAAGGGTTATAAGGGTAAGTACTCACTGTCTCCAATCAGTTGAGGTGTAGCGTCCCCCGTGTCGCGAGCCACCCTGCCGTCCAACGGCCGAGACCACATATCAGCTGCTGAAATGCTGTCCCTGGTATCGGTCAGGGGCGGACTTGGGGATAAGTAGAGGGACGGATCCAATACAGCACTCTCCACCAACCAAATGCACACGCACCATAGAGACGCGATCTGAAACTAAGGGTTTGTTTCGCTATAAGTTTGTAGAGGCAGACGAGCTCTCTGCGTTATGACGTTTTTTGGTTTGCTGAAGAACACAGGGCTGTTCACTTCGCCTGCGAGTACTCGTGTGTCGCAGCGACCAGAGCTATTAAAGACTTTCGCTTGGCGGCCAGAACACTCGCTGAGAGACTCACGCTTGCTTGATACATACTACTGCTCGCCCACTCGTTGTTAGTTCCTAGCTGTACTCAAACGGTGGGATGATCTATCATAATCTGAATCATTTTGAAGGATTCTGCATTTTATTATGTTCGAAAAAATTGTCTGCTTAGCAACGTAAATAACGCAATGAATGTTGTGGAACTGTCAAAATGAAACAGATTGTGATTGATTATGTGTTACGCAAGATGCAGGTGCCTTTATGTTCGCTGTGACAAGTTAATGACTAGTAAAGAGTTTTAAATCGTAACAGGTTCGTACATTATTGCAGGCCTTCGTAAATCGTAGGCTTTGTAATTGAGGCAACGTTACACGTGTACCAATGCTCGCGATACGATGCATTGTATGATAATTAGAAAAACAATAAAATTAAATAATAAATCATAAATAAAATGAAAAGAATTTGGTGCGAAATTGCCTCAAATGGTCTGGCCATTAAGAATTACAAGATTGTAACAGATTATTTTTTGAAAAGTTACAAGGTTTTAACAAGTAAGTGGTCGAGCAAAACCCTTTTTTTGTACATCGTGAATTTTAGTATTTTGATAAGTTAATTAAAACATAATCTTCGAAAGTTTTTTTTAAAGTTCTCGACCACTTTATTATGAAAATCTTGTAAGTTTTCTGTGCAAACACATCAGACCATTGAGGTGATTTTCACCCATAGTGCTTCTTAACCAGGCATTTAGTCTTCTGCGCCTGCTAAACGATCGCTCTACCGTATACAGTTTTTGCCTCTTTTAGGATTAGGACATCAACATCGGTTAGTTTTTTTGGGTTCGGTTTACCATACCACATTGTTGCCAAAGTTCGATTTAATTTAAAATGTTCGGTAAATCATAAAATTGGGCGTTAGGTTCGCAAGTTTCTGTGAGATTTTCGACTGACATCGTCAAGTAAGTGGACGGTTGCTTTGCATTTGGCTACTTAAAAAAAATATTAAGTATGGTAGCCTTGGGGCGCAGGTGCCCCTTCCTGCCTCCACTTGGCTACGCTCTTGTACATGGACGTTTTTATTTTGCAAATTAACATTGTTATGTAATTATGATCAAGAAACTTTAATGTACAGCCAGATGTTCGTCAAAATTCGGGCGTTTTTGTCTGCTCATTGACTAGTCTCTGACAGATTACTGGGACGTTAAGATAGATAGGTTTTCTATCTTCAATATGCCAAAATTGGTGAAAGTTAGGTTTTTGACAGTAGTAGTGAGTGGGTTCGGCCGTTAGATATTGCGTCGTAACGTAATGTCAATACTGCATTATGAAATTCATCCATCACGTAATTAGGGTGTATGTACCCTTTTATTTACTGGCCTGTTATGTAGGCCATTAAAAAGATTTAGGTTGATATATCACAACCTGACATTGGTCGAAGATATCTTTGAGCTTTGTTATCTGCCGTAGATTCAAAAGGTATATTAGAATAGAATAGAATAGCTTTTATTTCGGACAAAGTCCATAGGGTTAGTAACAATTTTACTTAACATCTAATGTTAGTAGGTACATACACAGATTGACATAAAATTAAAATTCAGCGTGAAGCTGCATCCACCTCCGCAACATCGGGGAATCCCACCGATCTGCGAACACACTGAGAATACTGTTGGTGCTGCCGCGAACACGTGACATCAGGGATGCACATCTTTTTCGAATAATTGCGGCAAAACCATCAATGTTGTTATCTCTAAACATCCCTGACGCACTACAACGCCACGGCAGCCGCAGCAGTACTCTCAGTGCATTATTATACTGAACGCGCAGGTCGCTGTATGCCCGCTGAGTGAAGTTGACCCTTGATATTACTTAAAAGTGTCTTGACTTGATAAAGGAAAGAATTTGAAAATTGACGAAGATATAAAAGACCCGACTGTACCTACACTGTTTATAAATTGGCCAATTATCTATATTCTTGCACGTAATACACGAGATTTAAGAATTTGAAATACCAAAATGTTCAATATTACTCACAAACATGACGAGAATGTCTTCCGGGGTCTGTTAAAAACTTGTAACTGAACCACTCAAAGAAATGCGCCGTACTAACCTTTTTGAAGGGCACGTAATGTTATGTAAGTGGCAGGGCTTTCTCCCACTCTCTAGGCCTCTAAATGTAATGGCCTTGGTCAAGGCCAGCCTCTAAGAAAGTGACACTGAAGTCAATGCCCGATCACCGATCCTAACATGCAATCCATACTAATATTATAAATTCGAAAGTAACTCTGTCTGTCTGTATGTTACGTTTTCATGCCTAAACCATTGAACGGATTTCGATAAAATTTGGCAAGGAGATAAATGGCGTCCCGTGGAACCCCCCCTTAGGGTTATTTTTATATAGGGGATGAAAGTTTGTATAGAAAACCTATCATTTCTTACGTTAAGGCTATGAAAATTCAAAATGCTTTTGGTAACAAACAAAGAATTACGCGTTTTTCTAAAATCGTCCCTAAAGACGGTAAAATACGGGATGATTTTAAAATTCACATGTATTTTATTGACATTTTTGTTTTACTCTTTTCAAGAAATTAAAGGGATTGAGAATATAATCATAGTCCGTATCTTGAGGTTACATTTAGTCTATAATTCATTAAAATCGGTCTTCTCGGTCAAAAGTTATCACTACTTGGCTTGGAACGTATACCTAGTTTGAGTTTACCTTACCAGTGTACCTACTCGGCTTTGTGCAACTGGCGCGATTTTCTGAATCGCGTTGTTAAGATTTTCCGCAGGATATCTAGTCATCCATATAATAAATGTGTCATAGATTTTACAGTTTCATACTTCTATCCATACCTACTATCCACACTATCACTAATATTATTATACGGTACGAAAGTTACTGGCTGCCTCATGTCTGTTACCTTTAGATACGCCCGCGCCCCGTAACGCCTTTTTTATTATTTTTTATGCTAGCCTGTGCTGTCCCACTCCTGGGCAAAGGCCTCCCTCCACTCCTTCCATCGTTCGCGAGCCCGCGCGTCCTCCTCCCAATTTTGACGGAACTTATCCAGCTCGTCCCGCCATCTCCTACGTGGTCTGCCGCGACCCCGCCTCACTGTCTCAGGGCACCAGTTCTGTGTTATTTGGGCCCACAGTTTGTCCGACATGCGGCAGACATGTCCTGCCCAGTCCCGTAACGCCTATTATTTAGGTATTATTTATAGGTGCGTTTTGTTTGTGCAGAATAAACATTTTTTCTTTCTTTCTTTCCTATAGTCCGCGCGCGACTAGTTGGCCGCTCATCTCATCACAAATCATCTCGCTATTGCAATCTCATGTGCGTTTTGTATAAACTAGCCGGTACTTTCAACGCGTGTTGCCGTCGCGAAGTGAAAGTTCCGGCTAGTTTAGACAAAGCGCGGACTATAGATAGACAATGACATAGGTTATGGGATATAAGATACTTTTTATCCCGGTAGTACCTATAACATTTCCATGGGATGATTTCCGACAAACACACGGGACAAGCCGCGGGTAAAAGCTAGTATGAGTATAATTATTCAAATTACATTCCGTTTACGTTCAAATGGATGTTGCAACAAAACAGATTTTGAAGATTAATAAGGTATCTTTTTCGAAACCTACTAAATGATAAGCTCAAATCTTATTAACGTAAAAAAATAATGTATGGTTAGATATTTATATTAATTCTAATGCTGATCAATATCCAGTGCGGTTAAGGAAAATAAATGTAAAAAAATATCCATCAAACAAAAACCTGGTAAACAGGTAATCTTTACGAAACAAGTATTTTTAACGCACTCATAACGCCGATCACCAAGACGAGGCAAAAGGTGATCCTTTTGACTCGTTTTGACCACAAAGGTCAGACAATGGCCAACCAACCTATTATTTATATACTTATTAAAACTTTGTGGAAAAGTAAAAAAAAAATACCGGACAAAGCCGGACTTAATACACAACACTAGGCAGGTCTCCCCCGACCCTTGCTCGATAACGATGCGCCAGCCAGTGTTGACGCTGAGCCTGTAGCTTTAAATTCCCCTGATAATAATAATGATATATCCTTGACCCAGCCTGTCCCACTTGCTGTCCTCTCCTCAGCGAACGCCCTAAGCTGAGGCTCGTACCCCATGGTGGGAGCCCTTAGCGAGCGTTCGCCTAGTTTTAATTAGAATAGTTTTATTGCCCCTGGCTGGAGGCTTTTAGTGAAGTAGCTAAAGGCAGCCACAGGAAAGTCCGGTTAAGCAGCCAAGACCTTAGTGAGCAGCTGTGAGATGACATATTAAAAAAAAAAAACTAGGCTGCAAGCATGGCGGGAGGCATTATGACTAGCAGTGGCCCGTTGCTTCGTTCTTAGCATTCTTTCCCTAGTTTAGCCAGCACTGGTGTAGAGTTTGCAGTTTGGTGTTGTTTTGGAGCCCGGGGTTCTTTTCTCAGGTCAGGCAAAGAGGATTTTCCTCTGGATCTGGAATTTCACAGTAGCAGTCCGAAGTCTGGATTTGTGCCCGGTTGATGGCAATAGGCTAACTTCTTATAACATGGGACTTTTAAACATAACAGGCGAGAATGGGTCTTCTGCCTAACCCTTCGCGGAACACAGGCGTGATGTTATTTGGTGAAGAGCAGAAGAGATTCGAAAAATCAAATCAACGCACACCCCATCGCAACCTGCTCAATTCTTCCTCGACTTCGATAATCTTCTCATCGATCCGGAGTGTACGCGTTTTGTCTGTCGCCAGGTCCAGTTTTCGGTGATTATTATATTGTATCAATCAATAATGAGCTCAATTTTTAATGTTTGTGTTTTTATGTAATTTAAAATATTAATATGTTACATACATTTTATTTTTATTTGCTTATTTTTTGTTCTTTTTCACACAGGTAACATAGTGTAATAACTACCATTTGTATTTTTTTTCTATATTGTAGAACAAAAATGGTCTATATTTCCACTTTAATTTCAAACACCCTCAGTATTAATAAGAAGCCAGAAAGGCGTATAATTTTTTTAAATCACAGAAATACCATTAATTTTGATGGTTTCTCATTCTTAAATTGTAATGTTATAAACCACCAACTAGGTTAAAATAAATAATGGGACAATTATTAATAATTTAAAGAAAAAGGTTTTACGTCCATAAATTCCAAGCATTTTTGGGGGAATTTTGACGGCGTTTTACCGTATTTTCGTCATGCCAAATGGACGTAAGAACCAAACACTAGTGTTATAGAGGATATACGTTAAAATCAAGCATCCCATATTAACTGAACTGTAAATATATGGGCCACATGCAAAAACACAACAAGCTGGCTCAATCACAAGAAAAGTTATTAAGTTTTTTGTCTCTCCTGAAAAGTAACGGTTTTGTGGATACGCCCCTATGGTTTGAGACCCGCGATATTATATTTATAAGTTGTAATAGGTATATGTGTATCTTAGTATTTGAATAAAATTTTATAATATTATTTTTATTCCTCAATTTTTCGCAATTGCACCTACCACAGTTTGTCTCTGCATCACCCAAAGGTTGACTGGTAGAAAATGCCTATGGCATTAAGTCCGCCTCTGTACATTTCTGTGCATTAAGTATTAAATAAATAAATAACTCGTACGCACCTCCGTCTTCTCCCTAAATGTTTTCTAAATTTTTTTCATTGTGTCAGTTAGTCAAGGAATAACTTTCAATTGTTTTTTATCCGATTTTTGCTTTTATGTTAATGATTTCACATGAAGATTTATTTAATTATTTTTCTTATCAACAATTTTATTAGATCATTCGTCCTAATACCAACTGGTCAGTTATGCTCATTTAATATAAATAAAATCTGTCAAGTGCGAGTCGGACTCGCACACGAAGGGTTCCATACCATGCAGGCACGTATACAGAGGGGGGGATAGTTGGGATTTATCCCCCCCCGAAATCTGACTGAAAAAAAAAAACGTTTTAAGCCATCTGTTTATTTATTCGCTTGCGTGTTCTTTCAATAAGTAGGTAAAATAAAAATAGATAGATCTTGATCTGATTATGTAAGCGACGTTACTAGTAGTGCCATCTAACCTATTTAGAGAGAAACCGAGAACGAAAACAGTAATGAACGACATCTATCGTCGAGTAGAAAAACTAATAGTAGAAAGATCGTCGCGTTGAGTAGCGAAATATCGAGAAGCTTCCATAACTTTCTGCTACCAGGTAGTAGATGGCGCAATATTCCACAGTGTTCCAGAATACGAAAATGTAGTATAAATACGGCGGGGGCGGGAGTCCGGGAACCTGCATGTCAGTTTATTTCGAGAGCGATTCAAGTGAGAATCGAGAGCGACAAGCGAGAAGAAAAGTGAAATACCTCTGCAATAGTGACAGTATAGTGCAATAGACCAGTTTATTTTGATATTGGTTTCAGTTTCATAGAGAGTAGAGTAAATTCCTTCCGACTTGGTTCACCTGATACTTTGCCCGTGCCGTGAAATAAAGGAAAAAAACTTCAAAACCACTGTTTTCATTGGATTCGCCAAATCGCCAGTCCGTTACGTACGTGAGATAGTGTTGGACAATTTTGGACCTGCAGACGTCATAATTTGTTGGACCGTTCGCCCTATCCATCACAGATTACTTAAATAAAGTAAAGTTATGTGTGAAATGTGAGTGCTTCTTGATTTGTGCTTGTTTGAACGTATATAAATTGCTGCTGCTAAAATGAAGAGAATTGACAACTTTTTCAAGCCAGTGGCAAAAAAAATTGTTACTACTAGCGAGGAAAAAACTACTCCAAGCATGGCTTCTGCTGTTGATAGTAGACAACTAGAAACAACTTCGTCAAAATTTACAGAAAAAAATGTGATTTCAGCCGAACCGGCTGGAAGATGTAGAGATGAAGGAGAATGTTCAACTTCAAAAACGTGCAGTTTAGATACAATGATTATAAGTGAAACTTTTCCTGATATCGGCGTGGTTTCTAATGCCATATATAACACACAGTATCCTCCTCTTGTACTCACAGATGAACAGAAAAAAAATATTATTACACAGCCGTTTGTCCCAGATGCGTCATTTTCGTTTCCGGCTAGTAGCTTTGGAAAGAGGAAACTTAGATTTCGAAGAGAATGGATGGGATCATGGGAATGGTTAACATATTCGCCGAGGAGGAATGGTGTGTTCTGCAAATATTGCGTTGTCTTTTCATCAGGCACCGCTGGAAAAGGTTCCCACCAAACACTTGGAAGTTTTGTCAGCAAACCATTTGATAATTGGAAAGATGCAACAGAGAGATTTCGCGAACATTCTGCTGCTAAATATCACCAGTTTTCTAAGTTATGCGCAGAAAATTTCTTACGCGTAATGGATTCAGCAGCTATAGACGTTGCATCGCTGCTTAATGATCAAAGGCTCAAAGAAAAGGAAAGAAATAGAACAGCACTAAAACCTATAATCGCAACTATCATCTTCTGTGGAGAGCAAGAGTTGCCGCTTCGTGGAGACAAAGACAGTGGACCATTGACTTTAGAAAAGCCACTTAGTAAAGATGGAAAATTCAGGGCTCTGCTACGATACCGAGCAAGCTATGATAATATCCTGAAAGATCATATCATTACAACCCCTAAAAATGCAACGTATTTTAGCCCTATTATTCAAAATGAAATAATAGATACTTGCGGAAAGATAATTCAGAAAAAAGTTGTGACACAAATAAATAGTTCAGAGTGTTTCGCGATTCTTGGCGATGAAACTTTAGATGTGAGTGGAACTGAGCAATTGTCTTTATGTGCGAGATACGTTTATAAAGGTATTTTGAGGGAGGACTTTCTCAGTTTCATTGAAATACACGACCTAAGTGCCGAAAATATAAGTGCAGAAAAGAAATGTCATGAGATTGGTTTGAATCTCGATAAACTAGTTGGTCAGGGGTATGACGGAGCTGCTACCATGGGAGGACACATCAGTGGTGTGCAGACGAGAATCAGAAAAGAATTTCCTAAGGCCACATACGTACATTGCTCAGCACATCGTCTGAACCTAGTTCTTTCAAAAGCTCTTTCAGTTCCCGAGGTGAGAAATTCAATAGGCGTTGTGAAGGAAGTCTGCAATTTACTTCGCAACAATGCAATGGCCGGGAAACAGTTCAAGGAAAATGTGGAAAAGCTCACACCAGAAAGTAAGAAAAAAAGACTGGTCGGCATGTGTGACACTAGATTTATAGAACGTCACGACTCTATAAATGTATTTGGTGAGTTACTCGAACCTATTGTCATTACATTAAGAGAACTCTCCTACACAAACAGAACTGTCGCCCAAACTGCCTCTACACTCATAGCTGCGATGGAAAAGAGTAGTTTCTTGATTTCTCTAAAAACCTGTGAAAGATTTTTCAGTTATACTCTCCCACTGTCAGCATATTTGCAGAACCCTACACACGACCTGGCCTCTGCTATGAAATTTTCCGATGATATTATCTTTATCGGAAAACTAAAAGAGATACGTGACGATGTTAACCCGGTATTCTCAGAAATATATAACGCATGCTGCAAAATAGCGGAAGATGTCTTGCAAATAGAAATTCAGCGTCCTCGAGTTACTGCCCACCAAACTGCACGAAGCAACCCTCCCAGCGATACTGCTGAAGAATACTTCAGAAGATCTATTTTTTACCGTGCTTGGACGATTTGATATCTGGCATGAATGATAGATTTGCGAATCAAAGAGAGCTGCTTTCTTCTTTAGAAATTATTCTTCCGAAAAATGTGGACGAGAGGAAAATAATTGAATTAGAAAATATGAAAATTTATTGGGAAGAAAGTGTTGGAGAATCCTTACATATTATAAAACAAAGTCACCCGCCGCGTCTGTCTGTCTGTCTGTCTGTCTGTCTGTCTGAACGCGATAAACTCAAAAACTGCCGAACGGATTTTCAAACGGTTTTCACCATTGGACGGAGTGATTCATGCGGAAGGTTTTAGTGTATAATTCATTAAGGTTTTGTGTAAATTGGCTGAAATATGACGATTATTGTTGAAGATGTCGAAAAAAATCATGCCGACTGGGAGCTTTACTGGCGTGCGCTGCGTAAGCCGTGAGAGATAAATCAAATTTATGTTCTAGAGTATTGTATATCTTAAAAATTGCAACAAAAAAGTCCGCGATGGCATATGTCTATCTTCTAAGGGTGACCCACAATAACCATTTTTATCTTTCAAAATTGTATTTAATTTTCATTGTTATTTCCGAAGCTATTATGACCGGTATCTTATTAATCCTTATCCAATTAAATAGGTTATTTAAATTGGGCATTCAATTTCGATTAAAATATGCCTTTACTTCACATCATTTAAATGAATAGTTTAAGAGATATCACAGTTTCAAAATTACGCGTAACAAAATAATTATGGTTGACAACGCGGGCGCTGTAGCCTACCACTGCGTCCGCTGAAAGTTAGTCAATGATCTTTTCCTTTGCTATTAGGTATGTATTCCCGGTAGAACGTTCCCGTGGGATATTTTGCGACATCCACGCGGGCGAAGCCGCGGGTAAAAGCTAGTCACTAATAAAAGCAGAGTACAGTATGTGGTGTGCCAAGTGGAAAAACACAGATAAGAAACCAGTCGAAATTATGGAAATTTTTTAGACTCGTGTGACAAAGTTTTCTTTCCTACCATTAACAGGCTAATACATATTCTGGCCACCCTTCCGGTTTCAACGGCATCTGTGGAGCGGTCATTTTCATGCCTAAAGAGAATAAAATCCTTCCTAAGGAATAGAATGGCGGGCGAGAGGCTTACTGGTCTCGCTCTATTGTCTATTCATTCCGCTTTGGCGCCAGATCCTGATATGGTACTAGACGTAATGGCTGCCAGCGGAAACAGAAAAATACTTATATAATTATAGTATAGTACAGTGAAAATTATAGTACAGTGATTACAGCGATTTTCACACAGTTCACATGGTTGTTTCAATGTTTGTCCCCCCCCGAACCAAAAGTCTGGATACGTGCCTGATACCATGTCGTACAAGATTTAACACTATGAATTTTTGTAATACTTTCGTAAAGGTAACAACAGAGGCGCTATAAAAAAAACAAAGATTTGTAAAGAAATTGTCTAATTTTAATGAGAAAATGTTGTTGTGTTAAAATATAGGTGTAGGAGTATATTTCATTTATTTTAAGAGAAAAATATTAAGTTAACTTTATCCAGTAACATGCATTAACTAAAGTCAAAGTTATTTATTTGCTACTAACATAGTATTGGTAGGTATAAATAGGTATATATGGTAGGTAAGCAGGTAGATATGTAGGGTAGGTAGGGTAGGTTAGGTACCTACCTACCCTGGTAAGAAGGGTAGGGTAGGTAATTAGGTAGAAATAGGTAATTAGGAAAGGTAGATGCGCCGTAGATAAGTACTTAGTGCTAACCGTGCGAAGCCAGGCCGGGTAAAGCTAGTTACTTATAAATAAAAGGATTTCTCTTGCTACATCAGACTATATTGTACAAAATAGAATGTAAGTAGTACGCCAAATTTTAATTTTAACTGTGCGTTTGCACTGGCGAAACATTCACAACAAAACATGTTGGAATCTCTATTTTCTGTCAATTTTTCATACAATGTTTGACAGGAACTAGAGATTTCAACATGTTTTGTCGTGATGTTTCGCCAGTGCAAACGCACGGGTCAATACAGGTATTTATTTACGTTATTTTTGATAGTCATACAGAAATCTATTATTTCTTACTTATTATTTTTACACATCCCATCGGACTATGAGAGTGAGGGAAGAGAGAGTGCACTCGTGTCTGCGCACACACTTGTGCACTATAATATCTCCCGCGCCGAAGGCCAGTCTCCGTTGAGATTGGCCGCCATGACCGAATATTTTTACACCAATAATTTTTCTCAATATGAAATTGTATCCACAACGGTTTAAGCTAGGTAACTGAATAGTACACTGTATGTGCCAGCATTCATTTCAATGTTACTGAATATATTGTCTATTGGAGTGTAGTTTTGACACGAGGTACACACATCAACACCGTCTAGGGATACTTTGAAAAAAGTCGATAAAGTTCTTAAACTCAAAAAATACTGGCCGGTTTTAAAATCTTGTGAAGAAAGTTTATTTTGTAGACCTTTTTGGATGATCGAAATTTAAATGATCGAAATAGTATATGCTGCCATAATAGTAGGTACTTACTAATTCCATGTCATTACTCCGACTATTAAATAGTTATCTGTGGAATTTATATCGCATAATATTAGCATGAAATACAAAATTATTACTTTAAGTTGCAGAAAATCGCCCATATTATATAAAATACGTTATGAATCGGCGTTTTTAGTATTTGTTAATTATAAACAGTATATGTTACATGATACACACAAGTTTCAAATTCCTAATTTGTTTAGTTGTTGAGATAGAGCTCGTACAAAAATGGTCTAAAACAGACAACTTCTACGGCCCCCTAATTCATCATTTTTGAAGATAAAAACAAATAAAAATTATATTTATTCTCTACTCGATGAGCTCTAGAAAATGATACCCCACATGCCAGGGTCAGATAATTTTTTTTTCAAAATTTAATTTTATTGTATGGCGACCCCCCTTTATTTTTTAATTTTATTATTTGTTGCTCTTACGGCAATAGAAATGCTCAATCTGTGAAATTTTCAACTGCCTACCTATTACGGTTCATGAGATAGAGCTCGCTGACAGACAGACGGACAGCGGAGGCTTATGAATAGGGTTCCGTTTGTCACCCTTCGGGTACGGAACCCTAAAAAGTAACAATAAACCCACCTCCTTGACTGCAAAAACCGGGTTAGTTTTTTTCTTTCGAAAACGAATGAAGTAGATAAGTACCTATTAGTATCAAAATAAACATAAACTACACTACCCAACCAAAGAATAAAACTTTTAAAAACCCCCGACACAAACAAAATCCTTTAAAAAGTTATAAAATAAAATATACTGGCCCTTTAAGTTTAATATAATTTGTAGTTAATATTTTGTCGTCGCGTCGGGGCACGGCATGCTATTGTAGAAAATATTTATTGTCAATTTTTCATTCGCCGTCCCCCGACGCGACGCGATGACAAAATAAGTATATTTTATTTTAAATAACTTTTTAAAGGATTTTGTTTGTCGAAGGTTTAATTTTTTTGTTTTTTTTACTTTTATTTCCTGCTTTTAAACTTTATTATGACATATAACTTTATAACGACACGTGCGTCGCTTAAATCTGTTGTACGTATTTTTCCCACAGTAAAGTTAGTTACCCTGATTCTTTTTTGCTTCTCCATCATCAGACCCTTATAAATATATATCTATAATCTATTCATTGAGACCAATCCAATGAGCTCAAACACGATACCACTGCTGTAAGTTGGTGAAGAGTTGGGTATCCTGCAATTACCAGGTAATGCTGCAGGATCAGTTCAAGGTTACTATGTTATTCTAATACCATTGAAATAACAGATTACCTTTGATGTTTTGGTCAATCGTTCGTTAGACTTTCTACGGTCAATCGTTTTTTTTTACTATCAGTTCATCGCTCAGCTCAACTCTTCGGCAAAACGTTCTAAAGTGAACTTCGGGCAATCGTGACACCCTCGTGTTAGAGTCGACTGCTTTCGAAGGCCCATTATTGAGTATGCGAGTCCCCCCTGCCCTTTTTATACGCTAGTACACGAATACAGGCTTGGTGTTGTGTTATGTGTCTAAATTAAATTTTATCACAGAATGACTAAACAAGTTGCAACTAGGTGTAGGTACCTATGGAATGTGAAACAATAAAGTTAATTTTTAAACATTATTTTATTATGCACAGTCCCAAAACCAGTAAATTGCAAAACAAAAAGTGAAGTTTGAATATTTGTCACGGGTTATCCCAAAAATGCTTAGGTATGCTTAGCGGCCCCAGCCGCCCCCGTGATGATGGCCTGGCTCCGGTCCTGGGTCTGGAATGGGTACAGGACTGCGCTGCACTCTCTCCAGCAGTGGCTCGCCGGCCGCCAGGGCAAGGATGGCGCACATGAACACGAAGATGTAGGCAAACTGGAAAAGTAAAACATGTTTCACGGGATTCTATAGATGGTTGTCCGTTGTTATTTGTTGGGTACGCACTGATCTAAAATGAGTAAGTATTACTATCTTTTACTAAAATGTAGTGCGAGAAAGAGAAGGACGTGGTTTTAAAGCTGTCATACAAAATACCCCGTTATTGGGCTGAACCACCACGCTCTATCTATTCCATTAATATTAGCGTTACCGCGTGGGCGGCGCGGGCGCGTCTAAATGTTGCCATTTTAAATATTATCCTACTAATATAATTATAAAAGTGCAAGTTTGTATATTTGTGTGTTTGGCACACAGGTAGTTTATAACCTGAATTAACATATAGCTAGGATACTTTCTTCCCGGTAGTACGTTCCCGTGCGATAATTTCCAACCTCCACGCGAGTGAAGCCGCGGGCGGAAGCGAGTATTAATGATATAAACATTTAGGATTAAGTTATGTTTTTTTTTGTTATTATGATTTCACTATGTGCTGCAACGTCGTCAACTGGACGTCATCACGTCAACGCCTGCTGTCGCTAAAATTAGCGCTGGGGTTCTGTCTCACGCAGACGCACTGTGACTGTGAATTAAGGATAACACGAAAAGAACAAGTTTGTGGGAAAATAAATGCGTATTTTCCCACAAACTTGTTCTTTTCGTGTTGTCCTTAATTTGCCTCATATTTACCACAAATAAACATACTTATTATCTTTCTTTCTTTTTTCTTTGTTACCCAATTTATCTACTATTGAAATAATTCTTTTAATATGAGTACTTTGCACCATTTTTTGGCCATACCAGCACCCTAATTACGTAATACACGATCAATCGGAATTTGAGTCGTTTTGAAGCAGATTTCTAATCCATTGCTAAATAAGTTCGAAAAAAAAATCTGCTCAACAACGTCAATAACGCAATGAATATTGTTGAACTGTGAAAATGAAACAGATTAGTCGGAATCGTTTACGAAAATGTGTTGCGTAATAATTACTAATTAGATAGCGGGTGTTAAATAATAGGGTGGACTTAATGCCTATGGCATTAAGTCCGCCTCTGTACATTCCTGTGCTTGAAGTATTAAATAAATAAATAAATAAATAAATAAATAAAATAAAAAACCCATGTGACAGACAGACGGAGAAACGGAAGTGAGTGTAACCCCATAAAAAAAAAAGTATAAGTTTTATAGAGCCGGAACTCTTAAAACTTATAATAAGGGCCCATTTATATACTTTTTAAACCAATTTTCACTATCTTATTACATGGACCACAGTAAATGGAGAACACAAAGAAAAGAATTGAAAAATTGGAAAAATTAGAAAAATAAAATAGGTTCAAAAATGATCTTCTAATAAATTCCATCAAGTAAGATTACTTACGATTTTCATTGTTGCAGTTTTCAAAGCACTCTGATTAATGTATTGCATTCTGCACCTTTATATACTTACAAAATATATTTTTTATAGACGATGACTGTGGCGGACTGAGCATGTCGGGGGCCCGGGCAGCAAAACAAAATGAGGCCCCGTACCCTAATTGCGTAATACACGATTAATCAAAATCTGAATCGTTTTGAAACAGATTGCTAATCCATTGCTTCATAAGTTCGAAAAAAAATCTGCTCCACAACGTAAATATCGCAATGAATGTTGTTGAACTGTCAAAATGAAACAGATTAGTCGTAATTGTTTACGAAAACATCTGAAGAAACTGAGAAGACAGATTAATAAGCTATTTAATTACGTTAAATAGCTTCATCATCTATCTTCTCAGTTTATGAAGATATTTCTAGCAACATTTTGCAAAAAATTTGTAATGCCAATTTTTTTTTTAAATATTACCTACTTGCGTATAACTATTATCCTGTATGTACACCATAGATGTCTCAGCTGGTATGATGTTTTTTTTCTGGTAGGTTTTTTTCATCTCTATATTACTTATGCTTTTCACTACTGCTTTTTACAACTTATGATTATTTTAGGACCCCGTGAACCCGCCTTGGAAAGGTTAGGTTTTCTTTTGCACAATCATATATAAATTGATTTACTTTGTCAATTTATGCGGAAAGAAAATGTAGAGTACAAATAATATTTGAGGGCCCGCTAGGATGGGCCTGATGCGTACCGGCCCTGTTGCCGCGCCGCACGGAAGACTGCCAGTGGACGATGAAGGTGATACCTAAGCCAAAAGAAAAAGGTGATACCTACTTATATAAACATGTATTGTCCTCATCTTACGAATTGTCGAGTTTAATTTATAAAAAGGTTAGGATTTTTTTATCGAAGTGTATAGAGTGCCGCGAGTTTCTTGTGGCACTCTAGTGTCACTGCCTCGGCCCGGCTAGGGTGCCGTGAGCGTTGCATTGTCACTGTCACTTGTTATTTAGGTTAGGTTAGGTTAGAACTGTGACCACACAACGCACGAGCCGAGCGAGCGTAGCGAGCGGTGCCGCGGTAGCGGCCGGCGAAGTGCCAGGGTCCGTTTAGGCACAAGAGAATGTAATGTTTTGGGAATGTGGTGTTTTACAGCGATCTAACCTCGACAATCAAACAAAATACCAAGTGACGTGACTTAGTGACAGTGACAATGACAATCCAATGCTTGCGGCACTTTAGCCGGGCCAAGGCGGTGTTACTAGAGTGCCTGTAGTGGCACTTTATCCGATAGGGATAGAGTGCCATTGGTGGCACTCTATACACTGCCTTTTTTATTCTTAATTTAAAAGGGATTTTTATCCATACGGATTATGCCAACCCCATCGTACCTTATCAACTATTTAACTTTAATTAAAGTAACTATAAACTGTAACAGAAATTTTATAATTCGCGATTTCCGTCATACCGAGTTCGCCGCCCGCGCCGCGGTCCTCCACGACTGCGACCCCGATTTAATACCCCCCCCACCCGACCCTTGATCTCTTAAAATAACTGTAACATTATTAGTACAGAATCCTTTTAAAGTTGGCTTAGAAAGCATGTTTTTTTAAGTTGTATTAATTCTATTTTAATAACTAACCTTTAAACGAGAAATTCTTGTGTACAGGGTTATTTGTAAAACACCAGCAACCTGTTAGGGGTTTTGTTGTTAAGGCAATTGTACTCATCATTATGAACAACTTTCATATGGGACCAAAGTTGAAATCGCGAAAAAAAATCAGCTGTTCTTATGTTCTCATATCTGTCAAAATGATACGATTTCATGTTTGTTCCCATAGTAAAAGTTGTTCATAATGATGAGTACAATGACCCCTTAAGAGGTTCCTGGTGTTTTACAAATAAGAATCTCGTAAATGGCTGCAACGATTTCAATGAAAGTTGCAATTTCGGTGTTTACGGGGGTGAAAAATCGATCTGCACCCTAATTACGTAACGCAAACTCAATTTTAAATTGAAACCAATTGAAAAAGATTGCCAGTCCATTGCTTCATAAGTTCGACAAAAAAAATTGAGCAGATTCTTTTTGTCGAACTTATTTATTTATTTATTTATTTATTTATAAAGGTACACCAACAGCTTCTGTATACAACATATCTTAAGTACTGTAACAATAGCCTCGGACTTATACAGTCGCCAATTACAGGATAACCAGCAATCGCAGAAATAAGTGAACACACATAATAATACCTACTTAAAACTAAAAACTAAAGGCACTAGAATAAAAAAATTTTGAAATTATGGCTAAAACTTAAGATTAATATAATAACATGGAAAAATAAAATTACAACACGAACAATATTGCAATTTTGCCCACTTACTTAAGACTAAACAAAAAAGACAACAAAAACTGAAATAAAAATGAGATCTTAAAGGTGTAGGTAGTCCGTAGTTTCTAATATAAAATAAAATATAAAGTATAAAGAGGTCGAGAGTTACCAAAATATACTAACTTATATGATCAAATTGCCTTTTTCGGGTTTCTAGTATTTTGGCTTTAAAGACTTTTATGGAATCATGGTATAGGTCGACATCTGGTACAAGTTTTATCAAAGAATTCATCTCTCTACTGATTCTGTTAAGTGGTGAGTTTACCCCAATATTTGTCTTGGATGGTTGAGTGTGGAAAACATTCGTAACGGGATATCTGGGTATTTTGTAAGGTACTTTTAGTCCAATACACTCTACTAAATTGTCACTGTCTAATTTATTATTGACCAATTTGTATAGGAACATTAGATCCTGTATCAGTCGCCGGTCGCGTAGAGAATCCATATTATGGCATCGAACACGTTGTTCATATGGACACCGGGGAGATATTTTACCGAAGGTATAGGCTAGGTGTTTCGTGAAGGCCCTCTGAATGCTTTCGACTCTTTGTGAGTGCACAGCATAGTGCGGGTTCCACACCACGCTGGCAAATTCTAGGTGGCTCCGAACAAAGGCATTATACAACACAATTTTAGTTCTAGCCAGCTTGAAGCCTTTAGTGCTTCTCTTAAGAAATCCAAGTAACCTTGCTGATTTCGTGACAATGCTATCAACATGACTTCTGAAGTTAACTTTGCCATCCATAATGACACCAAGATCTCGAACTTCATCTACGGACTCTACTAATGCTCCTTTTATATTATAAGAGACAGCACTGGATTGTTTTTTCCTACTAAATCGTATGTGGCTACATTTTTGTACGTTAAGCTTCATGCGGTTCAAATGGCACCATTGCTCAATCCTATCTATATCCTCTTGAACTAGAGTAACATCTACATTTGAGTTGATAGTCCTATAAATTTTAAGATCATCGGCAAACATTAAATATTTACAGTGATGGATTTCATTTATAATGTCGTTAATGAAGAGCGAAAACAGAACTGGTGCGAGATGAGAACCCTGAGGAACTCCTGAGTCAGCGTAGTATGGGTAAGATTCATAACCGTTTACGACAAGAATTTGCGATCTACGGGACAGATAGGACAAAAACCAGTTTAATAATGAGCCATGTACACCGTTGTATTCCAACTTCGACAGTAATAGAGAATGGTCAACTTTATCAAACGCACTGCTAAAGTCTGTGTATACGGCATCTACTTCTAATCTTTTGTCAAGAGCTAGGGTTACGTCTGTTACAAACTCGACAAGATTCGTTTCCACACTACGACCAGCTTTAAAACCATGTTGATTTGGTGAGATAATTTTATCAATGTGGCGAGTGATGACTGGACATACAAGAGACTCAAAGATTTTAGAAAAGCACGATAAGATTGAGATGGGGCGGTAGTTTTTTACATTTGCAGGATCACCTTTTTTAAATACCGGGACTATTCTTGCGGTTTTCCATGCCTCAGGGAAGATTCCTTCTTCAAGAGAGGAATTGAAAATAAACAGCAATGGTAAGGAGAGAACTTGGCTGCAACGTTTAATGAACAAAGGTGGTATAGAATCCGGCCCAGGACCTTTTGAGGTGTCTATGTTTTTGAGTTTATTAAAAATTTGTTTTTCTGTAAACTTAACAGTGCTTATAACACCATCAATACCCGAACATCCTTTGGACGTATTGTTAGTAGTAGCAGGATGTCGACTAAACACGGATACAAATTGATCAGCGAAAAGTTTTGCGATTTCAGGACCACTGCTGGCTACCCTATCATTCATAGACATCTCAGCAGGTATACAAGATTCCCCACGCCGTTTATCTTTTATGAACCTCCAGAATGCTTTAGGGTTTTTGGGAATATCACTTTCAATTTTAGATTTATATGCATTGTAGCAGTTATTTATTAACGTATGGCAGCGACTACGCAGTAGTTCGAAGGCGAGTCTGTCTCGGGGATTATTATATTTTCGGTATTTTTGCCTGAATTTCTCTTTTTCAGAAAGAGCCTTAATAAGCGAGTCTGTATACCAAGAAGGAAATTTTGACTTTTTCCTTATATTTATATATTTCGGTACAAATTTATCGATGGCGTTCTGTAGTATCCCGTAGAAAGTGTCGACCCTTTCATTAACATCAGCACATTTATTAAATGCATCATCCCAATTAATATTTTTAAGGTAAATTACGATTTGTTGCAACTTATGAAGCAATGGACTGACAATCTTTTTCAATTGGTTTCAATTTAAAATTGATCGTGCATTGCATAATTGGGGGGCTGGCTGGGTATCATATCTGGAAAAAATCATTTTCTTTATTTTCACAGCCCCCGAAATCTGATAAAACGTTGGTGTACCTGGTCGATTATGTTTATATTTTCACACCGAGCAGAGCTCGGTTGACCAGATATTTATTTATATGTTACTGGACCCGTACCGTGAGGGCTGGTTTGAGGGAGGCGTTTGCCGGACAGAACAGACTACATAAAGAAATATAAGTTCTAGTATTTACATTATCGTCGCCTTAGAGTGAAAACCTCGTATATGCGAAAAAGGTAACTTTACAGGAGAAAGAAAAAACTGCGCCTTTATTACCACTGTTTCTTCAAATATGTGTCTTTTAGTGTGCACTTTGAATACAGTTACAGGTTACTAAACGTATTATGTGTGAAATTAGGGCGTGCGTCGCGAGGTTTTCTTTCCAAAATAAAGATGAAATAACCAAAATTGCATTTCCGAGTTTATACGACAGTGCCCCCGCCAAGTCGAGCAAAACAACGCAAAGGCACAGCCGTATCATATTTCTTGAATATATTACGCACACATCACACAGTCTCAACGTCTTTAATATACCTACACCAATATTTCTTCGCTCTTTTATTTTTCCTTCTCCAGGCGTCGTTTTCTTTGTGTTGCTGTTTCCAGGCTTTTCAGATTTTTTATTTGATAGTTAGGTTTATCTTCATGTTGTTCCTACGATTAGCGGACAATTGAACAGTCGACCTCCCCAGTGGTCAATGTAGGACGGCATGGCTAACTACCACAGGGTTTCGCCTGGTGCCCTCCGATGACGTTTGCGATATAACATTTTTAACAACCCTATTACCATTCAGCCTGCGGCACGTTTCTCACCTTAGCTTGGGTGGGATATTTCGTTCGACCTCCACAGCACTAAAACTAGTGAACCAAACCCAAACTCGAGCGGCTCACTAGTAGCCACCAGATCGAAGAGACTCTGCTTCAATTCAAATATTGGCACGATGACAAGCCAAGTTTTAGGACCCTCTATTTCTTCTTAGTTCTTTCAAGTAACAACCAGTGGGATAATTGCGTTACACAGGGATTAAAACTTGGCTTGCAATCGCGCCAGTATTTGAATTGAAGCAGAGAAATGTAAACAATTCGGTCAATCGAAATCTACTACTTCGGCACAGTTGGTAGCTGAGCAAGTGAACAACAACAGGCGCGGATCCAGCCCTCAAAAAAGGTTGTGGGCATAGCCACCCGAAAATTGGCATAGTGCGAGTCTGAGTACGAACTCGCTATAGTGCAAAATAATCGATATAGTGCATTCCTACAAAGGATATGTTTACAAAATAATGACGCCCTGACCAAGATTTTTTACAGTGTATAGTTGCACGTTGTCGGTTTTCTCTGTCTTTGACCGTTCGTACAGAAATAGAAGTAGGTTTATCGACTTAAGAGCGAGCTCGAAAATTTTGCACCCTACCTTGGATAGGTTAGACTCTCTCAGAGAATGCTGAAGTTGCAGGAATTCATTCAATACAAAGTCAGACCCGATAAAAATACAGACATAGGTATTGTTCTTTTAGTAGATTATAAAGTACTCCTCTGCGAAATAGATTACAATTATCACAGTCATGTATTAGAGTACGGAGGTACTCCAAGAGGGTCGATCTCTGGATTGAGATTCTGTTTTCTCACATTTCGGGGGGGTTTGAACCCCCAAACAGCCCCCCTGCCCCAGCCCCCTGTATACGGCCCTGGGTGACGTCACAAGTCTATTAGGGTTGTGGACATGCCCATCGTGTCCACAACGGTGGATCCGCGCTTGAACAACAACCACGTCCGTGAGTTCCGTTACACATAGAACTTTGTGCAACGGAACTCACGGACGTGGTTGTGGCTTGTACTTGTATTATTTATGTATTCTGTGGTTGCGGGTCGAATCCTGCATCAAAAACCTTAGTTTTTCAAATTCTGGTTGCTTATTAATAAAATATACAAAATGTACTTGATTGGCAACTTTTGTAATACTTACCAAATTATTGTATTTTAGTAACTTTCCTCGATGTTAAGGAGTGTTGAGAAACGCATGTTTTACAAAATTGCAAGCAGGTTGTCCTTGGGTGCACTAGTATAGTGCGAACAGGGATAACAGTCGGTTGTTGGCTCATTTCATTAAACATGTCTAATGGACCTCTGTGAGTTGGCTTCGGCCCCTCGTACGCCTTCCAAAGGTCCGGGACCCGAGAAATGTCAAAGAAAACACAAAAAATACTAATAGTTTAGCAAGTCTGGAAGCAGCAATTACTAATAAACATATTAATAATTAACATAATAACCCCACCGCCGTATCTCTACGTTGACGTCGTGGTGGGGCTTGCGCGCTCCAGACTGGGTCTGTGCCGGTAGAGTTTACTTTGCCGGAACAGGTCTAGAATGAGGAGCCAGACCAAGAGAGATACAGAAAACCGCAGGGCAGCATGTGGCGAGCTGTTGGGCAGTAGCGACCCCACGGACCCTATCTTGATCTTCATCTCTGGCTTGCCTTTATTGGCCGGCTGGAGTAAACACTGACGAGGAACAGAGCTCCCACCACATTCTTGCCTTAATTGGCTTGAGTGGAGATTCGCAAGAGCAAACGTGCTCGGAGGAAGGAAGTATTCCAGTAAGATGCTGGTAGGGATCTTGACCGTACTTCCGGGATTGTCCTGATAGCCGTGGAATACCGCTCCACTCCTTATAAGCACCTCAGGACATGTTGCTCCCTTGTGCAAGCGACCGTTTTCGGGGGCCCATTATTGAGTGTGCAAGTCACCCTCTGCCATTTTATCTGTGTACATTTAGACATTGATCAGGCAGGGGCCATAGTCCTTCCATAGTTCCAGGTCACCAACCAACATTAGCCACCCAAACCCATAGTCCAATATATTTGTTTCCATATCCTGCAATACGAGTAGCTCTACACCAACCGGGGGTTGTCCTTGGGTGCACTAGTATAGTGCGAACAGGGATAATCGCCGGTTGGTGCATCATTTCATTAAAAACATCTAACGGGCCTCTGCGAGTTGGCTTCGGCTCCTCGTACGCCTACCAAAGGTCCGGGATCCCAGGGTCCCGAGAATAGTTAAAACATAATAATAATAATTAATAAACGAAGTCACACAAGGGATTTTCATGCGATTTTGACCAGTATTTATTGAAAATTAAAATTGTTTAATACATTAATATCTAACTTTGACATAGCTTATGTGAACTTCGGGCATTCGTAACGCCCTCGTGTTGGAGTCGAACACTTTCGAAGGCCCATTGTTGAGTATGTGAGTCCCTGCCCTTTTATCCGCGAGTACACGAAAAAAGTCATCCATCCATTCGCTCTGTTCTGTTTGTATTGCTGTTTGTTTTTTACGCTCTCTAATCTCTACGTGATCACTGTTTTATATTAACGACAGTTTTTGCTTTTGTACTTGGTTGACTTGATTAACGATTGTGAGGTGCATAAATTGTCACTTTTGCGTCGACAGGAGGTAAACTTAAGGTACCTAACTAAATGTATTAATTGTTCTTAAATTTAAAACGAAACCTCAATTTCTAAAGGCATTTAAACATATTTTTAGATATCATTAATAAAGCAGCAATAGTTTGCTACATTTGGCAAACCAATTTTTATTTGATGGGTCAAAGCTCTATAGAGTTGATGTCCTTGTCTTTTTATCACAGAATAACTAAACAAGTTGCAACTGTATGGAATATGTGAAACAATAAAACCGCAGAAATTAATTTTCAAACATTATTTTAGTAATTCACTAAACCAAAACCGTTAGTTAATTGCAAAACAAAAAGTGATTTATGAATATTTATTACGGGTTATCCCAAAAATACTTAGCGGCCCCAGTGGCGGCTCCAGTCGTTGCCGTTGTCATGATGGTCAGGCTCAGGTCCTGGGTCTGGAATGGGTACAGGACTGCGCTGCACTCTCTCCAGCAGCGGCTCGCCAGCCGCCAGGGCAAGGATGGCGCACACGAACACGAAGATGTAGGCAAACTGGAAAAGTGAAAACATGTTTAACGGGATTCGATAGATGGTTGTCCGTTGTCATTTGTTGAATACGCACTGAACTAAAATGAGTAAGTATTGCTATCTTTTACCAAAACGTAGTGTGAGAAAGAGAAGGACGTGGTTTAAAAGCTGTCATACAAAATACCCCGTTATTGGGATGAACCACCACGCTCTATTCCATTAATTAGCGTTACCGTGGGCGGCGCGTCAATCGCCGCGCGCCGATGGAACGGAATGTTGCCATTTTAAATATTATCCTACTATTACAATTATAAATGTGCAAGTTTGTATATTTGTGTGTTTGGCACATAGGTAGTTTATAACCTGGATAAAGGAGTACCTATATAAAGGTAGGATACTTTTTCCCCGGTAGCACGTTCCCGTGCGATAATTTCCAACCTCCACGCGGGCGAAAGCTAGTATTTAAGTATTATATAAACATTTAGGACTAAGTTATGTTTTTTTTTGTTATTATGATTTCACTATGTGCTGCAACATCGTCAACTGGACGTCATCACGTCAACGCCTGCTGTCGCTGATAACTAGCGATGGGGCTCTGTTTCACGCAGGCGCATTGTGACGCATATTTCCCCCCAAACTTGTTCTTTTCGTGTATTTGTTCTTTATTTGCCTCATATTTACCACAAATAAACATATTATCTTTTTTTCTTTTTCTTTGTTACCCAATTTATCTACTATTGGAATAATTCTTTATATGAGTACTTTGCACCATTTTTTGGTCACACCGGCTGCTAAATAAAATAAAAAACCCATGTGACAGACAGACGGAGCGCCGGAACTCTTAAAACTTATAATACGAGCCCATTTATATACTTTTTAAACCACTTTTCACTATCTCATTACATGGACCTTAAAAAGTAAATGGAGAACAAACACAAAGAAAACTATCGAAAAATTAGAAAAAAAAGGTTCTAAAATAATCTTCTAATAAATTCCATCAAGTAAGATTACTTACGATTTTCATTGTTGCAGTTTTCAAAGCACTCTGATTAATGTATTGCTTTCTGCACCTTTATATACTTACAAAATATATTTTTTATAGACGATGACTGTGGCGGACTGAGCATGTCGGGGGCCCGGGCAGCAAAACAAAAGGCCCCGTATCCTAATTGCGTAATACACAATAAATCAGTACTTATCTGAATCGTTTTGAAACAGATTGCTATTCCATTGCATCATAAGTGCGAAAAAAAATCTGCTCAACAACGTAAATATTGCATTGAATGTTGTTGAACTGTCAAAATGAAACAGATTAGTCGTAAATGCTTACGAAATTATCTGAAGAAACTGAGAAGATGGATGATAAAGCTATTTAATTACGTTAAATAGCTTCATCATCTATCTTCTCAGTTTACGTAGGTATTTCTAGCAACATTTTGCAAAAAATTTGTTTTCCAATTTTTTTTTTGATTTAATATTATAATATAATATAATATTCTCTATGTACACCATGGATGTCTCAGCTAGTATGATGTTTTTTTTCAGGTACTTAAGTTATTTTCATCTCCATATTACCTATGCTTTTCAAGGACGAGGCGAGCTCGATTATTTTAGGACCCCGTGAACCCGCCTTGGAAAAGTTATGTTTTCTTTTGCACAATCATACATAAATAGAATTACTTTGTCAACTGATGCAGAAAGAAAATGTAGAATACAAGCAATATTTGAGGGCCCGCTAGGATGGGTCTGATGCGAACCGGCCCTGTTGCCCACCCGCCGCGCCGCACCGGAGTCTGCCAGTGTGCGATGAAGGTGATACTTACGACAAAAGAAAAAAAATGGATTCAAAAAAACACTCTCGCCTTAAAAATAGTTGTTTGCTCCTTTGGCAAACAATCTACTATTTAATTTTATTTTATCTTCAAAAATTAAGAAACAGCCCTTAAAAGTCAGTCTTACAACATTTTTGTACGAGCTCTATCACAATAAACAAGTTAGGAAATTGAAACTTCTATAAAATCTAATAACTAGTAGTCAAACAAACTCAAACTCGAGTGGTTCCCTAGTAGGCACAGATCCAAGAGACTTTGCTTCAATTCAAATTCCAGCCCAGTTTTGGGACTCTCTATTTCTTCTTTGTTCTTTCAAGTAACAACCAGTTGGGTAATTGCGTTACACAGGGATTAAAACTTGGCTTGCCATCGCGCCAGTATTTGAATTGAAGCAGAGAAATGTAAACAATTCGGTCAATCGAAATCTACTACTTCGGCACAGTTGGTAGCTGAGCAAGTGAACAGTTCTATGTGTAACGGAACTCACGGACGTGGTTGTGGCTTGTACTTGTACTATTTATGTATTCTGTGGTTGCGGGTCGATTCCTGCATCAAAAACCTTAGTTTTTCAAATTCTGGTTGCTTACTAACAAAGTGTACTTGTTTGGCAACTTTTGTAATACTTACCAAATTATTGTATTTTAGTAACTTTCCTCGATGTTAAGGAGTGTTGAGAAACTCATGTTGTTCTGCGGTATTTATTATTTCTTTAAATACCGCAGCATTATGCTGAGATAGGGGCCTTTTTGGCCTCGCACAGGTGATTATATTTTGTAAATTTCACAAATACTCCGTTTTGTTTATATTTTCTTGTTTATAATGTTTTTACAATTGCTGTTTGTATTTCCTGTGCGTGTCCCAAATAAAATATTTTTCTTTCTTTCTTTCTTTTCTTTCATATTTTACAAAACTGCAATCATATAAAATCTAATAGTCTAGCAAGTTGTTTGGATGCAGCAAGTAGATATTTATCTTGAAATTGTAGGTAAGTAGTATGGAATTTCTCAGTAGCAGCCCGGAGTCTGGATTTGTGCCCGGTTGATGGCAATAAGCGCGCCCTCTATTACATGGGACTTAAACATAACTGGCGAAATGTAGGTGTACTATAGGTACACCTCTGCCCAACCCTTCGAGGAATACAGGCGTGATGTTATCTACTTATGTTATTATGTGTAGTAGGTAATAAACGAAGTCACACAATGGATTTTTATGCGATTTTCACCAGCATTTATTGAGAATTAAGATTCTTTAATACATTAATATCTAGCTTGGACATAGCTTCGTGCTAGCTCGTGTTACAGTCGACCACTTTCGAACAGGGACCGAAAACCTTTATGAATTACGGTACCGGTATCGAAGAATTTAGGTTACTTTTACGACTATGGTAACCGATATATGGGTAACTAAGAAGAAAAAACATGTTACCTTATTAAATATTGCATTTCATAATCAATATTATAGTTCACTAGTTAGCGATATTTAATATTTCCAAATTAATCAAAAAAGCTAAATATTTGACACCTTATTTGCGTCGTTGCACACTTTCAGAATATACGCCCATAACTTGAAATAGAATGTTGTATTTGGTTGCTTGTCAGTGTGATTCTATGTTACTCAGCCGTTAACGGTTAGGACTCGATTGTCCCAATTCTGTTATTCGAAAACTCGATTGCAGTCGTAACTACGGTATTTGTACGAGAAGGAGGTTCCCAGCAGCTTCATACATTTGAAACGCACCGTTCTTATATTGGTCACAAAAAAAAAGAAGGGCAGGTAATCAAAACAGCGAAATATTTGACATCTATTTGCGACGTTGCCCACTTTCAGAATAATCGCTCTTAATTGTTCAGTTCGATTTCAACGCAATGTGTAAAAACATTGTCCGAGACTGCTGCAGATGTGCGGTTACTTGTGAACGCATGGATTTTTCGCTTGTTTCAGTCAAACCATTTAGGTGCAATTTGAAAGTGTGTATTGAATATGCAAGAAAGTATTGAAACTGTTCCAACTGATTCATGGAGATTTGGATACAGGAATATATAATACATTACATGTCAATTTGCACAACAAACGCATACTGTGCCTGTTGACTCTCCGGAAAAGATTTTTTTTGCAGTGGATTCTAGCACACCAAAGAGAACAATAATAATATTAGTTAGAATACGCTAATTTCTAACATAAATCTTCTATTTTTTTTCAGGTGCATGATCAGTGCACTATTTTATTACATTATAATACCGATGAGGCCAAACTACTCACTAAACAATAGCTCAAAATTCAAAATTCTATTAGTGATTTTGTAGGTTATGATCCTAAGTATTTCTCAGTATTCCCGTTAGACGAAGTATAATTATTACTACCATTGTACTCGTAATAGATCATAAGTAACAAATCATCAACATGAGTTTCATTAACCTTATATAAGACGCCACAATTTTTCGTGGACCTAATTGTCGAACATAAAAAAACTATCTCCTTTAACCCCTTAAAATAGGTAATACAAAAAAAAAAACACCCTGCCAACCGACTTCGTCCCGCCCGCCAGTTTTAAACTTTCTAAAGACTTAGTACTGTTTACCTGAGCTTATTGTATGCTTTTTAGTAACCTACAGCCGCTGTCGGGTTTTTTTAAGTTCGATAGGTATATTAATTGTAGGATTTTAAACTGACATGGTTATTTTCAATACTAAAGTTAGGTATTTAAAACAGGATATTTACCATGTTTTTAAAAACATGAAATAGTTATTGGTTATACAAGAGTGCAAAGTTGCTTTTTAACCGCGTGTTCAATTTTGATGACCGAGCAAGCGAAGGATTCTAAAATTGAATCACGAGCGCAGCGAGTGATTCAAAATTAGAAGCCTGAGCGTTAGCGAGGGAATCAAAAGAGCACGAGGTGAAAAATCTTTGCACTCGAGTGCAACACGTAACTTTTCATTCCACCTCAGCGAGGAAATGACTAAATGCAAAAAAAAAAAGTTTACAATCACAAGATAGGTACACTTTTATTTCAGTTTAGGTATTAATTACTACATTATGACAGGTAAGTATTACAGAATAATCTTTAAATTATAACAAAATAATACTAAGGTATAATTAAGAAAATTTTAAAGTAACGTTGCTACAGTTATTTAAATTGAGTGTAATATTTTTGTTTGGTACTGTAATATTGGTGTTAGTCACTTGTGTACTGTTTTTCGGTAAACTATCTGTCATACTTAATAGTTGTACCGATTCATCGGATTCCCTTGGCGTGAATGTTGGAGAGAGAGGGAGATGGTTAGGTGTTTCATAACGGCTTATTTTTGATGTAGAAGGGCCAGTCCAAGGATCCGATTGAGGCTCTTTCAGTGTAATGGCTCCTACGATGCCTTCACATATTTTAGACTTATTTTGGATGGAATCCTCTATGTATCCCTCTACAACTGCATTGGACTTCCAGCCTCCGTGGCGCTTAAGGGACAGGAGATCAGCTCCGGAATCAGCCAAAAGTGTGGCTGAAGTTCGTCGGAAACAATGACCCGTGTACAACAGGGGTTCTGGAAGTTCAAGAAATGTTGCTATTTCTCGTGGGATACTGCCAATTTTATTAGTACCCATAGGCTGTCTAACACACTTTCCATTGCGATACTGTAGAAAAAATCGATTGATTGGAGTGTTAGGCGGGCGTAAGGCTTGATATTTCTCAACAATCGTTACGTATTCCTTGCGAATGACGAAGTTGCGGTCTCTTTTTGTCTTTGTATTAGGTAAATTAATTAATAGTAAGTCATCTGAATGTTTCTCAATGTTTTTGACATTAAGTTGTGTTAGTTCATTAGTTCGACATGCTCCGTTTATTCCAATAATAAGAACAACCTGTAACGTAAAGAGTATTGTAGTAGATAAATGAATAAAATTGATATGAACGCATAATTATGCCTATCAACATCTACTAAGTATACTATTTAATTGAGATTAATATACTTAAGTAGATACTGAATGTGCAACTGACTTACTTTTGCCGCCAAATATACGGAATCGGGTGCTTCGTTAAGAAACTTTTCAATATCAGATACTGTGAAAACCTTCGATTTTTTTGGTTGATGACCAGATGAGGCTCTTTTTAAAAATGCCACTAATTTAGGATAGGTATCGATATGTTTGTCTTTTTTCATCTTTATTGTTGCTTTTAGCATCGAATACGTACTCCATAGAGTGCTTGCTTTCTTGTTCTCGGATAATTCTATAAAATATGCCAGCAAAACGTTTTCTGAGAAAGTTTTGGCTCCTTTTGCTAGTCGCCACGTGTTGAACATATCGTACTGTTTTAAATACTTCTCGCGTGATTGTTGAGGGAGAAAGCTCATTTGCGCATTATTAACAGTTTCAGTCAATTCTGTTGGCGTCAAGCAAACTTCCTCGTCGCTAGAATCACTCATTTTAGTTTTTTCACTTGTTTTCAAGTTTCTTGTTTTTAATAAAAGGTTTAACAATGACGTGAAAAAATGCCGCGTAAAGAACCGCGTACAAAGCAAATTGAAAAAAGAACACCAAGAAGGTTCCGAGTCTGAGTTTTAAAAAAAAATAAAAAAAAGTTGTATGATATATTCGGCACCATAGAGGTAGCAGTAAATAGGTTTAATGTTTTTTTTAATTCACAAACTTAGTGCACACGATGTTCTAAATTCAATTTACTTTATCCTCTAGCGAATAAAAACGGCTTTTCCACTCAGATATTGAAGATTAAAAATACTCTTTCCGAGATGGTGGGATGAAAAACAATTTTTGTGTCATATTAATCGTTGCAAAATGCTCGCGAGGTCTACTGTTCGCAGAACTAATAGTTTTTAATTCTTTTTACCTATTATCGTATAGTAATTTTATTCTAGGTGCATTGTCTTCAAATAGGTAGGTACTTAATTAATATAATATAAATGTACTGGTGGAGATTCATAAGTCCCCAATGATCATTTTCCAGGTGCCCCTATTTTCATCACATGCTCGGTTGACAAGATCATAGAAATCTTCTACATCTTCATCGGTATCTGCAATGTATCGGTGTCCGCTAAATAATTTGCCTTGGTCGTTTGACGGTTAGTCTAGCTCACCCGGAGATTCCTAGCTCATCTGACCCCAGTACCACGCCCGGCGCTCGTCCACGCCAGCAGGGCCATGTCACTTTTTGAAACATAATATCAAACAATAAAACCGTAGAAATTAATTTTCAAACATTATTTTATTATTCACAAAACAAAACCTAGGTAATTACAAAACAAAAAGTGAATATTCATCACGTTGAAAAATGGTTAGCGGCGCCAGCCGTAGCCGTCGTAGCCGTGATGATAGTCGTGATAGTCGCCATAGCCGCCGTAGCCGCCGTAGCCGTCGTAGCCGCCGTAGCCACCGTAGCCACCGAAACCGCCGAAGCCGATGTAGCCGCCGAAGCCGTGATAATGGTGAGGATCTGGTCCTGGGTCTGCGATGGGTACTGGACTGCGCTGCACTCTCCCCAGTGGCTCACCAGCCGACAGGGCAAGGATGGCGCACACGAACACGACGATATAGGCAAACTGGAAAGGTAAAACATGTTTAACGGGATTCTATAGATGGTTGTCCGTTGTCATTTATAAGGTACGCACTGAACTAAAATTATTATTGTAATCTTTTGCTTGTAGAGCCATGCTTAGTTTTCCTTTTAATTTCGTTAAACAATATGTAAAAAAAACCTGTCCGATCCGTGAGGGTGTGGTTAAGTAACATACTGAGAGTCTATTTCTGTGGTAATTTTAAAGAAAAAAAAATAAAAGACAAAAAAAATCGTATTTTTTTTTCAACGGTAGATATTACCGCCTTATTAAATGGGGCGCGGACAGCTGTCGTTTAGCGGACGTCTACAAGTCATAACTATGAAACCACTGTTGATCGTACAAAAAAGAAAATTTTAAATACCAATAACTTTTTTATTTTCAATAATAATAAGATTTTTTATTATATACTATTTGGTAATGTTATTCCAAAACCATTTTTGGATTTGGGGATCCGATTGCGAAATATTAAGCTGCTAATTTAACAAACTCACAATATTTTTAAACGACTTTTTCTTTTCCTTTTTTCTTTATTTTATTTTACTACTTTATCGGTGTCATTAATATGTATACCCATGACAATTTACAGCTTTCTAGTACTAACAGTCTCTGAGCTAAGCCGCGGATAGACAGACAGACGGACATGGCGGAACTATAAGGGTTCCTTGTTGACTACGGAACCCTAAAACGTATGTAGTAGTGTCAGATGAAGGAACGGAAGCCTGAAGGGAAACCATAAAAACCGTTTTACCAATTTTGCCACGGAACTTTTAAAACTTTTATGGGCCCGTTTATACATTTTTACCACTTCCCACTATCCTCTTAGCTCTATATGGACCAGAAACCAGGACAAGAAAAAGGAGAACAAATACAACTACAAAAAACAAGAAACAAATAAATAAATACGTACTGAAACAATGTTCTAATAAATTCAATCAAGTAAGATTACTTACGAATTTCATTGTTGCAGTTTTTAAAGCACACTGATAAATGTATTGTTTACTGCACCTTTATATACAAAATGTTTAAGGAAAATGAAGTCACCAGGTCACCCCAATCATGGAAAAATACGAAAATAGGACCATTCGAGTAATGAAAGAAAAAAATATTAATTTTATTGAACTTACAACGACTTGTAAACTTGCTTATGTCCGTATGTGCTAATGGCCTAATATCTTACGAATTCTCGAATTAATGAATTTATACGTTAGGCAGTGATACCAATTAATTAAAACTCAATTTGCGAGAGTCCTCTAAAAGAAAGGGTTAGGTTTATTTTCGAGTGTCAAAATATACGGCATAAATAGCCGTATTTTTTTATTGCGTCGACTTGGAAGTTGGATTTTCTCTACAGTTCCAAGGGACCGTAGATTTAGATCTACGGTTTCAAAACTTGGGTTTTTGATAACCTACGTTTTTAAACCGTAGACCTATCCACTCCACCTGCCTTTCATCTAAATCTTTTCAGCCATTACGGCATGAAAAGGTGAGTCACAAAGGCAGATAATAGATTCTAACAATCTTTTAAGGGTCTCGCTCGAACCCTTACTTATAGGATGACTCTGTAAAATTGATGAAATGTGGATCTGTAAAGATCTTTTTTAACCCCCGAAAACGAAGGGGTGTTATAAGTTTAACGTGTGTATAATCTGTGTATCTGTCTGTGGCATCGTAGCTCCCAAACGGTTGAACCGATTTAGATTATTTTTGTTTTGTTTGAAAGGTGACTTCATCGGGAGTGTTCTTAGCTGCTTCTTAGTATTCAAGAAAATCTATTCAGCCGGTTGAAGATTATCAGGTTTTTTCTAATTGATGAATGGATTTGAGCATCTTCCACATGTCGGATTAAGTCTAAATTTGGTAATCTGTTACTTCAATGGTATTAAAATAACATGGTAACCTTGAACTGATGCTGCAGCATTACCTGGTATTTGCAGGATACCCATTGCAACTCCTCACCAACATACAGCAGTGGTATCGTGTTTGGGCTCATTGGAATCGTCTCAATGAATAAGATATAGATATATCTCTAAGATATAGATATATGGATTCTACGTCATCGTCTTTCAAAGTGGACCCGTAGGCCACGCGTTCGTGGGAACACAGAGTTTTCTCTGTTGTTCCATGCCAAGGGTTTTGATTCCACAAACTGAGAGGGAGCTATAAACTGAAGTCATACTACTAACCTAACCTAACGTTGAATTGTATTAGAACCTTAGAGAGAGGATATACATGTGACCATTTTGATAAGGTCATTTCAGAGTATTAGTTTATAAGACCAGTTGTTGTAAAGTCAATGTGTTTGGTTGTGTCTCTGGGTGCTTTGCCCCAAGTGTTATATTTCTTATAGGAGCACAACTATATAGGTCATTTACATACGATTGAGCTAAAGGTTGTTAAGCGTTCATCTCTCGGATCCTAACAAGCGACCTTGAGCTTGTTATTATTAGTCTCATGTTTGTATCTCCTCTGACACACCTTGTAACGGAGACAGCGTGTTTCAGAGGCAGATGCTATTTTAGTTAAGATTGGGAAAGTTAAATTTGTTTAGTGGCTTGCCAAAATTGTGTGTACCTTTGTTGAAAATACAATAAACTTTGTAATGTGTAATAAGGTAATTGTTTAATTGTTCTTTCCCAATACCTGATAAATTCACTTTAGCACGGCACACCCTTTTCGCCGGGTTACAGTTGGCTATAGATATATCTCTATCTGTCCATTCCAAGGTTGCCTGGAAGAGATCGCGGAAAGCGATAAGGCCGCCAATTGTATATTTTGTAGTGTCAAATTTATATTTTTTCTGTTATGTATTTTTGTGGTGTACAATAAAGTATATATAAATAAATATAAATAAATAAATATATATTTGTCAGAGTCTGATGATGGAGAAGAAAAAATAAATCAAGGTAAATTAGTAACTAACTATCCTGGGGGATAAATACGTACAGCTGCGCAGATTTAAGCGAAGCAATGTAGATCGTAGCGTATGTACTAGTAATAAGTATATAAAGTTTAAAAATCTGTCAAGTGCGAGTCGGACTCGCACACGAAGGGTTCCATACCATGTCGTACAAGATTTAACACTATGATTTTTTGTAATACTTTCGTAAAGATAACAACAGAGGCGCTATAAAAAAACAAAGATTTGTAAAGAAATTGTCTAATTTTAATGAAAAAATGTTGTTGTGTTAAAATATAGGTGTAGGAGTGTATTTCATTTATTCTAAGAGAAAAATATTAAGTTAACTTTATCCAGTAACATGCATTAACTAAAGTCAAAGTTATTTATTTGCTACTAACATAGTATTAGTAGGTATAAATAGGTATATATGGTAGGTAAGCAGGTAGATATGTAGGGTAGGTAGGGTAGGTTAGGTACCTACCTACCCTGGTAAGTAGGGTAGGGTAGGTAGGTAGGGTAGGTAATTAGGTAGAAATAGGTAATTAGGAAAGGTAGGTGCGCCGTAGATAAGTACTTAGTGCTAACCGTGCGAAGCCGGGCCGGGTAAAGCTAGTTACTTATAATAAATAAAAGGATTTCTCTTGCTACATCAGACTATATTGTACAAAATAGAATGTAAGTAGTACGCCAAATTTTAATTGTGACTGTGGTCATTACAGGTATTTATTTACGTTATTTTTGATAGTCATACAGAAATCTATTATTTCTTACTTATTATTTTTACACATCCCATCGGACTATGAGAGTGAGGGAAGAGAGAGTGCACTCGTGTCTGCGCACACACTTGTGCACTGTAATATCTCCCGCGCCGAAGGCCAGTCTCCGTTGAGATTGGCCGCCGTGGCCGAATATTTTTAAATAATTGGCCGAATAATTTTTCTCAATATGAAATTGTATCCACAACGGTTTAAGGTAACTGAATAGTACACTGTATGTGCCAGCATTCATTTCAATGTTACTGAATATATTGTCTATTGGAGTGTAGTTTTAACATGAGGTACACACATCAACACCGTCTAGGGCTCAGAGTAATAACTAACTATATAGTTTGAACAAAAGTCGATAAAGTTCTTAAACTCAAGAAATACTGGCCGGTTTTAAAATCTTGTGAAGAAAGTTTATTTTGTAGACCTTTTTGGATGATCGAAATTTTAATGATCGAAATAGTATATGCTGCCATGATAGTAGGTACTTACTAATTCCATGTCATTACTCCGACTATTAAATAGTTATCTGTGGAATTTATATTGCATAATATTAGCATGAAATACAAAATTATTTTTTTAAGTTGCAGAAAATCGCCCATAATACATAAAATACGTTATGAATCGAAGTTTTTAGTATTTGTTGATTATAAACAATAAATGTTACATGATACACACAAGTTTCAAATTCCTAATTTGTTTAGTTGTTGAGATAGAGCTCGTACAAAAATGGTCTAAAACAGACAACTTCTACGGCCCCCTAATTCATCATTTTTGAAGATAAAAACAAATAAAAAATATATTTATTCTCTACTCGATGAGCTCTAGAAAATGATACCCCACATGCCAGGATCAGATTATTTTTTTTTCAAAATTTAATTTTATTGTATGGCGACCCCCCTTTAATTTTTAATTTTATTATTTGTTGCTCTTGCGGCAATAGAAATGCTCAATCTGTGAAATTTTCAACTACCTACCTATTACGGTTCATGAGATAGAGCTCGCTGACAGACAGACGGACAGCGGAGGCTTATGAATAGGGTTCCGTTTGTTACCCTTCGGGTACGGAACCCTAAAAAGCAGGAAATAAAACATAAATTAAAAATTTAAAAATTCCCCGACACCAAAAAAAATCCTTTAAAAAGTTATACTTAAGTAAAATAAAATATAGGTATACTGGCCCTTTAAGTTTAATATAATTTGTAATTAATATTTTGTTGTCGCGTCGGGGGACGGTGAATGAAAAAATATCTTTTCTACAATAGTATGCCGTCCCCGACGCGGCGACAAAATATTAACTACAAATTATATTAAACTTAAAGGTCCAGTATATTTTATTTTATAACTTTTTAAAGGATTTTTATGTGTCGGGGGTTTTTTAAATTTTAAATTTAATTTTTTTTTCTATTTTGATCACATGCTCGGTTGACAAGATCATAGAAATCTTCTACATCTTCATCGGTATCTGAAGTGTATCGGTGTCCGATAATTTGCCTTGGTCGTTTGACGGTTGGTCTAGCTCACCCGCAGATTCCTATCCTCTGACCCCAGAATCGCACGCGCGCCCGTCCACGCCAGCAGGGCCATGTCACTCTTTGAAAAATACGAAGCAATAAAACCATGGAAATTAATTTTCAAACATTATTTTAATATTCACAAAACAAAACTTTTTAACAAAAAATTAAACCGACGAAAAAAAAAACTGAAAAGCAAAAAATAAACCTTTTAGTGTAACTAAGCTCCTAAACTAATTTAAGTTACAAATCTTGAGGCGGCGCCAAACAAACAAACAAACAAATTAATTACTTACAGCGTGAAATGGTAGCTTGTTGAAGGTGTTTGGCACCGCCTCAAAATTTGTAACTTAAATTAGTTTAGGAGCTTAGTTACACTAAAAGGTTTATTTTTTGCTTTTCAGTTTTTTTTTTCGTCGGTTTAATTTTTTGTTAAAAAGTTTTTTATTTTTCGCTTTTGAGTTGCCATTTATTGTTGCGGCTAAAATCTACTACTCTAATTCATATTTTTTTTGTGTATAAATAACTTATAATATACATACACATACACACTCACACACACACACTAATATACATACACACATATATTTTTAAATATTAGAATAATAAAAACTAAAACTGAATTAAAAATATAAAAACATGTAGCCCACCGGTATCGGGAACATGGTCCAAGCTACCCGGCGGTCAGGGCTCCAAAGAGAGGAATCTTCTGACAATGTGAGCCGTGTCCAAGAATACCGCTTTCTGAATCAAGCCCTTGATCCAGCTGCCCAACGAGAGCCTCCTTAGGTGTTGGTCGAGGCTCTTGGAAATTGTTGTTTTAATTTTTATTATAAAATACTTAGTTACCTCGGTTATATATCGAGGTAACATTTAGTCTTTATTTCATTCAAATCGGCTCACCCTATCAAAAGATTTTAAAATTTAATTAAAAACCATCAGTCAGAAGCACTATCTTACATTATTATGTAGATATTACGTCTCAAAGTGGTGCACGAGTACCTACAGTATGGTGTTTTGATAAATAAATAATACAATGTTATATACTTAATTATTAGTATTTAGTTTTGTATTATATCAAGATAAAAAGGTATTTGAGGAAAAAATCCTGCCGTTGTGCAAAGCGGAGAATTTGAGTTTACCAGTGTCTCGATAGATGGCGTTGTGCAATAGACGTCTTTTTCTGAATCGCGGTGTTAAGAATTTCCGCGTTAGGCCGCTTGCCCATAGGTCGGTATTTTACCGCGCAGTACTGTACAGTACTGCGCGGTACTGCTTATGTTTCCTCACTGGTCGGTAAGCACTCTGTACCGAATCGGTACTGCACACAGATATAGATATACCTAGATAGCGCAAGAGCATCTACTTCGCGTGCCCGAACGTGGCTCAGTGTGTCTCATTTTATATAATATAGTATATGGTCTGCGCCTGTCCGCCGCGCTAGTCGGACATAAAATAATAAAATAGAAAATGCCTATATTCGTAATACTTTATAGCTTTTTACTAGGAACGGTTGATGTGACGTTGAGTGTTAACAGGTTATGACAATCGAAACAAGTGATACTATCGTATATCGCTTCAGTTTCATGGTATAGGCGCTTTGATAATTTTTCAAAAATGCCACGCATGGTTTTCATACAGATCGTGACACTTGCCTTATCTAGGTATTATTATATATCTATATCTGTGTACTGCACTGCTTTCATCTAGAATTCCAAATTCAAATTAATTCAATTAGTACGAGAGAGCATGACCAACATTTTTGCCTTATCGTTTTACGAACAAAATCGTATAAAAACGATAGATTTGGTTATTCTTAAATTCAAAAATCCGCGTCACATCTTCTGACCTGACCGCATTTTTAAATATGTCGATAATTATGTTTAAAAATGATAGATTTTACATACCGAAAACACCATTTTCAGAAACCAGTAGCTTCGAGTACGTACCCAAGAGACCATTTGAGAAAATTAAATTTGAGGCAAACAATAAAACCCATAGCAATCCATCTGAAAATCTTGTTTTCTGGTGAACATTGGTCAGTTGATTCGAATACGTCATTTTTGGAAATGTGCTCAGGCCACGTTTGACACGCAAAGTGACGCAACGGAAATATCTGAAAACAAACTTTTTAGTAATAAAATTACGAAATCTTTGTATATTTTTATTATCAGACACATTGTGATGAAACCGTCTGACAATTTTATTTGACATAGCAGAAATAGGCTCCCATAAAACTGTAACGTTTCTGACCGGTACTGCCCACCGAGTCGGGTTCAGAATCATCAAAACGTAAAGATTTTTTTACAATTATTCCCGTAAAACGATGTGACATGGTTTTGGTCATGGGCTCTCGTACTATATAATTCACTTGTTTTTGGATTTTCCCCAGTTTCTGAATGAATTATCCCTAAATTTCCCTAAAAAATCTTCAAATTTCCTTGGTTTAGGGAGCATGATTATAAATAATAAGGTAATGGCACAATTAACATGGTAAATTAAAATTTGATGAATTGCATTCATTATGAGTTTGGGTTGAGGGAATAAATCGGTGGTTGAATAAATCGAATCCTTTAATAAATCGGTGGTGCCATAGAGTCAAGTAATATATTGGGTGATGCCTACTATAAACAATAAGGTTAACAACTTAAATTCATATTAACCCCTAAATTCCCCAAATCCCTGTCAAAATAAAATATCCTTAAACCAAACTTAATATTGGTATTTTTTCCCTAAAACAGGGAGAAATCCCTAAAAGTGGAAACACTGCGCGGTAAGCTTCCAGTACCGATGCAGTAAAATGCGTGACGTCACGCAGTACCGAAACGATATCGCCCCGCACACTTACCGACCAGTGGGCAAGCGGCCTTAGAATGACCCTCATCCATAAATTGAAATTAAAACTTGTATATATATATATATATAATATCTTCTCTGTTAATACGTTGGTTGGGTAGGAGAATAATTTCGTTATGCGTTTTTAGTCAGTTTTAAAAGTTAGTTTGTGGTATAAGTGAAAATTTTTGTTACGCGCTTCGTTTTTAGTCAGTTTTTAAATAGGGAAAAAGTTGTAAAAGTAGTGTTTGTCTGTCTGTCAAGTGCCTCAAACCAGGGATTCTTATCTTTTATACCGACATGGGTAGGCCTGCAAAAAATGCTGCTCGAATGAGAAAACGGTATTTAGAACTATTTAGAAGAATCTAATAATGAAAATAAAAAAAGGTTGGAAGCAAATAAAAAGAGAAATAAATTAACACGTTCACAGGAGAGTTTAGATCAGCGTGAGGAAAGACTTTCGAGGATGAGAAGCTACATGAATGCAGGGTTATCGCAAGTCGACGAAGAGCAGCGCGAACATCGCCTTAGTTTAATTCGCGAGCGACTTTCTAGCGAAAGTGAAGAGCAGCGCGCTCATCGCTTGAGTTTAGTTAGGGAGAGACTTGCAGGAGAAACAGAAGGTCAGCGTGCTCATCGTTTAGGTTTAATTAGGGAAAGACTTTCAGGAGAAAGTCAAGAGCAGCGTGCTCATCGTTTAGGCTTAATTAGGGAAAGACTTTCAGGAGAAAGTCAAGAGCAGCGTGCTCATCGTTTAGGATTAATTAGGGAAAGACTTTCAGGAGAAAGTCAAGAGCAGCGTGCTCATCGTTTAGGTTTAATAAGAGAAAGACTTTCAGGAGAAAGTCAAGAGCAGCATGCTCATCGTTTAGGTTTAATTAGGGAAAGACTTTCAGGAGAAAGTCAAGAGCAGCGTGCTCATCGTTTAGGTCTGATAAGGGAAAGACTTTTAAATGAAACTGAGGACGAATATTTGCTGCGTTTGGATACTGCCCGTAACCGTTCTGCACTGGTGATACTTCACGAAACACCCGAGGGGAGAATTAATCGTTTAAGCACCATGCAGCGAGCGGCTAGTGAGCGGAGAAACCAATTTAACGCAGATCATTTTAAGAAGGCAATTAATGTTTATGCTGACTTGCCGTGTTCAATTTGCAAAAAAAGTTTGTATCCTCAGCAACGCGTTAAATTGCAAACTACTTTTGGCTCTATATTGCCAGAAGAATTGGTAGCTTTAATAAATATAATTACGTGTTCGCGATGCTCAAACAATATTAAAAAACATAAAACTCCACCCCAGGCATATTGGAATAATATGTCGGTAGCTGCTATACCTACAGAAATAGAGGACTTATCAGAAATTGAAAAACGTTTTATTTGCAGAGTAGTGCCATTTCTTAAAATAATAAAAGTTCAAAATCGTTTCAGCCAAGACTGGTGCAAAGGGCAGGCAATTATTTTTGCTCAAGATGTGGTCGAACTGGCGGAGCAACTTCCACTTGAACCTAATCAAGCTGGATTAGTGCTGGTAGTAGAAAGTCTTGAAAATGTAGGGCGTTCTAGGGAGTTTCAAATAGACACGGGTAAACTTCAATTAGCTTTGAAGTGGCTCTTAACGAATAATGCACTCTACAAAGATGTTCGTTTACATTTTCCTACCGTGATCGATATTTCTACGATAACACAGTTTGCCGATGAACCCGATGCCAATGCGGAACTAAATGCGGAACGGTCATCTGTACCTACAAATAAGTTTACTGCCTTGAGTAACAATGTATCTATATTATCCTTTAAATTTGGAACGTGAAATAAGAATGGAAGAGTTGGGATGGTACTTTTTATTCCCTGACGGAAGAAATGGATTTGGTGAAGAAAGAGAGGTTCCAATTACTCCATTGGACTACTTCCAAGCTCGTGTAATGAGTAGTGATAATAGGTTTCAGAGAAACGATTATTTATTTTTTGCACTGTCTGTGGTCGAGTATTTCCGAGCTAAAGCTAGTGTCTCAGTCTCATGCAGAATGCGTCAAGGGCATGGAGAACTTACACCCCAAGGACTTATTGATAACATACATCTTACCATGAGAAATGTGCGCAGGTCCGCATCGTACTGGAGACGATGCTGTTCGGAGTTGATTGCCATGGTAAGAAGTCTCGGGCCTCCTACCTGGTTTATGACCTTTTCGTGCAATGATTTAAATTGGTCGGATATGTTAAAGGCTTTGCTCATTGCGGATGGCCGTAATTTAAGTGAAATAGATAGCATAACATTTCCTGAACGGTTACAATTGGTGCAGAGATATCCAGTGGTTGTTGCCAGACAATTTACAATAAGAGTAAATGCTCTCATGCGATATTTAAAACAGAATAATGACTGCTTGGGTGGTAGTATTGAGGACTTTTGGTATAAGATTGAATTTCAGAATAGAGGGAGTCCACATCTGCATATGTTGGTGTGGTGTAAAAACGTTCCTGATTTTTCGACAAATGAATGAAATAAGTGTAATCGATAGGGTTATTTCGTGTTCTTTGAACCCCGATGACATTGAGTTATGTGATGTAGTAAAAAATGTCCAAATGCATAGACATACCAGCACCTGCTACAAAGACCGTACAAACCATTGTTGTCGTTTTGGATTTCCCAAGGCTTCAAGTGAAGCTACCCTATGTTTGGGTCCCGATGAAGCACTTGCTAACAACGGTCGGTTTTGCATCCTGAGAAGAACTTCTCAAGAAACTATGGTAAATAATTATAGTCCTGATATCCTTAGTCTCTGGGATGGGAACATGGATATCCAACCATGTGGAAATATATCTGCCGTCGCGTATTACGTTGCAAAATATGCAAGTAAGTGTGAACCTCACGACACAGGGGATGTAATACGCCAAGCAATCATAAGGGCTAAAAGACGGGGTGGCACGGTGTGGAGCCAACTGTTTGCGGTGTCTATGGCAATACTCTCGCAACGACTGGTAAGTGCTCCCGAATGCGCATATCGTCTTTGCCACCTGCCGCTTAAAATGAGTTCCCGTTAAACGATATTTGTGAATAGCTGCATGCCAATTCAACGTTTTCGTCTGTTGCGATTTGAAGGAGACGAAACTTCAATATATAACAATATATTTGACCGGTACGTGTTGAGGCCTGATGCACTAGAAAATATAAGTTTGGCAGAATTTGCTGTGCGATATGAGACGATTCCCAATATGATGTGGAGTGAGGAGGACGGAGATATAGAATTTAGAGAACCTATTGATGAGCCCATAAGATATATCCGATTGATGGACAATTCACGCATGCGTGTAAGAAATAAACCGGCTGTGTTACGAACACGTTACTACACACTTAATAGTGACAAAGATGGCTATTATTACAGCTTAATTGTTTGTCATATTCCGTTCCGCGATGAAAACCAACTTATGTTGGAAAACGAGTCTCCAGAATCTTGTTTTTTGAGGCGAAAAGATGAGTTAAGGCCTCTGTTGAATAACGTTAGTACTGAAAACTTTGCTCATGCAGAACAGGTCATTCAACAGGCACTTGCCCAGGCAACTGCCTTAAATTTTGCCCGTGAAACGAGTTCACAAAATATCAGGTATGATGAAATTGTAAACGCCGAAGTTTTTCCCAGTATTTGGCGGGCAGCGACACCAGTCAATGAACCAATCTCAACAAATTTAGGCTTAAGAAGAGCATCAACTGTAGGCGCATAGCACCTCTTGATGTGCTCCACGAGTAATTTTAATACAAGTAAGAAATTCCCTCAACAGCCTCAGACCATCATCAGATCCTCGATGACAGTCATACCCCGTCTAGATCTGAAGTTCTCATCAAGGTGAATGAAATAAGCCCAAACACGATGTAGCTGCTGTTAACTGCTGAGGAGCGACTGCCTTCCGTCTCCATCATCAGATCAACTCCAGATCTTTATTATGTGATTGTGTCATCAGAACTACATGTGTGCGAAATTACAACAGAATCGGTTCACAGTTGAAAATTCAGTACGTGAAACATCAATCACCCCCAATTTTTTTACACTTAGGGGTGGGTTTCAATTTTTATTTTTTTATGGGACCAACTTCGAGGTATACCCTTCCCAGTAAAAAAAGAATCGTTTAAATCGGACCACTCAGTAAAAAGTTATGCGTGGTCATACATAAAAAAAAAAAAAAAAAAAAATATACGTGTCGAATTGAGAACCTCCTCCTTTTTTTTCGTCGGTTAAAAATCTAGTTAATTACAAAACAAAAAGTGAATATTTATCACATTTAATCCCAAAAATGCTTAGCGGCGCCAGCCGTAGCCGCCGTAGCCGTGAAAGCCGCCGTAGCCGCCGTAGTGGCCGAAGCCGATGTAGCCGTGGAAGACGTGATGGTGATGATGGTGATGATGGTGAGGATCTGGTCCTGGGTCTGCGATGGGTACTGGACTGCGCTGCACTCTGCCAAGTGGCTCGCCAGCCGCCAGGGCAAGGATGGCGCACACGAACACGAAGATGTAGGCAAACTGGAAAAGTTAAACATGTTTAACGGGATTCGATGGATGGTTGTTTGTTGTCAGTTGTACAATGGGCAAACTTTTTTTTTTTTTTTGCTAGTGCATCTCGCAGGTTACCACTAAGGTACTCGCTGCTTAACCGGACTTTCCTGTGGCTGCCTTAAGCTTAAGCTTCTAACGAAACTCAAAGCCTCCACCCAGGAGCATAAACTAAGCTAAATTAAAACTAGGCGAACGCTCGCTAAGGGCACCCCCTGTGGGGTACGAACCTCGGCTTAGGGCGTTCGCTGGGGGGAGGACAGCAGGAGGGACAGGCTGGATCAAGGATAGATCATTATTATTAATCGGGGATTTAAAGCTACAGGCTCAGCAAAAACGCGGGCTGGCGCATCGTTATCGAGCAAGGGTCGGGGGGGATGGGCAAACCTTCCGCAAGCTCACCTTTAAGACGATAATCGTATAGCACGGCTCGCAACGCAACTCGATCGCCTGATGCATCCGTTTTGACCAATAGGATGCACAAAGCGGATTTTAGGCGTGTTTTTATAGAACTGTGACACTCACACAGGCGCGTGCTATGTTCACTTGTTTGTGAGATGATTTTTTAATGGGGACGGCCAGCCAGCGTTGTTGACAAGAAGTAATTACGTTATCTAGTTTGGCTTAAAAAATGTATTATTGGTATTGCTATATGAAATTAGGATTAACTATCCACAAAAATATAATACATATTGAGTAATAACAAATGTCAAAAAATAATTTATCTCTATTCTATCTGCTTTCGTATTTTCCTCTCTTCGACGCTATGCTCTGTCGGGTCTACACATGAAAATTGGGGAGGCCCCAATTTTCACGATGTCTTATGCCATGCCGTATGACGGCATGGCATAAGCCATGCCGTATGACGGCATGGCATAAGACATCAAATCGCAGTGAACGCGTTAAGCTCTGCAAAAAGGTATAAAATGTTTATACTTATTGAATTTTTTTGTGAGAGGGACGTAAATTATTACTTGTGCAGTTATGCAGCTATTGAAAAGTATTCAACTACATTTCCATTTTTTTTTGTCCATGTCAATAATCCAACTTTGAAATATTTAAAAAAAGTAGCAAGTAAAGTAATTATGCAAGAAATTGGCAACATTTGGTACTTTTTCTTTTATTGCTCTAAGTTTTGATTGAAATAGCACAATTACAGTACTTAGTATTTGAACCAATACTTGGTATCAGAGCTTTTTGTTTATAATGCCGTGGTAACTTTTATAAAACTAAAAAACGCATATAGTATGTGACAGACGGATGAAAGGAAACCCGAAGTGAAACCATGTAAAACCGTTTTTCCAATAAAATTATGCTACGGAACTCTTAAAATCTTGCATGGGCCCGTTTATACACTTTTACCACTTAACACAGTACTATGTCTACTTTTGGATCTTAAACAAGTAAAAGAGAACAAATGTAAAGACAACTACAATAAAACAAGAATAAGGAAATAAATAGGTAGTAGCTACTGAACAAATTCAATCAAGTAAGATTACTTACGATATTCATTGTTGCAGTTTTCAAAGCGCACTGATAAATGCACCGTTTTCTGCACCTTTTTATACAAAATGTTTAAGAACGATGGAGTCGCCAGGTTACCCTTTATTATTCATGGAAAAATACGAAAATAAGAGCAATCGAATCATAAAAATAAATTGAATGTTATTGAACTTATCAAAGATACCAACTTGTAAACATGCCTAATGTCCTAATGGCCTAATATCTTACGAATTCTCGAACGGGTTGGTTTATTAATAGGTACAGCAGTGATGCCAATTAAATAAAACTCAATTTGCAAAGAGTCCTCTAAAAAAAAGGTAGGCAACCCACTCCTATACTTCTGCTATTTCAGATGACCATAGGCGGCGGCGCTGATCTTACGACGGGGTGGGCCGCCAACTTATTGGCGAAGAAATGCAACTTCAATTCCATTAGCTATGTGCAGCGTACAAAATGGCGTAGGTATTGCAATAATTAAGAAGATGAAAGATGATAGATAGATTTTCACACAAATAATATAGAACAGGCTCAACCTGGCAAAAATCCTGATTTCGGACTGAAATGAAAAGTTCAATGAACACTGCCCGACTAGGGGAAAGAACGTCTTACTATCGGAACCAACGAGGTTCTTCATTTTTACCCGACTACGGCGAAGCAAAAAGGAGGGTTATAATATATTTTCATATGTTCTCCCTCATAACTTCGAAACTACTTATCAGTAGGATGCTATTGGGCATTCTACCCCACCTTCCGTTCCATCGGCTCACTCCGTTCACCTGTAAAAAATGAAACATGACATAAATTTCATTTATGTCAGTATTTTACTGCACTATGTGGGATTTCATTTATGTTATTGGGCATTCTAAACCGCCTGAAGTGACGAGGTGAACGGAGTGAGCCGATGGAACGGAAGGTGGGGTAGAATGCCCAATAACATCCTACTCTTATCATAATTTGACAAATGATGTAAAACGTAGGAAGCGTCTTGATCGTCCGCCAGTTATAGGCTATGTGAAGGTCGCAATAAATATATAAAATCCGAAATCACACGTAATCTGTTCGATTTATGGGGCTATTACCACGACGTGTGACTCCGGATTTTTATTTGTCTGTCTGTGATGTTTTGTTTATACTTACCTTTTTAGTCGTTTTTGTCGTAGTTTGGTTTTAGTTTTTACCCGACTTCGGCGAAGCAAAAAGGAACGAAGGAAAGGTTATGATTTTGACCGGTATGTATGTATGTATGTATGTATGTTCATCTGTAACCTCATAACTTCTAAACTACTGATCATAATTTGACAAATGAGGTATCTTTGGAAGCGTCCTGGTTGTCCGCTAGTTATAGGCTGTGACATTACATTAATAATGCCTGGAGGCTTTCATTTAGATATTGTATACGTTTCGTTTTTATTTTTTATTTCTGCCTGAGTGTGGTTCTCGATGTTTTTTGGTTGGTATATTGGCGTGTGCTAGCTGACTATTAATTTAAATAATGTTTGTGATGTGAATTATTTTGCATACTATTTATAAAATATATTTTTTTTCTAACTGGGGGCCTACCACCACCTCTAAAAGCAGTATTATTTTAATATTACTTTAGTGTGGGAAAGAGATGAAGCTCTACAGGACGTATAGCACCATCTCTTTCCCCCACTGAAGTAAGATTAAAATAATACTGCTTTTAGTGGTTGTGGTAGGCCCCCTGAACAGACAGCTGTGGTGCTGGGGAGTTTGTTGCGCCACTTCTTCTTCCCAGCTAAAGCACTAGGAAGTGGTGAAGGGCGGGCGTTTTTGGGGGACTGTCTTATGTAATTTTGACGTTCGAAAAGTGCTGATTCTCAGACTAGTTTGAATAAATGACTTTTGAATTAAGTTCAATATGGCGCCCTCTAAAGGACATAAAGTCACGAACGAAATTTTTTGAAGTGAAAACTTCTTTAGCGACGTTGTGCACTTTTTTTGGGTTGGGAAAAAATTTTAAACTCGCGTCAGGACACGTGACCTGATCGAAAATTCGTAACACGGAGGGAGAGTAGAAATGCACAACGTTAATGTTTTTGTTGACAGCGCACTATGTTTTATTTTAAGTAAATGAATACATTTAAATTGTTAAAAATATGCAAAAGTGGGACTGCTACGTACTGCGCGGCTGTATACAAATAAACTTAAACAAAAAAAAAATAAGCGGCTCTGCAAATACTTATAAATCACGAAATTATAACCCCAAAATAATTTAAATAAAAAGTAAGTTCAAAAACTAACACCCGACTACAAATAATCACGCTCTAAAAAGTATGAAACAAGAAAATATAAGTAGCTTCTGTGGTCTAGTGGTTAAGCCACCTGTCTCAGACCTAGAGGTCCCGGGTCCGATTCCCAGTGGGAGCAAAAAATTTCTGCTCGGTTTGGTTGGCCGGTAACGCTTGTTCTAAGTCCGCCTGGCTAGCTACCACCATCTTATCAAATAACAACAATGTTAACAGCATTGCATTGTTGTGTTTCGGCAGTTAGAAATAAGATAGCCAGTTCTTCTGTGGTTGAGGATTCCAGGCGAAGCTTGCTTCCACCTTCGGCCTGATCATCACTTACCATCAGGTGAGACGCAGGCCAAGAGCTTCCCGGTCGAGGGTAAAAAAAAAGGAACTATTTCGGACAGAAATCATGACATGGTACAAAAATGGAAATTAAGGTAAAGCCGTAGTCGCATGCTCGTCGCGCGTCGGCTACAAAATTATAATGGCATGTGACGATGGCTTTACCTTAGTACGACAGTAAAATATTTTAATATAGTCTTTAATAGTACTTATACAAAACAACTGGTCAATCGTGATATCTAGAAGCAGAAACAAAAAAATTACGTCTACAAAAGTAATATCCCACAGTTTAGAACAATCCAAGATCAAATAAAAGTTAAATTTAAAATTTAAAAAACCTCCGACACAAACAAAATCCTTTAAAAAGTTATAAAATAAAATATACTGGCCCTTTAAGTTTACATAATATAATTTGTAGTTAATATTTTGTCGTCGCGTTGGGGGACGACGGCGAATGAAAATTTGAAAATATATTTTCTACAATAGCATGCCGTCCCCCGACGCGACGATAAAATATTAACTACAAATGATATTAAACTTAAGAGAGATTATAATTATGTAAATACATAAATTTATGTACCGCGAATCATATTTTGATCAAGATACAACCTGTTACTGACCTGCAAAATGCATAAAACGCAAGAAAATTTGAATTTCGCTGGCTCCTACTATCTCGATCCCCCCGTTGCATGCGGGAAGCACAATGTTATGCGGTTATGCGTCGTGCGTTATCTACATTGCGCACTACCGTACGCAAGCAATCCTAACATCATAAATTCTGTGTATATTCCCGTTCGTCCCACCGCCGTCCTTCTACTGGTGGGATGTACATTCCAGTTAATTCCAGTATTTTCTAAGTTTTTATTTTTTATTTGTTTGTCCAAATAATTAAACGCAATCCTAACATGTAAATTCCGTGTAGTTAGACTCCCGTTCCGTTTGTCCCACGTCCCACCGCCCCGCGCCGCCGTGCTTCTACGAGTACTGGTGGGATATAGGTACATTCCAGTATTTTCTCAGTTTTTCTTTCTTATTTGTTTGTCCAAATAATCAATGGTTTTTTGTTGTTGTTCGATTTTACATTCGACCTGTTTTAGTTTCTATTTTGTCTGTTGAATTTTTCATCTTTGTTTCCGTATATCGAATCTTAATGTTTTCTTCTATTTCGTGAAGGAAACAGAAGAAGAAGAGAAAAGAATTTCTCTTCTTTGTTTGAGTATAGCTATTTGTATGTTTTTCAGCATATTCTTTGTGTCTTCCATTGTTTATGTACTGCAGCACGCTTACCATGACCAAAACGGGTTTTGTTGACGGAAGAATAGACAAAATGACAGATAAACAATAACAATCTGTCATTTTGTCTATTCTTTCTCTGGTTGTCATGCTATGCGTGCAGGTGACCTCTAACGGCATGTGAATAAGACGGTATCCTAATATCTTCATTTCAAGCTGAGGTCAGATTTGCAACTTCGAAGTGTTAGTAGTTGAGCGAGTCCTCGGCAGATGGCGTTGTTTCAATCAATAATTTTGTTATGATGACTTTCAAAATGATTGACGCTTAACTACAAGGGTGATAGAGTGCGTTTCATCAAATAGTTCATTTGTAGTAATGTTGGCTCCACTGTTAAATTTTAACAATGGACCTATTAGGTAGCCCCGTAGCGTATTCGTGTTCCATTCCTACCACGCTACCTAATGTTAGGTCCGTTGATATAGTTTTAGGCTGCCTGTCCACTGGAGCAGAGAGGAGAAAAGAGGAGCGGATATGTGCCAATATTAACCAATAGAAACTTGACTCCGCCCCTGAGTTTAGATTTGATTGGTTAATAAGTGCACATCTCCGCTCCTCTCCTCTCCTCTCCGCTCCAGTGGACAGGCAGCCTAACAGTGGAGTCATCTTTACGGCATAGGAACTATGTATTTGATGAAACGCAATGTATTATGAAGGACGAGACGGTTGAAGTGTGTCAGGCATGTCCCCGACATGCCTAACACACGTCAACCGTCTCGTCCTAGGTCCGGGTCCGGGTGAGCCTATCAGACATTATTTGGTTGTTCTCATTACTGGTTGCTCTCGTGTGGCTAACGGCGAGTAGGTACTTGCACAGGCATAGGTAACGAAGCGAAGTATCCAGCAACTTGTTTTGTGAAATATAAACTTGTGGATTCTGAAGTACCATATTATAAGTTCCAGCCCAGTTCTCGAAAATGACCAAATCACGTTGTACTCGGATCAGGCTATCATTACTGACAGGACTATTGTTGCCAATAAGCCTGATATAGTGGTGATAGATCGATTAGTGCGAAGCGCAACAATAGTCGATGTTACCATTGCACATGAGGAGAACCTCGTGGCAATCGCCTGATGGCCGAAAGCCTCGACCATCATTTCTCGCGGCTCTCGTTGGGTGGTTGGATCAAGGGCCTTATTCAGAAGGCAGTATTTCTCGATACGGCTCGCATCGCGAGGAGGTTCGTATTCGTATCTTGGGACCCTGCTCCCGAAACCGGGGCGGATCACATTTTTTATATTTCTAAATGTTTAATATAACTTCTTACGAAAAAGTAAACGAAATACTTAATAATAAACTTTTATTATCAGAGCCCAATTAATCCATACAGAAGAGTTAGAAAAGAAAACTTAAAACTAATATTAGTATCTACATAATAATCGTATAGTTAAAGTCTGGAGCCGAAATTCTCACTATTAACATAGTATGTAGTACGTACCTACACACGGCTACACATCAAGCTATACATTTCCAGTTTAAGCTGACCTCGCGTTGTACGGAAATCGTTTACAGTGCGAGATCACCATAAACTGGAAATGTATAGCTTGATGTGTAGCCGTGCGTACCTATTTGTAGACGTATCTACGACCCACCTACCGCACAACTTGCTCAGGATGCTGTGGGAACTGACATGCTTTCTGCAGAGGATCGACGTAGACTGTCATGAAATCGATGGATTTCATGACAGTCTACGTCGATCCTCTAAGCTAAGATTGATGAATCTTAGCCTCAGTAAACATCCCTGAAGCGCTACAAAACTCTGGGGGGGGGGGCAGCATCCTGAACGCGTTGTTATAAATGGCTGAGTCTAATATTTAAAACGCACCCACAATACAGGAGAAATATTTAGTGTGGGGAACGTTTAAAAAAAAAAAAACAAAACAAACAAACAAAGATCTGCGCGCTGAAAAATGTACTCTTGGCCGAACCCACTTTAACGTTCAGTTCAGTGGCCAGTTCTTTAGCATGCCTATGGAATCGTAGCAACCAGACTAATTATTTGGTGGGACCAACGGGACTTAAAAATACAATAAATAAATCATTCCCGTTCGTCCCACTAACAAAATCAGTGGGACGATCGGGAAAAAAATAAACGCATTCCTGTTCGTCCCACCAGTGAAACGACGGCAGTGAGACGAATGGGAATACACGGTATTTCGCGCGATGATAAACTATTGTATGCCCTAAGGGCGGGACATAGCTGATCACAATTTTATTTATTTTAGACCTGTATTATGTACCTACCTATGATCCACAATTGATGATTGATTGATTGATTAAAAATTATGTGTTATAACAGGATATTAATATGTATCTCGTCAGCAGACATGCATTTATGCTATAAAATCGCGAACATGTTAGATCTTAGAACTAAGTTCGCGCGAACTTGTAATCAATCTCAAACTCAAACTCAGCATTTATTTCAACTAAACCATTTACAGGCACTTTTGAATTGTCAAAGAGTCGGTCAGTTAGTCAGAAAGTTGAAGCTAGTTGCCCATTCCAAAAAGTGGAGAAGAACGGATCTCTGTGGAGAAGAACGGGCAAGAAACTCCCAGGACACTCTTTTTAAAGATATTACAAAATCCTGGGTCCATTATTCTTGTTGCTTCTATATGTGAGAACAATGTGAAAAAATAAAACAGAAACAATTCAAAATATAATATTAAAAATAAGGCTTGGCAGAAAAGAGATGACCAGTCTCAACTGACGGCGCCCGTTCACGAACATCACGCGTGGATCAGCACCATACAGCTCAACCATTTTGGAGGGAACCGAATGATCCAACACACTCACCACCATCAGCGCGGCAGCGAGACATTTAAGTAAGCATGACAAACTCTCAACTGCCATGCTCTTTCAAGTCAACATAAAACATAATAACAGAATAAACAGCCCCATGGTACTCCCATTTACAAAAACTGAAAAAATGCTTCTAAATTATACAAAACTCTAGTTTGCAATGTAATTCAGTCTTCAGTATTTCAATCAATGACTTTGTAGTCGTACGATGTTTGGCGGGAATTTCAATGAGGACACCTATTCGATGCCTGCTCGTTTGATCGTGGGATGTGGTGGTTAGAGAAAATTTCACATCATCTTACATTATTTAAGTTAGTCAGGAATCAGGACATCAAAGAGGATTGTCCCCCGTAAACACGATTTGTTTTTATTTTTGTACAGCCCGACTTATGACTTTTGTACCTATTGTATTTGTGGCAGATATTGAGACTCAACAGCCAACAACTCATCATCGTAACTGGTACTGCGCAGAGCCCTCATTGTTAGACCTTCGCCGGAGCCTGCAGTAGCACCCATCAGAACCAGGAGTGCGCAGACCAACAGTACGATAAACGGCAACTGAAAAGTTTTAACAAAATACAATTATACCACAATTTTCTGAAGGAGAGAAGATTAGGTTACAGTAAAACTAGATTAAGAACATATTCGTAAAAAGTTGGCAGAATCTTTGCAGCGCTGATTTGCTGGATTTGTTTTCTCCTCTACCTATCGTTATTTCTCCTGACAAAGTTTATTCGGTTTATATGTATGTATGTATGTATCTATGTATTAGTATGTATTGATTTTCAATTTATCTATCCCTTATATTGCACCTGCCATGTTTTGTCTCTGCATCACCCTAAGGTTGACTGGTAGAAAATGCCCCAGGCATTAAGTCCGCCTCTGTAGAGTATTTTTTTACTTGTGCATAAAGTTTTAATAAATAAATAAATTAAGCACTAGGTATTAAGGAAATATAAGATGGCACTTTACTGACAAGTGGTGTCTTTATTTGCATCCATTACCCCTTCGATAAGGATAATTTCTACCCCTACTATAATATGATCGTTGCTAAGAGCACTGTCCTCGAAGACGTCTCAACTCCTGTCGCGTTATATGATTTGCTGTTCTTATTTATTTATTAAAACTTTATGCACAAGTAAAAGAAAAACAAACCCTACAAAGGCGGACTTAATGCCTAAAGCATTTTACCACTCAACCTTAGGGTGATACAGAGTTAAAACATGGCAAGTGCAACATAAGGGATTGATAACATGAAGATAACTATAAAATACAAGAATAAATACATAAAGATAATATATACTTCAAAGTCAAAGTCAAAGTCAAAACGTTTATTGCGAACTAAGTGTACAAAGTTGGTGTTATGTTGGTGTGTGGTGGTTGGTGTTGGTGTTACTTACACAAGGGCGGATCCAGCCTTCGAGTCAGGGGGGGGTCACATAGTCGGGTCCAGTCAGTACAGGTAGGGCTGTAGCCAGGAATTCATTTGGGGGGGGGGGTTTGGGTTGAGATTTTTTTTTAGAACAATGTAATTCTGATTTCGAGAGGGTAAGTACTTAAATAAAGAGTAGGTATAGATTTATTAAAAAAAAATATCATCGGGGGCCCGGCAATCTAAATGGGGGCCCAAGGTTCCACGTATGCAGAAAACTTAAGAACTAGGATAACGAAGAATATAATATGAGCGAGCTCGAAAATTTTGCACCCTACATTTATATTTAGAACTAGCTTCCGCCACTCCGCCAGCGGCTTCGCCCGTGTGATAAATTTATAAGTTATAGCTTACTATATTATACATGTATTATACATATAAACCTTCCTCTTGAATCACTCTATCTATTTAAAAAAACCGCATCAAAATCCGTTGCGTAGTTTAAGCATACATAGGGACAGACAGCGGCAAGCGACTTTGTTTTATAATGTAGTGATACATAGGGGGTCCCCGTGGACCGCACCTGCCGTCTCCCCTTATTTCGCTACGGAGAATATAGGATCCACATACACTATGGCATGGACATCGCAACCCGCAGGATTTTTTTTTAAGGGACTTGCATTTTCATCTCAAAGAAGAATGTAGGAGAGCGAGCAACGCGAGCTCGAAATTTTTTGCACCTCGTCTATGAATTCTCGGTTAGGTTTGTATTGAACAATTTGAACAACAAACAGGAAACAGAAACGGAAATAGGAATTACTTTGACGACTTATGCAGAAAAGTTTGAGAGTTAGGAGAATATTTCTATTCGCTCGAAAATTTTAGCACACCGCTTTGTGTAGTGAAGATTTTTTTTTTAAAGTCATACAGGAATAGAACACGTTTTTCCTCTTCGTCTTCATTGTCTTTTGTCGACATATGCAGAAAGTGCGAGAATGTAGCGAGCGAGGCGAGCTCGAAAATTTTCATCCTCAGCTTCCAACTGCTTCTTAGCCGACGTTCGCAGTGACGTTTTTATCGCAGTGATTTTTTTTCGTACACTGGATTTACAACCCTCGGTATTGAGCTGAGAATTGAGAATCCAACAGAGTGCATTCAGCGCGTATCCCAGCGCGTCAAGAAAACACACTGATGGAAATTCAACTCTCGGCGCTGATAAAAAACGGGATAAAATCGCCGTGATAAAAAAACGTCCGTGCGTACGTCGGCTTACTGAAAATATTTTGACCATGTTTGGGATATCATTAAAAAGTACTTCTTAAGATCTGAGGGGCCGCCAGGGCCTGGGGCGGTTTGTCTTGACACTATTCTGGGGTATTTAATTTCTACGTCTATATGATAGCTTCAGATAAACCTACATGGGCACTTATGAACCGTCAGAGGCTTAGGAGCACGGTTTCATTTGGTCATTTCCTATAGAGAAGAGCCGGCAGAGAACTCCACGGTCCATCATCATAATTATAATAACAGGACAAGAAGTCTTAATATGTGTGTCGTTCACTCATTATGTGGCAATCACATCCTACGCGGCAACATCATACAAAGTGTTTATTTGATAAAATTTATCAAGATTAGAATAAATATCTGGTCGTCGACCTAGACGCAGCCCAGGGGGGGGTCATGACCCCCATGACCCTCATGACCCCCCCCCTGGATCCGCCACTGTACTTACATACATAATAAACAGAATAAACTTTGTCCACAGAAATAACGATCGGTATATGTAGAAGAGAAATAACGATCAGTAGAGGAGAAAAGGAATCCAGCAAATCACCGCTGGATGTTTTAGCCAACTTCTTACGTATATGCTCACGTGCCTTCACTTCATTAATGGTAGCTTCATTGATGGTTTCCAACAGCTAAAATGAGGCTTGACTACCTCGTTGGTTCTGTGGTCCATTAATCGAAAACAGGATAGTAAGAGGTTCGATTGCCTAGTCGGGCAGTGTTCTTGGGACTTTTCACTTTATTCCGAAATCAGGTTTTTTGCCAGGTTGAACACGTTCTATATTACATGGGACTTATTTTACTGGTAAAATGTGGGTATGCCTGCATCTCTGTCTACCTCTTTAGGAATACAGTCTTGGTGTTAAGAGATGATAAGCATCAAAAGGGGAACGGAGACAGACTAAATCAAGAGAATTCACAGAGTACAGTAATTTGTACTATTATAATAGATTTCACTTTTATAGAGTTAGTCATTAGTTTGGTTTTAGTGTAATTCATTTTCAGACCAATTTTTTTTTCTCACTTTCTTCGCTCAGACTTTGTATCAAGATTTGCAAGTTTTCTGGGGTTTCCTCGAATAACACTAAGTTGTCGGCAAATCTGAGGTAGGTATAAACATTAAGGAGGAAGCTTTGGCATATATAGAAGACTACATATACCTTGGTCAAGTCATCTCTACCAAAGACCAAATTAGCCAGGAAATAAATATGAGAATTGCAATTGGTTGGAAAAAATACTGGCCCCTCAAAGAAATAATGAAGTCTAAAGACTTAGGCATGACTTTGAAAAGAAAGACTTTCATCTCATGTATACTCCCATGTTTAACATATGGGTGTGAGACATGGGCACTCACCAAATCGCTCAGAGGAAAGCTTGCCAAGTGTCAAAGAGCAATGGAGAGAAGCATGGTAGGCTCAAAGAGACAAGATAGAATAAGGAACACAGATCTCCGGTCCAAAACAAAATTGACAGACATTCTAACAAGAATAGACCAACAGAAGTGGAGGTGGACAGGCCATATGATGCGAGACACTAAAGGAAAGTGGAGCAAGGCAGTAACAGAATGGTATCCAAGGGATGGAAAAAGAAATCAGGGAAGACAGCTTTCCCGATGGGAGGATGAAATTAAGCTGACAGCAGGTCCAAACTGGAGGAGGATACCTAGCGACAGACAACAATGGAAATTGTTAGAGGAGGCCTATGCCATGAGGCACACCGAAATTCGAGACATTTTGTGATTTTTTATGTAAACTTTATTGTAAACTATGCTGTCTAGTTTCGGAATAAAAGGCTTTATTATTTTATTAGATTTCATGGTATTGCCGGAGATAAAATATAACTATTTGGTTTCATAGAGGTATATTATTTCCTCTAACCTAACCTAACCTAAAAAGTACGAAATCGTAGAATCCCGGCTGTGGAGTGCGTCCGTGAATTCAGTTTGTTGACAAATCACAAAAACTCAGTAAGTAGGTACTCACAGTTTGCATCGTCGTTGGTCCAGTTCTGTTCACAAAATGGTGGCATTCTTCGGTTATGACATTTATATACTGCTGCCTAAGGTTAATCGGGTGAACGACATGTTTTTACCTTACCCACCGCATGCAGTAAATAGAGTAAAAAACAAAAAACACTAATGGAATTATTTTTGTCAAAAGACTACTTACTTTTGATAAAAATAAATTTAAATGCACGCTAATTATGTCAAGATTACTTAATTACTTATAAAAAGTAATTCCAAATATAATAAACATATTAGGAATTACTTTTTAGCCCAGACTTTGGAGTTTTTTGTCTTTTTTTTGGAAAATCATCAAATAATTCGTTCGCTCTGTGCGGAGCGAAAGGGCGTGTCAGACTCTTACTGACTAAAACCCACCCGTGTTCCTTCTGTTGCCTGTACGTTGCCAGGGGCCACGGTCTCCCCTTAGGACTTTCCCGCAACCCCGGCAGGCATGGGCCCTAGCGGACCCCGTCAGTTGTTCTCTCTTATCGTTTGAAAATGTGTGCAAGTGAGCGTGTATGCACAGAGCGGAGGTGTAGTTTTGACATGCCTCACTGCATTGTTCGCAGCGCTATGTCTTGGTTTTTTATTTGGTCTGAGACTTTAGGTAAACAATAATGGCGAAGAGGAATTATACTTACCTATAACAATCCTTCTAGGGAATACCTACCGGCGGCGGCGTGTTATTGTATGTTGTATTCAGTGCCGAAATTGTTCTGTAACAATCGAGTTTTATGGTTGTCTGCTTTAGAAGGCAGTGTTTCCATAGGTTCCAGAAAAAAATATCTACAAAGATTGAATAACATCACTAATTTAAAGTATTGTGCCATAAAGCGTCATTGGATGACTCATATTATGGTTATAATATGCCTCTCCACGATACCTTATTAATTTTGGTAGTGTAACATAACTTTTTTCCGTTTCTTTTCCTTCCATAGAAAAACAAAATATAATAGTACTGATCAAAGTCATTCTAGTATGTTCTCTTTTTTATTTTATACAATACCTACTCAATTTTAGACGTTAGTTAACTAATGGAATTGCAAAATTGTATTTATTCGCAAATAAGATGTCCACACCATTGTAAGATCAGCGCCGCCAATGGATATCTGGAATAGCAGAAGCATTGGAGTGGGTTAGCTACCCTTGTTTCAGAGGACTCTCTGCAAATTAAGTCTTATTTAATTGGTATTACCGCCGTACCTTTTAACCAATTAACCCTTTCGAGATTTCGTAAGATGAGGACATTAGGCATGTTTACAAGTAGATATCACCTTCATGTTTAGGTATAATAATAAGTTCAATAAAACTTCATATTTTTAGGGTTCCCTAAGTCCGAATGAAAAAACTGAACCCTTATAGGATCACCCGTGTGTCTGGCTGTCTGTCCGAAAGTCACAGAAAATTTTCTCCTTATCTAAAAATTTTATATAAGTAGGTATATGTGAATTTCTCTGACCAAAACACGAACGTGTAACGCAAATAAATGAATTTTGAATATGGAAGTCATGTCAGTCATTAATTTAAATAGCCTCCTTCATAATGAACAATATGGCTTTACAAAAGGTCGTTCGACTACAGATGCGGGTGTTGCTCTGCTGAAACACATATTTAGCGCATGAGAGAACTCGCAAAATGCTATTGGAGTTTTCTGTGATCTCTCCAAAGCCTTTGATTGCGTGCACCATGATACGCTATTGCGTAAACTGCGTCATTACGGTGTGCAAAACGAAGCTCTCGATGTTATAAATTCTTATTTAAGTAATAGGTCCCAATGTGTAGATATTAATGGTGTGAAATCTTCCGGGATACCAGTTCAGTTAGGTGTACCTCAAGGCTCAATACTGGGTCCATTCTTGTTCTTAGTGTATATCAATGACTTACCATTCTTTTTAAAGGGTATCTGTGAAGTTGTACTGTTTGCAGATGATACCTCTCTTATTTTTAAAGTAGACAGGAACAGACAAGATTTTGACGATGTAAACAGTGCACTCTCAATGGTTACGGATTGGTTTACAACAAATAACTTAGTTCTCAACTCCAAGAAAACGAAATGTATAAAGTTCGCTTTACCGAATGTTAGAAATCTAGGATCCAACATCGTCTTAGATAAAGAAGTGCTTGAAACTGTGGGCTCGGCAGTTTTTCTGGGCATAACAGTAGATGCCAAACTTCAGTGGCGCCCACATATTTCAAGTCTAGCGGGAAGGCTCAGCTCGGCCGCCTACGCTGTCAGGAAAGTAAGACAATACACTGACGTTGATACAGCTCGATTAGTCTATTTTAGTTATTTCCATAGCGTTATGTCCTATGGTATTCTGCTGTGGGGCAAAGCCGCTGACATTCAAAATATATTTGTTCTTCAAAAACGAGCTGTCCGAGCAATTTACCAACTAGGTACCAGAGTCTCTCTGAGAGATTTTTTTAAAGATATTGGTATTCTTACAGTGGCATCACAATTCATCTTCGCCAATATCTTATATATTAGGCAAAATATACACGTATACACTAAAAACAGTGATATCCACAATATTAACACCAGAAATAAAGACAAATTACGAGCTCCTTTTCACCGGCTTCATAAGGTTCATAACTCATTTGTTGGGCTTGGCCATAACTCATTTGTTGGGCTTGACCTTTTATAACAAGCTACCCACTTCTCTGCTAGATTTGCCTTTTAATGCGTTTAAAGCTAAAGTAAAATCCAACCTTTGTTCAAAGGCATACTATTCTATCAATGACTACTTAAGCGATAAAAATAGTTGGTCGCTGTGATTAACTCAAGACAATGTTTATGTTCTTTCTCCAGAATTAGCTTACCTACTGACAGGTTATATGAGTTTATAGAATGTTTAATTTATTTGACTTTATTATACAATTTATTTTATTTTTATTTATTGTTGACATGATCTACTCATTACAATGTTTTCGTATGAGTTGTATTGCAATATGTGATTAGCTAGCGACCTCGACAGTAGATTATATATTATTCTTGCCTAACTGTTGATCTATTTTTGATTTATTTTTACTTCAATGGTCCTAGTTTATCATATCTAATTATGTGACTTCGAGTTACAGCTTTATTAGCTATATGTAAGCGGGCACGCCCTTTATGCCTGGAGGCTTTATAATTCGGGTATTAAGTTCTGTTTACGTTTTAAGTTTTTATTTTTGCTTGAGTTTAGATTTCGATATTTTTTTTGTTGGTACATTGGCGCGTGCTAGCTGTCATTATGGCATATATTTTATTGAATGTTTTGTGTTGAGTAATGTAAATTATTTGCATACTATTGTATAGAATCAAGTTTTTTTTCTAACTGAACAGACAGCTGTGCTGCTGGGGAGTTTGTTGCGCCACTTCTTCTCTCCAGCAAAAGCACTAGGAAGTGGTGAAGGGCGGGCGTTTTTGGGGGACTGTCTTATGTAATTTTGACGTTCGAAAAGTGCTGATTCTCAGCCTAATTTGAATAAATGACTTTTGAATTTTGATTTTTTTTTAATTTCGGGAGCCATTCCCCCTTAAGGCTGCCTGTCCATTGGAGCGGAGAGGAGAGGAGCGGAGCGGAGATGTGCCATTATTAACCAATCAAATCTTAACTCAGGGGCGGAGTAAAGATTCTATTGGTTAATATTGGCACATCTCCGCTCCTCTTTTCTCCTCTCCGCTCCAGTGGACAGGCAGCCTAACTCCGAGACTCCTGAACCAGAAAATCTGAAAAGAATACAGAAAATAGTTCTATACTTATAGATTACAGAAAATCTGTAGGTCCCACTTGCGTGCATACCACATGGGTCAGCTAAATAACTCGAAGTTAACAGCTAAACCCTGAGTTAGTTATAATTAATATAGTAACACCGAATATTTAGTTTTAGATGTAAAAAAAGTATTTGGAAACTTTTCAAGTGCCTTTTTACACCTGAAACGGGTACAACATCACATTCAATGTAACAATTGCAATTCATTATTAATATTCTAGTTCGCTAGTTAGCCACATTTCTTATTTCCATACAGTAATATTACCAAATTAATCAAAACAGCGAAATGTCTGACAGCTATTTGTGACGTTGCCTACTTTCAGAATGCACGCTCTTAATTCAAAAAGAATGATTGGATTGACCCTGAGTTAGCTGTTAATTCCGAGTTAGCTGTTAACGCGCAAGTTGGCCTTAGTGCGGATTTCACCAATGATATTGAACGCGTTCAGCACATCTAAACTCGTTCAAGAGCTGTCAGTGTACAATATTATTCCATAACAATGTTGACACTGACAGCTCTTGAACGCGTTTTAGAAATGCTGATTGCGTTCAGTTTCATTGGTGAAATCTGCCCTAAGAAGTCTAGAGCTTAATTAAAATAATATAAAAAACCTCTCAATATTAAAATAAAATACAAACAAACACAACCACGTACAAACTTACATTTGCAGTTGGAATGTATGGGATAACATGTTTTTCAACTACAATATTACGTTTATTCTTGGGATAAATTCATCCCAACCATGGAACCGTTGATTGTGCGTGATCCGACACGAACTTGGCCGGTTTCTTTTTCTTTCATGTTTCCGTTGAGGTGACCTGGCGACGCCATTTTCCTTAAAATATTTGTATATAAAGGTGCAGAAAGCAATACATTTATCAGTGTGATTTAAAAACTACAACAATGAAATTCGTAAGTAATCTTATTTGTTTGAATTTTATTAGAAGATCGTTTTAGTACCTATTTATTTCTTGTTTTTCATTAGTTTTCTTTTGAGTTTGTTTTCCATTTACTTTTAAAGGTATGTACCATGTAGACCTAATAAGATAGTGTTACGTGGTAAAATTGGAATAGTAGATTGTTATACAAGGGTGGAAAGGAATTGATATCTTTCACCCGTGTTAAACACTCTACTTTTCATTTCGAATATAAGGAAAGTAAAAAATTGTGTTTATATTTATTGTTATCTATTGAATAACATGAGTAGTACCTATTTAAAATGAACTAACAAGTTAGAACAATTTGTAAAAATGTTTAAATATGGAACGCACCGCATCACCGCTGCGGGCCGTCCCGCGTATAAGTTTTTTTTTTATTTTTATTCACACTGGCTGTTTATAATATACTCACAAGACCGGAGCCCAGTGCTTCCACTTTTAGGGATTTCTCCCTTTTTCTAGGGAAAAAGGCTAATATTAAGCATGGTTTACTGATATTTTATTTTGGCAGGGATTTAGGGAAAAATTTAACTTGAGTTGGTAGCCCTATTGTTTAATTAGTAGGCAGAACCCAATGTACTACTCTATGGCACCACCGATTGATTAAAGGGGATTTCCTGAAACTTACATGTAATGATTGTTATTCGTCTAATTTTAGTTTACCATGTTATTGTAAATAGTACTATTTCCGTGGCTAAAGACGACATCAGAAATAAGTCGCATTATACCTACAGTTGGTTTGTTTCGTCTGTCTCGATTAATAATGAATGTTTTCTAGGTATTTAATGACATAAAAATGAAAAATTCCCTAAACATACTTAAATTTTTTAGGGAATTTTAGGGATAATTCATTAAGAAACTGGGGAAAACCAAAAACGTAAGTGGAAACACTGCCGCAGCTTTTATTTTTATTCTATTCGATATTTTTCTTAAAAAGTTTCGTACCCACAGATATTAATCTAACTAGATGACGCGATTGTAAGTATGTACTTCGCGTGTCAAAAACGGAGTAAAATTACGATCAATGATCGTAATCTGAGATTTTGTAATGTAAAGACTGTATAGAAAAATTGGCCGAGGTATTGGAAATGTTTTGTTTCATTGGTAAGTTTTGTTTTTAAATTGTGTGTGAAAAAGTGGCACGCTTGGTTTTCATAAAGATGGAGGGACTTGCGATATCTAGTTAGATTTATATCTGTGTTCGTAGCCGACTACCTTACCATAAGTTCTATTTTTAAAATTCATTCCCGCCCTAGGGCGGGAAGCAATTACTATGAGTCTTTCCCGCCCTAGAGCGGGAAGCAGCGTCTCCCACCCGCTACTCGGATCAAACAAACACTACTTTCCGAGCATGAGATATGAAAAAATCTTTTTAAGCCATATTGAGCTGTAAAGACTGTTTAGAAAAATTGGCATTGGAAATGTTTTGTTTCATCGGTAAGTTTTAAATTGTTTTTAAATTGTGTGTGAAAAAGTGACACGCTTGGTTTTCATAAAGATGGAGGGACTTGCGATATCTAGTTAGATTTATATCTGTGTTCGTAGTCGACTACCTAACCATAAGTTCAATTTTTAAAATTCATTCCCGCCCTAGGGCGGGAAGCAATTACTATGAGTCTTTCCCGCCCTAGAGCGGGAAGCAGCGTCTCCCACCCGCTACTCGGATCAAACAAACACTACTTTCCGAGCATGAGATATGAAAAACTGGTTTTTTATGATATCCCTTCGGAGTTCAGTCACTCCGTACGTCTGTCTGTCACATGCATTTTTTTATTTATCTCCGTGTGTGGCTCAGAGCTAGTGCTGAGTGCCAAAGTTGTTGCAATGCACAAATTATTATTATAAAGTTTTCTTTCAATAGCAGGTAAATTAGGAGGATTAAAATAGGAGGGGAACGGTAACTTTTTTCGCATAGGACTTGTAGTAAGCATACATGGAAGACTCTTGAAGAACATTGTCGGGAAACAATCGCATAAACCCTGTCTCCCACCTATAGTAAACAGTATTATTTTACATCATCAGGAAGTTCTCTGTTTGGCAATCAGGTGGGTCAGTACTCAGTAGTGCAGCCCAATAAAGGTGTATATTGTTTGGCAGCTCTAGACCACGTCCTTTCCTTTCTCGCACTACATTTTGGTAAAAGATAGCAACACTTACTCTAATATTTTTTGTTCAGTGCGTACCCAACAAATAACAACGGACAACCATCTATAGAATCCCGTTAAACATGTTTTACTTTTCCAGTTTGCCTACATCTTCGTGTTCGTGTGCGCCATCCTTGCCCTGTCGGCTGGCGAGCCGCTGGGGAGAGTGCAGCGCAGTCCTGAACCCATTCCAGATCCTAGCGCCAGCGGCCACTACCATCGCCGTTACGGCCACCACCATCGCCATTACGGCCATTACGATCATCACGGCTATTACGACCATCACTACTAAGCTACTAAGCATAATTGGGATAAAACGTGATGAATATTCAATATTCACTTTTTGTTTGTTTTGTAATTAACCGTTTTGTTTTGTGAATATTAAAATAATGTTTGAAAATTAATTTCTGCGGTTTTATTGTTTCACATATTCCTAATAGGTACTTACCTATATTTATGTAGTTGCAACTTGTTTAGTCATTCTGTTATTCTATGTTATTGAGATTGGTTTACTGGATTCAGAGCGATTTGCAGCTTTTATTTAAATCTGGTAGGTTTAAAGAAGATTGGCAATTTTGGTGTCGCTTAATTTCAGAAGCGTTCACGAATGAAAGTAAGTACATTATATGAAATAGTTACAGGGCATTTCTCATTATGCATTAGCTTTTTTATTAAGCTGCACAAAGCAAAAAAAGAATAGTTTGGAAAATCCAAAAGTGCACGCCTCATACATAACACTCATTCATAAACGAAAAAGAAATTCAAAACATAGTTTTTAACAAAAATGAACAATTTATCACTTTTCATGAAGTCGTAATGTCAAAGACTGACAAAGATATTTACTTGGCGGTTGCTAGGCAACCTACGGACAACGCGGCAACGGTTGGAAATATTTAGATAAAGATATTATATTTTAGTTAGTATTTTATTAATTATAATTAAACTACTTTGAATAAAAGAGCCATTTTCAATAGGGTTCCTTCTACGGCTGAAACGAATGTACAAAAAAAAAATTGACTCGATTCATTGATTTTATCGCAAGCTACAATGTTTTCAGGGTTCATAAATTGACGGACAGGAATTTTTTTTCAACTATTTTGATGCTTTTTCCATTTCTACTGCATAAAATCAATTGTTAAAAAGTACAGTATTAATCTCCATTTAATCATCTATACAATGGTATATAAATTAAGTAGGTTCTGTGTACTACCAGGAGTGTAACAATAAAAACAGTTACAGAAATGGGGCAAAAAAAATTTTTCGATCGTAGAGCACACTCTAATGCTTTGCATTAAGAGTCGTGCAATAAACAATTATTTGATTAAATCTGACTATTAAAACGCAATTATTTGCAATATCTCAACGCAGAACCTGGGCCGGTAGCTATGGAGTTACTATACTGACCAGAATATGGTATTTCTATAATTGCTAATTAGCAGGATTTTGGTGGTTGTGTTTTCATCGTTTTAACTATTAAGAGACTTTTACTACCTCTTCTTTTAGAGGAGTATAGTTTTATTTATATTAGTTATCAATAATAATTAGCGTCTTGTCCTGTAGACAAGACTTTAAATATTATTGATGACTCAGTTCTGTTCCATCAAATCCAAGACATTTTGGAGATGCAGAAGCAGAAGTGGACTCCTGTGTCTTGAAAGACAAGACTATCTATCATTCCAAGCTTTGCAGTGCCTATTTGTATTTTGCAACATGTTTTATAATAAAATAATATGTATTAGCTAATTGTGTATGACAGTTAAATGAAATCATTATGTATACGTTTTATGGAGAATTGACGTTGCATGCGACTGGAACTGTGCATTACAGTTGTTTTTCCTAAAACTCGTGTTTGTTTACATGTTTGGCAAATGAATTTGCGAACGCAGATTACACCACTTGCACATGCTATATATTTAAACTATCATTCTGTCTCTATCATCTTCAAACGATTGAAGGATACAGAACGATGTTTTAAATTCGTTCAGCGCTAAACGTAATTTAATCATTTGTGGTGCAAGCGGGCCTCATTCCACGATTGAAACACATGTAAGGAGGTTTCTTCTCAGGGTGTGTTGGGTCTTTAAAATGAATTATAACGCACGTTAACAGTGAAAAGGGTATATAATAAAGTAGGTATAGAAACACAGTATACAGGGCACAAAACAGGTAAACAATCTTTAGGTAAATCTATGTAACTACGAGCGTTTCGCGAGCGTGACGTACACTCTTCGCGTTGCTTAGTCCACTGTCCGTTGGCGGGGGTGGCGTCTCCCATCGTGAGTCCGTGCACAAACGTTAAGGGTAAGACATCTGCTACACACATATATTTTTTCAACACACTTGCTCGAAATCTGGCTCTTTTTGCATCGCTTTTAGGTTCGCAATGCAAAGCTTTTAGAACACGCATTACTTTCTATCCCAGCTCTAGGGCTGGAAACTAAGACACAGATAAACTAGTCAGAGAAGTGTGATTTTCTTTTAATCTTTGCAAATAGCCTTCATACCATCACATTTTATAAATAAAAATGCTGCAGAACTATTGATAACAGCCAATCATACTTCGTCAATTTTCGCTGTGTGAGGTAGGGTAAGGCCTTAAATCTTAAAACAGTAGCAGCACCGATATCCTCAACATCGAGATCCGATGACATACCAACCATCATAGATAGTATTTTCTTCCTCTCGAAAGTATTGGAAAGTAGTGGTTATTAAAAACTATACATAACCATCTTATTTTCCCATTTTAATTTCCTGTACACGCTACGGATTTAATCCATTCAGCCTACTGTAACGTAAATTGAATATAATGATTGTCTTTATTTCCAGTTCGTAATGTTCGCTCTGCTGGTATGCGACGTGCTGGCGCTAATGCTGGGGCCACATCAACGGGAAACGCCGTTGATTATCGCGATGATGGACGTTAATCATAGGTGCCACAAGTTATCGCGATAATTTGACAACGATATTCACATTACCGTTTGATGTTGGACAACAACTTGGGTGTAATTAAACGAGCATTCACGTTGACCGTTCAAGTGTGGCGACTCAATTTATCGCTGTAATTATCGGAATAACTACCGCGTTGTTTATGGAGATGATGGGCATTGACGTTGACCGTTGGTGTGGCCCCAGCATAACTGGCGCGAGTCCCGTAGGGGCTGAGCTCGGCAGTGCACAGCCAGCGCCGAGCTAGCCCGATGCGTATCATCAGCGCTGAGGCAGCGCTCATAAGAAAAAGCAGCAAAAGAGCAAAGGCTATGGATATGGTGAAGACCGTAAATTGGTTCTGAGAGCGTATTTGAACTTTAAAAGGTGGTTGTATCTCTATGTATTTATGGCGACGCTAATGACCAAGAAGTGTCACTAAATGAATATATGTATTTTGAACTAAAATTCTATGATACTGAAAATTGTTGGTTTGGAAATAAAGTTATAAAGACCCTTAGAAAACAGAATTTGAACATATTTGCCGTGTTTTTAAACGCGACTTGTCGCGCGACGCGACACGAACAATAAAATTTCTAAGAAAACTTCACGGATAACAATAGCCGGTGTCGCGTTGCGCTGTCGCGTCCCGCTGTTGCGTCGCGCTTGTCTGCACGAAGCTTTATTCAAGATCCACTTTCATGTGTGTGCCAGATTATTATATTATGAAAACCTATCAGTCTATCACTGTATTTTTAAACAAATTAAAATTTGTATGTGCATATACCTCGAGAGGAGCTTGTGGCTAAGTAATAACAGCCGCACGCGTCGATCCATTAAGTAAAGCAACGCAAACCGGGGTGGGTTCGTGGATGGGTGACCGCTCCTCCTCCTCGGAAAGCACGTTAAGCCGTTGGTCCCGGCTGTCATTCGTGGATCTTTGACAGTCATAACGGGTCGACAGAAGCCCGAAAGTCTGACAACCAATCTTACCGTTGCGTTTTTATGTTGATTTCACGTTGCGGAGGTCAGTCAGACAGGCAGTTGCTCCATGTAAAATATTGGTATTCAACTGTGTCCGGTTAGACTGGAAGCAGACCCCGACATAGGTGTGAAAAGGATAGGCAGATGATGATATCATAGAAATCTTCTTTCTTATATCAATGGCATATACAACATAAGATTTTCATATACTGCGAAGGCACAGTCAATACTATATACATTAATCAGTATTAAACTCTCTGAGAGACTGTCTCGGACTTAATCTATAAACCAGTATCATGTCACCTGTAAAGCCGCCCTCCCACGGTGCGCCATATCGCGGACGCACGCGCACGACGCACCGTGGGAAACCTAGCGTGCGTGGTAGCGCAGACGCGCGTTGAACGCGTGCGTGGCGGTGCATCCTCGTGCGGGCTGGTGCGCGTCCGCGATATGGCGCACCGTGGGAGGGCGGCTTAAGATACAAAAGAAAATGTAGTATCGTTATAAGTAACTGTCTTAGTGGCTAGCTCTACTTGTAGAAAAAACAGGTGTTACATTACATCTTACGGCTCTCGCAGAAAGGTGCGGCTCGACTCTAGTAGATGAAAACGAAAACGAAAAACACAAAACGACGTGAACGTGTTCTATGAAAACTTAATGGAATTTAGTTCTACCTGAATCGCGTCGCACCGTTGCGCGTGTCGTCGCGTTGCGCCTGTCTGCGGTAGGTACTCATCGATTTGAAATGTGTAACACTGATGTGCAACTTGTAAAAAACACATGGTAAAACAAGGACATTGCAGCTACTTTTCCATATTATATTTTTTTTAAATAACCGTGGACCATTTGGCAATTATAGGGATGTTGACTGGTGTGGCATTCTGCTGTGCAGAACCACAATTTTTAGTCTACTTTTATGTTTTTAAGCTACTATATTAAACAATTCACCTTTTGATACCGTACCTATTGAAATCCATCATCATTCATGTAAACTTCCTTGTATTTATTCTTAATCACACTATACTTGTAATAGCATACTTTTATATTCTTTGATTGTTTTAGCATCTAAACCCCATTTTATACTATTTATAAATCTCCTTTTTGTAAAAAATGTTAGAATATTTTATATTCTAACATTTTAATTGAATCCTTATTTACTTTTCTTATCCATAGACATAATATGCTATGGACACTTTATCTTCTTCTAAACCTCTTATAAAGCAGGTGAATACACTGTAATGTTCGCAATAAGGGCAGTTATAGCATTTCACTCTGAAAACCGTTTTTATCCGTTCTGGCCATCATTCAATTAAGAATTAACTCGATAGACGTTTGTAATGTTTAAAATATGACACAGAACGATAAAAACGTGCTTTTTTTTGACGAGTTGAAGTTTGGCTCTAGCCGTGAGACGTGTTATTTTTACCTTGAATCTAATTTTCCTACTTGAATCTTAGCCTGATTAGTTCAGTGTAACTAGTATAATACTGTGTGTAATCTAAACTATTGTGTATCGTGCTAATAAACTTTTAGTGTGTCCCTATTTACGGCTTCTCACTTAACCGACTTTCTCGCCTAGCTCTATAGAGGGCCCTACGCCAGCCATCTGGCCGCGTGGCTCAAGACGCCACATCTCACACAACGTCACATTCGTCGAATAAGGGAGGCCGCCGACGTCAAGCGACGCGATGCCAGGCGCCGTCCGCCGCCCTCCGAGAGTGACCTCCGAGAGTGACCTCGCCGTCTCGATACGACGTCACGAGTGACGCCGACGCCTCCCTCCCGTTAGCGTGAGGCTCTACGAAGTGCCTCCGCTATCTAGCTACCTCTCACACTTACCTCTCCGTTCAACAGAGTGAAAGAACTTCCTATTCGGCGTGCGACGCGATAGCCCGGCTCCTCTGGACTCTTTGCCTACCTGCCTGCCTACCTGCTTACCTGTCTGCCTACCAGCACCTCAGCCTGGACTTGACTCCGCCTATCCTGAGCATCCCACGTCGTGTAAAGCCAGCCTCTTAACCCTTTGCCTTTTCTAACCTAGCTATATTCTTAGACCTTAACTTTAGACTCAATTTCACCATACTCTGTTAGATATAACAGACTGTTAACACACATGTCAACTGCTGTGATTGGCTGTTGTCATGTCAGTGAGCCAATCAAAGCAGTAACCTGAGTTTAATGACATGTTAGCTAATTTTTGTGTTTGGTGAAATTGGGTCTTAACCTCTCTATTTTAATTGTACTAACGCTTAGCTCCGAGGAGCTAAACGTTACGTTACACTGGGGAAAAAAATCTATATAATCCGTCACTCAGATTAAAAAAATATTACACACGTATTTTTGCTTTATCATCTGAATGAATAAAAAATTTTGTTAAATACAACGCATTAAAGTTGGGGAGTGGGGGCTCACTACGTCACAAGTTTGTATAAAATCTGAAAAAATACGTGCCCAATATATTTTAATAATCTGCGGACAAATTTTTTATTTTGTCAATATCCCCATTATTTGCATAGGTATTATCTTTACAAGGCATATAAGTTAGAGGAACAAACAGTTTAAAAGAAGCGTACGCATTTTATTAGAATACCAAATTGGAAATCGGAAGGATCAATTGGATTAATAGGACCGCGTAATAATTACAATGGAAATTTTCCGCCGACTAACTATCACAGAAAAAGTAAAAAAAAAAACGCTCATTTATTTAAGAAGGCGTACATCATTTGAAGTTTGGAGGTTCAATTAAATATTGCCCAATAAAAAATGCGTCAGTGTATATACATTAAATACATAACTGCTTCAGGCTTTGTAACAAATTAAAAACCTTTACAATTTAAACTATAGTTATTATTATTTATTGTTCGGAAGTGTGTATTGTTAACGGCCGTTTGTGTTTAACGTTCCGTTTCTGTATCTGTTCCCACCGCCATAGCCGTACCCGTGCCGGTGGTGCTGTCCGGGAATGGCGCGAGCCGCTCTCACACTGCCACTTGCCCGTACGGCATACGGCGCATCAGCCATCAAACCTGGGTTCACCATAGACAATATGGTGCACACCAACAACATGAAGAGTGCTAACTGAAATAAAAATACGAATTTGTTGTAGAGATTTGTTGTAGAGAGTTGTTGTATTATGAGGGGTAAGAGGTGGATAAGATGCCCATTTTTCTCTAAATCAGGAGTAATATGCTGCGCAGCGAGCATGGCCTACTGTGAGATAGCTTGAGTCACACATTTTATATGTGTGAAATAGTTCACAACAAAATTAAAAAGTTGTAAAACTGTATGAACCTGCACTATAAAAACGTATTATTTTATTTGGTCGCATATTCAGATGATCATAGACATTTTAATTTTTTTAATTTTTGTGTCACACTATGAAGTTAGCAACAAGAAAGGCATGTCGCGCCTCAGATTTTATCACATGGTTGACCCGTGCTAGCATTTAAGACCAATTGTAAGACATGATAAAATGTATCATATCTTATCACAAACGTCTTGGGTACGCCCTGTGCTAGCCCCGCTGGCCCGCAGATTTTCTCGATGTATTGACGTAATTAAAATAGCCTTTTTTTAGGGCATAGTTCACAGCACTGTCCTCGGGAGCACGGGGCTCCCGAGGTTTACATATACCCAAAAAGTTTACAATGCTGTGCGTATACAATTTAATAACTCATTTAGGGTATTGTCGCGATTGCCTCGCTGCTGTAGTGCCTCGGCGATGTTTGCTGACGCGACACACGCACTGATACTCCGCAGGCTGCGCGACAGTCCAAACACTATCCTGACTAGCGAGCACGGCCTACTGTGACATAGCTCGAGTCACACCTTTTGTCACATTTTATATGAATAAACTGTGATAAAATATGTGACACGACACGAGCCATGTCACAGTAGGCCGTGCTCGCTAGTCTGCAATCGATAGCCGCCCGAGCAGACAGAACGCTACAAAATGGTAACTTATAGGGTTATAAAATTAATGTAAAAGTGGTAAATAAATTAATTTGTATTACGTATTTCGTAACATAACTTAAGTACAACTATAAAATAAACATAGTGATTAATTTAAAAAGGGAAAGAAGAATTTTATTAAATATTATAATAGTATGTTTTTTGTTTAAATTCTACTTTTCTTTTTGTACACCACTTTTACCATTTAATTTGCCATTGAAGAGCTGGATCTCCTAGCACAGGTATATTTTTTACTTAAAAGGAGGTCAATATGTAAGATTTACTGTATTTTTATTTATTATGTTTTTCTTATTTCGAAAAACCTTACGTAAGAGTCTTTATACCATTCCCCCTCTAAAAAGCTTATTTTATTCACTGAAAACAGTGAATAAAAAGCTCTTTTAATCACTATTTTGGTGTTTGAATTTAGAACACACCAATGTATTCGACCTCGTATCTCATTGCTATACAACCTCCTTAACACTTTCGACTCCACCCATTTTCATAGAACTCATAACTCATCATTCCGCCATAAAAGTCTATGACTTTTATTATTCGTAGTTGGAAGTGAAACCTCCGGGAGGTTTCACTTCCAACGTCCACGACGGCTCCCGGCATCCCATACCCAAGTAGGTGAACCCTCCAGGAGGGCTCCCGACACTGAACGTCTACATTTAAAATGAGCCCTCCGCGAGGGTTCCCGGCATTCCATATCCAAGTAGGTGAACCCTCCAGGAGGGCTCCCGACACTGAACGTCTACATTTAAAATGAGCCCTCCGCGAGGGCTCTCGACATCCCATATCCAAGTAGGTGAACCCTCCAGGAGGGCTCCCGACACTGAATGTCTACATTTAAAATGAGCCCTCCGCGAGGGCTCCCGACATCCTATATCCAAGTAGGTGAACCCTCTAGGAGGGCTTCCGACCCTGAATGTCTACATTTAAAATGAGCCCTCCGCGAGGGCTCTCGACATCCCATATCCAAGTAGGTGAACCCTCTAGGAGGGCTTCCGACCCTGAATGTCTACATTTAAAATGAGCCCTCCGCGAGGGCTCTCGACATCCCATATCCAAGTAGGTGAACCCTCCAGGAGGGCTCCCGACACTGAATGTCTACATTTAAAATGAGCCCTCCGCGAGGGCTCCCGACATCCCATATCCAAGTAGGTGAACCCTCCAGGAGGGCTCCCGACACTGAACGTGTTAACCTTTTATCAAATGTCTACTTTCGCTTAAATCTTTCTTTTTCTCGTAGTCATGGTATAAAGTATAGTATGCAACTCTTGAATAAAACGGATTTATATCGAGGGCCATGAATCACTCGCGTCGCTCAGGATTCTAACACTTGAATCACTCGCTGCGCTCGTGATTCAATCATCATGAATCACTCCCTACGGTCGTGATTCAGTCGTTAGAATCCTTCACTTGATCGTGATTCATCTATGGTCCTCGCTTTAAATCCGTCCTTTATTCATTAGTTGCATAATATACTATTCAGGCCTCGCACAGGTCGTTATTATTTTGTTAGTTTTTAAATGTTCCTTTTTATTTTTATTTACTGTTTTTATTTCCTGTACGTGTCTAAAAGAAAATATTTTTCTCCCTTTACTTTGTAAACGTCAGAGAAGTAAACTATGGAATTAGTAAGTACTATTTGAAGTAAAGCAAGAAAGAAGAAAGAAAATTAATGAATTTGACCCAGGCATATACAAAAATAAATGTGTAACAGAAAAAGCTTAAACAGTATTGTGTGCCTCACGGCCACAAATAGGCCCAGTAAAGTAAACTCAAGTCTGAATTGATTAATTTAATCGTAACATTTATTAGAAAAATATTATTTCCCAATTAACATTTTCTATTTTTGTAGCGTTCGCCCTAAACGATACTCAACAATCAACTTCGATAGCGAACCGTGTGGTTGTGAACACAGAACATGTAAATTTAGCTACGCTTGCCGGGGTTGGTTAGTGGATGGGTGATCATCTTCACATACCGAGACTCTTCCGTGCCTCGGAAAGCACGTTAAGCCGTTGGTCCCGGCTGCCATTCGTGGATCTTTGACAGTCGTTACGTGTCGTCAGAAGCCCGAAAGTCTGCCACCAGTCTTACCAAGGTATTACCCAGTTACTGGGTTGTGGAGGTCAGATAGGCAGTCGCTCCATGTAAAATACTGCTATTCAGCTGCATCCGGCTAGACTGGAAGCCGACCCCAAGATAGTTGGGAAAAGGCTAGGAAGATAGATAGACTAAGCAATTTTGTTACTATTATTGTGGATCTCATTATACATACTCTGAATTAATAACACAACATCACGCCCGTATTCCCCGATGGGTTAGGCAGAGGTGTACCTATAGCACACCCACTTTTCGCCAGTTATGTTTAGCTACCATGCTATAGAGGGCGAGCCTATTGCCATCAACCGAGCACAAATCTAGACTCCGCGCTGCCACTTAAAAAAATCCAAATGGAAAAACTCAATATCAAACAGTTGCTCGGCCTGGGAATAGCACCTTATGAGTAGCAGTAGCATTTGCGACCACTGGACCAATGAGGCAGTTCTCAGAGGGTAGTCTGAATAAATAAAATGAATGTATTTATCATAACTTAATATTATAAATATGAAAGTAAGTTTGTTTCTTTGTTACGCTAAAACGGCTGAACAGATTTGGACGAAATTTGGCACATGGGTAGACCATGACTTGGACATAGGATACCTTTCATCCCGATATTCCCACGGATTGCGGGTGAAACCGCGGGGCGCTACTAGTTTCATAAAATCACGTTAGTTGCCACGTTTGCAAAAGGATGTTGATTTTAGACTACTTATCATCTATTAACAAAAAGTTCGAGAGCGCAGGCTTGTTCTGCCGGTTTTACTACACGTGCAGTCTAGCTATAAGTATCTCATCTACATAATTTTTACGATACGAAAAACCACAAAAATCCCCTAAACCAACCTACCGATAAGTATAGTTTATGTGCAGAAAAAAAACATGCGAGGCAGTCTTTGGGGACAGCTGATAGAAGTGAAAACTAAGTAACGCCATCTAACAAAAATGGCTTGCTGTCAGTACAAGAATGAAAGCTGTAGCTCCATTAAAAAATTGCAAAAAAATAAAACAGAGTGCGCTGTCAACAAAAAAGGTCTCGACGCGCCAAGCATTTAAAAACTAAAATAAAACTGTTACTTACGTATTTCATTTAGGTAGATGTTTATGTACTGTTGGATATCATAATTCGGGGTTATTTTTATACTTGTATGTGAAGGTCACTATATGCTGTTTCTTTTGTCACTCGGGTTATATTAATAAAAAATATGCACCCATCATTAAGCTAGGGGACGAGAAAAAATCATGTACAAACAACACAGTACTGATAATTCTCTAAAAGCCACGTGGTTAAACTGTTTGTGAAGTTACTAGAAATCAGTAGGTAACAATAATCTTTATCATAGCTCAGGTTAAAATAATAATCCCTTCAAAAACATTTCATGTAAAGTAGGTTGCCAAGACTTACATAACGCTTTCACTGTTAAAAAGATGTCAGATCTAATGTAGAGCCAAGCCCCTAACTCTACAAGGCCTAACTCTACAAACTCTACATTTTGGTCATAATGTACAGCTAGACTGTTTCGCGACTTTATCTCTTACCATAAGCCCGTCTGTGCGACGCGTCGCACCAGCTTAAGTTCAACAACGTGGCACTCTAGCATCGAGTAGACCGGCGGCGGCGGTGGCTCGGCGGAAAGACGAGCGAGTAAGGGAGCGAGAGCGGCGCACGGAGAGCGCTGATTGATCGTCGCCGAAGAACTCTCAAGAACGTTTCCTTCGTTCAGACAACGTTCATCAACAATACCAACCAGTTGGTATTGTTGATCGAAGGTTCAGATGGTAGGAGATAAAGTACCTAACTAGACTTTAATGTTATGTCATGTAATAGTTCAACGGAACGGCCAAACCATACATAGTGCACTTGGTACTAGCATGATTCAGTTTGATCTTAAAATAACCTCCACTTCTTTGAATTTGCGCTCAGAGGCTCTACCATGAGTTGCCATCGAAAATTTACTCGCTAGCGTTAAACTCGCTAGCGTATTAACGTTAATCAAATACATTTCGATAATGTCAAAACTTGCTAGCGTCCCCGTAAATGATTTATATGAAAAGATATTGTACAGCGCCCCTAGCGGTCACAGAAAGAATTAAAATTTGTTCCAAGAGCACTATAGTTTTCGATAGGTAAGAAACCTAACGTAATCTATTCGATAGTCGCTAACGTTTTTCAGCTGTCACCATACAAAACGGCACCATGAGTCACTAAATCGACAGACGCTATCGAAAAATACGCTTGCGATAGTAGTTACGTTGCTCACTACCATTTTGACGTGTGAAACATGTTTACATTCAAATTATATACGTTTTTAGGTATATTAAAGGCAAAATAATGTCTGGAAGAGATTATTTAGCATGGAATATGTTAGTGGCCCCAAAATTTGGAGGCCAACGACTGGAAGAACGTAAATTTCAAGAAACTATCTTATTTAGTTCTCTTACAAAATATTCTATTTGCCGGCGACGACGCCGACGGGACCGATTTGTTCTAAAAGTTTTAACTACATAAGTTAATTAATTGTATAGTGTTTTATACGAATAATCTACAAAGATTGTAAGAAATTCTAATAAGAAATAAATAAATGCACAATTCCAAGAATTCGGCTTGCACCACAATATCCTAACGGATTTACTTACTATAAAAGGCGTAGGTACCATTTTGTGGGCAATTCAGTCGCAGTTCAGCCCTAGATAATACACTTAAATACGGAGCTCAGCCACCAAAGAAGAAACATACCAAGAAAAGCCGAATTCTCCGGAATCATTCAAGATAGTAAATCAGTGTTTTATTTCGCTGCCTCAAGATAGTCCTCATCGTGGTCACTGTGGGTTATGGTACCCAACCTAGGTACGTATTCAGGGGTCCGTGGTGGTTGTGCAGCCAGCGGATTCAGCGAGGGTCAGTTAGCAGGGAGCGCACATCAAATATCAGTGGGAGATCGTCCCAGGTTGCCTGCGGTACTGTAGGTACCTCTGCCGCCCGCAACACTATTATTGTAAACATAGTTCATTTTAAATTTAAATAAATAACGCCGCGAATCACACATTGTCAACAAAATTACAAATTGAATAGAGGTAAATAATTATTACCTATAAGGAATAAAAATTCAACAACCCCTAAATACCATAAAAAGGTGCACTAACTGCCAACCTTTCTATTTAGTCGGATTGTTTCATGATATTTATTGACTGTCATAACACTGTTACCATAGCGATACCTTATGTGTAGTGATGGGCAATTCTCGAGAATATTCTCCTTGCGAGAACTTTGCTGTTAAATTCTCGAGAACATTCTTTTGGTAGGGAACTTATGAGAATTTAAAAATTGGATGACTGTATTGAATCGGTATTTTTTTTAGACTAATAGTTTTTAGTGCATTTGAACGTTTTACGAAGTTTGAGTTTAAAATAAACTACACCTCAACTTAAATTCTCAGTAAATTCTCCTGAGCCAGAACATTCCCGAGAATATTTTCGAGAAAATTCTCATAAATTCTCTTAAATTTCCTAAGGTAGTAATGTTAAAGTATGATTTCTGTATTAAAACGAACTTTATGGGTTTAAAATAATCAGCATTAATAAAATGAATAAGAAAACAACATTATAAGAAAGGTTTATGGTGCAAATAATTAAAAACAAAATAACAATCAAAAATAATTTTGACGCAACTAAAATCGAATTTGATAATCGCGACTCCATGTGGTACTTGTTTGCCCTACCTTGGGAATTTTTTTTAGAGCCGAGCGTCGACGTGTTTTGATATGGAATTTTTCACTTTTTGTATGGAAAATATCATCATCATCATCATATCAGCCGAAAGACGTCCACTGCTGGACATAGGCCTCCCCCAAGCACCGCCACTTCGACCGATTCTGTGCTTCCCGCATCCAGCGGATTCCTGCGGCCTTTACAAGGTCATCGGTCCATCTTGTGGGAGGCCTTCCAACGCTACGTCTTCCGGTACGCGGTCGCCACTCCAGAACCTTTCGGCCCCATCGGCCATCTGTTCTGCGGGCAATGTGTCCTGCCCATTGCCACTTAAGTTTGGCAATTCTTTGGGCTATGTCGGTTACCTTGGTTCTCCTGCGGATCTCTTCATTTCTGATTCGATCACGTAGGGAAACTCCAAGCATAGCCCTCTCCATTGCTCTTTGGGTGACTTTTAGCCTTCTAATAAGGCCCATTGTGAGCGACCACGTTTCAGTGCCGTAAGTCATCACTGGCAACACGCACTGGTCAAAGACTTTCGTCTTGAGACACTGTGGTATGTGGGACGAAAATATATTGCGTAGCTACCCGAACGCTGCCCAGCCGAGTCGGATTCGACGATTGACCTCTTTCTCGAAATTGGACCTACCTAGCTGGACAGTTTGTCCTAGGTAAACATACTCGTCTACAACTTCGAGCGTAGCGTCTCCGATCTTTATGAGTTACCTACATGTTGAGTTTTGGGGGTTTTTTCCGATGTGTTTTGATATGAAATTTTTCAGTTTTTGTATGGAAAATATGAAAAATATCAAGGAAAATTTTAAAAATGATTACCTGCATGTTGAGTTTAAGGGTTTATGGGTTTTAAAAATCACACCAACACCTCGACATCGGATGCAAAAACAGTACTGTCTTTTTTTTCTTTTCTTTTGCTAATATTTCGAAAAAGTGTGCCCTATCGCAGAATAATGAAAATTTCGACCCCCTTTATGAAACTCATAAACCCTTAAAACTCATCATGTAAGCAAACATTTTTCATATTTTCCATACAAAAAGTGAAAACTTACGTATAAAACACGTCGAGAGTGCCCACCCGCGCCCTTCCAACTTTAAAAAAAATCACGGGGTAGGACAAATAAGTACCACGTGGAGTCGCTATTGGTGCCGATTTTCTTGTCACAAATGCCTCACCAAAATTTAGTTTAGTCCTGTCAAACGAGGATTTCCCATTCTGAAATAGACTAAAGTGACACAAGTGTGTCATAGTGTTTAGTGATAGTTTAGTTCGGTGTACAAGAGAATCGGCGCCATTTCCAGTCCGAAACATAATACAGTAACGTTTTTTCGAGTAAAGTATAAATAACAACAATAGAAGTTTACTTTAGACCTTGAAATCGAAACTTATTGTATTAAAATTTAGCAATTTTACTTCCATTTTTAAATTCTCGTATATTCTCCGTCGAAAAGAATATTCGAGAATATTGCAGAACATTCTCGATCCGAGAATATTCTCCGTGTGAGAATATTCTCCCGACACATCACTACTTATGTGACGTTTTGATCATATGAGCCGTTCCCTCTTCTTATTACTGAGAAAGATAGAAACAAAACATAAGAATGAAGTTAGCTAGACGACCAGTGTGGAAGATTTCTACCATTTTGGCAGATTTCGCTCCAAAATGTTGTCTGTGGCAGATCCTGCTGATGATTTACAAAAGTGGCAGATTTTGGCAGATTTAAAAGACTTCAAGGAAATTCACATAACCTTATTAGAATTTTCCTTTTTTTATTATTATTAGGTATAATAATGCATAAGAAAATTGTAAAATATTTTTGTTGATTAATGATATTTCATTGAATTTGTGTCTATTTTTTCCGTTTCCATGAAGGCATATTTTTGGCATTTTTGGCGCCAAGTGTGGCAGATTTTGGCAGTTTTTTTGCCCAGTCTGTGGCAGATTCGCCATTTATGAAATGGTCACACTGTAGGTGACACGATCTATCGAGCTTACCTTAGCGCCTGCATGAGACTCCGTAAAACTCATGGTGCGAGCATTATCGAAATCAGTTTGATCTACGTCAACACTTCCAACTCCACCCGCTTTTCATAGAGCTCATACGTCATGCCGCCATACATATTGGAAGTAAACCCTCCGGGAGGGTCACCGGCATTTCGTTTGCGCTAAAGTTAACCATCGCTGACGGTCTACGGCATTAGGTTTAAAACCGTATTATAAACCACTGTAAAACGAAGTTAATTTGTGTGAATATTTGTAACAGTGAGCAATTTTTTTATTGATACGAGTAATTAAATTATAAATTATAATATCAGATTTTACTATCACAGTTTATAATGCCAGCTGTATTCGCTAAGAAAAAACAACATTTAAAATGAGCCCACCGCGAGGGCTCCCGGTATTCCATATGCGACTAGGTGAACCCTCCAGGAGGGCTCCCGGCACTGAACGGGTTAATACGCTAGCGCTAGCGAGTAAATTTCGATGGCAACTCATGGTAGTTCCACAGGTATTATAGACTCTTAACGAGTTTGGATGCATTCTGTTGCATTCTCAGTAGGTACTCGGTTCAACACAGAGAGTTGAAAATGCACTGCTCGTTAAAATCCCGCCGCTAAGCCCCGATCGGATCCAAGTAATATTTGTCGAGCGTGTCATCGCTAATAATCGGGCGAGATAGTGGTCTAGCATGAATTGGGCCTGAGGGTTGTACCTGCAAGGTTACAACAAACATCTGCTAAAGATTGTATGTTTGTGCGATATTTTTGTCTATACTAATATTATAAAGAGGAAAGATTTTTTTGTTTGTTTGTTTGTTTGTACCGAATAGGCTCCGAAACTACTGGTCCGATTTAAAGAATTCTTTCAGTGTTAGATATCCCATTTATCGAGTAAGGCTATAGGCTATATATCTTCACGCTAAGACCAAGGAGGAGCAAAGTAAGTAAGGAGCGGAGTCCCAATGAAGAATGTTTCAAAATCGGGGGTTTTTTTAGCGTTAGCCCAAACTATTCCAGGCGGACGAAGTTGCGGGCAGAAGCTAGTCTATAATAATAATAATAACGTTTATTTGGACTCAATAAAATATAGCCTAATACAGTTATATTCCTAAGAACTAGGGTAGAAATAATATAAGTGAGTAGACGGCTAGAACTATATGAACTCTGAATTCCAAACTAGGTAGAAAAACCTGTATCTTGGAAACCAGTGCTCTTCCGTGCTAAATTACATGTAAAAACTTACAAATCATATACATCAAAGTTCAAAAAATTAAATGACTTAGACTATGAAAGAAGCTACTTAATTCCAAAAAACTTGACGGGTGAGTAATGTAAGTGTGTGAGTGTGGTGTAAGTATAGGGTATGAATCGTGTGTGTTGTGTGTAGTGTAGATAGAGTGTGTGAATGCGTAAGTGAACGTGTAAGTGTGCTTAGGTATGTATATATTCTATTTTAAAATATCCAGTATTTTTTCCGTACTGATATAATCAAGGCTTAGGAGCCATTTGGTGACCACTATTTTACATCGCTGTTTAGCTAAAGGATATATTTTTAGGATATGATTGATTTTGTTGTACAAATTTCCACCTAAGAAGTTGAAAAATCTCTGTGCAAAATGAGTGTGGCAAGCTTTATATACGCAAACAGTATATTTTCTACGTTTCTGCTGAAAAGCTGCGGGGTCATACGTCAGTAAACCATGCATTTTGAGGATAGTGTGGAGTATAAAAAGCTGTCTCACTGTTAATACTTCGCAGGTTTTGTAAAGATCAGTAGTGGGATGAAAGAATGGCAGGAACGCACTAACTTTAAGCAGCGCTCTTTGAGCGCGCTCAAGTTTCAATATTATTGTTTTACACGCACCGCCCCAGGAAGTTATACAATATACCAATAGTGACTGACATAAGGCGGAGTAAACAGTTTTTAGTACTTTAGGACTAGCTATACTTCTGAGATTTTTAAAAATATATATTAGTTTTCGAACCCTCGATGAAACCAGGTCTATGTGGGGGGCAAAATTAAGTCTGCTATCTATCAGGACGCCAAGGTACTTAATGGTGCTCGTTTGATCAAGCACAGGACAGTTACAGGAGTCTATAATATCTATCTTCTACAACTATACACATATTATAAATTAAAGTCGCTTTTCGTGTCTGTCTGTGTGATCGCGTTGTTCTTCTAAACTACGCAACGGATTTTGATACACCATCATATAGAGAATTTATTCCGGAAGGTTCATAAGATGTGACGTTTATATTAAACATTCATATAACAAAAAAATCTCGATGTTTTGTCAAGTTTAGAAAATCGTTTGAAACAGGGGTGGGTCGCTAGTTAATAAAATAAATTAAATTCTGTTTAGAAGCCTAAAACTTTATTACCAAACCAATTTTTCAGTATCAGAGAAGTTTACTTCAGAATTTTATCCACCGTATCCTCCATATCCTCCATATCCTTTGCTCTTTTTCTTGGGGGAAGCGCTGCGAGGCTCCCTCAGCGGTAGAGGTGCGCTGCCGCGCTCGCCCAGCGATGGTTGTGCGTTGCCGAGCTCAGCACCGACAGGAGTCGCACCAGTCAGCGCCAGCACGGCGCATACCAGCAGAGCGAACATTGCGAACTGGAAAGAGAAACAATCAAGTTGGTTGATTGGATTAAATCCGTAGGGTGCACAGGAAAGGAAGTCGGTTAAAAAGGGAAAATAAGATGAGATTATCATCTCATTTTCCTACTATTGTAAAAGAAATTTATTTCTCAATAAGAACTACCAAGGATTTCACTTCAGCACATTTTTAGATCTAAAACACTGACATACAAACTAAGCAGGTTTTATAAAAAAAAAAACATTGACTAAATACTAGGCAGTTCAAAAAGTTATGATAATTGGTTCATATCGCATCGGTTGATTTCGGATACTAGGTATTATGTTTTATCTCTGCATCACCCTAAGGTTGACTGGTAGAAAATGCCTCAGGCATTAAGTCCGCCTTTGTACGGTATTTAATTTTTTTTTTACTTGTGCAAAAAAGTTTAAATAAATAAAATAAATATTATCTATGTCGTTCGCGCGGTAAACTCTAACTGCAGGATTTGTGTGACGTCCTTTCTTTGATGCGTAGTTCGTATCTGGCGGTGTAACCGCTACATTTTCTATACTTATATTAAAGCTGAACAGTTTTTTTTTAATGCTCTGGAACTACCAGTCGGATTTGAAAAAATCTGTTTGCATTTAATAGCCATTCTTGAAGAAGGCTATAGGATATTTAACATCACGCAAGAAATCATAGGCGCCGACCAAAAAGAAATATAACCAATTATCATTACTTTTTGAACAGCCCAGTAATATAATTCGTACGCAAATAACATTACTAACGGTTCCTAATAATGCACACTTATAAGTTCAGTACTTTCGAGTAAGAGAAAACCATAATCTATGAGTAATGGTGCATCATCGGATTTCTAATTATAAGATTTAAGCCTGTGTCCTAGCTCTAGAGCTAGGACACAGGCTGGAAAGTAAGCCACAGATAAACTACTCAGAGAAGTGCGATTTCCTTTTAAGCAAATAAGGTTAATGCCTTTTATATCAAAAAATTACGTAAAAAACTGTTTTAATGAAAAAAATATGATAAACGACGACCCGCTCCTGAATCGCACCTTAACATCGATACTCGTATTGCCTTATTATTTGTAAGTATAGTAGTATTTTTATACACTTAAACCTTCCGGAATAAATTCTCTTAATAATGGTGAAAACCACAGTATGTAGGTAGTTGTAATTCTAAACTACGCAATTGATTTTGATGTGGTTTTCCTAGCGATCACACAGACAGACATGAAAAGTAAATTTTATTTATAATATGGATAGATCAAAGTTGTATTCTATCAAATTATTTGCAAACTTAAACCTTCCGGAATAAATTCTCTTAATAATGGTGAAAACCACAGTATGTAGGTAGTTGTAATTCTAAACTACGCAATTGATTTTGATGTGGTTTTCCTAGCGATCACACAGACAGACATGAAAAGTGAATTTTATTTATAATATGGATAGATCAAAGTTGTATTCTATCAAATTATTTGCCTACATTTGCAAATATTCTAAATACAAACATTATCCTGTCCTTAAACTTGCGAAGGCACGGCGCGCGAAAAGAACAGCAAATAAATGTGTGCATTTTTTTTTTTTTTTTTTTTTTGGGTGGGAAATCATCCAATGACTTCTCCCGCTCTGGGCGGAGCGGAAGGGCGTGTCAGACTTTTACTGACTAAAACCCACCCGTGTTCCTTCCCTTGCCATGCCAGGGGCCACGGTTTCTCCTTGGGACTACCCGCAACCCCGGCAGGAATGTGTGCATTTGTGATGGCATTCTCGGGTCTCCTGAGTCATGAAAGATTGCTGAAGTCGTTATGATTACGAAGCCTGGGAAACCACCACATGAAGCATCATCATAAATAGAACCATTTCTCTGTTCGATCGAAACTTTTTTTTAACTTTTATTAAAACGGTTAAAACCAATAATTGAAGAAAAAGATCTTATACCAAACCATCAATTTGGCTTCAGAGAAAAACACTCAGCAATTGACCAGGTACACATAATCATCATTTCAGCCGAAAGACGTCCCCCATGCACCGCCTCTTTGACCAATTTTATGCTTCGGAACGGACTACGGAACAGCTATTCCAGTCAGCGATAAGGTTAAGAACCTCGGAGTCTGGATCGACAAGCATCTTTCTTGGGGTCCCCAGCTACAGGACGTAAGTCGCAAAATTTTTGCATCTGGCATGTCCCTGAGACGATTGCGGAACTTTCTTCCAACTGCCACTAAAACTGCGCTGGCACAATCCCTTTTACTTCCCATCCTTGACTACGCTGATGTCAGTTATCTTGATCTCACTGAGGCACAACTAGATAAACTTGAGCGACTTCAAAATTTTTGCATAAGATTTATATTTGGCCTGCGCAAATATGATCACATTTCTGAATTTCGTACAAAGCTCAAGTGGCTCCCCATACGTCTTCGCCGGAATTCTCATATCTTATTTCAACTCTACAGTATTCTGTTCAATCCTAAAACCCCTTCTTATCTTAAAGAACGTTTCAAGTTCCTTCATGACACACATAATAGATATCTGAGGTCATCGGAAAACTTGAGACTTGAGATGCCGATGCATTCTACCAGCTTTTATGACAAATCTTTTACAGTTCAAGCAGTACGGTTATGGAATGCCTTGCCCGTGTCGATAAGGCGTGCTCAATCTTTGTCGACTTTTAAAGTTCAAGTAAAAAAACACTTCCTCTCTCCTTAAAAATCATCATTACGTATATAGTTCCTTGATCTTGTTCCAAGTTTATAACTTTATATATATATTATCTATGTATATTTATATAGATAAGTTTATGCTTTATGTATGTACGTATTTATTGTATATGTAAATGGTACACCACTGACTACCTGCAGTATTGTCTTTCCTTCTTACTTTAATCCATCCAAAGGTTGTCTGTAAAAGATCGCTTTTAGCGATAAGACCGCCCATTGTGTCACCCTATGTAAAATGTCTAAATCTATGTCTGTAATTTTTATGGTGTACATAATAAAGAGTATTCTATCTATCTATGCTTCCCGCATCCAGTGGATTCCTGCGACCTTCACAAGGTCATCGGTCCACTTTGTGGAAAGCTTTCCAATGCTACGTCTTCCAGTACGCGGTCGCTACTCCAGAACCTTTCGGCCCCATCGGCCATCTGTTCTGCGAGCACTGTGACCTGCCCATTGCCACTTAAGTTTGGCAATTCTTTGGCTATGTCGGTTACCTTGGATCTTTTACGGATCTCTTCGGTACACATAATAACAAACATTATTGAAAAAGCGGTCGAAAGCAAGCAAGTCTGCGCCACTGTATTCCTAGATATCGCGCAAGCTTTTGTTAAAGTTTTGTTTGTGGGTCTGGTACCCAAACTCAGACGCATACTACGTCCAGAATTTGCATATATTCTAGTCTTATATAAGTAACAGAATATTCAGAATAAGGTTAAAGGATGTATATAATATTCCCAGCTGAAAAGTATATAAAACTGGGGTACCACAAGGAAGTGTGTTTGGCACAATCCTGTATTTGCTATACAATGTGATATCCCAGAGCTGGAAAACAACACCGTTGCGACGTTTGCAAGTGAAACTGCTATTATGACTACCGGATAAAGCCACAAAGAAGCAGGAGAAAAAGTTCAACTAGCTGTGAACAAAGTTTAGTTTAGTTTAGTTTTATGACTGGACGCAAAAGTGGAAGATCAAACTGAATGAGTCAAAATCAATTCACATTAACTTCACTAACATAGACCGCGATTACCCAATCTATATAAACGGCATGCAAGTGCCTTTTATATCAGACCCTAAGAAAGTGCTGCGAAATCGTGTAAAAGCGCAAATTGGTACTATTCATAATTATAACATAACCTATCTCGTAAAATATTACTAGTCAGCTATATGGCTAGATTGTAATCAATTACTAAGAACTTTAGTTCTTATGAATACAGAAAAAAAGAAAAACTCGGATCTCTGTTCCATTGCACCCTCGGCTGCGAGCCTTGAGTGCCCATGAAAAATGTCCAAACTTGCATCAATATGTAGTATTATTTTCTAGAACAACATTACAAATCAGACTGCATAATAATCACACTAAAATATTTAAAGTTAAAAAGATGTATTGACTTACCAATTTCATGTTGAGTTTAGTACTTATGTAGCTCCAGAAGAACGATGTGGGATGCGGTCTGATGGACGTGTATATATAAGTAACACTGTCAAGGTCAACGGATCTGGTACTTTATAATTACCAAACAAAAATAAAAACGCAGTAGGTAAGATTTATTAATATCTATCCATCAAAGGATGTTTTCAATCTTTGACGGTAAGTACCTAACTATTCGACCTTTTGCAAAGTGTGTTCATTTAAAAACAGTAATGTACCTTTCGTCCCACAGCTCTATCTATATGGAGAGCATTAGAAGAGCAAGGAGTGCATCCAGAGTACATCAGCATAATAAAAGAGGTATATAGAAATAGCAAAGCCAGAATTAAACTGAACAGAACCGGACCTGCTTTTGAGATAGAGCGGGGTGTGAGACAAAGGGATCGATTATCACCAAAAAAAATAAAATCTGCTGTCCTAGAACAAATATTTCGTTCGTTGACCTGGAACGACGTGGGTCTGAATATATATGGAAAATACCTATCCCATTTACGATTTGCTGATGACTTCGTACTACTCTCTGAAGACCCAAACGAATTACAAGATATGCTAGAGACACTCAATGAAGAAAGCAAAAAAGTGGGGCTTGAAGTGAACCAGAGTAAAACTAAAGTTATGACGAACTGTACAGAAATAGCAATAACGCTAAACTCAACACCCTTTGTGTGGGTCAACGAATACGTTTATCAGGGACACTTAATTTCTACCAAAGACTGCACAAAGTTAGAAATAAATAGAAGAGTAAAGAACACATGGAGTAAATACTGGGCTATGAAAGAAATCTTCAAGAGTACAGTTCCTTACGACATGTAAAGGTAACAGACCGACAAACAGACAGATAATAAATTCAAATAATCTTTTTTAGGGTTCCGTACCTCAAAATGAAAAATTGGAACCCTTATAGGATGATTCCGTTATCTGTCAAGACCCTTGTTCTCAGGAACACATGGTGGTATCAAGTTGAAATAGATATCTGTGCTGTTTAGTATACGTAGACATGATAAGTTTCAAAATTGGTCATTTTCTGTTTTTACATCACCTTCAAGTCTCCTCTGCTATAAGTACATGTAACAGTCTGATCAACACGTGATAGAACATAAAAAAATTGTTCTCGTTTGATAAATTTATGTTTAATTAACTTAAAATGCAGTAGAGAGCAGTGGCGGCCCAGAGGTAACGGCCCCGACTTACGAGTTGTAGGTCGTGGGTTCGAACCCAAGCAGGCACTTTACTTTGTGTAAATAATTTCATCACCACTGCTCTCAAAACGGTAAAGGAAAACATCGTGAGGAAACCGGTATGTCCTAGAACCAAAAATTCGAAGACATGTGACATCTACCAACCCGCACTGGGCCCCCACGCGGGCCCAGTGCGGGTTGGTAGATGTTTATTACGGCCCACTCCCTCTCACAGAGAGGAGGCCTGTGTCCCAGCAGTGGGAACATTAATAGGCTGATTATGTTTGTTATGTATGTAATTTAAAATGACTTTTAAACACCAAATATTTACCAAGTGATGCATATCATACAAAGTGTACTTATCACTTTTTCACCAAACATATAAAATAAAAACAATTGCAGAAATGAGGCAAAAATTTTTTTTCGATCGTAGAGCGCACTCTAATGCTTCGCATTATGAGTCGTGTAATTATAAAATTTGTCAATTGTCATATTTGTATCAAAAACATTTTTATATAAAACAGCTTCTGAAAACTGTAATATCAGAAGAATCTGGCATTTCTAGAATCTGACATTAGTCGACGAATCCAATTTATCAATATTTAACGAATTAGTTATCGAGGTGCTGTTAGGTGTCGATTGGTTGAATCACTCAGATGTGATTTAGAAGCCAGTTGTAATTAGTATCGTGTAATTGCAATAAATACCTAAGTAGCATAAGGAAAAGGCAAAGAGGTGAAAGGGTTAATGTTTTTTCGAATGTTGATAAGTGCATCATTTTGATTAAACTTAGTTTTTCCTGTTTGGTACGATAAGTAACACTGACTCATATAATATAACATCTTTTATAATAATAAAAAATTGTGTGCTTAACTTAAACAATAAAGATCATCCAATATCATCCATTCGTTTTATAATATACCTACTTATTCCTATTTTTAGCATTTTTTTAAAGTTTTAACTGCAATTCAAGCTCAGACTGTAAAATCAGATTTCTGGATTAATTTATAATGTAGGTATATTCCAGATATCAAAATCTTAGGTCTACGGTCCCTTGGTAAAAATTATGTCGGCCATTTATGTCGTATATGTTGACACTTGCAAATAAACCAAAGCCTTCAGGTACTTCCCGTTGACCTAGCAGCATGAAATTTGGCGAGAAGCAAAAAGAAAACGAATCTCATAATCAAAGTTGCTCATAATCATGAGCACTGTCACGCCTTGAAAAGTTATCAGTGTCCAGACCAACTCTGAAATAATGAAAAAAATATCAGCTGTTTCATCCAGAAATGTAATGTTTATCCCATGAAAATGTATGAAAAATTCAAAATATTTTACGAGTATTTCACATAAACCTATATAGGCACTTATTAAACGTCAGAAGCTACGCACAGTTCCAATTAGTCATTTCCTATGGAGAAGAGCCGGCAGAAACTCCACGGTTAGATATTCTTTTAAAAATGATTGGCTTTACAATATTTAAAAAAACCCGTGTTATTAGGTATGCGAGGACAGTGTAGGTTCAAAAAGTACTAAGTACTTAACAAAACAGAAGATGGTCAACAAGTCTACATTCCACTAAGCCTACAGCGTTCTCACATTCACAAAATAAAAGATAAATAAATTAATAAAAATAAAAACCAATTTTAAACGAAATGACATGATTGCTATTTGCAACTGTAACAAATCTGAATAATTAACATGTCCACAAAAGCCACTAATAAAGAGTTGAAATTAAATAGTAACCCCGTTACTAATAAACTTTGTATATCGCCTGTACGTAATAATAATAATCTTTATTCAATAAATTACAAGGTATAAAAAGTGTACAGTTTTGCTTATGTGTAAATTATAATCCTAAGACTTACGTGCCTGAACTAGGTAATCCTGTGTTTCAGGCGAGAAGAACTAAAATAAACTTATAAAATAAATAAATAATTAACAGGTAGACAATAGATCACTAATTAATGTTGAGTAGCTTAACTCTTAGTTTCTAAATTTAATAAATACATAACGTAGGTGAGAGTACATAAATTCATTTTAACACAGTTAGTAAATTCTCTGTATCTTCGTAGGACATACTTAGGAGAACATCCTTGAGAATTCTCTTACAATTTGCGTGGTTCATGGAATATATATTTGCTTTCGCGTTTAGTTTATTATAGAGAAGAGGACCGAGGTATAGATAAAATTTTGATACAAAAGCATGTTTTGTTGTATTTTGTGGACAAACTATATCTTTACGTCTTTTATTAGTATATGCAGTGCTGTAGGGTAGAGCTGTGTGTTGTTTTAATACAATACCCATTATAAATAGCTGTCGAACTGTTAATACTTCACAAGCTTTGTATAGGAGGTTAGTAGGAAATAAGAAAGGGCGGAAAGTAGACACTTTGAGAATCGCCCTTTGAGCTCTCTCGATGGTTAGTAACATTGTTTTACCCGCTCCACCCCATGTGGTAATACAGTAAGTTAATATTGATTGACATAGAGCAAAGTAAACTTGTCTAACTAGTTTTGGGTCAGCAATATAGCGTAGCTTTTTAAAAACAAATATCAACTTGCGAATTCTATTATTTAAAGCTTGTATATGTTGTTTGAACGAAAGTGTTTCATCTATTATAACGCCAAGGTATTTTGTAGTATTTGTCATTTTAATGTTGGGACAAACACATTGGTTATCTGTAGGAACTGTGCAATAATGAGCATATAATGACGAGGTAGTGCTTGTTGATGTTTGCTTGCGCATCGAAAACTTAATATAATTTGTTTTTTCTGCATTTAGTGTTAGTGAATTATGTTGAAGCCATTTATTAACAATATTGAATCCATGTTGCGCAAACTTGTAGACATTTTTTTCAGAGTCAGCCGAAAAAAGAAGGGCGGTATCGTCAGCATAAGAAACAATTTGGCCGTGATCTAGATTTAGATTACAAAGATCGTTTATGTATACTAAAAATAATGTAGGCCCTAGAATACTTCCTTGGGGAACTCCGAAGGACGTGTTTTTTTGACTATCGCTGAGAACATTACCAATTCTTACACATTGGGTACGGTTTTCTAGATAGCTCTTAAATAGTTTCAGCTGGGTGTCTCTGATACCTATGGCTTCAAGTTTGTGCAACAGAATAGGAATAGAAACCGTATCAAAAGCTTTGGCGAGGTCCAGAAAGATTCCTACTGTGTGGTTACCATTATCAAGTTCTTGTGCTAGATAGTCAGTCAGATGGTGCACGGCATCGTCTGTTGACATTTTAGGCCTAAATCCAAACTGCCGTTTAGATAAAATCGATTTATCCTCCAAGTATTTGTAAAGCCTTTTATTCATAATTTTTTCTAATATTTTTGACATAGTAGGCAGCAAGGAAATAGGTCTATAATTTGTCACTTGATCTTTACTGCCTGATTTGTAAACAGGCACAACAACAGCTTTTTTTAGGCACTCGGAAAAAATACCTGTAGATAAACATTTTTGGAAAATGTAAGTTAGTGGCGGGCCCAAAATGTGCCTGAACTGTTTAATAATTTTATTTGATATGTTATCCCAGCCAACTGCACAGTCGTCCTTTAAACTCATGATTATCGTTTCTACCTCATTCTCGTCAGTGTCTAGCAATACAAAAGATGATAAAATAGTGCTACACGTAAATGGTGTGTTTGTTAGATATTGTGATTGGCCCTGAACTTTTTCAGCCAAACATTTACCAACATTAACAAAGAAATTATTTGCAATATTGGCAGATGCTAACTGTGATGAGTGTGCTTGTAATAAACCTGAAGATGACTGATTTTGTTTTGAGTTATACGTTACGCTTTTAATAATACTCCAGATTTTTTTAGTATTTGTACGTATAGTTACACACCGATTTCTCTTTTTCAGTCGTCAGTAATTTGACATTCGAAAGAAAAGCGTTGTGTAACTATACAGACGCTATACAACGTTTATTAGTAAAGGGGTAGGTATACAATGTCAATTATTATGATGATTATGTCAAGGAAGAATGTAAATAAAACAAAAATATAAACAGGTAATTTGGGAGCAGTTAATAGACTCTTACATATTTTGCCGTTAATGCGGTACCAGGGAAGCCACATATGTGCAGAAGGAATTATTGCTAAACTTAAAGTGTCTTTAACGCAGTCTTTAATTTTATAATATGCTTTCTTGATAAGGACACGTTTGATGTGGGTTTTGAACTTCCCATCGCTAAGTTCTGTAACCGACTTTTGCAACTTGTTATAATCACCTGCCTAGCATTTTCCCAACTATGTTGGGGTCGGCTTCCAGTCTAACCGGATGCAGCTGAATACCAGTATTTTACAGGGAGCGACTGCCTATCAGTAACTGGGTTGTGGAGGACAACCCAGTTACTGGGTAATACGATGGTAAGACTAGTTGTCACTTTCGGGCTTCTGACGACACGTAACGACTGTCAAAGAGCTACGAATGATAGCCGGAACCAACGTTCTGAGGTACGGAGGAGTCTTGATATAAAGATGGTCACCCATCCACGAACCAACCACGGCAAGCGTAGCTTCACCTGATCAATCGATCAGTGCGGCTATTATTCTTAGTCACAAGCCAATAAATCACAGGTACAGACGCCAGCACATCAAGTTACTACAATCTGTGAAATTTATTTAATAGATTTTCAACTTTATCGCTAAAGAATAAGGTTAAATGTTGATTGGGAAAATTTGACAGATTGGAGTAGGTTGATGTGCTGGCGTCTGTACCTAATACACACCATTTGAAGAAAATCTTATACCATTTGAAGAAAATCTTACGCCATTTGCAGAAAGTCAGCAATAAATAAAATACGTGTACTTACAATAACGTTTACTTGGTACAATTTAAAATGATCAGCCCAAAATTTTATAAAATCGACTTGATTCAGTTCATATTTTTCTACGAATGAGGAAGGAAATTACGAAGAGAGTTGCTTGTCCTTCCTAGAAGGACAAGCAACTCTCTTCTTACGGTGAAGGAAAACTTCGTGAAGAAACCGGCATGAGAGATATTTCTCGACGGCATGTGAAGCCAACTCAAGTGCCCATGGGCGGCTTTAAAATTCTGTCACCAGGTTACTCACTAACCACATGAAAAGAAGAACAAGACGAGAGTGGAGGTGGAATGAAGTTTTGTTATAGAAAGTTGACAGTCTTGTTCAAGTATTATTTGAGAGAAAATGAAGAGTAAAAATTGAAGGTCAGCTAGAATAGGTAAACTTATAGATCGAAACCGCAAAGGTCACGCTGCAACACGTAATATTTACTAAGTTTTAAGGCTTTATTCATACCTATGGGTGATATTAATTATGCTTGTCTCAAAAATGTTAACCAAAATGCTATAGGATAGTTGTATTTTTTTACCCGACTGCCCCAGAAGGAGGGTAATGTTTTTCGAGAGTATGTATGTATGTATGTATGTATGTCTATTTCTTTGGCACGCTCTGTAGCTTAAACGGCTTGATGGATTTTAACATATGAGGTGTAATCGTAGAAGTGACATAGGCTATATAATATTTATGTATTGCATCTGCAAATATAAAAAAAAGGGAGGGGAAGGTTTTTTTAAAAATAATTTACAACAATATTGGTATCAAATACAAGCTGCTTGAGTCAATTCCAAATTAAGATATATTAATAAAACTAAAAAAAAACTTGAAATAAAGAAAATTATTCAAAAAACAAAAAACCCGACTGCAAAAACACGTAACTGAAAAGAGAAAAACAAGCATTATAATCTATAGAATTTTGGTATCGCAGGCGGGGACTTTTCTTTTATTCAAAAATTGTTCGAAAAATATAATTACGTTTATGTCGCGCGTTCGTGCCTCTAGCTACCTAGATGCAACTGTGTAAACTGACCAACAGCTTATAAAAACTTTTTTTCAATAGTTCAAAACTTCTAAAAGCCATGATTTTCAAGTTTTAATTTCCATATTATTTGTTACGCTTATTAACTAACCTGTAACGTAGATTTTATTATAATAAAAGCGTCATTAAATCACAAGATTATAGGATTTGTTCGTTATTATTATTATCACACAAAGTTCTACTAGCAACCAAGTCAAAATTAAATTCGTGAGTCCTTTTCTCTCGTAACTAGAATGTGGAAAATTGTAGTGAAGGTATTTAGTTATCACACTAATACTTATTCACCTTCCACCTTTCGTGGTATTCTTTTTCATTCTTTTTTTATTGTATATCGGGCCATTCAAGTATTACGTAAGCAGAATATTTTAGTCATTTTAAACCCCCCCCCTTTGTCAGCAAAAGTAAAACCTATGCTAACGTAAACATTGGTATATATATTTTTTTTATCTGTGAAGGGTTTTTATTGATTCTTGAGTCTAGAAATAAGGAACTTATACACTATAAAGGAATTCAATACCCATTTAAATAATTTCCCTTCTTTTATAAGCTTGTGTTGTCCCACTGCAGGGCAAAGGCTTCCCTATCCTTTTTCCACTTTTCCGGGTCTACTGCGATTGTAGGCCAATTATCTAGGAAGGAATTCAGCTTATTTCGCCATCTCTTTCTGGGCCGGCCGCGTAGTCGTTTCCTGTCATTTGGGATCCCCTGAGTGGGGATTTTTGCGTATTGCTGCTCCGACATGCGACAGATGTGGCTAGCCCAATTCCACTTTAGTCCAGCAACTGTGCAGCTAGCATCCGGTATTTGTGTTTTGGAACAAAATATAGAGTTCCTAATGCGGTCTATGAGTTTGACACCTAGTGTACTTCGTTCTTATAGCCCATTGGCATACTCCAAGTGCGGAGTTTCGACGCTTTGTAAGAGACCATGTTTGCGCTCCGTAAGTGAGGGTGGGTAGAATGCACATGTCCATGAGCTTTCGTTTAAGTGAAAACAGGAGTGGTCCTTTCATGACATGTGTCATCGAGGCATTTTCTGTGCGTCGAACAACTTCTTTGCCCTGAATAATTTCCCTACTTCGGTTTTTTCTAACTTAACCATAAAACAACGCGAGGGAGCGAGAAAGCTTTATTAATTATTTTGGGGAATCCTTGAACCATGCTTTTCGCTTTCAAACAGACAAAGTAGGGTGGCCATAATTATTAAAATCAGAATCTACAAAATTTTGCAGAATAATCAGAAACAGTACATAAATAATTATTGCTGACGTAATCATTATTCAAACCCACGGGGGGTTTCACCTACAGCTCGATCAAAAGTTCTCACCGAAGAGAACAAAATAATGAAATTATGCAATTTAATTAATACAGATATTATAGTTGAATAATAAATAAGTAACAAAAATGTATACTAATTAAATGGATAAAACAAAAATTATTACCACAACAAAAACAAGTCCAAAAATGTTTTGCTTAATGTGCGCATTAGACTCGTCCAACCGCTGCCGCTGTTTGAATATATTATAGCGGTAATGGTGGCATGGCATCGCAACAGCTGATCGGTTGGTGTGGCGCGTACCCCCGCGGCCCCGTAATGTTGGATTTGGGCGTCATAATTACCATAGTAATTATTGTGTTTTTGTTAAATTGCGTGAGTTTAGATAAAATATTATATTATACCTATATGTATATATATTTTTATTATATCTATATACTATATTATACAGGGTGGCAGGGACATCGACGCGAAGCCGGTTACCATGGATTCAGTACATGATTCTGAACCCCCTGTTATTTAAAAAAAAATCAGCTGTTTCATAGAAAAGTGCAATACCTACGCGGTCAAAATGTATGGAGCAGCTGATTTTTTTTTAAATAACCGACAAAAAATTTCAACGCAGGGGGGTTCAGAATCATGTACTGAATCCATGGTAACCGGCTTCGCGTCGATGTCCCTGCCACCCTGTATACTATTGCTAATGTGCTCTCCCTTGGATCCGTCCTTGTTCAGGATTCTAGTCTTAACTTCGCTCCGCTCTCGCTTCAAGGAGTTTTAACTCACAGCCTAGTATCCTTTGTTACGTTCAGGATTCAGTATATCGCCCGTGATAAAAGATACTGCTGTATCGCCTTAGTGAATAATCTAATCGTACTATTTTCATATCAATCTTGTAGCTTAGTAAAACTAACATAAATTATTATTTATATGAATACATTTATTATTATAAGGATAAATTTTAATATATTCGCCCGTCGACCTTACATATTTTACTTTGCATACCTACATTATAAAACCGATACTAATTAAATCAACAAAACTGACTTGTTGGTTTAGTAGTCGCAAGTGCTAAGCATGAGGTCCCAGATTCGATTCCCAGGTCGGACAAAGTATTATTGGGTTTCCATCTGGAATTTCTCAGTAGCAGCCCGGAGTCTGGCGTTGTGCCCGGTTGATGGCATTAGGCTCGCCCCCTATTACATGGGACTTAAAAATAACTGGCGAAATGTGCCAAGCCCTTCGGGGATTACAGGCGTGATGTTTATGACGTATGTCTTTGGAACCTGCACACTAATTGTGTTCAACACACTTCAGTCACAGAATTTTGATATTACTAATCCATTGAAAAACTCAACTGCTGCTCAGCAACGTAACTTAGAGCGATGCCACACGGGCGTTGCCAATGCGTTGCGTCGTCGTCGCAGCGCAGTAAAGTCGATGTAGTCAATGCCATACGAGCGCTGCTTCGGCGCTGCACTGTCACCTTCGATATGCTATTAAAACTGCGCTGCCGCTCCGTCGTTTCAACGCAGCTCCCTTCCCCACCTCGTCTGCCTTCTATCCTTGTGCGTTGCATCGCTGTCCGTCAATTTAACGCATCGTGTGGCATGTCGTTCAGACTTATACACCGAACGACGGAGCGTCACCGCTCAGCCCCCCCGACCCTTGCTCGATAACGATGCGCCAGCCCGCGTTTTTGCTGAGCCTGTAGCTTTAAATTCCCCGATTAATAATAATGATCTATCCTTGATCCAGCCTGTCCCTCTTGCTGTCCTCCCCCCAGCGAACGCCCTAAGCCGAGGTTCGTACCCCACAGGGGGTGCCCTTAGCGAGCGTTCGCCTAGTTTTAATTAGCTTAGTTTGTATGCCCCTGGCTGGAGGCTTTGAGTTCTTTTAGGAGCTTAAGGCAGCCACAGGAAAGTCCGGTTAAGCAGCGAGTACCTTAGTGGTAACCTGCGAGATGCACTAGTCCAAAAAAAAAAGAAAAAAAGTCACCGCTCAGTCGACGCAGCGCCAACTCAACGCACAGACAACGCCCGTGTGGCACCGCCCTAACGCAATCATCGTGGCTGAACTGTCAAAATGACGCCCAATGAGATCAATTGTGTTTATGTGTGTTACGAAATTACCGCACTGCATTAGGTCTTTTTTCATGAAAACAATTTTGGCATACCTCGTTGATTTTTTGGTCAACAGCAAGTTGTCCATGAAAATTCGTATTATCTGTAGGTGTGTGTATGTTTTCCTAATGGTGCTCCCACACTGCTGTTATAAAATGTTAACAAACATTTTCTAACATAGTTTTTTAAAGTACTAAGGTTCAGTTCTGTTTAAAAACTATGTTATATAACGTTATATAACTGCTGTGTGGGAGCACCTTAATGAACCTGTTTATAATGCTCGTACGTCGTCATAGATACTTAGTATCATGTTTTATATTTTCATTTAAAAAATAACACCGGTTCTATTGACCTTTCAGTTTTGATATATAAATGCCTTCCTTGTATACCAAACCAATATTGTTCTACGGGAACTCACAAAAACAACTCACAATGAAATATGTAAGTAAAAATCAATTAATTAGTATAAATAAATACATTTTTGATAAAAAGTAACCTGAACAATTTTAAATAAATAATTAAAACAGCTGATAAAATTAGTAAGAGTTTTCCTTTTTCTAGTAAAAGTGTAAAAATAAAATCATAATTTTTATATTTTTAATCTTCATGCCGTATTTCCGGCTTATTGGTGACTCGCCTATCTTGGTGTCGTACTCCTACGCAGTGTTTTTTATCAGAATTATCCCGAAATCAGTTACCTTCTAGGTCTTTCAAACAGTTTTCCCAGACTCGCACGGGCGATTTTTCCCGCGGCGATTTTTTTTCGTGCTCTGGATTTTCAACGTTCTGCTCAGCACCGAGAGTTAAAAATCCAGTGCGCGATATAATCCCGGTGCAATATTTATACGTCCGTGCAAACGTGGGCTTATACGTACTTTAACAGTGGGAATGTCGTAAAACTATACACCAAAGTACCATCGAAGAAGTTCATATCTGTACACCGTAAGGACTATTTCTGCTTGCAGCGCTCGGTAGCTATACACCGTGAAATATGAATCACAGTTTTGCTAGAACAAACGTTGTTCAGACCATGGTCTACTATCATTCTATACCGTCCAATATGTTATTAAAACAAACTAAACTAGGCGTTCTCAAATAAGTCTTATGTTGTTCAAACGTGTTCAAACATTAACCGTAACATCAAAGGACTCATCGCTGTAGCAATATGGCATTCAAAAGAGTTATGAGGAGTCCACGTGGACTACAAGGTGGCCGAAATGCAAATAAATAAATCAGTCTTTTTTGTGTTTTTTCAAACACCATTGACGTTGTTTTTTATTGAATGTTATAGAATGGTAGTAGACCATGGTCTGAACAACATTTGTTCTAGCAAAACTGTGATTCTCATGGTGCAGATAGGGGAGGTAACAGTTATGGTCATTGTGTTCACGAGATTTTGTTTTCAAACTGCTTAGATATGAAGTTTTCTCGATAGTACCTATCACAAACACAATTGATAAATCTATTTACATTAATAAATTAAAGTCGCTTATCGTGTCTGTCTGTGTGACCGCGGTGTTCTTCTTCGGTTTTCTTCATAATTAGAGAATTTATTCCGGAAGGTGTATGTGTATTATTCATTTATTAAACTTACGCAGAATAAATTAATCTCCGTTTATTGTCTAGCCGTCAAAACCAGGGGCGGGTCGCTAGTAGGTACATATACGTACACATAAGAACTCCACCCCACGTTACATATTTAAATAATGAGAATGTAATGAGCCTATAATTAATTAATTAATTAATATTTTATTCATACATTGGATCATTGCAATATCATAATAAATATTGTTAATTTGTAACCCAAGGGAATCGGCGTTGAGGGCTGAAATACAGGTTATGCCTAGTTCGGCCCCAGATGCTAATACTTTTGTGTAGGTACTTTAAGTTTAGAGGCACTCTACTTGTAAAAAATGTATATTTTTATGTGAATAAACATTATCATTTATCACAATTCCGTGCTTTCGCAGATACTTTCTAGAGATTTGTACTAAACAGATGATTTACTTGCAGTTTGCGTTCTTCGCCGTGATCGTCTGTGCCATCTTGGCTATGGCAAGCGCATCGGTCAAGGTGGTCGCACCTGCCGTCGACACTGTCGAACAGCTGAGGTTGGTACGCAGCGCCGGCTATCACCAACAACACCATCACCACCAACAAAAGCACGGACACGGGCACGGACACGGCGGATACGGACATTACTAAATAGTACCCGATAATCGGAGCTACAAATTACGAAATACGGTCCGTGTTATTTTACAATTTTGATCTAGTGATAATTAAAAAATTTAAGTAATATTTTTGAATTTAATTTGTTATTCCTTTTAAAATGTAAATACAGGGTGGCAGGGACATCGACGCGAAGCCGGTTACCATGGATTCAGTACATGGTTCTGAACCCCCGTGCGTTGAAATTTTTCGTCGGTTATTAAAAAAAAAAACAGCTGTTTCATAGAAAAGTGCTATATCTACGCGGTCAAAATGTATGGAGCAGCTGATCGGTTATTAAAAAAATTTTTAATAACCGACGAAAAATTTCAACGCAGGGGGGTTCAGAATCATGTACTGAATCCATGGTATCAGGCTTCGCGTCGATGTCCCGGACACCCCGTATATCATAAGGTCATGAGTCGACTCATGGGTATCTAAACTGTCTGTAGTGCATACGAGACTTATGTCTACAAACAATACACGTTACTGTGCGTTTGCACTGGCGAAACATAAATAAAAACATGTTGGAATCACTATTTCCTGTCAAACATTGTATCGAACATTCACAGAAATTATAATTCAGAAACACTGAGGCACAATGAGACACGATGTTCTGAACAAACCAGGAGACTTAATTATCTTCTGGAGGGAGGCGGGCTGGTTGAAATAACCACTAAACGGCCGCTATGGCCCACGCACAATGGTCCACTTGACGGACTAAGTGCGGAAACCAAACCACGTAACATAGAACAACATAGAACACAGCCACCGGTGCTTCTCCACCTTACTGACCGCATCGCAAAAAAAGAAAGTGTTAATAAGACACATTTTTCTAAAATTCGCCCGCCATTTCGTTCGATTGTAAACTAAATGATAAAGATTTTAGTATAGAAAAACAAATTTAAAAGGGGGATGGGCCCCTTTAAAACGTGTTTTTCGATAATAAAATATTTATAAGTTAGATAAATAAGTATTCGAGCCAAGTTGCAAGTTAGATTAAATTAACAAGATTTTTCATTTAAAATGAATCCCTTCTTTTCACTTTCACAGGCGTTGATTTTTGAAAAATCTTTTGTGATGTTTCCATTATTATAATAAAACTCTCCGAAAACTTTAAACTCTGGATCGTTTGCCCCGTTAGAGGTCGATTTTCGAAAAACCCAACAATTTCTTCCTTTTCTGTCAAATGTACCTATTAACCGACACTGATCGAGTTTTGAGTAATGGTGGATCCGCAGTGGTAGCCCGCGAAATCAAATTTTCTTAATTTTTTTACAATTTGCAGGTCAGTGTCAGGTTGTTGGCGACTATAACAGATATGTATTTACAGAATATAATCATCATCAGTTCAGGATCTAATGATAGCATCCTGGAGAAATCGAGGGAACTCTTCAAATACTATAGGCACACCTATAGTGATTTGAGTGTTTTTCATAGTAACTCGTGCATTTGCACTTGAAAAGTAACATTTGGTGAAGTGGAACTGATGATGAAGACCACCGTTGGCCACCGAAACTACTCAATATTATGTATTTCACGGGTTGCGATTCGATTACTTTAATATGGCTGCCAAGCAATGTTTGCTCGTCACACACAATGCATAATAATATGGTGAAGAAGTCCCTGCATCGGGAAAAGCAATCTTTGTAAAAGATAATGAGCAGTTGACATTAGGCTATTGTAACTTAGATAAACAACCCGAACCACTAAAAAGCGAGAAATAAAAATGATTAAACAAATAAAAAACGATCAACTTCCAAAAAAAACTACAAATTTCGGAAGTAGGTGTTTTTAGTTTTGTATTTTTGTTTTTTGCCACCGGTTTTGTATTTTTACGAAGGTCCATTCTGAATACTATACTCCTCCTCCACATTTATAATGCGCACAGCCAAATTGTGAAACACTCTCTGCCAGCATTTGTGTTCCCTTCCACATATAACCCGTCTGTCTTCAAAGCAAGAGTGAACAGGCATCTTCTGGGCAAGCTCCATCCATTATATAAGTACCTCATCTATCGCTTTCCATCAGGCGAGATCGAGGTCAAGAGCAGTCCCATTCAGCAATAAAAAATAAAAATAAAACTATGGTGAAAGCATTTTTGAATAGTAGGTTCGGAGATTATCTCCTACATCCATACTTACAAATTGACATCTTTATAATATTAGTGTAGATGCAGATTTTTTTATCATATTCATTATAATATTACCTTAACCATACTCCGCTATTTTTTGGCGTTCTCAAAATTGAATTTCATGAAGTTTTCAAAAGTGAGGATTGTGTGGTGAAGGACACCGTCGAACTGCTTTAATATCTTCCCGGCCGAATTTTGGTCACGCAAGTTCGCAGGAAATATTATAAGTGCACAGGACTGTCTCTCATAGTAAGTGAATCTCTCATATTCACATGGCATAGCAATTCGACATGAACGGGGAGACACAAAAAATACAAAAATTTACTTTGATGTTTTAAAATTCGGTTCTATAAATTACAGCTCGTCACTATTGTTGATAATAAAGTACGACAATTATTGCTTCATACTTAGCAGTCAATATTTACGAATCTTCATGGGCATGCAGAAAGCATTAAGCTTTGTGCAGACTAGCGCGACTTGACGCGCGATGCGACACCGGTTATTGTCATACCGTGAAGTTTTTTTAGAAATTGTATTGTTCGTCTCCCGTCGCGGGACAAGTCGCGCTGGTCTGCAAAAGCCTTTATGTTCATCAGATGCTAAAGCTAAACTGGGTCGCTGCGCCTGGCATCTGAATGTGTGCGGTGCGTAGCCATTCAGTCGCTGTATCGAGCCTCCGAAAACTGCTAAGTCGCTGATTGCTCACGGCGTGGGGGCCAATTTCAACGGCGACTAGCCAAGTTCCTACGCAGGAGATATTATAGTGCACAAGTGAGTGCGTAAACACAGGTGCACCCTCTGTTCCTTTACTTTCGTTCATCCCTAGTTCGAACTCGCCCGCTTTTTATATGTCTATCAGTTGCAAGGGTACAACGGACCGGGAGAGTTCAAACTAGGGATGTATGAATGCCTGGACCGTTGATTCTCGGCCGGCACCGTCGTTAGAAATGGTGCATCTAAAATCCAATACTTATTTATCACTTTCTAGATAACTATTAGTATAAATGTATGGTTGCAACTAAAACAGTGTTCGACATACTTTGGAACCTTCTGGTTATGGAAATATTGAAAGTCAAAGTTTCAACGTCTTTTTATTTTTTTTCACGAAAGCAAGTTTTACATGTTATACTTTAAATACCACCACAACTCCTGCACCTACGTTGCAAGCACAATGGTTTGCGAGCGTTATTTTTGCCGCTGCCAGAGATTTTTCGCTCCGAAAATCGAAGTCGTTTCCCAGAATCATTTTTGCATAATGTTTCATTATTTTGATGTACCTGCAGAATGTGTAGTAATGTAATGTGTAACATGTTGTGTGTAACATAAATTGACAGGTTAAATTCATTTCGTAAAAAAAATAGGTGAGCAGGTGTTTTTTAAATAATTTATTGACTAACTGTACTTATTGGGATTAAAGCAGTATTCACAGATAGGTTCTAAGTTATATCTGAGACTGAACAAACATTCTTATTAAATATATCTTATCCGTGGTGGTGATGGCCGCCGTGGCCGTATTCTCCGCCCTGTCCGAAATAACCGAAATCGCTATAGCCTCCGCCAAATCCGCCATGACTGTCATAATGATTATGTCCGCCATGACCACCATAATCGCCATAGCCGCCATATCCGCCATAACCATAGTCTCCGCCATGTCCATAGCCGCCGCCATGTCCGTAGCCGCCGTCATATCCGCCATGAGCATTCGCCAGCGCAAGGACAGCGCTCGCCACCAGTGTAAACAATACGAACTGGGAAAAAAAGAAAAATATTTTTTTATTTTTTACTTTCACTAGCGATGCGCCACTGCTTCGCACGGTTTTTACGACATGACAAAACATCAAGATTGCTGTATTACATTTTAAAGTTTATATGTACATACATATAAAACATTGATATTAATTTTAGATGTAGGTTAACATTAATATTTTATACTTATAAACCTTCCGGAATAAATTCTTTAAATTATGGTGAAAATCGCATCAAAATCCGTTGCGGAGTTTAGAAGAACAACGTGGTCACGCAGACAGACACGAAAAGTGACTTTAATTTATAATATTTATTTAGATATATAGAAGATATAGATGAGATGCGGCCCACTTTTGTCCTCGATCTCTCTTGGAGGAAATCGATGCGTGGGTAAGGTCTGTGATGGAACGACCGTCCCTAACAGATACACTAACCTTAAAAAAATATAGTACACTTCAAAAAAATATAGTACTTCATGAAAAAAAAAATGGGGCCAAATATATTTGTTACCCATTAATTTATTTTTATAAAACTTAAAACTTATTTTTTTGCACTACCCTTTTTTTATTGTCTAAACATAAAGTGTAATTGCTTTATTACATTCAATTTCTAAATTTTAGTAATGTTAATCAAAAGCTTATCCCACTCAGGGTTAGGTATTATATTTTTGGCGTCTTCTTTGTGTTTTTCGCTTTTTAATCGGCGTTAGTAGCGGCGTACTTGAACTTGACGCACTTTCGTTATCGCTACCATTTATTTTCCATTACTAATTTATTTAGGACTTCAACTTCTCAAAAGAAAGAACAACATCAAATTAGATACCAATAATAGTAGTTAATAATTAGATACCAAACTAAAATAAAGCACACCAAAAATTCGTTTGGCGTTGGCAATTTGACATTATTGACAAATTCGGAACGCATTAAGACATGAGTTTGGCAGTCAAAAGTAAATGTGCGTTCATAAATTTCGATGCTGAAAATATAGTATTTTTGCGTACTATACAGGGTGTTAAAGTAATTGCGTGCCATAGCTTAGGAGTAGGTTCAGTATCGATAAAGGAAACTAGGAAAAAAAAAAAAACAAAAATTATTTTAAAAAAAAACATTAAATAAAAATTGCAAGGTCAACCTAATTTAGTACCTACTAACTTAAAATAGCAATCAAATCAACTTAAAACATGAGTAAATAAGTTGATTTTTAATCTTTGTAAATACCTGATTCCAAACTAAATTAGGTCGGACCTTGCAATTTTTTTAAATATATTTTTTTTAAATTAATTTGCTGGATTTATTTTTTATTTTTCCTAGTTTCCTTTATCGATACTGAACCTACCCCTAAGCTATGACACGCAATTACTTTAACAACCTGTATATTTCTTCAACAGTATATAGTACGTAGACCCGAAATATAGTACAATACTATATATTATAGTACGGTTGGTAACCCTACTTTTAGGACATAAGTAGTATGAATGGACGGACTCCATAATTGCTATTTATTTTCTGGAAAACTTCGTCAGATAGTTCGGATATGAAGCCCACATTACTGTCGATGTATTCTCTAAAAATCTCACCGTGATAACGTAGGTGAAGTGAGTTGTCAAAAGTGTCAATCCCTCACTTCAAGCTCACTTCACACCAAAGTTTACACGTCGAGATTTTTACAGAGTACACCGGTAAGCACTTTTTACGAAATAAAACTTAACTAGATCAATTTAAAAAATAATGACTTGAAGTTCTAATATAACTGGTATGAAAGAATAAGCACTACTCACAGTTTTCATTGTGTCTGTTGTAAGTTGAATAACGTTATTTTCGGTCCATCGTGGACATTTATAGGACGGAAGATGGAGGTCAACATTCTAGTTTTTCCATTAATATTATTAATTAACAAAATTTTGGTGGTCTTTTTCTCCTTCCAAACAAGTTATATGCTTCCTAATAAATTGGAATTACTTATGTAATGAAAACCACAAATTGATCAAGATTGGTAATGACCGATTTACATTTAAGAGTCTTTATAAATAGTTCTAAATCATTCGCCACACCACGAAATATGTTCATAACAAATAAAATTAAACTAATAATGCAAACAAAAACGAATTATGCTTTCAATAGCAACTATGATAGAAACTGTGTTGCTTGCCATACGTAATATATACTCATACTCTCAATATTTTTTGCAGATTATTAACAAACAAAATGTAAACATTCGGTGTCGTGGGGGGGGACCAATCACTGTAGGGTTTTTCGCACAAACGTTACACCGTATCAATAAAGCATCGATGGAATAAAACGTCCTACAACTGAGTTATCGATACACCGTGTTCGATATAATAAAAATTGAATCATCAACTTTCGAAATCAAGTAGCCCCGCTGAAACAAAGTTCTTTTTGCGGTGAATAAGTGTACCATAACCATAATCAGCCTATAATGTTCCCACTGCTGAGAAGGTATGGACTGTAACCACCACGCGGGGTGATGAAAGCTTAATCTAATCCAGATAATTACTTGCCGGGGTTGGTCAGTGGATGGGTGACCATCTTTACATACCGTGACTCCTCCGGATGCATAATAATATCATACCTATAAGCACAATGGTTTGTGAGCGTTATTTTTGTCGCTGCCACTATGATTTTTCGCACCGAAAATAGAAGTCGTTTCCCAGGAATAATTTTTGCTTAATGTTTCTTATTTTGATGTACCTAAAGAATGCGTAGATAACGGTCCTGTGTGAAACATAGTTTGACAGGTTAAATAAATTCAGTAAAAAAAAAAAACTTGGGAGGTGTCAAGGGACACCCGGATGGAACGAAGTTACAACTTTAGCAAAAAGTGTCGTTACAACTTTTGGTCTTCATTTTTTCCGTCTTTCCGTCCGCCCCCTTTCGCAACGCGCGAAAGGGAACTTCGTTCCAATAGGTGAGCAGTTGTTTTTTAAATAATTTATTGACTAACTGTACTTATTGGGATTAAAGCCATCACAGTATACACCGATAGGTTCTAAGTTATATCTGAGACTGAACAAACATTCTTATTAAATATTTCTTATCCGTGATGGCCGCCTGGGCCGAAGTGGAGGCCGTCGTTTCCATCATGACCGGCAAAACCACCATAACTGCCATATGCGCCATGGGGATAGTCTCCACCATTTCCGGAGCTGCCGCCATAACCACCACCACCTGGATGGTGGCCGTGTCCTTGGTGAGCATTCGCCAGCGCAAGGATAGCGCTCGCCATCAGTATAAACAATACGTACTGGAAATAAAGTTTTCTTTTTTTTTATCTTTCACTAGCGACGCGCCACTGCTTCGCACGGTTTTTACGACATGACAAAACATCAAGATTTCTGTATAACATTGTATAAAACATTAATATTATTTTAGATGTTGTTAATATTAATATTGTATACTTATAAACCTTCCGAAATAAATTCTGTAGATAAATAAATCAATTCTGCAAATAAAATAGCATCAAAATCCGACTTTAGTTTATAATATTTATTTAGATATAGATGAGATGCGGCCCACTTTTGTCCTCGATCTCTCTTGGAGGAAATCGATGCGTGGGTAAGGTCTGTGATGGAACGAGCGTCCCCAACAGATACACTGAAGTTACTTTGAGGGAATTAGATGGCATGTTATGAATGGACGGAGTCCATTACGGACGGAGGCCCGGTTAAAGTGCCGTAAGCATTGCATTCTCACTGTCACTTGTTATTTTGTTTTCATCTATTAGCCGGCTAAACTTAAATCCCTTGGCTTAGCAAATGAAAATGGCTAAGGTCGGTTAGCTTAGGTTAGAACTATATCACACAACGCACGAACCGAGCGAGCGCAGCGAGCTGTACCGCGGCAGCGGCCGGCGAGTGCTAGGGTCCGTTTAGGCACAAGAGAATGTAATGTATTGGGAATGTGGTGTTTTACTGCGAACTAAACTCAACAATCAAACAAAATAACAAGTGACGCGACTTAGTGACAGTGACAATGACAGAGCACTGCTTACGGCACTTTAGCCGGGCCGAGGCGGTGTAAATAAAGTGGCCGGTAGCGCCAATTTATTCAATAGGGATAGAGTGCCGCTAGTGGCACTCTATATACTGCATTTATTATTTTCTGGAAAACTTAATCGGATAGTTCGTATAGGAAGCCCACATTACAGTCGATGTATTCTGTAAAAATCTCACCGTGATAACGTAGGTGAAGTGAGTTGTCAATAGTGTCAATCCCTCACTTCAAGCTCACTTCACACCAAAGTTTTCACGTCGAGATTTTTACAGAATAGACCGGTAAGCACTTTTTACGAAATAATACTTTTTATACCATTCCCCCTCTAAAAAGCTTATTTTATTCACTGAAAACAGTGAATAAAAAGCTCTTTTAATCACTATTTTGGTGTTTGAATTATAACACGTCAATATATTCGACCGCCATCTCAATGCTATACAACCTCCTTAACACTTTCGACTCCACCCATTTTCATAGAACTCATACGCCATGCCGCCATACATATTGGAAGTCTACGAATTTTATTATTTGTAGTTGGAAGTGAAACCTCCGGAAGGGTTGCCGGCATTACGTTTTGTTAAAATATACATCAGATTTTATTTTCACGGCTTATAATCTATATTCGTTAAGAAAAACCTACATATAAAATGAGCCCTCCGCGAGGGCTCCCGGCATCCCATACCCAAGTAGGTGAACCCTCCAAGAGGGCTCCCGACACTGAACGTCTACATTTAAAATGAGCCCTCAGCGAGGGCTCCCGGCGGCATCCCATATCAAAGTAGGTGAACCCTCTAGGAGGGCTCCCGACTCTGAATGTCTACATTTAAAATGAGCCTTCCGCGAGGGCTCCAGACACTGAACGTGTTAACCGTGTGTTAACTGAACGTGTTAACTGAAGAAGTTGTGTTTATTAAATGTCTATTTTCGCTTTTCTCGTAGTCATGGTATAAAGTATAGTATGAAACTCTTGAATAAAACGGATTTATATCGAGAGCCATGAATTACTCGCGTCGCTCAGGATTCTAACACTTGAATCACTCCCTACGGTCGTGATTCAGTCGTTAGAATCCTTCACTTGATCGTGAATCATCTATGGCCCTCGCTTTAAATCCGTCCTTTATTCATTAGTTGCATAATATACTATTTAAGATCAATTATGGACGCATTGTTACACCCGGAGTAGCAATTTGGCGGCATCGGAGGCAGTGTATAGAGTGCCACCATTGGCACTCTATTCCTATCGGATAAAGTGCCACTACAGGCAGCCTAGTAACACCGCCTCGGCCCGGCTAAAGTGCCGCAAGCCTTGGATTGTCATTGTCACTGTCACTAAGTCACGTCACTTGGTATTTGGTTTGATTGTCGAGGTTAGATCGCTGTAAAACACCACATTCCCAAAACATTAAATTCTCTTGTGCCTAAACGGACCCTGGCACTTCGCCGGCCGCTACCGCGGCACCGCTCGCTACGCTCGCTCGGCTCGTGCATTGTGTGGTCACAGTTCTAACCTAACCTAACCTAAATAACAAGTGACAGTGACAATGCAACGCTCACGGCACCCTAGCCGGGCCGAGGCAGTGACACTAGAGTGCCACAAGAAACTCGGGGCACTCTATACACTTCGTTTAAAAAATTATAACTTGAACTTCTAATACAACTGGTTTGAAAGGACAATCACTACTCACAGTTTTCATTGTGTCTGTTGCAAGATGAATAAAGTTATTTTCGGTTCATCCTGATAGAAGGCAAGATGGAGGTCAACATTCTAGTTTTTCCATTAAATTAGTAACTAACAAAATTTTGGTGGTTTTATCTTCCTACCAAACATGCTTCCTTATTCATTGGAAATTTGGAATTAGTATAATGGAAACCACAAATTGATCAAGATTGGTAATGATCGATTTTTATTTAAAGAGTCGCTATAGAGGATTATTAACCGTCCTAAGCCATTCACCACTAACAACATTATATATAAAAAAAAAAAAAAGAAAGAATAATGCAATAAAAATGTAATAGAAAGAAAAATTATTTGTTATCACCATTTATTATTTAATAATTATGCTTTCAATAGCAACTACGATAGAAACTGTGTTGTGATATGTAATATAATAATAGGTAGTTAGATTTCGGGAGCGGAGCGATGGCCAAAAATAAAACCTTAGGACTCGTTCAACTAAGAGTTTATTAGCAAAAACGACCCGAGCTTACAGAGTTCGATGTAAGACTAAATAATCTATCTAACTTAATACATATGTAGAACTTACAACTAAGCTGGTGGTCACTGGCGCCTTCACATCACGCCATGTCTGGCTGATAAGGGCAAAAATGCAGCGTACGAGCTTATGGCTCTACCGCAGCGAACCCACCTTGGTTCGGAGAATGTAACTCCTCCCCCTTTAGACCGAAGTTATCGGATAAACAGGGGTTTTCTGAGAACTTCGCAAAATAATAAAACTAACAATTACAAAATTTAAGCTTTTATAACAATTATGGACCTAATTTAAGACGCTTAATCATACATTGAGAATAATAGAGTTAAGACACTAATAGAACAGGTCTCTGAATGACTCTATTTTCCTCCTGTTGAGGAGGATTGTCTTCAACACTATTCGAACGACGATCCTGCCCTTTATACATTTTCCTTACAATATACTTATACATAATTACAGCTACTAACAATAAAAAGACGATCGCGTACAGAGAGTAAAGAGCGACACTGACACTATCACCGTTGCTTTCACTGATTTCACTATTCGCACTATTCTTCAGAAGGTAATTTAGATGGCGTATGTCGTCCAGGTTAACTCCTTTCAGGTTTACAGGTTCCAACTTAGCGGCGTTAGAGGTAAGTTCATGTAAATCAGGTAAGTTTATCACTGGAACAGGCTTATACTCCGTTTGCAGGAAGTGAGAACGCTGTCCGTGGAGTTGGATATTTTCTATAGAAACATCACATTGCGGGTCTATGGTTATGATGTATGTTCCTTGTATGCGTTCCTTGGTGTCGTCATTGCCACAAGTTTGCGATATAATTCTTTTGTGTTTCGTGTATACTATCCAACTATTCGGACTAATTTTTTGTAGTTTCAGGAATTCTGACTTTATCTGACGGGGAAGACAACTCGACAGATATTTCATTAGTTGTTCGATACAGGTAGGTTCCACATATTGAATGAAGTTATTTTCAGAGCAGAGGTATTCTTTGACTGTTATCTCTTGGCATGGTTGATCAGTTGGAAGATATTTGGACCCTTCTACCAAAAGGTAAGGAAATTCAGGAATAACAACAAAGGTTTGGTTTAAGGAATCCATAGGAAGGGAATACAATTTATAGTAATTATAAGTAACATTTAAAATTAGCGGAACTTCAATAATAAAGGTTATTTCTTCATTTTTAAGGTAAGCTTTTACAGACAATGACTCTTCTATATTGATTAAATTTCTATCATTTACAGAATACATTAAGTTATCATGTTCGTTAATATGTTTTAATACATTCAACAATTCGTCGGGATTTATTACGGCTTTGTGTAAAACAGCTGTTTTACTAAATGCCAAAGCAGTTTCTAATTCGCTAAGCTTAAGAAAGATAGTCCTAAAGTTCACAATAAATTGATTGAGTAATCCAAATACATAGGTCATATAAATTGAATGATTATCTTTTGTGTTAAGATTAGCTACAAGGCCTTCAAGTAATTTAAGGCGCTCGTTAATTTTATTTGTATTTTCATTCAATATTTCAGTAGAGTTCAGGAAGTGATCCAACATTTTAGAAATCACAGTGAATTTATTGGTTATTGCCTGTTCTTTAGTCTGAATATTATAAATTAAATTATCATATCTAACCGCATCTCCATGATCAAGGTTACCGGTTATAACTTTGATAATAGATCCCAAAGGATTTACAATACCACGTTTGAATCTTTTGGAAGGAATTAATTGCTGTAATTTCTCTATGGTCTGATTTCGAATATACTCCACTTGTGTTTTAAGTCCCATAAACTCCTCTGTGTAGGATTTGTTTGGGTATAATTTTTGGCTGAATTCAGAATATTTTCGAATATTGAAAGAAAGGTCAGTACTTATGCCCTTAAGACTGATTATTTTAACAATAGACCACTTATCGTATTGAATAAACGCTTGACCCATTTTTACCGGAAGAATACCAGGGTTTTGACTAATCTTTACTGCTTGAAGGGCCTGGCTTGGAAGAGTCCAATTGGTCGTTGTCCATGTCACCAGGATCAAACTCCACCTGCGGAGGACGTTTTATGTTTTTGAGAGGTACTTTGGTATCCCTATTTTTAAGTTTAATTGGTATAACATTGCGTTCTATCTGACCTGTGACAATGGCCTTTTGGTACCTAGGCTTATCTTTTGCTTGTCGCTTATTAACTGCTTTAGCGAAAACCGGTTTTCCTATTTCTAAAGCTGGTTCTAATTCACCTCCTCGTTTCGTTAAAATCTTTTCTTTGTGAATTTTTGCCTTTTCCGAAATATACTTATAGAGTATCTGAGTTTGTGTAAGTTGCAATAAGGGTTTAATGGGTTTCCTATCATATTTAGAAGTTTTACAACGCTCACATGAGTTAATAATGGCGGAAACGGATTCAAATAAATTTGGCCAAAAATAGTTGCGACGAATCCGTTTAATGGTTTCGCTGATGCCACGATGACATGTCTTGCCTTCGTGTAATTTAATTACTATAGCCTTTTGTTCCTGCTCATCTTCGACATAAACAACACGTTCGGTACATTCAAAGAAGTTAACTACATCTTTCTTAAACAGAGAAATTATGATTTTACTGAAATCTTTTCTAAGTTCTTGATTTTCAAAATAAATTAAATACTTCATTTTTGGTTTTATGTAGTCTTTCAAAAATCCTGTGATGAGATTATAGTTGTGAAGCGGCAAAAATACCTCTAACACCTTTTGTTTGTCTCTAGATAAATCTTTTACTTGAATCTCATTACGAAACCAGCTAAAGACGAGTATTTGATTAGGCTTGGTATCTATTGCTTCGCTTAAGATCGGTATGCCACTGGATTCGAGATCTTTGGCTGAATGAACTGTCTGTATGGAAGAAGTCTCAGACGATATGGGATAATGAGGTGATTTGTCAAGAACTGCCTCAGTTTCTGCTATACTTATTGGACTAGCTGTGGCGGTTCCTTCAGAGTCAGATATGGAAATTGTTGTAGAACCGTCTGTACTTTGTCTGGTCATGTCTTTCTGTTCGTCTAAATGAACGATCATTGAACTGTTGTCTAAATCGTCGGCTCCCTCTAGGGCATTTAGGCGTTTAACAATTGCAGCTGGCATTCGAATGCCTTCATGAAACTGCTCGTTATCTATTATGGCATAGCCATCCTTTTGATTTGCAGGTAATTTCACTCGATGTTCGGTCCGCGGTTCTAGTCTAATTTCAAGGTCAGTGGAATAGATTATAGGAATGTTGACGCCGTTTGTCTTTAAAGTGTTGTTCTTAAACGATAAATCAGCATTTAGTCGGGATATAAGGTCCATTCCAATCAATCCGTCATATCTGTTGTCCACATCATAAATATAAAATTTATGTAACCCGTCATCATTAAAAATGGAAAATAGGGGAATTTTAGCTACTTCATAATGTTCACTAGTTGCATGTATGCTTGTAACAGTAAATCGTTCATAGAATTTTAATTGAGGAAAATACTCATCAGCTTTACTGGGACTTATAAAAGATCGTGTGCTTCCTGTATCTAATATAAATTTACCGTTTATCTCAGGAATGTATATGTATGGATGATGTAAATTGGCGTCAAAATGAAGTTTTATCATTTCTGGCAGGTTTGTATTAAATTTTATTTGATAATTTTTAACAGCTTCCGGATCACTGTTATTTTCGATTGGATGCAAATTTTCAGCTGTTTTAGAAAATTCTACACTAGGCTTCTCATCTACGTAACCATCTTCAGTGTACATATTTGTATAGTCATAGTTACAGTGTGTCGTCATATTATGAGTGTAATCGTCGTGATTAGGGTTGTAGTAGTATTGTTCATTATCCATATAAAGTTCATTCACAGGAAAACCTTGTTGTTGCCTAACCGGAGCTGGAGCAGTTCTCATTGTCACGTCACTATCGTAGAAATTATTGGTTGGACGATAGGCCGAAGCTTGAATGGGTCTATCTCTATAGCCAAATTGTCCTACTTGGGGTCTATAACCAAATTGCGCTGTTGGGGGTCTGTAGCCAAATACTCCTACTTGAGGTCGGGAGTCTAATGGCTGGGGATTTTTTTTATCAAAGACTGGTGGTCTAAATTGAGCCATTTGTGGTCGTGAACCAATTTGTTGATTCGGTATATTTGGTCGTACAAAATTTTGATTAGGTATACCAAATTTGAATTGAGTTTGGTTTGTAAAAGGTCTAAAATTATTATTCTGTAAAAGGGGCGATGCACTAAAAGGCTTCAGATTGGGTGAATTAAAAACGAATTCTTTATCGCGTGATGGTAACATATGACCTTGCTGTCGGTGTTGCAACATTTTACTACGTAAATTATATTGCTCCTGAAAGTTAACTTCTTCAAGGACATATTTTAAAGCTTCTTCCAACGTGGTAGGGTTTTTAATACGAACAATCCGCACCAAATGTTCTGGTAAATTATACATGAATATATTAAGAGAAGTATTGTTATAAATAATTTTCTTTGCTTCTCTTAACGTTGTAGAGCTGTTCTGATTTACTTTTGAAATTAATATAGCACGAATGTCTTGAATACGACTGCAAAACTGTAAGTATGACTCACTTTGTTTGATTTTTAGGGTTTCTAGTTCAATAGCTACGCATTCTTCGCTCCTGGGATCACCAAAATGTTGAATCAATAAAGATTTTAATTCGCTATAGGTTTCAAAATCACCTCTTTCACTAATTAAGGCTGCCGCTTTACCCTTTAATTTACTCGTAATATTCTGCATTAAAAATTCATTTCGATCCGTGGTCCCTTGATATTTTTCAATAACATATTCGCACTTTCTTAAAAATAAACTAAGCAAATTAGTTTCACCGCTAAAATCGGGAATCAAATTTAAAACATCCCGGGGTATTAACGATTCAGCAAATTGCATGATAAACGGCGTTTCAGTTCGAGCCGACGGCGACGGGGCTGGACCCGTTGTCGCGGATACAGGGATCTGGCCTTGATTCATTTTAAATTAAATTGTAAAAAAATCAAAAGATAAGCAACAATTTATAATTTTAAAAACTAAGTATCTAATAATAACACTTCAATTCCGAAAATAAAAAAAATAAAATAAAACTAAATTAACAAACGAAATAATACTAAAAGTTAAAATTGTATCAACATTATTAGTGTGGGGAATTAGGAAGGAAGTAGAAGGTTACTCACAGTCAGTCACAGTCCAACCGCCTTATAAATTATCACCATCTCTGCTCACCCACGTTATCGTTACGCGTTATCTAAATTTATTTATTTGGTTCGAGGATTGCCAAGAACGTCTCACTGATTTTAAGTAGCGACGACTCTACGTTACCAATCGCGAATAAGTTCCTTAGTGTTCTTTTTCACTTTTCACAGTGTTTTTCACTTGACTTTCCGCGAAGGCCACAGTTTACGGCAATCCTACCGGCTGCGCCAGTTAGATTTCGGGAGCGGAGCGATGGCCAAAAATAAAACCTTAGGACTCGTTCAACTAAGAGTTTATTAGCAAAAACGACCCGAGCTTACAGAGTTCGATGTAAGACTAAATAATCTATCTAACTTAATACATATGTAGAACTTACAACTAAGCTGGTGGTCACTGGCGCCTTCACATCACGCCATGTCTGGCTGATAAGGGCAAAAATGCAGCGTACGAGCTTATGGCTCTACCGCAGCGAACCCACCTTGGTTCGGAGAATGTAACTAGGTACTCTCAATATATTTTTCAGTTCACAAACATCAAGTAAAAGAATTTAATAAAATTGTAAACATTCGGTGTCATGGGTCACCCGGTTGGAAAGAAGTTCCTTTCGCTCTAAGTATTTATTATTTTTTTTTTGACTAGGGCATCTCGCAGGTTACCACTAAGGTACTCGCTGCTTAACCGGACTTTCCTGTGGCTGCCTTAAGCTCCTAAAAGAACTCAAAGCCTCCAGCCAGGGGCATACAAACTAAGCTAATTAAAACTAGGCGAACGCTCGCTAAGGGCACCCCCTGTAGGGTACGAATCTCGGCTTAGGGCGTTCGCTGGGGGGAGGACAGCAAGAGGGACAGGCTGGATCAAGGATAGATCATTATTATTAATCGGGGAATTTAAAGCTACAGGCTCAGCAAAAACGCGGGCTGGCGCATCGTTATCGAGCAAGGGTCGGGGGGGACTCTAAGTATATAAAGTATTAATGAAGAGCCATCTAGTATAAGTTTTTAAAAACTTACACTAGATGGCTTCTGTATTAAAAAAAACACAACAAAACAAAAGCTTTTGACACTTGAAACTGACTTTTTCGGGCATAACGCTTTTTCATTACGTGACGATTTCTGCCCGTTTACTCCTACCGCAAGCCGCGTTAAAGATCTTTGTGAACATACCGTTCCGATACTTAATGTTCCGAGGAACGTTTATTTGTATGCAACTGCTTCTCATTCTAAGTGAATAGATTGTATTACTTATACTTTTAACGTTAAAACTCTCTTTTCCATGCACAGTTCAGGCTCTAGACCTCTTTGGCATAATCAACCTATAATATTCCCACTGCTGGGACACAGGCCTCCTCTCTTCGAGAGGGAGTGGGTTTAAATCTAACACGCGGGTCTAGTAGGGAAATTAAAACGTCTTGATTTAAGATTCAAAGTAAAGGTTTTGTGAATACCTACTGTAAGTGAGGACATGTTATGCTTTGTGACCCCATTTAGAAAATTAAAAATAATATTGATTTATTTCCAAAAATAATAAATAACGTTTCAGGTGAAAGCGTCTGGGTAGCCCGCGAAATTCTCTTACGTTTTTTGCAATTTGCAGATCAGTATCATGTTGATCTAAAGATGATTCGCGACTGTATTAAATATTTATTTATAGAATAATAACCATAAAAATCATCAATACAACTACCTAAGTTCATTATAATAAAAAAATAATTGAATTGAGTTGAATTTAATGAGTATTTCATGAAATCAAGACATTTTAGGATTATTCTAACATAATGTACATATTTGTAAACTTTCTAGTTTACAAATTCATTATGTTAGAATAACATATAAATATTATACCTTTTTGGATTGCTCAGGATCTCTATCCTGAGCAATCCAAAAAGGTATAATATTTATATGTTTCCTGAAGAACTAAGGAAATATCTGAAGTTCAACTTCCAAATTGGGTAATCTAGTTATCGAAGTTCAAAGTTTGGGTGTAATTTATATACCTACGTAAAACGTTTTTATTTTTTACTATTATATCGGTTAGCACATTATATTTCAGAACATAAAAACGGTTTTAGTAACACTTACGACCGTAAAGGTACCTTTGTTCGAACCTTTTTTGAGATGGAAAATGCTGTTTGGTTCCATAGTGCGCCGCTGCGCGCATTTTTAACTAAAAAGATGGCTTAATAACACTTTATACTTTCCACATTCAACAAAAAAATATATCATTGCTCGTTTTAAAAGTGATGGAAAAATAAAAAGAGACGAGAGACAAGACTTAAGATCCAAAGTTAAGGTTATGTGCATACCTACTGTAAGTGAGGATTGGTTCAGAGATATTTCACTCCCGATAACGGTAAGGCAGAAAATCGATATTTTAAAATGAATTATTACGATATTTTTCCCCGAACATTTTGGTTTTTTATTTACATACAAAGCAGGAAAATATCATTCTTTTAGAGGCATGAGGAACAGGGTGTAAAGTTCACTCATCTTCTATAGAAAAGGGAGGATCCTCCGACCAGACGCGAGACGGGTATCGTGTCTGGCAACTGCCCAACGGTTGATGTCAGATAGTCATTTATAATGTCGTTTGCGCGGTAACGTCTAATTGCACGATGTAGCATTAATGTGACGTCAGGATTTTGTATGAAGTCAGCTTTGATGCGTAGTTCGCATGTGGCGATGTAGATGCCGCCACATCATGTACAACGCCTATTTCAATGATAAGTATTTGGGAGTGCCTCCGCTGCCGGCGCGGGCGCCGGCACCCGAAAATAACGCCCGCGCCGTTGGGAACCGGCAGTACATACTGCAAACATATCGGTTGCCGGCGCCACCGGCTCCAATAAAACTAGTTCGGTTCCGGGTAGTACTTAATTACTGGAATATGGAAATGATTGAATATGGAAATATATTAATAGACAAAAATAATGTCTACCCCGATGCATAAAATTTATCCTATCATTTAGATATCTATTCCATACTAGCTTCTGCCCGCGGCTTCGCCCGCGTGGATGTCGGAAATTATCCCACAGGAACGTGTAACATGTCCTAAATCAGCGGGGTAATTGCGCAGCACTTACAATAGCAATGGGTTTCATTTTGACAGTTAAACAATTAATTGCGTTATTTACGTTATTTCTCGAACATAATTATTAAGCAATAGCTTCTACTTGGCGCTCTGGCGCGTCATCCCCTGGCTGGCCCGCCCCTCCACCCTCGTTCTGTGCGCCGTCGACTCAATATCGCAGGTCATTCTTATCGTTCTAACTTTTAAACTATTTGTCCAAATTACTTAGTGTAAAAGACAAACTTTATCTACATTAAATACCAAAAGCGATGAAGGTATTTATTTTGATAAAAAAGTATTCAATTTAACTGTATTTATTGCTCACTATTTTGGTTATAAAGGCTTCCACATAAAAGGTAGATATATGCTGTCGCGGACTTTTATTTAGAACTCTTTAAGACAAACAATCCCACAATACATTTTCTTCATGTAACTCTAACGGTTTAGGCAGCGCACGCAGCATACGGTGGAGGTCTACCCGGCTTGGGTGGACCACCGCCGTGTCCTCGTGGAGGCGATCGGCGGCGGTGACCTCTCGCGTACGGCCCTGGTTCAGGCCATGGTGCGGAGCGAGAGGGCATGGCAAGCCGTCACCTCCTTCTGCAAAGCAGTAATGCTCACAAAGGAGAAGGTGGAGCGCGCGAGGGAGTAGCAAAGGCCGCGCCCTACCAGCCCTAGCCGCCGCCGCCGTAGGAGACGTCCCGGGCGTCGGGAATTGATAGCCGATTTCCGGCCACCGTAGGCGCGGGCCTGCGGACGGAGAGCAACGGGCAGCTCGCCGTCTGATAAGGACCAGGCCCGGGTCGACGGCGCATCGTGTTCCACGCGCGCCTCAAAGAGATATCAAGGATCGAAGGAACACGTGTGGGTTTTAGTCAGTAAGAGTCTGACACGCCCTTCCGCTCCGCCCAGAGCGGGAGAAGTCATTGGATGATTAACCGCCCAAAAAAAAAAAAGGCAGCGCACGCAAAGATAGATCTCAAGCCGCCCTCCCACGGTGCGCCATATCGCGGACGCACGCGCACGACGCACCGTGGGAAACCTAGCGTGCGCGGTGCGTCCTCGTGCGGGCTGGTGCGCGTCCGCGATATGGCGCACCGTGGGAGGGCGGCTTCAGAGGGCAGGAATTATTCCGACTTACTTGATACTTATCGTTATATTATGGCCAAATCACATAAAATCTTTATAAATTGTAGCCTATGTGTTATTCTAATGTATAAGCTACATTATTGTAAAGTTTCATCAAAATCCGTTCAGTAGTTTTTGTGTGAAAGAGTAACAAACATCCATCCATCCTTCCATCCATCCATCCATCCATCCTCACAAACTTTCGCATTTGTAATATTAGTAGGATTAATGTAGAGCAGTGTTTTTCAACCTTTTTCATGACTTGACCCCATTAGTATGAAAAAATTTTTTCGCGACCTCGACCATTCGAGAACGATTTGAACTCAGTCGAGATTCCCGCTGAGTCGAAGTTTCTACAGCACGAAACCTAGCCTGATGTTCCCGAGTTGCAGAGAGCCTTGCCTCACGACCTTCCTCGAGCCTCTACCATGAGTTGCCATCGAAAATTTACTCGCTAACGCCGGCGTATTAACCCGTTCAGTGCCGGGAGCCCTCCTGGAGGGTTCACCTAGTCGCATATGGAATACCGGGAGCCCTCGCGGTGGGCTCATTTTAAATGTTGTTTTTTCTTAGCGAATACAGCTGGCATTATAAACCGTGATAATAAAATCTGATATTATAATTTATAATTTAATTACTCGTATCAATAAAAAAATTGTTCACTGTTACAAATATTCACACAAATTATCTTCGTTTTACAGTGGTTTATAATACGGTTTTAAACCTAATGCTGTAGACCATCAGCGATGGTTAACTTTAGCGCAAACGAAATGCCGGTGACCCTCCCGGAGGGTTTACTTCCAATATGTATGGCGGCATGACGTATGAGCTCTATGAAAAGCGGGTGGAGTTGGAAGTGTTGACGTGAGGTTGACGTAGATCAAACAGATTTCGATAATGCTCGCACCATGAGTTTTACGGAGTCTCGCGCAGGCGCTAACGTAAGCTCGATAGATCGTGTTGTTTCTATCTTTCTCAGTAATAAGAAGAGAGAACGGATCATATGCTCAGTGAAAATCACGAAATAATCCGGTTAAATAGAAAAGTTGGCGGTTAGTTGACTACTTAGGGTATTTAGTGGTTGTTGAATTTTTATTCATTATAATATGTCACTGTCAATTTGTAATTTTGTGGATACTTGACCTTGACATTGTGTGGTTTGCGGCGATTTTGAATTTTTATAGATTAATTATTTAATACAATGAGGACCAGCGTGTCACAGTTTCAATTGTTGGTGGAGTTCATGGAAAGGTATGTTTCTACTTTAAGCTAATAGTTAAAATAATTGACATATTGGATATGTTATGGTCTAGGTAAAATGTCTAAATAACAAAATGCATATTTTACAGGAACGGTGATCTTAGCAAACCCACCGAAGGTCCACAAGGAAGGATGAGGAATATTCATTATTGGGCTCAACTCACAAAAATTTTAAATGCTGATTCAACTGGCGCTACGAAATCAGTTGAGAAATGGAGAAAAGTGTGTATCATTATCAATCATTATAATAATGAGTCTTGATATTCTTTTTCACCATATTTAATTTTATTTGAGTTTTGTAGTGTTTAGATTATATGTATTTTGTTTTATTTTTCATGAAATTCAATTGGCGTATGCAACTTTGGTGATGGACTATGCTTGATATGAAGGTGTGGAGTGATATGAAGAACAATACTAAAAAGAAAGCCGCTCGCATACATAGACATGCTACTGGAACTGGTGGTGGTCCCGCAAGTAACACGAAATTAACCGAGTATGAGGAGAGAGTGCTAAATATTTTGGGCCCCCAAGCAGCGACTGGAATACCTGACATTATTGAAGTTGGCTTCTCTCAGGTTATCTATTTGCTTAAATCTATACATATAATAAAATTGTAGAAAAGTGGTGTCTGTACAATGGAAATATATGAAAAAAAAGTAGCAGGGGTTGTTATTATATCGATGCTGAACCCGAGATTGTAATTAATATTTTTTTTGTCTGTTTGTCTGTTTGTCTGTTTGTCGGTTTGTCTGTTTGTCTGTGTGTTTGTGCACGCTAATATCAGAAACGGCTTATTCGATTTAGATGCGGTTTTCACTAATATATTGTAGTAAGCTTCACTTAACATTTAGTGTTTATTTCATGTCAATCGGTTCATAAATAAAAAAGTTATGTCAATTTAAAGAATAACGACGAACATTTGTTATAGGTTAGGCATTTCTTTCCTTGATTTTCGGTATACTTATCTTAATTTTTATTTAGCGTTTGTATATAAATATTATAAGTATTTGGTATAGGTTAGGCATTTCTTTTCTTGATTTTCTTTATTAAGTATAAGTTTATTAGCTCAGGTTAGTAATTAATTTTTCTAGCAATTCTTTTGTTTTATAAAGTTAGTACGTTTGGTTTACACGTCTTAACACTTATTACTTAAACTGTGATAATTTTAGACTGTATAATAATCTGTAAGTATTTATAATTTAATTGTTTACGATAGTACGTGTTTACTAAATAACTGTGTGTTAAGTAGTAAGTACTATTTTATTGTAAGCCTCGAAGAAGATCCAACCTCTCCCAATGTAGCAGAAATGCTAAAAGGATGAGATTAGTTCGATCACAGGAATCTGAGGAAGGTCGTGAGGCAAGGCTCTCTGCAACTCGGGAACATCAGGCTAGGTTTCGTGCTGCAGAAACTTCGACTCAGCGGGAATCTCGACAGAGTTTAAATCGTTCTCGAATGGTCGAGGTCGCGAAAATTTTTTTCATACTAAGGGGGTCGAGTCATGAAAAAGGTTGAAAAACACTGCCCTACATGAATCCTACTAATATTATAAATGCGAAAGTTTGTGAGGATGGATGGATGGATGGATGGATGTTTGTTACTCTTTCACACAAAAACTACTGAACGGATTTTGATGAAACTTTACAATAATGTAGCTTATACATTAGAATAACACATATGCTACAATTTATAAAGATTTTATGTGATTTGGCCATAATATAACGATAAGTATCAAGTAAGTCGGAAAAATTCCTGCCCTCTGAGATCTAATTTTGCGTGCGCTGCCTTTTTTTTTTTTGGGTGGTTAATCATCCAATGACTTCTCCCGCTCTGGGCGGAGCGGAAGGGCGTGTCAGACTCTTACTGACTAAAACCCACCCGTGTTCCTTTCCTTGCCTTGCCAGAGGCCACGGTTTCCCCTTGGGACTACCCGCAACCCCGGCAGGCATCGGCCCTAGCGGACCCCGTCAGTTTTGCTGATATCTCTTTGAGGCGCGTGTGGAACACGATGCGCCGTCGACCTGGGCCTGGTCCTTATCGGACGGCGAGCTGCCCGTTGCTCTCCGTCCGCAGGCCCGCGCCTACGGTGGCCGGAAATCGGCTATCAATTCCCGACGCCCGGGACGTCTCCTACGGCGCGCGGCGGCGGCGGCGGCTAGGGCTGGTAGGGCGCGGCCTTTGCCACTCCCTCGCGCGCTCCACCTTCTCCTTCGCGAGCATTACTGCTTTGCAGAAGGAGGTGACGGCTTGCCATGCCCTCTCGCTCCGCACCATGGCCTGAACCAGGGCCGTATGCGAGAGGTCACCCAAGCCGGGCAGACCTCCACCGTATGGTGCGTGCGCTGCCTAAACCGTTAGAGTTACATGAAGAAAATGTATTGTGGGATTGTTTGTCTTAAAGAGTTCTAAATAAAAGTCCGCGACAGCATATATCTACCTTTTATGTGGAAGCCTTTATAACCAAAATAGTGAGCAATAAATACAGTTAAATTGAATACTTTTTTTACATTGCATATTTTAGAGTATTTAGTTAATTCTTATATCAAAATAAATACCTTCATCGCTTTTGGTATTTAATGTAGATAAAGTTTGTCTTTTACACTAAGTAATTTGGACAAATAGTTTAAAAGTTAGAACGATAAGAATGACCTACGATATTGAGTCGACGGCGCACAGAACGAGGGTGGAGGGGCGGGCCAGCCCGGGGGATGACGCGCCAGAGCGCCGAGTGGAAGCTATTGCTTAATAATTATGTTCGAGAAATAACGTAAATAACGCAATTAATTGTTGAACTGTCAAAATGAAACCCATTGCTATTGTAAGTGCTACGCAATTACCCCGCTGATTTAGGACATGTTACACGTTCCTGTGGGATAATTTCCGACATCCACGCGGGCGAAGCCGCGGGCAGAAGCTAGTTAAAAAATATATTTTTTTTTATTCTTGTTCATTCTTGAACCGCTAACTTAATTTAATAAAAAAATTACAGGAGGACATTCAACCATTTTCAGCATCAGTGTACTCTGAAGTTCTAGAAGCTACAGAAAATAGTAAGTTTCAAGATTTACTCTCACGTAACACTTGAAAAATATTTACTTAATATGTAGGTATAAAGGTAGGTATGCATAACGTTTATATTTCCATGAAGGACTAGGCAAATGTGTGTTCCACCCACATATCGACATGTTATTAGGTGCCATAGGGCCCTCATATTATTATACTAGGAAAGTCACAGGGAAAGTTTCAAAATCTGGATGCAAATGAGAATTGGGAATTAAACCCGAGATCTCATGATTAAAAGTCGAATTCGTGACCACCAAGGCCGTAACCAACGATGCAGGCAGTTTTTTTATTGGAAACATAGTTGCAATGGAATTCTGTTTCATTTCAGCTATTGCTACGAGTATGTGGAGTCAACCAGGGACTAGTACTCGTGCTCAACCGGCCCAGCTGTCTCAGGATGATATAGAGCCGCCACCAACTAACAGTGCGCAGTCCTATCAAGTGCCTGTGCCCACTGTGGAAAATACGTCGCCCATCCCAGAAGCACGTCTAATTCCGACGCCTCTGCCTGCAACTCCACGGCGAAGTCGCCGTTTACTTCAAACCACGCCCTCTCCAAGCCGTAGGAGAACTCGCACTCAGACTCAGTCAGAATTGGCAAGACAGGCGTTTCTTAATTCTGACAATGAGTGGCGGGTTTTACAACAGAAATGTGAGGAGGAACGGTTACGTTTAAGGGAGAGAGAATTGAACCAACAAGACCGGTGGTTGGATCTCTTTGGTCAATTAATACTTTTAGGAAATAAAGTATTAGAGACTTACAAAAATAATTAGTTGACACGATTGGCAAGTTAGTTTAGTTAGTTCGTTTTTAAGTCAGTTCTGTATAGTTTTAATGTTTCTTATTTTATTATATTTTTAATGTAGTTTTATTTTTAAATGTATTGTCATCGATTTCTCCGTCAATTGCGAACCGATTTAGAAAATTCTGTTTTTGTTTGATTCTGTTTTTGTTTCTTTCAAGGTAGTACCATATGAATTTTATTAGTTTTGCTTGGATAGTTTTTGAGTTAGCTTCAATAATACGTATTTTTCCTACTAAGTCTATGTGCATGATATGATCATAAGTTCCTGTGACTGTTATTTTCATAGTTTACTACAATTTGTAGTGGTATTTGAATTTGTGTGGGTTAGGTACCACAACTAAAAGGTGAAAAATAAAAACTTTTACAAAAAAAGCATCTTTAATTAGAATCTGAGTTAATATTAATCACAGAAAGCCTCCTAGCAAGCTGATCCCGTAATGCCCTGCCCGTTAGTAAATAGTTCGAAGTTTCATTTTCCTGTAAAGTTTCAGTTTCCTCCATTTGCTCATAACCTGTAAAGAAAATAATTCTAAATCAGTTACGGGAGCAGTAAGCAAAAAAAAGCGGCAGCAAAAAGGAAGGTTATACAATATATAAACAATATAATTTTATGTACAATGAGTTCATTATATGAAAACTTGGAGAAATTTAGATATATTTTAGAAATTACCTCCTGTTTGTAGGGGATTTAAGTCAGGAACATTATATTTTAAAGCAATGTTATGCAAAACACAACATGCTGTAATTATTTGTGCACATTTCTCTGGCTTGTAATGCAATGTCCTGTCTTTATTTAAACAACGCCAACGATTTTTTAGCCTGCCAAAAGTATTCTCAATAACAACCCGGGCGGACATATGAGCCTTATTGTATTTATCCTCTACAGAATTGGGCATTGGATCTGGGTATGGTGTCATCAACCAGGGCCTCTGAGGGTAGCCGGAATCACCTAAAATAGGAAAATCAAATTATTACCCATTACCATATAAATGTTCTATTACATAACTAGGTAGGTATTATGTCAACTTACCCAAAAGCCACACAATCTCATTATTTATATGTAAATACTGCATGTAGTTATTAACATGACTGTTTTGCCAAATAAATGCATCATGGGCTGCACCTCCAAATTTTGGATTTAAGGACAAAATTCCACAGTCAGAGTCGCATATCTGCAATAAAAAATATTGTATAAGTAGGAATATTTACATATAATTGTTATCAAAACAAATAGGTAGTCACCCAATAATCCAAACTAATATTATAAATGCGAAAGTAAGTTTGTTTCTTTGTTACGCTTACTCGCTAAAACGGCTTAACAGATTTAGATGAAATTTGGCACATTTGTAGACCATGACCTGGATATAGAATACTTTTTATCTCAATATTCCTACGGGATAGGCGGGGCGCAGCTAGTTATAATATATTTACCACTTGAACATTCAATGAGTGATATTGTTTTCTGCAGAAATACAAGTGTTCTTCCTCTTTGTTTGGTGTAAATATTTTAAAATGGCTACCATCTATACATCCTATAATACCAGGGATTTTGTATTTACTGTAAAATCTGAAAAAAAATAGTTAAGTTATAGAAACTTCCAATAATTAATTAATTATTACCAGTAATATCTTTAAATAATACCTTTGCTTTATAATATTCCTTTCTTGTCTTGATGTTGGAAACTTTATATATTCTTTCAAAACTATAGGATGATTCAGTGCTTTGGTGACTTCTTCTATATATACACTAATGGCTTCTTGGGATAGATGATTCCCTTCTCCAACAACTCTTTGATAGTCACCATTTCCAAAAAATAACAAAGCACATAAAACCTGTAAGTGAGAAAATTCACAACAAAAGTGTTTATAGATATGAAAATTATTGTGTTTTATTTTGAGATAGCTACCTACGGCGCAGGACATACACAAGAGGCGAGGGGTGCGGGCGATATGAAGGTGCGGCGCAGTCGTTACACCGCTCCTTTCATATTTCATGCAAAATGTATAGGAGCGACGAGGCGCGAGACAAATGCAGTTGTCGGAGCGCGGGCAAAGCGCGGCCGGAGTGCGTATCGTCGATCCTATACATTTTGTATGCAATATAAGGAGCGGCACAACGCCCACACAGTCATCGCCTCGCCCGCGGCCCTAGCCTCTTGTGTATGTCCCGCGCCAACCATACCAACTTACCTTTAGTTCTAATGAAACTCTTTGTGTTGACTTCAAATCCGTAACATTATTCAGCAATATGCACAAATCTTCAAAAGCTTCCTTAGAGAGTCTGTAAAGTTTAATAAACTTTCTCTCGCTTATATTTTTTAACTGGGATCCAACATGAAGTCTCATTTTTTCTTGAAATTCACGTTGCTCACGTCGTTGGTCCTCAAATTCAGCGGCCACTAACATATTCCATGCTAAATATGCTCTTCCAGACATTGTTTTAAATAAAACGTATTTATTATTTTACGTAAATATATGTTTCACACGTCAAAATGCTAGTGAGTGACATAACTACTATCGCAAGCGTATTTTTCGATAGCGTCTGTCGAATTAGTGACTCATGGTGCCGTTTTGTATAGTGACAGCTGAAACCGTTAGCGATTATCGAATAGTTTACGTTAGGTTTCTTACCTATCGAAAACTATAGTGCTCTTGGAACAAATTTTAATTCTTTCTGTGACCGCTAGGGGCGCTGTACAATATCTTTTCATATAAATCATTTACGGGGACGCTAGCAAGTTTTGACATTATCGAAATGTATTTGATTAACGTTAATACGCTAGCGAGTTTAACGCTAGCGAGTAAATTTTCGATGGCAACTCATGGTAGAGCTAATGTAGCTCTACCATGAGTTGCCATCGAAAATTTTGTGATCGAACTAATCTCATCCTTTTAGCATTTCTGCTACATTGGGAGAGGTTGGATCTTCTTCGAGGCATTCTTACAATAAAATAGTACTTACTATTTAACACACAGTTATTTAGTAAACACGTACTATGGTAAACAATTAAATTATAAATACTTACAGATTATTATACAGTCTAAAATTGTCACAGTTTAAGTAATAAGTGTTAAGACGTGTAAACCAAACGTACTAACTTTATAAAACAAAAGAATTGCTAGAAAAATTAATTACTAACCTGAGCTAATAAACTTATACTTAATAAAGAAAATCAAGAAAAGAAATGCCTAACCTATACCAAATACTTATAATATTTATATACAAACCCTAAATAAAAATTAAGATAAGTATACCGAAAATCAAGGAAAGAAATTCCTAACCTATAACAAATGTTCGATGTGATTCTTTAAATTGACATAACTTTTTTATTTATGAACCGATTGACATGAAATAAACACTAAATGTTAAGTGAAGCTTACTACAATATATTAGTGAAAACCGCATCTAAATCGAATAACCCGTTTCTGATATTAGCGTGCACAAACACACAGACAAACAGACAAACCGACAAACAGACAAACAGACAAACAGACAAACAGACAAAAAAAATTTTAATTACAATCTCGGGTTCAGCATCGATATAATAATAACCCCTGCTATTTTTTTTTCATATATTTCCATTGTACAGACACCACTTTTCTACAATTTTATTATATGTATAGATATAGATTGTGTCCTGTCCTAAAAATTGATTTTGTCACTTGTTTTGACGTGGCAATTACTTTCGGACGGGCCGGTATCTTCATTGACGGACCTAGAGAGTAGACCCCCTGACCAGGTGCAGGACAAACGGCAATTTGTGCTATTGTTTACTTACATACAATTACAACCCGTTTTAAAGTCCTTTAAAATAATGAAAATTTATATCGCTGTTTCTCAGGCATGTTTAGAAATGGTGCAGCTAAAATCCTAAAATACTTATGTATCACTTTCTAAATAACTTTGAATATAAATGTATAGATGCAATTAAAATAGTGATTGAAATATCTAGTAACCTTCTGATTATGGAAATATTGAATGTCATGGATCCAAAGCTTTTTCCTTTTTTCACGAAAACAAGTTTTTGATATTATTTAAACACCACCACAACTCCTGCACCTACCGTTGCATGCATATACAAGCACAATGTATTGCGTGCGTTCTATTGTGGGCTGCCATAGAGATATCTCATAGATATATCGTTCCAAAAATAGAAGTCGTTTCCCAGAAATAATTTTGTTATAGTTTGATGTACCTCTACGTACAGAATGCGTCGATAAGGCTGCCTGTCCACTGGAGCGGGGAGGAGAGAAGAGGAGCGGAGATGTGTCAATAATAATTAATAAAATCGCACCTCTGGAGCGGAGTTTAGATTCTATTGATTAATATTGGCACATCTCCGCTCCTCTCCTCTCCTCTCCGCTTCAGTGGACAGGCAGCCTTACCGTCCTGTATATTATGTATATAACATAGTTTGACAGATTACATAATTTTCGTAAAAAAAGAGGTAAGCAGTTGTTTTTTATTAAATAATTTATTGACTTACTGTACTTATTGGAATTAAAGCCATCACAGTATTAACATATAGGTTCTAAGTTATATCTAAGACTGAACAAACATTTTTAATAAATATGTCTTATCAGTGGTGGTGATGATGGCCGCCGTGGCCGTAGTCTTCGCCATGTCCGAAATTGTTATAGCCTCCGCCATATCCGTGACCGCCATGTCCGTGACCGCCATGTCCGTGACCGCCATGTCCGCCATGGCCAAAGTCTCCGCCATGTCCGTAGCCGCCGCCATGGCCGTAGCCGCCGCCATGTCCGTAGCCGCCGCCATGTCCGAAGCCGCCGCCGCCATGTCCGTAGTCGCCACCATGTCCGCCATATTCACCACCGCCATGGTGGTCGTGTCCAAACTGAGCATTGGCTAGCGCAAGGATAGCGCTCGCCACCAGTGTAAACAATACGAACTGGAAATAAGAAAAATAAATTATTATTTTTACCTTTCACTAGTGACGCGTCACTGCAAGTTATAGAGCCCCCTTAGGTGTTTGTCGAGGCTCTTGGCAATTAAGCCATTGGCTGATACGACTATCGGCACAATGATCGCTGAGCCCACATCCCACATGTCGACAACATTGCTAGCCAAGTCAAGATACTTGATTTGTTTATCTTTCTCAGCTTTCACGAGGTTCCCGTCGTGCGAAACCGGTATGTCAGTGATCATTGTGCGCCGCTCTATTCGATCCACCATCACTATATAAGATTTATTGGCAACAATAGTCCTGTCAGTGATGGATGATGGAGCGATAACAGTACAATGTGATATTGCCATTTTTGAGAACTGGGTTGGGCACTAACCTGAAGTACGGCACTTCCGATTCCACAAGGTTGTATTTCAGAGCAAGGTGCTAGTAGATAATCCTGACTACAAGGTTGTGTCTAAGCAAGTACTCTTCCTTAGCTAGACGAGAACACCTGGAGATAGGTAATGTGACTGATTGATTCTCCCGGGCGGTGGCATGCCCTACAAATGTCAACCATGCCGTCCTTCACAATGAATTTCCGGTAATTGTTCGTTATCATAACTTCGTCCATAATTGCACAGACAAAACCTTCGGTTTCCCCAAAGAGATCACCAAAACGCAGCCAGGCTACGGACGCTAGTAAATCTACATCGGGTCCATGTAGGGCCTGGAAGTAGCGTCTGTGAAGCTCCTTACTCTGCACATACCTCCTTGCGATCGTTAGTGTCAAGCACTACAGGCTTCCGCCAGTTCTCTTTAGCCAACGAGAGCGGGGTAAGGCCCTTGCTACCGCGATCACATCTCGATGCATCCCCACGTCGGAAATATTCCCTAAGACTGCATATCTCGCGATTGTGGAGGGTCTTAGCGTTTAAAAAGCCTCGACCTCCACACTTTCGCGGGATATATAGTCTCATTACCGATGACGGTGGGTCATGCATTCATTCCATGTATTATTATTATTTTTTAGTTTTTAACTATTCTCAGGACCGCAGGGTCCCGGACCTTTGGAAGGCATACAAGGGGCCGAAGCCAACTCGCAGAGGCCCGTTAGACATTTTTTTATTGAAATAAGGCACCAACCGACGATTATCCTTGTATGCATTATGCAAGTGCACCCAAGGACAACCCCCGGTTGGTGCAATACTATTGCAGAAAAAGGAAACAAAAAATATTGGGCTATGGGTTTGGGTGGCTATAGTGGATCGGTTACTATGGAAGGTTATTATTATTAGTCAGATAGTTCGGATATGAAGCTCACATTACAGCCGATGTATTCTGTAAAAATCTCACCGTGATAACGTAGGTGAAGTGAGCTGTCAAACGTGTGACTGACAGCTCACTTCACACCAATTGAGACATCATCACCAAGAGATTCTTACAAAATAGACCGGTAAGCACTTTTTACGAAATAAAACTTTATTAGACCAATTTAAAAAATATTGACTAGAAGTTCTAATATAACTAGTTCGAAAGGACAACAAGAACTACTCACAGTTTTCATTGTGTCTGTTGCAAGTTGAATAACGTTATTTTCGGCTTATCGTGAACATTTATAGGAGGCAGAATGGAGGTCAACATTCGTATAAAATTATTAACTAACAAAATTTTGGTGGTTTTATTCTCCTTCCAAACAAGTTATAATGCTTCCTTATTTATATGATATAAAAACTAAAAGAATTAAAATAATAATAATAATAATGTGTTTCCTTGTTAATTTGAATTAGTATACTGGAAACCACAAATTGATCAAGGTTTGTAATTACCGATTTTATTTAAGAGTCTTTCTAAAGGATTATTAACAGTCCTAAATCATTCATCACACCACGAACTACATTGTAATATGTTCCCATCAAATAAAATAAAACGAATATTGCAAACAAAAAGGGACGGCGCTACGCGACACGAACAATTCAATTTCTTAGAAAACTTCACCATATAACAATAACCGGTGTCGTGTCGCGCTGTCGCGTTGCGCTAGTGTGCACGAAGCTTTATGCTTTCAATAGCAACTATGATAGAAACTGTGTTGCCATACGTAATATCGATTCATAGTCTCAATATTTTTTGCAGATTATAAACAAACATAAAATGTAAACATTCGGTGTCGTGGGGACCAATCACTGTAGGGTTTTTCGCACAAACGTTACATCGCATCAATAAAGCATCGATGGAATAAAACGTCCTACAACTGAGTTATCGATACACCGTGTTCGATTATAATAAAAATTGAATCATCAACTTTCGAAATCAAGTAGCCCCGCTGAAACAAAGTTCCTTTTGCGGTAAATAAGTGTACCATAACCATAATCAGCCTATAATGTTCCCACTGCTGGGACACGGGCCTCCTCTCTTCGAGAGGGTATGGACTGTAATCACCACGCGGGGTCGGCCTGAAATACAAACTTTTCAGTTACGAGCCCATTGCGAGGCAAGAGTTGCTGAAAATATACTGGACCGCGCCGCTGCCGTCGTCGGTCGAAAACCGACTTTGTGCGGAAATGACTTTGTCAAATTAACCAAAAAAGATGGCATACCACCACTGTGTCCTTTCCGCATATTCCTAAAAAACAAATCTCTACTCGTTTTAAAAGTGATGGAGAAATTAAGTAATATGATGAAGTGAGTAACAAGCAAGTGAAGTAGGTATCCAAGTTAAGGCTCGTACAGACCAGCGCGACGCGATGGCGCGACGCGACTCGAACAATACAATTTCTAAGAAAACTTCACTGTATAACAATAACCGGTGTCGTGTCGCGCTAGTCTGCACGAAGCTTTAAGGTTACGTGAATACCTACTGTGAGGGAACTTGGGTCAGGGACCGCTCGGCCCGAGCCAATTATGCCTGAACAACCAGATATATCGCTCCCGATTACGGTCAGTCAGAAAATCCATATATTTTAAAATAAATCATTACGATATTTTTTTATTTATACCAGCCTGAAGATTCGGTCAGGTTCGATGACCCTTTGTGGATAGTAAAAAAATGTTATTGGTCCGTGATACTGACCAAATACCAAGCCTCCAGTATGAATTTGGCTGCATAAAAAAAAACAACTTGTATACTTAAATAGCTGATTCTACTCATAACATGTTGATTTTTTGTCAACACGTGTATTGTAATTTTTTTTTAAGACTGTGCTTCTTGTATCATGGTACCAATTAACGTACATTTTTACAACCCTTAGAAAATATTTTCTGTTGTTTGATACTCAATTACGAATAAAGCTTTATGCAGACCAGCGCAACTTATCGCGCGACGCGACACCGGTTATTGCTATACCGTGAAGTTTTCTTAGAAATTGAATGTTCGTATCGCATCGCGCGACAAGTCGCGCTGGTCTGCAAAAGCCTTAATAATTAGGTATAAAAAAAATTTTAAACAGTCTTTATAGCAGAACAATTTTATAGTATTTAATTTCATTTAAAATAATAATATTTATTACATTTATTCATAAAAATAAATAAATAAATTCAATTAATCAAGTAAAAAATCTTCAATATTTTAAGAGGAGATACTTTTCATGCTGACGGTACACACCACTTTTTTAGGCGTTTTCAAGACGTAGTATCTGGTATTATTATTCGGGCCGAGAGATGTCCCTGACCCGGGAACTTACCTTCTACTTACTTTGCAAAAAAAAAACGTTAAGTTAGGTATTGTACGCGTGTAAGCTTGTACTATAAGTGAAGTATTATTTCCTTTCAAATGCTGGCTTTCAGTGGGTTTTTTTAAATTTATCCTAAATAATTATATAATCATTTGACCCGATAAAATGTAAAGAGCTTTAAATAAAACTGCGACACTTTAAAAAATTACTTTGGAGTGATCGTTCTTAAAAAGAACCATCCCCACAAGTGGCTTATTTTCTAGTGGCAGACTTGCTGAAAAATATGAAGAGTCCTAAGTACCTATTAGCGTAGAGTCCTTATAGTAATACCTAAGTAGTAGATTATTAAGGCTGCCTGTCCACAGGAGCGGAGAGGAGAAAAGAGGAGCGGAGATGTGCCAATATTAACCAATAGAATCTTGACTCCGCCCCTGAGTTTGGATCAGTGATCCTAAGTCAAGATTCTATTGGTTAATATTGGCACATCTCCGCTCCTATTTTCTCCTCTCCGCTTCAGTGGACAGGCAGCCTTAAACTTGGTCAATTTTTGTTGTAATTGTGTAACAGATAATGTTTTAAAATAAAGGTGTACAATACAGTTAATTAGAATTAACGGTAGGTATACAAGTAAGTCATAATTATTGTGTGACCACTTTCCTTATGCTGGGGCCACACCAACGGGAAACGCCGTTGATTATCGCGATGATGGATATTCACCGTAAATCTAGCCACAAATAATCGCGAAAATTTGACAACGGCATTCACATTGGCGTTTGAACTAGGGTGGCGGCAAATGAGCATTGACGTTGACCGTTCAAGAGTGGCCACTCAATTTATCGCTATAATTATTGGAATAATTACCACGTTGTTTATGGCGATGATGCGCATTGACGTTTTCCGTTGGTGTGGCCCCAGCATTACGAACCAAGCGCGTCACCATTTACACGCACTACGACACAAATGAAGTACCTATAGAAACGACTTTGAAGGCGGTCCAGGACCGAAGTTGTGCATGCTGCACAACTTCGGCTTCGGCTAACTTTATGCTGGGGCCACACCAATGCCCATCATCCCCATAAAGAACGCGGTAATTATTCCGATGACTAAAGCGATAAATTCAGTGGCAATACTTGAACGGTCACGCCAATGCCCATTTAATTACACCCGAGTTAAACGGCAATGTGTATACCGTTATCAAATTATCGCGATAAGTTGTGAAGTCACACCTACGATTAACGTCTATCATCGCGATAATCAACGGCGTTTCCCGTTGGTATGGCCCCAGTATAATGCATTTTCTGCAAAACGAATTGTTTCAGTAACCTTTAGACGCTCGACGGACGATGCGACGATTCTGTGCTCTGCGGTCAATTTAATACATTTACGAATGACGTGCGAAATAGAAACTTAAAGAAACTGTGATAGGCCTGCTTCTAATAGGGGTTAATGTCATTCGTATCCGTATTTTCGCATCTTTTTGACATGTCCGGTTGATTAAATCTACATCTCTCGCGTGATGGAACCTTACATCATGATCCGCAATACTTAATATATGTATTGCTTTCTCGTGTGAACTTATGTGGTAAGTTTTACAAAATATGATCATTGTGGACCCAGTCGGGCACAGCTAAACTAGGAGAGGGGAAGAAGCTTTTATTTGACTACATAGTTGTTATTCTATACAATGTGGAGACTGCAATACAAAAATAGATGAAAATACCTACTGGCACTACTAATGCTTAAGAGTATTTTGTAACTATCAAATAAATCCTAGCATCGAAATAAATAAAAAATGTTTTTAAACAAATTAAATAGTACTTAGTGTATGCTGATCCAACCTAAGCCTATAAATTGCTTTTATCCAACTAGTCCTAGGGTGGATTCTCAGACATACGTTTCCTAGTATCCACTTTAGGGTGGATTTTTTGGGGTGGATAAACGGAATAAGCCGAGTCGACTATGGATTTTGCCGATCTTCTACTAGCTATATTGACTAAACTATTGAATATATTCGATTGAATTTTTGTATGCAGAATGGGAACGTCATGAGTTCATGACTCATGAAGTCATGAGTCATGCTCATGAGAGACACGCCGTTTAATTTATTGTTGTATTGTCGTCTCTACCTTGTATATTATACTTACTTAATTTATAAAACTTGTAATTTAAAATTTGTTATTTAAATACTCAAGCATTGTTTTAATTTATGAATCTATTAAGTTAAAAATCTGGTAATTTATTCATTTTAATTGACATGACTAGTGTACTGGTTGAGTGCATTTTTAACTTAGAGCTTGGTAAGTTTAACCAATTTTTATGACGTAATCTATATTTTGACTGTATATTTTCTCTTGTCGTGTAAAAGTGTTGGTAATTTCGAACGAATTTGCATATTTATAGAATGTATGTAGGCAGGAGAGGGTTAGTGTTTTATATTCTTGGAAATGAGGTTTGCAACTTTAGTGCCGGTACATCTGTGTTGTTTCCCAACAACGACATTATCGTCATTATATCAGAAAATCGCCCACTGCTGGCTGTAGACCTCCTTTTCTTCCTACCATAATACCTCCCGGTTCTGAGCATCCCTCATCAAGGTGTTTTTCGCGACTTTGATGATATCATTGGTTTCTTATCTTAACGTTTATTTATTTATTTATATACTTATACTTTATTGTACACCAGAAAATACACAACAAAAATAATATATTTAACACTACAAAACATACAATGGGCGGCCTTATCGCCTGTTCCAGGCAACCTTGGAATGGATAGTGAACGTTCTTTGTTTATATTGTCTAAGTCACCTCCATTGGAACCCTTGTCTTGTTTAAAGTTTCTCATTCAACTTACAATGTTTTATTTACTAACTGGCTGTAACCATTACGCATAAAAAGGCATGCAGGCTATTTGCTGAGATTAACCTAGGGCCTAATTTCCAGCTCTGGAGCGGGAATGCTACGTAAGAAAAAGGCACATGTGTTCATTACACTGCATTGTGAACCTATAACCTGTGCAGTAAGAGCCAGTTTTCGAGCAAATGTTGAAAAATAAGTATTTTTTAAAATTATTTATTTCATAAACCATACAGATACAACGATTAAAGCCACAGGCGAACAGGCGAACAGGGGGCCAAGTCTACTTATTTACAAACGTCACAACGGTCTCTCGATGGTGAGTTTTTGACAGATTTGCCATACAAAATCTGTCAAAAACTCCCATCGAGAGACCATTGTGACGTTTGTAAATTAGTAGACTTGGCCTACAGGTTCTTAGTTAAATCTAAGATCTTTCCAACATGAATAAAGATTCATTAGAAATATGTCTTTAACACTGTGTTAAACCCAATTTTTTTATTTCCCACCGTGCTTTCAGTAACCACCATGGAAGCCGTGGCCACCGTGACCGTAGTGGCCACCATGACCCTGAAATCCGTAGCCTCTACCATAGCCCACGCCGTTATCGTAGCCGCCGCCATGTCCATAATTCGGCTCATATCTGAATTGTCCACCTCGCCCGCCATATCCACCATGTCCATATTGTCCATACTGAGCATTCGCTAGCGCAAGGATGGCGCTTACCACCAGAGTGAACAATACCAACTGGAAATTATATAAAATACTAGCTGACCCGCACCCACTTCGTTGGGCGGTAAATAGCCCATGTCACTGTCCATCCTTTTATTTAACTATTAACTATCTCCACTTAAAAAAAAACATCAATTCGTCACTCCGTTTTGCCGCGAAAGATGGACAAACGACATCATCATTATCCACAGGCTGCATAGATTGTCTTTATGAGGATGTTAAAGTTGTTAATGATGAAAATATTTAAATGTAATTAATACTAAGTTTTCACTTCTGCCGGGAGTCTTGCGAACTCTATTTGTGGACAACTGCTGTCTCTCTGCCTGAGCTCTAAGTCGCTGCGAACGCTCGACACTTGACTCTCGCTCGCGTAAGTCAGAGGTCCTTACATTTTGTTCATGAAGACGTTGGGAACGCTCCAGCCTCGACTCTCGTGCACGTAACTCAGAGGTTCTCAGATTTTGTTGTGCAAGGCGTTGCGAACGTTCGACACTCGACTCTCGTGCGCGAGCCTGAGAGTTTCTCTGATTTTGTTCAGCAAGGCGTTGTGAACGTTCAGGTGAAGATTCTCCCATACGACGTATTCTTGCTGCCCGTGCTTGAGAACTATGGTTAGAAAGTCGGGACCTGGCTCTCTTAGGCATTTTCAAATGTTTAAGAAAATGTTAATAGCCTGTAATATTCTAGCTCTGAAAAGAACTGTTGTTTAGCCCTGAAAAGAACTGTTGTTTAGTCCTGAAAAGAAATGTTTTTTAGTCCTGAAAAGAACTGTTGGGTAGCCCTGAAAAGAACTGTTGATTAGCTCTGAGAAGAACTGTTGTTTAGCTCTGAGAAGAACTTTTGCGTAGGTGTAGTTTTAAGAATGAAGTCTAATAAAAATCGAACGAAAATGATTAGACTTACTCATAGATCTAAACTCCCCTCCCGCACGCGCACCCCCGCCTTGGTGACGCTCACTTCGCAACGCAGAAATAGTAATATTTTAATTTCGCCATAACTTCAAAACCAAACGTCCAATTTTAATCTTTTAAATACCAAATATTATCTACATAAACTGTTCTTAGTCATGAAATAATTTATTTTGATAAAGATTAATAGCATGAGTAAAATAAATGCGTTTAAATGTAGTTCAAAAAAAAATTAAGATTTTTAAATAAAAAAATGGTTGTTGTGCCTCACTCGACACAGATAGGTATAGTGTATTGCGGACTTTTTTGTATATATTTATAAGATCTCCAATTAATTAGAACATTTTATGGTTCTATCTTTTATAGTTTAGGCAGCGTACGCAAAATAAGTAACTTTTCTGGTTGATTTTTTACACCTTGTGTCCGAAAAACCCAAATATTTTACGGAACCCTATTTTTTTCCAAAATAAAATTTAGCCTATGTTACTCGTGGATAATGTAGCTTTCGAATGGTGAAAGAATTTTTAAAAACGGTCCTGTAGTTTTTGAGCCTATTCATTACAACCAAACAAACAAAGTTTTCCTCTTTATAATATTAGTGTGGATTATTAGTTTTTCTGTTAAGGTGGCTCAGTCTGGTCCTCTATTTCCTCTGGTGGAAAGCGAAAGATGAAGTCTATGGTAGAACGAGTGCACCCGAAGATACCACCATAACAGCGCGCCTTCTACAACGTGTTCGTTTTGATGTCCCGTAGTGGCTGCTACACACACTGCCCGCCGGTCTTGCCGTCGGCCATGCCGCACAAAGCCGCAAAAAGAAATGCAAAGAAAATGAACACGTGCCGCGCGGCAAAAGTACACACTGTGTGTAGGAGCCATAACTCTAAGGTTCTATGCTATATGTAAAAATAACACAAAAAGTTCTAGAACAAGTCTTCCAAAAATATATAGTTTCGGAGCATAACATAACACTTGACTCTCGATGTATATCTAAGTATTATTGATAATTCATTCAAACCAATCATTCATATTTAAAGGTAAGAAAATCCGCAGTTGTCACTTTTTTATGGTCAAAAATAGTCAAAATGAATTGAACACGTGCGTTTAACTAAAATAATCGTGGCATGGTCGTATTAAGATTTTGTATGAAAAAGGAAACCCAAAAAAAAAATTTGAAGAAAAATTAATAAGGCATTGAAACATTATTCATATTCTTTGACATAGATTCCCAAAAGGAACACGTTGTATATAACTTCAGCCCGTCTATTCTATAAAAATCTCACGGTGAAAACTTAGATGATGTGAGCTTGAGGTGAGCTATTAATAATATTATACTATTTCCAACCATTTATTTAACTTATTCACGCTTATGAAGTTCCGTAATTATTACATTATAAAACCAAAGTGAAAAAATGCAATGCTTTATGGGCAATTTGTTTTTTTCATCGAATTATAAATTAGATGATAATATTATTTCAATTATTTAATTTAAATTATTATTTTTTATCATGAATTTCGAAATCGAGTCAGAAATGCAATTTGGACATCATTAATTTAGCTGTCAAAAGTTAAATAAATGGTTGGAAAGATTATAATCCCTAGCTTAAGGTGGAATGACAAATCACGTCAAACTCACTTCACCTAAGTTTTCACGATGAGACTTTTACAGAATAGACAGGCTGAAGTTATACAGCGTGTGTCAGAAAGGTGTGGTCAAATTAATAATATACTCTTTCAATATGAGACCAAAAATGAAACAGAAAAATAAAATCTGCCATCCCATACATTTAGATCGATGTTCGCGATTATGAATTTGGTCCCATGGAGAAAGTTGTTCAGTTTGACGGTCTGTACCTGTACCCTTAAATTTGACACACAGTTGATACATGCTGTATAAATAGCGCCGTAATGGTACGCAATACAGCTTAAATTGAAAGGACAAGCGGAACTCACCGTTTTCATTGTGATTATTTCAAGCTGAATAACGTTACGTTTAATCTGTCGTGAATATTTATATGAGGTACGACGAGCTGGTTAAAATTCCAGTTTTCAAATTAAGGGCTTTAGCAGACGTTCTTCTTCTAGTATGGGCGATCGGGGACTTTGCCGCTTCATCAATGCTCCATCGCGTTCCAGCGACTCGCTGTGTTTAGCCGCGAGCATCGAGCCCTGTTCCGCAGATTCCCAAAGCTTCGCATTCGAGTTTCGATCCGATTCAAGTCGTTGTATCGAGCTTTCGAAAAGTCGCTGATGCTGAAAGTAGCATGTCTGCTAAGGCTCTAACTTATGAATTTAAAAAAAACTGGAGACATTATTCTCTTACCAAACAGGTTATATTTTAATTATTTTAATATTACACTTCCATATTAAATGGCACCTGTATAATGAAAACCCATAAAAAACCACAAATTGGTTTATAAAATAATTACCCTATATTGAATTCAAATTTTGAATTTGAATTTATATTGAATAGGTTTTTTTTTACTATTTCATGATCAAATCATGACATTTGAGCCTAATTCTAACTTACTCTAGTTTGATTGATGAATCAAACTCTCAAAGTTAGAATTAGGCTGCGAATCATATTTCGAGCAACATACAACTGGACACTTCACTTCTATTGGCAGTCACCCACAAACTACCTTTTTATATGATTATATGATTGACGTATTAAAGTTTTTGTACAAACCCACTTACGGAAATAAAATCATTTATCAATTATCTTTGCTATTAGTATTAGGTATTAGCACTTCTCTTTTGTCGTATCGAGTTCCATTGGCCTGTCTGAATATTTAATGAACCAAAACTAATTCTTCTCAATGTTTGCACCATAAGTGGAACTAATTATTTGTTCAGAACCACGCCATTGTAAGACCATTCGTATTACAGACGCATAAGTAGGTTTCACACTGTTAAGTAATGTCGCGAGAGCAGTGGTGGCCCAGTGGTAACGGCCCCGACTTACGAGTTGAAGGTCGTGGGTTCGAACCCAAGCAGGCGCTTTACTTTGTGTAAGTAATTTCATCACCACTGCTCTCAAAACGGTGAAGGAAAACGTCGTGAGGAAACCGGCATGTCTTAGAACCAAAAATTCGAAGACATGTGACATCTACCAACCCGCACTGGGCCCGCGTGGTAGATTACGGCCCACTCCCTCTCACAGAGAGGTGGCCTGTGTCCCAGCAGTGGGAACATTAATAGGCTGATGATGATCATGACAACCGGACACTGACATGTAAATTGTAAAAAACGTAAGAACATATTAATTTTGCGGGCTACCTTAGCGCAGCTCTCATTAAGGTTCTTTTTTCTTGTTGTAACAGTATTTTTTCTTTGTAATCTCAGTTTTTTACGCATTCTTAAAATTTTACATGCTGTAATAATTTTACCAAGTTTATTAAAGTTTTGAACAATCCAGACTCCTCACGACTTTGTAGCATCTAAAATAAATATATACGACGGAGCATACAAACCCGTCGTGTATGGTTAGCCGAGCATTAGGTAACCCGTATGGAGCACGGACATGTAACGTTGTGTAGGAACCTCTGTAAGCTCTTGAAGCGGAAACTTAATAATCGCTCATTGAAACCGTTTAACACTCTCTAAAATCCTTTAGCTCCGGGCTGGTACGAAGAAATTCAAGATGAAAGTCCTATTTGATGGTCAGTCACGCTTGCCATCTTAAGACCAAACGAGGCAATGAAATTATTTAAAAAAATAAATAAAAACAAAATAATGACAAAATAATTTATATTAAGTACAAACTAAACCTTAAATTACGTTAAATCCGACGTTTAAAAACATTCATGTCTTTGGCCTATCCATAATGATGACCGTGGTGGCCTCCATGACTGCCATGGCCGTAGCCGTGCCCGTAGTTGTGGCCGCCATGATGTCCGCCATGATGTCCGCCGTGGCTGCCGTGGCCGCCATGGCCGCCGTGGCCGTATCCATGTGAGTCAGCTGCGGGCGCACCCTGCACGGACGTCATCAGTGCCAAGATAGTGCACATCAACAGGGCGAAGAATGCGTACTGAAATAACAAACAAATTGTTTACTTGTTGTAAATATTTACAGAAAAATAAAAAGCGGCCAAGTGCGAGTCGGACTCGCACAAGACTAGTTCTGTACCACAGCACAATACTTCATACATTTCTTTTTAAATACGTTAGTAAAAAAAACGCAAGAGACAGTCTTGTGACAGATAGACGGTCGGATGGACGGACATGCGGACAGCGGAGCCTTAGTTGCCTTTAGCACCCTTTGGGTACGGAACCCTAAAAATACCAAATTGTTTTATCTATAGAAAATTATTCAAAAATAAATGATGTATTATTTTAAATAAATAAATTTATTTATATCAGGTAATTTACACCCCTTGCCAAACATACTTTAAAATAATTCAAACAACTTTTTTTTTAAAGGAAATATAAATTTAACATAATTTTATTGTGTTAATGCGTTTACTTTAAAATAATGAATAAAAAAAGTATAAGTAGTGGCTTGGCCTGAAAAATCATAATAAAAAAGGCATGTATATATAATGGAACCTCTAATAATTCCCATTTTGGACTCCTAAAAATATTATTAAACACTAATATAATATTTATTTGCGCCTCTATGTTTTAGATATGTTTTGGTTTCCGCACTTAGTCCATCAGGCGGACCATTGTTCCGTCCGATAAGGACCAGGCCCGGGTCGACGGCGCGTCGTGTTCCACGCGCGCCTCAAAGAGATGTCAGCAAAACTGACGGGGTCCATTAGGGCCGATGCCTGCCGGGGTTGCGGGTAGTCCCAAGGGGAAACCGTGGCCCCTGGCATGGCAAGGGAAGGAACACGGGTGGGTTTTAGTCAGTAAAAGTCTGACACGCCCTTCCGCTCCGCCCAGAGCGGGAGAAGTCATTGGATGATTTCCCACCCAAAAAAAAAAAAAAAAAAAAAAGGCGGACCATTGTTCGGATATTTCTATACGATCCTCTTTTTGTGAACGTTAAAAAAACAAAATCATCTTTATTTTATTGACTTTTGATCAACGATTTAATTGTCTTGTGCTTCCGAAAAAAATACTGGACCTATATCTACAGGTGAACCTTTTTAAAATCAAAAGCGATCTGCAATTTAATGGAATTTGGGAAACTCAAAACCTATTTACTGTACTATGTCACCCTTTTAAATCTATAAATAAATAAAATCTATAAAAAAAACAATGCTCTACCTGTTATTAAAAAAATCCATTTTATTTTGACATTACGATGGTGTCTGGAGGTCGATGGGGTGGACATGAAAATCCCAGATTTTCGATTTGTCATAGTTTTCGAGGTTGCCAATGCCTAAAATTGATTATGATGTCACTATTGGCATTAGTACCCTCGAACACAATAAAAACGATACCCATGATGATTTTTTTCAAAATAATAACAGTTTAAAAAGAAGTTTACACAATTTATTAGAATATCAATTAAAATCAGAAAAATAGATTAAATTAATAACACAGCGTACCTAATAAAAATATCACAATGGCAATTTTCCGTTTAACTTTAAAGTTAAGATAGTTTATAAAAAGACCAAAAATGAAAAAGGACCGCAATAATTTAAAAACCGGCCAAGTACAAGTCGAACTCGCACACGAAGGGTTCCGTACCACCGTACAATATTTCAGTAAAAAACGCCGAAAAAAACACGTTTCTTGTATGGGACCTTTAATTTTTAACTTTATTTAATTTTTATTATTTGTTGTTATAGCAGCAATAGTAATACACAATCTGTGATGATTTCAACTGTCTACCTATTACAGCTCGCTGACAGATGGACAGCGGAAGCTTAGTTTATGCTTCCGCTGGCACCCTTCGGGTACGGATCCCTAAAAAGGACCTTATCGTATGAAATTCAAAAAATTTGTTTGACGCACAGTTAAATATTTCTCAAAAAAAAATTGGTTTATAAATGTATTTAATTATAAATAAAAAAAGTTAAAAAGAAACATTTAAGTATTTATCGTGAAATAAAAAATGAATTTGCTTACGGTGTTCATTGCAGCGGCGAATCTCGTACAATGTTGCGTTTGGCCCGGCTGGAACTTTTATACGAAACTGGTGACACACAACACAACAGGCAAAAAACCAAAACTGTACTCCGTTTGTAAGGTCAATATTCCCATTTTAGAGGTTATACAATCAATAATATTTTTTGAAATTATTTACCGCTTTCCAAACATGTTTCGCTGTACTTTTTACCTACACTGTTTTTATTTATTTAACTAGTGGCCCGCTTCAGCTTCGTTCGGGTGATCAAAGACTATGAGAGAGAATTAAAGTTTATCTATTTTATATATTAGGTAATTTTTCCGCTCATGTAAAGTTAAACGACATCGTAATTAGATACTGGACTATTGCTTCTAAAGCCAAGTATTTAATATTTTTTGCGAGAAACGAATGCAACCTTATTGTTTTGCGTCTGAACCCTAGAGTTCAATCATCGCCTGAGAGGCCGCATGCAGTCGTTTTTTTAGCGGTGCTATGGTAGCCCGCGAAATTTAAATTTTCATTAGTTTTTTGCAATTTGCAGGTCAGTGTCAGGTTGTATGTTGATTAAAATATGATTCGCGAATCGACAACTCCAGAAATTGATTCGCCTACAAATAAATTTCTTGCGAACCGCCTTAAAAAAAAAAAATGTTATTTAAAGACTGCTAAAATCATAACCCTTCCTTTTGGCTTTGCCGTAGTCGGGTAAAAACGTCGATTCGCCCGTTTCTGGTGAGTAAATTCGGGCGAATCACATCAAATACCCCTGGGAGGCGATCATTAGTATTGTAAAGCAAGTTTTTAAGTGAACATTTGTAGTTTTTTTTTGGGCTAGAATATCTATTCGCTTTGAACTCGATGGTTCATACATTGTATTATTATTACCTTTATAAAAAGCAGCACTCTCAGACATATACTTTTTTTTTTAAATAAAAGATTTCCGGGATGTGTCAGAAGGTGAGGTTGAAAGAAGGTGGATTCAGATTAATTTATGGACTAATCAGAAAGATGTTTTATATATTTGAAAGATAAAATGCTTGGCTGTCAAACATTCTTATAATCCACATTCATACCTACTCAACATTTTCCTCATTCCTCCGAATCACATACCAAAATTAAAGTGGTATCGATTTACTTATTTCTAAAATCGCCTCCCAGGAAATCATTCGCGGTGATAACATAAGATTAGTACTTAGTCTTGTCAGGTTGGCCATTTTCGCTTAAATTATTGATAGAAGCCAATAAAAGTAATATTTTTATTTCTTTTAACACTATCATGTATCTTAGTGTTAACTAGTGTTTCTTAATGATTTTTTATTGCACTCAGGAACTATCTTTCAGTGGCGTAAAAGCTTCTGCATACAGGGACGACGCGACCATGCGATGCGATTCTGGTAGAATAATTTCCATGAAGTTTTCATAGAATTGTTCCACTAGAGTCGCGTCGCTCTGTTGCGTCGCGCCGTCTGCGGGCGCTCCGCAGGAGAACCAAGGTAACCGACATAGCCCGAAGAATTGCCAAACTTAAGTGGCAATGGGCAGGACACATTGCTCGCAGAACAGATGGCCGATGGGGCCGAAAGGTTCTGGAGTGGCGACCACGTACCGGAAGACGTAGCGTTGGAAGGCCTCCAACATGATGGACCGATGACCTTGTAAAGGCCGCAGGAATCCGCTGGATGCGGGAAGCACAGAATCGGTCAAAGTGGCGGTGCTTGGGGGAGGTCTATGTCCAGCAGTGGACGTCTTTCGGCTGATATGATGATGATGATTGCCCAAAGTAAAATAATGAATAAATAATACCAAATGATAAAGTGAAGACTGTTAATGTGCTTATGAGATTAAGTTACTTTTTCTTGCATTAAAAACATAAGAAATGAATGGATTTTGATTTTATTAACCTACAATTATCTTCTAATTGTTTTTTTTCTGATAGGTATTCATATTCGCAAAACATTCGCAGAAATTTTGCGGAAGCGAATGCAAATACGAATATCCAAAAATATGCGAATATTCGCGAATGCGAATATTCGTTAAATCACTAACACGGAGGATTTCTCATGGAGGATCAACCGTTTACCAAAAGTGTTCTTCTACTCTGAGATGGCGGAAGGTAAACGGAAGCATGGCGGTCAACATTTCCGCAGGCATCTAAGCGCTTGCGCTATTGATCCAATAGGTTGAAAGAGGGTCGCTTCACATAGGGCGTCTTGGTGCTTACAGTCGCACTTTCTACAAAAATGCGATTCAATACACTAACCGAAAAATGTCAAATACGTTAAGAGAGGTCTCACTTTACGTATTTAGCGTCGATTAAGGCCTCCTTTGTGTCTGGTACGTACCTTTTTAGATTAGTTATGACCGGGTATTTAAAACAAAATTAGGTCTGGCGAGTCATATTGGGTGATAGGGTACGTATACATTCTAGGAAATAATAATATCAAAGGTCGTGGTCACAACGAACTGTGTCCAATCGCAGATGTAGTCGTTCTCCGCCTCACCTCTCCATCTGGTTCTGTTACATGACAGTCTGGCGCATTCATTGACAGGGCCTCCAACCGCAGGTTTTATTTGATCGGTCCACCTCATCGGTGACCTCCCGCGTGGATCTTCCACTCTGCCCTGCACCACTAGACACTCTATGGAGTCATTATATACAAGGTCCCATTAGATGGACAAATTTTAACACAGCGTTCAGTACGTCTAATCAAAGATATTCAAGCAAAAAAAAAGTGATTTTATTTTGACCAAAAACTAATAAATGGAATTGGGTAACCAAAATTTTTGGTGTACTTTCGTTAGCAGTTTTTTTTGTAAGTACCTGTCTAATGCGTTTTTCTTATTATTATTTTTTACCGTTGTCCTTATTTTGGTGGTCCGAATGATTACTAAAAGTTTGTCCATCCATTTTAATGGGACCTTATATATTATATATAAGCCTTAGCATGCTGTATTTTCGTTAGCTGATTTATTTGTTTTGTAAGTACCTATCTAATGCGTTTTTCTTATTTTTTTTACCATTGTCCTTATTTTGGTGGTCCGAATGATTACTAAAAGTTTGTCCATCTATTTTAATGGGACCTTATATATTATATATAAGCCTTAGCATAGGGCCTAATAACCAAAGCGACCAGGCGGTCGCCTAATAACCAAAGCGACCAGGCGGTCGCTTTGGTTATTAGGCCCTAAGCTCTAAGGCTAAGGCCGGTATAGGAACCGGCACCCACCACAGGCGGTCGGCAGTTCGGGCTGGAATACCAGCCCGACCTCACTGTAACCTCAATCAACATTGAAGGGATTTCAGAAAATAAGCAAGTGTCATAAAAAACGCAGTGTTATAACAAAAAAAATTAAGAATTAATTTTATACTTTTACACGCGGGCGAAGCCACTGGCGGAAGGGCATCGCCCGCGTGGTAAATTTATAAATTATAGCTTACTATATTATGCATGTATTATACATATAAACCTTCCTCTTAAATCACTCTATGTATTTAAGAAAACCGCATCAAAATCCATTGCGTAGTTTTAAAGATCTAAGCATACATAGGGACACACAGCGAGAGGTGACTTTGTTTTTATTATAATATATAAATGTACTGATACTGAAGATCTTTTGATGGTTCAACGATTTCCCATATTCATAGTAATTGAAAAACAAACTAAGCTGGTATAAAATATGATTTATATATCTACATTTGTAACGATAGTAATAGCGAATCGATCACAGCAAAATATACATAAACGTTACATTCAATATTAATATCATTTATTACAAATTATATATAGGTAAGTAGGTACATTGTCCCTTGGGATAACCTTTTCTCGAACGAAATATTGTCATTTTCGGTCAGTCTTAACGTCCGTGACCATAGTGACCATGGTAGCCCCCGCCCCCGCCCCCGCGCCCACCGCCCCCGCGCCAGCGCCCGCCGCCGCCGCCCCCGCGACCGTTGTACACGTAGCCACGCGACTCCGCCCCCTCCAGCACATCATCTCCAGGGATGGCCTCTGCTCCTTCTACTGCCATCTCAGCTGGCGCCATGGGATTAGGCTCAGCGCTCACCAAAGCGAAGATGGCACAGATCATCAGGGCGAAGAAAGTGAACTGGAATTGTAAATAAAATGTTGTCATAATAGGTCGTTTGTATTATTCAAGGTCAATTTTTTACGGGTATTAAAAAAAAACAGCTGTTTCATAAAAAATTGCAATACTGATACAAATGTATCCAGGAACAGCTGTTTTTTTTTAATAACAGACAAAAAGTTTCAACGCAGGGGGGTTCATGTACTGAATCCATGGTAACAGGCTTCGCGTCGGTGTCCCTGACACCCTGTATGCTATTACCTGACTGCGGCAAAGCCAAAAAAGGAGGGTTACGTGTTTTTTATTACGTCTCTCTACCGCGGTTGTCGTCAACATTCAGTAAAGAAGCTCTATGAGAAGGATCATTCAAGAGCTCGCTTTTAACGCCATAGTAAAGTTTGTAAATGGTGTCAAAGTTCATGTATTGTATACATAGATGATTATTCGGTCAAAATTTTACTGTTTGATAATTTAGAACTTTTTCGAACGTCTAAAGCGTTGTTAAAATATTTATTTATTAATCTTTGCGCATAATTAAGGTACAAAGGCGGGCTTCATTAGGCATTATCGACTACTCAACCAACTGGTGGAGAGATAACATTATGAGATAATTAATAATTAATAATATTGCTGAACGCATCTCACGAATGCAATTAAATTAAAATAAGCTATTAAAAGTCAGGTTATCAGACTGGCATTACTGAACCGTACTGGTTTTGACATGCGAGTGACCTTTCAGACTCTCAGAAAGCCAGCCCAAGGCCACCATGGTAGTGGAATAAATTACAATGTTATTGATCTACAATAATAATAATATTATAAAGAGAAAAGTTTTTTATTTTTGTTTGTAATTTTATTAATAAACTCAAAAACTATTGTACCGAGCTGGAAGAAGCGAGAAGCTAGTACAATAAGGGGAAACTGCAGTTTAATATTGATGCGTTATACAGGAATTTCTAGGAATAATAAAGCACAGTAGAGCTATGCGCCCTACCGATTTAATAAAAATAAAAAAAATCCTCGCTTCTGCCCGCGACTTTGTCCGCGTGAAAGTCAATAAAAACAGCTCATGTTTTGTTAATACTTTAGATAGGTGAAAGAATTTTTTAAATTGGTTAAGTATTTTTTGAGTTTATCCATTACAAACAAACATACAAAAAATCAAATCTTTACTTTATAAAATTATCAATTTAGACAACCGCCGCGTTTACAATTTTGAAGCTGATTTTAAATTCGCTGGAATGATCGAATGCAACCAGAATCATTTTGTCTGGCAGCCTGCATGATGTAGGTACGGTTCCCTTTTGCAGACAACCTTTACAGTTTACAGTACTTAACTACTGAAGTTGTAAATACTGAAGACCGTTTATTCTGTAAGTGGGTAATGTCGCAAATATTTCCCTGTTTTGATTAATTTGGCAATATTACTGTATGGAAATAAGAAATGTGGCTAACTAGCAAACTAGAATATTGATTATGAAATGCAATAATTAATATTTTAACACCCAATATTTAGTTTTATACCTATGTAAAGAACTATTTGGAAACTTTCCAAATACGTTCCTTTTTTTTACACCTAAAACGGTTACAGCATCAAATTCAGTGTTATAATATAATTATTGCAATTCATTAATATTCTAGTTCGCTAGTTACCCACAATTCTTATTTACATAAGTACAGTCATAAATGTCATAATGCCAAATTAATCAAAACAAGTAAATATTTGACAGCTATTTGCGACGTTGCCAACTTTTAGGAAAAACGATCTTATGAAGGTAAGGAAGGTCCTCATCATAGGTCATCCTATGACTAGAATAGAATGTGTTCCCAACCTTTTAGTTGGTTTATAATTTCGAGTTATAATAAGGATCAAATTCGTTTTATCAAATATTCATTAGTATGAAACTGACAGGTGTCAAGAACGCATTTTCTTGACAGCCGGACTGTAGCAGTTTACTTGGTCGAGGTGCACCGACTGCTACATAAATAATCGCAACATATTAAAATATTGAACCTTCATTGTTGCCCATTGATGAATGGGAAATCGCAATTCCTTGGTAACTTGTATGAGAAGATGCGCAACTTCTTAGTCGCTTTTCAAAACCCTAAAGGGTATCTTAGATCCGATAACAAAGGATTAATAGAATGGACTACGATAGTCGGAGTAGGTATTTCCAAAGACGGCTATTTGATCTCATCGTTTTTTAGATAAACATAATATGCAAAATGATGCTTATTTTTTTTACTTGTAAAACTAGTTTATAAAAGTTCACATTTTTTTGTAATAATAATATCAGGGTCAGTAGTTTCATTTGGAATTGAATTTCCGATTCTATCAGATTATTGTATTATTTAGTATTATTTTATGATTTATGTAATTTTTAAATTAATTTTGTTATATTTAATAAATGTTGTTTATTTTTGTTTTGTGTGTAAATATTATTTTTAAATTGAATTATATTTATTTTGTGTGAATTCAGATACAATAATGAATAAATAATTATGACTATTTTATGTAGGTAATTGTGATATTATGCTTAAAGCTTGAATCCATGTATTTTCATGGAAAACTTGATAAGCTTCCCGCGGGACAGGCCTAGCCTAGTGAAGGAAGTTTGGAAATTGCTTGTATTTTAAGAAAACCAAATTGTTTTATTTGTAATAAATAATTATGTTCTGTAAACCTTATTTTTCTTTTAATAAAATTATTCTTATTATATTCTATTATTTCCTTCGGTGAAGAGACTATGACTTTGCCAGAATTGGCACTTCAGAAAGCAGTAATGAGGTAAACACTGATTTCTGGGATTAACACGTTCAGTGCCGGGAGCCCTCGTGGAGGGTTCACCTAGTTGCATATGGGATGCCGGGATCCCTTGCGGAGGGCTCATTTTAAATGGAGGCTTTTCTTAGTGAATACAGCATTATAAACCGTGAAAATAGAATCTGTATATATTCTAACAAGATTTATTAGTGTAAGTATACGTTGGTTTTAAAATTGATTAGCATTTTGATATTTTTTTTCGTTTCATGTCCGGGTACCTACAAATATACACCAAAAAATTTAAAGGTTGGAAACTACGTATATACAAGACCCCCTGAAAACACAATTTTACTTCATTTTACAGTGTTTTAAACCTAATGCCGTTGACCGTCCGCGATGGTTAACTTTAGTGCAAACGTAATGCCGGCAACCCTCCCGGAGGGTTCACTTCCAGTATGTATGGCGGCATGGCGTATGAGTTCTATTTAAATGGGTAGAGTCGAAAGTGTTAAGTACTTACCGTGTTCATTGTGGCTGTATCTGCAGTACTATGTGAGCGCAATTGAAGGGACTCGCTTATATACACATAAAAGGCTGATGATGGCATCTTTTTACTTCATTTTACGTGAATTTGTTTAATACAATTACTTGGTACTCATAAAGTTTACCGGGAAAATCATAACAATTATATAAGTACACTTGGGTGTGCGGTTTTGTATCATTAGTTTTTAACAGTAAACAAATACTTTGCAGATATTATGTACAGGCGTTAAAATATGACCCCGTCTACACGGCAGCTTGGATCATCATCATCAGCCTATTAATGTTCCCACTGCTGGGACACAGGCCTCCTCTCGGTGAGAGGGAGTGGGCCGTAATCTACCACGCGGGCCCAGTGCGGGTTGGTAGATGTCACATGTCTTCGAATTTTTGGTTCTAAAGCCGCCCTCCGACGGTGCGCCATATCGCGGACGCACGCGCACGACGCACCGTGGGAAACCTAGCGTGCGTGGTAGCGCAGACGCGCGTTGTACGCGTGCGTGGCGTTGCGTCCTCGTGCGGGCTGGTGCGCGTCCGCGATATGGCGCACCGTGGGAGTTGGCTTTAAGACATGCCGGTTTCCTCACAATGTTTTCCTTCACCGTTTTTGAGAGCAGTGATGATGAAATACTTGGATATACATAGTTAATCAATACTGCAAGGGTGGTTTTTTATTTTTTTATTGGGAAATCATCAAATAGCTTCTCCCGCTCTGGGCGGAGCTCAGGGCGTGTCAGACTATTACTAACTAAAACCCACCCGTGTTCCCGTGTTGCCTGAACATTGTTTAGCGTCTTCGTCGTTATTTTTAACAGACATTTGGCCAGCTGTGGGACAGTATAGGTTAAGAAAAATGTATCGAATAACCTGAAAGAATCGTTAATTCAAGTAAATAGGCTAATCCTAAGCTGGGTTAGATTAGGATAAACATTTGAAAATAGCAGAGAAGAATAGTTTTTTTTTTAATCTACTTTAGGTTATCCTTCAATCTCTATAGCCCTTACAGTTCTGACCTGCATAGGGGTCAGTGACAGTCAGAATCACAATACTTAAAACTGCGATGAGTGACGATACCGGTTCTTAGAATTTGGGTTGTGGTGTTCAATGACGTGGTAGGTATATGTATTTACAACGTCACATGCGAACTACGCATCAAAGACCTGACGTTACACAAATCCTGCAAGCAGAGTTTGCAATCACTACGCGGTCAAAATGTATGGTCAGGTGTTTTTTTTTTAATAACCGACGAAAAACTTCAACACGTTAGGGTTCAGAATCACGTACTGAATTCATGGTAACAGTTTTGGCGTCGAAGTCCCTGCCACCCTGTATACAACGTCCCGACATCAATCGTAGGGCAGTTGCCCACCAAACACAACACCCTTCTGGTTGGAGGATCCTCCCTTTTCTATAGAGGATGAGTGAACTTTACACCCTGTTTTTCATACCTCTCTATGTAACATAAGATGACCTATAACTGCAGAGGTTTTGAAAAAGGTTGCTTAGGATTTAGGAAGAATATATGGCTTACCTTGAACCTTTACGGAAACAAAAATACCCTGTGTCAGTCAATTCCTGAACTGAGAGTGGCTATAAAAAGCAACATTTTAATTTATTTTGAAATAAATAAAATAAGTACGTTTGTTTTTTCACAATGGTTTTGTCGCTTAACAGTTTTGAACTATGTAAATTCATAATATGAGTGCTGGTGCCTGATATAGGTTTAACCTGTCATTTATGATCATACGCAGCGTAATTTATTTGCACGCATGTGTAATGACTTGTAATATTGCGATGCACGATGCAGAATAATGGGTATATCCCTATCTTTAGAGGTCTTATCTAAATCGACAGAATCATAATTACCTCGCTTGACTGACGTACTCGTAGGATCTTACTTAATACTGCGTTCACAATTAATTTGCCAAACATGTAAACAAACATGAGTTTTAGGAAAAACAATTGTAATGCCTACACATAAAGTTCAGTTTGCGCTAAAATAAAATAAAAATATAAAAAGCCTTTTATTCCTTGCATTTTACATACATAACTGGAACACAGACCTCCTCTCTGTGAGAGGGAGTGGGCCGTAATCCACCACGCGGGCCCAGTGCGGGTTGGTATGTGTCACATGTCTTCGAGTTTTTGGTTCTAGGACATGCCGGTTGCATTTTACAATATTTTCTTATTTCTAGTATGTAAATTGTTTAGTTATCTTAGATTAATTGTTAGTTTTATTGATTACTATCTAAAATCTATAAATCTAATTCATGCAAGAACCCCAGATAGGGTGAAGGCCTCCTCCAAAGATGCCCATTTGTCTCTGTCCTGTGCACTTATTTGTCTCCTGTTTGCGCTACAACCTCATATTTTTTTATGACTTTTTCAACTGTACTAGTCAGTCTAAAATCAACTTTATTTACACTGGTATAAAGTTGATGATGAAGATGTTTGTCTAAGTGGAAAACTCGTGTGTGTTTACATGTTTGACAAAAACATTACGAAGGCATATTATCTTATTACTAGTACTGTAGTAACATTCTGAAAAGGAGTCATTTATATTACAACGGGTCCTGTATATTTACTTCAAGACCGGGTCTGTTCCACGAAGTAATTAGACCAGTGTCAAGAATGTTCAGGATTTTTTATTTTTTATTCTTTGGGTGTTTTGTGTGTTTCGCCTTTGACGTATTTTTCAACGTAAAACAACTAGAAGTAGGTATAATAAAAAACCTATTCAAAATGTTTTGCAAAAAAAAAACGGGTATTTCAAGTTACTATCAATCTAATGAAACACGTGTGGCCTTCAAAATCTACATCGTTATTTCATTTTTATTACTGATGATTTATACATTATCATTAAAAATATGTGGCGTAGCAGGCGAAGGTATGTCACTTGATCACTTCTATTATATCAGTGGTTCTCAAACTTTTTAAATGACGGAACCCTTTTGGGAAGCAAAATACTTGATGGAACCCTACAATAAAACAATTGTTTTTATAAGTGTATTTTTTATTAATCAGCATAATAAAAGTACAATGTAACAGTTACTAATTATTATTTACTTCACCACTTGGCAAGGACAACAATAGAAAACATTAAAAAACCGGTCAAGTGCGAGTTGAACTCGCGTGGAGAGGGTTCCGTACGATGAATATGTACCGCCGCCGGCCAGCAAGCCGAAGCTGCGGTGGTGAGCGTTAAAACCACCTGTCAAAAATCCACAGCTCGCGGGCCGCCTATACCATGTTTTTTTTTTTTTATCTGACCCGTTGTTTGTAGTTACTAAAATAACTATGTATGGTACCGGATTGTAGAGGGAAATTTCTGAATATTATTGTATAGACAAGATAGAATTCAACAATAGTGTTGAATTCTGTCTTGTCGTATATTCTTGAATACGTGGACTAAGGCCGAGTGATAGAAGGTATTCCGATATTTCATTTTTCGATTATATTGTAGTCTCTGTTCTACCGTCACAAAGGCATGCAAATCATGTTTAATTTTAAATAACAATTTATAACAATACATAATTATACTTAATGTCTAAACTTTTGAATTACAGTCAATGTCAAATTAATATAAAAATGTCAACAATTTTGCAGTAATCTTCTTATATATAAAAATAATTTGCTGTTCGTTAGTCTGGCTAAAACTCGAGAACGGCTGGACCGATTTTGCTGATTTTGGTTTTGAAATGTTTGTCGTAGTCCAGGGAAGGTTTAAACGTTGAGAAAATATGGAAAAGCTGCGAGGTAGGTAAGGTAGGTAGGGTACTTAGTGCCACCCATGCGAAGCCGGGCCGGGTAAAGCTAGTAAACAATAAAATAATAAAATGTCAAATGGATCATCCCTCTGACGCATTATTTTATTCATTAGAAACAGGCTTAATGGTTCCCACAATGGTGCACGAGTTAAAACTGCCATCGGATTACGTCCTGTATTAGGTTGAATAAAATATAAGTAAAAATATTTCTTAAACAAGCTTTTATTAAACTAAAAAGAACAAAATAAGACTTACGTAAACAGATAAGTTTAATGTTTTCTTAAAAGATTGAGGCTTATCTTTGTTTAAGAAAACCGTTCACGCCTCAAGTTTTTGAAACAAAAATCCAAATGGCCGAAACACAACGGGGCTATCTTGTCTAGTTAAGGAGTTCGTATGGTGACCTTCCAGATCTCTCATGAGGGCCTGGACTACACCTTAGGCTACAGTACTTTGTAAGACAAAACCAACGACCGCAAACACAATGATACTATTATGTTTGGTTGAGAAGTTTGTTTGATCACTTTTCAGCTCTATCATCAGACCCTAGATACTACTTTGGGCTAAAGTTCTTGTCAGGACAAAACGAACCGGTCCAATTTCGATGGTACTGTCTCGTTTATTTTAGAAGTTCCTATGGTCATCTTCCGGCTCTATCATCAGACTCTAGTCCCATCTAGTTCATTAGCACAATACATATCCATATACAATATAAAATTTCGTGTCTGTACTGTGAACCATTCAGGAGTTCTCTCTTGTGAAGCCAATCCTGGATGCAGCAGTCAGATCATGGTGGACTTTAGAATATTCTATCACAATTAAAGCATATATAATATTTCGTGTCTGTTATGTTGGCCGTTGAGGAGTTTCCTCGTCTGGAGCAAATCCTGGGTGCAGCAGCCAGATCATGGTGGAATTTAGAAAAGAAAATCATAAATAAACGCATATACAAAACGTGTCTGTCCTGTGTACCGTTCATGAGTTCCCTCGTCTCAAGTCAATCCTGGGTGCAGCAGCAAGGTCATTGTGAACTTTAGAACGGACCATGATAATTCAACCGTATATTAAATTTCTTGTTTGTGCTGTTGGCCGTTGAGGAGTTCACTCATCTGAAGCCAATCCTGGGGGCAGCAGAAAGATTATGGCTGAATTTAAAATGGTCTACCACAATTAAAGCGTACATTATATTTCGAGTTTGTACTGTGTACCGTTCAGGAGTTCCCTCATCTGAAGCGAATCTTGCGTGCAGCAGTCAGATCTTGGTGGACTTTAGAATAGACTATCATAATTAAAGGGTACATAAAATTTCGTGCCCGCACTGTTGATCGTTGAGGAGTTCCCTCGCCTGAAGCCAATCCTGGGTGCAACAGCCATAAATGATGGAATTTAGAACGGACTATGATAATTAAAGCGTATATAAAATTTGCTGTTTGTACTGTTGACCGTTGAGGAGTTCCCTCGTCTGAAGACAATCCTGGATGTAGTAGCCAAATCATGGTAGAATTTAGAACAGACTGTTATACTTAAAGCTAATGTGTTAGCAGTGCTTGCCGACAATGCCGGCCATAGTACTATGAAATCGGCAAACAGAATGCTTCGCGGTAGGTAGTGACGGATGCCTCGCCTTAGTACACGTTGGGCGAGCCCGTTGAACGTGTACTGGGGGCTTTAGTCAAACTAGCAGTAGCCATAAATTATCCCAAGAACTAACTTAACATTGTAGTTGAAAAACCTATTTTCCCATACATTCCAACCGCAAATGTAAGTTTGTCAGCACAATATTGAGAGATTTACCATGTTATTTTAAGACCATAGACTTCTCATAGGTTTTCCTATAATCTATGAGTAAGGAACTATTCTCTGAATTTTTTTCATAATTTTAGGCTTAATAGTTTCGGAGATAAGGGGGGGGGAATGGTAAATTTTCATCTATATTCATAAATATCTCAAAAAATATTTGTTTAAAAATGATTTTAAAATAATATTTGAGATTCTTGTAACAATTCCTTTCATTTGATATGTCACACGGTACAAATTGCAAAACTTTTTTTAAATATTTTCTTCTTTGCCCCCCAAAAGTGACCCCCATATTCAAAAATCATTTATTTTCGTTTCACATCCGTGTTTGGGTCACAGAAATACATATGTGTATTAAATTTCAAGTTAATCGGCCCATTAGATTCGGAGCAAATTGGCTGTGACAGACGGACAGACAGACAGACAGACAGACAGACACACGAGTGATCCTATAAGGGTTCCGTTTTTGCCTTTTGAGGTACGGAACCCTAAAAAGAAAAAATCTAACTAGTGGGAGGTATGAAACTGTTTTTTATTTTTCATCAATTGGTTGATATCAGGTTTGATGGAAGAAAGTTGGAGTCTCATATCAGCTTCGGCGTCCAGTCTATTGCGATATTTTATTTTTGTGGCTGCGTAGGTAGAGAATCCTGTTTCGCACAAATATGTAGTTGGGAACGGGAGCAGAATATCCAGAGCCATTTGGCCAAGCATTGCATATTCATCTTGGATTCTGCACCAAAAATCATTGAGAGGCGTCGTTTTGAACAGTGACTCCATACTTGTGTCTGATGACATTTCTAAAAGAGATTCATATATCTCGTTTGACATGTTTTCAGGCTTTTCCAAGTTGGGTAAAAAAGGATTATGAATCCATGAATTCACTTTAATTTTTGTATTGTGTTCTTCGGGAAAATACTTTTCAAGAGATGCGCGCATCGAACTGAGATTTTGGACCAATTCAAACACATCATCTTCAAACATTACTGAGTCGTTTTCGCTAACAAACTCACTGAGTAACGTAAAGCTTTCTATTTCTTTCTTACCAATGCAAATGATCCAAAAATCAAATTTTCTTTTAAAAGCAGTTATTTTATTATAGGCCTGAAACACTGTTGTCTGTTTACCTTGCAACGATAAATTCAATTCGTTAAGTTTTTGAAAGATATCCACCATAAAAGACAATCGGAACAACCAAGTTTTATCATACAAACGGTCCTTCAAATTAAAAGAAGTATCTGCTGAAAGAAACATTTGTAACTCGGCTCTAAGTTCAAATAGCCTTGTTAAAGTTTTACCCCGAGACAGCCATCGCACTTCTGTATGGAGCAGCAGTGTTTTATGTTTGCTGCCATAATCTTCACACAATAATGAGAACAATCGGGATTGTAGTGGTCGTGATTTGATAAAATTAATTATTTTTACCGCTTCATCCATAACTAATTTTAGATTTGACGGCATTTGCTTCATCGCGAGTGCTTGTCTATGCAGAATACAATGACTGGAACTACAATTACGCGCTTTATTTTTAATTCGTGACACTGCTCCTGCTGTTTTACCTGTCATCGCCTTGGCCCCATCTGTACAAATGTCAATGCAATTGTTCCAACTGAGATTATTTTCTTCAAAAAATATATTTATTTTATTAAAAATTTCTTCCCCGGTAGTGTTTGTAAGCAGTGATGAACACATAAGCATGTCTTCTTCAAAATAACTTTTATATGGATATCTCACAATAACCAGCAGGATAGCCAAACCAGCGACATCAGTCGACTCGTCCATTTGCAAGGCGAATCGTGTATTTTGTAGACGTGTAACTAGTTCTTGTTTGACGCAGCTTGCCAGATCATGGATTCGTCGTGAAACAGTATCGTTTGATAGCGGAACAGTAGAAAGATGCTTTGCAGATTTTTCATCGAGCATACATTTTGTTATGTCTAATACACATGGTTTTATTAATTTCTCAGCGATAGTATGCGCTTCACCTGCTTGTGCAATGCGATAGCTAACTAAATATGATGCCTCCGTGGCCTTTTCGTTGATAGTTTGTGTTACATGCATCATATTTTTTTGACTTTCTAATAACTGATCTTTTTTGCGAACAAAAATTTCTTTATTCTTGTCTTTAGACTCGGGGTGTACAGTTTCTAAATGTCGGCGCAATTTGGCAGGTGCCATGGAACTATTAGGAAGCAGTTTACTACAGAGCATGCAGAGAGGTGAGCCGTTGGAATCAACAAATCCGAAACTGATATAAGATTCATCATACTTCCTTCTTTTCGTCTTTGAAACTGTCGAGCTTGACGTCGTGGCATCATCTTCTGAATCGGTGATTGCTATATTCTCCGCGCGCACTGCTTTTGAACATTCAGCGTCATTAGAAGATGTTGTTGCAACACGTTTAACACCTTTAAGCCAACGTTCCATTCTTCTTTATTTATAATGTTACACGTCAGGATAGTGGGGTTTAAATAATCCACAATCGTTACTGCGTATAAGAAACTAAATTTAGTACCTACGGTGAAGAAATGTACAAAACTGAGACAACAGAATACAGCAGGCAGTAAAACAATGAACACTAGTTTCTCGCTAGCGAGCTTGTAAGTAGGCAGTAACTTATCGCTCCGAACGCTAATCGTCAACTGACGACGGGCGACGCTTTTATACTTAGTCCTAGACTCGATCTCAAATATTCTCGAAAATACTCGAGTCGGCAGTCAGCACCTTTGATAAACAAAAAGCAAAAATAAAAACAGAAATTTAAAAATTGCGTTGTAAACAATATCGACTTTATCCTTTGAAGTTAGAGTCGAAAGTCGCTTGTTGACAACTATAGCGTCTAATTCAGAGGCGGCTTTTATCAAAGAGACTACGCGCTCACAAGTATACTACCCGCTCGTTTTAAGTTTGCCGCTGGCGATAGGTATGACGTTCGAAAAGTAGCGTCAGCAAAACATAATATAAAAATATTTTTTATTTAATTGTAACAATAAAAATTGTAATATTTGGGTAAAACTATGACACATTATAAGTTTTGTTGTCACGTGGGGGAGGGTACGCGCATTCCACAGAACGGCAAACTTAGAGCGAACGGGTTGTACAAGTATAAAATTGTTGATACCAAACTTATGAGATATTGTACCAGCTATTGTAGCACACGTTTCTACAAATACAAATAAATAAATAAATAACGTTCATAGCGTTTTGTCTCCGCGCGGCCGCGGAGTCGGCGTGGCCGCGGAGTCCGCGCGGCCGCGGAGTCCGCGCAGCCGCGGAGCGACCAGAGAGAGGTGTTTTGATTTTTTTTTCTAAATTCTTACGGAACCCCGACAGAGGTATCACGGAACCCTAGGGTTCCGCGGAACACACTTAGAGTATAGCTGTATTATATAACTACCTGACCCGACAGTTCATCCCAAATTCCATCGAAAAAGCACCTTCAGTTTTCACGAATGTTAAGAAATTAATAGAAATCGAAAATAACGTCTACCTGTACATCAGGTACCTGCCTACAGTATGTTAGAATTTAATGCTATGTAGATATTATGCAAATATGGGGTTATCAAATAATATTCTCTTTTCCTTGTACTCGGGGAGCATTGTAAGTTCCTCTTTAAACCATAACGGTAAAAACGAGAGAAACTGTGTCACGATGAGCGTATTTATCAAGTAGTTGTATAGTTTTGTTATTGTACTCTAATGTGTTTGTGTCTTTAACTAATGTAATTGGCCTTGGCCGTTTATTTATTATTTCATACAAAAATATGCAAAAGGTGATAAACATAAATGCCTTTGAGATTTATTATGATTTCAACCAACCAAATGTTAAGCCAGGTAGTGGGGCGCTCTATTCGTAGTAGTCTTACGTAGGCATTTTTAATTTATAACTACACTAGCTGCACGCCGGTTTCGCACGGGTAGCACTACTCGTAAGTCCATATCTACGGCGCACCTACCTACCTACCCTACCTTCACCTACCTATCCTAAGAACCTTCCTTACTATAAAAAACACAACAAAAAAAGAATTAGCGAAATTGGTCCAGCCGTTCACGCGTGATGCCGTGACTAAGGAAAAAGGGATTCATTTTTTTAATAGATATTGTATTATAATTGAAATAAGATTAGACACTTAAACAAACCTTTTTTTACAGTCCGTTCAACCGATTCAGACTTCTATAACGTAGGCATAAGGATGGTATTAAACGCAAAAAGTGGTTACTATACCAACTGTTTACTGCAGCTGCCATTTGTCATGCCATCAACGCAATAGAAGTCAAAATCGGTTGAATGGACTCAAAAAATGTTTAGTTAAATGTCTAATCTTATCTATCTTGCTTTTAAATGCGGTATAGCTAATGCCCAACCATTAAAGCAAAGGTCTTTGACCCGCGGCCCCCGGGCCACTAGCAGCCCACGGTGGCTTCCTTGGCAGCCCGGCAATAGTTTGGCAAATTAAATTTATTTATTACTATTAATGTCTAAAAATTCAAAACAAAATAGACCCAAAAACATTCATCAAAATACATCCCCATTTCAGATTTTCCTAAAATTAGAAATCATGCACTGAAAAAATGACATCACACTTTGGGTGCATATAACTATGCGAGCAGTTATTTTCTCGAATGAAAAACGTAAAGTCCAGTGGAAGGACCAGAATCACTGAATCACCGATATTCACCTTGAAAACAGTTTGAGAATTGTAACAACCACTATAGGGGCAGATATTGATAAATTATTTATGAGTAAACAATGTCAAACATCTGAATGATTGAATTTTATTAGTATCATTTCCTGTTTCTAGCCTTGTTAAATTTTATAGTAAATAGCTGCGATTATTGTTGTTTTTTAATTACTTAGGGACTTAATTATAAGTTTATAATGGAATATAATTTATTTTTCCTTGTATAGCGGCCCGCCGAACCAAAGTCAAAATATTCTCGGCCCTTGACTTCAATAAGGTTGAAGACCCCTGCTTAAGGGAATGTACGAGAGGTCATTCACCATCAAATGGCCCCATTTGACTCCTATGCAAATGTCAACAATTTTCGAGTAATTTGACATTCAATATTTTTATTGCATTCATTTTAAAATATAAAATCTTAAATTATTAATTAATTAATTAGGGTAATTTGAGATTTTACGTTGCCACCAATACGAGTATACCAGTCGCACAAACAGGTTTTAGAAAAGGATTTTCAACTATTAAACATATTCACACGATCAAACAGGTATTCGCAAAATATAATGAATTTAACAGGAAAATCCACGTAGCTTTTATTGACTATGCCAAGGCCTTCGATAGCTTAAAGAATATAATTATATATTTATTTCACTCTCAAAGAACAACAAAAACTTAATCCATGAAGTACAAAATTAAAGTGTTTGATGGTGTACAGCAGCATATTAATAATGATATACCAACTCCCAAACTAAGTCAAGCTTGTATTTTGAGAGTTAGTGGTTCTTCAGTTGCAGGACTTACATAAACACAACCTTGTAGCCTAGGAATTGACTTCCAACACTTAACAGTTAATAATATAACTAAAATTAAAATTTCGTAACATATATTGAGAAATAAATAAATAAATTATAAATTACAGTAAGTATCTACATTATCTAAAACTACAAATAAAAAAATTAAAATATAAATATATACTTTCACATCGACAAAAATATGTTTTTAAACTTAAAAGCTTCTCAGGTTGAGCATAATCTGAAGTACTAATTACTTAATTTATGTTTAACCTCTCGTAAATCACGAATACATATGGAGAAGACTCGATCAACAAGGAATACCAGGCAGCTATACCAAAATCATTAAAAAAACATCTAGCCAAACAGAAAGGCCAGAATCCAGTTAGAAATCTTTTTGGAAATGAATCTTGTGAGACAGGGAGACCCATTGTCCCCAAAATTGTTTTCTGCGGTGTCGGAAAACATCTTCTGCAATTTAAATTGGGAAGAGTACGACAATGGGTCAAAACTGCACCATCTAAGATTCATCAATACCTTGTAATACTTGAAGAACGCCCTGAAAATATTGAATAAAAATGTTAAATAATCTTAACGAAGACAGCATGAAAGGCGAAATAAAAATTAATACCAGCAAGATCAGAATAATGACAAACACCACAAAATTCAACATCAGAATTAAAGGTCTCTAGAATACGTGGAAGACTAGATTTACTTGCCGGGTCAAGTTATCTCCATAGAAGATCAAATAACGATAGAAATTAACTTCAGGATCGCAAAAGGTTGGAAGTAAAACTGGTCGTGAAGTCCAAAGACTTAAGCATGTCAATAAAAAGAAAAACATTCAACACCTGCATATTACCTTGCCTAACATATGGATGCGAAACCTGGAACCTCAAAACCATTGAGAGAAAAACTTACCGCAGCACAGAGAGCAATGGAGAGGACGTTATAAACGTCAGGATAAGATTACAAACACTGATCTAAGTACAATGACAAAACTCCCCGACATACTTATGATGTGCGATAAAATGGGTACCATTCTGTGACTCTCTTGCTCCACGCAAGAGAGTCACAGAATGGTACTCAAGGGACGGCAAAAGATAAGATTGACAACAGGACCAAATTGGAGAAGGGTTGCTCAAGACAGGTAACAGTGGAAATCGTTGGAGGAGGCAATTGCCAATAGGCGAGACATTTTATAGTTTTATACATTTTCATTTCTCATGCTCGGAAAGTAGTGTTTGTTCGATCCGAGTAGCGGGTGGAAAACGCTACTTCCCTCTCTAGGGCGGGAAAGACTCATAGTATGAATGAATTTAAAAAATAGAACTTTTGGTTAGGTAGTCGGCTACGAAACTTTTTACATGAAAAATATCGAATAGAATAAACACAAAAAAAAAGCTGAATGAATTCTCTTAATGAATTATCCCTAAAATTCCCAAAAAAATATAAAAATTCCTTGGTTTAAGGAATTTTTCATTCATTTTTATAGCATAAATAACTAAAAAACATTCATTATTAATCGAGAGAGACGAAACAAACCAACTCTAGGTATAATGCGACTTATTTCCGATGTCGTCTTTAGCCACGGAAATAGTACTTACTATTAACAATAAGACGGTAAACTAAAATTAGACGAATTACAATCATTACAAGTTTCAGGCAATCCCCTTTATTCAATCTGTAGCGCCATAGAGTAAAGTAGTACATCGGGTGCTGCCTAGAATTTTTCCCTAAAATTCCCTAAATCCCTGCCATAATAAAATATCCCTATACCATGCTTATTATTGGCCATTTTTCCCTAAAAAAGGGAGAAATCCCTAAAAGTGGAAACACGTGGGCGGTTTTTAATTCACACTGGCTGTTTATCCTCTCAACGGTCAAGCCCCCCTCAGCGCCATCACGCGGATCTGTCAAAGCGCATCTGTTACCCCTCAGGGGACCACCCAGAAGCGTGACCACTTGAGATTAAAACTACGATATCTCTAAAGTTTTGTATGGGAGCTGATTATACCACTTACACCGTTGGAATCAGTATAAAAAAAGCTAACACAATAGAAATGGATAGCTAAATGTTTTTTTTCGTAATATATTGTTAATTTTAATGTAAAGTCGCGAGAAGGGGGTTTTTTCCCCATTAGCGTCAAAAAGATTTTTTTTGAAAAAAAGTGAAAACGAAAATTGCAATAATTTTTTTTTTTTTTAATTGATACACTATTGTACATTAATAAATTAAATAAAACCCCACACCTCTGCATACATTACTTTTAAACTAAAAATAAAACAAATGCTTACCAATCATGACGTCACCGCGCCGTAACCCGACACCTCGATAACAAAGGGCTCTTATCTTTTTTGTTTCGGAGAACTCGTAACAAAAAAACCCACTTGTATCGTAGCTTATCTATTGTTTTGTCGTGGACACGTGCACACACAGTCTCAACTGATAAAATTACATGTTTTTTAACGAATTTCACAACACCATATTTACAAGTGAACGGCGAAAAAAGTTCGCTTAAACTTTGGATCACAGTTTTTATTACGATGCACTTTATTCAAATCTGAATATACATTCAGTCGTAGGATGTTATTTACTGATGGAAAAACACCAGACAAAGGCTTGTTGCCTCAAAAAACAATATCGAAATCACAAAAACAAAATGTAAACAAGAGACGTCAGCCATTTTGCAGACACTTCCCCACAGACTAAAAGAATAAATCATTCCGGCGCGAAACATTTAGTCGATGTTTAGCATGTGATGTTCTATACCTTTACTGTTTTTTCCTCTACACTCTGTATAAGTTAGAATAAGATCGGTATAGTGTCCACAGGCAATATATGTCAGGAAAAAACAGGCGTCAGAACGCGGTTTACCGCGGTTATCCGACACGCGAAATTTGACAATCGACTCCTGGAGTTTGCTTGACCGACGAGAGGACAACGTTATTTTTTATTCATTACAAACCTCTTAAGGGGTCATTGTACTCATCATTGTGAACAACTTTTACTATGGGACCAAAGCTGAAATAGCGAAAAAAAAATCAGCTGTTCCCTACATTTTGACGAGATATGCGAACATAAATGTATCGAACAGCTGATTTTTTTTTCGCGATTTCAGCTTTTGTCCCATAGTACTTTTACTATGGGACAAAAGCTGAAATCGCGAAAAAAAAATGTTCATAATGATGAGTACAATGACCCCTTAAGAGGTTTGCAGTTTAAGTGAAAATGTTAGTATTTTGGAAATAAGGGGTTTATTTTTATTATTATACTAGTTTTTTCCCGCGGTTTCGCTCGCGTGAAAGTCGGAAGTTATCCCAGGAGAACGTACTAGTGGGATAAAAAGTATCTTAGGTGTTAATTCAGGTTATAAACTATCTGTCTCCCTCATCCAAATCCTATGAATAGCATAGTATAACATAATGATTGAATACTATAATATCGTGGATTCATGCAAGCCTAGTACTTTTTATTAGGTTGTGCCAAGATTCAAGTTTATTAACTCGAACAATAAGATTTTTCATACAAAGAAATTCCCCCTGTTTATCCACAGTCGAATTTACAAAAACCCCTTCTCAGTGCTCCCCTACATTATTTATGGAAGCCGTGAGCAAAATTTCACGTTCCTAGTCCCAGTAGTTTCGGCTGTGCATTGGTATGTCAGTCAGTCAGTTTCTCCTTTTATTTATATAGATATAGATAATAGGGGGCGAGCCTAGCGCTACAAACTAGGCACAAATCCAGACTCCGGCCTGCTACTGAGAAATTCTGGATAGAAAAATCCAATATCACTTTTTCCGACCTAGGAATCGAACGCCGAAAGCGGAAAAGGGAAGCGGACATCATGCTCAGCAGTACCTAACGCTTGCGACCACTATTAACCAAGAAGTTTTAAGGGGGATGCGCCAAGTTAGCCCGCGAAATTAATTTTTTTTTTGGTTTTTTGCAATTTGTGGGTCAGTGTCAGGTTGTATCTTGATTAAAATATGATTTGCGACCGTAACAAATGCTTAAGGTGAAACAATTTGATATTTTTTCCATACAAACTTCGGAGGGGTTTTACTCCACTATTTGACATCGTACATTCAAAGTTAAACATGATATCGTTAGGTCTCATTATTAAAATTGTCTGTACGGAAGCAGAATAGTAAAATAAAAAGCCATTCAAAAGTTATGAGCCAACAAAGATTCGTTTTTCTTGCTAATTTTAACGCAACTTTGGGCGTAAATAAGTAATACAAGAAGTGTGAAATCTCGAAAACAAAATCCGTACCGACACAGAAAAATTAACGAAGATTTCAATAAATTTTATTTGTAATTGATTTATGCAGTGGTTATTTCAGAAAAACCTTTTTTCCAAAGGCCTTTTCGTAATTTTTGACGCGCTCGTTTTACTAAAATTGGTCGGTACGGTATTTCTGTGCGTGCGAACTGTACGTTGTCCATGTAGATCAGCTTCTAAATGCTCATCACTGATACTATCTCTGTCGGACACGATGCCAGGTGCGACAGTGTGGTTTTTGGCCAGGCCCACCATTGAGTTCGAGCCCGCGACTAGTTCCACCTTAATTATAGAATTATAATCATAAAAATCATCAATACAACTCTATAAGTTCATGTAATCCCATTGAATGACTATTTCATGAAATCATGACATTTGGGGATTATGCTATCTTAAGGAGCTGTATTGCTGATTCTAAGGCCAAGAACGCACTAGCGGCTAGCCGCAATACCGCGAGCCGGTGCGGCAGGCCGCATGAGTTGCGGTCTGTCGCACGGTACGCCGTACTTGAGGGTACAGAATAATATTAAGGTATTAAATAAGGTTCAATACCGCCCGTCAATTCAATCTCGAGCCAACCGGAGCGGTTGACGGCTGGCCGCAAGTCAGTGCGTTGGAATCATATGATTTCATATAAAATAGACATGCGGCGTGCCGCACCGGCTCGCCGCTAGTGCGTTCACGGCTTAATGATGATCTTTAAAGCCGTATTTGTTACGGTCGCAAATCATATTTTAATCAAGATACAACCTGACACTGACCTGCAAATTGCAAAAAAATTAAGAAAATTAGAATTTCGCGGGCTACCCTGGCGCATCCCCCTTAAGTAGTTATGTTCTTAGTAAGAACTAAAAACGCATTCGTCGTCTTTGTAGCTGACCTTCAACGGAGGCGGTCGCTCAACTTTGTTACCTTTTGTAAAACCAGAGATTAACTGGTTTAATTAACGTATCTAGTATTCAATATGAAGGTTAAGTTCAATGTTATTTTTTTTAAATATGCAAGTGAGATGTAGTTTTTGCAATGCAAATGTTATGTAAAGTAGATTGTCTGATTTATGTTCTCTCTTGATTTTTTTTTTATATGTTACATCGAAACAAAATATTTCCTTCCCAAATGTTGGGTTCATTAACATTAGGGTACGCGATGTAAGTATGCTTCTAATCTTTGTTAATTAATTTTATTGTAACTGCCTCAAATATTATGCTTCTGTTCAGTTACAGGATTTACTCAACACAGAGTAGGTAGGTAGGTTCAATATTTTCATAAACTTTGCTTGAGTAGTTTTTAAGTTAGCTTCATTACGTACGTATTTTTTTCACTTAGTCTATAACAGTGTAAATAACAGCGACTGGAACTTATTATAACATGATCCACCATGTTATAATAAGTTCCAGTCACTGTTATTTACATAGGTAGTGGTATTCGTGTGGAATAGGTACCACAGATAAAAAGTGGAAAATAAAACCCTGTTAAACAAAACTTTTGTAGGTACCTAATGTACCTAATCTATTCAAGTTTTATAAATGTCATCATTGCGCAACTATGTTGGGGTCGGCTTCCAGTCTAACTGGATGCAGCTGAATACTAGTATTTTACATGGAGCGACTGCCTATCTTACCTCCACAACCCAGTAACTGGATGATACGATACCCCTTGGTAAGACTGGTTGTCAGATTTTCGAGCCTTCTTCCTCCTTTGTGGATCTATGACAGCCGTTAAGGGTCGTCCCCTTAACGGCTGTCATAGATCCACAAATGATAGCCGGGACCAAGGGCTTAACGTGCTTTCAGAGGCACGGAGGAGTCTCGGTATGTAAAGCCGCCCTCCCACGGTGCGCCATATCGCGGACGCACGCGCACGACCAACCTGGGAAACCTAGCGTGCGTGGTAGCGCAGACGCGCGTTGAACGCGTGCGTGGCGGTGCGTCCTCGTGCGGGCTGGTGCGCGTCCGCGATATGGCGCACCGTGGGAGTTGGCTTTAAAGATGGTCACCAATCTACGGACCAACCCCGACAAGCGTAGCATAACCTGATGGATCGACCCGTGCGGCCGTGCGGCTGTGGCTTAGCCACGAGCTCCTCTGTATTTTTCACAGTATGTCGGTAATATGGAAATACCACTCTTGGCCTGTCTTATAACTAGGGATGTTAGGCCGAAGTTCAGATTCGGTTCAAACCACATTCGACCTATCTCTACCTATAACATCCGTGTTCAAATAAATGTCATCCTCATTCTAGGTTAAAAAAGAAGAAAACAAAAATAAAAGTGGTTTTTCCAGATTGGCAAATGCTACAATAAAATAATAAAAGAACCAGAATCTCACAAAATGTCTCTCGCATAAAAGCTCTCGCAGACTGGCGCGTCACGACGTCGAGACGCGACTTTGGAACAATTTCTATGAAAACTTCATGGAACTTCTTGGTTGCTGGTAGGGTTTGTTGTAAGTCCGCCTGGCTAGCTACCACCATTTTACCTAAGTCTGTCGTCATAACAACAATGTTAACAGCATTGTTGTGTTTCGGCAGTTAGGAAATAAGATAGCCAGTTCCTCTGTGGTTGAGGATTCCGGGTGAATCTCCCTCCCTTCCACCTTCGGCCAGATCATCACTTACCATCAGGTGAGATGTAGCCAAGACCTTCCACGTGGGTAAAAAAAAAAGCAAATTGTTCTACCGGAGTCGTGTCGCACCTGTCTGCGTGACCCTTAATATGTTTTTTTTTATACGCTATTATTTTCTGACTAGACACGTCTCATTAAACGTAGAAGTCTCTATGGTCCTACTAGGTGAGTATTATTTTTGGGATTCCACAGCAAATGTCTACTTCCAATTACGATCAATATCATACCTAATCAGTCAAGAATGCTTTATTAATGTTCACATACTGCTTTTATTCCTTGAACAAAAATGGAATAGGTAAGTAACAAAAATGGAATAGGTCGTATATAAGGATTCACAATTGACTGTCCTATATCGATTTCGTTTATATCTTCTGTTGTTCTATCCACGAATAAATATGTTCCAACGGTCTGTCATTTCGATAATATTTTTATTTCTAGCAACATTGCGCATACAGGGTGGCAAGGACATCGACGCGAAGCCTGTTACCATGGATTCAGTACATGATTCTGAACCCTCCTGCAACAGCTGTTCCATACATCTTGACCGCGTAGGTATTGCAGTTTTCTATAAAGCATTTTTTTTTAAATAACCGACGAAAAATTTCAACGCTGGGGGGTTCAAAATCATGTACTGAATCCATGGTAACAGGCTTCGCGTCGATGTCCCGGACACCCCGTATAGTTAAGTACCTAGTGTTTATTCGTCGGAATTAATTATGTTAATGATTTTTTTAAACCTTAGCGACCTACGCAGCCCCGACTACAGGAACACCACGTCAACACGCCCGATGTTGCCGTTTTGAGTTACGTGTAACCGCTACGCCACTGCTTCGCCACTGCTACGGACCGCTACGCCACTGTTGAACGATTTAATTCCCTAATTATATTATGCAACTTTTTGTTATGCCGAATAGGCCACTGTTTAATAAGTCAAGTGCATTATTGGCCACTTTACATTAATTGTTAGATTACTCATTTTGCGTAACGGTAACACAAACATTCACGAATAACGTATCACCTTTCAAAATTACATAGGTACACTGGTACATACATATTTTAATTCATTTGCGATTTCAAAGCAGAATCGTCTCCTATTTTTGTTTGCACAATTTAAAGAAAGCTAAAGCGAAGAGCAAGCAACGTGAGCGAACAAAGCCTCCGTAGGGCTTCGTTTGATCGTTTCGCTCAATCACTGTAACCGCCGCCCGCCACCATCCCCTTTGAACTAATCTCTCCGTGTCGGGGTCTCCCAAGTTACCGAGTTCGCTTCGCTCGCTCTTGGACTATAACTACTACTTTTCACCGTCAGAAAAATTACAAATGGTTTATCGAAGATACGAGAAATATTTATGCACTCTTTATGTGATCAAATGAAACAATTGAGTACTTGACTAAAACAATACAGGGTGGCAGGGACATCGACGCGAAGCCGGTTACCATGGATTCAGTACATGATTCTGAACCCCCATGTGTTGAAATTTTTCGTCGGTTATTTAAAAAAAAAACAGCTGTTTCATAGAAAAGTGCAATACCTACGCGGTCAAAATGTATGGAGCAGCTGATTTTTTTTTTAATAACCGACGAAAAATTTCAACGCAAGGGGGTTCAGAATCATGTACTGAATCCATGGTAACCAGCTTCGCGTCGATGTCCCGGACACCCCGTATAACATGTAGGTACCTACATTGAATTATTTTTTAGGCCATAAAATTATTTTGGCTAAAGATCATTCGGCGAAATCAAATTAGCGAAAAAATTACTTCGCCAAACATAACGTTTATAACGTTTAACGTTTGTCTGTACGTATGTTACCTTTTCACGCCTGAACCACTTAGTAAGATAACCAGTTCCTCTGTGGTTGAGGTTTCCGGGTGAAGCTCGCTTCCACCTTCGGCCTGATCATCACTTACTATCAGGTGAGATGCAGCCAAGAACTTCCACGTGGGTAAAAAATAAAGCAAATTGTTCTACCGGAGTCGTGTCGCACCTGTCTGCGTCAGCCTTAATATGTTTTTTTTTATACGCTATTATTTTCTGACTAGACACGTCTCATTAAACGTAGAAGTCTCTATGGTCCTAATAGGTGAGTATTATTTTTAGGATTCCACAGCAAATGTCTACTTCCAATTACTATCAATACCTATCATACCTAATCAGTCAAGAATGCTATAATTAATGTTCACATACTGCTTTTATTCCTTGAACAAAAATGGAATAGGTAAGTAACAAAAATGGAATAGGTCGTATATAAGGATTCACAATTGACTGTCCTATATCGATTTCGTTTATATCTTCTGTTGTTCTATCCACGAATAAATATGTTCCAACGGTCTGTCATTTCGATAATATTTTTATTTCTAGCAACATTGCGCATACAGGGTGGCAAGGACATCGACGCGAAGCCTGTTACCATGGATTCAGTACATGATTCTGAACCCTCCTGCAACAGCTGTTCCATACATCTTGACCGCGTAGGTATTGCAGTTTTCTATAAAGCATTTTTTTTTAAATAACCGACGAAAAATTTCAACGCTGGGGGGTTCAAAATCATGTACTGAATACATGGTAACAGGCTTCGCGTCGATGTCCCGGACACCCCGTATAGTTAAGTACCTATTGTTTATTCGTCGGAATTAATTATGTTAATGATTTTTTTAAACCTTAGCGACCTACGCAGCCCCGACTACAGGAACACCACGTCAACACGCCCGATGTTGCCGTTTTGAGTTACGTGTAACCGCTACGCCACTGCTTCGCCACTGCTACGGACCGCTACGCCACTGTTGAACGATTTAATTCCCTAATTTTATTATGCAACTTTTTGTTATGCCGAATAGGCCACTGTTTAATAAGTCAAGTGCATTATTGGCCACTTTACATTAATTGTTAGATTACTCATTTTGCGTAACGGTAACACAAACATTCACGAATAACGTATCACCTTTCAAAATTACATTGGTACACTGGTACATACATTTTAATAAATTCATTAATTTGCGATTTCAAAGCAGAATCGTCTCCTATTTTTGTTTGCACAATTTAAAGAAAGCTAAAGCGAAGAGCAAGCAACGTGAGCGAACAAAGCCTCCTGTAACCGCCGCCATCCCCTTCGAACTAATCTCTCCGTGTCGGGTCTCCCAAGTTACCGAGTTCGCTTCGCTCGCTCTTGGACTATAACTACTACTTTTCACCGTCAGAAAAATTACAAATGGTTTATCGAAGATACGAGAAATATTTATGCACTCTTTATGTGATCAAATGAAACAATTGAGGACTTGACTTAAACAATATAATGTAGGTACAGTGAATTATTTTTTAGGCCATAAAATTATTTTGGCTAAAGATCATTCGGCGAAATCAAATTAGCGAAAAAATTACTTCGCCAAACATAACGTTTATAACGTTTAACGTTTGTCTGTACGTATGTTACCTTTTCACGCCTGAACCACTGAACGGATTTCGGTAAAATTCAATGCGTCAGACCGATGATAATGACGATATTGATGGCATTGGAAAAACAATGTTAACATCGTTGGGAAATATTTGAAAAACCCCGGGTCATAATTTTAAGGTTTTTATTATGTGTAAACATCTAATGCAAATAGCGTTGATGGTCAAAATTCATCAGTCTATGACGTATATATTGTTTGAGTTAAAACTCGTTTACTTAACATTCTTGAACTTGATCTTAGTCATAGAACACGCTCACAAAACTGGTTGTTCAAGAACATTATGTTGTTAAACAAGTCTTATCCGTTAACTTTATGAGCAAGTGCAATTTCGGGGAAAAACTAAAACCCTGTTTCTCTACACTTAATTGGGTAACCAAAAAAATGTGGTGGTATTATGTCGGTTGACAAGTTAGGTAAACTTATAGGCCTACTACACGGTTTTCAACCGCGTCCCGACAGAGGTGATCTTCGTGGTTTACAACCGTGTACCTAGATGATGGTTTAAAAAACAAACGTTGAAACAACTTTGCCGGTAGCCAACCAAGGTCACCTCTGCCGGGGACGCGGTTGACAACCGTGTAGCCGGCACTTTAAACAAAATATCTTTGGCGGGTTCGAAAAATACCTATAAAATACCCTGTGTAAGTGGCTACTGCGTACAAACTCAATTAACCAGCTGCTTCCAGCAGCTTCGCCCGCGTGGACTCTTTTCTGTACTATACTACTATAATATGTACGTATTATACATATAAACTTTCCTCTTGAATCACTATGGATTAAAAAAACTGCATCAAAATCCGTTGCGTAGTTTTAAAGATCTAAGCAATGGATCTAAGCATACATAGGGACACACAGCGGGAAGCGACTTTGTTTTATACTATGTAGTGAAGAGATGGTTCAACGTCAAAAATGTACGTTTAAACAGACGCTAATCATTACTTAATTTTAAGCAACGTTTATAAATATATGATGATGGTAATTAAGTAGGTAATGATAGGAAACCCCCTTTGTAGTGAAACTTGCGAGCCGACTCTACAGCTCGCGGACCCTACACATCAGTAGAAAGCACTCGTGAGATATAGGTAGCTATACTTCTCACGAGTGCATTCTACTAATGTCATGTCTGATGAGATGACATGAGACAAAATCGAGGGATTTATAAAAATAACTATAGAACGAATTGACAGCTTGACTGAAGCACGACGATAGCGGCGGTGGCGCTGGTCTAAGTTATATTTTATGTTTTAAAAATTGTCTAAGTGATGCAATGATTGTGCAAACTGCATCAAAATCCAATGTAGTTATAATAAGAATACAGTTTCGGCCAAATCTGAGCGACCACTACTCGGGACGCGGGACCAAAGCGGGAGCATCTACCGCGCTCGTGCGATGCTCGTGTCGCTTATGCAGACCAGCGCGACGTGACTTGAACAATACAATTTCTAAGAAAAATTCACAGTATAACAATAACCGGTGTCGCGTCGCGCTAGTCTGTACGAAGCCTTATATTATATGGCGTTTCCGCTTCGGTTCCGCGTCCCGCGTTGTGTTCGCTTAGGTTTGGCCGAAGCTTAAGAACTAAGCGGTCACACAGACACGAAGAGTGTCTTAGTATTATACTATTTGTAGATGTAAAAGATATTTAATGGAGGTAAGGACTAAGGAGCTAGAACTACAAACTGATGGTGTGTTTAATTCCACAAGAACCTTCATTTTTAATTAGTTCTAGTTTACTTAGGTCTATTTTTACAACCTAGTACAGTAGATCGCACGTCAGTGGTAACAGAAACAGTACAAACTAGGCTCTTATTTCATTGAAACTCCGTACTACGCTAGGCTAGCTCAAGGTCAACAAAGTGTTACCACCGACGGACGTGTGGGTGACTGTATTCCTTACAATCTGAAGCGCGTCAGCGTAAACACTTAATAACTAACATTACGACCATTTATAATTAACCATAATATGTAATTACCTACACAAGATGACCTAACAATGTGTTGTTAGTTTTTTCTGTAAGAAAATTCTTAATTATAACCTATAGATCAGAATAGTTTATGGTGTTAGACTCGCCTACTTTACCGATTAGGTGCCAAGTAAAGTAAGAATTCAGTATTGGTAAAACCATGAAAACTATTATTATGGTACTCCAATCTGTCTAGGCTTTTTAACCCCCGCAGGAAACAGACGGGTATTTTAAGTTTAACGTGTGTATCTGTGTATCTGTCTGTGGCATCGTAGCTCCCAAACGGTTGAACCGATTTCGATGTTACATTTCAAAGCAGGAAATAAAAGTTACATTTAAAATTTAAAAAAACCCCGACACAAACAAAATCCTTTAAAAAGTTAAGTATAAAATAAAATGAACTGGCCTTTTAAGTTTAATATAAGTTGTAGGTAATATTTTGTCGTCGCGTCGGGGGACAGCGAATAAATATCCTTTTCTCAAACATGCTTGGAAATTCGAACATTATTTTGGCAACCTTCTTCGAGATAAATCGAGATTGCTGTACTAGTAAAAAACAAGCGAGCGCCCGGCCGGCAATCTTAGTCTGAAAATCGATATCTGTCGTGTTTAGCGGCCAAATAAATTACTATGAAAACTCATATCTATCGTGTTTTTTAAAAATGGAACTAACTTTTTACTGGAACACATGGCAACCAAGGAGGTAACTTATCAAAGATTTTATTTAAATTTCGAACTAGCTTAGCATAATGGAGCTGTTTAGTAAAGAAGAAACAAATGAACATAGGGGCGCGTGAAAATTTTTCTTTGTTCGTCATTAATTAATTTACTTAGTTTGAATTTCCGCGCATTGTTTGAGAAAAGTACTATACAAGCCTTGGCCGCAACCAGGCATTGATGGACTCTTCACGATCGATCATCAATGCCCTAATTGCTGGCCTCGACAGTAATGTACTATTTTACAATAGCATGCGTCCCCCGACGCGACGACAAAATTTTACCTACAACATAGATTAAACTCAAAGGGCCAGTTCATTTTATAACTTTTTAAAGAATTTTGTTTGTGTCGGGGGTTTAAAATTTTTAAATTTATCCCAACTATATAGGGGGTCGGTTTCCAGTCTAACCGGATGCAGCTGAATATCAGTATTTTACATGGAGTGAATGCCTATCTAACTTTCACAACCCAGTTACTGGGTAACACGATACCTCGTGGAAAGACTGGTTATCAGACTTTGCAAATGACAGCCGGGATTCCGAGGCACGGAGGGGTCTTGGTATGTAAAGATGGTCACCCATCCACGGACCAACCGCGGCAAGCGTAGCTTAACCTGATCGATCGACCCTTGCGGCTGTTATTACTTAGCCACAAGCCCCTACTATTATGCCTCGTACACTTTAGTTTATTAAAGATAGATAAGAGAGTAGGTACAATAATTAACAAGTTGATCTTCATAGAACAAAATAAAGAAGAAAACATTTTCATATGCGTTAGTAAAGAGCGCGCGCACTTATGCAAAACAAACATTAATATTATAGAATTTTAACCCCACGCCCTTTTTAAATGCGATAGTTGCAAACTTTACCGCGTATTCGCGCGACGATAGCTTGTAAATAGGACGCGCCAGCTTTGTGCAGACCCGCCCCCCAATTACGCAATGCACGATCAATTTTAAATTAAAACCAATTGAAAAAGATTGCCAGTCCATTGCTTCATAAGTTCGACAAAAAAAATTGAGCAGATATTTTTTGTCGAACTTATGAAGCAATGAACTGGCAATCTTTTTCAATTGGTTTCAATTTAAAATTGATCGTGCATTACGTAATTAGGGTGCCGACTTGTCACGTGACGCGACACGAACAATACCTATAATTTCTAAGAAAACTTCACGGTATAGCAATAACCAAGTTGCGCTGGTCTGCAGAAAGCTTAAATTGTGCTCCTACGCTTTAAAGAGTGAGCAACTTTTATAACATAAATATGTTTTTGCTATAGCCTACCTTGCTCTTATCATTCTGAAAGTGGTTGCTTATTTACTGATAAACAGGTATTTGAGGAGCGCCTGTCTTATTGGTTTTAGCAACCAGTGACACCCACGCAAAGTTGAGTTATTCGGCCTGACAAACTAAGATTTTTTGCACAATCAGCTTATGTTTTTAAGTGCTTATGTAAATGTCATGGATCTAAAAGGTCTAAGACGCAAGTGTCACTAGAATTTCTGTAAAAAAACAGATCTCTGTTAGGTATTTGACTGAGTTCAACACAATACGTTTAACTACTTACTTATACAAAACATCACTGCAATAGTGGACGCGATGTTTATTTTGCTTTTAGTGATTCGCAAGTAAAGGTAACAAAAAAACCCGTGCATATATAATTATACCTTCTCCTTTTTTAAAGTTTGTTATATAGTTAAACTGTCTGTGATTCTCTGGATAAAATGGGTGTGCCGCAAGGGTTAACTCTTGGCCCTTACCTAACTGTTCCTGAGTTGACTTTTCTTAAAAAATGGTGAGTTGATGACTCATGTCAAACTTAGGGGATCTATGTTTTCTGATGTTTCTTTTACGAACTATAACTAAATCTTAGAAAGAAACGATTCTAAGTATACTGGAGGAAGAAGTCCATGTCCAATCCCCTCGAATTATCAATTAGGTTCATTTTCGGCATAGTCTGTCGGGATAATTGTATTTTGTTTGGCATATTTGGCTCTTAAATAGCTCATATTGTTCGCAGCCTTTTCCATTCAGACATCCTCCAGCAGACATTATCACCTCAGTTAACTAACTATGAAAGAAAAAAAGATTTTTATGGATGGCGGCATGGAATTTTTCGAAAAAGAGTTGGAATTACCGAGATAGCTTGCGAAAAAGGTATTTCGGTGATTCCAACTCGAAAAATCCCGTGCCGCCATCCATAAAAATCTTTTCTTTCAAATAAACTCATAGTAATCCCTGATAATTACATATTTGAATATAATAATAATACTTGTAATAAACTTCTGCTAATAAGTACTCTTGCAGGGAGTTTTATGGCAACAAGTAACTGCTTACCTTGTTTTAGTCAGGCAGTTATGATAATGCTACCGGTTTTCTTTATTTTACGTTCGAATTATATTAAAAAACCCATTGAAATAAACAACTTATTGGATTGTTTGCTCTTTATGTTAAGTTGGTTAGTACTTACTTTATCTTAATGGCATGCTAATGATGTTATCGAGTTTTGGTGAATCTCTGTTATTGAAGTCATCGTATGTTTTCTTACTTATTATTTGGCTAAGACTAATAAAGCTATTAATAAATTCCATATTGTGGTTTTACCTATTTTGTTTTGCTCATTGTTCAAATATTGTGCAATTTGTTGGGGTGGCCACGGCGAAGGTTAAACCACACTTTGCTTTCATTAAACGTGATTCACTTTATATTATAAAAAAAGTCCTCACGCTGCGTCTGTCTGTCTGAACGGAATATCTCAAAAACTACCAAACGGCTTTTCATAGGTTTTGCACCTATGGACGTAGTAATTTCATGAGGAAGATTTAGGTGTATAATTCATTAATGTTTTGTGTAAATTGGATGAAATATGACAATGATTGTTGAAGATGTCGGAGAAAATTATGCCGACTGAGAGCTTTACTAGCGTGCGCAGCGTAAACTAATAGAGTTCTATATGAAAACAATGTATTAGTAGTAGTGTATATAAATTGTATCTATATGATAACAATGTATTACGGAATTAAAACATTGTTTACCTTGATTAACACTTTTAATTCCGATAGTACATTCCTGTGTGATATAATCCGACATTCCCGGATATACTCGTAGTTCTAGTTAGGGATAAAGCAAGCATGGGTCGCAATTATAATGCTATCCTCCTGCACTTATACCAATTTTGTTTAGGGTCGGCCGGCAAGTTTTCTTCATTCTTACAATCTTTTCATCTCTATAGATTTTACCTCAGAGTTCAATCCTAGCAGATTTTTCACACAGTCCGTCCACTGGTCCGCCTCCTTTTAATTAACAATCATTATGCAAGTGCTGTGCTTCTGACAATTTACTATTCATACTTTAGCAACAGTTCAGGCGGCCTACTAAGCGGGAAAGTTCTAAAGGGTTACCGTGGCCCCTGGCAACGTACAGGCAACTCAAGGAACACAGGTTTTAGTCAGTAAGGCTGCTTGTCCACTGGAGCGGAGAGGAGAAAAGAGGAGCGGAGATGTGCCACTATTAACCAATAGAATCTTGACTCCGCCCCTGAGTTTAGATTTGATTGGTTAATAATGGCACATCTCCGCTCCTCTCCTCTCCTCTCCGCTCCAGTGGTCAGGCAGCCTTAGAGTCTGACACGCCCTTCCGCTCCGCCCAGAGCGAGGGAAGTTATAAAAAAAAAAAAAGTTTATTTGGCGACTTGCTAGAATAATGAATAAAAAATATATTATCGTACCATTTATTTCAATTAAACCATTTACAGGCATTGTCAAAGAGTTGGTCAGTCAGAACCCATTTAAAATAAGATTAGACATTTACTTAACTAAACGTTTTTTACGTTTGACCACGTTTGACCACGTTTTTTTTTACGTTTGTAAACCACGTTTTTGTATTTATGTCATCCTTATGCCTACGGTAAAGAAGTCAGAATCGGTTAAACGGACAAAAAAACGGTGTAATAAAGGTTTGTTTAATTAATGTCTAATCTAGAAAAAAAAGTGGAGTTATGTAGTGGCCCATTCCAAAGCGTATAGTGAAGAACGGGCAAGAACCTCCCACTCGACCCTCTTTTAAATTATACTGTTACAAAAATAATAATTACATCGTTAAATTGAATTTATAATTATATGTGGGAACGATGTAACAATAACTGAGAACCAAGTTAAAAATCGTTTAAGCTTGTTTTCAGATCTTATCAGGAATACCTATGTACCTATAGTATCTGCTCTGACGAATAATAAAAGATGTCATTATAATATATCAGTGAGCTAAGAACATGATGGCCCCACAAAACCGCAGATGTCGAGTATAAAAACAATCGACAAATAAACTTCCTTATTGATGAGTCTACATGAGAAAGAGTTTTTTTTTAAATTCAAATTCAAATTATTTATTTGAAAACATAGGTTACAGATACACAGGTGTGTGAGATGTTACATTTAAAGAGTCTAGATACACTATCAGTAGCAATAGGTTTTATTTTGGCAGTTCAACAACATTCATAACGCTATTTACGTTGTTGAGCAGACAATTTTTTCGAACATGTGCATCAATGTATTAGCAATATCCTTCAAAATCATTCTGATTGTGTTTAATACTGTGCTACGCAATTAAGGTGCTGTTTTTGATACCTAACTAAACATGGGTTTCTGGAAACCTTTATGTAATTGATTGTTCTCACTGATGACAGTGATGAGTGTGATGACTGATGAACTAATCATAGCAGATACTATTAGATTTGATTATATTTAGTAATCAGAGACTTATTTGGATTCTCAGAAACTCTCATGGTTATTGTTTAACAATTGCACTATATTACGTACTTTACACCTTTACATCGTTAATGCTCCGTTAAAAGATGATCTATTGTGACATTGTCCGCGTATAACACTGATGACAATGTATACTATATCAACTGATTTGTGACTTCACTCATTCAACTTCTAATGGTAATACTGGAGAATAACACCACTGTAGTTATGCTTAATCATTATAATTTAACTCAAATGTTAAAGATAATCATCACAGATGTCAATACCAATCACTGAATATTCACTAAATCACTGTTGTGTCAGCGTCCCCAGCCGCCGCCGTAGCCACCTCCAAAGCCGCCACCGTATCCACCGCCAAAACCTCCTCCGTAGCCTCCTCCGTAGCCGCCTCCGAAGCCGCCACCGTGGCCGCCACCATAGCCGCCGCCGTAGCCGCCCCCGTAGCCGCCACCCCAGCCGCGTCCGCCTCCCCACCCGCGTCCTCCCCCCCAACCGTGTCGTCTATGGCCACCCCACCCTCGGGACTCCTCGGGCTGCAGCGTCTCTTCAGCGTCCAGTACTGCCACCTGCGCCGGCGCCGCGTCATTGGATACCGCGGCCAGCTCCACAGGGATGGCCCACGCGTATGCCACGCATGCGCTTACCAGCAAACCAGTGCACAGCAACTGAAAAAGAGAACAACACAATAAATATTGTTTTATTATTTGACATTGACAAAATTAAACAACGCAGCGGAAACTCTGGACTTTTTAGATAAATACGGATTCTATACATTCATGCCTGATTAAAACATTTTAGTAATAGATATTTTTTCGTGTCAAAACTATATTATAAGGGATTATTTTTGTTTTAGGATCGTAATTACTTACAGTCTTCATTGTCGCGTATTCTGTGTGTCAATGTTGGTGGTGCTCGCTTGTGGACAAGTATTTATACGCGCTGGACGCGCGCTACTTACTCCTCTGACTCAGCGCGGGTAAATAACCGTAGAACTCGACTCATTAAACAACAAATTTTGGAAAAGATGCCATTTCTAAATTGAAACTTTTTATAAAAGTTAAACCAGCGTTTATCACTTTAACAGTTAATAAAATGTTCTCATCACTGATTTGACAGATTTAAATAGTTATGTAATTTACGCCACCAATTCAAATTGTGATTCTATAGCCGGATATTCGCATTTTTCATTGATTTCCGACTGAGCAGATGGTGGGTTTGTTTACATTTTATCATTGTACCTACTTAAAAAGTAGTGGTCAGACAAAAGGTACTGCTTTCCGAATGGAGCTGACCTTAACCTTGATACGTAAGGACAAAAAATAAGTACTTATCACAGACTACGTCGCGTGGTAGGTATATGACAAAGATTCCGCGGACTGACATCGGATGTACATATTTAAATACACTAGGTGTGCCCGCGGCTTCGCTCACTTCGTATTCTTTTAACTTTACAAATCAACGGAAACTTGAAGTCATAATAGGTATAGGTATTCAGAAAGAATTTAATCGTTAGAAAATACCTACCTAATTATGATTCATGGCATGGCCAATTTCGGGTTGTATTATTAACCGATTTCTAATAAAAAAGGAGGAGGTTATCAATTCGGATGTTTTTTTCTTTAATGTTTGTTCGGGCGCCAGGCATCATTTATAGACGGATTTACAAAATTCTTTTTTTTGCTTTCGTTCAGTTACAGGATCTACTCAACACAGAGTAGATCCTAGGTTCCTTATAAAGATAAACTTTGCTTGGGTACTTTTTGAGTAAGCTTCAGTAGGTACTTTTTCCTTTTTTTGTCCCACTTAGTCTATATGGATGATGTTATAATAACTTCCAGTAACTGTTATTTACACAGCAGATAGTGCTATTCGAATTTGTGTGGGGTAAGTTACAACTAAAAAGGGAAAAAACAGAAGTTTAAAAAAAAAAAAAAAACTTTAATTCGGAAGTCGGTGGCAAAAAACGACAATTCAAAACCAAAAATTTCTGAAATAAAGTTATTTTTCACTTTGCAGTGGTTTTTTTTTGTTATTTTTTTGTAAAAAAGTTTTTTGGTAACCAGCAATTCCTTTCCAAAAACAGTACAATTTTGACTTCATACTATTACATGTCCTGTACGAGTATATGTATAGATTACGTATACTTAATATTAAAATTCTAAATAATATTTATTTTTATAGAATTTGTGTATCGGTTATTGACTGTGCTAGCTACCGCATTATTCGATACGGAAATACGGTTATTGTGTATGTTCAGCGAAGTCAGTATAAACTAAGCGTTCATTTCAATCAGCCTATCCTAAAATTTATTATTCAATACACTTGCTTGAAAAGTCACTCTTATTGCAGCGGTTTTACGTTCACAATGCAGTGTATTGAATAAGCGTGCTACAATGATAAACTTTGCACTCATGCATCAAAATGTACTATTCTAATCAATAAACTTACTATTCATGTTCGCGCGTCTTTGGCTTGGAAAGCTTGGATATATAAGCTTTTAGTATACCTACTCAGTTAAACTGCTGGATCAACGATCAAATCTTTTCATAGATTTTTGTTAATGTTTTCCGGCCCACCGATTGTGAAAAACCTTATAATATTCGATTACTTTTTTAAGTTAATTTTAAACCAATAAAAAAAAACATCAAAATCCGTAAAGGAAAATAAGAAAAACCCGTCGTATTGTTATGAACTTAAATGAGTTCGAGGGTTTTTTTTTTTGTATGTTTGTTCAGCGAGGTCTCTACAATTTTTTACGGATTTTGATTTAAAAAAAATTGTTGGCAGTTTTGTCCGAGGTGGTCGCTTGGGTGAAGATCTTTGGAGATAGACGATGGAACTCTTCAATAAACGATAGCAAATGTTTCGCGATTGCTGCAATCGTTTGTATATACTGTATTGTTAACAAAATTCCATAGCATAACATCACGCCTCTATCTTTTCAAGGGGTACGCAGATGTATACAGAGCGTCCACGTTTCGGCAGGTATGTTGTTAGTATGTTTGGTACACGAGTTTGGGGGTCGGATCACGTACAAAATCAAATGAAAAGTAATTAATAAAAATAAGGCTGAGAATCAGCACTTTTTGAACATCAAAGGTCACGATCCCTACAACTTTACCCAGGCCTGGCGCAAACGGAACATATTAGTTACAGACTTACAGTATATTATAGTTTTTTCATTATTTCATGTACATCATTCAGTTATCAGGTGTTTCTTTTTTCGATTTCAGTGGCTAACCTATTTTAAAATTTTAATTGCCTTCGTAAGGCAAATTATTATTTTTTAATTAATTCCACCTAAAATCTTTTTGAAAAATGTTTATTCAATTGAGACGAGTATTACCTACCAATAACGACAGAATTCTAAATAAGTAGTTTTACATTATACAGCTAAGTTTTAGTAAAGACAATTACCATGGGAAAAACCAAGTTATATTAGATACCATTGTAGCGAGATATGGTCAGTAAGTGTGACACACAAAAGAACTCGCACGTGCTATCTCACTCCTGCACTCCCTAAAAGAGCGAGATGACTATATTTGGGTTTAGACTGATATATATCTAAAACAGAAGGGAACCCCCTCTGTTTTATATAATTATCATGTATCAGGTTGTATCAGTGACATCACATCACATTAAGGCTTTTGCAGACCAGCGTGACTTGTCGCGCGACGCGACACGAACAATACAATTTCACGGTATAACAATAACCGGTGTCGCGTCGCGCGACAAGTCGCGCTGGTCTGCACAAAGCTTTACGGTATACGCAGAGATGTTATAGTCTACAGTCACATTTCGCCAAAAGATGGCGAGGCATTTGACCAAATAAGAATTAATTTTATAAGCTAATTCCGCCTAACATTGGCAGCACTTGAGTCCTGCGAATAACTGGAATGGTACTTTGTTTCTTCGCTGGTGAACATGCCTGTCCAGTATTACCACAGATTAATACAGATGGGACACTTAGCAGTTTAGGTATGAAGCTACAAGTACGCGGTGGGCCCGTCTTGCTGGGCCAATTCAGTGAGTGTAACGTAGTCAGAAGATCTAAAGAGTCACGCGATGGAAAGAGAGTCAACTTCTAGGTGAATATAACAAGGTGATTAGCGTTGTGCGACCTAAATTGCACTTAATTGTGTGGTAGCAAGAGTCGCTTTTTATTTAAATGATTTTGCGAAGTGTCCCATCTGTATTAATGTGGTATGGGGCCGATCTTTTTAATTATAATTTTATTAATTCTTATCAATTTACTTACTTATAACATTTTTTATATATTTTTTCCATTTTATTTTTATCAGTTTTATCAATGTTATAATGTCGAAGAATGTAAATTTTACCATTACCCATTTTATAATATTTAATTAACATTTCATCCATTTTAAGTTTATATAACCAAACTTTTGTGTTACCAAACTTTTAATATTAGCGCTTATTACTAAGTAAGTTAGCTTATATTTTGTCTAATTCATTGTTTTATGCATGTGGTGTTTAGCTATAAGTAACTGGAGCACTGTTATTTTACTCTAAAAAATGTATTATGTGTTTGTATCAGTGTAATCAATTGTTGGTGAACCTAATAAAATAAATAAATAAATAAATCTGCTCTTGCTAAATTAGTGGATACAGCACTTAATGAGACGTGCCGGAATGCTGTATCCCCTGACTGGTATTGCCCCTCCAGAAATTGCCAGGACAATAGCCAGATGCAACAAGAAGGCATAGCTACAAGATGACCCACGCTACCTAATGCACAACTACAACCCAGTGTCAAAGAGACTTAAAAGCCGCAAAAGTTTTCTTGGGTCCAGTCGATGGCAATCCTTCCAAAGCAAGATGCGACCTTTGACAAGAGCTGCTTAAACCCCTTGATTTCTTTATTGGACTATCAAACAGCCTCCTGTCCGAACACAAGTTGCCGTGGCCGATTTAGAAAACCTTACATAGACTTCGTACCCAAGTTGGCCGCAGCAAAGACAATGTCCACAAGTGGGGGTTCATGGACGGTTCAGATCTCCGGTGCGTATGTGGCGTGTCTGCAAAGACAATGGGCCACGTTTCATTTTGCGCAGCAGGTCCTGTCACCTGCACACGCGAGGGTCTAATGGCTGTGTCAGGAAATGTATTAGCGTTGCTGAATTTTGGCGCAAACAAATTAAAAAATATATAGCTATTTTATGTGTTATTTTGCCATCGACACGCTAAGAAGAAGAACTAATTGGGGAAAAAAACACATTTGAGTACCTACTAAGTATGCACTTCGTAGTATGCATTGTATTTTTATGCACATCAATTTAGCACATTTGAGTATGATGCCACACTATGTATACGTCTGTAGGTACCAAGGTAAACTATACAGGGTGGCAGGGCATCGACGCGAATACTGCCATGATACCGTGGATTCCGTACAGGATTCTGAACCCCCCTGCGTTGAAATTTTTCATCGGTTATTTAAAAAAAAATCTGCTGGTCCATAGATTTTGACCGCGTAGGTATTGCATTTTTCTATGAAACAGCAGATTTTATTTTTAATAACTGACGAAAAATGTACAACATAATAAAAGGTTCAGAATCATGTACGGAATCCACGGCATCAATATTCGCGTCGATGTCCCTGCCACCCTGTATAAATACGGATATTTTAGTGCAGGTATAATGTACACACGGCTACACGTCAAGCTTTACATTTCTAGTATAAGCTGACCTAGCATTGTACGGAAATCCTATACAATGCGAGATCAGCATTAATTAACTGGAAATATATAGCTTGATGTGTAGCCGTGTGTATCATAACGAGCCATCTTGAAATCAACCTCATTTTTATCTGATTAAAATTAAAAGAATTCTGAAATCGCCAATGGACCTGAGCAAGCGAGGCCGTGGTGATCAATGTTCGGGCCTTTGCCCTGCACTGGGACAATAATAGTATCCGTATATGGTGATCTACTTTGTAGACCGTCTTCACATCACGCCTTGTTTCCCCGTGGGTTTGTGCAGAGGTGTATCTATTGTACACCCACATATCGACAGTTATATGTTCAAGTCAAATGTAATACGGGGCGAGTTTATTTCTATAAGCGAGCAAAATCTAGACTCCGGGCTGCTACTGAAATTCCAGATGGAAAAACAGAAAACCCAATAATACTTTGACCGACCCGGGAATTGAACCCAGGTTCTTGTGCTCAGCAGTAGCGCTTGTGACCAATAGACCAACAACGCAGTCCTGTCTGAGTCACCCACTAAAGCTTGATATGACCTTATTTACGGAAAGGTACTGTAAATAGTTTTTCCATTTTCCATTTAATAACTTCTTCCGTAATTTTCTTGCTTTTTGACTTTTATTATTCGTAGCTTTATACAATGTGTAAAAAAAAACCCTGGCCGATCCGAAAGGGGCATATACATAGTTACTGCAATAACATTACCAAAACTTCTTTTTTTTAAATTATTATTGAAAATAAGAAAGTTATTGCTATTAAAAATTTACCTAGTACCAAAATTACCCTAAATCCATAAAAAATTTGCAACAGGGGTCATAAGTTATGACTTTTACACACCCGCTTAACGACGGCCGCCCGCGCCCAAAGTAACAGCCCGGTAAAATTCCCGATTTTTGATGTTTTCCTGAAAATTTCCACCTAAATTACTCTTAGTACGATACCTAACAAAATTTTTACTGATCGGACAGGGTTTTTTTTACATGTTATTGCACAATATGTCGTAAATTACTAATATTTTGTCATCATCATTTCATTACTTGCAAGTCATCTGATTTGAAGAAGACAGCTTTAATAAAATACTTACAATACCACAAGTGATATTAATAATTTAATGAATGATTTTGATGACGAAACGTTACTTTGCTTCGACTATTTATTAATTGCTATTTATTAACTACACTTAGCAACTATAGCACGAGCAGAGCCGAGTACGCTATGCGACATAATGTCTTTTCTTTGGTATTGTTCGTCGAATCGTTGAGCTCCTTAAGTTCTGAGTTGAGCAGCACGATTACTAAAAAATATGTTCATTGACTAGACAGGTCCACTCAAATCTCTGTGGTCTACATGGTCGTCACAGGACCATAAGATGGACTTTAAAAGAGACTGTGACCTCTGAGTTTGTTTCGGCCTTTCTTCTCAGAGTAGATAGTTGGATAAGAAACACCAAATTCATCTAGTTTTTTTTTAGTGAAAACTTCAGAACTTTTCGGGTAAACAAAAATTATGGAACTCGCGTCATCGTCACCTAACGCTCGAACGAAAGACATTAACGCGAGAATTAATAAGTTACTTAGTTTTCACGGCAGTTTTCATCGGCGGTCCCCAAAGACTACCTTTTTTATGATTTTTGATATGATTGACGTGTTAAAGTTTTTGTACAAACTCACTTACAGAAATAATAGTTATTTGTTATACAAGAGTGCAAAGTTGCTTTTTAACCGCGTGTTCAATTTTGATGACCGAGCAAGCGAAGGATTCTAAAATTGAATCACGAGCGCAGCGAGTGATTCAAAATTAGAAGCCTGAGCGTTAGCGAGGGAATCAAAAGAGCACGAGGTGAAAAATCTTTGCACTCGAGTGCAACACGTAACTTTTCATTCCACCTCAGCGAGGAAATGACTAAATGCAAAAAAAAAAACGTTTACAATCACAAGATAGGTACACTTTTATTTCAGTTTAGGTATTAATTACTACACACATCAAAAGTGTCTAGGGATCAACATATATTTTTGCAATAACTTTTCTCCTGATTGATATTAATTAAAATTTTCTTTAAGGATTCATCAAATAAAGTGTTTTCGTTTGTCACAGTAACGATAAACCAAGTCACCTTTGCATTAATAAAGAAATTTGCCATTTTCCTAATAAAGGGATTTTTGACATTTGAACCACTAACATTAAAGTTCGAAAAAAAGACTGAAATAACAGTTTTCTTTAGAATTTTATTGGGTAACTTAAACAATTAATAATCCGTGTTTCTACCGCGAACACTAACAACACAAGAACATCGGTTTGGCATACTCAAAATGAGTTCATCCAAATCACGCTGTGGAATGGCCGCCCATGTTCGTTGCAACAACAAAAAAAGGTCTTCTTGCGACTGGATACCCTCCATATTCGGCAGAGCTCTTCTCTGTAGCATATCCCATGCATGCTCAATCGGGTTCAAGTCTGGCGACTGAGCAGGCCAGGGCAGGACATTGATGTTAGCTGCGGCGAGAGTCTGTCTTACAACTCTTGCGGTGTGCGGTCGTGCATTATCATGCATTAACTGAAATAAGGGACCGATTTGCACTTGTAGAGGAACGATGACGTCTGATACAATCGTCTCAGCATAAATTTGAGCGTTGAGGTTGCCTCTAATCCAAATCAACTCAGTTCTTCCGCCGATCCAAATACCCGCCCATACCATGATGGTTCCACCACTATAAGGATGGACTTCCTGGCAGGATTTTAATCGCTGTTGGCGTCCAGGGGTTCTCCAGTGTCGTATACGTCTTGTATCCGGTCTCATACCAAAACGAGACTCATCAGAAAAGCACACGAAACGCCATTGTTCTTCTGCCCAATTTCTGTGTTCAAGAGCCCATTGATATCGAATCCTACGATTGTGCATTGCTATAGGTGGTACCCGTAGCGGTCTTCGGGAATGAAGGTTCACTTCATGCAAGCGGTTTCTGACTGTTTGGTCGCTAATTAAGTTCCCTGAAGAGTGATGAAGCCTCACGGCTAACATCATGGCGGTTATTGTTGGAGCTCTTCGAGCTAAGATTTGAATGTATCGGTCTTGTCTCCGTGTGGTGCAGCGATACCGTCCTCCATGGCGCTCAGCCACGGTACCAGTGCTTCGGTAACGTGTCCAAAGTCGACTGATTACACTCTGACTTGTATTCAGAGCTAAAGCCACAGTACGTTGCCGGGAACCAGCTTCTATCATTCCCACGGCTCTGAGCATTTCTTCCCTGCTTAAATGACGTCGCTGCTCCATAATAACGTTGGTTTTAATCAGTAGTAGGGAAACAGTAGCACTAATAATGTCTTCAATGCGTTGTATGTTTTTATAGGGAAAATATTGACAGCTGATTTTCATCTTTTACTCGAATTTGATTCACAGTTCCTGATTCAAATTATGAAATGCACCAAAAAGGATCCATATAAATTTATAAAATCATAAATTTATTACAAAGCCACATCTCAATCTCAAGAAATCCGCATAAAAATGCTTGATCCCTAGACACTTTTGATGTGTGTACATTATGACAGGTAAGTATTACAGAATAATCTTTAAATTATAACAAAATAATACTAAGGTATAATTAAGAAAATTTTAAAGTAACGTTGCTACAGTTATTTAAATTGAGTGTAATATTTTTGTTTGGTACTGTAATATTGGTGTTAGTCACTTGTGTACTGTTTTTCGGTAAACTATCTGTCATACTTAATAGTTGTACCGATTCATCGGATTCCCTTGGCGTGAATGTTGGAGAGAGAGGGAGATGGTTAGGTGTTTCATAACGGCTTATTTTTGATGTAGAAGGGCCAGTCCAAGGATCCGATTGAGGCTCTTTCAGTGTAATGGCTCCTACGATGCCTTCACATATTTTAGACTTATTTTGGATGGAATCCTCTATGTATCCCTCTACAACTGCATTGGACTTCCAGCCTCCGTGGCGCTTAAGGGACAGGAGATCAGCTCCGGAATCAGCCAAAAGTGTGGCTGAAGTTCGTCGGAAACAATGACCCGTGTACAACAGGGGTTCTGGAAGTTCAAGAAATGTTGCTATTTCTCGTGGGATACTGCCAATTTTATTAGTACCCATAGGCTGTCTAACACACTTTCCATTGCGATACTGTAGAAAAAATCGATTGATTGGAGTGTTAGGCGGGCGTAAGGCTTGATATTTCTCAACAATCGTTACGTATTCCTTGCGAATGACGAAGTTGCGGTCTCTTTTTGTCTTTGTATTAGGTAAATTAATTAATAGTAAGTCATCTGAATGTTTCTCAATGTTTTTGACATTAAGTTGTGTTAGTTCATTAGTTCGACATGCTCCGTTTATTCCAATAATAAGAACAACCTGTAACGTAAAGAGTATTGTAGTAGATAAATGAATAAAATTGATATGAACGCATAATTATGCCTATCAACATCTACTAAGTAGGTATACTATTTAATTGAGATTAATATACTTAAGTAGATACTGAATGTGCAACTGACTTACTTTTGCCGCCAAATATACGGAATCGGGTGCTTCGTTAAGAAACTTTTCAATATCAGATACTGTGAAAACCTTCGATTTTTTTGGTTGATGACCAGATGAGGCTCTTTTTAAAAATGCCACTAATTTAGGATAGGTATCGATATGTTTGTCTTTTTTCATCTTTATTGTTGCTTTTAGCATCGAATACGTACTCCATAGAGTGCTTGCTTTCTTGTTCTCGGATAATTCTATAAAATATGCCAGCAAAACGTTTTCTGAGAAAGTTTTGGCTCCTTTTGCTAGTCGCCACGTGTTGAACATATCGTACTGTTTTAAATACTTCTCGCGTGATTGTTGAGGGAGAAAGCTCATTTGCGCATTATTAACAGTTTCAGTCAATTCTGTTGGCGTCAAGCAAACTTCCTCGTCGCTAGAATCACTCATTTTAGTTTTTTCACTTGTTTTCAAGTTTCTTGTTTTTAATAAAAGGTTTAACAATGACGTGAAAAAATGCCGCGTAAAGAACCGCGTACAAAGCAAATTGAAAAAAGAACACCAAGAAGGTTCCGAGTCTGAGTTTTAAAAAAAATAAAAAAAAAGTTGTATGATATATTCGGCACCATAGAGGTAGCAGTAAATAGGTTTAATGTTTTTTTTAATTCACAAACTTAGTGCACACGATGTTCTAAATTCAATTTACTTTATCCTCTAGCGAATAAAAACGGCTTTTCCACTCAGATATTGAAGATTAAAAATACTCTTTCCGAGATGGTGGGATGAAAAATCATTTATCGTTTATCTTTGCTATTAGTATTAGTTATATGCATTTCTCTTTTGTCGTATCGAGTTCCATTGGCCTGTCTGAATATTTAATGACCCAAAACTAATTTTGTCGTGAACTTTATGGTGCTTCGCAAGATTTGCACCATAAGTGGAACTAATCATTTGTTCAGAACTACGCCATTTTAAGACCATTCGCATTTCAGACGCATAGATTCTATAAGCGTTAAGTAGGTTTCGCACTGTTAAGTAATGTCAAACTTGCCCGTTAAGGCGATGAGAGATAGCCGACTTTTCATGATTTTATTCTGAAGATCACGTCTAAACGAGTAGCTTTAATTATTTGCAAAAAAAAAATGTGTTAAATTAGAGCATTTTCTTAATAACTTAATATAGGAATATTTTAGACTATGTTTATATTGCATAGTGAAATTAATTTGTAAAGTTATGTCTAACGCGGATAAAAACTGAGAATCACGCAAAATCTACACAGCATATTTTACTGAAACCACCACATTTTAAAAATTATTTAATAATTGATATTTTAGTACACATGTTTTATTAAAAAAACTTTTGTTTTTTGTATAATAAATGAATAATGCGTCTAATTTAGACTACTGGCTGGACGTACGACGCGTTGCGTGAGCTCAGTACAGAACACGCAAGCTAACTACTCAAGGTCACTGAGATATATCTGCGTCTTAAATAATGCCACAATCCCAGTCTGAATGGTTCTGGCTGAGATTGAAAGTGATCGCCGTAACTAGTTGTGCTAAGATAGGTCTTTGCCAATTAAGTGCATCTCCAAATTCGTATTCAGAAAGAGTCTTAGTGAATACGGGATTCACTAACCCATGAAGCGACAACCCATGATAGAAATAACCGACGAAAAATTTTAACACAGGGGGTTCAGAATTATGTACTGAATCCATGGTAACAGACATGGTAACAGAGATGGTGGTTTGATACATGGTAACATGGTAACAGGCTTCGCATCGAGGTCCCTGACACCCTGTATAGTATTTTGGAACCCATATTAATATGAAATAGGCCTTATCTCAAAGTCGCAGTCAATATTCCACGAGAAAATAGCTTTTCTTTCTTTTTCCACTTAGCAATTTTGCTAAGTGGACACATAAATTGGTGCTCGTGCCTGTGCTCAAGTTCAGGCTAAGCTTCATTTCTGAGTCTGAAATTATTTAAATACCTACTTTATTTCTGTTTGGGTCGAGATCTTAGCACGTGCTTTGACTCAGTAACATATTTTAAGTAGAAAAGTGGACAGGTTATTCGTACATCATGTAGGTATTCGTGAATGCTGTGCCCAATATGGCCACATGATGTTTCCAAGCGTAATATACTGGACATCCGTATATAAATACGTTTGCTTTGCGACGTGAGTTTTATCAAGTTATCCTTCACCTTTTTTATAGCGGGTGATTATGTAACTGAGTGCTTTAAAAAAGTCGCCTACTATTAATCGTATGTCATTGCATTTGTGTTGAAAATAGAATGAAGTAATTATTGACCACAGACAAGGCCGATAGCCGATACCATCCATACTGTTTTCTCTTCAATAGTGCAGGGCCCTATCAGAATCTCAGAGTAATAACTAATACTCTGAGATCAGAATACAAGCGCTACGACACTTATTTTTAAACGTCGGAGCATCATGCTTAGATAGGATCCTTTTGGCCTGACCGGACTTTCTGCTTTTATTTTAATTTCACTTGGTTTATTTATTTTTTATTAATGTTTCTATGAGTGTGTTTAGTTGAGAGGAACTCGTGGCTAAGTAATAACAGCCGCACGGGTCGATCAATCAGGTTAAACTACGCGTGTGTGTTTAGTTTAATTTGTGATTTCCTGTGCAATCAATCAATCTGCCTAGCCTTTTCCCAACTATGTTGGGGTCGGCTTCCAGCCTACCCGGATGCAGCTGAATACCAGTATTTTACATAGAGCGACTGCCTATCTGACCTCCACAACCCAGTAACTGGGTAATACGATACTCGTTGGTAAGACTGGTTGTCAGACTTTCTGGCTTGTGACGACCTGTAACGACTGTCAAAGATCCATGAATGACAGCCGGGACCAACGGCTTAACGTGCTTTCCGAGGCACGGAGGAGACCCGGTATGTAAAAATGGTCACCCATCCACGGAGCAACCCCGGCAAGTGTACCTTAACCTGATGGATCGACCCATGCGGCCGTAATTTCTTAGCCACGAGCTCCTTGTGATCTCCTGTGCGAGCCCAAATAAATACTTTTTCTTTCTTTCTTTCAGTATTTTCTTGGGAAATATTTAATTGATCTTCTAAAAACATTGATCTTCTAATAATATTTAATCGTTTTGTTATTAAGAGCCTCTATCCACTTTCTGACCTTTTCTGAAAGTTGGTCTCAGTGCGCGCGAAACGAACGAGCGAAGCGAGCAGTGCCAATGCCACAGTAGCGCGGCATCAGCCAACGATTGAGCGATCCCTACAACGACTTTTTAGTATTTTACGATACCAAAATGGTAATTAATTGGGGTTTTATTAAATACATGCCATTTTTTTGGCCACTGGCATTGCAAAAAACAGCGCCGGCGGAAACAGTAGAGGTATCTCATTATTATAACCCATTTAAACTGCATAATTCATTCAATTTAACCTGTTTTTAAAAAACAGGTAGGTAATGAATTAAAAAGTTAAAGGGCTTTATTTCACCTTCAGGTAGGAGTACCAAGTTCACGATCTCGGTGTCTTTTTTATTATTCAAGGTGAACAGGTGGTTCAAAATAAACTTTTGATTTCCAAACGATAGGTACCATCGCGGACACTGGCGCCTGACCACTTTTCGACCTTATTGCTTAGGTAATAAGGTCGAAAAGACAGGAAACAAGATTTCAAGCATTGTCACATTTATTTGTCTTTATTTATTATATAATTTGGTTACAGAATATGATATAACACAACATCACGCCTGTAATCTCCGAAGGGTTAGGCAGAACTGTACCTGTAGTACACCCACATTCGCCAGTTATGTTTTAAGCCCCATGTAATAGGGGGCGAGCCTGTTGCCATCAACCGGGCACAAATTAAGACACTGAGCTGCGATTGAGAAATTCCTGATGGAAAAACCCAACAACACTTTGCCCGACCTGGGAATCAAACCCAGGATCTCATACTCAGTAGTAGCGCTTGCGACCACTAGACCAACGAGGCAGTAAAAAAAAAACAAAAAAACGAAAAAAACCGATTGCGAAAACACAAAACTGAAAAGAGAAAAAAAAAGCATTATAAACTATAGAATTTTTCTATCGCAGGCGGGGGACAAACAAAAGTTACACCATATTTCCGGTTATTAGTTTGTCCCTGCCCGTGATACTAGAAAAAGAAATAGACATACATAAATGCATATTATCATACAAACATACATACCTACATACTCTCGAAAAATATTACCCTACTTCGGGGCAGTCGGGTAAAAAAAGAGTCGAATATGATATTATTTGGGAAATACCCATATTCAGTAGGTATAGGATCATAATGTTTGTTTGATAATGTAAATAATGATGAGAGACGAGTCATTAGCAAAGTCATCATCACACAATTATATCTAGTCTATTATGATGATGTGTCACTAATACGAGTAACTCATATTATTCTAGGAATAACAATAAATGTAGGTACACATTACATTACCCATTGGTCTACATTTATGGAATTTTTTGAGGAAAAACCTTTGATTTAGTTGCAGTAAAGAAATGCTTTTGCAGGATATTGTATAAAACCCGAAGAAGTTTAGTAAGATAAGATAAGATATTATATAATTTACTAGCGACCCGCCCCGGCTTCGCACGGGTGCAATGCAGATACTAAATACACTACAGAAAAACTGTGAACGTTGTATATAAAAACATAGCGGCCCGCTCTGGCTTCGCACGGGTATAAATAGTAGATTGTTATACAAGGGTCGAACTCTTAGACCCAGATGACCCCATAACTCTCCTCCAGGAGAGCAGTAGGGCCACAAGTACAGTTCACAAAACACACCGACACAATTTCAGACCTCGCCGTAGAGGTCCGCGACCGCGACCCACCCGAGTAAATGATACTCCCCCCCGACCCTTGCTCGATAACGATGCGCCAGCCCGCGTTTTTGCTGAGCCTGTAGCTTTAAACTCCCCTGATTATAATAATGATCTATCCTTGATCCAGCCTGTCCCTCTTGCTGTCCTCCCCCCAGCGAACGCCCTAAGCCGAGGTTCGTACCCCACAGGGGGTGCCCTTAGCGAGCGTTCGCCTAGTTTTAATTAGCTTAGTTTGTATGCCCCTGGCTGGAGGCTTTGAGTTCTTTTAGGAGCTTAAGGTAGCCACAGGAAAGTCCGGTTAAGCAGCGAGTACCTTAGTGGTAACCTGCGAGATGCCCTAGCCAAAAAAAAAAACAAGGGTCGAAAGAAATCAATTCCCATACGAACTATTTAGACGCCCGAGCGTAGCGATAGCGAGCGTAGCGAGGCTATAGTCCGAGTAGGAATTGATGTCTTTCACCCGAGTTAAACACTCTACTTTTCATTTCGAATATAAGGAAAGTAAAATATATTGTTTAATAGTTATTGATATTAAATAACATGATTATTACCTATTCAAAATGAACTGAGAAGTTAGTACAATTTGTGTTTTTTTTTAAATATGGAACACTCCGCGTCACCACTGCGGGCCGTCCAGCGCATTATGTATTTTTTTTTAATTCACACTGGCTGTTTTATATAAACAGCCAGTGTGAACTAAAACAAAATACCTCACAAGACCGGAGCCCAGTGTTTCCACTTTTAGGGATTTCTCCCTTTTTTGGGAAAAATTGCCAATAATAAGCATGGTTTAGGGATATTTTATTTTGGCAGGGATTTAGGGAATTTTAAGGAAAAATTTAACTTGAGTTGATAGCCCTATTGTTTATACTAGGCAGCACCCGATGTACTACTTTACTCTATGGCACCACCGATTAAATAAAGGGAATTCCCTGAAACTTGTAATAATTGTAATTACGTCTAATTTTAGTTTACCATGTTAATAGTACTATTTCTGTGGCTAAAGACGACATCGGAAATAAGTCGCATTATACCTAGAGTTGGTTTGTTTCGTCTCTCTCGATTTATAATGAATGTTTTCTAGGTATTCATACTATAAAAATGAAAAATTCCCTAAACCAAGGAATTTTTATATTTTTTTAGGGAATTTTAGGGATAATTCATTAAGAAACTGGGGAAAAACCAAAAACGTAAGTGGAAACACGGCCGCAGCTTTTTTGTTTTTATTCTATTCGATATTTTTCATTTAAAAAGTTTCGTAGCAGACTACCTAACCAAATGTTCTATTTTTAAAATTCATTCCCGCCCTAGGGCGGGAAGCAATTACTATGAGTCTTTCCCGCCCTAGAGAGGGAAGGAGCGTTTTCCACCCGCTACTCGGATCAAACAAACACTACTTTCCGAGCATGAGAGATGAAAATATAATATTATAGCCTATGTGATTAAAATCGATCCAGTATTTGATTTATATATTACTGCCCGTGGCCCGCACGCGTTAAATTTGGAGTAAAACAATCCCCCTTTCCCTATACCATGAAGATTTCCTGCTATCTTTGGAATATCTAAATTCATACACTACATTTTTACTTATTTACTTTTTACATTTTTAACTATTTATTTTATTTTTACAACATATTACCTACAGAATGTCTTTATAAACAACGTTCACAGCTTTCTTGTCATTAGACAATACAAACATGTTTTCTCTGGAGGTCACTCTTGAAAGAGCGACATACAGTTGTCCATGTGAAAAACAGTCAACGCTCAAATCTAAGCCTGCAACGTTGAAGGTTTGACCCTGCGATTTATTAATGGTCATTGCAAAAGATGTCTTTACCGGAAACTGTAAACGTTTAAATTGGAAGGGTAAATCCGATGGTATCAGAGGGATTCGGGGAACAATACATCTTCTCCGGTACCACATCCTGTGAGTATTGTGCACTCTATTATGAAAGTTTTCAATGATTTTACCAGCAAACGCGTGCCATTGCAAAGTTTAGGTGGATTCAGGTTTCTTAATAAAATAACAGGACAACCTACTTTCAACACCATTTTGTGAGGAGGGAGTCCAGACGGGTTCAAAGAGTTTAGAAATTCTGTAGGAAAATGAACAGCTTCTTCCAAATCGAGAACAGTATCGACCGAGTAGTATATTTTCGTCGGCGCATCAATCTTTGAAAGAATCAAGTTATTTACTTTTCAACACAGTTGCTCGTAAAGTGGCTCTTATTTAACCGCTTTTAGGTTCATAATGCAGTGTATTATAGACACGTGCTTTTTTCTTTACATAATCGCACTAGTGCGGTAATGTGCGCCATAGATAACTATTTACTAGTCGGAGTAATGACATGGCAGTCTGGCAGTATGGAATTAGTAAGTACTATCAAGGCACGACATGTCTTTCTTATTGCGACTTAATATAGTGTGACAAAGTAAACAGGTTTTTGGAACGAAGTTCTTTAACGCGGCTGCATTCTTGCGTCTGTCTTTTTCTAATTCGATAGAGAGAGAAAGAGAAAGTGTGAATTTCGTCATAATGGAAATCTAAGATGGCGGCTGCGAAAATTTTCTCATTTTTCGTCATGGGTATCGTTTTCGTAGTTTTCGATGGTTCTAAAGCCGATAGTGAGGTCAAAATGGAAATCCAAGATGGCGGCTCCGAAATTTTTCTCATTTTTCGTCATGGGTGTCGTTTTCGTAGGTTTCGATGGTTCTAAAGCCGATTGTGAGGTCAAAATGGAAATCCAAGATGGCGGCTCCGAAAATTTTTCTCATTTTCGTCATGGGTGTCGTTTTCGTAGTTTTCGATGGTTCTAAAGCCGATAGTGATGTCAAAATGTAAATCCAAGATGGCGGCTGTAATTTTTTTTTCATTTCTCGTCATGTGTATCGTTTTCGTAGTTTTCGATGGTTCTAAAGCCGATAGTGGGGTCAAATGTAAATTCAAGATGGCGGTTGCAAAATTTTTTCTCATTTTTAGTCATGGGTGAGAAAAATGCGAAATGAGAAATTTTTACAGCCGCCATCTTGGATTTAAATTTTGACCTCACTGTTGGCTTTAGAACCATCAAAAACTACGAAAACGAAACCCATGATGAAACATGACAAAACTTTCGCAGCCGCCATCTTAGATTTTGATTTTGACCTCACTATCAGCTTTAGAACCATCGAAAACTACGAAAACGAGACCAATGACGAAAATTTTCACAGCCGCCATCTTGGATTAACATTTTGACCTCACTATCGGTTTTAGCATGATCGAAAATTACGAAAACGCCACCCATGACGAAAAATGAGAAAATTTTCACAATCGCCATACTGTATTTTCCATTTGACCAAATTCGCACTTTCTCTCTCACTCTCTCTCGATAGAGAATAATTAGTAATAATTAGCAGCGAAATCTAATTTTTTCAAGTTTCAAATTTTGTCTCCACCTCCGACCGAACGTGATGGTAGGCTGTTCAGCGGTTTTGTCAGTGCCTTGCGCGCGCATCCCTACCCGAAAAATAATCCAGCGCGCCATTTTTCATAAATATTTGTTATCGTTTAAGTTGTGTGGTTACTGCAGGTTACATATTAAGAAAAATACGAACCGACGTAGAAACGTTTTTACGTCAGTTGAACTTTATAAATCTAAATGTATCATTTCTCTAAAGTTACGTTATTGTAGCATAAGTTCTTACAACAAGACGGTTTCTTTCCTCGCAAATGTGTTGAAAAACGTCGTATGAAACGCGTGCGCATTGTTCATTACCCACTCGGCTAAATTATCGCGCTCGCCTTTGGCTCGCGCGAATAATACCGCCTCATGGGTAATGACCAATACAGCACACTCGTATCATAATGTACTATTATCTACTTGTTCGTTAGTTGGTGACAGAATCGCTCTTTCTTTAAACCAAGATATTGTCTTATAACTTATGTTATCAATGTCAGGATAGACATTGTTGACTAACTCTTGGATGTTGTCTATCAAAACGCAAAGGTTTTCTAGGTCAATCCTTCCCTCACTTTGTAGGCCTTTTCAATGTGTACAATACTTAGTACATTATTTTGATAAAACTCGTAGGGTTCAGCCTGCGTTTGCAATGTAAGCGGAAAAAATGTAATTATTTACGACTTCACATTAGAAACCTCAAAAATAGCAGTACTTCTCCACTATTTAATGGATGTTATTATACATATAAACCTTTCTCTTGAATCACTCTATCTATTAAAAAAAACCGCATCAAAATCCGTTGCGTAGTTTCAAAGATTTAAGCATACAAAGGGACATAGGGACAGAGAAAGCGACTTTGTTTTATACTATGTAGTGATTTCTCAGTACGTGGTACCTACAAATATTAATAAAAAGCTTCACATATACGCCGCGCGCGCGCCGTTCATCATATCAGCCGAAAGACGTCCACTGCTGGACATAGGCCTCCCCCAAGCACAGCCACTTCGACCGATTCTGTGCTTCCCGCATCCAGTGAATTCCTGCGGCCTTTACTAGGTCATCGGTCCATCTTGTGGGAGGCCTTCCAACGCTACGTCTTCCGGTACGTGCTCGCCACTCCAGAACCTTTCGGCCCCATCGGCCATCTGTTCTGCGAGCAATATGTCCTGCCCATTTGCCACTTAAGTTTGGCAATTCTTCGGGCTATGTCGGTTACCTTGGTTCTCCTGCGGATCTCTTCATTTCTGATTCGATCACGTAGGGAAACTCCAAGCATAGCCCTCTCCATTGCTCTTTGGGTGACTTTTAGCCTTCTGATAAGGCCCATTGTGAGCGACCACGTTTCAGTGCCATAAGTCATCACTGGCAACACGCACTGGTCAAAGACTTTCGTCTTGAGACACTGTGGTATGTGGGACGAGAAGATATTGCGTAGCTTCCCGAACGCTGCCCATCCGAGCGCGCGCCGTTGCCGGTGTAGAAATATTAAAAATTAAAATGAAAGTAATTAAAAACATCCCCATTAGTAAGTAATTTTAAAATTAGTTTTAATTACTAATGGGGATATTAATTGTATAAAAATAGGTATGTAATTTTTAATACAATGTCAATTAAGTACATTTTTTTCTTGTTAATATTTATGAATTCAATGTAAAAATTTACCAATTATAAAATGTAAAAGTAAAAAAAAAAAGTCAGCATACACAGATAAAATGTAATATCAACGTTTCTAATTTATGAATAGTTAGGGAATAATTTCGCACGAATTGATTTATTTATCAGTATAAAGGTACTATAATTTATGTGGTAAAATACAATATTCATTAGTAGTATTAGATCTTATATTTATTTATATTCAAAATACAGTCTAACAAAAATAAACTATTTATTTAAACACTTTTCATGAAGTATGTTTTGACTGCTTTTTTTTACCCATCAATATGGGTAAAATTTCTTACCTCGCAATCTTTACGTAATGTCAAAGACTATTTATTTTGATATTTACTTTGTCGGTTGCTAGGCAACGGATCTTACGGTCACGTCCTGACGCGAGTTTAACATTTTTTACCCATCCCAAAAAAAGTGCACTTGACAACGCCGCTAAAGAAGTTTTCACTTCAAAAATCATTAACTAAATAAAAATAAACAGTTGTCTAAAAGCCAGGCAAATATTGTTTTCCTGAATTTATTAGTGGGCAACACTCTGATGCTAGGGGGTAAATTGTTAAAGATTTTGATTGCCATGCCATGCAATTGTTATGAAATAACGAAAAAGTATCTAGCAGTGAAGTGGTTTCAAGTCATTTCAAGTTGATGGGTCAAGAAACTTAGCAGAGTAGTGACGTCACGGATGACTTGTGTATTACAGATCCGGGATGGTTCATTGGTCACATTGCACTGGTCACTGAGATTTTTTAACATGACTACAATGTAATTTTATTATGTTGTTTTTTTATGTTGTATGTTGACTTGAAAGAACATGGCAGTTGAGAGATGTCATGCTCACTTACATGTCTCGCTGATGGTGGCGAGTGCGTTGGATCATTCGGATCCCTACAAAATGGTTGTAGAAGAAGATAGAATGAGAAAAAGAGATAGAAAGAAGATTTAAACTTATATCTAAAACTCATTCGAAAGAGCAGTCCATCGATTAATAAATATTCGATGAAACGTTCAGTCGAAGTAACGTTTAGCGATAAAAGGGTGTTTCGCAATAAATTCCATTCGAACAAACGATCAGTCGACTTTGCGTTAATCGAACATAATTATGACTCTCGAAGTAGCTGGATGGTGCTGATCCACGCATTATGTTCGGGAATGGGCGCCGTTAGTTGCGACTGGTCATCTCTTTCTGCCAGGGTTTATTTTTAATCTTATATTTTGAATTGTTTTTGTTATTTTTTTTAAATTGTTCTCACATATACAGGAGTATTTGTAAAACACCAGCAACCTCTTAAGGGGTCATTATACTCATCATTATTAAAAACTTTTATTTACTATGGGACCAACCTAAAAATCGCGAAAAAAAATCAGCTGTTCCCTACATTTTGACAAGAATTATTAAGAGGTTGCTGGTGTTTTACAAATAACCCTGTAGAAGAAACAAGAAAAATGTACCCAAGATTTTGTAACTATCTAATATTTAAAAGAGTGTCCTGGGAGTTTCTTATCCGTTCTTCTCCACAGAGATCTACGTTTTGGAATGGGCTACTAGCTTCAAGTTTCTGACTAATGACCGACTCATTGACAATTCAAAAGTAGCAAATGGTTTAAATTGAAATGAGTTTGAATAATTGACGGACATGTTCCGTCATTATCGACTGTTATTTTTTTATTAATGATTTCGAAATAAGAACTACATCGAACGAACGAACGAACTAGTATACAAACTAGTGGCTCAGTAATAACAGCCGTATGGGTCGATCGATCAGCTACGCTTGTCGCTACGCTTGCCGCCGTCGTCGCATCGGTCCGCCGCCGCGCCGGACGTCCCGATGGGTGACCATCTTTACATAGGTACTTACTTACCGAGAAATCTCCATGCCTCGGATAGTACGTACGCCGTTGGTCATTCGTGGATCTTTGACAGTCGTTACGGTTAGTCAGAAGCCCGAAAATCTGTCAACCAGTCTTACCAAGGGGTATCATGTTACCCAGTAACTGGGTTGTGGAGGTCAGAGAGCAGGCAGTTGCTCCATGTAAAATACTGGTATTCAGGTGCATTCGGTTTGATTGGAACACCACCACAAAAATAACCATAACCAGAAACTATTGCGGTTTAGGTTTCGGTTACCAGTATTTAAACCGGTTAATGAGAGAAACCGTTATTTTACAAATACCGATTTTGATGAGCGTAATTAACCGGATTTTTATCCGGAAAATTTAAAATCGGTCTAATAGGCTGTAACACTATTTTTCGAAAATGTTCTTAGACCTTTATACCTATCCTGCATATGCGTATGAAGTTTCATTAAAATCGGTTCAGTAATTTCGAAAAACAAGGACTTGAAAGTTTGTATGAAATGCCGTATGAGTACGACGTAAACCCTCTTAAGGTTAAGCTAGAGACAAACTGATCCCACGTACGCAACGTATGCAACGCATTATCATATCTAGACTCTTGATTTTATAGGAATAAGTATGCAATAGAAACACACTTATCGTGTGCAACGCAATCACACGTCTCACACGCAACGTCGACCTGCAATGTCCAGATCGGCATGGGAGGGTGAAAGGGATGTTCCTAGCGTCTGATGCCAAATTACGTTGCATACACGGGACAAATGTGCACACCAGTTCTCTCACGTTGCATCGCATACGTTGCGTTTTGTCTCTAGCTCAACGCACTTTACACTTTTTGTTTGTTTTCATCATTTTTTTTCTGTTTTAGTATCTTTTTTGCTTGTAGTAGATACTTACAATATGTTATGTGTTGTGCCTTTTAGTCTGTGCTTAATAAATTTAATTTCATTCTTTCTTTTCTTGTTTATTCCCGATTCAAAATAATAACCTTACATAGCTCGTGGTCCTAAACGAACAATCAAAACACATTTTGTGTCTAGTTTTTCATCATTTAATAATCAATTATCATATTGGCCTGATTGCGGTCATTTTTGTTCCGTTATGCCACAGACACACAGAATAAAGTTCGTTGACCAAACAATTACCATACAACGTAACTTGGGTAATTCTATATGGCCATTATTTTAAACTGCATATTTTACATTATGTAGGTATAATTTGAAACTTAAGGAAGGTAAACAAAAATCACCTTTTGACCGGATGGCCTTCAACAGCGGTACATCCCCATACATATGCGTTCCTAAAAAAGGTAAGATGATACGTACTTTTTGTATACAGGATTATTGGTAAAACACCAACAACCTCTTAAGGGGTCATTATACTCATCATTATGAACAACTTTTACTATGGGACCAAAAATGGAATCGCGAAAAAAAAACGGCTGTTCTGTTGTTTTTTTGATAAGTCCTTGACAAGATATGAGAACATAATGTAGGGAACAGCAGATTGTTTTCGCGATTTCAACTTTGGTCCCATAGTGAAAGTTGTTCATAATGATGAGTACAATGACCCCTTAAGAGGTTGTTGGTGTTTTACAAATAACCCTGTATAATGCGCATTTTTTTTCCATATTGTAAGATTATTCTTCTGCCGAATATTCGGTTGAAGCTACGCTACGTTACAGATAGTGCCATCCTCGAAAACGCGCCCCACTTTTTTCCCTAATCGCTTAGGGTGATGCCTCATTAGTGCCTTGCGTTGCGTCGTCGCAACGGATCAACGCATTGTATGCCACACCTGCGTTGCGACGACGCACAAGCGACGTCGCAGCGCAAGAGGACGGCGACGCAAGTTAACGCAACGCACTAATGGGGCAGAGCTCTTACAGTATGAGTGTGTATTATACCGCTTGTGTTTTAGTTTTTGTCTTGTTTCCTAATTACCCATTCATAGGTAATTATACTCCATTTGAAATAAGATGAGACATTTAAACAAACCTTTTTTACAGTCCGTTCAACCGATTCCGACTTCTACACCGTAGGCATAAGGATGGCATTTAAAGCAAAAAAGTGGTTACGATACCAACTGTTTACTGCAGCTGCCATTTGTCATGCCACCAACGCAATAGAAGTCAAAATCGGTCGAACGGACTGTAAAAAGATGTCTAATCTTATTTCAAATGGAATATAGTGTGTATCAACAATACTAAAACACTAACGGAAGTGGGGGGCATTATCTGTACGCCAGTTAACCACTTGAAAGTGTATTCATTTTTGCTACGTTCAAGAAAATCTTAGATTCACTACCCAGAAACACAGATAATATAATACTACGTACAGATACCCAATCCCATACAAAGAAATGACACCTCCCTAAGTCGGGCTATTGACTGGCTACCAGTTATGACAAATTGAGTAAAACGTCATCTATTGCAAAGAGCCCTAAACAAAAAACTTTTATCTTTTTTTGTTGAAAATACGAGATTTATGAGTTACAATAGATAAATCAGCAACAAGGAAGTTTTGATTTGTACTAATCTTACTTCAGCCAAAATCTTCCGTTTATCGCTTTTTACTGACTGTTAATTTCATAATTGTTACCTATGCTGCCATCTATGATCTTTTTTCAAGACTAATTATAATTTGTTCGAATTGAGACCCCATGTCAGAAATATAACGACTAGTAGAACAACTTAAGTATCTGGTCTAGTGGTGAAAACAAAAGATTTACATAAACTTATTATTTATAAGCACGGTCCAAAGAAAATTCTAGTTAATATTTGACTAAATATTAAAAACCAATCACTATGGTAGATCATGAGACGAGTATGTGTCAGTACTGACGTAAAATTAAGGAGATTCAAACAATAAAACACAAATGGAAACAAATCTATGTTTTGAAATCATAACACACTACCCTGTCACCCTCCTCTACACAAGCTGTCGTTACCTTTTCTTTACTAGTAGTTTTCTTTCGTAAAACTGCTCCATTGCTTTTAGTCTCACAATTATTAGTAATTGGTGGAACAAAAGTACCATCTGATACAGATTTACTAACTAATTTTGATAACCTTTCACTTAATCGCCTCCTCTTCTGCTTTCTAACTGGGGCAAGTTTTACTATTCTTTTGATTGTTTCACCATCAGAAATATCATTTGATTCTGAACTTTTAGGTAGTGTTGTTGTAATTTTGGTAGTTGAAGTCGTTGTTGTTGCATTACTCGTTCTTGTTTTATGCTTTTGTCTTTTAGATGTTAGTGTTGATTTATTCATGGTTTGGTTAGTAGTTGTAGTAGTTAACGGCTTTGTCGTGTCAGTTGACGATTTTATTGGCTTAATTATATCGGTCGTCGTTTTTACACTTCCTTTATTCGTATCTTCAGCTTTTATTTCAAGTTTATTTAATGCAGTTTTTAGCAATTTGTTCTCTAGATAATCGGTTTTGATTCTATTTAATACATTAGACTGGTTGATTGCTGGTGGCTGGTAGGTGGTTGGATTTGTTGTCATGGCAGTTCGTGTAGGTGCTTGTCTTGCCAGGGAATCTTGCTGTTTGTCGTCATGGTTATGATGGTCCCTATGATGGTGATGCCCCGCATGGTGATGTCTGTTTTCATATAGCTCGTCATGTTCTTCATGCTCACCATGTTCGACGACTGGAAGTCTGAGATTTTTGTAAAGTCGTGGATTGGCATATCCGCATTCTATTCTATCACCACGTGATCGACACCCATTGCCAATGTCTAACATTGTGTAGTCATCTAATTTAGTTCCTTGATTTTTATCATAACCACAGAGTATTCTATTGTTGAATTGTATACATCTGTTTTGATTGTAAATATAGCCATCATATGGTCCTCTATTAATTAATTCCTCTGGGGATATGTCTTTCCGTAATATAGATACTGCCATTTCATTTGATAAGTAGCCGTCGGATACCTCTACACTGGGTATTAAAGGATCAAAAATACCATTTCCTAAGGGTGCAGAATCGACGACTAACATCATTTTAGCTAAGACCCAGTATATCTGCAATACAATTGAGTAGTTAAATATTGTTTTTTTGCATTAGATACACTCTCGGACTGCTAAATCGAGCCACGGTGCATTTTTATGTTTATAGGCCTAAAACATCAAAATAATGATAAGTCTGAGAAAAAGGTTTTATGTGTTTTTGAAGCTGACATACTGGTTATCATTTTAGTATCACCATTATTCCAATATCAATACACAAAATTGAAAAAAATAAGAAAGTCGGAGCTTGGTCACTCTTAAAGAAGCAACAAGCTTTTTAGAGCATCTACCTAAAAGTCAATAGTTATTTCTTTATTAGTTTTGTTTTGCTTAAAAAGAGTATCGAAATTGTTTCTCTCTATTTTTTATCGATTCTGCTGTTGAAATTATGCATAGGTACTGCACCTGAAGCAGCCGAGCAAGCTGTGGAATTTCTTCAGTCTGGGATTAGTCAGCGAAACCTAAGTGCACAACTTCATGTAAGTCGTTCCAAGAATTTACCATCGATACCTGGAGACTGACGGCTTTGTGCGCTGTCCAGGAGGGGCACGAAACCGGGTCACACATGACTAGATCGGTTTATCTTTACCACCAGCCTGCATAATCATCACCTAACTTCAGTACAGGCTCAAGAGCAGCAGCAGAGATTGTCATGGACTGACTGTTTGCACTGGAACTATTAGAAGGAGACTCGAAGAACGTGGCTTGAAACCTCATAAGCCAGCCAATTGTCCCAAACTGACACGAGCTCACAGAATGACGCGCATACAGTTTTCACGCGAACAGTTGCATTGGACACAACGTCATTGGAGCCAGGTTCTCTTTACGGATGAAACAAACGTTATGCTGTTTGGCAATGATGTACGTAGGAAAACATACCGAAGACAGCGAGAACATTTTCAGCATTGTTACATTGAAGAGAACGTGAGTTAAAGCAGAGGGTCATGGACCGTCTGGAGAGGAATTTCCATCAAATGAGAAACTCTTCTTGCTGTTGTGACGGAACCACGGTTGTCACCACTAAATAGCAACCGATACATTTGTCAATACCTAGGGGCTCATGTGATGCCGTATACTGAGTTTGTGAGCCAGGATTACATTTTTATGCATGATAACATTGATAACGCAAGGGCGCACACTGCAAGAATTGTTCGAGAAGCGCTAATATGAATCCAATAGAACACTTATAGGATGAGCTGAAAAGTCGTGTTCGAGCTAACGAACCAGCTCCAGAAACTTTGCAGGAGCTGATAACTGTCATCTTGGAAGCACGAGAGAACATTCCACAACACCTCATAGTTCTCTTCAGAAACTCCATGCTAATTTTGCTCCTGATAAACGTCAAAGACATTGCATTGGTATATTGAAATTTTTTTTACTAATCCGATTTCAAATTTGGAACAATGACAAACGGAAATGATAGTGAGTGACTGGCTTCAAAACAACATATTTTTGGCTTTGTACTACCATTATTTAAATTCAAAATCCAATAGGGTTCACATTGTACTTTTAACAGTAGGTACTGTGCTAAGTAAAAACTGAAAACAAACACTCCACAAAACTGAGGTATATACAAAACGACCTTACCAGTAATGGCATTGACATTGTATATCCATAAATGCGAGAATACGTTTATTGATTGGATTTGTTTAATTTAATTTTACGTCCATAATCACAAGCTTGTTTCATCGTACGGTCTGCAACGTTGAATTGCATTCTGTTGTTGTACATATTTATTCATTACTAGTGCTAAGTTTAATATGTACTAGCGACACGCCCCTGCTTCGCACGGTTTTTACAACTGGAAAAACATCGAGATTTATTTATTACTAAGTACAATGTATGTTTTATTCTCTACTAATCTTAACATTGTAAACAGCGGCTCAGAACCCACTTGAGTCACAGTCCGAGGACAGACGATCATAGACCTTACACTTGCTACAGAAGACACGACAAACCTCATCACAAACAGGCACTTATTGGATGAGCCTTCTTGCTCAGATCATAGAAGGATCTGCTTTACACTAACTACCAACACAAGGAAACCCGCGGTGCACAAATGCCTCCTAGCCTCCCTTTTAGCTAGGCACCTATAACAAGTAACCCTACGGGACCAAGCACAATTAGAATACACCGTGACAAAACTATCAGAATACTAACCGAAGCATTATATACCATGCATTCTGTAAACTAAGAGAGTGACAAACCAAGATCGAGAGAAACGCTTGGTGGAACGTTGAACTTAGTCAACTCACAGATGCAGAGCCAGAAACACTAGACTCCCGGACGACTGGAAGAAGAGATCCAATATACATATATCAAACAAGGATATTAGAACTGCCAGAAGAACAGCATGGCGAAATTCTGTGAATCAATCGAGACAAAATGAAGCCGCAAGAGTAAGGAAGATCCTATCAACTGAACAGGACCGAGCTCTACGCGCGCTGATAAAACCCGATAACTCATACACGATAACTCGCCATGAAGCCTGTTAGTTTTTTCTCGAGACTCACTTCCCAGACTGTAAACTCATAGAGAACAGGACGTGGGGGGCTGAATCAGAATGAACCACAACAAATCAAGGCTGGTCTAGAGCCCATAATAAAGTAACAGAAGACCGGATAAAGTGGGGTACTACAGTGGGGCTACTACAGTGGGGTAAATTATCAGACACCATGGCTGGTGGAGATCTACCGAGCTTGCATAGCACTCAGATACATACCCCTCGCATGACGCGAAGTGAAAGACATTTACCAAGGGTTAAAGGCCGATAAGCCTCACATCCTTTCTACTGAAAACCCTCGAGAAACTCTGTGATAGACACATCCGAGACGGACCTCTCCGGGTAAAACCACTTCATAAACAACAGCATGCGTACTCCACAAGCAGATCATCAGAATCCGCACTGCACAGCGTGTTTTCTAAGATTGAATGCGCAGTGGACCACAAATGCTCAGCACTGGCCGCCGTCATGTCCTGTTCAATAGTAGCAACATGGCCCTCGACAGACAGAAGTGGTTGAATCACCGACATGCTCAAACTGAGAGCTGTACAACTCACAGTGACTGACACTACAAGGGCCGTCGTGCGTAAGGGCTACCCCCGCAAAGTGGCGTCCTCTCGTCGCTTCTATGGAACTTGGTTGTAGACGGCCTCATCAAAAAACACAATGACAAAGATTACTTCACCGAAGGCTATGCTAATGAAAAAACCAAAATAATAAATGGCGCCCTCGAAAACACTATGCAATCTCATGAGACAAGCCTTCAGACTTGGCTTCAGCGGCTGGTGGCTACAGGAGTTCACCCACACACAAGCGGAGTACTGATGGACTTCGAAACCGGGCTGCACGCAGTCTAGGGAAACTATGCCTTTCTTAAATGGCAGGTTAACGAGGCGTTTATTATCCCTGGACAGGAACGCCTGGTGACGGGAATCATCACGGGACACTGCTCGCTAAACAAACACTTCAACACCACCAATAGCCATAACGGACAGTCCTCTGTGCAGGGCATGAATGGAGTCTTAGAAAACCGTTGTGCATGTGCCCTTTCAATGCACAGGCGTCACCCAGATCAGAACAGAAACCTTCGGTCACCCAGATCTTTTACAAATGTTCTGAACAGACAAGAGACCTAATCAACTTCTGGAGGGCTGGTTGGAATAACCACCGATGGCCACCATGGCCCACGCAAAGTGGTCCACTTGAAGGTCCTAAGTGCGGAAACATAATTATAATTTAATAAACTAGTTATTGCGGAATTAAAAAAGTTTTTTTTTTACTTAACTTTTTAGTGATTTTGTTTTATAGGTACAGAATCTATTTTATAATATGACAACACTTACGCAAGATTTAAAAGCGATTTTCTACTAATGTATTGATAGATTCGAACATATGTATAGAAATCTCCTATTATGAAATTTTCTCTTTTTTCCCAGTTGTAATTATTATTTCGCGAGAAAAGCGCAATATACGCGCTTTGACGTGAAGTTGCGGACACCAGCCCGTGTTACCTACTTACTTTGGTGACCCCAATAAAATTGAATACTCACGGCCGTATTCACTCGCTCTTGAACCGATTAGTTCAAGAGTGGTCGAGTTTTCACGAGTAATTTGAGTCGAATTGTCGGGGTCGAGTTCTCGGACTCAAAGTTGTCTTAGGTTTAAATTATCACGGGGTTGAGGAGTTGGGGTCGAGTTGTCAAGGGGTAGAGCTATCGCAATACCACAAATTCAACAATGCGCTTATTTAAAAAAGCATAATTATTAGATATACATATTTGTATACAATTATAATACATTATAATTATTATAGAGTATGATATTTTTATTTATATAATAGGATTATGATCTACATGTCTAATGGTTAATATATGATAAAAACTCCACACACATATTCTATAAATCTTCATATAAATCGCCAGATGAAGTAGCAACCCTAAGTTTAATGTTGTATTTTACAAAACCGTGTATTAATCAGTGTACAATTTGCCGCACATAATTCATAGGTAGCTCTACTACGGCACTCTTGGATTATGGATCTTCGGAAGACGCATACGTCTCTACCAGTGCCAATTAGGAATTGCATCTTCGTGTTTTGATCAGTCACAAATAAAACTTCAGTGCCTCGACAGTCGCCGGTCCCCATTATCGTCTGCCTGTGCCTTTTAACGACTAGCCGCAGGGCTTAATTCATTTCGTTGCTTTGGTACCAAACTTGAAGTGGTACTAGGAGGTCGGGAATTTTCTTTAGTTTGAATTCGGCCTCCTTGAAGGGGAACGACCCCGATCGCTGCTTTCGCCAGACCTTTGCCTTGATCAGGACAATCGATCAACCTGCGAAGCAAGGGCTTGCATCTGCCAAGTGAGCTCTTCAATCCGGCCACTTACGTAGTCTACTCGACTACCTGTTGTGCCATCGGAGTTGATGTCGCTGCTAAGTTCAGGCTAGCTGGCACAACATCTTGTTTACGGTCTCCCAGTTCGGCTACTTCCTCGAGACTCACCTTAACTTGCGAGGCGATAATTGTCTGCGTGCTGCTGGGCAAAAGGCTGGTCTAGATGGTGCGCAAAATTCGTCCTCCACGCTCGGTCCCGCCAAATAGCGCATGTTTCGCAAGAACTGCGAATGCTTGCGGTCGCCAATCTCTTCACGAGTAAGAAGATGCTGTCCATCTTTTCTCTAGAAGCAATAAATCTTTTCACCAACTCCGTGTTCAGCCACTCGCATTTGTTTAGTGCCGCTAGAGCTGTGATGATGTCACCAACCTCGGATGCATAAATCTGTTCAAGACTTCTAATCGGGTAGTGTAACTTGGTGGCGTCTAATGTTTGCAAAAGCGAACTGACTTTCCAGCTGCACAAACCACAACGCCGGTTTTAGCGGTAGCCGCACTCCAATGCGGTAGAGATCGAAACCCTGGGCATCACGAGGGCATCACTGCTTGATCCTATCCCATCGCTCCCTTGATGCGAAGTCATGATGTTCTGAGGGGTCACCAATGTGGGAGATGTTTATAAGGAAAATAAATATCGACAATAATATGTACAAAAAGTATTCAATACACATTTATTGAAAAACTAAAGTTACACTAAACCATAGATAATTTGAGCGGCCATTGTTGTTCACATCTTTTTCAAAGGAGACTGGCCGTTTTTGAATGGACTCCGGCCGGCCGGCTCCAGAGCCGTATCAAGGTGTGGTCTATGCCATTTGAATAGTCATAATAATAGCTTCATTTGATTGTATCAAACCAATAGTCAGTCATGGTAACAAGAACTATAATTGGTTTTTGTTTTGCTTTACAAAAACCAATTATAGTATACTTATTTTGTCAATTTTTTTTTTTTTTTTACGTAGGTTTTAATTTTATACAATTTTGGAGATTTCAATACTTTTTATGTAACGCCCGCGGCTTAGTTGCCGTTCAGACGCGACTAGGCTCGGGACACGGCATATAGTGTAAACGAAGTATAAGCTTCTTTAGTGTAAGCTATCTGGGGTGAACACAGGTAGGGACCAATAGATGTATCAGGCCGGCCTGACATGCTGGTTCGGATTATCAATGGAGGAGCTGCTAGAAAGTAGACTGTACCTGCTAGTTCACTCTGGGTCTTTAGTTAACATTGTGAAAATTTTATTGAATAATACCTATAATGACCTAGAGTCTGGCTAACGAAAGTTGGCCCCAGAATATTGGCGGCAAATTTAAAAAATACATGCATGACAACACTAAATACACCAGAGATACCGAACGACAACCTTGTCAAATTGACGTTCACGTTCATACAGAGTTGCTATATAAAAAGTTCGCAAATAATTCCAGGGCCAACTTTCGTTAGCCAGACTCTATATAATCCAACTCTCTGCCCTTTTGGGAAAACAGGCGTGACATTATGTTATGTTGTAATGTATGTAATCTAATCCATCAGGTTACCCAAAGTAAGATCGCTCACGTTTCCTTATTCTTTTATTTATACATATTTATTACATAATACATGGATATAAGGCTAAATCGCCCATACTCCTTTGAAAACGACGTTATTACTAGAACGTTGTGTCACGGGAGCCACGCCAGCCATAGATAAGGCCAACTTGACAGTTTGCCAGCCATCTAAAAGAATTCCTTGAAAATCATAAAAAAAATGTTGTTAAATTAAAGGAACATGGATAACTTGACAACATAAATAATAAGATCAAGATGAATTCATAGCCTAGAAGCCAGCCAGTCTTTACACCCACACACACAACCATTTCAGTTAAAATGTTCAAAAACAATAGCATGCCCGGGGCTCAGCCCGAGGCTCCAAGCCCTGAGACATCAAATACTAACAAATGTGCTACCGCCATAAGAACCGTGAGTTATTTTACTCTTTTTACAAATACCTACGTGAAAGTCTTCTGCTCCTATTACGGTGGGCAGATAAGTGTCGTTTGTTCTAATAGTCAATCGGTCTAGCCTTTTCTCAACGATGTCGGCTTCCAGTCTAACCGGTTGCAGCTGAATGCCAGTATTTTACATGAAGAGACGGCTTAACTGACCTCCACAACCCAGTTACTGGGCCACACGATTGGTAGGACTGGTTGTCAGACTTTTGGGGTTCTGACTTGTAACGACTGTCAAAGATCTACGGTGTCAATGACAGTCGGGACCAACGGCTTAGGAGCGTGCGCTCCAAGCCGTTGCAAATAGAAATCAAATATTTTGTTGCTTTGTTTAATTTGACAATATTACTGTATGGAAATATGAAATATGGCTAACTAGTACTAAAGTATTGATTGTGAAATGAAATATATCGTAACATCGAATGGCGAATATTTAGAATGAACGCTCTTAACGTGCTTTCTGAGGCACGGAGAGGTCTCAATATTATGTAATGAATGGTCACCCGTCGAACTGACTGCGGCAAGCGTAGCTTAAGGTTACGCTACTCGGTCATTCTTCCATACAAACGTAGTATGGTAATTACTTGTCTGTTTGACGGCGGACGTTCAAAACTAAAAATGATATCAATTTGTCTATCTATTGTATTTGTTTATTTGTCTTTTTTTTATCTAGTCCTGTATGGAAGCAAAATTGAAAAAAAAAAATTGGTTTGAAAGTTATGAGCGTCGAAACTTCCATATTTTAACACTAATTTTGACTTATGTTTGGGCGTAAAAAATAACTTATGTAGTAAGAAAATGGCAAAATAGAAACCGTACAGGGATAGATAATTTATTCAATAGTTCAAATAATTTTATTTTGATTAAATACATTCAGTACTTTTTTCATAGTACCTATCTATATACGCCCAAAGGTCTGTACATGAAATTTTACGCGATCGTTTTCCTTAAAAATCATGTATATTTCACTAAATAACAGACAACGGTCAGCCTTAACTGCTGGGGCTAGAGAAGTGTGAAAGGATAATGATTTTGGGCCGTATCAACTTGCGGGGCGCGTGTCACAACCAAATATAGTTCATAAAATTACTCCTATTTTTTTAAATCATATTTGCGTTTTTGTTATGAAAAGAGTCCCGAATTTCTGACACCAAGAATAAAAGTATTTTGTATCATTATTTCTCACTGAAACGTTGTACAATGAACGTTGTTACTTAAAAAAAAACTTTAAAGTCCAACTGTTAGCCGCTAAATCCCTTCCCCGCGCTCATTGTCAGTCGCGCTGTCACTGGATACGCTCAAGTTGCTCTGCAAAATTATATTGTTTACAATAAGGTTTGTGTAATTAAAGACAACAGAAATTACAAAGATCCAACTAAAACAACGAAAAACGTCTGCTATCCTCGGTAAGTAACATTATTTCGTATAATTTCCAGCAAAATAAGTCATTAAAATATTTTTCAAAAATGTATTTTTCTTTTTGTGGTTGACGTTAAAGTTGACGTGTGTGTTGCCAGTTTATGAAATCAAAACTACCATTTAAAATTGTGGCCAAGTAGGGTTTAATAAAAAAAGTATTCATTTCATCAAAATTGTCCGAGATTTTAACTATTTAGTACGTTTGTATGCAAAGTATGAAAATGACCCGAGCTCCGACCCTCAAGAAATTATTGTTATTGATTTATCCCGATTCAAATAATATTTTTACCTTGAGCATATTTTTGTAGATGGATAGTATGATAAATTTCTCCCTATTTTAATGGGATTTTTTCAACAATCATTATACACGCACACTAGAAAAGTAGAATGACGTGGCGCGAGTGTAAGACAAAAGATGGGCTGCTTGTTTTATTTCTTTTGCAGCGCGACACTCTTGTTTTCATGATGGTATGAGAAAGAACTGTACTGTGAAATGTTTCTTGTATTTGAAGTCCTGAACATGCATTTGGTCTCGACTGTCCAGCGATTACGTTCGAACAAACGAACGCATCGTCAGTATTATCATTCAGCCAATGAAGTCCACCGCTGCACATAGGCCTCTCACATGATGGACCGATGACCTGGTGAAAGTCGCGGGAATCTGCTGTAGGCGAGAAGCACACACCCGCAGGGCTATTACCTATCTTGCAGAAGCAATGCGATAGCGATCATTTGTTTAATTTTGACAGTTCAACAACATTCAATGCGATAATTACGTTGCAGAGCAGAATTAAATTTCGAACTTATGAAGTAATGGATTAATAATCTGTTTCAAAACGAATTGATTGTGTATTACGTAATTAGGGTACCGGTCTATATGATACTACTACTACTTTTTTTTACTACTTTATTTTTATTGTTTGTTGTTTGGCAATAGAAATACAATTTCAAGTGTCTACCTATTACGGTTCATGAGATACAGCCGTTGACAGACAGACGCGCATACGCGCATGCGCGGCTTAGTAATATGGTTCCGTTTGGCATTCTTCGGGTACGGAACCCGAAAAAGAGAAACTTAGTTAATTAGAAATTAAATTATGTGTTTACCATTATATAAAGGTAGTATTCACAGATATAAATCTAACTAGATAACGCAAGTCCATCCATCTGCTTAAAAACCAAGCGTACCTTTCACACACAATTTAAAAATAAATTTACTTACCAATGAAAGAAAATATTTTCAATACCTCGGCCAACTTTTTCTAAACAGTATTACAGCTCAATAAGGCATAAAAAGGCATTTTTCTAGATTTCGGTGGATTTTCGTTGTTAATAATGCTAAATGAAAGCTCAGATTACGATCATAGATCGTAATTTTACTCCGTTTTTTGGCATGCGAAGTACATACAATCGCGTCATCTAGTTAGATTTATATCTGTGAATACTACCTTTATATAATTGTAAACACATAATTTAATTTCTAATTAATAATAACTAAGTTTCTCTTTTTCGGGTTCCGTACCCAAAGAATGCCAAACGGAACCATATTACTAAGCCGCGCATGCGCGTATGCGCGTCTGTCTGTCAGCGGCTGTATCTCATGAACCGTAATAGGTAGACACTTGAAATTGTATTTCTATTGCCAAACAACATACAATGAAAATAAAGTAAATTTAAAATTAAAGGGGGCGTCCCCATACCAAAAACGTGTTTTTTTTCGGCGTTTTTTGCTAAATATTGTACGGTGGTACGGAACCCTTCTTGTTCGAGTCCAATTCGCCCTTGACCGGTTTTGTAAATACCTTTAAACCACAAAGACGGGAATCAATGTAAAAAAAATTGTTATCTATATAGAAAAAGCATTATTTTCCTCCAAATAAACTAGGTTTGGTTGTGACAGGCAGACTTTTAGTATAGATGGACGGTATTCGCCTTTGCACAAGAGTTCCTTACGTCGAAGGTGTACTAAGGAAGGGATTTTTGATAACATACATAACATAATCAGCCTATTAATGTTCCCACTGCTAGGACACAGGCCTCCTCTATGTGAGAGGGAGTGGGCCGTAGTCCACCACGCGGGCCCAGTGCGGGTTGGTGGATGTCACGTGTCTTCGAATTTTTGGTTCTAGGAATGCCGGTTTCCTCACGATGTTTTCCTTCACCGTTTTGTGAGCAGTGGTGATGAAATTATTTTACACAAAGTAAAGCGCCTGCCTGGGTTCGAACCCATGATCTACAACTTGTAAGTCGGGGCCGTTACCACTGGGCCACCACTGCTCATTTTTGATAACATTCATAATATATTGAGATGGAAGTTCATCATTTTGGGGATGGATCATTTAGCTCATCGGGCAAATGGCTTGTAACATCCCATGCTGATTTCGGCTATGGTGACTGTTTTCGTGTGGCTACTGTAATTGAACTGAGTCTTACGAACAAACCGTAAGACTGTTGCATAGCCCAAACCGCTGAAGAACAGTAGTTGTGATTTAAAATGAAGGTGTGCTCTAAGACAGGGTTTAGCTAAAATCTAATCGTTTTAGGGGAGCATTTTACCGATTGCTTCGAACGGGCGTGCATCGCGCCGTAGCGGATGCGCGAGCACGCGGTGGCGGCCAACTGGATCTGCCCAACTGTTAAAATCTACTGAAATCTAGGCGCTTGCGCGACCAGAGTCGACTTGGATGATTCAACTTGGCCGCCGGCGACGACACTCGAGCCCACGCGGCCGTCCGGCTATAGCAGCATGCGCGCGCATCCAACCGGGTTCCAAGCTGTGTAAATTCCATGCAAATATGACATTTAACAACTTATTAAACGCATCAATTTCCTCCTGTCCGCTCAGCATGTTCATCCTTGCTATAAATGTATTATTCACCTTTCACGACACCCACATCTTGAATGGAGCCCTATTTTTAATTTTAAAACACTGTTCTAGGTCGCAGTCCACTTTTATTTTAATATAATAGACGTTACATGTTATTAACTTATTATTGGATAGTTAAGCAATTTATTGGTTCAAATGCAAAGTATGTAAAGCAACTATATTTGGTGAAACCTTACATTTTGTTGACAGGTCCTAAGAAAACGACAGGAAACATCGCTACCTTCTATGAGAAAAAACCAAGATTTTGATTCACAAAATTCGCTTAAAAATGGAAATAATCCAATCCAAATCAAAACTGGATTAGCTCTAAAGAGGGTTTATAATATTGAAAAGGCGGAAGTAGTAAATTCTAACTTTATGAAAAAAGGAAAGACAGATAAATCTAAACCATCTGATAAAAAACATCATAGCCAATCCGACAAGGCACAGATCCGAGAACAAAGTAAAAAATCAGCGAAAAAAAGAGAATCTAACAATCCACAAATAAAAAATCAAGGGAAACCAAGTAACTTGAGACAAAGAATTCAGGAAAAACTTGAGGAGAAACAAAGAATGGAGGAGAAACAAAAAATTGAAGAGAAACAAAGAAGTGAGGAAAAACAAAGAAGCGAGGAAAAACAAAGAAATGAGGAAAAACGAAGAAATGAGGAGAAACAAAGAATTGAGGAGAAACAAAGAAGAAAAAGTGAGGAAAAATCTCTCGACGAAAGTCAATGCAGTCAAGAAAACACGAATAGCTTTTCGTATAAAAGAAAACAGTTAGAAAACCGTCTAACTACTAAGGTTTGGCAAATACTGAGTCGGGATTTATTTCTTTTAGATTACGATAAGTTCAATAGCCAAATACAGGCAACAAATTCTGAGACAAAAAAGTATATTATATCTGTAGTTAAGAAATATAATAATAATAAAGCGCTAAACAAACTAAACCCACGGAAAGTAACACAAACCAGTAAAGAAAGTTTTAGCAGTTACCGTGCCGGGAAGAGAGCAATCAAGCGTGCGGTGAGGAGACGTGTCTGGAAATTGGCAAAGGCTTCTATAAAACATAGTAAACATTGGAGTCAATTTCTAGCTGAAAACAATATCATATTAGAGAACATTAACATTGATAAATTTGACCTCAGTCTAATAGATCTGGACGCATTGGGAATCGAGAGCAAAATGCTGAAGCGTACCATTACATGGCTTTTTAAATAAAACAATTTCAGTAGTCAACTAAATACTACATTTTGCGATTAACATGTTTATTAATAAAACTTGAATCGTACCGATTTTTTGTTTTCCTGCTTTGTACAAATTATGTTTGTTTTTGAACGTGAATTTTACTGTTCTGTTCCAATGTCACAATGACAGTTCCCTACAATGATTTGTTTAGATCAGCTTTTAATCAGAAAATATTAAAATAATAGTCACTGATTGCAGAAAAAAATGTATACTTAATCATTTTGAATTTATAATTTGTCATAATACCTTATTACAAATAATAGGTATGTAAAAATGTAGTCGTCAGAGCCAACCTGTCGTCGTAATATTACTGAAAATTTTCATAATTTCTGTTATGAAAACCCGTTAATAAATTGAAACACAATGAAATGTTCAAGCGAGGTAACTATCTCAGTAGAAATCATAATCTCTAGGATTCAAATTATATTTATATATAACTGAAATATAGCCTTTCTAATAATCCATTTATAACCACGATATGAATGAAGACCACGTTGTCTCCATCAGTTATCCCTCATTTTGTAACAATCGCAACGCTTGTGACGCGACATGTATTAATGATTGTAGTATTTATGTGCACCCTTTATCATAATTTTCCTACCCATATTCCAATTTATTTGGAGTTGGCGCAACATGTTTTTCTTCCAAACTTCTCTATTAGTCGTCATCTCGGTAGTCACCCACTTTCTAGCCTCTTTCGCACAGTCCATCCATAATTTCTTTGGTCTTCCCTTACTCTTATAGCCATCCACATTCATATTCAAACAAATTATGTGTACCCTAGTACACATAAATGTGTCAACAAATGTCTTCTTCTATATTTACTAAAATTGTAGCAAAAATAATATATACTTTACCGACCATATTCCTCTACTTCAGGAAATCAGAAAACCAGAATAAAAAAAAGGGGTAAATTCAGTTTCAAAGGATGGTTTAAAGGCGTATTTAAGAAGAAGCCTAAAGAAATTGCGCCTAGCCCTTCTGTCACAACACTATTTAGAAATAAAATAAAAATATCAAAATTAAATATCAAAGATATTGAACTGATTGAAGGTTTGAGTGCAAAAGAAATAAAAAAACGATTTTCTGTTACTGGATCTAGAGCGAAAGTACTAGAAGGGATGGTTGCAGATTATAAACGAGGAAATCTGTCATTACCAGGTTTATCTCATAAATCTAAATTTGATGGTAAGTCACTTGATAAGGACCGAATAAATAGAATGATTCAACAGTACGATAAAGGAAGCAAAAACCGAAATGCTAAAGAAGCAAAAAATGATGCTAAGATTTTAAAAAAGAAATTTAACATGACTACATCCGAGGCAAACAAATTAGAGAAAATTATCACCGAGCTAAATCAAGGAAAAGGTTCTAATGTGCATCTGGTCAAAACTTTACTTGATCCGAATAAACTCACAAAAGAGCGTGTTAAGAAATTTATTAAACAATATGAGGAAGCACAGAAGAAAAATAGAGGGCTTTCTTACATACAACTCTCAATTATTTCGTCACGTAAAATTAAAAATTTAATGGAAAATGTGAAAGGTGTAAAAGGCTTTTCCGGTTTATTACAGAAGTAAAATATATAGAAGGGTTCATCGTGTTTCTGTACTGTCATGGTTTTTTTTCGAGGTTAATAAGAATATTGATAGAGAGCACAAAGAGCCATTCTAAAAGTCATGGCACATAAACTGATTCGCTTCCCCACGCACGACTTGTATATTTTTTGCAAAGTTCCTACTGTAAGACAAGCATTTCTGATAAGCACATTATTACGTAAGCATACTGTTATTCAATATGACCCTAATTTCAATACTCTAAAACATAGAGTTAACAGAATATGTCAGACAGAGAGCGAATTTTTGAATCCTGTCATCTATAATAAAATAAATGAGAAATTAAACATATATCCGCTCTCGTTACGAGACTGTAAACAGAAAATTTAAAAATGGCTCCAAAACCTGACTTATTTGGAAACAGAGACCCTCATACAAACTTAAATTACAAAAATACAAACTTAAATTATATTAATATCGCATCCCTCTTATATACATACACGCACTCTTCCCAGACGCATGCACACCCTCCCTTACACACAAACTCACTCACATAAACTGCTACAACTATTATTTATAAATGTCTAGTTCTAGTTTTGTTGATAATAAATGTTTATGCCTAGTTTCTACATAGTATAACCAATATTGTTATGGAACTCAGTTGTCTTTCGCTCCTGGGGTTTGCGCTAATAACTGCGACACAGTAAAGTTACTAAACTAACACAGTATAACGTACACAAAATTGTCACATGTTTTTTTAATATTTATATTTGTAATATTTGTATTTCGATACATCCATATTAATATGCAAAAGTAACTCTGTCTGTCTGTCTGTTACCTTTACCTTACCTGGGGTAAGACATAGTATACTCTTTACCCGGCGTTCCCGTGGGGTAATTACCGACATTTACGCAGGCGAGGCGAAAACTACTAATTAAAATGCTGCCTGCTGCAGTTCGTTTGACGTCTCAAGTTCTTCTTTTGCAGACGTTTGTAAATATTTAATTTCATAATGTGTTTTTTGTTTTCAATTTCGTATTGATAATATTTATTAATAAAGTGTAAATAAAATGATTTTGTGCGTCTTATTATTAAGCCCGTTTCCCTACTCGCCTTTCATTTCTCTGTGTGTAGAACTACTAAAGCACCGTCCCATGGCCTACGAGGAAACGACTAGATACACAAACACCCAAAGAAGAGATACATAATTATATTAATATTTGATCGCTGACTGTTCGCGATAAGAGCTAAAGAGAGTTCTCAGCGAAGATCGCTTAGCGGGCAAAAAAGTCACCGAGAGACTCACGCTTGATATTGTATACATACGCATACGAGCGCACTCGTTGCTAGTTGCTCGCTAACTTGCTTTTAGTTACTAGCTCTACTCGCTTCTCGTTCGATCTTTATTCAAGGAGTACTTCATCTCATTTCGCCATATCCATCTAGAAGGCCTTCTCTTTTTAGGTCATTTCTCTTTTTTATTGTCATATTGTAATAAAAAAATGCATTTTTTGTCGTGGGTACCGCTTTAGAACCTTGTTATTTTGCATCCCATAAATTGATTTCACACGTTCAGGTTTACTAGATCAGATTAATCGCAAGATTCTTATTTAGCTTGATGTGAATTAGCTGCGATTCAAGAGACTGCTATTGATTTGTGCTAAGATGGATGCGCCAAGGTAGACCGCAAAATTCAATATTTTTACGATTTTTGCAATTTGCAGGTCAGTGTCAGGTTGTATGTTGATGGAAATATGATTCGCGACCGTAACAAATATGGCTTTACAGAATTATAATTATTACAATCAGCAATACAAACCCTTAAGTTAGAATTGGCCTCAAATGTGAAATAGTCATTCAATAGGGTAATATGAACTTAAAGAGTTGCATTGATGATATTTATTATGATTATAATTCTTTTGTAACAGCCGCAAATTACGAAAAAAGTAAGAATATTTTAATTTCGCGGGCTACCCTGACGCTTTCGTGTATGGCGTTAAATATTATATCCTTCGGTGAAATGGAGATGCAAGACAATGCTATTATATGTACCTAGTCATTTTAGAAATACATAATTGCCTTATAAGTACATACATACATAAATGTGAGAGTCAAAATAATCACTAAGAGAAATCTTACTAATAAATAAGAAATACTACTTGCAGGTAAAATGTTTGGCAGGAAAAAACCACTGCTACGCTATCTAAAATTATTTGATCAAAATATTATAATGTTTTGTTGACAGATCGTCACGAATATCGCACATCGGGAAAATCCTTACTTCACTTTTAAGAGGAAACAAAGTAATCATGATCCTGTCCCCAAAAATGAATATGTCTCTTTGCCTACCCAAACCAAGTATAATATTTTACGAAGAAAAGTCTTTAATGTGGATAGGATACTTGTAGAAACATCAAAATTTTTAAATACAGGTAGTCGACAGAAGTCACCAATTATGGACAAAAGAACACACGAAAAGGTTATCCATGTGCAAACAAAAACCCGTGATGGGCCTCAAAGTATTAAGGTGATCAAGCAGGAGGACTTGGAAAGTAGAAATCATGATAAATTAGGTATTGTGCAAAATAGAAATCAACAAAGCGGAACGCAAAGGAAATGGTTACATAAAGCATCTTATGGACAGAAACACAGCGAAATGAAGAAGACTAATTGCTCATTAGACCATAAACGAAACTTAGAACTTCGGCTTAGTACAAAAATTTGGCAGCTCTTGAGTCGCGAGGTTCCCCTACACTGGAGCATTGAGAAGCGCCCGAGTCAAAATAATATAAACGATTATGAGATAAAAAAGAGTATAATATCTGTGATAAAAAATAATAAAAAAGATTTAGAACATCATAATCGTCCTTGTGTGACACAGACAAGTAAAGATAGTGTTAAGAGCGGCCGTCGTCGTAGAACACCCCCAAGTGACAGAAGAAAACTAATTAAAAGTAAAGTTAAAAGACAGCTCTGGCACTGGGCTAAAAGCGCTATCAAAAATAACGAAAGTTGGAGCCAATTTTTTGCAGATAACAATATTTTTCTAGAGAATATTAACATTGATGCAGTAGATCTCAGTCTTTTAGATCTGGATGCGTTAGGAATTGAAAACAAGCTACTGAAACGTACGATAACATGGCTCCTTAAATAAAAAGCAAGGCCTGCTGCCAATAAATGAAATAAGTGTCTATTATGGCTTAGGTTCCTTTAAACATATATATTTCGCAGTGTATAGAGTGCCACCATTGGCACTCTATTCCTATCGGATAAAGTGCCACTACAGGCACCCTAGTAACACCGCCTCGGCCCGGCCAAAGTGCCGCAAGCATTGGATTGTCATTGTCACTGTCACTAAGTCACGTCACTTGGTATTTTGTTTGATTATCGAGGTTAGATCGCTGTAAAACACCACATTCCCAAAACATTACATTCTCTTGTGCCTAAACGGACCCTGGCACTTCGCCGGCCGCTGCCGCGGCACCGCTTGCTACGCTCGCTCGGCTCGTGCGTTGTGTGGTCACAGTTCTAACCTAACCTAACCTAAATAACAAGTGACAGTGACAATGCAATACGCTCACGGCACCCTAGCCGGGCCGAGGCAGTGACACTAGAGTGCCACAAGAAACTCGCGGCACTTTATACACTTCCTATAAATTTTTACAATTTCAATTTTGCCTTTACTAAACCTCCCGTTAAGCATTTTGATATACCTACCTACTGGGTACTGTGCGTAACAGTTAAAATGTCAACATTTAGTGCTTAATATACCATTACTAAATAACATAGTTTTGTTAAATTGGCCCTTTTTCTTTTCGAGACCATAGGCCACTGCAATAGGTTCTTAACACAGAGCTCGGAGATGACTCGGAGACCGCTGCTTGAGACGGGATTGTCAACACCAAGCGTGTCACCATTTTCTCGCATTACTACGGTTCAAATGACGGCTTTAAATAGTCCGTGACAGAAGTTGTGCGATCAACGCACGTTCGGCGTCACGATTTTTTAAGGTGATCTTCTTAGGCATTCCATAAATTGGACCAGGATTAACAGTGAAATTTCAAGGACGCGTTACGTTTAGGCACATTTCGTTACATGAGAGAGCAGAAAGATATCACTCTCTCCGCCTCGCACATTAAGAAAAAAGAGAAATTTTTATCACGATTATGGTGCTGCACGCGCAATTTTTTGTGTACCTTATTAATATGATATTATAGCTAACTTAATATTGTTGGAAATTAAAAATCGTTTTTAAAGCATTTATTTATTTAATTTTTGCGCATAGTTTAATCTTGCCTATAACAATTAATTTTTGTGACAGCAGTACCTTTATGTTTACGGAATGATTGAAATGCACGTGCAAGCATTTAAGATAAGGGTGATGTTAAGACTTTGCGGCAGTTCGTACATTTTATTTACGGTTAGTAAATGAATACAATTTTTTCTTTACTTTTAATCAGATGCTGTATCTTCTTTATCCAGGGACAATTACATTTAGATACTTCTGGGTTGTAATGGGTGAGCCCTGAAAGTTTTTCAGCAAGCATATTATTCAGCCTGGCGCAAGACTCGTATCTGAAACTTTTTGAATACATTTTCAACTTTCTCTCATCACGACCTACTCAGCTATCAAGTTTTAGTACTGCGTATAGTTGCTGAAAAACTTTCTGGGCTCTACGAGGTAGCATAATTGTACAAGAGATGAGTAATATGCATCTTGACAAAAAAAAATTAGATTGCTTCTAGAAAACTATTATTTCAAATTATTCAATAAGCGCTCCATCAGGCAAATATGGTACTAAACCCTACCACCATACCTAAGCACAATAACGCCAAACAGCGCAGCTGTGTTTCAGGTACGAATCAGTATAATAGGAACCGGACAGTAGTCAGAAAATAGTACATTTTTATACAAATAGGCCGAGTTACCGGTGCTCAGCTTAATAATCATATGTAATACAATACATTACTTATGATTACTACAGCGTGTGTCAGAAAGGTGGTACAAACCATCAAACTGAAGAACTTTCTCCATGTGACCAAATTCGTAATCTAGAAAAAAATACCAACTGTCCCTACCTTTTGAACGCCATGATAGTCACATATACGTGATAAGCAAGTGCGTGCCCTACGCCAGCGAAACAAATATGTGAGCATTTTTGTCACATATTTGTGTCGTTGGTGTACAGGGCACGCACTTGCGTTTATGCTTTGGCGTTCAAAAGGTTAAAAAAGGTCCTGCTCATCCCAAATGTATAGGTTGGCTGATTATTTTTTCATTGTTTCAATAGAGGTACGGCTACTTTGATTAGTCCATCTAATGTGAAATGTTTCAACCTATCAGATGCAATAAAGGCAGATTGTTCGTTTATCGTTTTGAGATAGGTACCTCTTTTTGACTTACGAGGGCAAAATATACATAAGTTATAGACGGCGGTTACTACCCAACAAAATAAAGACCATCGCAGAAAAATTTAACTAGGTACACGGTCAGTGATAGCAACAAAATGATTTAATTTTTTTTATTCCATGAACATAGTAAAGCTAATTACTTGCGAATTTACGGATATTCGCGGTTACAGATATTTGCGGCTACTCCATTTGTGGTCACCGCAAGGAACTGCAACAGTATTTGCATTCAAGATCCATCTAACCTTAGAGATGGACGACGCAGTAACCCACAACAACCTGATTCAAATTCAAATCCATCACAGGGCCGTCAAAGGGGGTGTTGCCCGTACGAGTTTGATAGAAATATTTGTAAAGTTTTGGACGACAGAGTGCTGTGTGGATATAATAAGAATCTAGGGAAGCCGAAAAGTAAGAATTCCGTTGAAGTGTACGGCGGCTGCAGAATACGTGGAGGGAGGTTAGAGTGTGGCTACGAGCGCGGTCCGTATACTAATCCGAGGAGGCCACCCGTTGGGGGCCATCAGCTGGACGATCGAGTATCATTTGATCGTGATAGTCCGTTAACAGATCGATACCGCTCCAACGAGCGTGGTCTCCGGCCTACGGCGATCCCGTTCAATGCTGTGACAAGATGTATAGAGATAAATGACCGTATTGTTTGCAGGAAGGTTTAACTAGTTTTCATCTTTACGAATCCGTTTTGTTTCATGTACAAAGTCTACTTTTATATAACCATTCAAATTGTTTGTAATTTTATTTATTTGTACGTTTTGCTTCTTTATATTATTAGGCACCTACCTATTTATTAATAAAGATCTAAATACTTTCATGATATTTGAAATGATATTGCTTTGATTTCCTTGTACCTATTTCGAATACTGCACATTGAATTAAAATTAAAAGCAGGGGAAGCAAATTATTAAAACGTAAACTTCTTTAAACGCGTTGAGCGGTTATTGGTGGGGGAAAAATCTTATGGGTTCGCGTTTTCAAATCTGTGTGGTTCTTTCCTCAAAAGACCATTTCAGACACTTATCTACATGGTCCTCATAATTATGGCCTGACCAAGACTATATCTGGACTTTAATAGAGACTGTGACCTCTGAGATGTGCTCTGAGTTTGTTTCGGCCTTTCTTCTCGGAGTAGTCACATAGGATACGCCGAACTCATCTAGCTAATTTTTAATATGACGTGTAAAAATTATTCCAATATCCTACTTACAGAATAAACAATTTCATTTCATTTCGTCACCCGACATGCATGTTAACAATAGGGTTATATATCTGTAGCTATGTGTATGATGACGTGTTACGCTTAGCCAGCAGTGAAAGCATAATAAAATAACATAATTATTAAAATAGCATATGTTAATTAATTAGCATATGTTTATATGCTTGCATATATAACAGCATAGCATATTTAAATGATTATTAATCATTAGATTAAAAAATGTTGAATTTTTAATTTTTGAAAAAAAATATGAAAATTAAAAAAACAAATCTATTATTTCGTAGTTTCAAGTGTAACTTCTGTCGGCAGTGCCCATGACTGCCTATGTTTTATTTTATTAGGCTAACGTTAAGGAAACTATTCAAGACTTCCAAGCGATTATCCCACCAATTTATACTTCACAAGATAATATTTATAATTAGGTCCTTATCCATTTACCTACATAGATACTAATTAATACGAGTAGGTATGTCTTAGTCTTATTGTAATGTTAGTTTAGTTAGATCTAGGTTCTTGGACACATGATGTAAGATTTACCCAAAATCCTAAACAGTCGCCAAAAAAGGACGACCATGCAATATTGGAGCGCACCACACATTTAAATGAATGTATTCGTTCGCTGTTACAGATATTTGCGGCTTCAACAATAATTGCAGTAGCCGCAAACTGCAATGGTAATTATGAGTATGTAGACGACACAAAAGATGATCCACTTCGCGACGGAAAAATGAAACTTCAATTAAAAAAAAAAAAGGACAGCGCTATCCCCGCACAAGGCGCTTCCAATGACATGGTAAAGGGCGCATCCAGTGACCTAAAGGAACCCAAAAAGCGAAGACGCTGCTGCCCGTACGACTTTGATAGCAAACGTTGTAAAATTGTGGACGACAGAGTGCTCTGTGGATACAATAGGAATGGAAATTGGCCTAAAAGTAAGGATTCGGTGGTTGAAATGCATGGAGGCTGTAGACTCCGGGGAGGGAGGTTAGAGTGTGGGTACCAGCGTGGGCCATACACCAATGTAAGGAGGCCACCAGTTTGGGACAATCCACCTGTAAGCGATCGCGAAGTTGGTAGAACCTAATTTCGTCCAAAAACTATCTGCGACCACATCGAGGAAAGGATAACAAAAAAAAAAAATACTGATTATGTAGTTCCCCATACCCGTTAACAGATGTTTTAATTAGACTTATGTACTTTTGTGCTCGATAAGATAAGAAAGAAATACAGCCGAGTGCATGAGAGCAGTTTTATTATTTCAAAAGGTATTTGTTTCGAGATAATATTTCTCGACATATTTTTTTATTTTTTTTTTACCCACAACGGGGTAGCTCTTGGCCTGCATCTCACCTGATAATCTGAAATCTCACTAATAATTCGTTTTGCGTATCTTTTTCTTACAGGCGTTAAGCGCCTGTTTAAAATGAGAAATTAAAGTCGCCGATCTTCAAAAGTGTTCAATTGCTCATTGTGCTAAAAAACATAACATAACATCACACCTGTAATCCCCAGATGGTTAGGCAGAGGTGTACCTGTAGTACACCCACATTACGTCAACTACAATACCCAATTCTTTATTGCATTCCACAATGTATGTACTTAGGTGGTAAACATTTGCTTGAGGAACAGTTGCGGACCCTGTCGGGCACAGCAAAAGAAAGATAGTAGGTAGAGATGAGGACTTATCGTATAACTTATAATCTAACTAATCAACTAACTATGTTACTTTTTTAAAGTCCCATGTAATAAGGGGCGAGCCTATCGCCATCAACCGGGCACAAATCCAGACTCCGGGCTGCTGCTGTGTTTCTGATGTAAAAACCCAGTAACACTTTGCCCGACCCGGGAATCGAACCAAGGACCTCATGCTCAGCAGTAGCGCTTGCGACCACTAGACCAACGAGTCCTAAAAATATTCGTTACATGATGTTATTTGTTGAAATTCTGTCATATCAGATTGATCCAGTTGACTATCATTACATTTGTTACTAGCTTCTGCCGTCGAAGATGAAGTCGAAGAAGTCTGAAGTCTTAAGACACCATAACATACTTAATTAACAGCTAAATTTTTATACATAGGTATAGCTTCCCTGTAAACTATAAACGTAGTGTATGTACGTTTGTAGTTTTGGTCTCAGCAGCCATTATATACAGAGAGTCGGGACTGGTGTCGCGGCCAGCAAGTGACGTACAGTTGTCCGTGTGAGGAGCAGCTCATCCTGAGGTCGACACCCGCAGCCTTCAGTAACAATTTCCCATTGCTTGCGAAGTTTTTCGTTTTTATTGAATTATTAATAAACGCCTGCGTTCGTACATATACTACCTAATGGCACAACACTAATACATTGACTGATGTATTCTTACAGATTATTCCAGACGTACGGCTTTCACTAAAATAATATAACAGTAGATTGTCAACACACAAGATTTCTCATTAACAGTAACCTAATCATAGCTGTAAAAAAAAAAAACAATAGTTGGGAACCGAAATTACAACCACAGGTTTTGCAACGAACCGTTATTTACTTTTGTTGAAAGTTGACTAAAATAGCCGTTCTTAATACTTAATTATGTAATGGTTGACTGTTTAGTTATGATAATCATTTTTAAAAGGTAAAAAATCTGAAACTAACTGTTTAGTGTAAGAAAACAGTTTTTATTTTGAGACCATTGTGATAAAATTCACACGCATTTTGAGAAGTGCATATTTTGCGAACTGCGTATTTTGCGACGTACACATTCTGCGTCAAGTGCACATTTTGCGAAGTGCACCTGATGTGGCGTTACCAAATGTTCTGCAAAATGGTGCCGAATTACCTCAATGTTTTAATTGAATACGGGAACCAAATCAGTATCAATAATCATTTACAAACTACTTAATTTGTAAATTAAATTATTGTTGCAAAAAATTTCTTTTCTTCTTTTGGTTATTGACTAGCCTGGGGTCAGAGTTGTTAAGCCGCCCATGAATCTCTGACTTGGCTTCAAATGCCGTCGAGAAATATCTCTAAAGCATGCCGCATGCCGGTTTCCTCACGATGTTTTCCTTCACCGTTTTTGAAGCAAGTGATAATTATACAATACGCACATGAATCCGAAAAGTCAGAGGTGCGTGCCTTGGGTTCGAACTTGAGACCTGTGACTTGGCAGTAACTAGGCTACACCACTAGGCTATCACTGCTCTTATTATTGAAAGTGATTATATTAATAAGATTACGAAGTGTATAGAGTGCCGCGAGTTTCTTGTGGCACTCTAGTGTCACTGCCTCGGCCCGGCTAGGGTGCCGTGAGCGTTGCATTGTCACTGTCACTTGTTATTTAGGTTAGGTTAGGTTAGAACTGTGACCACACAACGCCAGGGTCCGTTTAGGCACAAGAGAATGTAATGTTTGGTAAACCTCGACAATCAAACAAAATACCAAGTGACGTGACTTAGTGACAGTGACAATGACAATCCAATGCTTGCGGCACTTGAGCCGGGCCGAGGCGGTGTTACTAGGGTGCCTGTAGTGGCACTTTATCCGATAGGGATAGAGTGCCAATGGTGGCACTCTATACACTGCCATTATTTTACACACATAAATAAAAACCTGATGTTTGAATAAATTCCGTGAACTACCTTGCTGTCAAGGAGTAATATTGAAGTTGTAAAAAGTAATGAAGCTACTAATTCTTTAAAACGCGTTTGCATGTGTGAATATTAGCATTTTTTTATGATAAAAGAAGTACAGTACGACACAACTTAGATGTAGCATCGGCAAAATTCGTAAAACCGATCACCATCCGAACTGAGTGCGCCTTCAAAATCACCAATCTTTATTACTGCTTTAGGTGAAAATGATCTTTCGAAAACGCAATAACTTGTAAAGTCTTATAGCCAAATACATTCGTGAAATTGAAATGAATGAATGAAAATGTTCAAATCTATGCTACATCTAAGTTGTGTCGTACTGTAACTGATAACCATTTTAGTTTTGTGTGTAGGTATCAGAGTTTTATTCAAATACCTAAGTAACAAGATTCTGAACATTTTAAATGGAAGTTCTTGAAAAACTAAAATTGAAGTTGTTAGGTTGTATCAAGTTAAGAAAATTCTGTACCTACCGTAATATTTTGATTTATAAGAGTGTAAAAGTGTTTAATGGAGTTTTTTGCCTGTTCTTCTCCTTAGGAATCTATGCAGTGCCTCCTTTGCTATAGAATGGGCAAGAAGTTGCCCATTATATATATAGCTTTATTTTCTGATTTTTACTTCTTTGATACTTAGTTCAAAACCATTTACTGGCACTATTAAACTATCAAGTACCGACTCCTTAACTGTTCAAAAGTGCCGGTTAATTGTTGGGTTGAAATAAATGCTATGAGTTGGAGATAGGCGCAGAAAGTGAACTGTTTATTTTATTTTAATTTTGATAGTGATTTTCCTCTTCGTGGTACTTGGAACAATTTCAAGGACCCTCAGGAGTACCTACTCATAACCAAAATTTGCAGAAGGTACCTGGTAGAAGATTCTTTCCAGCAGTTTACTACGATAATTATGCTAAAAACATTGACTTGAATTGAATCTTGCATGGCGCAGATTTAAGTAGTTGAAAAAGGTATTTAAATCTCGCATTCCTATTCGCCTGAAAAATAAATCTTTGGACACTATTATAACTATTAACTAGGCTGCCTGTCCATTATGCGGAGCGGAGTTGCGGACTGTGTCTGTCCATTGATACGGAGCGAGGTAGTGCGGAGCGGAGTTGCGGACTGTGTCTGTCCATTGATACGGAGCGAAGTAGTGTGGAACGGAGTTGCTGACTGTGTCTGTCCATTGATACAGAGCGAGGTCTTGAAGACAAAGAACTTTGGCAATAATTCCCTCTGCACATGTGGCTTCCCTGGTACCTCATTAACGGCAAAATATGTAAGATTCTATTAACTGCTCTCAAATTACCATGTTTATATTTTTGTTTTATTTACATTCTTCCTTGACATAATCATAATTTTATTTGACATTATATACCTACTATTTAAATTTCAACTCTTTATTAGTGACTTTTGTGGACATGTTAATTATTCAGATTTGTTACAGTTGTAATAGCAATCATGTCATTTCGTTTAAAATAGTTTTTATTTTTATTAATTTATTTATCTTTTATATAGATTCTTTTCTATTTTGTGAATGTGAGAACGCTGTAGGCTTAGTGGACTGTACACTTGTTGACCATCTTCTATTTTGTTAAGTACATACTTGGTACTTGTTAAAAGACCTACACTGTCCTCGCATACCTAATAATACTATATTTTTTTGTTGTAAATATTGTAAAACCCAATTATTTTTAAAAGAGTAACCGTGGAGTTTCTTGCCGGCTCTTCTCCATAGGAAACGACCAATTGGAACCGTGCGTAGCTTCTGACGTTTCATAAGTGCCCATGTAGGTTTATGTGAAATAAAATATTTTGAATTTGAATTTGAATTTGAATGAGGTAGTATGGAGCGGAGTTGCGGACTGTGCCTGTCCATTGATACGGAGCGAGGTAGTGCGGAGCGGAGTTGCGGTCTGTGTCTGTCCATTGATACGGAGCGAGGTAGTGCGGAGAGGAGTTGCGGACTGTGTCTGTACTTTGATGTGGAGCGAGGTAGTGCGGAGCGGTGTTGCGGACTGTGTGTGTCCATTGATACGGAGCAAGGTAGTGCGGAGAGGAGTTGCGGACTGTGTCTGTACTTTAATGTGGAGCGAGGTAGTGCGGAGCGATGTTGCGGACTGTGTCTGTCCATTGATACGGAGCGAGGTAGTGCGGAGAGGAGTTGCGGACTGTGTCTGTACTTTGATGTGCAGCGAGGTAGTGCGGAGCGGTGTTGCGGACTGTGTCTGTCCATTGATACGGAGCGAGGTAGTGCGGAGAGGAGTTGCGGACTGTGTCTGTACTTTGATGTGGAGCGAGGTAGTGCGGAGCGGTGTTGCGGACTGTGCGGATATAGGACGAGTTCACGCGACACGATTAATTTCAATAATTTGAGCGGGCTGCAATACTCCGCGGCCGGGTTTTTCCGTTTCTCCGCTCCGCTTCCCGGTTATGTATGAATGTTTAAACTAGTTCGCAAATCCCTGTCCACCGAAGCGGAGCGGAGATTTTATGCAATTGGCATAACTCCGTTTCGTTCCTCTCCTCTCCGCTTCAGTGGATAGCCAGGTCGGTTTCTATAACCAAAAACAAATCGTTTCCATACCAATGATAACGTTATATATTGCCAAACCGGGCATATAAATAGATTCGTTAGCTAAGTTTACCTGTGATAGTTACTTCCATATGGGAGAGTCTACTATGCAAAGGTCTTTGCTTTATTATTGGTAAAGATGCAAGAGTCTTAATTTTAACCGAGTAGGGTCCGTAAATTATAGAAATCGGCCAAATATGGTCTGAGCCTACTCCACTCTACGGTTGTCAAAGTTGGACACAAACAAAGGCAGTTAAAGTTGTACCAGGATCTTCGAAATCGGAACTAATGCCTAGTGGCATTAGTCTTGTTTTTACAAACCAATTTCTGAGACAGTTCACAAATGTTTACCAAAAAACGCCCCTTTTTTTTTTGGTCGGTAATCATTAAATAACTTCTCCCGCTCGGCGTATCAGACTGTTGCTGACTAAAACCCACCCGTGTTCTTGCAGTTGCCTGTACGTTACCAGGGGCCACGGTATCCCTTTAGGACTTTCCCGCAACTTCGGCAGTATATACCTACCTTAGTAAAATGACGTGCGTTCGTCTTGAACGCAGCGCCAGCAAAATATGTTCAGTTGAAAACTGTACCTACGTACCACTAGGGAATGTAATCTCGAGTCAAGATTGGCTACCACCACAGATCTCGCGTGCTGATTCTGGTGCTGGGATTGGTCATCGTGATCTCGTTCGACAATCAGGCGAAATCTCGCTTTTTAGATTTTCGAGATCGAGATTTTGTCTACTTTTTAAATAATGCGTTTTTTTTTAAATCAACATTTCTTTTAATATTTAGTTAATGAAAACTACACCTAGTTATCGTGTGATATTTTGTAAATCCTAACTTAAATGCGAAAGTGAGTTTGTTTGTTTGTTTCACTTTCACGCTAATACGGCTAAACGGATTTGGATAAAATTTGGTACATGAGTAAATCATTACCTGGAGGAGGATATAGGCTACTTTTTATCCTGGATCACAGACGAAGTCGCGGGCAACAGCTAGTAAAAAAATACGAACTGTATAGAGTGCCGCGAGTATTCTTGTGGCACTCTAGTGTCGCTGCCTCGGCCCGGCTAGGGTGCCGTGAGCGTTGCATTGTCACTGTCACTTGTCATTTAGGTTAGGTTAGGTTAGAACTGTGACCACACAACGCACGAACCGAGCGAGCGTAGCGAGCGGTGCCGCGGTAGCGGCCGGCGAAGTGCCAGGGTCCGTTTAGGCACAAGAGAATGTAATGTTTTGGGAATGTGGTGTTTTACAGCGATCTAACCTCGACAATCAAACAAAATACCAAGTGACGTGACTTAGTGACAGTGACAATGACAATCCAATGCTTGCGGCACTTTGGCCGGGCCGAGGCGGTGTTACTAGGGTGCCGGCTGTGGCACTTTATCCGATAGGGATAGAGTGCCACTGGTGGCACTCTATACACTGCCAAAAAAATATGAATGGAATCTCGAAACCGCTTCTGTGGTCTAGTGGTTAAACCACCTATTTGACTGTTTCAGACCCAGAGGTCCCGGGTTCGATTCCCTGTGGGAGCAAAATTTTCTGCTCGGTTTAGTTGGTGTTAGGGCTTGTTCTAAGTCCGCCTGGCTAGCTACCACCATCTTATCTAAGTCTGTTGCCATAACAACAATGTTAACAGCACTGTCGTGTTTCGGCAGTTAGAGATAAGATAGCCAGTTCCTCTGCGGTTGAGGATTCCGGGTGAAGTTCGCTTCCACCTTCGGCCTGATCATCACTTACCATCAGGTGAGATGCAGGCCAAGAGCTTCCCCTTTGTGGGTAAAAAAAAAAACAAAACAAAATAAATCGGTCAAGTGCGAGTCGGACTTGCACACGAAGGGTTCCATACCATGTCGTTTTTGTAATACTTTCGCAAAGGTAACAACAGAGGCGCTTTAAAAAAACATAAAAATTTGTAAAGAAATTGTCTAATTTTAATGAAAAAATGTTGTTGTGTTAAATTATAGGTGTAGAAGTTTATTTCATTTATTTTAGTAACATGCATTAACTAAAGTCAAAGTTATTTATTTGCTACTAACATAGTATTAGTAGGTATAAATAGGTATATGTGGTAGGTAAGCAGGTAGATATGTAGGGTAGGTAGGTTAGGTTAGGTAGCAGTTAGGGTAGGTAGGTAGGGTAGGTAATTAAGTAGAAATAGGTAATTAGGAAAGGTAGGTGCGCCGTAGAGTAAGTAAGTACTTAGTGCTAACCGTGCGAAGCCGGGCCGGCCGGGTAAAGCTAGTTACTTATAAATAAAAGGATTTCTCTTGCTACATCAGACTATATTGTACATAAAGTCGAACATAGAACCTCCTCCTTTTTGGAAGTCGGTTAAAAATAGAATGTAAGTAGTACGCCAAATTTTAATTACAACATTCCGTCAATACAGGTATTTATTTACGTTATTTTTGATAGTCATCATTCAAATTCAAATTCAAAAGTCATTTATTCAAACTAGGCTGAGAATCAGCACTTTTCGAACGTCAAAATTACATAAGACAGTCCCCCAAAAACGCCCGCCCTTCACCACTTCCTAGTGCTTTTGCTGGAAACAAGAAGTGGCGCAACAAACTCCCCAGCAGCGCAGCTGTCTGTTCAGTTAGAAAAAAAACATGATTCTATACAATAGTATGCAAATATTTTACATTACTCAACACAAAACATTAAATAAAATATATTTGCCATAATGACAGCTAGCACACGCTAATGTACCAACAAAAAAAAATATCGAAATCTAAACTCAAGCGAAAATAAAAATTATTTTTACACATCCCATCGGACTATGAGAGTGAGGGAAGAGAGGGTGCACTCGTGTCTGCACATACACTTGTGCACTATAATATCTCCCACGCCGAAGGCTAGTCTCCATTGAGATTGGCCGCCGTGGCTGAATATTTTTACACAAATAAGTTTTCTCAATATGAAATTGTATCCACAACGGTTTAAGGTAACTGAATAGTACCCTGTATGTACCACCATTCATTTCAATGTTACTGAATATTATTGTCTATTGGAGTGTAGTTTTAACATGAGGTACACCTCAGAGTAATAACTAAAGCTCTGAGAGGTACACACATCAACACCGTCTAGGGATACTTTGAAAAAAAGTCGATAAAGTTCTTAAACTCAAAAAATACTGGCCGGTTTTAAAATCTTTTGAAGAGAGCTTATTTTGTAGACCTTTTTGGATGATCGAAATTTAAATGATCGAAATAGTATATGCTGCCATGATAGTAGGTACTTACTAATTCCATGTCATTACTCCGACTAGTAAATAGTTATCTGTGGAATTTATATCGCATAATATTAGCATGAAATACAAAATATTATTTTTAAGTTGCAGTAAATCGCTCATATTATATAAAATACGTTATTAATCGGCGTTTTTAGTATTTGTTGATTATAAACAGTATATGGTACATGATACACACAAGTTTCAAATTCCTAATTTGTTTAGTTGTTGAGATAGAGCTCGTACAAAAATGGTCTAAAACAGACAACTTCTACGGCCCCCTAATTCATCATTTTTGAAGATAAAAACAAATAATAATTATATTTATTTTCTACTTGATGAGCTCTAGACAATGATACCCCACATGCCAGGGTCAGAATTTTTTTTTTTCAAAATTTAATTTTATTGTATGGCGACCCCCCTTTATTTTTTAATTTTATAATTTGTTGCTCTTGCGGCAATAGAAATGCTCAATCTGTGAAATTTTCAACTGCCTACCTATTACGGTTCATGAGATAGAGCTCGCTGACAGACAGACGGACAGCAGAGGTTTATGAATAGGGTTCCGTTTGTCACCCTTCGGGTACGGAACCCTAAAAAACAACTTTCATTTACAGTTAGTAATAGTCAACATAGCATTCCCTAGGTACAACTTTGTACCTAAATAATAAATGCTGTGGAACTAGCTCAGCTCAGCTAGCTTAACTTTGTTATAGAGATGGTCAGGGCACATAGCGACGGCACAGATGGACGCTGCAGTGAAAAGGTTCTCCATTGGTACCCTAGCGATGTCCCACAATCACGAGGCAGACTCAGGTGTCCGTGGTGCGACGATATTGTGGCTGTGACCGGCCCACCACTAGAATAGTCCTAGATGCGAAAGCGAAATGGTGAGGAGTTCTGGGAAATTTCAATGTTCTGGCGGGGCAACATCTGTCGGGTCCATTTGTATACTCAATTTACTTGTTTTATATAATTATATGAAACAATATTTATTTATTTAACACTTTAAAAGCACACAAATGTACAGAGGCGGACTTAATGCCATAGGCATTTTCTACCAGTCAACCTTTGGGTGATGCAGAGACAAACAGTGGTAGGTGCAATATCGAAAATTGTGGAATAAAATTTAATTAAATCTAAGGATATAAATATACCTATCAAAACTATATATATAATATACCTAAAATATACATAAATATAATAATACATAAATATGACGGCGTCGCTATTGTAAACAGCACGTGCAACGGGCCGAACGGCGCAGCTGCGCAGTGGAATGCGTAAACAACGCCTCGCCTACTTTTCCTACTACTCTAGCCGCTCTACATAAACGAGCGCGCAGCGAGGAGGGGAGCATTCTTGTCGCAGGCTCGGCCCGGTGCACATGTTGTAGCGTTTAGATACTGAATTAATTGTAGTCTGAATTAGAATAAAATCGTTGGAAATATAATTTGAATTAGTGTGTTAAATAAGCTATGGGAATAAAAGATGATTTCTGTTATATTCCTTACTTTCATTTAAGATGTCGGACCCTCTGCCTTCATCAGAAGTGGGATCGGATCCACCGTCCACTGGTGATACCAACAGTAATTTAATGAGCTCGTGGTTAAATGATAACGGGCGCACGGGTCGAGCCGGGTTGGGCTGCGCTTGCCGGGATTGATCCGTGGATGGATGACCATCATTACGTGCCGTTACTCCTCCGTGCCTCGGAAAGCAGGTTAAGCTGTTGGTCCCGATACACTCATGGATCTTTGACGGTCTTCGGAAGCCCGAAGGTCTGACAACCAGTCTTACCTAGGGTTGTCGTGCTGCCCGGTTGCTGGGTTGTGGAGATCGGATGGGCAGTCGCTCCGTATGAGTGAGCAGGATATAAATGGCCAACGCCTGCCCCGAGCGCTGGATGAAGGAAGCACTCAGCACCGAGCACCAAGCAAGTGAACCTGTACTTCAGAGCAGCTCGTGGAATATAAGTGTGACAGATAAGTGATACAGATTAGCTTATTATATTTGACTCTGGATCAGAATGTAGCTTTTAAAACATAGTAATAAATTGAAATCTCGTTAAAGGTTAGCAATTTCATGAACAAAATTAAATGATCCTAAAGAGTATAGTTGACACCTATAAATAATACCATGCTATACCAAGTAAAGAAGCGGGCCCATTTCAACTTAAACGTCCAACCATGGTATAAAACCACGTGCTTGAGATAATTCACGTTGTATTCCCGGGTGAATTTGGAATTTGGTCGTGATATTTTAGAACACGGAATTTCAGTAATTATTAGTTACAAAATTGAATGATTTAGCTACATACGTTCGTAAATTTATACCCAGTCATGTCTTAATTCGAACTTAATTATAATTAGTCTTGAAAAAGATCATAGATGGCAGCATAGGTAATAATTATGAAATGAAGTCACTAAAAAGCGATAAACGGAAGGTTTTGGCTGAAGTAAGATTAGTAAAAATCAAAACTTCCTTGTTTAATGCTGATTTATCTTTTGTAACTCATAAATCTCGTATTTTCAACAAAAAAAAAGATAAAACCTTATTGTTTCTATGGTTTTTTGCAATAGATGGCGTTTTACTCAATTTGTCATAACTGTACCACATTTACGCTGTAGCCAGTCAATAGCCCGAGTTAGAGAGGTGTCATTTCTTTGTATGGGATTGGGTATCTGTACGTAGTATATTATCTATGACCCAGTTAAAAAAAAAACCTAATGATACCGTTATTACTTGGCACCACAGGTGATCATGTTGGCTTAATACATGTTGGTGGTTGCTTTAGTACGCTGTGCCCGTTTAGGGTAAACGCGTTTCTAACGTAAGGGTGATCATTCTTAGCTTTGATAAAATCGATATTCTTCTTAGCGTGTCAATGGCAAATATATGTAATTTAATTTCCTGTGGAGAACTCCGCAATGCTAACACCGTTCTTTGATGCAGATATAAGGGGCGCAAGATGAAAGGTGGGCCATGGTATGCGGGGAGACGCCGCTTATACATTGAGGATTGGAACCATCCGAAAAACCCCATCTATGGAGCGTCGACCATCTATGGTCTCTACAGCGGCCGACCTGAGTGCGGAAACTGTTTAAAGTTTTCCAAGACGGCCACGGCAACGTGTGACCAGGTCAAGGCTCAATCTCTTCTGAGTCAATGACTTAGCAACTTAAAGTTAGAATAGTCAGGTGGTTACAAACGCTGTACAATTTCGTTTCTGCTAAAAACAGTTAAAATCCAGTTCATTTATTTGGCGCGCCGAAACGAATAATTTCTATTCGTGGGAGTTCTTATGATAATTCAGCTTTTAAGATTTTTTTATATTTCATTCGAGACCACCGTTTAAAAAAATTGCCGGAACTAATTGAGATATATTGATGGAACTAATAAGGTCTATAAATATTTTCACATAAAATTACGTGAAGTACCGCATGGTCCAAATGTTCTGGTAGATAAATATCGTAAAAAATTATGATGACGTGACGGCGGGTAGTAATGATGATGATATCCATGTTCACGAAACAAGCCATGAGATAATACCGAAAAAAAAAAAAAAAAACACAATCCTAACAGTAATGTAACTTTGGAAAACAGTGATACCATTGCCTGTAAATAGTGATACTATATCAATTAATAGTGGTACAATGTCTGCTGACTCACGTACCTTAATAACTATCGGTGAAAATACGAAACATCTTAAGTCACGTTCGGTATCGATAGTCTCTCAACTCAGATTCAAATGCTATTGTTACTAATAAAAGCAGTCACAATAATTAGCAAAAGAAGTGACCCTGTAAAGTCGGTAATGACTGGTCCAGGAGATAATAGTTTTGCAGGGTTTTTAAGTGATAAATGAAAAAGAAATAAAAAGATAAGATAAGTTCTGAAGGCTCAATAACGAGCGGTCCAGAATTAGTAGCCCATTCTGAAGGGGTAAACCGGACCAGATGGCTAAAGTCCTGAAGGCTCAATAACGAGCGGTCCAGAATTAGTAGCCCATTCTGAAGGGGTAAACCGGACCAGATGGCTAAAGTCCTGAAGGCTCAATAATGAGCGGTCCAGTATTAATAGCAAACTCTGAAGGGGTGAACCGGACCAGATTGCTAGTCATGAAGGCTCAATTACGAGCGGTCCAGAATTATAAGCAAACTCTCAAGGGATGAATTGTTAGTCAGGATGAACGAACATTAATAATATCGTTCTGTCCTTTTAGATACTGTTTGATGAGACTCCGCGCACGAGGACGTCCGCACGTCAGCATGGCCGTGACGGCGTCGCTATTGTAAACAGCACGTGCAACGGGCCGAACGGCGCAGCTGCGCAGTGGAATGCGTAAACAACGCCTCGCCTACTTTTCCTACTACTCTAGCCGCTCTACATAAACGAGCGCGCAGCGAGGAGGGGAGCATTCTTGTCGCAGGCTCGGCCCGGTGCACATGTTGTAGCGTTTAGATACTGAATTAATTGTAGTCTGAATTAGAATAAAATCGTTGGAAATATAATTTGAATTAGTGTGTTAAATAAGCTATGGGAATAAAAGATGATTTCTGTTATATTCCTTACTTTCATTTAAGATGTCGGACCCTCTGCCTTCAAATACAAGAATATACTTAAAACAAATAAGACAAACAATGGGAAAAATATTACCGTTGTGATGATACTACTAGCTTCTTACGAATGTGCTCGCGAACTTTAACTTTAAAGGATAATCGGTTGGTTGCCATCCTGATTTCTTGGGGGAGCGCATTCCACAGAGAGATAGATTGAACGAAGAAGGAAGAGTGAATGAAGTCAGTGCGGTGAGTGGGACATAGAAGAAGACGATTGTGTGATGAACGTAGAGTTCTATTGTGGTTTGCGCAAATGTACTGAAAGTGGGGGGCTAGATAACTAGGAGATGAGGAAGAGTCAAGAAATGAAAATAAGGTGGTCAATGCCCTTTGCTCTCTGCGCTGGCGTACGGGCAACCACTTTAGAAGCGACCGATGCGCAGAGACATGATCATATTTATGGAGATTGAAAACGAATCGAATGCAGTTATTGAGAAGACGGTCAAGTTTGTCGAGGAGATCTGCATTCAGGTCATAATAGCACACATCACCATAATCGATGATAGGGAAAATTAAGGACTGCACAAGCATTGCCTTGGTACTTGATGGTAATAATTTTTTTAGTCGGTACAGAGTCCGCAGCGTTCCAGTAACTTTCTGGCTGACGCTAGCAACTTGACTACGCCAGTTCAGGGTAGCATCGATGTGCAAGCCTAGATCCTTCACGTCAGTGCTAAATGGAACGATCGTACCATTGTAGAGAACTGGTGGCAAAGTTGAACCATCCACCTTACTAATACTACGAAGACTCCCAACTATGATCACCTGACACTTATTAGGGTTTACTGCAACACCAAATCTATCAGACCAAGATTTTATGGCTGCCAAGTCCTTATTTAACTTGTCGATAGCATCAGGTATATCATCAACCCTCCCTTGATAGTACAACTGCAAGTCATCTGCATACAGATGATACGCACACTGAAGCTCGGAAGTTATAAGATTAATAAAAATAGAGAACAGAAGAGGAGAAAGAATACCGCCTTGAGGAACGCCAGCTTCCAAGTCACACCAGCAGGAAGAAGAATCCCCAACATGAATGGACTGCTGACGTTCCTGAAGGTAAGAGGAGAACCATTCCAGTGTTTCGGGAGAGACCATAACAAAGGACAGGATAGCTAACAGGATGTCGTGACTGACGGCATTAAAGGCATTCGAGAAATCAACCAACACTAGAGCAGTAACTTTAGTGTCTTCCAGTCCTGCCCTTATATCGCCAGTCACTTTAAGGAGGGCGGAAACAGTGCTGTGCCCAGGCCTGAACCCAGATTGAAGAGGGCTAATTAGTGAGTTACGATGAACAAAATTGGAGAATTGTTTGTGGACACAGGCCTATAATCTATTCTAGTTTATATAATTATTGTTGAAATGAATGTTTAAATTGTTTTTTTTTTTTTATTATAAACAGAATACCTATTGATATTTTATAATATACCTACCTACAGTAATGAATGATATACATGTACTTTATGGAAGTAAAAAGCTTAAAGTCTAACAATGCAGGGTCATGTCTGGATGGGCCTTTTGATTTCTTCAGATCCTGCATTGTTAGACTGAAATTATTATTAAATATACATAAAATATTTTTTTATGACATTTAAATATAAAAGATATAAAAATATATAAATCACACAATCAATCCACCGGTGCCGGAAGCACGGTCCAAGCTATAGCTCTGGAGCCCTAACCAGGATACTCCTCACATTGCGAGCTGTATCGAGGAGTACTACCTTCTGAATCGATGTTGGTCGAGGCTTTCGGTCATCAGATCATTTGCCGTTACGACAATCGGCACACTGACAGCCGAGCTCACATTCCACATGTCAACAACCTCGTCTGCTAAGGCGAAATATGTCAACAGCCTGTTTATTTGTATCATGAGTGAGTTTACAAACAAATTACATGCAGCAAGCTGTCTGTAGCCAACACAAACGTTTGTTCCTTGCGGGATATGAGCCCGCGTCCTGCAGAAGCCAAACATTCAGCTACTGCACTCGGGTTCCTTGTCAAACTCCAACCAAATGTCGAAGTTGGTTCAGAAATAACGCCTCGTTCAACTAATATTGTTGCTCTTATGATGTCTACATCATCATTAATTCTGTCATTCCACCTAAAATACTTTCATTGTCCGTCAGAATATTGAAGACCCACTTCAACATTCTGGATTCGACGTCATCTTTCGGGAACACCGCGTCCAAGAAGTCCATAACGGCGGAAGCCATACTCCTTTGTTCATGAGCAACGCTTGATTTTCCTTGGACCCAATGTTGAAAAGCATCGCAAGATGTAATTATTACTGTAATTGTTATAGCTGCTATTAGTATTCTGACCCGCATGATTCTGCAAACAAAGAGAAATCAATGTTATTTTCATCATTAATGTTATTTTGTTGTTAAAGATAATATAGGCACAACGACGGTAGAGCGAGGTGTTGCGTGGTCAAATTCGGAACTAACGCCGCCATCTTGTTTTTTTTAAAGCAATTTCTTTGAAAAAATTCTAAATTGTTTACCAACAACGCCCCCCTGTCAATGTGTAGGCACTAAAAGATGCGCCTTGCGTTCATGTCTTTCGTTTGATACATAATAGCTCATGGAAAGCGTTAGGTGACGATGACGCGAGTTCCATGATTTTTGTTCACCCAAAAAGTGCTCAACGCGCCTAAAGAAGTTTTCACTTCAAAATGTTTTTTTTAAGACGATATAGACTTTATTACCGTCCGCGCCCTCGAGAGAATGCGTTCTTGATAGCCTGTCAGTTTCATTTCAGTATATAACTGTTTTGCGAATTTGATCCTTATTACTACGGTGAATGGCGAATGCGCTCCTGTCGAGCGCATTCTCTCGACGCGACGGCCGGACAATGTCTACAGCCACAGCATCGTTAAAGTAAAGCCCCCAGTACAGGTTGGGCGAACCGTTCGCAACGTGTACGTACTGGGCCTTTTTGCGTGATTTGCCGTTTGATTTGCGTGTATTTGCCGGCCAACGGCCAACGGGTTCGCCCAAAGTGTATTGTAACGGCTTTACGATGTAATAAAATCTTGGAAGTCAATTTTACATTCCTGTATTGGAAATTCGATCCACTGATTTTGTTGGTGGGACGAACGGAAATAATTTATAAATTTTATTTTTAAACCCGGACGGGTTCTTCTAAATAATTTGAGTCTTGTTTGCTGCTAAAAAAATATTTAGGTATTTATACTATTTATCCTAGCTATACATATTATAAATGCGAAAGTGAGTTTGTTTGTTTATTTGTTACGCTTTCACGCTAAAACAGCTGAACGGATTTGGATGAAACATAGGATGAAATCATTCATAGCTCGGTAGTACGATGCATGCATACAAGACGGTTTTCTGTTCACGATACGTTGTGCGCAATTTCTGAGCATAAAACCCAACAAAAAGTACTAGGCTTGCTTGAATTCACGATAGTATTTCAATCATTAGTATAAAGGCTTGTGCAGATTGTTATACCGTGAAGTTTTCTTAGAAATTGTATTGTTAGTGTCGCGTCGCGTGACATGTCGCGCTGGTCTGCACGAGCTTATGCTACTAATAAGATTTGGATGAAATTCGCTACACAAAATTGGACAGATAGTGTATATTATGTAACCTGCTACCTAATTACGCAACACACTTTCGTAAACGATTCCTACTAATCCGTTTCATGTTGACAGTACAACAATATTCATTGCCTTATTTAAGTTGTTGAGCAGATTTGTTTTTCGAACTTATGAACCAATGGATTAGCAATCTGTTTCAAAACGATTCAAATTCTGATTGATCGTATATTACATAATTAGGGTGCTGGGTTAACACATAGTATAGTTTTTATCCCAGTAGTACGTTTCTGTGGGATAATTTCAGGCGAAAATGGTCGATTCGTCCGGATTCAGATGAGTCACCAATAAGCCGAAGTCGCGAGCAAATGATAGTAATTAATATTTTAATTTTAAAATATTAGGATCAACCATTTATTAAAAACAAAATAATTAAACAGATTAATTTCAGACTAAAACTAGAAGGCTACTATTATCTATACATATTATTACATAATAATAATGTGTAGGCACAAAAAATCACAAAAGCAACTGTACGCAAATATTTTGTTCTTCCTAAAGCTAAAACACTGTATTAAGGGCTGTTTTTCAATAGTAAAATAACTTTTATCTGAGGGATAAAAATAGCGGTTTGAAATTATTTTCTATAGATAAGCTGTCAAACCGCCATTTTTATTCCTCAGATAAAGTTATCTGACTATTGAAAACTCAGTCCTAAAAAAATCATTGTATAGAGCGGATAATTAAAACAAGTCTCTATAATTATCACAACTGTTGTAACATACATAAGACACACGATTCCATTAAGTTGTCTGTCTGTGTGGTTCTTTCCTCAAAAGACCATTTCAGACACTAATCTACATGGTTCTCATATGGCTTGACCAAGATTATGTCTGGACTTTAAAAGAGACCGTGACCTCTGAGTTTGTTTCGGCCTTTCTTCTCAGAGTAGTCAGTTAGGAAACGCCGACCTCATCTAGGTTATTAAAAAAAAAAAATAATATGACGTGTAAAAGTGATTCCGATATCCTATTTACAGAATAAACAATTTCATTTCATTTCATTTCATTTGAAAGTTAATAAGGACAGTCATATTACATTACATTATTTATTTATTTTATAATTTACAAACTTACACTTAAACAAATCACACAATTAGACCTCTGGGGTATATGCAGGATACAAAGGTCTAAAAACTTAGATGAACATTTTAGTAGGTCTAAGAGAGATGGCGTAGTAGGTAGAACTCGTTTATACCGTTGAAACTCAATTTAACCGGTTAATTTCGCTCAACAAAATCGGAATTTGTAAAAAAAACGGTTTATCCCATTAACCAGTTAAAATACCGGTAACCGAAACTTAAAACGCAATCGTTTCTGGTTCGCGGTCAATGACCATAACCGGTTAGGATTATTAACCGGTTTCCGAGCCCTGTATTAAACTCGCATATTATAAGAAATATCGAGACCGTGCGAAACAGGGGCGGGTCGCTATTTAGAATGTAAAATAATATGATAGCGATGAATCTATCGTCGCGTCGTATACATCACACATAACTGGCTTAACGCGTCGTTATATAATAATTTAGGTTAATTGCAACTAGTTCTAAGTATACTCACTAAATATGAGGCACTGGGATTCTGAGATAACTGGTTTATTATTATTTACTTATTCGAAAGTTTTTGATTGTTGAACTTTCTTGTAATTTGCATGGCCAGTCTATTTCGTAACGCTACGCCGAAATCTGTTAACTCTGGTCGTAAGAATTTTTAGGCAGAACAAATGTATTTGACATGATGTAATCGTAACTCATAGGTTTTGAAGGTAGAAAAAGAATAAGCAAACTACGGAAAAAAATGTTAAGTAATAATGTTAAATGTTAATTTTCTACGGTGTGACGGTCGGTTATCACATAAATTGGAACCACGTAAGTATTCTTCATGACGTATTTGAAACATACACAATTAAAATAATTAAAAACAATTAACATTCTAGCTGTGAAACCGTGGGACCTTTCTTTTACGTTTTAGTATTTAACAACATTAAACTTAATTTGTGATTGTTTGGTAACAATACCATAAAGTTTGTGTTGAATTGTTGTTACCATACCGCAAGTGCCTTATTATAAAGGGTGGTTTATTTCATGCCAATTTTTACCCTATTTATTTTGTTCGAAATATTAAAATTTATATTTTTAGTAAAATTGTTTTGTAGTATTATTTTAACAGATCGCCACTCTGCATTATGTATGTTTATATTATACATTTACAAAATTAAATTAAAAATCCGCTTTTAGTGCCTATCTGAGTGACCGTATTGTTCTACTAAACTACACAACGGATTTTAATATGGTTTTCACCATCGCTTAGAAAATTTATTTTATTTAGATATTGAGGTTTATGTGTGTAATATGAATTAATAATACATACATTTTAAACTTAGATACTAATAAAAAAAAAACAACGAGTTGCACTCCGGGAGTGCTGGCAGAAGGGAAAACTTGAACATTAACGTTGTGCATTTTTGAATATTTTGGAATGGCTAGGACAGGGAATAATTTCGCACGAATTGCTTTATTTATCAGTATAAAAGTACTATAACTTATGTGGTTAAATACAATATTCATAGTAGTAGTAGTATATTTATTTATTTTCAAAATATAGTGTAACAAAAATAAACAATTTATTTAAACACCTTTCATGAAGTATGTTTTGACTGCTTTTTATTTACCCAATATGGGTAAAGTTTCTTACCTCGCAATCTTTACGTAATGTCAAAGACTATTTATTTTGATATTTACTTAGTCGATTGCTAGGCAACGGATCTTACGGCACAATCTGTACCCATCCCAAAAAAGTGCACAATGCCGCTAAAGAAAATTCACTTCAAAAAATATTTCCACTTTTTGTGTAGTCGTAAAAATCTTGTGAAGTAGGGGCGGGTCGCTAGAGAATAAATCATATACAGGGTGGCAGGGACATCGACGCGAAGCCGGTTACCATGGATTCAGTACATGATTTAGAACCCCCCTGCGTTGAAATTTTTCGTCGGTTATTTAAAAAAAAAAAACAGCTGTTTCATAGAAAAGTGCAATACCTACGCGGTCAAAATGTATGGAGCAGCTGATTTTTTTTTTAATAACCGACGAAAAATTTCAATGCAGGGGGGTTCAGAATCATGTACTGAATCTATGGTAGCCGGCTTCGCGTCGATGTCCCTGCCACCCCGTATAGTTTGTTTAAATACCTAATGATACGGAGTCAATTTATGATTGCCAAATTTTTCAGAAAAGGTTAACTGAGCCCCTAAGAATACTTATAATCTCTGCTTTAGACGTGATGACTATATGCATCGCAAACCATTGTCTAATCTGTGGTATAGCTCAGGAAGACTCTGCAGCTTAATCTATAATAGAATACAGAAAACAGTAACAGTTTCCATCCTTCATTTCCACCAGCAGTTTCCTGATAACCATAGGCTAAGTATTCAAGAAAAATATAAAAAAATACAACCGAATTGAGAACCTCCGCCTTTTGGGGAAGTCGGTTAATTATGTAAGTACTGCGTAAAACACATCTTGTCCTGTATATCATCTGATGGTACCTAAGTGATGACCAGGCCGAAGGTGGAAGCGAACTTCACCGGAATCCTCAACCACAGAGGAACTACCTGACTACCGGACTATCTGACTTACAATGGCAATGTTTGTAATTTTGAAAATTCAACAACATTCATTGCTTCATGTAGGTTGTCAAGCATTATGAAACGATTCCGACTAATTTGTTAAGACTGTTTGTTTGTCCGATTTATTTCATTTTGACAGTTCAACCATATTCATTGCGTTATTTACGTTGTTGAGTAGTTTTTTTTTTCGAAGTTATGTAGCAATGGATTAGCAATTTGTTTCAATACGATTCAAATTCTGATTGATCGTGTATTCGTAATTAGGGTACTAATTGATTTTTGTAACATAATTATGAAGCATAATATTATAAGAATTTTCTATTACAAGAAACTACTTTAAACTATATATAGGTTATAAGAAATTTCTTAAGAAATAAGCAGTACCTTTGTACTCAAGATTATGATTGTCGTATCTGAATGTATTTTACTGTGTGTACATAAATAATAAAATAAATAAATAAAATGAGCAGTTTCCTTCAAAATCCTTTTTATTGTGATTGTAAGGCTGCCTGTCCACCGGAGCGGAGAGGAGAGGAGAGGAGCGGAGATGTGTCAATATTAACCAATAGAATCAAAACTCTGCTCCAGAGGTGCGCTTCTATTGGTTGTCATTGGCACATCTCCGCTCCTGCAGCCTTAGTACCTATGTTACGCTATTGGGGTGCTGATCTGATCACCAAGACTTTCGGAAATGTAAATGCAAAATGTATTCTAGATTAACTATAAATGGTCGTATTTATTGAGTTGTTATATATTGGCACTGCTTGACCAGAAACTTTATTTTGTAATAAGTCGTCAAGCAGTCGTTGACGTATGTGGTTCCGGTCGTAATCATTTATTGAGATCATTACTGATGCCGTAATTAAAATTATTGTTAATTTATCCGCTTGGCTGTCACTAATGAGACACAATTAAATTTTAATTGTTATCCAACTGCAGCCGGCTGTTGGACGGTTGAGCTCATAAATTAACCATCAAATACATGCACCATTTATTTAAAAAAAACTGTTCAAGAGCGAGTCGAACTCCCACGACTAAGGTTTCGAAAACACTGGTCTGTGGAAGGGTCGTTGGCCTGCTGTAATTACTGTATTGCACTTATTAATCTTAAGCCGAAAAATGATCTGCACTATATTGTTCAGCTAACTAACCGTTTTTAGGTCAAATAGCCTTCGTAAGTAAGCACCTATTTTAGGTATTTTTAGGGTTCCGGGTTTGAAGTACAAAAGGAATAAAGCAAAATCCTTAAAGGATCACTTCGTTGTGCCTCCGTCTGTCTGTCAAGACCCTTTTTCTCAGGAACGCGTGGAGGTAACAAATTGAAATTAATATCAAATACGAAGGTCTACGGTCCCTTGGAGCTCAAAAAAATCCAGCTTCATAATCAACGCAATAAAAAAATACGACTATTTATGAGAAATATTTTTGATACCCTCATATAAATCAAAACCTTCCCAATCCAACTGTTCTATAAGATTTCCCATCACAAGAAAGAGCAGAGACACACGGGGCTTATTTAAACGCAGTGCAGAAACCATTATTTTCTATGGAATGGTAAATATAAAATGGTTAATCTTGGAATCAGCAATGCATAACGAACGTACCTTTTTGATCGAGATCCTGAATGTCAAATTATAAATCCAAGTGTTCTTTATGATTTCGATATCTTTTATTCACTTAAGTTTTTAAATGCACTCACATATTATATTCAATAGATTTCCCTTTGGCCTATTTCAACTTGTGAAAATAAAGTCAAAATAAAGTACTTAAAAATACAAAATGGTGGCGAACCATTAACGTCAGACGGACAACTGTCACAATGGTGATCAGGCCTACTGAATCCCCCTACCACTTGTATCCACTTTCTTGCACACGTAATAAGGTGGTTTCTATCTTCTGCATATACCCACTGCACATACTAACTAAGTACTTATAAAGAAAACTTATTAATATTGTCATTTTGTTTGTATTGTTATTCTGTTAATGCGTGGAAGGAGCGCGCCTGCATACAATATTAAGTAGGTTTGGGTAACGGTTTCATGATTTATGGCTAACAGGTTCTGTACTTTGTATTTTTTCAAGGTTTGTTCCCGAAAAAGGATTTCTCTTGCATCGTGACTTTTTCTCATTTGAGCATCCGAAACCAGAATAATATTTAGTATGTTAAGATTAATTTAGGTTTTTTGTGTCGTTTACCAATCAATCTGCCGAGCCTTTTCCCAACTATGTTGGGGTCGGCTTTCAGTCTAACCAGATGCAGCTGAATACCAGTATTTTACATGGAGCGACTGCCTATCTAACCTCCACAAACCAGTAACTTGGTAATACGATAGGTACCCCTTGGCAAGACTGGTGTCAAACTTTCGGGCTCTGACGACTCGTAACGACTGTTAAAGATCCACAAATGACAGTCGGGACGTGCTTTCTGAGGCACGGAGAAGTCTCGGTAAGCATGTAATGATGGTCACCCATCCACTGACCAACCTGACGGATCAACCCGTGCGGCTGATATTACTTTGCCACGAGCTCCTCCTCCTGTGTCATTTACCATAGATGTATTATTTAGGACTAGCGTTATGTATGTAAATCATTTTTTTTTTTACTGACAGCTGTGCTGCTGACTTTTGAATTTTATGATATTTACAGTCCTGCCATCAAGGGAATTCGTTCCCTGACACCTGTCTGAAGGGTGGGCGTTTTGGGGGACCTTCTTAAGTAGTTTTGACGTTCGAAATGAGCTGATTCTCAGCCTAGTTTGAATAAAATTACTTTTGAATTTGAATTTGTAGGACAATTTCTAGTAGAAATAAGGATCAAATTCGCAAAACACGTATTCATTTGTATGAAACTGACAGGTATCAAGAACGCTTTATCTCGACGGCTGGACTGTAGTAGGTAGGTATGCAATATTTATTCGTTTTTTTCACTGATTCATACCTACTCCTATTACATGAGTCATAAGTAGTCATAACTCATAACACTCATAACGTATTCAAGTTTGTATCGATTACAAAACAGTTGCTTGATTTGATGTCAGAAACGGAAACTTTAGTTTTTAGTAGTTATGCAACTTATTCAGCAACAAGCCGTGTGCCCAATGGGATTTCCCTTCGGCGAAAATAACGAACTTCATACAAACTTATGAAACCCCTTTTTTAGTTCTCACCTTCATCAGAAGGAGCTACTGGGCAAAAGTAGTAATTGAATTTGAATCCCTAAATAAAAGCGCACTGTTGGATTTTCAACTCTCAGCGCTGGGCCTAGTGTTGAAAATTCAACATTGCACTTTTATTTAGGAATAAATTTTCGTGTCACTGTGAAGGTGAAAACGGGCTTATGGGTCTGTCACCTACGATTAAGTTCCTATTAACTTACTTGGCAGATAATTTCATACAAATTCTGTTCCATTTTTGAATTTATTCAGTAAGTAGTGGCTATTCCGACATAGTGAAATAGGCCCTAAGGATTAAGGATTTAACAAAATAGGTATTTTTTTTGTTGAAAAAATACAATTTTGTAATATACAGGGTGAATATTCGGGTGGGTCGGGAGAGAAAATATTCTTAGGAGAATGTCCTTAAAAAAAAAAAAAAAAAAAAAAAAAAAAAAAAAAAAAAAAAAAAAAAAAAAAAAAAGGAGAATGTCCTTAACATAATTAAATATTTGGAACTGAAATTACAAATGAAAACAATTTTACAGTCAGCATGAATTTACACAAAAACTTATTTTGATGCCAAGCGACCCTGTGCCTCATAAGTTCTCATACGTTTCTTGCAATTTGCAGGACAGTGTCAGGCAGGTTGTATGTTGATCATAATTTGATTCGCGAAAATCGCGAACAAATATGTAGGTATTTACAGAAATATAAGTTGGAATTAGGAGTTGTATTCTTCAATACAACTCCTAACTCTATTTTAATGATTATGATTCAATCATTTATACATTCTTGTTACGGTCACCTATCTACATAATACCTTTAAACGATAAAATATAATCTGAATCTCGGAAACGGCGCCAACGATTATCATGACATTTAGAATGCAGGGGGTTTCGGGGGCGATAAATCGATCTAGCTAGGTTTCATTTATAGAAAACGTAAAAAAAAAAAAACAACCGAGCAGCGGTACCCAGATATTGATTAATAAAGCGCGACACGAGTAGCCAAATGAAATGATTGAGATGATGTAATTGTTTTTTTTTGTGAATGGCCTCTCGCATGTCATCGAAGGAGGTTGTCAGCTGCTTAACCGGACTATCCTGTGCATGCCTTAGTAAATTAAGGCCTCCAGCCAGGGCATTCAAAATTATAAAGTAAGCGCCTACACGCTAAGGGTACTGTGGAGTACGGACAGTAAGGGACAGGCTAGATCAGATCGTATGGAACTATGGATCTAGGTTAGAACACTTCCATAAAAATACTATTATATATTATCACTATAATGTATAGGCGTGTTCGTGTCTGGAGTCTGTTTTGAATCGAGTTCGTATCAGAAACGAGTTCGAATCGAAATCCAAATCAAAATCGAATCGGTTTCGGGAGTAAGGCCCCTGGTCCGCAATTGGTTCGGACCGGTTTGACTCATACTCACAACCGGGTGGCAAAATGGAATATTGGTTTTGTTGTTCAACAAATACTGCTGGAAAGAATTTGTCGACTCGAACAAGTGTGGCACATGTAGCACGCCAGAATATGTTTTGTTAACATAAACACAATTGCATTCTAGTCATAGATAAGTCTAAGGACTTATCACACAAAATGCAATGAGCCCTTAGTTGCCCTACAAGCTATTTACAGGAAATTGCTAATTTAGTCACCTTTAGTCAGTCTGGACAAGATGATACCATCATCTATATCTATAACCATATCTATACCTTATTATGAATTGAAGTCGCTTTTCGTGTCTGTCTGTGTGACCACTTTGTTCTTCTAAAGTTCTAAACCAGTGTTTTTCAACCTGTGGGTCGCGACCCCCTGGGGGGTCCTGAAGCCTCGATAAGGGGGTCACGAAGCCACAGTAAAACATAAAAAAAAATGTTTTGTTGCTCTAGATAATTCTAGCAGATTTTCTTTTAGGTTGGTTCCCAAACTTGCCTCATCTATAGCTGCATATAAAAACATAATTACTCTACTGGGAAATCTCTCGTAGCCATGGCCCTCATAAATCCCTCAATTATACGACATAAAATATACTTAGGATTTAATTAGGTAAAAATTTCATTCTAAAGGGGTCGCGTCATATAATAGGTTGAAAAATACTGTTCTAAACTATGCAACGGATTTTGATGCGTTTTTCAACATCATTTAGTTACAAAATTTATCGTGGAAGGTTTATGTGTATATTACAAAAAAATTAAGTTGCAATTCTGACAGTCTTATGCCACGTTTTCTTTGATTTTTGTTTTTACGCGTTATTTTTATTTTTGTATTTATTTGTAAAGTAAGTTAGTCTTTTAATTTGGTACCAAGTGTAAATGGTTAGTTGTGTTATAATTATATTGTATATAGAAATTTTAATGTAGGTATATGAAATAAATATTTTCATATGATATAGAAATATTGATGTCAATTCGTAAACAACTTGCGAAACTGGCGCGGGTCGCTAGTTATGAATATATAATGGTTATGACAAAAAAATCTATAGAAAAAGACATTGAAATTATGAAGACAATGCAAACCTTGGAAAGTGTAATATCATAGCGTGCTTAGTAAGAAAGGTCGGATAATTACCGATGAATGAACATTCAATTGTCCATATAAATAATATTTAAAGCCAACTCTATGATTTTCCTTTGATTTCCATTGTGGCTTCTATTGCAGCATGACGAAGTTTCCTCAGGTATATTTTTGTGAAGTGTTGTGATCTAAATCTAAGTGTGTTTTATTCGGACTCTAATCTTATCGTTCTCGTCCCCAGATTGTATTACTAATTGTGGCTGTACTGTGGCTCGAAGCAAACGGAAAACCATTATTCCAAGGCATAAGTTTCCAAAGAGGATTCGAAATTAATTTCAAACCTCTACCAAGGAATCCGATAACCTTTATAAAGGAGAAATGGTCGCCATTTGGAGTATTTGGACGAAAACATTCACTGCAGAAGAGGAATTCAGAAGATGGTGTTGTACCAGTTATTCAAGCAGCATCCGTCGTGCCACTTTTCTCAGGAGTGCCTGAACTCCGGCCTGCAGCACCAGTGTTTGAACACGTTGAGGACACCGAACATTTGCATACAACTCTACCTCATCAAACTCCTAGATCTGTAATACCAATGCTAATATCTTCACCGGTACCTCTAGTTTCTCCAACACAACCTCAGTTAATTTCTCACGGACCTCCTATAGTGTCTTCACCCTCATCTCCATCAATACCTTTAAGTGTAATTGTAACGCCTGTGCCTCATCCTGTTTTCAGTAATGTGCCAGCACCTTCTGTAACTCCTAAGGTGGTCAGCATACCTTCAAACAAACCAAAAACCAGTGATGTGCTAATATACTCTCCTCCAGTACGTATGGAAGGAGGTCTTCCCCCATTATCTTCAAATTTGGTTATACCACCATCTTCTGGCCGCTTTACTGATGTATCACGAGCTGACCCAGTGAGAGAATATATGAATTCCATTCAATCTATTCCATCTACTGTTACTGTCGAAGAAAAAGCTGCACCCCAATCAGGGACAAATAGTATAAAACCAGAGCCACCAAAAAATGACATTGTAATAAATGATAATTCTTTGGTCAGACGCTCAAAGGTAGCTTTGTATTATGGCAGCATCTTCCTTCAGCTTATGTCTCAATTTCTGAGTAATGCTCGCGCAACTTTCGATCAAATGACCAATCCGAAGCCAATATACAATAATTAGTGATATTAAATGAACTAAGAATTCCTGATATCTCTTCATTCAGAGTATCTTTGAGGTTACCTTATGTGAATAGTGCCTACACTAGATCTTTGAGCGAGAACTCATCAACGACCACCTGTTTTGTTCACTGCACACAAGAAATAGGGTGGATGTAGTAAATCAGAAAAATCCAGATACTTTCTAAAAACAAATTTTTAATAAATTAAGTTACAAAAGTAAGTACTTATAACAAAATTCTATTCTCGTAATTGCTGTCCATTGTGTAAGCTTAGCGTCTTAGGAAATAGCCAACGCCCTGGCCATATCCTAGTCCATAGCCGGGCCTATAGCCGCCATATCCAGGTCGGTATCCTCCGAATCCACCTTGCCCGAAATTGCCTCCTCCCAATCCAGGGCCGTAGCTGCCATAGCCGGGTCCACCAAAACCAGGTCCACCATATCCAGGTCCACCATAAATAACGCCGTACTGCGCAGTAACAGCAGACAGTAAAACAACCAGGATTACTGCAAATAATGTGAACTGGAAAAGAAAACAAGATTGTTAGCAAAATTAGTGGTCACTAAACCGTTAGTTGACGAGTTGAGAGTGCTGTTTCAGAAAGACCCATGGCTGGAGTACCTAGATCATGCACATTTATTGATTTGTGAGTTCAACAAGTGGGATTTTTAAAACACCTAATAGGGTGGTACTACGTGACCACGTAGTTATAATAATTATAAATTGTTACCCCAATGACTACAACGTATTGTAATTGTAAATGTAGGTATTTGATGGAACAGTTTAGATTTTTTTTAAATTATATTTAAGTAAAAATTGTAATTAATAAAAAAAAATTAAGCATCTAAGTTATTTTGTGTAAATTAAATAATAATTATTGTAAATAAAATATTAAAAAACAACGGGTTGCACTCCGGGAGTGTCGACAGAAGTGAAAACTTGAACATTAACGTTGTGCATTTTTGAATATTTTGGAATGGTTAGGGAATAATTTCGCACGAATTGCTTTATTTATCAGTATAAAAGTACTATAATTTATGTGGTTAAATACAATATTCATTAGTAGTAATAGTATATTTATTTATTTTTCAAAATATAGTCTAACAAAAATAAACAATTTATTTAAACACTTTTCATGAAGCATGTTTTGACTGCTTTTTTTACCCATCAATGTGAGTAAAAGTTTAACTCGCAATCTTTACGTAATGTCAAAGACTATTTATTTTGATATTATCTTTGTCGGTTGTTAGGCAACGGATCTTACGGTCACGTCCTGACGCGAGTTTAAAATTTTTTACCCATCCCAAAAAAAGTGCACAACGCCCCGCTAAAGAAGTTTTCACTTCAAATATTAAATGTTTATATAAATTCTGACTTACTTTAGTTACTGCCATTTTTCGATGTTTTTGCTTGTCCTCTCAACATTAACTGATGCGAAACATAAGAACCGCTTTAAATATATATGTCCAAAAAGGTTTAGGAATTCTCCGTTATTTTACGACTCTACGATTTTAACGTACCGGTTCTCAATATTTTTTTAATGTAACCGGTAAATAGCGAGTTGGACTCGCCTAATCAATTAATGACCCATTTATACTCTACAGGTTTATCTATAACCTTATCTTTAAAAATTAAATTTTAAGTTATACATATTTATTGGAGTATTCTAGCCTTTCCCACAATATTTTTTAGGTTTAGCAGCAAAACTTATTTTTTTTTGGTATAAATTAAAATATATATTTTTTTAAAGTTTTCCAAACAAATGCGTACTGAGGTGTCGTATTAGTAGAAATATTTTTCCCCATTTCATCTCCTATGGAAATAACAACATCTTTTTCTACGACGATATCTCAAGTATGCTACAAGAAAAAGTCACGCTCTCAATCCTACACAAGTTTGTTTGTAGTTATACAAACTTAACATAAATAGGTTCATAAGTTTACATAAATTGTACGATTTGCTTGTAGTTGAACAAACCGTAAAATTCTGTAATTGTAGGCCGTCGTGATATCCGCACGCATTAATTAAAAATAAATGTTTTATTCCGTAAATACAAAACTGGTTCATCAAATTAAAACAAAACAATTTTATACAGGACATTTATTTTTAATAAATGCGTGCGTATAATTTGTGGGTCACGACACGAGCATATTATCTTACGAATTTATTATTCTGGCCACATTTCTAATCTACGCGTAAACCTGTCTTTCTAGATTCATAAAATAGATCTAGATTGAAAGCATAAAATGTTAAATATTTTATCACTCTAAAACAGAGAGCATGTTTAAAATTGATTCATAAAAATAATACATTTGGTTGGCTTTCCTTCCAGTGCCTGTGGGTTTCAGCTTAGGTTTAAGTCTTAGTTCCATGAGAAAGTACTAATATCTGTTAATTATCGATTAATTGAGAGATTGAGGGCCTGTTTCACCACCTACGATTAAGTTCCTATTAACTTACTTAGCAGATAATTTCATACAAATTCTGTTCCATTTTTAAATTTATTCAGTGAGTTAGTGGCTATTCGTAGGTGGTGAAACAGGCCCTAAGAGGGGTTTATTTATAAACGTTGCTTAAAGTTAAGTGACATTTAAACGTCAAAAATATATGGCTAACAGTCACTAATCATTACTTAACTTTAAGCAATGTTTGTAAATAAACCCCGCTATGTCGACGAGCTTGCAGGGTCACCCTTTATAAGCGCCTTCATAGACACTGGTCTATGAAGGCGCTTACAAGCTACTGAGCTTCTCCGGGCATTTTCGACTCGACGCGCGACGGTCGATCCTATTTGTACTGTCTGTCTGTATTACTTACATAAGTTTTACCCAATTTAGTTTCGATAACTTTAGAGCTGTTATTAATTATATAAGTTTCTCGATCGTTGATTATCTCTGCAGTTTGGCTCATCTACAATAACCTATGTACGTACACAAAAACTCACTCCACTCACTGATATTGATACCAGAGAGATCCCAAGATGATTTTTTTTAGATCGCCGGTATCCCATAGTTCTCGCAATAGCAGGAATTAAAAAAAAAATTACAACAGTAATATTTTATTTACGTTACATTACATAATATAATTATACGAGTCCATTTAGGAAAAACCGAGCGGTATTTTTATTTATTTATTCAAACTTCTCGTACACAATATGGTACAAAGGCGGACTTAATGCCTTGTTTACATTGACTAAATAAATAACTTGGTTTATTTTTAGATGACTACAAATATTGCGCCACAAATTAATTTCGGTAAAAAACATCCGATTGTAGTTCCTAGTAAATATTATTCTATGACTTTATTAATTCGTTATGAGCACATTTAGCGCCTGCACGCTGCTCTGCAGGCATTGCATTTTCATTTATGCGAATCATGCTCGGCTGCTGTCCTGTCAGAGGCAAGAATTTAGCCCGCTACGTAGTGCATAGTTGTATTTTATTTCACGCTGTTAACAGAGTAGATATCTGCAAGCTTACCCTGCAGATATCTACTCTGCTAACGGTCACGTAGGTGTAAGGACAGATTAATAAAATAAAAACATGCGGGGCAGTCTTTGGTTACAGCCGATAGAAGTGAAAACTAAGTAACGCCATCTAACGAAAATGTCAGGAATTTATGTGGCTTGCTGTCAGTACAGGGCATCTTACGAAATCAAAATCGATCAGGTCACGTGTCCTGATTTAACATTTTTTATCCTTACCAAGAAAAGTGCACAACGCCGCTATAGAAGTTTTCTCTTAAAAGAATTGTTCTGATATTTTGGAATTCGCATCTAGTCAAAATATTAAGTTCCGTTTTATTACCCTTATTCTCCGCATTTTTGTAGTTTGGTGGTCTGTGGGAAGCAGGAGTCAAGTCGAGTAGGTAGATAGTTAGATACCTTTTTCGTCATGTGATACGCGCATCTCATGTTTCTCTCAGCCCAAACCGAAGCCGTACTAAATTCTAGGGGAACTAAAGTCATTTCCCCCTTACTAAGTAGTAAGGTTACTAAGGCTACTACTATTACTACGGGGTTATAAGTACTTTGGCCGGTCACTACCGATCAGTTCCATATTGGCCGACCGCTGACTGCGCCAGCCGGTGATGACCTACGCGACGTTCCTGTTAGTCGTCTCCAGCGGTACTAGAAGGAACTTCACCAACACTTTTGGTACCGGTGGGCGAAGGAATACATCTCCGGGCTGCAGGTGCTGACAAAATGGACGGCGAATAAGGAAGAGCTTAAATCAAACTTCTTAGAGGTAACTAAAGATAAATAACCTCCAACCTTTTTTTTCTTTTGTGGTGGGAATTCATCAAATAACTTCCCCCGCTCTGGGCGGGGCGGAAGGGCGTGTCAGACTCCTACTGACTAAAACCCACCCGTGTTCCTTCAGTTGCTTGTACGTTGCCAGAGGCCACGGTGACCCTTTTGGACTTTCCCGCAACCCTGGTAGGCATCGGCCCTAGCGGACCCCGTCAGTTGTGCTGACATCTCTTTCAGGCGCGCGTTGAACTGCCATTTGGGATGTGTCCTTCGTCCTATCCCAGGAAAGCAAAGTAGATACCGGGTGGCCTATACGCAGACGTCATGGGGAGTGGTAAGGCGCGCATTTGTTTGCACATCTGCTTCAAGACTTGGTTGACACTGTTGCAGTGACTGAAGACCATAGAAACCACTGCTTTAAATGCCGGGGCCGGGGGTATATTGTGAATTTAAACTCGCAAGCCCGAAGGAATGTCTTATCGGCAAAAATGACAAATTTCCATAAATTTTTTTATCCCCTATCTAAACCCCGGAATGAATTCTCACCTTCGCTTTATATGGAACTCTAGTGCACATGCTTCTAAGGTCTTTTCTCCTTGTCTCCAATTAATGTTACTTCTACTTAAACCAACATCAACTTTATGCTAGCGTAAATAAAGTTCATTTTAGACTGACTGTGACTGTGTTGAAAAGGTATAAAATCATGAAGGTGTAGCGCAAACTGAACCTTATGTGTAGGGATTACAGTTGTTTTTCCTAAAACTCATGTGTGTTAACATGTTTGGAAAATAAATTGTGAACACAGATTAGATCTAGCGTTTTGGATTGGTGTTTTCTGTCAGTGAATTTTAGGCCCGGACTCCACCAAAGCAGAGATGTGCGGAGATGTCCGAAACGGACACGAGAAGAGATGGTTTTAAGCTAAGGTGTATCCACCGAAGCTGTGTAGAAATGCGAACTGGCTAGACTGGAGTGAAGATGTGTGCTGGCTAGAGCGGAACTGAGCTGCGTGCGGTGAGCGTTGCATGTTTACCGCTCACTGCAAGCCGCTCTCATTAGATTTCTTCTAGTTTCCGCTGCGCGTCATCACCAACTTGCGAGGCTCGCTGACATCTCTGCTTCGATCGCGTCATACAAATATGATACATCTCCGCTCAGTGGTATCCACTGAAGCTGAGTGGAGACGTGATGGTGTGAATAACGAAATTCTTTTGGTTTTTTAAAAACACATCTCTCCTCTCTTCTCGTCTCTGCTGTGGTGGAGTCCGGGCCTAAGCACATCAATGAACTTACAGCGCTATCTCCGGGCAAGAAAAAAAAACTAAACGCTGCATCATAATAACTGTTTCTCAATCGTTATTGATTTAATTTAAATATTGTTCGCCGCACCTCTCTCCGTGAGCTTTGTATTTTGATAAATATGGCGAATACATGCAACTTTGCTCCTCAAGCATAATATGTATTTATATGTATATTTGTTAAATTCCTCAAAACACCATCAACACAACTACTTAAACAAAAAAAATCAACACAACCAACACTTTGTTTGAATGAAATCTTACCGCTCCTAATACACTGAGCAATGCACGGATCATCGTTAGACTTTTAAGATGTCAGGCGTAAATACACATAAGCCAATAAAAGTGGTTAACCTCGCAAAAGCTGTAAACTTGTAAAATAGACCTTCATTTTGGCTTTTCTAAAAGTTTCTCAAAAGTCTCATAAAATCTCGTGGCCGCGTCTTAAGATATTAAAGGTCAAACAAAGGTCACAAAAATCGTTTTTTTGCAAATATCTCGCTGACAATAAATAAACCAAATTCGAACCATCTTCCAAACGTTATTTTTGTGTATTTATTTATTTTTATTATTTTTATTATATTATTTTATTTAAGACATAGTTTGTATTTACACATGCACAAAAAAGAGCTAATATAAAATATTCAAGTTGAGGTAAAAAATTAATAATACTTTCGTGAATCCCTCTTACAGTACTTCTGACATGCCAAAAATATCTTCGTCCAATCGTTCGCTAACAGAGGGGGAATTCCCGTAATTTTTAAGAAATTTCGCATTCGCATCAAATTCGCAATAATGTCAAAAATACAATCAATTTACTAACATTTTTGACAAGTTTGACAGATTACGACTTGAATGTGAACATTTTTTTAAATATGAGAATTGGCCTTATGATCGTTTTGTTGGATAGAGGCCAGTACGTGGTACTGGGGACTTAGCACGCGCAACGGTGCGACACAGAGGCACAGCATACAGCCTGTATTCCCTGCCGCTGCAGTAAAAGGGTTGATGACAAAAAAAAAATATGCCCCTCAGATAGATTATTAAAAAATATTGGGCACGTTGAGAGCTGCAGCAGTTGGGGGCCCAGTGATAACGACTGCGACTTGCGAGTTGTAGGTCGAAGGCGATTATTCCGTAACTATTCCAAAATATTCAAAAATGCACAACGTTAATGTTCAAGTGTTCACTTCTGCCGGCACTCCCGGAGTGCAACACGTTGTTTTTTTTTGTATAAAAATGTATTTTTCTTTCAGCATTGAGTAAAAGGTACCAGTTAAAAACATAAACATAATAATTTCAATACGAGAATCTTTGCTCGTTGTTTGTTGCAGGTACCCTTCCCAGGTTACGTATAACTTCCTAAAAGTATATGTAGCCATAGTGTTAGGCTTTTTTAGACTATAATTAACTGTCTGGGACTTACTATGTTTCATTGAAAAAAAAATAGCTGTCTGAAAACCAATAGGTATTTTAGAAGTGAAACGCCTGCCAAATTATACTTGTTCGTGAATTATAAAACCTTAAAGGAGAAATAAAAAAATAAAAAAACCAGTTTGACGTAAAAAAAAACACGTACTTGTTTAGATTTTTTTACTATGTTACAGTAACAGAAAGTGCATTATAGGCTCTTCCTCTTGGCTTAGGATCCAAACCAGTTAGGAGCACCCTGTACACGGTCCGTCACCCAGGTAGTAGCGCTATGTATCCAATTATTAGAGTGGCTAACTGGGAAGTATTGTCCCCAATTATCCAAAATGGAACTGTAATCCAATGGGGATTTGGTTGTTGAACTGCCTGCTTCAGTAGATGCCGCTGTAGTTGTTATATCAACAGTTGCCTGCGTAGTTTCCTCTCCATCTCCGTCTCGCTTCATTCTGAATGAAGCCGAGTGAATGGAGCCGATCAAGCAAACGAAGAGAAGGGTGCTGACGAAGTTCACCTGCAATCATGAATTTTCATTTATAACTTTATAAGTAACTCGCTTTCGCCCGCGGCTTCGCCCGCATGGATGTCGGAAATTATCCCACGGGAACGTACCTACTACCGGGATAAAAAGTATCCTTAATTTAATCCAGGTTATAAACTATCTGTGTGCTAAATTTCATCCAAATCCGTTCAGCCGTTTTTGCATGATTGAGTAACAATCATCCAAACGTACAAACTTTCACAGTTATAATATTAGTAACATAGTTGGATAATAAAATGATTAGTAGGATTGGTACCGTCAGCCCCAAAAATATGTATACCCCAAAAAGATTATTGACCTCGTTTTGGAACGATCACTGTGTACAGTCACGAGCACTAATATGTAAACATTTAGCAACTTTTAAAAGTGATTTTCTCCTACTCTGTTGATTGTAATTTTATGTTGTTACGAACATAGTATTTTGGAACGCAAACTAATATGAAATAGATTTTATCTCAAAGTTGCAGTCGATATTCCATGAGAAAATCGCTTTTGAATTTTGGTAAGTGGGTACAATTCGTATCAACTTTAAATAAAGTTGATTTTAGACTGACTAGTACTGTTGAAAAAGTCATAAAAAATATGAAGTGTCAATACACTGTCATAAAGTTGATGTGTGGCTAAGTGGAAAACTCGTGTTTGTTTACATGTTTGGAAAATACATTGCGAACGCAGATTACATGGTTTTCCACAATCGGGTAGTCAGAGGCGTAACTACTAACTACCTACCTACACTTCGCCAGGTTTGTTATAACACACATATTTGAGAGAATCCCTATTATTTATAAAATAACTAGCTTTTGCCCGCGGCTTCACCCGTGTAGAGATCAGAAATTATCCCACTGAGACGTACTACTGGGATAAAAAAAAAACGAGATCCTAACCCACATCATGGTCTACTCATGTGCCAAATTGCATCCAAATCCGTTCAGCCGTTGTTTTAGTGTGAAAGCGTAATGCTGTGGCCGCATCTGCGTCTACCGTGACAAAGCAATGCGTGCCGAAGGTTCGTATGTTGTGCTCGCTTAATACACACATCAAAAGTGTCTAGGGATCAAGCATTTTTATGCGGATTTCTTGAGATTGAGATGTGGCTTTGTAATAAATTTATGATTTTATAAATTTATATGGATCCTTTTTGGTGCATTTCATAATTTGAATCAGGAACTGTGAATCAAATTCGAGTAAAAGATGAAAATCAGCTGTCAATATTTTCCCTATAAAAACATACAACGCATTGAAGACATTATTAGTGCTACTGTTTCCCTACTACTGATTAAAACCAACGTTATTATGGAGCAGCGACGTCATTTAAGCAGGGAAGAAATGCTCAGAGCCGTGGGAATGATAGAAGCTGGTTCCCGGCAACGTACTGTGGCTTTAGCTCTGAATACAAGTCAGAGTGTTATCAGTCGACTTTGGACACGTTACCGAAGCACTGGTACCGTGGCTGAGCGCCATGGAGGACGGTATCGCTGCACCACACGGAGACAAGACCGATACATTCAAATCTTAGCTCGAAGAGCTCCAACAATAACCGCCATGATGTTAGCCGTGAGGCTTCATCACTCTTCAGGGAACTTAATTAGCGACCAAACAGTCAGAAACCGCTTGCATGAAGTGAACCTTCATTCCCGAAGACCGCTACGGGTACCACCTATAGCAATGCACAATCGTAGGATTCGATATCAATGGGCTCTTGAACACAGAAATTGGGCAGAAGAACAATGGCGTTTCGTGTGCTTTTCTGATGAGTCTCGTTTTGGTATGAGACCGGATACAAGACGTATACGACACTGGAGAACCCCTGGACGCCAACAGCGATTAAAATCCTGCCAGGAAGTCCATCCTTATAGTGGTGGAACCATCATGGTATGGGCGGGTATTTGGATCGGCGGAAGAACTGAGTTGATTTGGATCAGAGGCAACCTCAACGCTCAAATTTATGCTGAGACGATTGTATCAGACGTCATCGTTCCTCTACAAGTGCAAATCGGTCCCTTATTTCAGTTAATGCATGATAATGCACGACCGCACACCGCAAGAGTTGTAAGACAGACTCTCGCCGCAGCTAACATCAATGTCCTGCCCTGGCCTGCTCAGTCGCCAGACTTGAACCCGATTGAGCATGCATGGGATATGCTACAGAGAAGAGCTCTGCCGAATATGGAGGGTATCCAGTCGCAAGAAGACCTTTTTTTGTTGTTGCAACGAACATGGGCGGCCATTCCACAGCGTGATTTGGATGAACTCATTTTGAGTATGCCAAACCGATGTTCTTGTGTTGTTAGTGTTCGCGGTAGAAACACGGATTATTAATTGTTTAAGTTACCCAATAAAATTTTAAAGAAAACTGTTATTTCAGTCTTTTTTTCGAACTTTAATGTTAGTGGTTCAAATGTCAAAAATCCCTTTATTAGGAAAATGGCAAATTTCTTTATTAATGCAAAGGTGACTTGGTTTATCGTTACTGTGACAAACGAAAACACTTTATTTGATGAATCCTTAAAGAAAATTTTAATTAATATCAATCAGGAGAAAAGTTATTGCAAAAATATATGTTGATCCCTAGACACTTTTGATGTGTGTAGTTATCGCACTAATGCGGTGGTCACGTGAGCGGCTTCACCACGTTTATAACGTACCGCCACAAGGGCGATAAGTGTTACGCAGCCCGAACTAATGATAACCGATAATGGTTGGTCGCATAGGCGTGTATCGTATCACTGTGCGAAGCTTCGTCACGAAAGACACAGATGCGGCCGCAGCATTACAAACGGACAACCACAACAACAAACTCACTTTAGCATTTATAATATTAGTTAAGATTCTTACCTTAAAAACCATTGTGAAGAGTTCATGTACGAAAGGTTCAGCGCCACGGAATTTATATAACATTCATATCAATTTTCAAGAACATTACAATAATTTTCATTGTACTTTAGCAATCTAATTGACATGTTTGATAACATAATTACTTTAAGTTTTTAAGTGATACAAGTTAATTTGGTGTCAGTAACCTTTCATTTCCTCATTTCCTGCTAACTGTCAATGTTTACTCGATACTTATTCTATCACTCGCTTTTGCACGCGGCTTCGCCCGCATGGATGTCGGAGAATATCCCACGGGAACGTAGGTTAATCCAGGTTAATCTATGTGTTAATCCAGGTTATAATCTATCGGTGTGCCAAACATCCAAACCCGTTCAGCATCCATACATCCAGACAAACAGACAAACGAACAAAAATTATAAACACTATATTTTCGGCATCAGACTCGTTCCCATACTTTTTGTCATACATATTCAGTATGTATTTTATGATATTTTTTTATTTAAATACACTAAGTAAAAAAAGCCCTGTCCGATCCGTGAAGGTGTTTTTAGGTATCGTACGAGAGTCTATTTATGAGGAAATTTTGAGGAAAATAGAAAAAAAAAAATTGTCAATTTTTTTTTCAATGGGGAATTTTACCGGTTGTTACATGGGGCGCGGGTGTCTACAAGTACATAACCCCTCTGTTACCAGCCAGTTGTTGTTGCTCTGTGACCTCTGTTTAAAATTTGCTAATTTTTTGTGAATTTAGGGTGATTTTTTAATAGCAATTTTTTATAAATTTTTTGTAATACTAAATTAGATTTTTTATTACATAATTCCAGCCTATTAATGTTCCCACTGCTGGGACACAGGCCTCCTCTCTATGAGAGGGAGTGGGCCGTAACCGTAATCTACCACGCGGGCCCAGTGAGGGTTGGTGGATGTCACATGTCGTCGAATTTTTGGTTCTAGATCAATGTTTCATGTAACAAAGTTTCCTCACGATGTTTTCCTACACCGTTTTGTGAGCAGTTGTGATGAAATTGTTTTACACAAAGTAAAGCGCCTGCCTGTAAGTCACTTACTTTTAGGATTTTTGATTACTTTTAGGTAATGTTATTGCAGTTCCTATGAGCTCCTTTCGGATCGGGCAGGGTTTTCTATACATCTATATATATAAAAATGAATCCCTATTTCCTTGGTCACGGCATCACGCGTGAACGGCTGGACCAATTTCGCTAATTCTTTTTTTGTTGTGTTTGTTATAGTAAGGAGAAGGTTCTTAGGATAGGTAGGTGAAGGTAGGGTAGGTAGGTAGGTATGTATTTATGTAGGTAAAGTAGGTATGTAGGTAGCTAAGTAGATAGGGTAGGTAGGTAGGTATGTATGTAAGTAGGTAGGTGTAGGTAAGCAGGTAGGTATGTATGTAGGTAGGTAGGTGCGACGTAGATAAGTACTTAGTGCTACCCGTGCGAAGCCGGGGCGGGCAGCTAGTTTTGTATATTTATAGCATCAGACCTGAGAGATGTTATCATTTGCCTTCATGAATAATATTATGACATAGGTACTCGAACGTGATCATTTAAGGGTTATTCTATCGATGATTGAAAATTGTGCTCGCGTGGGTTATTTTTTAAATAAGAGTTCCAGATCAGTTATTTTGTTGTAACACCTAATGTACCTGGCCATCCAATTTGCCTTTTTTTTAATTGACAATACGTGGCATGTCGACTGTTCGATTTTGGTATCGCAGTTTGTCCCGCCTGCAATACCTAAATTCTACAGATTGAAATGCTTTTTTTATCTCTTTAGTCTGATAAGTGTTTATCAGCCTCGTCCCTCGACGTTACCAGCCAATATGAAATTTTCACTCGTTGTATGGAAAAAATTTAAAATGTATTACATGTTGAGTTTTAGGGGCTTAAAAGTTTTATAAACGGGGTCGAAAGTTTTACTATTTTTGCGATAGGAGTCAGAACACACTGTTTTTCGAGATATAAGCAAAAAAAATAAACAAGATACAGTACGGTTTTTGCACCTAAAGTCGAGGTGTTGGTGTGAATTTTAGTTCATGACAACTAATTTTATTCCACATCTTATTAATAGCAATTTAAAAATAGTCAGACAATCAAAATTTTTATGTTAAAAACGTCAAATTAAGAAAAGCAAAATTGACATTTTCTCTAAATTAATAACTCAGTGCCATCTTAGTGCTGTCAAACTAAAATATAGTTGTTGTGTCACCATGTAGTCAATTTCAGAATGGAAATCTTCGATTGATAGGAGTAAACTAAATTTTGGAGATTTTTAGTCTACCTAGAGGCATTTGTGACAAGAGAATCGGCACCAATATGAATGTTTAAACGATATTAGATATTTTATGCAAGATAAAATACTTAAAATATATTTTAAAAAAAACGGAATTTTAAAATGTTACCCAGATACAAGCGTTATAAAAAATCTGTCACATTTGTCGACAAGCACAAAAATTGTTTATTCAACACTATAAAACACATATTATTCGAAAAAAGAAGTTCTCATTATACCGCTTTTATTTAGGTTCACAATGCAATGTATTGAACAGATGTGCCAGATATACAGGATGGATTTTTAAGACGGAGCAGTAAGAGCCTTTCTTTAATAGGTATAAAAAATTTTGTAAGCTAGGTATTTCAAAGTAGGTAGTAAGATGATAATTATTAGAATTATTTTTATTCTATTTAATCATTGATTCGCTGTAAGTCTATGCTTGACGTTAACGTATTTTTATTATTATTTATAGTGTTCCTTAGTAAGAAAAAGCGAACTCAGAGTTTATTCGAGTGTAATTTGGTGAATACAGCTTAGAAGTGAATGTGTTGAACATTCCACTTTGGCCCAATGTTGCGACAGCTTGGGGGTTGAAGTGGAATAATCCAAATGATCATAAAAGATTGATAAATACAGAGAAAAATTGATTTTATTTTTATTAAATAAAAATGCCGCTTCGTAGACCTACCCTTAATCAATCAATAGTATTGATGTACCACTGAATTCATTGTACCGTACCGTCAAAGATGAAGCTGCGAATAGTTGTGACCTTGCTGAAATTGGTAATGTGTAATTTAATTTTTTATTATTATTATTTACATCGGTTTACATTGTACTTTTCAACACTGACAACTTGATAGATATAGCAACAATCCGGTATGATCTTAACATCTGGATTGATATTTTTTTAGTACCGTGTAACTAGAACAAACCAAAAAACTCTTGACTGTTCTAAAACAGACATAAGAAATGTGACGAATCTATCGCCAGAAGTGTCGAGAAAAGTGATGAAAATGCCCTAAAATGTGAAACGTTGCATCCTAAATGTGTATCGATTCGTCCCGTGGCTTCAAAGTATTACCTCCTTTTTCGATTTAATCACAAAAATGAGGTTTTTATTTTTGCGCTACTTTCTAGGTAGATAATATTACGTAATCAATATTCCCAAATACAATAACTTGTTGTTCAGTGTGATAGCTCGGAAAATCCAAATTGCTGTTTTAGTTGTTCACCGCCTCTAAGTAAACTAAAAAAAACAACAACGGGTTGCACTCCGGGAGTGCCGGCAGAAGTGAAAACTTGAACATTAACGTTGTGCATTTTTGAATAAAGACTTTTCATGAAGTATGTTTTAAAATTTCTTACCTCGTAATCTTTACGTAATGTCAAAGACTATTTATTTTGTCGGTTGCTAGGCAACGGATCTTACGGTCACGTCCTGACGCGAGTTTAACATTTTTTACCCATCCCAAAAAAAGTGCACAACGCTCTAAAGAAGTTTTCACTTCAAAAATCGTTTAAAAACTGTAACCGACGCCATTGCCACCTTGACCATTTTTGTACCTGTCTTGATTTCTGTCTGAACTACTTTCTTGGTTCGTACTTCTTAGATCTCTTTTATTTTTCCGTAGTCGGGTTAAAGCTTTTTAACCAATTTAATTGAATCGGAATATTTGAAAACGCAAGTTTCAGTATAAAGACACAGAAATTAAAAGACGTAGAAAGGTTTAACAGAAAAAGGAAATTGGCCAAAACGTATAAGGTAGGAGACTTAGTCCGCGTTGAAACTTGAGCATTACGGATTGGGTAAACTTGCGCTTAGCTTAATAAAATCATATTTAAATGATAGACTGCAGCAAGTTCAAATAAACGGTGTAAATTCATTGGTTTTAAAAGTCAAAATGGGTGTACCACAGGGCTCGATATTGGGTCCATTCCTCTTTTTAGTATATATAAATGATTTACCTCATTTACTGCAAAACCGACCACAAATGGTGTTATTTGCTGATGACACATCACTTATTTTTAAAGTTAACAGACATGCACAGGAGCTTGACGACGTAAATAACGCTATGCTTAAGGTCCATAACTGGTTTATTGAAAATAATTTGGTATTATATGAGAGGAAAACTAAATGCAAAAGATTCGCGTTACCGAATGTTAGAAGTAGTGAATGTCACGTTGTATTGAATAAGGAGACACTAGAATTCGTCGAAAAGACGGTTTTCCTAGGGATCACGCTTGACTCAAAACTACAGAGGGGTCCTCACTTAAAATCACTTGCAGGGCGGCTAAGTTCAGTCGCTTACGCTGTTTGGAAAATCCGCCAACTAACAGACGTGGATACCGCGAGACTAGTCTATTTTAGTTACTTTCATAGCATCATGTCTTACGGTATTTTGCTGTGGGGACGGGCTGCAGATATTGAGTCTGTCTTTATTCTGCAAAACAGGGCTGTCAGAGCCATCTACAACCTCCGCAGACGCGAATCTCTAAGGGAACTGTTTAAGAAAATTAACATCATGACGGTACCTTGTCAGTATATATATGAAAACATTATGTATGTTCGAAAAAATCTACATCTTTTTCGTAAGTTAAGTGACAGGCATAATTTTAACACTAGAAATAGGAACAAATTAGATCAACCACGTTTTAGATTGTCTAAAGTACACACTTCTTTTATGGGGTACTGTGTAAAATGTTATAATAAAATACCACTCGATATTCTTCAACTTAATGAGAAGAAATTTAAAACATGCATTAAACGCACACTATGTACTGCACTTGGGCTCACTAGTTGAAATTATTGTATTTGGAAGAGTTGCTACCCCTTTTCTTATTTTTTAGGGTTCCGTACCCAAAGGGTGACAAACGGAACCCTATTCATAAGCTTCCGCTGTCCGTCTGTCTGTCAGCGAGCTTTATCTCATGAACCGTAATAGGTAGGCAGTTGAAAATTTCACAGATTGAGCATTTTTATTGCCGCAAGAGCAACAAATAATAAAATTAAAAATTAAAGGGGGGTCGCCATACAATAAAACTAAATTTTGAAAAAAAAAAAATCTGACCCTGGCATGTGGGGTATCATTTTCTAGAGCTCATCGAGTAGAGAATAAATATAATTTTTATTTGTTTTTATCTTCAACAATGATGAATTAGGGGGCCGTAGAAGTTGTCTGTTTTAGACCATTTTTGTACGAGCTCTATCTCAACAACTAAACAAATTAGGAATTCGAAACTTGTGTGTATCATGTAACATATACTGTTTATAATCAAAAAATACTAAAAACGCCGATTCGTTATCGTATTTTATATAATATGGGCGATTTTCTGTAACTTAAAGTAATAATTTTGTATTTCATGCTAATATTATGCGATATAAATTCCACAGATAACTATTTAATAGTCGGAGTAATGACATGGAATTAGTAAGTACCTACTATCATGGCAGCATATACTATTTCAATCATTTAAATTTCGATCATCCAAAAAGGTCTACAAAATAAACTTTCTTCACAAGATTTTAAAACCGGCCAGTATTTTTTGAGTTTAAGAACTTTATCGACTTTTTTCAAAGTATCCCTAGACGGTGTTGATGTGTGTACCTCATGTTAAAACCTCGTTAAAACTACACTCCAATAGACAATATATTCAGTAACATTGAAATTAATGCTGGCACATACAGTGTACTATTCAGTTACCTTAAACCGCTGTGGATACAATTTCATATTGAGAAAAAATATTGGTGTAAAAATATTCGGCCACGGCGGCCAATCTCAACGGAGACTGGCCTTCGGCGCGGTAGATATTATAGTGCACAAGTGTGTGCGCAGACACGAGTGCACTCTCTTTTCCCTCACTCTCATAGTCCGATGGGATGTGTAAAAATAATAAGTAAGAAATAATAGATTTCTGTATGACTATCAAAAATAACGTAAATAAATACCTGTATTGACCCGTGCGTTTGCACTGGCGAAACATCACGACAAAACATGTTGAAATCTCTAGTTCCTGTCAAACATTGTAAGAAAAATTGACAGAAAATAGAGATTCCAACATGTTTTGTTGTGAATGTTTCGCCAGTGCAAACGCACAGTTATAATTAAAATTTGGCGTACTACTTACATTCTATTTTGTACAATATAGTCTGATGTAGCAAGAGAAATCCTTTTATTTATAAGTAACTAGCTTTACCCGGCCTGGCTTCGCACGGTTAGCACTAAGTACTTATTCAAATTCAAATCATTTAATTCAAGTAACATAATAGACTCATAATAACAATTGGTATAGGCATAACATAATAACATAACATTTTTACAAATTAAATTAAGATTAAAATTAAATTGAATTGAGATTAAAATTAAATTAAATTAGATTGAAATTAAATTAAATTAGATTAAAATTAAATTAAATTAGATTAAAATTTAATTAAATCAAGATTACAATCTGAATTCACATTAAAATTTAAAAAACATAATTTCATTACAATATATTGTTCGTCAAATAAAGAAAGAAAGTAAGTAAGTAACACCTAACTTAACTTAACTTACACCTAACTTAACTTAACTTAACTTAACTTATCTACGGCGCATCTACCTTTCCTAATTACCTATTTCTACCTAATTACCTACCCTACCTACCTACCCTACCCTTCTTACCAGGGTAGGTAGGTACCTAACCTACCCTACCTACCCTACATGTCTACCTGCTTACCTACCATATATACCTATTTATATCTACTAATACTATGTTAGTAGCAAATAAATAACTTTGACTTTAGTGAATGCATGTTACTGGATAAAGTAAACTTAATATTTTTCTCTTAAAATAAATGAAATATACTCCTACACCTATATTTTAACACAACAACATTTTTTCATTAAAATTAGACAACTTCTTTACAAATCTTTGTTTTTTTATAGCGCCTCTGTTGTTACCTTTACGAAAGTATTACAAAAATTCAGTGTATATAATATTAATAATATAATTCATCTTGTACGACATGGTATGGAACCCTTCGTGTGCGAGTCCGACTCGCACTTGACAGATTTTATTTATTTTATTTTTTTATATTTTTTTTCTGACATTACGAACAACATGTTTATTTTATTTTTATTAACCAATTTTTTATTGTTGAATATTCCAATATTTGATAATGATTTTCTATCTTTTTGATAGTATAATACATTGCAAACTATAGTTTTGTATAATTTAGAAGCATTTTTTCAGTTTGTAAATGTGAGTACCATGGGGCTGTTTATTCTGTTATTATAATTATTATGTTTTATGTTGACTTGAAAGAGCATGGCAGTTGAAATTTTGTCATGCTTACTTAAATGTCTTGCCGATGGTGGCGAGTGTGTTGGATCATTCGGTTCCCTACAAAATGGTTGGCGCCGTCGTCGGTTGAGACTGGTCATCTCTTTTCTGCCAAGGCTTATTTTAAATCTTATACTTTGAATTGTTTCTATTTTTTTTTTTCACATTGTTCTCGCATATAGAAGCAACAAGAATAATGTACCCAGGATCTTGTAATATCTTTATTTAAAAGAGTGTCCTGGGAGTTACTTGCCCGCTTACTCCGCTTGTTACTTACTCTTCTCCACAGAGATCTACTTTTTGGAATGGGCGACTAGCTTCAACTTTCTGACTAACTGACCGACTCTTTGACAATTCAAAAGTGCCTGTAAAAGGTTTAATTGAAATAAATGCTTTGAGTTTGAGTTTTGAGATTGTGGTTAAATTCCAAGGTCCATATCGTGTAACGAAAGTGCTTCTCAATGAAAGGTATATGATTGAGACTACACCTTCCCACGCAAACATGGCCGTCGATACGAAGCCGTGGTAGTTACTTAAGAGGGCCCTTCCCGGTCCGTCTAACGGCAACGCGAGCATGGTCGAAAAGCATGCTGTTTCATCGAGCGCAAGTGAGAACTGTTAACGAGCAAGTGAGAACGCGATAACATTGTACGAAGAATAGTGTGTAAAGATTTGTTTCAGGCCATACGTGTTTTTGAGTAAGCCTTACAAGTTTGTGAAATAAATGTTTGTTATTTAGAATTTTCATTACAAGTGTAAGGTTTCTAGGAAGATGTTTTTTTTACTTTTCCAATTCATGAGTACATCATGACCGGCCAAAGTTAAGGAAAATTTGTGCAAAAAAGCAGATTTTTGGAGGCTTATACTGAATTTGTTTCTAATGTATTTTATTTTTTGTTCTCCTAGAAACCTAGATATAGTGCACAAGATACATATTACATAAAAAAATTCAAAGAAAGGTGTGATACTACGCCATGATCACGTACGAGCGTTTGTATGAAAAGTATGGCGGGTTGGCCCGCCTTAAAGATAAAATGCAGCCTTGGCTAACATTTAGTAGAAACTTACAAAGTAGTGATGATGAGGATAGCGATATAAATATTGGTAAGGAACGAAATGAATCAGAAAAATTCTATTAATTTATTTGTATTGTAAAGTAATTATGATGTCGATCTTTTAAGAATATGAATTGAGTTAAAGTTTAGGGAACAGCGAGTAAAATTAAGTATTCATTTCGAAATGTAAAATATTGTACTTAACTGATAAGGATTATTATGCATGTATTTCAAAATGTAATAAAATACTGTTAGGTACGGACTGAAACTAAAAAAAAATGGTAGCCACACACGTTACGATTTGCTTGCGCAAATTTAGGCTTGCGCAAGCAAATCGTTACGTGTGTGGGAAGAAATTTGCGCAAATTTCTAGGCTTGTGTGATTTTAAATTTTCGATTCCAAGCTTGTGCGTTTGCGCAAATTTGCTTGAGCGTGTGTTCAAATTTCAGTAGATTTCTTTTATCAAATGCGATAAACTCAAAACCTTAGAATAATAACGCATAGAAGCCGCGTCTAGTACAAAACACGAGCGATATCGTGTGTCCAGTTCATTTTGTTTGTGTGCGTGAGCCGAATGTGTCTACGTTCCGCAAACGCACACAAATATAGCTTTCAGTGATACCATTACCAGGCCTTTACCCACAAAAATATGGGAAAAGGACCAAACCAAGAGAAGTATTTTATGTTATCAGGAACTGGAACTTCATTATTTTTCCGGAAGGTAAAATTCAATTTATCCTTACATATTATAAAACAAAGTCCCCCGCCGCGTCTGTCTGTCTGAACGCGATAAACTCAAAAACTACTGAACAGATTTTCAAACGGTTTTCACCATTGGACGGAGTGATCATGCGGAAGGTTTTAGTATATAATTCATTAAGGTTTTGTGTAAATCAGCTGAAATATAACAATTATTATTGAAGATGTCGGAAAAAATCATGTCGACTGGGAGCTTTACTGGCGTGCGCCGCGTAAGCCGTGAGAGATAAATCAAATTTATGTTCTAGAGTATTGTATACCTTAAAAACATCAACAAAAATGTCCGCGATGGCATATATCTATCTTCTAAGGATGACCCACAGTAACCATTTTACCCCTTAAAAATGTATAATATTTTCATTGTTATTTCCGAAGCTATTTTGACCGGTATCATGTTAATCCTTATCCAATAAAATATGTTATTTAAATTGGGCATTCAATTTCGATTAAAATATGCCTTCACATCACATCATTTAAATGAATAGTTTAAGAGATATCACAGTTTGAAAATTACGCGTAACAAGCCTCGGGTAAAAGCTAGTTAAAATAAAAGGAAATAAATGAACCGTTAATCACATGAAGAAAATGATTAGTTCAATGCGTTTAGAATGTGTGATGGGTTTTTAATATTAACATGTATTAATTGCTGACATGTAAAAAATCGGATATGATATCAAATAATAGTAAGTGTTGTAAGTTTCCAAATACTTATTAATATTTAAATAGGAGGCTGACTGAGAAAATTACAAAAAATTAAAACGTTTAAAAACACTAAGTAGCAGTGTCGATAACGATCAAAATTTAGAGGCTGTAAATAGTTTAAATTGACGCACCCAGAATAGCCACCAGTATCCTATTTACAAAGACTAATATAAAATACCTAATGACAAGTTAGTTTCTCGAAACTGGCAAAATGTTTTATCATATTCCATAAGGTAGGTAGTAAGGTACCTACATCAAAAACATTTTTTTTTTGCTAAACCAAAATAAGAACAAAATTGAAAGCAATGTGGGTATTTTTTTCCTCACAAATAGCAACACTGTATTGTGATAAAGTAGGTTATTAGAATTTTTGTTTGATGATCGATTTACGTAAAAAGAATGTATAAAATGTAAGTATTTACTTATGAAATGTAATTTGATCACATTTTGTCTTGTTTTCCTAGTGCTATGACATCTCTTCACGCTACAAACTGTCATTTTCAATTATTTTAAATTATTTATTCGCGAGCTGTGTTCGACGGAACGTGACCTTGAGTACTGACGGCTCGCCGAGAGAAGTTAGCCACTATGGCTAAGTTTTAGTTGCCTCACTTTTTGCACTCGTACTAGGTTTCTATGCGTTATTATTCTAAGCTCAAAACCTACCGAACGGATTTTCATACGGTTTTCACCTATGGACGGAGTGATTCATGAGAAAGTTTTATTGGCTGAAATATGACGATGAAGACAATTGAAGGTGTCGAAAAAAATCTTGTCGTCTGGGAGCTTTACTGGCATGCGCCGGGTACAATTCGGTAGTTGATCACAGGTGGCAACTGCAGGCGACGTGTCGCCGCGACAGGACTGGTTTCTATGTATTTTTAAGAAGGCGACGTGCTGACGTGTCGCTAGCATCGGAAGGTACTTCATAGAAATTCATTGAAATCAGTCGTGTCGCGGCGCACATGGTTCGGTTTATTGTACCTACGTATATATTTTTTTGTAGCGATTTTGGTGACCACACACGTAACGATTTGCTTGCGCAAACTTAGGCTTGCGCAAGCAAATCGTTACGTGTGTGGGAAGTTTGCGCAAATTTCTAGGCTTGTGTGATTTTCAATTTTCGATTCCAAGCTTGTGCAAATTTGAGTTTGCGCGCATGAGCGTGTGTGGGGCATGTGTTCCAATTTCAGTAGTTTTTTGAAGCAAAAACTTCTTTGGCGGCATTGTGCACTTTTTTTGGGCTAGGTAAAAAATTTTAAACTTGCGTCAGGACACGTAACCTGATCGAAAATTCGTAAGACGGAGGGAGAGTAGAATTTGTTAGTAACCTAATAAAAAGTACCAGGCTTGCATGAATTCACGATAGTATTTCAATTATTACACGTTGTGCACAATTTCTGAGCAGTAACCTAACTAAAAGTACTAGGCATGCATGAATTCACGATAGTATTCAATCATTATGTTATGCTACTAATATGATTTGGATGAGGCAGATAGATAGTTTATTACTTGGATTAACATAATATTATAGGATACTGTTTTCACTTCCATCGGCAGTCCCCAAAGACTGCCCCTCATGTTTTTTTTTTTATCAACAATCGAGCTACTCATTGCTCTCCGTCCGCAAGCCCGCGCCTACGGTGGCCGGAAATCAACTCGCGATTCCCGACGCCCAGGACGTCTCCTACGGCGGCGGCTAGGGGCGCGAGGTCGCAACATTTGTCTCTCCCTCGCGCGCTCCGCCTCCTCCTTCGCGAGCATTACTGCTTCGCAGAAGGAGGTGAAGGCTTGCCATGCCTTCTCGCTCCGTACCATGGCCTGGACCAGGGCCGGACGCGAGTGGTCACTGCTGCCCATCGCCTCCACGAGGAGTTATGCCAGTCTTTGGGTGCAATTTTCAATTCGTTTAATAAGTTGATGTGCGAATGATGCTCTCTTTCCCTTAACCAGTCTTTACACCATATGGTTCGGTTAATTTTACGTCTTTGTTTTATTTTTTTGTAGCGATTATTAGGCCAACTATAGCCAAAGCGTCATCAATAATTGATGCCATTACCGCGTAACACACCTGGACGGTCTCTAAACAGAAATGATATCACAAGCAAATTTGAGCCGTGTGTGGTCAATACCGGCGTCAAGCAAATTTGCGCAAGCAAATCGTAACGTGTGTGGTCAATACCGACGTCAAGCAAATTTGCGCAAGCCTAAGTTTGCGCAAGCAAATCGTAACGTGTGTGGCTACCATAATGGTCTATTGCTTTTTGGCTGTCGATTGGACGATAATGCATTGTAATTTAATAAAATAAAATCTTCTTTTCTTTATAATTTATTTGAGACTGTAAGCGCGAGGACGCTCTTTGAACAGGATGGCCGCTCAGCTGTTAGCTTGTGTCTGGTAACCCTACTTATTTAATCGACTACAAATACTCTATCGATTATTCGTTCTTCAAGACATTCACTGTCATTTCACTATGGGAGACAACTTACTGACAGTTGGCATTCTTGTTCGAGACACGGTTACAATTTGTGTAATTTTAATCTTAGAAAGTAAATAACGGACTTTATTATTTTTGTGATCACAATGTAAATAAATATTGTGGAAAGGGAAATAAATATGTTTGTGCTAAAGTAATGTGTTTAGTTTTCTATTGTTAAAATCCTTTATTCCTGAGCTGTAGCTTACACTATGTCTTGATTTCTGTTTGAAATATTTTCTTGTTTCGTACTTTTTAGATCACTTTTATTTTTCCGTTGTCGGGTTACAGCTTTTTAAACTTATTTTTTTTGTAACTTCACTAGTTTTGGCTCAGCGATGATGAGTCAGTCAGTCACAAGCTCACCGCTTACCTCTTTATGTTGTATGGATTTGAATATTTATGTAAAGGTTTTGTAACCAAACACATCCTACTAAATACTTTGCGTTGACCCACAATCATTGTTGGAATTTTAAATGTCGCATGTATCTAAAGGAAAGCACGTCAACATGAACTAAAATGATATATGAATTTCTTTTTCAGGCAATCTTTCTTCAACTCAAATCCTCAGCAGCAGAATCAGTCGAGAAGGAGCGATTTAAAAGAGACATCGATTTCAATTCAATTCAGCCATGCTGTTTCAAGTCAACATAAAACAGAATAAACAGCCCCATGGTACTCACATTTACAAAAACTGAAAAAATGCTTCTAAATTAAACAAAACTATAGTTTTCAATGTATTTCAGACATTAATATCATTTTACTTCTAATAAAAAGAAAGAAAATCATTATTAAATATTGGAATATTCAACAATTAAAAAATTGGTTAATAAAAAATAAAATTAAACATGTAGGTAGTTCGTTATGTCAGAAAAAAAAAATAGATAAAAAAATAAGAAAAGGGGTAGCAACTCTTCCAAATACAATAATTTCAACGAGTGAGCCCAAGTGGCTGTGGAGCAGGACCAGCATTAAGCCAAGCATTTGTATCTACAATATAATCATCCAACTTATAATATGCTTGCCTGCATAGTGTGCGTTATATAGAGTTAATATGCTATGTCGTTATATAGAGTTAATATGCTATGTCGTTATATAGAGTTAATACCCAAGGACATTGTACTCCGCCCTGTAGGTACTGTATATTTTTTCTGTGTTCTGTCTTATATGTATAAAGGTACCTACTATGATACTGCATTGGTCGAAATAAAAGTTTATTATAATTAACTCGTTTATTCAAAAACTTATATGATCCTTTTTTTAAATCTTATCATAAGCGCAATATGCACGCGGGTTTTCTTGCGAGTATACTCATGAACTGATTTAAAATCATACTTATTTTTGCATTTGTAGTATCTAAGATTTTTTTAAATTCTTTATTAAAGAGAACCAGGTTCTTTGTAATTAATCACAATCTAGCCTATAATACTAATATCACAATTTTAATCTAACTTAATTTTTTACGTGATAATAATTTTAAAACTTAGAATAGTGCTGATTGTACTTTACACAAGTCCGTTCCACTTTCTTAGAGTCTGATATAAAATTATAAACACTTTGCTCATGTGTTATTATGTGTGTCATTGTCACTATTATTTATATACTTTTTACACTACACTAACTCAAAAGGTTGTGTTCGTTTTACTCTCGCACTATATTAATGTTTGGTCTAACAGCTGAATTGCCTCGTTGTTCACATGTCGGTGGAGTAGGTGTTCATGGGCCTCAGCAAATTTTTGGATTATGTTGGTGACGGGTTCCTTTTTTAGGTCACGATGGAGGTGGTCATTTCTGATATACCAGGGTGCATTAACAACACTCTTATGTACATTGTTCTGGAATGTTTGTATAATTTTGATGTTGGATGGTTTGGTACCACAGTTGAATGCCATATGTCTTTATTAGCATATAAATATGCTTATGTAATAAAATTTTGTTACGTATCGATAGGCAGGAACCCCGTCCAATCAACCAATTTTTTTTTTTTTAACTCCTGTCTTTTTTTTTAACGTACGCTTTCCAGCTTTCTTTTCTGTCTTCAATAATTTTATATTCATAATAACTTTACTTACAAGGAAATGTTCTATACTTACTGTCTTCTTCAAGGCTTCTATTAGATTGATGTGCTTCTTCATTTTCATGTTTTCCATCGTTGCTGCTTTTACCATTATAGTTGTGTATAGAAACTGGTTGCAAAATCTAATATTTCTTTGCGTAACGTGGTTGTTTTTTGGAACATTCTTCGAGGTTTAGTATCCAATTTTTACGCATTGTAAGCTGTTTTTGGGCACCTACTAAACTAGACTTACGTGCGTACAGTTTAATATAGTAAATGAATATTTTAAAATATAATAATAAAAATTAATTGACACAACTAAATAACTCTGTGTTTCTAAATAAATGACCACCACTGTATACTAAAAAACAAATGTCGTAGCCAATCATGGGGATATTTAAAAAAAAAAGTAATTTCTTATTTGTTGTCCACAATTAATGCCCTTTTTCCTACAAGAGTTTTTTTTAAGCTATTGCATAGCTTCTATCGCGGGCCTTGAGCGTGGAGACCTAATCCAGAAATTTCGTAACGAAAATACTACCTAAGAAAAGAGTGTTTTGTATTGAAAATTATGTTTAACTGCTTGACAACAAAGTTCAAATTTACTTAAACGAATGATACGAGAGTGTTGTATTGAAAATTATGTTTAACTGTTTGACAACAAAGTTCAAATTTACTTAGACGAATGATCCTTGACTATTAATAGGTAAATTAAAACCTTTTTATTAGTTTGATGTTCCCGGCCATTACGTTGTGTCAAGTTTTAAAAACTATAAATGTGAATAACAGTTCCTGTCAATGTCATCATTGCTATTTCTTGTATTCGGGTTAATATTTTACAATTGCGTAAGTTGATAAGAAATGCTATGCAATAGCTTCGCCGGGGCAGTCCCCGAGTGCCACACGTCTTTAAGTTATTTTACACATAGGTAGGTAGTTGCTTTTATACTTTTATAGACAATATACGTACATTTTTGAGCTTTCTCCTTTGGTTATTGTAACTTCACTTGTCGGCTCAGCGATGATGAGTGAGTCAGTCACAAGCTCACCGCTTATATATTTATCATCGTTGGAATTTTAAATGTCGCATGTGTCTAAAGGAAAGCACGTCAATACGAAGTAAAATTATATATGAATTTCTTTTTCAGGCAATCTTTCTTCAATTCAAATCCCCAACAGAATCTTATGAGAAGGGGCGAATTAAAAGAGGCGTCGATGATTCAGATACAGCTGTTGTTCCCAAGAAACCTGGTTTTTGTAAAATGTTTTTCCTTACTCTTAAACTTCATACAATAACTTTCTACTACAGAATGAAAAAATTTTTGTTTTATACACTTAATCCCTTAAATGTTACGAAACCTATGAACCCCAAAGCTGCAGCGTTAGAAGTAATGGGAACTGATGCTGTATATTTTAAGTCGTAGAGTTAATACCTAAGGACATTGTACTCCGCCCTGTAGGGTACCTACTGTATGTTTTTTAATTTAATTATCTGTTTTGTCTCAACTTTAATGTCGTTCTTGTCGGTCTTGTCTCAACTTTAATGGCACGACTTGTACCTACTATGATATTGGTCGCAATAAAGGTTTATTATAATTATTAACTCGTTTATTCAAAAATTTAATATTATCTGACTGCCTCGTTGGTCTAGTGGTCGCAAGCGCTTCTGCTGAGCATGAGGTCCTGGGTTCGATTCCCGGGTCGGGCAAAGTGTTATTGCGGTTTCCTATCTGGTCGAAGTGGCGGTGCTTGGGAGGCCTATGTCCAGCAGTGGACGTCTTTCGGCTGATATGACCCGCACCCGCCATTGTGTGCGCGACCTTTCTCCCAGTGGGCGGATCTACCGCGTATTCCAATTCAAAATCTTGTTACTTAGTTTTTTCAATAAAACTTACAAACAATGCTCAACTGCTTATTTGTTAATTCTTTTATGTTTAACAATCCTAATATTCACAAATACAAAGGTTATTCAGAATTAAAGTTAAATAATTAGAAGCTTCATTACTTTGAGGAGGAGCTCGTGGCTAAGTAATAACAAGCAGCACGGGTCAATCCATCAGGTTAAGCTACGCTTGCCGGGGTTGGTCAGTGGATGGGTGACCATCTTTACATACCGAGACTCCTCCGTGCCTCGGAAAGCACGTTAAGCCGTTGGTCCCGGCTGTCATTTGTGGATCTTTGACAGTCGTTACGAGCCGTCAGAAGCCCGAAAGTCTGACACCAGTCTTACCAAGGGGTATCGTATTACCCAGTTACTGGGTTGTGGAGGTCAGATAGGCAGTCGCTCCATGTAAAATACTGGTATTCAGCTGCATCCGGTTAGACTGGAAGCCGACCCCAAGATAGTTGGGAAAAGGCTAGGAAGATTGAATTAGAAGCTTCATTACTTTCTACAACTTCACTATCCTACTATTTTTACAACACTTCCTGTGAATTAAGGAATAGGAATTTAATCAAACAACAAATTGATTAGTAAATTACAGTGTAAAATAATCTTATTACTTTTAGATGGTTTTCTATTAATGAAACTTATTTAGTTCTCGCAATAAATTATTAAATTCAGTTATTGATCATATTATTCACAAATCACGCCATCTTTGTGACATTAGGCACAGATTATTACATTAGGTAGCGTTTTGTCATGAACAAAACTATGTCAAACGACCACTTGTTAATACGTATGACCAATGACTAAAAACTCTTAAGTTCTGTAGTGGTTACACCGCCACATACGAACTACGCAACGAAGACATGACGTCACTCAATTCCTGCATCGCGCAGTTAGAGTTTACCGAGCGGAAAACATAGATAAGACTATCCGAAATCAACTTACGGGCAGTTGCCCGCCAGATATAACACCCGTCTGGTCGGAGGATCCTCCCTTTTCTATGGTGGATGAGTGAACTTTACACCCTGTTCCTCATACCCCTAAATTGGTGACCCCGAGAATGAACGTCAACGCAGCTTTCGTGCAACTACTTTAGCGTGACGTCATCATCATCACTCCCGCAAGCTTTCGTGAGGCAAGTCACACAGCCAGCCAGCACCCACGGCTTCAACGGCTACTACTAAGCATGGAGGTCCCAGTTTCGATTCCCAGGTCGGACAAAGTATTATTGGGTTTCCATCTGGAATTTCTCAGTACCAGCCCGGACTCTGGTGTTGTGCCCGGTTGATGGCATTAGGCTCGCCCCCTATTACATGGGACTCAAAAATAACTGGCGAAATGTGCCAAGCCCTTCGGGGATTACAGGCGTGATGTTTATGACGTATGTCTTTGGAACCTGCACACTAATTGTGTAGCACACTTCGATCACAGAATTTTGAAGGATATTGCTAATCCATTGAAAAACTCAACTGCTACTGAGCAACGTAACTAATGCAATTTACGTGGCTGAACTGTCAAAAGGACGCCCATTGAGATCAATTGTCATTTTATGCGTGCACAATTACCCGGGTAAGTAATATATGGTATAATTACAAAATGACTAATATTTACAAGATATATAACAACTGAATCTATAATTTTATTTGATATAATCATCAGTTAATATAATAAACGAATGATATAATTTTAAAATAACTATTTTTATAATCATAACATACATTTATAAAATCGTTTGATATACCACTCAAAAGACATAAAACATATTTAGTCTAATATGTAATTTCTGTCACAGTTAGTAACCCGAGTAGATACTGTAGATATACCTAACTGATTACCACCTGCCAAGATGGTCACTCGCTACGCTCGCTCGCCTTCGCGCGTTAGGTCACTGTTCAAACCTAACCCTAATGGTTCACCAACAATAGAGGGGATCTGGCACTCGGCGGCCGCTGCCGCGGCACGCTCCCTGCGGTCGCTCGCCTTCGCGCGTTAAATAGTCACTATTCTAACCTTACCTAACCCAAATGGTTCACCAACAAGAGAGGGGATCTGGCACTCGGCGGCCGCTGCCGCGGCACGCTCCCTACGGTCGCTCGCCTTCGCGCGTTAATGGTCACTGTTCTAACCTTACTGTGCGTTTGCACTGGCGAAACATAACGACAAAACATGTTGAAATCTCTAGTTACTGTCAAACACAATGTTTGACAGAAAATAGAGATTCCAACATGTTTTGTTGTGAATGTTTCACCAGTGCAAACGCACAGTTACCTAACCCAAATGGTTCACCACCAAGAGAGGGGATCTGGCACTCGGCGGCCGCTGCCGCGGCACGCTTCCTACGGTCGCTCGCCTTCGCGCGTTAATGGTCACTGTTCTAACCTTACTGTGCGTTTGCACTGGCGAAACATAACGACAAAACATGTTGAAATCTCTAGTTACTGTCAAACACAATGTTTGACAGAAAATAGAGATTCCAACATGTTTTGTTGTGAATGTTTCACCAGTGCAAACGCACAGTTACCTAACCCAAATGGTTCACCACCAAGAGAGGGGATCTGGCACTCGGCGGCCGCTGCCGCGGCACGCTTCCTACGGTCGCTCGCCTTCGCGCGTTAATGGTCACTGTTCTAACCTAACCTAACCCAAATTGGTTCACCAACAAGAGAGGGAATCTGGCACTCGGCGACCGCAGCCGCTTCACGCTCCCTACGGTCGCTCGCTTTCGCGTGTTAATGGTCACTGTTCTAACCTAACCTAACCCAAATGGTTCACCAACACGAGAGGGATCTGGAACTCGGCGGCCGCTGCCGCGGCACGCTCCCTACGGTCGCTCGCCTCCGCGCGTTAATGGTCACTGTTCTAACCTTACCTAACCCAAATGATATACCAACAATAGACGGGATCTGAAACTTGGCGGCCGCTCACGCCTTAAGCTTTGTGCAGACCAGCGTGACACCGGTTATTGTTATACCGTGTAGTTTTCTTAGAAATTGTATTGTTCGTGTCGCGCTGGTCTGCGAAAGCCTTCAGCCTTCTAACCTAACCTATCCGAGTCGGTTTGCTTTGAATCGGGGTGTTAACCATAATGATGGTATCAATATATATTTTAAACAATAGACCTAATGATTTTCGATTAAATAAACGTTATATCCAATAACGTTATACGAAATAAGTTTTAGAGTATATAAATGTTATATGTAAAGAAATTATATGAACAGTTGGTATATCTCACGTTTATTATATCTTGTGAACGTTATTGAAATGAAAATATACCAAATAACTTTATTTATGATATGAGACGCACCCCAATTACCCCACTGCATTAGGTATTTTTTCATGAAAACAATTTTAGCATACCTACCTCGTTGATTTTTACCCGACTTCGGCGAAGCAAAAAGGAGGGCTATGATTTTGACTGGTATGTATGTATGTTCATCTGTAACCTCATAACTTCTAAACTACTGATCATAATTTGAAAAAATGAGGTATCGTTGGAAGCATCCTGATCGTCCGCGACGTTACATAGGCTATGTGACGTTACATTAAATTCAATACGGTGCGGCGGCGGCGCCCTCTAGTACAGACGCCAGCACATCAAGTTACTACAATCTGTCAAATTTCTTTAATAAATTTTCGACTTTATCGCTAAAGAATAAGGTTCAATGTTGATTGGGATAATTTTACAGATTGGAGTAGGTTGATGTGCTGGCGTCGTACATAAAGTCACGAACATATTTTTTTTTTTTAATTATTCCATGTTGTGTATCAAATGAAAGCCTACCTAGGTTCGAGGTATCCCAGAGAGATATGGAAATAATCCCCAACAGATTGTATACTTTTGTGATTTTTATATGATTTTAAAGAATTTTAATTTAAATCCCGGTAAACTAGCAAATTCGGGAAAAACTGAACGCCCTTTTTTCTATGCTATTTCTGTATGAACTCAAGACCATAAACTCTCGATTCAAACGATGGATATGCGTGATTCTTTTTTTGTTTTGTTTGGGCACGAAAAAGTTAAAGAAGATGGGTGAATGTCATACTGCGGTATTGGTATTACGACTCAATATAATTGAATGCTGAGTCGGTAAAGCAGATTCACTATACCGTACAATGAGCAGACAAAAATAGCCCTTAAGAGGGTGCATCCTAAAAGTTGGCAACGTCGTAAATTTTATAGCTGTCAAATATTTACCTGTTTTGATTAATTTGGAAATAATAGTTTAAGGAAATAAGAAATTTTATGTGGCTAACTATCTATCCAGAATATTAATAATGAATTGCAATAATTAATACCGTAACACCGAATATTTAGTTTTAGATGTAAAAAAACTATTTGGAAACTTTCCAAATGAATTTTTTACACCTAAAACGGGTACAACATCAAAATCAATGTTATAATTTCATTTCATAATAAATATTCTAGTTCGCTAGTTAGCCACATTTTTTATTTCCATATTAATCAAAACAGCGAAATATTTGACATCTATTTGCGACGTTGCCAACTTTCAGAATAAACCCTCTTAAGGTGACGAACGTATTTTGGCTGTGACTCTACCAAGTTATATAATTTTACCTAATAAAGAAATATGATGGTTATTGCTTTTGAAGTTAATTAAAGACTTAGCATATGTGGATGATTACCAACGAATAATTTATTCGTTTATTTCCCACGGTATATTGTGGGGTTGTAAATAAAACAATCAGTTGTAAAGTAGTTACTAACGTTGTGACTAATATATTATTTGAGTGAGTTATTGTGATGTGGTTCAGCAGGATCTGCGTGTCACCTCCGGCGTACGCCTATTACTCAATTTAGGTTGCGACCTGCAGGGTGGTCAAAACTTCTAAATTATTATCTGTGGAGTACTTATAATTATTTTTTTGAAGAATTTAGGCGCGATGAGCTATTTATGGTAAAGGAAAACCTATGGGTTCGCGTTACCGACATGCCGGCGCCGACATGCTATAGTAGCAGTACCTAAGTGAAGTTTTTTTGGAACGAAGTTCTGGGTGTCGAACAGCTTGTCCTGAGGTCGACACCCGCAGCCTTCAGTAGGAATTCCCGATTCCGATTTTAGTGAATTAATGAACGCCTGCGTTCCTATACTACCTAATGGCACAACACTGATATACTGACTGATGCATTCTTACAGATTATTACTGACGAACAGCGATCACTAAAATAATATAACAGAAGATTGTAAACACACAGGATTTCTCATTAACAGTCACTTAATAGATATTTATTTTTAATATATCCATAGATGTCAGAAGACGCCTAAACTTGATGTTTTCCTGTGTACGTTCTACGAACTATCATTGCAGAATAAAATGAAAAATAAAATAAATAAATTACTATACATAATTATATTATCAATAGTTGGGAATCGAACTTACTATATGTTTGCAAAGCACTCGTCGATCCGTTAAGCTATTTGCTTTGCTGAAAGTTAACGATAATAGTCATTCTTAAATAATTATGTCATAATTGTCTGCTTAGCTCCATACAGTTATAGCGTGATGATAATCATTTAAAGGGTTAAGGACGAATTTCATCAATAAAAACTTAACGCGATCAGCGCATGAACCACGTTTAAGAGCTGTCAGTGTCATTGTTTTCTTTGTTATGTTGACACTGACAGCTCTTGAACTCTGTTTAGATGTGCTGATCGCGTTCAGTTTCATTGGTGAATTTCGCACTTAATCTGTAACTATCTGCAATATTCTAACATTTGGTCTCGTCTTTGTACAATTTGCGGTAATTTATATAAGAATACACACAATGCAGTACAGCTCATCCCCCGTAGGAAATAGCGTGATAATTTGTAGCCTACAGACTGACCGGACTTATAGGAAATATCTATGCATAATTTGAACAGCATCTATCCGGTAGTATTTGCGTGATGCTGGAACATACATTCAGACAAACAAACTTATATGGTAATGATTTAATTGCTTAGAGTTTTTTTGCATAGCATTGCACATCAATAATTTTACTTCAATTAGATTTGATTATATTTTACCTTTCTCTGGTACCCATCTATTATCACCATGATTAATTATGATTGATTGATAAAATTCGGCTCACTGTTTATTATGATACGGTGAATGTCCGAAATTAGTGAATGTTAAAATGCACCAGTGTATGACGAAAATCATATCTATGGTGTAAGTCAGGAATTGTTAAATTAATTTCCTTGAATCGGACACACACCATAAACTAAATTCTGTGAATTTTAGATTCATCGATTTACAAAGTACCTACGTGAAAGTTAACACACTCCAGTGTTTTTTTTTAAAGGAGAAAGTTATTCTTTATTGATTGTATTACTGATTATTATCATCAATAAACTAAAAAATAAAATCGGTCCCCAAATAATTCCCATTTTGATTTCCTAAGTTAAGTAATCGATTCGTCAGTAAACGTCGTCTTTTTGTGATGTGCTCCAGCTTAGGAACTGCGACCAACTTACAAAAAAAAAGCTTGTAAAAAAGCTTGTAATAAAGCCAGAAAGTTAAAAGAGGTTCTCTTTTTTTGAAGTCGGCGTCATAAAAGAATAAATTATAGTCATTCCCCAGCTAGCTTGGTGAATGTTAACATACACCAGAGAATCATAAGACAGTAACATATACATAACATTTGTTATTAATTTACGATTTGACGTGGTTATTCAACCGTTAATCCAATCATTGCGATAAAGGTACCAATAGTAAAATTATAGCATAACTAACAGTGTTATAGCTCATGTGGAATTTAGTTATATTTTTATTAGGAAAATAGTTTTCGCAGTTCAGTAAAGAACCTGCATCTTACAATCGAAAGTCTCTAAACATAGAACAGAAAATATATAATAATATTTTTTACTTAAAAGTTCAAAGGTTTTTGGCGCGGCCCTTGTCCATCAAAGTCTATTGTCCTCAGTTTTGTCTGATCGCTTGATTATACTGACTCACGTTCGCCACAGTGAATTCATAGCTTCCTGTTGATCCTTTGTGACCAGTAGGAGTTAGTACGTTGAGCGCTCAGCAGAGTCAGCACGCCAATTGTATCTGAGTTAACAATAGACGGCCTACTAAACCATTACCTATCTAAATAGCGATCGGTACAAACATTAACCTGTATTGAAGTTGCACTATCGAACGTTGCTATGGATTTACGACTGACGATTTTCCTATGTCTTGTAAGTACAGTACAGTTTTATTTCTTTAGAATATCATATCTTTATTTTGAATAAAATGACTTATATTCCTTATATAAAAAACCTTTTTTTTAGTAAGATCATTTGAAACACAATAGACGATGTATTATTTAGTAACTTAATCCGCTTAACTGTTCTTAAAGAGTCTTACAGAACCCTGTTAGAAATCGACACGTGTTTCGCCTCTCAATGAGGCATCCTCAGGATGACGATTGACTTGTTGCGAACTCGAACTGTTGATTAAAGTTTAGTTAAGTATAAGCGGATTAAGTTACTAAATATACATCGTCTATTGTATTTTATAATGGATTTCCGCAAAGTCACGCTTGAGTCAATCTATCTAAGATCATTAATTTGATCAAAAATACTATAAAATCAAATAACATAATTATATTACAAGTGAGATCATAAATATTAGTGTTGATTTAAATACTTTAGCCAGGTTAAGTTAATTATGTTAAACTTGGCTAAGAACTCACTTTTGTCACAGAATAGTACTTTTGTTGAATGGTTCTGTAGGTGTAAAAATACGTGTGTTTATTTATCTTTGCAGTTCATCATTGCTGTTGCGTCAGCCCTTCCCTCGGAACACAAAGATGGGTTCAGGAGTAAGCGTGATGTGATGGATACCATGAAGCATGCTTGGGGTGAGGTCGTGAAGACGCTGGGCGATGCCGGGGACGCAGTCGTGCATGTATTCAAGCCGACGGAGAAGACCATGGTTGATAAAATAGCAGACGGGTTCAAGAATCTTTAACAGATCAACCAGTTTCTTGCAATATCGACTAGTGCTTACGTAAGACCTTAGCAGTACAAGTTGGTCCTTATTAATATTAATCTTACTCTAACGACTATTCTGTATTTATTAACTTTATTACTTTAGATAAATAATTAATTAGCTGTAATTTCTCTAATCTAGCATTACAAGTTAATGGAAACGTGAAGTATTGATGAATTCGTAAGATAACTTGTTTGAAATTGAAGAGTGATTTTTCAAAAGGCCTTATTTCTATTTTCCACCCGATTGGAGATTTCAAGGAAAATTGCAGCTGAATCTGTCAACAGAATCGATGAGAACGTCCGATTTTCTATAACGGTGACAAAATGGCGCAATTCTTGGCAATTTTTTGTGGCTCGTGTAAGAGCAGCGATAAAAGGTGCATCAATAATCGATTTATATTCAAACCATAATTCCACTTATTTTACGTACAATTTATTTGTTAGAAATTGTTAGCTAAGATGATTGTACATGAAACAAAATTAAGTACTGCACTCGTGTACATTTTACGTTTTGGCAAACAAGTCAATATAGTCTGATGATGGAGCAGGAAAGTGTTCTTCGGATCTCGGCGTTACTTATTTTAGACGCTGGATTGGTCTAGCTAAATTGTGGTTGAATTAATTGGAAGACAATGGTGTGGTAACCTTGACCTGATTCAGCGGTCAGAAATCCCTGCGGAATAACCGACTACTCAATTATTTGGAGCAGACATATCGTGTTTGGACTCATTCAGTTGGTTTCTAACTGTTGATGCGTAGTAATTGATTTAGAGATGGTGAACATAAGCTGATGATGGAGCTGGAAGATGGTCACAGGAACTCAGCCTTACTTGTTGTAGACCCACCGAGTTTGGACCCGATTGGTCTAGATGAGTCGGTTGGTTGGTTGTTGGTAGACGGGTGGTGAAAAGGATATGATGATCTAGCAGGAAGATGGTTGGTCAAAGGTTTTTTAAAGCAGACCCATACTTGTTCTAAGCTGGTAACTTATGGTTTTTACAAATACATATTTTTCTATTCAATAGTTAAAGGTATAAAATTAAGTATGTGAGTCCACGATCGACGCTATCATTTGTATGAATTATGAATTTATAACGTAAACGTACGTGACGTATGCCATATTCATTTCATACATAAAAGAGTGCGACGATGGCGTACTCTCGTAATCGTCAGTTTCGATTAGGTCGTGGCCTTATGAGCAATTGAGCATGCTTATTTTTTTTTTCCCTTGGGTATGTATGGCGAGTGCCACCCCTAATTATAGTTTCCGTAATTTTACTACACCATTGTTTAGCGTTGCAGACCTATACTTTTTTCCAATTTGTCATCGACATAGTGCAAAATAGCCTCCCGAGTAAAATGACTGTGCGACTTCCGCTTTTGCCATTTGGCTACGCACGGAACCCTAAAAAGGACTCTAACTGAATTTATTATTGTTTTTATATCACATCTTCTAATAAATATTTGGTATAGTTATATTGATAAAAAAACAACTGGTATCTAATAAATAATTTAGTAGGTTAAGAGTTTATTTCTAACCACTGTACGATTTGAATAAAAGTCCTAAAGTAAAAGTTTTTTATTTGGAACAAAAACAATTTGACATAAAATGATGAATAGCTACAAAAGTTAAAAACTATGTCGCAGTTATCAACGCCCGTCAAAAAAAAACACTGTTCCAGACTTATCTGTGGCATGGTTACAGTTTAGCTGACTTTAGAATTTGGATATTATCTGTGACTTGGTTACCTACAGATTAGCTGACTTTGGACTTTGGATAAAACTCGTAAACAAGCAAAAAAAAAAAGATGTGCAACCTTTGGTGTAGTGCAGTGTGGAGTGGTAGTGTGAGTGAGAGTGTGTGTGTGTGCGAGTGCTTGGACAAGTTAAGATTTAAGTTTCCACATTTTTTCAGTTGCATCATAAGAAAGTGATTTCAACCAGTCGGTCAACTTTACTCTCAAGGCATTACGAGGTAAGCGGTAAATGTCGATGCTCTTATTTAGGTACTTTATAAAAACAAGCATCAAGCAAGGATCTTGGCGCAGATGAACCTGAAGTGTCGTCACTGCGACTTTACAGGTCACAATTTTGCAGATTCTGTGTTGGGTTTGATTCATCACACACATCATCAGCCTATTAATGTTCCCACTGCTGGGACACAGGCCTCCTCTCTGTGAGAGGGAGTGGGCCGTAATCTACCACGCGGACCCAGTGCGGGTTGGTAGATGTCACATGTCTTCGAATTTTTTGGTTCTAAGACATGCCGGTTTCCTCACGATGTTTTCCTTCACCGTTTTGAGAGCAGTGGTGATGAAATTATTTACACAAAGTAAAGCGCCTGCTTGGGTTCGAACCCACGACCTACAACTCGTAAGTCGGGGTCGATACCACTGGGCCACCACTGCTCACTGCTGGGTTTGATTAGCTAAGCTATATTTAAAATAAAAAATGCAGATTGGATGTAAAAACGTGTGCTCCATTTAATGATTTCTTGTACGGTACACTGACGTTAGTGACAATTGACATTGACAGTATTATGACAGATAAAACTAAATTTTATGTTGCCAACACTCTGTCGTTGAGGCGATAAGCATAGTAGGTGGTGAGCGCTGTTTGAAGATTGGTAGTTTTTTTTTATTGCACAGAGAGCATTATGAAAAACATGCATGATTTTTAACAACAAATATTTTCTTAAAGCTTTAGGCTTATTTTGAAGTGTAAGAAGAACGTTCACGCGAAAATATTAAAGTTCTATGCTTACGTAAGTTTTATTTGTTACTTTTTAGTACAGTTAAAGCTTGTTTAAAAAAAGGTTTTTATTAAAATTTTACGTAATGTATTTTTGCATTACAATTTGTTTAAATATCTGTAAAGACAAATCCGACGAACCCTAACACGCGTTCACACAAGTCATAGTGTGAAGCCATCCAAGTTGCACTTGTAATTTAGAACGGGCTACCATAATTGAATACGTATACAAAATATTGTGCCCGTGCTGTTGACCGCTGAGGAGATCTCTCGTATGGACCCAATCGTAGGTCAGCAGACAGGTCATGGTGTATATTTGCGTATATAAAATTTACTGTCTGTACTGTTGACTGTTGAGAAGTTCCCTCTTCTTGAGTCAACCCTGGGTGCAGAACCGAGGTCATGGTGAACTAGAGAACGGGCTATCATAATTTAAAACGAATATTAAAAAAAAACGCTTTGCCGTTGACCGCTTAAGATGTCCCCCCTCGTGTAGACCCAATCCTGGGTGCAGCACCTAGATAATGGTGAACTTTAGAACGGGCTATCATAATGAATGCGTACTTATATAAAATTTTGTCTCTATGCTGTTGACTGTTTTAGGAGTTCCCTCGTCTGGACCCAATCCTGGGTGCAGCAGCCAGGTCATGGACTCATGGTAAACTGAAGAACGGGCTATCATAATTAAATGGGTATATAAAATTTCTTGTCTGTACTGTTGACTGTTGAGAAGTTCCCTCTTGTGGAGCCAACCCTGGGTGTTACAGCCAGGTCATGGACTCACGGTAAACTGAAGAACGGACTATCGTAACTATATGCGTATATTAAATTCCTTGTCTGTACTGTTGACTGTTGAGGACATTCCTCTTCTGGAGCTAACCCTGGGTGTAGTAACCAGATCAAGGTGAACTTTAGCATGGGCTATCATAATCTAATGCGTAAGGATATAAAATTTTGGCTCTATGTTGTCGACCGTTTAGGAGTTCCCTCGTCTGGACCCAATCCTGGATGCAGCAGCCAGGTCATGGTAGACTTTAGAACGGATTATCATAATAAAATGCGTACATTCAATTTCTTGTCTGTTCTGTTGCCTGTTGAGGAATTCCTTCTTCTGAAGCCAACCCTGGGTGCAGCAACCAGATCATGGTAAATTTCAGAACGGGCTATCATAATTGAATGCATATATTAAGTTTCGTGTTTGTACCGTTGACTGTTGTAGAGTGTCTGGAGCTAATCCTGGGTGTAAAATCAGGTCATGCATTATAAAAAAATGCATTGTCATCATAACTGAACCAACGTGTAAAGTTTCAACTCCGTATGTTATGAGGAAGTGGTTTTAATTCAGCTTGCAAGATTTGACTGCCACATACTAACTACTACTAACACGGCAAGTTAAATAAAAGCTTGTAAAATACAATTCAGTCGACAAGTTTACGACAGCTTACCATCATGCATATACCTCCCGAAGAAAGGTTTCAGCAAAGATGTTTAGTACATCCACATACGTAAATAATAGTTATTTGTGTTATAAGGGGACAAAGTAATATTTTGTTCTTCCAGGGTGTTATTTTGAATTCAGAGCTAAGCGAATGATTCTAAAGTAGAATCCTGAGCTTAGCGAGGATTTCAATATACGCCGCCCGAGAGCAAAATATTTTGTCCCCGAGTGATACACACTATTTTTCATCACTACCTATGAGAAAAATAAAAAGCTACATACTCGATTTTTTTTTTACATTAAACCTTCACGCGAGCGCCTCTAACCTAACTACTCAAATCAGTACTCTATCAAAAGCACGGAGTGGACCCATCAGAAGAGAGAAACCTCAAACTTCCTAGGGAGCAAAGTTGAATTTTGCTCCCGCTATCCTCTATAGGCAATTGTCGTTTTTCGAATAGGTGTAATGAAAATACGTTTTACTGACCATCTTTTCTTTTTTGTTTTTTTTTTAAAGTTACCCTACACTAGGAATTTCTCCTGTATTGTGGGTGCGGTGGGTTAAAAAGTTGCTACAAAACACACGTGATTAATGGACGACCCCTAATCTGTAAGCTTGTTTTAAGGACGTCATGGAACGAAAACACATAGTGAGGTTAAAATAATATTGCAGTAGGCCTCAAGACCAGCCTCAAGACCAGCCTCGAAGGTTGATGCAACTGTTTGCTAGCCAAACCAAACTTTAGCGTCAAACAATCAGTAATCATATTGGCACGTATCATTGGCTATTTTGACTGTATACCTACTTAGTCATACCTATGTGCAGAATTTTGAATACCTACTTGTGATGACAAAAACCGCATGAAACATTTTTAGATTTGAGAATAAAAAATTCGGGTGTTCTGTTTTGGGTATATTTGTCACCACACTCACCACCAATATTTGTCACACCACCATGCACCAATATTAAACGTTAAACTTGTCAACAATAGCAGCTTCGCCAAGGGCGTCGCCAGGCCTGTATTTTTCATGCATGAACGTCAAAGGGGTGATGCAGCGTCTTGTAATTTGGGCTCGCTCCCGATCATGGAGTGACTGAACCACGACCAGAAGCGAGAGGTCACCCGCAGCACCAAACGTCGCGCGCCGCGACTAGGTCACGGCGCTGCAGTGCCCAAGCTGGGCAACCCTCCATAGCGTGAGGATACGGAACCATCAGCACGCGAGTTGGATTCGCACATGGATGGTTTTGATCTTAATCATATAAATAAAATAAGAAGACCCAACATTACTTTGAGGCTAATGAAGGCCGCCGTATCTGGGAAAATAATTATATTTTGATCCTCGTCAATGTCGTCAATCGTACCTATTATGTATTTTATAAGCGATCACAAAGAGGAGCGGTGATATATTTGACCCCAGTTTGACCGCCAGTGATTGTACGTTCGTGCCTACATAAACGTAATCAGTTCTCGGTAAACACTCGAGACCAATGATAAAGTTTGAATTTTTTCCTCAATTTCAAAAGTTAATTTTTCAATCTGTCAGTGATTTCGCTGACTAAGTTCACCTAAAGGCATAATAATTACATACATAAGTACCTACATAAACTCACACCTTCCCACGGGCGTAGGAGAAACTACGCGACAGAACGCCATCTGCCAGCCTGCTACGATACTTACATACTCCTTTTGCTTCGTTCACGTACACGCCCGGTTACGAGTACATAAATAGCCTATTAATGTTCCCACTGCTGGGACATAAGCCTCCTCTCTATGAGAGAGAGCGGGCCGTAATCTACCACGCGGGCCCAGATGCGGGTTGGTAGATGTCACATGTCTCCGAATGTTTGGTTCTAAGACATACCGGTTTCCTCACGAGGTTTTCCTTTCACCATTTTGAGAGCAGTGGTGATGAAGCGCCTGCTTGGGTTCGAACCCACGACCTACAACTCGTAAGTCGGGGCCGATACCACTGGGCCACCACTGCTCTCACGGTTGCGACTACTAGGTACCTATTATTTATTCTATGGTACTACGCAACTGAAGAACATCACCAAAAAAGTCAGTATAATGTCCTTCTAGGGCGTTTCCTCCCGTCGTTATGACTCATATCTGCCTCGTTAATACCTTTTATTTGTCGCTTTTCATTCATCCTCTCAACATGACTACATAAACCTTCTAAGCGTACTCTTTTCAGTTTTAATCATATATTCGTACTGTGTTCACATTGCGTGTACCATTGCAGTGGGTTTATGGACAGAAATTCCAACAATACTCAAAAAACATTTAACAACCGTCAGTTCTCCAACCTAACTTAAGAGGGTTTACGTCGTACGGCTTTTCATACAATCTTTCAAGCCCTTATTTTTCGAAATGACGGAACCGATTTTAATGAAACTTCATACGCATATGTCGGATACAAGGGTCTAAAGAACATTTTCGAAAAATAGTGTTACAGCCAAATTAGACTGATTTTTAATTTTCCATACAACACAGAGAATGCCAGTTATCTGCTTTTAAATAAGACATTTTGAAAATGTTCTTAACTATCTTTTTAGACCATTGTATCCTGCATATGCGTATGAAGTTTCACTAAAATCGGTTCAGTCATTTCAATCAATCAATCAATCATTTATTTGCAACGAATGTAGGTTACATTAAATACAGATGGAATAGATAGGAGTGAGCCATGTACATTCTGCCTGGAAATAGGCACGCAAAAGTTATAAAAATTGTTAAGTCTCTATCTAGAAATAAAATTACAAATTAAAATGTCACAGTTAGAATTATTACAATTATACATACATTAATTAATGTTGAAAAGTGTCAAATTAAAATATCACTTTTCACTTTCACTTTCGAAAAATAAGGGCTTGAAAGTTTGTATGAAATGCCGTTCGACGTAAACCCTCTTAATAAACTTGCTTTTATCAGTACTTTTCGGAACTTTGTATCTTCAATATAGACAAGGAAAACAATAGGTTTTTTTCGGAGTTCATCTCTTTTGTTCATTATTAGTTTATTTCGGGTTCCAAGACCGATTGGTCAGGGGTTATCACCTTGTGCTCTATATAAACATCAATATTTGTTATGTCCGCATATAAAAAGATCTTAAATATAATTTGAAAGGCAGTTTTGTCTTACTGAGTCAAGAGTAAAGAGAAAAATATTAATCATGAGCAAGTTCACGGTGCGTATTTTTTATTATTATTGCACCATTGTGTTATTGTGGGAAACATTGTGTTAAAGAAATTAGAAACTTAGTTCTATAATACTTTTTTACTCTGATTTATTATAAGTATTCGCCGATGTAACCAGCCCTAATTACGTAATGCACGATCAATTTTAAATTGAAATGAATTGAAAAAGATTGCTAGTTCATTGCTTCATAAGTTCGACAAAAAAAATTGAGCAGATTTTTTTATCAAATTTATGAAGCTATGGATTAGCAATTTGTTTCAATTTATTTCAATTTAAAATTGATCGTGCATTACGTAATTAGGGTACAGATCTTTTTTTGTTCGATTCCCTTTTTTGGTTCCCTAAGAAGTTATGACGTTTTCTAAGATTATTTTTTTCATGTAATCTGTGCTGATAAAACTTCTATAAATAGTAGTTGTAATTTGACGATAAAATCAAGTTGGCCTTTCTTTAAATAAAGAGGCTTTAATTTTCTAGAAAGTACCTGTAGTACCTACTAGTACAATTATTATAACTCAAATGTAGTAATGCTAGGTAGTTCTTTTTTTAAGTACAATGTACTTATATTATCTTGTTTAGTTATATGCAATGCAATTTGTAATTAACAACGGACATTCGGACGAACGAAGCATTCTAGGACACTGAACGACACACAATAGAATTTTTATTGTTATAACGCTTAAGGACGTTTAGTCATAGTGTCCCTCAAAGTATTAAAAAGAATTGTTTGATACCGAGAATTCGAGATTAAAATAATGTAATTTATGTATATAGGTATACGCCCCAGTACTAGGTACATACATAGGTGTTTACATTCCTACACGCCTTTGCCCTCGACTCGCATCGCATTGCAATCCAACCTCCAGTGTAACGAAATACGTAACTCAGTTGTATCATGTATTATTCTTGTATTTCAGATTGTTCTGGTTCTGGTAGCTTTGGTCGCCATGACCATCGCGAGACCTCAAGGTGAGTTTATCTTCATAATCTACCTTCTACTCAACTATTCGCGAGATATTTTTTTTTTTCAACCGTCCTTGGTTTAACCGTACCCATCTACTCTACGCATTCGTAGTGGCTTTTTGAGGTAAGATATTTTTATTTCCCATTTAAAATAACATGATTGTGATGTGGGTACCCACTCGTATTATCTTTCTTCATCTGACGTTTTTGTTTAATCTGAGCTACAAAATGTCTGAAAATAAATATTCGAGCCTATTTTGTAAATGACCCAGGAAGTACTTATCAACTTACCATGATAATATGATAAAAAAATATAAAAGCACATAGAACTCCCATTATCCCCCAACTTAACATAAAGCCTTCATAAACAAAAATAACTTAGAACGATAAACATTAGATGGTACCTACTACGTGACCAGAAACATGAATAGAAAGATAAAGTATACCTACCAAAAAGATTTAAAAATAACTTTAATCTGTCAGACGAGTTTTTATTTGGTCTGCTTTGTAATTTATTTTATAACTGGTATCTGCCTGCGACTTCGTCCCCGTGAAATTTCTTATTTTATTATAAAAATAGGTATATCCTATGACGCTCGGCAATTACTGTAGCTTTCCATTAGTTAAATAATTTTTGGAATCGGATCAGGTAATTTTAAGTTCGTAAGTTCGTAAGTTAGTATTCCGAAGATTACCCACCTACACACAAACTCAAAAATTTTACCTTTTTTTAGAATATTAGTATACATCTTAAGTTAACTAATATTGAGAGACAAACTAATTTAATTAAGAGAAAATATTAGATTTTTGTATATTTGTTTGTTTGTGACGCTTTCACGCTAAAACGGCTGAACGGATTTGGATGAAATTAAGCACATGGGTAGACCATAATCTGAGTTAGGACATATACTTTTTATCTCGATATTCCCACAACGTCGAGGTTTATGCGGGCGGAACCGCGAGATGCAGATAGTTAATTATATTTGCGGTTAAAAAAGATTCCGACGAACCTTCTCTTTTATGTTAATTGGGTTAAAAAGTGAAGTTTGTATCTATATCTACTGTTGTAATATTGAAATATGAAGGACAAGAGTGGAAACAAGTTAAATAAGGCTTGTATTGTTTCGACAAAGTAAAGTAATTTCGTTTTCTTTTTTCTAGGAGTTAACGTCGTTGATGGTGAACATCAAGGTAATTATAACAATCTGTAATTTAAGCTCTTTAGTCTTTTTAGTCTGACAACCAGTCTTGCCAAGGAGTATCGTGTTACCCAGTAACTGGGTCGTGGAAGTCAGATAGACAGTCGCTCTATGTAAAATACTGGCATTCAGCTGCATCCGGTAAAACTTGAAGATGTCAGAAATAAACCACCTATGTATATATGTGCCCTATGGAGGAATAAGTGTACAGCCAAATATGGGTGTACGTTTTGTACCTTCTTTCTATTCTTCGTGGTTTTGTACAAAGATCTTTTAGCGCGTGGCCACAGATTAGTATATACAGATTGGTCACTCCGCAAAATCATTTAAATAAAAAGCCATTCTTGCTGCGACACAATAAAGTGCAATACAGGCGCAGAACGCAAATTACCTACAGTTATATTCACCTAGAACTTGTCTTTCTTTCTATCGCGTAAACTCTTATATCTCCTGACTACCGCTATACCCTTAGCCGACGTTCGCACGGACGTGTTTTTATTTCACGGCGATTTTTTTTCGCGCCTTGGATTTTCGACGCTCCGCTTAGCGCCGAGAGTTAAATATACAACAGTGTGTTTTCTTGCATTGTACCTACTTGTATTGAAGCTACAAGTACGCGGCGGGTACCTAAAATACGGAGTGTGCCTTCTGTACTTTTCTGTGGCGTGGCTAAAATACGAATTAACGCCGCCATCTTGTTTTTTTCCAACAACGTTCCCTTGTCAATGTCATTCAAACGCCAATAAATCCTTCGATAATATTTTCAGAGCCTAAAAAATATACAGGGTGTTAGGGTAAACACCGTTATCCTTCAAACCAGTGGTTTGGTTTCGTTTATAGAACATAAATTCAATGGAAAATCACAACTTTTTTTTTTAAAGATGTACATTTAGAATCGTCACGCAATTCCTAAGGTAGGTATTTTTGCCTGTCTTAAGCCAGGAAAAGGTATTCATGTGTTGTGTAGGTAGGTAGGACGGGCGGCGATCGATTACGTCACCCGGGCGGGCGCATATCCATGAATTTGCGGACGGTGTCGGACAATAACCTTTTTAATATTTGTTAAAGAAAATAACGTAATTTTTTTTTTACTCGGTTTTTTATGTTTATATTTTAACCAACTACCCATAGTTTGAGTGACAACGGTGTTTACCCTTCCATCCTGTATTTAATATATTTTCACAGACATATTATAAAATAATTTTGTTTTTAATTTCCTTGCAGTGGACGTCGTTGATGCTGACCGCCAAGGTAACTATAAAAACTTTTTATCTGATCGTATGGGATTAACAAGACAGTATGTAGTAACAAGGAAGGTACTTATAATTTATAACGTAGGAACTAAAAAAATAATCACGAAACGGGATAATATCTTGTTCATAATCTAACTACAGGAATATCCGTCTGGCTAAAATGTGGCACAAACTATGTACAAACTTAATGAATATTTTTATACCGTGTTAATACAGTTTTTTTTTTGTTGCAGTAAACATTGTTGATGGTGACCAGCAAGGTAATTTAGCTTATTTTAATTTAAGGCTCGTGCGACGTGACGCCGGTGATTGTACTACCGCAAAGTTTTCTTAGAAATTGTTTTGTTAGAGTCACGTGATCACGTCGCGCCGTCGCGTCGCGCTAGTCTGTATGATTATTTCATTTTCTGTGTACTTACTTATGTATCTATGTAACTTACGAACTTAAAATTACCTGGTCTACGATTTTTTGAGCCGTGAAAACTAATTTGGTGTTTATTTATTTTTCAGTCGACTTTGTCAACCCTAATGAAAACAGTAAGTACCTACTTACTTCTAAAAATGTTCAATATTAAGACCAGTACCCTATTTACGTTATGCACGTCAATCAGAATTTGAATCGTTTTGAAACAGATTGCTAATCCAGCCTTCATAAGACCGAAAAAAATGTGGTCGACAACGTAAATAACGCAATGAATATTGTTGAACTGTCAAAATGAAACAGATTAGTCGACATCATTTACGAAAATGTATTGCGTAATTAGATAGCTGATACTTATCTATCCCTATTACTTACTTAACTGTTTACTTAGAAAGAAGTGCCCACTCAGACACAAATTAATTTTGCACGATTTGTGTCTGCGTGGGCCCTTTTTCTTTCGTCACAGTAGACATAATTAGTGGTACCTAATACAAACAGTATTTTAATAGCTGTTTGTGTACGTACATACGGCTACACATCAAACTATATATTTCCAGTATAAGCTGACCTCGCATTGTACGGAAATCCTATACAACGCTAGATCATCATAAACTGGAAATGTGAGCTTGATGTGTAGCTGTGTGTATCTATTCTTAAGGCGAAGACCGCGTCCTAAGCAAAGCGATCGTAGTGCGAATACGTGACCATCGCGTTCATTTTGTTCGGTGAACCCTAACGTGTGGGTGTGTTGAAAGAGCCCGTTTTTCGAACAAAAGAGTTTCATAATTATGATCGCGATGATTGCATATTCTCACGAACGATCTTTTTGTTGAGGACGCGAAATCGATCGTCGGGCGAATACGGGACCGACGCGATCGTTTGTACAATGCAATTTAATGATAACATACTTAATATATTTTCTTTATTTACAGTTGAACCCCGACAACCAAACAAAAAATGATGAATAGTACCTATAATTTTCTACTAAAAATGTTAATACAATTTTAAGTACTTAAACAATAAGAAATGTAGGTACTATGTAAAGTACCAATCACACACCAGATTTGTATAATAAACCAAATTTTAAACAATTCTGTGTCTTAATTTATATACAATAAACAAATTACCTATTCATTATTTAAAGTACCTAGCTGGAGGTACCTAATACTGTTAAGGCGCATCCTAACCAAAAGCGATCGTCACACGAATACGCTATCGTCGCGTTCATAATTATGTCACTTTTTTGTTCGGTGAACTGGAACACGTAGTCGCGCCGACAGATGGCGCTTTCCGGTTTTCTTAAATTATGGTTGGGACGCGGGGTTACTGCTAATTATAATAATACCTATTATATATTCAACCATGTGTAGTTGTGTACCTGTACCAGCTGGAAATAAATTTATATCTATTTCTGTCACGGTTTATTTTTGTATGATAAGCAGCGTATTGTGAAAGATCCGACCGACCTCTTCGATTGGACAATGTGGGTCAAGTTCGGGCCAGCTGACCACTTATGATCATTGTCATGATGATTGTGGAAAAAAGTGGCTGACGAGATATGCTCAACATTCGGCCGCTTCTGTCTGCTCTACTCAGCTGCAGTGTTATTTGACATAAATGAAGTTGTAGAAATTTTTACATAATATTAAATCATGTCTATACACCGTGTTATTTTAGTCGTCTTACAAAAGCCGCCCACTTCATGTATCCAATCACTACTACACATCCATTAAAATAAAAACGTTTTCCATAAAAAAAATAAAACAACCGACTTCCAAAAAGACACTACAAAGTCTTTAATTTTGGTAGTCAATTGTTTTTTTTTTTTTTATGGAAAACGTTTTTATTTTAATGGATGTGTAGTAGTGATTGGATACATGACGTGGGCGGCTTTTGTAAGACGACTAAAATAACACGGTGTATATATTTTCCAAAAGGTTGGGTACCAATGTGTACAGTTTTGTACACCCACATTGCACCAGTTACGCTTAAGTCCTATGTCTTAAGAGCGTGCATTCCGAAAGTGGGCAACGTCGCAAATAGCTGTCACATATTTCGATGTTTTGATTAATTTGATAATATTACTGTATGAAAATATGAAAAGAAATTAGCGAGCTAGAATATTAATAATGAATTGCAATCGTAACATTGAATTTGATGTTGTACCCGTTTTAGGTGTTAAAAAGGCATTTGGAAAATTGTCAAATACTTTTTGAACATCTAAAACTATAGTGCGCGCGGAACTAGATGGCCGCTCATCTCATCACAAATCATTTCGCTATTGCAATCTCATGTGCGTTTTGTCTAAACTAGCCGGTACTTTCAACGCGTGTTGCCATCGCTAAGTGAAAGTTCCGGCTAGTTGAGACAAAACGCACATGAGATTGCAATAGCGAGATGATTTGTGATGAGATGAGAGGCCAACTAGTCGCGCGCGGACTATAAATATTCGGTGTTACGATATTAATTAAAATAATAATAAATAAATTATAGTGTAGCTACCTACATAGAGTGTAGGTACCTACACGATAATTTTAAATAAACCAGGACTAGCTTAGCACCAATGTGACGATTCTGGGCCATTCTATTTCTCTAAAAAGCAGAATCCTAATTTACCTCTGTTGTCTGAATGTTTCAGCTAATTTCGTAAAATCGGGTAAAATTTTATTCGTCTTAGGGTTTCAGGGAACAGCATTATGATAATTTAACCTCGTTTGTTTAAATATACTTCTACATATTATAAATAATTGTATCATGTAAATACGTGTCAATAAATAAAACCTCGTTTTCAATACAATGAAATTACTGATTTTATGAATATTCGTATTTCGCCAAAAATCACATCACCATGCATGAAATTTTACTTCCAAACCTCATCGAACTTACAGAATTTGTGCAGAATCCAGTCAATCCACAAGTTGGTGATTTTTCTTTCTGCTTCTTTCTTCCATTTGTGGCAAAAAACTATCATCAGACTTCTTTTTGTTAAATAAGATAATATTTTTTTATTTCACCAGAAAATAAAGGCACGCTGCATATCACAAACCGCACATGTTTGCTATAGCAATGTTACTGAGATCTACTGTTCAATTTTAATGCTGTTTTAAATACTATCAGGGGAGCAGTTAAAAAATGTTACTTGGTAAGCGTAACGACTCGTTTTTGATTATAGGAATCGAGCATATGAGATTTTTCTACTATCTTGGCCCTTGCTTGTACAATAAAATTAACGCAAGTAGATAATGCTGTAAAAGTTTTATTTTGTAATAATTTAGCGGATACAGTTAAGCCTAATCCTAAAAGTGAGTTTGTTTGATACGCTTTCACGCTAAAACGGCTGAGCGGATTTGGATGAAATTGGGCACATGGGTAGACCATGACCTAGGTTAGGACATAGAATACTTTTTATCACGATATTCTTACGGAATCGAGACTTATGAGGGTGAAACCACGGGGCGCATTTAGTATAACAATATAAACTTTATGCCTTAGTCTTATTTAGTTAGTTTGATACCTAATTACAAAACAAGTGGGATAAGAGCAAAAGAGGATGATGGTCATAGTACCTACTTAATACAAAAGAGCATAGGTATTTTCATTTGGTCAAACCAAATGTATGAAAACTAACAACAACAGCAGTAACTCACATGATCTAAGTGACATCTTATTGATTGAAACCTAATGTATTGATACTTCCAACAAGGATATGCCAATAGTTAGGCACCTGTCCCACCACCAGCGATTAACGAGAAGCGAGTAGAGCTACCAACTAAATGCGAGGTGGCGAGCAGCGTGTGCGTGACGGCGACGAGCGATTACTCGCTGGTATGCGTATGTACTATCGAAGAACTTCAGATTGAGAACAAAATTCCGTGAACAAGATGACCTCATCTGTTACAGCTCCGGTTCTATAGGCGCCGAGCGCTGCAAGCAGAAATCGTCCTTACGGTGTATAGATATGAAGTTCTCTACCTCTCTGCGATAGTACGGCTACATATTAAGCTTTACATTTCCAGTATAAGCTGATCTCGCATTGTATAGGATTTCCGTATAATGAGAGGTCAGCTTATACTGGAAATGTATAGCTTGAAATGTAGCCGTGTGTACCAAGCGTGAGTCTCTGACCGAGTGTTCTGCCCGCCAAGCGAGTGTCGTTAAGCGAGTACTCTCTTTGATAGCTCTTGTCACTGCGACAAACGAGTACTCGTCGGCGATGTGAACAGTCAGCGATCAAAAAAATTCAAAATTCAAACAAGGCTGAGAATCAGCACTTTTCGAACGTTAAAATTACATAAAACAGCCCCCCGAAAACGCCCACCCTTCACCATTTCCTAGTGCTTTTGCTGGGAAGAAGAAGTGGCGCAACAAACTCCCCAGCAGCACAGCTGTCTGTTGATCAACAAATAATATACGTATCTCTTTTACTTACACGAGACCTCTTTTGTACATTTCCTGAGCGAGAAAATCGTTGATCGCTAGTCGCTCTAGTTGGCGGTGAGACAGCAGCCTTAGACTATTTAATTATCACGTTTATGAGAATGATGCATATTGACAAAATGTTCTAAAATGGAAGTTTACACGTAATTGTTGTCACTGCGTTTACATTTTACAATGTCAGCGATAATGATATAGTAACCAATGCTGACTGGTTGTTTACCTACATTCAGTTTGTTAGGATTTCCTCAGTTAAAATCTTGTTATATAAAGAGAATCTGTGTAACAAATAGCACAGTTTTGTCAGGACTCAGGACCAAGGAACTACATATCTAATGTAAGTTGTTTTGTTTATTTTTTTACTATTTCGTCTCGTCTTGTTATCGAAGTACAAGAAGACTTATACATTGGTGCCGATTCTCTTGTCACAAATGCCTCTAAACTAGACTAAATCACCATAATTTAGTTTAGTCCTGTCAAACGTGAATTTCCCATTATGAAATAGACTAACGTGACACGTACAATTTAAGTTAACTATAATTTAGTTTGACAGCACTAAGATTGCACTGAGTTATTAGTTTAGTGAAAATGGCCATTTTGCTATTCTGAATTTGACGTTTTTCACCTAAAAGTTTGGTGTATCCAAGTAAATCTGACTATTTTTAAACGCGATTAAAAAGGACTGGAGTAAAATTAGTTGTCATGAACTAAAATTCACACCAACACTTCGACTTCAGGTGCAAAACTAAGTACTTACTGTTTTGTTTTTTTCTTTTGCTTATATCTCAAAAATTGTGCATCCTATCCCAAAAATAATGAAAATTTTTTATTTGTATAAGACGCTTAAACCCCTACAGCTCAACATGGTAATATTTTTTCATATTTTCCGTACAAAGAATGGTATGGAAGTTTTCGTGTACGAGTCCGACATGCACTTGACCGGTTTTTAATAAGTAAAATTATTTGGAAGTTTCATAAGTAGAACTTCATTACCTACGCCATCACCAGTATTATTTTCATTGAAATACGGAAATCTGGCTCATCCTAAAGGAAGTGTATGGAGAAGGTGAAGTATGGTCTTCGTTGCACAAGACATTGTAAAAGTCATCTGTTCTGTGGTAAAACTAATATGGGTTTGTCGATACAATAGAGACGAAAGAGAAATCCTGTTCCATCGGCCATCAGCACTCATATTGAAGTGTGCTGCTTTCCGAAGAAATATTAATAAACATAACAATCCCTTAAGAAATGTTATAATCCCCGAAGGGCTAGCCCTTCACAGAGGTGTACAGTACAACAGAGCTGTTTTCTTGATGTCCCTCGGCAAACTTCGTGTTTAGTCAGTCGTCGGATTTCTATCAGTTGCCCTTTGCACTGGGGCAGTATATTAAGAGCGTTCGGTCTGCACCAAGTGAAAATAGTTGTACTACACTTAGTTATTTGTAGGTAAACCCACATTTCGCCAGTTGTTTAAGACCCATGTAATAAATCTATATCTATACTCTATATTTTCTATATAATAGGTATATATTATACTTTTATAAATAAATATATTTTATTATAATAATTATTTAATATATAAAGCTGAAGAGTTTGTTTGTTTGCTTGAACGCGCTAATCTCAGGAACTACTTGGTCCGATTTGAAAAAATCTTTTAGTTAAATAGCCCATTTATCGAGGCTAAGACCAAAAAGAGAGGAGCACCAAAGAAGAATGTTTCAAAATCGGCGGGTTTTTTTTAGCGTTAGCCCAAAATAACTATTCTACGCGGACGAAGTTGCGGGCAGAAGCTAGTATATTAATAAACCTCCCATTATTTTCAGAGAACCATGAAGACCATTCTAGTCCTATGCTTGTTGATCGCAGCGGTGTGCGCAAGACCCGAGTCGACGTACGACACCCGTTATGACGACTTTGATGTCGAGTCCTTGGTGGATAACGTTCGTCTGCTGAAGTCTTACGGACACTGCTTCCTCGGCACAGGCCCTTGCACTCCGGAGGGTTCAGACTTTAAGAGTGAGTAGACTATTTGATGTTTTGTAATTTAGACAGGAGGAATGTTAAATATTTGGACACAGTTCGTGAAATACAAATTAAAAAAAAAGTTTAATGTTTTAACAGTGATCCTCAGGGCTGTGCCAAAAAGGTCAATTTCTAGCTGGTTGTCTAATGAACTTTTAGGGTCAAGTGACACGGTATTTTTAACTTCAACATTTCATTATTGCCATAACTATGGTCTTATTTCTTCTGTAAGCTGCAATGGCTTGTCCAGATGAAAATGTTAATTGGGATTGACTGCAATGAACCGAAATATAAATAGAGACACTATTAAGCTGTTTTCAGACCAGCGCGATTTGTCGCGCGATGCGACACGAACAATACAAAACTTCACGGTATAAAAATAACTGAAAACAGCTTTATCGTCATCTAGAGTATCAACTCTAGATGACGATAATAGTGTCTCTATGTATATTTCGGTCACACATCATTTAGCATAAAATATATTTATTAGCCTATTTATTTGTGCACAATTTATTACCCCGCTCAACAGCCCGCGTCACTATGACGCATAACGTTGACATTACAATATACAGCGTGTAAAAAAACCCTGTCCAATCCGTGAGGCTGTTGTTGACAATCATATTGAGAGTCTATTTATGCCACATTTTTTACCGGGTCTTGGGGCGCGGGTGGTCGTCGGTAAGCGGGTGTCTACAAGTCATAGCTCCTCTGTATAAAAATTTGCTAATTTATAATGGGTAATTTTTGTACTAAAAACGTCAATTTTAAATAGAAATAATTTACTAAACTTTTTTGTAATGTTATTGCGGTACATATGCGTCTTTTCGTATCGGACAGGGTTTTTAATAGATCCTGTATCATATAAAGGCCGCCAGTATAAGTCACAATATCCCCCGTACAAGATGATACTATATTACAGTGGGGTGCTCCTTTACGTTTATATTCACCACAGGCGTAAGGTGTAGGTTGCCTTAAATGCCTGCGATAGTACTTACTACCACCATATTATTATGTTATTAGGGGCCGAGCCTAATGCCATCAAACCGGACACAAATCCCTTCTGCTACTTAGAAATTCAGATTTATTTTCGTTGGATCCCGGTTTTCGATCCCATTTTTTGGATATTAACGATGGGTCATGCATTATAAAGTAACTTTTTACAATATTTATTTACAGAAACCATCCCCGATGCTCTTAGAACCGGTTGTGGCAAATGCTCGCCCAAGCAGCGCCATCTGATTCGCGTCGTAGTCAAGGGCTTCAAGTCGAAGACCCCCGACATATGGCAGCAGCTGGTCAAGAAAGAGGACCCCAATGGAGAGTACAAAGAGATCTTCACAAAGTTCATTAACTCCTCGAACTAAACAAACCAAAGAGTTCCAAGACCAGAAGCTTCGACCAAGATGAGAAATGACGTGTTTAGAAATAAGTATAAAGTCTAGATATTGTACATTCGTGCAGCTGTGGCGTTCAGTGTATTCTGCGATTTTTTTAACGTAGGTATTTATGTAAAAATTAACAACTTTTGTACTTGACCATAAAGTATCGCAGTTGATGTTTTCATATAAATATTCTAGCTAACCTTGGCTTGTCATCGTCTGAACAAACAATACTTAGATTTGTTATAATAGGAGTATGGTTTATGTTGAAACATCACATTTAATTGTAAACTAATATCTACGTAGTTTGTACATGTTTTATGTCGCGGCTATCTGAAATATAAATTATTAATTCAAACACAAACTTAAGTATTTTATTGAACTCATGTGGTAAGTAGATGTTATATTCTAGAAGGCCAGCATAGATGTATTATTTAGAGAGGCCAGAAACTAACATGAACCCTATAAAACTATGCGCAAATGACAGCCGTGACAACAGACTCAGAGGTCACAGTGTCTTTTAAAGTCCAGACATAATCTTTTTCAGGCCATATGAGGACCATGTAGATTAGTGTCTGAAATGATCATTTGAGGAAAGAACCACACAGATTTGAGTGGACCTGTCCAGTGTCCAGTCAGTGCAAGCATTTGTCAGTAATCGTGGACCTCGACTCTGAATTTACGGAGCTCAAGTTGCTCAAGCTGAAGTTGGCTCTGTCGACTGCAAAGTGCTGCTCGTCTGTTTGACGCCTTAAGCTCAATTCCCACCGTGCGCCATATCGCGCACGCGCACCAGCCCGCACGAGGACGCACCGCCACGCGCGCGTCTTGCGCTACCACGCACGTTAGGTTTCCCACGGTGCGTCGTGCGGGCTGGTGCGCGTGCGTCCGCGATATGGCGCACGGTGGGAGTCGGGCTTTAGATTCACACGCGTAGCGTGTCGAAGGCAAGCGATGGGTTGAGATCTTAGCGATTTTACAGGAGGCTAAATTGAGTTAGGTATTTTAATTTTATTTTTTATAAAAATATAGTTTGGAAAATCCAAAAGTGCACGCCTCATAACACTCATTCATAAACGAAAAATAAATTTAAAACATAGTTTTTAACAAAAATGAACAATTTATCACTTTTCATGAAGTATGTTTTGACTGGTTTTTTACCCATCAATATGGGTAAAATTTCTATCCTTGCAATCCTTACGTAATGTCAAAGACTATTTATTAAGATATTTACTTTGTCGGTTGCTAGGCAACGATCGAGGTGAGGGTCGAAGTTGGAAATATTTAGATACAGATATTATATTTTAGTTAGTATTTTATTAATTAATTAAACTACTTTGAATAAAAGAGCCATTTTCGATAGGGTTCCTTCCACGGCTGAAACGAATGTATTAAAAAAAATTACTCATTTAATTGATTTTATCGCATGCTACAATGATTTCAGGTTTCATACATTGACGGACAGGATTTTTTTTTAAACTATTTTGATGCTTTTTTCATTTCTGCTGCATTAATAAATTGTTGAAAAAAGTACAGTATTAATCTCCATTTAATCATCTATACAATGGTATATAAATTAAGTAGGTTCTGTTTACTAGCAGGAGTGTAACAATAAAAACAGTTGCAGAAATGGGGCAAATAAAAAATTTCGATCGTAGAGCAGTCTCTAATGCTTCGCAATGAGTCGTGTAATTAACAATAAATAAAAAACAGTAATACCTCTGTGACTTATTATACAATGAAGAGACAACAATACGACGATAAATAAAAACACTGGCAATACTAATGCATAAGAATATTTTACAACCATCAATTAAATCGTAACATCGAAATTAAAAAAAAAAATTCAAACAATCTAAATACTCTTAGTAGTGATGGGCCGAGTATGGGTTATGCCAATCTTTGACTAGCTATAGTGACTAAACTATTGGATATATTTAATTAAACTTTCTTATGCAGACTAAGAACGCCATTAGATATACGCAGTTTAATTTACTGTCGTAATGTCGTCTCCACCTTGTATAATAACATTAAGTCACAGAGGTACTACATTACTGTTTATGAGCTTTCCATACATAATACATACAATGTGTAAACTGATCAATTAATGTACAAAAGTAACTGGTTGCTGATTTAATTGTTTAATTTATTGTTTTTATGACATTGATTTTTCATTCTGTGATTACTTTAACTCAAACACTGGCTTATTAGTATTACTTTTTAAAATTTCAGGAATATCGTATACTTTTACAATATTTGATGAGCAGCATGTATCTATCACATAATTAATTTATCTGTCACTGCTTCATTTTTAATTATTTTTACCTATTGTGGTACGTACAGCAATTCTATTCTAGTTGTTCTTCACATAATTATAATTATAAAATTCATATAGGTACAGGGTGGAATTTTTGAACCTCAACTGGGGGGAAAGTACTATAGATAGCAAATTTTACTCAAGCGAAACATTCCTTTATTTTTTTAAACAAATTAAATTTTCAATCAAAGGAGATCATTCATTTTGGGATAAAAAAAATTTTTTGGCGGCCATCAATAATAATTACATATTTTGAAAGAACACATAAAACGTATTATTTTTTACTATGGCGTCAATGTCGAGAACAATTTGGGTTCGGAGATATACCCATTTTAAAAAAAAACATTGTTTTTGGCGGCCATCAATAATAATTACATATTTTGAAAGAACACTTATAACGCATTATTTTTTACTATGGCGTCAATGTCGAAAACAATTTGGGTTCGGAGATATACCCATTTTAAGATAAAACATTGTTTTAGGCGGCCATCAATAATAATTACATATTTTGAAAGAACACTTATAACGCATTATTTTTTACTATGGCGTCAATGTCGAGAACAATTTGGGTTCGGAGATATACCCATTTTAAGATAAAACATTGTTTTAGGCGGCCATCAATAATAATTACATATTTTGAAAGAACACTTATAACGCACTATTTTTTACTATGGCGTCAATGTCGAGAACGATTTGAGTTCGTAGATATACCCATTATGAGATAAAACATTGTTTTTGGCGACCATCAATAATAATTACATATTTTGAATGTACATTTATAACGCATTATTTTTTAATAGGTAGTACCTACAAAGGCGCTGCATGTTACGGTAAAAACCTGACCTAACCTAGCATTTCCTCCCGCGCCCCTTCCCATGGGCTTCACCCCACCCCCCCTTCTGCGCCCACGACTGTAAATCTGACACTGTGTATGTCACTAAGAGTATGTCTGGTCACGATCCTATGTACCTGAGTTCGACATCATTACAAGATGACGAACATAATATGTAGACCAGCTATCTAATTACGCAACACATTTTCGTAAACGATTCCGATTAATTTGTTTCATTTTGACAGTTCAACAACATTCATTGCGTTATTTACGTTGCTGAACAGAAATTATTTTCTGTTCAGCAACGTAAATAATCTTTTGAATCAATGGATTAGCAATCTGTTTCAAAGCGATTCAGATTCTGATTGATTGTGCATTACGTAATTAGGGTACTGTAATAAGAATACTTAATAAATAACTTCATACCTTTGTTTTATTTTATTGTAATCCATCCATACTACAACGAATATAGATAGGCTAGCTAGTTATTAGTGTTGTATGTGTCAGGTGGTATCACCCAGCTCAAAATATCGGAATAATAAATATATGGTATATTCGCGGTATGGCTGGATGTACATAATTTATTTAATTTAAAGATCGTTGTATATCTTTACTCACAAATACTTTACAGCGTTGTCGCCATACAAAGAAATGTTTCTACTACTGCCGCCATTTAAATAATATGTAATTCATTCTTGGCCGCAGACTTTTTTTTTTTATCCCAAATCGCCTAACAAAATGAATGATCTCCTTTGTCGGCTAAAATCCGAAAAACTAACAGCCTGTATTTTTATGAGATCAATCTATAGAGTCAATCTTAAGGATCTAATCTCTCTAACACATGATACATAAAATGAAACTTGTTTACGTTTAGTTTGATTTTTTTTTATTTCTGCCTGAGTTCTCAGTCTTTTTGGTTGGTATATTTTCGTGTGCTAGCTGACTTATGGCTTTTAATTTAAATTATGTTTTGTTTTGCCTAATGTGAATTATTTTGCATATTAAATCATTGTTTTTCCAAATTGAACAGACAGCTGTGCTGCTGGGGAGTTTGTTGCGCCACTTTATCTTCCCAGCTAAAGTACTAGGAAGTGGTGAAGGGTGGGCGTTTTTGGGGGACTATCTTATGTAATTTTGACGTTTGAAAAGTGCTGATTCTCAGTCTAGTGTGATTAAATGAAAGGAAAACCATGAAATCTAAGCTTATAAATTCAATGGAACAAGATAAAGCACTTTTACTCAAAGGTCCATCTTTGAGTAAAAGTCCTTCTGTAAACGAGTTATAACTGAGGTTCACACTATAATTTTCAATATTCATCACTACTCGTTAATAAAAGTCACGGCAAATGAATTCCTTAAAATAATACATTTATGTATCCAACAAAATGGAGCTCATTTCAAGCAACTAAAATAAGTTCAATTGAAATAAGTTAATATTTTATGGTTTTCTTTTCATTTAAAAGATTGACCCTATCGATTGATGTCTTAAAACTACAGGATGTAATTTTTTGGATTTCAGCTGTTCGATTCCCGAGAGTGGCAAGCGAATTTTCGAAAATCTTTGAATGCAGATGTGTTTCTTTAAAAAAATAAAGGAATGTTTCCTCTGAGTAAAATTTGCTATCTCCAGTATTTAGAGTACATTCCCTCCAGGTGAGGTTTAAAATTTCTACCCAATAATATACAAAGATCTACGTATGACGGTCGGAATCGTGCTTTCCGTTACACGGAGGAGTCTCGGTATGTAATGATGGTCACCTATTCACAGACCAACCCCGGCAAGCGTAGCTTAACCTGATGGATCGACCCGTGCGGCAGTTATTACTTAGAAATGAGCACGAACTAATTTAACAAATGTACAATGTTTTATAATAGTAAAAATGTTGTGTATGTACTTATTATGATTATAACATAATATTCTAATTGGGGTAAGGTGGTGTGCGTTATTTTCGGAACATGTTTTATAAATAAATTGCTAAACAAAATATATAGGTATGAGATGACATTTATTTGATCTTGACATTTATTATCTACGTCAGTAACAATCCATACTAATATCCATAGTTTAAATAGTTTTTTTAGTTTTTAATTAATATTATAAATTCGAAAGTAATTATGTCGGTCTGTCTGTCTGTGTGTTACCTTTTCACACCTAAACCACTGAACGGATTATGATAAAATTTGGCAAGAAGATAGATTGCATTTAAGGAAAGGACACAGGCTACTTTTTGTTTGAAAATAATCGTTAATGGAGTAAAATAGGGGATGATTTTAAAATTCATATGTATTAATGCAATTTTTATGTACGTACCTCTTTTTAAGGGATTTTAAATATATTCAAAGTCCTTATCTTGAGGTAAAATTTAGTATTTTTTGCTACCGCTCACCCGCGATTGCTGACACTCCATTCGTTCAATGAATTGGCTAACATGTTGGTAGTGTGTAAGACATTAGCTTGACCGGTATAATTTTAACTTTCGATTAATTTAATCATCATCAGCCTATTAATGTTCCCACTGCTGGGACACAGGCCTCCTCTCTGTGAGAGGGAGTGGGCTGTAATCTACCACGCGGGCCCAGTGCGGGGTAGTAGATGTCACATGTCTTCGAATTTTTGGTTCTAAAGCCGCCCTCCCACGGTGCGCCATATCGCGGACGCACGTGCACGACGCACCGTGGGAAACCTAGCGTGCGTGGTAGCGCAGACGCGCGTTGAACGCGTGCGTGGCGGTGCGTCCTCGTGCGGGCTGGTGCGCGTCCGCGATATGGCGCACCGTGGGAGTTGGCTTTAAGACATGCCGGTTTCCTCACGATGTTTTCCTTCACCGTTTTGATTAATTAATTTAATAATAATAATAATTAATAACCGAAAAATAAATTATTGTAGTAATTAAAATGTATCGTGACAACATAAATCGTTAATGAAGTAGAAGTATTATGAGTGTTATTGTTATTATTAGAAGTATTATATTATTATATACGAGTATTTATATTACACAGTGAAATAAAGTAAAGTTATGTTAAAAACTGAGAATCACGCAAAATTCACAATTAAACATTCACCATTTTAAAGATAATTTAATTATTGATCCTTAAGTATACGTGTTTTATTGAAATACCTATTGTTTTATGTTTAATATAGTATATTATGCAACTTATGAATAAAGGACGGATTTAAAGCGAGGGCCATAGATGAATCACGATCAAGTGAAGGATTCTAACGACTGAATCACGACCGTAGGGAGTGATTCATGATGATTGAATCACGAGCGCAGCGAGTGATTCAAGTGTTAGAATCCTGAACGACGCGAATGATTCATGGCCCTCGATATAAATCCGTTTTATTCAAGAGTTGCATACTATACTTTATACCATGACTACGAGAAAAAGAAAGATTTAAGCGAAAATAGACATTTTAATCAAAGGTTAACACGTTCAGTGTCGGGAGCCCTCCTGGAGGGTTCACCTACTTGGATATGGGATGTCGGGAGCCCTCGCGGAGGGCTCATTTTAAATGTAGACATTCAGTGTCGGGAGCCCTCCTGGAGGGTTCACCTACTTGGATATGGGATGTCGGGAGCCCTCGCGGAGGGCTCATTTTAAATGTAGACATTCAGGGTCGGGAGCCCTCTTAGAGGGTTCACCTACTTAGATATGGGATGTCGGGAGCCCTCGCGGAGGGTTCATTTTAAATGTAGACGTTCAGTGTCGGGAGTCCTCCTGGAGGGTTCACCCACTTGGATATGGAATGCCGGGAACCCTCGCGGAGGGCTCATTTTAAATGTAGACGTTCAGTGTCGGGAGCCCTCCTGGAGGGTTCACCTACTTGGGTATGGGATGCCGGGAGCCCTCATGGACGTTGGAAGTGAAACCACCCGGAGGTTTCACTTCCAACTACGAATAATAAAAGTCATAGACTTTTATGGCGGAATGATGAGTTATGAGTTCTATGAAAATGGGTGGAGTCGAAAGTGTTAAGGAGGTTGTATAGCATTGAGATAGAGGTCGAATACATTGGTGTGTTCTAAATTCAAACACCAAAATAGTGATTAAAAGAGCTTTTTATTCACTGTTTTCAGTGAATAAAATAAGCTTTTTAGAGGGGGAATGGTATAAAATTAATAATGCGTCTAATTTTGGACAGCGCTCCTTGATGGGCGAGTACTATTACTGGCTGGACAGTACAGAACACGCAAGCAAACCACTCAAGGTCACTGATATATATCTGAGTCTTAACGACTGAACAGATTTGGATGAAAGGCATACGGTTAGACCATAACCAGGATTAGGCCATAAGATACTTGTCATTTCCCGGTATCCATAGTAAGTTCCCGTGAGATAATTTCCGACATCCACGCGGGCGAAGCCGCGGGCAAAACCTGGCAATAATTGGCAGATCGTAGCTTCATACCATTTTTAGTAAAATGGTATGAAGCTACGATCTGCCAATTATTGACCAAGGTTGACTAGATAACAATATACCTACTTAGTAGTAGGTATATTGTTATCTAGTCAACCTTGGTCTTGATAATTAAAATGTTCTACGACTTTCAATTAGAAATTAATAATAATTCGAGATCTTATATAGACCGCACGATCCAGTTTGCCACCAGTCGCCACGGAATCGGTTCTTGTTTTACCTTTAAATTATTTTGGAGATATTCAAATAAAGGTACGTTTATTTTATTAAATGTAGGTAATAGGTAGTTTTTTCTAGGTTCAGGGTTTCCTTGCAGCTTATTTATAATTATGTAAAGTCTCATCGTGAAGGCTTAAAGTGAAGTGAGCTTGAAGTGAACTGTCATTCCTGCACTTGATGCTAGGGATTGATTGCGTTATGGACATAAAAGTAGTTTACACCCGTGGTTTTTACTTTATATTACCGCACTAGTGCGGTTATGTGCGCCACAGACAACTATTTACTAGTCGAAGATGTGCGCTTTTTTCATCTCATCAAAAAGACTTTATGCCTTTGTATGCGTACTGTGTAAATAAAATATGATAAATTAACATAAAATATCTTCAAATTATATATTTTTCACTACATATTAACCTTAATTTGCGTATTCAAAACTTTATTTTGTGTTTATTATATTTTTGCTGTTTAGCGGTTTTTATTTATTTATTTATTTATTTATACTTCAAGCACAAAGATGTACAGAGGCGGACTTAATGCCATAGGCATTTTCTACCAGTCAACCTTTGGGTGGTTCAGAGACAAACAGTGGTAGGTGCAATTACGAAAAAAAAAATGAGGACTAAACATTTTTTAAATATAAACAGATACCTATTGCAAACTTGTTTTTTTTGTTTATTGTTTTTCCAGTGCCTATAATTAGACCTGCGGAAAAAAACAGAACCAGTCCGCAATTTACCATAAATATTTGTTAACGTTTTCGTTGTGTGGTTAATTATTATCAAAACTACGAAATCTAAAGTATTGTCAACGACGCACATTGAAAAGTTTTCAATAGAAGCTCCGGATAGTCAATACCTGGCAACTAAGGTCACTTGAACAAAATTCTAAATGTATCATCTCTAAAATTACGTTATTATAAATAAGTTCTTACAACCAGTCTGTTTTTTTCCTCGCAAGTGTGTTGAAAACCGTCGTATGAAACCCGTTTGCATTGATCATTACACACTGTGAATACGGCGTCGATACTCATCTCTGAGGTAAGTTTTTTTTAGGGCATAGACATACTTATTTATTCGCTTGGCTCCTCTGTGTGTTTTTAAATCAAATTTATTATCAATTGTTAAACCTAGTAATTTAGATGTTATACTTGTGGTATGCGTTGGCTGTTATAGTATATATTCATATTAGTGTTTGAACGTTGACTAAACATCGTTAATTTCATCTTATCAATATGTATTTTTAGATTATTATTATCTAACCATTGCACTATGGGGGTCTTCTTCTTCTACTAAAAAAAAGACTATGGAGATTATTGTCTTAGTAATTTGTTCGTTATTATTTTGAGTGTTTGTGCTGTCACAGTGCTGTCATCGGCAAATAGTGACATGGGGGTGACTTGTAACTTTTGGCAATATAATATAATATCATTTATAAAGATAGTAATATCATTTATAAAGATAGAGGCCTCCTCTATAAATAGAGGAGGCCTTAAAACACTACCCTGGGGTACGCCATATGTAATTGTTCGAAAATTAGACTTGGAAATTCGTTGATATTTAGTTTTAAAATCTATTTCAGATACTTCAACGTACTGTTCAAGGCATTACCTCTAATGCTGTAGGCGTCCAGTTTACTTAGCAGAATATTGTGGTCCACATAGTCAAAGGCAGGAGTCATTTCACAATATATTGAGCACATACATAGGTATTCTATTGCCAACATTCGTATACAAATAAAATTATTTAAAAAGTCGTAGATGGCCATGTTGACAGTTTTACTTTTCCGAAAGCCTTTTTGTTACTCTGTCAAAATGTTTTGTTTATACAAGTTATTATTATTATTATTGGAACGAGCGCAATGGAGTTAAAAGAGTCCATGCATTCTTTGTATTTTTTTTTGTAATAATGTTGAATTTACCTTTGTTTTTAGGTTAGTTAGCTATAGAACCTTGTGTTATGCACAGATTGAGAATATAGCTCAAATGTCCACTAATGTAGTCTGAGACATACTTAATTACTTTTGTAGAAATTCCATCATTACCTACACTACCAGACTTAATTATGGCTTAATTGTGTTACTTGATGCTATACACGTCGAATTGCGTGACTTTATGATATTTGATGTCACCTGTACGCCTCTATTACTGATTTGTTTTATTTTGTCCACAAAAAAGTTGTTTGTTGTGGCTTTCGCTATCTCGTACCGGTGTGATACTTTTTGTATTTCTAATTTAAATGTTTGCACATAAAAGGCACGTTTGAACGTTAATACTTACAAAAAAAAAAAGAATTGATTCTAGTCGCCTCTTCCCAAAGGTAGTTTTCGTAGAGAAGAATGGGCAAGAAACTCCACCGTTACTCTTTTTAAATATTCTAATTGTATTTTGTAGTGAAGACGATGTACCTGTTATTAGATTACTATACCACAATAGGTAAAAATAAGTTAAAAATGAAGCAATGATAGATATAGTACATTACTGTCGCGGCCCGCAATCAGGGCATT